>CAMQGK010000342.1:10185000-13025000 GCA_947000775.1 Pterois miles
TGTAAATAATTTTGTTGCCAACATGTTTGTCATAACAACTTTATCAGGTGTATATATACAGTATATATACTGTATGTATGTGCATATACTGTATGTGTATGTCAAAATGTTTAAAGCTTGTTGTGCTGCCCCCAAGAACCCAAAACACTCAAAAACGGTTGTATTTGGTGCTTTCATTTCAGAAAAACCTGTTCTTTTTTAAAACAACTGGCTGCTGTGTTTTACATATACATTTGACAGGCCACCAGAATAGACTAAATAATGGGGTTGTTACTATTTAGATTCCCCCCGGTAGTTACAAGGTAATATGGTCCAACTAATTTAGATGTTTTTTCCGTATCATACAGCAGGTGCTCTGTGCTGAATTATTGAACAGCCTCCTCATCCTCCAGCCCACTTGCCCTCCTCCTCTTCCTCCTCCTCCTCCTGCACTTAGTTACCTGCTTCTTCCTTTATTTTCTCTGCCAAGTTCTCCATTATGCTAATGCTGTTGAATCAAATCTAAAATAGGAAAATGATATACCGTCCCAAGGTCTTGGTTGATACAGAGTACATATTTCATATTCACAGTTCTTATGGAAATTAGGGCACTTCGATCTACACCATTCACTCTTCCTTACATTTTAGTTTTGATTACCAAAATACATCTAAAACCTGAGCATACAAAAACACATGGTGCAAGAATTTGTCTCTAAAACTCTGCTACATTTTATTCATAACTAAAAATAATTATATATATATATATATATATATATATATATATATATATATATTCTATACTATACTATAACTACAACTAACTGAAGCCTCTCCCATGTGTCAGGCGTGTTGGAGAGTTATGGTGGCCGACGCGTAAACGTGAATGGTAAGTTGTTATAAGGGTAGAGTGCTGGGAGTACGCATTTACGTGGGAACTGAGTGGTGAAGTGAGAGAGAGTGGACTCGGTGGAATGGACCCGCTCCCTATGTAGTTATAAATGGCTCATTCTAAAGTAACGAAAACACAGTGATTCTTATTTTAAGATGATTATACACTAAATAAAACATACGTTAATATTATGATTAATATTATCTTCCATTTCTGCCATTAGACTCTCCTAAATGCTGCACACTGGTTCTTTTAAAATGGACTTAGGAGTAAAAAACAGCACGGGAAGGAGACCTGAACGTGATTATGATATTTCCAATCCCCCCACCCCAAACTCTCTCTCTCTTTCCCTTTTGCTGGATAAGTATACTCATTCATTTAGTTAATTGGAGAGACGCACTCAGTGGGCCTCGATCAGGAAAAGAGCTTCAAGTGCGAATTTCAATCTGTCGTTAACAGCTGAAAATGCCAGCAGCAGTGCAGTGACTTTATAAATGACTCACTGTTGGACCACCTTTATTAAGGGTTGATAAATCAGTACTGTGGATCTGTTATTAACATCGCTGCTGCTATTTGCCCCCAGAGTCAATGTATAACTATAAATTCAATTTTATGCAGTAAAGTAGTGTGAAAGCCTGTTAAAATTGTAAACTAGTCAAAGTTCCTGCAGCAGATCGTCTCTGTAAATCAAACTAAAAGGGGAGCAGCAGCTTGTGCTGACCTTTTTATAATTCTAGACCATATCTCACACTCGTTAAAAATACAGGGATAAAAAAAAAAAACAACATGTTTGAGAAATTTCCTGCATATTTTCAGAGCTGGAAACACTTGGCTCTGCCAGAGACGGCCTTTTCTAGCAGCCCATATTTGGTTTGGCGGCATCGCTTCATTTAATATTGGTGATGTTTGTGTGAGAGTGTGTTTACAGTTCTGCCAAACTGCATAAAATGCACAGAAAAAAAAAAAAACACCATTAGCACTGAGAGTCCCAGAAGGTAAACACAGCTTTCCCAAATGACCCTTAACATCACTCACTGCTGCATTTACTGTTAGTGCTTAATAGTTTTTAGACTGGAACTGTGTGTTTCCATATCTCAGGATGACGTCTGCGTATTGATGCCTGTGACCCTATAATAGCTAAGGTCGATGTCGGAGTAGCCCGTCCTTTTTCAGTCTCAAACCCTATTTGGCTGTGATGTGTTAAAAGAGGGGACAAACAAGCAAACTAATATGAACACACACTTGCTCAGAGATACACATTTGAGTAAAGAAAGGGAGGAAAACTTGCAGGTTAGAAAGAGTGAAAATGAGAGAGGAAGATTGAGAGATGTTAGGATGGATAGGAAAGATAAATATTTGTTTATGGGACAGGAATAGAGAGAGGGATTTAGAAGGGTAAACAGCCTCCACTCTCTGTTTGTTGTTTCCTTCTCTGTGGTTGTACACAAGCCAACGGCAACTCTTGCAACTAATCTTTTAAAAAGAGAAGACAGACTTTCCTGTAGTATTTTTCTGTAATCAAATGAAAACATGTAGACGAACAGCACTTTAGACACAGTGATGAATGTTTTGGTGTGACTTGACATTAAACCAGCAGGAAAATATTTGGTTTGAGAGCTGGAGCTTTAATTTTCATTCATCAATGTTTATGGCTACCAAAAATTACAGAGATATGATATAGATATGAAGTGCTTTTTTAAAAAATGTACAAGACTAAAAAAGTGGTCACAATTGAAATTCTTGGATACATAAATGAATGTGTTAAAAATAACTAGATGGATGTTACATTAGAAAAAAATCTTAGTCTCTGCAAGGACCTTCTTTACTTAAAGAGGACCTATTTGACTATGACTTGCCCCAAACTGCATGTGATCATCATAAAGGGGGCATCTCTGTGAAGGAGACTTGTTGGTACCCATAAAACCCATTTCTGTTCACATATCTTAAGGTCAGAGGTCAAGGGACCCCTTTTAAAATGGCCATGACAGTTTTTCCTCTCCAAAATGTAGCCTAAGTTGGGAGCATTATTTAACCTCCTTCATGACAAGCTAATATGACATGATTTCCTCAGGTTTTGTAGTTTCAAATGATGCCAGTACCTTCACTCTAGCTTTAAAACTGAGCCCACAACCACCTCCGAAATATCAATTGCCTGAACAAAATTAGTGGCGTTAAAAAGAATTTGCGTTAACTTTGACAGTCATAGCTTTTCCCTTTCCTTTGGTTAGTTAGTTACACGCCAAAATCATTTAAGCAAACATCCCAAACTAAAATATTCAGAAATAGAAAAAAAATCCTGCTTCCAGCCTCTCAAATGTGAATATTTGCCATCAGTGACAGTAAACCAAATATCTTTGGGTTTTAAATTACAGGCAAAACAAGCGATCTGAAAACTTGGGCTCTGGGAAACACTTTTTATGGTTCTCACACTTTTGTTTGTGTCATTGTGGATTTATTTTCAACCTTAATTGTGTTCTGTTGATGAAAAAAATAACATATTATGTACAATGGGAAGGCTGAGCTTTAAGTATGAAACTAAACCAGTATCGTTCAAAGAAATACAGTATGTCCTACACTGAAACCTCTGGGGAGACAGGGGTGGTGGTGTGACAGATGGCATCCAGGACACGTGGTGTGAAGGCAGCCATGAGAAACCACTGACCCTTGACAACACACAGGGTGGGGAGGAAAGATAGACAAAACCCTCACACACATCACCAACCCCCATGCACACACACACACACACACACACTCATAAGGTCTTTGTGGTGAATCCAAAATCAAGTCCCTGATTGGCAGCGGGGATGGAGGAGGTTTACACAAAAGAATACAAAGATGGAGAGGGCGGGGGGGGGGGGGGGGGGTTGTTCGTGGAGTATGAAGTGAGGATCTCAAGTGGCAAATCTGTGCCCTTGTATGAATACCTGTTAACGTCCTATTCCTATTTCCTATCTCTTAGCCTATACCTTTAATGTCCCTCCCCATAATACTTTATATGATGCCATGATATATCTTCCTAAATTTCATTGAGGCATTAGACTGGGTTTTATTGAGTATGCCCAAAACGCAGCAGTTATTATAGTGAACTTCCACTGTCTCTACACCTGCTCTGAATCCAAATGATGCAGCAGCAGGTCTTTGGGTCTGGATGAGTCCAAACATCATAATGAAATGTAACCTCTCTCCCAGCCTACCTCTCCACCGTGACCGTCAAATATCCCGAATATGGACGGGTGGCTCTTGTTGGTGATGTCGGTGAGCACCTCGAAGCGATCTTCCATGTGATCTCGCCTCCCCTGTATGGAGTACACGGCTACGTTGTTGTTCTTGAACTCCCAGGTTTTGGAGAACTCCGCGTCCAGGACGCTGAGGCCTCCCAGCCTGTCATTCTGCATCATCTCCGCTACTTTCCCCTTCACCATCTTCACGGCGTCCCGGCTGGACTTGACGATGGTTTTCACCTCGTCCGTGTGGAAGAAATAGCTCCACAGCGCCAGGCTTATGCACAACAGGAACAATGTCTCCGGCCTGAGGAGAAAATAACGCATGATCCGACCCAGAAGAGACAAGAGCGTCATTGTGTCTCCTATCATCACACGCAACCAAACTGCGGGTCTGTCGCTCTCCCCTTTTGCACAATTCACTCCATCCGCTCAGCGGAACTGTGATGAAACCGATTCACGACCACGATGTCAGACAAAGACTGAATTTCAGCATTTAAAGTGCACCTCGGAGGCCTATTTTCTCTACTCCGACCGCATTTACGCACTGTGCGCGGCAGACTGCCGTACACCGGGCCGAGAAGCGCAGGACAAAAGCGACCAGGCCACCGGCATTGACTCGGTCCGATGTCTTGATCCTATCTTCGGCTCTCTAACCGGCTGCAAGAGGATTCTCCGAGTTGAGCAGATCTCCCACTGCCCATTGTAGGATGACGGGTATTTTGGGTTAGACCCACCCCGACGAGAGACATGTCACCAGGGGCCGAGAGTCGACGATGTGACTTGGAGGTGTCCTTTTCCCCCGCTGCTGACCCTCCTTCTCTCGGATATGTGGGTCTATTCTGTCTCCGCATCAACATTACATGTTTCACACGCTCACACCTCCATTCTTTAGCTGTGTGTCAATACATCAAGAGAGGGTGAGAATAAGACCGGAAACCAACTGGGGTTGTCTTAATAAAGCAAAACAGAAGCAGCGCGCGCAGTGGATGTTCTTAAGCTTGGGGCTTTATTTTGAAAGTATGTAGCGGAAGTGTTTTTTTTTAATCGGGACCAACCTGACACTGACTCATTCTTTATATCCTGACAAGTGCGCGCAGCTGCAGGCTCATAGGGAGGACCAAACAAACCGGATCCAATGGCAGTGGCTGCGGAATGAAATCATGATGTCATGTAGAAATAATATTCACACTGACATCAAATCTGGATACATGTTCACTCCATATAATCTCACATCCATCATCTTATGGCCTTGTTGACCTTTTATGAGCAAATGGACATTGATTAATATAAATTATAGGCCTAGAAGACAATATAATAACACACACACACACACACACACACACACACACACACACACACACACACACACAAAGTAGCTACCATACATATAGAACAATTTTTAATTAATTAAAAAAAGCATGACAATGATAGCTAATTAAAGGTTATACTTTAGGCCAATACTGGTGAGATTACGTCTTTATTGTCCACTTGTGTGGAAACTTGTCTTTGGCTTCACAGACATGCATACATGTCCTCTGTCAAGGGTTAAATTACATGAGAAAAAGAAAAGCAAAACAAAAAATAAGCAAGTAATAGCCTAAGTGGGCCAATCTGTTGGGATGGAAGTGCTAACATATTAACAATTAATACATATCTTAAATAGACATTAGGGGAAAAGCAGTAGCAGTAGAAAGTAGAAAGCAGTAGCAGTCACTAATATCTAATAAAATAATTTAGTAAGGTGACGGAATGATATCTAAAAGATGTTGCTTGTCCTGTATCGTTGCGGTGAATGAAGCTTTGCCCAGTAATGAATGAGAGAGGAGGCTTTTGTTTAGATGTTGTTACAGCAGCATCTACTGTAGACATTGCAGTGACCCAACACTGCTGCCTGGTGGCTTTCTGGAGTAATACATCTCAGATGGTCCTGACACACAGTCGTGTTTCCAGGACCTTTGAGGACATTACATTGACTTACATTCATTTCCTGGAGACTTACCCTAACCCCAAGTATAATTGTTATTTGACTAATCCTTACCCTTAACCTAACCTCAACCTAAACCTAACCTTACCGTAAAGTCCTCACCCTAAAATATAATGTTTTACATTATGGGGACATGCATTTTGCCCCCAAAGGGAAGACGAGTGACTGTGTAAACAGATTCATGTCCCCACAACATATAGTAAAACACACACACACACACACACACACACACACACACACACACACACACACACATGCTCAATAAATCAGTCACAAATAATATTAAAAGGTTAATCCAGTACAACTTTAAAGTTCTGCACAGGAATGAGTGACTAATTTCAGTTTGTTTTGCGGCAGTGAGGTGTAGGAAACCAGCTTCCCCAGTTCAGAGCTGTTTGGTGTCGTCGTTCACCAATTCAGCTAAGGATGTTAAATCATTCAAGCATGTAGATAGCAAGGCCTTATAAATGAAAACACAGGTATACCATATTGAAATCTGCAATGATCTCTTTTTTGATAAAGGAATCAGTTTGGGATTTTTCAATTTTGAATGTTTTGAATGTGTTCAGCCAGAGTTTTGTAGAATAACCCGTCCAGTCATAAGTAGGCCTATACAGTATAATGCTGCACTGTATTTACTAGATTCCCATTAAGTGTATGGATCAGAGGAAAAACACCATCATACAGTTTAAATTTACAAGCACACTGTCACCTCACAGCAAGAGGGTCGCAGGTATGAATTTGGCTTGGGGCTCTTCTGTGTGGAGTTTGCTTGTTCTCCGCCATGTTAGTGTGGGTTTTCTCCGGGTTCTCCGGCTTCCTCCCACAGTCCAAAGACATGCAGGTTAATTGATGACTCTAAATTGCCCATAGGTGTGAATGTGAGCATGAATGGTTGTCTGTCTCTATGTGTGCGGACTGGCCACCTGTCCAGGGTGTATCCCACCTTCGCCCCAATGTCAACTGGGCTCGGCTCCAGCCCCCCTGTGACCCCTAATGGGATAAGCGTTTGCAGATGGGTGGATGGATGGATGGATGGACTGATGGATGGATGAGACAGTGCAGATTAATAAATATTTCTGTAAATGTGCCAGGTTTAGCCTCTAGGCTAATTTTCAACTGCAGTCCCTGGGCAGGTGTAATGACAAAAGACACATGAAATGCATTAAAACAAGAACAACAATACAAACAACATAACACAAACAATATAAAAACACATTTGTGATAAAGCAATGTATTCACTCAGTTTGTCAGGATACATCCTCAGCTAGACATCCGTGTAGTGACCTCTTCTGCCTTTTTGCTCTTTTGAGTTTTTCCATCTATTATTTTGCCACATACAGTATCACATGACTCCATCAGATTTTGTGCGTAACCTTGGAAACTAACAAGGAATCATTCAAAGTTAATGTCAGAGGTTTGAAACCACATCTGAGACACGTAAAGCTCAGTTCAGTGGGGCCAGGTTTCCATGAGGTGTACTGGGTTTACTGGGCTCTATGGGTTGGTTTGATCAAGGAGGTGAACGGCTGGATCAATGTTGCCACGGCGCCTGTTTTGGGACATTGATCCCTCTCCCACTGGGTGTATGTTGATCCATTTACTGCTTTGAGGTGCTGCCAAATGGTGTGATCACTGCGAGGTGTTGGACCCGGCAACTCTCATAAGATATGCTATTCATTACCAACAATGTGTGAGTTTGTGTACTGTATGCTTACATGTTCTGTGAATGTGTGTAACCTTATATTTCTGTTGTTTGTGTACAAAGCAAGCAACAACATTTTAGCAGTGTGTGCACTCATGGACCCTTGAATCATATCCCATATCACAAAGAATAAAGTCTTGCCTTGTATGCAACCTGCTTTATTTCATATCCCTCAGGAGTCATGTAATCTGTTCCTGCCAGCCCACCTACCTCCTAATAACCCCACTGTTCTGTCCCTTGTTCTCTCTTTGGGCTACCGGGGCAATATAAGGAAGGAGGCAGCTTACATCAGTCAGTAGTTAGAGGGGATAGAGTGAAGAACCATTTAAATCAGCAGGTAAGATGCACTTGTTGCCTTATTATGCACTCTGGTGCAAAAGAAAAAAGGGCTGCACCTGTTTTATCTGTATTTTTTATCTGTAACTCTTTTCTCTTACAGCTTATATTGTGTCAAGCCCTCGCTATGCCGTCCGTTCGCTTCGTCTTCCTGTCCTCTCTCCTTGTGCTACTGATGGCTGTGCTGACCTCCAGCGCCAGAACCACACGCTGGCCCAAACCTCAGACCACCAAGAAGCCCCCTCGAGGTGGGGGTGGAGGATTCAGACGGACCACCACCACAACCCCATCCGGTGGCCTGCACACAGATGAGACAACTGAGGCCATGATGGATGCTTACACCCTGTCCCCTACAGACAGCACCACCTACTCCAGCGACGCTTACTCCACTGAGTTTCACACCGACGCCATAGCAGCCCCCGGGAACACCCTTGGAAACTATACCCTTGACTACAATGAATGCTTCTTCAACTTCTGTGAGTGTTGTCCGCCAGAGAGAGGCCCTGTGGGGCCCATGGGAGAAGTAGGGCCACCAGGACCGCAAGGAGAGAGGGGCCCTCTAGGTAAGATAATTGGATTACCATTTTCAGGAAAATTACAAGTTTTGAAGTCAAAATTTATCCTTAATACTCTTCATTTTCCAGGGTTACCAGGAGAGAAGGGAGAAACGGGACCCAGAGGACCTCCAGGACCACCAGGATTACCTGGAGCCAATGGACTCAATGGCGACATAGGTACAACGGGGCTTGACAGCGGTCAGAGAGTTTTTGATAGCCTCTCTGCTTTCTCTTTGTCTCTCTCTCCTTTTTTTCAAAACGCTGTCCTGTATAAATACTTTGTGGATGTTATTTTCTATGCTTTATTTATCAAAACCACCACAGGTGAAAGAGGTGATCACGGACCCGTTGGTCTTCCTGGTGCCCCTGGTATCCCAGGAAAACCAGGAGAGAGAGGTGTGTCGTCTCAGTAGAAATTATAAACATATTAGAATTTTTTATATATATATATATATATATATATATATATATATATATATAGACAAACACAGTCTGCTTAAACTAATCCCACTCAAAAAAAATTATATGTTTTCATGTCTTTATTGAACATAGCATTTAAATGTTCACAGTGCAGGGTGGAAAAAGTATGTGAACCTTTGGATTTAATAACTGGTTGACCCTCCTTTGGGCAGCAATAACCTCAACCAAACGTTTCCTGTAGTTGCAGATCAGAGCTGCACAACGGTCAGGAGGAATTTTGGACCATTCCTCTTTACAAAGCTGTTTCGGTTCAGCAATATTCTTGGGATGTCTGGTGTGAATCGCTCTCTTGAGGTCATGCCACAGCATCTCAGTCGTGTTGAGGTCAGGACTCTGACTGGGCCACTCCAGAAGGCCTATTTTCTTCTGTTGAAGCCGTTCTGTGGTTGATTTACTTCTATGCTTTGGGTCGTTGTCCTGTTGCATCACCCATCCTCTGTTGAGCTTCAGTTGGGGGACAGATGGTCTTAAGTTTTCCTGCAAAATGTCTTGATAAAATTGGGAATGCATTTTTCCGTCAATGACAGCAGTCCATCCAGGCCCTGAGGCAGCAAAGCAGTCCTAACCCATGATGCCCCCTCACCATATTTCACAGCTGAGATAATGTTTTGATGTTGGTGTGCTGAGCCTTTTTTTCTCCACACATACGTAGTGTTGTGTGTTCCTTCCAAACAACTCAATTTCATCTGTCCACAGAATATTTTACCTGTAGAGCTGTGGAACATCCAGGTGCTCTTTTGTAAACTTCAAACATGCAGCAGTGCTGATTTTGGACAGCAGTGGCTTCCTTCGTGGTGTCCTCCCATGAAATTCATTCTTGTTTAATGTTTTACTTATTGTTGATTTGTCACTATTAGTGTGTGCCAGAGATTTCTGTAAGTCTTTAGTTGACACTCTAGGATTATTCTTCTCCTCATTGAGCATTCTGTACTGTGCTCTTGTGGTCATCTTTACAGGACGACCATGTCTAGGGAGAGTAGCAACACTGCTGAACTTTCTCCATTAGAGAAACAGTCTGTCTTACCGTGGACAAATGAACATCAAGGCTTTTAGAGATACTGTAACTCTTTCCAGCTTCATAAAAGTCAACAATTCCTGATCGTAGGTCTTTTGAGGCATGGTTCACATCAGGCAATGCTTCTTGAAAACAGCTAACTCAAAACTGGTGTGTGTTTTTTATAGGCCAGGGCAGCTTTAACCAACACCTCCAATCTCATCACATTGATTGGACTCCAGGTTGGCTGACTCCTTACTCCATTTAGCTCTTGCAGAAGTCATTAGTCTTGGGGTTCACATACTTTTTCCACCCTGCACTGTGAATGTTTACATGTTGTGTTGCAACATGAAAACATATAATTTTTTGTGTGGTATTAGTTTAAGCAGACTGTTTGTCTGTTGTTGTGACTTAGATGAAGATCAGAACACATTTTATGACCAATTTATGCAGACATCCAAGTAATCCCAAAGGGTTCACATACTTTTTCTTGCAACTGTAATTTCACTCTATAAACATATGCACATGTACATTATTATATAAAAATTAAAGCTTATTAAAATATGTCCTATGTGGTTATAACCTCTCTACATACACACTATAGGTGATCCAGGCCCCAGAGGAGAGAAAGGTGAACGCGGCTTCTACGGTCTGAAAGGGGACCCGGGAGAAAGAGGAGAGCCTGGCCTGAATGGGACTAAGGGCAATGCTGGGCGAGAGGGGCCTATGGGCCCCCCTGGGGTAGCTGGGACAAAGGGTCAGAAAGGTGAACAGGGACTTATAGGTGAGTGCTCACCTGGCGACAAAGGTGATGTGGGTGAGCGTGGGCCCCCTGGTCTGAGAGGTGAGATGGGACCCCCAGGAATGAATGGAACTTTTGGCGCAAAGGGAGAGAGAGGGGAGCCAGGGCCTCAAGGAGTGAAGGGGGATACTGGTGCCAGAGGGCCCCCAGGACCTCCAGGAGGGAGGGGCATGGTGGGGCTAAGGGGGGAGAGGGGAGCTAAAGGTGGGCGTGGACCTCGGGGCCCTAAAGGTCCACCAGGTGAGAATGCGGAACCGATTCGCTCTGCCTTCAGTGTGGGCTTGTTCCCTAGCAGGTCCTTCCCTCCGCCTGGTTTGCCTGTGAAGTTTGATAAGGTGTTTTACAATGGGGAGGGCCACTGGGACCCAGCGCTCAGCAAGTTTAACGCCACCTACTCGGGGGTCTACTTATTCAGTTACCACATCACCGTGCGCAACCGGCCCGTGCGTGCCGCCCTAGTGGTTAATGGGATACGGAAGCTGCGGACTCGGGACTCTCTGTATGGCCAGGACATCGATCAGGCATCCAACCTCGCACTGATGCAGCTGAACGAAGGTGACCAGGTGTGGCTGGAGACGCTGAGAGACTGGAACGGAGTTTACTCCAGCAGTGAGGACGACAGCACTTTCTCTGGCTTCCTGCTTTACCCAGACTTAAAGAGCAAACCTACTCCTATGGAAAACCTGTGACGGAAACCTTTGACCTTGATTGTAACGTCTTGTAGACTCTGCACAACCTTCATCCTATTGCACAGCTCTGTCAAATCAATGTGATTCAGCTAAATGCTGCTGCTTCGGTATCTGCTCACTGCTGTTGAGCTAATCAAACCAAACGCTTTGCTTGCCATGCTGTATGTGGAGATGGATGAGGCTTGATTATACTGCTGTATGCAACACTTCAGTTCTTTTTAACAATGCATTAAAAATGGCTATGCTTGAAATGAATGACCCTTGAGTTATATTTATTTAAAACCAGAACTAGAAGCTAATTTATAAGCCATAAGTCACTGCAATTAGAATAGATAAGCTCTGTATCAGTGAGGCCAATACAAATTTGGAAACAATTTAAGCAAATAATCCATGATTGCATTTGGTTCCCACTAGAGGGTGTAAGGTGTCCAAGTTCTGTAAAGAGGAGAGCATCATTAAATGCAGTAATAAAAATGAAAGTAATAAAAATATTGCAGACATTGAATGAGGATGGGATGCTCCACAAAAACAGTTTGAATACACAAAAATACAAATTAAGTCTCAGCATGCTCCTGTCCACATACTGACTGCAAAACAACAGGAGATTAATATTTAAGCCTTAAGTGCAGATGCCATTCACACAGCAGGATGGTAAAGATAATTCGTGCGGACACTTGTCATCCACCTCAACTCTGTCCCCTCCGGGGATTAATAAAGGTTCATCTTATTTTATCTTATCTCGTGAATTTTGTGAATTTGGTCTGTTGTGTGACTAGGCCTGTAAGGCAATACAGTACAGAGAGTGAAATCGTTGCGTCTTCTAATTATCAGGGCAGCAAGGCAGTCGTGAGGGTGATTAAGACCTGTAGGAACGCAGGCGACTGATATAGGTTTGTAAAAAAAAAAAAAAAAAAAAGATGTCTCATTGACATTACATCCCCATAATAACAGATTAGCTGCCCCAGCACCAAACACAGAGGATAACCCTCTGCAGCAGAGAGATGGATATACTATGAATTATATTCTGGTATACCCACACTGTACAATAATAAAAAAAAAAAATAACGCTGACTTTTACTAATGCTGTATCTCATTAGACTCTCACGACCTCTCTCCAGATTAAAAATCATCATGACCACTTTTTCAGGAGGATAAATTACATTAGTGGTTTATTTCTCTGAGATGTACTGAGACATTTTTATGTGTTTTTAAGACAAATTTGTTCAAAGGACTGTAGGGATAGGATTACATTACATTGTTCTAAAATATTCTTTAGTATGTAGTGTTTATTATTTTATTTATTATTCAAATATGTCAATATGTCCAACTTCAGAAATCTTCCGTAATTGGAATTGAAATATTTCTTATCTTATATGTAAAGTGATTAAACCTTATTCAAGACAGACTATGTTAATGAATCATATTAATATCATCCTGTTTTGAGCAGATTAGAGTACCTGCCATAATGTGGCTTCATATTTTGAATCTGATTTACAGGTTAGGTTGTTTTGCTGCTTTTCCAAGATTAAAATTCCATGTACGATGAGTCAACTAAATATACACTGCTTGTTTATCTCTACATTTCTGACCAGAATGTCTCTGTGGGTTTTGCATTGATATGTCAATGGGACAGCCTTTGTTATAATAGTCTGTTATGATGTTTGATGTGTCTTTAAGTAATTCCCCTACAAATTATTTAGAAAAATATCTCTGCACTGAATATCTGACAGGTGTGTGAGAGGAAAATGCAATCCAGAAAACAATGAGAAATATTCCCCCTCACTGCTGAAATATTTATTAACAGAATGTTTAGGACTGTCAGACCTTCATCAGGTATAAGTTTTTACGCCACAATTAATTATGTATTCGCTATAGCTCATCTTTTTCATCATTCTCCAAGTATGTCTCACTCATTGATTGTTAAATTACAATAACACAATGAATTGTCTCACCATCTGGGAATACCGTATTGATTTACCAACACAGTACACTTAAGAGCTGTCTGCATGTATGCAAGTCTCACTCATTTTTATACAAATCTGCTTAAGACTTGCATTTTTTCTTTGTTGAATTCGCTCCACAAAACACACTCTGTTTCCCCGAGGGAGACACATAAGTCTTGAGTGTATACACTCAACTGAGATTGCAGCCGGTGGCACATTAAAATAGAGAAATATTATGACAAAATAAACATCCGGGAATTAAATTTTTAATTCCATCCAAATAAACATCATCAGACATAACCTTTATTAGTGTTCATTTGTGATGCTTACGAAGGAATAATTAAAAAGCAGATGATACTTTTTATGGAATGAACTAGATGGTGACTAACAGTGATCACTTTTGCGATTTATTTCCTAATTTTGTGTGACTCATAACAAGACTGGAAGGATTTTGTTTTTCAGCTGAGTTTGTCTATTTCAAGCTAAAAATGGAGAAATATCATTGATTGGGGAAAACAACATTCTGGGGGAACTGAAAGTTAACTTTAATCAAGGACATATGTAATATTTTATGAAGAATACTGAACGGGAACAGTGGAAGCTGTTAAAGAGGAAAGCGGCTTAGAATGGCATCTCCATCTACTGGTGAAGGACATAAATTTACCTCATATTTCCTCCATATTTATGCTGCTGTTGGTGGTGATGATGGTGGTGTGTGTGTGTGTGTGTGTGTTAAAATGTGATTTTGCTTGTTTGTTTATAGGCCTATCTGTGGATGTGTGTGTGCATTTATGTATTTTTCTACTACTCTGTGTGAAAATATAAATAACTACCTTGGCGGTGTGTGCAGTGTAATCTGCTCCCAGCAGGCTGGATTCCCACTGTGAGAAAGACAGTATATTGTTCCTGCAGCGCCACAGATAACAACTCATTAGCATACTGAATCATTTGGCTGCAAGAGCCACTCTGCCACCCATCTGCACTGAGCTGATAAACAGACACACGCCCGCTTTCCCTCACACATACACAGATCCATGTAGAGCGAGCACATACACACTCACACAAGCCTGCTCTCACAACATATACACACATCCTCTCATCCCCCTCCCTTCCAATCCCTCATACACTCTCCCTGTATCCCTCTCTTTTTGTGAGTCGGTGTGTTTTTGGAGAGTCAGGAACAGTGAAGCAGGTAAACGTTAGGCAGGCATTAACCCAGAGGGCCCCTCAGTGGAGTCCCAGCACAGCCGGAGCAGAGCACAGGAGGGGTCCCCAAACACCTGGATGTCTCTGATGCTCTCTGGAAGCAATTTTAGTTTTTAGAAATGTCTAAGAGCCGGTGCTGTTGTAGTGGTGGCAAAGTCTGCTGTGTGGAGTTATGGAATATAGGGACTTCAGAAAAGTCGCGTTTATGTGGCAAAGCAGCAATCCCGACCACATGTTGGCGAACATAATTTTTGGATTGCGTAAGTGAATAACTTTTCAGGGCGGGCGGGAGTCTCGACCAGTGCGGCCGTTTCACAATGTGTACAGACACAACAGCGTGCAACACGAGTGCAGCGGAGGCTGTCAAAACCACTTTCACAATGGCAGGATATCCTGCAGGTCACCGAGCCACGTTAACCTCGACAGGAAGTTGTCACTTGTTGGGAGGAAGTGAGGATTCCAGCGTCCATCGGGGGGAGTTTCATGAGGGGACTGTGGTTTCAGCTATATACACACTGTACAGATAAGGTGTGAAACAGTTGCATGGTGTGCTATGCTATTGGCTACCTATGGGAATTTGTCAATTAGGTTATGCAGTTATTAGTGTAAAAGGTATAATTAGTCATACATCATAAAGTGTGGCAAAATTTCATCATATGTTCAGTTTCTTTAAAAAAGGAATTGAACTGAACTGAATTGAATTTAAATTAATCGACCTGAATTGAATCAAACTGAATTGAACTGGATTGACTTGAATTAATAAAACCCACAACATGCTTAAGTGAGATCAAATACAAGGCTTTTCCTCTGCGTGTTTTATTCAGGGGTTTTGTATAAAATTCATTGATTTAACATTGGATATATTTATAGATACAGCTATCATACAACAAATATGTCATTACCAAACGTACAATGTCCCTTTACTGCAATTCATAAAATACCATAGTTACCAAAGGTACCAATATAGGCTACTAGGTCCTGCTGAAAAAGCAGAATAACCAACAACAGTGAGCAATACTTGACAGTATTAATCAGAAAACTGCTGGTGTTGTTATGATATTAACACTGTGTTTGTAGCATGTGTGCGTGCGTGTATGTGAAATGTGGCAATGAAGGGATTTATTTGTGTACCTTACTAAACTACAACTGCATTACAGTTAAAAAAAAAAAAAAAAATCAAAACACTGAAACATTCATATCAAAAGGACTGCATGAGTCATTTCATAATATCATGTGACTCATATTTTGTACACTTTCAGAAACACTGCATGTCTTGTACCTCCGCAAATTCAAATAGATATATTCATTCCCGGCAGTGAAAATGTTTAACTGTCTGTCGCCGTATTTGGTGTCATTTTCTCACCACCAAAGTGTAACAGAAGTAAATGGTACCACATTTGATGTACTACGTTCAGTTGCTTGCTTTACATTTTGAGTTCATCGCTTCTCTCCTTTTTCCTTGTCTCCCATTTTGCTAGTAAACCCATTGACAAACACACGACAGTACATCTTAAACCACACTGACTTGAACTCGAGTCACCGTTGTTACATTGCGCAGTGGAAATATAATGCTATTTACAATACATACGTAACTGCATGGGTACAATAGAGTCCAGTCGGTTCATTTACGGCCTCCAGCTGAGGCAAACTTACTTTTGTGTCTTTATTCTAACACATTCAATTTGTTGGGCTGGGTTTACTCATTGATGATTTAGAGCCATTTACTTGCACATTGGATCAATTCTGGCCACACCATATTGTAAGTAATAGTATCATTAGTGAAGCATTGGTCCAGACTTCAATATTATCTTTGCTAAGTGTCTCTTGATTGATCTTTTGTTTGGTTTGGTTTGGTTTGCTTGTTCTTTCTTTTTCTGCTTTTTTTTGTATTTTATGTTTTAGAATATCCTGTCTTTGGACTTTCAAAACACGGAAAGTTATAATCTGCAGGCCAGTCAAAGACATGAGACATGCAGAATTTACAAGTCTTTTGTCGGATCAAATTCAAATGATCACCCATCAAAGCAAGCTATTCATCAGTGCTGTCTCAGGTGGAGACAGGAGCGTACTCCGCTATCTCACTGCGTGGAACTTGATTCTTTTTCCTACACTGACGACTCAAAGCTAACGGGTCCTGAGAATATCCACCTCTTTCTTAGTCCCTCTCATTTCAGTCTCAGGTTGTTGTGTCCGTGGTCTGTTGGCATCAGCATCATCGACGGCTGGAGCCATCTAAAGGGCGGCCATTGCGCCTCAGATCTCTAGCAGCTAGATGCAGCGCAGGCCCACGTGAGGCCGTTAGAGTCCTTGGGGCTGGAGGCGAGTCCTGGTCCTCCATAAAGCTCTCAGGACTGCCCTCGGCATCGCCGTCAGGTAGGCTTCCACAACTGGAGCCTGGTGACATTGTCTCCAGAAGATCGTCCCTGGCCAACCCCACTACTGTGTCCTGATGTTGACCACCTTGAGGGCCCCCGTCATGGGCCCCGACCCCAACCAGCAGCCCTGTTTCCCCATCAGTTGTGCTGCCAACATTCCTCCCTCCGTCCTGGTCCTCCAGGAGGTTGGAGAGGAAGCTGATGTACTTCATAGCGAGTCGTAGGATCTCATTCTTGCTGAGCTTCTTGTCTGGGGGGTGAGTGGGGATGAGTTTGCGGAGCTCCGCAAATGCCCCGTTTACGTTCTGCTGCCTCCAACGTTCACGACTGTTAGTGAAGATACGACGTACAATCTTTGGCTGGCCAGCTAGCAGAGGAAAAGAGGCGGACAGAGCGTAAGAAAAAGAGTCATTGATGGGATAACACAAATAACATGAAGTGCAGAGCTGAAACACATAATGCAGTTTGTAAAAGCATAAAGGGCAATAATAAAAAATGGAAAAATTAGTCGCAGGAGAACAGATGCACATTGGTTTTGAGAGAAAAATGTTTATAGGAGAGACAAAAGTTTAATATTCCTAAAAAAATAAGCTGCAAAATTGTCCTCCCTGCATGGACATGTAGATTAATAGAGAAGAAGCCATAGACTCAAAATATAGTACAAATATGTAAATGCGATACAGGAGAAATGGTTGATTTGGCTTGCCATACCCCAGGAAAGGGCGTAGGGGAGACTGTGTGCACCCTATTCCATTTTCTATGTACTTTTTATTTATTTAGGTATGATAAAATACCCCACTGCAGGTAGTCACATCCTCCCGCCCTCAACAATGGTGTCTTCCAGGCTATTGTCGCCCTTGGAACACACCCAGTCTATCTTAATCCTTCAGCCCACTCTGCAGTAAAACCTTGGCATGGAGGCAGCAGCACCCCCATCCTCCACCCCAGTATATGGCAGTGAGTGGGCAGCGGTGGAAAGGAGGTTTCAAATGAAATAAACCCAAAATCCGCCTGGAAAAAAAGCTTACTTTAATGGCATGCAGGTACATGTATTTGACATTCAGATTAGCGGCATTCATTTATGAATTCTGATTTATTTATTCCTCTGTGTTTAACACTTATTCTTCATTCTAAGGCATCTTCTGCAACACTCAGATTAGGTACAGCATAGATCAGTGTCAGTGGATGAATGTAATGGAGATGAAGAGCGGACATTGGGAGACTATATTGGCAGAAGGAGGACACAGCAGAAGTGCGTCTTACCATACTTATAAAGATCTAAAATGCGCCTACCCTCGTCGAGTTCAACCTCATAAGGCGCCGGGCGGCGCTTTACCCTGTTGCTGGGGTACATGCTGTACTGCTCCGACTCTCCTCCGAGACTACAGCAATAGAAAGCAGACAAAAGATGCACAGGTATATGAGAAAACATTGATTTATATCATTTCCTTCATTGCATAGAGCCCTCAACACCCAATCCTTGTACCAGGAGCACACACACATGCACACACTCAGAAACACACACATGTACAGGCTAATTCTCCCTGTCATTCATGAACATACGTGCTAAATAAGGTCAACATAATGTAAATACAAGCATCCTCTCACACTTCAGTAGCCTGTTCTTGCAGGGCCATAATAGGGCAACATCTACAGCCATCAAACATATGGTGATCACTCCCAATGATCAAATGTAAACGTGCATTCATCAAACTGTATGATTGTTTCTTTTTCTCTCAACCTTTACCTGTTGATGGCGGCGAGAGGCTGCGCCAGGTTGTAGAGCATGGCCCGGGCCGGGACAGGAAACGCGTTTGGGCTCAGTTGGACCATTCGAGCGTCGTCTCGTTGCGGCGGCGGCAGCGGCGGCGGTGGAGGTCTGCGAAGTTCCGTGATCGGCACCAAATGGCTTTCAGTCCTCTGCTCCACCGCTTTTATAGCGTCCCTCCTGGAGAGCTCGATCACCGGCACTTCCCTTTTCAGGTCAAGGGCGTTGTGAGAGGCAGTTTCCTTGGCAACGCCGTTGATGATGATGCTGATGCTGGTCCCGTTGCTCGTGTTCTGCAGAGGAACGTCATCCGTCTCCTCAACCCCCTTTAAGCTCCCTCCCCTCCCCTTCTCCCCCTCCTCTCTCCTCGGCTCCTCTCCCTCCTTGCATCCGTTCAGTCTGGAGATGATGGAGGAGTCCTCCAGCTTTCCAGGACCAGACTCTTCCTCGGGACTCCCAGGACGAAGCTCCGGATGCCGCTTTTCCATCATTTTTATCCCGTCACCACTCGCTCGAGTCCACTACGTCCTAAATAAGATTTTCCTCTATTAATTTATTGATCAGAATAATATGTGAAAATATCAATAATAACCAAGCGCTTTTATTATCTGATTATTATTATTATTATTGGCATTAAAATACGTTTAAATAGTTTTATTATTACCCGATTTATTATTGGCAATTGAATATTTAACATTTCAGACAAAACTGTGTAAGAAAGACAATTAATGTGCTATTATTGTCTACAATTGTCTTCAGAATTACTACATATTGTTCAATATTTTATAAACGATTTATATATATATATATTTTTAAAAAAAGCTGGAATGCAGACAGTTTTCCAGAAGGGATGATAACACTACCAACTTCATTAAAAACCTGTTAGTTCATTTTTGCGAGCTGTCTTAAAGGTTTGAGAGCTTTTCTTGTAAGTGATCCTTATGTCAGCTATACAGTTATGATTATTATTTTATGATACATTTGGATAAATAATAACTTGCTGTTTACTAAGAGCTTCATCTTGTGGTTTTTGCATTTTTCTCCCTTCTATGAATCTCTTATCTAAAGCTTGCTCTGCTATAACGTTCAGCTAATGTCTTTAATGTATTTAAACCGACATTTAAGCATAAATTCATGTTCCAGTATAATCAAAAAAGCAAATTTCGCCTGCTGTTGATTTATAGGTGAAATGATCGTCTTATAGAGAGACTGTGCTTCATGCCAGGACCACGATGAGAGCTTGGTATCCATTCCCGTCGAAATAAAATCCCTCTTTTTTTCGTGTCGTCAGTTAATCCAGAAATAAGATACACAATGCTCGGACTTGATCGTTTTCATAACCGCATATGTCAAAGGAGGTATAATTCTTGTTTTATATCGGTGTAGGCCATAGCGCAGTTGTTGCTAAAGCCGAACGTCCGAGGCTTGAATATACACCACACACTGGTGTTAGGTGTTTTAGTAGCTCCTTAACTCGATAGGAATATTATAATAAACGAAACATCAGACCGACAATAAAAAAGCGCACTTATATTTCTGGGAATTCTCCAATAGGCCTCGCATCCGTTATTACACCCCGCTCAGTCTCAGACATCCGATCGGACAATAGCAGCAAATACAGGCTAACAATTTCGCACATAACACCGATAAAATTCAGACGACATCAATCCAATTACAGCCTTTAGGAACAACGAGCGCGCTGGTTTAAATAAAGAGGTGTAATTTTTTTTTTTTTTTTTTTTTTTGCACTTACCGTTCCTGCCGTGTTGTTGATGTTACTGTGTAAGTGGAGCCATTTTGTGAGTGGGTCATCCATGTCTGAGGTTTTTCTTTTTTTTCTGCCAGTTGTGGAGCAGTGTGTGTGTGTGTGTGTGTGTGTGTGTGTGTGTGTGTGTGTGTGTGTGTGTGTAGCTGAGTTATTCCTCGCCGCATCCAGTGCGCTCCCTCAGTATGGGGAGCGGAACACAGGCCGCAATGTGGCCGAGTGAGATAAGCGCACGGCAGCGGCCTCTTCATTCCCGATAAGCCCCTAAACCCATTATTTATGAAATGATTCATTATTATTTGGCTGTCGTGGGCTATATAGGCTTGTGGAGGGCAAAGCATTAAAAAAAAAAAGCAAACAGGCACAGCGCAACGGCCTGTAACAACGTGAGGTAGTATACTGTAGCTGGTGGAGGTGTTTTAATTTTTTGATGAAAGAAACAAAAGCTCAGGTTAAGCTGTTGACCTATTTATATTTTCAACAAAGGGCTTTTTGCTAAGCCAATTTATCCTGCAATGAGATAACTGATGATAGCAAAGGGTTGCATTTTTTTATTATTTTCATTTTATCCAAAAAGAGTATCCATTAAGCCATATCATTTTTTTTGCACCTCGGGCCTGCTGATACAATAGATTGCTAAAATGACGAGGGTGTAATTATGATAGCGATGCCTCAATTGAACGGGACACAATTCTTTATCAATTAACCAATCAATAAATGTGTAAATAGACAGGGGGAAATGTGCTGTTGCATGGCATTGCTTGTGTTTTGGGGGCCTTGAACGGCGGTTCCCCCGGGGCCCCCATGGGGGACTCATGGCTGGAGGAGATAAAAGCGTATCAGGTCCTGGTCGCATCAGATAATAGAGTAGCACGCTATCAGAGCACGTCCAGGACAGCCTAAATGGTAGCAGGTACATCCTAATAACGGATTCTCCACACAGCGTTTCTTCTCTGTTTTGGGTCAAATACAGTGATGAATCTGAATAATCGCATACATTTAGTCAAATAAACTCGTGACATAGCAAAATACAGCATTAAATCATTAAATGTGGAAGATCTTACACATTTTCAAGCCTAATATTTGGAAGAGGTAAAAAAAAAAAATGTCGAGATCCACAATTAGTCACGACCTTTAAACAGACCTGTTGGAGCAGCAGTCACGACCATCATCCTGCATCCTGTGTGCTTAACAGCGCAGCCTCACATCATCCCTTTAAACTGTTTTTAAGCATCTTCCAAGGAAATCTCAGTCGTGCCAGATTGTTGTAGTTGGGAGCACTCAGCACGACTCTGAGTCCAAATTAATGATGTAAAATTTGCAAATCAATAGGCCTAATTGACTTAATTCAGGATGATTTTAGTTTTAGGGGTTTCACTGTCAAATTAAGAAAAGGGTCATTTTAAGCAATTATTGCCATGTAAAATAAAGGCATTTTAATACTATTCCACCCATGACTGAATAAGGACAATACACCTGAAGGATCCAAAGAGCACCTGTATGTGATTACCACAAAGACCCAGCAGCTTCTTCACCATTGTCTCCAAATTACTTCATGTTATTAATTCATATGGTTGGAAATTTAAATGTTTCAAATATATTCATGCATCTAACTGAATGGATTTTGTGTTATATAAGTTATGTGCATAATTAATGAGAGTGTTACAAAAAGTTTGACAAAATAAAACATTTTTATTTAAAAGCAAAGGAGTATCAATTTCCTTAAACAATATTATGTGATACACCACAAGTAAAGTGAAGGAATGGATCCCACAGAGCCCTGGGGAAATATCCACTGAAAACAAAACAAAACAAAAAAAAACGATACACAGAGAGAATTAATTGCTTTTATGTTTAGGCATAATTTGTAATGCAGTTGCAATCAATCTTTTTATTATTATTCAATAAATAACTCTTTAGTTTTCGGGTTTCAGGGCCAAAATTACATTTGTGGCACATCTGAAATAAGCACTAAGATTACTGGGAACATTTTAAACATATGGTTCTACTCACTATTCAGGGTGTCAAAATAAATCACAATTTGATCATAAAAAAGTGCTAAAGTTATTTTTGATTGTCACAAATACTTCAGTCAAAATAAATGCAGTCACCCTATTTTCTATTATTTTGGAGAGAGTTTGTAAATATTAAGAAGGGGTTAAATTTCAGATACTTTGCAAATGAAATGGTCCCTGTAAATTCAGCGAAGTCTGACCATAAAACATGTGTAGTAACAAGTGCTGGGTTTGAATCAGTATTTATAGACTTTTTCTTTTTATTAGTATCACAATATATACTTTGAAATCCAGTTTCTACTGTAATCCTCTCTTACTGGATTCATTTGGTTTCATTATTTGTCATTTGATTAATTTATTGATTCATTTATTTATTTATTGAGTCATCTTGTTGAACAATAGTTTACACTAATAGAAAATCAACCTCTAACCCCTGTAATCTCTGTCTACGCTGTTATAGTCTATCAACTGTGCTTTCAGTTGTGAATTATAATCCATGGCTGCAGGAGAAATGGCTCTGTGCCATGCCCATCTTCCCAGTCAGCGCTGGTTGCGTCGGGCCGGCATGATCCGAAGAGAAGCGGTGCTTTCCCGGGTCATGAGCCTCGTCACATGGTCCAGACTGAGTCCAGCTACTGCTTCGCCGTTCACCTGCAGGATTTCATCACCGATGCCGAGGAGACCTATGTAGGGGCCCTCGCCACCGCCGTCGCCCACTTTCTCTACATACACACCTGAGACGGAAACAATAAGAGGAAGAGGAAAGATGGATGAAATAAAGGTGAAGGAATGGTTGGATAGTGTGAGAATGGAGGGAAAGTAGAATTTTAACAAAGGAAAACAGGTGGAAGCATAAAAAAGAGATAGAGGATGCCTTTGTGTTTAGTGAAGCATACAACATTGTAAGAATTAACATAAAACATTTGTGTGTGATTATGTTTGATTATCATTTTCACATTTTAACAGTATAGCCAAAGGTGAATTTATATCTGAACAATGACATTTCAATTCTATTCTCTTTCTCTGCTTTTCTCTTTATTCTACAGACTAGCAGTTACCTAAGGAAATAAATTAACCACCAAAATGAATTGCAAACTGCAAAACCAAGCTCTGCTTTAAGATAGTACAAAGACAATGTGGATTGACAATGTTACCTGTGTCAGGTCGGCCTTTGCCCCTTGAGATGACAAAACCAAAGGGGCCGTTTGGGGGTCTGACGAGCTCCAGGAGGAGGGTCCCATCAGGGAAAGCCTGGGTGACCCGGCCGACTGGACGTGCAATTCTAGAGGTAATTACATCCTCAACACTCAGGGCCCCGTGAAGCTCCATCTGAGGGCTATCAGGGCTGTAACGGCACAAATTCAGCTATTAGAAAATGACTCAAGTAAAACAATTTGTGTGCTTTTTTTCATTCTCTCTACTTAATTTTTTTGGTGTTTACCTGGGTGCCAGGCCATACGGTATCTGCACCTCACCCAGTATTGTTGAACGCTCTGTTCGTCTCTCTAAACTCTGTACAGAGGAGGCTTTGCGCAGTTGGGCCAGTGGCAGCACCTAGTGGCAAATAAATGTCACTGTAACAAATTGTGGTTTTCATATTGGCAAAATTCATCAGGACGGCTTTCGGAACCGTAACTTTTTTTTGGCTCTAACACCCATCTAAAACTAGCGTGTGTTTGGCACCACACAAATGCAAATACAGGTTGTAACTGGCTGGAAGACAGTTGTTTACATCTAGTATACACTTACAGCTGCCAAGAGGACAACAAGGATGGCTACCACAGAGAGTGGAAGGACACACGGACAAACTGAAAGGCATTATATGTGCTCCCAGTGTCAGGCAGAAAGGTAGGTAATACTTCAACGCCTTAGTGAGTTCGCTGTGGCAAATAAGTAGTGAAAGATACTGGAACTGGAAGTTTAAAGATGTGATGTTTTCTCCCTATACTGCCTTCCTTTTTGAGGCAATGATCACAACGATTTGATGAGATGAAATAAAACAACAGCAGTCCTGAACAAAAAAAGTTAAAATCTTTGCTACTCTGGCTCACCGTGTGCAGGGTTTGCAGTGAGGGTGTCCTCTGGATGCGGATGGTGGGCTGCGGTCTGCGCGTGGGGCTCGGGGAAGCAGAGGTGGCCCGGGGGGCCGTGGGTAAACTGAGCTGTTCCATGCTGCTGGAGCGGCCTCCTTTCACTAGTCTACCAACACTGTTCAGACCAATGGAGGAAAAGAAGCGACGCAGGAAGAGCTTTGGCCGTCCATCCAGCTTTCTGGAAAAGGAAAATCATAGTTTTTTTTTACTAGCCACTAATACAGTCTCAAAATTCATTAAAGAGGACCTACTGTACTTTTGTGCTTTCCATCTTTCCATTAGTGTGTTATATAGTTTTTGTGCATGTAAAAGGTCTGGTCAAACTTAGGCTTTTAAAGTCCACACCAAAGGGAGTTACTCCCCCCCACAGAAAGTGCTTCTGAACTGCCTGAAACGCCTCACTTGAAGTCCTGCCATTTCTTTTCGTTACACGGTGATGTCACCAAATAACACATTTACATAATGCCTGTCTAAAAGCTACTTTGGCATGCCTTCAAACAAAGTTAGTTAGAGTGGAGTTGGAGCTGAGTCCGAAGTAGTTTGAGAAAAATAATGTATTTTTTAAACATTAAAGCATGTAAACATGTTCTAGTTAAAACCCAAAATATAAGTGTGCCCTTGAAAATGAGCATAATAGGTCCTCTTGAATATATACACAATTACATCTCCAACTAAAGTACCAATCAGATTATTTTGCTCTCGTTTTTTTATCATTCTACAATAAATGGCCCTAACAAGTAGGGGTCTTCATTACCAGAAGAGGGCAGGATTGTCTTAATGTTCACAGAATATTTTTAATAACAACATCCGGTGGACTATAGGTCAGGGTTTTAATCTCTTAACTGCTACCGGTCTGGCACGCTCAGGCCATTTTGGGAACAGAACGGTGGGGGCAAAGGATTTATTGTCTAAGCTATGACAAGAGCACTGTTATCTTGGCTTACCTGGAACCATCAGAGTTTTCCTCCCATATAGCCTCAGCTTTCAGATGTTCTGCTCTCAACAGCTCTGCTCTGAGGTCCTCAGCCCGAGACATAGCCAGGCCACGGAGAGCAGGACGACACTCAGGCCCAGAACCAGGGTCACTCAGACCTGCTGGTAGAAAACCATGTACCAAAATATCATTCTCCTTTCTTTTCTGTTCTGGGAATGATTACTTGTAATTGTCACATTTGAATACATTTTGCTGATACTTCATCAAAGGCATGACCTTTTACAATATTATTAGTATACAGTATTTTTATGGTGGCATCACCACTTTAAGGGACAGTGTAACATAGATCTATTTGCAATATAACATTCATAACTATGTTTTAATTTGCATATAATCAGCTGAAACTAAGAATCGTGATGACCCCATCTGCCATGTTTCTACAGTACACAGGACACACAGAATGGGCAAACCAAACACTGGCTCTTGCAAGAACCTTTCGCATTTTTATGTTACCTGAAGGCCTCCTAGTTCTCACTCAGTAACATGAGCCTCAGAGTGCAAAACTGTGGTACCAACAACAACTATCTGACTTCCGTTTCTCCTAAAGTAGTTATTATTTTGAGGATGGCCTCTGAGTAAGATGAATGGTTACCCTGGTTTTGTACTTGGTGGCTCACGTTACTGTAGTCTTGGAAAGGGAGGACAGAGCGGAGGGGTACCACTAGATGTCGCCAAATCTTACACGCTGTACATTTATGAACAGAATACTTCTTCCAACACTGCTTTACCAGAATAGTAAATCCTCCCATAAGAACGAGCAAAATCATTCTATAACATGTAAATGGCAGAAACTACAGGTACTAAACTCTCTACATGACCGTCCTAGGGAACTGGCTCTGCTCATCCCCAATGACCACTCACCTGCTCCATCTGGAGTGGCATCCCAGAGTTCAGCAGCTGGTAGGTCAGTGCCGAGCCGGGCTGGGGAGTACCTCAGGGTGGAGGGCCTGATACAGGGCACTGGGTTGCTTGTTGCAGGGGTCCCCTGGGTTAAAGCCACTGCACCCTCCCTTCTTGCCTCTGGGGAGTCCAGGAGGGCTGAGGATCCACCTTCACCTCCTTGATTTGAGGCAATCTGGAACTGAACTGTGGACTGACCTGCAGCAGAGCGATTTCTTGAACTTGACTTCAGGGCTGACTTTATAGGCAACAGTGGGGGAGGTGATTCTCTTAATCCACCAGATGCCTCCTGCAAATGGGGCTCCAGAGCAACAGGGCTATCTGGGGCGAAGGAAACACCTCTGCTCAAGTTGACCCTGTTCCTGGGATTTGAGTTACGCCGCTGAGCCCAAGACGGACCATAAGGGCCGTGGCCAGACTCCAGACGACTTTCTCCTTTTCTGCTCCTTCTCCTAAGTTTCCCAAACCCTGATGATTTCCACCCTGTGCTGCTCTCCTTATTTTCCCCAAGTACATAAGCTCCAGCAAAAGTGACAGTTAGAGGAGCTTTAGGACGAGTACTTGCCTCTGGCTTGTTATGAGGCACCCAGCGAGGGGCCGCTTTTTCCCGCGGGTCCTCAGGCTGCTGTGGCTCAGTGTTCTTTGGGTCTGATGGTGATGAGGCTGGCTGAGGCTCCCTGACTACAGAGCCACATGACTCACATTTCTTCACCAGCACTATTATCTCTTTAATCACTGTTGTGGGTTCACTACTGGCACTTTCACCTTCTTTCTTTTGTGAAGGAGGCATGGAGACACTTCGATGGCTTCTGCTCCTTTCTGAACCACTACTGCTAGAATCTGTATTGCTTTCTTTACTCTTGGACTTGGGCACCCCAGGCCTGCTACGCTGCACTCTATCCAAGTACCGACACTCTGCTTCTCTCTCTGATTCGTCCTCGAAGCGCACCCGCGTGGGTGAGCAACCATACCGTCTGGATCGACCACCTTGGTCACTGGGGGAAGTGTCTATTTGGTTAGGGACGAGGAGGGGACCAGATACAGTTTGAGCTGCATGATCTTCTTTGGTTTGAATAGCTTTCTGCACTGACGTTGCATTGGGAGACTCAACTGACTGCTTCTTTCTGCAAGAAATAACATAGAAGTCCATATTGAAGGGACACTTGTTTCCACTGTAAGAGTTGCACTTGTGTTGAACTCATTTGTAAGCTAGTATCTTATGAAAGTGAAGCAAAACTGAAAGTGAAACTGAATGTCAGCCATCTCTCAGCAATGGACCAGGTGACCAGACTATAAAAGACCTCATCGAAACAAGTAATAATGATAGACATACCGTATAGTATATGTAGTGGCTACAGGCAGCTGATTAGACTGTTGTCAGGTTATTAAATAGCCATTATCAGTCGCTATAAGCCCCACAGATGTGGGTCATTAGGGGCCTACTACACCCACTAGTAGCTTTTATCATCTATTCACAATGGTAGCTCACTGAAAGAAGATATAAAAGAACACAACAACGACCTCTAGCAATCGTAGTAATTATGACAGGAGCAGCAGTGGAATTGAGGCACTGTTGTATAGAGAGTGTAAATGAGGGATGGAGGTTGGCCATTATGGATAGGGCACAAAACAGGACTTTCACCCAGGAGACCAGCATTTGCATCGTGTGAAACCAATAGTGTGTAGATGTGTTTTTCTTCGTAGTTACTGTTATTTTAACCCAAAACACAATCTTTTTCCTTAAACTTAACCAAGTGGGGGTTTTGTGCCTAAACCTAAAGAAGCCTTTTTGTTTGTGTTCAAAATGTGCCGTTTCATTGAGTTTTACATGTTACAATGTGTTGCATTGAAGTTTCACTTTCACAACATAGTAAGCACCTAATGATCCACATCAATGATGCTTATAGCGACTGATAACGCCTATTGCTATCGGCTAATGGCCCGATAACAGTCAAATCGGGTGTTACAGGTGAGTTTGCTGTGCAGTCTTGAATGTTGGATCCAATGCTTCATGCTGATATGAGGGGATTTCAGCAAACAAAACTGAGTGACATATACACTATTACATGAACAGAATGACACCAAACCTTTTCTCAACATTGTCAGCTCTGTGTTTGTAATTACAAAGCACAGTCAGGCTTCAAAGCTTCAACTTGTTGTTTGAACACAGAGCTTTGTCAAAACAGACCAAGTGCAAGAGAAGGGTATACAAAGCAGAGAGGAAGATAAGGAAGACATACAGATGGGAAACAGGGATAAACAGTGAAACTAAAAAACACACAGTAGTAGCAGCAGTGGTCTGTTGTTATAGAGGAAACCCAATATACAATTATGCACCAGAAAATGAGTACAAATACAAGTGGGATGTTCACACTTGTGAAGATGCCAAGGAAGTCATAACCTACATAAGTAGATGCAGCCAACTTACATGGTGGATCTCTGATCAGAGTGGGAGCGTCTGCTGGGGCGATCGCCTTTAATGTGATTGGAGCGAGCTTTGAGTCGTGCTCGCTCTAGAAGAAGCTTGGCTTGTTCATGTCTTGGGCTCAGAGGAAGCTCATCGCTGATTACAAGGAGTGACCTGATGATGAAGAGAAAGATGCAAATTAGAAAAGAAGTAAATCATTTAGGTGACGCAAACACCAAGGGACTAGTTAGAGTTGAATGTGACAAAACTAGGCGCCATCTATTTGAGTGAAATTGAATATTTTATAAAGTCTTTAAATGTGCAAAGCTTATTGTGTGTTGTGACACATCCAGCGACATCATATTCCCCACAGATTGACTTAACATAGAGTGAGTGAATCAAGCTGCATCTTCCTAAGCTGTTTTATGTAATATCACATAGATAGATGGGGGGGCGTGGCACTGGCGGTGAGCAGCAGAGAGAAACGTCATCCTTCCATCTATCCTTTTGCCCAGCAGCTAAGCTGCTCTGCATTGTGCTTCATCGTCTGTACTCGTCTTTATCCCCTGGCCCAGTGATAAAGATAGCATGATACACTATGTGGATTATCCTTGTAACGGACTGGAGTGTGATTCATTCTCTCCTGGGTGTCATGAGGAGAACATATTGTGTTTCAATAGATTACAGTTTGTCATGTTAATTGTGACAAACATGGTGTAATGAGCAGCCTGTTCTGGTGCCCCATGAGCGGCTGTTTTATTCTGAAGTTTATAATGACGAAGAGTAGAAGGCATTCTATAATAATAGTAATAATGGCCTCTAAAATATTGCCACCATTGCACAAGATAAACCGAAAGACTGATCAGACGAACAATTCAAGTAATGAGCCAAAGTATATGATTTAAAAAAGTGTTTTTATTGCTCAGTTGCACAAACATGTTCAGTATATTTATCAATCTATTTATATTGTTGTCTCCTTAAAGTAAAATTATGTCTTGAAGAGATAGTAAAAAGAGAATACACTTCAAGTTCAACAGGATTCGGCATCCCCTTCTCCAATACATTGATAATTCAAACAGAAGTACAATATTAATTTGGAGTGATATGATGTAAAGTCCCTGGAAGGGGGACTCTAACTCTAATGAGGATACATTTTTAACACTGAATGTTTTTCCAGAACTGATGCTCAATAAAAAAGGAAAATATTCAAAATATGACCTGAATTTTTTGGTCTGGTGTCTCATATACAATAATTACAAGGTTTTAAGACATTTTTGTTTCCAAGTATGGCAGTTTCTCGCAAATGTGAGCTTCATTTCATAATCTTATTTGGGTAAAATATCTGCGACATCACAATCTGTGACATCACAATAAGAGATGAGATATGTGATATTTATATTTCTTTATGATTATAATTTATTTGTAGGATTTGTATTGATGTATTTGTTTGACAGTCTAGCTGCTTCAATCCAGGAAGACAAAGATAGACTCTAAATTCCCACAAGTGGAGCCGTAAGAGTGGGATTTATGAGGAGAGGATATAAATAGTGCATAGGAGTTGTATGTCACTGGCCCGGTCAAGCACTTAAAGAAGCTTTGCATTGCTCACCTCAGATAGGGTTCAAGTTCCTGAGCGAGTATGGTCGAGTCTGAGCTGTTTGAAACCCCATGGGCACCTGTAATAAAACAGAGGAAAAATATCACAGCAGATAATCTGATATGACTACAATATGGCTGTCAAAGCTTTAAAGGTATCCAGAGGTTTTATGCCTACAAAACATGGATTTCCTCTCTTTGTTTCCTCCTACATTAAGATAACGTAGCGCATAATTCATAGTGTATAATTACACTACTGCCAAGAGAGCCATCAGCCATGATGTGGCCTACAGGGACATGTGGGTATTAAAATAATTGGGTCTTTGTATGATCATAAGGATTTTCATAAAACTTCATACCACTAGATTCAGTGACAGTCTCATAGGTTGACCCTGACTGATCTTTAATGTCAGTCAAAAAAAAACACAGATTGCATAACCAGATAAAGGCAGATTTCCCAGCGGGAAAAAAAAATCACCTGATCATCATGGATTTACATATGGATTGCACCGTCTATATTGGTAGTGACACACACAGGGCATGTATCATACACACAGAGTATGGGAAGCTACCTAATCTGTCACCTTACATGACTACAAAGACATCCATTAACACACAGACAGAGCTACAAAAGCAGGGACACTTCCCCCACCGCTCTGACTGCTAATAATAGCAACAAACCCATGCACATCTGCACATCTGACATCTGTTCAACGCTGGGAATCGGCCAGGTTACATACTGCATGTCTATACAACGGGGGAGACAAAGGCTTGTATGAGGAACTTTAAACGAAAGCTGGAAAGTAGTCTAAGCAGACAAAATGTTAATATTATAAAAAACTTTATATGTGTTTGTTTGTTTTTTCAGGGGGGAATTCTATTGCTGATCTAAACTTTCTGTCTCCACTCATATAGCAGCAGACCACCTCACCAGATAACATTCACTACACCGCACAAAATAACGCTGAATGATTCACTTGTTTACAAAGAATAAACCAAATCCTTTATTCATCCTGTGTGGACTGTTGACTGTATATATACATATAAAAATAAATGTCCCTCTCACCCTCGTGGGGTGGTTTCTATGTCATCCTCAAGCTCGGATCCTAGGGTTCTACGCAGTCTCTTAGCTGTTCCTAGGACTGCTCTCTTCTGGACTAAGGCTTCAGATGTTGTTCCTGGCATCTGTTAGAGCCACTGTCCCAGTTTGGGGGTTACTGTCCCAAGCGCTCCCACTACCAGGGGGACCACGCTAGCCTTAACCTTCCACATCCGTTCCAGCTGCTCTTTCAATCCTTGGTACTTCTCAACTTTTTCATATTCCTTCTTTCTGATGTTGGCGTCCGCTGGTATCGCCACATCTATCACCACCACCCTCCTCTGCTCTTTGTCCACTACCACTATGTCCGGTTGGTTAGCCAGGACCTGTTTGTCAGTCTGGAAGCTAAGTCCCACAGGATCTTGGCCCTGTTGTTCTCGGCCACCTTCTGTGGCATGGCCCATTGGGATTTGAGTACATACACACACACACACACACACACACACATATTCCGTGTGTGTGTGTGTGTGTGTGTGTGTGTGTGTGTGTGAGTGAGTTTTGTTTTTTTTAAACTCACACAACATAATATAATAGATTGTTACGGAGCAGGCATAATAAAACTATCTCAAGATGAGGAGCAGGATCTTAAACCCTTAAGTCAAACTCTTTTTTAGTTTTTTTATTACAAAGTTTTTCCATGTGCCATTTGCCTCAAGCGACCTACCTTTACAGTCCCCTCTGTATGCTGTGTCTCCACTCTCTCCTCCACTCTGACCTCTCTCCTCCCTTTCCCTTAACTTTGCAGAAGCTCTCTGCTTCACCTTTGATTTCTCATCAGCAGAGAGTACCCCACTCTGTGAAGACATGCTCTCCCAGCTGTCTGAGCTGCACAGTCCTTTGGCGAGATCACCAGCGTCTAACTCCCTCCGCTCACATCTGTCCAGGTAGCACTCCACGCTGTCTGAGTGTTTGAATACTGCGGATGCCTCGCTGTCATCCACCAAAGGTCCTGCATCACTTCTGGTGCCTGTTTCAGCTGGTTTAGGCTTCCTTTGAGGCTCTGCCGCTGCTTCTGTTTGAGTATGGTCCTTCAGAGATGTATTGTCAGGGCTAACACCATTCAGAAGCAATGTTTCGGGGCGTACTACTCTCCAGAAGCCTTTGGGTGGTGCCCAGTGTCGGGTTGATGTGGAAGATGTGGAGGAAGACGTGGAAGATGTAGTAGAAGCAGAAATAGTGGCAGGAAGGGAGGAGAGCACAGGTAGAGGAGGAGGAGGAGGGTATGGGTCATCCTTACTGCTGCTTGAGTTATCAGACAGAAGACTCTCCTGACTGGTGCCCTCACTGAGCCCACAAAGCTTGTCTTTCAGAAAACGGACCTGGTCCTCACTTCTCTCTGACTTCTTCTCAGTTTCCTCTCCCTCCTGGAGCACCTGCTCACCTCGTGCTTCAGGCGGAGGGCTGTGGATCTCGAAGCTGACCTGCACTTCTACCTCCTCCTCTTCATCACTACTGCTCGAGTTCTTTGCAGCACCTGATCGCCAGGAGGTGGCAGGCAGTGGTACTTGACCCCTTCCTCTGGGCCTCTGTCTGAGAAGGACTTCGGATGCAATCTGCCCAACTGGACTGCTCGCTAGCACCTCTGTGTCCAGCCTCTCTCTCTCTTTCTCCCGATCTTTCCCCCTTGTCCTTCTCTGTGTGAGCGACTTAACCTTGGTCTGTAGCGCGTGCACAGCCGAACTCTGAGGCGGAGGAAGTTGGGTGATCAATGAGGGTGCTGGGAACACTGGTTCGGGGACAGGGCCAGTGATGAGTCCCCAGTTAATGGGAATCCCAGTAGGTAAAGGGGAACTGGGTTTTGCTTGGATATTATCAATGGCTTTCTCTTCCTCCATTGGCCGCTCATGCACAGAAAAGTCCAGATAGATCCTGTTGATAAAAAAAAAGAGTAGTTTTTATATGTATGTCTCTAAGGCTAAATCTGTTCTACATCTATGTTACCAGCTACTTTCTATCTGATCTGCCTGGTGAGGAGATATGTAATGTGGATGCAGTCACGTTGACTTATCCACTGATTACTTTGCAGTGCACAGGATAATCCTTTAGAACGAGAATAAGCAACTGCTGCCTGCAACTGAGCCCCTGCACGAATAAACAATATTATGAATGTTTGTTGTCAAGCAAACTCAACAATATGCCATGAAACTAAAAAAAGTAAGCCACCCATTCAATAATTGACATATTTTGTGTCATGTAGCTACTATAGGTCATATGACTAACACCTTGCTAAATTTTGTTTCTTCACTTACATTAACAGCTATAAATGATGGGTTGAACCATGAGATAGTGTCTTTAAACCATACAGGTATCACTCTGCTGACACAGGACTTCACCTGTTAATAAGGTATACTGCCATTGTATCCGTTAACACAAACTAGTGTCTTTTGAAAGGATAAAATAATGTATATATTCTATTTACAAATGCATAACACTAAAGACCAATTTAATATCAAATAATTTACATTATGAACAAAATAAGCTTGACAATACATTAACTAAAGCCAGATTTATTACATAAATAGGCTAATACACAAAGTGAATAGTGTACCTGGATATTCAGTGAAGATGGTGTCCTTTTAAAACACAAATCCACGCGTTGAAAGTTGACATAAATTCTGGTGCAACTGCACAAATGCAAGTTACCATCCGTTCAAAAAAAACAAAAAACAAAAACGCACCAACCGTGCAGATATTGCAGCGCGCATCCTCAGGTCGGTCGCCAGCATAAACGCGAAGAAGAAGCAACTTTCATCTCCGGGTAGAAATCAAAATACCATCTCTCAATGTCTCTCCAGTTCCTTGTGATGCGCTTCCACTCACTGTCTACACTGCTCCCGGTCCTGGCAGTGTCGGGCGAGCCAGCAGCGGCCTCTCAATCATGATTGGTCCGGTAATCCCTTCAGAAATCAGTGGGATTAGACAAAAATGGAATACAAAAAAAAATGCCTGCTTTAATTTCGTCCGTTGCCGAGTGAAGCTCTGTTGCATAAGTAGCACACATACACTGACTCCCTGTAATAAGCCAATGAAAAAATTAAAAATAAAATAGCTTACTGGGCTTCAGTTTAAGTGAGAAACCCGCAATTTCGTGCCATTCCTGTGATATTTCGATGCCACAGGCTGATATGTTAGATAACCTATTTTGCATCGTAAAAACAACTGTCGGCTGATTATTTTGTCAATACAGCTGATCCCCCCCTCTGTCGCGGTTCATCCCAGCTCCCTCCCTCTCCGCCTCTGTTTTCATAGACGCGTGTGCGCACACACTTTACGCACAGTCCGCCTAATTGGGACAATGCGCTGTCACAATCCCCAGATGTGATCAGACTGATGCTTCTGTGCTGTGGCTGTGCATGCAGTCTAATGTCAGCAGAGGGCGCCATTAACACACACACACACAGAGACACATACACATACATATATACTCGTTGCTCTGCGCACGCAAACACGCACATACACACATCTTGCCCAGCTAGCTGTAACCGGCTAGCGAGTCTGTTGTCGAGTTGACACCCTCCCCAAACCTCGGCAGCAGCTAAGCTGCACAGTCGACATGGCAAGAAAATATCGCAACAATTTCCTAAAGAAAGATGAAAATCTTCCAAGTCTTTTGGAATGAGTGAGTAGTATCGACAATAAGTGTCTGTTTGATCCGATGGAAACTAATGGTAGAAGCTGCAGGTTTTGTTTTAGTTACATTTATGACGCATAGCTATGGATAGTTGTTGCTAACACGAATGCTAGCTAGCTAGCAGGCTACTAGAGGGAGGAGTATGGCTTGTTCTCTCGGCTGTTAGCCTCTGCGCTCAGTCAAGTATTTGCGTTAGCTGCTTCTCTAAATGTGATGAAAACGCAAACACGGTGTGATTCTGAACAGTTTTAACTCAAGTGAATTTGTGTGTCTGGTGAATTAAAATACATTTTCAAGGCAGCTGGGTTGCTGGGTAATTTTCGGATGCTAGCGTTACATAATCTCGCTGTTGCAAGTCAAATGGCTCCACCACTTTCCAGTGTCACTGTGCTTCTTCTCTAGCTATCGTTTCCTTAACCAGTACGCGAGATGGTCGTTAAAGTTCTTGACAGTGTAATGGATTCATAACCACAGTCACTTTCAGAGAAGTTACTGTATCATGACCAAGCAACGACAGATATTATATTAGTGAGATTTTATTTAATTAGACGACGTTCGCTTGCTAGCTATCCTAGCAAACTAGCCACCCATAGCTTAGCTTGCTAACTGTAAGCTAACGTTACCTACAATTAGCTAGCTAGCGTATCGCTTCATATCAGATTAAACTTTTAATAGTGTATAGCTAAATATTAAACTTATTATAGCCACGAAAGCAAACTCGTCGAGTCAAAATGAAATAGTTTGTAGCATAATGTTTCCCAACTCCATTAGCAACCGTTAGCCACATAACAAGTTAGATAGCGCAGATAGACTTGGTTGTTAGCCTCTTCAGGACCCTTTGTCCATAGTCATAGTGGAAACCAGCTCTTCTAAGTAGGCCACACAGCAGTTGTTTTGATCCTTCTCCGTCGCTTGTTTCATCCGTGTCTTACAAATATGTGCTGTGTCACCTCTTATTTTTATTTTATTTGTTTTGTTTGACGACTGAACACCGCATACCGTCGATAAATCAGAGACAAACAGACTCGATTATAGATTTTTTTGCTTTTTAACATTTTAATGTGTCAGTAGGAGAAACCTACTTTGTCATTCCACTGCCTCTAAAAATGCACTGTTATCTACAGATGTACCAATACACAACCGTGTTTTGTCAATGCTCAAAGATACTGCTGGTATATAAGATAAGGGATTAGAAAGCTGACTTGTATGAAAAGCTGATGAATGCTTGCACAATTTTAATTATCTCTGTCTTTCTCTTTTACAGTATTCATCACGCGATGTGATCCAAAATCCACAATGTGTGAGGACATTTAAGAACAATTGAGTTCGGAAGAAAAAATCTTGATTCCAGTGGAATCTTCCATATATATTATTATTATTATTATTATTAGATTTTTTTCTCTGTGTTTAAGCTTACATACATTTACACACACTCGTCCCATCAACATATAACCATGCCAGTGCAAGCACCACAATGGACAGAGTTCCTGCTGTGTCCAATCTGTACACAGACGTTTGAGGAGACTGTTCGTCGGCCCATCAGCTTGGGCTGTGGACATACTGTCTGCAAGATGTGCCTGAACAAGTTGCACCGTAAGGCTTGTCCTTTTGACCAGACAGCCATCAGCACAGACATCGAGCAGCTACCTGTCAACACAGCCCTGTTGCAGTTGGTGGGAGGCCAGGTAAGACGCGTTTGTGATTGTACACTTGTTTGGCAATTTATGGCGAAGATTCTGCATTGACAGCATTTGTACCGAACTTTTGTTGATGTTAGCTTGTGATGAAGGGTAGCAACTCATTGGTGTATTTGAGTAGTGGAACAGTTTAAGATATCATTCCTATCTTGACCGTGCAATGTTTTCAGTAATTACTGTTTATGAATTGTATTAGGGCTTTACACATAGGTTATTACATGATGCACATTCCTTTGAGTCATACTCTAGTTGTTGAGCAATGCCTTTAATTCTGTTGGTTTACTGAGTGCTGGCACAATCGGTGACGCTATATTTCTGTGAGGTAGTTTTTGATCAACAGGGTGAGGCACAGCTAATAGTATTTTGGCTCAGTTGGCTAAGTTTCCCGGTATGCACTGCATAACAATGGACAACGTCAGTGTATCAACTATGAGTGTGTTGTGTGTCTGATACAGTCACGATGACTGGATGTCTTGTCTCAGCTGAGTGCCTTGTATACATGCTCCTACAGATCAGTAGATTACTATGTCCAATCAAATGAGTATGCCCTTATAGAAATGGAAGTTGTTATGATTCTGATATGGTTCTGTAGCATTGACATTCATAAAAACCCAAGTCATCATAATGCCTCAGAGATGCAGGTTGTTTGGTCAGTAACAAAGAAAAAGATTTTTTTGATAGTTTCAGTGGATTCATTGCCTGCTACAGAATGTGATAGAGCCAAAGCATCAAAACACAAATATAATGAAACATGCTTCTCCAGTGTCTTGGCTCTATTTAAACAGTTTTCATTCACATTTTCAACTGTGATAGGTGCAGTATCACAAGTCCTGACATGCAGATTATGGAGCATAAGCCTTCGGTACAATGTAGTGATTCTCAAAATATGAAAAAAAAGATTTGTCAGTCATAGTTCATTGTTTTGATCATTGTGCAAGTAACTTCCAGGGAAAACTAAATAGTGGAGCATATGCTAGTCGTCACCTCTCACCATGTCCATAATAGGATAAAAAGGGAGTTCTTAAAAAAAAAAGAGCTTCTTGGGATACTTGGGAAGCTTCATGACATGTTTCATCTGACTTGACAGATTAGTATAAATGAAGATTTATTTTAAATTTCTTGTTTTGTTTCAGTAGTTAGTATGTGCTGATGAGAGTTTGTAGATGTGTGCAGCTTAAATAACATTAATGTGCAGGTGTTACATTTTATCATACCATTTCACTTTTCTGCCAAAATATACTTGCATATCCACACAAAGAGGTGTTTTGATATTAATTGGCACTGTGGTGTGTGTTTTTCTGTTTTAGTCAATACATCAGACAGTTAAAAAACATGATGACTGTGTGATCTACTACACACACTAGATCATTGTATAGATAATTGAACTAAAAAGCTTCATTTGCTGCTGAGGATTGTCCTGATTTCTTCTCTCTGTTTCCTGCTGTAGGTTCCTAAGGCTCAGCCTGTTGCCTTGATTACCAGTCCAGAGGACTCGCAGCATTATGAAGAGGCCAGGCAGTGTGTGGAGGAGCTGGCCCTCTACCTCAAACCTCTCAGCAACACCCGAGGTACACACAAACACATGCTTGTTACCCATAGTGTTGCTTTACCATTTACCAGTTTGTTTTACCATTATTATGATGTGTTAACACTCTTGCTGCATTTAAATGGAACCCTGAATGTTGTTTTCAACTTGGGAAGTCCATTACTCTCTATTCTTGGCATTCAAGTGGGTTAAGATGTGAGAATAATGCTGCTAGGTGACTGATAATGGACGTGGTCTTCTTCCCTTTTTAAAAATGGTCATTGTCATGAAAGGAACAAGAAGGGGTAGTAAACAAAAGTTATTTAAAAGAAAAAAGCAATCTGTAATTTCCAAAGGGACTAACATTTTGAAAAACATTAGCATATGTCACAACTCATGAACTTGTAGCGGTCTGAAAATTTCCACTTACAAAGTTGTAAAAATGATTTCACTAGGTTGTTAAATAGATTCTTTCATAAACACTGTTAAACATGATCCCACTTGAAGGCATCACTATGGATCGCAGACATGCCAGATAATTCAAATTCTTGACTTTGTCATCAGCTGAAAGTATAGTATTGTATAATGCTATAATATACTGTAATTCATATCTGTTGTGGGAGAAAAAAAATATATATATATATTACAATGTTTGATTAGGTTTTTAAAAGTCTTGTAGTTAATGTTTTTTCTGTTTATCATGGGAAGTCATTAAAGAAAGAAAAGCAGAACTAGTTTTCTGAAAATACAGCACAGAGACATCTCTCATGCAAGGTCTTATTAAGGGCTGTAAAAAGGATAATGATTGCATGGTGGAGCCAGTTTGGATAATAAAATATTTCCTGTTTCAGGAACAAAACATGTACTTAAATCAGTCTGTTCTTAAACAAAATGTTAAGAAATGTTTTCAATGAGTGTGATATTACAATGCTGTTTATATGATGCTTTAAAGAAATATACTATTAATTGTTTTTGTTTGGACCACAGACATTATTTAAAACTGAAATTATTTTCTCAAAGAAAGGGGTTCAAAAAGATGTTCCATATATGGTATGGTCAATGCCACCATAAATGATTGACAAAGCCATGATGTTCAAAGGTCATAGTCATGCCACATCATGAGAAAACTTGTTGAAAAGGTATTGTTCACCCAAAGTAAACTGATATCAGGACACTGAAGTCAAATGTTAACCACCCACGTTGGTCTCTTTAAATCCAGTTCAATTTCAGAACCACAAAACTGCAGTAACTATGTTTGTACATTAGAGTTGAAGCATTTTCCTCAATCAGTCATTGGCCATGTTAATAATTGAATATGACTGATTGATTACATGTTAGAAATGGTGAGTGGTTAATTAATAATAAAGCTTTTAAAAGCTTGTGACAAAATATATTTCTCATTGAAACAATTAATATAGACTCTTTTCACAGCATAATGTGAGTAAATTGGGTATTTTAATCATAGTTTATTTAAATGCAGGGAAATTGATTGAATCAGAAGTTAAACGAACAATATGTAGCTCTGACAGCTAGCGTTTTAAGATGGTACTGCAGTCCAAATTCAAAACATTGAAACCATGGCCTGTCCGCTCCTCTGGTGTGAATTAGCATGTGTTAGCATTACAGTGTTTTTAAGGGCTTTTAAGTTCACGTAGACACATTAACATTATCGCTGTCGATCCAGGTCCTTAGCTTGTTTCCATGGTTGCAGAAGGCTGTGTTTGTGTGCCAGTTTGTTTCTTATGTGGCAGTGGGGTGTTGAAATGGGCAGTGGACGGGATCACACCGTCCAAAACAAAAACAGACGTCCTGGACTGGAATGGAAATTTCAGTGGAGAACATACTGGCTGTAACATTGTTGTCAGAGAGGCCAATATTTCAGTTTACTATGTTTCCTTAATCTTTGATGACATATGGTCATTTTATAATGTGATAAAGTAACTATATTACATATTGGTCCTTTAAATGAAACAAAATAATGTCACCAGCAGATTCTCCCACTCTGCCTGATATAATTCAACAACATTTAGCATAGTAATTCGGATGACCCTGCAGGCTTTATTTGAGGGCAAACAACAGAAACATGCAGGGTGCTCAAAACAGATCCTGACACATTAATAGATTAACAAAGAGGGTTGTAGCATTCAAATAACTTGAGCTTCTGACAACACCCTTGAATTCTCTTTTAATGAGCATAGCTATATAACCAGGAGTGAGTTATTTTTGCAGTTCTTTCAATGCAATTCCCTGTTACTAAAAATCAGATTTACAAGCAATGTTATTGCAAAGGAGGAATTGTAAAAGTGGACGTAGCCGCGGTAAAATCTTTCAATGCAGTGGTGCAGCAACATCCTCCAAAATGATCATTAAGTTGAATCTGCAGCTCTCTACAACAGTTTCATCAAACATGTAACAATATAACCTTCATGAGGGTAGGATTTATTACTGTACTGTTGTTTTAGACTGCATTAGTTTTAGATGGTGTACCTAATAAACTGGCAACTGAGTGTATTTTGTATCTGAGTGTATGTTCTCGTGTTTTACCAGTTGTCTTATCTAATCTGTCCCCAGGTGTGGGTCTGAGCAGCACGGCCCAGAGCATGCTGAGTCGTCCCATGCAGAGGAAACTGGTAACTCTGGTCCACTGCCAGCTGGTGGAGGAGGAGGGCCGCGTCAGAGCCATGAGAGCTGCCCGTTCTCTGGGCGAGCGAACTGTCACCGAACTCATCTTGCAGCACCAGAATCCACAGCAGCTGTCCTCCAATCTGTGGGCCGCTGTGCGTGCACGAGGATGTCAGTTTCTAGGCCCAGGTAGGTAGTTTTCCATCAGTTGCAATGTGAGACAAGCACATTCCATTCAAGCAGTCAATATATCTTCCTATATCCTGTTAAATGCTGGCTTTGGCAATCTGCAGTTAGTCATGGTATTTATGTTTTTCCTCCCCCAGCCATGCAGGAAGAAGCTCTAAAGTTGGTCCTTCTTGCTCTAGAGGATGGCTCTGCTCTGTCCAGGAAGGTTTTGGTTCTCTTTGTAGTCCAGAGGCTTGAGCCACGCTTCCCGCAGGCCTCTAAGACAAGTATAGGCCATGTGGTGCAGCTCCTCTACAGGGCCTCCTGCTTTAAGGTATGTCATTCACTGACAGCCAGAAGAAAATTTCATATGTTTTAAAGTTTCTTGACAGATTTCGTAGCAAAGTTTACATCATGTGGTGCAGCTCCACAACAGGCTCTGTTGCCTCAATATTAGAGAGAGACCCTGGCCATGTAGATCCCCAAGATTTTTTCCTAGTCCTTGCTTATCTAACACTATGTGTTTGGTGTGCTACCCCTGTGGAGATTTTATACTGCCTGTCAGTCATCAAGATGTTGTGAAATCAGTATAAGAAGCTCTCTGCAGAAGAATCCAAACAGGAAAAAAATAACAAAAACAATTAAACTCACTCTTACCTTCTTCGTGTGTGGCTACCTAGGTGACCAAGCGTGATGAAGATTCGTCCTTGATGCAGCTGAAAGAAGAGTTCCGTACTTACGAGGCTCTGCGACGTGAGCATGACTCTCAGATAGTTCAGATTGCCATGGAGGGTGGACTGCGCATCGCACCTGACCAGTGGTCTTCTCTGTTATATGGAGATCAATCTCACAAGTCCCACATGCAGTCTATCATAGATAAGGTGTGTGACTGAAGTAAATGTTTGTTTTTTGTTTGTTTCCACATCATGGTACAAAAGGCATATTTTATAGATTATTTATGTGATATGCTATATGTTGCAGTTTCTTAGCTTGTAAAGCGCTTTTCTACATAAGAAATCCTTTTCGCCATAAACCTACCAAAGCATTAAATCCTTGTATTTTCTGCTTGTGGCATAGCTGCAGACCCCGGCATCTTTTGCTCAGAGTGTCCAGGAGCTGACAATAGCACTGCAGAGGACTGGAGACCCAGCCAACCTCAACAGGCTGCGACCCCACCTGGAACTACTGGCTAACATTGATCCCAGTCCTGGTAACAAACAAGCACACTTCAAGTACCTTGAGTTTGTATTGATGTAAGGAGTAAGTCAATTACATGCAGTATCACAAGCTGGAGTACAAACAGTGACCTTTGTATCTTCTCAACTAGAGCCACAAAGATTAATCCATTAATCAATTAGTTGTCAACTATTCAATTAATCCCCAGCCATTTTGATAACCGTTTGACTTGAGTCATTTTTTTTACGTACAAAAAACTGAAAACTCTCTGTTTCTAGCTTCTTAAATATGAATATTTTCTTGTTTCTTTACTCCTGAATGACAGTAAACTGTCTTTGAGTTGTGGATGTAAGGCATTTGAGGACGTCATTTTGGGCAATGTAACAAGATTATCGTTTGACTCTATATTGATTGGCCATTGGCCCGAATTTCCCTCCGGGGATTAATAAAGGTTCATCTTATCTTATCTTATCATTATAATGGTCCTCACATGTCCACGATAACAGAACGATATTCAGTTTTGTTGAATACAGATATTCCGCCAGTATATTGCAAGCCCTGCAGGTCTGAAGTGACTCCCTACCACGGCAAAACATCTGGGATTTATGTATTTTTCAGGTGTTTTATAAACAAAAGTTATACATGTAGCAGATCAGTCACCAGCTGATTGATCTGATTCATTGATCTCAGGATGTAATTGTGTAATATAGCGCTGTATATTCATTGTGGCCACTTATGTATTTCAATGTATGTGTCTTCAGTCCATAGTATATCTATATGCGTCTCAATTGGACAGTTTTTGGACAATAATATCATGTATTGTCTTTTTTCTTAAAGCAATATCGTCATTAGGGAAATTTCTATATCGCCCAACCCTAGAGGATGTCATCCTGGGATTTGGGAAACACTGATCACCATTTTCTGACGTTTTATAGACCAAACAACTAATCAGTTAATGAAGAAAATATCAACATCAACAGCAATTAACAGTGAAAATGTTTGTTAGTTTCAGCCCCATTCTCAACCCGCTCTCTGACACCTTTTGTATTGTTCTTGTATATCTTGTCTAATAAGTTGGGTTACAACAAGCAGTTTGGATGCCAGGATATGTCTTTGCCATTGCCTAGCTCTTGCATTTATGGATGTCCCAAGAACCGATACTCCAGTACCAAGTCAATGCCAAAACTCTCAACACATGATATTACTCGTTTTTATACAGTACCACAGATGCCATAGGTACCGTCAGGGCTCGAGACTAATGGTGCCCTGTCGCCCCTGGGAGCATTACATATTAACTGACCCTCAAAAAATTGTTTCCCATATATTATATTTATTTGTTGTGCTCACCCAAAAATAGTTTTTATTTTGTTTTCCATAAATGAAAGTATTAAAGTCTGTGTTCCTCATCTTGTGTTTCCCTAGATGCTCCTCCTCCCACATGGGAGCAGCTTGAGAAAGGGTTGGTAGCAGTGAAGACAGTGGTGCATGGCCTGGTGGATTTCATCCAGAACCACAGCAAGAAAGGAGCTGACCCTCAACAGGTCAGTCTACACTAGAGTTGGGCCCCATCCTATATATGGGGCGTAATTAATCCAGGCTACACCTGTGGAAGATTATAGTCCAACCATCATCATCATCAGAACATCAAATGAGGGATTATCTTTTGGAAAAATGTTGTTCATCATTTGTAGAAATACACGACAAGCTAAAGCTTTAGGTGGCCTTACACCTTAATAACCACTCAATATTTCTGGAATTTGTTAACTCCTGACCTGAGGTATTTGATTAAAAAAAATCTTAAAATAAAAAAAATTGTAACTAGTTGATTTTGTCTGTATCACCCATCTCTAACTGTAATGTTAAATATTACCACTATTGAGTTTTAAACTCTGTTGTCGTGCAACATCCTTAAATAGGGTTTTACCATAATAACAGAAATAGTTGTGTATATTATCCCTGTTTCAACAATATTTGATGCCTCTCTGTAGCCTCCTCAGCACAGCAAGTACAAGACATATATGTGTCGTGACATGAAGCAGAAGGGAGGCTGTCCTCGTGGAGCCAGCTGTACATTTGCTCACTCTCAGGAAGAATTGGAGAAGTGAGTCTGACAAATAGCGACATGTAGCATTTCAATATTGCAGTTGAAAAAAGAAATCAATTTTCACCCCACCCAGAGTTTCTTATACATTTTTTACTATGTTTTGTGTTTGTTAGGTATCGTAAAATGAATAAGCGTCTGGCAGCTCGCCTCCCTGGTTCAGGAGGGCTCATGCCTGATGAGGGCCTTCCTCTTGATGTAGCAGTGACCCGGAAGCCTTCACCCCTCACCAATGGTAGTGGTGGACCCTCTTTGCCCCAGCTCATTGCCCGTGGCACTGACACAGTCCCATATGAACTATTGCGTAAACCCATGAAGATGGATGGAGGGAGTCCCAGTGCCCCAGGATCACCACCTGATGTGTGAGTATTGCATTCTCTGTACATTGAATTAATTGGCAACCAAAGAACAGGCAACCGTGTGCCACAAAGTCTGCAGATTTTTTGTCTGATGGACACACGCTGATTATACTGTGCAGGGTTAGATACATGTTGAAATCATCTCTTGAACCTGTAAATATTTTAGTTATGAACTTGACCTCTTTTGCATTCCCGTAAATTAAGTAAAATTTAAATTCTTGAAATTAGGGATGCACAATATATATCGGGCCTTACAAATTATAGGCTGTTAATGGGAAATTGATATTATTCTGTATTATTCCAATAATGAAATTATAGCCAATACATTATTGGCCCATAGATAGATACTTAATTCATCCCCAAGGGGAAATTCACATGATAGTTTTTCAGAATAAGACAACCTGATTACAATGTGCAATGTACTTTACTAGAAAAATGTAATTAACATTTGAAGAGTTCTTTGTTTTTGCTGCAACAATAGTAAAGTCAGTTAGATTGGGTTAGGTCGGAGCTGTGGAGTATAAAATCATCCATCTTTGCTCACGACATCTTAGTCTTTCTTATTCGTTCTGAACATTTAAAAATGAAAAAAAAAAAAGAAATTACAGATTATCTTGTCTGTATCGGCCATGAGAAGCAGGTATTAGAATCAGCTGGGGAAAATTGATATTGTGAAATAAAATTTTACATTTTCATCCAAGAGAAGAATGTTGTAGTTGAAAGTATGGCCTGTTATAAATATATCATTATATTGATATCTTCTTGTACTACTGTATTTGTGAAGACCGGAATGTGTTTGTACAATCAGCAAGTTTCTCTTTCAGTCAAACTAATTAAAAAGACTAATTTGCATTGCATTACTAATTTGTATTGTCTGTTGATGTCCACAACTCTGCGTAATGCAAACAGTAGATATACAGTTGTTGCACATGGCATCAGTCTGCAGAGAAGAGGATACATATCATTGAATAGATGGAAGAATAATTGAATAGGTTTAGGTCAAAACTAAAAACTTTTTTAGGACAAAAGGTTGATTACTCATTGAAGTTATAGTCATAGTTTTAAATGGATATACTTGACTCATTGACTGTTTTCTTTAATCTGACATTTATTCCTGTAGCCTGGACCCTGTGCTGCCCAAACCTGGTATGTCTCTGCCACCTCATGCCATGGCCCACCCAAGGATGCCAGTGGATCACCTCTCTGGGGTAAAGCACATGCCTGTGGTAGCCAGAGGTTCGCCAGTGTACCCCCAGCCACCGCTCCCTGAGATGTGCTACGACACTCGCCCACCACCCTCTGCTTCTCAGTATGAACCCCCACAATATCCCACAGGTAGGGGTCAAGCCAGTTGAATCATGCATAATTGTGTTTTGTGTGCGAGTGCTGAAAATTTCTCTTTTCTTTTTTACTTTATACTCAGATGATTATTAACAACACTTCCTTATTTCTCAGGGTACCCCTACCAACAGCCACCACAGTATGTCTCTCGGGATTACATGCGTAACCCTCCTCCTCCCAGTGAGTCAGGACCCCCTTACCAGGACCCCTATCCTGGCTACGGCCCTCCAGAGCGCCCCTACCAGGCCCCTCACTCTGGTCCACCTTTCTCTTACCCTCACCCTCCACACCATGACCGTAGTCGCCACGGGACCTACACTGGCCCACCACCTCCCCCACAGCCATACCCATCTCAGCGGGATGGCCTGGTCAGAATGAGTCCCGCGCCTCTGGATATGCCCCCACCATCAGCAGGACAGGCTAACTCCCTTTACCACCAGGAGCCCAGTGCCCGTGATAGATACCCTCCAGATGGCTACTATACAACGGGTGCACAGCCTCCACCCATGAGGGCTTACGTCAGGGTGAGTTTGTTTGGATTGTTCTTCATTTGAGGTATTGTCTTTAACTCTTTGTGATGCCAGCCTATTTTCAAAACACTAAAATAAATGCTAGTAGTTCAGCAGTAATATTTCTGTGTTTGTCTCAGGGGCCAGCATATAGTGGTTCACAGCCCAGTCTGGACTACCTGCACCGACGTCGGCAGGAGCTGTTATCCCAGCTGGAGGAAAGGAAGGTCATCTCCCCTCCACCTTTCGCTGCCTCCCCAACTCTTCCTCATCCCTTCCCCAGCGACTACCCTCCAGAGGTTGGCACTGTGTGAAGTTAATGTCTTAAACTGTAATATTTTATACATTTAAAGATTCAAAAACTGCAAGAATTAGTGACGGCACTCTCTATATGTCCTGTGTCTGCAGTATGGTGAGGAGAGCTCCAAAACCATGGTGAAATGCAGAGAGCCTGACTATGCAGGGCAGTACTCTCCCTGGTCTTGTGAAACCATTGGCTCCTACATTGGCACAAAGGATGCCAAACCCAAAGACGTTATGGTCCCTGGTACCATGGACATGATGGTGAGTTCAGATAAACTGTTTGTAACCACGGATCATCAGTGGTTTGGTCATGAGCGCAGTATAACAATATAACAAGCTAAGTGACTGTGATTGAGGTGATGTTAGTGCAAGCTGCCGTGTTGTTTGACCAAGTATATTTTATCAGAATGAAGCACGAGTATGTTTTTGATGAGTGAAAAAATGAACATGTTGATCCTCCACATCTTCCTCAAATCTCTCCATATCCTAACCCATCCTCTCTGTGCCCTTCTCTCTCGCTGTACCTGGCAGAATGCAGAGGCGAAGGGTCTGAGGGAACCATCGCTGGAGGCTCCTCGGAGGGGTGCAGAAGTCAAAGACGATGACCCTATCATCCCGTTTGGCCCCCAGCCCACTGTATCGCGCTTCGGTGCCATCTCCCGCACCTCAAAGACGGGCTACCAGACCACAGGCCCTGTGCAGGCTATGGCCTCCACTCCCCAGAACCCAAGCTCTAAACATATGGCCATGCCAGGTAAGAAACCATGTGCAAAACAACATATTAATGTCTAGATCTATTAACATGGAGAGACTGATCTCCGTCGTCTCGTCAAAAGCATTATTCCAATTTTAAATTTTAAAATATATAAAAATTATTATTGAAATTATTGGATGTACATACATATATGAAAATATTTTTATATACTTAAGTCTTAAAACCTACTGATATAACGCTAAAACATTTCTATGTTTTAAAACCAAACTTTAGCCACATGTGGGGTTGCACGATTATGACCAAAATTATAATCACAGTTATTCTGATCAATATTGAGATCACAATTTTTATCAAGGTTATTCATCAATTTTAGGGACAGAGACCATATTTTCATAGCAATAAAAAATAAATATTTATCTTAAAAGAAATCTACATTATGGAGATTGCATGTTCTCCCTGTGTTGGTGTGGGTTTTTCTCTGGGTGCTCTGGCTTCCTCTCCCAGTCTAAAGTAATTTAGTAGTAGTTTAGGTTAAGTGATGACTCGGAATTGCCCGTAGGTGTGAATGTGAGTGTGAATGATTGTCTGTTCCTATGCGTCAGCCCTGCAATGGACTGGCAACCTGTCCAGGGTGTACCACACCTTCCCCCAATGACAGCTGGGATCAGCTCCACCCCCCCCGCAACCCCTAATGGGATAAGCAGTGGAAGATGGATGGATGGATGGAAATGTACATTATAAACTGTTTAGAGCTAGTGTTAGAACGTTAAACAGGCCATATTTGTCTCTATTAACTTATTAGTTTCTAACCAAAAACTACATTTTACAAGATTGCATTTTAACATATAATGATAGCTTTATAAGTTTTGTTTGCCCGATCCTCATTTTTACTGAACAGCGCTTGAATGTACAACGATGTAACATAATTGAACCTCCGTGTGCTCTCAGCAGACGAACCGGTCACAGTGATTACTGTGAGCAGCATCATGGGAATAAATTACAATATAGTTGAGTAAGTGTCTGTTAAATTAGGCGTTTCTGGTGTTTTAAGTTTGTTCCTCCACAGCTTACTTTGGACCTGCAGTTGTGACACATTGCAGCTCTCTGTTTTCTTCACTCACACTGAAGAACTTCCACACACGTGTGTGACCAGCAAAAAATCAGATACGAGACTTCTGAAAACCGGCCGGCATCAACCGGCTGCTGATCAACACTGCATCTCCAGCTGTTAGTTTGGGAAGCGCTTGATTTATGCAGCAGAGTTTATACGAGAGAAGCACCTATTTTAAATGTCAATATTGCAATCGATCAAGGCCGAAATTGTGATTGCGATTAATGTTTGATTTATTGTGCGGCCCTAGCAACATGGTCATTTCACATAATTGTACTTTTAAATCATTATAGTTTTGCATAAAATCATTTCTGACAACCATTTCGCCTACAGCGGAATACTCATATGGAAGCCATGGAGGATGGGGTGGAGCTTCGTACCCCTCCCACCAGACTGCCTCCTCCTCTCAGGGACACTTCAGTGAGCGGTGAGGCCTGTGTTTGTTTTCCTCTTCATCTTGTTAACATTTAACATAATTTGAGACTATTCAAATTCTGTGTTGGGGGATGGGGAACATAAAAAAAAAAAATACAGTTTCAGAAGTTATTTTCAATGACCTTTTAAAGGAATATAATACTGAAAAAGTGAGACTTTTTTTAAATTATAGGTCTATGTATGTATTTATTTTTATTATTGAAGCACATAGCATGGATGCGGGAAGTACAGTAGGGGTGCTGAGGGGGCTGCAGCATCTCCTAAAACCAGGTGTTACAAAGGCTATCAATTGATTAGACAAAAAGTTTAAACTTAAGTGTTAAAACTATAGTGTTTCCCCTTTCTTACTGGGGTAGAGGCTATATGTATATTACAGCAGTATCTATGGTGGTGAAGTGGATTTGTACTGTACTGTAGAGATGGCGATGGGGGGAAGGGGTGTCATCGCATAGACTGATTTGTACAGCCGTGATTCCAAACATCACGCTTTTTAGGGAACTATCAGAAATGTATGAAAGTGTTGTGTAGATTTCTTACTGTATTTCACCCTCACAGCCTGCCTATGGCAGCTCCAGACAGAGAACAGTTAAAGATTGAGCTGCAGCAGGTCAACCAGCAGATCAACCAACAGACCCAGATGCGAAGCATGGAGGTGTGTATGCTTTCTAACTAATGAGAGGATCCAGGAAGGTCTGGAAAGTACTGAAATTCATTTGATAAATTCTACAAGATTGTGAAATATTTAAACAAGTCTAAAAACTGATGTGAAACTGAGATGGCTTCATATTTTATGTAGTTATATCCCAGCTATCATGCATGATAATTAATGTGCCAAAGAATAAATGCAGTTGACAGTCACGCTGCCAAGTCAAAATACAGTCAACACTGAAGTATTCAGTCTCCAAAAACAAGTTTTTCATTTCATGCTGCATTCCTTCTGATTATTGCCAGAAATTCCCAAATTGCGCACTCATGCTTTTCACTTCCTGTCTGTCTGTTACAGGCTGCTGGTAACTCATTACTGCTGCAGAGGGAGGCCAGTGCATTGGCAGGCCAGCCTGTGCAGCCCAGCCAGGGCCAGGCAGCAGCAGCGGCTCAGCAGCAGCCCAAGTGGCCAGCAGGGAGCGCAAGTACAACAGCTGTTTCCAGTGAACAGCTAAGCCTGGAGCTCCACCAGGTGGAGAGAGAGATTGGCAAGAGGACCAGGGAGATGGCTTTGGTAAGCATGGCTGGGGGTGGTCTCTGTCTTCTCTTTTTAACACCAGGACAAGCTGTTGAAGTGATCTGGGCCATGATCCAAGTCTTAAAAGATAATGATTGATTAGGGTTCAGTTTGATCAATATTTTATGAAAAACAGAATTTATAACTGGGTGTCTTTCCACTTTTAGTAATACTTTATTGAGTTTATACAATAAATTACACACAATAAAATGCAAAAAGGAGATAACATCACATAACAAGGACTGTGCCCACAATATACAGAAAACTACAATTTATCACATGCCACAGTGTGCATCTCTTCTGTCAGATATCCAGTGTTTTTGTCTTTTCAGTTCAGTTACAGTTTGTTTGAACATTGCATCACTAGAGATTGGGACTTGGTGAAGGACTACTGAACACCTTGTCTTCTATATTCTGTTTCAACAGTACATATTATCATCCAATAAAATTCTTGGTGCAACTTGTGCAGATTTTCTAGAAAAATCCCATACATTGCTGCATTATAGTTTACATTTATACCAAAACCAAATACCAAACCAAAACCTGTGTCTTTCCAGCAACTAAGATTGTTTTGATCATCTCTAAACCAGGAAAACCAAGTAGCCCATGATGTCCAGCAGTACAAGATGAAACCTGCAGAGAATGGACAACCAGAGCACAAGACTCAGCTGGAAGAAATCTCCCTGGCTCTTGGGTGGGTTAACGTGCACTTGAACATAAATGTGTATGTTCTGACTATACATGGGCTTCATTATTAGCCCTCTTCCCCGTATACATTGTCCTCACATGTTTTATTTTTCCCTTCTCGACTCAGCGAGGTGTCAAACGGCTCCAGCAGTCTGCAAGAAAGTGCAGTGGGCGGGTCCATGCTGTCACTGACCAGTAAGACGTCTGCGTTGAGCCTGTGCTCTGATCCAGGTGCCACTGGTTCAGAAATGCAGAAGAATGGCGTCGTCCATTCCTGCTCTTAGGCAGTACACACTTAAACACAAACACACACACACACACACACACACACACACATGCACACATTCAAGATGCTCAATTGAAAAGCATGCACAGGCACACATACACCCATTCTATTTAGAAGATGAGCAGTATCTGCCGTGATATGAATTTTCTTTCTTTTTGTTCTGTGAATGAGCTTTTTTTAATGACTTTCCTTGCCTGGAAACCAGAGCATATGATAACATTTCTTGTGTGTGTTAATTTTTTTCTTCTTTTTTTTGTACTGGGATTATAGATTAACAAGGCTCACCATAGATATATCCGGAAGAGAAGATGGCGGTGATGTTGACAGTGGTGTTGTAATTTCATTCAAAAAGGACAGGCCTATTTCATCCTTAAGAAACACAAAACCTAGTCATATATTTGATGGATCCCCCCCATATGAGATATTTGGTTTAGCTGTACCAGCATACATGTGGATGAACGGTTGGATACAGAGGAACAGATTAACAAGCACTATCATGCGCTCTTGAGGAACTTCTCTTGCAATCTGACGAACTGTGAAGGTATTGTAGGAAAAAGCAGAAGTGTGTCACTTGGTACTCAACCCCAGAATCGTAAACAAAAAAAAAAAAAAAAAAAAAAAAAGTGGCTGCCCAGATGTAGATGGTCTGAGGAGGGACAATCTTTCACCAGTATTTAGCTGAAATGGAGATGGAAGGTGTTTCAGAAATCACTTTTGCACCACATGCACGTCGTCACCTGCCACAAGAAGTATGATTTTATTAGTGCATTTTATGAACACATCATGTGTCTGTTTCGTACTTGAAAGCAGTATATTATATATTTAATTGGAGCATTCTGTTTTAAAGATTGCAACAAGTCTTTTTGATAATGAGCTTTCCACATGTTTTCTATAAGGGAATCTACTATGTGCTTCTCTTGGTTGTGGTGTGACTCGATGTGGTTTGGTTGCAATGCCTTTCGCCTGTGCTCCCTAAGGGCTGCATTCAGTCCTAGCTGATTATGTTGTGAGATTTTTCACAGCACACTCAGATGTTTTCTTTTTTATTTGAGGGGTGAATGCGCATGATCAGCCTGCGAGAGGCCACGTATTTCTGCCTCAGGAGTCAGGTGAATGAGAGTCTTTACAACGTAGGGTAAAAATGATTTCCTCCTCAGAGCTTCTCGTCTGGCCACACAAAAGGCCTCCCCATTGGGATTATCTTGTCATTTGTTCTCCTAACTTCTATGAAGTTGCCTTCCCTTGTGTTTTTTTTTTTTTTTTTTTTTTTTTTTACTTTTTCATGCTTTATTTTGTTACGATTTGGGGTGTGTGGCTTACCTAGTGAAGGCTTTATAGAGCTTAGCTGAATGTGTGTCCTCCTCTCGTCATGAAATGGTCGCAAAACCCAGACTTACCATTTGTACTCTTAGAAAGGTAACCGTTGTAGCGTTTTTAGCTACACAGTACATTTGAAATCATGTTTACAGCTGAGGATATTCGTGTCGATTGCTGAGTGGTAAACATAACCAACTTTCAAAGCTAGCTGTCCCCAAATAGCAGCTTAGAAAAGTTCATTTATATCACACTGAGTATATTTAAGCGTTGTTATTGGTGAGTATTACAATATTCTGTTCATTACCACATTTTCCTTTACACACCTCGATGTCATCATCACCGCCATTATTGCTCTTTCTCCATCATGTAAATTGTTTACTGCTGATGCTCAACACGGAGCTCTTTGCCTTTTTGTAAACAATTGGCATGATTGGCTACAGTTTTACAGCTCTGCTGAGAGCGAGTGAGCCCTTGTGTTTGAACGGTTGAAGGATAGAAGAGACGCTCTGGGTCAAGTCGTTTTAAGTTCAACATTAAGCCTTCGTTTCGGTCAGACGAGGGGTACTGAGAAACTGACAGTTTGACAAATCCCTGATAACTGATGAGTCAAATAAAAAAAAAAAAAGACACAAATGTCTTCTTGTGTCTCATCTGGGTTGTTTAATGGGCATCTCTTCCTATTTGTCAGCGCCATGATAGTGGATGTTTGGGTTTTTCTTTTTATAATTTTTTCCTACCACACTTCAAGCCTCTGGCTGCTCCTCGCTACATTTATTGTTTAGGTACACAGCTCACTTATACATATGAGTATGTATACATACATTAATATACTAAAGCACTATTAATGTGCCACCTCTTATTTTACTCGCTCAGCATTTATATTAAATGATCTCTACTTAGAATCAGCAAAATGTTTTTGTTTCTTTTTGTTGTTTGATTTGTTTTCTGTCCACTGGTTGCCAACACAGACTTTATCCTTTCCCAGACGAAGGACTTCTGTGCGCATTGATGTGTGTTCACTTAATCTTTTGTGTTCAAACAAAGATGTTCTTTATAGACTATGCTTCCGAAGAAGACAAAAATCTGTAACTTTGGAAAACTTATGGAGACGTTTTGTGTGTGCTAGATTGTATTGTAGAAAATGTACCCGAAGTTTTTTTTTTTTTTTTTTTTTTTTTTCCTCCCTCAAAAGTGTGCTGTACTGGGTGATAGTTTTGCGGTATTAGAAAAGTGTTGGGGATTTTCCCACCCCTGCCCCCAAGAGGATATTCAGGAAGTCTCTGATGATAGGTTGGCCTTAAATCCTCTTGCAATGCTCCTTTACCATGTCTGCTTTAGGAGCATGAGTTAATCTCAAAAATACTTATCACTGAATTGGCATGATTTAGAGTCATACAGATGGACTCTAGTAGACACCCCCCTCTTGAAAATGTCATATAAAACAGCAACATGCAAATAATGCAAATTTCTCAATATTTGAAGCATAATGTGTTTTATTTTTAAGGAAATGTTGTTGACCTAGCTCGGTTTGTAGCTCTTTTCTCTTTTTCTTGTTTTTGTTTCTGCAATAGTTGAGTGAATTTACTGACCTGCAAGTCTTACAGTCTTTAATGCATCATCTGACCTGATGTGTAGTCAACAGCTAAGAGTATCTGAGTGACATTCACACAATAGTTTTGTTCTTTCTGACACGTATTTACAAGAAATTAGCCCACCAGCTTAATTCTGCTGTTATCATGCCATGAATTGGCAACACATGGTGTTAATTCAATATGTTGTATCTGACTATTTAAGTGCAAGTCAACCAAAACTATCACAATGCTGATTCTGCCTGATGGGTCCCTGCAGGTCTGAATGAGCCTAAAACGCCTTTAGATTAGCAGAACTGATAATGACGTATTGGGGTGGTTTACTAGATAGCAAATAGCAAAGATGTTCATTTCAATCTCCTGTGTTTTTGTTTCTGAGTGGAACTGCTGCCTCTACCCCTCATTTACATAACCAGTTAACCCCTCCACTCCCACCCTTGACCACTGAACTCTGTTACTGCTGTTTGAGGCTCACATTTTATTCCCTGACTTTCTGGGGGAAATTCGCAAATGGCTATTTTATATGATTACTCCCTTGTAAAATATCTCTTAAATTAAGGTACAGGTTTGATTTCAGCAAGAAAAAAGAAGTTTTTATATGTATATTATACTCCATTAAGGAATGTCTAGAATTATCTTCCTCCAATGTGGATGTAGCCATTATTACGCCATTTTATGACTTTGTAAGAGAATTCACTGTGTGAAAATTGGTTTGCATTTTTGTATAATACAATCTGCTTTTTTTTTCGTTTGATACGAGAGGGAGGTCAAACTGGAAGTTTGAAGAGAGAAAAAAAAATGAACCTGTGAAATTGAGAAAACAAAGTGTAACTTATGTACAACAGTGATTCTAAGCTGAGGGGAAAAGATTAAATGATATTGCTAACTCTGAATGTTTGTGTCATTGTTTTTTTTAGATTTTTCAGCAAGTTAAAGAGCAACTTCATTTGATCTTTTTGTTCACACTTTGTAAAATTTGTTTCAGCTTCACCTTGCCATCAGTGTTGGGTGTGGTCAGTGGTGCAACAGAGTTTTTTCAACCAGAAGTTATTGATTTTCTATCTGGAATGAAGCAATCATATGTTGTCTCATTCTGTTTATTTCTACTTACAGTGGCAAAAAGGTTGACGCAGGTAATGCGGAACGAAGCGCGACTTCCACACGGAAACATTTAGCCGCTGCTAGCAGCTAGCAGTGTGTATTCTCCTGTTGATATTGACTCTTGTTTTGAGCTCCAGGTGCTACCAAACAGTGCTGCTCATCCCACAAATGCACGATCCTCACAAGTTGGATTCATTGTGAAGGTAAATAAACAGGCTTTCCAACGATGTAGAAGACAGTGCCAATTAGCATTGTAACAGTGAAATAATCCACCAAACACGAATTACTAAACTTTTTTTCCCCCAGTTTATTTACTATTTTCTATTGGGAACGTGTTTACTTTGTTCAGTGTGATACAGAAGTGTTTGAAATGTTCATTATTGTTACGATGGAAATGGTTTACCAAAGTTGCCAGTGGGAGAAGTGCAACCTCAGTCCCCAGCAGGAGGATTGTGTGTATTAGTAAAGACTGTCAGTGCGCATTATGTTAATATGAAAGTGACAAGAAATGCCTTTTTAAAAATTGATAAAGATAATATGTACAGCTATTTCTTCAATTTATTTTACTATATAATGGGATATTTAAAATAAGTACATTGTTTTTGTTCAGGAAGTACAGAAGTAGGACTCCATCACTAGTTCAGATCATTTTTGAAGGTAAAAATATTTTATTTTTTACTGTTCATGCATAAATTGGAAAGCACCACCTGGGGGGGATTTGAATCTTTGTCACATTTTTCACCCCCTGAGTGCACGCTGTCCTCCACTTCTACCACTGAAACAGGATCTAGTTGACATTAGTCTACTCTTTTCTGTGTAAATGCTATCTATAAATATGAATGTAAATTCTATAAAGGGATATTGTCTGATTTTTACTTTAACTGTCAGTTGTGTTATATGTTAAGACAGGTGCTTTCATGTCACATGATATGTAGCCTCAGTGGCTGATATCTGGAAAGAGCAACGCTATGCAGACCAGCAGAATGACTTCTCTCATCTCAGAGGTAGGATATTTTTCTCATTACCAGTTGTGTTGTTGTTGATACACTTTTAATTCAGTGGCCTCTTTAACTGTTAAGAACTTCTTGAAAATTCATGAAATTACTGGATATGGTGAAGCTGACATTACAGCCCATTAAGGAGCTGGTTTGTCTTTGTTGGTTTTCAGAGAAAAGAGACGAGGTGTTGGGGGAGGAGCAGCAGATGGGACGGAGACAAGGACATCAAGAGGTGAACATGAAAAACACTGCTACACAGCTGGAAACTGCAACAGTCAAATTACCTGATTTTTATATGTCAATGACTGATGTTTTAGTGGGGTAGCTGGAAAACTACAGGGAGGGAAAAAGTCAGAATAGTATGTCAAAAAAAATTGAAAAACGTCAGTATAGTATGTTAAAGTCAGAATAATATGTCACAAAAGCCTATACTATGACGTTTTTTCATATTTTTTGACATGCTATACTATGACTTTTTCATGACATTTTTCGACATCATTCTGACTTTTTTTGACACGTTATGCCTTATTTTCATATTTTTCAACACACTGCACTGGCTTTTTCATGACATTTTTTTTGACATACTATACTATGACTTTTTTCAACATGCTATGCTATGACTTTTTTAATATATTTCGACATGCTATACTATGACTTTTCTTCATATTTTTGACATACTATACTATAACTTTCATATTTTTCAACGTCATGAATTTTTCATGACATTTTTGGACATAATATACTGCGACTTTTCATGTTTTTCGACCTAATGTGCTATGACTTTTTCATATATTTCGAATTGCTATACTATGACTTTTTTTTTAATTCTTGGCCATACTATACTATGATTTTTTTCATATTTTTCAACATACTATACTATGATTTTTGTCATGACATTTTTGACATGCTGTACAATGACTTCATATTTTCTGACATGCTATACTATGACTTTCATGACATTTCTGACATAGTATACTATGACATTTTCCATATTTTTAGACATTCTCTACTAGGACTTTTAACATTTTTCTACATACTATACAATGACTTGTCGACATGCTATATTATGCCTTATTTTCATATTTTTCAACATCCTTTTTCATGTTTTTCGACATACTATATGACTTTTATCATAACATTTTTGACATACGATACCATAACATTTTTTGACATGCTATGTTCTGACTTTTTTCATGATTTTTTTCAAAATGCTATGCTATGACTTTTATATATTGTTGGCATACTATATTCTATGACTTTTCAAGTTTTTTGACATACTATACTGTTTTTTACAACATGCTTTACTGACTTTTTTTTAATATTTTACAACATGCTATACTATCACTTCTTTCACTTTCCAGCATGCTGTACTATGACTTTTTTCATATTTTTCAACAGACTCATTTTTAGTGTGTCTAAAAATATGAAAAAAGTCATAGTAGAGTAGGTTGAAGAATGTCATGAAAAAAGTCCTAGTATAAGATTTTGAAAAATCTGAAAAAGTCCAAGTGTAGCATATTGAACAACATGATAAAAGTCATACAATACTATGTTGAAAAATATGAACAAATGTCATGGTATAGTATTTCGAAAAACCTGAAAAAGACATAATATATTCAGAAGTGATAAGTGTAAGTAAGTAAATATTGCAAAAAATTAAAACGTGCTGAGAAATACGAAAAAGTCTAAGTATAGTATGTAGAAAAATGCCATAAAAATAATCATAGTGTAGTATGTTTGAAAACATAAAAAAATGATAGTATAGTATGTCGAAAAATATGAAAAAAGCCATAGTACAATATGTCAAAATATGAAAGTCATAGTATAGTATATCAAAAAATATAAACGTCATAGTACACTATTTCGAAAAATATGAAGTATAGTAGGTCAAAAAATGTTTTTTTTTAAAAGTTGTATCTTATTTTGAAAAACATGAAAAATGTCATAATATAGTATGTTAAAATTTCTGATAAAAATCATATTATACATGTCAAAAAACTCATGTATAGTATGTTGAAAAATAAGAAACAAGTTATAGTAGGGTATGCCCAACAATATATTAAAAAGTCATAGTATAGTATGTCAAAAAATATAAGTCATAGTATAGTATGACAAAAAATGTCCTGAAAAAAAATCATAATACAGTATATAAAAATATGTTAAAAAAAATCTCAGAACACGTTGTCGATAAAGTCATAGTACAGCATGTTGAAAGAAGTCATAGTATAATATGTCAAAAATTATGAAAAAAGTCATAGTATAGCATATCAAAAAATTTCTTGAAACTGTATCACTGTATAGTAAAATTTCATGAAAGAAATCCTAATATAGTATGTCAAAAACATGAAAAAAATCGTAGTATAACATGATATATTTTGACAGACTATACTATGATTTTTTTTCCCATGGCTTTTTTGACATAATATCGTGCGACTTTTTGACATACTACACTATAACCTTTTCATGACAAAAATAAATGAGAAACGATGCACTGAAAATGTGATTTGGGCGTTTGTTGCCATGGTAACAGTTAAATGCTTCAAAGCATTTGGGTCAGCAGCCTTAAATTTTAGAATGAGTTATGCTATAGTTCTAGGAAGTTAAATTTTAAGAAGGCATTACATTGCAACTCTAGACTGTTCCAGAAAGTTGAATTTATCATTTATGACATGAAAAAAGTCACGTAAACATATTATAGTATTTAAAATGATTTTGTGGTGGAAAAAGTCATTTTTTCGAATGCTGAAAAAATTTATGAAAGGAATGTCATACTATAGTATGTCGAAAATTTTATGATGAAAACGTCAAATTTTGTATGTTGACAAAAATCATGAAAACAATGATGTAGTATTTAAAATGATTTTTGTGGTGGAAAAAAATCATTTTATCGAATGCTGAAAAATTTTATGAAAAAGTGTCATATTGTACTATGTCGAAAATTTTATGATGAAAATGTCAAATTTTTGTATATTGACAAAAAACATGAAAACAATCATATTGTAGTGTGTAAAATAATTTTGTGGTGGAAAAAAAGTCATTTTATCGCATTTTGAAAAGTTTTGTGAAAAAAAGTCATACTATAGTACAGGGGTGTCAAACTCATTTTCATCCCGAGCCACATCAGCATCATGGTTCCCCTCATAGGGCCAGTTGTAACTGTAAGACTATATAAATATATCTACTCTAGATCATGTTATAAAATTGCCTCTGAATTTGATTAGTATTAGTTTTAGTAATAATATATTTAATAACTAGCTCTGAAGACAAAAAGTTACCTTTTTTTTTAAATTCAGGGCTTGATTCCCAGAATTGTACATTTACATCAGCGAGCGGCGACTTTGTGCAGGCCGGATTCATTCAGTCTGGATTCGGAGGGGTGAACAGCTCTGACTGCAGCTAGGAGGGACTGCTGACGAGGACCGGGCCCCCTATGAGAGCTTTGGGACCGGGGAGGGGTCCACGGCAGCACCCGCTGCTCATTGAGAAGAGGAAGAACGATAACTGCTTTCTGCATAACACCAGAAAAACTCGTTAGATTTGGCCCTAATTTCTTTTTTGAAAGACTCGCTAGAGGGGTCTTAAAACTAATTAAATATAGCGACTAAGTCCCGAAGGAGGCGTCACAGCGCTGTTGCTGGAAAGCACAGATACTGACACACTACAGTGCGCATGTCACAAAATCGAGATGCATTGTGGGATATGCAGTTTAAAGACACAGTACTTCTGTGAAGCGGCATAGAATTGAATGATATGCATTCTATATTCTTTGCAAGTCCTCGCGGGCCACATGAAGTGAGGTGGTGGGCCGGATTTGGCCCGCGGGCCTTGAGTTTGACACGTGTACTATACTATGACGTTTTTTTTTTTTTGTAAAATTTTCCAACATTTCACGAAATGACTTTTTTCCACCATAGATTCGTTTTACATGCTATAATACGACCGTTTTCGTGATTTTTATCAACATCAAAAAAATTTGACGGTTTCATCGGAAAATTTCGACATACTATACTATGATGGTTTTTTTATAAAACTTTCCAACATTTCACGAAATGACTTTTTTCCACCATAGATTCGTTTTACATGCTATAATACGACCGTTTTCGTGATTTTTATCAACATCAAAAAAATTTGACGGTTTCATCGGAAAATTTCGACATACTATACTATGGTGTTTTTTTTGTAAAATTTTCCAACATTTCACGAAACGACTTTTTTCCCCAATAAAATCATTTTACATGCTATAATACGACCGTTTTCATGATTTTTTTCAACATCAAAAAAATTTGATGTTTTCATCGAAAAATTTCGACATACTATACTATGACATTTTTCTGTAAAATTTTCCAACATTTCTCGAAATGACTTTTTTCCACCATAGAATCAACTTACAGGCTATAATACGACCGTTTTCATGATTTTTATCAACATCAAAAAAATTTGACGTTTTCATCGAAAAATTTCGATATGTTATACTATGGTGGGTTTTTTTGTAAAATTTTGCAACATTTCACGCAAACGACTTTTTTCCACCATAGATTAATTTTACATACTATAATACGACCGTTTTCATGATTTTTTTCAACATCAAAAAAATGTGACGTTTTCATCGAAAAATTTCGACATACTATACTATGACGTTTTTTGGTAAAATTTTGCAAAATTTCACACAAACGACTTTTTTCCACCATAGAATCATTTTCCATGCTATAATACGACCGTTTCAATGATTTTTTTCAACATCAAAAAAATTTGACGTTTTCATCGAAAAATTTCGACATACTATACTATGACGATTTTTTTGTGAAATTTTCCAACATTTCATGAAATGACTTTTTTCCACCATAGATTCATTTTACATGCTATATGATGACCGTTTTCATGATTTTTTTCAACATCAAAAAAATTTGACGTTTTCATCGAAAAATTTCGACATATGATACTATGATGTTTTTTTGTAAAATTTTCCAACATTTCACGAAATGACTTTTTTCCACCATAGAATCAACTTACAGGCTATAATACGACCGTTTTCATGATTTTTTTCAACATCAAAAAAATGTGACGTTTTCCTCGAAAAATTTCGACAGACTATACTATGATGTTTTTTTTATAAAACTTTCCAACATTTCACGAAATGACTTTTTTCCACCATAGATTCATTTTACATGCTATAATACGACCGTTTTCGTGATTTTTATCAACATCAAAAAAATTTGACGGTTTCATCGGAAAATTTCGACATCCTATACTATGACGTTTTTCTGTAAAATTTTCCAACATTTCTCGAAATGACTTTTTTCCACCATAGATTCATTTTACATACTATAATACGACCGTTTTCATGATTGTTTTCAACATCAAAAAAATTTGACATTTTCATCGAAAAATTTCGACATGCTATGGTGGGTTTTTTTTGTAAAATTTTGTAACATTTCACGAAACGACTTTTTTCCACCATAGATTAATTTTACATACTATAATACGACCGTTTTAATGATTTTTTTCAACATCAAAAAAATTTGACGTTTTCATCGAAAAATTTCGACATACTATACTATGACGATTTTTTTGTGAAATTTTCCAACATTTCATGAAATGACTTTTTTCCACCATAGATTCATTTTACATGCTATATGATGACCGTTTTCATGATTTTTTTCAACACACAAAAATTTTACGTTTTTATCTTAAAATTTTCGACACACTATACTATGACGTTTTTTTTGTGAAATTTTCCAACATTTCATGAAATGACTTTTTTCCACCATAGAATCGTTTTACATGCTATAATACGACCGTTTTCGTGATTTTTTAAAACATCAAAAAAAATTGACGTTTTCATCGAAAAATTTCGACTAGAATCATTTTGCATGGTGAAATACGACCGTTTTCATGATTTTTTTCAACATACAAAAATTTTACGTTTTTATCTTAAAATTTTCGACACACTATACTATGACGTTTTTTTTCAAAATTTTCCAACATTTCACACAAACGACTTTTTCCCACCATAGAATCATTTTACATGCTATAATACGACCGTTTTCATGATTTTTATCAACATCAAAAAAATTTGACGGTTTCATCGAAAAATTTCGACAGACTATACTATGGTGTTTTTTTTGTAAAATTTTCCAACATTTCACGAAACGACTTTTTTCCCCAATAAAATCATTTTACATGCTATAATACAACCGTTTTCGTGATTTTTATCAACATCAAAAAAATTTGACGTTTTCATCGAAAAATTTCGACATGATATACTATGGCGGGTTTTTTTGTAAAATTTTGCAACATTTCATGCAAACGACTTTTTTCCACCACAGATTAATTTTACATACTATAATACGACTGTTTTCATGATTTTTTTCAACATCAAAAAAATGTGACGTTTTCATCGAAAAATTTCGACATACTATACTATGACATTTTTTTGTAAAAATTTTCCAACATTTCACGAAATGACTTTTGCCACCATAGAATCATTTTATATGCTATAATATGACCGTTTTCGTGATTTTTATCAACATCAAAAAAATTTGACGTTTTCATCGAAAAATTTCGACATACTATACTATGACATTTTTTTTTGTGAAATATTCCAACATTCACGAAATGACTTTTTCCACCATAGAATCATTTTGCATGGTGAAATACGACCGTTTTCATGATTTTTTTCAACACACAAAAATTTTACGTTTTTATCTTAAAATTTTCGACACACTATACTATGACGTTTTTTTTGTGAAATTTTCCAACATTTCATGAAATGACTTTTTTCCACCATGGAATCATTTTGCATGGTGAAATACGACCGTTTTCATGATTTTTTTCAACATACAAAAATTTGAGTTTTTTTCGTAAAATTTTCGACATACTATACTATGAAATTTTTTGTAAAATTTTTCAACGTTCGATAAAATGACTTTTTTCCACCATAGATTCATTTTACATGCTATATGATATGACCGTTTTCATGATTTTTTTCAACATACAAAAATTTTACGTTTTTATCTTAAAATTTTCGACACACTATACTATGACGTTTTTTTTCAAAATTTTCCAACATTTCACACAAACGACTTTTTCCCACCATAGAATCATTTTACATGCTATAATACGACCGTTTTCATGATTTTTATCAACATCAAAAAAATCTGACGTTTTCATCGAAAAATTTCGACATACTATACTATGATGGGTTTTTTTTGTAAAATTTTCCAACATTTCATGAAATGACTTTATTCCACCATAGAATCATTTTACATGCTATAATACGACCGTTTTCATGATTTTTTTCAACATCAAAAAAATTTGACATTTTAATCGAAAAATTTCGACAGACTATACTATGACGTTTTTTTTGTAAAACTTTCCAACATTTCACGAAATGACTTTATTCCACCATAGAATCATTTTACATGCTATAATACGACCGTTTTTGTGATTTTTATCAACATCAAAAAAATTTGACGTTTTCATCGAAAAATTTCGACATACTATACTATGGTGTTTTTTTTGTAAAATTTTCCAACATTTTACGAAATGACTTTTTTCCACCATAGATTCATTTTACATGCTATATTATATGACCGTTTTCATGATTTTTTTCAACATACAAAAATTTTACGTTTTTATCTTAAAATTTTCGACACACTATACTATGACGTTTTTTTCCAAAATTTTCCATTATTTCACGAAATGACTTTTTTCCCACCATAGATTCATTTTACATGCAATAATACGACCGTTTTCGTGATTTTTATCAACATCAAAAAAATTTGATGTTTTCATCGAAAAATTTCGACATACTATACTATGGTGGGTTTTTTTGTAAAATTTTGCAACATTTCACGCAAACGACTTTTTTCCACCATAGATTAATTTTACATACTATAATACGACCATTTTCATGATTTTTTTCAACATCAAAAAAATTTGACGTTTTCATCGAAAAATTTCGACATACTATACTATGACATTTTTTTGTAAAAATTTTCCAACATTTCACGAAATGACTTTTGCCACCATAGAATCATTTTATATGCTATAATATGACCGTTTTCGTGATTTTTATCAACATAAAAAAAATTTGACGTTTTCATCGAAAAATTTCGACATACTATACTATGACATTTTTTTTTGTGAAATATTCCAACATTCACGAAATGACTTTTTCCACCATAGATTCATTTTACATGGTGAAATACGACCGTTTTCATGATTTTTTTCAACATACAAAAATTTGAGTTTTTTTCGTAAAATTTTCGACACACTATACTATGACATTTTTTTTGTAAAATTTTCCATTTCTCGAAATGACTTTTTCCACCATAGATTCATTTTACATGCTATAATACGACCGTTTTCGTGATTTTTATCAACATCAAAAAAATTTGACGGTTTCATCGAAAAATTTCGACATGCTATACTATGGTGGGTTTTTTTGTAAAATTTTGCAACATTTCACGCAAACGACTTTTTTCCACCATAGAATAATTTTACATACTATAATACGACTGTTTTCATGATTTATTTCAACATCAAAAAAATTTGACGTTTTCATCGAAAAATTTCGACATACTATACTATGACATTTTTTTTTGTGAACTATTCCAACATTCACGAAATGACTTTTTTCCACCATAGAATAATTTTACATACTATAATACGACCGTTTTCATGATTTTTTTCAACATCAAAAAAATTTGACGTTTTCATCGAAAAATTTCGACATACTATACTATGACATTTTTTTGTAAAAATTTTCCAACATTTCACGAAATGACTTTTTTTCACCATAGAATCGTTTTACATGCCATAATACGACCGTTTTCATGATTTTTTTCAACATCAAAAAAATTTGACGTTTTCATCGAAAAATTTCGACATACTATACTATGACATTTTTTTGTAAAAATTTTCCAACATTTCACGAAATGACTTTTTTTCACCATAGAATCGTTTTACATGCTATAATACGACCGTTTTCATGATTTTTTTCAACATCAAAAAAATGTGACGTTTTCATCGAAAAATTTCGACATACTATACTGACTTTTTTTTTGGTAAAATTTTGTAAAATTTCACACAAACGACTTTTTTCCACCATAGAATCATTTTCCATGCTATAATACAACCGTTTCAATGATTTTTTTCAACATCAAAAAAATGTGACGTTTTCATCGAAAAATTTCGACATACTATACTATGACGATTTTTTTGTGAAATTTTCCAACATTTCATGAAATGACTTTTTTCCACCATAGATTCATTTTACATGCTATATGATGACCGTTTTCGTGATTTTTATCAACATCAAAAAAATTTGACGGTTTCATCGAAAAATTTCGACACGCTATACTATGACGTTTTTTTGTAAAATTTTCCAACATTTCATGAAACGACTTTTTTACCCAATAAAATCATTTTACATGCTATAATACGACCGTTTTCATGATTTTTTTCAACATCAAAAAAATGTGACGTTTTCATCGAAAAATTTCGACATACTATGACGTTTTTTTGTAGAATTTTCCAACATTTCACGAAATGACTTTTGCCACCATAGAATCATTTTGCATGGTGAAATACGACCGTTTTCGTGATTTTTTTCAACATACAAAAATTTGAGTTTTTTTCGTTAAATTTTCGACATACCATACTATGATATTTTTTGTAAAATTTTTCAACGTTCGATAAAATGACTTTTTTCCACCATAAATTCATTTAAGATAAGATAAAATAAGATATTCCTTTATTAGTCCCAACATGCTATATGATATGACCGTTTTCATGATTTTTTTCAACATAAAAAAATTTTACGTTTTTATCTTAAAATTTTCGACATACTATACTATAACGGGTTTTTTTTGTAAAATTTTCCAACATTTCATGAAATGACTTTATTCCACCATAGAATCATTTTACATGCTATAATACGACCGTTTCCATGATTTTTTTCAACATCAAAAAAATTTGACGTTTTCATCGAAAAATTTCGACATACTATACTATGACGTTTTTTTGTAAAATTTTCCAACATTTCACGAAATGACTTTTTTCCACCATAGAATCAATTTACAGGCTATAATACGACCGTTTTCGTGATTTTTTTCAACATCAAAAAATTTGACGTTTTCATCGAAAAATTTCGACTCACTATACTATGACGTTTTTTTTTCCAAAAGTTTCCAACATTTCACGAAACGACTTTTTTCCCCAATAAAATCATTTTACATGCTATAATACGACCGTTTTCATGATTTTTTTCAACATCAAAAAAATGTGACGTTTTCATCGAAAAATTTCGACATACTATACTATGACGATTTTTTTGTGAAATTTTCCAATATTTCTCGAAATGACTTTTTTCCACCATAGATTCATTTTATATGCTATAATACGACCGTTTTCGTGATTTTTATCAACATCAAAAAAATTTGACGTTTTCATCGAAAAATTTCGACATGCTATACTATGGTGGGTTTTTTTGTAAAATTTTGCAACATTTCACGCAAACGACTTTTTTCCACCATAGATTAATTTTACATACTATAATACGACTGTTTTCATGATTTATTTCAACAGCAAAAAAATTTGACGTTTTCATCGAAAAATTTCGACATACTATACTATGACATTTTTTTTTGTGAAATATTCCAACATTCACGAAATGACTTTTTTCCACCATAGAATAATTTTACATACTATAATACGACCGTTTTCATGATTTTTTTCAACATCAAAAAAATTTGACGTTTTCATCGAAAAATTTCGACATACTATACTATGACATTTTTTTGTAAAAATTTTCCAACATTTCACGAAATGACTTTTTTCCACCATGGAATCATTTTACATGGTGAAATACGACCGTTTTCATGATTTTTTTCAACATACAAAAATTTGAGTTTTTTTTCGTAAAATTTTCGACATACTATACTATGACGTTTTTTTGTAAAATTTTTCAACGTTCGATAAAATGACTTTTTTCCCCCGAATAGAATCATTTTACATGCTATAATACGACCGTTTTCATGGTTTTTATCAACATCAAAAAAATTTGACGGTTTCATCGAAAAATTTCGACACGCTATACTATGGTGTTTTTTTTGTAAAATTTTCCAAAATTTCACGAAATGACTTTTTTCCACCATAGAATCATTTTACATGCTATAATACGACCATTTTCATGATTTTTTTAAACATCAAAAAAATTTGACGTTTTCATCGAAAAATTTTGACAGACTATACTATGGCTTTTTTTTGTAAAATTTTCCAAAATTTCACGAAATGACTTTTTTCCACCATAGAATCATTTTACATGCTATAATACGACCATTTTCATGATTTTTTTAAACATCAAAAAAATTTGACGTTTTCATCGAAAAATTTTGACAGACTATACTATGACGTTTTTTTGCAAAACTTTCCAACATTTCACGAAATGACTTTTTTCCACCATAGAATAATTTTGTATGCTATAATACGACCGTTTTCATGATTTTTTTCAACATACAAAAATTTTACGTTTTCATCGAAAAATTTCGACATACTATACTATGACTTTTTTTTTGTGAAATATTCCAACATTCACGAAATGACTTTTTCCACCATAGAATCATTTTACATGGTGAAATACGACCGTTTTCATGATTTTTTTCAACATACAAAAATTTGAGTTTTTTTCGTAAAATTTTCGACATACTATACTATGAAATTTTTTGTAAAATTTTTCAACCTTCGATAAAATGACTTTTTTCCACCATAGATTCATTTTACATGCTATAATACGACCGTTTTCGTGATTTTTATCAACATCAAAAAATTTGACGTTTCATCGAAAAATTTCGACATGCTATACGTGTCGAAATTTTTGTAAATTTTTTTTTTGTAAAATTTTCCAACATTTCACGAAACGACTTTTTTCCCCAATAAAATCATTTTACATGCTATAATACGACCGTTTTCGTGATTTTTATCAACATCAAAAAAATTTGACGGTTTCATCGAAAAATTTCGACACGCTATACTATGGTGTTTTTTTTGTAAAATTTTCCAACATTTCACAAAACTGCTTTTTTACCCAATAAAATCATTTTACATGCTATAATACGACCGTTTTCATGATTTTTTTCAACAACAAAAAAATGTGACGTTTTCATCGAAAAATTTCGACATACTATACTATGACGTTTTTTTGTAAAAATTTTCCAACATTTCACGAAATGACTTTTGCCACCATAGAATCATTTTATATACTATAATACGACCGTTTTCGTGATTTTTATCAACATCAAAAAAATTTGACGGTTTCATCGAAAAATTTCGACACGCTATACTATGGTGTTTTTTTTGTAAAATTTTCCAAAATTTCACGAAATGACTTTTTTCCACCATAGAATCATTTTACATGCTATAATACGACCATTTTCATGATTTTTTTAAACATCAAAAAAATTTGACGTTTTCATCGAAAAATTTTGACAGACTATACTATGGCTTTTTTTTGTAAAATTTTCCAAAATTTCACGAAATGACTTTTTTCCACCATAGAATCATTTTACATGCTATAATACGACCATTTTCATGATTTTTTTAAACATCAAAAAAATTTGACGTTTTCATCGAAAAATTTTGACAGACTATACTATGACGTTTTTTTGCAAAACTTTCCAACATTTCACGAAATGACTTTTTTCCACCATAGAATAATTTTGTATGCTATAATACGACCGTTTTCATGATTTTTTTCAACATACAAAAATTTTACGTTTTCATCGAAAAATTTCGACATACTATACTATGACTTTTTTTTTGTGAAATATTCCAACATTCACGAAATGACTTTTTTCCACCATAGAATCATTTTACATGGTGAAATACGACCGTTTTCATGATTTTTTTCAACATACAAAAATTTGACATTTTTTTCGTAAAATTTTCGACATACTATACTATGAAATTTTTTGTAAAATTTTTCAACCTTCGATAAAATGACTTTTTTCCACCATAGATTCATTTTACATGCTATAATACGACCGTTTTCGTGATTTTTATCAACATCAAAAAAATTTGACGTTTCATCGAAAAATTTCGACATGCTATACGTGTCGAAATTTTTGTAAATTTTTTTTTTTGTAAAATTTTCCAACATTTCACGAAACGACTTTTTTCCCCAATAAAATCATTTTACATGCTATAATACGACCGTTTTCGTGATTTTTATCAACATCAAAAAAATTTGACGGTTTCATCGAAAAATTTCGACACGCTATACTATGGTGTTTTTTTTGTAAAATTTTCCAACATTTCACAAAACTGCTTTTTTTTACCCAATAAAATCATTTTACATGCTATAATACGACCGTTTTCATGATTTTTTTCAACAACAAAAAAATGTGACGTTTTCATCGAAAAATTTCGACATACTATACTATGACGTTTTTTTGTAAAAATTTTCCAACATTTCACGAAATGACTTTTGCCACCATAGAATCATTTTATATACTATAATACGACCGTTTTCGTGATTTTTATCAACATCAAAAAAATTTGACGGTTTCATCGAAAAATTTCGACACGCTATACTATGGTGTTTTTTTTGTAAAATTTTCCAACATTTCACAAAACTGCTTTTTTACCCAATAAAATCATTTTACATGCTATAATACGACCGTTTTCATGATTTTTTTCAACATCAAAAAAATGTGACGTTTTCATCGAAAAATTTCGACATACTATACTATGACGAATTTTTTGTGAAATTTTCCAACATTTCATGAAATGACTTTTACCACCATAGAATCATTTTGCATGGTGAAATACGACCGTTTTCATGATTTTTTTCAACATACAAAAATTTGAGTTTTTTTCGTAAAATTTTCGACATACTATACTATGAAATTTTTTGTAAAATTTTTCAACGTTCGATAAAATGACTTTTTTCCACCATAAATTCATTTAAGATAAGATAAAATAAGATATTCCTTTATTAGTCCCAACATGCTATATGATATGACCGTTTTCATGATTTTTTTCAACATAAAAAAATTTTACGTTTTTATCTTAAAATTTTCGACATACTATACTATAACGGGTTTTTTTTGTAAAATTTTCCAACATTTCATGAAATGACTTTATTCCACCATAGAATCATTTTACATGCTATAATACGACCGTTTCCATGATTTTTTTCAACATCAAAAAAATTTGACGTTTTCATCGAAAAATTTCGACAGACTATACTATGACGTTTTTTTTTTTTTGTGAAATATTCCAACATTCACGAAATGACTTTTTCCACCATAGAATCATTTTACATGGTGAAATACGACCGTTTTCATGATTTTTTTCAACATACAAAAATTTGAGTTTTTTTCGTAAAATTTTCGACATACTATACTATGACGTTTTTTTTTGTAAAACTTTCCAACATTTCACGAAATGACTTTATTCCACCATAGAATCATTTTACATGCTATAATACGACAGTTTTCATGATATTTATCAACATCAAAAAAATTTGACGTTTTCATCGAAAAATTTCGACATACTATACTATGACGTTTTTTTGTAAAATTTTCCAACATTTCACGAAATGACTTTTTTACACCATAGAATCAATTTACATGCTATATTATATGACCGTTTTCGTGATTTTTTTCAACATACAAAAATTTTACGTTTTTATCTTAAAATTTTCGACTCACTATACTATGACGTTTTTTTCCAAAATTTTCCAACATTTCACGAAACAACTTTTTTCCACAATAGATTAATTTTACATACTATAATACGACCGTTTTCATGATTTTTTTCAACATCAAAAAAATGTGACGTTTTCATCGAAAAATTTCGATATACTATACTATGACATTTTTTTGTAAAAATTTTCCAACATTTCACGAAATGACTTTTTTCCACCATGGAATCATTTTACATGGTGAAATACGACCGTTTTCATGATTTTTTTCAACATCAAAAAAATTTGACGTTTTCATCGAAAACTTTCGACATACTATACTATGACATTTTTTTGTAAAAATTTTCCAACATTTCACGAAATGACTTTTACCACCATAGAATCATTTTGCATGGTGAAATACGACCGTTTTCATGATTTTTTTCAACATACAAAAATTTGAGTTTTTTTCGTAAAATTTTCGACATACTATACTATGAAATTTTTTGTAAAATTTTTCAACGTTCGATAAAATGACTTTTTTCCACCATAAATTCATTTAAGATAAGATAAGATAAGATATTCCTTTATTAGTCCCAACATGCTATATGATATGACCGTTTTCATGATTTTTTTCAACATACAAAAATTTTACGTTTTTATCTTAAAATTTTCGACATACTATACTTTGACGGGTTTTTTTTGTAAAATTTTCCAACATTTCATGAAATGACTTTATTCCACCATAGAATCATTTTACATGCTATAATACGACCGTTTCCATGATTTTTTTAAACATCAAAAAAATTTGACGTTTTCATCGAAAAATTTCGACAGACTATACTATGACGTTTTTTTTTTTTTGTGAAATATTCCAACATTCACGAAATGACTTTTTCCACCATAGAATCATTTTACATGGTGAAATACGACCGTTTTCATGATTTTTTTCAACATACAAAAATTTGAGTTTTTTTCGTAAAATTTTCGACATACTATACTATGACGTTTTTTTTGTAAAACTTTCCAACATTTCACGAAATGACTTTATTCCACCATAGAATCATTTTACATGCTATAATACGACCGTTTTCATGATATTTATCAACATCAAAAAAATTTGACGTTTTCATCGAAAAATTTCGACATACTATACTATGACGTTTTTTTGTAAAATTTTCCAACATTTCACGAAATGACTTTTTTCCACCATAGAATCAATTTACAGGCTATAATACGACCGTTTTCGTGATTTTTTTCAACATCAAAAAATTTGACGTTTTCATCGAAAAATTTCGACATGCTATACTATGGTGTTTTTTTTGCAAAATTTTCCAACATTTTACGAAATGACTTTTTTCCACCATAGATTCATTTTACATGCTATATTATATGACCGTTTTCATGATTTTTTTCAACATACAAAAATTTTACGTTTTTATCTTAAAATTTTCGACTCACTATACTATGACGTTTTTTTCCAAAAGTTTCCAACATTTCACGAAACGACTTTTTTCCCCAATAAAATCATTTTACATGCTATAATACGACCGTTTTCATGATTTTTTTCAACATCAAAAAAATGTGACGTTTTCATCGAAAAATTTCGACATACTATACTATGACGATTTTTTTGTGAAATTTTCCAATATTTCTCGAAATGACTTTTTTCCACCATAGATTCATTTTATATGCTATAATACGACCGTTTTCGTGATTTTTATCAACATCAAAAAAATTTGACGTTTTCATCGAAAAATTTCGACATGCTATACTATGGTGGGTTTTTTTGTAAAATTTTGCAACATTTCACGCAAACGACTTTTTTCCACCATAGATTAATTTTACATACTATAATACGACTGTTTTCATGATTTATTTCAACAGCAAAAAAATTTGACGTTTTCATCGAAAAATTTCGACATACTATACTATGACATTTTTTTTTGTGAAATATTCCAACATTCACGAAATGACTTTTTTCCACCATAGAATAATTTTACATACTATAATATGACCGTTTTCATGATGTTTTTCAACATCAAAAAAATTTGACGTTTTCATCGAAAAATTTCGACATACTATATACTATGACATTTTTTTGTAAAAATTTTCCAACATTTCACGAAATGACTTTTTTCCACCATGGAATCATTTTACATGGTGAAATACGACCGTTTTCATGATTTTTTTCAACATACAAAAATTTGAGTTTTTTTCATAAAATTTTCGACATACTATACTATGACGTTTTTTTGTAAAATTTTTCAACGTTCGATAAAATGACTTTTTTCCCCGAATAGAATCATTTTACATGCTATAATACGACCGTTTTCATGATTTTTATCAACATCAAAAAAATTTGACGGTTTCATCGAAAAATTTCGACACGCTATACTATGGTGTATTTTTTTTGTAAGATTTTCCAACATTTCACGAAACTGCTTTTTTCCCCGAATAGAATCATTTTACATGCTATAATACGACCGTTTTCATGATTTTTTTCAACATCAAAAAAATGTGACGTTTTCATCGAAAAATTTCGACATGGTGGGTTGTTTTGTAAAAATTTTCCAACATTTCACGAAACTGCTTTTTTCCCCGAATAGAATCATTTTACATGCTATAATACGACCGTTTTCATGATTTTTTTCAACATCAAAAAAATTTGACGTTTTCATCGAAAAATTTCGACATGGTGGGTTTTTCTGTAAAATTTTGCAACATTTCACGCAAACGACTTTTTTCCACCATAGATTAATTTTACATACTATAATACGACTGTTTTCATGATTTATTTCAACATCAAAAAAATTTGACGTTTTCATCGAAAAATTTCGACATACTATACTATGACATTTTTTTGTAAAAATTTTCCAACATTTCACGAAATGACTTTTTTTCACCATAGAATCAGTTTACTTGGTGAAATACGACCGTTTTCATGATTTTTTTCAACATACAAAAATTTGAGTTTTTTTTCGTAAAATTTTCGACATACTATACTATGACGGTTTTTTTGTAAAATTTTTCAACGTTCGATAAAATGACTTTTTTCCACCATAGATTCATTTTACATGCTATAATACGACCGTTTTCATGATTTTTATCAACATCAAAAAAATTTGACGGTTTCATCGAAAAATTTCGACACGCTATACTATGGTGTTTTTTTTGTAAGATTTTCCAACATTTCACGAAACTGCTTTTTTCCCCGAATAGAATCATTTTACATGCTATAATACGACCGTTTTCATGATTTTTTTCAACATCAAAAAAATGTGACGTTTTCATCGAAAAATTTTGACATGCTATACTATGGTGGGTTGTTTTGTAAAAATTTTCCAACATTTCACGAAATGACTTTTTTCCACCATAGAATCATTTTACATGGTGAAATACGACCGTTTTCATGATTTTTTTCAACATACAAAAATTTGAGTTTTTTTCGTAAAATTTTCGACATACTATACTATGACGTTTTTTTGTAAAATTTTTCAACGTTCGATAAAATGGTCTTTTTTCCACCATAGATTCATTTTACATGCTATAATACGACCGTTTTCATGATTTTTATCAACATCAAAAAAATTTGACGGTTTCATCGAAAAATTTCGACACGCTATACTATGGTGTTTTATTTATAAGATTTTCCAACATTTCACAAAACTGCTTTTTTCCCCGAATAGAATCATTTTCCATGCTATAATACCACCGTTTTCATGATTTTTTTCAACATCAAAAATGTGACGTTTTCACCGAAAAATTTCGACATACTATACGATGGCGTTTTTTTTGTAAAATTTTCCAAAATTTCACGAAATGACTTTTTTCCACCATAGAATCATTTTCCATGCTATAATACGACCGTTTTCATGATTTTTTTAAACATCAAAAAAATTTGACGTTTTCATCGAAAAATTTTGACAGACTATACTATGACGTTTTTTTGTAAAACTTTCCAACATTTCATGAAATGACTTTTTTCCACCATAGAATCATTTTACATGCTATAATACGACCTTTTTCACGATTTTTTTCAACATCAAAAAAATTTGACATTTTCATCAAAAAATTTCGACATACTATACCAGGGTTGTCAAACTCATTTTCATCCCGAGCCACATCAGCATCATGGTTCCCCTCAAAGGGACGGTTGTAACTGTAAGACTATATAAATATATCTACTCTAGATCATATTATAAAATTGCCTCTGAATTTGATTAGTATTAGTTTTAGTAATAATATATCTAATAACTAGCTCTGAAGAGAAAAAGTTACTTTTTTTAAATTCAGGGCTTGATTCCCAGAATTGTACATTTACATCAGCGAGCGGCGACTTTGTGCAGGCGGGATTCATTCAGTCTGGATTCGGAGGGGTGAACAGCTCTGACTGCAGCTAGGAGGGACTGCTGACGAGGACCGGGCCCCCTATGAGAGCTTTGGGACCGGGGAGGGGTCCACGGCAGCACCCGCTGCTCATTGAGAAGAGGAGGAAAGATACCTGCTTTCTACATAACACCAGAAAAACTCGTTAGATTTGGCCCTAATTTCTTTTTTGAAAGACTCGCTAGAGGGGTCTTAAAACTAGTTAAATATAGCGACTAAGTCCCGAAGTAGGCGTCACAGCGCTGTTGCTGGAAACCGCTGATACTGAGACGCTGCAGTGCGCATGTCACAAAATCGAGATGCATTGTAGGATATGCAGTTTAAAGACACAATACTGCTGTGAAGCGGCATAGAATTGAATGATATGCATTCTATATTCTTTGCAAGCCCTCGCGGGCCACATAACGTGAGGTGGTGGGCAATGAAAACGTCAAATTTTTGTATGTTGACAAAAATCATGAAAATAATCATATTATAGTATGTAAAATGATTTTATGGTGGAAAAAAGTCATTTTATCGAATTTTTAAAAATTGTATGAAAAAAATGTCATACTATACTATGTCGAAAATTTTATGATGAAAATGTCAAATTTTTGTATGTTGAAAAAAATCATGAAAACTATTATAGTATAGTATGTAAAATGATTTTATGGTGGAAAAATTACTTTTATCGAATGTTGAAAAATTTAAAAAAAAATATATAAAATTTTAAAAAAATTTTAAAAAAAAAAAAAAAAAAAAATTTGGGTTTATGAAAAAAATGTCATACTATACTATGTCGAAAATTTTACGATGAAAACGTCAAATTTTTGTATGTTGAAAAAAATCATGAAAATAATCATATTATAGTATTTAAAATGATTTTGTGGTGGAAAAAAGTCATTTTATCGAATTTTTAAAAATTGTATGAAAAAAATGTCAGACTATACTGTGTCGAAAATTTTACGATGAAAACGTCAAATTTTTTATGTTGAAAAAATCATGAAAACAATCATATTATAGTATTTAAAATGATTTTGTGGTGGAAAAAAGTCATTTTATCGAATGTTGAAAAATTTTAGGAAAAAAATGTCATACTATACTATGTCGAAAATTTTATGATGAAAACGTCAACTTTTTGTATGTTGAAAAAAATCATGAAAACAATCATATTATAATAGGTAAAATGATTTTATGGTGGAAAAAAGTCATTTTATCGAATGTTGAAAAATTTTCTGAAAAAAATGTCATACTATACTATGTCAAAAATTTTATGATGAAAATGTCAAATTTTTGTATGTTGACAAAAATCATGAAAACAATCATATTATAGTATTTAAAATGATTTAGTGGTGGAAAAAGTACTTTTATTACATTTTGAAAAATTTTATGAAAAAATGTCATACTATACTATGTCGAAAATTTTACGATGAAAACGTCAAATTTTCGCATGTTGAAAAAAATACTTACTATATACACTTAATACTTAAGACATACTATAGTATGTCAACTTTTTTTATTAAAAAAGTCATAGTATAATATGTTGACATATGTCATGAAAAAAGTCTGAATATAGTATGTCAAAAATTCTTTTGAAAAAAATCACAGTATATCATGTTGAAATATGTCATGAAAAAGTCAGAGCATAGCATGTCGATATACGTCATGAAAAGTCATAGTATAGTATGTCAAAACTTTTTATTAAAATAGTCATAACTACGTCGAAAAATCTCTTGAAAAATGTCCTAGTATAGTATGTCGACATATGTAATGAAAAAAGTCAGAATATTATATTTCGAAATTTTTTTTGAAAAGATTCATAGTATATCATGTTGAAATATGTCATGAAAAATTCACAGGATAGTATGTTGATATACGTCATGAAAAAAGTCAGTGTAACATGTCAAAAAAAATTATTAAAAAAGTCATAATCTAGCATGTCAAAAAATTTCTTGAAAATTGTCATAGCATAGGATGTCAAAATTTTTTATTAGAAAAGTCATAGTATAGCATGTCAATATGTCATGAAAAAAGTCAAAGGGTAGCATGTCGAAAAAGTTCTTGAAATAGTCATATGTTTACATTTTCTATTAAAAAAGCTATAGTATAGTATATCGACATATGTAATGAAAAAAGTCATAGAATAGTATGTCGAAAAATTTGTTGAAAAATGTCATAGTATAGCATGTTGAAAAATTTCTTGATAAAAGTCATAGTATAGCATGTGGAAATTTGTGATGAAAAAGTCATACTATAGCATGTCAACAATTTTTTATTAAAAAAGTCATAATATAGGATGTCAAAAAATTTGTTGAAAAATGTCATAGTATAGCATGTTGAAAAATTTCTTGATAAAAGTCCTAGTATAGCATGTCGAAATATGTCATGAAAAAAAAATCTTACTGTAGCATGTCTGAAGAAATTTCATGAAAAAAGTCATAGTATAGTATGTCAACATATGTAATGAAAAAAGTCATAGTCAAGTATGTTAAAAAATTTCTTGAACAAATTCACAGTACGTCATGTTGAAATATGTCATGAAAAAGTCAGAGGACAGCATGTTGATATACGTCATGAAAAAAAGTCATACTATAGCATGTCAAAATTTTTATTAAAAAAGTCTTAATATAGCATGTCAATTTTTTATAAACAACATCATAGTGTAGCATGTAAAAACATATCATGAAAACGTCACAGTGTAGCATGTCGAAAAATTTGTATTAAAATGTCATAGTATAGCATGTCGGAATAATTTTTTGAAGAAAAGAAAAATATAGCATGTCTAAACATTTCTTCAAAAATGTCCTAGTATAGCATGTCGAAATATGTCATAAAAAAGGCATAGTGTAGCATGTCAAAAAAAGTCATATAGCAGGTCAATTTTTTTTTTGTTGAAAAAAGTCATAGCATGTCGACATGTGCTATGAGAAACGTCACAGTAGAGTATGTCAACCTTATTTTTTGAAAAATTCATAGTATAGCATGTCAAAATATGTCATGAAAACGTCACAGTATAGCATGATGAAAAATTTGTATTAAAATTTCATGTCGACATTTTTTGAAAAATGTCACAGTACAGCATGTTGAAAATTTTCTTGAAAAAAGTCATAGAACAGCATGTCAAAATATGTCATGAAAAAAGTTACGGTATAGCATATCGGAAAAATTTCTTGAACAAAGTCACAATATAGCATGCCAAAATGTTCTAATTAAAAAAAGTTGACTTTTTTTTTCAAAAAAAGTCATAGCATAGCATGTTAAAATGTGTCATGAAAAAAGTCACAGTATAGTCAAAAAATTTCTTGAATTATGTCGTAGTATAGCACGTCAAAAAAAATATTAAAAAAGTCATAGTAGCATGTCAAAATTTTTTGAAAAAAACTCCTAATACAGCATGTCGAAATATGTCATGAAAAAGTCACAGTATAGCATGTCGGAAATATTTCTGGAAAAATATCACAGTACAACATGTCAATTTTTTTAAAGTCAGCATAGCATGTTAAAAAAATTGAAAAAAAGTCATAGTATAGCATGTCAAAATGTGTCGTGAAAAAAGTCACAGCATGGCGTGTCGGAAGAATTTCTTGAAGAAATTCACAGTATAGCATGTTGACAAATTTTTATTTAAAGTCATAGTATAGCATGTCGAAATTATTTTTTTAAAGAAGTCATAGTACAGCATGTCGCAATGTGTCACGAAAAAAAATCATAGTATAGCATATCAACATTTATCAAGAAAAAAGTCTTAGTGTAGTATGTTGAAATGTTTTTACTATAAAAGTCATAGTATAGCATGTCGAAATTATTTTTTTAAAGAAGTCATAGTACAGCATGTCGCAATGTGTCACGAAAAAAAAAATCAAAGTCAATCATCAATCAACATTTGTCAAGAAAAAAGTCTTAGTGTAGTATGTTGAAATGTTTTTACTACAAAAGTCATAGTATAGCATGTCGAAATATGTCATGAAAAAAGTTGTGTCGAAATTTGATATGAAAAAAGTCATCGTATTGCATGTCAACGAATTTTAATTAAAAAGTTATAGCATAGCATGTCGAAATATGTCATGAAAAAGTCACATTATAGCATGTTGGAAAAATTTCTTGAAGAAAGTCACAGTATCAAATTTTTTTTATTTTTTTAAGTCATAGCATAGAATGTTGAAATATGTTATAGAAAAAAATCATAGTGTAGCATGTCGACAAAGTTCTTGAAAAAAGTCATATTATAGCATGTCGGAATAATTTCTTGGCTCAATATAGCATGTCAAAATTTTTTTAAAAAGTCACAAAGTAGAAGTATGTCATGACAAAAATGTCACAGTCTAGCAAAGTAGACATGTAATTTAACTCATTCTGAACTTCTTAGCACACAATCTAAAATTTAAGGCTGACCCAAAAGGATTTAACCATTACCATGGCAATAAACTTTCAAATCTGAATTACAATGCATCGTTTTTCATTTATATATGTTATATAGTATAGTATATAGTATGTCCAAAAAAATGTATAGCATAGTATCTTGAACAAAGTCATAAAAAAGGCATAGTATAGTATGATGAAAAAAAGCCATAATATAGTATTTCCCAAAAAGTCCGGAAAAAGTCATAGTGATAAAGTGATAAAGTTACGTACTGTTCACCTCTGCAGTGGTGCTCTGGACACTGATGTCCCCACAATTGTGAGGACTCGATCCTGGTGCCATCCAAACTGGGAACTAACCAACCACACCACCAATGCCACGCACACCTAGAACTGTTCTCTTCATGTATTTGTCTTCTTCATTTTTTAATGACTTTTCATAGCATATTATTCAATTTTTCATTAACCTTTTATGACACTTTTATAGCTATAACTTTGACTTTATGGCATACCATAGTGTGATATTTAGATTTTTTTTAATTGAAATCTACACTATATTTTTATGAGATGCTATAGTATAGCTTTTTTATGACTTTAAGCATGCAATATTATTTTTCTATTAAATACTTCACTACTTCACTTTTTAATAATATAAAATATTTTATTATGACATTCTACTGTATGATTTTATATTATGATTTTTTTTCATATTTTACTATGACTTTTTCATACAATATTATTTTTTATTAAATGTTTTACTGTGACATTTTATGGCCATGAATTTTATGGTATTCTATAATTACATATATTTTGCCATGTTACACTAAAACATTTTTTATGACATTTGTGTGACTAGGACTTTTTCAATGACATTTAATTCTGGATTTGGCATACTATACTTTCAATATGACATTTTTTAAGATACTATACTATAAATTTTGTATGGCATTTTTATCACAATGACTTTTTTGTGACATGTTCATAATTTTGTTTTGGCATTCTACACTATTGGTTTTTATAATTTTTTATGGCATTCTATACTATGACTTTTTAAATGACACTATATTGTGACATTTGGATGACTTTTTATGGCATACTATGCTATTTCATTTTTATGGCATACTATACTTTGATATGACTGAATTTTTTTATGGCATACTAGACTATACAGTTTTATGGCATATTATACTATGACTTTTTTTTTTCTAATTTATGGCATTTGTTTTTGTATATTTATTTATAATATGTTAGATTGCATTGATTTTATATGGCAGATTATACTGTGATATTTGTTATGGCATACTATACTACATTTTATGTCATTCTTTATGATATACTATACTATACTATTTGATTCTTTATTAAATTCATTCCATAATATACTGGCATACTATATCATGGCATACTATGCTTACTGAAACAGTAATCAAAGTATCAAGACAATATTTTGCTGTACAGGTGTTTCCTTACTCTGAGTTTGTCCAGCATCCTCCGCTTGTGTTAAATCTTGTCTCAGAGGCAACTGAGCTGCTTCATGATTAGCTTCCCTGTGGTTTTCCAGCTGCTCCTCCAGCGTTTTCCGGAGATCGGAGATACAAAAAACAAACACATTACAGTATAATCATTTCACTGTTGCAGTTTCCAGTTGTGTACAGATGGTAGTGCTTTTCAGGTCCACCTCTACTCACCTTGATGTATTTGTCTCCAGCCAGTCTACTGCTCCTCCTAATCACCTCGCATCTTTTCTCTGAGAACCAACAAAAACGACAAATCAGCTTCAGGTATTCTGAAGGTCAGGACATCAGAGATAATGATATTCTCCAGAAGTGTAAATTAAAGTTAATGATGTCTGAATGACCATGTCTATTATAGACCAAACAATATATTGTCATGGATTTTTAAGAAGTTCATAATGGAGTTAATGAGGCCACCAAATTTACAATATCTGTTACACTTTCAATATTCAACAACATTAAACAACGCAGGTGGTAATGGGAGAAAATATCCTACCTCAAAGCTTCAGCACAGAAGGCGTTCTCTGTTTGTCTTATCACAACCTGGCTCTTACGGCCATGACAAGGAGGGAGACACATCATGTTAAGGAGTAACATGTCATTTAATTAACAGAAAATGACTAAAATGATACATTAAACAGAAGATAAAGCATGGGGTGTGGATATCAGTGAAATGAGCGTGAGGTGCAGGTTGTGCGAGTGAAGAGTGTATGTGTGAATTGTCAGGTGCGTAAATTAATCAGAAGGTTTAGCAGAAGAAACGTAGGTTGCCATAACACTCATGGTGCCTGCAGAGAGCAAGAGAGTGATTAACAGGCTGAATTTATAGGCTGGTAGACACCGGGACCAGGTGTCACCAGCAGGCACTGATTACCATGCTGCTATGGCACAGAGTAGTGCTTCACCATCACCAACAGGGGTCACCCCACTCTGTTTAATGTTCCTCTTCTTCCCATATGTCCTCCACTGAGGCAGCATATCTGAAAGTGTGTAACATGTCTAAGCATGCAACACAACAGACAGTTAAGGTAAATAATACACTTTCACTTTCATTGAATATATAGTTAGCATTAACACTGGAAAGTGGAGATTCATCATGCTGAATTGGCTGAAAAACCTCCTGCATGGAGAGACTAGAGCTACTGGTGAGCACCCATCAGCCATGATGGGAAACGCCTGGTTGTGGCCTGATCGTAGAGCTGATTGGCTGTTAGTTTTGACAACAAATACCACCTGTTGTAGAAAGTCCTTAGTGTGTGGTCATAATATTTAACACTAGATTGTAGGCTATTAGGCTATGATGATTTCCATAGATCTTGTTTTGATGCTTGCACAGCATCAAAACTAGTGCTCATTACAAAGTGCATTACAAGGCAAACAAAAAAAGAATAATGGATAGAATCTAATAACAGATACATGCACATATCCACATATATTCACAAATAAATATAAATAAATCTTAACAGGGTCTGCACTCTACAGTAGCCTACAGATCGGCTCTAACTGTAACTATTCCTGTGACTTTCCTGTAATTACTTTGAAGGTTGCTGTGCTGGAAGAACAGCCAGGTGTAGTTTGTCTCCAACGAGCCTATGTCATGTGTGGTATCTGAGGAATTTGACATTCCAACTATTTTGACACACTTTGACTCACAGACACAGCAGGTGAAACGAAGCCCAAAAAGGCAGATCAGTTAGACTATTTACAGTTCTACTGTGAAGTTGGGGCTGATGGGAAGACCGAAGACAGCGGAGCACATGGACTTCAGGACTTTCTTCCTTAAAGAGTTTATTTTAACGCAAACCACAATCTTTTCTTAAACTTAGCCATGTACGCTTGCTGCCTAAACCTAAGGAGGTTTCTGGCAGAAATCTCGGAAGGCAAACTTCTCAGCCGACCTTAATCAAGTTTGTCTGACTTGCAGAGCTCTGGCTGTGGTTTTAAGCTCCACCAACATGCAAACTCTTCACCTGGCTTAGATTGATACCTCATAGGCCACGCCCTTCCATTCTCCATTATCTGCATGGTGCTCTTCAATCACATACGAATATTGACCAGTATTCATTGTGTTAATTACTATTTCAATGTTTTGGGGATATTGTGTTATTTGTAACATGGCTATATTTAAATAAATTGCATTTTGAGGTAAAACTCCCAGTAATCAGTCAACATGTAAACAGTAAACATAACCAAAACATGAAGACCTGAGTATCTTTATAAATTTTTGTCAAATGTATAGTCACAGTTGAAGTCAAATGTAAGACAAAACAGTAAGTGGCTTGTATTTAGTGTTTTATGCTGTAATGTTCAAAACGCCTTTTATTTTCCTCATACTGCCTGAATATACCTGTATTTATCCTGTCTGAAACCCTTTGTTGCTAGGTAACAGCATACGTCACTCACATACACTGCAACCTAAACTGGGGTTGTGTCCAAAATTGAATACAAACGTGATTTAGGATGCTGCAACAGTATGTGAGATATTTTAGTATGTCCAAAACCTTAGTATGAAACAAATAGTATGCGAATTACATACTATTTACGGTGAAGTATTACTGTGTACAACGTTGTACATTATGGCAGCCATATAGTAAATAATCCACTGTGGAACACAGTAGTGACGACAACGTTCAAAGCAGACGCTGACGGACAGCTCTGTAACGTCAATAACATTCGGTTTAACTTTAAGTATACATTAAGTTATACGAAATCTGTACCACTCTCGTGATTGTACTGTACAATCAGCTGTTTCCCCACATTTCCAGTCTTTATGCTAAACTAAGCTAGCTGGCTGTAGCTTCGTATTCACCATACACATGAGAGCATGAGACCATCTAACCCTTGGCTAGAACATGCAAAGTGTATTTCCCAAAATGTGGACGTATTACTTTAATTAAATCATCTGAATAGTTCTTCCATCACTACTGCTCAGTAATAATCGTCTAATTATCATGAACGGCCCAGCGGCATACCAGAAACATACACATTTGAGTCAGAATTATTTTATTTTCTCTCAAAGTAGTGTGCATCTGTTTCATAACATCCATAACCACTGAAAGACTTTTTAAATCAGCAGACATTAATTACTTCTGCAGCATATATGCCTAGTGTGTCTGTTAAGCCACATTTGTTGGATCCCAGGACACATGTCTCCCATCATGCAAGTTCTTTATAACCTCCATGTCTTCCTCCTCCAGCTGGAATCCAAACACCTAAAACAGTGTGAACAGGGGGAAGAAATTGTGTTAAAATGGGAAAACAATCAGTATGATATTAATTACAATAAATACAAGGTAACTGATCATTTCAACTTAATTTCTTTGACAACTCACCTGACAGTTTTCTTCTACACGCTCCTTTTTGGTTGATTTCGGTATTGTAATGGCTCCAGTCTAAAAGAAATACCAGAATGAAAACAAAGAAATTTGAAGGGTTTTTAAATGGTAATACTGGAATTTTTGACTGAAGTTGTGACTGTATGATGTACAAATACATTTAATTTAATTCACATTAAATGATGACAGTGCATTTTCACTGATACTACCTGAATACTCCAGCGGATGCAGATCTGAGCAGGTGTTCGTCCATACTTCTGTGCCAACTGGATAATAGTGGGGTCGCTTACAGCTTGACCTTTGGTCAGAGGGCAGTACCCCTGAAACGCGATACCCTCCTGACGGCAGTACTCCATCAGCTTATGGGGCTGCTGGTAAAGATGGTACTCCACCTGATTGTGGATGCCATTATTAGTTCATATAACAGTGCTTAATAGTGCAACTCTGGTTGAGACTTGTGTGACCTATCATAACCAAGTCTCCCCTTTCAGATAAGGGGCATGTCTCTCTGGGCTTTTTTACCCCCAATAGAAAAACATTTTTTTTGCTTACTTGATTAACATGTGGCACCACAGTACAGTCCTGCTTTAACTGTTCCAGGTGGTGAATCATGAAGTTGCTAACCCCAATGGAGCGACACAAACCTTTAAAAAAAAAAAGAGTAAAATGTGTCATAGATACATTATGTTGATTTGTGACCTAATTTCAGGTTGACATACAATTAAAACAGACATCTGGTGGCCTCAACTTTCTTGATTTTTATAATACTTTTACAATTAATTGGAAAAAGCAGTTTCTAAACAACCCTTGTTGGAACTTTACACTGAATTTTATTTTCTCTGCCTTAAATTTGTACTTTTTAAATTTGTACAGCTTGCTTTAATTGTATCTAAATCCCATAGACAAATACTCTTGTTCCCCCTCTTCTGTATCCTATTGGACCAGTAATGTCTTTTTTAAAGCAATGAACGTTTGTTATGATTGATTTTTCCAACCTTGGCAAAAGGTTGGTGCAGATTAAATTAAATTAACTTCTAATGTATAAATTAAATGTATAAATCATTAAGTTGTTTTTTTTACCCTGTTCAAGAAGTTCTTCCAAAGCTCTCCAGGACTCAGCTCTCAGCTCTCTGTTGGAGCGACCAGGCTGCATCGAGTCAGGCCAGTGCAACATGTAGAGGTCTGAAATGGACAGACAGTCACTTAATCAGAGATGAGGCAAATATGAGAGAAGTGAAGGAATAAACAGACAATTAAGACGAACAACATGGTAATATGGAAATGTCCTTTCAGTATAAAAAGGGGATGCATCCCTTCAGTCCTTACCTAAGTACTCCACTCCCATCTGGGAGCAGGATTTCTGAAAGGCCTTCTTGGCAGTTTCATATCCATAGTCCAATGGCCAGAGTTTATTGGTGAGCCACAAGTCACTTCGGGGTACCCCACTATCTCTGATAACTTCAGCCAGCTGCACCTCAAAGCCGTTACACTTTGAAGTGTCAATGAGGCGTACGCCACACTCACGGACTGCATACAGAACAGCATCTTGAGAAAATCCTCCAACATGGGATGTACCTTAGAGAGGACACAAGAGCACGTTGCTTAGTACCTGCAGTATCCTGCAAAGTTATTTCAATGGATAATGTTTCAAAGACACATTTAAAAATATAAAAATGATACTTACCTATTCCAAGCATTGGCATTTGCACCCCATTTGAAAGTTTCACTGTGGGAAAAGTCCTGTCCTGTGAAGACGACATGGTTTCCCAGGAGGGCTGAATCAACGTGACTGAAGCTAAAAAGTAAACTCTAAAGTGGTGGTCTTCAGATTGTACTCAGGCAAAGGAAAATTACCTGTATACTCACCATTCTTGCTCTGGTGAAAAAAGCCTTCCTTGACCAACCCCTGACATGGACACTCCTACAACCTATCATTGTCATTTCCCCTAACGAGTCGGTCTGGTGCTTAGTGTCACCTGACATACAGTATGTTATCTTTTAACACCATCATACTGACTTGCAAACTAAAAAAATCTCACAACACCCTCTCATGGTGCAAAGTTGTTTTTACCGTCAAAGTGAAAATTTAATTTTAGTTTTATATAAATATTTACAGTATATATTTTTTTAGCTTTTCTAGGTTTTCATGGTTGATCTGGGTGAGCGCGCACCATTTTTTTCTGGGTAGTCCCTGCCGTTCTGCCTGGAACACTACTGCTCAAATTTCAATTAATTTTATTGCAGTGTATAAATGCTGCAAACATGACATTTCATTTGGCATGACATTTTTAATAGTAATGTTAAGACAACAGCTCCGGACAAAATCTGTATCTGCAGAGTTCTCAAAACGTATTCAGTGTTTCCTACTTTGTTGTTTTCAGTTGTATTTTTACATCTTTATTTGACTGCTGTAATATTTGGCACTTTGTGTTGTACAAATGAAATAAGCCAGCTGCCTGATGACAGTAGACTGAATCAAAACACTTATTTGTACAACCATTTATAGAACATCAGGTGTTTTGACCATCTCCATTTTCTCCAAATTGTTACCAACAACTCCAAGTGTCTTATATCCTTTAACTCACTTATGCCACTTATGTCCATCACATCCACAAATCAGAGATTAAAACAGGTCCCCATAATCAGGATGCATAATATATGAAGCAAAAGCCTTCTTAGGTCCACTGAAAAATAGACATGTTGAACTTTCATACTAAGTCTCAATCTGAGTGTCTATATAGTATTTTTTCTGAGCACAAGCATTTTTTAGCAATTGTTCGAAATGAGGGGAGAGTGAATGTGACATCCACGCCCATGTTTGCCATTGTTTGAATCTCAAGGGTTTCAGGATAAAATGCAAGTCATGCACTATCCATATAAGGATGTCCTGGCTTGCCCCTCCCACCACTGAGCTGCCCTTAAGCAAGACCCTTAGCCCCAAACGCTCCGGCTGAGCTGCTCAATGGCAACCAGATACGACTGGTTATACCGGGAAGCTTATTGGTGTGAATGTGTAACTGTGTGAATGTGACTTTTGGGTTTTGGGTGTTCCTGAAAAAGAGAGTATTGCTCAGTGAACCTCCCCTGAATAAATAAAGGTGAAGCAGTCTGAGACTACTACTACTATTAAACATTAAACCACAATTGTGGCGTCAAGAGACAGTATCTACAATTTCAATAAATTTGTTGCTACACCTCTATAAGGCTTTGGATTTCCCTTCCATACACATATCACTTTAGATTTACTTTATATATACTTCTTCTCACTCCTTTTCAAATATGTATTTTATGTCTTATGTTTAAATGTTTTATTTTTATTTTATTTGGGTTTTCATAATCGAAATAAACATTTCAATCAAAAGATTTGTTCATTTTGCTTCATAGTCATTAGCACATCAATACATTACTGATTTAATTGTGCTAAAATATGTATTCACACAAATATTCACATCCCCAGTGTGACAGGTCAATATTCATTTAGAAAGGATTCCAAAAGTACCGACGATTGTCATTATTGCATTATTTTAAAAAAAAGTAGCTGTACAAAAAAGTACATCACTTAGAAAAGTTTTGGTCCTTCTGAGTTCACACACCTGTTTATCCAGAGGATGAATGGACTTTACATCATAGTAGAGTCTCCTCCAGGCAAGGTGTGACACATTGAGAATAATACAAATGCTAATCAAATCCTGATCCAATCTCGAGATTTCTTCAGCCAATTCACATAACTAGTTCTATGAGTTTTTTCACATTTTGTTACTCCACATTTGTTGGATCCCAAGACACATGTCTTCCATCATGCAAGCCTCCCAAAGCGGCCATGTCCGACTCCTCCAGCTGGAACCCAAACACCTATGGTGTGAGTGTGAGAGAGCAGAGGTAGAGGAGGAGGAGGAAGGAGTAACGGCTGACATGAGAAGATGAATGACTGCGACATTAGAGATTATATTCACAGTAAGAGTTGCTGTCTGATTGACTCACTGTCTGCTCTCCCCAGAGAGACCTAGAATTGTTTATAGTCACTAAAATAAACAATTTTAATCAATTTATACTTTCAGAAAAATGTAAATGGAATCATAGAACTTTTCAACCCCACTGATATACTATATATGTGACACATTTATAGTGTAAATTCTCACTAGATTGTTTCACACTTTAAGTGGTAGTTGCCTTCATAAAAACACACTGTAAGGGATTAATAAAATCTGACCTGTGGAAATCCTCCTCTGCACAAAACTCTATTATCCCTCAGTCCACAACTTCTAAACATTCTTTCATCATTTGAGCCATCACATGCAAAGTCTGTGAATGTTCTCATTCATCCAGGTCATGTTCATTCTGGCAAAAAAATTGAATCGAAGGCAACTGGACTTAGATTTGTCTCTGAAGACGTTTCCCCCCTTATCCAAGTGGCTTCATCAGTTTTTTTTTAATTCTTTTCAGGTGAAATTCTTAATGTCGGTTAACGGTTAAACGGTTAATTATTAACACCCCTAAAATTAATATAATAACAAGATTTTGGTGTGCATATCATTTTCCCATGAATGCTGAAGAATTAAACAAAATCCAAGGTTAAATAGGTTGTAAGAGTTAAAGCTCTCACTCTCCCTCCTGTCGCTGCTTTATACATTAATATGTAGAAGGGATTACTGATATATCTATACACACAGGGAGTGTTTATACACACAGGAAGTGTTTATACACACAGGAAGTGTTTATACACACAGGGAGTGTTTATACACACAGGGAGTGTTTATAGATCTAGAGTCTTCTCTGTGAACGGACACTTCCACAGAGGTTAAAAACCTGGGTCTTACTCCACTGTTTGTCAGACTAGTGGGGACTAGTCAGACTGTAGCATTCGAACTGATGAAGCCACTTGGATAAGGGGCGAAACGTCTTCAGAGACAAATCTGAAGTCCAGTTGCCTTTGTTTCAATTTTTTGCCAGCATCACATGCAAAGTGATCCATTCAATTATCCATATCCATAAATATCTCTTACATGGTGTTATGTACTGTGAGCAGGTACAGTGAACTACAGCAGGTTCTTTCATTGTCTTTTTTTGGGGGGTGGGGCGCAATCCCAGCTGACACTGGCAAAGGCAGAGTACACCCTGGACAGGTCGCCAGACTATCACAGGGCTGACACCATTCACACTCACATTAACACCTATGGGCAATTTAAAGTCAACAATTAACCTGCATGACTACATGGGAGGAAGCCAGAGAACCTGGAGAAAACCTACGTTAACACCACGACCTGCGACCTTCTTGCTGATTGAACAGTGCAAACCACTATGCCCTGCATGGATGTCATTTTGTGGCAAATTGTCTGTTCACTGTATGAGACTTTAGTGAAAGCTCAAAGGTCAATTATTTAATAGGGTTTTGAAGCATGAATGAAGTGTTTTTGGTGAGTTACTACCTTTTTGCAAACTGACAGATAAGAGAATGTTAAGACTGTTTTGAAAAATGAGCCAAAGAGACCACATGATGTTTTTCACACCGTTTTAAACCCGTCTTGACCGTTAAACCACAGCTAAGCTAAGAACAGAGCAACATTGTCAGTTTTCTTTCTATAGTATCCTGCTTATTTGCTAATAATTAATTTTAGGCCCAGAGTTGATTTTAAATGGATTTTTACCATCAAGCAAAGGCCTGTGCAATTAATTTTCACTCACTTGACAGTTTTCTTGAATCCTCTCCTTTTTGATGGATTTGGGTATTGTGACAACTCCGTTCTAAGGATAAGCAGAGAAACCATAGCATTGTGATTCAAAAAAGAAAAAAGTGAGGCCAATTCAACTTAAGGCAGGCAATATCAGAACAACATGACAACCTGAATACTCCAGCGGATGCAGATCTGAGCTGGTGTGCGTCTGTATTTTTCTGCAATGCGGAGAACAGTTGGATTGCTGAGGACTTGACCCTTAGCCAAAGGACTGTACCCTTCGAACACAATTCCCTCCTGACGGCAGTACTCTATCAGGCGATTAGGCTGCTGGAAAGGATGGTACTCCACCTGGTGGTCACATCATTTTCAAGATTCATCATAGGCATGTTACTGTATGTAGGTACTTCAGTTTAACATCCACTTATATAAATCATTGGTGTCCTCAAACAGGGTTGTGTTTACCGTGCTCCCGAGAAGAGTCCATATGAACTCTTGGTGTATTCACAACCTCACAAGTGGAAAGTTTCTGAAAGCTCTGAGCTCACGAGTTGCTACATGTTTGTTGATGCTGTCACAAATGGCAGAGGCCATGAAAGTCCATTTTTCTGTACAATAATAATTGTTTGTCTTTGTAATTTGTCTTTGTCTGAGGAAAATGCTGATACTCTCAAAGGCTTCATCTTTTTTTTTTTTTTTTTTTGGAAGTAAACCATTTACCAAAGCTGTTGCCTAGTAACGCAATTTGGTTGAAACGGTCTATAATCCAATAGTGTGATAAACAGAGCACCAATGATTCATGTTGTGAAGCATCTCAGAAAGAAAATATTTACTATTTAACTCATTCTGACCATGCTGGTGACCAAATTTATGGTATTGAATCATTTGTTATTTTATATGTAATTGCACTCAAAAAGGTTTGGGTACTGTATTAAAGTTACTGAGGCAAAGAGGAGGGGAATAATATCAACTAGCATGAAATCTCTCTAGGCCTTTCTTTGGCAAAAAACATATTCATTCAAACTGAAAACCTACCTGGTTAACATGTGGCACGATACTACAGTCTTCCTTTAACTCCTCCAGGTGGTGGACCATGAAGTTGCTCACTCCAATAGCACAGCACAGCCCTATATTGCCAAATGGATGTAGAAGAAAATCTTATATCTCTAATTTGTTTATATCTTCTTTCTATATTGTCTTGGTATATTCCTGCCATTTCTTACATTGATTGACAGATCTCTGTGAGAAGTCACACATTAGCTTTTCAAATGACCCTTCTGCTCTGAGGCAACAGTTGTACTGAGCCTATGAAAATCCACTCGCCCTGGGACTGACACAGAATTCATATTTGGGTGCTGATAATTAAATAGCATTTTTCCTTCCTGAGAAGATTAATTCATCCCAGCTTACACCTTGTGTTTATCCAGTTATCTCCTGTAACCCTGTACATAATCAGTACAAAATCTGTACATAAATTGCCTGCTATTGTGAATGTGAGTGTGAATGGTTGTGTCAGCCTTGTGATAGTCTGGCAACCTGTCCAGGGTGTACCCCGCCTTCGCCCAATGTCAGCTGGATTCGGCTCCCGAATAAGATAAGCTGATGTACTGTATATAATCCTGGCCAGTATCCTATCCTCATTCTACAGTTTTGTTGTGAACTGCTCTCTCCTCTGCGCAGTGAATAAAATTCATCTCAACCAGCCACAGAACTGGTCCTGACGGAAATTTTCTTCCACATAAGGATAACTGTGCTCTATGAAATACCTATTCTGTCAGAATTATATCACAATGATGTGGGCTGTACTCATTGCATAGTTCACGGTATGATCTTCCATGTTCTGTACCTTCTTTATACAGTTCCTCAAAAGCCCTCCAGGTCTCAGCTCTCATCTCTCTGTTGGAGCAACCAGGTTGTGTTGACTCTGGCCAGTGCATCAGGTACAGATCTGAAAAGGGGGCAGGTGATGATTTCATGAAAGACTACAAAATAAAGGAGAACAAACAGCATTCAATAATGAGAAATGAAGACTGCCATGACAAAGAAGCCAAGAACAATCAGACAGCTTGTAGAGGTTTAACATGTCTGTATCAATCACAACCCATACCAAAATATTCCACCCCCATCTGTGAGCAGGAGTCCAAGCAGGCCTTCTTTGCAGCTTTGTAACCGTAGTCCCCTGGCCACAGTTTGTTGGTGACCCACAGATCACTTCGTGGAACCCGGCTTTCTCTGATAGCTTCACCCAGTTTCTCTTCACAGTTGTAGCGCTTTGCTGTGTCAATGTGGCGCACGCCACACTCAGTGAGTGCATACACAATGGCACCATGAGAGTATCCACCATTATGAGATGTACCTGGTATAAAGAGAAAAAACTGACTAAATATCAGCAGTCACAACAATGTCAGTTCAGTTCAATCCAATCCAATGCTTTTTCTTTTGGCATGTTCAGAATTGCCAAGCTGTAAGAACATAGTAGTATATTCAAAAATGTATTAAGAATGACACAGATATATACATTTCATATATACACTTCATATATATACATTTCATATATACACTTCAATATATATATATATATATATATATATATATATATATATATATATATATATATATATAGTCAACAATTCACGAAGAAAAGAGATTAATTAGCTTTTAATACCTTGCTGATTTAACTAAAAAAAAAAAAAAAAAAACACTAGAAAATTTCATTCATCAAGAAACTAATACAGGAGAATCATATCATCCTTTCCATTAGGGTTTTCACCCCAGAATGGCCTATTAAAGATTAATTTGATGTAAAAATAAATATCAATTAATAAATACAAAAACAAACTATCATGCATATTTGATATTTATTTATTTTTCTATGGCATAGATGGTTAGAAATAACAGTAAAACATGTGTGTGCATGCCCAGTGTTTACCAAACGCACCTAATCCAAGTATTGGTATCTGCAGACCGTTGGAAAGTGGGACAGTAGGACAAGTCAGCTCTGGTCCGAAATGCATGTTCGTCTGGGCAATGAGGAGCAACCTGAATGTAAAAGATGAGGTGACATGCTTCCTTCATATGGAGCTCACCCAACATGCTCAAGTGGTCAGGTCGTGGAGAACACCGCTGCTAAGCAACAGCAATATTAACGTTACTGTCCGAGTCTAGAGGCTACAGAGGCTAACAAGTTAGCAAGCTAGCAAGTGGGTAACGGAATGTAAAAAAAAATGCACAGGCATAATGTCAGAGGAGAAAAATGAGGACGGTGGTGATATCAACAGTTTGACATATTATAAAATTAAAATATGACATATAATAAACATGTTAAACACGACCCCATTTGAAGGCACCGTTATTCTTTGGTTTAGTTAAATAAAAGCCGTGTACCAGACCTCAACCCACAACTTTCCCAAGTAAGACAAAGTCATATTCATAACATATACCCACTACACACAGTTAAATCGCTGTAGCCTACCTGGGCGTTGCTGTAAGCTTATGAATATGAAAGTGTCGGGTTTTGTTGTTTTGTGAGATTTTTTATGGATATGAGCTCTCCTGGCAGCGAGTATCGCGACTGTTTCCGTACATTCATAACACGACCCAATCCAACGGCGTTAGCGTCTCTGGAGTGTGTGGAGATGTGCCTCCAACGGAAAATCAACACACATGACAATCCGTTAGGTTAGCACAACAAATATGGCATCGGTTTCCAAAGTGTAAGAAATATGCTTAAGTGAGTGAAAACTGATTATCTCTGCATCATAGGAAACGCAAACATGCAGAAAATCGTATTCTTTTAAGTAACTAGTTGGCAATTTGCGGGTTTTCCCAGCAACACAGCTGACCCCCCACTTTCTACGTCACGGCTAACGTCAGCATGTGAGAACTCTTTTCTTTCAGGGTCTCTGGTTGGAGTCAGCCAAGATGGCGACCATGTAAAGTAGACGGACTGTGTGCAGCAGTGTCAACAAAATGAGGTGAGATAGAGTTTAAATGAAATAAAACATCACTTCTACCGTGCTTAATGCAGCTATCATGTGGCAGTATGGTAAGCTCAAACAATGGCGATATGTATAGGTCTACTTACAGAACTGGTAGTGGTCTAAGAGAACTGCATTTTAAATAATGGTTTCATACACCAATAAAGCAGTTTTGATGTAAACTAGTTTTTAATTTGTTAAAGTTTCACGACATTGTTTATGTGCACCAGGCATTTAATTACTCTGTGATAGACCCAGTGTGTTCTGAAATGCTTCACAGAGACATGCAGTACTTATGAGTCAGTGAGTGTTAGTTGTCATACAGCTGAGTGTAACGCCATGCTTTTCTGTCTCATTGCATGTGAATGTATCTTAAGTGGAGTCATTGCAGAGATGGGACTAGGACTCGCAAAAAATGACTTGTGAGCATCTCTGGATTTGAGAGGCTACAGGGATGTGTTACGTTATGGTAGCTTCTAAGATATTACTTGCAGTGCAGACTCAGTGCAACTATACAATGTGGTTGTACTCAGCTGTTATTGAAAAATAGGTTAGAGTTATTATAACATGCCTAATAAAGCTAGTTAAAGTCAGTCTATATCCACGTTTAGGAGGAAAATATTGTTATATTCAATGGCAAGTTTTGATTGTTTTATTTTCATATTGCATTGCAAAAGCCTGTAATCATATACCAAACAACTAATCAATGCCGATACTACAATATATACAGTATATATGCCATGTTGAAGCAGACAGGACAGCATGCAGCAAATGATAGAACGTTCATTACAGCCAGAAGAGGCTTGAGACTCGACTTAGACTCTAGCTCAAAGGTTTGAGACTCGACTCGGGGTCTAGCTCAAAGGCTTGAGACTCGACTTAGACTCTAGCTCAAAGGCTTGAGACTCGACTTAGACTCTAGCTCAAAGGCTTTAGAGTCGACTCAGGCTCTAGTTCAAAGGCTTGAGACTCGACTCGGGGTCTAGCTCAAAGGCTTGAGACTCGACTCGGGGTCTAGCTGAAAGGCTTGAGACTCGACTTAGACTCTAGCTCAAAGGCTTGAGACTCGATTTAGACTCTAGCTCAAAGGCTTGAGACTCAACTTGGGCTCTCGCTCAAAGGCTTGAGACTCGACTTAGACTCTAGCTCAAAGGCTTTAGACTCGACTCGGGCTCTAGCTTAAAGGCTTGAGACTCAACTCGGGGTCTAGCTCAAAGGCTTGAGATTCGACTTGGACTCTAGCTCAAAGGCTTGAGACTTGACTTGGACTTGCAATAAATGACTTATGAGCATCTCTGGTACATTGTAATGGGATCTCCTGCCCATCTGTGTGTCTCCTATGGAGCAGGGTCCCTCGATGCTGCATGGGACTCCGGCGAGCCTATTTGGTTTGGCCAATCCTGCTGCTACTCCTGGTCGGCGCAGCCTTGACCGCTCTGCTGCCCCCTGCTGAGGACCAAGGAGGCGTCGGGGTCCTGGGAGTGCTACGAAGGGCAACGTCACAAAAGGAGAATCCCGCACAAGGCCACCACGATGAACGCATAGAGGAGGAGCAGAGATTCACTATCATCATCCAAACTTACAACCGCACAGACATTTTGCTCAGACTCCTGAACCATTACCAGGCAGTGCCTCATCTTCAGCAAATTATCATAGTCTGGAACAACATTGGGGAACAGACACCCCTGAAGTTATGGAACTCTTTGGGGCCTCATCCGGTCCCTGTGGTCTTCAAGGTGCAGACTGTCAATCAGATGCGCAACAGACTACAACCATTCTCTGAGATTGATACTGATGGTCAGTATATCTGTCAGCTTGTATACAGTGTATTCTACTAAATATGATTATATAGACTTACTATATACTGTGCCTGTTTCAACATTTTTTTCAGTGGTGTTTGTTTGATTTTTGCTTTGATTCTTAGCTGTGCTGATGCTGGATGACGACACCCTGGTCAGTGTTCCTGACATCAGTTTTGCTCTGTCTGTTTGGAAGGTAATATCCTTGAGAGACAATGTAGATGACACTGATGAACATTTTGTTTCTAAAAATGTGACAGTGTCATGTGGTTGTGGAGAAAAAAAAAATGAAGAGGGGAAATTTTGCCACCTTTTATGTGGGTATCCAATCAGTGCTGATGGTAAATGTAGTCCAGTGAAGAAATAAATTCACCAGTGCATGCTATACTGATCAAGAAAGCTCATCTCTCCTGTGTCAGATGTGTCTGCATGTACCAGGAGACATTGTACATCATCAAGCTTCTCTCTTACATCAAACTAAGACAGACATAAAACTGGACAGAAACAAAATAAAACTCACCAAAACCATTAGTCCGCTAGTCTTTCTATTGTAACATCAATCAGCAATTCTAGCTTAGGTCAAATTAAATCCTTAATTCGCTGATTAAAACTGGTGGGGGGGGGGGGGGGGGGGGGGGTCGCAAACATCAACCTGATTATTCTGGGAAGTTGCAACTCAAAAGGTTGAAAACCGCTGTGGTACTGAACCATATACGTGATTGACATAAGCAGTTCAGCACAAGTTGTTTTCCTTTTGGTTCCACAGCAATTTCCAGACCAGATTGTTGGCTTTGTCCCCCGGAAACATGTCTCAACACCAGGAGGAGTTTACAGTTATGGCAGCTTTGAACTGCAGGACCCAGAAACAGCTGGAGGTGACAGGTAAGTAGTGCTTTTTTTTTTTTTTTTCCAAGCTCCATATGAAACGCATATTTACTGGCTGCTTGTTTGGTTTGGTCCTACGTTGATGTTTTATACTTTTATCTTGATCGACTCACCGCAGATACTCCATGGTGTTAATTGGTGCTGCCTTCTTCCACCGTCGCTACCTGCAGCTCTTCCAGGACCAACCTCGAGCAGTGCACGCGCTGGTGGATGAAACACAGAATTGCGATGACATTGTTATGAACTTTGCTGTAGCGCTATATTTGAGGAAACGCTCTATAGGCAGCATTAACAAACCCTCTGGGGTCTTTGTCAAACCTGTGGACTTCCGCAACCTGGAAAAGGATGCCAGCAGCGGGTACCAGGGTATGTGGCATCGCCCCGAACACCTTCTTCAGAGATCCTACTGCCTGAACAGGCTGACACAGATCTACGGCTTCATGCCGCTCTGCTTCTCCAACCTGATGGTCTCCCAGTTTGGCTTCCCCAGCTATGCCAACCACCAGAGTAAAGGCTGAGGAGCTGCCACACTGCTGACTGATGTGGACTGAAAGAAGACAGACTAAAGGAACAGTCTGGTAAGTCTGATTAGCAACACCTCTCTAGGCTCAGGATTAAGCTGTTGTTTGGACATGCTGCATGTGTAGGAAGCTAAATTTCAAATTTCATGGACAAAAGTTTTGATGACATTGCAAAAACAGCAGTGATACGGCAGCTTTTCAGCCAGGGGTGAAATACAGTACAAAATGTTGTTTTCATACCAATATTTGGCTACTTAGCAGTTTCATCATTGTGTCTGCAGGACTATCATGGATTTTGGACAATCAGAATTTTCTACACATGGCCCAGTCTGAATCGTCCATATTTGATAAGGTAATGTGCATACTGTTATCAAAGGTGCCTCTCCTTCAAGATGAATAACTCTCTCAGTGGATTGTAGTTATTTTATAGCCAGCAGGTGTTAGTCTTAGATCTGCTTTGACAGTTTGCCGTGTTTGTAACCACAATTTACAGCTGTCTTAATGCTGTCTCCTTGAAATTGTGGATTTACTACATTTATAGTTGTTTGTGAAATGTGTCGCTTTTCTGGCGAGCTTGTGTAAAGTCCCTACAGATTAAAAATGACTGTTAGAAGATGCAGTGATTCTTAAGTAAATTTTGGCCTAAAAAAAGTGTCTCCACCAAAGGTGAATTTGAATAAAATAGAAGTATTGCAGGTATTATGTACATTATAACATGATATTTATGTAGAACAGTACTATGCATGCATGGACAATCTTTTTTTTTAATGTGTGCTTGTAAGACTGTATCAGGTGATTCAGTTAAATAAAGCCAACACTATTTCTCTGAACAAAATTTGTGGATGAATTCATAATTATGACATCAGTTCATAAGAGTTAAACCTGGTGAACAGAGGACAAGATCCTGAGATGTACTGAATGACTAATAATCAGCAGATGGTACCAAATCCAGGAGTGGGTGGTGTCCTGGCTCAAATTTTTGTTTTTGTGGCCAAAGCCCACCTTTGTTTTCAGGGCTTCCAAGGGAAATTACTGACACATTGATGCTTCTTGTGTACAATTGGTTTCCATTTGTCAAAAATTACAAACTACTAACTCCCCCCTTCATTAAAATAAAAAAGAAAGATTTTAAATGAATTCATATTTAACTCAGATTGTTAAAACTCCAGTTTTAATAGCAACATAAGACCAGCCCACAGGACTGTATATTACACTGAATTCAGCAAATGTTTCAATCACTGAATTGCATCAGCACTGTATCATGAAGGCGGAAGGTTAAACATCTTCAGATTAAGAGGTATATTTTCATTTTGTAGCTTGAAGGAGTTACTTGTAGCGCAACAGATGTTATCAGTCTACACAGTAAACATCTGGATTTCAGCACCAGGTGTGAGGTCTGACCCATTTTGTCTGCATATCATTAAATAAGCTTTTTCTCATTACTAACCTTGAATGAAAAACTATATTTATTAAACAATAACACCCCACTGCCTCTTGGTGGATAGAAGTGTCCTTGCATAGTCTGGGGTAAGTGTGGACTCCAGTTCTTTCAGAAAGGATCCTGTCAGAGTCTCACTGTGGTCCAGGTCCACTGCTTCTACCACCGACCCCAGGTCCACCTCCTGGCCTGGATCCACTAGCACCTGGAGAACGCATGTCATGCCACAGCTTCACAAGAGGCTCCCTCTTCCTCCAAATCAGTTTGTGACCATATGCCACATACCATCTGTAGGACAAGATACATGGAGATGTTTAAAATGTGCTGTAGTACAGAATAGTACCAAACCGCATAATATAAATACACAATAACATCCCTTGAAAAGATTAATGCCAGTATAAGCAGAATAAAGCTGAAGTTCCAGCTACAAAAATAACTGTAAAAACATCCAAAATGAGTCAACTATGATCACATGACAGAAACTCCATACTCGGTTCACATGATGACAACTGAGCCATGTACTGTACATCTACTGATGAAGACAGTCAGATGTGTTTGACAGATCCTGGAAAAAAAAGCCAATAAGTGGACCTTGAGTGTAGGGCTGCAGCTAACAATTATTTTCGTTTTCCATTAATCTGACAATTATTTTATCGATTTCTCGATTAGTAGTTTGGTCTATAAAATGTAAGAAAATGGAGAAAAATGTCAATCTGTGTTTCCCAAAGCCCAAGATGGCGTCCTCAAATGTCTTGTTTTGTCCACAACTCAAAGATATTCAGTTTACTGTCATAGAGGAGTAAGGAAACAAAAAAAAAATCAGATTTAAGTGGCTGGAATCAGATTTTTGACTTAAAAAATTACTCAAACCATTTTCTTGATTATCAAATAGTTGGCGATTAATTTAATGGTTGACAACTAATTGATTAATCGTTGCAGCTCTGCTTGACTGTGACCCCCAAGGTCCATTTAGTGGCAGTTCTGGAGCTTTTGACTGAATCACATTGTTCATCAACAAATGGATTTCATCCAAGTTGTCGAGGAAATACACTGTAGCTCTTCAAATTATTTTTTTCTGAGCAATTAAAGGACTTTGAACTTCACCTTTTAAGGTGGCGAAGATCATGTGACATAACTGAAAGCTCCAGAGCACCTACTAAAACGGACCTTGTGGTGAGAGATTGCTTTGTCACTTGCTGTTAAGAATGAACTCTGAGCCTCAGCTACAAGAACACTTTTTGTTCTTTCACCGGATTGTTTCTTATAATTTGGGTCTAATCGTTTTGTCTCTTTACTGCATCTGATGTATTCTGTGGAAAAAAATCAAAAACATTCTCCTCCAGTATAAAACACTTTTGTATTATTATTTATACATCGTCTGTAGAGCTTTGCATCTTTGTTTTTTATGAAAACCATGAATACACTCCATCATTCTTTTCAATATACGAGGAACACTCACACTCCAAAGAGGGCTCCGCCAAGGTGAGCTGCGTGGTCAAACAGCCGCCATCCCAGTATGAGCCCTGCTGTATCTATGGCAATGAGCGCTTTCAGAGCCTAAAGGCAGACCAAAGACAGGAACCTTAAATTACACACTGTGCTCTGCACTAAATCAACAGCTATCGCTGTGCCATGCATTCAGACACACATACTTACACATTCACTCACACACACTGGACTTTGTCCGTTTTGTTCATGCACAGATTTACATCTCTTTCCTGCAGTGAAAACACAACATAGGAGTGTCAACACCCTATTACCAAAAAATAAATAAATAAATAAAAAATAGACTCATATAACGCTTCAGAGATGTGTATCTACATAAGAATATAAAGGAAATCTTTTTCACGGCAGGGAGCGCACACAAACGCACACACATTTTGTGCATCACTTACATTTCCTGCTGTGAAAGTGATCATGGGGAAGAAGATGATGCCTAGTTTGGCCTCTGGCACCTTTGCACAGACAGCGGCCAGTACTGCCATGACAGCACCGGACTATGGATCAAACAAAACACAGGACAAAACATTAGGATTACTGTACTTCTTTTAGGTTAAACTGTGTGAATACTTTAACAAATATCAAAAATCTTACCGCGCCTAATGATGGATGGAGACGTCCTGTGGCAGTTTTACACATATAGCTGACCATTGTGGAAATCACACCTGAAAATACACATTATGATTGAGATATCACACCCAAAAAACTTAAAGCTAGGTTTAGTAATCTAGAGTACTGGCGTACGCTTGATTTTTAGAAATCATCCAACTGAAATACCCAGCCCAGTGTTGCCAGATTGCTGTGGGGATGTAAAAATATTTTTGAAGCAGATTACCGACTCTAGATTTAATTCATCCCTTTTTTATATTAATTGCCCATTTTCTCAAGTCAAAAATCATCATATATTTTACCAACTGGTTCCAATTGTACCAAAAGTACCTAAACTTGTTAAGCTCCAAGACTGATGAGTCTAATGAAATTGTAAATATGTAATCTGTACAATATGCCTTTTTACTTTTCTAAATGTCAGTCATTTAATTGTATGCTTAGAGTTTAAGTTACTTATAACTTCTACTAATTAAAACAGCTGAACCTAAATGTAGTCTGTATGAGATTAACAGGGATTTAAGTTTGATAAATTCAATACTGTTTCAATAATGGATTTATAATCAATTAAATGTTATAAAACTCCAGTCATGCTTTATTTTACTCACCAGCAGAAAGGTAAACTGCAAGAAACTGCTCCTTCCCCAAGAGAGACACAATTCCTGATGAGAATGTCCACAGGACATACATGTTGGCCACCATGTGGATAATGGAGTAGTGGCTGAAGGAGGACAGGACCATGGGAAGGCACCGTGTTTCTGGTGGGGAAGAGAAAAAAGAAGACCATAACCGTGGATCCATATGCAAATTTTACGCATGCAAGAAGAGCATTGCCCTTACTGTCCTTGTGTAAGCACTTTGGTGGTATGGAACATGCATACTCACTGGAGGCTGGGTTGGACGTAAAGTACTTAATCATGCTTCTTTGCATTGAAGGGATCCGCCAGCAACACAGGACTACAGCATTTACTGCAATGATGCCTGTAAAAGAGCAATAAGGAAAGCTCCTGACGATTAAGAAATGTGGGATAATGTTAAGAACATGTAAAGATGTTAATGCTAGCCATTAAAGTTGAAGAAACAGAGACAAAATGAGTCTGTGTCTGCATAAATAAGTTACCCGTGACCGTCTTCTGTCCCTCTGTGAGACTGCTCCACAAGTCGTCCATCATCGACATCAGGAGGATGAGCTGTTGCTGGAAGCCTGACAGCTGGTTCCACCAGTCATGCCAGTACGTCATGTCCCGAGACCCCTGGAAATATATAAATGGGTCACCTATTAGTTACATTAGTTATGCACAGTATACTGTATGTTGATGGCCGTGGAGGAGAGAGCCAGCAGTTTGCGTCATTAAAACCTCACCTGTAACAGTTTTTCTGACTCCTCCTCATCTTTTGCAGTCTGAACTTTTGACTTCAGGGTCTCGTATTGCAAAATGGCCGCCGCACCAAAGGAGCAGCCTGTAAACTGATATGGAGTCAGAAAAAAAACAACCAACCAACACCACCATATTGTTCCAAACCTTAGTAGTGTCTGCATGCATCTATTTTCTCATTCTAGTGGAAGAATGGGAGGACCTACCCCTACTGTGAACATCAGCGGTTTGAAAAGTGTCGGCCTGCGGACTTTGGGAGGAGGTGGGGGACCTGGTGTACCAGCCTCAGAGGGTGAAGGTTTCGTTTCTTGGGTGACATTCCCTTTCTTTGTATCCGGCCTTTTGGCTTCCCGACGGAAACCGCACCACTGTTGGTTGTACGGGTTCAGTCTACAAAAAAAAAAAAAAAAAAGTGGAGATACAGTATTTAAACCTTTAAAATTTACAGGTAACTCTGGTAAATACACAGAATAACATGAAAACCTGTATGATGTAATGCAAACAATATCACAGCCCTGCAGAAAAAAATCTTGTAATGGTCATATTTCCTTGATGTGCTGATTCAACTCTGAAACCAACAATTATTTACATTATTAATTCATCGTTTGGGCTTTGAAATGTCAAAAATAGTGAAAAATGCACAATTCACAATTTCCTTTGTAAATGAACTTGCATTTATACAGCACTTTTCTAGTCTTTTGACCACTCAAAGCACTTTACACTACATGTCACATTCAGTCAAATGCTCATAACCAAGAAGCTGGAATGAAAGAATATCTGGCTTTTTGTAAGCAATAAACAACACAATTAACCAATCAGTTATCAAAATACTGTCGTTGCTATTAGTATTACGTATAACACAGCAACGTAAGACTATTTTCATGCATTAACATGCTTATTATTTTCTCCATTAATCCATTAATTGTTTTTGTCTATAAAATGTCAGAAAATGGTGAAATCTCTGTCTCTCTTAAGTCTGTATTTGTCAAACGATGGAAACATCATTTCTGGTTTAATCTCATTTTTTTCTGCTGCTAGTCTATCAAAGGATTCATACTCGAGACAGGGAGTATATAAGGCCAATTTGGAGAAAAATACAATTAATGTAAATATTTCCCACAGCTTAATATCTTTGTAATGAGTATCTGAATATCTTTAGAGTGAATAAAGTTGAGCATGATCTTATCCTATGAAGTTGTTGTCACTTGTTGACAGTTAAAACTAGATATTAAACTATATACATATATATATATATATATATATATATATATATATATATATATATATATATATATATATATATATATAATAACTAAACAGATTAATCATTTGTTGGTGATTAATCTAACAGTTGCCAACTGATCGATTAATCGTTGCAGCTCTAATATTGTACAGTGTTCCTGTAACTAAGACCAACACCATTTTGTTTTTCTTGATAACTTAATTAAAGTATCATCTGTGTAAAATGTATAATTGTAGCCACTGTAGGTGAGTAGCAAGCAGGCTCAGGATATTAGGCCTCATGACCTAACTTTACCTTCACTATCCCTACTGGGCAAAACCATAGACAGCCTGTAAGGAGCCTATAGTCAAACCAAAGCTATTTACACAGGATAGGCTGTATACAGTATTTAATAAGGTAAACGTTCGACAGTAGGAAGAAGCGGGACAGTAAGTATGCTGCTTAACTCATTAAAAACCGTAAAAGACAGATAACACGGACAGTGCTGGGTGTAAACAAATGAAATATACAACTGTCTTCAGCCTCGTAGACTTCCTTACAATGACGGAGGGAACAGTTAGGTAATCACACACCGCTGGTCGAGAGACACGCACACAAACATGTCCTGTCAATGTTTCTCTTGTTTAGACAAACTGCGACATAAACAGCTTTGTATCTGCTCACCTGGAGCTTCGTGAGGTAGCGTTGGTGGATCTGCCGAGCTCTGTTTTGACCCATTTCAGCACACATCCTCTCCACGCCATGTTTGTGATGACCTCCTGCCTGGAGTCCCGCCCACTGGAGCCAATGCTGCGTTCAAGAACACGTCTAAAAGCTCCGACGTCTGAACTCCGCTTAAGAGCTGTGGGTATAAAAAGAGTACTTTGGGAGGAAGGAAGGGAGTTGTTTATATTAACTGCAAAAAATATATATTAGCTACTCATTTGATTACTGCAAAGCCATGTACATAGTATCAAGTCTAAGTAGACTGTACGTAGGACTACATATATGTATACATAAACCACCTAGTATACCTAAAGTACCTTATTAGACAACATAACCTATCCAATATTATCTTAGCAGTCTTTGCACCCCTGCACTATTTCTAAATATGTGCACACAGTTAACAGTACAAATTACCTGTAAAACCAAAGGATTGCATGGAAAATATTTATACTGGAAGTACTAATATAGTGAAAGAGAAGTGCTCTGACAAACATATTAGAAACACACTTATGTTTCTGTACCTTCCATCTAGATGTTTTTGGTCTTCCTTATTAGAGGATTTACAGTGGGAGAAATCTTTCTGTGATAAATACTTTGTCAGAACAAGTTAGTACATAGAATTTATATACATAAGTTTGTTTTCTTCTCAAAAGAGTGTTTCCCATCCATTTTATTCATGGATGGATTTAGCCAATGTTCTACAAAAGAAACTTAAGTTGAATTAAATATGTTTGATGTAATTAAAACAACACGCTGTATATTTACATATTCATAAGAAAAATGTTCAGGACCAAGCAAACTTCACTGCACTTTATACATTAATTCAAACAATACAGCACCATCTTACCCAATATTAAAAACAAAAAAACATGAACATAATGAACATAAAACAATGTATATAAACTAAACTCATATGAAATGTATATGTAATTATTTCTGTTTTGCCTTCTTTTTTGTGTTTTTTTAATTGTATGTTTGTACCTTTGTTTATGAGCATGTGTTGAATAAAGAAAGCATTATAAAAATAATAATGTGACCTGTGTACTGTTTTATAGTGATTTAATGTATTAGTTTGTGTCTTGTATTGATTTGGCTATATATTCTTGCCGAGTTTTGAGTTTAGTATTTTTAGGCTACAAATGCTGTCGTGTGTGGCGCTGGTTTAAGTGACATAATCATCCCTATAGAAATATACATTAAAGTAATAAATACAGATACTGTATGTACATTGAAAGCTAATGGAAACCAAACAGTCAAATTCCTTGTACCCGTAAGTACACTGGGCCAATACAGTTGATCCTGGTATCGAAGTAATAGTTGAGAGATGTTTGTCTATAGGTAGCACTTCACTTCCCTCTAGTGGCATATTAAAATACAGATTTGCAGGGGTCGAGGCAGTGAAGTCACAATGATGGAAAGTATATTTGCTCAAGTATTGAACTTACCAGTAAGTATTATTTTATACTTCTGCTCAACTACATTTTAGAGGGAAATATTGTACTTTGTCCTCCACTACCTTTATTGTACAGCCTGTGACTATGCAGAACTAAAGATCAGTTTGTAAGACACTGGATGATGCATTGGCATTTCTCACACTACGCATTTTGACACCATGGGAAAAGCACAGGCGTATATAAAAGTAAAGATGGCTGAAATTTTAGCTGCTTCAGTTTCATGGTCCTGGTTATAGTGCATGCTGACTTGCTGTCACACTGGACAACTGAATAGGACAGTCATTGTTAAATGGTAAATGGACTTGCATTTATAATACGCCTTTCTAGTGGTCTGACCATTCAAAAGGCTATACACTACATGCCATTATTTACCCCCTACACACAGTCATAAACTGAAGGCAGAGATTGCCATACAAGGTGCAAAACTGCTCATCGGGATCTAATCTAATGCTAATTCACACTCATTCACACACTGACCTTCATGGGAGTAGCCGGGGATCGAACCGCAGATCTTCAAAACGTCTGCTGTGAAAAAAGCTTGTTGTTATACATTAAACCACCATATAGAGCAGCTGAAAATCACACATCAAAGCATCAGTAATACAAATCAAATAATGTTATATAATAATATCAAACTCTAATATATACGGTATATCAAAATTAGTACTTTTTTTAAACTTTTGATACCTTGAGTACATTTAGCGTCAATATTTTTGTACTTTTACTTCAATAAAATGTGAATGCCAGACTTGCAGTATTTTTTCATTGTTTTATTGATACCTTTACTTGAAGCAACAGTGGATAGATATGGAGCAAATATGATAAAAAAAAAGTTCTTTTTATAAAACGGTCAATATATGTGACATTAGTGCATAAAACAGGTAATCTGAAAAAAATCATGCGCCTCTGTATCCTCGCTGCTCCTAATGGCATCTGCAAGATTTCACAGACCGGGGGAAAACAACCAGTCAGAGCTGAGCTGGAGTCTGCCATCTCTGAGCAGCTGTCAATCATTCATGAACTCTGATCAAATGATCAAACCAGGCAGCGCTGATCAAATATGAATCAATATTCTCTTCCTTTAATGCCTAATTCTCTCCACAAATGTTTTCAGAAACATCTTGTAGTGTACTGTTTAGCTATAAAATGAGTGAGTTTGTGAGATCAGTTGAGGAAATACCAAGCACCGCCCACCAACAAACTTTCTCATTTTACAGCTAAACAGTACACTACAAGATGTTTCTGAAAACATTTTACGCAAGAAATAGGTATTACAGCAACAGAATATTGATTCATATTTGATCAGCGCTGCCTAGTTTGACTGTTTGATCAGAGTTAGCGAGCGACTGACAGCCAATAGGAACGCTCTCTCTCTCTGAAATGACCTGTGATTGATCAAAGTCTCCCGTCATGAGCTAATTTTTTTTAAAGCCTGAAAACAGAGCCATGAGGAGGTATGGAAGTCTTGTTTCCTCCCAGAAAACTTGAATTATAATATGCTGAAAGGTTATTCTGCAATTTTTGCCCAATGATGCCAACAACATTGTGCCTACTGTAGGTTTAAGTACATATATAATTATTCCACTTCCATTTGAATATATTTGAATATACGACATATTCTTCGAATGTCACAGCATCAGTAAAAATCTAATAAATGACTCTTATTATCATTATTAAAACATTTGGGGAGCACACTACGACTTGTTTTCATGAAAACAAGAGAGGATGTAGTGGACTAAAGAGTATTGATGGAGTTGCTATTGGCATCCGGACAAGTTCCACCAACTCCTCACAAGCTTGCCAGTGATTCCAGAAATAGGTGAAGAAGGTAGAATTTACAGTGAGAAGGCTGCACTGCAGTGTCTGCAGAGTAACTAGGGCTCTACTCCAATACAATATCTGCACTTGACTTGCTGGGCTACTTTAGCAAAAGACAATAGCGCACAAAGAAATTACGTAATAGAGCCAGAAAAGAATAAAAGAAGTTTAGGAGTAGGTAGGTAATTAATCTTAACTGAAGCAGACAATGCATCCTGTGGGGACATTATAATACCATCACACTTCTGTGAGACAATTATATAGTTATACAGGAAAGTGTACAGCTTTCAGGGCAAAGATACAGCGTACAAAGAAAGAAGAGCAATATGCCTTTGCCACTGTATGGACCCAAGGACATGCTGCCAAGTTAGATGATATCCTATGGGTGCAGGTCTGGGGCAAGGGAGGACAGGGAGGTGTGGGAGTGGAGGAAGAGGAGGAGGGATGAAGGGAGTGAAGGGACGGGATGACAGTGAGCACAGGGCGGCTTGAGGTGGGGAGGAACAGAATGGGACGAAAAGAGGGTGAGAATCATGAATATTTAATAGTCTGCAAAAGTTAATTCAGGTAAAAGCTGTTTCGGTTAAAGAGCCGTACGACACTGCAGTCCTGCTATGCAACAACACAAACACACACATTCATCTCTCTCTGAATCTGTAGAGGACTATAGGTTCTTTTCTGATCAATGTGGTGCATTTTTTTTTTCCCCAGCAGAGGTGTCCTCTTTCAGGTCCCTTCATCGATTTGCTGTGAACCGACGCCAGCCAGGATACGCCTGTGTTGGCAACAGGGCAGCAAGGCCTCGGTCATGTGACAGGAAGTGTCTGAAATCTGAACAACTTGTTATTTGTGTAGGACACTCGTTCATCTTACTGCGACTATGTCTAGATAGACTGAATAAGAAAACTCTGACATTCGGCTCCCGTGTTTGTGCTGCAATTTAGATGCATGATGCTGAACGTCGTTTGGCCTTGAGGCTTCTGTTTCAGCCCAAAGGCTAGAAACATCTTATACCAGCAGTATGGTCTTTTTATACCATCAGAGGAAACTCTAGCTGTTATCATAGCGTCCCATCAGAATGCTGACGTGAGCTTTTCTAAGACGCTGATCAATGGGCCAGTTAGATAATACCACACTGTAACTTGTTTTCTGTTTTTTCCTGCACAGATTTTGAGACTCGGTGGTCAGTGTGCAGCTGTGGTATTCTTTGGGAAGCAGTCTGCAACTGACACTGTGTAGGATGAAATCCTGGTGTTTATCTAACTCAAAATACCACAGAGGACAGCGTCAACCTCTCACTATTTTAATCTTTTAATCGATTAAGAGTCTTTCAAAAGAAGTTCTGTGTGTGCAATTTGGGGTTAAAAAACAGGACAGAATGTAAGGGGCACTATGAGGAGCAGCACACTTACGCACACACTGTACCTTTGTCTACATATCTTGCCCCTGCAGTTCACACTGAGTTGATAACACAATACTAGCAGCTTCCTCTGGAGCTTTTTGCACAAACCTATTACAGCCAGCTTATCGTGAATGCACAGCGCAGTCTTTGTATATACTGTAACACAATGTCTGTCAGAACTCTACTGCAGTATAATCAAATAACAGGCACAATAAAGAGTCAGATGCTCAGGACATGACTATTGATCTGTGATTCATTCATTAAATATGGATGTCTCTCAGCAAAATATCATCTGCCTTTGCAGTACGGTATAAAGCAACACGGTGCAGTACTGTATATGGTCAGCACGTGTGTGAGGACGGAGCTCATCACCGTAGCTTGGAATGGGAAATTGTTTATTGTTAATTCAGCAGAAAATGCTAAAAAAAAAAAAAAAAAAAAAAAAATTAATAATAATAATAATAATAATTCATGAAAAAGTGTCTTGGTGAATTTAGGATAAAGAAGAGTACATTTTACAGCAAACATACTCACTAATTTCCATGAACTGGCTCTGACACATAGATGATGAAAATTGCAACTTTTTTTGTTTTTGTTGGGTTTAAACCTGCAGTACGCAGAATGTTTTTGACACCATCCCACAATAACCTTTCAGCATGTTGTAGTTGTTCTGAGAGAAAACTAGACTTCTGCACCTCCTCATGGCTGTTTTCAGCTTTACAAAATCTAGCCTGTGATGGGAGACTTTGACCAATCACAGGTCATTTCAGAGAGAGAGAGAGAGAGAGAGAGAGAGCATTTTCATTGGCTGTTCATCCAACAGAGGCAGCTGCAAATCACGCACAAACTCTGACCAAACTAGGCAGCGCTTATCAAATAGGAATTAATATTCTGTTACTGCAATACCTATTTCTCTCCTCAAATGTTTTCAGAAACATCTTTCTGTGTACTGTTTAGCTGTAAAATTAGATAGTTTGCTCCAGCTGGTGGGTGGTGCTTGGTATTTCATCAACTGATCTCACAAACTTTCTCAACTGACAGCTGCTCAGATAGCAGACTCCAGCTCAGCTCTGATTGGTTGCTTTCCTCCAGTCTGTGAAATCTTGCAGATGCCATTCAGAGCACCAGAGGACACTGGAGGCACATGTTTTTTTTCAGGTAGCCTGTTTCATGCACTACTCTCAGGATGTAGTGACATTTTATAAAAATAACTTTTTATAATCATATTTACCCAATTCTACCTATTGCTACGTTAAGTTTATCAGTGACTTGTGACTTTTGTTGTAGACGTGACAGTCTGAACATCTCATATGTAAATGCAGCATTCTGGATCTGGTGAACCTTAAGGCCATGCAGGCTGGGTTTAGTGAGCATGGCAAAGTAATAAACACTTAATTCATTCATATGTTCAATTATATATATGTGCAAAGATTTTCTGATTCATGGTTTTAAATGATGACTTCTGGACATGGGACCAGATTTAAATTGAAGAAATTTGGAAGAGAAAAACTCCATTGACCCGGGTTTATCTATTAAATAGAGCAGCTCTGGCAGCATAAATCATCAGTACACATTATAAGCATGCTGGTTCGCAAGGAAATTAAAATCTGTCTTTCTGCACAACAGTGGCAGAACAGCTCTTGACAAAAAACATCTACTGTACTCCTGCATCAAGACACAGTGCACACCCTGCATCTGAGAGAGAGAGAGAGAGAGAGAGAGAGAGAGAGAGAGAGAGAGAGAGAGAGAGAGAGAGAGAGAGAGAGAGAGAGACACACACACACACACACACACACACACACACACACACACACACACACACACACACACAGTCCCAACCCTCTCTCATTCTTTACCTGAGCCCTCACTCCAGCTTACTCAGAAACTCTTGCAAGCACAAAGGGGTAAGCACAAGCTCACTGAGGAGCTCTGCATCCGGTGCTGCTCTCGCCTGGCGCGTTTCAGGGGGGTCCCAGAAGGAGCTCGTTTTGCATTTTATTACTTGAAACAAGCAACTTGCCTCTCTCTCTCTGCTCGGCTGTCCCAACTGAAGAAGACGCGAGCGCACACCAGCTCCGGGCGCATTCATCCTCCAGCCTCTGTTGGCAGTATAATCAACTTCTGCACTGCAAGGGGACATGGGTGATAAAAACGCCGGTAAGAAACTTCCATGTGCTGCTTATATATGAATAAGTTATGAGCTCATTTTATTTTGTTGCTTATGTGAGTGGAGCACAGACTGCAGAACACAAAAAGCCTTAACTTTGTTATTATATCTGTAGCAGGACACCTCATGTAATAGAAGAGGGGTGCACTTTAATAGGAACTTGAACCAGAGGATGCGCATGATACTGTAGATGTGCATTAAGCAGCAGATCAGCACATGCTCCAGTGCTGCAGCATGATGCTGCTGCTGCTGCATCCCGGCTTCACAGCTCACTCTATTGCCTCGACTAGTTTGCGCTCTCCGTTAAGCACCATAAACCGTTCCGACACGGGCTATAATTAAGATTTATCAGCACTATTAGAGGTAGGCTTATTGGAAAACTTCCATATGAAATGCAACTTGTGCAAATATTAGGCCTGCATTACAGTGCTTTCACCCCCAGTGTTACGCATGGTAAACGGTTTTAGTCTCCCTGCCGGAGCTTTCGTTTACTCTATCGGTTGCTGTCAGCTGATTCAGACTAAAACTGCTGACTCTCCACTTTTTATCGGTGAGATGAATGTGCTGCTGCTCCCTGTGCAGCGGCGGCGGTGTGGCCTCAACGATCAGCATGCGTGTTGTTGACAAAGCTTTTCAAGTCTGCCAGTAATGGGCTAGAGAGGCTGTTATTAGAGGATAGAGTCTGCTGCATTAAATACTTGATGCTGCCTTATGCTTACACACATCTTTAAACATGCAACTCTCTAAAACATCTTGTTGTAGTTGTGTTGGAAGGGTAGTTTAATGATGCATGGGGTTAAAGCACAAAACAGGGACATTCCCCTCTTAAAATATATTTGGACAAGGGACAGGGCGCCCTTGTTTAAGTAGGGTAACCTTCTCGCTCATGGTCACCCTGATCTGTTTTACCCAGATTTTACAGCAAAACAAAAATGCTGCAGCTAAAGCAAAATACATAAATCATAGGGAATTCAGTACTGAGCAGGGGGCTGTAGACCTGACACACCCTTCTTAAATCACTTTGGGATGTGCAGAGTTTATGGCCTCGTTCATTGATCCCATACAGGTAAAATTAAGCGTTCACACCCACAAAAATGAAACGCTTTCTGCCTTATTGTCATACATATTCCTCTATTGTTGTTAATACTTTCCATCAGAACACAGTGTTTGCATCTTGTATTGTATTTCAGGAGAGACAGGGTGTACAGTAGTTTTATGATTCATTCATTATCTCATTGGACTCACTTGAACTTTTCTTTCATGACTGTTCAATAGTTTTTTTTTTATGTCACATGCTCACTTAAACTGTGGAAACATTTAAATATCTCCAAGAAATTAGAACTACAAATCAGCTGAATCAGGGCTGATATCCACAATCAAGCCTGTCACAATTTGGATGCTAATTTTGAAAAAAAACATTAAACGATTATTAACCTTAAACCGACAAGATTAGTGCCTGCATGCAGCAGTGCGCCAGTTGCAGTGTTTGGCAGCTGAGTCCCCAGTTCGCCCATCTGGGAGGATTACTAGAGCAGCCACGGTGCTGCGTGTAGTGTCGCGGACATGAAGCCACTTTCCCAGTATGTTGTCCACCGCACACTTAGTTTTGTTTAACAGGTTGGCAACTGTGTGTTTGCCTGGTGTAACATTACGCGCCCGGCGTAATGATAGCGAGGGTCCGACAACCCGTGTGTGTTTGTGCCACATTAGCAGTTCTAGCTATGCCTTCGTGCTCACCATTGACACACACAAGGTCTATTGGCGTGGCGTAACTTTAGTGAGTATCCAACAGACACTTTGTGCATCTGGCGGCAGTGAGTCTGGGGTTGCTGGTGGCCTTATAGCTGTAAACATAGCTGTAGCACGGAGTATGTACAGTTTATTTTTCAGTGAATGAATGCTACGTAGCTACAACTCCTCAGCTCCATGGATATTTAAAGAGAACTTGACACAGCGTTAGAGGCGGGGCCACGTTCATTCCTATGAAAGTTGCTCAGTGGCACATGAAGGCAAAATGGCTCGACCCGGATCTTCTGCAGTCCTCGGTCTTATTGCGCATGTCCGATATGCACAGTAGTGTCCCCTCGGCCACATGATTCGGACGACACAGCTTACGCACAGTCTGGGTCTCTATAACCATTAACAAAGGAAGGAAATAACTGGATTCGGCTTTTAGTGTGCTTTACAACTTTTAGGAGCTAATGATTTAAATAAGGACTATTAGAGTGTTGGTGGTGGGGAGGTTTGCCTCAACAAAAAAAATGATCTGTTGAGTTACAGATGTCTCTTTCACAATGTAAGTCTATGAGAAAAAGTCATTCATGTCAAAGTCATGCGACGGGCACGGATGTTGTTGTACCACCATTTGGCCACTACAAACATTGGGATCGATGACCTGCACTCTTCCTGGGGGCTTGGCTCTGCTCAAGGAGCTCAAGATGGGACCCAACTTCCTGTATCTGGCAACACCAGTTCAAACTTTCTTAAGGTGGGCTGTTAAGGTGGACCAGCTTTTCCCCTTTAAGTGATGAGCTGCTCCTCTGAGTTTTGCTCAGCTTTTCAATAAATCATTAACATTTCTTGTAACCGTTTCACTGATAGCGTTAATCGGATTAGGGTAAGTTTTTAACATTGGTTTAATGGTTAAACGGTCAATCATTAATATATTATTATAGCCAACACTGGCTCAATACAGTACACCAGTCTGACCTAAGACTTGAGATGACTTTCTATAGACAAATAAATTGCGTAGTTTACACTCTCTGTGTCTCTCTGGCTCTTGTATGATGACAGCAAGGCTTATTTATTTACTTTGTATTTCATGTTATAGTTATCCTGTTTTAAGTGCATCATTAGCGTCAGGCTCTTCAGCAACACTAACATCCTTTTAGCTGGAATATCTGTTAGTTTGTGTGATGGCATTTACTTTGGCTGTATGTTTTCATATTTGTTGCAGACACCTGTCTGACTTGTCTCTTCTGTTAGTCGTCACTGTGACATAACTACTTTTACAGTTGCCTTATCTAATCTAAATGCAAAGCGGGAACTGCTCTGGTACTCTGGGTTCACTGTGTAACTTTTTAATTAAATCTAATTTAGTTTGTGAATATGAAATTATGCACCGCTAAAGAACGTACGGACATAATAAGGGCCTTACGGTGTTTTATTACCTGATCTTGAGGCCCTGTCTCGAAGAGGTCCCCGAGGCCCCAAAAAGATTAAATTGGGAAAAAAAATTTCCCCTTGTTTTATAAAAAAAATATAAAAAAAAAAAAAAATTTTTAATTTTTTTTTTTTTTTTTTTTATTTTTTATTCCTCTCTCTCCCCTTTTTTTTTTTTTTTTTCTCTTCTTTAAAAAAAGAGAAGAAAATTATTAAAAAAAAAAAAACACAAGGGTTTTTTTTTTTTTTTTTATTTTTTCCCTTCCCCCCCCCCCCCCCTTCTTTTTTTTTTTATATCTTTCTTTTTTATTTAAAAAAAAAAACAAAAATCTTAAATTTTTTTTTTTTTTTCTCTTAATATTTTTTTTTAATAAAATAAAAATTTTATATTTTCCTTTTTTTTCTTTTTTTTTTTTTTTTTTCTTTCTTTTTTCATAAAAAAAAAAAAAAAAAGAAAAAAAAAAAAAAAAAAAAAAAAAAAAATTATTTTTTTTTTTATAAAATTATTTTTTTTAAAAAATAAAAATTTAAAAAAAAAATTTTTTTAAAGGGAAATAAAAAAAAAAAAAACACATGACAGAAGTTTGGATGTTTTAAGCACTTTAAAGGACCTTCAATATTTTTGCAAGTTTTAGCTCCAACCAAATGGCATATACTTTCATTTTTTCTGACCATTTTCAAATATAGTTGCAATGTTTTAGTCTTTTAGTTCTAATGTATTTTGTCTAACTTTGTCCAGCAGCATGTGTCAATTTATGTTTGTTACATACACAGAGTGTTTTCAAAATAAACTTCCATCTTTACAGGAAACAACTTGATTAGGTTTAGGCAACAAAAGTACTTAGTAAGGTTTAGAAAAAGATAGTGGTTTAGGTTAAAATGACAGAAGCCACATTACTTAAGTACAGAATTTACATAACAATTAAGTCAACATTTGGATAAAATCAGAGGTCAACCCCAAGTCTGAAAAGTGAGGCCAATGTTGTAGTGCCTTAAACTTGCATTCTTTCTAACAGCCAGCAGGGGGCGGCTCCTCTAGTTGCAAAAGGAAGTCTGATAGTATAGAAATCTATGAGAAAACGAACTGACTTTTCACTTGATTTATTACCTCAGTAAACATTGTAAACATGAGTTTATGGTCTCAATCACTAGTTTCTCGTCTTCTTCAATACAGCATGATGTTCATTTAGTAAATTTTAGTCCCAGTTACAGCCAAATACACCATAATGCAGGGTATGCTTTAGGGCATGGCTACCTGGTGATTGACAAGTCGCTACTTTGGTGTTGTCCAGTCGGGGAGTTGTCCGTGTTTTCATCTTAGAACTTTAACCCTTTCACAGTGTGTTTTCAGTTTGTGAAAGTTATTTGTAATATTTTTGATGGTCTGAAAATTATTCCATCTTCAGTTGTACTTAGTTCCTCCCTCTCGTACAACATGGCAATGGCAAAACACCAAGATGGCGATGGAAAAAAATGCAGAACTTTAGAGTGGTGTTAATTAAGTATGGAAGTTATGTGACAAATAGTCAAACTTTGGGTTAAAATAACTACGGAAGTGACGTAACTAAAGTATGGACATCATGTAACAAATCAATGTTGACATCTGGTTTCACATGTGACACAAACACCAGTCTCCTGGGTGAAAGTCTGGTGTTTTTTGACCCACCGTCCACCCTGACCTCCCCCCTACACGGTGTATGTCGCTCTTTATACTTCTCATTTCAAGATTACGTTGATTACATATGAACTGACTGAATGGTGAACAATAACCAACAAAATAATTGTAAAATTGAGACTCAAATATTTTGCATAACATGACTCTTATACATTAGGATTTAAATGATTTTAAAATGATGAAATGAAAATGAATTTAAAAGAGTCTTTTTCATATGTTTTGTAACAATCTGATTTTCTCATTCACTGTGGGCAGTGCTGCTGTAAACACTTAGACAACTGAGTCATCCTCCCAGTAATTTTACACTTGGACTAGTTATAACAGTTTATAAACTATGTGCTATATTTAAAACTTCCCTTTCAATTCAATGTTAGATTTAAAAATCCAGTGTTTGTCTTTGTGTTTCTGTTAGTTTTAATATTTATTGAAGCTGTATTAACTGAGTGAAATATCAGATCTAAAATGCAGTTTTAATGGCTGCACCGTCTGGAAAGTCAAATGGAAAATTCTATATGTGTTGTGCATTGTTTTATCCATACTTCTGTGTAATGATGTTGATCAATGCTTGGCTGCACAGCATGAATTTGTAATGAAGAAGCCATCACAGCATTTGTTGGGTTGAATAGTTTGAGTTAAAATATTCCTGAAATAGTTTTGCTTCATACTGCAGAAACAAACAACCAGCCCTCTTACTGAGAAATAACAAATCACACTAAAAAACACACAGCTTTTTTTTTCTTTTAGATGAAATGATCTGGGAGCATTGGACATCTGTTTTCCATACCTTAACATTGGATCAGCATAATCACAATACATTTCTACATGACTGCAGTACAATTCAAAGCTGATATCGCCTTACAAGGTGAATATTTTAACCTTGTTTCTATTGACATGCTGTATATAGGAAGGTGAAATGAGAGCTGGCCTGTCTCAAATCTTTCCGGTGTCATCACGGACAGATCTGAGTTTGCTCAAATACATACAGGGCATGTCTTTTTTTTTGGGAAGGTAAAGTTACGACACTGGGAAATATCTGCCTCACTTTTATTGTTTCAGGTTGATTTTCAAGCTAAAATCTCTCTTAAAATTGTCCCCTTAAAGTCAGCCACTAAAGCCCAGATGAGAGAGGAGGGGGGCTGATAAAAATGTTGAGAATTAATATTTTCCTAACAAGATACTATTGAACATCAGTCAAAGATAGGACAAAAAAAGCCTTATGTGGTACTTGTAGTAAAGATGCAAACAAAATAATTCATCCATCCATCCATCCATCCATCGTCAACCGCTTATCCCGTTAGGGGTCGCGGGAAGGCTGGAGCCGAGGCGGGGTTCACCCTGGACAGGTCGCCAGTCCATCGCAGGGCACATAGAGACAGACAACATATAGACAGACAACCATTCACGCTCACATCCACACCTAAGGGCAATTTAGAGTCATCAATTAACCTAAACAGCATGTCTTTGGACTGTGGGAGGAAGCCGGAGTACCCGGAGAAAACCCACGCTTACACGGGGAGAACATGCAAACTCCACACAGAAGAGTCCCAAGCCGGAGTCGAACCTGCGACCCTCTTGCTGTGAGGCAACAGCGCTAACCACTGCACCACCGTGCAGCCCCAAAATAATTCCCTCAGACAGTATCAGGCATCTATAAAGGAAACTAAAATGATCTAAATAGGACAACCAGAGAGGGGTAGAAAATAGTGCTATAACCCTTCTGCCAGCGTACAGTTTGCTTTATTAATATTAAAGCACAGATCAGTGCTTATTGGCTTTGGTAATCATCTAATTTCATTGAGTGGCGATTAGAGAAATGAAGAAATCCCCCTAACATACTTACCCTTTACCAGCAGCCTATCTGTATCTTAAAGGGACAGTTCACCCCAAAATCAAAAATACATTAGATAAGATTAGATCGGATTGTTCATCAACCAAACTACCAAGGCTGGTGGAATTTGGCTTCAGTACAGTACATATTCTCTGCAATACAAGTACATAAATGGACAACAACAGACATCATTTTCCTTGTCAATCCACAAACCTTGTAGTCTCATGTAGGAGCTATTTTCTTTCTACCAAACTACACCTGCCATCCGTATCACCACACAGGAGGAAGCATGCATCTTCGCTCAATACTGCTAGCTCACCTAGTACCACTGAACAAGCTAATGTCCAACACTGTCTCCTATACATTCAGCTTATGTAGGACTAGGTTTGTTATTTGATGCATCTCAAATAGTCCACATAAGGCTGCAGCAAGTGACGTACAGTAATATGAGTGATATGCCACCCGATCTGACTGACTCAGGCTATTGAATAGGCGTTATCAACACACATCTTTCCGTTGTTTGTGGGCTAGTAGGGGCCTACTAAACGAATAGTATGTTCACAAGGCTAGCTTTCTACACATCGACCCACTATGTTGTAAAAGCAAAAATGAAACTTTAAAAGATACAAGTTTAACATGTAAGACTGAATGAAACTTCACGTTTTGAACACAAACAAAGGCTTCTTTTGGTTCAGCCAATAAAACTACAACTTCTTTAGGTTTAGGCAACAAAACTACAACTTTTTTAGGTTTAGGCAACAAAACTACAACTTCTTTAGGTTTAGGGAAAATCATCATGGGTTAAGCTAACTATAAACAAAAAGACAAATACACATTGTTGGTTTCACACAGGGTGTGACCTAGTTTTTGGTGTGAGTCCTGGATTTGTTTGAACCATCCACCACACCTGAATTTCCCCGGGGATAAAAAAAAATTGGTGAGAGTCTTATCTTAGAGCAGCATTTGTTTGCAACCTCGCACTCCACCACAACAATTTAGACTGTAAATGTAAAGTAGGAACTGTGATCTGGGGGTGAAGTTTCCCTTTAAGCCCTTCTTTACAAGTATAACTGTGTTCTGTCTTTTTGCTGTAATTGGGAAAGATGAACTTGGTTGTAAGAAACACAAACCTAATTACCCTATGAAAAATACACAAAAAAATGGTGTACATAACTGCTGTAAAGTGAAAACATTGTGCAGTCTGCATGCCATGTTGTTTTATTAGCAACAGTTCATGCCCACATTTAAATAAAATACAGTATGTTTTTGTCATAAATCTGTCAGAAATTTGAGCTAAAGTATATGTTATTGCATTTTAGTTCCTCCCTGTGCCCTCTGTGCCACCTTTTCCTCCTTTTTTCTCCTCCTTCTCTCTCTGTGTGTCTCTCTGCATATAGTGGTGATTGGCTCTGCAGTGGGACAGTATAGTGGGAGTTGAATATACAGCAACATCACCATAGCTGTGACTCTGGGTCTGATGCCAGCTCCCTCCCTCCACCCAGTCTCTATCTCTCTTTACACCTCTCTGACCTTTCCTTATTTGCATGGATGCTGTTGTTGAAGCTTTCTGCTGACCTAAAACATCCCTTTATGTACATTGTATATATTACACATTGAGAGGACATGTCCCCAAGGTAGTTGGTGCCACATTTGTTGTCCTTGTGGTGCAAGGTTAAATATGAGCAGAAGAAAATATTAGTTATATCATAAAATGCTTTAGATGCAGCTGTGTGTTAAATGAATGCTGCAGAGGAGGTTGTGCAGAGTGTCTTTGTTCACTTAACAGCCTCAAGAACTGCTGGCACACAGCGAATCTAAACATTTGTGTTTTGTCTTTAGTGGCTCTGAACACTTTAAAGACTAGAGATGCCACTTAGTCTCGCTCTCTCTCTTCCTCTCTCTGCTACATGGTCAAATTACAGTTTCTCTGCATGTTATTTTGATCTGAGAGCTTTATGTTATGGCACCCCCTAGAGTAGAAAGTGGCACATTGTTTTGCTTTTATGACAACTCGGTGCGTCGCTCATCATAGCGTATACTGTATATTGGCCCAAATGGATAGGAAGATTTTGAATTTTGTCTTTTGGATCAATATAAGTAAAGAAAAGGTGATCTTTAGAATACATTAAAAGGTAATCTGATTTAAAAAAAAAAAAAAAAAACACACACATTTTTGAACTTTGTACATGTGGAATCAGGTTTGGAGGCATGTTTGAGTTGCGATATTTCCATGCCTTATTCGAAGTGTCTTATTTAGTTCAGCACTACATTTTGTGTAACACGTTGTTTTTCTGTGATGCTACAACAATTCTTGTCTGACTGTTGATTCCATTCAGTACGAAAAGTATTGAGCCATACTTTATAAAACAGTTTTGTAAGAGCAGCTAATGCTGCGAGATCAAACTGACACTTTATTTTTCACACAGTAACTAAGAACAATCACACAAGTGTTTTCTATGGTCAAAAATAAATATTTTTGTTTTAATTACATTTTGTTGTTCATGTGCATGTTACCATCCTGCCCACTTAATTATTTGTTTCATTTTTATTGTTCTTATTAAGTCATTTTTAATTTTTACTTTGAAAAGTGCTTGCCTACTTCTTAGAAATGCCTTTACAGTAGAGTTTTATAGCAGGTACAACACAGTAGTGGGATGTAACTAAGTACTTAAGTACAACTTTGAAGTACTTGTACTTTATCAAGTACAAGTAATTAACAGCTGTATTTCCATTTTAATTGTACTTTATACGTGTACCCCACTACAGTTCAGTGGAAAATATTGTTGCCTACTTTTTACTACATTTATTAAACAGCTTAAGTTATTTTAAAAATTAAGATCTCACATTAAAATCACACAGTATGTTATAAATTATGATGCATCGATGCAGATTCAATAAGTCAACAATATATAAAACAGTTAAAATGATCTAGAGCTGCAACAATTAATCGAGTAATCAATTAGTTGACACCTATTAAATTAATCTCCAACTACTTTGACAATCAGCTAATCGGTAAGAAAAATCAAAAATCTCTGATTCCATTATTTTCTGATAATGTGTCTGAATATTTTCTGATTTCTTTACTCCTCTATGACAGTAAACTGAATATCTTTGAGTTGTGGACAAAACGAGGCATTTGAGGACGTCATTGTGGGCTTTGAGAAACACTGATCGACATTTTTCACCATTTTATAGACCAAACAACTAATCGAAAATAATTGTTAGTTGCAGCCCTAAATTGATTTCCACCTTGACCAAATACAACAGTTGAATAAGTAGTAATAATAATAATCCAATGGTATAATTTATGATACTAGCTTTAAAAGAAGCCTTTTTCTGCAACTAGTACAGTTTTGCATATAAATACAAGCAACATGTATATTACAAGACATACTTTTATTTATGTAATATTTTCAATGTAGGACTTTTACTTGAAGTATATCTACACTGTGGTATATCTACTTTACTAACTCACAGCAAGTGCAGAACTGCGATTCTAGATCAAGTTAATATACATTTTATTTTATTTCAGTCCCATATTGGTGAACGCACGGTGGGACACTGGGGTGACCACTGTTGGCACCTTTTCCTAACGCAGTGACTGAGCCAGAAACTTTCTGGTAGTTTCATCGAAATGAGAAATCACCTTTGTCTTTAAAGCGGTGGGCTGCAGCTGACGTAGGCTCTGCGTTGCCCGCCTGTTCCCAAAGGATCTGGGGTAAAATAAATAAATAAATAAATAAATTAAAAAAAAAAACAGAAAAAGAAAAACTATTGGCTCCTGGGCTCCAACATCTGTGCAGCCACGCAGCGTCACATCGTCGCCTTAACTGTCAGCTCCGCATTACCTCACTCGTGGCCGACCTGCCACTTTACCCCTGCAGTTTAACTTTGGCGTGCATGCTCTCTCTCTCTCCCTCCCTCCTTCAACTACAACATCTCTCTCTCCCCTTTCCTCTTTCCTTTCCTGCTATTACGTCCGCTGCTGGTAAAGACGCGGAGACAGGAGGAGGAGGGGGGGGATGTACAATTAAGAGCACATTGTAACGTCCTTGCGTTGCCTGCCGTGGCGGAAGAGGAGTGTGCCGTGAACGCGAATGACCGTCGGTGGACGAGAAGAGGATAGACAGAGAGAGGCAGAAAATAGAGAGAGGGGGGAAGATCACTCAAGATGCCTCGTTTTAGCGTAATTTGTCCTGCAGACTGTGCCCTTCCGGCGTTTTGAGGGCTGCTGTGAGCCTGTAGAGAGAGAGGCTGGCTGGCTATACGCTATGCTGCCTGACCCTGCTGTGTTGTGATAGCGCTGTCCGATTGTTTGGATTGAGGAAGGCTCCCATCAACCCAAATCAATGAGGATTCTGAGGCCATTCCTTCAGAAAGGAGCGCATATGCTGCAGTGTTTCTGTGGACAACGATCGAAGTCGACCACTATCACCAACGGTGAGCCAAAACGTAGCCACGCCGTAGCTTTACGGCTACCTTCGCTTTGCATGCTTTCTCTCTTGAGTGATGAAAAAAGGGGGGAGATATGGAGAGATGGGAGGAAGGGGAAGGGGAGGTGAGTGGTCTCATTGGTCACTCGATGTGTGTGTGTGTGTGTGTGTGTGTGTGTGTGTGTGTGTGTGTGTGTGTGTGTGTGTGTAACATCTTCCGAGGCTGCAGTGTGCAGAGCCTCTCCTTGTGCTGCCCCGAGTTTAGTGTGCGGGTAGCTGCATCCATCCAGCCGCACTACTCCGGATACTTTACCAGACTGGTGCTATGTTTGCAGTATTCCAGTGCTGCAATCTGAAGCGGGCCAAAAAATGGACAATGCAGGGATCAAGTCATTAAACTTCAGGGGCCTGGGGAGCAGCTTTGGGTTAGGGCCCCAAACAAACAGCGCGGTTCAGCACCACGGACAGCGCCATAGTACTCCAGGTGGCACAGGCTCCAAACTTTTAATGTTTCTATAAATACATTTATATGAATCCAGGATATCCCACATCGATGACACTTTGTCCAAGGATCCCCATTTGACAAGATAGAGTTAAATGTGAATTTAAAACTACCCAACTGTCTCTACTTTTAGGCTTTAACTACTTTATTGTATGTTGAAAAGCAGGCACAGCAGAACAGCTACATTTACCCCCATCTAGGATATCACATAATACTTTTAAAGTCTTACTTTGCGACATATTCACTATAAAACAAAAGTCACAACATCCATGTGTGCACCCCTTGGGATGCACCGACAGATGTTGGACCGATACTGACTGAAACAGCTGGATCTGATACTCTGAACTGTATATTTATATACTACATACATACATATTGCTGCATTAAAACAGTTTAAACCTGAATTGTAATTCCTGTTGATTTTGAAGATTTTTTCGCCAAGTTACTGGTGTACAATTTATTAATTTACAAATAAATATTTCACAAAATGTATATCTATATATTTATTTGTTAGATTTTGTTTCCAAAGTTAAGAAAGCAATATTTAAGTCAAGCCTGAAGTTGCCTCACACATAAAAGAATGATCCCAGTCACTTCCACACAGTGAAGGCATACAACTTCTTAACTATACATTGGTATCGGATCAGTACTCTGTATCATAGACAACCACTATTCAACGGTCTTTGGCAAAAATACCTATGTCCTCTAGTCATGTCTCAGCAATTCACTGCATTGCTGCTGTTGCTCCCTCATAACACAACTACATCTCTAAAGTCATTAAAAAAACATCCTTGAGTATTTCCAGAGGAAGACAAAATGCTGTTTTAACGGGAGACAAGTGCAACACCTTCTCCCATCTCCTCCCGTCACTTGCGGTATGCAGGATCTCCGGTAGTTTCAGCTCGGAGTGGCTCTCAAATTCAGGGCAGATAATTAGAAACTCCATTAAGCACAGTTGATTCCTCTGAGGAAGTTGGACCAAAAGCAGCGTGCACACTGGGATCTGTAGGGCTCAGATATAAAGCGCCAACAGTCCTTATCCTGCATTTCCGCTCACTGTCAGATGAACCTTATGGCCTCAATCAAAAAAAAAAAAAAAACTTTACGAGTCAGCTCGCCGGTGTTGACACAAATACACGCAAGAGTTTGTCTGACGTAAAGCTGTGTCGAATGAAGACTTTGTTGATGTTTGTTGCATATATTTCAACTTTCTAAGTCCTTTATGAGTTTAAACTTTGTATATTCTCTGTTTTTGACTTGTGGTTATTTTGCAAGAACTCTTAAAGAGGAGTGTTTCAAAAAAGAACAACAATATGATGACAGGATGTTTTTTTATGGTTAACAGACACTGCTCATGTATGACTAAACAGCCAATATTACCTCAAATCTGAACTTGTCTGTCTGAAGTTACATACATACATTCATTATTGACTCAGTATGTAAAATCAGTCATCTGACAAAGTGGGGCGGCACACTTAATTTGACCTCAGCTGGTAATCTGACTGCGTCTGTCATTACAACATAATGTAAAAGAGGAAGAGCAGAAAGTGTTTTGCTCTCCAGATTCAGGCACTATGCCAAGATCACCTCACAGGGATTTCAGGTGAGAGATGTCTCTGAGCAGGCTTTAATGTTTGCACCTGCTTTCCTTTGTAGTGTCAAATCTGCACCTGGCTTTTCTCGTGTTAAAGTTAAATACAGCAGTCGGGGTGCCTGGATTGCAGAAGCCTTGCTTGGTGGGTGGCATAACGGAGAAACAAAGCCTTGTCTTTACGAGTGGTGATACTTATTTCTCGTCTTTTTGTCAGTTTCTGTTCAGTATAACTTCAGGTTTCATTTTAATTTCTTTGTGAACATCTTTTTGTTTACAGAGTGACCATCACTTTGTAAAACGAGTCATTTCTGATGTACATTGATGCGCTGCATTTTCAACAGAATCAGACATTTTTGCATTCTTGTCGAGCACGATTGGTGTTAATGACTAACTGAATTTGTCTTCTTAATTAGCAGTTGGTTGTCATCTCTCAGCTTGTATTTGTCCGGTTTTGTGGCTTTTTGCTCTGGAGTAAGAACAACAGTAAGTTCAGTTCCTGATATAGTTCTTAATGTAGTATGTGCATCGTATTTGCAACGCAGGGATTTTGACTTTGCCTCACATTTTGCTGCACAAAATTTAATGTAAGTGAGAGAATCACTTTGTTTTTGTTCACCCATCCAACTCGGGCTTTGTGCAGTTATACTGCATACCTATCACACTAACTATAATCAAACAGTAAGCTGAGATTTGTGTTGGTAGTGCAAGTGTGGTAATGAGCATCGTGAGTCACACATCTCTCCTCTTTGCCTCCTGACGACTTGGCAGGACAGTTTAGCAGACATTACGCGATGAAAACCCACTCCAGCTATTGTGAGTCAACAAAACTGTGAGGTATCTCAAGGACACAGTCAAGTGACGAACTTGAGAGGATGGAGACATCTCTCCTTGCACACCTGTGGTTCATTTTGTTGCCACAAGGGGGCAGCAGGTATAAAGAAATGACACTGAACAACGTGTTACTCCTGTGGTGGCACCTGAGAGAGGGCCACAGGGACAAAGCTGCAGCTTCGGCTCATGTCTTGCAGTTTTCAGAGGTATTTAGCCCCTGTGCTGCAGTGTACAGTGTATGCAACATGGTTCACACTTTTAGTGATAAAATCCAAGAACTAACACAGTCTGATCAAATTTAAACACACCAGCTGTAATGTATTTAACATATCTGCATAATTTTTACACAATATTCAGAATGTCTTAAATGCAAATGGCATACCCAGCAGGTGGCACAATGGGGAAAAACATATTAAAATGTCTGTATAAATTAACTAGCAAATCTTTAAAGAGTCAAGTCATTTTTCAAATGACTGTAATATCTGGTCTGCATTTCATCGCAACAGTGTTTTATTGCTCGAGGATGTATCTCAGCTGCAATGAAGTGGATATCAACTGTCTTGTAGTAGGAGGAAGCCTAGCAGATCCTCATTAGGGAATACTTTATCTTTTCCTGACAACGATATATGTCCCATCATGTCGCTACACGGCACAAAGCCTCCCCTCCCACTGGTGAGAGAGCTCACTGCATGTTCTCAGTTCTTCTGAGAAATGTATATCACACTGCTGCATAATCGTTAGAATGATGAACGATATATTGACATTGTTATTGATATTTCTTTATGCTGCAGTGGCATATTCATTCCTACCAATCACTGGTAACTCAATAAGAATACAGATTATAGGTTTTGATTTACAATCTTGCAAACTTTTCTTTAGCTATCTGTATTCTCTGTGTGTTTTTATTGCTCTGGGAAACCATTGTAGCTGCCCTCCCCCTCTCTCTGGGACACACACACACACAGACACACACACACACACATAGAGACACAGCAGTGCTTCACGTTCAACACTTTCATCCATTATATCTGAATCTTACATAACTGGGGGTGCAGATAGTGGCAGTCAAAAGAAAATCTCTCTCAATCTCCTCGAGGACTCGGTTTGGAGGGAGCGAATGTCAAACCGAGTCCCAGAAAAAGCCTCTAAATGTTTCATGCTGTTTCATCACGGGGAAGAGAGAGGTTTGCTGTGCTGCTGAAGACTCACGTGTTCTTCCTCCCACAAAGTGTGTGTGGCATGTGTGTGTGCTCCACACGCAGCTATACTAGACATGAAACCAGAGGCATGCTCACATGCACACAGACACGTTTGCAGGACATTTTGGGGGGAAATTGCACTGATTTAAGGCTATTTTTTTAGGGGGGCAGCAGTAGCTCAGTCTGTAGGGAGTTGGCTTGGGAAACAGAGGGTCACCGGTTCAAGTCCAGGCATGGACCAAGAACTGAGTGTGAACTGGTAGCTGGAGAGGTGCCAGTTTACCTCTTGGGCACTGCCGAGGTGCCCCTGAGCAAGGCACCAAACCCCCAACTGCTCGGGGCGCTTGTCAGGAGCAGCCCCCTCACTCTGACACCTCTCCATTTGATGCATGTATATGGGTCCTGCATGTACTGTGTATAAGTTATAACAGAGTGTAAAAATTGAATTTCCCCTAGTGGGACTAATAAAGGTTGATCTTCTTATTCTTCCTCATCCTTTAACATAAGTTACAGACATTTGCTGAATTCCAATGAAAACATCGTACTGAAAACAACAGTAGTAAAAACAAACAGTTGGTTTGAATTTGTTCCAAGGAGTGATCTATGATAGAAACAGATGCAGAATACATGCACATATATTCATGTATGAACTCCCTTACTCCTGGCTCAGTGTTAAAGAGCAGTTTTCTAAGCTTTGGGCTTACAGTATTTTAGTTTATGATAAGGACTATTGTGCTACATGTTATTTGTAGTGTTTTGGAGTTGTCTGTGTCATTTCCATAAGCTGTAAATCATATTTATCCATGTGTTGCATCACTGTCTGGGTCTTCAGTGTACCATTTCTGTTTGGGGTTCATAATCTGTGTGCCAAAACCTGTTGCAGGTAATCCTTTCAGCCAAATTTAATATGTTCTTTGTGGCACGTGTGGCCACAGGATTGTAGAAAATAAAATGTGTGCTTATGTCCCCTAAGAATAAGCTATGAGGATAAGAAAGCAGTGTGGTAAAGCTGATTAAGATATCTCTGTTTACACACACTGCCTCCCTGCTGTGCCCCATTTGAAAACTTGCAACTTCGGGTTTTTTATTGTAATTCAGGGAGACAAGTGTGACATCACCCGCCCCCTTTCAGATGTGCACATTATCCCGAATGCGCGCACCCATTTACCCCTGCATAAACACCCACCCAGCATCCCTGTTTTATGCATTTTATATTTCCATCTTTTCTTCCTAGAGATCATCGATCTTTCCCTGTACAATCCCTTCGAGAATCCCGAATACGAACCTCAATCACGTATGGTTGCGTTAAAAGAGTTGGAGAGGTAGAGAGGGGATGAGGGGAGAGAGAGAGAGAGAGAGAGAGAGAGAGAGAGAGAGAGAGAGAGAGAGAGAGAGAGAGAGAGAGAGAGAAGGCTAACCAAGACCGTCCACTCTCGCTGTCGGCGATGTAATACACCGACAGCATTCGGGGCGCACTGGAAATAATGCTGTGGTTACTTTATTATTTGTGCGCTACAACAAAAACACTCTGGTGTGCGTTCGCCTCAACTAATTGTTGCTTTCCAGACGAGCATCCCTCCCTGCAGGCTTGAATTACATCTCTGCAGCATCCTTGCAGAGTAGCCTCTGCTGCTGATTCCATTTTCCCGGCTGCATTTTCGAGGTGCCATCGACAGAACCGGAGACTGGGCTCACATATCTGGGCTCCTGGCTGCACCGCCTCCCGGACCGGTCTCATTCATCGATGTGCATGGAGTAAATAATTAGGGGAGGGGTGGGGGGTGATTTCACCAGGCACGATATAGGTTGATGCCAATGATTAAAAGGCGTCGGGAAGCCAGAAGAGAGGCTGGTGTGCAGATGAGGATTACGAAGTGAGACGCGGCGCTGTTCACCTGGAATACCTGAAGCTCTCCAATGACACGCAGCTGCACCAACTCACCAACACTGTTGCATGTTTTCACGGCTGACATGTCGGCCCCTGTGGCCTAGCCCGTACATTTAATGTTTTACATCTGTGTTGAGCCGAAGCCCTGAGTGCCAGAAACTCGCAGCAGCTGATTCACACGCCACAGAGAGGATGCTGCCTGACGCGCAATGATGCCCGGGAACCGGAGGATTTTCTGATCAGGATGACATTTGGTTGACTCGTGGACGTGAAACACAGAATCAACTCTCGTTTTAAGTTTTTTTTTCTTTGCGCCAATAAGCTGCACCAAAAGATCCGACCTCTGCCGAACTAGACTCTCGGGTTTCTTTAGACTCGGTTCGGGGAGATGGCCGCGATCGCCAGCTCCCTGATCCGGCAGAAACGCCAGGCGAGGGAGTCGAACAGCGACCGGGTTTCCACTTCCAAACGTCGCCCGAGCCCCAGCAAAGACCCCCGCTCTCTCTGTGAGAGGCATTTCTTGGGGGTCTTCAGCAAAGTCCGTTTCTGCAGTGGCAAGAAAAGACCCGTTCGGCGGCGACCAGGTCAGTGCTGTAGATTTTTTTTTTTTTTAAAACAGATGTGTGTTATGTGTGCTTATGGAAGCGGTTTTCCCCGGCGCCCCCCCACCCCCTCCCTACCACCCACCCCGCCCCTCTTTTGGAGCATTATACTGCAGTCAAGGGCTCCAATCTGAGCCGGAGGAGAAGGTAGATTTTCTCCGCGGTGCGTAAAATCCACCTGTTCCATTACAGGTCTTCTTGTTGTTTGTCGATCCACCGCACACAGCCCTCCCTCATATAGGCTACCGAACAGAGCTGAATGTATAGGAAAGGATCTGTATGCAGTGACGTTACCCCCTTCATTTATTGTGATGCTGCTCTGATCAGAATAATCAATTACCCTGGAACTAAACTACTGTATCCCAGTCACAGCTTCAACAGCTATAACATCTAAGCCTTCGATTATGCACACTTAATATTTGCAGCCCTCCTCCCCTCCAAACACACATGCACGTACAACTCAAAAAGGCTGCTTTAAATTACCTAATTCAATATTACTGCAGATTGGGGAACAGAGGGGAGATAAGTTGCACCGCAGTGCACCAAGGCTCTTTTGAGATTAAATGTTTTAATGGTAAATGTTTATTGCAGAGAGGGAGCTTTACTGCAGTGAAGGGAGGTATAGCCGTAGTGATTAAGAGCTACTCTGGCTGTATTGATAGACATAAGGCTCCGTGCCTACTACTCTCCATGGTATAGCCTTCCCCGCTTTTTATTCCCCTTGGTGCACACATCACAAACCAGCCCCCCCCCCCCCGAATCCAGATAATTCTGTGTGATGAACGACAGTCAGGTCCACTCAGAGACAGTCCTGCAGACAGACGGGACAGACAGGCATTACCAAAAGGCGGAAAGGGAGACAGACACCCAGCCAGACTAAATTAAAACCCTGTCATCCGCCAGCCTCATCACAAGACAAACAATCTCAGCGCTAAAACTGCCACAATGCCTGAACAGAAAGACAGACAATAGGCCTTCATTCACTACTGGGTAGGTAGGTAACTCCTTTCACATCACATACATGGCCAGACAGACAGAAAGCACAGGGAGACAGGTGCTGTATTTCCTCTAACTGATCATCCTTATCTTTCCACTGATGCCTTGCCATTCTATTTGCATATAAACAGCCGATAATACTGGAGAATTTATGCCTGTTTAAAAGACTGTTGTTTTTCCTTCTATCCTTCGTAAGATGCACCCTCGAAACCTCCACAGGTGTCCCATAAGGGCTGCAGGCTAGGTCAGTAGCTCAGCCTCCATCCGTGTGTGCTGTGTTTCTTCTCGTCTCCACCCCATCTCGCGCCCATGTCGACTCCCCCTCGGCGAGGGAGGGGGGTGGTTGGGGAGGGAGGGGCGGGGGGCTTCAACACCTGTCTGACAGCCGACGACCCTCTCCCTTGCTGATCTCCCCCTTTTTTTTTTTTTCTTTCATCCCTCCTTCTGTGTGGCTTTCTTGGATTTTTTAAGCTTAATTTCGTACCTGTTTTTTACAGCTCTCCTTTAGCCAGTCGTTTGTCGCTCTCCTTTCTCTTCTCCTATCTATATCCTTCGTCTTTATCCTCCGCTACTTGTTCTGTGTCTGTAAATATGTGTCAAGTACTGCTGTGTACGTGTAGTAGAGGCACTTATGGTGTATTATGGACATGTTGTGTTTCTCCTTGTCAAACACTATATCAGAACAGGTGATCATTCACCATTTCACGGTCATGACGCCATTTGTCGACGTACCTAAATGTTTTTGTCCTTCTGTATTGGTATGAAGTAAATTTATTGAGGTTTTAATGGCCCACACATGCACAGAGGATGATGTGCTGTATGTTGCCACCGAAAGACTCTTTTTTAAAAGCACAAACATGTTGTCAATTGTGAAGTTTGGCGTGAAGCCCGTTTAGACCTGCACACCCACACACGAACACACCCAGTGCACACTCTCTGCTAAATGATTGGAACTGATGAGCCGTCAGCAGGGCCCACGTTGAGGTCTTAATTTATGGAAGTGTAGTTATCACATGTGATTTACTGATGTGTACACTCATGTACTTTCACACATAAGCGCGCACACACATTTCTTGCTCACCCTGCCTGTGATGGATGATGAAGGGCCTGTCCCAGGAACTGATGGCCCCATCCCAGGGGTAGGTGAGTTGGGGACTGATGGTCAGGATGATGTACAGTTGAGGTGAACCCACTCTTGCTGGGGGTCACTGCTTATCCGCATAGTCTCTCATGGGCTCTCTTGTGTCTTCTGTAAAACATAAAAAAGAGCAAATGCACCAGCAATTATTGCAGTGATCAGCTTTTAAGTAAAGACTTAACATCTGTTGTTACTGTTAAAGACATAAAAAAACTTGGGATTTTTTTCTCTCCCCTGATACCAAGTTTGAAAATGATTTGCTTTTGGGGATTTATGTGCCTGTTTAGACTGCCCTGAATTGCATGACCTCTGAGTCTTGTTATGACCTTGGAGGACTCATATTCCCTTATTGCACTCATCATTTATCAAAACATGTTGAGAGCCTTGCAAAGCAAGCCTTTTCAGTTGCTGAATTTAGCCACATAAAATGAAACCGAGCGCCAGTTCAACTGTGACGAAAAGGATAATTTGTTTCTTTTGTCGGGCTGAGAATAAACAAAGGATTAGTAACATCCAGTATCTGAGCTGATGTCTGATTTCAATGAAGCTCATCTCAGACACTCTGCCACTGTAAAAACAAACACATAGTGATTCTAGTTCTAGTGATTCATTATTCACAGTAAACCCTAAGAAAACACAAATGCATACACTCTTATCTTTTAACTTTTCCTCTCCAGCATTTCCTTCAAAAGCCACAATGCAAGTTTTGTTCATGCTAAAGCTGTCATCTGACTACTGCTTTTCCACAAAATTAAAAAGCCCAGCTGGACAGACCGCCGTAACCGCACCTACATTTCCCCTCAGATTATCCCTTTTTTTACACATTAGTTTTTTTCCTGGCAGTGAGGCCAAGAGTCTCTCTTTGCCCCGAGCTAATCCTCGTTTCCACCTGCTCCCCTGAAGTGTTGAGCGCTTCGAGCAGCAGCATGCTGGCCAGCTGCCAGATGTCACAGCCTCAGAGTTGGAGGTCGGTTCAGGGTTATTGCAATGGGGAAAAAACTCTTAAACTTTAGGTCAGTTTCCTTTAGGTCAAGAAAAAAGTGCTGGAATCCTTTGGGGTGAACCTGTTGCCTGTAAAAACTCTTTCATTGAATATCAGTGATATCAATCCAAAAAATTGCACAGTTGCTTCATACCAAATAAAGAAACCACTGGCATGTTAGTGTACATTACTAATGTTTAAAGGGTTTCAAAATGATGCAAAAACAGTCATTTTTTACTACAACATTATGAGATCATTGATTTTCTGTCATAGTCTTCTCATTGTAAAGGCCTTTGCGTGAGACAGCTGTTTTTTAGGATTATGTGGTACAAAAGATGACTCATTAGAAACTGTCCATCATAGTCATATTGATATTCAACCGCTGCTAAGAGTTAAATAAAAGGGCTGACCTTGTGGTTCCAGGGCTGTAAGTTTGATTTTTTTGTTAACAGGCAACTCTGGACGTTGGACTGTGCCACAAGAACACTAAGACTTTGTAAATGGTTAATTATAACTAATTTAACTGATACATTTATAGAGATTCACTTCATAAAAGTAATTTAATTTTGTATTTGAATTATGCAATTCAGTAAACAGTGTGTAAGGGCTTTTATCTATCTGACATGAAAACACAACGGCAATTTCAAGGGAGAAAAGTCTGCAATTGTTCTGCTGGTACTCTTCCACAGCCAACTTGTCTTCTTTAATTAAACACTGTACATTTTCTGTTTGTGAAAAGTGTTTGTAAAAGATTTTAAACTGCTTGATATGAAGAGCTAAAGCCAGAGGTATCAGCTCTTTAGTGTGTTTCTCTCACAGATACCAGAATGCTCTTCTGACATATTCTTGGTGGGGATGGGGCTGCGGCTTGGCCGACGCTTCGTGTGTGTGTGTGTGTGTGTGTGTGTGTGTGTGTGTGTGTGTGTGTGTGTGTGTATGTGTGTGTATGTGTCTGTGTCTGTGTGTGTATGTGTCTGTGTCTGTGTGTGTTTCAGAGCCGCAGCTGAAAGGCATCGTGACACGACTGTTCAGCCAGCAGGGCTTCTACCTGCAGATGCAGCCGGATGGAACCATCGACGGCAGCAAGGACGAGAACAGCGACAACAGTGAGTGCAGCATCGTGGAAGCTACAGCTGAAACATTTAATGGCAATGAGTCATTTGGTTATATAACATATTACCACATCTTATAAGCTGTACTTTAGCATTTTTGGCTGAGCTGAAACCACTCCAAAATTTGTTTAAAATGCCATCTCTGAATAGGACTAGCAATCCACAAAAAGTACATTTTTAAAAGGATCTATTCCAAATTCCACACGGCAGAATGCCCTCTTTTCTGCATTGGTTATGCAACCGTATGCATGGTATATAACTGCAGACATAAATGTGTCAAAACCTACTCAGATGGTTTATGAATTATTATCCAGCTCTCTCAAAAGTATACCTTTCACAGTAAGTAAATACAATATTTATGGAGCATCTTGTATTTCTATTCCCAGGCAAAATGAATTCGAATTTCCCCATCCTGGTCTCTCTAAGTACACCATTTCTACTGTGTACACTGCATGATTGTAAGCGGCACATTGTTTTGATTGATTTCGGCTCTGAAATGTTTGTGGTTATCACAGCAGAAATTCCTTTCTAGGGAAAAAAACAAAAACAAAAAACGATTGCATGAAACAACTGTAGCCCTGCAGCTTCACTTCTAGTCACAAAGATCCATCCCTGCAGCCACTTCTTTGCAATATTTCACCACCAATTGACTTTCCATAGTGGAGTACCAGTGGATAAATATTCTCCAGGGAATAGCCCCCTAAAGGTATCACACACCCTTCTGCTCTCACAGGAATAGAAAAAGGGAAAACCAGTAGAGTCCGTAGAGTCTTCTCCTCCTATGGGACGTGACGGCTCAAGGAAGAGGTATATGTGTCGGCGGAGGATAGTCGTCAAGGCGATAATGACTACACTCCCAGACTGGAGTGAAGCCAGACAGGAAACCAATCATGACCTTCTTCTCTAAAACATCCTGCCAGCTGGACCGTAGCAGCCATGCGGTGAAAAAGAACGGTCTCTCCCTGTCACCCATCATTTCATATTTTATAGGGAGCTAGATCTTCAGTACTTATAGCATAAAGGAAATGCCTTCAGGACAAAAAGGATTACTGCACACAATAAAAGAAAAGGAAAAAAAAAACATCTGTATAATGCATATTCTCTGTGAACCTTTTAACACCATTGTGTTCTGAGGGCTGATGAGGATTTTGTTGTATGCAAGGGTTTCCCCACCTCTAGGTAATCCTCTTGTTAAGCAGTCCCGCTGGCCCGGGGATGGAGGAATGCGGTGAATAATTCAGCCAGAGGAAACTAAAAATACCACCTTCCCCGTTTGTACCCAATGAATAATTCTCTATATGAGAAGCCACGAGCTCGGAGATGGTCTGAAGGAAGACACAGAAAGAGCAGAGGTGCAGGAGGTGCAGAGAAACAAGTGTTACAGTGAGATAGAAATGGACTACGTAGATTCGGTATTCATGTCTTGCACTGAACCATCGATTGACCGGCTTGATTATCGGAATAATAGATTACCCCCACCCCTGAGTAACACCACCCTCTGACCTACAGTGACTTCAGCAGTGGTAGATGGAACACAGTAATTTATTTTCAGCGGGAGGTTCAGGGGAAACGATTGGGATTGAGGAGCATGACGGCGCCTGCATACTAGGTTGCTATATTTCTGCACCGGATGACACCAAGTGCTGAGACAAGGACACAACTGAAAAGAAAATAGATTTAGCTGGAGAAATGCATTAAAAAATAAATGGAATTCTGCTTTAATAAAATCCTTGTTTGACCCAAAATATTCAGTAAATTGTGAGGAGTAACAGAATAGATTGTTACTGCAGGATGTAAAGCTGCTTTTGTGGTAAGCAAGACTGGAAGAGCTTCGCTTAACTAACCGCAAGGGCTGTGAAAACACCATTCAATTAATTAACAGCCATGTTCGAATTTGAGCAGTTATTAATTTGTCACCACTTGATCGCCTGCAGTAATTACCTGCACACGCTCCAGAAAGATACTGCTGGTTATGAGACACCTGCCGTATCAGGCGTTCACACTCTGTCGCTGATGCTCCCGACTGATGGACGGGATGAAGCGAGACATTTTCTATTGGTTTCAAGTACTTCATCAACTCTGGCATGATGGAGTGTCACAGACATGTAAATTAAAGTCACTACTAGACTGTATATACGAACACAGACTAACACACCTGTACTCTACTGTATATACCAGCTCTCCCATCTTTAGATTTGCATTTCTCTCTGGATTTTGGAGACGTGCCCTTGGCATATAAAGTTTGGCTCAGTGTTTCTCTAAAGCCTTCCTGCAGGGTTTATTTCCTGCTGCGCCAGTATTCCTCACATCAAATGCACTTCCTTTAGTCAACCTGCAGGATTTGCTTGTAGCCGATTACTGCTCCACTGGAAGAACTGCAGTTTCAAGGATTTCACTTTATTAGGTTGTTTGAACCCATTCTGTCTGGTCCTTTGACGATAGAAGATCCCTGAAAATCTCTTAACTCTGTCCTTGCACCACCCCGGGCCGCTATCTTGTCACTGTGAGAGATAAGATTGAGGTTATTATGGATGAGAAATACTCGTCAGGTGCTTTAACAGTAGTAATTATGGAACCTGTCAACCACTGGAGCTGCAAACAGAAAAGCTGAACATTTAGAAGGTAGCTGAAAAACAGCTCCTGTCAGTGGTGAAATCTGTTGGTAGGCAAATGAGAGCAAGGCAGATCATAATTACAGCAAAATAGTGGACAAGCATGCCATATTTTATGGCCATTTTCCTCCCACTTTACAAGCCAAGGTATTATGGTGGGTATTTTGGGGGCCTTATTGCAAGTATGACTGCTCAGAAAAAGCTAAAATATGTTTTGAGAGGTGGAGGTGCTCCCAGGTGGAACCCTCCTGGGTTTTAGTGGTACGTGACCGAACTGTGGACGGTGCCTCAGAGAGACACTGCCAGTCATCGGAGCGACAAAGGCAGCAGCTATGACAGGCAAATGGAAAAAGGAGCGAGGGGAACAGGCAGAGGAGAGGGAGACAGTTATGACCAGAAAAAAAGTGGTGGAAAAAGAGACTGAGAAGTCTGAAAAAGGTGCTAATGGACTCACATTCTGCCAGTGTAACCCAAACATCTGGCCTCTCAAGGGTATACAAAACTGCAAGAGTGGCTGGTGTGTATCACCCGCACCAGTGGCCTAAGGGCAGAGTTAAACCATTGGCAGGCGAAAGCAGCACGTCAATATTTATTGAGCGAAATTGAGTCTGCTTGGAGGACAGACCCGTGTTGGCACGTCTCCTCACATCCCCGCCAGCTTTATCTGATAGTCCCCATCGCCACTTGCAGAGCAATCATCCCAACAATACAGGGATTAAAGAGTGTCCTCACACCTTCATCACACCAAAGTCACAGTTCTCAGATTCAACAGAACTTACCTACAGAGATAACAGTAAGTTGAATAAAAATTAGACTTGGTTACAGAATTAAAGGGATAGTTTGGGTGTTCTGAGGTGGGGTTTGTATGAGTTAGTTACAGTACATCATATTCAGTGTATTACCTACAGCATGCCCCTACACAGGAAAAGCAATGTACTGCTGTGGAGGGGACCGACACCTAAAAGAAAAGCTTAAAAAAAAAAAAAAATTCAGTATCTATTTAAAGATCAAGTGTGTAATATTTCGAGGCATCTATTGGCAGAAATGGAATATAATATTCTAACTATGTTTTCATTAGTGTATAATGACCTGAAACTTAGAATCATTGTATTTTTGTTAGCTGAGAATGAGGGTCCTCTTTACAGAGTCCGCCATGTTGCTCTGCCATGTTTCTACAGTCTACAGTAGCTCAGAACGTTCAGAGCAAACACTGGCTCTAGAGATACCTTTTCCGGTTTTTATGTTACCTGAAGGCCACTGTGGTTCTCTACAGGCTTGGAAAGGGAGGGTGAGTGGACCTTTAAGTGTGTGCTATATTTAGAATATGTACCTCATATAACACCACTTCAAAACACAGAACTATCCCTTTAATAACGTCTCTTGATTGGCCAAATATCTTTTAGGACCAAACTTTTTTTTTCAAATATAATGTGGTGTCATCTGCATGGTGTTATCTGACATTACAAGCCCTGAAAACAAATGTACTCAATCAACTTATTACTGTGATGTTGATGGGGTCCAACACACAATTTTCTACCAAAGTGTCAACAGTTTTGGATATTTCACTTGAGAGAGTTATGTCTGCGCTGTTTTATCAGTGTTTTAAAGTGGGCAGGGCTCTGTTGGAAAAAGGTGATGTCACAAAGTTCCATAAACCAATCGGCAATATTTGATCAAACTCCAGTTTCATGGTTAATTATTTAGTCAATAAATAGTTAATGTTATAAAGAAATACTTTAAAATTGGCACATTGCAACAGTATAGAAGCTCCCTAATTAGGGATGGGTACTGAAACCCGGTATTAACGGGCCTCGGTGCTAAGTTATAGCTCTGACATTGCCGGTTCTTTTATCTGTACTTTTTAATGTTTTGGTGTAATTTATTTCTATGCTGCAGCATCTCTGTGTCAGGGGCTGATTATTTAATAATAAAAAAGAACCAATGAGTGTTAATAAAGAATCAAACCAGTAACGAGTATCGATAAGAGGAGTAGTATGACTAAAATCCTAACAATACCCATCCCTATCCCTAATGCCAATTACATCTGGTCAGACCAGAGCTGTTGCATATAAAGTCACATAAGTTTGTGACAAAGTACTTTAATTTTGCAAAATCTACATCATCATCCGTGTGTAATTTCATCCCTTTAGCAAAATCATCATATTTTTTTTCAGCTAGGTGGGTAGCGGTTTATACAAAACAACAAGGCTCGTTGGACGATCTGCCTTTTTTTTTTTTGAACCAGAAAGTTTTGGATGTCATCAGTGCTTCACTGTCACAATGAGGTGCATCAGCGTTCCCATTGTCCGTGTCCTCCTGACAGTACTGCCAAAGAACACAGATCAGAGGCTGTCGCGTCTACAAGAGTTAAGTGAAAACTCAATTGTCCTATTCTGTCCTTTCTGTCTGATGTCTCTCCTTTGTCTCTGCCTCTTTGCATCCATCCATCTGTCCCTCTCTCCCTCCCTCAACCTCACTCTGTCTGCTCTGCAGCCCTGTTTAATCTTATTCCTGTGGGTCTGAGAGTGGTGGCCATCCAGGGGGTGAAGAGTGGCTTCTACATCGCCATGAATGGCGAGGGCATGCTCTACAGCTCGGTAAGACACAACCCATTGCATCAGTTAAGCTGCGCATGTGTACGTGCGTTACCGGCATGTGTATTTGTTCATTTACACATGTTGTGTTTTGTTGGGTTTGTTGTCTCTTTTAATATCCTACTGCAGCAAAGACTCTTCTAAGCCCTTTCATCTCCACTCTATTCAAGGGCTCTTCAGTTGTGCCTTTGTGTTGCTGTGCAGCACATATTCTCCTTTTGTTGTCGAAGCAGCACTACACGTTGTACATTTAATTTGACGTCAGGTTCAGTGCTCAGCCCTTTAAAATTGCCTGTTCTTCTTTTAATGGCTACTAACAGAGGTTTGTCATGTGGTAGCTATAAACAGAACATCCGCTTAATTTCATTGTGTTTTTAATATGGATGCTGCTGCTTTGTTTAAAAAAAAGATCCTTTTTACATGAATGTAATCTGAGCTATGAAACGTTTGCACTTGTTTCTGAAGTAGATCTTTTTCAGTCTTTTTTTCTGATATAAGCCAAATGTAATGTATGATTATAAAAGTCCTACACATCCCTTAAAAAAGTGGAATTATCTCACCACATTAGCAGAAATACTCCTCAGGGTTACAAAAAAAAACACATTTCAAGACTCAGCGGGGGAGTAAATATTGTAAAGATGCATATTTTATTTGCAGTGGACGATATGAGAAGCATATAAGCTAGTGTGGGTAGAAGGTGCACAGGCGGGGGTGGACCCAGTCATAGATGGGAGAAAACGTTAAGTCGTATTTGTTGTGCTGAGGACGAAGACTTGCTTCTGGAGCACGTTTGTGGAAATGAGTTGCAATGGGAGAGAGTGTGTGTGTGAGAGAGAGCGAAAGAGAAATGGGGTGGGGGCCCAGGCAGAGATATAGAGACAGGAAAATATCCCTAGTTGGCCTGGTTATATAACCGCCAGTCTCATGTTTCCTAATCCAGTTGAAGATAGTGCAGCAGAAGAGAGAAGAGGACGGGAGGGCTGCACTATACCCACAAACCTCTGCTGAGGGACATTGCGGTGGCCGTCTGATTGCCATCGACTGCTATGATAAATGACCGCCAAGAGCTGGAATTCACCAGCTGCTCATCAAAACTTTTCTCAAAATACTCGTAAAGTCAGTGAAGGACAAGGTGAAGCTGGTGTCTGCTACACTACAACTTACATACAGGGAGCGGCTTTACAGCGAGCGACAGGAGCACAATTTCACATAGACCAGATAAATGTTGTACATGCTGCATTTCTTTTAAAAAGCCTAGTAAATTCAGCGCCATTATTTCAGGAGAGCGAGCATTCTCCCTGAGTACGGCTTGAGCACAACTCGACAGATGTATGAGCACACAAGTTCAAAGAAGGACGTACAATAAATGCGCAGGCTGTTATGACTCACCCGGGCGGATGGATTCATTCATAGCTAAAGGCTCGTAAATAAGTGCACAATTCACACAGCCGTACTATGAGGCTTATAAAAACCCTCCACCCACCTATCTATATCTAATTAAAGCTGAATCATGCCCAGACAGAAGTCTTTTAATTTGTTTTATCGAATCCAAGTTGGGGATGCAGTATGACCTCCCACCCCCCCACACACACACCCTTCATAAAATCATCATTTGCGTCAGAGTACATGATTATTATTCATGAAGTACAACAGGACCTCGGCGCCAAACTGCGGCTTTCAGCACAACAAACCAAACGGTGTGTATACCTTTGACCTTTCTATCCATCTAAATGTTTCCATTAACAGTTGAAAGGCCATTTTAATTAAAGCCATGTGGCAAACAAGCGCTCTGGCCACACGGAGGAGGTCTGGTGTCTCAGATGGGAAGCATGGGAAATTAACATGCATTTGTAAGCAGAATGTGGGTGGTGGGCTGGATCACAGCGAGCCTTATAAGCATTTAAGAGCCACAGAGTGCTCATAAAGAGGCTAAATCAACATTAGCATCTGCGTCTCTCCCTAAATCACTTTATCCACCAGTTTAATTTACCAGTACAGATTATGTTTGTGATAGACAGTGTTGCAAGAGGACTGTAAAGGAGAACATTTCCTTTTATGAGAGCCCTTGTGGTGCAAACACAGCTATAAACAAAGTCCATCACTTTCATGTTCCCATATTTACTTACATCTACTTTTACTATTATTTGTCCAGGTCTTTTCACATCTTTTTCCCTACATCCCTCTATTCTTCTCTATTCTCCATTACACTCTTTGCCTCTCCAAATTATAAAGTTTCTCTGCTTGTTTTGTTGTCTGGTATTGCCTGCCTATGATCTCAAGATGTGAGTCTATCTCTCCCCCCCCCCCCCCCCCCCCCCCGGGAGATAATTACTGAGGGATATCCTCCCATCCCGACGCTCCCTCATTTTTCTTTTTCTCTCCCTGCTGCGTTGCCCTGTCTTGTTAGTGAGGGAATGCGACAAGCTTTGTCTTCTGTACGAGATGACTCTGAGAAGTCGTTGTTTTGCAGCCTTTCATCTAGGTGTCGGGTATCTCGCCAGTCACTTTTTCTCTTGATCAATTAAGTGGTTACGCACATGCCGGTCGCTGGTTGGCTTTTCTGGCTGGGAGCGCAGAGCTGACTGTTGAGGCTGATTGGAGGGTGATGTAGCCACGGGTGAGCAGGGTGATAATGCTTGTGTGGAGTGTTTAGAGATGAAGTGCGTGGGGGTGCAGCATCTACAATGAAGAGCTCCCTTCCATTATTTATAACTCTTCTCAATATGACCTAGTTTACTGCACAGCACTAACCACTGTTCTCTGTCTCTCTCTGTGCTATCTATCTATCTATCTATGTGTAAAGTTGGGCATGTATGATTTTAGTCCGTTTCTGTCCTAAATTTTGAGCCGCATGACTCAATTTATAGACGGCATAGTTTCAGATCATCAGGCTTCGTTTGCCATGCAGTGTACAGAGGGGACTGACGACTGATTAACTCCTCCCGACTGGTCGTCGGACAGTCTGATGAATTTTTATGTCACAAATTTCAGTTAGTCATCCACAGGTCAGTCCCAATGTCCGTACCTTTTTTTTTTTTTTTTTTTTTTAAATCATAAGTAATCAGAACGTAGCTATCAAGACAACAATGTACAACAAATATAGTATAACGTAACCAGCTTACCTCCAGTTCTCTCTGTAAAATGGACAAGCCATACTGTCCACGTCTTCCTAGCCACCCGCCAGTCCATACACACCAAGGCCTGCTTGGGATGGCATGGATAATCAAGGTGGCACATTAGCATTATTCTGACCCGTACAGACCTCTGCTAGGAAACAAACTTTACCTGCCTGAGAGCTTTCAAACAAATCTTTATTAACAACTGTCAACAGCCAGATCGGCCATCAAGGACCGTCGGGGCATGTGAGCACATACATCATGAGCTTTGGCTTTACATCGCAAACAATCTACTCGTACAGTAGGAGCAGGAATTGCACATTTTAAAATGGTACGGCCCCACTTACTCTATCTCACGAACAGACTGTCCATAGCTGTACACACAGCAGCCTCTGAACTGTTTATACTCTCTTTCAGTCGGCTACTAATTTTACTACTTCTTATTTATGTCACAGAAAATATAATGTCACAGTAAAACCTTCACTGAAGGCCCTGAGAGGGAGCTGGTGTGGAAGGTCAGGAAGAGCTTCAGACTTTGTTCGGGCGACAAATCATAATGACCTTTTCAAGTCTTGGTCTTTTTCCCTCCATAGAGTTGGGAGCGTTGCATTCAAAACTTAAGTTAAGTTTGTGTGTTTTGGGGGGGCAATAAGGCTGCAACTAATGATTTCATTATCAGTTGATCTGCAGATTATTTTTTCAATTTGTTGCTTAATTGTTTAGTCTAAAAATGTCAGAAAATGGTGCAGGCACAGTTAGCATTGGTTCAGGGGGCTCACTGAACCCCATGTGGCTGTAAACAGTATTTTTTTATAATAACAGAACAAATAATTAATTGTGATGATGGATAATATCAACCAAGTTCTGTCTTCTTATTGACAATGAGAAACCAACAAGATAGGAAGATAGATTTGCATGTTTTGTTATTTACTTAATAACATTCGACCAAATCTGTCCACAATGAATTTGTTAAATATGCACTTTGTGTTACGCCGTGTAAATAAACTGTCAGTAGTGCGCTCCCTATCAGACTGGATACGTAGCCACTTGAACGCTGGGTGATACTTTCCTACGTTTGTACTGCTTAAACAGAAAACACACATTTATACAATATTTACTGGGAAAGACACACAATATCGGCAGCAGGTAGGAAACTCTCAGGCGATTTCCTGGTGATCTCCCTCCAGTCAGCTACCACCTTATTTAGGTTTTTGAAGTGACATGAGGAGGTACTGTATAGATAACTCCTCATTTCAAATTCTCCAATCAGCAAATACATTGCAATCCATTGACAGGAAAAAATATTAACAGGGCATCTGACAAAAAATCAGCTCATAATAGCGTCACGCTTCACAGCGCAGCGCCTCTCATGGCTGATTAGGACATTCCAGTTGAAAACGATGTAATCAAATTGATTTTGTCGCTGGCTCGTGTCACATTTGGTTAGGAAACTGTGTAATATGTTGATGACACACAGTGTCCCAGTAGACTAGACCTGTCTATGTTGTACACATTACATTACCTCAAGATGTTCTGGTGAACCCCCAGCCTTAAAATTCAGACTGGTTTATGGAAAATGGTAAAAATGCCCATTTACAAAGCCTAAACTGACATCTTTAGCGAGGAGACGGTGCTCTGGGAGTCAGTTTCCTGTATCTGTGTCACATGGATTTCACCACTGCCCTGCCCCAGGTCCTGAGTCTGTTAACTCCAAGTGAACGTGAACACAGATTTCACAGCCCTCTTCAGAACACTAAAATGGCATTTTTCAGACAGACAAATGTAAAATCTGGTGAAAATGATTTTTTTTTTATTTTCCCAAGGCCTTTCACTGTCTCAGCCACACTCATGAGATCTGGTAACTAACGTCCGCTAACGCCATCTAGCTAACTGATTTTCGTAATGCTAAAATAGTTAGCTACGAAATGAACCTAATCATCCATCCACACAACGTGCGTGCGTGCGTGTGTGTGTGTGTGTGTGTGTGTGTGTGTGTGTGTGTGTGTGTGTGTGTGTGTGTGTGTGTCCTGTACCATTTAAAACCACTGGCAGAGCTTGTAATGCATCATCTTTATCATAGAGCATCTTTGATTGATAAATGACCTCAGCAACTAATTGATTATTAACACTTTGGGGTTTAATTTTTTTGTCAATGGCACCAGTGTACGTGCATATTATAAAGTTAGAAAGTATAAATGTATGTGTTGATGGTGCTAATGACAGGTAATGAATTAATAGTAATCTCTGGAGGTAAAGAGGGGGAGGGAGGGAGAGCGACAGCAGAGCATTAGTATGTGTTTGTAGTTTGAATCTGGCCATTAACCATCAACGTCCTCTCCGGAGGAAGTTCAAGGAAGGACAGAACAGAACATTGTCGGAAAGTGATTGACTTTCAAAGAGAGACGGAGGAAATGATAAGCAGGGAGGGTAGGGACAGAAAAGTGAGAAAAAGAGAGTTTTTCAGTTTAAGTAACGTCTAGACAATCCCCGACCTGAATCTCTCCCAGAATAATAATGAGCTCCCCGGGAGTTCCATGGCAGGCCTGGGATTCTCACCGAGGCCTAATCTCTCTGATACAATGGCAGCTCAGCCCCCCACCACCACCACCCACCTATCCTCTGCATCTTTATCCAAAGTCAAAGGATGCCTGTCGGCAGCAGCAGGGCTCCTTAATGTGGAGCCGGAGAGCTCCTCAGTCCTCAGTATCTGATTTGGATTCAGGAGGCGTTCAACCCAGTTCTGTTGGCAACCCAGTTTCATAGCCATTACATCTTGCTCGCTTACTTTGTGTTTCATTTGACATTTCCTACACCTGTCCTGCACCCCCACCTTCCACAAGCTCCCAACACAAACAAAACCTACTGCACTGTTGTGTTTCACATTGTGTGGCAACAGACGACACCCACCCAGTGCTTCCCACAATTTGTTCTTCCATTTTGAATTGTTTACATTCATGTTTATATGGGCGATCATAATTTCTGTTGTCTAGCTTTTGTTGGTGCATTCCCCCACTTTGATGGACAAAGCCATTTGTTAAAGTAACTGCCGGTTACCATCACATTGGTTGATTTGAACCAGCTCTGGCTGGTACAGCTTAATCAAAAGGTAACTTTTAGGTCCTCTTCTCTGCATTTTGTTTCACCAGTTCATCTTTTCTTCTTCATGTTTCATAACTAATTTGCATTTCTGCTCTGTGCAGTCAGCACATCTGTGTATTACATCACCCAGTGCTGGAAGAAGTACTTACTTTTATTTAAGTAAAAATACCACAGTGTAGAAATATTCTGCTACAAATTAACCTCTTCATCCCGTACTGTCCACAGTGGGTAGAAATGGAGCAAATATGATTAGAAGTTTTTTTATAAAATGGTCACGATATCCTGACAGCATCAACAGGTAATCTAAAAAAAAAAAAAAAAAAAAAAAAAATCATGTGTCTCTGTGTCCTCCGGTGCTCCTAATGACATCTGCGAGATTTCACATACCGGAGGAAAACAACCAATCAGAGTCCAGCTGGAGCCTGTGGTCTCTAAGCAGCTGTCAATCACTCACAAACTCTGATCAACCGGTCAAACTAGGCAGCGCTGATCAAATATGAATCGATACTGTAATATCTATTTCTCATTTCAAATGTGTCAGAAACATCTTATAGTTACTGTTTAGCTGTAAAATGACAACGGTTGTGAGGAAATACCAAGCACCACCCACCAGCCGGAGCACAGCCAATAAGAACGCTCTCTCTCAGTGTGACCTGTGATTGGCCAGTCTCCCATCATGGGCTAGATGTTTCATAGCTCTGAAAACAGAGCCATGAGGAGGTGCAAAAATTTAGTTATCTCTCAAATTTTTGCCCAATGACGCCAAAAATATCCTGCCTACTGCAGCTTTAAATGATGATCATCAATGTTTCGCATGATGGAAAAATGTTTTATAGTGATCACAAAGCTTCAGTATGTTAAAGTGTCATGACTATAGAACCTTTTAACAGGATTCAAATTATTGTTGATCATCATTTAACCCTAACATCTACCAAAACCCCACTGACATACATTTAATAACACAAGACAACTCTACCCCTAAATGGTAAATGGACTTTACACTACATGTCAGCATTTACCCATTCACACACACACATTCATACACTGATGGCTCCTAAGGTGCCAACTTTGCCCATCAGGATCTACTCTAAATAGTTAACTACTCTAAATTTATCTCATTCACACACTGATGCCATCGGGAGCAATTTGGGGTTAAGCATCTTGCTCAAGGACACATCGACATGTGACCGGAGCAGCCGGGGATCGAACAACCTGCTCTACAACCCCAATGTCTGCTTTCATTGGAAACAGCTGATCTGCTCTGATAGCATGCGTCGTCATTCCCTCTCTGTCACAGTCGCTTTGCAAACATTACGCTAATCTTAAACAATTTAATATGTAAACATGTGGACTGCATTTAAACCAGGCCATTTTCACATGGTAGCAGGCCTACTGTGAGCATCGCAGCTTGCACATGGCATTTTACTTTACTTTCTTTCCACCACTGACATCACCTGCAGTCTTGAGTATGTGCTTGTAGAGCACCGGATGCAAACAAAGCTCATGGTATCACTGATGGTCAAAAACTCAACAGTCAACTGTGATTCAACTCATTTATTAAAGATTTTAGAAATTTAAGATTTAAGAAGTTTTGTGCCTGAAGAGTCACACGTGTCCATTTTAAATTATAGTAGAAGTTGTAAATTCAGCTGGCAGTCTTTGGTTAAAAACTGATGGAAATTTGTTGTGTGCTGAAACTGCTAAAACATTTATATTCTGTCCCCAACTTCATGGTGTTCATTCACTGCACTTCTGTGTTTATTTATCTTCAGCTCCCTAATGGTGGCGAGTGAGCCGTCTCACATGCCCGGTTTCACTAAGTCCTTTGTCTTTCTCCTTCAGATCACCACAGAATATAAATAAGCATCCTTGTAAACAGTTTGCCATCACTAAACACAGCCTTTTAGTGCTGAAATGAGGCACATCTTCTTTTTTTTTTTTTTTTAATTTCCTTGTTTTGCCATGATAACGACTTTGGTTGATTACGTATTCTTGGCAGAGGAAGCAACAGCGCGACAGCATGTGCATGTGAGTATTGAGTGTTGTGTGCGCATGTGGCCGTTCGCCAGCGTGTATTTCTGTGCATTCCCTTCTCTCTGTGGTTCTGCGGTTCACGCGTCCATTAAGAAGATCTCATTAATCACGGGAGACTCCGACCCCGTCTCTTCACCTCATATTTCCACTCAGTCATCCACAAACAAGGTGCTCTGTCAAACACTTCAAAGTCACTTACATTCCACCCCTATCATTCCCAAGCCACAGCCAGGTTGCTTTCTAAACTGCTCCTAGCCTCTTCATAGACAGTAACAGAGTGCTGTCCTTGTGGGTGAATTTGGAGGGGATTCTACTGCGTGTCAGCAAAGCAAAGTGGCTGATTGTGAAGGGTAGGGTATCGGAGTGCACTTATGTGCATGTGTGCCTGATTTTGGCATCCAAACAGAGGAAGAAAGGGCAACGCCTGCTGGTGTGTAATGTATCACTGTCTGCCCCCTACCCACTCAAACACATATGTTCACACATAAACACACACACAGCCAGACAGCTACGACGCGACCCCTGGTGCCCCGACAGAGGGAGCGACTTCTGCTGTTTGACAGTGTGTCGGCAGGCCCAGATAAAGTCCGCCGCCAGCTCTCCACAGAGCTTGTCCTCTCTCCTGCTGACCAGCTAGACGTTTCCACACAGACGACCATGTGACCTCACCTTCCCCGAGTCCTTTACACAGCCTGCTACTCACTGCTGTGTCTTATAAATGAAGCGGTCACACACACTGAGACTCATTTAGCTAAGCTGTGGTGTGCCAAATGAGCAAACACACACATACTCTTTAACTGCATTGATTTTGATTGGGTGACAGCTGCACTAATCAATATTTTTACATGAACGATAGGTCAAATGTCTACATTTAAATTGAAAGGTGTTGCTTATAGTGACGAACCCATCGAGAATTATCACATAACTCTTCCCTCAACTCTACTGAGCTTTTTAAGCATCTTTCATCTCATTGTTTTGGTTTTAGGGACAAAAACTGTTTTGCTTTGATTCACTCTCACAGCTCTCATCAGCCCTGTTTCCAGTCGCAGCTGTTTTTTTTTTTTTTTAAGCAAAAATGCTCTGATAAAGCGATAAAGCTCCGATAAACCAAACAGCAGATGGACAAAGTCTGTCAGACAAAGACAAATGACTAGCTGGAAGTTGGCCACAACAAATGTAAAAGGCCCAGAACAAATGTGATTAACAGAAAAAAAACATGGATTCAAGCAGGCGTCAAGCTCTCGCTGTTGCTATGCTATTGAATTATACTGTATAGTTCACTGTAATTAAATAGCACTAATATCAACCTTTCATTTGCATTTGCCACTTATACACTCATGTTCCTATCACATCTACCGGCATCAAAACATGAAGGAAGTGATTAAGTAGTAAAGCCCGCCTTTTGCTTGATTTGATTGGCTGCCTGGGTCAAAGGTCACATTGACAAACGGTGCAACTCTGCACCTTGCATCAAAAAGTTGTGCACCTAAAAAAAAACGCTAGAAAAGAGCACACAGCAAGTGTGCTGCACCATAACGAAGCAATGTTCTTGCTGGCGCCACGTTTCTAGCACGACGTCGCAGTGTGATGGGGGTTGCCCCCAGATGGCCAAAAAAATCAATACGTTTAACACGTCACACGTTAGAGTTATTTATGTAATGTGGAAACAGCTTTTAAAAGTAATTTCACCTGTATTATAACAACACTCATTTCCTCACTTACCGGTAGTGGTGTCTAACCATGTAGATGAGGTTCATTTGTGGTGCTTAAAGCACTGAAAAATGACTTTTAAAAAAACTCAACAGCAACAGTCAACAAAGTCAGTGTAACCTTAATTTTGATAATCCACAGACCTCACTGTGAACAGCTTTCATTTGAACTATTTCTTCAAAGAAATCCACAGCAATGACAGCATTTTTTTCAGGAAAGACACTGCTGTGGAAATTTGAATTGAATGTCTTAATGCTTTACCAGTAAAATTACTTCCAAAAATACCTCCATTGTAGTTTAAATTGAGTTTAAACGGAAAATTCAGACTGACCTCTCAAAACCTGGGTAACATCAAACATTATCTTCATGACTAGATAGTGCTACAGGTAACAGAGAAAATAGTTTTTTTGTAATTTCATTCTTTATCTTTCACTTTTTTTTTTAAAAGGGGACATATCACGCTCATTTCCAGGCGTATACTTGTATTTGGGGTTTCTACCACAACATGTTTACATGCTTTAATGTTCAACAAATACATAATTTTCTTCATACTGTCTGTCTGAATATACCCTCTGTCTGAAACACTCCCATTTTAGCACCTGTCTCTTTAAAGACCCTCCTGAAAAAGCCAGTCTGCTCCGATTGGCTTGTGAGAAAAATTTCGAGCCACCTTTGCAAAGGTAGCGGTCAAGGTGTAAATGGATGGTGAATGGACTTCCATTTATATAGCGCCTTTCTCGACCACTCAAAGCGCTTTACACTACATGTCAGCATTCACCCATTCACACACCCATTCGGACACGGATGGCAGAGGCTGCCATGCAAGGTGCCAACCCGCCCATCAGGATTCATTCACACAAGTTAAGTATCTTGCTCTAGGACACTTTGATATGTGGAATGGAGGAGCCGGGGATCGAACAGCCGACCTTCCACTGACCTCCGCCCCATATAGTTGTGGGTATGGATGTGTTCATTTAAGAGAGCTGGATACAGCGTTGAGACGGTGCCCCATTCATCTATGAAAGTTGCTCAGTGAGGCCAAAATGGCTCGACTTTTGACTGGAAAGGTACATGGATCTCTCGGCAATCTTCTGCATCCAACATGTTGCGTCCGCTCTGTCAGGTCGTCACAGTCTGGGTCTCATTCACATGAACGGAAGAAGGGAAATAACTCTGGTTTTGGCTATTAGTGCGTTTTACAACTTTTAGGACCTAATGATTTAAATAAGGGCTATTAGAGTGTTCATACTGGGGAGTTGATTTACCAAAAGGAAAAAAAAAAAAATAGCCACTGAGTTACAGACATCTCTTTTCTCTTTTGGGATCAACGACCGTCGTTCTTCCTGGGTGCTTGGTTGTGGGCGATAGATTCTAATGAGACTGCATGTGACAGGAAGGAGAGCCAAATGTTAATGGTTTGTTGAATCACATGTTTTCTGATCTAGGCAGCCCACAAATACAGACTAGGTTGCATGTCAGTGTCTCTATTTTACAGTTTGTGGGTCGGTAGGTGCTCTACATAGCCAAATGTATGTGACAAGTACTGAAAAGTGAGGTTTTCATCATATTTCCCCTTTAATGGCTCTTCCTCTCTTTATGTGTCTATCTCACAAACATACACATAAAAACAGTCACCTCCAGCAGGAAGCAGAATTGTACTGTCAGTCATCTGGACAACCTTAAAAAGGTCACAGAACACTGCAGGAGAGATATTAATGAATGAAACACATCACCGAAACCCAAACATGTACAGACACATACTGCACAGTGCAAAGCCTGCCTAAAGTGAGACGTTACAAAATCCACCAAGCCAGCTGTTCCATCGTTATCTTCATTAAATTCACAAATGAATGCATCTTAGATTAGGGGTTAGACAGTCAAGAGCATTGCTTCGCTTCCTGAACTGTCATGGCAATAATCTGGCACTGCTTTCCGTCCTGACAGCGTGGTAGCCGATATCTGGCTCGTCATTCCTCTCCACCTCCTGTGTGTCCCCTTCACTTTCTCCTTGACTTGCTGCTTTGATAATGAAGCAGAGAGATAACAATCTTCCATTGTTCACCATTATTCTAATAAGACTATCATTACTTTGATTTTCAAGGATTTATGTGTGTTTTAATATAGTATGTTTACTGACCTTGGCAGTGTGCATGTTAGTGATGAGAGCCAATATTGGCAGAGTGAAACAGATACAGCTTTCTTTTTTTTTTTTTTCCCGAAATGAGACCATTAAAATCATCCGCCTGTTTTGTTGCCGGTTATGCAGGCCATATTTGAGTGGATTTCATGTGTGCCTGCATTGATTCATATGTACTGTATGCATTCCTTAATGCTTTTTTGCAGGAGATGTTCACACCGGAGTGCAAGTTCAAGGAGTCCGTTTTCGAGAACTACTATGTGATCTACTCGTCCACTGTGTACCGGCAGCAGGAGTCGGGCCGGGCCTGGTTCCTCGGCCTCACCAAGGAGGGACAAGTCATGAAGGGCAACCGGGTCAAGAAGACTAAGCCCTCGTCACACTTTGTGCCCAGGCCCATCGAAGGTATGAGACAGGCAAAACAGCTTTGGAAAAGTTTTTAAAGTGGTCTTGTTCCACTACTTCCTATGTACTATAAATTGGGTGTACTATGCTGGAAATTACTTCAGAAAGCATTCAAAGAAATTTTCAGATTTCCTACCCATTACATGACAATGTGATATGAAAACAGTTATTTAGTTAAAGCCCTTAAATCCAGTACAATTATCCTAATTTTGTAGTGGTTGCAGTAACTTTTAAAACTCTATGTTTAGGGTTAGGGTTGTAAAGCATTATCAGGCCTTGTTTTCATCAAACCAAGCCCAGTAAGCAATCAAGAAAGACACCCGAAAAACCTTTTTGTGATTCTTGAATTTAAAACATTTTGGTTAAACACACAAATATATATATTACTAATCTGAAACAGGTTTTAATGTCTCTCAAAGTTCCATTATTGAAACTAGTGGTTGCTCTAAAGATAGGAAAGACTTTTTAAGACTTTGTAATTTTACGTATAGGCATTTGCAGTTAATGGGCTTCTCTGGTGTAGTCTTTTACATTTGTAAATACTTATTATTATTATATTTCATAAGTGTAATATGTACAGAAGCAATACAGGAATGATATACAGGTATAACAGGATTTGATGACTTAGCAGATTATTGTTATTATTAAATTGGCTTAAGAAATTAGCTAACTTACTTTGTTGCTGAAAGTTAGATGACAGAATATCGATACCGCTCATGTCTGTATGCGAAATATGAAGTTATAACCAGCAGCTCTAAATCTCACCAACACCTACATCTTGTTTCTTTGGTCAAAATGCCAAGTCGTGGTGTTATCACCACTTTTACACTTTTTGAGCAGATCAAACTACAAAATATAATGGGTTAATTAGTGAGATTTAGTGCTCGTAGGTGAACTTTGTCATCTTTTTATTAACAAGCCAGGAAAGCTTTCCTTCTTTATGCTAAGCTACATTAACCGCTGTTAGCTGTAGCTTCATGTTCAGCATAGACATATAACATAGACACACATACAGACATGTAGACTGTTTTAATCAAACACATGGGCTGTTGTGAACGCGGTAATCGTACTCTGATGCAGACCAAACCAAGAGAGGTCGTTTCCATGTGAACAAAACACAGGCTGCCTGGTGCTGGTATTTACTGAGTTGAACACAGGTAAACGACAGGTTAACATGAGTGGGAGAGGACTGGCATGGACTTCTGCAGAAGTCAAATATTTGCTAGACATCTGGGCCGAAGAGAACACAGAACATACTAAACAAAGTCCACAAGAAATAGTGAATAGGGAAAAAAATTGACAGCAATATCCATAGTATAATAGTATAGTATATTATAGTATAATAGTCCATGACTCCCTGCATAGAAGTGACACGACTCTTATCTTACTTTATTTGGTCTGCATTAATTTGTGCACTGTGAAACCGAACCAAACTAAAGTAGAAAACAAATCAAAAGTATCTATTTCACTCTGATTCGGACTAGCCAAACAAACTATGGCTTGCACCCTGAAAGTATTTCCCAAAATGCTGAACTACTTTTCAAAGTCTATTGTTATTAAAGTCAACTTATTGTTAAATGTCTCCTGTAGCATGTTTCTAGTGACAGCAGTGTTCGATAGATCTCATGAACACTTGTCAAACAATGTGGCCAAAAAAAAAAAAAAAAAAAGTGCTGACATGGCCCTAATTCCCTGCCTGGTATAACTGTCCCTCCAGCCTCACACCTGACCTTGTCTCTGTCTGCACATCCATCTCTCCAATCTCCTCTCCATTGTCCCCTGTCTGAGCTCCTCCTCTCTTTGTCCTATCGTCTCCTCTCCCCTCCTTCCTCCTCCTCTCCTCTCTTTACATCTCCAACAGTTTGTATGTACAGGGAGCCATCAATGCATGAGATAGAGGACAAGCACCGCTCCAGGAAGAGCTCAGGGACTCCCACCATGAACGGAGGGAAAGCTGTCAATCAGGACTCCACATAGCAGCGGGGGGAGGGGCTTCCAGCAGGGGGGAGTGGCCTCATCCTGACTCAGGGGGAGGGGCCATAGGAAAACTCACAGCCCACCCCTTAAAAAATACACACCACCATCCCCCTATGGAAAAAAATGGAGGGTGTCGGGGCGACGAGGAGCTATTACCGTACACCCAAGACGACAAAAACAAAACTGAACTCTTGCCTGTGAAAACCTTTTAGATGAATTAATACGAAACCAGAGGAAATATATAGAAAAAAACATTTTCAATCAGGACTTGACCAACATTTTATGCAAAAAAAAAAAAGAGAAAAAGCTGTGACAAACAAAGGAATGGTGGTCTCTCTTCACACAAATACAAATATCTATCATTTCCAATTTATGCTGTGAAAAACAAGCTTTAATACATGTTCGATTTTCATACACTGGTTTCTTTTCTAAACACTATTGCACTCTCATGTGCTCTATTGTGTTATTGTTGTCAGTAATAACTATAACATCATCATTACTAATCTGTTGTATCTTATCATCCCAGTTGCAATCATGGTTATTCTGGCTTTTTGTTTTTGAGACTGGATATGTTTTTTCCAACTATTCTTATATTTTCTCTCTCATAGTTTGATCATGAATGCACTGTCACACTACCTGCTCTGGTGTGAGGGTAAGACTGAATGTATCTGATAGTTCTCTGTGTTGGACTCCAACGGAAACAGAGTGCTTATAGGGTGGGATGTAATTTACTCAGGTGTGTACTGTTAAGTGTGACTACCAGGACAGATAGGGCTGTTTCAAGTACTCCAACATGAACTCCCCTATATTGTTCTGCAACGACGGGACAAGACTGATTCAAGCAATATAATAGAGAGCAGTCTAGTATGTCTCTAAATATTAGTAATAACAAGCTGACAACACATCCCTGTGGTTGGTGTGTTTTCAGTAGAGAAGACTGACAAAGAAAGTTGTGCAAGTAGGTAAAAGTCTGAGTTTTGATATCGCTTCAATATACTCTTTCACATTTGCAAGGATCATTAGGTTTTAAGTAAAGAGATGTCCAAACTGCTAAAGAAAAGTATTTTCTCCAAAAGCCACGGGGAAGATAACGACCAGCATCATCAGCACTATGAGCCATGGCCAAAAAAAAAAAAAAAAAGGTCATTTTACATCTACACCTCAAGAAACACAGAGCCCTTTCTCTGCTGTTAGCTCGGCTAAAAATATAATCATATAACAGTATTCATGCCTTTGAACTATATGGACTACATTTTTTTTTTCTAAGCAAGAGAAAGTTGTTTTGGCAGGCCCGGCAGTGGGGATATGTGTTGAATAGTTTTCAAGATTATTTGTGTTCCTTTTATTGTGAAAGCATTAGAGATTTCTCAACACTGGTGGACAGGGTGCCTGACTGTTTAACAATCCCCTGACCTGACTTGTATTATAAGGTCACAATCATTAAGACTTTCCCACCACAATGGAAGCAGAGTGTCTCATTGAGGAACCACTTCATCTGGATTTAGCCAGGTTCGGGGAGGATGTCACCGTTTGTTTTCTCTGACGTGGTAACCCGTACCGTCTCCGTGCCCCCTGGTTTTGTGACCCATGAAATGAGACATTTGCTGCATGGTGGAGAAAAGCTTTCATAAATCAACATACTGACAGGGCTGTATAAATAAGGTGAATTGACTGGTACACCACGTACGCTACATAGCTCATTCCTACTCCCCGATTAGTTTGTCTAACTCAGGAAGTCCTACAATTGTTCCACGAAGGGGGCCAGACATAAAGGCTGGCTGCTCGTTGTCCAGCACCCGTTGCACAAAGCCTGGCCACCGGTGTGGTGTTTAAAGGGGGTTGGAATGGTGTTTTTATTTTTAAAAAGGTGGTGTATAGCTAGGCTTAGCCAGGTTAGAAAGGTTTAAAAAGTGATTACAGGAGCAGAGACAAAGCATGAACATCGCATGACTGTAAGAGGTGATGTAAGCTTGGTTCGATTTTGAGGCGAGAGCTAATAAAAGATTACTTTCAGTTTCATAAAAGGTTGTTTCAAATTTGGGGAGAATCAGTCCAAAACTTTTTTATGCAATGTTTTGATCAGTATTTTTAGTGAGAGTTTATACATCTCTCCTATATCTGGTTGGAAATCACATGTTAAGTTGGTGGTATGTACAGTAAATAGCACACATTCAGCTGCACAAAGCAAACCGCAGTGAAATATTATCATGGATCTGGTGTAGAGAGCTAACAGTAGCTTAGTTCAACTTCCACAGCATAACACAGATACAAATACAGCATATTAAATATGACACTGAAAGTCAACAGGCAAGACCAGCATATAGAAGTATCTTTTTATAGAGGTTTATATTGGTGCAAATGATATACATGTGGACTTAAACCAATGCATGAAATTGGATGTACTTGATGTCAACGGTTGACAGCAAAAGAGAGGATTTGAGAAAGGGATGAATAAAGCCAGGCGGTAAAAATAGCAGATGTGAGAAGGCAGTAAAGGAGAGCACTTTTCGGGGGGTTTATTGATGTGTGAAAGGGTGACCAAAGGCTTTGGTTGTATGTGATATTAAATATAATTTAATATTTTTTATGTTTGCAGATTATTTCACTGCATTGGAACACGCTCATATTATGCATTATGAATTGTGAGATGAAATAAAAAATATGCATTGATAATAAAAATCAGAATGAAGTTAGTGATTGTTTAAGAATAAAGACTATGTTATCAAAAACGTTCACCTACACGCAGTGACTGATTCAATATGTTGTTGATCATGACTGACAGTTATGTGTGTCTTTTTATGTATTAATGTCACTCTTTGCAACAACAAGAGAAGCAGCAGGATAAGCAGACAAACTGAATCATCAGCGTGTTTTTTTTTTTTTTTTTTTTTTTTATGCGGTTCACATTCAGAAAATCCAATCCGCTTCCTCTGTCAATTCACCGAGGGTGATTTATCTTCTCACTAGCCCCTGAATCCGATGTGTCATTTTGGGATGGCGCTCCTTCGCCCTTAATTCTCCCGTTGTCATGGAAACAGACCTTCCGTGTGGTCTGCAAGGAGAATGAGGAGGAGGAAGAGGAGGAGGATGAAGGCTCCCCTGACTTTCAGGACGCAGCTTGTCTTCTCTCCTACATGATGGCTGCAGCAGGGAGGGGGGGAGTGGTGGTGGTGGTGATGGGGTTATGTTTTCTTTTTCTATTTTTGTGTTTCCTTCAGTTACAGCCGAGAAGAGTGCAAATTTATAGGTAGTCACAATGAGAAAGAAAGGGGTGAAAGAGAGAAATCGAGAATAAAAAGAGGGAGGAAAGGTTAAAGGTGCTAAATGCAAGATTAGGAACATATCTATTACCTCCGCATGGCTCTCAACATGGCAACGGCTGAGCCGGTGGCTAGCGGCTAATGGTGCTAACTGAGCTAACAGTGCAAACAATGGCAATAGTGCTGACAGAGCTAACAATGTTAACCTGAGGGGGATACCGGCGGGTGAGTGTTACACTTGTAACCATCATATGAGAGCAGTGCAGAGCGGCGGGAGCGACCTAGCTGGTGGGGCACGCTCACATGCACGAAAACGCACAGCTGGCCCGGCTATGTCAGCAAAGCACAGTGAAACACAACTCAAACACACAATCACACACAAAGAGGGAGGGAGGTTTTATATTTTTTATATTTATGAAATCAGTCTTTCAAAGGTTGTAGCGGGCTCAGTTAGAAAGCTAGTGAAGATATCATATGAAACTACAAAACCTAAGGAATCCATAAGTACCAACCATTTTATACTACCTTGTTTTGAAGGAGGATCAATAACGCTCCAAATTTGCGCTGAACTGTGGCAAGGAAAAACTGTCAAGGCCATTTTCAAAGGGGTCCCTTAACCTCTGACCTCAAGATATGTGAATGAAAATGGGTTCTATGGGTACCAACGAGTCTCCCCTTTACAGACATGCAACTTTATGATAATCACATGCAGTTTGGGGCAAGTCATTGTCAAGTCAGCACACTGACACACTGACAGCTGTTGCCTGTTGTGCTTGAGTTTCTCATGTTATGATTTGAGCATATTTTTTATGCTAAATGCAGTACCTGTGACGGTTTCTGGACAACATTTGACATTGTTTTGTGTTGTTAATTGATTTCCAATAATAAATATATACATACATTTTCATAAAGCAGTATATTTGCCCACTCCCATGTTGACAGGAGTATTAAATACTTGACAAATCTCTCTTTAAGGTACATTTTTGAACAGATAAAAATGTTTGGTTAATTTGCGAAAATAAAATTTTTATTCGATTGACAGCCCTAATCTTTATATAGCAAACAGTTGTTTGCTGCCACATTAATGCTCTGAATATCATATAGAGAACCTTTAAAGGCAAACGTTGTTTTCTCATGTGCACACTTCTTGCCATTCCACACAGTTTATCCTCTGTATTGTTGATTCATCTTTACATCACAGTACTCTTCACTTCAGCTAAAGCTCCACATAATTGAATAAAAGTCTAAAGTCATGCAAGCGGGTCTACGAGGCAGCGGTGCTTTGAGCTAAATGCTAACACACATGGCAACCTGCTCACAATGACAATGTCAACATTCTGATAGCAGATATAATGTTTACCAGGCTCGCCACCAATGTGTTAGCATGTTAAACACTAAACACATTTTTCAGTTTTTACTGAGACTAAGTTTTACAAGCATATAGCCATAAACCGAAGTGCTGGAAAAAAATTAAATTTGTGCGAGATGAAAAGGAAAAACCAAAGTTATTATAGCGCTAATTCATCCTGAAGGAGACACAAATGTATAAACCAAATTTCATGGCATTTTATAGCTATCAAAATGTGAGTAACCCCAAAATCACTGAGTAACAACAGCTCACGTTTTATCACATGCCGTCTTGTTCACTGCATCCGCCTCTGTGATTAACTTTCACTAAAGGGCAGAAACAAGTCAAGGTCAGCTATTCAGACACCCATGGGAGTTGGCAGTCTAAACAGGGTCATCTGTTTAGATACACATCGGGACGGCAAGGGCTGCAAACAGCTTGAAGGCCGCTCTCCTGTGCTCTCCTCATCTCACATCCACCTGTACTCCCCCACCTTCCCTCCTTTCCTTCTGTGTGGATTGAATGACGCAACCTTGGACTCCATGGCTGTTTTAAAATCTCCAGATGTACTGAAATGTTCATAATAACCATAATAGCATTGCTATAGGCTATATCTTTACTCAGATGTATTATTTAAATCATTATCATGTTAATTACATGCTGGCAGTTAGAATTAGCATGATAAAACAGTGAATCTACCACAGTACTAGCTTTCAAAAAGTAACTTTTTCAGCTCTTTTCCTTATTGAAATGATGTGTATCTGTTTCATTATGGCCCTTGCAACCTTCAAATACTCTTTGCGAGGTTAAGCTAGACAATGCTAATTTTGCATGGAATATAAAGTATGCCTAAATCAAAATAACCTTGATTTCAAAGAGAAATATCTGATCATGTCACCATCATTTTAGTCAGCAAACTGGCTACTAGCCAAAGCTTCACAGCAAACTGGACATACTGGATAACACAGGAAAATAAACAATGAGGGTCAACAGTTTGTTGATTTTGGTTGGAAACATTTCTTTACACAAAGTGTGCATCAGGAGCTATGAAATATGTTAACATCAGATCAGTAAAGAAAATGGCCGGTTGGACTTAGATGTAGGGTTAGGTTATATTGGAATATAGTGAATAATTATGTTTGATTGCCTATTTCAGTGCAAACCATTCAAAGTGGCAATTTTGTGTGTGTGGTTGGGTTTGACCTCTCCTCTCTTCTAAAAATTCAGCTGATCTGAGTCCGACGTTAATGTATTGGCTAATGTTTGTTTTAACATTTTTACTTTTTTTTTTTTTATGTTTTCACACAGTCGTCATATACATGAAATGTCAGCAGGGTGGCAAAGTCCGCCCATCTTTCTGTGCAACACACCTAAAGTTCCCTCATAGTTTGGTCCATGATGTGATATCAAAGAAGCACAGAGGCAAACTCTGGTACTTTTTTGACAATGGCTACTAGATGGCGCTGCGGTCGTGTTGCCACCATTTTTGACTGTAATTGACAATGAGTCCATAGCCATGAATGTATAAAGTGATGTCAGCAAATCAGAGGATGATCTAATTAGTATGTTGTAAAAGTTGTAAAATTCACCAATAGCCAGATCCACAGTTATTTTCCTCAGATCAATGAACGTGCATCAGACCCTCGGGACTGCACCGCACTGCATGTTCATATGGCATATCCGGTTCTGCCAGCTTCCTGCTTGCTGTGGTTGTAATAGTGGTTATACTGGCCGTAACACATTGCTTTTATTATCTCATAATACACCAATGGGCTGTATGCTGTAAGCCTGTGCCGTGGTGGATGTCTTAGTATCTCCGTTTCCAAACAACTGGCTATCGGCCAGTAGCTAGTAGTGCTAGTAGCATGACATAAATAGATTTTAATGTAGTTGCAGGCTATTTACTAACACGCAGTGCAAACGCATAGGGCCCAAACTCTTATACAGCCATGGCCTGAAGTCTATTGTAAATCGACTTTGGATCTCCTTGACATGAAAAATTTTGACATTGCTCTCAAAATCTGTGTGCTGGATTTTTCTAACTTCCATTTATGTCCATTGCTCACTTTAAGCTCCTCGAAGCAGCGAGACAATATAAGCTAAATAAATAAGTAAATAGTTATAGTAGTATGCACATTTAAAATATTTTGTTCACCACAGGCCATTTCTGTAGAGACATTAAAATGATGACAAGAGAACAGAAATAAATTTGTTTTACTTTTTGTACGGCACGTTTAACTGCTGTAATTATGGATGTCGACCCAGGAATGTATGATTGACTTACTTCTTAGCAATATTTTCTTTGGTTAATAGTTCCTTCAAATAAAACTCAGGATTTTGTGTTTACAACATGGGAAGTCATGTACATGACGTGCGTGGCGTTCAAGTGGTTAAGTCGTGAAGAACACTGCTGCTAAGCAATGGCAATAATAATGTTACTGTCGGCATCTAGAAGCTACAGAGGCTAACACTTTAGCAAGCTAGCAAGTAGGTAACATAATGCAGTCAAAGCAAAAACATAATGACAGTACAAAGATGAGGTCACTGGGAATGTCAGACATATTAAGCCTCAGACATAACAATAACAATACAAGGCTAACAATTTGTTCACTTATTATGCACTGAAAAATGAACTTCCATGGGCTCCACCATTTCTCACAATGTCAACACCTCACAAGTCATGAACTCTGAGCTTTCAGAAACTTTCCACTTACGAGGTCGTGAATACCACAAGTTCATGTGGACTCATCCCATAAATACGATAAACACAACCTCATGTGAAGGCACCAGATATGTCAACCAGCTTAAACCTTTTCAGACATTTACAATAATTTACACCCTACATGGTCCTTTTGTATTTCATGTTGCAGTGTTTGTTAAGGCAGTAGCGGACAGGAAGTATTCCTGGACCATAGCTGTTGCCCTAGCAACATAATTGGGGGCGGCAGTAGCTCAGTCTGTAGGGAGTTGGCTTGGGAACCGGAGGGTCACCGGTTCAAGTTCCGACATGGACCAAAAACTGAGTGTGAACTGGTAGCTGGAGAGGTGCCAGTTTACCTCTTGGGCACTGCCGAGGTGCCCCTGAGCAAGGCACCAAACCCCCAACTGCTCGGGGCGCTTGTCAGGAGCAGCCCCCTCACTCTGACATCTCTCCATTAATGCATGTATGTGTGTTTCAGGTCTGCATGTACCATGTATAAGTTTAACAGCGTGTAAATTGAATTTCCCCATTGTGGGACTAATAAAGGTAGATCTTCTTCTTCTTCTTCTTCTATAATGGCCAGCAGCTGTGAAGGCTGCACTTGCTAACACATTAGCATGCTAACATCTGATAGTTAGCAGCGAATTTACTATAGCAATAACAAAATTACCAGCTACAATACGGCAGGTGGGACACAGAGATGTAGCGAAAGACGAGATAAACTCAACAGCAGCTACAGCCCACAAAAACACACTAAAAGAGAACCTGCACAGGTTACACGGTGTTAGTTGTGTGCGTTGTGTTCACCTGTCTGACCGTCTTTCTGTGAGTCTTCAGCACCCGTAGTCTTCCTCAGTCCGCTCCAGGTTCAGCTCCTCTGCTCGTTCATTCCGCAAATTCAAAAAGTTTGCAGCTCGGCAGCCTCACACATCACTTAACGTAGACGTTGCTACACACAAAAAAACACCGCTGGACGCTTCTCACGACGCTACTAGCATTTAGGAGCATAGCTCGACCCATCATGCACCTGGCTGACCCGTGGGTGCGTTTGATTTGGGTCACTGGGCGTGCCAGCCGGGTGGTGCATTACGATACATCAGTGATCGATGTAGAGTTTTTTTTAGCCATTACCCATATAGACGTTATTGCACTGTTCAGCGTGACTGTCGACCAGTGAAAGTACACATTCAACATTTATCTTTCAGGGAGTAACAGCTAAGTGCAGAGCGTCACCTCTCTGGACATGGAGCTCTGCCCACTTTCATTACTTTTGCCAATATCTTTGGTCATAAAGCAAACTATTGGACAAATTAAAGTACGGACATGATGGAGATGGATGGCCATTACAAGTTCTCCTGAGGGGGGTCATGATTTTTTGTACCAAATTTCATGGCACTCTGTTCATTAATGGTTGATAGGCTATACTTCACTCAAAACCACAAATGAGATGTTTCAGTCCAGATTAAGGTGGATCACCTGACAGACATTGAACGCAACAAATATGAAAGAAACTTGACTTGGACCTTCAAAAAAAAAAAAAAAAAAAAAACTTGTGGTTTTTAGTTCATGAAATTATACATTGTATACTTAACTTACAGTACCAAGCCAATGATTTATGTATTACATAGAGACTTTCTCCTTTTGCTATTTGACTTGATTTGTGATGAGATTATAAAATGAGCTCTCCGATCTTGCATGCCTCATATATACATACATACATATAATATCAAAACTCATTAAACTGAAGTGAATTCATATCAAAACATCCTTTTACAAACTCCCGCACATTTTAGTAGGCTGCTCTATCAAAAAGTAAGAATAACTACAAGCCAAGTATACCTTTCTATAGGCCTATAAGGGAATACCTAATTATACTTTTCTTAAGTATATCGTGATCAAAAGATTAAGTAAGCCTATAAGCCAAATATACCTAAACCTTTCTGTATACAGTGCTTCTCAGGAAAAGCCAATATACTTTGACTTTTACATGTACATTTTTGTTGAATATATCTCTGATAAGTACATAAAAAGTAAACTGAAATACTGTCTTATTTTAAGTTCGAAAGACGTATACTACTACCGCACTTGAATAAACTTCATTTTGCTAAGGGATTCTAAGATTATCATGAAATTTCCTTAGCACCTTCATTGTCCACCGAATCCAGAGGATCAACTAGTCCTATTTATACTGCTACTCAGGTAAGAATATCAGGTTTGTGTACAAGTTATCTCACAGCTCAGTGGCAGATATAACACCCGTGCAGTCTCATCCCAGCAGGTTGCCTATGAATATTATGAACACACTGTGCACCTAAAATAAATAAGTTTGGTGCTTTTATTGTCTCTAAATTGTTCATTTGACAGACAAAAATAAAACAGCACTAAATTATTTTTGACTGGCTAAAAACCAGTGGGTGTGTTTTGCAAAATCTTTATCCTGTGGTGCCACATAATTTCTCCTATTTTCCCTCAAACCATCTGTGTTAACATGCAGCAGGGGACTGACTAGTTTGCATTTTAAAGGTCACAGCCGGCTCAGTTTACAACATCTCATCCTTTTGTCAGGCTTATGTTAAATGCACCTCAGTAATAAGTCTCAAAAGTTACATTTCCCGTGTTCAGAGTATCTGATGTACGGGTTGTGTACAACAACATAATGCTATAGAGTAATAAAGGTAAAGCGAATGGAAGCACTTTTAGGTTTCAGGTCTTCTATTTGTGGCCTGTGCAGTTATTTATACAGACCTGTACATGACTTTGTCTTTTGCAGACTCATGAGCACACACAGTATTCTTGATGATGTATCCAAGACATCTTTCTTCGCTACCTCTTTTTGTCCTGTTGTTTTGATATGGGCCTGTGCCACTGGGACTCCGCTGTTTCTCTTTTCTCGTCCTCCCTTGGAGAGAACCAGGGAACTACTATACTCATAAGTGGGGCGTTGGGTTCTACTCATTAAAAATAATTGGTCTCTGTTCAATTAAGGCTCAGTGATGCTCTTTTGATCTATCTATAAAGTGTTTACTTCTGGAGGAAGGGAGGGGTTGGAAGAAGAGCTGCTTGGGAGTGATTCTAAACGTTTGAATGAAATTAGGTTCTGACGGATAAAGAGGCTGAATTCAAACCACTTTCTCTCTACCTCTGTGATTTGGCCTCCCCTGTTTGCAGGTGAATACTGCTCACTCATAACTTTGGAGACATGACGCATTGAAGTTCATGCACAGTGCACACAGGCACCCACACACACTGGAAACCCACTCTGTATTTTTTACTTTCACACACTCACTATCACTTTATTGAAGAAGCTCTGCAGCGTGAGAATACTAATGTGTTGGCAGTGGTTGCTGTTACGGATTGGGGGGGGGGGTCCAGGAACAGAAAGGATACTAAGCCAAGCTTTGACTGCAGTTATGCTCCAATGGTACTAATAATTTTCCCTCTCATCCTCTCTTTCCCTCCCTTCCTCTACTTTCTCACTTCCCTAATCTCTATTCCCTCTCCACGTCTCTATCCTCTCTATCCTACTTGATACATTTCTCCTCAATCCAGCCTACTTTTTCTGCACTCTATCATCTAGTCTTCTTTACTTGAGGGTAATGAGTTTTTGTAATTCTCACCAAATTCACCTCACAGTTCCACATGCATAATACATACATGGTGGAGGCCGATGTATTTTTTAAGAGAAAGACCTTTAGGATATTGCTGCTGAGCTACCTAAATGCATGCTCATCAATTTGGGAAATATGCAAATGAAATATATGAACTGCACACTCTCACAGATACATGCACAAATGCCACGCTCATCATCTTTGTGTCTTTGCAGATTGCATACTAAAGATCACTGGGAAAAAATCAAACATGCTGCAGACATTTATGACATTTTAACAAAGAGAAGAACAGCCTCCTCTGCTGGAGTGAAAATAGGTGCTAACAAAAGAGGGACAGAAACACTTTGACGTGTGATGAATGAATGAATATGGGTGATATTGATTGAAATGAAATATTAGCAAGTTGTTCATTTAGCCTTTTTTAACTTGAGTAGGGATTTGCAGCAGCCTTTCCCACAGTAACTGCTTATTTACCAGTCATTAAATATTTAGTGGCCACTGAATCATTGAGTACACCTCTTCCAGACTGTCAGGCGTGCTGTAAATAATACAGACATGCAGGATACAGAGGGTCAAGTGTTGTTCAACTGACTACAAGCATGATTTATTTTAAAGCAGACTGGATGTTGCAGAAGCAGAGACAGCCAATTATGTTGAGATTCACCACACAGTCACACATTCAGAGTATTCCGCTGTTTTTTGTATTCCCAGGCAGTTCGATTTAAAGTTGCCATGACGTTCTCTGAAAATTACAAAGGAATTTGAAAACCTGTCTACACAGAACATTTATGAGCGTGAACAGCATGAAGCACTTGTTTTTTAATCTTACAATACAATGCAATTGACCTTAAAGCAGCAATAAATTATGTATGTCGAGAGAGAACCACATCTTAGCTATAAAAAGAGTGATTTCATGGTTTGTCTGGCACTTCAGTAAGAATGTTAGCAGGCAGTCCGGGATTTCCAGAAGAAGGCTCTGCAGCCGAGTCCTCGAGTTGTCATGCTGCCCAGTCTGTGTTGATTCGTCTCCTGGTTCTCCGTGTCTCTGGGTCTTTTGAGGATATTTCCATTTTCAAATTTGGAGCGTTTATGAAGCAGATCTACCAAGTTCTGTTTCTTCATTGACTCCTACGGAGGAAAATATTGACACAATGTAAATATTAAATAACTCTATAGGCTCTTAAATGTTGGTAAATATGAAATTTTACTGCACCATGTTTGTGTGTAAGTCAGTTTATTGTAAGATACAGAACGTTTGCATTTGTTGCTCACAGCCAGAAAGGGAAAGGCAACTTGTGTTGGTACTTTTATCTCTAACCTGCAATTTTATGGAGGTGCAACTCTGAGAAATCAAATGACTGTAATCGGGCAGGTAGCTCTGACAGCATCCAGACTGACTCACTGGGGATAAACTTACACTTTTAACAGATCGAGGCAAATAAAATTTGTGTTCACAAGTGCACATCCTCACGCCTGCAGTGTAATCATAGCTGGGACTTGGGGCCTGGTTTCAACCACTGGGGGGGGAACGGATGGTATTTTGTGTTGTACTAAGCATTGAGAGCATATGGAGAAAGGCGTTAAGGAAAATAAAGACATCTTACCTGTTTGTCTTGTAATTTGTAGAGCCATGGAAATGAGTCTTGCTGAAGTTGGAGGTCTTTGATTCCCTGCTCTGTCTCTGTATGTTCTGCAACACACGATGCAAAACACAAAAGTGCCAAAATGCACAAGATGTGGGCCATCCTTCTTTGGGATATCTTGCTTGCTTGATTCTTCTTGGAAAGATGCACCACTGCTGATGTCACTGCCACAGTGAGCTGGCTGTATTTAAAGTGTTAAGGGAGGTGTGTGCAGATTATTCACATAAGGACCATCTTCAACTCTGTGTTTGCCCCCATCAACGCACTGAAGCAGATACTACGTAATTTACAGCAGTCATTAGCAGTGGGACAGAAGGTCTAAATAAGGGCATTTTCGCCATCCTGGTGTCGTCATTTACATAAACACGATATAATCCCATTGTATAAGCGAAGGTCATCCTGATGCTGTCACTGGTGTAACTTGCAAATGTGAAAGAACCCTCTGCCTCCTTGTTTAAAAGCATATCCCTGTAAGCAAAGTGCAATGTGCACTCATGTAAAATAAAACATTAATGACACTGACATGGGGGAAACAATGATTTCATTAACCGTGCTGTGCCGTAAAAGTTGAATCAACGGGAAGCGCGGAGACACTGGGAAGACCAGAGGCTATAAAGGCCAATATATCATTTGTTGCACTCTTGTGAGTTTGTTCCATTTATCCTTTTAATGGTATTTCTGCTCTGTTTCACTTAACAGTTTCATGGCATCTGAATTAAGGCACATTTGAATATAGCACACACTGTAAATATGCTACTGCATTATGTGGACCCAGGATTTAACAACCCTTCCTCTTTAAAATCACCCTGTTGTGATGTGTATCAGTCAAACAGGGATTTTTAAAGCAGCAGCGGGTAGAATTGGTTATTTTTATAAAACAGTCACTATATCCTGACAATAGTGCATGAGACAGCTCCCAATGGCATCTGCAAGATTTCACAGACTGGAGGAAAACGATCAATCAGAGCGAGGCTGGAGTCTGCCGTCTCTAAGCAGCTGTCAATCACTCACAAACCCTGATCAAATGGTCAAACTAGGCAGCGCTGATCAAATATGAATCAATATTCTGTTACTGTAATCACTGTTTCTCACATCAAATGTTTTCAGCCATGGTGAGATCAGTTGAGGAAATACCAAGCCCCGCCCACCAGCCAGAGCAAACTTTGTCATTTTACAGCTAAACAGTGACTACAAGATGTTTCTGAAAAAAAAGGGAAGAAGAGGCAGGGAACAGACATTACAGTAACAGATTATTGAGTCATATTTGATCAGCGCTGCCTACTTTGACTGCTTGATCAGAGTTTATGAGTGATTGACAGTTGCCGCAGTTGAATGAACAGCCAATAGGAATGCTCTCTCTCTGAAATAACCTGTGATTGGTCAAAGTCTCCTGCCAGGGCTAGATGTTTTAAAGCCAGAAAAGAGTCATGGGGAGGTGCATAAATCTAGTTTTCTCTCAGAGCACTTTAATTACAATATGCAAAAAGGTTATTATGGACTTTTTTCTCAATTTGCCAAAAATATTCTGCCTACTGCAGGTTTAAGTCATGTTTTCTATTCAGATTAAAGACAAAGTGGGTCAAAAGCCTTTCTAAAATTGTAAATTCAGTTTGAATCAAAATGGGAAAACAAATATACATATGCGCTGTCTCTCCACCCTTCACCACCAGCAAGTGTCAATAAGCAAAGTTCATCTTTACATTAACTTTAATGACAGGAGTGTTACAACAACAAAAATAAAACTTTAGGTTCAGTCCAGATTAAGTTAAATTAACTCTTTCCAAGTGGGTACATCTGCCACTAACACCACTAACTAAGAGACAGTCACTCGTAAGAAAGTATTTTATCTTTAATATTTGCCAGTATACAGTTAAATCTGGGCTACATCTGACGACAATCAGCATTAGGTGAAGTCTATAACGGTGCAGCTTAATGGGATTAGGCTTAAATGTGGAACATCCTGTCCCATCCTGCCTTATGACTGAACTGCAAGTGATTGGGGGTGAGGTGTTTTAACAGTTATTCCAAAGGTTTTTAACTACATAAAAATTCATAAAATACCTAGTAACCAGTGTCTGTGTAACAGCCAATGTCTCTGTGGTTTGCATGTACTCAGGTCAGATATTGATATTGACTTTGCCTGTAGTTATTCTGGATTTAGATCTGATCTGAACTGTAGAAAAGTGTTTCATACATTTCTATAATATACAGTTTTTCAAAATTCAGTATTCAGTAAGTATTTACCCTTCAACACAGGGAGTTCAAATCAGGGATGCACCAATACCCAGAACGACTGGATATCGAGCCAGTTCTGATTCAAATAGCTCCATCGGGTATCAGTGACAATGGGGCAGATCTATTTAATTCAATAATATGTATATCTAGTGTACTATTTACTCTATGTATTAGAAGTGTAATTCCTGTTTAAGTTTTGACCAATTTGTTGCTACACTAAAAGGGTTTACACTTGAATCGTAACTCCTGTTCATTTGAAGATTTTTTTTTTTTTTACCACGTTGCTGGTGTATGATTTATTATTTTAAGACAATCCAGTAAGTTTATATGTATTTATTTGACATATTTTGTTTTAGAAAGTTAGGAAATCAATGTTTAAGTCTGATATTGCCTTACACATAAAAGAATGATCCCAGTCACTTCCACACAGTGAGGCATACAGCTTATTAATCAAACACTGGTATCGGATCAGTATTTGGTTTCAGCTAAGTCCAGGTACCGCTATCGGGACTGAAAAAGTCAGATTGGTGCGTCACTAGAAAAAATATGAACAGATGTTTTTGTAGCTCATGTAAGGCACATGCGTGGAGGAAACTAAAAGGACACGTCCTTCTCACATATAGGAGACAACCTTGAAGCGCATCAACCTCTCAACAAATCGCCATTCTAACCCAATTACAGAGGTGTAGAAGCCTAATATAGCCGCCCTAAACAATTAGTAAGTGCACTGTTGGGAGCAGAATAATCCTGTTAAGAAGGCTACCAAGAGCACTTTACAGCAAGAGTGTTTCTATCCATGCTGTCTGCACCAGGCTATGTAAGACTTATTTAATTTAAGGTGGCATCCAAGGAGTGGCTGCTTGTTATACTTATTTTAGATGTGCTGGAACTCTACTTTTAATGACTTGTGATTTTGCTCCAAAAATGTCAAAAATTTAATTAGATAATCAGTGCGATACTTCATCTCAGGTTTTTAATTCCCATAAGAGGGCTCGGCTCCTCTTCAGTTCTTACTTGTGTTAGCTGCCTCCCTTACATAAGCATAGGATGCTGCTTGTTATTTCTGACTCGGAGCAATCAATAAGTTTGGAGCATCTGCTTGCCAAAAAGCAACAGTATTTTTCAACAGAGTGTAGGACATTGTACCTTTTTGCATTTAACTATGAGGAGAGTTTGCATCTATTGATCACAGTGACAGATATAGATGAGTGAGCTTAAGCGACTGCTCCTGAGGGATGTACTGCGCTGCTGATACTTTTCTGAAGGAATAGTGTGGAGAAATAAGAGGAATGAGGCTATTCTGGATGTAAAATGATTGAAGTTTTGATAACTGCTTCTTTCAAACCTCTGGCCACATGTGGGATTAACAGGCAGATTAACATAAAATTGAAATAATCATTATTTCTCTTAATTTGTACTTTATTTTAATACATTTTCCTCACTAAAACAAGAAAGATAAAATGTAAAAGAAATCATTCCACAATATATCCTCTCAAGATCTTAATGTGCATTTTTTCTGTCCACAGAGACAGCCTCCCGACAGTTCATTTAGAAATGGATTGGAGCAAGTTGCAGGCTGCATGAGTCATAAGGTTTTCTATGCACCATTTAACATGCTGAAATTGAAGGAGATGTTTTTAGAGAGAGGGCGCGAGTGACTCAATATTTGCATGTGAAAACAACAACGCAACAATTCCAAAGCAACGAGTGTCACATTTACAACATGCTGCCTCTCCAGATGTCACAGGAACATGTGTGTCATCTGTTGTGACCTCATACGTCATTTATTGACATCAAGCACAGGTTAATTATTTCTCAGTAGTCTGGCTGCCGTCTGCACAAATCAGAACATCCGGTGAATGTTTATCATCCAGGACCCCTTTAGTCACATCGACGATGAAGTGAATATACATGGTCACAATCTAGGCTTGTCTATGTTACAGATGGTTTGTTTTCAATGTGTCACTGACAAATCAAGTCCAGTATTTGCGAGCATTTAAAAGAATAGTTTGGGTGTTTTGAAATGGGGCCGTATGAAGTACTTATCCAGTGTCTGTGTATCACCTACAGTGGATGAGGGTCGGCACGCCCCCGGCTTAGAGAAGCCGACAGGAGCTACCTCATGGAACCAAAGTAAACTACTGCTGTGGACGGGGCCGGCAGCAAAAACACGTTTTGGCCACCTAAAAGAAAGGCTTGCCAAAAAAGAATTAATATCACTTTAAGTGTATGCTGTCTTGTGAATATTTTCACCTCTTTACCTTGCCACCAGACAGCCCTTTCTGAAGTGGGAACTGAAGCTGTTGTATCCATGTATGCTCTCCCAAAGCCACCAGATGTCATTGAAAATAACTGTAATTTTACTTTGCAGAATAAAGGGCTGCTGGCAAATCGCTTCCTCGATCAATTAGTTTGTTTGTGTTATTGTGTGACTTTAAATAGTTTGTATTCACCAAAGTCATGTTGTGTTAACGTTAAGTGGCAAAAATATTCTAAATATAGCATACTTTTAAACTGATTTTCTGGGGTCAGATTTTCTTTTAGGTGGCTAAAATATGTTTTGCTGCTGTCCTTGGCAGCAATGTACAGCAGTACATTGTTTTTGTTCTGTGCAGTAACTCTTGTCTGCTAGGTGATACATTGACTCTGGATAAGTACCTCATACAACCCCACTTCAAAACACTCAAACTATCTCCTGAAGGTAAAACACATGTAAAAGAAAAGACGATGTAAAAACTGAATTGGTACTGTGCTGCTATGGTTACTAGTATTACTCCAGCTAATAGTGCCTTTATCACTACTATTACTAGCTGTTACTGAAGCTCAAGTCTGTCACAGAAATAATTATACACAGTTGGCACGCTACAGCCTCTATAAGATGTAATGACTCACTACATGTGCTATTAATTTTAATATGCACTACAGCTTGAATAACACCTACCATTAAAGATGATTGGCAATTTGCTTGAAATGTATTTTATTCAGAGCTAAGACTCGTTTTACCAAACAGATATATACACTTCAACCTACAGTGCCAAGACTGTAACAGACCACACTACAAACTGCTAAGAACTATTTTATCTCACATTTCTCATATTTTCATACTGCAAATTACATTGAAGAAAGAAATACTGAATGTTAATTGTCCCCACGTTTGTCACCTGTTGGTCGCCATGGTTTCCTGCAGACTCGACACCGGCTGATGACACTTTGAAGAGAAGGTCCCTTCACTGTCTGATGAACAGGTTTACTATAGGAGAGAACAAAACACACACAAACACAAAGTATTTATAAATACAAGTAGACTTTTGGATTACAGTGGTATAATGGCTTAATTCAAAGTAAAATGGTGAAATGGTTCATTACCAGTAAGTTACCAAATCACAAACAAAAAAGTCCTTCTAAGACAGGATAACAATTTGATTCCAGTACAGCATTGTGAGTACACACACACAGGATAGGCAACACCCCCCCCAAAAAAAAAAAAAAACAATGGTGAAGAAATTCCTCTATAATTACCAGCTATTTATGTCATCATAACACACTCAACCCTGTGAATGATGTGATTTAAGCTAGGAAACAGATGCATCCATCATGGCATGCATCCGCTGACTGTTATAGTTTGAGTGTTTTGAAGTGTTGTTGAGGTTCTTATCCATAGTAGGCGTATTACATTCTACAGGAGATGACAGTCGGTACACTCCCAGTTTGGAGAAACAGACAGGAGTACCAACACAAAACCAAAGCAATGTACTGCTGTGGACAGGAGCAGCAGCAAAATGTATTTTAGCCACCTAAAAGAAAAGTACATCTAAATTGAAGCCATTATCTATGCTTTCAGCAAAGCAACCAGACTCCACTGAAAAAAAAAGTAATTTTACCTCACAGAACACAGGAGTTGTTGGTTTATTGCTGCCTTGATCGTTAGTTTGTTTGTGTGATTGTGTGACTTTAATTAGTTAGGATTCACCAAAGACACACAATGGCACAAACAAACTAATTAATCGAGGCAGCGGTAGACCAGCAAACCCCTGTGTTCTGTGAGGCAAAATTGTAGGTTTTTTCAACGGAGTCTGGTGACTTTGGCAAGAGCATAGTGGATCCAACGGCTTCAGTTCCTTGTTGAAAAGCGCTGTCTGACGGCAAGGTAAATAGGTGAAAATATTCAAAATACAATTACACTGAAACAGATTTTTAGGTGAGCCTTTCTTTTGGGTGGCCAAAATACATTTTGCTGCCAGCCCTGTGCCCAGCAGTACATTGCTTTGATTCCGTGCAGTAACTCCTTTATGCTTCTCCAACCTGAGGACATGCCAACTATCATCTACTGTCGGTAAAACACTGACTATGGTTAAGTACCTCATACAACCTCACTGTAAAACACCTGAACCCTTTAACACAGAAGGGAATGGTTTACCTGAACATGTTGTTGGGGTCTAGGGAGGCCAGCCAGTAGCTATAGGAATCAGGGTAGTAGTTACACGTTCCCCGGCCGTGACACTCAATGAAGGGCACTTGGCGGAAACTTCCTAGACATGAGCCGGGAGAAACCAGGGGCTGGGAGGAGCCCTCCGCTCCAGCACCCGTTTGCTACAATGGATGAAGGTCAAAGAACGAAAATGACATGGGAAATAGCAAAAAGATCTCAGGAGAAAAAAAAAAAACGCTGGCTACTTTACCATGACAAATGAGTATCCAGTCCATAGTGACTCCCAGCCTCGCGGGCATTCAGGTATCAGAGTTGTCTGGCTATGGACGGCTATAACATTGGAGGTGGTTTCACACACAGAGCACCTAAACCACACGCATACAGACACCTATATTAAAATATACAGTATAGTCATTCATAACAAAATGTGTATTTCACTGAACAGAACATATTCAGTATTTTGTATTTACATTGGGAATACACATGAGTCTGTGTATATGTGAGTCTGCTCCTGTCCCACCTGCTGATGTATTTGACCAGTGTATCCCCTGTGATGGAAACCATGTTAGAGGGCATAGGAGTGTCAGTGGACAACCAGTAGGAGTAGTCGTTACGAGAAGCGTAGCGGCAGTTTGATTCTGTGTCACAGAACAGGAAGGGCATGGTGGAGAAACGAGGAAGACAGCTTCCCATGGTGCCTGACAGTGTCAGAAAATGATTCAAGCAAAGACGCAGGTTTATTAAGATGTAGCCTCTGCACAGTATCTCTGTTCATCAAGGTCTCTGTGTTCTTACCAAGGTCTTGACCATGAGCTCTCTCATTTCCATTAATGAAGAGGAAGGAGTAACCAGAGTAGATGAAGCTGGTGCCAGGTGGGCAGTCAGGGACAGTGCTGCTCTGACTGTGTCTGGCTATCAGGAAACTGTCAACATAACTTGGACCACCACTGCCTGGCAACCCTGGAGGACCCTTGTTGCCTGGGTCTCCAAGTCGGCCTTCTGGACCTGCAGAGGAAACACATTGATTAAAAAAAAAAAAAAAAAAAACTGAATTTCCGCCAAAATGTCATCACTTCATCAATTTATCCTGTTAGATATATGTGTGAAATTGTCATAACTAGCGTATGAATTCTTGAATTATACCCCCCCCCCCCCCAAGACATAACTCAGCATAACTCAGCCAGGTACTGCTGCAGATAATCAAACCTGGGTTCCTTCAGGTCTTTTGTCACTGCACCACCCATATGCCCCATAAACTGGTCACATAGTGTATACAGGCATTAGAGCAAATTCCTGTTATCATCTTACTATTTCATCTGGTCAAACATAAACACACACCTGGAAGTCCTGCTCTTCCTTTGTCTCCTTTGCGGCCAGTAAATCCGGGTTGGCCATCTCGGCTGGAACCACGGCCACCTTTGAAGCCTGGCTGACCTGGAACAGAAAGATTCACTGTCACATGGTGCAAAGACAGCCAGCTTGGTGGAAGTGGCATGAACAAGCAAGAGATAAATAGTCCATTTAGCAAGCAGACATTGCAATCTAAATGATGTTGAGTTTCAAAGTTAATGGCATGGCATTAAACTGATGCAGTAGCCTTGGTAGCACATGTTTATATGAATGCATGGACTGAGATGAGAGAAAATTTTTGACCTGGTTTGCCTGGTGGTCCTGATGGTCCAGTACTCCCTGGGGTTCCTCGATTGCCAGTGGGACCAGGTGCGCCAGGAGGTCCTGGCTCATATATTACCCTGCCAAATGCTGGATCCCCTTTGAAGCCTGTAGTGACAGAACATGAACATTTACCATTTTTAGCGAGTCATAACTGATTGTCTGTTAAGATGTAGACGTGTATTCAGGCTCAGTATTTTTTCTGGTTATTTTGAACAGTAGTAAGACAAACTTTTGCCCCACCAGGTTGTCCAGGAAAACCTTTCAGCCCAGGTGGACCAGGAGGGCCTGGGTTGTATCCAGGGTCTCCCTTGCCACCTAAAACACACAAGTCATAAAAAGAGTTCAAGAGAATTAGCTTGTCATCACACCCTATTGCGTAATACCATCTCTATATCGCAGAGGAAAAGTGAAATGAATCCTCGTAAATCTTATTATTCTCTGTCCCATTTGTATTTCATCTCAGTTGTAGGAACATAAATCAGTTGCTGACCATTACTCCTGCGTGGTGACAGATCTACCGTTGTCTGGGGTGGAACTGAAAGAGAATAGTTAATCTCTATGCTGAATTTGAAATGATAGATTACCAGGGGGCCCATGAATTCCAGGAGGACCAGAATCACCTCTTGGCCCTGGGCCTCCAGGTCCACCTCTTGGACCCTGTGGAGGCAAATCAAACGATGAAAGGTCAAAGATCAGACATTTAGTAGTGCAGCAGGGTTTGAAAGACTCAGATGTGATGTAATTACAGATGATACTTAAAAGTAATCTCATCTCGTTTATTCTGCTGAAAGAAAAGGCGCACTGTTTAAGTGTTTGATTCTGACCTTTTTAGTTTGTGCTGAGTGTAGTTTTAATGTGTTTGAATTTTTGAAAATGTTTGCGTGAAAAGAAAGTCACACTTTGTTAAATACAAATATGAATGGAGAACGGCCATGAATCTTCATTCTCCTTCAGACTTTTTATCAGGCATTTGTCAAATATTCCTCAAAAGATAAATGTTGCGCTCACTTACAGGTGGTCCTTGAGGGCCTGGATCTCCTCTGGGTCCACTAAAGCCTGGGCGTCCTGTAAAACCTGGATCCCCTCTGTCTCCTTTTAACCCAGGCACTGTGGGACCTGGAGGGCCAGGTAAGCCACGATAGCCTACATATACAGTAGAGAGGAGAGAGTCATTTTAGTATAGCTCATATGTGACAACTGAGAATCAAGCAAAGAAAATAAGGAACTAATACGTCAAACACTTAAGAGTATGTTTGTGCATTACGCATAAAATCCTAAGATTGTGGTCTGATTTTGTGATACTTTCAGAAAAGGGCACGTGAGACCCTTAAGTCCTCCAGCAGTACTGAACATCCTCACCTGGGCTACCAGGACTGCCAGAATGGCCGTGGTCTCCTTTGGACCCAGGAATACAAGCCCCATCTCTTCCTGGTGGTCCTTTCAGACCAGAGAGCCCAGGTGAACCTAGAAATCCTCTGTCTCCTACTGGGCCAGGATCCCCTGTAAGAGACAAGCCAGGGGGACCGGTGTTCCCGGGGGGACCTAGAGTGCAGAAATACAAAGACATGCACTAATGTCAACAACAGGATTAATTAGCATTGAAGAATGTAGGTCTTTTGCTTGTGAAGATATTAGATCATACTTTTATCATTGTTTATTTGGTCTTTACCACAATGGTGCAAATAGTGATTTGCATTTTTTATGGTGTTCATTAGAAATGTGTTTTGTGCTATGCCAGACAACAGGTACATACTAGCGCTCATATGGGCACCATTATACTGTATGTAAAACAAAATTCTGCAACCTCATGTGTTGTTTGATATTATATAAACACACAAACAAAGTGACTAGATTTTATAATAATGAGACAATATAATAAGACACAATATGTGATACGTTGAACCAGTCTCATTATTTACTTCTGGCACGTGGAGCGTATTGCTTTAATATCTGGAGTATCGTAGGACACCACAAAACCCAGACCATAATTCTGAGGTTTATCCAAGACTGATTTCTAGATCAGTGACATGCCAAGTATGAAAATATTAATGTCTTTTTAAAATAAGGGACTCAAGTTTGTACAAGTCTTGAAAAGAATGATGTCATTTACCTGAGACTCACCTTGTTGACCTGGGTCACCACGCCGACCAGGTGTCCCTCCTACTATGTCTACAGAAGAGAGATGGAGGTGAGTTTTGGCTGCAGCCATGACCTTGAAGATACCAATAGTTATAAAAGAGGCACTTTTTCTACAGTCCAGTAGTTTGGATATAGAGAAAATACAAACTCTAACATGTGTAGGTTTGTAATATACAGGAAGAGCAGGAGCTCATACAGGACTTTTCATGCAGGATTCCCCTTACTAGTGTCTCCTTTCTGTCCTGGTGGTCCAGGGATCCCATCCCTGCCCTGGTTGCCTTTAGGACCTGAATAACCACCGACACCCAGCAGGCCTGGCAGACCTGAGGCAAGCAGATATGAAACAAGTTAAGCTGAGGTTAAACTTCAACGAAAGCACAAGCAAATTGCATCAGTGAAGATACAACACTGATTCAAGTTCCAGCCTTTCAAAAGGAACTACAGTAAAGATTACACTATAGGCAGCAATTTTTGAGTTTGTGGTTCACTGATTTAGTAAAATGTATGTTTTTCTTCTTTAATAACAAGTAGTTCAAAGACTTTACCTGCTGGTCCACAGGGTCCTGGCCGCCCTTTGTCTCCTGGAGGTCCATCTGAACCTTTAGGGCCCTGAGAGCCTGGGGAACCTGGAATAGTAGAGTGGGGACAGGAGAGGGGTGAGAGGTTAACTGAGTGTGAGCAACAACATACAACAATCATAAACTGCCTTATTTTTGGTGATTAGTGGTAATAACCATTTTGTCCAACAAGCCCTGGATTTCCTTTGTCTCCCCGGTATCCTGGTAAACCTAGATGTCCAAAAGAACCTGGTTCACCTTTCTGACCCTTCATCATAGCACTAACTGATCCTGGTTCACCCTGATGACAGGAAGAAGAGAGATATATCTTTAAATGTATACACACTTTAGTATTTTACTACATTGTACTCTGCTCAGCTGCGTCAGTTACAACGACTTCTCAGATCGGTACCTTTTGTCCTACTGGTCCAGGCCATCCATATCCAGAGTAATTTGGCTCGCCATTAACTCCTTTGTTACCAGTTGGACCTGGTGCACCATCTGGACCTGGCTCTCCAGGGATTCCTTGATCTCCTTTTATTCCCTTTGGGCCTGTGAGGGGTTAAACCAAACAACTATTTTAGGTAAGGTACACTGAAAGAGACCTTTATAGCCACTGCTGCAGTACAGTACAGGGTACAGGTAATCTTTTTTTTCATGCCTATACCATGTCCCTTCAATGGTTATTAAAAGTCAAAATGTGAATTGGTTGTAAATTTGTAACTGTAGATCTATTAAGTTATTATTACTGTAATTTGTGAGGTTTGGGATGTGAACTTGTCTGAAAACAATAAGTGTGTATGGCCTTAAAATAACGTTTAATTCTTACCCGGAGGCCCTTGAACTCCTGGGTCTCCTGGCACTCCAGCAGGTCCTCGGCCTTCTGAGATCACTAATCCATCAACACCTGGATCACCTGGGGGACCTGGACAAGGATAAACACGCAGCACAGATGCAGTTTCAAAAACGGTTGATCTGGTGAACCAAAATACTGACAAATGTATTGTTACAAATGTGAAGCTAATTTCAAACCTCTTTGTCCAAGACCACCTGGTGATCCACCTATCCCTCTCTGCCCTTTTGGTCCAAAAGGTCCAGTATCTCCATGGGCACCAGGCAGACCAGGGTGACCTGACAAAGTACAGGTACAGTTAGAATATTATCACCACCTCAGAGGCTATACTAAACAATAACAGTAAGGATGAGGATGAAATGTCCTGTGGTGCTAAAATCTAAGTTAAAAGATAAAATCTCTTAAAACATTCGAGTTAACAACTGTAAGCGGTTGTGAACTCACATTTTTATGAGAAGAATTTACTGTAAAGCTTACCTGGATCACCAGGATCCCCTGGGGGCCCAAAAGCATCTATTGGTTGTGGCGCTGGAAGGCCTGGAGGACCTCTGAAACCTGGGTCTCCAGTCATGCCTGGTGGACCCCGGGATCCTCTGGCTCCATCTGGACCAGGGGCACCTGCAAACATTCATGGGGGCATTAACTCCATCATAACGGTGACCCTCATATACATCTACAACGAATCACCAACTATTCCAGCTCTGACGCAGATGTGAAACATGTGAAGTTGATTATACAGTACAGTGATCTACTTGTCTGTGAAGGTGTGTGTGTGTTTGTTTGTATTTGGGCGTTACCTATTGGGCCTGGTTGTCCTGTAATTCCAGGCAATCCATCTGGTCCATATCCTGGTAATCCATCTGGTCCAGGGTCTCCTCTTGGTCCTGAAGAAATACAAAGTGGAACACGTGAAAGCACGTCTATACATACATACAATATTCTACAATATAATGGATATATTGTTTTCTTATACATTATATGGTTAAGGTAGCGAATATCAAAACATATTCAAAGTTCAGCTAAACTTTCACTTCACATTCACAAGCTTCATCAAATGATTATTTTAATCACAGAAACAATACCTGGTTGACCAGTCACACCGTTTTGCCCCTTGATGCCTTTTTGTCCAGTAGAACCACGTGGGCCTGGGAGTGATGGGCCAATAAAACCAGGTTCACCGGGGGGCCCGGGGCGACCAAACCCTGGCAAACCTGGGTTCCCTTTCTCACCGGGGGAGCCATTAAATCCTGAATGTGACAGAACAACATGGAGAAAAAATATGCTGTTTAGGGGATGGTGAAAATGTTATTATTCTCTATCGGAAGAAATTTGTGGGACAGAGTTGAATTAAGATGAAGACAGTCCACATTTTATCCTATTTTATCTTTCACCTTCTGCGTCCATTGTCCCTTTGGAGTTGACAGTTAAGTACACCACATGACTTCAATATACACTGACCTGGATGTCCTGGATTACCATCTGGTCCTTGTAGTCCCTTTGGTCCAGGTAAAGCACCTTTACATGAATCTTTACTACCAGGTAATCCCGGGGGGCCTACAGAGCCCTTACGTCCTGTATGTAACATAGAAGAAAGCAGTAAATAGATGAACATGTGTCTGTGTGTGTTTGAACCATACGTTATCATCTCATTATGTATTTCTCTCTGTCTTTTTTAAATTATAAGTACTATACCCTTTTCTCCAGAAAAACCAGGTTTGCCATTTAGTCCAGGGCTCCCAGGTAGGCCAGGGATCCCAGGATCTCCTACCGGTCCCTGAGCTCCGTCTGCTCCTGGATGCCCTGGAGGTCCTGGGGGGCCTGGGTATCCAGGGCCACCATCACCCTGATGATCACAAATATCCGGTATATTCTTTACTGTATATTCACATATTTCAATGTTCCTGCAGCATGACATTGTGCTAGTGCTGTGCTATTTGCCTATCATGACTTTTCACTTTACAATAAAACACAAAGAGAATCTAAAAACTGCACAGAGGTCAGTGGGAGCTGTCTGTGGTACTAAAACAGCTGTCTGTTACTGCTGAGTCCTTAACATTCACGCTCAATTCAATTCCTTTCAGGGGTGAACTTTTATTATATTCTATACATAATTTATGGCTGCAAAAAGTGCTTCAAAGACACAAAATCTATTTTAAAGACCCAGTGAAATACTACCAAATGTCTTGGACATCCTGGAAAACCGTTACTTCCTTAAAGTGCAGCTTTAGTGATGACTTAATTCTGCGCTAATAATTAAAGGCACAGCCAATAAAATCATCAAATTTTTATTATCAATCTCACTTGTCTGCCATCTCTCCATCACAGATGTCCTATTGCGTTACACCACTCAGCACACCACTCTGCAGCTCAGCTAAATACTATAATAATACAAATAATAATGGTAGTCAGATTTTGTTACCTTCAGACAGAGCTAGGCCAGGATCTAAACTGACTGGCTGTGGATTGTTGCTATTTACTGTTTACAGAGAGTGGTATCAATCTTCTCATCAAACTTTCCATTATGTTGACTGATTCCTTGCAGTCTAATCTCCCACCATAGCAGAAATAACATCACATTAAAACAGTAATGACAACCTTTAATATCAGATAATATTTCCTGTTTTTCATCTGCATGTGTTTTACAAAGTCTATCCCTGGAGGCAAAATTGGATACTTTTAGTTTTACCTCACTTTGCTTTCACATAATTGCCAATAAAATACTATATTATATATACCACATGCAGATACATAGTACCGTATAGCAGACTATATTCAGTATATGGTAGGTTTAGTTTGTGTCTCTGACCTTTTGTCCTGCAGGACCAGGAAGACCTTGTGGACCTGGCCGACCAGGGGAGCCACTACCTGGAAAGCCTGGGAGACCTAGCTGCCCCTTGTCACCTGAACGACACACGGTGATAGAAACATGAATGACTTGTTTATTATACTTTAAGCTGTTACCCATTGTCTTTAGGAGGTATAAAAACTTCCAAAGTAACTTAAAGTCTGTGTAAAGCAAACATAAATGTGCTCTGAGGGAATGTGTCCACTGAAGGTGCTGACACCATGCCCAATTACAGGTGAGAGTTGGTTACATATGTACAGTTACAGAATATTATTATTGTACGTTATAGTATATATACATTTCTTGTCCCTATGACTCTTGTCCCTTAGTCCCTAAGCCTATGACTTGAGCAGACGTCTAACTTGGTTGTGACTGACCGGTGAGCTCAGTCCTAATGGCCTAGTCCACTGGCTCTTAGAGTTGTAATTTGAGTTGGAGAACCAATGATGTTATAAGCTCTAGTTTTTATTTCGGGTTGGGGGAGGGGCTATGAAAATGCATCCAGTCTGTCATCAAACCAAAATTTCAGGCCTGCCCAAAAAAGTCCTATTTTCAGCAATTATTTTCTAACATGATGTGTTTAGAAACAAATATCTGATTTTATATTACCTGGACTTAAACTGTAATACTGATACTACTCCTTGTGCCCTAAGAATCTTGAATCTGTTATCTATGTGGCTTTTTTACTTGAGCTCAATAGCACATGGATTACCTTTCTGTCCTGGGCTTCCTGGCCTTCCAGGAAACGTCATCTCACCGCTTTCGCCTTTCTGTCCTCGAACACCTGGTATTCCTGGGGTACCCGGTGCTCCGTGATTACCTGGATGTTTGTCGGTACATTTGAGAGATGTTTTTATAATCTATTGTATGATAATGTTTAGACCATCCACCCTTCAATTTATATATCCACCCATCCATTAATAAACCCATCTGTCATACAGCCATGCTTACCTGGGCTTCCAGTTGAACCAGGCAGACCTTTAAATCCATGTGGTCCAGGAAGTCCTTTGGAGTGGACGTGGCTAGGTTCGCCTTTCTGACCTACCAAAGAAGGAGTGAGAGAAGAAAGGATTATTTCTGTCTTTCTACTTGTATGAATAAATGCCTGTCAAATTGTATATTGGTCAATGTGTTTCTTTACCTGGAATTCCAGGCTGTCCGGGCAGGCCAGGTACCCCAACATCTCCCATGCTTCCTGGAGGTCCAGCAGGCCCATATCCCACTGGCCCAGGATAGCCAACTAGCCCCGGTCTGCCTAAAGGCCCTGGTAGACCTGGGAAACCACGGTCTCCCTCTGCACCAGGGAAGGGATGCTAGAGAAAAGACAGAGATTTGCTAAAATTACATATTATTCTGTTGGACAGGTTCTTGCACAGGGCTGAGACTTTAAGAACTTTGAAATATAAACATGTGACACCAAATGACACCAAGTCTGTCAAAACCTTCTCACCGAATCCCCTGGAGGTCCTTGATCGCCTTTGGGACCTGGTAGCCCAGGAAACCCGGGGAGGCCGTCAGCACCCGGCGTTCCAGGCTGTCCTGGGTCGCCTTTCTCTCCCTTTAACCCAGGAGTGATGTAGGAATATGGGTCTCCCTTCTGTCCTGGAGGGCCTGGAAATCCCATTTGACCAGTACCACCCTTCAGAGAACAATTATTGTTTACAAGTGTCTGTAAAAAAACAAAACAACAACTATCTACTTTTTTTTTTTCTAAAGACATGCTTTCTTACTGGTCTTCCAGGTAAGCCAGTGGGTCCTGGGAAGCCTGGGTCACCTTTAGCACCTGGTCCTTGATTATATCCTGAGCAACAGAAAGATATAGACTGTCTATTCCAATTTTAAACATATTTTCCAGTATTACCAGTAAAATTTCAAATGCATTTGAATGTAGGACAGATGTGGCAGAATCTGTGTGTTTTCATGCAGTGAATGGTTTTACCAGGGATGCCAGGTGGACCACGGGGGCCCGGCGGTCCTGGGGCTCCTGAGCCAGTACACTCATAACAGGGCTCGCCCTTCAGTCCTGAACAAAAAATAACCATGGGAATAATTTTAGTGGGTCTCATTTGCACAATATTATGTTTTCGTTATCCTAATGTTTTCTTTTTACTCTCTCCAGTCCACTGAAGGGCAGCATTAACTGTTATGTACCAACTACTGCACATACCAGCATACCTTATTAATGAATGGGAACTAGCAAGTCAGAAGAGATGTCTAATAAATGTGAAACAGATTAAAGGTCCACTGTGTAGGATCTGGCAATATCTATTGGAGAGAGGAGGAGATTGTAACCAACTGAAGCCTCTCCTGCATTAAAGAGCTACAGCGGCCAACCCAAAAATGCGAATGGCCCTCTCTAGAGCCCGTTGGAGCAGAGTCAGTGTGTACAGCATATGTGTGAAATGAGTGGTGAAGTATGAGAGAGAGTGCGGCGGCAACAGGAGTGAGTAATGTTATCGACTCTGGCCCAAGCAGAAAAAGTTGACAAAGTTTGGTTTGTCCATTCTGGGCAACATGACAGACTCCGAGGAGAGGGGACCCGCTCCCTATGTAGATACAAACGGCTCATTGTAAGGTAACAAAAATACGACAAATCTTACTTTCAAGTGATTATACACTACAGAAACACTTATTAATATTATATTCCATATCCGCCAATATATCCTCCTAATTGTTACACATTGGTCCTTTAAATGGTGACAATTCATTTCTGAATGACACTTAGTTTCCCACCTTTCATTCCATACGTCCCATCATATCCCACAGGTCCAGGCGCACCCCTCTGTCCCTTCATTCCTGGGAGACCTTTGGTAACCTTGTTAGCTACAAGCAATACCAACAGCAGTCCATCAGTCTACAAGTTATGGTTTTATACCAATTGCTTTTCACATTTTTGTTGGTATTTGAGAAATCAGAAATGCTCAACTCGTGACTGATCAATAATGTGCCAACCGTACACCCTAACTGCAACATTTAGGGTGTGAATCCAACCTCCAACATTTTTTCACTATGTATTCTCTGATAAATGTTGGCTCATTTGTTTAACACAAAGCCCGGCACTTTTTCCAAAAACATAGAGGTAAAATTTGAGTGCATTACTGCAAAAAAAAAATGCAGACATTTTATTGTTAAGTAAGATGACAATATTTGTAGAAATCTCATGTAGACACAAACATACAATTCTATCAACCATGCAAAACGTTTGTTGAGTTAATCAAGATATTTGACTCTGTATGAATGGAAGTGGAAACAATACCAGTAGTAGTTAGTTAGTAGTAAGTGGTAATAACATTAATATCTGTAGTAGTTTAAATTAAATAACGAGACATTTACACATACTTCTGTCTTCAGGAGGTCCAGGTGGGCCCTGATCCCCAGGAGGCCCCTGATCCCCATCATCCCCATCTAGACCTGGGAGTCCCGGATAAATATCCCCAGGTTCCCCAAGGTCCCCTTTGGGGCCTGGAAAGCCATTGGGACCACGCGGGCCTGGCACATAAATTCCAGATGAATGGCCTATGTGATGTAAAGTGAGATTGTAAGTAATATATTCAAAGAAACCAAAAGTCATACCAATTTATTTGTACCTTTTAATAACAGTACAGAGTTATTGATCAATAGGATGAGAATGGCCTCTTCACTACATACCTGGAGGTCCATCAGGTCCAGGAAATCCTACAAGACCTGAGAAAAAATTGTAAGTTGTTATTTGTGTACAGGCAAGTCTGCTGAAACAATAGTAGACAACAATATAAAGTTATAACCACTGCAAAAGCAATAAAACTCAGTCATGGCGGACACTGACTTCAGCCTTCACAATACTGAATATGTCTGTTATTATTACACATCATTATGTTCATCTACCTTGACGCCCAGGGAGCCCAGGTAAGCCTGGGTGACCAGGATCTCCAGAGTACCCTTTGAGTGGCTCAGTCACAGGCCCAAATATCTGTAAACAAAACCACTTCGGGGCATGTAGTGAAACCATAGTGGAACAACAATAATAGCTGGAGTTATTTATGCTATGGAACACAATTTTACTCAGTAATAACAATTTGTCATAACAATGACAAATAGGCTTCAAAATAATAATTATAATAATAAACTCACATTTCCAGGTAGACCAGGGGGACCCCTATCTCCCTTTTCACCCTAAATATTAGAGTATACAGTCAAAGATTGATTATGATACAAAGCATACCAACCCCACCAAAAGACTCCATATTTTTTTTGCTGCTAACAGATCACTGACCGTCCTTCCTGATGTCCCCGGATATCCTGGATCACCTCTGGGGCCAGGACTTCCCTAAAGAAAACTATACTGTATTCAAAAGCCCCACAAATAATAATATAATGAGCCATTGTAGCATTGCATAACAGTACCGTAGATGGTCGTCCTGGATCGCCATCCTTTCCTGGCCTTCCCTGTTAGGACAATTGAGGACAACAGTGAGGAGTCGGCAGGTTGTGCTTTCTGTTAGGAAAATAGTTTACAAAGAGCCTAAGGCATCCTTTAATTCATTTCATTATTAAAAATGCTGTTTTGGTTGGCATTACATGGCAGTAATCATGAAAGCAATCAACAGCTGAGATTACATGTGGATAGATGTGATTAGCAGAGGCCCCTTCCTCAGAAGCAGCGCCTCAGTTCAGGTGCATGGCACAAGCCGTCAAAATAAAAAATAAACTAAATTAAAACAGTTTTGAGTCTGCAACTGAGATGTCTCTGTTGTATCATGTTGAATGAAAAAAAAAAAATCTGTCCATCCACATGGCACACACAATTCCAAATCCATTCTGGCAACAATTGAATCGAAGGCAAATGGACTTTTTGTCTCTGAAGACGTTTCGCCCCCTATCCAAGAGGCTTCATCAGTTTGAACACTACAGTCTGACTAGTCCCCACTAGTCTGACGAGCAAATCCAGTTGAGATTTGAAATTCGCAGTCATGTGGGAGTGTCTTCGATGCAGCCAGTGAAGTCAGATTGTCCACAGACATGGACCACATTGGCTCCTTAAGGGGGGCGCTCTCAATGTTGTAAAAAAAAATGCAAGGCATGGCAAAGCCGTACCCATCTCAGTGTGTAATCAGACTGAGATTTTGTCCCAATACTTACCATATTGGGACAAAATACCATACCCCAACCCTAACCCAGCTCAACCCTCTATAAAGGCCTTTAACAAAGGGGCTACAAGGGGTATTGGTAATACTGTGCACTGCAACTTGGACTGAAGCTATTTTCTAGCAACAGTATTATGATGAAATAGTGTATATACTATAGATTGATGATAAGGTTATGGTTACTTTTATTGTCTCCCATTGAAGAATTGTCTCTGATTAGGGAAATCACTGCATCAACCTCCCAAACACATTAAATAATAATACACATGCACACACTGAGATAAGCGAGCAAATTTGTCACAAAGTCATTAACTCTGCTATATATTGTAAATCACAAATAAGCAAACACATCTCATGCTTACAAGCAAATACACAATTTGCGAAAACCTGCAGTTGTGCAGTTGAGTGCCTCCCTGCACTCTCCATCCTTCAGGACATTAATATGTTTAACTGACAGTGGGTCAACGAATAAGGTCCTCTTTCTTTTCTGTTCTTTCCTTTTCCTGTGTGGCAATGTTGCAAATCAGTGGGTTTAATGCTGCATTACTGCCCTCTGTTGGCCATTGTGTCTCTTGCTCTCAAGTGGCTCTTCAATCTAAGCGAGGTGGTGAGATATCTCTGTTTGCAAGGAGAAAGATGTGGTGTTTGCAACTGTCAAATAACACAGCAAACGTCTGGGACACCACTACACTTGATATGTAAGCGCAATCAAAAAGAGAGGTTTAAAGGTGAGGGTGAATGGAATATATGGCATGTAGTATCTTACTACTGGACCCTCCAGTCCTTTGTCTCCCTTTGCTCCTTTGGTGTAATGGACATAACCAGGGTCTCCCTGAGAACAGACAGAAAAAAGGTCAGGAATCAGGGAGATAAATGCACAACACTAACAAGGCAGAACGAGCATCGGGGATGATCTTTGGAGCTCTAAAAAAAATCAAAAAGAGCATTCATTTTAAAATGTGTAAAGTATATACTTACTGGTTCACCCTTGCAGCCTTTATCTCCTACATCTCCTCTGCCTCCTTTTTCACCCTGAATAAGACATAAAACTAAGGTTATAGCTCATTAGTTGCAATCACAACAGTTGCCTTGTCTGTCCAACATTTTGGGACCAAATAGACATTTTAATAACAACTAGCCAAAACTGCCATTAAACTGGCTGTGGACATTCATAGTTCCTTGAGGAGGATTCCTAATATGTCCTCCACCTTTCCTCTAGAGCCACCATCAGGCCATCTACACAAGAACTATAACGAAAGATGACAATGACATTTACTGAGCACATTGATGTGCTGAGAAGATGAGTCTTCCCATTTTGGACACACCTTTGTCTCTTTCAGGCCACTATGTCAGCAGCTTCCCCATCAGCTGATCTTTTCATTTTCTTCCATTTACATTTAAGAGAAATTAGCACTTTTGTCCGGCCAGTATTCTGAACCTGACCAAATGAGGCTTCAAAAGCCTGCTCTTCAAACAGGCCTAGCAAAGTGTGACACCATTGGGCTTTGTGGACTGGCTATGTCTCAAATGGACTTCACAGGCACTGTTGTTCAGGGCAGTTGAAACCCCACAAAACAAGATAGTGAAATGCCATTGTTCACACAAGAAACCGCACTCTGAGGAATATATTATTGCTTCTGTGATTTGACTTGAGTCTGTTTCTGTTACCTTTAACACAAGACTCTCAGTGAAAAACTCCTTGATCCGACCCGGCGGCCCCGGTGGTCCTCGTGGTCCTGGTCTCCCCTACATAAAAATATGAAGAAATTGAGATTATTGTTAGACATAAATAAGACATGATCCACACTGACAAGATAACGATCATGTGATAGAAATGGTCAGAGCTCTACTGTTGTCCGGATGGAAACAGTAGGGTTTATACACGATGTACAGTGCCAGAAACGCGTTGCAATAATGAAAAGGAAAAAAGGTGTGAAAATGTTATATTATAAATTGGGAGAAATGTGGGAGAACTGTGACCCCGGGAGGACATTGGGAAAATTGGGAGGGTTGGCAAGTATGACGCACATGTGACCATGGCGTAGTTTGTTTAGCTTTTTACTTCTGCCGATTGCATTTATGCTTCAAAAATTATAAACGTGGTGTTCAATTGTGTAGATTATCTTACTGAACAAAACATGCAAGTATCATTAATGTCAATTGCCACAGAGTTTATTTCCTGCAATAATCCAAAATCCAATGGAAAAATCCCATTGGCTTTTTGTTGAGGGAACCCAGGGCGACTCTAACATCCTGATTATCCTACAAAAATCTGTCATCCCTGCAACACTCTCAACACTGTGCTATTTAACTAAATATAACCATACAGTAACAGTGTATCTAAAAGAGAAATTACCTGTGGCCCGCGAGGTCCTGGGATACCGCCTACACCTTCTTGACCCTGTAGGATGGGAAAGTATTTGTAATTTGTTTATATAAATAAACTGGTCACCCAGTTTTTCTTAAAAACTCTTTTATGTGTCCATTTTTCTCCCAGTCCAGTTGTGGTTACCATCCTCGTCTCTGCCAACTCCCACTGATGACTCCCACCCCTCCTCTCATACACAACATCCTATCACTTCCATTTTCACTGTCTGAAAGGACTGGGAGACCGTATTGCCCGTATTGCATGTAGATTTTCACACTTCCAAAATACTGCCCTGCCAAAGAACGAGCACTATGGCCACACAGTAGAAATCACTTAAGCAACAATTAGGATATGTGTGTGTTGCACTTTCTCAGGCACTGTGAACACAGCTAACTGAAGAGCCAGGCCAAAACAAGAACCCTACAGCTGTGGTTTTCCCCTGTGCCATTTAGACACCCAGTAAATATTCATACACTTTATCACAGGTATAAGTAGTCGTATATCCAAAGTGTTCGTCCATATTTATTAGCATTACCTTAGATCCTGGAGCCCCATGATGACCAGGAAACCCCTGTCCATAGAGAACGCAGACAGTTATATCAAATATCACATAAAACTTTTCCAGAGTGCTATAAGTACTCCCTGCAAGGCAACTGAAAAACTCACAACAGAGCCCCGTCGTCCAGGGTCTCCTGGTAGTCCATTATCTCCAGGGAAGCCTGGATTTCCCTGAAATACAGCTGAAGTTTATTCTTAATATAAATTCTCATATATGGAGAAAAAACATTTAATCTAACTACTTTTTATGTCTACATTATAGAAAATATCTAACAATCCATATAATTAGTATAATGGAAAATACTGCATAAACAGAACTCCATTATTATTACTCTAAATAGTTACCGGCGCTCCGTCCCTTCCAGGTGGCCCAGGTGGACCTGGTATTGCATTCACCGATACCCAAGATTCACCCTGTGAAATAGAGGAAGCAGTTTATTCAACATCTAAAACTACAGCATGCAGTGTTAAGATACATGACAATAACAGATATGTAGTAATACTGCATGGAAATGTAATACTACATAGTTAGTTACATATTTTATACTACATTGCTCTGCAGGCTTCATCACTCCTCTTTATGCGTCTGTGCACTTGGCATGCACGCATGTGCTCAGAATGGGAATGAGGTGTCACCTCCATGAAACGACCACATAAACCACACTTCTCATTCAAAAATTCAGCAACTAATGCTGATAAAACGAGGGTTACAAATTAGGCCATGGCACAGACATGACAACACAGCGTTACAAGTGCAAATGGTGACGTAAATGGTGTAAGTGGACTTCCGCTCTGGCATCTCTCACACTCACAAGTGCTACGAATGAGCCTGACAAGACACCCAATCACAGTGAACATCTGAATCCTGACACTTATTTGGAGAGGACACTGCAACTGCTGGTCTCATCATGTAAACTCAGAAGTAGTAGTCTATGAACACTTCCTTCCCAAAGGTATTTATTCTGCCAGTACTTGTAAACCAGTAGTTAAGGTACAGTACTGTTTGTGATGTCATTAGAGGGATTAGAGAGTGTATATTCCAGTTCATAGTGAACCCTAATTATATTTGACATGTAGTCAAGTGAAAAAAGGTCCATCCAGGTCAAACTAGATGCATGGATGGACTTTATTAATCCTAGTGTGAATTGTACCATGACAGTAGCTTAGCAAAAAATACAAAGATAATGTGCAAACTAGGGCTGTCAGAGTGAGATACTATCATATGAAACTAGACTAAAGGACTAAGGAAGCCATTGGTACCAAACATGTCATATTAGCTTGTCAGGAAAAAGTTTAAATAATGCTTCAAACTCACGCTAAATTTTAATAGACTGACAGCCCTAGTGCAAACTAGAATTACCGCCTTGTGGTCGTATGCCTCCGCGAACCAGTCAAGTTGGAGTTTACATCCACGTCTGTCCAAAATGTCGTTACTTCATCATTTTATTTGTGTGAAATTGTCATAATTACCATATAAATTCTTGAGTTATAGCCTTTTTGTGAGATCACAGTGACCTTTGACCACCATAATCTAATCAGTTCATCCTTGAATCCAAGTGGACATTTGTGTCACGGCTGTCGTTAGTTCGGAGGCATAAGAACTACACAATACTTAAACAATAGCTTAAATAAAGAAGAGGATTTTTACTGTACATATACTCATGTGTAATGCTGCAAGGTGGACATAGTACAAGTAGCTCAACATTAACTATGTAAGGTATACTGTAAAATTATAGAGCATTATGGCTCATAATGCTCACAAGAAAACTTTCTGATGCAGTAGGTCTATAGTGAATACTCCAGCAACACTCAGTGCTAGCACTCTTGTGAATGCAAATAAACATGAACAGCTTTTGTCCTGAAAATTATATTTGAGAATGAACATGTTTCTTGTTGCAAATAAAAGTGGAAAGATGGACTTGATAGAAGGAAAAAAAGCAAAAAAATCTTTGAACAAATTATTGGTCTCACATGGACGTGGTACAAAATGAGCTCTGGGAGCTCAGGGAGGCAGAGTGGCCGCCTGCTAGTGCAGCGTCATGTTTTTTCTTGGTGCACCAGGATCCTGCTAATAAACTTCTTGAAAGGCAGTAATTGCTGAGCAATTCTGCAGCTTCACCCTTCCTAAATTCAAAAACAGCTGAACGTGGGAGGCATAGCATACATTTTATTACCTTAGGTCCAGGCAGACCAGGTGGGCCCTGTAAAATAAAGATAAAGCTGAAGCAAATTTCATTATATTCCTTGATGGGTCATTTTAAGGACGGCGCTTAGCAACAAAAGACTAAAGTTGAGAAGAAGAGGAACAAATCAGAACATATCAATAAACTGAATTGAAAAACTGTATTTGATGACAACATGATTTAACAACTTACTGCATATCCATCACTGCCATGGTCCCCGGGAATACCAGGAGGTCCATCTTCTCCCTGAAAGTATGTAATGTGTTCAACGTATGTCCATTATGCGAGCATATGATAAATGAGCTAAAACTATCACATGGAAAACATGCAGCCATATGAAAAACTTTCTTACATCTGTGCCATTGCAGCCTGGGGCCCCCCTGGGCCCTGGAGGCCCTTGAAAACCTGGGATACCCTGTAAGAGAATATCAGCAGAAGCATCTATAAAAATATGCAGGAACATGCACTTACACATAAATCAGATGATGAACAGTGAGACACTAAGATACTTCACCGGTAAACCATGAGACCCAGCAAATCCCTCTTTGCCTTCGGGTCCCTGTAATGACAGTAACAAAACCAGTAATCTTTGATACTTTTGATATACCACAATGTTCACACTTTTTCTACAGTATATATTATACACAAGTTATTTCAAACATAACTCAATTTTCACTGAGACGTCAAATAAACAAACAGACATAAGCTTTGATAAAGTTATTGTACGTTACCGGATCGCCTTTTGGCCCCTGACGTCCATCAGGCCCCGTGTTGCCCTATCAAAGACAGCAACTTAGAATTGCCATCTAAGCATAACTAAAAGTGACGTCTAGGTACACAAGGAGAAAGTGTAATTCATCACAGCCCATACACAATTCCAATCAATGCTGCCCTCTAACAACATTACTGGATTTGGAGTTATACAGAATATAAGAGCGAAGGAGCCATGAGAGCCAGGCTGAAATTCTACCTTTGGTCCCAAAGGCCCAGGATGACCATCTGATCCTGGACGGCCCTCTGGCCCTGGGGGACCCGGAGCTCCTGGAAAACCTTTATCTCCCTGTGAAAGTGAGTGTATGTGACAGAAAGAGTGGGAGAGATAGAGAAAAAAAAACACAAGAAAGCAGACAGACTACAAATGACAATAAACAACAATAGAGATATTAAAAATTTTACAAATTTGCATTTGTATATGTTGCAGTTGCTGAAAAATTCACAGTTTCTTGGATGTTTGTTGAAATACTTCTAAGAGATTGATGCTTAATAAATAACTCACCGATAACATACCAATACATGTCAACAATTAAGGCCCATGCAAATGTAGCTTTGAGTTATATTCACATACGTAATTGAAGACTTTGACTTAAACATGTGAAATCATCACCTTCTGTATTTTTCAGCTGATCGTGGTTGAAAATATAAGCTTGTTTAATCCTACATTTCCGAATATCACTACTGGAAACAAACCTGTAACAACATCAGCAAATATTAATAATGTAGTTGAATCTGTTGTCATGTGTTTAGTCCCTGTATTAAAAGACCTCAATGACTTTATGCTTTTGACAGTGAGATTGATGTTTAGCAAAGTACAACTGAAAAACATTTACTTCTCAATCACAGTTTAAGGTTAATATGAATTTTGAATATACGATCTACACAGTCGGACCATTGCTGAGGCCGACCTGCATTAGACTAAAAAGATTTCATGTGTTCTGCTCTCTCTGTTTGGAGAGCACTGCAAGTTGACTCAAATCAGTCATCTTGACAGGTCTGCAATAAATGTGAAGGATGTAGAGACACACTTAATATAAGAAGCTATTTATGCTTTTTATAAGATCTATCTAGGCTCTGCACCTGATCGGACTAGTGCAGCACTAAACTGTACTCCGCTGTACAGTGTTTTTAATGCAACGGCGAGGTTTAACAGTCGCACTGAGCCCCGGGTGCAAGGTCTGGTTTGCTTTATTTAAAATCAGTGAGAGCTGCTTTAGAGATGTTAAATGAATAATAGTATTTGTGAGGTAATAATAAAGCAATAAAGTAATAATACAAGACGTCTTTTTTTGCAGAGGACATTTTGCCATGTCACAGTAGGAAAAGCACAGGTGTAAAAACAGATAAGTATGATATAGTTGTGTTTATACATTTCATCTTTATTACAAAAAATTACTGAGCTGGCACACAGGTATATCGTACAGTATAGGTTCATGACCTGTTGTGTAATGTACTTGAATTACAGTAATTGTGACAAGAAAAATGAAACTATTTTGTTGAAAGTTATGTGAAAAGAAGTGGTGTGAAGCAAAATGCATTCACAGTGAACCCCAGCGCTGATGAATTTGACGAGTGTTTTACACTTAAAATAGATGATCTACTCACCCTGCTGCCTTTCACTCCTTCACAGCGGCACCTTGATTTTCCATTGCACACACACTAAAAAAAATTGAAACGTTGTTCAATATGAATTGTGTAAATGAAAAGCAATGTCCTATTATTTTGATCTTATCATCGGTCATGTGTACGCCCCTTAATAACTCAGTGCCGCCTTGGGAACCACTACGCTACAGTTACTGAAGGCCGTTTGCTGATCTGAGTGATCCAAATTGTTCCAAAATTAATTGCAGCTTTCACAAACATGTTGATCAAGAATTTATTTGCAAAGTAAAGATAGTTTACTTTAGGAGGATTTGTAGAGGATTCATGGAAGCATTTTGCCAAAACGACATTCATAACTCTCCACTGTTTAAGGTTTACACCTCCTTACAGATGCCTTTAATTTGAAGGCTGCAAACAGAACTGCTTGTCAGCTGAGGAGATGGTTCAGTGACGCTAACAGACTAAAAAGGCGGAGCGTCAGTAATAAAATACGGTGCAAATGTGCAGTGGGTTGTCGGTAGGTGAAATAATAGTTCAACTATAGGCTACTGGTATAATGAACCATTATCAGTTAGAAGTCATTTGAAATGCATTAAATTTCCAATTCATCTTAGCCTTGTGGAGAGCCAGCGACAAACTCAGTATATAGTATACTACTCTCAGACAAAAAGGGGGAACTGTTTCTCTTTACTTTAACTCACTTAATAGTGTTGTTTTTACTGCAATGAATATCACTCTCTTGCACGAGATGATAATTAAGGATGAAAACAATTGAACATTATTATCTTTGTCTTACAAAGCTAGAGATGCATTTTGTTATGACTATAACAGCATGAAAATGTAGATTTCCTTTATCAATCTAGTGATGGTTTGTATAGGAAAAGCTACATTAACTCATATACAAATGTCTCCACTAACCTCCCCGTCCAGTACTGGATGCCTGTTTTGCTTATTTTCCATCTACAATATCCTGTCCCTTTTCCATGACCTTCAATAAGAAGGCCCACCAACATAGCAAAGTGAAGTGAATACTGTACACAATGAAGTAAAAGTGCAAACAGACTGGAGGAAAAACCTGCATCTCTTCAGGATGCAAGATGTTTGAAGTTAAGCACAGACACTCCAGTTACAAACAGACCACAGCAGCATTGTATATCAAAGTCAAGGCTGTGAAGAGTGAATGGTGCTAACACTGTGCACAACAGGAAACACGCTGTTACAGAATGATGCTATCCTAACATAAACAGTGATTTAGTAGTTATGTGTGTGGGACCTGGGAGCAAGCGAAAGGTAAAGTTTTACTGAACAGCATTAATCTAAAATAAACATAAAAAGATAGTGATGTATTGCTTAAAAGGACAAGCTGAAGCAGCTATGATAAAGCCATTATAGCTCAGCGACTAACCGAGTTTCTGCAGTCTAATATGAACGACATAACAAGCATTATGATCCTGACAGGATTACAAACTGGGTCCGCAGTGTGTACTGTATGAAATAATGAAAGCACAAATGAAAAATCAGCCAGTGGAGACTTTGCAGAGTCTGGGTTGTTAGCTAAAGGAAATCAGATCTTTCTTCAGTGTTATGTCAGCAAGGAAAAATTAAATATCTTACATTTTTGGCCCAAGTGCCCATCAGCATCACAGCAAACAGGATCAGACGAACTTCAAACACTGCCCTTCCCATGGCTCTTTTCTTGCTCCAGTTACATCAAAAGCTCAGGAGTAACCCAGAGGTGATGAATGTTTTTTTTTTTTTTTTGATCGTCCTCCTCTGCAACTACCTTTCACAGTGCACCCATCCACTGCTGCACCGTGGGTGATGTTAGGTCACTGCTTCAGTTAAATTAAAGTTCTCTGTCTGGGTTAAAGTGTAACAGCCCAGGGAAGTTGTTTAACTTGATCCTGAGGAGGGAGGCGGTCTGAACTTACTGATGAGATCAACCCTGACCATCATCCTTCTTCTCCTCCTCGTCTCATCCCTGAGACTTACAAACAGTGGCAGTTACACTGTTTGCTTTTCTCTGATACGGAGGCAGGAGATTGGTTTGAATCTTGTCGACGATTACCCCCGTTTCAGATGCACTGAAGTGTTCATGGGGATTCATTTGAGAACTTGAATTTGGGTGAGTTGTGAATGTTGTTTTATGTGTATGATGGACTGTCACCTATAGACTACATGGGGTGTAAACCTTCACGCCTAAAGGATACGACGGCAGGGGAGGGCAACGCCAACTATTTCTTTATCTGTAGCATATTTATATTTTTTTTAAATCATATTTGCATGCACTACATTTTACCCAAAAAAGGTATTCTTTACTGTCACATAATATCAACTTTCACAGGTGTCCTTGATGATTTGTGCTTCCATTTATCCGCCACAGGAGGCAGCACTGAGGCCAACACTCACCTGTTAGCAGACTGATGAGATGAGAGATGGGATCCCCATTTACTGCTGTAACTCTGTGCTCCCTCAGGTGAGCCCCACTGCAACAATATTAATAACGAATTATTAACAACAGGAGCAATATGACATGCATTTTGTAATTTTGATATCTGTAGCATATGATGATAATTGATAATAATGTTTTGCGACTGAACTGTGATGCACGATGGTATCCTCATTAGGGCTGGGCAACATGGCCAAAATCATCTGTCCCAATAAAGATCATTTCATATCTTGATAACGATAAAAATCACAATATAGCATGTTTCCTGTGAATTCAATAAATAAATAGCCTATCTGAAATAACCACATGGTAAAGCCTTTTTTATATACTCCTGTGTGAATTAAATACTTGACAAATTAAATATTTCTCATGTTAAGAGCTTGAGTGTAAGATTAACATAACAGCTTCATGTGAAATTATACAGAAAAAAAGACATAAACAGAGGCTTAAAAATGATAAAAAATATATACAATACACATTTTTATATATTTTTGATGATATATAGAGTCATATTGCCCAACCTTAATCCTCTTATATCCCCACATCAGACAATGAATTTAACATATTTAATGTAACTTTTTAACGCTCAAAATTATATTTTTATATAATATTTAGATTATTTAGAGTTAAACAAGTAATAAATTGTACACTTTATCAGAAAAATACAAGATTTTGTATTGAAAGACAGCGATTTCTCAACTAATATAATATTTTGGCAAAACATGTGTTTTCTCTTTAAAAAAAATACCTTAGTCTGCAGAATATACATAAACGTTATGTCTCGTTGAGTTTGATAGAATTCACATTCCCAACTTTGTAAACCTATTTACCTGAAGACAAACACACTTCTTGCTTGTTTACTCAGATATTCAACACATCTGCATACTTTCATTCCCATATGTGGAAAAACTGACCTCCAAACTGAGACGCACAAGAACACAGTTGCACTCTGTGGTGTCACCTGCAGTGCGATGAGAGTTTGGATAGAAAACATATTTCTTTTCTTTCCCTGGAGTTTCAGTCCTCCATCACACAAGAGCAACACATTATAAGCTAATGTGAAACAACTTAGCAAGTTGCATTTGTTCTTCAGGTTTTTAATATGCTGGCCGCATACCAGAGTTATAACTAGTATTTTCACTTTGATCGCAAACCAAATATTGTCTCTTTTTGTCACACAGTTTATATGACATTTATGGTTGTGTGAATGAGTAGCTGGGGCTAAATGAGACTACAGCTAATCTATTATCACTGTTACATTCACAGTTGGATCCTTGTCCTGGTTGTCCTTGTGCAGCAGCTCAACGCAGTAAGACTTTCCTTTATAAGTCTTCATTACATACATACACATTTATATTAACTTTTCAGTCTAAAAGAACATGTAATTGTTAATGTCAATCGAGTTTAAATGTAAAAATACACTATGAATAAAATCATATATAAACATATTTATAACCATACTGCTGTGAATAACATTACACATGTGCATTACTCCCAAACTCTGACATCCAGTGTTGTAAGACACAGCAGACTTTCACTGTAATTAAAAGCAATTAATGCTTTCTTTGTTGTAGATTTTGTTGTAAAAAAAAAAAAAAATGCAATTCAAAATGCAGCAACATATTTGCTGATCAAGACTAAGTATGAGGAGGAGCACACACATGAGATCACACCTTTTGCTAGAATAGATTTCCAAGACTATGTTTAAATCATTTAGTGGACTAGCGTCTCAATGGATTAAACATGCTTTTAAAGTACAGCTGGTGAAACACATGCATAATAAGCTGGAAAAAAAAAGGTCCATTTTTGGTGAGATGACTTTGTGAGGATGTTGTATTGGACTGCATTGCACTGAAATCCATCATGTAAAGTTTGATTACAACTTCATTTTTGTATACACTGCTGCTGCTGTTACGGTAGCCAGGAAGGTAGTTTAGGCCTTCAAAAACAACAAACCATTATAACAACACCAAGATAGTCCTGAACCGGGTGCTCTCTATGCACTTTATGTTACTGGATATAAAGTATATATATATTCTGTCAGTGTGCTCCAGTTTTGTACACATCTGGGTTCTTGCATTCTCCTAAACCCAATCTGAATCAGCCGGGCTGATGTACGGTATTAACCAAACTGACATATCTGTAATGGGTTACATATCAGCTCATAAGTAACAAGAAATCACAGTATAGAAATGCCAAAAACAATGTATGTTCAAGGGAATCTATATTGTCACAATTACATAGCTTATAACAACATACTTTTCAAATGCAACATGTCCCATTCATTGTAAGGGTCAAAATTTATAGGAATAATAACCAGAAATGTTTGTTTATGTTATGCATTTAGTAAAAGAACGGATATTGGCTGGTATATATTGATATTGGTAATGAAAATCCAGTACTGGCTATACTGTAGTGCATTTAAGTGTGATACACAGTTAGCTGGATATATAATAAGGGGGACTGGATGTAGAAGGATTATATGGATGGATAGATGCATGCAGTAGCTGGAGACAGCCAGCTAAAACTGGTGATGGAACAAACATGCCTTTGATTTTACTGCAAACTGTGTCCAACCAGTACAGCAAAGTCCCACCTGTTGGCAACAGAAAAATAAGTGTGTTTTATGACATTGAGTAACTGGATATAATAGCAGTACAATGTTGTTATAAATGGTGTTGCAGGAGAGGCTGCTACCGTGTTGGATAATAACAATACGCATGTCCACAGCCTTAGTCAGTGTAGGTGGATGGCACAAATTCAATGCTAAATGTGGCTGAATACCACCAGAACACCATGAACAATGTGGATTATCTTCTACGGCACATATTTGAAAGTCTGCCTTTAGAAGATTAAATAGAAATGGCACTCCTCCGTGCCCAACAAGCGTGACATCGTTATAAATAATCAGATTTAAGGTGGTGGTTCTCCAGTAAAAATGGCTAACTGCTAGACACTGGCTTCCTGCGTGAGTTAGTCAGAGGAGACGGTAATTTACCTGGTCAAGCAAGGCTTTCGGGATCTCAAGCATCTTTCTGAGAGGATTAAGTCTTTCCAAACATGACCAGCGTGACAACGGAGCGATTGGACTTGCTCGGCAGAGCAAACATACAGTAACATTAGCTTTTAGCTAGTTAGCTATTAGCTTACGTTACACCGGAAGTGAGCTGTAATTTATCGTTTAACAGGAATTTGAGGAGACCCAGTCACATTATCACCTGCTTGAAATTGTTGACAATATTAATGTTATGTGAAATTGTGTAATTTTCAGGCTTTGCATCTGTCAAAGTAATGCTAACGTTAGCCCATTTCCTTGATGCCACACAATTTTTCCACCCCGAAACGCCACTGTAACTGTTAAACAGCAAATCAACGCCTACCTGCATCAACTTGGTTAAACGACGGACATCAATATTCATTTTGTTAATAAACTATCATTAGTAGCTATGCTAGACTAGCATCAAGCTAGTTTAACGCTACAGGTAGAGATGTTCTCTTATTGCTGTTGAACCACTAACTTTAGCATAATGTCTGACATGTTACACACCGTAACTTTGCTGATAGCTGAACATTATGTTGCCACACATAACTGTGCTGCTCTTCCAGGGCATGTTGTGAAAATACTGTCACTTTTGTAAATATTTAATAGTCAAACCTCACTTTCTCAGACTCTCCCGGATTGTTATGTCACCTGTTTTGATAAGCAAATGATTACAGGTGATCCTGAGGCATTTATTTTGAGGCTAATTGTTGTTTAACTGCTACAGTATGTTATGTATCAATGGAAACCTGCCAGTGTCTTTAGTTCTCACTGTGTGTTCCCAGTTTGGCTAATGCACTGAATCCCAATGGTCTGTCCGAGACTGCTGTGTGTGTTTCTGGGACTAATGAGAGATAACCATGGATATTTGGACCAAAAGTGAAAGTGGGACAGCAGATGTGCAATAGAACTCAATCTCACCAGCATAAACTCATGCAAATATTTAGTAAACTTTGACAAAACATTACTAAATGTTTGGGACACAGGCATTGTAAAACACACACACGTACATCAGTGGGAATACTTGGCTTGTGGAGGTGTGTGGACTGTGTGTAGAATAGTTTTTCAGCATGTTGTCAGTGAATTATGAGAGTGGTGAAGCTCTGTGTGAGCTTTCTTTCTCATCAAGGTCAGAGCGCTCATTATTTACCCAAGTCTATGTGAGAACATTGATTTGTTTAAAACTTTCTAATCGGGATTGTCCAGTGTCCACAGGGAAATGTGTTAATTCTCAAACCTGTAAAATATTCAGCAATGTCAGATATGCCCAAGCCACAACCTTATCTGATGTACCCACTGATGTCCTCTGACCCTTTCACTGTCTTCTGCTCTGCTGAGATACAGCCTCAGCCGGTCTCCATCTCCCTGTTTATCTCTGTTGTTTCAGGGGGGGATTGAAGGCCCATGTGAAGGCAGAGACTGCTCTGTATGTCAGTGTCGTCCTGCTAAAGGTGCACGGGTATGAGCTTTTTCTTCTCAGTTATGTTTAGCAAATTTTTTCAATCACCCTTCCAGTAGTAAGGTTGATATTTTGAATTATAGTTGGTTTTGTTCATTAGAGCTACAACAATTTATTGGTTAGTTGTCAAATTAATTAGAAACTATTTTGATAATTGATTTGAGTAATTTTTTAAAGAAATTAGTAAAAAAAAATTCTGTGATTCCAACTTCTTAAATGTGAATATATTCTGGTTTCTTTACTCCTCTATGACAGTAAACTGAATATTTTTGAGTTGTGGACAAAACAAGACATTTGAGGATGTCATCTTGGACTGATCGCTTTTTTTTTTTTTTTTTTTTTTTTTACAATTTTCTGACATTTTATAGATCAATCAACAAATAATCGAGAAAATCGAGAAAATAATTGGCAGATTAATCAACAATGAAAATAATCCTTAGTCGCAGTCCTTCTCATTAGAAAGACATTGAGCTGTGGGAAATATTTATATTACTTTCTCCAAAATTACCTTTTATGATCCCTGTCTCAATTATAAATTCCTTGCAAGACTAGCAGCAGAAAAAAAATAAATTAGGAACAAGAAGCAATGTTTCCATGATATGACAAATACAGACTTATTTCAGAAACAAATTACAAAGCAACAGCCAGTTCAAATGCCTCGGTTGCTGATAGGGAAGTGAATGAAATCCACAGATAGAGTATTGGTCCTTAAGGAACAAAAGAATCTTAATCCTAAAAGTGTCACTCACAACAATAATTAAAAGTTTTGTAATCACAACTTTTATCTTTGTAGGGAGCTCCAGGGAAGCCAGGCCAGCAAGGCCCCCGGGGACCGATGGGACCATGGGGACGCCCAGGGTCACCTGGAGAGAAGGGCAGACAGGGACCAGAGGGATCACATGGCCCAGAGGGGCCCAAAGGAGACCGTGTTAGTGTGCATGTTGTGTGTGTGTGTTGTATTGTATTTCAAGAACAGCCAGAAATCTAGGCAGATACTGCATGCAAGCACATCTAATCATCACAATAACTGCCTTTTAATAACATAAAAAGTGTGTATATGTGTCAATATATATCACCCGTGATAGAAAAAAAATAAGGGTGAGTTTGTAAGTGAGTGATGCATTTTGCCCCTGTAATGAATGAATAAATGGCGGCCATATTTTTTTTACATTTCAGGGCAAGACTGGTGTTCCTGGTTTTCCTGGTAATGATGGCTCACCAGTGAGTAAACCACTGTTGTTGTAAATTTCATCTATAAATCAGAAGAAGACACATACAGCTCACACTGACAATAATCTCGTAGAGGTGAGTAAACCTCTGAGGGGATTGCACTAACTTCCCGAATGCTGTACAGCTCAACGTGGAGTTGACATACTTAGTTTTCTCCCATAAGGAATGTAGAATATATCCTCGATGTATTAATATCACTTTTCCAACTGTATGTCATGTGATATTCCCAACTGTGTAACTACCCAGTTCTTACATATACTGAAGCCTTCACAGTAAATGCTGCAGTGATTTGAAGCCTGTGTCTGGAGAGCCCTCTAGTGGACACATCATGGCATAGATGTGCCTGGTTTTCCTCTGTCTTCCCTAATGCAGCTGCCTCCTCACTGCTCAAGTGTTTGTGTTTAATAAAAACTCAAGTTGCTCATCTTACCCAGTATATAATTATGAAATATAGAATGATGTAAAGCATGATTTTGTTATCACTCTCAACTAGAGTCAGAGAGGTCATAATTGTGGCTTCTAATACTCTGCAATTATACATCACCACCACTATAACTGTGCAATGTTGTTCAGGGCCACCCTGGAGCAGGTGGTGAGCCTGGTTTTCCAGGAGCAGATGGCTGTAATGGGACAAGGGGTCTACCAGGAGTTTCTGGTATTCCTGGTTTGGATGGTCTCGATGGGCCGCCGGTGAGTCAAACTCATGTTTGGATGTCTCTGTTAGCTGCTATTCAGTCAGTAGTCAGACCTGCAGGTGTGTTTTTTACAGAGCTGAAGTAAAAATAAAAGCACATGGAATTTGCTGCCGAAAAGCTTAATCGGTAGTTTTATTCTTTCTTACACAACTTGTGTAGCCGTGGTGGTAGGACGTGTAGACCAGAGGCCTGAATTTGTTTCCTGTCTCTGCTTAAAATGTTACCCATTGTGATCCTTGGTACATGGTTTCCTAAAAAGCTGTAGTTTCCTAATATAGGTGGAATTTGCAGATGTTGTAGGAATAATCAACTGAATAATCATCTGTGCTGAATGTTTGCAGGCATTCTCATTGGACATAATTAAAACTTTTTCTGCATTGTCTGATATTAATGTTCCATTGGACCAGTCTTTTGTGAAAATTATGTATAAATATAGAACACTATGCATACCTACTCTTTTAATTCCTTTAGCTATTGTTTATAATGTGTCCAATGTAAACATTTACTGTGTCGTCTTATCAGGGACCGCGTGGACCTAAAGGAATAAAAGGAGAACCTTTGTATGGTGCTGCTCTTCCAGGGCTTCCGGTAAGTTCCTCTAGTCTGGAGAGGCTCAGATAATGATGGACAGGGCTTCACCAGGGTCAGAACCTGTTTTTGTTTGTTTCATAATTATTTGCAACTTATAGTGTCTGTAAATATTCTCACCTTTGTTTCATTTCATCTTGCAGGGGGAACGTGGTAGAAATGGTCAACCTGGTCTACCTGTATGTCGTCTTTTCTTATATTGACATTAAAGCAGTATTCCTCAGTAATATTCAGCTAATAGGTTGTTTCCTGAGATTAAATGGTTTAAATCTTACACCGTGCTTGTTGTTAAGTCGACTCAACTTCATGTTTACTTTCATTAATATTGTGTATTTATTTTTTTTAACTCAGGGAAGACAAGGAGATATTGGGCCTAAAGGCCACACTGGCCCTCCTGGCCCTCTTGGACCTGAGGTGAAAAAGTCATCACTTTTTCTATATAGGTCTTTTAATATAGATTGTCATTAAAATCATTATAATACTGTACATGCGCAGTGTGCAGCAATATATTGGACCACTAATATTCATAATCTACATTACATGAAATGCAATGCCTTATATGTCAGAAAATCTGCGTGTTTCCATTTAGGGCTTGGTAGGACCTAAAGGTGTGAGGGGACTACCTGTGAGTCTCCTGCTTCGCAATATTTGCCAGTGCATGTTGTGAAAGAAAATCTGCTTGCTTACATCCTCACAAAGATAAAACCTTCTTAAACTTGTGTTTGTTGTGTAGGGCGACCCTGGAGGATCACTGGCAGGAGCTAAAGGTGACGATGTAAGAAACCAATTTGGCCTTTGACAGCTATGCATGAGGTTTTGTTGGATGTGTGTGTTTTCACCCCTTTAATTCAATTTTCCAGGGTGAACAAGGCCTACCTGGTCCACAAGGACCAGAAGAAGTGAAAGAATTTCCTCCAGACTTTCTTCCACCCAAAGGTTACAAGGTGAAGGCAAACCTCTCATTTGTATTTATACGAGACTGCTGATTTTTAGCCGCTGTATAGACCTGTATAAATTATTTTTCTTTATTTCCTTTCTTGCTTCTCAGGGAGACCGAGGTCCTCCTGGACCATGTGGACCAAAAGGCATCAGCGTGAGTTTCATCTCATATGTTAGTATACAGGTATGCCTGAGAGAAAGAGAAAGGCATTTTATTTTCATTTTCTTCCCCATAAGGGTGGTAGAGGAGACTACTACGGTCAAGAAATGAAAGGAGAGCAAGGAATCCCTGGTTTTCCTGGAGTTAGGGTGGGTGACATAAATCAGACTGCAACATGCTTATAGACAGACACATGCAATACTCACCCCATTGTTCCCATCCCTAGGGTGTTCCAGGATTTCCTGGTAGAGATGGACCACCAGGACCAGAGGTACACCTGTAATATGATGCCTAAGCTTTTCCCTGTGTTACAATAAATAAACATTTTTATGCCTATGTGTTAAATACATTCATATATTTCCAGGGTGTCCGTGGAGAGAAAGGATTTCCAGGTCTCATTGGAAGAGACGGACCAAAGGTGAGCTTTACATGAACATCCAAGGAATTCACAATTTTAAAGCTTGGGTCAAACACAAGCCAATTTTCTTTAAAAAAATAAATAAAAATAAAATAAAAAAGGACTGACTGATGACAGCAGGACAGATAGTTGCTATCATCGTAGTTCCACTTACAATTAGAGGTGAATTTCAAATATAGGAACAAAGTGAAGAAAGTCTATCATGTCTGCTTCCCTCTGGTGGTTGCTCAGTGAGATTATCACATTTACTGGACGAGACCAGTGATCGTCTCATCTTTAGATTATTATGTACATCAGCTGCCTTTCATATTCATGACTGTGGTTTCTGTCTCTGTCTTTGCATCCAACAGGGTTACCCAGGAGATCCAGGTCCTCCTGGTCCCCTGCACTTTCTCAATGGAAGTGATGCCAGAGGTGAGACCACAGCAGCAGCTACACTCTCCTAACTGGTTGACCTTTGTGGCATATATGTGAAATATAATAATGAAGTAATTTGTTGAATTAAAGGTCAATAGTTTAGAGCCATAGTCTCTGGTCAATATAACTACAGTATACTGGCAAAACAATGTTCTCGATGCTGGCACTGTATAGATTTTAGACATGCACTCAACTGGAAATGGCTTTACTGTCCAGCTGGGGGCTTAAAAGGGATATATTATGAATAACTCACTTCTTCAATGCTTGTGCACATACATTTGGGTATCTTGAGTGCTTACCAACCTACAAACTGTGAAATAAGACAACCCAGGCAGTTTTTGTGCAGTGCCTGGATCAGAAAATGTGATTCAACAAGCCATTCACATTTAGCTCCTCTTCCTATGTCACATACAGGCTTATTAGAATATATCATCCACAGCTTGAGAACTGTCTTTGTAAAGGTGCGCCATATTTTTCTTTCAAGCCAATCAGAGCAGACTAGGCTTATCAGGAGGGGTCTTAAATAGACAGGTACTGAAACAGAGCATTTCTGACAGAGGATGAATACAGGTAAATTCAGACAGACAATAAGATAAAAAAAAAAAATAATGTGTTTTACACAACTTTTTGTACAATATCACTGAAATTGAATTGACGGCTAAAATCCTTAGACCCTCCTGTTAGTAAATAACCATAATTGCTATCAAAGAATAATCGAGCATTACTGACTTTCAGTGGTTCTGTGTCTGTATGGTTTAGGTGTTAAAGGTGACCGTGGATATCCTGGAACGCCTGGACCTCCAGGGGACCCTGGCTACATGGGCATGCATGGACCCCCTGGCCCACCAGGGTTAACAATACCAGGTCTGAGTTTCTCTCTGGTCTCTTTCTTTAGTACATGTAGTCAGGAGTAACTTTCAACTTACCTTTGACTTCATACACTATTCTGTATATCACTGAGTATATCACTCACTCTGATCAGGATTTGACCTACAGTTCAAAAATCAGTCAGTCAATGTCGATCCTACCTTGTTTGACGTTTCATATCATCTCTCACCACTTCCTAGAAGAGCCGGGTCTGCCTGGTCCACAAGGGTCCCCCGGTCCCAAGGGCTACAAGGGAGAGCCGGGAAGGTATAACAACTTTGAAAATCCATTTCCAGGACCAAAGGGAACTAAAGGACTCCTCGGACCAAAAGGTGTCACAGGCCCCCCAGGTCGTCCAGGTATATTAGTACTTCCTTCATATTAAACACAAAAGACGTAAGTCTCCACTGTGTTAGTTAATCTCACAAATCTAATTTCAGTATTTGAATAATTGTAAGCTAGTCATGTTTTTACACATGTTCATTTGAATGTTTACCTAACTTGTGTGTGTGTGTGTGTGTGTGTGTGTGTGTGTGTGTGCGTGTGCGCATGTGTGTGTGTGTGTGTGTGTTTATGGGGTATACTTGATCAGGCTGTGGAGGTGAGTTCTCAGTTACTTCTGATGAAAGAAGTCCACGATTCATGCATTAAAACTACTTTTTGAAGTTTTGAACTGATGTTAGTTAATGCAGTATTTGTGTCTGGCTGCTCCACAGATTACTACTGTGAGCCTGGTCACCCAGGAGACCCTGGTGATATAGGACCTAAAGGATCACCTGGAAACAAAGGGCTCAAAGGAATTAAAGGTGATCTGTGACTGTTTATATGCATTTGATCCCCTGGTGGGAATTTACTAGAACAGGTCTCTGATGTAGTATCATTTATAGAGTACAGTATGTATAGTTGTACAGTGTACATATGTGCTGCATCATACAATTTTGTCATCTGTGTCTCCTACAGGTTGTGAAGGGGAATGTTATTGTGGGCCTGGTGGGGGAAGACAAGGCCCCCCTGGTCCTCTTGGTTTTCCAGGACCTCCAGGCTTACCTGGAACTCAAGGACTTAAAGGAGACCCAGGGCTGAAAGGACCTGGGGGTCCAAGAGGACCACAAGTAAGGACAGCAGGATTCAAAATAACTAATAATAAAATTCCCTAAAATATGTGTAAAAGTCTGTTTTTGTAATAGCCACAAGAACATAATTTCGTATGTGACTTTGTGTTTTCTTGCAGGGCTTTCAAGGAATTTCTGGTATAATAGGACAAAAGGGTCTAAAAGGTGACTCTTTTGTGGTAAATGTGAAAGGTGAGCACTTGTTAACATCAAACCTGTACTATACACAGTGTTATTATACAAGCACATGGTATTTTAAATGCTGATGGGAGAATTCTAAGTCACAAATTATTCAATTGTTTATGTTGACTGTAGTGTTTACAGTAAAGCAGTCACGGTGCACTGTGGTCTGCACAGCTCTGTTCAGTACAACAGTAGCTTGAATTAAAAAGTAAGTTGGATTTGTCTGTTGGTAACTTGGAGCTTTTTGTTAAATAAGAAAACAAAGATCTTTGTTTTATACATGCCTATACCAAGGGTTATTAAACACTGAACGCCTAATATCTAACGTCAATTTTTGTTGTTGAAAGGTACCAAGGGTAACCAAGGAGTCCCTGGACATTCTGGTCCTCCTGGTGCAGCAGGTAGGCCAGGGCAGGATGGCTCCACTGGGCCTGCAGGGGACCGTGGAACACCGGTGCGTGTGTAAATGTAATTTATAGAACCGTAAAAACATTTCCACTTTGCTGTTTTAGTTCTGCAGTTATGGTATCAGGTAATGTTTTTTTTGCAGGGTGCTGGATATGCAGGACTACCTGGTCCCAAAGGTGACCCTGGTGTCACTGGACCTAAAGGGTTTCCAGGGCTTATAGGCCCCCCAGGTCCTGGTGCTCCAGGCGCTAAAGGGCTACCTGGACCTAAAGGTTTTCAGGGACGTCTTGGCCTCCCAGGAATCCTTGGACGACCAGGCCCCCCAGGTCAGAGACTGGGTTAAATTCTCAGTTGGTGTTAATATACCCCATTCCCACATTAAACTAGGTGTCATGGGCTCATGTTGTATTTGTGTCACCAGGTGAAAGTGAGATATGCTGTCATGAAGATGTGATAGGATTACCTGGTCCTAAGGGTGAGCCAGGTTCACCAGGTAAGTCTTGTTACACATAATGTGTTTAAAAAAATGGTAGAATTGGTTGGACTTATTTTGCTAAGCCACGTGTCATGACAGAAACATGGTTTGTGACCCTTGAAACAATGTCAGTCCATGTTGCAAGTCAAGTTTTCTTTGGCCCCTTGTAGGAGTTCCAGGTGAGCCTGGAAGAGATGGTCCTCCAGGAGCTCCAGGACCCCAAGGCCCAAAAGGGATAAAAGGAGATGACAGTGAAACTGGGGGGATTGGACTGCGAGGTAACGACTCACTAAAATGTTGTCAAAATAAAGTTATCCACAAATCTGGATGGCCCAGGTTCAAGCTTGTGGATCACAAAGCATCTACACTGCAGGTAAAGATTAATACACAGTTAGGAGCGTTGTTTTTATGCTTATAGTTCTCTCTTATTTGTAAAAGGACCTCAAGGTTTAAATGGGGATCCAGGTGACCCTGGTCCCAGAGGAATTAGCCTGGATGGCCCTTCAGGCCCTCCTGGGTTACCAGGACGTCCAGGAAGGAAGGGTGATCCAGGAGAAGTCATCTCTGCTAGGCCAGGTGCTACTGGCCCACCTGGCAGCCCTGGGTCTCGGGGACCAAACGGACTCCGTGGCAGTCCTGGAATCCCAGGGTCTCCAGGTAACTTTCATTTATATTTAAGTGGACACAAACATTCCAGTCAACAACTTCAGTCACTGTGGCCTGTATCACTGAAAAAAATCCCTGGTTTACTCAACTTAAAGTGAACTTCACATTTATTCCTATACATTGGAATTGGTTGACCGTGGATGCCTCGTAATTACAGGAGCTCAAGGCCAACCTGGACGACCTGGTTGGAAAGGAGAGCCAGGAGTCATTGGTGACCCTGGATCCACTGGTCCCCCAGGCCCACCCTGCACTGAGTGTGACCTGAAAGGCCCTCCGGGCCTCCCCGGACCTCCAGGAAATCCTGGACAGAGGGGAGTACCAGGTGAGCACACAGCAGCGCAAACAAAATGATGTCGCTCTGGATGTCAGTTTACATTTATGAATATTCATCCATGAACACATTTCTCTCACTGAATTTTGTAATGTTGCATAGGCTACTTTGGTCAGAAAGGTATTAAGGGAGACACTGGTCCACCTGGTCATGGACAGAGGGGTCCACAAGGTTTCCCAGGCCCTCCTGGTGTGCCAGGCCCTGCTGGACCAAGTGGCAACACTGGCCCCTCGGGAGATCCTGGGACCGATGGCTGGTCAGGACATAAAGGTAAACCACTGGCCTGTCTTGATGAGAAACTTTTATGAAAAGAATTATGTTTTAACCTGAGTGTTTAAAAGATGTTTCTGACCTTGTTTACGCCATCCAGTCAGTTACACCTAAAACGGCATCACCTATCTCATTCACATACATACATAGCTGTACCTGTGACTCTGTGCACACTGCCTCCAGACTCTGACAGTGATCCCAACATCAGATACACACCACCACCAGCCTCACACTCCAAGCTGGAGGTGTTATGTCACTGATCAATTATAAGGCTCATCCCCCCAAAATTCCCCCAAAAGCCCAGTCTACATTTTATCAATAATACTTTATATCTCTGAACTAGTCTGTCATGACTGAAATGAGGCTTTCCTTTCAATCCATCTAGGTGACGGGGGGTACCCGGGCAGGCCTGGGGCCAGAGGTTTACCAGGTCGCCCTGGACCTACGGGACCCAGAGGTAAACAGGGAGAGAGAGGCTTTAATGGTCGCACAGGTGACCCTGGATACCCAGGACAGCCTGGTAATAAAGGTAAGTCTGTATTCATACCATGTGTCTGATCAGTCTTGCCAGGTGCCATGGCCTAATGTTTATTAATAATTAAAAATATTATATGGCCATCAAGCAGGCAATAATAGAAATTTGAAAATATAAAAAGTGTTCTCAGTGTCTCTGGATTTGTTGTAATATGCACACACATGTATTCAGTAAATATGAATGTCTTAAATCATGACTTGAGGCCACCATTCAGATCATAGAACCTAGAAATACAACATGAATAAGGTAGTGGCAGACAGTCCACTTGGCCTTGACGTTATCCACAGTGGTTTTACAACAGACTGCCTGTCTACAGGCTACAGTAGAGGCTATACAGCTACAAAACTGGATAAGGATGAATGAGGAGGATGTTTTATGTGGGTTAATGATCATTTCATCTCAACTCTGTGGTACATCCAGGTGCACGGGGTCCACCAGGATTTCCAGGACCATCAGGGCTTGTGAATATAACAAAAGGCCCACAAGGACTTTCAGGGACAAAGGGGCAATCAGGACACCAAGGACCTGCAGGCAATGGAGCTGTCCCTCAATTTATTTATCTTTTTTAAGAAGATGATTTATTGAATTTCCAGGCACTCCACTACAAAAACGTATAATAGACTGTGATAAACAGTATGGGACTACCTCATTTTTTATTTTGTTTTGTCACTTACAGGCTCAAAGGGTCCAAGAGGAGTGCCAGGTGATTCAGGGCCTGATGGATGGCCTGGTTTGCCAGGGTTTAAAGGCAATACTGGTGCTCCAGGCAGGGCAGGAATATCTGGACCTCCTGGGTACCCTGGAGTCAAAGGCTTCCCTGGTCCAAGGGGATATCCCGGACATGGTGGAGATCTGGTACACACTGAACCTCATTTATTGTCTTCATAACTTTAGAAACAACTGTGTCTGAGTTTGGTTAAATATCTGTCCAGTAGACACCCAAATATGATGAAAAATGGCTGCCACTTGACTTACACATTGTACCAGCAGCATAACATTCTGATACTTCCAATTTAATTGCCATTTTTTGTCTGTAATGCACAAGCATTGTGTGCCAGGACATTTTTTTCATCTTACTTTGACACGGATTAGTCAGAGGCTGCTTATGTTATCATGTACTCTTGAATACATTTATTAATAGTGGCTTTATTGTACATAATTTATTGTATGTCAGTCTCTCAAGTGCTGTTAAATAGCTGATGTCTGTTAAAGGGAGATCCAGGGCCTCGGGGAGAATTGGGTATCTCAGGGTTACCAGGATTTCCCGGAGCCAAAGGTGAGTCAAAAGATAATGACTGAATGATTGAACAAGGTAGCTAATTTCATGTCATGGAGAAAAGGTTTATACAACAGGATGTGAATTCACAGTGGACCGGACTGAATTGTGTCTGGTTCATCAAAAACAGTATGGTATATTGTTATAATAAACACAGTTAAGTGTGTGAAACTAAAAAACTCAATAAAATCTCTCAGGATTACATTACATTCAGTTGGACTGGACTTGATCAAAGCTGTCCAAATCTGTTCCAGGTGAGCCAGGACAGTCTTTTGGACAGCCTGGTCCACCAGGACCCAAAGGATTGCCAGGAGAAGATGGACGTAGTGGTGAGTTAAGAAAACGCCACACTGAGCAGAAAACTCAAATTCGTTTTTAAACGTCTCTTGAAGGAGGTTTGTTTCCTAGACTATATACAATACTGGAAGTGGATATATAACAGTAAATAAACCTATATCCATAAAATATTTCCCTTGAGCACCCAGAGGGAGTCCAGGAGATCCAGGGGACCCAGGACCTAGGGGAAGGTCTGGACAGCCGGGGCAACCAGGTGTTGTCGGTGAACGAGGAAGACAAGGAGGACCAGGTGATTGCTAGTGAAGCTAATATGCTGCAGCAGTAATTTGAATGCTAATTTACCGTCAGATTTAGGAGAAGAATAAGAACTTGCACCCCATCCTGAGATGTCACACAGAGAGAAAGTAAAGTGTAAGGGCAGTGTGGCAGTAACCATGATAATCTGTTCTCACATAATATGAAGCTGACATACATTTAGATATACAGTGAACACAAAGTGTCACTCAGTGGCAATAAATCACTTCTAGTTTTCCACTTTCTTTACACAAAGTCTCATTTGCTCCGTAAGCCATTAAAGCAATGTGAGTCAGATGGTAAATTATACACTTGTCAGTTAAATCTTGTGCTTTATGTGTACATAATGGTTTGAGCTCTTTTATTGTCTGTGTCTCTAAGGCTTCCCAGGGCCTCTGGGCCCATCAGGTGGCCCAGGTGTTCCAGGTGTTCCAGGTGATCATGGATGTCTTGGACCACCAGGCAATCCTGGCCCATATGGGCCTCCAGGTACTAACAGTTTTTTCTCCCGTGATTGGATAGGCAGGGCACAGGCAGTGTAGGTGTCTGCTATGCTATTTGTATTGACTTGAATTCTGTGTTAAAGGGTTTCTAAGGTGTGGCTGCCAATAACTGAAGACTATTCTACTGCGATTTTATGTTAGGGCCCCCTGGACCACCGGGTCTGGATGGACTGGACGGGCTTAGAGGTCCAAAAGGGATGAAAGGAGAAAGTGGTAAGAGGGACATTCGTCATCATTTGCAATTTAGTTTAGCAACCATGTGTGTCTTTTATGGTGTCCTTGTTGGTAAACATTTTTTTCTCATATAGTATAATATATAGTCAGCTGCTCCATCTACCTTCCACTTAAATCATACTAAAACTTATCAAAGTAAATTAGTGTACACACCAGAGCATGTTATGTTATAATATTTTACTATTGACGCTTAGATGCACTCATTTATTACTTGAAGGTGCAGGTTCCCCTGGCCCTCCAGGACCAGATGGTTTTCCTGGAGTCAAAGGTTTCAAGGGCCAGCAAGGGCCTCCAGGAGCCATTTTTCCTGGCCCCAAAGGCCAGAGGGGCCCACTTGGCGACACAGGTAACATAATTTTATTACTCAAGGAAAGAACAACATGCACATACTCAAAATAGTTTAGGGAGTAGATCCCCTCAAACATGTACTTTTCCAGAAAAATTAAAAAATGACTCCCGCACACACTTTTTCTCTATCTATCCTGATGATGGTCATTGTTGACAGAAACAATAAATAAAGCAGAGAAAAGTGCATGTGGGAGCAAGTCATTTTTTATTTGGAAAAGTGCATATTTATCATTATTACCATCTACTGTATCTGTCTATAATGGCACGTTGAAGACATACATTTAAAGTTACTGTCTCCTCACAGCAGCCACAGTGTAAGTCCCATAAGAATAATGCTGTGATGATTTCTTACCACGCAATATTCTGTTGTGGTCACTCCAATTGTATTGTGTTTTGTGTTTTTGTTTTCATTTTATTGTACTCTAATTGCTGTTTTTCACTCTCCTATTCACTGAATGTGTATTCTGTTCAGCTCCTCTTTATCAGGACTGCCTATTTTTTCCCTTGGAGGGCTAAAAATTAAACTTAATTGTGGGCCACAGGCCAAAAGCAAACACTTATTGTATTTTTTTGTATTGTTAAGATGCAAAATGGTGCTAGGATCCCAAGTTCTCTTAATTGAAATGCCTTTTGTCCATGTGCTGCTGTCTCTGTCGCTTCATTTTTTTCTTACCTCACTTGCACCAGACTGACTTCGTGCACAAAATTAATAATTACACATCATACTGTATATACATATTTAAAGAGCATTTTACCTCACCAAAAATAAAAAGGTATAACAACGATTTATATTATAATTTCATCTGGCAGGCCAAATCGAACCTCATGGCAGACCAACTTTGGCCTGCGGGCCCCACTTTGGGCATCCCTGCTCTATACAGTATATGCTCTGAGATAAAGTATTTAACTTTTCTGTATTTCCTCCCTCAGGTCCTCCGGGCTTCCCAGGTGAACCTGGTAACCTTGGCAGAGAGTGCTGGAAGCCTTTGCCAGGACCCCATGGAGATGTAGGACGTGAAGGACCTCCAGGACCCCCAGGTGTGTTACTATTTACGTTCATCCATTTGTCTATGCGACCATATTTAGGAATGAACTTTATGTGGATTTTAACTTTAGGTATACAGTATATGCCTTTTTATCAATGTGTCCACAACTTGGATTTTGTGTTTGGTTTTTAGGTCCTCCTGGGGAGCCGGGCCCTCCAGGCAGCAGCATTTTCTCCAAAGGTGACCCAGGTCCAGATGGCCTCCCTGGGTTACCAGGTCGTAAGGGAGATGGGGGCCCCCCAGGGTCTCCTGGGTCTTCGAGTTACCCAGGATTTCCAGGACCAAAGGGTACATTACAGCGCAAGACTGCGGCCATCAGTGTTTACAGTGTTGCTGTCCACTTGGATGCACTCTAAATGTTGAAGCATTTTGACAGGTGAAAGAGGTCCTGCTGGTCCCAGAGGTCCTCCAGGACCCACAGGTCAGATTGGGGTCCCTGGACCTTGGGGCCGCAAGGGAGTGACTGGCCCAGCTGGAGACAGAGGTGAGTAGCAGTGGTAGCTAAGAGATATGCCCATATTAAGTGAAATCGAAAATGTTTTTAAGATTCTTAACATTTTTTCTTTAGTTTTTATTAATTTAGAATTGATTCTCAATTATTCAACACTACTGAATGTTGCGGTATACGCTACTACAGTTTTCAATGTACTATGTTTTTTTAAAGGTGCCAAAGGTGCTCCTGGTGATTCCATCCGTAGAGTCACAGGGATGGCTCCCCCTGGACCCCAAGGACCACTGGGTCAGCCAGGATCTGTGGGATACCCTGGGGATGCAGGTCCTCCTGGGACTCCAGGACGTAAAGGCAAGAGAATCTAATCTATGCTCTGTGTATATATACACTTTCTGGTCTGTGTTATGTGTTTTTATCCTCAGTTGTCTGTATATACGCATGTTTGTCCTTGTTTGTATATTCCAGGACAGAAGGGTCCCATTGGGAATATGGGCCCCCCTGGCAAACCAGGTCCTGCTGGTCTTATTGGTCCTGTTGGAGACCCCGGAGATGTTGGTCAGCTAGGATTTACTGGACCTCAAGGTAAATAATCAGATGTCGTTAAAATGTAACAATACCAATCTTTATACTATTTAATTTGGGATAAAAATTCAGTCAAGTATATATAAGAAATTTCACAGTACTGATAACTGCTGGTCCCCTTTAAACAGACACTGAGTTTATGTAGTAAGGTCTGGATAATATTTTCAGTCTTTTACTCGTTCATATCCTCCTTTCACTTCAACCCCTCCATCCTCCAGGTATCCCAGGTCCACCCGGTAATCCAGGCTTGCCAGGCCATAGCGGGGCGTCGAGGGCAGGCTTCCTTTTGGTTATCCACAGCCAGTCAGTTCAGGTGCCACGGTGCCCTGAAGGCAGCAGTCAGCTCTGGGTGGGCTACAGTCTGGTCTACCTAGAAGGACAAGAGAAGGCTCACACTCAAGATCTGGGTGAGGGTCTGCATAAAATGATGCTTCTGTTGGAAATTAGTTTATACATCAGTCCATTAGTTTCCCCTCTCTCCTCTTTTCCGTCCTCTTCCTGTAGGCCAGGCCGGCTCCTGCCTCCCTGTTTTCTCCACCATGCCTTTTTCCTACTGCAACAAAGCAGCCTGTCACTACTCAGGTCGCAACGACAAATCCTATTGGCTCTCCACCACCGCTCCCATACCCATGATGCCGCTCTTTGGCCAGGAGATCAGCTCCCACATCAGCCGCTGTGTGGTGTGTGAGACAGTCTCGCCCACAGTGGCTTTCCACAGCCAGGACCACACAGTCCCCGCATGCCCACCTGGCTGGAGGAGTCTGTGGACAGGGTACTCTTTCCTCCTGGTGAGTGTGATAAAAAATTGATTGTGTGTATAAAAGAAAATTGCCATTCCTAATGTGTACTTGCTGCACTTTTGGTAACTCTTCATTTTACAGGTCTGCAAATTTCATGGTGATTAGGTGATAATTAGCAAGTAATCCATTGGAAATTCCTGTGGAATTACGGCCAAATTACCCCAATATTTGCCTCAAAATTTATCAAAAATTACTTCATTATATACAGTATTTAATAATTATATTTCCGCTATTTTCCCAATAGCTGCTAATTTATTTAATACATAGTTAATTGATATGTTTTATTTCTATGTTATATATATATATATATAATTTCTTTAAAAAACCCTCTGAATCATTACATTAGCTACCAGGTTACATTTGTTTAGACAATAAGTCACAGTGGTGAGATATGTGCCTGATCAGCAGCGTCTTCTATTAGTTTTGGTTTTCCACCACTGATGAAGAGCAGCGCACAGCTGCTTCTCAAGCCTATAGCCATAGCTTAATCGTTACATGGTATTTTAGCTTATAATTTTTAGATAATGTTTACAGTAAGTAATTTTTGATAAATTCTGAGGTAAATATTGGGGTAATTTAGCAGTAATGCCAAAGAAATTTCAACTAGGTTACTTGCTAATTATCACTTAATTACCATGAAATTCGCAGACCTGTAAAATGCAAGTGTTACCGCACTTTACTCCAGCACACAGGGGCAGGTGATGAGGGTGGCGGCCAGTCTCTGACGTCTTCTGGTAGCTGCCTGAAGGATTTCCGAACTCACCCCTTCATAGAGTGCCAGGGAGCACGCGGCTCCTGTCACTACTTTGCCAACCTGTACAGTTTTTGGCTGACTACTGTTAGTCAGACAGAGCAGTTTATCACCCCGAGGCCTGGCACCATCAAGGCAGCCGACCAACAGCGACGCAGGGCCAGTCAGTGTCATGTCTGCCTCAGAGAACTATAAAGGCCCTCTTGTCACTTTTAGTTGTATTATAATGCATTTTTTTAAAGCCAAATCTAATTCTGATTACCACCCAGAGTTAGAGATTATATTTGATGACATTTGGTGACAAAGAAATGTGGCTTTGCATTTTATACATTGCAGCCTTTTATCTGAACAACTTTTTTATACGATGCCACTGTATCTCTGTGTCAGTTTCAATGATGTGCTATTTGTAATGATGGAAATGTTTATGATTGATCTTCTTGCTACTTTGCCTAAATATTTTATAATAATCCACCTTTTCAGAGTTGTCCTTTAGGATACTTTTTCTCCTTCTTCATCTAAATTCTAGGGTTGTAAATCACAAGCGTCATCACTGTATGATAATATATGGATTCTTTGGACAACAATACAATATTTAACAATATCACAGTTTCTACTATGATATGATTTTGATTCAATTCAGGGGCCCGTGATCGATATGTGACGATGTCATATGCCCATTTAACACAATCACATTTTTATCAGCTTACAAAAAGCAACTAAAATATGATTTGACTTTTTTTTTTTTTTACTGGGCTCTGTAGGAAGGAGGTGCGCTTGGATGGAAATTGTGACATAGATGTGCCATGGGAATTTCAAAATAAAGGTGTAGCTTTAAGATGATGATGTGTATCAGTGCTTTGTCTTTGCATTGGCAGTATTGGATCATTGATCATAGTATCCACACATCAATCCAGATCGGTGTATTGTTGCACCCCTTTAAAGAGTTTCAACACTACTAGTCATTCAGAGTTCAGTTGGGAAAAAAGCAACATACATGAAAAAATCCCAAGATGGGAAGAAAATGAATAGTTTGAACAGGATGCAGATTTCCATGGCGGGTTTCAAGTTCATATTTATTTATTTCTCTCAACAGAACCCAAGTGACAATCAGAATACAGTACTTTTTTTTTTCCTCAAACATATTTTTTCCTTTTCTTTTTTTATTACGCAAAACAAGAGAACACTCAGTGCAATAAGACAGAGGACTCTGACGGTGCGGTGCTCTCTCTACCTTTTCACAGTGCACGTTTTATACACACAAAAAGATTGTACATCATCGTTATTACATTTCCAACCTCCACCCACCAAACATCATGGATAGGGCAAAGTGAATGTCTTAAAACAATCATTTTTAAAGATTCAACTTGCATACAGTGTAGCTTGGCACACACACACACACACACACACACACACACACACACACACACAGCTCTCTCCCTCACACACACATCACATACAGGTACAACACAGAGGGACCTCTGTAGCGTCGGTTCTCACCAGTGAGGGGGTTACTGCACTTGCACTCTGAGGGCTAGCTCATTTGTCAAACCCACACTATTTTGGCAATGTCGACATTGCATTTTAATGTGCTAAAGAGAACCAATTTAGGTGATGCAGGTAGGAGGTTGAGGTAGAGGGAGAGAGCGGGGGGAGAGGGACATGTATGTAATCAGCCTGATTAAATGTGATGGAATATAATGGGTAGTGCAGATTTCTTTTCTTTTTTTTACAAAGCCTCAAAGATTTGCAGGCCGTTGTGCAACCCCTGTCTGCTTGACTGGGTAGAGCTGTTGCCATGTTATAGGTCCTTAAACAATTTGATCTCTAAAATGGTTGCCAGCCAATTGAAATGGGAATATTGTCAGAGACAACCAATCACAGATGACCCAGCCAGCCTCCCTAGGCTTTACCCTCCCCACCAATAAATTAAAAACTTAACATGGCACAGCTATCTTCCTTTTTTTTTTTTTTTAACATTTTCAAAAATATATATATAAGCATAATCTTGAATCTTAAGCAAGTGCATATGGCTATTATAATCTGCAGTAAAATTAAGAAAAGCTCAGGTGTTGATTGTACGCGGGTTGTTGGCATTAAGTATGTACACTGGTGCTCGCAGTGTGCATGGCGGAGTAAGGGCGCTAGTACTCGCCAGCTATTGCCACCAACCCCATTTTAACCAACCGTCCAAAGTGCAACCACACCCATATCTCGCTTCGACAGGCTTTGGCTGGTTTTGGAAATTATACTGTTAATAATGTACGCTCTAATTTGCTACCTCCCCAACCCACCCTCATAGTGTATCTTAGAAAACAGTGTTTCACACTTTCTTTCTCCGTCCTCTACGACATGCCAGCTAACAGGTTTTCTATATAAAACGATTCAACCGCTTCAAAAGGCTTCGACGTCGTGACTACACAGCTTCTTACTGTAATATACAAACTGAAGCGCACAAAGTTTCCTGTTTTCTGTTCTGGGACCAACTGTCGCACATTCTAGAACATACTGTACTGGACCAGGCATGGAGGGCGCTGGAATCTAAAGCACGTTGACTCCTCAACTTACAATACGACAGTGAAAATGTAAAGTATATATAGACAGAATTGAATAGTCCATTCAGTTTAGTGCTTTCTGAGCACAACAAAAAAAAGTCGGGCATAAGAAAATTATGCTACTACAGTACAAGTATTGATAGATTATGCTTTCAAATGTAAAATAACCAAACAAAAATAACATAAAAACAAACATTAGATTGCATCTACATCTACTATACATAATTTAAGCTGCTTTTTAATCCCCATCTCATTTAGAAAATATCTATTCATCAAATATCTATTCTACTAATTATATTACAAGAATCCAGTCACAGGAAATAGAAAAATATCAAATATCACCAGTGATGATAAGAAAACATGACAACCTGAACAAGCAGAAATATTGCTATGGTAACCACCATTGTCCTTTTGACATCAGCGAGTATCATACCCCCTGGTGCTCTTATTGGCTGTCCTGATGTTGCAGGGAAGAATCAGCCCAGAGGAAAGAGGGAGTGGGTAACCGGGAGCTGTGTGGCAAGGAGGTGTTAAGTGTGCTGTTACTGTCAGATGGCTGTGTCCCAGAATACGGTTTTCTGTGTAGGGTAAGGGGGAGGACGGATCTTTTTGGCCCCGCTGCTTTTCCCCCAGCCTGGGAGGACTGATGCACTTTCTTGCTTGCACTGACTCCGCTCCTGGTGCCTGTCTTCGCTCTTGTCCGGAGGAGGAGGTGGAGGCCTCTCCAGAGACCTCTGCAGGTGCGGATGTTGTCTGGAGCGGATCTCCATGCAGAGGGTGCGTTTCCTCTCGATCTGTTCCAGCATGGTGGTGTCGCCACAGATCCATGGCATCTGGGGCATCTGACGGGCAGAGTCGACGCATTAAGTGAAGTGGAAACAGCTTGACTTTAAAGTTAGTTGCACACTTTAAAGCCGCTAAAGCATGGCTCTTAAAGGAGCAGTATGTAACATTTGGGGGATTTATTAGCAGAAATGGAGTATAATATCTATAACTATGTTTTCATTAGTTTATAATCACCTGAAACAAAGAATTATCCACCAAGTTGCTTCATCATGTTTCTACAGTAGCCCAGAACAGACAAACCAAACACTGGCTCTAGAGAGAGCTTTTCACTTTTATATATCACCTGAAGGCTTGTGAAACTGCGGTAACTGCAAAAGTCTGTCTGAAACGCGATGAATTAAGAACAATTATTTTATTTAGGTATAGTTAACGAATCCCGTTATTGAAAGGGCTCTGGGCTTACGACTAGTATTTATTATCACACTGCAGCCTCTCTCTGCTCTGTGTCGGAGCCCTCCACACAAACACACAGCAGTGTCAGTGAACAGCTGATCTGAGAAATCGCTGTGAAGACGAGTTGTCAACACCTTCGCTTGTTACTTTAACTAAGTACAATAACACTTTGTCGAAATTACAACAAATGATTCTATGTGGTGCATTACTGTTGCTGCTCTAGAAACGTTGCTTAGTTGTGTGAGAGATATTCACTTCTAATCTGGTTCTGTTCAGCTCAACCAGGCTGACAAAAGTACAGCTAATATGCACACTTCAATGTTAATGTTATCACAATACTGAACAATGCAATCGCGCACCGCAGATATTCCTCACATCGTGCAGACTTAGGAAAGCGGCGCGCGGCGTTACCACGGTTTTGAGTGAGTGGACGGGTACCCAGCTGGTTGCAATCTGCAACCAGCACCACTAGATGCCATCAAATCCACACTGTACCTTTATGTATTTCTCTATAATAACATGAACTAATTATTCATGACTAAATAAGCAACACCCGGAGTAAAAAAACATGGGTATTATTTATTGAGAGTTTAGCACTCCTAAACTGCTTCAACAAAACGGTGTGAGAGTAGTTTGATTAGATTGAAATGACAGTAACCAAACAATCCACCAACTGTCATCAGATTCAGATTTAAATTTAGCTAAATCCTGTTTGGGCATGACATCACATTTTACTAAATCAGCCCAGCCCAATTCAAACCAGTGAGAAGAGCACAGAGGAAAAAAATGAATCACAGAAATGTTTTAAAGTAATAAAACCGAGCAAATCTGCATACCTGACTTTGATGTGCCTCTGCTGCTTTCCTTTGGGGGGTTCCCATTGGGGAGGGGTTAGCAGGTGTAGAAGGTGAGCGGCCATACTTAGGTGCTGCTTTCAGATCTACAAATGGAGGGGAAATAACATGTTTGGTCAAATATGCAAAGGTTATATGATCCATTCTAGATGCTGTTATGAAATTGAGGTTTTAACCCTCACCATTTCCTGTTCCCGTGGTCATCGGTGGGCTACCAGATGATCTCCCGTGGTGAGTAGGTGTCGTCGTGGTCGAATGCTGCCCTGACGCTGTGCTGCCGTTCCTCTCCTGTGCTTTTGATTGGTCTGTGCTGTAATTCGCTCTGTTGTCTCGTCTGGGTGTGCCATCTGATCTGTATCCTGAGCCAGAGGGGCTCTTGGTGCTTTTGACATCATAATGATGCTGCTCTGAGCCATTCAGACTCCTGTCTTTGCTGTCCCGTCTCACTTCGAGTCCGGTTCTGTTCAGATCTTTACTGTCCTGCCTGGGCAGAGGAGGAGGAGGGAGATCTCCCCCGTTGTGGCAGCTCCGATCTCTCCCCTCATGCTTGGGTTCAGAGCTGTGGCCGACCCTGTCCTTGCTGTTGCTGCTTCTGGGCGTTTCCTGTCGGGGTAGGATCTCAGGCGGCTGGTCTATTCTACCTTCATGTCTATGTTCCATGTCATTTCTTGCTCTTTCTTTGACATCCTGTTGGGGTAACAAATCAGGACGGTGATCTTTGCTATCGTGCCTATATTCTGCTCCAGTTCTAGCTCTGTCTTTGCTCTCTTGTCGAGGGAGAAGCTCAGGCGGCCTGTCTCTGCTTTCATGCTTTGAGTCCACGCCATTCCTGGCTCTCTCTTTGCTATCCTGTCGTGGTAAGAGCTCAGGTGGCTGATCCAGCAGTCTCTCCCTGCTTTCATGTCTACCGTCTACACCGTTTCTTGCCCTTTCCTTGCTGTCTTGTCTCGGTAACAACTCAGGTGGCTGATCCAGCAGTCTGTCTCTGTCTTTGCTGTCCTGTCTCAACAAAGCCTCCATTCCATGTCCCCCGCCCCGATCTTTGCTGTCTCTCCTTAGCATCAGATCACCGTTACTAAGCCCTCTGTCTTTGGAGTCTCTTCGTATCAAGGGGATGGGTTCTACACTGCTGCAGCTCTGGTCCCTGCTATCCCTGCGAACAGGTGGCGCGTCTGCACCGCTATAAGTACGGTCTTTACTGTTGCGTCTGTTGGACAGTGGCTCTACATTGCTACTCCCTCTTTCTTTATCTTTGTCTCTGTCTTTGTCTCTGTCTTTGTCTCTGTCTCTGTCTCTCCGATGAGAAGACTCTTTGCTGTGGCGCTCCTTGGAGTCTCGCTTGGACTCCTTGCTGTGACCGTGGCTGTGGCGCTCCTTGCCCTCACGCTTGGACTCGCTGTGAGACTTGCTTTTGGACTCGGCTGCAGAAAAAAATCAGAAGACAAACACTTACATGATTGTAACATCCAAGCTTATTCAGCTGTAGTTGATAGTGCAGATTACGTACTCCGAATAAATGATTTAAATTAGGGCTGTTTAAGTTGATGATATAATAACGTGTTAGCGCAAATTTGTTTTAACTGCACTAATGTCTTTAATGCATTCATGCATCTTGCGGTTTTAGACTGTAGCAGGCTCAGTTTTAAAGCTTGAGTGAAGATGCTGGCATCATATGAAACTATCAGCACAATGACACATGACAGCTGTTGTTGCCTGTTGGTGTTGAGTTTACCATTGATTTAAGCATATTTTTCATGCTAAATGCAGAACCCATGAGGGGTTCTGGACAATATATGTCATTGTTTTTGTGTTGTTAATTAATTTCAAATAATAAATATACACACATACATTTCACATTTTGAACAGATAAAAAAAAAGATGTGTGATTAATCATGATTAACTATGGACATTGATATGTCATATGATTAAATATTTCAATTGATTGACAGCCCTAGTAATATGAACTGTCAGTTATGTATATGAGAGAAAAAATGCAGAAAATACAATTTTTCTGTTTCAAGTTTCTGCGCTACCATCATATATCCTCTAGGTGTCACTCACTACTCACTGAGGCAGCTGCACTAACTGACTGGAGCTGGATGAGTCAATATGTGGGCTAACAGGCATTAGAATTGTGTTCATTGTGGTATATGATAATAAACTTCTTTCATCCTAAACTAATAGAGACAATAATACAGGATAGTACCATAAAATAACCAATGGTTACCAATATAAAACACAGTCTAAAACATTAAAAAAATCCCATCAGATGTGTCTGTGTTTAACTTTCCAATTTCATTCTGTACAATTAAATTGTGCATTTTGACTCTTCTTTAGCATGCATGTAATATGCCAGCTTGTGTGCATAGAAAATGCTAATATGAAGCTGTAATGTATGTATGTCAGTGATTCAAGGCTCAATAAAGACATTATAGATCATCACTGCACAAATAAAAATATGCGTGCATGATTGATTTCCATGTAGGCTCTGCCTCTATATATAGTTTCTATATGGGCTTTAACATGTACAGTACCATGCACAAGCGTCCGCTGTCATGCCCATCCCTTGTCATGTTATGAGTCATACATGGCTTTTTAGTGTGCGTGTATGAGAGGGAGTGTGGCGATTAACCAGTTGGTAAGTGGGTCAGACTAGCTGTTACTGCCTCTATTGCCTCAGAAAGGGAGAGAGAGAAAGAAAAAAATCAACCTCCATTCATTGTGGTAGGTTTGTGTGCTCATTATTACACCGTGTGTCTTTGCAGCCAGAGCAACACACACACAACCTGTCAGTCCTATGGCCCCATGTGGCGCTTGTACACAGGTGTTGGGATAAATAAAATAAATAATTCAGGAAGACCTGCCAGCACAGCCCTCCCTTGATGTATAGAAAGCATATGCAATGGGTTTACAAACCATATGGGACTACAGAACAAAATACTGTCAAAGGGCTCATTGGTAAGACATCACTGGGACTTCCTGGCACCTGAACACACCCCTTGACAATCTAACCATCACTTAATGTAAGCCAGTAATTTGACAGATACAGTATACTCAAGTGCATACATCACAGGATTATGTGCACCAATTGGCATATGTATACACCAAACAGACAATGTATTTATCAGTGAAATCTAAATAGCAGCTTCCACTATACCCGTCTGCACAACTGTCACAGCTACCTGATTGGCTCAACCGTGAGTAGAGTATGTGCTGATTGGACAGAAAAGAGAATCTGAAATCCTCTGATCAGGTGCAGATTTGTGTTCCCATCAGGAGCTCATTGCTCGGTTGTAGACCGGCATGCCCTGAGCTGTGATTGGCTGCGTTACCCATGAGGAGGGAATCTGCAAATAAGAAACAGGGATTTCTCCTCCTTCCACTGTTGCTATGTTGTAGTTGCTAAGAGCGTCGAGTAAGGATGAATGTGTGGACTCTTTGTAGTTCTTTTATGATTTATGTATGAAATGCGCTTGAATAAATTCCTGTTTTGTAGCATTTGATGAAGATGTTTTAGTTCATTTTTAAAAATTCTTTCACATTGTACAGCTCAACTTATATGTCAACTATACGGTTAGATTTCATGTAAAGCCTTACGAGATACTCTATATTAATTTATTAGTGACCCATTTCAAATAATGCATGACTTGCCTCTACATGAACTACACTATCCTTCATGCATTTATGAAACACCCTCTTCCTTATTTAGTTTGGTTTAATGCCTGCAGTCAACCTTTTAATAATTTGCATTAGATTTCAAAACATTCCGGTTTTAAATGGCTGTTTTAAAGAGAACCCATAATGCTTTTGTGCTTTTCGCTTTTCTTTAGTGTGTAAAATCTGCAAAGATACAAGACTCAAAGTCCACGCCAAAGGGAGTTACTCTCCCCTACATCCTGAGCTGCCTGAAACACCTTGATTAAAATAGTGCCTTTTCTTCTGTGACCTGGTGATGTCACCAAGTAACACATTTGAATAATGCCTGCCTAGCAGCTAGTTTGGTACATCCGCACACAAAGCAAGCTGGAGGAGAGTCTGAAGAGTTTGGTTCGGTTGATTAACCACAACAGAGTGGGCCAGCTGACAGCTAGTAGAAACCCCAAATAACCCCCAAAAAAACCCCAAAGTATGCACTTGAATGTTTGCATTAGGCATGAGAATTTGCAACTGACTGATAATGCTGCTGTCACCAGACTCACCATATGATAATGTGATTTTGTGTTTTTACCTCTTTTTTTTTTTTTTTTTTTTTTTTGGTAAACATTAAGCAACTTGTGCACTAATATCATTATGAGCAAATAATGTTGAATTCTGGCAGAGTCCTGAGTGTGGCAAGGCTATCTGTATTTAAACATGATGTTTACATATTTAAAAGTAATGCTGCCTGATGGCCTAATGCCATGAGTAGGTTTGAGGGACCTGCTGTCCGCTTTAGTCTCTAATCTCAGATTAAATCATACGATCTGTATCAGACTTGGCTCGTCGGGCCCTAGATTAATGGACGGTAGCAGAGAGCGCCACAAACATCATGCGTGGTGCTGTAAAAGTGGTGCATTCTCTGCACAGCCTCCTAATTTAGCAGAGTTAAACTTGTGAACCCAAAGCAGGGATGAATTACACTGATTATGGAACTGAAGACTACGTATTTGTGTTTGTTCCAGAGTTTACTGCAGCTAAAGCGTTCAAACACTGACACCGGATAACAATTATAAAAGGAGATGCCGTTATAAGCTGTCTACACTCTTCAGGAATCAAAGAGACAGAAATAAATCTGAGCTGCTGCGTTTGTGCCCTTTGCTTCACTATGTTCCAAAATGAGGAGACAAATTTGTGAAATGACTCACTCTCTCCGGGCTCTTTAGACTTCCTGCCACTGGCGTTTTTCTTCAGCATGTTCCTTCCAGTTGTGAACAGGTTGGTTAGCTCATCCAGTGGGCTGGTGGGTGTCCGTGAACGCCCCGTTGACACGTTCTGCATAGAGCCGTGGAGTCGACCCACGCTGTCTTGAGGTGGCGAGCCTTTGCCGTGAGGGGTGGCAGAGGCGCTCCGTGGCAGACCCCCGGGAAACGGCATCGGGGCATCAAAGGGAGGTGTACGCATGAGGCTGAGAGGGGTGAGGCAGCGGCCCATGCTGACTGGCGATGGGCAAGCAGAGTGGCTGCGCTGATAGGAGGATGAGGAGGAAGATTTGTAGAGGGTGCAGGGTAGAGGAGGCGCAGAGGAGCGCCCGGAGACGGTGAGGGTCGGGGTAGCGGTGAGCTCCCTGCGGATGTGTGCAGAAGAGGGTGGCTCGGTGGAGGATGTTGGAGACTTGCTGTAGGATTGGTTCTCCAGCATGGGTAATTTGGCTACATCTAGAGGGGTGAGGGGAGACTCGTCTGAGTTGGGGGAGCACTGGGCCGGCGCCGGGGGGAACACCAGCAGCGGAGGCCGGTGGGTGAGTAAATTGGGAAAGGGTGCAGGAATGTCACAGAGTGGAATGTTTCGAGGTGTGGAGCAGCGACTGAGAGGTTCGGGGTCATAGGGCGCCGGGGTGGGGCACGCGGAGCGGCATCCCACGGGATCAGTGCGGTACTCCATGTCATCCAGAACTGGGTACTTCATCTCCTCGTACACAGACTCTCCCGGCTCCTCATCCTCACTCTTCAGGGGTTCTCGTGGTCCGACATCAATCCCACCCATCTCTATGTAGACAGGTTCGTCTTCACAGTCATCTGTAGGGCTCTCGTCACTCTGCGGGGGTGAGGCGTTGCGTTCGCAGGGGGAGGCGACGTGGTGGAGGGGTCTGGAGGGGCAAATCCCGCTGCCTCCGTGGCTCTTGATGTAGGACTCATCGAAGGAAACACTCAGTTGTGTGTTGGGGTTCCTCTTGGGTTTGGGTGGTGGCACCCTCCTACAATCCTCGCTGCATCCTTGAGCTGCTAAAGGAAAGAGAGAAAGAAAGTCTAAACACAAATCCATTGGAAAGAATCACATTCATAGGCAATACCAGACAACAGAAAGTGTGCTGCCTATTATTTGTTTTCTAGTTTAACTGTTGTAATTGTGTGTCATTCTGACTGACATTTTGTTGTGGTATGAGACATGACATAATGTTGTCCCACTTTGCTTCTGCTGCTACTTTCTGCACAGCTGTCATACACAACACAATACTGAATTGTACAAAAACCCATTTTTGCGAGAAACATTAATCATTAAACGGGACATAACATGAAAAAAGGGGTTTTAGTGCTTGTGCACACACATTTGGGTATCTGGGGTGCTTACCAACCCACAAACTGTGAAATAAGACATTTAGATTTCAGATTCAGATTTGGCTCTCCATCCTTTGTCACATGCAGGCTCATTATACAATATATCACCCCACATCTGAGATTCATCAAACTGCAGAGCCGGAGAGCCCGGCTCCAGTCCATGCCCCAGTCCTGCAGACACACAGATTTAGACGTAAATGGTGGTAACAGCGAACAGTATTAAGACATTATAAGACGTTATTTTGAAATACAGCACTGACTAAATTTTAACGTCTACTACATGTCTGTGACATTATACCTAACAAGGCCTCATTTATATGTATGTATATGGTGTGTAGGCATACAGCTGTTTTAGGTTTATATTAATATTGATAAAAAAATCCTTCATTTAATACAATGTACGCAACTTTTATTTAATAAAAGGTTAGAAATGTTGACTATTATTTTAATAATGTTGCCTTCTTTATATAAAGTATGATCTGTACATCTAACTAATATACTGTATAATAATATACTAATAACACACTAATATACTAATATAGAAAATACAGGTACCGTATATTCAGAAAGACAGTTGAAATAAATGGGAAAAATGTGTTCTTTGAACATTAAAGCAGATACGTAAGTATGAACCCGCAAATGAGCATGATATGTCCCCTTTAAGCAAATCGTTATCATTAATATAAAGCCTGCTGCAGTTTTGTGGGTCACATGTAGGTCAACGTGAATAGCTGAGAGCAATATCTTGAGTCAGATTTGTGGGAATGGTTGAGGCATATGCATGTTTCTAGGTCACATATACGGCAGTGGAGCAGTATGTGAGTATAAGTATCTGGGTCACACACACTGTGGAACTTCTTTCTGATAGTGGTGACGTAGCAGTGCAGCGTGAATCTCTTTAGATGTGGTGCAGTGAGGCTGGTAGTACAGTGCTCAGCGTCAACCGGATACTACCGTACAGTGAGGTCCTAATGCTAGTTTACTCATGGTAGGCAGCGTTCTTTACTACTGACTTGCTCACAATGTATTTCTAGGTCAGATGCTGAGATATTTGGATAGGAGTGTCCCATTTTCTGATAGACAGGGGGGATAAGTGTAGTTAAGAGCCGGACCATGTCTGAAATCTTAAAATTGCAGATTTTACACCTTTAATAATTCAGATGCCAGATGGTTCAGACACACGGATAAATGCTTCCCGTAACTGTATGACTCACCACCATCCCTACATGCATGCACACATGCAAGCACTGCACATGCCTACACATTCGGAGGGAAATTAGGTCAGGGATGTACATTTTACACCACGCAAACTATGAAGTCAAACCTTCCAGTAAATGGGAGTCTATGTGTGGGTGTCTGTCTTTGTTTTCTGTTGTATCTGAATGTATAATTCAGCTTTGTGGTATATGTTGCAGGACATTAGACATGTACTGTAAAGATAGAGAGTCTTTTATCTAAATTGAGAACATAATTTGAGAAAAAGCAATGAATCCATGGCTTAAAGCTGAAGTAGGCAAGTTGGAGCAAATATGATTTAAAAGATATATTTTTATAAAACGATCACTATATCCTGACAGTAGTGCATGAGACAGGTAATGTGAAAAAAATCATGTGCCTCCGTGTCTTCCGGTGCGCCTAATGGCATCTGCAAGATTTGATAGACCGGAGGAAAACAACCAGTCAGAGCCAAGCTGGAGTCTGCCATCTCTGAGAAGCTGTCAATCACTTGCAAACTCTGGTCAAATGGTCAAACTAAGCAGCACCGAACAAATGTGAACCAATATTCTGTTACTATAATTACTATTTCTCACGTAAAATGTTTGCAGCCATGTTAAGATCAGTTGAGGAAATACCAAGCACTGCCCCCATCCGGAGCACACAGGTGAGAAATAGGCATCACATACAGTTACAAGAAAAAGTATGTGAACCCTTTGGGATTACTTGGATTTCTGCATAAATTGGTCATAAAATGTGTTCTGATCTTCATCTAAGTCACAGTAGAGAGTCTACTTAAACTAATACCACACAAAAAAATTATATGTTTTCATTTTTTATTGAACACAACATGTAAACATTCACAGTGCAGGGTGGAAAAAGTATGTGAACCCCAAGGCTAATGACTTCTCCAAGAGCTAATTGGAGTAAGGAGTCAGCCAACCTGGAGTCCAGTCCATGTGATGAGATTGGAGGTGTTGGTTAAAGCTGCCCTGGCCTATAAAAAACACACACCAGTTTTGAGTTAGCTGTTTTCAAGAAGCATTGCCTGATGTGAACCATGCCTCGAACAAAAGAGCTCTCAGAAGACCTACGATCAAGAATTGTTGACTTTTATGAAGCTGGAAAGAGTTACAGTATCTCTAAAAACCTTGATGTCCATGTGTCCACGGTAAGACAGACTATCTCTCTAATGGAGAAAGTTCAGCAGTGTTGCTACTCTCCCTAGACATGGTGAGAGTGTCAACTAAAGACTTACAGAAATCTCTGGCACATGCTAACATTTTTGGTGACAAATCAACAATAAGTAAAACATTAAACAAGAATGAATTTCATGGGAGGACACCACGAAGGAAGCCACTGCTGTCCAAAATCAGCACTGCTGCATGTTTGAAGTTTACAAAAGAACACCTGGATGTTCCACAGCTCTACTTGTAAAATATTCTGTGGACAGATGAAATTGAGTTGTTTGGAAGGAACACACAACACTACGTATGTGTGGAGAAAAAAAGGCTCAGCACACCAACATCAAAACATTATCCCAGCTGTGAAATATGGTGGAGGGGCATTATGGGTTAGGGCTGCTTTGCTGCCTCAGGGCCTGGATGGACTGGTGTCATTGACGGAAAAATGAATTCCCAATTTTATCAAGACATTTTGCAGGAAAACTGAAGACCATCTGTCCCCCAACTGAAGCTCAACAGAGAATGGGTGATGCAAGAGGACAACGAACCAAAGCATAGAAGTAAATCAACAACAGAGAGAAGAAAATAGGCCTTCTGGAGTGGCCCAGTCAGAGTGAGAGAACATCGCTGAACTGAAACAGTTTTGTAAAGAGGAATGGTCCAAAATTCCTCATGACCATTGTGCAGGTCTGATCTGCAACTTACAGGAAACGTTTGGTTGAGGTTATTGCTGCCAAAGGAGGGTCAACCAGTTATTAAATCCAAAGGTTCACATACTTTTTCCACCCTGCACTGTGAACATTTAAATGCTATGTTCAATAAAGACATGAAAACATATAATTTTTTGTGCTGTTAGCTTAAGCAGACTGTGTTTGTCTATTGTGACTTCAGAACACATTTTATGACCAATTTATGCAGAAATTCAAGTAATCCTAAAGCGTTCATATACTTTTTCTTGCAACTCTCTATATACTTACATTCAGGTAAACCCGGTTCGGGTTGTGTATATATCGTTCAGTTCATTTGAAATAGGTTATGAGGCAAATTGTGTATTTTTTAATGCCATGCACTGTCACACTAGAAATCAAGGCCTATAGGAAGAGGCTAGGACATGGGTGGACAGGTGTATGGGGTATAACACATGCTCAGTGGAACTGAAGCTGAGGTCGTGCATTGCGATTGGCTCAAAATTGGCAAGGGCAGACCAGATTTTACTGCGCATGTCTCTCAACCATTGCCACTGAATTTGCACAACTGTAGCGTATTAGTGTGGCACAGCACGTTAGTGCACCAGCTAACAGCGAATGGTAGACACATTAGTTATTTAGTTGAGTTGTAAATGAATTTAGTTCCATCTAGTTAAGCAGTGGTTGTGGAATGGTAGCAATGAAGCGGTGATGCGCTGTTATTGACACGGGTCCAAATTGCGGAACTTCTGTGTTATTAATTTATCTTCGTAAAGTTTAGGAGCAACCCTCAGCTACACAAGCTAAAACTAAAGCTGGCAGTAGGATATGTAGTATATTCGATCAGCGCTCCCCAGTGTGACTGAGCCCTGCTGGTTCCGTTCCAGCCAATAGGAGGGCTCTCGCGCTTTAAAATGACCTGTGACTGGCCAAAGTCTCATGTTTTAAAGCCTGAAAACAGAGCCATGAGGAGGTGCAGTATTGAATTACAATATGCTGAAAGGTTATTATGAAATTTATACCCAATAATGCCAAAAATATTCAGCCTACTGCCACTTTGAGGCAAATCAGAACTATGATCACTTTTAACTTGACATTGTTGCACAATGTGTTTCCTCTTTCCTACATGTGTATTATATATTTGGATACCTGCTTAAACAATCAGAATGTAAATTAGCATTCTTGTTAACTCGTTGTATTTTATACCAATCCAGCAGGTGAAACTAAACTTTGTATTGCGTCCAGGTTGATGCTGATGATGCTAATTTGAACTGAGGATAAAACAGGCCTTCTGGTTCCATTTTCCCCTCATCGCCATTAATAAGGTGTTAATAGAAGATTTGCTTCAACCCAGATGTGTTCATGGTATGTGTTTAATTTAATTGTCTTGTGTACTCTTTCTCCCTTTCTTTGTGTTTGTATGTGCAACCAAATGCATTATTACACTAACAGGTTTGCATGGAGGATCTGTTTCAGCACCGATGGTGAATCTGTCCCTCTGAGCATCTCTTACTCCCTGTCCCTTCTCCTCTCCTCTCCTCTCCTCTCTCCATTGCTCCCTCTTCTCCCCCTCCCCCCTGCAGCGGATGTGTTTACCCGCAAACCCCCCCTTCTCCTGGGGAAAACGAATCTAGGTCAATCGCTCCTCCTGAATGAATTCTACTCTGACAAGCTCCTCCCCCTCCCGCTACAGCGCCAGCTACAGAGCACGCAACCCTCCCCTCAGCCAGGGACACCCCCACACTCTCGCTCCGATTGGCTCCGACGCCTCAGACTTCAGCATCTCTGGAGCCCCATTGGCTCGAGCTGCTCAGTGATTCTGTGATTGGCTGGACTGCAGGGGGTCTTGTTTCTGTGGGATGGTTGCCGTGGTGCCCAGGAAGATCTGTGTGCACATAGAGAGATCCCCACCAATCTGAGCCAGGCTGGGCGACTCCCTAAACATCACGTTGGCGACGAAGCATCCAAAATGAAATGGAGTCAAAGCTTCCTGCAACCTCTAAATCACAGCCACCTGCCTCAAAGACTATTATCATACTCGAAATGTCAGTTTTCTTTGTGCTCAGCGAAAGAACTGTTTCTAATAAAACTGTTTAGCTGCATGCATTTGCTACAGCAGTGATTGTATCTGAGGGAAACATTACTTTTGCTCAATTAATTCCGCTCCTTTTCATTTAAGCTTTTCTCACACTGACTTGATGTACTATAATTATGCCCTCGTTTTCATCCATGGCCAAACAGGCATATTGTGTTTGTTTATATTGCTTCAGAAAACTGACTGAAATTGCTGTGGGGTGTTTCTTCTGGATCTCAGTTGAGGCATCTCTAGATTTTGGCCTTGCCTGTTTTAACTGGGAGGAAAATTGTTTGGCCTTTGTTGGCAATTTGCCTGATAGAAATATGTATTGTAAGTAAGTCCGTTTTAAATGAGGACATAGGACTGTAAAGATGCTTCTGCCTTATGTGCATTGAGAAAAACTTTGACAATTGACTGTGTGATAACCAATAATCTTCTATAGCCAGCACCATCTACTAGGGTGAAGTTACTGGAGCTTCAACTACATAAACAGAATGTGTTCCTATAGTAATGATATCAGGACATCACTCTCAGTAAGAGAAACTGAGACCGCATTCAAAGTCTGGGAAACCTACTGAGTGAAAGAGGATATAGTGGACAGTGGATGATAACTACCTGATGATGCACAAGCAAAGATAAGCCAATATTATTTAGTATAAAAATTTGTTTCTGCTGTAAAAAAATGAACATGTGCCATCTTCTTTTCCTCTTCAGGTGTCTGAAATTGAATGACCATTAAAAAAACAGTGTAAGATTTCAGGGGCTCTATCAGGAGAAATGAAATAAAATATTCATAACTATGTTTTCATTAGATGCTAAATTGCCCATAGGTGTGAATGTGAGATGACTCTCTGTCTCTATGTGCCCTGCGATGGACTGGCGACCTGTCCAGGGTGAACCCCACCTTCACCCAATGCCAGCTGGGATCGGCTCCAGCCCCTCCGCGACCCCTAATTGGACAAGCGGTTGAAGATGGATGGATGGATGGGTGTTTTCATTAATGCATAATCACCTGAAACTAAGAATCATTGTGATTTTATTAGCTTAGAATGAGCCCTTCATAGCTACATAGGGAGCGGGTCCTCTTCATGGAGTCCGCCATGTTTCTACAGCAGCCCAGAATGGACAAACCAAATGCTGGCTTTAGAGAGAGCCTTTGGTGATTTTACATTACCGAAGGCTACTGTAGTTTTCTGACATGCTTGTCAAAATGTGGTAATGTGAGCTGCAGAGTGTAAAACCGTGGTACCGCCAGCCGCCATCTGACTCCTGTTGCTCCTAAAGTAGTGTAATTATGGAGAGGCGAATGGTGATAAAATGGTTTTCCACTCGGCGGTTCACATAACCGCAGTCTTGGAAAGGGATGAGTGAGTGGAGTGCTACTCAGATGGTTGCAATGTGCAAAACACATCCCTAGATGTCGCCAAATCCTACACACTGCACCTTTAAATTGCCGAATAAACAAAATCTGCCGCAAAATGATATACTACTTGGAGACTATATTTTAGATTAGACTTAAAACAGCACAAAATATTCATCACATTATCATACTTTCAAGTTAAAGAGCACAATGAAAAGTCAAATAAAGTTACAACTTATTCATAATCTTCCAACCTTTCTTTACAGATTTTGGCATCCACAGTTGCTCTAACCTGCAAACTTAATTATTCTAATATATGTGTATATTGATCCACTGTCATCCAAATATACAAAGAAAGGGTTTTTGCTCACACAATAGGCAAACTGCCTGGACTAGTGAGTGCAGTGCGGCACAAATGCTGTCAGTCTCTTTAAGAATCCCTTCATATGTTGAACTACAGGTTATCACATTTTTGTTGTCTATTCTGGCACACCTCAAACGTGTGAACTATGGTTGTACTTTAGCTTTAACATCAAATTGCCACAATGGTACTTATAGTGAAGTATGCAGTGAATAGATGTCATGTCATTGCAGGAGAAACAGGGTTGAGGAGGGCACTGCAGAGAGCAGCTATATATAGCACAGCAGTTTGGTGTGAAGTGCCACCACCACTCACCGTCACATCTCTCCCCACGGCAGGTGGACGTGGGACTGTGGTCCACCGCCTCAGACGACATGCTCAGCTTGGTGGCCGGGTCCCTCCTGGGCTTGGGCGGGGGCTGCTTCCTAGAGGTCGGGCTCCCTACTTCCTCCTCTCCTCCGCCCCCAGTGTTCCCACCGCCCACGGAGTGGAGGGACTGGGAGCGCACAGAGAAGCCCTGCCCACAGGCGAGGGCATGCGGGTGGGGCATGGGCATGCGTTCCTGGGGGTCCGGCATTGTAATGGAGCCCATACGTAAGTGCTTGCCTTCAGTTGCAATGTCCTCACCTGTCCTAAAACAGAAAGCAAGTAAGAGAGAGAGAGAGAGAGTAAAGAAAGGGTCAGGGGAACAGAAATATATGTGTAAATATGAGTAATAAAAACATGAAATCTGGTGCAAACGAAACAATTGCAAATGTATTAAATATCATATTAGTGGACATTATTTGGGCTGAAATAATAAACATATCTTCACACATCATCCTTGAAGCTGTTCTTGTCAGGAAACAGCAAAATCAACACATACCCTGACGCACAGAGTGTCCATTCGTGTGAGCATATGTATGTGTGTGTATTTCATTCTGTGCAAGTAGCTCAAATGATGAGTACTAAGTTAACAGCAACAGGCATGTTAGTGCCATTGAAAACAGGGTCTCTTTCAGGGCAAAGCATTGATTTGAGTTTAACCCTTGATATGACCGACGCTGCTCACACAACCACACGACACCATGGAAGTCCCCCCGCCTGTACACAATCAATCCCTATAAATGGTTGATTGGCCTGAATGGAGCGTTAATGATGTCTGAGTGGTGTGTGGTAATGGGGGAAAGGAGGGCTGTGTGTGTGTGTCTGTCTGTTGCAGAGTAAATGAGCTCAAGATCTGACTTACTTCATGTAGAAAAGACATGACAATTATGCAATCTATACACACTTGATCTCTGCAACTAATGTATTTATTTATTCTCAGATCACGGTCAGTAATTTAGCCTAATGTCAGAGATTAAAATATTTAAACAAATGGCACGTATAGCTTCACAAATCTCTATTGTGTGTGTGTGTGTGTGTGTGTGTGTGTGTGTGTGTGTTCAAGCATGTGGGAGTGTATGTAATGTATGTGCGTGTGTGTTCGTGACCCCTCGGTGTGTGACTTTGCTGACTCTGACTCCCTCCCGGCCAGCTGCTGAACAGAAGGTGCTTGGTGGGGTGGGTTCATTGGTCAGGGGCTTAACTTTGCCTAGCAACAGGGTACCCATAGAAACCAGACACAAAACCAGCTACTGCCTGCATGTTAATAATAAAATGCACATGCACATGGTGTGCATCATAACCACGTCATGTTTTGTTTAAAAGTGACAGCGGTGAGAGATAAGTTGCCTGCTGCAACCTGTAGAGCCGCACTGCTAGTGGTATTTGAAAGAAAGCAAATGGGGGGGAAGTAAACATTATATCACATGTTTAGTAGTCAATCTAAATTTTGCCTAAAAATATTAAGCATCCATTTTTGGACTTGCAAATGTGGAAGCTGTAGATAAGAAAAATATCTCTGACTGGTTTGTCTGGACCACAAATGGGTTTGTCCAGCCACACAAAGATAGAGGTGGTCTTCCACAATTGAAGGAGTATTTTTGTGCCACTCAGCTGAGATCTGTTTATTGTTGGTACAAGCCAGAATTTGGAGCGAAGTGGAAAGACAGAGAAAAAGAGTAAACAAATATCCAAATTCAAAATATGACTGGAGATAGTAGAAATATACAAGGAACTAAAAATGTATATGGATTCAATATCACACGTTAGATTTGTGGTTAAACGTGTGGCAGGTGCTGCACGGCTCTCAACATGGCGACCACTGAGCTGGCGGCTCATGGCTAACAGCGCTAACAGTGCAAACAACGGCAGAGCTATAGTGTTAACTTGGGGACGAAACGGATGGTGGGTACTTCGCTTCAACAACGTCACCGTCATTCGAGACGCTGTTATCAGCAGTAACCTCCATATGAGAGCAGTGTAGAGTGTACGCTGTGAGCTAGCCAGCGGCCGACCCGGCTATGTCAACAAAGCACAAAGAAGCTCCGATTACAACACACACAGAGTCACAGAGCAAACCTCAAACCTCAATACTCCTCTATGCCTTTAGATACCAAATAGTTGTTTGCTGCTATATTAATGCTCCGAAAATCGTATTGAGAACCTTTAAAATTTATAAAATTGAGAGAGTAGCTTACAACAGCCATTTCAAACCAGTTTAATATGACCAAGGATTTAAGCAATGGGGCAGCAAAAGGAATAACAGCTTTGTGTGTTTTGGGAAAGGAAGAACTGGGGATTTTTCAATATCTGAGAGAAATATATGATCTGGGGACAAATGATATCAACAGATACCTTCAACTAAGGGATTACTACAGCAAGGAAATGAAAGCAGATCCCCTCAGGGAAGCGAATGGTGTTACACAAATCATAATGAAAGCATATAAGGGAAGTCTTATATCAAGGATGGCATACTAATTATGAACATTCAACTAAATATATAAAAGAAGAAATGGAAAAATGAGCCTATTGTTGAAATTTCAGGTGGTGATTGGCCGAACACGTGGAAGATACACCATATAATCCACCAGTTCATGGACATGGAGGGAATACTCCCGGTAAAATCTGATCTAAAAAGTTTTAAAATCAAACCATTTAATGTTGATCACTCACATATTTTGGAAATAGTATGTGAAGTGATTCAACAAATACTGGGATGTAAGACCCCTATAAGTTGTTTGGTACTTCACTGCTGTAATTTCTCAGCAGAAAGTGTGATGGAAATTTCTATAAATTGGTTATAGCAAGCAAAAATGCTATTACTAAGGATTGGGGAGCCTGAAAGGGATCAATGGCTAATAACTATTGATTAAATCTTACAGAGAGCCACATATCTTGAGACTATGAAAAGCACAACAGAAACAAAAATAGGGAAAATTGACTTTATAGAGACACTAACTGGCAATATTGTTTGTTATGGACTTTATAAATATGAATGTAACTCCCAAACATTTATTTTTTTTGGTTTGTTTGTCATTTTCTGTTGTTGCAACCGCCTTTTTAACATTGCAAATGTCTTTTGCCAATAAAGATCAGAGTGAAAAAAAAAAAATCTTCCATGGCATTCAGCCACAGGTGTCAACCGTCACTCCCGCTCATATGTTTTGGCATCTGTTGTGACTGTGCATGCACATCCATATATTTTTGATTGTGTGTGGGTGGGTGGGTGGGTGTGACTGGAGTAGTGGTGACTGGATTATTTATAGGACATTTGCCCAGTGATTGGCTAGAGGACAGACCACAGGTGCACTTGGACCAGTTGGAGTTGACTTGTCGCCGGGCAGCTCTGGCTCTTTCTCACTGTGACACCGTGCGACAGGAAAAAACAACATCACCGAAACAAACAAAACACTGGAGTAGATCTTGAGGGGAGGAAAACAAATATGTGCATGTGGGTAAAGAAAGAGAAAGCAGCCGTTTGCAATTTGCAAGCATATGTAAATATAAGCAAATGTATGTGTGTGTGTGTGTGTGTGTGTGTGTGTGTGTGTGTGTGTGTGTGTGTGTGTGTTTATAATGTGCTTGCATGTTTAAGGAAATTGTGTGGGCATCAGTGTGTGTGTGTCTGTGTGACTAACTTCTTTTGATGAAACGCAATAAAAGAGTGAGATAGCAGCAGCAGGCAGGAAGGCCCGCCTCACTCAAACCTAACGTGCTGATCTGATTGGCCCGTGGCTGTTCCAGCTGTCACCAGGCAGAACACATCTCCTGCAACTGAGCTCACACTTAATCTCTCTCTAACAGGTTTTTTTTATCCCCCCAACACACACACACACACACACACACACACACACACACACACACACACACACACACACATACACACACACTTTTAAACACATTTGCTCTAACAAGCTCTTTCACCCTCACACAATCACAGAGGCCATTTGTTCCTCCCTTCCTTCCTCACACACTGATAATATGTTCTATTTTCCTGCCGTCCATGTCCATGCATGCATACGTACGCAAGCATGTGCTTGCGCACACTCACTCACAAGAATCCTCATACTCTCAGTCAGTTACTGCAGATATGGGTCGTCTCATTGACCTACTTATAGGCCTCATGAAGAATCCAGTTATTTTTTTAGACTTTTCCTCCAGTGACTGGATGTTAATATTTTAGCTTTGGCAACAGCTGAGTGACAGTAGGAGGATGGCAGGACAATAGATGCCACTTTCCTCAGACATGTCTAGTTCATCAAGTCACCTTACAGGCCTGCATCATCGGACTGCTAATAAAGAAGGGATTGCTGGCAAGGGATAAACGTGTTTTTTCGAGCTTTAACTTGGCTGTCTGTCTGATGCCTGACGTATAAACTGTAAGTCAGATTTGATCATGCGAGTAATATACAGTACGTATACTGCACAATGCAAGCATGCAATCGCATTGGCAGCGGAGAAACAGCTCTTTAATCGCAGGGCCCTTTGACAGAAATGTGGCAGGGTTCAAAGTGCTCCTGAATAAATCAGTTAAGATGAACCACATCTGGTCACATGCAAATGCACAGCCCTCAAAACCACATCAGTGTAATCATCTGATGCACAGCTAAAACTCCCAACAGCTGCTAAAATACTTTGTGCCGTGTCTGACCGAACAGGGATGATTTTTGGATTCCATGACAACACAGGACAGCATTTCCCATAAGCCTCTCCACTGCAGACTGATCATCATTGGATTAACTGTTTGACCATGAAGTGGAAAACAAGTGTTTCTCTACAACTTTATGGGTGTTCGCTCAGAAAAAATATGCAGACTTGATTTATGTCCTCTTTAAAAACACACAGCAAATGACTTAAGCTACGTATGAGTATTGTATTTTTACTATGAAAAAGACAGCATGATTGTAAATTAAAATTAATGCTTTTTTTGTTTCTTGACTTGTATTAATGATACCTTTTCAGATGAGTCATCAGTCCACATTAGCGCGTAAAAACAACCACCAAAACAGATTTATGACTTCTTTTCATTGCTCTTGAAGCAAAGCTCAAATCACTGTTAACCACTTAAAAATGTAAACAAAGAATTAGTCAGCAGAGTGATTCTTGTTGTCATTTCACACAGTTTTCGACACAACACAAATGTCCATGTCTTCGACAAACACACTCTGCAGTGTCCCGCTATCACCCCGACGACTCTGTGACTCAGTGCTCCCTATTCTACCCCACAACACAAGCACGCCGTCTCCACATGCTAGTCACGTTGTGAATGCGTGCCTCTTATTCGCTCAAGTTTCGGGATGCCACGCGGTGGTGTTGCCGCGCTCAGTGGCACAGCTGTAACTGCTTGCTCATCACAACATGTGAGAACAGCGGCACATGTGGCTAATTTTCTCAAACTCTAAGGGGTGTCACAACAACTTCTAGACAACGATACGAAGGATGTATACAAAGTTTCTTCCACCAAACAGGATAAATCACAACAACATAACCAAAAGTCTCTTCACATGTCACCTTTCTATCCTAACACATACTCTGCAGCCACAGCCCACCCCAATCCTCCTTAATTCTAAACACTCTCTATCTCAAAAATGGAGCAGCAGCGACCTCCATCCAAGGACAAGTCTAAAAGTGAAAAATTAATTATCCTCTATAGATCATGGGGTGCACTGGTCCATACTGGCAACCCCAAAATATAGCAACCTGCCATTGCCACAGGGACCCTCTGGCCACTTGTCCCAGTTCCTTATAAGCTCATGCTGAAGTGAATCCAGTGACATTCATGCATACACAGAGCAGAAACCAATGGGTGAGCATCTATCAATGAGTCTGTTTTCTTCCTACCTCCTTATGGCTTCCTCCTGTTTTCTCTTCTTGTCGTTTTTCTCTTGCAGAAATGTCCTGTTTCTCTCATTCCTAGCGTGGTCCAAGTTCTGAGCCACCAGGCCGTTGTAGGCTCTCAGCCCATTCTCCTCAACATACTGGAAAAAACGGAGAGTTTCCTCCTCTTTGGAGCTCATCATTCTTCAAGTGTTTCCACAGCATTCTGATAAAGACATATACGAAATGTTAGTGATAACTGTTTTGCCTTAAAGGTGTAGTGTGTAGGATTTTTTCGGCATCCAGTGGTGAATGAAACTTCTCCTGTGTGCTAAGTGTGTTGGAAAGCTAAGATGAAAATGTGGTTTACCCTTTTAGACTATAGTAGAAATAGACAATACAATAGACATAATAGACAAACAATACATTGGTTCTTATTTTCAGGTGATTGTACATTACAGAAAACATACTTATTCATATTTTGCTTCATTTATGTCAGCAGATGCCCCTAAATGCTGCACTTTGCTCCTTTAAAGAGACAGATACACAAAATACCACTAGTAATATGGACTGAGAGGGCATCAAATACTGGTCTGAATGTAAAACAAGCATGCTGTTATGTCAGTAATCATTGTGTCAACCTTCATTTTTCAAGGTCAGCCTTGGTGCGATGAGAACTGATGAAGTAAGATTATATCAGCACCATAATAATGTCACACAACGGAGTTTGTGTGATGTTGCTATTGTTTTTAATGTCCCTGAGTGTTGCTGTGGAGTTTGTGGCCTGTGAAAGATTCAGAGACTTGCGTCATGCGTCCGCAAGAGAAAACGTTTCCCCTGGAGGGTTGCAACATCTCTCTCCGTCGCTCACTACACACACTCAAAAACTCACATACATGTGTAAATATGCAAACATTCAAGGGACTCACTATCTAGCTACAGTTACTCATAACCTTCAGTTGCAGTTTGTCTTATTGGCTCAGATTGGATCTGTAACGGCTGTTCATTTTCTCAGTTTGTGTTTGCACATTTTCTGGCTGAAATCGTTGGCTTCAACCAAGCGAGTGTCTGAATGAAACAGAAAAAAAGGCTTTCATCTTCTGCAGTTGCAGATGTGCGCTGGGCTCAGATGCAAAAATGTAGTACTCCTGGGAACTGACCACACAGATTAAACAAACCACTCTTACTAGACTGTGATGCACGGTTTTGCATATGCGGGTATCATCATCGATATTGTGTTTAAGATCTAAAATTAGTCTCCTCTTCAATTGCTCTGTGCTGCCTTTTGATTCTGTAAAAAGACTGTTACTGGCAGCATCACTGTCATAAGAGAGAGAGGGTGGCTGCTTCTTTGAGTAAAAGCCTCTTCAATGAAACATCCACATTGGTGCAATTGTACTACAGTTCACTCCTACATGTGAATAATGTTTTTGCAGCCACTTAAGATGCAAACACAGCGTAGAGCAGCTAATGAATTGATTCGGCATGCATGCATGTGCATTACAAATTTGCCTGAAAACCTGTGGGACTGCATGCAACATGGTATGTGCAACAGCTGAATGCGAATTTTGGAGAGGCTAGTGGTGCAAGGGAAGAAGACAGTGCATGCTTTTTATGTAGGTCAATGTTTTCAGATCAGCCTAAGACTCATGCTTGTTTACGTATGAGAGAAGCACCGAGTGAGCGTGCGTGGGGAGGGGGAGGGGGCTTGTGATAACTGTATGTATGTTTGTGTGTAGGGAGGCAAGGGCAGCGAAGGGTGGGGGGGTTGCCAGATGGAGATTGCAGGGCAAACTGAGAGACTGGCCATTGTCTGGCCATCCTCAGTCTAACTTGTGTCTGTCTATCAATAAGTCTAGCATGGTGCCTGTTGGTCAGTGGGTTTATCTTCCACTACCCACAATGCATTCTCAACACTCCTTAGCATAGGTTTATACAGGCGAGTAAAGGACTGAGAAGAGCCAACAGAGCAGATGGAATCACCATCTTGAAGCAGAGTTCAAACTAGGGCACACAATCCTGGTATCAAGCGGTGTTGAGATTTTTTTTTCCCCCTCTGATTATATCAGGTCTTATCACTCATGCACAGGCACGGCCAGAGATCTGGAGCTGTACAAAGGAAATAAATCTTGAAGAGAAATGAGGTGCACCAGTCAGATGTTGAGGGTGCAGCAATGGGAAGGCACAGTTCAAACAGTGTTCGAGCTGAATTAAGCCTGCCTGCCTAATCCCTGTAAGCCTGCAGCAGCACTCTGCACTAGAATCAGCTTGTTTATCACACTGTTTTTACCAACCGAGCCTTTCACATTGGATTGTCCTCCCATAACTCATCGATGTGAAATGCCTTTTCTTGTCTGTTAATCTCTATAAAGCCTGTCAATTGAGCAACCCATCTTTTTCTCTCAACAAAGCTTCACTGTCAGTTTACTCCCCTTTACTCTATGCAATTTATGCATCTCTTCTCCTTTTGCCCCAACTGACATGACAGGGCTGCAACAGTTGGAACACAGATGTGCACTTCGCTTAAAAAGTAAATGAAAGTGGCACACCGTTTCTGTTTCCAGGCAACCATGTCATGGGAGAGGGGCAGCATGGATATTCTAGAGACACCATGTCAAAAAGATTGCAAGGCCAATAGTCTGGGTGACAACATGTGCGAGCGCTCGTGCATGCACAGATACACAGGTTAGTAGTACAGTGGACCAAGAAAATGTTAACCTGTAGGTGCAAGTCTGCATTTTATGTGGATGTGCGTAGAGAAGCAACCATTTTTTCATGCATTTGCTGGCATATATCTTTCTGGGTTTATGGCTCATTGTTATGTAAAAAAGCAAGTGTTATTATGATGCATACTCACAATGGGGCTGTGTCCCTGCTGGTTTGTGGGCCAACGTGTCTTCTGTCTTCCCCTGACGAATCCAGTGCACACTAGTGAACTTTGACCTATGCTGGAGCACCCATGTACTATTCCACTTAAATCCACATAGACTCCCATCCATTGTACGGTCCAACTGATTTGACTTGCTAAAAGGTGTCACTGTGACCCAGGTTGAGGCTGGTGCTAGAGGGTAGCTGGGCCATTTGGGTGCCCAGCCCAATGCTCCCTCCCCTGGGCAGAAAAGGGAGATGTGACCCCTCCAGTCCAAATGGCGCCAAGCTCCTAGCCAGGTGCCAGCTTCACTGCTCCACACATCTGCACATGCTAGAGACGGGAGGAAGACGCAGCGTAGCAACAGACCGCACCCGCAACCGCCAGCATGACACAAATACACACTCTCAAACACACTCACATCAAACTCCCCTTGCGGGTACAGAGCAGGCACTCACGGTCTTTCTATTCCCAGAATGTCTCTCCTTCCGCTTGAATATGTCCAAATGTCAAAATGTCTCAGCACAGGTGAAAGGAGTCCTCATCCACGGAGCCCTGAAGGTCGACGTAAAGCGGAGTGGTGTGTGTTTCCAGGTATGGCATTCCCTGCCGGCTCCCTCTGCCCTGCTTGTCCGCACAGGTCTCTACAGCCGGTCTGCGCTTAAGCAGATGACACCAGGCTTCCCAACTATAGATCACAACAACAAGAACACGCCCACTGCCTACTGTAGCCCCCTTCTCCTACAGCGTCATCTTCTCTCTCCGTCCTTTTCCTGCGCTCCTATTCCTCTCGCTGTGTGCTTTTCAACTCATCTTTAGAGGCACTCATACCATAGTCGTTTTCTCCGGTTAGTTTTTGTCTCGTGTGTCTCGCCTGCCTTCCCTTTGCAGCTGCACTGTAACTGGAGCCTGTATGTGTTTTTCTGGTTTCAGCACCACGGAGAGCTCTCTCTGTCAGGGGGGGGGGGGGGGGGGGGCACAGAGGGGGCCAAGTGGAAAGATGGAGGGAGGGCTGAGTGGGAGGAGTCACCCGGTTGCCAGGGTGTGACCTCATTAGACACAACCTCCTCTTCCCCCGGCAACCGCTGTGCTCCCCCTCCCTGACACCCCCCATCTCTCTCTTACAGCTCGTAAACAAGACCGCGACACAAAAACACTTGCAGTGTACACCGTGTTGCTCTCAAGTGCATTCATTATTACATGTACAGTAGCCAAAAACAAAGCACAGCAAAACAAAGAGGAGCAAATATGGGAGAGCAAAAAAAAAAAAAAAGGCAAAACAATACTTTGCAATTTCCAATACACACACATTGACATGCTGATGCAAGATTAAAATATGTTTGCATATAGACAAACAAAGCAAGCAATCCAGACTAGAGACTTGTTCCCAGTGGCCACTATAAAGATGAGCAGGATGAAAGCAAGGACAGAGTTGAGGCTGAGTTGTGTGTTTGTTGGTGGGGGGGGGCTACTGCGGCTGCTGTCGTGTATTTCTGCTTGACTGTCTGGGGGGACGTGTATTGGTTTCAGTAGTGCTGTCAGTTGTTTACGTGGTGGGAGCGCCTGGTATATGGTGCAGGGGCTGGGGGGGGGGGTGGCGGGTTTGCTCGGATGGATTAACACCGTCGACACAAAAGGATTAGGGAGCAGAGATCTGTTGTTTTCATCAACCCATCCCTCCATTTCTCTTAAACCCCCCCCCCCCCACTTTCCCCCTCCTTCCATCCCTGGGTCTGTCTCGCACTTTGCATGTGGTGGGGGTGGGGGGGTGCTGTAGTAGGAGGTCGGAGGCACCAAAAACAGTTTTCACAAACATGTGGCGGTCAGTTTAGAGGAGAGAAGGGGATAATGGGGTTGTTAAAAATAATGCAAGGGGAGGGGGAGCCAAAATGAGCAACAATGCACTGGCGAGTTCAGCAGGGATAGGAACGAACCACTGCGCTGGATTGCATATGATTATCAAAAGAGGCGGCTGTTTTGGAGCGAGGAAAGGAAAGGTGAAATAGGGTGAAACTCTATTTCTCTGCACCCAGTTCAAACACTCCTCTCATAACAGCACGCCACACGCCATAAATAGACAATCGCGATGATCTCACTGAGATAAAATGCTCTGTCAAGAGATAGTCACCCCCTTTTTTTTCGGCCTATTGTGAGGGACGTGGTCCACTGGTCACGCACAAAGCAAGTCAATCTCTCCGGACCAACTCAGCACACTCACCCATGCACATGCACACACACACAAGGGCCCCGGTCTGACCTCGGTGCACGGCCCGTGTGTACAGTCTCAAAGGAAGTGTTTAGATCCCATCAGAGTTCAATGAACACAGACAGTGAGGGAATCTCAGGGGTGAATGGGTTAAACAAATGTTTCCACCTATGTGCACAACAGCGCTTTGTTTTGTGAACAGTGGAGGACGCTCCCTCAGGGATGGAACAGGGGATGAAATAAGATACGATTCCTGAAACTTTTCAGTTAACACACGCTTACAGACACATTAAGGCTTGCATACAAAGAGAGACGCATCCAAACTGCCTGAATACATTATTAAAAATATGTTATACTGTATTCAAATTCATGTGTAGCTGGAGTTTGATAAATTGTACTAGTGCATATGTTTATTAAAGCAGATTAACCAGATTGTGGGATGATACTACTTGATTTAAAGCAGCAGTGGGCAGAATTAGAGCAAATATGATTTTAAAAAAGTTCTGTTTATAAAACGGTCACTATACAGTATCCTGACAGGAGTGTATGAGACACATAATCTGAAAAAAATAACGTTTCCTCTATGTCCTCCGGTGCTCCTAATGGCATCTGCAAGATTTCACAGATCGGAGGAAAACAACCAATCAGAGTCGAGCTCGAGTCAGTCATGAACTCTGATCAAAAGGTCAAACTAGGCAGCGCTGATCAAATATGAATCAATATTCTGTTACTGTGATGATTATTTCTCCCCTCAAATGTTTTCAGAAACATCTTGAAGTGTACTGTGCACTGTACTGAGAAATAGGCATGACAGTTACAGATTATTGATTAATTCTTGAGTGACTGACAGCTGCCTGTTGAATGAACAGCCAATAGGAACGCTCTCTCTCTGAAATAATCTGTGATTGGCATACGTCTCTTATCACGGGCTAGAGCCATGAAGAGATGCAGAAGTCTAGTTTTCTCTCAGAGCACTTTGATTACAACATGCTGAAAGGTTATTATGGACGTTTTGCCCAATGATGCCAAAAACATTCTGCCTACTGCAGGTTTAAGATGTTTAAGCAGTGAGTATATGGGCTTAAAAATATGATTGGGTCACACATCCTAGATTTAAAAATCAAGGAGGACAAAATACTAATATTTCACTTGTTTAACTGGCTCATATAACAATAGACATTCACTTACATGTTATGTGTTTGGGCATGGAGCCTTCTTCAGAGCTGAGTATGTGGGCTGCAAGTGGCCAATGGGTACTTTTGAACATATAGTATGTAGAATACCATACCTTAAAACCAAGTCTCTCACCCCTAGTGATGATCTACAGCCCATAGCTTTAGGCAAAAGATGTTTGGTACGGAAACACAGTGCATTTTTGCTCCAATTTGTCCACCTCAACAATACATACCATTCATTTCTTGGCTCATTTTGACTCTTGCGGCTGATCACAATACATCAGGTCAATTTTGTGGTTAGACAATGTCTCTTTACAAGCCGATAACATGCCAATCAGTCTTATCTGTCTAAGTTATTGGCAACATAACCTTGCATGTATGTCATGGACCATTGTGACATTAATGACTGTTTACAGATACAAACCAATGTGCCCTGGAGCGGACGCCTGGTGCTTGGTTCAATCATGCATGTAATGATGTCGTATTGATCCACTGCTGTAACAGGCTAATGAAGAGTCTATGAGAACCATTATACCAATCAATGAAATGCCACTGAGGAAATAGACTCATTATAAATAGAGCAAGGACTCTGATGTTTTACAGGGTTTTATCAATTGTGCTGTCAGGGATTGGTATCTACACATACTGTAAGTGTTTCAAAGGAGGGTGTGGAGTGTCATTCAGATTTTTAAAAGCCTCTTTTTGTGGGTTTAGTGGCATTTTCTGTTTCCGTCCTCCCTGAGAGTGCCATGCAGGTGAGGATGAAGGAGGCACTAGCAGGACAGATAGTGAGACAGCGGCACTGAAGATGTCAGACTCTCATTAAAGATGCAGCACGGCTTACTTCCAACCCCCAAATCTCCACCCGAGAGAAATGGAGCATAAGGTTCCTGCTCTGACCAGCACTGTGCAGACATTTTTGACCACTCCATGTCTCATGTATGCATGCATGTACTGTAAAGGTGCTCCATTACTTAAAAAGAAAATCTTATCCACAAGTTCCAGCAGCTGCCCAGCATGTGGTAAATGTTCCTAATGTTGTTAATCAAGCGTTTCCAAACTCTTTTATCACCATTTCCTCCCTCCAGAGATGTCAAGCTGAGGCATGTCTCTCTCTCTAAAGACCACCCCCAGCACTTCCTGCTGTTCCACCAAGACAGAGAGGTGAAAATGGGAGACCAGAGAGTGTAATCTCTCAAACAGGCAGTTGAGGGCTCCAATCTTGGGGGTTTAACCCCCTATAAGCCCCTTAAATACCCAGTTTAAAGGGCCAGAACTGATGGGCTAAAGCCCCCCGAGATTGTCTACTAACTACTGGATCCAGAATGAAGGATCCCCTGCCATGACTACTGCAGCCACTTCACCCTTCTGTGGTCATAGTTGAAGGACTGAATGGGCTTAAGTGACATGAGAAATGACACAATAAACATAACTGTTAATGATCATATGCTCATATGGTTAGAAGAAGGCCAGCAGGAGGATGCAGAAGAGTTTGGTTTTGGTGTACACAGCGATAGCTGTTCTTCATGGAAAAGGGATTAATGATGAGTAAATGTTGTGTTATGTGATGCCTGTAAGGATGCTAAGGGTGACTAATGGCCTACTGACAACCACTACCCTGAGACACAGGAGATAATTGTAGTTTAAAATAAGGTCTGACTTTGAAATAAGGTTTAAATTGGCAGGAAAGAAAATAATGCATTAATTCATGTCACCTCAAATAGGTTAGTGACAGAAAATATGTTGTCCTCCTATTGACCTCATTTTGAAGTATGTTAATGGTACTTGATACAGAAAACTTAACATGCATAAATGAGCACGTTGGCTGAGACTCTGAAACAAAGGCTGTTGGCGCCATCTGCTGATCAAGTTCACCATCACTGGAACTGTATCTGTTACGACCCCAGAAAACGCTCATTAATAATGAGGTCGAACATAATCACAAGACTCAAGAGTTTGCAGAAAAGACAAGTTTTTATTCTCAACAAAACCAAATGGAAAGTGACCAAAGCTATCACAAAAAAAAAAATCAAATAAAACAAGCTATCACTCAAATTATCCCACCATTAACCAACCTGGTGAGCTGGCAAAAAAAGAAGCTGACAAAAAGGGCGAAGCCACCTCAGCCCAGCCCTTGCAGGACCGGCGGAACTGGGTATTTCCCTCTACCCCTACGCAACATATTCCCCAACTAAACCCTAACAAACAGAAACAAACCGTAAAAACTAGACCACCAGACCCACCAGAAAAGATAAAGAACCACAACACAACCAACTACAAGTGGTCACATTACCACTGATGCCTCCGCTGCCTCTGTCAGGCCAGAGTGAACACACGTCCCCTCCCCCTCTTTATTGCTTCTTAATCACCTGAGCAGCCACACCTGGAGAGAAAAACACAGAACAGCAATGAGGCATCATGATCAGCATGATCAGAAGGGGGAGGAGCACATAACTAATCACTAATCTATTTCAGAAACAACTCATTCAAACAAATCTCTTCTCTCTTCCATCACATATTATCTAATCTATCTGGTATAAAAACGCCTTACCAGAAGCAGCAACATCAGGAGCAGTGTCCTCTGTAGCCTGCAAATCTCTCTGTAGAAAGAAAGATAAATCACTGTTGTTAATGAAAAGGTTTTAATTCCCCTTAAATAGTCCAACTGGGAGAAGAAAAGGAAAATTTTGCAAGGCAATGGTCAATAGTATCTTAAAAAACACATTTTGTATTGAATATTTGACTGGAATTTGTATGTTTTCCTACACACATATTGATGGTGGCTATTGCTGTTGCATTTGTGATTTCAAATAAGTTAATATTTGCTATGGGCAATATAATGTTATGTAATGCCTTTGATGATGACTTGTGGATTAGTTAATATCAGTGATGACACTGTGATATGTCATGGCAGGAAAAGCACTGCTTTATTCAATAACATTAATGGCTGCATTCCACTTCAGGGAAGTCCAATGCTGGTCTTACTGGGAAGCTTACTGGGACACTTTATGGAATTGAGCAATCATTAATGTTATTATTCAGCCTGCGCTTTTACTGCGATTACCATACAAGTCAAAATGTCTGCTGTGGAAAAGCTGTAACTGAAGAATATAAACGATATAAGGTTACACAAAGAACAGAAACAGAAACCCTGCAATAAATATCCTGTAAATGTTGTAATTTAACTTTGTTGAGACAGTTTTTGAGGTTTATAGTCATGTACAGTAGGGTGCGATTGTTAGCAAGTTTCCATTTTCCGCCTGAGGTCTAGCTAACATTGCTAATGTTAGTTAGCTAGCATGGTGTCATTAAAACATCTTACCTGTGCTACAAGTCAGTTAGCCAGGTAAGCTAACGCTGATTTAACAGCTATCGCCAATGGGTGTCAGATACACTGTCCAGTTTTCTAACATTAGCTAGCTAGTTTTTTTTTTTTTTAACGTTAGCTAACTATTACATAATAATATACCGTAATATAGCTAAATGAACAAAGGTGGCATTACTGTGTCTTGCACTTTAAATCATGATATAATGGTGCGTTCAATGGGGTCATGTTTACCTTGTTTACCAGTTAGGTCCATATGAACGCCCCCCTCATGTCCTATTCAAGACCTCATAGTGGAAAGTTCCTGAAAGTTCAGAGTTCATGTGTTGTCAAGTGATGGTTGACGTTGTGTGAAATAGGGGAGCCCATGGTAGTTCATTTTTCAGAGCATAATATGTTAATATATTGTAATTTTAGCTGTATATTATTTTTCTTGGTAATTTTGTAATATGTCCAAGGACAATGTTGATATTCCCAACGACCTCATCTTTCTTTGCATTTCCCGCATTATATTTCCCACCAGCTAGCTTGCTAAATTTTTAGCCTATGTGGTGTCTAGACTTCAATAGTAACGTTAATAATCTCGTTGATCAGCAGCTGAACGCAATTGATATCCTGTACAGGACTTCCTATCTCCTAAACACGACCCCATTTGAGGGCTTTTGGCTCCCAAAGTTCAACCACCAAATGTGTTATAGAAACAGGTACTCACTTGTTTCCATCCATCCATCTTCAACTGCTTATCCCGTTAGGGGTCGCGGGGGGCTGGAGCCGATTCCAGCTGGCATTGGGTGAAGGCGGGGTTCACCTTGGACAGGCCGCCAGTCCATCTCAGGGCTGACATATATAGACAGACAACCATTCACGCTCACATTCACACGTACGGGCAATTTAGACCCATCAGTTAACCTAAACTGTCTTTGGACTGTGGGAGGAAGCTGGAGCACCTGGAGAAAACCCACGCAAACACAGGGAGAACATGCAAACTCCACACAGAAGAGCCTTAAGCCAGATTCGAACCTGTGACCCTCTTGCTGTGAGGTGACAGCACTAACCACTGCAATAATCACCTATGACAGTAGGCTTATAATAGGCCCCATTTTCATAAGTAAACACAGGTGTAATTGCTTGTATATAGTGTTACATCCATTCCAGTCAGCCAGCATGCACCATACCTGGGCCCTGGCCCACCTAACCGGAACAGGGCCACAGTGAATATTATTAATTTCCCCTGTGTTTACCCTGCAGGGATATGTCAAAATGGCTGCTGTGAAAAGGGCTGGTTGGAGCTTTGTGCGATCCTGCTCTCCAGAGGCTGCATAAATGTTCATCTCGCTCGTCCTGGTGGAATAGTGCATAGCGTTGCTGTTTAACCTGACAGCGATTTTAGCAACGTAGATAGCTGGGATATTCAGGCAGGTTCATGTGCATGTCCCTCAAACCATGACTCATCCTGTATGCGGTCTCCACACCGGTCCTGTTGTGTGATGGCAGACCATTTAGCAATTATGGAGGCAAAAGCAGAAGTGAGATCTCTTATAAAGCAGATGCTCCCGGATGTATTTGGGTTTACTTAGGCAGGAAAAGCAGAAATCTAGCACAATAACTAAAATAATATGTGTACTTATATTGATTAAAAATTGCACACTATAGTTTTGACAGTAATTAAGAACATAGCTGCCCTCCAGGAATGAAAGGAAATATGAGAGCACCATGTACTACTGCATGCAACTTCAGCACTTCAGTGTGCTGTAGCTTTTGCTGAGGGCCTCCTTCAGGTAAGTGGAGACTGAGCCTGGAGATAGTAAACATCATCTGGGAAAGATACAGCATAAGGTGGACCTGTTTGCCTCAGAATCATTTAATGAACTGTTCCTAGTAGATCTACCACTTGCTCCAATGGCATACTTGGCCAAATTTTCTGGATGATGCTACATAACAAGCAGGATGAGAGAGTGCTGCTGCCTCCTGACTAACTCAGGAGGATATGATATTGACACAGTGCTTTTGCCTGTTCTACAGAGGCTAGATCTTCTGTGACAAGGGAGTCACATGTCTCCCCCATCCAGATGATCTAATGCTACAGTGTGTTTTACTTCTGCACTAACAGAATGACACCTGCGATCAGACCAAAATTCAGATTATACTTAACTCAACAGCATCCTCTACTGGAATGCATTATTACTAGATAGAAACTCTGTCAATGGGTGCAGGCTTGTTGGAGACACTGCTGAATAAAGGCCTTTACTGTATAACATATGCAGTGTTAAAGGGTGCCGTGTTTACCGTGTTGGGACCATATGCACGCCCCCTTTGTGTCATATTCACAACCTCGTAAGTGGACAGTTTCTGGAAGCTCCAAGGTCACGACTTGTGACATGTTTGATGGTGTTGTCAGAAATGGTGGAGCCCATGGAAGTTTATTTCTCATTGCATAACAAGTTAATATCGTACAGTATATTGTAATTTTAGTCATATATTGTTTTTCTTGGTAATTTGGTAATATGTCTGAGGATTATCAACCTCATCTTTCTCCTCTGTCATTATGTCTTTGCATTTCCTGCGTTATGTTAACCACTTGCTAGCTTGCTAAATTGTTTGTTTTGTTTGCCAGTAACTTTAATATTGCTGTTGCTTAACAGTGGTGTTCTTCAAGACTTCAACCCCTTGAACGCCACGCATACCGTGAACATGACTTCACATCTTTAAAACACAGTAAATACGACCCCATTTGAAGGCACCAAAAGACGATAAGCTTGGTCTATTGGTGCCTTCAAATGAAACTTATGAGCGCACATTTACAACATGGGAAGTCATGGACACAATATGCATGACGTTTAAGTGGTTATGTTGTGAGAACACCGCTGCTAAGAAACAATATTAACATTATTGTTGGCGTCTAGAAGCCTCAGAGGTTAACAATTTAGCAAACTAGCAAATGGGTAACATAATACAGTAAATGCATACTGACAGGGGAAAAGATTAGTCATATAAGAATATAAACACTTTCCTCAGACTATTGTAAAATTATGAAGCAAATCAATATACAACTAAAATTACAATATATTCACTTAGCATGCACTGAAAATGAACTTCCATGGCCTCCACCATTTCTGACAACATCAACAAGAAAGATAAGATAAGATATTCCTTTATTAGTCCTACAGTGGAGAAATTCACTGAAATTCACAAACACCATTGCCTTCACAACTCATGAACTCAGAGCTTTCAGAAACTTTCTCGGCCGTAAATACCACACGTTGGGGGGCAGAGCTCATATGGACTCTCCTTGCATACTTGCCAACCTTGAGACCTCAAAAAAGGGAGGATTTCTAAGTTACTGAAGGTCCTTTCAGACACAACATGACAACGGCACCACTGCCTTCTGAAACCCTGTTATTCCTAATGGCTTCCGTTGAGACACGACAGCTTTTCGCCACGTCGAGGAAAGCCCAACTGCATTATGCTGTGATGTACGGCACAGCTCAGACTGCATGGTGTCGCGAATATAGACTGCTCTCTTCTGCTGGGAAACAGTTGGTGTAGCTCTGTTGTTGTCCTCGGAGAAACAGTAGAACTTATAGACACTACACTGCGCCAGAAACAAGTTGAGATAAAGGGGAAAAAGAAGTGTGAAATTTTGACATAAATCTGAGAAATACTGGAGAATTGTGACCCTGGCAGGAAACTGGGGACATGGCAATAAAAAACATGAGTCTCCCGGGAAAATCAGGAGGGTTGGTGAGGATTGTCTTCTTGAGAACATGGTAAACATGACCGCATTTGAAGGCACCGTATGATGTTGGTATTACAGGTGTCCTTACGAGACTTGCCTGTTCTTTTTGCAGCACAAAATGAGCTCTGGTGACCTTCGTGCTTTGTCTGTTGTTTTTGTGGTAATTTTGTGGAGTCACTGTGTGAACTAACAGACCAGCTCATGTCTGGCTGCTTTTGCTTCCAAACCACTGGAAGAAGAGCAGAGTGCTAATGTCAGTCTTTGCCCTGTTAAAGTTCTTAAAGTGTATATTGTGGCAGCAGCTCTTTGTGTGTTATGGAGGCCATGCTGGGATGGGAGGTTATTTGTTCAAGCAGTTCCCAGTAGACCAGTAGGAATGGAAATCTCAGCTGTAGCAGGCCTGCAAACCAACTACAACAGGCAATAAACTTGCTCCCATCCCATTCGGTAATAACTTAATACAAAGAATTACAACTTCATGCTTTATTTATGTGGCAAATTTGTAAAAACTACAGAATTCTTTGTAACAGTGGCTCAATAAGATACTCCAGAGAACCAGCATGGGAAATAGGGATAAAGTGAATGCTGCCATCATTACTGCTGTGAAATACACCTGCGCTTTTCCTGCTGTGACATGTCAAAATGTCTGCTGTGAAAAAGGTCTATTATAAAAGAGTTGGCAACTGGCCACTGCTGTAGTACCGTGTCTGTCCAGGAGAGAGTGGTATTTAACATGAAATCTGTAAAACAAACTGTACAATATACAGTAAGGGCACATTTGGAGATGTGACAAACTTTCAAAACAAATGCAAAACCTTTAAATGTGTTACACCTAATATGGCCCTGTCATACTGCAAGAAAAAATCCATTGGTCAATTGATTTTTATAATGATCTGGTAATATCCCTGCTATGGTCTCATAATCTGCAGGTGTGAATTCTCACAAGGGGCACACCCTCCAATGCCTTCTCTCTGACTGCATTTTGAATCTTAAGTGAATCGAAATTATTGAGTATCAACATCTGAAAAACACATCATTATGATGGCTGAACTCTCCAAGACCTCTTATGTGACACACCACACACAGACGATTTATAAAACTTGACTCCACTTTATGAGGAGTGAAATAATGTGACAGGCAAATCAGTCTGGGAAAAAAAAAAAATCAGGATTTTTAACTAAACATTTTTGCCAGTAGATGGCAGCGATGTGACTCAAATAATAAGTGTTGCTATACAGCTTCAGCAGTATTGTTGCAACTCAGCAATCACCAACCAAATAAAATGGCCAGTCCTATTTTACCCCATCCCACTCATGTACCTATTTAAAGGGACTTTATATAGGATTTCACACGTATAAACATGCTTTAATTGTTATTTATTGCCAATGTGTGAACAGGGTGTAACCTAACTTAAAAATGAGACCTTTCTGGGTTTCCTCTATCAGCATGTAGACTGTTTTAAATGTGAAGAATGCGGGCTGCTTCATGGGTGCTCATGAGTGCCTTTACCCATGGATCTATAAAGAGAACTAGATATAGCATTGGAGGCAGAGCCCTGTTCATTCCTATGAAAATTGCTTGTGGCAAATGAAGCCAAAATGGCTCGACTTCCGAATGGAAAAGTAACCGGATCTTCCGGCGATCTTCCACATACATTGGGCCCATGGTGCAGGCGCAGTAGCGTCCGCTCAGTCACACGGCTCAGTCACAGGGTCACAACGCCAAGCTGTCGTCACAGCTTAGTAAGTCCGCCTCGCAGCCCTCGCTCCAGCGTCGGTTTGGGTCTCATTTACATGAACAGAGAAAGGGAAATAACTCGGAAAATAATTTGGCTACATTTTACAACTTTTAGGACCTAATGATTTAAAGAAGGGCTATTCATGTGTTCATACTGGGAAGTTGATCCAACTCAAAAATTATCTGCTGAGTTATAGACATCTCTATTCCAGTGTAAGTCTATGGGAAAAATCTTTTTGGGCCCAATGGCATCATGTGATGGACATGGAAGTTGTAGTACCACTGTTTGGCCAATATGAAATTTCTTGCATTCCTCCTGGGGGCTTGCTTGCAACGGATCGCTAACACCAACAAACGACAAGCCGCCCACCATAACTCAAACTCCAACAGAAAAGTAAAAGGAAGCACAAAACCAGTTATATGTAGTGAAGCCCATCTTGTAAAACAGGATCGTGACTGACGTCGGGGGGGCAAAACTAGGATCAGCATTGGCTGGTACCTCCAATTCATGGAGTGACCTTCATTGGCTAAGCTAACATTACTGAAGGAACAAAATCTCCAGCACTCACAGATAAAGTGTCTTCGTCAGTGACGCTGACAAAGACTTATTGCGGAAAAGCGTTAGTTTGTTTGGCCAATATAACAAAGAAGACACTGTATCTGAGAGAGCCGGAGAGTTTGTCCGTTCTGTTCTTACTACTACCTGGCACCAGATACTTTTCAAGATTTGGAGACGTGCTCACTGTTTTTTTTTTCCATTTTATTTTGTATGAAGCTAACATTACTGTCAAGCATGTGAATTATACAGAGATATTGTGGTTTTAGCGGTCAGTCACATTCAGTCTTGTGCGTGTCACCTCACTGTTTTGTCCGACGCTCGCTCGTGTCAATGTCGTGAAACAAGACGCCGACTGTCGTTGACTTAACGACCACGGGTGTCACTGTTAACAAGCAATTGCTGATTTATACATTTAATTGTGTGTCTTGAAAAGATCAAAGTATTTTGTCCTACAATCCATTTACTTATTACCCTGAGACTTGATACAGAAGAGGGAGAACCAGACTTAGGGCCCTCTCACCATCATCATCAATATGGTCTCTATCTCCTTCAGTTTAAAACTGGAATGATCTATGTCTGTGTTACAGAAACAAACAAAAACATTTAGGGGAAAATGTTAAGTTTTGATACGATGACATTTGTGCTTAATGTTCTGTTTTATATTCAATTATAACACCACAAAGGGACAAAATAAGTATGCACTAAGGATGCAAATAAGGATGCAAATGGTGAAATATATCAGGAACATTGCGTTTTTGTTTGTTTTATTTATATCACAGGGGATTGTTTAGCTGTAATTTAAAATATTGTTATAAGGCTACTGACACAGCAAGTCCCTATAGGGATATTGTAGTGAGTTTTAGTTGGGGCACTTAGCTGAAGTAAACAGAGAGGGAGGGGAGTGTGCGCAAAGCTTTGGAAACAGGCATGCAGACAGCCGACCACTGCAAAGTGTTGAGCGCGGGACAGACTGGCTTCAGCCCACACCACTCTCCTTCCTCTGGCCAAGAGAAGAGCCCTGAACCTCCGCTGTGAGCCGCTCACACTCATCACAAACCAATAATGTGAAAATCAGACGGCAACGCTTTGTCAGATGTTCAAACTCATCGTCGCTTCATTGTACTTGAGCGCCGTCTATTTTCAACACTGTCACCCAGCTCGCAGTCAGACTACAGTAGGCTATCCACGCGGACACCTGGTGTGAGATGCGGCAATGTCCCGAGGAATATGCCCACGCGTAAACTCTCCTTGCGGGTCCTTCTGGATTTTGTCAGCGGTCGTGTTCGCTGCGAACATGATCAGCGTGGACGCGTACAGCTGTCATGAAGTGAGGACCGCTTTCCAGCTGCGGCAGGTCGGGCCGCTGCACCGCGTACCGGAGACACCTGGCACAGGTGAGCCAGCGGGTTTGGCAGCTCGCCGTGAAGAGCACTTTGGCTGAAGCGCACTGCAAACATTACAGTTAATGGAGCCGCACACGGAAGTCACTCATTTAGCTTAAACTGCATGTACTGATTTCAGCAAATAGGCTATCATGTGCAGATGTGTTGAATAGTTGTCACTTCCTCTATTAAAAAAAGAGGAAAACCCTTTAATTTATGCTTTTAACTATTCTGTGCTTCAGTCAAAAGCACACGTGGGTCTGTACACACGCAGTGAGTGGTCTTACAAAAGCAAAAGTAAACTCGCTAAAGTGACAGCAGCAAGAGACTGAAAAGACATTTCTTTGTCTTCACTTTTGTCACATTAGTCACATTAGAGACATTTTAAAGGGTTTGACCATAAAATATATCTGATGTTATGTATGCTATTGGTAATGATGTGTTTTCATTTTCATTTCAGTGTGTTTTCTTTTAAATTCCAGGCATCATTCTGAACATCTCAAAAAACATGCCTATCTGTATATTAATATAGTATTGATATAGGTAATATTACATGTTTAAGTCACTCAGTATATAGCAATGTCTGTTCTGTCTGGTCCAAAGCATCAGTCTCTTGGTTTTCTCCACATTGCGCAGCTTCACATGCCACCCAGCTGCTTATCATAGAAGCAGGCTGTTTGGAGAGATTAAACAATTAGTTTGTGGAGAAACTGCCCAGCACATTCACAAGCTGCAGAGACAGAGTTCCTGAGCTGGAACAAGTCTAGTGTGATACAGAGCTCTCATGGTTTAATCTCTGTGGATAAAGATTGTGTCCACAATAGGGGAAGTGACTGATTTGTAATCTTCAGACTGACTTGCAGAAATAGCCTCCACCAACTCTTTTGGCTATGTGTCGTTTAGACACTTGGGGTGACGTAGGTCCTTAGAACTGGAGCGTGCATGATTGACAGTCACTATATCCTGAGAGTAGTGCACGAGGCCTCTGTGGCCTCCGGTGCTCCTAACGGCATCTGCAAGATTTCACAGACCGGAGGAAAATGACCAATCAGAGCCGAGATGGAGCCTGCTGTCTCTGAGCAGCTGTCAATCACTCGCAGGTCAAACTAGGCAGATCAAATATGAATCAATATGCTGTTATTGTGTCTATTTCTCACCTCATATGTTTTCAGAAACATCTTGTAGTGTTTAGCTGTAAATACCCCAATCACCGTCCCCCAGTGATTGGTATTTCCTCAACTGGTCTCAACATGGCTACCTGGTCATAAACTTGATCAGCACTGCTTAGTTTGACTGTTTGATCAGATTACGCGAGGGATTGACAGCTGCCTCAGCTGAATGAACAGCCAACAGGAACCCTCTCTCTGAAATATGATTGGCCAATTTCTCCCATCACAGGCTGGATATTTTAAGCAGCAGTCTAGTTTTCTCTCAGAACACTTGAATTACAATATGCTGAAAGGTTATTAGGAATTTTTGCCCAACGATGCCAAAAACATTCTGGCTGCTGCAGCTTTAAGTATACATGCACTTGAACTCAGGAGCCACAGTTTCTAAAATATAATGTCCAGATTCCTACAACCGGCCTATACAGTCTTTTGGCACCTCTGTTGACATTGTTCCCAATTTTTTTGTTGTCTTTTGTCAGAGTGATGCTTGAAAGCAGCTTCAAATGCCTTGAGGGTTTTGTGGTATGTGCTTTCCTCCTGCACACTGAGGAAAAGTTGTTTCATGAGAATAAACACTGGTTCCAAATCTGTTTTGGATACAAGATGCATTTTGAGTGGGTTTAGGCTTAGCTTCAACTACGCAAGGTTTGCTTGAAAGTTACTCTTCAAGCATAGTAAGAGACTTCATCACTTACCTAGCTACTGGTATGTCATGTTTCTTTTATATGGGGCCATTTCAATTGTCATGTTACACAAAAAAGGGCTATTCAGTGTGGATTATCATTATGCCTTTACTCTAATTTTTTAAATCTTTTTATAGTTGCTATAAATCTCTTTTCCTTTTATTATGAGTCATTCAGTCCTGGGATGTTTAAGATTTAAGTGCATTTTTTTTCCTGGCAAATACTCAAATACCAGTAGGATGAACTATCCGTGTAACTACAGACCAGAAAGAATTCCTGCAGCCATAGTGTCACATGCAGGTTGGTGGCAGCTTAAGTGTCACCCAGTCGGAGTCTGCGAGCCGTAACAGGGAGAAGAGCAATAGATAGCTGAGTGGGAAGCATACCTCGAGGTGCATCCAAACCACTCGATATGTTTGTTTAGCAGGGTGTCACTACTAGCAACAGAGGACGTCAATTTCATTGCAAGCAGTAGTTTTGGGTTAGCTCTTAAAGACAACGGAAGGCCTTTGGTCTTTTGAGGATGTCAGCAGTCTGGAGTGAGCATTCTTGCATGACAAGCTTTTACAGTCTGCAGTGCATTGGCAGAAGCTGCATATGAGAATCTCAGCCTACAATTGCAGCTGTTGATGAGCATTTTACTGTACCTGACAATGAGCATACACACAGTATGGTGTGAAGGGTTTGAATGACTTTGCTTTCCCCACTTCTGTATTTTATCTTTGAGACACACCCTCTGTCTATAGTTATAACTATATGTGTATTGACAAGAATCTGGCGATATGTTACGTATCATGATACAGGGGTTACAATTCAATATGTTGCAATTTATTACGATACAGACGATATGTTGCGATTTTTTAAAATCTAATTTTAGGAAAAATATCATAGTACTTTATAAAAAAATAAATCACCATATGCAGTATATGCAGTCAGAACCGTGGGATCTCCATTTGCATGTATCACAGTCTCTGTACAATCCAACATCATAGCACTACTTTGAGAGGGCATATACACTGCATCTCATTGCATTTGAACTATTGTTTAAAAACTGATATAGTGTTTTTGAGAATAGATGCATTATCACAAAACATAATACCGCAATATTTGTTTTTTTACTCTATTTTCTTACACTACTAGTTATAACTTTTTTTTTTTTTTTTGGTAAAATGGGGCTGATATGATCCAGATACAAATTTTGGCTCTTTGGTCTATACTATTAATTGATATAAATATTTGTGTTTGTTTAAAAGGTGTGGAGAACTGCATTTTTTTGTGTGTGTTTACTCTCCACCACCTCTCGGCCGTCCCTTCCCTTCACAGCTAATCAAACATTGCTGTAGCTTCCCCAGTACATTTTGGGCTTCTATCTTATTTTGCCTTTTTATTTGTATTCGTCCCAGAGAGGTTGCTTTGGGTCAGGCGCAATCTTGTCTTCAAAGCGCTGACCAGTGGAAGGGGGTGTCGGAGTGGGAGATTTGGCGTATATGTGTGTGTATGTACACAATTATGCTACTCTGCTTCAGCTCTCAGATCAAATGCCAATAAAAGCAACTCTTGAAATTTGAAGTGGCAAAGCTTCAGCCCTTTTCACAGTCTGATGTTTGTGTTAGGATACAGTGCTGCGTTTCATTCATGTGTGGTGAACTGATTTCTCACTAAGCGCCAGGAGGAGCGTGGCAGCGGGGAACTTTAGAGCCAGCCAATTGGATATAGTCCTATATAAAAAGAATTGCACTTTTACGGTATAGATATTTTATGCCATATTCTGTTTTTAATTCTTGTATCCAATGAAAACATGAAGAAATACATAGTGATAGAGCCTTATGATTATCAAGAGCAGTGTAATATGTTGGTTGTGCAGTGGTGGAAGAAGAACTGTGACGCTTTACTTAAGCAAGTAGGAAAATATTGAATTATAGCAGTAGCTCACATTGCAAGTAAAAGTCCTGTCTGGACTGATTCCTACTATTTTATTTATTACCAATTAATAGGAATATAAATGTTATAAGATGTCACCCCCCCCCCCCCCCCCACCAATACTGTATGTCCTTGTATTGAATTATTTCAGCTCAAACTGATTGCTTTCCAGGCATTAAATGTTTGTTCCCCGGGCCACACTTTATAAAGAGCGGCTTTATCTCTGTGCCAGATTCAGCATCAAGGGAACTCAGATAATCAGACATGCAGTTGCTTATCCTGTGATTATTTTTAAGAGTTATGACCACTTTGGTACCGTGGTCCACAGCCAAATGCTCCATATTGAGATTACCACAGGGTGCTGATATAGCCCTTCGGAGATAGATCATTTGGGAAGCAGACAGCTAGCAGGACTGTTCACAGACGTGCTAATTCTACAGCTGGCTTCTTAGATAATGTCCTCAGATATGATCAACCTATTTTCCAGCTCAGTTATAACTATCTGATTGAGCAGGGCTTATCTGATTGTGTCCATACCACACACACAGAACACTATGATCAACTTATTACTGCACTGCCTCTACTTCTCTGATTTACTGAGTCATTAACAGCTTTTTTAGGGTGCAAGAGAAAGTGTTTTATATCGTGAACACAAGGCAAGCAGGGTCGTGTCTTAACAGCAAGGGAATGGGAACACAGTGTGTTATCACATGTCGCCACATCCTTAACCAGTTACAGCGTCAAAAGCCTTGGCAAGCTCTCAAAGCTCGACGTGTTCTTTGATTGGCTGTAGTTATTTTTGTTTCCCTTTTTAACTTGGCCTTTCTCTCTGAGGGAGCACACACATGGTACACACCTACTGTACTCCATACACAATTGAAACCATTGAGCGTCTGTTTTCTTTTCCTCTCTCAACTACCTACTTCACCGTAATGTCAAATCACATATGTACATTGTGATTTGTAACACTAAAGCCATTAGAACAGGGGTTCTCAAACTTTTTCATCCAGGGACCCCCTTTTCCAAGGATCACTTATTAATCCTAACACCAATCGAGGATATTATTCTGCTTACTGCCATTTGTACTCTTAGATTGGAACTATTTGTACACTAAAAGCTTTCAACCTAAATACTTCAGACCTGTTCATAGTGATAAACCGAAACACATTTCAATTTGAATCATGTTAAGATAAAATGAGATAATCCATTTTTAGTCCCACTGCAGGGAAATTTGCAATGTTATTGAATATTAATACCACTTACTTACCTTTTATACAGAGGAGTAAATTTATTGAAATTATATTTAGACTCATCTTGACAGCATGTAGCCTACATTTCAAGTAAATATTAATATACAGAAAATGAACAGTAGCAAGACTGGCATAGACCTACTAAATCCAGATACTTAAACTTACTAAAGCTGACTATCAGTTAGTGCTTCAATTTAAAAATAATGAACTTATTGCTGTGTGTCACAATCACATCAGAGTTTCTATTGGCCCAAATGGGTGGGAGTAATGAACACAATATGCTTGTTTTGTGTTAGCAAATGGTCCCCATCTGTATTCACTTTCAAACAATACAGCACAATTTTATAATGTATTGCAAATTATTTCACGGACCCCCTTACAGAGTGCCACAGACCCCACTTTGAGAATCACTGCATTAGAAAACATTAGTGGTAAAAAATAACATCTATGACAAGTGAAAAGTACAGATTATTGAAGTCACAAGCACCTGAGATGCTCTTTTTCGAGCCCACCCCAAACACTCCAGCCTTAAAAGTGTCGCCCTGGCCTGAAGCTGATTACTCTGTCTGAGGCGGTCTCTCGTCTCGACACAGCACCTCTTATTGGATTTCAGCCTAAGTCCACCTTGTGTTGCAGTTGATTGTGTGCCACCTTACCATCCTGGACTGCTACTGTTTTAGAGGCTGGTGTGAATTCATAAGGTTAGTAGACTGCCAAGTGTATAACTTACAGAACCTGTCCAATAATATAACTATTTAGTGCTCCAGGAATAGACGAAGTACATGAGAGGAGAGCTGGTTTCAACAGATTTTTAAAATGTTAACATAGTTATTCTGTCAGTCTGTGGCCGAGCACTCCTCTGATATAATGCTGCTTCAACAGTTCTGCAGTATCTGTCCACCAGTCTTTCACTTCTCTATAAGCTCTGCCTGTCCAGTCTCTGCCCTCTAGCATGGCTTTGGACCCTGTGCCAATCACTGTAGGCCATTTCCAGCTCGGGGTCTGGGAAAGCCAAACATTCCTGTTGAATTTCAAGGTCGTCCAGAAAAGGCAGGTATGCGGCAAAGACCCTTTCAGATGTGTTTTCATTCAACACGGGCCATCCAAAACACAGCAAATCTGTATAGAGTAAATATCCTGTATGTTCAGTGGATCTGGGAACTTCAAAGGGAGCTGGCTTCCTGAGGCAGGAGAAGGGTTACTGCATTAATTGGCTACTTTCTAACAAAGTTATTCTTGTTCTCTGAAAAATATCAAAACAGCAGCATCAGGAAACCGCAACCCTCACGGTCATCAACGCGTTCCAAATCAAAATTTCCATACCATATTGAGGAGATGTGAGCTGCATTTAAATTATTTTATGAGTGCAGGAGTTTATGCATGTGTGTATGAAAAGGGTGGTTACAACATCACCATCGTCTCAGCAGTATTCAGCCCCGCTACTGTAGTACCACATATTGAGAATGGCATGCGAGTTAGCAAGGCAATTATACAGTGGTAGAGTTTCTCCACTCAGGAGTTTTGACTTGTGCAATGAAGGGCACTGAGGTGTTGCTGAAGGGATTGTGACTAACAAGTCAGGACCCCTGAGCCATGGCTTTAATACGGCAAATTACTCCAGAGGTATGTGTCACCTGAGGACGATTAAGGGAATTAAGATTCAGAGTTGATGTCCAGTCTGGAGAGCAAAGAGTGTTAAGGTTTATTCAGGCAGAATGGGTAGCATACACATAGGGCACTAATTACAAAGGACCTGTAAAGTTCAGTCCTCTTGACCTATTGGAGTATGTATGCAGTCAAGTTAAAAACCAAAAGTTGTTATTTGAAACCAGATGGATAGCTACAGCTTGTAGACAAAATAACATCCACAACTTCTGGGAATTTTTGGATTTTGTAAAATAAAAATAAGATCACTGTCGCAAATGCTGCTTACAAAAGTGTCGACCCTCATATTCTGCATATGTTTTATCCATGTCGCCGCAATTTATCTGTTCTGGGGGGGCGGCAGTAGCTCAGTCTGTAGGGAGTTGGCTTGGGAACCGGAGGGTCACCGGTTCAAGTCCCGACATGGACCAAAAAAAAAAAAAAAAAAAACTGAGTGTGAACTGGTAGCTGGAGAGGTGCCAGTTTCCCTCTTGGGCCCTGCGGGGGGGCCCCGGGGAGGGGGCACCAAACCCCCAACTGCTCGGGGCGCTTGTCAGGAGCAGCCCCATCACTCTGACATCTCTCCATTACTGCATGTGTGTGTGTGTTTGTGTGCATGTACCATGTATAAGTTAAACAGAGTGTAAATTGAATTTCCCCACTGTGGGACGAATAAAGGTTGATCTTCTTCTCACCATAAACTGAATAAAATATGGACGTAGTCTCTGTGACGTCACCCAAGAGCTGCTGTGTAGCTCAGAGTGGGTTGCTCCAGCCATCTTGGCAGTAATGACACAGCCTAACTTCAGGTTAATTCAAAACATGGGCAGAGAGGTGGAGCAGTGAGGTGAGCTCAGGTGACACAGCAGAGCAGACAACAAGCAGCTAGCGATCTGGAACGACACCCACCTGTCACTCAAAGTAGCCATGCTATACCTAACTTTGAGCCTTAATATAATTTAAAAGGGTGACTTATATAAAAATTCACCCCTGTACAGTAAAGTTGGGCATTTTAACATGGGCGGTCTATGGAGATCGACTCGCTTTTGGAGACAGCCTCAAGTGGCAATTTGCAGAACTGCAGTTTTTGGCACTTTTGCATTGGCTTCATATCTCTGCACCAGTGGTTGCTGCTTGATTTTCATGAGCTCTCAACATATCAACATATCAACATATCAACATATTAAAAACATAGTTTTTTAAACCAGTGCACCAATGTGAGCACAGTTTGTGTGACCTCACCAGAAATCTGCCAGTACGTAATCTCATTTACAGTACTGACATACTGTACTTACTACTGTAATCACAGGTGAGTATTCAAGGTGTCATGTCAGTGTCACCAGTATCTGGTTAATTTTTGAGCAAAAACTACAGCTCTGAGACAAACTCCACAACAAGGTTGTTGATAACTACCAGTTATTTCATGCATACAAGAACATTTACAAGGTCAACCTAGAAAAATTACATACAGTACATTTAAATCTAAAGCCACAGAAGTTGTCTGTGTGAGCAGGACATTACTGAGTGAGGCCACCAGGACACCAGTGTGAAGCAGCTACATGGTTTCCATGGCTCAGACCGGAGACACGGTACACACAATAACTTTATGGCACAGTGGAAAAGAAGTAAACTCAAATGGCATTTTGGCTTATTTTCCCAGCAAGATAACAAATCCAAACATAAAGCCAAATCTATGCAGAAATATCTTAAAAGTAATGAAGCTGATCGCAGCCTAAGTCTAGTCAGAGACCTCTCCAATCCGTCCAGTAAAACATTTGAGGCAGTACTTGAAAATTGTTGTTGAGTCATGGTCCCCAAGCAGTTTGACAGAGCTTGAATAGTTTTGCAAAGAATAATGGGGGAGCAATCGTCCAGATGTTCAAAAGTTATTGTTGCCAAGGGTGCCTACTAAATTTTGACTAAAAGTATCTATGCAACTATTTTGCATATGGAGATATTCAGGTTTATTCACATTGACACCCTTTAAAACCTCATTACACCAAGTATTTTTTTTTCTTTAAACAATGATACACAAAAAAAGTTTAAGGAGAAGTAAATGTCTTTTATAGATTTGTGTGGTCTGTATTCTGTGTACTGAAAATGTCGGTGGAGTATGGTTTATAATAAATAAATACACGTGTTACTCAAAAACAAGGCAGTCAGATATTAATAGATATGTAGACGATGATTCAGAGTCCTTGGAAAACTGCTGTTCTGAGTTCTCAGTAGGTATTTTAGTTTTCCCATCAGGCAGAAGCCACTGAAGTGCTGTTTGTTAATATACTATATGTAAAATAAAGAGCGGACTCAGCAGGATGTTTGCTATTGGACATGCAAATAGTGACATGGCTTCTAATGATACCAGAAAGTGGTGTGGTATATTCGTGACGCAGTCGGCCTGTCCTGACTGCTGTGGTGGCTTTAACAGCCAAAGTCTTTCTGAGTATCACTTACTCCATGCAGCTACTCGCAAGGGACGGAGAGGCCAGGCTGGATTCCACTGTGAGTCCCTGGATATTAGTTTCATATCACAGATAACACACAAACACAAAGGAGAGAAAGAGCCAGCCAGTGAGGAGAACAGGGTCAGGGACAGAAGGGGAGAGAGGACACTCACCAAATATGGTGAATGACAACCTTAGAAAACAGAATTTAAACAATATATCATGCTTTTAACAGGCAGCGAATATTTGAAGTGGCGCGCACGTTTCCCATCTGGCCTACAGCTTTCCAGAAGCTGAATTCATAAAGTATTTTTGCTTTACCAAAGGCTCCAATAAATGGCAGTTTCATATTAAGACTTCATCACTATCCTGAGAGAACAGGTTGAGCTTGTCATGAGTAATGTGTTTCATGAATCAGCTTATCTAAAATATGATAAGGTCCTCCCTGTGTGCAGACACTTACATTTATGATGACATGAGTGATTGACGAATGTGTCATTTTTTGTAGTTGGTAGACATCTAAATGATATGAACTGTTGGACAATGTAACTTCTAGAAAAGGCATTTATAATTAGTTGTTGCATCTAATTCTGTCCAGACAACCAATCTCGTAAACCTAATCAGTGCTGCACACTAACACTTACCCAGTAAAAAGAAGATCCATTAATCGGTGCCAATAGGACATTTTACAAACTACTGTTATTGGTGAAACTGGGTTGTGATAGTGGCCGATGGCATCACAGCCTCCACCAGTCACACACGAACATGCATCATGGATTTGGAGGCTCCAAGTCGAGGTAGAGGGGTAGAAAAAAGTCTCTCTAATATGTATGTTATCAGCTCATTGTCCTACATACAAAATAGATAGACAGGGAGGAAAATAAATAATTCACTGTTTCTTTAACTTTTCTAATTCTCAGCATTCTCGCTTCCAAATAACGTATGAAACCAAATCGCACACTGCAGGATGTTCCTTACCCTGGGAATATGCACTAACATTAATTGCTTGTATGAGACGCGCAACAGAAGTAATTCTAGCCAGTCCTACTTTAAGCCACAGGACATCACATCGCCCATTGCAAATACACATCCGATGCAATAATGAAATCCACCAAAGCGCACTTCAGTATATTCTCTTAGGAATCATTAAATACAGAGTGACAAAAGTAGCCGATTAAGCTGCTGAACAAGTAATGAAGATTTCAGCCATCAGTTTTTTCCTGCTCCAAACTATTGTTAATATATTGGCCTTTAAAAATCCACTATTGGTCGACCTTTAGTGTTTTTGTTGGTTGGTGATGTTAAAAGAGACCCATTTTATAAGCTTAGTGTCACTAAATCAGATGGGTCAAGTATGACGACATTTAACCCCAGGATGAGCCGCAGTGTTTACTTCTTCTATGTCTTCGTAACCTAGACCAGTGATTCTCAAAGTGGGGTCCAAAGACCCTCAGGGCTCTGTAGCCCTCTGCGAAATAATTAGCTATAAATGATACTGAACTGAAACTGTACTTTGTCATTAAAAAGACCATATCAGATGGAGAACATTTACGCAAAAAAACCTAGGCATATTGTGTCTATTACTCCCACCCACAGTAGCTTTGGACCAATAGAAAGTCTGATGTGATTGTGACACACAGCAATAACAATAAGTTCATAATTTTTTAATTGAAGCACCTATTCAAAGTCTGCTTGAGACGAGTGAAGTTTAAAGATGTGGATTTATTAGGTCTGTGCCAGTGTTAATGCAGTTAATTTTCTGAAAGCTTTCAAGATGAATTACTTGAAATGTAGGCTGTAAATGTTAAATCACCCTGTTTAAAGGTATTTAAGTGGTATTAACATTCAATAACATTACAAATTTCTACGCTGTGGGACTAATAAAGGATTACCTCGTCTTTGAAAAACTTTGCGAAACCCTGACCTAGACCAAACACACTATTACTTTTCTTTGTTATTCTTAAATTGACCTGTTAGGTCCGGTGTTGAGAAATGTAATTACTAGATTCATTTAAGAGTTTTTGTTAGAGTGTGTTTCACTGTGTAAATATCTATATATTAATTAATCAAATTTGGAAAAGAGCATGATTAAAGTAAAGTAAAATCAGGGAATTTCTTTAAACACATTATACATATTAGAAAATACATGCTGAAAACATAATAATCGTAATGATATGTTTTAATCATTGAAATTGCTGGGTGGTTAATAAGACATTTTTCTGTGATGTGACAAACTCAGAACACATTTATTTTTGTTTTGCCCAGACTTTAAGCCTGGTAGGAGAGGTACACTGACAAGTAGCAGATGTAATCCCATAAAAAAAGCCTTGCATTGCATTTAGTTAAAACTGGTCATATGCAAACTTTATAAATTGCCAGTCCAGGTGAGCGACAGCAAGAATGGTATTCCTCAACACATTGATAAAACAGTTTAGGACTTTGCATGAACAGTGTCAACAGGGAGACGGTGTCAACATAAACGAGTGGACTGCTACAGGGATGGAGATAATGAGCTGCAAGGGGCAGGACAGCCAGTTATGACTTCACTCGTCTGGCTCTGGGATGGGAACAAATGGAGCCTCGCTTGGTAATTAAGAGACACCCAGGCCTCACTAGGATATGCCAGGCAAATGGGAGAGAGGGAGCAGAAAGGGAAAGAGGGATTGAGAATGCAACCCTATTGTGTTTCATACAGGGATTTGGACAGTGAGGCACTGGTCTTGCGGTCTGTCCTAAGGCCATGCTTTAGGCTCTGGTTACAACACCTGCCTCCAGCCACCCCCGTCCAGCCCTTCCCCCTGTAAAATGAGTTATCATATCAGACATTATGGAAATGTCCCTGTGCAAAGAAATGTGTGGGAAAGGACAGTTTTAATAGCCCATGCTAATTGTGCCCAGTCTCAGTGATGTCGTCACAGTGTTTATATGTGTAGCGATGGTGAGAGGCAGGTGACACTGGCAGGACAGGGTGGACTCTTGTTTCCGCTGATGTAATTGTGCCTGATTGAGCTGTTCTTTGGATCAGAGCATTTGCAGTTAGGTCATTGCCTTCATGTGGTTGTTCTGAACTGCAGTATTATAGTTAATGACTGTCTAGTTCTAGAGGTTATTTCACACAGATTACTCTACATATGTGTGTAGTTGCATTTGTCTGAGTGACTGTAAAATTAGCATGTTCACACTGCAAAATGCAAGTGCATGCATGTATTTTTATGCTTTTATGGGACATACAGTATACATTCATGTATAAATGTATGTCTTGACCACATGTATGAGCAAAAGATATTTATACATTTAGCAGAGACATTATTTTTAGCAGGAAACGTGGATGAATTCTTGGTCTACTTTCTCACCCTCCCATGGTGCCTCCTCTGTCTCCCAATGGAGTTATGGCCTGTCTATCTATGTGCATACTCAGGACACTATACATATACTCACACATATTTGTGCAGCACAGTGTAGAATCATATATCTGTCTCTCAGGATCCAAAGACGTTACCTCATCCAAACTGAGATATCTCTTCCATTTCCTGTGATATGCTTTATGTGTCACCACTGACTTTGAAAAAAAAAATGCTGATTTAAAAAAAATGAATGTATGTCCATTTCTGCTTGGTTTTCCTAGATGTGGATCTGCTGGTTTGTAAGCACCAGGGTCCATCCTGCTGCACCCGGAAGATGGAGGAGAGCTACCAGTTGGCCGTAAAAAGAGAAACGCTCCACAACATTCAGTCCTACAGCTACGAGCTCGAGCACCTCATCTCCGGCCACTCGGATGCCTTCCAGGGTAAGTGCTGGGACAAGGGGGGCAAGCTCGGGTTGGGTGGGATTGGCCTGAGACGATGGGTTGTTGTTGATGGATGGGAGAGAGATGTTGTGAGTTGTCAGTTTGCTATCTGGTACATACTGTACCTACCACTACATGGGAAAGTATTCAATTTAAAGACTTGACCCAGCTTCATGTTGACCTGAAACTGAACTTATGCCTCGAATTTGAATAAAAATTCAGCAATGAAAACAAAATACCTTTATGTTTGTTTTCTTGCTTCCAAAGAATATTTATTTGTCCAGTATTTGGTGAAAAGGTTTTTACTCAGTTCCCTAGGGTCACGGAAGCTGGCGTGCAGGCCAAGTGTACTACTCAGGAAATGGGCAGGGCTCCCCCCACTTCTCTTTTCTGTGGGTTTGGCAGCAACAGAACTGTGAAGAGGGATCACTGAGAGTAAATGGGGAAAAAGAGGGTATAGAGGCCTTTTTCTCAGCCTTTAGTGTAGGGTAGAAGATGGTCTGCTTTGTCATTATCGGATCCTGCTTTCAGGACAGCAAAACAATTACTGGAACCCTTGAAGAAATTACAGTAGTTTTGGAGAGTGAAGCAATCTGCGCTCAATAATTATTTTAGTTTGTTTGTTTGGTGTTTATTTTTGGGCGTTTTTTTTTTTTTTTTTTTTTTCGGAGAAGCCTCTTTGGTAGCCTGGTCAGTTCAGACGCCTGAGTTCCGGATAAACAAGGCCCTGCTGTAGATACAAAGCCTGTTTCAGCTAGGTCTTGTCTGCCAAAGGGTTTTGTACTACGCCCAACTGAATCAAGCAGTGCACTAGTTGCCCAAAGCTTATCCTTCCTCTTCCTCTGGTGATTGCAGTGTCATTTAAATTTTAAAATTTCCGAAATAGACATAAGTTTTCCTACCCAAAACCTCCAAAGCCGTGCTTTGGATGTTTTTGTGTTACAGGAATTTCGGTACCATGCAATTAGTTTTATAAGACAATGGACTGCTTGGACGCCATGTTGGCGAAGTCCTGTTTTATGATGGATGTGGATGTTGGTGTCCAACTCCTATCATATCTAACTATAAAGCAAGGCATCTCTGCCTGGACCTTTCAGACAGAACCATTCATCCGACCGACTTACCATTTGATGGATGTATCGCTGGGGACCTGTGGACGTGCAGTGTCGAAAGTGGTGCAATTTTGGACGTGCGACATTCTCAGTAGCGGTGGCAGGGCTTCAGGGCTCTGCAGACTGAATCGAGCATGTTGTCAGACAGCACTGCAAGCAGTAATACCCGGAGCAAAGCAATAGGCCCGTTTCCAAGCCGTTTTCCCATAGACTTAAAATAGAAAAAAGATGTCTGTAAATCTTGAGGTTAATCAACTTCCTAGTGCAAACACTTGAATATCCCTCATTTAAATCGTTTGGTCCTAAAAGTTGTAACATAGCCAAAACCAGAGTTCGTTTCCTTCTTCCGTTCATGTGAATGAGAAGGACACTGAGGCTGGAGCAGGGCTGGGAGGCGGAGTTAAAGGAAACACTACTGCACCTGCTCTGTGGGCCCAATGGATATGAAAGATCGCTGTAAGTTCCGGGTGCTTTATCACTCAGCAGTCGAACCATTTTGGCTTCTAGAACCACTGAGCACGACAGCTTTCATAGGAATGAACCGGCCTCCATTGCTGTATCCAGTTCTCTTTATTAATCCATGCCCGTTCCGAGCAGGCACGCGTCCTAAATGGCCACGCCCCTAACGGGCACTGCACCAGTGTGAACAAATGGTGTAATAGAGAATGCAACTGGTTAGGGAAAAGTCACGGAGAATGTATTATTCTCAGACATTGTTGCCATGGAAATGATAACTGTCATGTCTAACTTGCATCATCTGGACTGGATATATTACTGTCACATAGTGTTCAACGTACTAAAACACCACCAAGATACGAAATTCCAGTCCCTTCAAACAACAAGCAGGTTACATAGAGTAACCATGTTCGAGTAGTGTTCCTGGTATTTGTCCTTTTCATCATCATTAAGATCGTTCCCTTCTTACCTCATGTCTGAGCCTGTCTGGAGAATGAAGATCAGGTGTTCCACATATCCAGAAAAGGCCAAGATGGAAAATAACAATGGAATAACAATAGAAACTGGAGTATGGTGGTGCCGAAAATGATGATGTCACTAGCCCTCAATTTACAAGGCCTTCTAAGGACAGTCTCTGTGCTGTCTGAGTGCCTCAAGTGGAATGTGAAGTAGCAAGTGGCTCATATACCGCATGAAGTAATGAGAATATGATTTTGGCTGATCCCCTTGGTGCTGTTATTCACACGCTGGATGGTGGAAAATTGTTGGTGGGTAGCTTTCTGCTCCTACCCCTTTTTGTTTGTACTGTATCTATCCAGTTGCACTGCATGCAGTTCACCACTGAGCCAGTTGTCTGCAGGCTAAAAACTCTTCTCTTGTTAATCGGTTTATTTGATTCTTTCATGATGTTGCCACAATTTTCTCTACGGCTTTCTCGTTGTCATTCAAATCATACCGTGAATCTTATAACGACGTTATGTGTGTTTTTCTTTATCCGCTGTAGCTTTTCAACTCAGAAACACTCCTGCTGATTACTAAAGTTTAGCCAAAAGGAGAAGCCCATTAGAAAGGAGATGGTGTGTGTGTGTGTGTGTGTGTGTGTGTGTGTGTGTGTGTGTGTGTGTGTGTGTGTGTGTGTGTGTGTGTGTGTGTGTGCGCGCGTGTGTGTGTTAAGGAGTGTGTCTGTGTGTGTGTGTGAGTGTTTTCATTGGCCTGCCTTTGTTTTGACAGGCCTAAAGGCCCTACTGTGCTTTGTCATGTGTGGGAGTTGTCATGTCATGAGTATGACCCCATAAACACAGACCACATTTATGAATGCTCAGTTGTTTTTTCCCTCAAATGTTTCTGATACTGTTATTAATATGAAGGAACAGGTTCACTTGTATGCTGCAATAACAAAGCTCACAGCAGCACTAATCTTTTGGGATTCTCCACGTATTGCTGTCCACTTTAACCTGCGACTGTCACGCCCGAAATCATGCAGGCAGGTTACATCTTTTTAACCTTTTTTCCCTGTGGTGTATCCTCTTCCCTGTCTTTGTTCCTTCCTTTTCCTAAAACTATACACAGCGAGCCCCCACAGGTCTCCTCTCTTATCCCAAACATGCAAACAGACAGATTCTTCTAATCCACACCATCATTGATAGGTAATCAGTGCTGGGGCCTGATGGTGGGAAGGTGTCAACTGCAGAGCCCAGTGTAAGCTGGGCCAGCTTAGAGCAACCATCAAGGGCTTTGGCCTGTCAGCCTGTTCTAGCCAATCAGATCTGGAGTAATCGTACTGCTGGACACCTCTCCATAGCCTCCTGATTGGCTGGGAGAAAGTTGAACAGATGGATTGCCCATGCTACTAGTTACTCAGTAGATCGGGTTGGTAGTAGTTATGCAGCAATCTCTTGTTGGCAAATTGTTGCACAGGCAATCCAATTGGTTTGCATGTGCATGACAGGTGGGAATGATGAGCAAGAGAGCAAGTATCTGGGTATACTATACACTCATACTGCTGGGGAGCAGATGTCAAGAAAATGCTGACACTTTTGATCACTAGTGTCACCGATATGAGGGAAACCTGGCCCACAGCTAAAGGCCATGATATCTGTGTGTGTGTGATGTGGGTGTTTGAGCGTTTTGTACATGTGCATCTACGTCATTGTGTGTGTGTGTGTGTGTGTGTGTGTGTGTGTGTGTGTGTGTGTGTGTGTGCGTGCGTGCGTGTGCGTACATGTGTGCCAAAGACATGTGAGCATGTACAGTATTTATCACCCTTGCAAGTCACCACGATCACCTCAGAGCTCAAGTTGTCCTCACAGGAGTTGACAAATGCTTTTCAGAGAGATGTACTCTGCTGCCCTAGATAGCTCTCTATCATCAATGAAAGTGCATCGCATTTAAAGTTTTAGGTGCCCTTCAAGGAGGGGACAAGGAGTTCGTTTGTGAAAGCAAGAGCGAGAGAGACGAGAGAAAGAGGCCATGACAAGGACGGTGCCTTTCCTCGTCGAGGTGACATAATTAGCTGATCCTTGTCTCATCATCCAGGAACTCTCCAGACCCCCACTTGTCCTGGGAGACAGCTTGTGCATGCAAGAGAAAAAGTGATCACAACCGTAACCCCAGACACAGGGATACTCGATTGCCTCTGCTGTTAATGGTAGAATGCAGAATAAAAGGACTCGGGGAAGTGAGAATAGGTAAAGAAACACTGACTATAAAGCCCCCCCAGGCTTTCTCAGGAGTTCAACCTACTGTAATTGTCTTTCTGCACCTTTGTAGTTTGCAGCCTCCCTGATTACGTGCTTGGTTACAGTAGACAGTGTTCTCCATTAGGAGTGGGAAAAAATCAATTCACGATTTTGAAATAGATTTTTTAATGCCAGAATTGATATATTTGCGTAAGTTGAGTCTTTGCAGAGGTAGAAGGAGTTACTGCTTTTATTATTGTAGTCTGTTCAACATGACGTCATATTAGTTCAGTATCCATCTAAACCAAAACAAACGCGGAGCAAGCCGAAACAATAAATCAGAAAATGGCGGAGTGGTCGTGTGGATACGACCTGCACCATTCGTGGTCAGATCACCCGATGCTACACCTGTAGAGCACCATATACTGACTGCTAAATGCAGTCAAACAGCCTTGATGGAGCTGACCATGGATGGATAAACAGAACAGAGCTGATGGGAGAGCTAGCGACAGACTTTGCACAGTTAGTCAAAGTATACATGTGACTACTTTTTTCAAAATAAGGTGTTAACCACAGGAACTATACAGTATATACAAAATACATATATGGAAATAAGATTGACTGGCTTATATTCACTAGTAGTTTAAAACGTTATATGTCCCTTATAAATTAAAGGAAAATACCACATTTTTTGGATTTTTGGGTAGCTGGAAAGAAAATTAAAAAAAAAAAAAATCCTGACAATGACAGATATTTTTGATGGCAGGACATCTTGGACTACATTAATGCTGAAAATCAAACATTTTTACTGTATTAATACAGATATTTTCATAATTAAAAGTCCCTAGAAGTGTATGATTCAACTTGTCCCCATGGTTTAGTGTTAAAAAAGTTCACAAAAATCACAATAAAGATGTTGGTATATAATCTCAGCCCTGTTCCCCATGTGTGTTGCTCTCTGCAACCCTACCCCCCCCCCCCAACGTGTCTCATCCCATAGACAGACAGACAAGGATATCTAGCCTCAAGCCTCATTGTTTATAAGCCATGCCAGATGAAACTGTTTGGAAAATTCCTCACTGTCTTCACTTTTACTGTCAGGATCATCCTGGGTGGCTTAGACAACACACCCTATGTGAAGGCAATTGTCTTATTTATTAAATAGCAATGATTTATGCATGTCTTTGTGGGCATAATGCGTGTCTGCATGTCTATGTGTGTGTTCAAGTGAAAGGAATGATGAATCACTCGGCTGTAGTGGCCTATCTTCATTCTTTCATCAGACATAAATCCCTTCTATCTATATTGCGATCTCTCTGCATTTGTCTGGAAGTTCTCTCACTCGTTGTTGCTTGTGATCTTTTTTAGCCCGTCCTCTTCTCACATCATTCTGATTTTTTTTTTTTTGTTCTCTCTCTCTCACTTAACGTCTGCGTGTTTTTTTCTCTGCAGATGTTTTGACCGACAGGGTTATTGCTCTAGAGGCTGATGCTTGGACACGGGATGACATTGCGCTGCACCATGAGCTCATGCTCAAATTAGGGAGGATATCCGGAATCCATCCCTACACGTCTCATTTAATCATACAGGGCGGAGGGGGAAACGTGTTTATGGACCTAATAGTGGGAGCGAATTTATTGCGTATTTGAGTATGTACGTGTGTGTGTGTCCTAAGCAGTTGAGTCTCCTGAGTAGACATGACACATAAGGGCAGGATGTGTATCCCTCAGAGTTTGCAGGACTCACAGGGGAAAGGGGGGAAGAACAAAGAGAAGGAGGGAGGAGAGAGGGGAAAGGCTCAAAGCCTCTCAGAGTCATAAAGTCACACTCAAAGCTTCACTAATTACCTCTGCTTTTCATCTGCCCCTCTCACATCGGCATGAATATGTGAGAATCCAGAGGAGTTGGGCCTAGAGAGAGAGAGAGCAGAAAAATGAGACAGAGGGAAAGTGTTTGAGTGAAAGTGTGCACAGGTGTGTGTGTGTGTGTGTGTGTGATGTGGTCTGCCTTTAAAGAATGTAGAATCAACAGGTTTTTACCCTGTAGGATTCACTTCCTCTTTCTTCCTGGGTGTCTCTCTCTCCCTCTCTCTCCGTCTGTTGTCCGAGCTTTGCCAGCATCGGTTGCTCAACAAGAGCATGCTGGGTCTAGGTGGGCTCCACGCCAACAGCTTGCGTGCTGGCATGTGCGCTACAGGGAACCCTCATGTCTCAAAGATAACCCGGCTGCCAAGAGTGCGCTCCACAGAATGAAACCGCAAACACAAAGTTCTCTTCTTCTTCACCCCTAACGTCTCCTTTCATTTTCATTATTGTTATTCTGCCTCCCAACAGCCTCAGTCTTCCTCACCAAACATCCATGCTCCCCAATATTACATCCAAAGCCTAAATAAATATGAGGTCTGTGTAGATTAGCCTGCCGCCAGTCTCTCCACAGCCATAATTTGACATACTTGCATGAAATGAAACTGAGATAAGTACCCCTTTATTTCTCGCCAACACCCCTGTCATGGAACAATTTTCTGACGCTACTTTACAAACGCTCTTGGTGTAGACTAAGCTCCATCAGTCTCACTACGATCACATGAGCACAATAAGCTTGATGTCCAGGAAGTGTCTTGGTAATCAGACAAAGTCGCATCTCCCGGGGCTTGTTCTCTGTCCAAGAGAATTTGGCTTTTCTGGAACACAATCTGTCCGTCTGGCGGATGGGATTTGTACTCTGCTGCTGCTGATTGGTCCGGCCTGGCCTTTTCCTGTGTCCTGTCTGACTCTGCTGCACCCGTCCTTCCCAGAATGATCCCACAAGCCATAAAATGTGCATGTGTGTTTAAGTTTGAGATATAGATCTATGTATGCACACGTCTGCGTATAGCAGCTGGCAGTCAAAATCTTCATCAGATAATGTCTGGTAACCAACATAACTGACAGACTACTTGTCACTTTTTGGTGAAATTGTTACACCTTTGTTCAGTTTAATGAATGGGATGTTGTTAAGGGAAATCATGGTGGATTTTTACCAAGTTAAAGTCATGTGAAATGAGGGAGTATTGGTAAGACTTAGCGTGAGGGAAAGAGGGGTTGAACATCCGCAACTGGCCAGACTTGCATGTCTGTGAGGGAGAGCTGCTTCTATCCGACGCCTGTGGGAGATCAGGGTGTGTGCTTCGTATGTGCTTTTAATGCATATGTGGACGAACATTGTGATGTACATGCCTGTATGTTGTGACTCACACTGTTACTTCAGCCCAAAGTAGGTTGAACTTGGCTTTCCATCTCCCATCTCTCACCTCCAACTCACTTCATCACTCCCTCGCTCAAGTCAACCCACTTTCCTCATTACGCCCAGTGTTGGACACTCATCTGCTTCCTCTCCTCCTTCCCCCTCGCCTCTATGGCTCCTAGCGCACCATTAAGGAGTCCCCATGGTAGGCTTTATTCATCCATCCATTGTATTCCAGAGGAGGAGGTGCAATAAATGAGAGAAAAGGATAGACAAAAAAAAGTTCGGACCCTGCCCAGCCGTGTCCTGTTTGTATGATCCATGATGGATTATGATATCTGCTGTATTTTCTGCCAAAACGAACAGACACAAGGTCTACTCTTAAATCAACCACAACACAGTCCGTCACTGGCAAACTCTTAATGCTGGAACTAATGATGGAGTTTGTCCTTCACAAATATTTTTTATACATTTATCTTGATTATTTAGGATTTTCCTTTGATTTATTTCAGCCCACAAAATGGATTGAAGCATTTTTGTGTTGTTTTTAATGGCATAAGTATAAGGACTTATCAAAGAGTAGTTTCAACTCATAAAGGAAACAGTGCATAAGTTGATTTATAATAAAGCAAAAAAAAAAAAAATGAAAACAGGGGCCACACCTGCTAGGAAAAGTGGAAAATGTTTCATTAGACTCCCTTTCATCTCTGATGCCTTTCAAGGGTCTGTTTCATGTTAATCTCATGTTAGCCTAAATGTTTCCTTTCCCTTTTTCACAAAAATCTGGATTCCAGTTTCTTTCTCCTCTAGTCATCATCAGTTTCCACTTATATAATGGGCTATTACCTTGACAAGGCTTTTTTTGTTTATCACAGAACCACAGGCTGTCATCAGTGTAGCCAGGTTGTGGTGAAAACGCCTCCATTCTCTGAGAGTCACTTGTTAATATTCCAGCCTGCCGAGTAATAAACCACGGGCAGCTGATTTGTTGTTGCATGGACTCTCTTTTTTATTCAAATTCTTTCTTTCCTGCACTTGAGTCCTTGTTTGGATGCACATGTTCTTCTCTTCCCCAATCTGCAGATCTAAGCAATGTTGCACAGCTAAATCTCTCCCTACTGACCGTTAAACATGGGTGACGAATAAATGACACGAAAATGCAAAGTATTCATCTTTGTGCATTATATACCTGTGGCTTTTATTCTGAAAGGTAAGACTGGAAAAAGTGGCGCTGCTCTTGTCAAGGTTGAAAGGAGGAATAAAGTTTGCCGACCTGGCTCTGTGCTTACAGAGTGGTTGGTTGATTTCTTTTTATGCAGTGCAAAAGCTCAGAAAAATGACCTTGTTCCTAAAAAAAATACTGTACACCAGTTAATCATTGCGTAATATTCACATTCTGTGTGAAAGTACTCATGAATAAAACAACAGTTTTAAAAAATACAGTATATTGAAATGCAAATTAATTGCATGAATACAGCGCCCCAGTGTGTAACAGCCTTAAACCTGCAGAATGTTTTTGGCATCACTGGGCAAAAATCCCATAATAACCTTTCAGCATAATTCAAGTGGTCAGAGAGAAAACTAGACTTCTGCACCTCCTCATGACTGTTTTCAGGCTTTTAAAAAATGTAGCCCGTAACGGGAGACTTTGGCCAATCACAGGTCATTTCAGGGAGAGTGCATTACTATTGGCTGTGCATTTAACGGAGGCAGCTGTCAATCACTCATGAACTCCAATCAGACAGTCAAACTAGGCAACGCTGATCAAATACGAATCAATATTCTGTTACTGTAATGCTTATTTCTCTCCTTAAATGTTTTCAGAAATATCTTGTAGTTACTGTTTAGCTGTAAAATGAGAAAGTTTTCTCTGGCTGATGGGCGATGCTTGGTATTTCCTCAACTGATCTCAACATGGCTGCCAGGTCACAAACCTCCGTTTAATCAGTTTGGGAGTGATCGACAGCTGCTCTATGAAATCTTGCAGATGCCATTAGGAGCACCGGAGAAAATAGAGGACACATGTTTTTTTTGTTTTTTTTTCTGTTTTATAAACGTTTTTAAAATCATATTTGCTCCATTTCTACCCACTGCAGCTTTAAGGCAGAAGTCCTACCTACTTGTGCAACATGACATACTTTTGTTGGAGCTTTAAGTAGTTATCAATTACCAGAAACGCTTTTTGTGTTTGACAGTCTGTGCTGCTCCTCAGCGCTACACTATATCAAAAGAGACAGTGTGATTTATATACCAATAAACAAAAGAGAAATGGGGGGGTCACTATAGGCCTGTGGCCCCCTTAATGCGTAGGACCAGAGGTGCTGTCCGTCAGCCTGTCAACAGTCTGCCCTTATGCTGGCCCTCCACATCTCCCCTTTATGGCATTAGCCATTTGAACAACCCTCCCTCCCTCGCCTGCTCCTCCCTCAGCCCCTCACCCACTGCCCCTGTGCTGTGTCTCCTCTGTCCCCGTCCTTCTCTCGTCTGCTCATTCCCCTGCCTTCGATCATGTTTCCCTACTTTGGCCAGAGCAGAGAGCAGTGATCCCCCTCCTGCCCAACCTCCACCGCAACTCCCCCCACACCACATTATAGCCCAGTGCACCCGAATGCCCCTGGCATCTGTGGAACTGTTTATGTTTCAGAGTTTTGATATAGCTGGGCAGCCATTTTAATTACCCCCCCCCCCCCCTTCTCAAGCTCATTATCCCACCTGTTATCCCCCTGATAGGACAAGACAAGCAAATTAGGATTTGGGGCCAGTTTTTGCTGAAATTTGTGCACACACATTTGTGATTGCGCATTTATGGGCTTTCTGAGGGGCTTGTTGGGTCCATGTTTTTTTGGCAGAGAGGACCCCCCAACCCCAGTTCTTGCAGGTCAAATTTGCGTGAACAGCATGTCTGCGCCTGTTGTCCGACAGATGAGTCATGCTCCCGCTTTAGACTGTAGACGTGTGATTTTACCACACAAGTATGATGAATCAACAGATTGATTCATTGACTTATTAATAGTTTATTACCATTAAACTGTTCACTGAAAGGTTAGAGGCTAGGAGATTGTATGACATTGCAGCTCTCCCCTGTAACCTAAGATGACCAGTGCTGAGTGTGAGATTGCCCTATGTACAGTATTTCTACTAATTAAAACAAGGATATGTAATCTACACATGTGTCACTATGTCATATATCTGTATGGTGACCTGTCTGAAACCCAAGCCTGTGAACGGATTAAAATGCTTTTCCTGAGAAGACGGTTGGTGAGGTCCAGTAAGGACTGATTGCCAAGATAGCAAGAGCCCACAGCTCATGGTATGAGAACAGTGTCGCCGACCTCATTATCACAATATTACCACGTCTTCAAGCATGCACATATGCACACCCACCTTTACAGGCCTATATGCACATACTTAAAAATACAGACATGCTGTACTCATACTTGCACTCATGACATGGGGCTATATAACTGGTTCAGGACAGGAAAATTTCCAAGGCCACACATGATCCATTTTCCATTTTTACAATCAAAATATTTTCATACATACGTCAAAAAAATGTTTTTACAGTTTATCCATCATCTGATATACAGTAGCTCACTTCAGTTTATACATTTTGTGTTTATACACTTGTTAATTTCAAATAGAGTTTTTAATAAGGCTTAATGAAATACGTTGAGTACTGGACCGTTTTATTGAGCAAACCACCTTTCTTATCACACAACCGGCCACATCTCAAAACATTTGGTATTTATCTAATGGGACAAAATACATTTAAAAGGTGTTAAAGGTGGGCTTGTATTTGCAATACCCGCAAGACATGTTATGATTCCTTTTGATTAAAAGGTAAAAAAAAAGAAAATATAACCTATATAGTTTGTTTTTAAGTGTGACGTACTAGCATTAGCTGCTTAAGGATTTCAGAAATGCTGCATTCTTAAACTTCAAAAAAGGCTTTGTCAAGTAAAGTATTATAAATATGGAATATTTTCTTTAAGTCACTTCATTTCTCTGTGAAACTTAGCCGCACTTTGGCGCTCTGGCATGCCATACTGTGAAGACTGATTAGGGAAGCCCTGAGAGGCAAGTAGAAAAATTTCTGTGTGAAAGTCAGATCAAAATTTTTTTTTTCTTTTAAAAACAGGTGGAAAAAAAGGTTTTGCAATTTGTGTAAGTACTAGTATGTTTGTCTATCCACTCTAAACACTAGGTGCACATGAAAACATGAATTCTTTTAGTGGTATTTAGAACAGCCTGATCCTGACAAAAAAACAGGCCAAATCCTTTTCCCCCACCAGATTCACCTGTTCTTGTGTCATAAACACAGGAGAGAAAATAATGTAGACATATAAAATCACCAGATTTTTATTTTTCTCACTTCCATATGTAAATGACTTAACTGTGTAGTTGCTTTGCATCATGCATTGCTGTCTGCTCCGATGTCTTTTTGATACCACTACTAATAGTCAGAAATTTTTAAGTGCTACACATAGGGGTTTTAAATAGTAATCAACAAATAACTTAGTACTGCAATGACAGCAACCGCTACTGTTACAAGAACTACTACTGATTATACAGTATAATCAGTTTGTCCATCTACCCCTGTATACATGCTAACCATGTTGGACTGTGATGGCTGTCTGGTGCCACATGTCTGTGCTGAGATTTGGCAACCCAGCTTTGATGCCTTGGCCTTAAATACCATACTTCGAATACTGCTCAGTTAAGCACACACACACATACATGCATCTCTCTCAGTGAGAGTGGCCTAGAAATCAGAGGCTGCTGGGCAGCAAAGGCGAAAAACACTAAAGTTTTGACTTAAATCCTAGAGATGCCACTGTACTTATTTTGACTCCGTTATTGTGGAAGCTTCACCATGGCGACGCTAATTGTGCCAGTAAAACATTGGGTTGCCATGCAGAATGTAAAGTGGAAATAGCTTCTTATGATTAAACCCAGTGATCTCAGAGAGCAGCCTTGCCTTGGCATAACATTGGTGGAAAGATATGGTATAATATCCCATCCCAGAGTCATAATACATACTCAGTTTAGGCCACTGCAGGACAAAAGTCCTGCTCTGCTTTGCCATCGTTGCTTTTATATCCGTTTAATGCCTTGTTTATTCCGAGCAGAGAGTATGTAGATTAGCCCCACAGGGCCACAGACAAAGCCAGCCTCTTCATTTATTCCTGTATAGTTAGCTTCACAATTATGTGTTTTGAGTTTTTAGGACTTCCTTGGAAATTAAAGATAATTGCTGCATGCAAAATAGCCACAGTCCATCCAGACTTCATTTCCCAAGAGGCTTACTGATGGGGTATGTGACATGGTAATGATAGCCACCCACGACTGCGCGTCTGAATGGAGTGTGGTCAAGTCCAGATTGAGACACTGTGGTCAGCCAGAACAATCAAACCCAATTGACTATCATGCAATGGTAGGACTTAAAAAGCTGCTGGTTTCTTGTTTTTTGTTATCACCCTGTTTTCCAGTACTGGAAAGTGCTGAGAAACCCGCAATGACTGTACATGATTTATCGCAGAATGAGAACTCGGATACATTTGAGCGTGGGAGACAACTTGATAGAACTAACTGATGTTGAAAATGACTGAATGATGGGATGGGATCCAGTTTTTTGTTTGTCAGAGGACGTGTGGAGAGGAAGAAAGGTGGACTCTTGTCCTTCTTGTGTATATTCAGAGGAGGACATGTTTGAAGTAACAGCCATGGAGAGACAGGGAAGTGCTCCGGACCCAGGGGCCAAATGAATCCAGATGTCAGAGCATGTTCACAAGGTGGAGTCCACTTGTACAGTAGTTGTTTTTCCTTGTTCAAAAGTTCAGTCGCTTCTTTTTATTCCATTTTTTCCTGGCGGTCTCCCACTCTCTTTTCCCTCTTTCGTGTTCTCTCTCGGTGTCACTGTCTTGGCAAATACAAATACGATTTTTTAACAAGTACGGAATGTCTTAAAGGGTTTAATGATCCTGTCCGAACCCCTTTGAAATATGTACATCCAGTCATGGTGCTCTTGAGAAGAATGAGATAAAAGTTTTTCTTGAGAAAACTGGATTTTCCTGTTGTGCAGAGGAGTCTAGTTTTGTTCCCCCACCACCACCACGGCTCACAGAGAGTAAGATTAAACCATGGTATTTCTGAGCATGATAATTTTATAATAACATTATGTAATGCACTGTAACCTAAGCCTGTGGGTACATCTTGTGGTGTAAATGTCTGACTGGCAGGCAAGCAGGCAGACCTCACACTGGTACCGACTCTGCAGCCCTGTGGGCTGAGGAGACACTAAGGTAGAGCTGAACTTTCTCTGCAAATCTAATACTATTTTTTTTTTTTTTTTTTTTTTGCTCTTTCCTTTTCTTTTTGAGTCAGTCTCGATCTATCTCTAGCTGGTCATTTAGCTGGTGACTCTTTTTGACTGCTTTCAGCCTACAGTCAGACTGCAAACGTGTCACCCTTCGCTTTACAGTAATAATCCCTCAACAGACCATTACTTGTCATGTCTGTCTGCTTTATTTCTGTCACACGCAGTCACGCTCTTTAAACCCCATCTAATAGGCTGCAACTTTGAATGTTATGTGTGAGGGAGCAGCTCCGGCCGATCATGACGACGGTGCTTTCTGGTGCATTACAAATGAGTTGTGCCCTTTGCTGGCCAGCGGGGAGTCCCCGTGTGTCACACACAGCGGTCCTATTAGTGCAGCTGTTGAGGAGGACATGACTGTTGTTATCCTTCTGTCTGTGAGCTGGGAGGGGTTGGACACACACAGGCACACACACAAATACACACACACTCATTTGGTAACACTCAATGTGCTGAGATAGATTCACTATGCGAAAGGCACCTTAATGAATGCATATATATAGAAGTGTTAACGTTAAGTTCACAGTGTGAGATTGATAACTTTGGTTAGCAGTCAGTATGTATTTTTTACATTTTATGAACGTATGTGTGTGTGTATATGGGTGTGTGCGTCTATGGTGTTGGGGTGGCGGTGGGCTGGTGTTGGCACCCACCTTCTCCTGTCTCAATTTCTGTACAGTTGCTACTGCTCCTTCATGTCCTGTCATGCTTTTAAGCTGACATCACACCCCGGAGGGGTGTTGTGTCCAGGACAGAGGACACGCATACACAAACACCGCCCAACACACACACACACACACACACATACAGTACATACATACATGTACATACAGTCCCACGCTGTTACATACAGAAGAGAATGTGTGGAGAGTTGCTGAGAAGTAAAACTGGACAAAAGAATTAGTTAGGCTAGAAGTGATCCTTGAATTTGACATTTTGTCCGTCGCCATCTTGGTTTTTTGGAAACCGAAGTGACACAAGAGGGTGGAGCTAAGTACAACCAAACCCTGAACTAGACATTTTTACAATTAACAATTAACTTTCTGAACTGAAAACACACTGTGAAAGGATTAAAGTTGTTAAGATGAAAATACGGACAACACCCAGACCAGACAACAGTAGCAACTTGTCAATCACAAGATAGCCCTAAAGCATACCCTGCTTTATGGTCTAATTTACTCTAAATGGGACCATAATTTACTAAATGAACATCATGCTGTATTGAAGACTTGAAACTAGCGATTAAGACCATAAACTCATGTTTACATTTACTGAGGTAATAAATCAAGTGAGAAGTAGGCTCATTTTGTCATAAATTTTTATATAATCAGACTTCTTTTTGCAACCAGAGGAGTCGCCCCCTGCTGGCTGTTAGAAAGAATGCAAGTTTAACACACTTCTGCATTGGCTTCACTTTTCAGACCTGGAGGTTGCCCTCTGGTTGTAAACAAGACTGCCCAGTTTTCTGTTCCTATACGGTCATTTTTGATCAAATAAATATTTACATGATTTTTTAGTAGACTCTTATTGACTCTTTTTCAACTATAAACCACATCAGTGAGGAGTGAAATGGGGATAGACGTAAAGGAAAATGACCAGGGAACAAACTTGAGCTGTTTTTCTAAATTTCATGTCCTCCCCGCCCTTGCTTTACCCTCTGTCATCCCGTCTCTCTACTCCGTTACAGTACCTTGCTTACCAAGAAGTGGCACTTCATTGGCGCTAATCTCTGCCTTTGCGCTGACATCATTGATTGCTTTACAGCTTCACTTGCTCACCAGGAAATGACATAAGAACTGGATGACTCAACTCTGTATGTACATGTAGTGTGTGTGTGTGTGTGTGTGTGTGTGTGTGTGTGTGTGTGTGTGTGTGTATGTGGTAGGGTGGTGGCATGTCAACACCACTGCAGAATCTGGAATATACAGTATTTGCTGCAGAAAATACAAACTGATTGCGGTTGCTGCTCCTATCAAGATGTTGTTAACTCTCTCTCTCTCTCTCTCTCTCTCTCTCTCTGTGTGTGTGTGTGTGTGTGTGTGTGTGTGTGTGTGTGTGTGTGTGTGTGTGTGTGTGTAGACAGGCAGAGACTGTCTTCTTAAGACGTACTTATTGGGGTGATGACTTCATGCACAATGATATCCAACCGCATTATAGGGAAACTTGACACTGCTTTCTCAACCCAAAGTACTGATGCAGACAAGCCAAGCTTAGCTGGTTGGGATCCAGGTTTTGGATATATGTTTGCATTTTGGATGCCTTACCCATTTCATGGAAAGCTTGTAAATCATGTCATCAATAAAGTCCAATATTGCTCTCATAAAATATGTCCTCTGCCCTTGTTTTTCCCTTTATCTCTTATCTCTGTTTCACTTTTGCTCTCCTTGCAGACATGTTCCAGTACCTTCTGTCGTTCTCTCAAGGCCACCTGAGTTCTCTGTTGGAGGGAACGTACTCATCCCTGTCCCGCCATGCCTTACCCCATGTTAACCAACTCTTCTCCTCACTCTCCCTCTACCTCCGCGGGGCCAACGTCTCCGTGGAGGCATCAGTTCACCAATTTTTTAACAACCTCTTCCCGCTCGTCTACACACGGCTAATCAATCCAGGCATTGAGGGCAACATGATGATGGGCAGTGAAATGGGCGACTGTCTCCGTATGATCAGGCAAGACGTCAACCCTTTCGGGCCCCATCCGGCTGTCATGGCCCAGGAGCTGGCCGGGGCGCTGGGAGCCGGGAGGCAACTGGGTCTGGCCCTGGAGGAGGGTCTGGAGGTGATGAATGCCACCGAACACGTCAGCATGAGCAAAGAGTGTGTCAGGGGCCTGGTAAAGATGGTGTACTGCTCCCACTGCAGGGGCCTGACGCTCATCAAGCCCTGCGTGGGCTACTGTCTGAACGTAATGCGCGGCTGCTTGGCCAGCGTGTCAGAGCTGGATCAGCCTTGGAGGAGGTACACCAGCCTGTTGGAGCAACTAACCCACGCCATGGCTGGGCACCACAGTCTGGAACTAGCCCTTCTCGGGGTCAGGGGGCACGTTAATGAGGCCTTGCTCTACGCTCAGCTCCACGGTCCACTCATCACCGCCACGGTGAGTACACACCAGATCAGCAGCTTTAATGATACATGCGAAAAGGCCTCCAAAGCCTTTTTGTTTAACTTCTTTGTTTCATACATATACCTTGGCAATATTTAATGTATTGATTGGAAAGGGTTTGCAGGCGGCTTGTGGTTAATGAGTTATTTTTTTCCACCAATGCAACAAAGAACACACAGCAGTAATGTTTGCACAGTGTTAGAACTATTCAGAGAAAAATAATGTTTATACAAAAAAAGTTCAACCTCCTCAAAAGAAATGCAGGCCGAGTTGAGGCTAGAGAAGGACGAATTTTCCAAAATGACAAGGCAGTAGTTGTTGATTAGGTTGTGATTGTCAGGGGATATTATAAAATTCTCATTGACCATGATGAAAATGAGAAAAGTAGAGGATGAAATGGGGATTGGGTGCACTTACATGTTGTGAGTAGAACCATATGCCTTATGTTATATATGGTTTTGAATTGGATGTTCCCACAACACAAAGATGGTTTCATGGACGACTTCCAGACATTTCTGTATCTCTTCAATCTGCAGTGCTTTTGTTTAGCACTGTGTCTTGGATTTGTATTCTTAGTTCACAGTATGCAGTATGGTTAAACTATACTGAATAAACAAAAAATCCATTTAGAGTTGGCAATTGGGCTTAATTTTTCAATTTAAAACAGTGTACTGTGGCTGTAACTACTCAAGATCAAATCTTTGTAATAGTTTCCTCATCTTACACCTATCCCTGCATACAAGTAATATACTGTATAGTACATGTACATTAAGATGCGATACACGCAGAGTAGTCGTTCTTGTTTGTCAGTCATTTGCTTTATCTGTGATACCATCTAATTAGCAGCTTTTTCAGTAAATACTGTTACTATTGTTTTCACATTTTAAGCAATACACTACATTCTCTTTATATAAGGTGGAGTTGTGCATGTGGGTGTAAGGTAACGTGAGTCATACACCAAGGAGCACTAGGTGATTAGCAGAGATTTATGTACATCATCAAGAGGAACATAATTTTTCACTAGAAGTTAGTCCCCATTGCATCTTCCCTCCTCTCTCCTCTAAATTTCAGGCATAGTTGTTGATACAGTCCACACATATTCAGTGTTTTTAAATTAATCTATAAGAGCACTTATATATGTCTCTCCCCTGGGCATGAGCTGGAGAGTTCTGGACATTATACTGCACTTCCACTGCCTTTATTGGCCCTCTTTACAGTACTGAGTAGGTGGCCAGACTTCCCTGAGGTGTAGTCCATGTGATTTTTGTTTATCCTCCCAGTCTGTGTCTGTCTTATCCTAGTGCCTGCCTCTATGACAAGTTACAGATATGCATTTTATAAATGTATCCTATCAACACGTTGAGTTACTCTGTTGGACTTTCTATGCTGAACTGTATCGAATATAGGGCCAGAGAAGTGAAGAACAATGCTTCAAATGTTGATAGGGTTATGCAGGGTGCAGTTATTCCCTAATATAAGTAATGGGACTACTTGTGGACAACTCTACACTAGAACTGGACTAAATCTGTAAGACAACACTATAGAAGCCATAATGTATAGGCTATTAATGGATTAAACTCTGACGTGGCTATTTTGTTTGACTTTATGTACAGTGCAGTCTTCCAGTTACCTAGAGGAGAGTGAAAAGGCCAGGTTTACTTTAAGGAGCATGCAAATGGCAATTGATAAAGTTAGCAGAAAGTGAAAACCCTTGGACCAAACTTACAGTTATGGACAATATTGATATTATCCCTCCATCCAACTCCTGGCTTTGTAATCATAAGTCATTACTGAAAAAAGTAATCAGTGTACTGCAGTGCTTGTCTGTCTAACACATACAGTAGACTGTATATAAACATGGATGACGTGGCAGCTCCCTGAAAGTGAAGCCAAAACATCTGAATTGCCCCCTCGTGGGTGGCTGCAGTATTGGTCATAAATCCCTCCTCCATGTTAGTTGGGGTATGCAATGTTTCTGTCAATTTAAATACTTATCACATTGATCTGTCTTCATCAAGAAAACAACACAATTCTGATAAATTTGGTTTGAATTAGTTATCTGATGCTTTAAAAAGGAGATGTGACGTCATAATTGACAGCTGTGTGTCGCGCAGCCGGTGTCTCTAGAAATGTACAAGACCGGAGATGTAACTTTCCATTACCGTCACAAGTTTGTGTAATAGAACATGTATGTGTTTAGCCATTGTGTCTTTCTAGCCAAACAGATACCTCGGTGCTAACATAGTAATGCGGCCTTGCTCAGTTCGTATATATATATATATATATATATATATATATATATATATATATATATATATATATATATATATATATATATATATATATATATATATATACGCATATATATGTATGTGTGTGTATATATATATATATATATATACACATATATATGTGTATATGTGTGTGTGTGTGTGTGTATATATATATATATATATATATATATATATATATATATGTGTGTGTGTGTGTATATATATTACTGCCACACATCTCTTCACCATTCCCTACAAGTAGAGATTCATAGTGTACCAGAACGTCTGCCTGGAAGGTGGAAAAAACGCATTTAAACATGTATAGCAATTTGGAAAATGGTTGGCAGTAACATCAAATGTCAGTAATTTGTAGTCAGTGGTCATAAACATGCAGAAGCACTGGTGTGGTCCTTTTTAAAGCTGTGAAGGAACATCACAGAGCCTGAATGACTCTACATTAAACACTCACATTGAACACACACACACATCCAAATGTATAGACACTAACACGTGCGTGTGCAGACAGTGGAGGGATGGTTGCCAGGCTTAAAGACTGACCTAATACAACTATGCAGAGTGAGACCCAGCTTGTATTTCGTGCATGTATGGACGCATGTGTGTGTGTATGCCTGTTTGGTATTCATAGGGTGGCAGGCGAGCCTGGACTAGGGAGCCCAGCACTGGGACAAGTGGGACAGAATTGAAAGGGTTCCAGCTAGGCCATACAAACTAGACCCAGCCAGCTGGAAAAAAGGGACCAGGGGAATTGTTGGTGGAAAAGGAGGTGGCCCCCAGTCAGACACTGGTGGCTCCCATTTTCTGTGCTCTCATTGCTTCACTCAGGCTAGAGGGGCAAACATGACGTTTAACTCATTCACTCAGACACACACAGAATAACACACAACTCTATTGCCATGTTTTACCTAGAAGCCATGGCCTTTTTAAATCGCAGCATGTTTTTATAAAGCCACAGTGGCCTGTCAAGGAAAACTGTTAAGTCTCCAGTGCACAACTACTGTGTCAGCGCAGCCACCTTCACCCTTACCCCTCTATATACCCCCCTCCCAGATGAACACTCAAATTTAAACACATATTTTCCTATATACTATCCTTACTATCTTACTGCAAAGCAAATAAAGCTTGCTTAACTTACTGTTGATTTTTATAACTGCATGTGTGAAGTGAAGAACAAAGAAGTATGTCTGTTTTTTTGCAGAGTCAGAATATTATATAGACTTGTTATTAAAGGAATTATTGTGACTGTGTGGTTTTACACTGGGATATTATCCCAAACCGTTTTGTGGTCGCTCTCTCTCTCTCACTTAGAGAGCTGCAGACTACACAGAGTCTGCACTATATGTTGCAATACGTCATGGGGTAGGACCAGGGTCATAACACATATACCGTACATACGCACACACACACATCACCACACCGTGTGCAGGTATCAGGTTTTTAGAAGTCCTGTACGGAGCCTCGATGTGCGGCCCACCCTGTGACAATACTAGGTGAGACTGAAAGGCAGCTATTGATAGTCATGCAGGGCAGCAGAAGGATAGGTTCTGTTTTAACACATTCCTGCTCTTATTGAGATGGAGCGTGAACGCGGGTCAAAGGGAAGTGGTTATGGTTATGGATATTTGGGGGAGCCTTGGGCTGGATTATGTCGAGTAGACACAATTAAGAGAAAATTGGAAAATGTCCAGTAAAAGTGGCTACTCTTATTGGGCCCCAGTGCAAATTGTAGCTCCAATGTTTAGTGAGGTTTTTCTCCCTCTGAATGCTGCCCTGTTGAATTCATATTAGAGTTTCTCCCTTAACTGTGCTTGAGAGGCCAACAGGCTGCTGTTTATTGACATGGCCATAAAAATGATATGGCTCATATGACCTAGAGGGAAACTGTATATCTTCTACAAGCAAAAGATGAGTAGACTTTAAATCTTAACGCACAGAAGCATGTTTTCACTCACACCATCATTCATGCACTCTCTCACTCATTCATTCACTCACTGAGAGCTTTACAGTCTGCTTATGAGAAAATAGTAGCAGTGGTCCAGATTAGAGCAGTTTATATGCAGGTCTACCTTATCCGCTTGTTGGTTTTACCCCAGCTTCTCATTACAGTCTTATGGAGGAATGATAATAGCAGCCTGGGCCTTTAGATAATGGAAACAAGGGCCAGTGGCATGACTGGAAGGTTTCCATTCACCACAGCGGCACCTCAAGAGACATTGCAAGCGCTTTTTGTTTTACTCTCTCCCGCAATAATATTAAGGAATATCACTGGTGTGAAAACAAACTTTGTTGTTATCACAGTTTATTATTTTACGTTTCCTATCCCGTCTCTGCAACCCTGTATTTTCACGGTTTTAGCATAGGAATGGGTCATATGATGATATATACCATGTGTACCACCAGATATTTTTGCCATACAGTTTAATGTGGTATGTATTAGAGCATTGTGGGCAATGCAGAAAATAAATCTCCCCAATATATTTTCAAGAAACTCTAAATAAGTTAATATACAACACAAGGACCTTGAAGATGTTGCAGAATAAAAATAGTTATTTCCGTATGCTTAAAATAAAGGATAACAGCGGTACTTAAATGTGATGGGCATAAAGATTGTTAGCAGACAGTTGAAGTATTTATACATACACTGCTCTTTTTATCTTCACTCATCTGTTTATGTTTAAATGAGTTCTCCCCAGACAGTTTAAGTGAGGAAGACCAGAGGAAACCAGATGTATGACAGAATTACTGACAATACCCTTTCTCCAGAGTTGTCATTTTTTGTAAAGAGATACCTAAATCTATGGCATACACTGCTGAATGAGATAAAGCTATTATCATCATTACAGGTGTACGTAAAGTGTAAGCAGAGCTGCACTCATTTTAAGTTTTACTGACAATGACGCACCCGAATGCTAATAATGTTTCACCAGTTTTTGTGACAATTCAAGGACGTTTCTACTTAGATCACATTAATATAGTATCATTGTAGTGATATGTAATGTAATTTTCACTGTAATTCAATTTCTGTTATATATATATATATATATATATATATGTATATCTACTATATTTCACTAATATAAGATGCTTTGAGATACGTTGTGACATCAGCTGCTGAGAGCACCTCTGCAGGTCACCTTATATAAAAGGATTAGCTACACAGACTCAGGCCTTTATATATGGTCTCTGTATCTAATACATGAGACTCTTAGCTGAGTGGCAGCTGACGCAAAATGTGCTCGTGGCCAATCTATATGCTTAACCCATTTTTCTAAGTTGTGTGCGCCGTTGGCACGGTGTCTAACCCTCCGGCCGACTGACTGACTTACTCAGCAGTCCATTAGCTAATGACGGTGGGTGCAGCCTCTCCTCTCCTCAACCACCCTGGTGCATCTTTTCCCGCTCCTCTTCCCTCTTTTAGTGTTTGCCTTGCTGCTGATAATATGCTGCAACCCTCAACACCACACCAAAAAATAACCTCCATTTGTTTCCTCCTCTAAATGCAGTTGTAACAGTGAGCAATCTCCATATGATTGATTGCCTGGCCATTAAATTTGGATCTGAACATAAAGCACTGGTCCTCTGTATATTATTTTTCTCTGTAAGCCATGACTTGGATCGGTGACATCATACAATTATAGAAATCATGTGACTTCTCAGATATGGAGTTGATGAAATGCTCACAGAGGGGAGACTAAATGATGTGGGGCTTTCCTCCAGAGCTGGAGGTCTACTGCTCAGATGGACTGTTTAACAGAATAATGACTGGAAAAAGAGAGACGGTTGACAAGCGTGCAAATATAGTCGTTTATGAGTCTAATAAATATTAATAACAAAGCTTGTATCCAGTTCGCTACACTTCACTCTTAATTTGGGCAATAAACTCAGATTGTGACATAGAAAACATCTGTGACATGACACATGAGTTTGTGCCTCTACCTTGTTCGTTATCTAATAAATCAGGACATCTCATCATGTAATATTGCTTCTGTCCAGTATAAGCTGTTTCAATATCACACAACATTTTCAGAAAAAATGATCTGGGATTGCTGTTGAGGTCCTTTTTGCCCATTTGGTTCTCTAGATAATGGTGCATCTACATTAAATGTGGTGAATTACTAGAGGTGGGAAGCACCAGAGGCCCTCCAATACTATATTATCACGATACTTAAGTCACGATACAATCTTATTGCGATATGCTGAATATTGCGGTAAGATATGTTGTGATGTATTACTGTTTCCCAACTGAAAATCTGTTGTATCTAATACGATACAGTCTTCACTGAGTTCATCTCAGAGTTTTCATTGACATATTTTGAAGTCAGAAGTCAAGGGACCCCTTTGAAAATGGCCATGCCAGATCTTCCTCGTCAAAACTGAGCGTAACTTTGTAGCGCCATGAACGTTCTTCCTGACAAGCTAACGTGACAAGGTTGGCCAGTCGACTCCTTAGGTTTTCTAGTTTCATGTGATAGCAGTATCTTTACTCTAGCGTCAAGACTGAGACCGCTTCAATGTCTGAAAGACATAACAGGGGCTGGACCTAGATCAATACTTGATGTCCTTGTGTCAATACAATAATGGCATGCAAAATATTGTAATTCTTTGCTGTATCGATTATTTTCCCATCCTTATGAACTTCTGTGGATATCTCAGCAAAACATACCACCTTTCAGTCCATTGCGTCAGCACCCTTGGCCACATGGCCCATTTACCCGTTTGTAATCCCACCTTCCTACCCTTCCATGTTTCTGTCTGTCCTTTAACCCTTTAGCCCCTGCCATCCCTGAGCATCCTCACCTGATGCTTGGCACCCACTGGCCTGGTGTTTTAGCACCTAACTGGCATGATGATATCGTGCAGCTGCTGCTGTGAAGTTAACACAAACGCCTACTACATCTGTGTTTATGATTTTTGTGGTAATTGCTGCTTCACTGGAAGGCTTCAAATGGACACGTGGACTCTCGACGTCTCTGTGCACCAGCTTATTTTCTTTGCTTGTGCGCGTACCTTCCACCATATCGCAGACAAGATGAACTCACTTGACCTTCCTCTGTCTCTCTTTTCCCTCCATTTCTGTGGTACAACACCACTTGAATCCTCAGAGACAAGTTGCCACATTTTGCGCCTGTATTTCTTGTGGATTTGTTTACGAAGACGGACAAACGTCAACAGACTCCAAAGTGACACCCATATTCATGAGAGCCTCTCATTTTTAGATCATCTGTGAGTGATTTAATCAGGGTAAACAAGCCTCAGTGTGGAGAGAGAGAGAGATTCAGTGTTCTCTTTACTGATTGGAATCTCAAGGACTTTTCCCTGTGATATACGAGGGACTGAGTCTCTTTAATTAGCACTGACATCATTCGGATAAGAGGGAGAGAAAAAGACAGGAGGGCGGCTGATTGACAGAGACTGCAGAGTGAACACTAAAGATGGAGACAAAGTAATTTAGAAAGAATGAAGGGAGACCTTAAAAAGATGACAAAGAACAATTGGCAGGGAGAGAGAGAGAGAGAGAGAGAGAGAGAAAAGAAAGCAAGGGGAGTAATGTTGTAAATTATGTATACTCTCCCGCTCAAGGCTTTCTGGGAGAGGCCAAGTAGAAGGCTGTCACTATTCGCTTATGAGTGGCTCAGGGGGTGTTATATACTCCGAATGTTTTTACAGTCTATTCAGACTAGGGGTTGAAACCACCAGAGGCCCCATGATACGATATTATCACCTCAATTAAGGCATGATATGATCTTATTGCGATTTTAAACATTTTGTGATATGCTGAGTATTGCAGTGAGATATATATTGTGATATTTTTCAACTGCAAATTGTGCAGGGGGGGGCACTGGATTGTAAGAGGTTAGTATATAATAAAAGCTCAACACGTCTGTGTATCAACAATATATTGACACGTATAATTTCAAAATACTCTGTTCTGTCATTTTTTTCCCCCACCCCTAATTCAGACTATTTTAGCTTTTGATTTAAAGCTATAACACATTATTATCTTCAGAATACATCATGTTTAGAACAGATCCAAATGTGAAGAGCACGAAGGTTGGCATTAGTTTAGTGGTTTACAGCATCATCTTAACATTATCACATGACAAATACTAGTCGTACAATCTATACTTTAGGTGCTTTAGTCAGACAAGCCTTTTTTATATTTACCTGCACCATTCTGTCATTACTGATGATACAGACTTTCCCATCTTCATAAGGAAGCCTATTTGTGAGGAAATCTGTGACCTTGTCCCTCATGTATCATGTAATCTCAGTGCTGCACATAATAATTTCTGACTAAACTTTGGTCTCTTTTTTTCTCTTACAGACATAAGACAGAATTAGTGTCAGCGTAAGGTGCCACTTTTAGACTTGCGTATTAGAAATCTATTCTCTTAATCACATGTGAGTTAGTGATGAGCAGTTCCATTATGGATGTAAAATCAGGCTGGAAGAGGAAGACTTTATTCTCTGTGTAAGGTTAATAAGAGCTAGGACTTATCTCCCCTAGAGAGAAGCTCTGGGACTGATGAAGGCTTTCATCACCTGAGACATTGTTCTTTAACTTTAATGGGTGCATGAATAAAAAGGGACTTTTGTAGTAGGTCTGGTCCCTCATGTCTTTTTGTTCAGTATCACCCTTGAGTCACACAAATATGAATGCTGCTTTCTGTCCAACTTTCAAGAATCTCTGTCATCAGCAAGTCTAATCATACAAAGCAATCACTATCCATACCTTAACCCTAGGCTAGCTATACCATATAAGTATGTTAATTTATAATTTTTGTAAATAACCAGCTCCACACACAGCAGTCTTCATCATTATACCCCCACGACAACACAGTTGGGGGTATATAGTGCTCCGTGTGTCCGTCCTTCCTTCTGCTGTTGTTTCTGGAGCAGAAATTTTTGAAATTTTGGTCAGAAATTTTGTTGCCTGGAGCAGAACTCAAACTATTTAACTTTAAATTTGGTATGATGGTTGACAGTGTGGTCTAATTATACTGTTTTGGGGTTAGAAGGTGCCCAAAACTTTTGAGCTTTTTTGCCAAAAACTGTGATTGTTTTTCAATTTCATTTCAGGAGTAGAACTCAAAAACTATTTAACTTAGGTGTTTCAAGTTTGGTACGATGGTTGACAGTGTGGTATAATTGTTGCCTTTTGATGGTTAGAAGTCCAGTGTGGCCAACTTCAGTGTCATTTCTGGAGCAAAATATTGCTGTTTCCCAATATGTGGTCTAGATGTACCTTTCTGAGGCTAGAAGTCCATTTTTTAAGTTATTCTCAAAAAAGTGATTATTTTCAACTTCTGTTACTGGAGCAGAACTCAGAAACTGTTTGACTGAGGAGCTTCAGAGTTGGTATGATGGCTGACAGTGTTGTGGGAGCTGGGTGAGCAGCAGGTACGTGAGACATGCTCACTTTTACCTTCTTTACAGTGTAACCCTCTCATTGAAGACAATCAGCATTTGACAGAGTTTCTGCCTGGGTGGAGAGTCACTTTAGATCGTCTTACTAAACCCAGTCATGTTGTCATTTTAGAGTAGACTCTACACTTACCTTGCTGTCTATTCTGCAGATGACAAATTGACGGCTACTGTTCTAGTCCTGATTTGACCGCTGTTTGAGGCCATAATGGGCTGATTAAACTCAACACCTTAAAGCCTACATCTGTCTCTTTGTGTGGTTAAACATAGCCTAACAGTGTTGTTGAGGGAGGAGAGAGACTTCCTTATTCCCCTAACCCACCCAGATTTTCCCAGATGGTCCAGGGTTTGAACTGGCAACTTTCCAGGCTCAAGCTGGCTTCCTTAACCTCAAGGCCTCCACCACAACACTGCAAGTCCTGCGAATTTCAAGCAGTCACCTTAATGCGTAAATAAAGAGGCAACATGTTTTTATCTGGCTGGGTTCTTGCTTTACATACAGTATATATGGTTATTCTTGGATGACTGCATATTGTGATAACAAACTGTTACACATAGTATCCAATGTTGATCCAAGTCAAGTCAGGTAATTGTGGCCATTTTGGTCATTTGGATGGGACGAAAGCAGATATACCTGATAGACTGCACCTGAAACAGTACATCTAAGATTGTTGGTGATTTCGTTTATTTCCACATGATGAAAAAGGCTTTCTGAAAATAGAAATGGAAACCCTGTCCTGGTCCTCCCTTTGCCCTATGTACATATATGTTGCAATTGGGATTGGAAACTGTGACTTGTTTAAACATAATTATCATGATGCTCGATGGCAAAAAGTCCAGTCATTTGAAATATAATTAATGCCTTGGGTTTTCTTTGGAGAAAACATCATAAACAGCCATGTAGCCAAAGTAACAAGGTTCTTCCTGTGTGGTGGAGTAGAGAGCCCACCAGTATGTGAACCAGTTGGCCGCTACTCATGTCGCTGCTTGGCTACTGATTTGCATTTTTTCCTGCTTTTTTCCTCCTTTTAGTTAGTAACCGCAATGAAGTAAATACCAATAAAGGTAATTGTATTTGCTCTTTTTTTTTGCTATTTTTTCAGCCTACTAGTTGGATACTGTGGAAACATTCATATTGAATGAAATTCCTATTCTAAAGGTGGTCCAACTTGGTACTGAACCTCCTCTTCTGTTTTGTGGTCTTTTCTCTGACTCTGTGTCAGTACATCATGTTTCTAAACCCAAAGAGAAGGAGGGCACCGTTGATGCTTTTGATTTCTGTGTTTGAGAGCAGTATGTTATACTGTCACTGACGAAAATGTAATTTAATTTCATGGTTATGAGAAAAAAACGGCCCAATTTCTTCAGATGACAGTGACTGTGGTTTGGATAATGGATGTAAGCAGCAGTCCCAAGAGCTGTTCCCAGGGATGTGAATGAAAACAGAGACAAGTTGCAATTTAGAGCTTTTTCTGCCGTAGTGAATTCAGTTCATAAAATGTGCGTACATGCATGCACATTTAAAATGCACTAACACAAATGTGCACCACTGAGACATTGCAAAAAAGCTTGATGTGAATTCCTGGGACTCATTTCCAAAAGTACAACCAATGGCAGATAACCAGTGGCTTGTAGTTCTCCATTCAGCCCACTGATTCATAACTAACGATTCATGAATAGAAAAGTGGATATTGTTTTAGTTAAGGTCAGGAGCTGTTAATATCACACAAATTTCAGTATGTGACTCTCCTGATGTGTCTACCTTTATCGCAAACCTCTTTGCATTTTCTCTTTCTACTAGAAAGAGTATTTAGCCATTGTTCATCGAGTTACATAGTGGGTAGGATTAGTTGACTAGATTGTATATGCATCTGCACATTTAGCGTACAAACTATGTAAAAAGTGGAAGAGGGGGGTTGTCACTGACCGGACAAGCCCTCTTCATCCCACACTGCAATGTGCCTGAGGTGAGAGGGGGTGAGAAAGTTCCCTTAGCTTTACTGGGTAATCCCTTGATAAATAAACTGGGAAGACAAGACCACCACTGCTATCTGTAAGCTAATACTCCTCTAGAGGAGGGATGGCCCTGGGCTTGGCTCACTGAGCTGATGATATGTGTATAAGGCACAGATACACACATACACACAAATTTTGAGATAAATGCATTGAAACAAATCCTGATACACACATTTGTCAGGTGAAAATAAATGATTTAGTTTGATTGTCTATCCTGTTAAGATGCAAAGCAGTAAAAGACATGTATGTATGTATGTAGTTCTCCAGCAGGAGAAATCAGATTTCATTGGCTAGCTCAAACACACATAGAAGACATGCCTTGTGCGTCCCTAAAGGTCTCCCGTGTTGACGACATGCATCCCACCAATCTGCCCCTTCCATCAGACTCTGTCCTCAGGCAATCACACGAGGAATGCTCCACAGAATAGCTGAAATTGTGAAGGTATAACAAGGACAAACAGGTGCTCCCACATACATACAAAACCAAGTACTCGTGCTGCGCCCAAGTGGGATTTTCATTCTCACGCCATCAACAGGTCAGGAGATAATTGATTTATGGCCGTGTTCTAGCCCGTGGTATTATTCAGCCTGTCGTCTGATTGGCCCTCAGGATTATGTTGTAATCAGATCCAACCCATAAGAGCATGTCTCCATTTTCTCAAGAGAATCCACAACAAGGATACTGTTTGTTTTCCCTACGATGACTTTGTGTTCTGTTTACACTGTTTTGTGCTTAGTTAGGCACAAGAATGATTTGTGTCAGCGTTTTTGTTTTGAAATGCCGGCCTTTCTCCGATCTTTTCTGGCCCCTTCAAAAGTAGCTCTTCTGTGGTTTGGCTTTAAAAATAATGGGGTAATACAAACAGAACTGTGAGTGACCTCCTCTTGATGTTCATATTTTACACGGATGTTTACATTTTTTGTCTCGGAGAATAGCAAAGTGTCACACAAAGGCAGGTGAGAAATGGCACTGGATTTAAAACTTTTAGTCGGCCTGACAGGGTTAGATCACGTCTTAATTCTCCGTTTATCACCGCTGCAGAGAAATGATAACCTGAAGGGCTGACCTTTTTTGGTTGTTTCCATGTGCTGAATTAAATGAATCACCTCATGAAATGTATTTAAAACTTAATGGGAAGTATAAAGCTGCCCATCAGTTGCAATAAACAAGCATTTACAGCCCAGCATCATAACAATACCCCACTGGATTTTTGATCAGATTTGAATTTTTTTTTTTCTGCTTTGGTATTGTATGATGTGTTTAGATCTAGTCTACACTTCGCACACCTGCCACTTTCACAGCCTGCCAGCTTTCCCACAAAGTCACACTCTCTTCCACGCGCTATAGACTTCCCAAACACTGTCTCTGACTGTGTTTTGAATCTCTGGAATTGAGATTATAGAAATGTATATTTTGCGAAATAAGGAGGAGGCATATGGTTCAATTCAGTCTGCTATAAGTGCTTATAGTATTCATACATTTAGTTTATAAACAGGTTTAAGCATGTTTGCATAGTAAAATAAATTGGCCTTGACATTTATAGCTTTACTGCTTCTTGGAATTAACAGTGTTTTACTGAGTAATTTTATTTTGTTGCCACAAACACTAGTGTATTGCCAAAGATGATAATGCTGGACTGAACAATGTTGAAATCTCTGGTCTAATCAACAAAATACACACTTAGCTGTAAATTTTGGAATATCCTTGTTTGTCGTTACCCTTGCTCAGATACTCTAATTTGGCAAACTTTGTTTCATAAAACAATCCATTTTACAGGTTTGAAATTTACAAGTGTTCTAATAAACGTCTAATGTTTGTCAGATGGTACGCAAATGAATTTAACAGGAACTCCCTGCACAAGCGTTGCAGCACACACAAAGAGCATTCGGCTTACTATGTCGATAAGGCTACACGGACCAAAACAGTTGTTTTGTTCTATCTTTTCTCACCGCCAAAGTGTGATGTGTGTGTGTGTGGCATGTTTGCATATGTATGTACGGCTGCGAGCCTCTCTACCACATGTGAGCATGTTTTATTGGTCTGGAGGGAGTTAAGGTTAATGCAATAAAACAACCTTCCCCGTGCCTAACGTCGGCCTTAAGAGAGAATTTAAGACCACAGTGTATTTTGAAAGAGCAGGAGAGGAAGGCCAGAGTGAGGAGTGAATTGCAAACGAAGATGAAATACGTTCAGTTGGTTAGTTATGCTGCTAGTTACGAAAGCATCCCTTAGGTATCCTGAGCCACTGACAATCCCGCTGCCCGGGAATAGCTATCTGTTATGTGAAAACCTCCATTTATAAGGCACATGAGATGACGGACCTGCCTCACCCTGGAGGGAAAGTGTATTTTTAGCAGGCTTTGCAAGACATGTTTTGTGACTGTTAACACATATTTCAGCTGCTTCCAGGCTTACTTATCCAGACTCTTCCCAGCATGTGGACAGACACACCCCTTCAAACAACCATTTAAACACAGATGCTTGCCAGTTCCTTCCTAAATTAAGTTTATGTATTTGTTTGCGCATTCCATTGTTTTGGGCCCCCCACAGGCCGACCTTAACACTTGCATTACTGTGACAGTATGACTTAACATTATGAGTAACGTTTGCGCAATTACTTAATTGTTTGAGGCTATCCAGAGTAGATCAGCAAGGTTAGTATCATGAGGTGATCACTGTATTGTTTAATATATTGGTATAGACCAGGGGTAGCCAAACTTTTTCCCTTGGAGGACCAAAACTGGAACTTAAAGGTAACACAGTGTGTATATCTGGCAGTATCAGCGGTGAGGTGAGGAGATTGCAACCAACTGAAGCCTCTCCCTGGTGATGCAAAAATGCAATTGGCCCTATCTAGAGCCATTTGGAGCAGAGCCAGTGCGTAGTGTACGTGGGAAGTGAGTGGTGAAGAGAGGGAGCGAGTAACGTTATTGACTCCATCCCAGTCAGGAAAAGTTAACCGAATTTGGTTTGTCCATTCTGGGCTACTTTAAAACATGGCGGTCTCCTTGAAGAGGATCTGCTCCTTATATAGTCATAAATGGCTCATTCTAAGCTAAAAAAAAACAAAACAGAAACGATTCTCATTTTCAGGTGATTATACACCTGAAAATATTCAAACACACCATATTTATAATCGACTGAAATAATTCCAAAAAAACTGCATGTTTTGCCCCAAACTGCATGTGATTATCATGAAGTGGGCATGTCTGTAAAGGGGAGTACAGAGTACAGAACCCATTTACACAGATGTCAAGGGACCCCTTTGAAAATGCCCATGCCATTTTTTCGTTGACAAAATTTCACTTAACTCTGGAGAGTTATTTATCCTTACTGATAAGCTAATAGGACATGATTGGTCTATACCACATGTGTCAAACTCAAGGCCCGCGGGCCAAATCCGGCCCGCCACCTCACTTTATGTGGCCCACGAGGGCTTGCAAAGAATATAGAATGCATATCGTTCAAGTGTATGCTGCTTCACAGAAGTACTGTGTCTTTAAACTGCACATCCCACAATGCATCTCGATTGTGTGACATGCGCACTGTAGCGTCTCAGTATCAGCGGTTTCCAGCAACAGCGCAGTGACGCCTACTTAGCGACTTAGTCGCTATATTTAGCCAGTTTTCAGACCCCTCTAGCGAGTCTTTCAAAAAAGAAATTAGGGCCAAATCTAACGAGTTCTTCTGGTGTTATGCAGAAAGCAGGTGTCGTTCTTCCTCTTCTCAATGAGCAGTGGGTGCTGCCGTGGACCCCTCCCCGGTCCCAAAGCTCTCATAGGGGGCCCGGTCCTCGTCAGCAGTCCCTCCTAGCTGCAGTCAGAGCTGTTCACCCCTCCGCATCCAGACTGAATGAATCCGGCCTGCACAAAGTCGCCGCTCGCTGATGTAAATGTACAATTCTGGGAATCAAGCCCTGAATTTAAAAAAAGTAACTTTTTGTCTTCAGAGCTAAATATATTATTACTAAAACTAATACTAATCAAATTCAGAGGCAATTTTATAATATGATCTAGAGTAGATATATTTATATAGTCTTACAGTTACAACCGGCCCTTTGAGGGGAACCATGACGCTGATGTGGCTCGGGATGAAAATGAGTTTGACGCCCCTGGTCTATACTAATTTAGTTTCTAGTTTCATGTGATGTCAGTATCTTTACTCTAGCTGTAAAAACCAAGCCTGTGGCAGGCCACACTTTGGGCAGCCCTAGTATAGACTATATGAAGCCTGAACAATCTTGAATCCTTTGTTTATTGTAACTCATTGTATGTACTCTGTTCTACGTACCAACAGAACAGTTGAAAATTAGCCTTTTTCAAATTACGATTTCACAATGAGTTAGCCATATTCATATTCAAAGCAATGAATGATAAAAAAAAAAAGTATCCTTAGTCCAGGAAGCTCCTGTTCTAGTATGCTGTTTGTATGAAAATATCACTAAAAATGAGGAAACAAACTTAGTCATTCTCACTGCTTCTAGTAATTTTTTAGAAATCAGTGATGAATAAGTGGTGCTGCCTAATATTACTTAGTCCCGTTGGACACCCTTACATGGTAGAATGACTCATCCCTCTAGACAAAGCAGCGTATATACATTGGTTACTGTACTTAGTCCAGTGTGTACAAGAGCCATTACGCTCTGTCTCTCCGGCTAATTGAGGACCACTTAATAACACTGGCCAGAGGCTTTTAAGCCAATGAGATGTCATTGATTTTTACCTCTTGGTTTGAAGCACACAGTCCGTCATTCTCATGACCCCGCTGGCTTTAATAGCCCACTGGAGATACTCGCCACCGCTGCCAACTGTGCGCACGTGCACTCACCTCCATGAGGTAGTGGAATGTTTTACATTTACTGTCGGCCCTCCTGGCAATAACTCACTCGTCACACCATTTTCTTTCATCGGATCCCTCACTTCACGCCCACCGTTTTCCCATGTTGTCCGTTACTCTGAGATTCTCCGCTCCATAAGTCTTTTCACCTCTCTTCACCCTGCAATCATTCAACTGAAATGTAGGCATTCCTCATTTCAAATTGATGGCATCATTGCTCTGAAAAAGAAGTGTTCACTTTGAATAACTTATTTTAGTTCATATGCTTTTCAACTGTGCAGGTGTCAATAGGTGGTTTATGGAAGTCACCCCACAGCTCCGCCCATGCTCTTATATGTTTTCCTAGCTTAACAGGTGTGTGTCTGTTTGCTCTTTCCTCCCCACAGGTGGACAAGGTGTGTGGCCTGTCTACTGGGGAACCCACAAGCATGCAGCCTACTAGGCCAGAGGTCACAACCTCTACCGTGACCTCATCTTCTCTTCCTCCATCTGCTGCCCCATCCAAACCTCTACCAGAGCAGTGGCTGGGGCAGTTAGCCCACTTGAGGAGGTAAGACAAAGCGATGAATGAACTGTGATTAATTCAGTCACTTTCACAAGTTTATTACTGTCCGTTTTAAATCAAAATGCCTCTATGCTTCTAGCAAATGTTTGTTTTTGCTTGTACTGCTAGATGGTTAGCTAAATGGAAAGTAATTTTAAATTAAATGAAAACTTGTCAGATTTGTATGACGTAGCCTGAAAGGTTGGTCAATGTCTATTCAAAGCTGCCATCACTTCTCTTTTTCTTCATGTGGTTACACACACACACACACACACACACACACACACACACACATAGTATGTAAATGTATTGCCCTCCACCTGGCCTCTGCTCCAAGGCAGCCATCCCATGCCCACAGCAGCTGGCACTGATGTGCCAGGAGAGGGGGAGCATGGGTAAGACTAATCTTGACGGACCAGCAATTTCCTGTTTACCCAGACAGCCATACCACCAATTCTGCACACCAGCCGGCCTCAGCTTAAATAGCACCACACACGGAAACACACACACTCACACACTCGCAGCGTTGCCTGCCTGACCTTGTCCCAAATCATGAATCACTGCGCTGATGCCAGCCATAGCTGACAGGTCTGGCCTGGCACTGCCACCACCATTCATGGCAACACAATCCAGCTCCCTGCCTGCTGCCAACCCTGACCAGAGCACATGTGAGCGCTGACCACTTCAGAGACGTGGCAGCGCCCGCTGCAGAAAAGGGAGAATAGTCCACTGCTGAAAAATTTGAAACATGATACAGTAGAGCAACATTTATGTTTCACTTTAATGGGAAAAATATGAATGTAGAAGCTCAGAACTTTCTTTGGCTTTCCTGTGAATATTTGACTATTTGTGCAGATGTTTGCTTGTGTGTTTGTTTACTGAATTAACATATGCAGTACATTACATACCAGTTTTAATTGTTGGTGTGGTGTGGGGACAAATGGTTATTGATTCATGTGGCCTGTCTCTGCATGTGCATGATTAATCACTCTCTTCCAGGGTCAACTGACTGTCTTTTTTCCCTCCTCCCCATGTGTCTTGTCTTGTCATCCTTTTGTTTCTTTTTTCTTTCTCTCACGCCCCGCCTTTCACATCCCCGCATCCTCCTTGCTTGCGACAATCTCCCCCGGACTCCATCTCCCATCATTCCCAGCTCGTTCCCCTTGAAACCCTCCAAGAACAATAAACATAGTCTGAGAACACTCGCTAGGTAAGCATGAACCCGAGGGACTTCTTTCACTCTCTCACACACTGTATCCAGCAATGACAGCTCATATTGTGACATTTCTTTCACTTTAACAGTTGATTGTTTTTTTTTTTTCGGTGATTGATACATTTTTTATGTCTCACAAAACAATTCATATTCATATCGTCTGTCGTTCTTGATTCCTGACACTGACTGACTCAGCACATAACCTCTCGTGACCCTCGCTGTTGTTGCTCTGCCTCTCGGGTGGCAGCAATGTGCGTCCGATCAAAATATTATGCCATTGTGTTGCTCGAGATGAGAGTGTCTATATCGATAACATGTGTTTGCAGATCTGATGAAGCAAGCTCTTTACCGCACAGCATAGTTGAGAAAAAAGTGCTGACTTAGTGAAGCGTTCGCAGTCATAGCCGCTCATTCTCTGCCACCATCGATATCATCACATGTATTTCTCCCATGCATGTACTGTTGAAGGGAATGTTTGTTCTTGGCGATATCGTTCCAAAGTACTGAGAAAAGTGTATCAAACACACCACAAATAAGGCCACATTCACACAACACATTCCTCAGTTGTACATTGCTAACCTGGCTTTTGTGATTTATAAAGCTATGTGATGAGTATTAAATGTCCGTCCCCCACACGTCTGTTTTTCCTTAGGGAGTTCTTGATGTACCTGCAGCGCTACAAGTCTTTCTTTGCAGCGCTGCCGGAGATGCTGTGCGAGGGGGAGAACGTGGTGGACGACTCCACGTGCTGGAGCGGAGATGACGTGGTGGAGAGGTAAGAGAAATGTTATCAGTTCACAGTAAAGTTGACATTGTGGAAAGTAGAGACTTGACTCCTCCTGGACAATCACATTACTGATTTTCTGAACTAAAACTGTGAGATTTTCTATAGCACACCCTTCAACTGACCACTTAGTGACTTATACACCCGAAATCCATCGTTCTTTTTAGGCCTGTGCAATATGAGGAAAATCTGTAATGTGCAATAAAAGTGTTCAATATTGTGATGACAATATGACAAATATTAGTGTGCAAATTAGCTATACATACAGTATGCATGTATTTTAAATAGGCTAAATGTTGTTTCTAGAGCAGCAACAGTAATGTTTACATCACCAAAGTCACTATATAAACTCATTAATATCTCAGTGGAAGCAAATCTAAAATGCTGATAAAATAAATCATATTCCTGACATGAAAATATTGAGTCAGGATCAGTCATTCCTCCCTCTGCTGATGTGATTCATTGCAGGTAGCGCTGATAGAGCGACGACTGCTTTGTTACAGATCAGTTTACAAGTAAGATACATGGCAAACTAACTTAAACAGACTAGACTAGACGTGCATACACATATAGTGATGATATATACAATACTCTCAAGTGAAATTTCATTCCAATCACTGTGCAATAGCTGTTTTTCTACTTGTGCAATTGTGTTAATAGTCTGTTTATTGTCAAAACTGTATATATTGTTCCTATTTGTAATATTTCCCCTTGTATATCTTCATCTTCATCATCTTCATCTTCAACTGCTTATCTGGGGTCAAGCCACATTAACCAGCTGTGACTGGGGGATCCCGAGGCGTTCTTAGGCCAATGTAGAGAAATAATCTCTCCACCTAGTCCTGGGTCGTCCCCGGGGTCTCCTCCCGGCTGGTCGTGAGGCAGACACCTCCCTAGGGAGGCGCTCAGGGGTCATCCTTACCAGATGCCCGAACCACCTCAACTGGCTCCTTTCAACGCAAAGGAGCAGCAGCTCTCCGAGTCCCTCACGGATGGCTGAGCTTCTCACCTTATCTCTAAAGGAGATGCCAGCCACGCTCCTGAGAAAACCCATTGCGGCCGATTGTACTCGCGATCTAGTTCTTTTGGTCATGACCCAGTCCTCATGACCATAGGTGAGAGTAGTATAGTATATATTGTTCCCATTTTTATATTTCCTTCTATTTAAATTGTCGTATTTTATGTCTCTCTACTTTTGTTTAGCTTCTTGTTTTTGCACTATCCCCTTTGCTGCTGTACACTGCAAATTTCCCCACTGTGGGACTGAAAAAGGAAACATCTTATCTTACCTTATATCTTATCTTATTTATCGGTCAGTCCTAGTTCTTTTCAGATTTAATAAGAGCCCTGAACATAGATTTATTTTGGTATTTAGACTTGTGCAACCTTTCATATCTTGGTACTTTGCCATGGCCAGTTGTTGCATAAACACATTTTTGGCAGCAGTTTGAGATGAGATCTTTGTGACACTTCAGTAGATGCTAGCTTATTGTATGCATCCTGTCCAACAGGTCATTCAGTTTCTCCTGAGATTTGTTAACTCTAATACCTAGCTTTGAAAAGTATGAGTTTTGAATACAGATTTCACAAAAAACAAGAATCCCTCTGCGTATTTGTTGTTGTGTGCTTGTGTAGGATAATGTCAGTCTGTGACTCAGTGTGGCTGGCTGTTGTTAATCAGTGTGGAAATAAGGAAGTCATTAACTCCATCTACACGTTGAGTGAATGCAGGCAGAGCAAATAGTTGATACAATCTCCTCTCCTTTTGTATTAGTGTCAGCTAATGAGCTGTCTTCTCTTTTTCTACTCCATTCTGTTTCTTGCTAATTTTCATGAGGTTTTTATGTTGTGCTGATTTATAGGTGTGGCCCTGGAAGCCTTTTCTTGCTTATGGTTTTGGGTGCATCTCTCAGAGACTGAAGTACTTAGTCTCTGTCTCTGTGTGTCTCTGGGTCTGTGTGAGTATGTGTGTGGTTATGTTCTTTCTCAGTCAGCACGAGGAGAACAGAGAGTTGATGCAGATCACTGAGCCAATGCGAGTCTGTAACTGATTCCCCTTGCTGGATCTGTTTCTTAAACCCTCTAGAAACTGACTCCACAATTATGACAAGGTTATGCTCTCCTTCTTCTGCGGTGGCCCTAAAGTGGCTCCCATTACCATGGCAACCTCAGCTCTTGGCACTGCCGGTGTTGGCCCTGAAGGAGGAAAACAGAGGTCCGGGGATGCCTTTTCCCCACGATCCACCCCGAGTGTTTGTCAGATCCTTTGGCCCGTGTCCGTTTTGCTTGATTAAGCCATACATTATGCTTTACATGAGAACATGGGAAAGCATTAGGCACATGAACAGATGTCTCTGATTCCGAGAAGACCCTTTTATTATCCTCAGTGGTTGGCAAAAAGCATTTTGTCAAGAGCTTTTCATGAATAACTTAGGCTTTAATTAGCTTTAGTTAGCTTTCAAATATCATTCTCTCCTCCCCTCCGTTCTCCTCTCGTCTCCTCTCCATATCCTGGCCTGGTATTCTGCTAACCAATCCCTACTGCTGAGGATCTGCCAGTGGGTGAGACATGTTGAGCAGACCACGAATTCATCAGGTCCTATCACAGTGTGTCAGCACACAAAGTACAGTAGGCAGCCAATGTGTGTGCGCTAGGCCCATGATCAGGAACATATGAGCGAGTAAACACAGGGCGCGGCAACCATTCAGCACCTAAAACACAAGAAATCTTCAATCTTGTCAAGATACGGCTTCTTTGTCCCTATTCAAAGCCAGCTCTTTATTTCTGCACTCTGTTTGTATGGGAGTGAGTGTGTGCCACTTTTACTACCAAGGGCACTGTTTTTTCAAGAACAGTGCTAATGGGTTGTAATGGTGTGTTATCACACACTCCCTGGTGAGAGCCAGGCCTTTGCTTGTGGTGTCAAGTGTTCTTGAGTTGAATAAGAAAACAGTACCCTACTGAGACATTTGGCACCAGTCATAAACTGCTCAGATTGGCCTGTAGCTATTCAGCAAACCTCTTCCACTGTATCTGACTCTTCTGGCATGTATTAGAGAGAGAGGGGGGAACCGGACAGGGCATGAAAAGGGTTGGCTTTTCGGTGCCGTGGTGCCCCCTGTGCCTCCCTGTGCCCCTGATGAGGGAAGCATGATAGAGTGATGTGGGGGGAGGAGGGCCTTGGCAGCATAAAGACCCATTGTGGAGTCAGTGGAGTGGGGCACAGCTCTGCCGTGGGGACCCCCAAAGCCTGGAGGGGGAACAAAGACCCTCCTATGATGCTGCATGGGAAAGGCTTGGACATCGCTGCCACGACGACTGCCACTCGCCGCACCATGCCTGGGAAAGTTGCATGAGAACGGCAAAGGAGGCGATGAAAGATGGATAGATAGTGAGAAAATATGACAAGAGATGAAAAACAGTGTGTGAAGTAGACACCGATATCAAAAATGGACATGCTAAGCTGCTGCGGTGTGGCGTGGTGTCTGACTTCCTGTGTGGCGGGCACACAAAGCCTCCGAGCGCTCGGCGGGTTTTCCCCCCACACAGGAGCACATAACACACACAAAGGCACACACACTCACATATCAATCCACACAGGATCCATATGCTAGTCAACAGCTGGAGGGGTTATTCATTCAGACACAATAATACTGTGCTCAGGCGATACACACATCCACATGTGAAAACACACACACACTTGTATGTTGTAATACTTCAAAGCACATGAAAGGCGTTGGGGATTGAAATTCCCTTCCTCTCTTTATTCAGCATCTGATGACAGAGGGGCGAGCGGGGGGCAAGCAGTTGTACTTACATCTAAAAATGCGTGTTGGCATGTGTTCAAACATCTCTGAACATTTACAGCACCGCACGTGTGAATGCTTTACACCATCTTTTCCGGAAAGATAAGATCAACCAAAATTACCACATTCTTTATTTAGATTGGCCAGTTACTGTGTAAATCTATTGTATTGCTCTTATCACAATCTTAAATAGTTTGTTGTCATCTTTCTACACTATAATTATTCTAATGATCTAATCTTTTGACACATATTTAGAGATAATGTGTGCAGTTTATGGAACAATGCCACAGGCTATACTGTGTAGCCACTGTTATGGCATCATGAGGACCTTTATTAGCTCCTTGACTGAAACACGTGAGGAGGTAACCTTAGACAGAAACTTATTGTTAAATTTCTCCCGGACTTAAACAGACCAAAAATAATCGGGTAAGGATGGTAAATCGAGGGGAAAGGATTGTATTTCAGGACAATTTTCAAATTAAAAAAAATCACACATATGCAGCAAGTCAGGTGCAGAACAGGGTCACAGGTGACAATTTCTTTTGGTGGCCAGGTGGAGCAGATGCCACGGTTCAAAAATTAGTAGAAAGTATGAAAAATCATGCTGCGTTGATTCATTATCGATCAAATGTGACATATTTCAGACGCAGCTCACGCAGCGATCTGTTTTACCAGCAGAAGTGAACTTAAACAACCATAGATGGATTTACAAAATTCTGGTTGTATCCACAAGCAGAGGATTCTGTGTGGCGGACTTTCTTTGGACTGCCTTGATTAAATGATGTGAACCAGGAGGGAGTTGTCTCTTACATTCTAGGCTGATGGTATAATAGAAAGAAGTAAAAGAAAAGGGGTGAGTGAATGAAGTCCTCTTGTTTGAACAGCCTAACTCTGCATACACTGATAAGACGTATACGTTTTATATATAACCGTAAAAAAGAAAATCCTTGTTCCTCTGTGTCCTCTTGTGGAAAACAACCAATCAGAGCTGAGGAGTCTGTCAAATATTGCTCAGGAAACTCTCAAACTCCAATTACACTGTCAAACACGGTGGCGCTGATCAAATATGAATCAAGACTCTGTTACTGTAATACCTATTTCTCTCTGCAGATGAGTTCAGAAACACATTATAGTGTTCTGTTAAGATGTAAAATGAGACACAATTGAAAACAGTTGAGCAAAAACTGAGACTGCTCAGCCCCAGCTCAGCTCTGATTGGTTGTTTTGGTTCGGGCATGGTCAGAACATGATTTTTTTTTTTTTTTCCACAGATTATCTGTCTCATGCACTGCTGTCTGGATATAGTGACAGTTTTATAAAATTAACTTTTTATCATATTTGCTCAGAGTTTGTGACTGCAGCTTTAAGAGATGAATTCAATGGACTTTGGCACCTCATCAGCGTTTTTCTGACCTACAAACTCTGTTGGGAATCATTTTGTATTGAGCTGATTCATTCACAGGCAGAGTGTATATGCTGCAGGGAGGAAAAGAAACAATCTTCTCTGTCTAAGTAAGTCAGCGGTCACAGATCATAATGCTTACTGGACAGCTCTCTGCCGTCTCTCTCGATACCCTGAATTGTCCTGTATGAGGAGAGAAATTTATTTCAACCCCAGGATAAAACCCCTCACTTGCACCAAGGCCTGAAAAACCCATGACTTTGTATTTGTTCACTTAAGTTTTGTTTTATTTACTACAGTAAAGTTTATTCATTCAAAGTAATTCAACACTAAAGCCCCCATGGCGCAAGAGCGTGTCAGATTGCGGTCAGATTGCTGTAGGGATGAGGTCTTAACATGAGTGGGTGTATGCTCATGTGGATGTGGAGGGCATGTGTGTGTATGTTCCTCAGTAACTCCTCAGTATAGTTGGGGGATGTTTCTAAAGTTTTGGATTAGATCAAGAGGACAGTTAACAGATAATACAGCAGTGCGAGTGCTTCTGAATGCCTTGCATTTTTATAAGGTTATGACAATCCAATTGTTTATCATTTTGACATCTGGAATCCATTCTGTTATTGCAGGGAGAGCGCCGCATCGGGCAAAACCCTCACCCCTCTCACTCTCGCTCACTTTCTTCCAGTCTCATCAAGTTGCAGTTTTTCCTTTTTTTTTGTCTTCCCTGCTGTCTCTTGGGCCAGAGGAGCTCAGTTAAAAAAATGCAGGGGGATTGGATAATGAAACGCTCTAGCAGAGGGGGCAATAAATGAATTACTATGCAGAGGAAGGACATTGCCTGCTCTGAGCCTGTGTGTGCGATACATAGTTCAGTCGGTTAAGTATGTGTACGTGTACAGTCATGATGGAGTGGTGGCACAGCAGAGTCACGAGAACATCAGAGGGATAATGAAGAGCTATGGAAATATAGGCTTCACATCCTTTCATTCTTTTCTCTTGCACCTAGCCTTTCACCTCTGCCATTTGCATTTGGCGTCTGCAACAAACCTCTCAGTCCATCCTCTGTCCCTCCCACAATCTCTTTTTCTTCTATTCCTCCTTAGCTCTGTTTCAGTGGCCCATCCCTTTCCCATAACCCTGGGCTGCTGCCCGGGACCTCAGCATGACCCGCTCTACATTACTACGCTGCTTAGACTTCTCTCTCTCTTTGGGCCTATGTTGTGTGTGTGTGTGTGTGTGTGTGTGTGTGTGTGTGTGTGTGTGTGTGTGTGTGTGTGTGTGCATGTGAGAGAAAGAGAAAACAACAGTGATCATGTTGCAGTAACTGTGAGTTATTTATTCTCTTTGCTGAAATGCTTGGATTGTGGAGTTATGGTATTTCTAAATATGTAGCTGTGCACAAGAAAATATGGGGGGGAAAGTGTTAGAGGACAGCTTGTGTAGATGGAGCGTAAGCACATGTGATTTTCTTGGCCTCACTGTGCAATTATTTGCCAATTTTGGGACTTAACGCGCCTATGAGTGAAGAGTGTTTATGTGTTTCGGCCTCCTCAAGTTTAGGTTTTATGGTGTGCCATGTGGACATTGTATGTTTGTGAAATATCCCTCCAATTCCTCCTCATCACTTTTATAGCTTTATGGCCCCTCCCTTCTGTTGTGTGTCCAGCCAGTGGAGTGGGTCGAGCTAATATAATTAAAATGCCACAATAGACTGGCATGTTTTACTGGAGCAGTTCCTACTGGGCGAGGTAGACACAGTGCACCCACTAACCTCCGTGCTTGCCCATTGGCAAGGCATCAAACCCATAGCAGGAGAGGAGGATGAGAAATGGAGGGATAGAAGGGGGGGAAAGGAAGTGTGGGTGTGAAAACAATGGGTAGAAGGAGAGATGAACTGATGGATGGATGGGGGATGTAGGTCAGTGGCAGCAGGAAGCAGTGGCTTTAGGAGAGCCCTCTGTCTTTGTGACTTAATTGCCTCTATGAGCTTGTTTGAAGTCCTCGCTGTTGCGTGTCTGGGTGCCAGCCAATAGTGGTCTGTGTGGTCTGCGTGTGTTCGAGGGGGTTGTGTTAGCCTCTCGAGCGTTTCTGTATCTCAGTTTGACACGAATTTCTGACGCACCACGCCAGCGAACAAAGGACAAAAACCCTAAAAGAAAAGTCCTCCGTGATGTCAGCACCACTGATTACATGCAATTGCGCACGTAAACACCACACCGCCCAAAATATTACACGTAAAATGAAACGGTCAACGATGAATCCTCCAGGACGAACCCTGCATTTTAGAGGCAATTTTATCTTGTGTCATAAAATTGCTCTTGGAAGACGCCGCAGCTATGCAATCAAATGCTCGGCACACGCTCTGTGATGCTTGTCATGGTGTCGCAATGCTAGAGCTGTCTCTGCCTGTGTTTAACAGTCTGGCTCCTAATGGAGGAGTTTCAGTTTGCTTTTTCTTTTTCTTTTCAGTTTACAGTCTATGGTTTTTAAACATAACATACACAATCAGAGGTTACAGAATATATCACATTTCTATGCTGGCAGCCTCTTGTGATTTACCTTTTAAAAGCCACACATAAGATAAGATAAGATAAGATAAGATGAACCTTTATTAATCCCCGGAGGGAAATTCGGGTGTCATAGCAGCAGCAACAACAGTACAGATGAAACAACAGTACAGATGAATACAATATAGTAAAAAGTAAAAGAGAAGGTGCAATGAAGGAAAATGACAGCTTCTACAAACTATTTACACTGCTGTGTAGTCCTATCGTTAAGTGAGAGCTACACCCAATAACAATGGCAGAAAGTTACCAAAGTTATGAAAAAAAGACAAGAAAGTGAGAACAGAGAGAGAGCTGCTAAGATGCGCTGCCATTCCGAAGGCAGCGCAAGAAGATAAGACATCTTGCCACTTATTGAAATGGCGAAGTGTGACTAGACTTAAAGGTGAGAAATGTGAGATTGGGAACATTTCTGTTGCCTCTGCATGGCTCTCAACGTGGCAGCAGCTAGCGGCGCTACCCGGAGGGTCGGCTCTACGCATCCACGACTGTGACATCGGTCAGGACATTATCAGCTGTAGCCGCCGTATGACCGCAGTGCAGACCAGCGGCCGTGAGCTAGCCTGTGGGGCACGCTCACGTGCACTAACATGCACTAAAAGCACGCACAGCCGGCCCAGCTATGTGCACACACAACACACACACAGGGAGAGAGACTTCATTCTCTGCTCAGGTTGACATTAGTCCTTTGTATCTTTACATAGCAAGTACTTGTTTGATGCTATATTAACGTTCTGGATATTGTAAAGAGCACCTTCAGAACAAAGAAAATGTAGTTCTCAGGTAATAAATATCATGGTAATTAGAAAGGCTTCATTTGACTCTTACATATCAGTAACACACACTTGCAGACTCCCTCAGTTCAGTGTGCATTTTAACACTCTTCAAAAGGAGGAGAAAATCCACCTCTGCTTTGATCCATCGTACTATAGCCGTGGTGACACGGGATTATGGCTTTATAGACCATCACACTATTTCTGTGTGTCTCTATACACAACACACTCACACACCCAATACACATCAACGCTCCCACAGCATGATGGGGTCTGACTTACAGAGCTGAACCTCTCTCTGTCGTGACTATTTTTAGGGGCACTGTTATCCTTTTTCCTGGGGGATACAGCAGCCTTTAGGACTGTCAGTTAGAGCTTGATTGAGTGCACGTTTTTGTCTGAATTTAAGCTGCGTGACGCAATGTATACCTATGGGTCTGAATTTGGGGCCCATGGCGAGCATTGGCAAGTTTCCCTGTAGAGTTTTAGTGTGAATGCGTGTACCGGTTTAAGTTTTCAGCGTGTGGTATTTACCATCAGAGTGAGATTCTGAACGAGACGTCTGGTTTGAATCCAATTGCAGGTTTAAGCGTTTGCCCAAGTTGTTGTCCAACCCAGTGGATAAGTATGTGAGTTCAAAATGAAAATGAGTGACAGGAGAGTTGGAAGGCTAACAACGTCAACTCTGTGCAAACAACAAAAGTACAGTACACTACTGTGGAGGGTGCCTTATACAGTGTATGTATGTATGTGTGTGTATGTATATATGTGTGTGTGTGTGTGTGTGTGTGTGTGTGTGTGTGTGTGTGTGTGTGTGTGTGTGTGTGTGTGTGTGTGTGTGTGTGTGTGTGTGTGTGTGTGTGAGTGTGCCTGTGATCTGTGCTCAGTGTGTGTATGTGGTAACCTGAAACCGCAGGGAAAACGTTCCTAGAATTCCGGGTGGGTTTGGTGTCGTTGCTCGCTCACTGGAGCCCCCCGAGTGGTGCTGGGAATGCGGCCTCCGCACGGAAGAGCTTCAGAATGAAGGCAAAATACCCCCGCATGTTTGAGCCACAGCATCTGAGCATCTCAACACAACAGGTAGTCGAACAGTTTGATACCTAATTGATTTGTAGTGCGTGGATAATTGAGCGAGAGAGGGACACACAATCATTATTTGGACAATTTATTGATGACAATAAACTGTTAATAACATACATCCATCCAGGGCGATAGCATTAGCAGTAAAAAGTGAAAGGTTGTTGTCAATTTAACAGTAAAAAATATGTGGAGTAATTGCCAGTTTACAATTCATTTGGAAAGATGATGAGCAGCAAAGAATGGCAATAAATGAACACTCCAATGAAGTGCTTTCCAATCAGATTTATTGCTGGGGTTGTTTTACATGAAAGGCAACAGCAGATGGAGAGCAGTTAGTCCATATGTAGAAAGTGTTTGTAACTTAAAGGGCCGGTGTTTAATAATTAGGGGGATCTATTGGCAGAAATGAAATACAGTATCAATAAGTATCTTGTCAGTGTATAATCACCTGATGATAAGAATCGTTGCATATTTGTTACCTTTGAATGAGCCGTTTATATCTACATAGGGAGCAGGTCCTCTCCACAGAGTCCGCCATGTTGCACCGCCATGGTTCTACAGTAACCTAGAATGGACAAACCAAACACTGTAAAATTTTCCTGCTTGGGTTGGAGTCAATGACATTACTCACTCTTGTTGCTGCCGCTCTCTCTCTCTTGCTTCACCACTCACTTCCTACGTACAGACAAACTCGCAGGGTCATTCGCCTTTTTCCATCTGCCACCAAAGCTCTTCTACACACTTGGCACATGGGAGAGGTTTCATTTGGTTGCAGTCTGCAACCTCACTACAAGATATCGCTAGATCCTACATACTGCTCCTTTAAACAAATGTAACTTCAAATTTGTGCGACAAAATAGAGATTAAAAAAAAAATTACGGCCAGCAAGGAAGTGCTAACAATGGCTGATGGCATTTCTTGGAGGTGATGACAAGGCCACCAACATAAGTAACACCTGCTGTATATAGTTATACATCCAAGAATGTGACTTTCCTATATCTCCTATCACCAGCTCCATATATAATCCCTTTAGATGAGAAGCCTGGCAAAGTTACAAATGCCTGGTAATTTATTGGAACAGTATAGGACTTCAGTACATAAAATACCAGCGAGGGACAAATCTATAAAAAGTAATACTGTCAGTGACTCTGCACTCTAAGTTTGCTCAGCTATAGTATAGTCCAACCCTCTGAACCCAAACTTCTCAGATTCAGTTTACCGACTGTCTTGTGATGACTTGTCTGATTTCCAACCTGTGGCTGATTGACAGATAAGCCTGATCATGACAAGCATGATAGTAATGACTGGGACTTCTACCAGGAAAGCCATTTTGGCCATGTGTTTGTCAGTGGTACCATCTGCCTGACTTCATTTGGATAATAGCTCCCCCGACCTTTGCCCTTCTTCTCTCTGCCTGCGGTACAGTCACTTTCTCACTCCTTGACCTTAACAGAAGTTTGCACAACATTGCAGTACATAATCCTATATATGTTATTCTAGTGTCAAGTAGCTGCAGTTAGAGCTGCCTCCATATCTCTCTATCTACAATATGCTCTCAAATGTCCATCTTAGTGAGCGCCTGGGGACATTGCTGCTTGTGTGCGGGTGTGTGGGGAGTATGCCAATATTCTGATTGCGTATAAGCTTAATAAATCTACTGTGTGGCTGTCTGTGTGTGTACCCTGTGTGTGTGTATGTGTTCAAGACGGAGGATGAGTGTGAGTTGTGGTCCCATGTGCCCTTTGCAGCAGCAGAGAGTCTGATCCCTGACCCCCTCACTCAACACCCTCGCCAACCCTCTCCACTCTCCATGCGGGTATGTCTGAGTATGTGGATGCCTGTGCACGTTTGTTGCCTTGAGTCAAATGTACTGTATGTCTGAGTTGAAAGTGGACTGCTTGCACTGAGTGCTCTTTGCTTACATAGGCAGCATATACAGTACAGTGCAGTCCAGATGGGACATTACGCCTCCCCTCTTTCTGTGCTTGTCCATGTTTATGATACACTTCGTCCACTTGGAGCAATTCTGAGCTTTGCAAAACCAGCCAGAACAAGTACATAAAATCATGACATATGGTATATTTAGTTTTATCCACGGTGAACCCCTTGACTGGTTTTTAGTTTACACTGGAGCTGTCAACCTTAAGCACTAGATCACGCCACTCTGGCCCGGATCAGACAGACAGACAAACAGGTGGTCGTACCACACCAGAGGATCATGGTCCACTCCGCCTGTCTGTGCTCCGGAGGGCATAGTTTACTCTCCTGGCTCTGCCCCTGCCTGCCCTTGTCTGCCTTCCACACACCAACTGCCCCTCCAGCTCCCCCAGACCTCTAACCTCAGCTATCCATGCCCTCCTAGGCATGTGGGCATGTGGCTGGAAGGGGGGACAGATTCACCGCTCTAGGTCTTGTAGATTCTCTCTTTCTGTCATTCTCTGTTTTTATCTCCCTCCTCCATTCATGTGTTCGTCTAATGCTCTGACATTGTCCCTTTCTGTGGTGTCAATTCTCTGTCTTTATAAGCAAATTTGAGTCGTGGTGCAGTCTTCCCTTCTCTATCACTTTCTCTTACATACATCCTTAGTTCCTTTGTTCCTAATACATACTAGGATTGTCCTCAACCAAAGTAATTCTTAGTCAACTAACGCTCGACTGATCGATTAGTTGCTTTAATCGACAGATCTGTTTTTCCACAAAGTTTCATATAACACATGCCGGCTGTTGTTCAGTGGTTTGAGCGGGTCATTCTTAACCACAGTGTTGGTGGTTTGATCCCTGGCTCCTACTGTCTGCATGTTGAGGTGCACTTGAGCAAGACACTGAACTCCAAGTTGCTCCCCGGGTGCTTCACAGCTGCTCCTACGGATGGGTTAAATACACAGGTCAAATTTCATGTATATGTACAGTATATGTTGATTTTAATGAAGTTTTTAAAAGAACCACTTTAAATCTTGTGTTTACCAGAGATGTGCTGATAAGTTTCTTAGAAATAAGCAATTCAGCATGAGAAAGGCACAAAAAATGACTAATCAACTAAAGAAATCTTAACCGTTTAAGTGGAAAACGACCAATTAGCAGACTTATCGACTAATACGGGGCAGCCCTGATATATAGAAACACTATCCTTGAAATCAGTGAGTCCTCTGGTGGAACTTTGTTGAATTGAAATTGACTAATGCTGCCACCTACTGGAAAATCAATGTCATTGAAGTACTTAATCCACTTAAATGAGAAGTTATGAGGTTTCAGAATGTATAGAAATGAGCATAGTTCAGTGAAACTGATGCTGCACAGTGTTGCATACAGCAAGTTATGTCTGTTCTGATATCAGATGGAAATCTGTGAATTTTATTTGGCTTGTTTGCTATAGTTATATTGGTGCTGTACTGTAGGTTTGTCAATTCACATACATTGAAATTATGCTGAAAAAATGATATGTAGCACTTGACGGCACAACATATCGCTATTTTACAGCAAGAAAAGCCCAGAGGTACACTTTTGGGCTCAGGTCTAAAAGGGTTAATCACAGATTTAAATTAAAACCCAGGGCAACTGTGTGCTCTAATTACATTCAGCTCTAGCAATGGACTCACTGTCAGCCACAATTATTGCAGAGTGGCAGAAAATAACACATCGTCTCCTAACTTTCTCATTTTCTCATTTTTGTTTCCGCATTTATTGAAGTAAAAAGTTTAAATATGTAGATTTTAAGAACACAGAAGAGGCTGTGCATGTTTGTGAGGACTCCAGGGAGGAGAAAGTGTGTGTGTGTGTGTGTGTGTGTGTGTGAGTGTGTGGGGGCACATATACAAGAGAAAAATAGTTGTCTTTGTCAGGAAATGATGCTGGTCTGCATGTGATTTGCGGGTGTGGGCAAGGCGGACAGGACTTGTTCCTGTTCTTCCGATCTAATGGAGCTGCATGGTCTTTTTCCCAGAAATCTGTGTGGTCTGTTGAGTCAGCCCTGCAGTACGTCTGCTGGTACATCGGAGCAGGCGACACAGAGAGGTGGGGAACAGTTACACCCAGTGAGAGACACTGTCGGGACAGTCAGGCCTGGGAATATCCTCAAAGCAAACCACAGGCCAATTATAGCTGTAATCTCTGTAAATGCCACCTATTTAAGCTTGAATTTAAAGCTTTTAACATTATAGCCATAGTCTCCAGTGCTAGAGACAGACAAAGCTGGAAGGAAGCTCTTCATTTTGTAATTTGTTTAACTTTCATGTAAACATGTAGTGACATTGATTTGTAGATGTGGAGGAGGAGCGTGGGTATCTGCTTCCCCCCACTTCCTATCAGGGAAGTTGGTTTAATTAGATGGACATTAAAGTTATGAATTACAGTTTCAGTGGTTTAATTCATGACTTAGTGTACTGTCGGTTCAAAGTCAAAACACACTTTAGACGAGGGACATCAGCACCACTTGAACGCACCCTTTTTTTTTTGTGGGGGATGTAAACATCATTTCATTCCCAGCTGACATTTCATCAGAGAGTCTTCACTGTGTGATGCAAGTTAGAAAGTTTAACATTGCATCACTGTCTGACTACATAACAGTCCTACAAATAGATGCTTTAACTGAGCTGTTTTTGTGTTGAGGAGAATGACATTTAGTTGAATCAAACAGTTTACCAACTTAGGAACAAAGGGATAAAGGATGAAAATAGTTGAAAAAAATGTGTTTAACTTAGACACAACTGGTCAAAAGTCTGTGCAACCACAACTGCGACTACAGTTTCAATGCCACAAATGATGCACAAAACTGCCAAAACCCAAGAATGAGATAGTGACATTGTGAGATTGTGATTATCGGGGAAGTTTAGTGATCTCAGCTCTTTCTTTGATAGGTTTGAACAGTCAAGTTTTGTTTGATAAGATAAGATTAGATAAGATATTCCTTTATTAGTCCCACGGTGGAAAAATTTATGACTAATATCAGAAAGATCTGCCTGTATGAGAGCCATATCTTACACTAATATAAGCTTAAAATGAACTAATGCTGTTAAAAGCATATTAGCCTGAAGGCATTATCAGACTCTCATCAGACTATCAGCTCATTCTTAAAATTAAAGCTCAGAATAGCCCATTGATGCAGATGGATTTCAGTACACAGTACTAGCCACACGGGTGCAGTGTGGCAACACATTTTGCTCCCCTGTTAGACCAGCAACTAAGTCTGAAGGAATTATCCATCCATCCATCCATTCATCCATCCATCTTCAACCGCTTATCCCATTAGGGGTTGGGGGGCTGGAGCCGATCCCAGCTGGCATTGGGCAAAGGTGGGGTACACCCTGGACAGGTAGCCAGTCTATTGCAGGGCTGACACATAGAGACAGACAACCATTCACACCTACGGGCATCAGTTAACCTAAATTGCATGTCTTGGGACTGTGGGAGGAAGCCAGAGAACCTGGAGAAAACCCACGCTTACATGGGGAGAACATGTAACCTGTGACCCTCTTGCTGTGAGGCGAGTGTGAATGTGAGGAAGAAAGCGGATGCAAGAGCAGTTTGTTGGCAAGAGTGAGTCAAACCGAATTAATTCAGCTCTTTGCTGTGATTGTTAGATAAATCGATACTTGTTTGTTATCCCAGAGTAGCACTGAAATGAAACATGCTTGGCTGTGTGTGTAGGCCTATAATGGGCTAATGATGAGCCCAACCAGATATCGTAGGCATCACCTAGCCTGAAGACGGAAATAGAAATAGACGGGTAGAATTACAGCCCTGATGATGAGAATCAAACACCTCCTGGGTAATCATAGTATGTGATTGCCTGTAAGTGTGTATGTATGCTAAGTGAATCGGTACGCCTAGTCGTAGATCGCTCTCCCATCTCTGTTTGTCTCTCTTTAATCTCACTGCCCTCCCTCTTGCTCAGTCTCTACTACAGCTCTGTGACGCTCAGCGCTGGCTCAGGTCACAGTGACCTAGAGAACATACCAAGGCAGGACCAGACTTGGGCTGAGCCATAGGCCACCAGACAGAGTGCTAGTTGAGTTAGCCCACAGCTGGGCTTGTTTACTACCACAAACAGGGTCTCGGGCAACTTCTAAATTTAAACTTTTTGTATCCAGGAAGTGTAAGTGTCACCTTGTGGCACATTTCCACCAAGCAGTCCACTTCAGTTCAGTTTGTTACACATAAAGACGGTCATTTTTGCACAAATAGTTGTGGCTGTACCAAAAGAACGATTCCATTCTTGGTGTCACCTTGGTCGAGATTCCAAGCGAAGTGAGCCGATACTAGAAAATTAAGTTAAAGGTGCACTTGATAACACTGATAACATTCAGCTACTAGATGTAGCATTCTCCTCCCCGTTTCCATTACACTTACTTCACAACAAGTAATTGCCAGGCACTTATCAGTCTCAGCCAATTATCAATTTTTTACACTTTAACTGATGACATCACACCAATGTCATTTTACTATTGGCTCACAAGCCTTGTTAGAAGTGAGAACCAGATATCAGATATCTTGCACAGAGATAGACAAAACATCCATTTTGGACCCACGAAAATGTTTAAAATGATTAATTCACAATCATAATAATTTCTGCAGGAAAAGCTATACTTTTATCTGGCACATTCCTAAAGGCTCTTTAGATATATTATTTTTCTTTTAAAGATTTATCTATGTAAAAATGTTATCAATAAGAGCTTTAAAACACCGCAGATTACTGATTGGTCAGAGAGAATCGTAATGTGTCATCCTGCACAAACCTGATTTTAAATAACTGCCGTTAATAGCACCAGCAATATTTAATTCACTCGACCCAGATTTTAGAAAATGGCGGCTTGCAAAAGCATGCCATACACTACGCAGGACGCACTATGAACACTATGCCTTACAACTGATGAAGTACAGAGGGTCCTCTCTTTTGGTTGCCGTTGAAATGATAATGTCGCGGCAGTTTCACATGCCGTCGCTATGGCAATCCCTCTTACACTGAGAAAGTACTATCTGCAATGGAAAAACGGCTAGAGGGAAGCACCTGCTACCAGGATTGAGTCGAGTAAAGCCGTTCCATGCAGTGGAAACACTGGTCAGCAGGACACACCCAAGGCCAAATCTTCTAAAACCTGCTAAATGAGAGCAGTTTGCCACTGGAAATTTAGCAGTTTTTATATACTTATTTGACACTACTGAGCATATTGGAAATCCCAATTCTGAAGAGAGTTGCAGCCTGCTATTAGCAGTAGGCCACATTTCCCCCAGACCACGGTCTACTGGCTCAGGGGGCTCTGGGGTCAGCTTTCATCTCCATCCACCCAACAGTCTGATAAGACGTATCAGTCAGCAGCTACCACACTGATTACACAAACAAACACAGAGACAAGCAAACATTCAGACCGGCTGCTTTGCTTCACCACATGGAGCTCTGGTCACCGTAAACAGGGGGAAATGTACATGACGCAAATGAAAGGAAATCTGAATTGTGTATGAAAGCTATATTCCCCTCAGGAGTACTCAGTGAAAGAGATATGTTTTGGCAGTGATGAGCAACTTAAAAACAGGATGGTGGAGAGATATTGATTGGACACTTGACCTGACACAATAGACCATGTATTTGATAGCATTAAAAAAAGGATATAGAAAACAAACATACAGCATGAAGGGAGCCATTCATGAGTGCAGTAACACCTTTTATTGCACTGTGGAGGACAGGCTTTCAGTGCGTAATAGCCATGAGTAATTTGAGCCATTGGACCTTCAACCATATAGCTGTTACAGTGCAACCACTCAATAAACCAGCCTGGTCTTGGCGAAATCACCCTGGGACCTCTTAAGAAGTGGCAAAGCAGTCAAGACCAACATAGTGGTGTGTAATTCCAACCCAACCACACAGCCATAAACAGCCATATTTCACTGGTGCTCAGCACCATAAAAGACAGATATACAGCCAGCTCAGCACAGGTGTCGTGCCTCAGGTGAAGTCCAAGACAAAAACTATAAAGATTCATTAATGCAAACGTCCCGGACAAAAATGTTTCATCTTGGCTATAATGACACGACCCTGCAGTTAGTGTAATTGGAGTTAGAAACAGCCTGCAGACTATTTATGTTTGAACGTGGAGCCCCATCATTAATTGTAAAAAGACGTGTCTTCTGCACTTACTGCAATTACTCTAGGTCAATGGTTCCCAACCAAGGGGGCCAGGACCCCCAAGGAGGTCACTAGGTGACTAACAGAATATGATGGTAGAAAAGCAATAGGTAGGACTGGGTATAAGCAAGAATCTGCCGATATGTATCACGAAATGCAGGTTATTATTCAATATATTACTCAATATACTTCTTTATGCAGTCAGAACAGTGAGATCAGTGTTTGCGTTTATCGCAATATCAACATTCAACATAATAGCATTATTTTGATGCACTTAGACGGCGCTTGATATCACTGCACTTGATATTTAAATGAGTTTTTTGGGTGGTGCTTGGTATTTCCTCAACTTATCTCAATATGGCAGCCAGGTCACAAACTCTCTCATCTTACAGCTAAACACAACATAACAAAATGTTTCTGAACACATTTGAGGGAAGAAATATAAATAGACATTACAGTAACAAAATATTGATTCATATTTGATCAGCGCTGCCTAGTTTAACCATTTGATCAGAGTTTGTGAGTGATTGACAGCTGCTCAGAGGCGACAGGCTCCAGATCAGCTCTGATTGGTTGTTTTTCTCCAGTCTATGAAATCGTGCAGATGTCATTAGGAGCACAAGAGGACACAGACGGACATGATTTTTTTTTCAGATTACCTGTCTCATGCACTACTGTTAGGATATAGTAACCATTTTATAAAAATAACTTTTTAAATCATATTTGCTCCATTTCTACCCACTGCAGCTTTAAGGGTGAAAAAAGTTGGGAACCACTGCTCTCAGTAATCTTTGACATCAGCATCCCAATCAAGAGAAGGACACAGTTTGATGAACTAAAGATGAGTGATTATGTAGGCAAAACAAGTTTAAAGAGTTCCACATCATCTCATGATTAGTCATGCAGACACTTCCCAAACCCAAGGAGCAGCCAGGCAGTATGAAATCATCAAAACACTTTCCAACTAACAAGAAGAGATGAGATTGCCAGGTCCAGCACCTGACTGCTTTTGATCTTGTTTGGCGTTGCCAACATCACTGCTGCTGCTTGATATATCTGACCCTCCCCAACTTTGCCTACATGTCTGACTCATCACCCAATACAGAAGCTTGCCAAGCTACAAAGAAGCATGACAGAGGGCCCACTGGGCTGCCGGCCAGGTCTACTAAATCACACGCCACCCTTGACTCAGCTCTCAAGAGGGAGTAACTGGGAGCTTCACAAGATTTTGACAAATAATTTGAAGACTTGTCGCCTGGAACTACAGTCAAAAGTAAATTTGCCTTTTTGAGTTTTTGATCCTGGGGTAACTTTTCCCAAAGTCTGCATCGTTCTCCGCAGTGTCTTAGTGTTTCTCAACATTCATTAGGTCGCTGTTTCCCTGGGACAGTGTTTGGCCGCTTCTTTTCCAAATCCCTGCATTGCCAGCTGGAGCTAGGAAGAGCTGAGGTCAAAAGATACGCAGATAAAGAGAGGAAAAACACAGAGCTGCTGTGAATAGAGTTAGGGTAACATTAAGACTGCATATCCCAGGTACTGCTGAGACTTCCAGCTGACTGCAGCTACTGGTGATGTTACAGCGTGTTCATGTGGTTACCAGCTGGATTACAGAAGACAGCAATGAGAAAAAAAGAGAGAGCAATAGCAGGGTTTAATGGAGTGTGTGGTAGTGGGCAGAGAAATCAACAGGAAGAAGGAAGATGAAATCAACAGGAAGAAGGAAGATGAAATAAACTGAAGACATAGCCTCTTGGTGGACTTTGATTGTTTAAGAGTGCAAAATAATAGTTGGAGTGGAGGGAAGAGAAAGAAATAGAGCGTAGAAAGAAAAGCACACAGTTTGAGCTCGCCTGCCCTGCAGATGCCCTCTCCGGATCTGTTGCTGTTTCTCCTTGCACATTTTATGACCTGAGCATTTCCTTCTCTAATAAAGTCGCCTTTCAAGCACAACAAGCTTCAGTACATACTGCACTTTGGACGTCTTCTATAAGAACAGCCAAATATTTTTGCCAGTGCTTAGTTTTGTATATAGCTCGATGTTTGAAATATTTATTTTCGCTGTGTGTTTATCATCCAAGGGAACCCACGATAAATTCAGAAGGGTTTGTGGTAAGTCTGAGTGAACTGTGTGTGTATGTTCACATTGCATTAGGGGGGCACAGGCTTGCGAAACATTTGTATGTGTTTGCACATGTTCGTGTTTACTGTCGAGGGACGGCATGTGCACATATGTCATGCTGATTAAATGTTTGCGAAGTGGCTTTTGACCGGTCGCCTGTTCATGAGCTTAGTGTTAGTACAGTGAATGGCTGCTAATGGCACACACAGCGTGTGAGAACAGCCTGGCCTTTCAGAACAAAACCTCCTGTTCAGAGTATTTCAACATATCCAAGCCCTGCTCGTAAAGTTAGCTGGCTACAAACATCTACTCAACCCCTCCCCTCGCTCTCTCCGCTGGCCTCACTCATGACTTTAGAAGAGAAAGTTGTAATGCTATACGATTCTATGGGCTTAGTGTTATGGTGAGCAGTATGTTTTCATCTTATGTAGGCTTATCTCACTTAATAAAATCAAATCGACAGACAATCCTTGTGAAAGGCATGCCTGAAAAATACAGGAAAAATGGATATTGTAATGATCAAGTGGTGGTAATCGTCACCTTGGTGGGACAGACATCACAAGTGTAATGGTGACACTGCTTGAATGTGAGATTATCATTGTGAGAAGCAGAAAAAAGGACGCAAAAGATGTCGCAAAGTGTACCAAAAAAAAGAGTTAACTACAGCTGGCATGACCCGATGTGTATTAATCACAGGACTCAACACATGTTCAATCTTGTATACAGACACAACAGCCGGGAGGGTGGAGAGCGGCTTTATTAATCACGATGAACCAACCGTTTGCTGTTTACCCTGACAGCCGTACCACCAGCTCTAATCCAATGCCCTCCTCAGCTGAAATAGTACCACCCACAGCCACAAAAATACACACACTCCTTCAGATGAAAGCAATCTCATCTCCTCTTAATCATTACTCATTGACACTTGTACCCTCCTCAGTTCGCTGTGATTCAGCTGGATGTTTGTTTCAGAGGAATCATTCATCTAAATCAATTTGCAGTGTGTGAATGTGACCGCCAAAGATGCCAGCATGTTTCATGTCCAATGACGTGTAACAAAAAACAAAGATAAATATTCTGCATTGCATTGTTTAAAAAAGTACACTGACTATTAATGTGAATAGTTAGAACTGATCGGTTCTAGAAGTGGAAAAACAATCAGTACCACTACTCTGAGTCGGTCGGTATCTGCAATCTCTCGCTCTTATTTATTTATTATTTCTTTGAGCATGTTATACTGTGTCAGTCATAATCAGCTGTGGTTTTATTGCTATTATACTTCTGCTTTCTTAATACTCCAGTATCAGTCCAGCTGGAACTTTACAGGGTTAGGATGGTGTGTTTGTGTATTTACCCAAAGTGTTAATAGTTAAAGTGCTTTCCTGCGTTATTTGTAGCCTAAGGTATGATATCATTAAGGCTTTAGGAGCAGTGTTATAGCCGAAATGCTCTCACAGGATAAAGATATAGCCTCAATTTCTACAATGAGTAAAAGACACTATGAGACAGTGGGTTTGGGGGTCCTCCCCCAAGAACATTTGAAGGTTTTTGACTTAAAAATGTGCAATTTCACATAATTTTGGACCATTTTTGTTATTAGTTAAATGATTATTTTATTATTTCCACATATCACAACCTTCATCTGAACATTTAGTTCTTCTGGAAATGTTTGCCTTAAAAGAAAGGGGGAAAAAATTAAATAATTAATTTCATTTTTAAAAGTTACGACGAACAGTTAACTAATTATTTTTTTTTTGAACATTGTACCGAAATATTACAGCAAATTTGTTCAATCCCCTCTCCCCTGTGCCATGTGTTGACTCTTCTAAATGCTTTCCACATTGTTTTTATGTTCATATGGCTTATGAGGCGCGGCACAAACATGCTGGCACTGCAGGCATCGCCCAGAGAACCTGACAGGGAGAGTACCTGCACATAAAAGAGTGAAATATAGAGGTGGCGGTTCAGGTGAGTACCGGCCCACTTCGAGCGCTGGTACTGGTGGAAATTTGAAAGGCACACGATGACAGGAAATTCATCATGGCACAGATGGCCCTTTTTTGTTATTAAAAATTAAAATGAATTGGAATGACACAACACAAACATACACAGTAATTGAATCCTTGTTTATGATACAGTTGACTATTTGCATATTACGTGGACAACAGAGATATAAATTAATTTTACATTTATGTAGGACTTATAGTACCTGTAAGAGACCAAAGACTACGCATGTTGACTCCCTTGGCTCCTCATAATGTCATGCAGAGTCTTCAAGGATCCCTGAGGGCCTCTATAGTTCAGTCTGTACCGTACATGCTGCCAATGGAAAATCGTATTAGGGTCTGCAAGATTTATTTTAATAGCTTTGGTTCAGAGATGATACTCAATAATTGCTTAGTATATTTCCGTATTATTCAATGAATTATCCTATTGATACACTGCAACAGGGCATTGATCTAATCAACTTGAGGATTTCATGAAATGTGCTGCTTTTGAGCTTAGTTCAAGATGACTATTGATTCTAATTACTGGAGCAAAGATCCAGATAAACAGTGTGCTTAAAATTCCTGGCACAAAATGTCAAGCCCAGAGCATGCCATGTAACCTCGGAGTGCTTTTTAATCCTGATCTGAATTTCGAAGCGCATCAGAAATATCAACAAAACTGCCTTTAATCATCTCAGAGATGATGTGCAACCATTTCTCTCCCTGCCAGATACTGGTGGATAATCTCATTAACCATCGGGATCCTGGCAAAGATCTCTGCAGACAGCTTGCTGTATGAACTCAATTAAGCAATCATACAAATTACAAACCAACAGGCCTACGTGTACCTGCTGTATATCTATTTATAGTGTCTATGGGCTGTGTTGCACTGTAAATCTCAGTTATCATGGTGCCGTACGTTTAACTAAAATAAAAAATGTGCTACATGGAAACGGTTAAGTAGAATAAAGGCGCTTTCACAAGCCAGCTTTTTGTCCGTTTTAATCAAACTCTGGTGCGGTTCATTTTGGCAGCTGTGAACGCAGTAGTCAGACTGTGCGGCTCAAAACAAACGTTTCCAAGTGAACTCTAGTGAGGTTTGATTGCAATGAGAACATAACCTGACCCAATTGCAGGAAGTGAACCAAAACACAGGGGATTAAGAGCTGCCTGCGTGGGCATTTGTTGAGACGGACACAGGTAAAAGACAGGTTAACATCAGCGGGAAGTAGGGCTGACCGGCCTCTTCAGAAGTCTGATGTTTGCTTAATAACATCTGGGCCAAAGAGAACATACTGAATATGCTCAGTAAAGTCCATAAAAATTGAAACGGTTGAGATAAATTGGAGGAGAAGGGATTCATGGACTCAATAGATCAGTGTCAAGTCAAAGTGAAAAAACATCAGCCCTGCTCCTTTGCACAAGGTCCTCAGCAAACTGATATTATCTTCTGTCTACTTTAATATATACACTATATAACCTTTATCTAACTAGGAAGTCACTCTGAGATTAAAACCTCTTTTACAAGTGAAACCTAGCCAAAACAGCAACAATAACAATAACAAGATAACATTGAATCAATAGGTATGACAAAATACATTACAGCATCATACAGGACATGATGCATTACAGGACAGCATGATGGTCATGTGTTTGCTGTTTAATTGAAACAACTGCAGCTAGCAGTGACCTCTTCCTTTATGCTATGTTTAAAATCAATCTGATAAGTGATAAGGGTCTCAGGTTTAAGCTTGACACGCAGATCACTCCAGGACTGGAGTAGAACAGGCTTGTTTTGACCGTTTTTTTACTGATAGAAGGAACTTTAGAAGAAGAAGAAGATATTCCTTTATTAGTCCCACAGTGGGGAAATTCAGTTTTACACTCTGTTGTTCACACAGTACATATACATGCGTCAATGGAGAGATGTCAGAGTGAGGGGGCTGCTCCTGACAAGCGCCCAGAGCAGTTGGGGGTTCGGTGCCTTGCTCAGGGGCACCTCGGCAGTGCCCAAGAGGTAAAGTCTCCAGCAACCAGTTGGTCTTGGTCCATGGGGGACTTGAACCGGCGTCCTCCGCGTCCTAACCAAGTCCTTACGGACTGAGCTACTGCCGCCCCCATTTAAACTGAAGCCATTTATGTGACCACAGATTATAACTGTTTCGGAGAAATACAAACTTCTGACATGAGTAAGTAGGAAGTTTGCTAGAGAGGATTTTATAGACTAAAATGTGCCAATGTTGTAACATCTGCAGAGTGAAGGATGATCATCCCAGCATGCTGTATAAGGTACCATGATGGGTCCTGTAGCCAGAGTTAGTGACATACCTCAGGGCTGAGTGATACAGGGAGTCAAGTTTGGACAAGGTGGCCGGTGAGGCAAGCCTGTAAATAGTATCATCATAGACAGTTTGACAGTGTTTTTGTGATGCCGTAGAAAAACAAGACTTAAACCTGGACAAAAAAAAAAAGTAAAATGGTCAATATGGCATATAAAATTTAGACTTTTGTCCATCCATATTTCCAAGTATTAGTAATTGTCAACAGACTGACTAGACACCAGAAACCTTTGTTCACCCAGGAGCAAAAATCATAGTTTTAGTTTTGGTTAATCTATGCTCTGTGAAACCAAACCAGTATCAGTTTCACTCTGATTCAGTCTATCCAAACGAAATATGTGAAAGCGCCTGAAGAAAGATTCAGTCTAGTTTTGGTTGTTGTGCTACTCTGTTTGTTTTAAAGGGAAATGTGTCTAGCCACAAGAGCATGGAGGGCTCTGATGAGTTTCATGCAGGAAAAAATGAAGCCTTACCTGTAGTTAAAGAGAGACACGCACGTACTGTACACAAAACATGTAGCTAATTGAATCCCTGGTGAGTGTTGTGGGCTCATTAAACCTTCCAGCCAGACCTCAGTCATCAGTCAAGAACTGAGCAGAGATGAAAGATAAACAGGATTTTTTTTACCAGAGGCCAGTCTAATAGACGCCCCCTCACTCTGGCTATGGCCAACCTTCTCTATACCTTTCATCAAATGTTTACACATCCTTGAAGTGCGTTGTTTACACCACACACACAGAAATGTTCAGGCACACGAGTGCACTCAAAAATACACATACATTTTCTTCTTTTATCTCCCTGCACACCTTGGAAGATGAATATTTAACTTCTGTTTTCTGCGTTGCAACCCCACAAGCATTCCTGCAGGCCTTGAAAAAGATCAAGACGGTTTAGTTCGGGGTCAGCATCGAGGAGCGGAGGTCAGTGCTGCTCTGTGCTCCAGGCAGACAGAAAGACGAGAACAGACAAAGCTGCCTTCAGGACATTGCATCAATTGGGCATTCAGAGGGGAATGAGTCGGTTCCATACAAAGGAGTCAGAGAGCCATACATGAGTAGGTAGTCAGTATGAATGTTTGTTGAGGTTGAATGTTTGAGACCACCAGAGGAGAGCAGAAAGCTTTTATTCATTCAAGAGAGATCTATCATTTGGCTGCAGCAGTCTGTACCATCTTCTGCTCACACTTTAATTCGGCACATAAGGCGATAGTGAGAACTGTTTTGAAACATACCTTATTGCCATTGGCAGGAATCTTATCATAAGATCTGATATCTGCTCCAGATTTGTCTAGGAATTTGCAGCATTGATCATCTGTCTATCAGGTGATTGACTCTGGGACATGCCGTTGTGTCAGTTGTCACTTCCCCTACACGATATCAAACGTACCCTGCAATTCCAGGCCTGACACGCTGCCAAACTCACAATGTCGCTTCCCTTTCATTACCATCCCATCTGATGAGCTCATTTCCGCGCCAGCGCTGTCATCCCCAGCCAAGCCTGGAAACAGACGCACATATGCTCCCTAACACACACTTTCAACCACTGTGTAGGGAGCTGTTTGATTCATCACTTTATCATATATGTCAGAAGGGGGAGTTGAAAGTCCAAACGCTATTGATTTTTTTTTTTTTCTATCTTGACAAGAGGAGTTTCAGAGCTGTTCGCAATTAAGAGCTTTGTTTGTTGTCAGTGCCGACAGTGGTGTGTGTGTGAGGCTGGAGGAGGGGCTGGCGGGATGCACTTCGCAAATACACTAAAGTGAAACAAGCGATGGAAGGAGGAAGAGGAAATAAACAAGAAGGGGGATGTAAAGTAATGTGTAGTGGCAGAGGGTTAAGCAAGACATTTTTTTGCATTTTTATGGAGCCGATCTCTAAAGCGCTGTATCAGCAAGTTAAGGGAGCACAGACCTCATTGAGACATTTCTCAGATCACAGGCCAGAGATTCTCAACTTCAGCACTTTTATGATTGCCTCCACTCATATGCACATGCATATTGTGCGTGCATGCACAGCCACATACAAATGCATGCACATACTCATAAACACATCCATATAAACACATTTCATAATCACTTTATTAGCCCTGTACCGCCTGCGGAAGCATCAATTGATTTGATGCCAGTACGTGTTATTCATCTCCAATGCTGTTAAATCCCCCACGCATGGAAGATAAGCATCAGTATATAATTCTCTAATCAATTTGGATAATAGTATAATGACTACGGGGAAAAACTGAACTTTATGTATGTAAGGCAAAGCTTTACAAGTCGGTGTCTGACTCTCACATATGTGGTTAAAAGCTGTAGGGCTTTAGGTAGTAACCAAAAATATATGATCACTGATACAAATGAGTAACCACCATCACAGGTTGTTAGTGTTTAACCTCAGGGAGTCTCGATACGTGAGATCAGCCAAGAGTAGCAGGGTGATGAAATATATGCAACTGATTCAGCGGTTATCAGTCAGCGAAGTAGATGCTGTCAGTCTTTATAAGCATCAGAGATGTAGGTCAGAGGGGGCCTACTACGTTGTAAAAGTGAAAAGAAAACTGAAAGAAAAGCAGCAGGTTCTAACATGTAAAAATTTCAGGTTTAGGTAAGAAATCCATCTAGTAGGGAAAACATTGTGTTTTGGCTTAAAATAACCACGTTTTACAAGTAAGAGTGAAATTTTCACACAGGATAGGAAACCCGGTCTCTTGGGTGAAAACCCTGTATTTTGTGTCCCATCCATCGCCCCCAATCTCCACCCGTATAGAGCGTCATGGCATCTATACTACAGTGTATGACTTCAGCTTCTGCTGCTGTCATAATTACTACAGTTACTAGAGGTTACTGTCATGTTTTTTTTTAAACCTTCTTTCAGTGATCTATCATGTGAATGGATTTATAAAACCTAATATTAGGTGTAGGAGGCCCCCACTGACCCACATCTATGGTGCTTATTATGGAGCTATTTAATGGCTTGAGTCTAATGGATGCCTATAGCAGTATTAACTATGAACAACAAGAGTTACAGGAAGGGAGGATGTTTATTTAACAGCCTTTTTTAACTTTTTATTTACATTTTTAGTACAGTACAGACTAATAAATGAAATAAAATAATGATACTCAAACCTCCATCTTTGGTACACTCGGTGTGTTGTTTTGCTGGTCGATGCACATTTGTACTATCTTGCCCAATTATCCAGGTAATTGTTAAATGCTCATTACAGATCACGTTATCAAGGTACTCAATTCAGACCATATTAATAAAGTGATTGATAGCCTTTCTATAATATTAATGTACTTTCACTGTCTCTATAAAGCACTGATGAACTTATAAAGTTGTGCCTCAGCACGTCTCTATGTCTGCTGACTGGCTGTTGACTTATTGTTTCCCTAAAATCAGAAGTAAGCACCTTCTCTGATGGTTTTAGCAGTGGGTATCCTCCGGGTCTGAAAAGTAAAGCCAATGCTGAAATGTCTTAAACTTGCATTCTTTCAAATAACCAGCAGGGGGCAACTGTAGTCTGATTGTATAGAAGTCTATGAGAAAATGAGGCTACTTCTCACTTGATCTATTACCTCAGTAAACATTGTAAACATGAGTTTATGGTCTCAATCTCTAGTGTCAAGTCTTCTTCAATACAACATGATGCTCGTTTAGTAAATTATGATCCCATTTTGAGTCAAATAGATCATAAAGCAGGGTATGCTTTAGGATGTGGCTACCTTGTGATTGACAGGTCACTACCACATTATTGTCTGGTCTGGGAGTTGTCTGTGTTTTCGTGTTACAACTTTAACCCAGTGTGTTTTCAGTTTGTGAAAGTTGTAACTAAACTGTAGTATTTTGTCACCTAAATATCTTTATTGGCAAATATCTTTAATTTAATCATCTTTTCTTTAGCGTTCTGTTTAACATTTCTGGTTGCAAAAAACCAAGATGGCAACGGCCAAAATGCCGAACTTGAGGCTTCAAAACTACAGTCTACAAACAAATGAATGATGTCACTGTGATTACGTCCACTTCTTATATACAGTCTATGGTTTTTACTCACTAATCACTATTCTGCCAACTACGAGTCACTGTAAACATACTGGTTGCTCTAAGCAGTGTCATGATTCTTGGATATTTCAGCCAGAGCAACTTTGGTGTCTATTCTACTAAATTAAAACACTTCCCCTCTGCATCAGGCAGCTGCTGGAAATGTTAGCCTCCCTGACATCAGCTCAACAACAGCTCTGACAAAATCAACAGCTCTAATCCCCGCCGAGCTGCAGGCCCACGGAGCATGCCAGGGATTAAAGGGTCCAGCTCACCATGTCTCTCAATTTCATTTTTGCAAGGCTGTGCTCAGTCATATTTTCATTTTGAATATTTTCAATCACAGAAGGACATAAAAAGCCGCATTTAAGTGATTTTTGACCACATTTGACGCAAGAATTATTGCATAATGGAGCTTTTAATGTTTTCCGTGCAACATGCTCTGTGTTTCGTCTACGACAAATGAAGCCCTGATGGTTTATAGTTTATGTTGAAGAAATGCTGCGGTACAGTTGGCACATTTCTAAATGCAGACATTGATGGACTACAAGATGAACTGAACTACAAATCAAACATTGGGTTTTAGCTTAGTTTATTTGACAGTAAAAGCAAAATTACATCTCAGCTTATTTTTCATGCAGAACTCTGTAAAGTCCAAGATTTATTATATCCGCCAAGGAGGTTATGTTTTTGGTTTGGTCTGTTGGTTTGTTTGTCTGTTTGTCAGCCGGATTACAGAAAAGCTACTGGCCCCATATTCATGAAACTTGGAAGGATGTAGCATGGGCCAGGGAAGAACCCATTAAACTCTGGAGCGGATTTGCCTTGGCAGAGGTCTGCGCTCTCCAAGTGCCCGTCTAGTTTCCACTGAGGTCCTTGATAGTATGAAATGACACATAGTTGCATATTGTACAACAATAAAGAGTCCCACAATAACAAATACATGCAGCGCTGCATGCTAACAAGCCGAATAAAGCGAAATAACATCAGAACACGGCTGGTGTTTTGTCAACCAACCACATCCTGTCAGTCTTACGGCTATGGCTCAGGGATTTGAGCAGGTTGTCCTTTAATCACATGGTTTGTGGTTTGTTGAAGTGTCCTTGAGTGAGACACTGAACCTTAAGTTGCGCCCCGGGTGCTTTACAGCAGCCCACTGGGTTAAATAGATAAAAGAGGTTAAATGCAGTGGTCAGATTTTATGTATGTGATAGGGCTTTACCCAAATCAGAATTTATTGATTCAATTCAGATTTGGCTCTTCAGTACAAAGACTCAACTATTCAACATATAGACTATCCACCACAGTTTCATAATGAATCGAAAATATTTTTCACTTCTCAACTGGTGGGGTCTGAGCAGTCTGCCCAGGGGATTCAACTCATCTGGCCAGAGGGAGGTCGCCATGTTGCGCTGGAAAGGCCCGGGGTGAAGGTGGCTTGGGGTTCTGGCCGTAAGCTTTGCGGCACCCCTCACCTGGACCCCGCTGTTTCCCTGGGCCGTTGTGCTTGATGCGGCCTCCCTCCCTTTGGGGAGGGACTGGTCTCCCAGCATGACTTTCAACGTGGGTGGACTGCCCTCAGTGCGAGAGGTCTGCAGCAATGCTGAAATACAGACCCGGTTTATCATGCTAGGGTGGGTAGGTAGGTAGAGGTAGAGTTAGCTAGACCTTTTTGCATTCATATCTACTCAACCAACACGTTTATGATTATTTTCTTTACAAGAGCACAAAATTGTTTGCAAGGGCAAAAACTCAATGGTTCAACTGAGGGAACACTGACAATGTTCAACTCATTGACTTTCAGGGGGCAACTGTTGTATGTGACAGTTAAAATGAAGGGTTTTTTTTGTACAACTAAGTGGATATCTGCCTCTGTCTGTCACCACTATTCCCCAGTTTTCTCTCTAAATATTTTTTCACCTTTTCTTTTTCCCACAGCTATACTGGCAGAGTTGTAGGAAATGGTCTGCACGCCCAGAGGCAAAACCCAGAGGTCAAAGTTCGCATCCCGAATCCTACACTGGCTGAGGTCAAGGAGAGGTTGGAGCTCTTCAACCAGGTAGGATGACCACTCACCATTAATAAAGTTAAATATGTAGCATGTACTTCACACACACACACACACACACACACACACAGGTTATTAGTCACCCAAATTATTATGTAACCAACAACACTCGATTGATAGGGCTTTTGTTTAATTAATATGCCTCAAACAATATAACACATAGTCACTAGAAGTGCTGAAATGTCCTTGCCATTTCACTCAGATCCAAAGACTTGTTTTGAGCGCAGATATCAAAGATAAATGAAAAGGATAGCGGGTGACAGGGAGATGGTGACAAAAAAAAGTGAATTACTGTGGAAAGAAAAAAAAAAAAAGAAAGATGAGAGGCGGGAGCAAAAGGTCAAGAATGAGTGACAGATAGACAGAGATGACACAAGCAGCTTCAAAGTGACACTGTTTGTCATGTAGATGGGGTTTAGGGCTGAAAAGGACCAAGAAGAAAAGGGCCATTTCACACAGTCCCTAGAGGCCATTTGAGGAGACAAACGGACCAGGATTCGGTTCCCCTCTGCCTGTCTGCCCTTTTGTTGCCCTGAAAATTGTGCCCACAGATAGCACACCAGTCATGTCTCACTTTCTATCTCTACATTCTTCTTTCTTTGCTTTGTTTTTATCCTTAATACACCTAGAAAACTTCTGGTTTATTTTTCTTTCTCTCTGTTAATGCATTTCTATTTTGCTGTTCTGTCATGACATTTCTTTATCATTTTCTGCACACGTCCTCCTTCATCTCCTATCTTTACTCTCCATACATTTATTTCCCTTCTCTGTTCCCATGCATCGTGTATCTCCCATTATATCTCCCAGCCAGCCTGTCCACCTGTCTGCTGCTGACAGCTCAAGATCATTTCTGTCCGACCACAACATCCCATTGTGCACGGTGGATGTCAAGTGCCCTGTTGTCATGGCAACTATGCAGAGTTGAGCGGGTGTCCTGTTGACATTTACAGGGTTGAAAAGCCTACCTTGAATCTAGACCAGGCGGCACAGCTTGGCTGAGCTTTGTGTTTATGCCAGATAAGAGCAAAGGATCACAGAGTGTTAAACTGTATAATGTGGCTGGCTTTCCAAGGCACATCCGGAACAGTTAAAGTGCAGAAATATATTTTTATCATGCCTGCAGGCACACAGCAGACAGCGTTACATAGTTGCAGTATGTATACATTAAACTGACATCAGTCATTGTAAAAAGTTTGCTTAAAACTGCTCTAGTTTTAACATTTTAACTTTTGACTCACCTGTGAGTGTTTGCTAACCCTGGTTACTTTCCGAAGTGGTTTTGTTCAGAATTACATCCTCTGCTAGCAGCTGTAATAGATTAACCATTTCAGGCTCAAGAGGGCATAACAGGCTTAAAAGCACGCTCCCTAATTTTGTTGTAGCAGTGGGACAAGCCCCCAGGATGAGCCCTGGGCTTTGAAACAGATTTTACATAGTGGCCAAACGGTGGAATAACGACTTCTGTGTCCATTACGTGGAGCCTTTTTTTTTTTTTTTTTTTTTTTTTTTTTTTTTTTGAAGTAAGTCAACTTCCCAGAACAAACACTTGTATAGCCCTCACTTTCTTAGGTCCTAATAGTGGTAAAATGAGTTATTTCCCTCCTTCTGTTCATGTGACTGAGCCCCAGACTGACGCTGGGGCAGGGCAGTGAGGCGGAGTTAAGGGAAACGCTACTGCGTTTGCTCTATAGGCCCAATGCATGCAGAAGATCCAGGTAATTTCATAATCTAAAGTCCAGTTTTTTGGGTTTTTTTTGCCTCATGCGCCACTGAGCAACTTCTGTAGGAATGAGCGGGCCTCTGCCTCCAACCAGGGCTCTCAACTCTACCGAATTTAGATTTAAGATCTTTGTTTTTCTACATTATTAGTTAATCATTCAAAGTGACCTTTAAAATAAATCATCAAAAGTGATTTGTTTAGTTCTGTTTATAAATGTATGATTTATCTAAAACATTGTTTTTTTATTTTAAAAAGTAATTTTATTGTTTTTCTTTCAACTCTTGTCCCAAATTTGTCCCAAAATTTATTTTCACGCTTATCCTATTTTTTTGGCCCCGGGACCACAGGATGTCCTTAAGCTCGTGCCCTGCCTCCAACGCTGTATCCACTTCTCTTTACGTCCATGCTATGGGGTGATAGCTGCCCCACATTTCTTCCCAAACTTATTTTTAACTGACTAGTTGTTAAAATCAAAATGTGTGTCTCTCTCTGTCTCTCTTTCTCTGGTCTGATCTGTAGTCAGATATTCAGTTAGATAAATGTCTTTTTAAAATTATTTAAATGGAAAGAAATCACAATCCTATTAAAAAATACCTTAATATAAGCCACAAGACAATTATCAGCATAGTAATATCACCGGTCTTGTTGTCTACTTTTCTAGGAAACAAGGTCGTCCCCAGCTATCTTTATCCTTGCTACAGAGCCCTCAACAGATGTTTGGAGACAGGGCCATTATATATATAATCTTCCAGGTGGGCGAGTTGGTTCACAAAATAATTTCCTGTTCAGATAGATTTTGGCAAGCCCATCTGGATCCCTGTCCATATTACATCCTGGACACCCTTGGTGCCTTTTAGGCTGTAAAGTTAATTGCAGTTCAATCAGGAGGGAGCAGTTTACAGATGTAAAGCATTGTTGATCCATACAGTTTACACTTGTTTGTGCAGACTCTATAGTTCAGCATTGACTTAGCTCACAGTGGGTATTGCAGGGGGGCTGCGAGTATGGAGCCTTCCCAGCAAATATACAAAGCCGGACCGGCTCTGTCTATTTAAAACGCTTGAGATCTCAGCAGCTGTTGAGGTAACAGTAAAGTGCTTAGCATTGATCAGCAACACCTGCTGCTGATATGATATGGCAAGTTGGTGGTAAGAGCTGGTAAAATATAACCAATTAATACATCTTTAAATCAATGTATTTCTGCAATCATCTGATCTGTTATTATTAAACATCAGGACTAATTCAAAGTTTGGCATGCTTAGTATAAAAAAAAATCTGACCCTGGCTGTAAGAAAAAGAGACACTGATAAATAATGCATTTGCTGTGATGTCTCTACAGTTGTTAGTTTTGGTTATTTTGTGTGTGTGTGTGTGTGTGTGTGTGTGTGTGTGTGTGTGTGTGCGTGTGTGTGTGTGTGTGTGTGTGTGTGTGTGCGTGTGTGTGTGTGTGTGTGTGTGTGTGTGTGTGTGTGTGTGTGTGTGTGTGTGTGTGTGTGTGTGTGTGTGTGTGTGTGTGTGTGTGTGTGTGTTCCTTTACTTTTATCTCTGTAAAACCCATAGACTTTGCGGCGAAAACCACTTTGAGATCCAGACGTTCACGGCGAGGACATTTTTTAGAAGTTAGTCCTTTGAAGTCATGAAGCCTGATACAAAAGATCTATTCAGGGTTACGATTTGAATTTGGTGTCAGTATTAGAGGTACAATTAGGCGTCTCCGTATGTTTCATATCTTTAATCCTTGTAGCTAGTTTAGGTTGTTATTTTCACTGAAAGTAAAAAAAAAAAAAAAAACCTCTACAAATACACACACTGGACTGTTTTTAAATTACGTGTATATTCTCTCTCTATTTTGACTTTAAAGGTACTGCAGGTATTTCACTGAATCCCTAATCTGAGCTTTTCCAAATTTGAATAACCTCTATTTCTGGGATTAGTGAGGTTAAGACGTGTATATATCTACCTAGTGGAGAGTAGTAAGACCCAGAGCACTGTGGCACTAAGAGGATTGGGAAACTGCTGCTGATGTATCACAGACTCTGACCCCTCATCTACCCGTGGCATTCTCCTCTTAAAGCACTCAGAGATGCAAAATAAATGTGTGTGTTGGTATGCTCTGTGTTTGATTCACACACATGCCCACAATGTGTGGGAAGCAGGTTTGTAAGTTGGGAGAGGACAGAGGAATCCTACAGTTTTCTTCACGTAAATCCAATATGTTAAAACTGGAATTAACACAAAACGGCAAACAGGACGAGCCTAATCTCTTGACCTCCTATAAAATGCTCCATTAAATGAGTAGGCCCAAGTTACTTTCCTCCCCTGTGCACCTCCTCTGACTATCCTCTCTCTCGCTCTCTTTCTCTCTGCCCGTAAATATTGCTAATGTGGACAATAAATGTTTCAAAGTGGATTTTTGAAACGCGGCCATCCGTCCAGCTGTTTTTGGGTGGGGATCTTTTTCACAATGGTCTATCTGTTTCCATGTGAGCTACTAAGGTCAGATCATTTGTCATTTTGTCAATTTGCATCTCGGTAAATGAAAAGTCGGTGACAACACGTCGTGCAGGAGGGAAAAAAAAACACTCAGACTCCAGCCGATTAGACTGTTGTCAGGCTATTACGTAGGCGTTATCGGTCGCTAAAAGCACCATAGATGTGGGTCAGTAGGGTCCTTCTACACCCAATATTAGGTTTCATCATCTATTCACATGGTGGATCAGCGAAAGAAGGTATGAAAGAACATGACAGCAACCTCTTCCAAGTGTAGTAATTATGACAGGAGCAGAAGCTAAAGTCAGACACTGTAGCATGAACCTCCATATGAATTGGGTGATAGATGGGACACAAAACACAGGATTTTCACCCCGGAGACCGGAGTCTGTCTCTCGTGTGAAAGCTATCTTTGAGTTAATAAGTGTTATGTTTCACTTTAACTTTTAAAACATGGCTATTTTACGCCAAATCATGATGTTTGTTGTTGTTTTTTTCAGTGCTTTTGTTGCCTAAACCTAAAGAATTTGTGTTCAGAACAAAACGTTCCATTCAATTTCACAACATGTTGGAAACATGTTTTTAAGTTCCATACGCACACATGTATATAGTGTATATATCAGCCGATAATGCCTATTTAATAGCCTGATAACAGTCGAAATGAGTGCGCTGATGCTCATTCCCACACTTTATTTCCATCTTTATTTCTTTACATACACGCATACGTACACACAAACACAGACAGCATCCTTAAAGTTGGTGAAAGCTGTGGTGGATGGAGATTTGGAACAACTCCAGCATAAAAAATCCAGTACAGAGAAGCCAGTTGTATGCGTGATTGATGAGATCGACCACTGCTTTGCTGTCTGGGTAGGCCAGTGGCCCGGCCAGGTTCCACCTCAGAGAAGACTTACTTGTGTTTAACACTCAGGAGGCAGCACATCCCCTCTGCGGATCCAGTCGATCCTCGGATCTATAAGCTACTGCAGTGACTCAGAATGAATGTACGCTCTTTTTGCTGAGGACAGTTTGTGCATCCTCTTTAGAAGCCGGTAAACACAAACGAAAATAATTGTTTTATGTTAAGTCCTTTTAGTTGTTCGAGAAACCCACAGTTGGATTTGTTACTTCAATATGCCTTCAAAGTACAGTATATAATATCTTTTTTTAATGTTTTAGCAATGCCTGCAGCAGTCAGAGAGCGTTTGAGCTTTAAAGAGTTAGTGGAGTCCGGGGATGAAGAACGAGCTCGGGCTGAGCTGGCAGCCCGTCACAGGGAGGGACAGATTCTTTCCACTTGAAGAAGACGATGGAGCTGGCCTTCACAGGAGCTCTGCTGCTCTTTGCTGCTGCTGTGGCAACGATACAGCAACAAGTCTCGCTGCCCAGGGCTCTCTGTTCGCTTGGCAACCAAACTTCATGAACCCAGACTCTCTAACTTAAGCATAACATTTTTTTTTTACCATCATAATTAGATGCAAAGCTCATAAAAATCCGGTGAACTGCGACTGTTTTTCCACATTGGGTCACATTTAGTCTCCCTGTGGGTTTCAGCTCCATGCAGACGGTGATTCTTGTCATGTGGAGAAAGTATGTGACCTGTTTCTGTTGCTGGCACATGAAAATGAAAATCCCCTTTTTCAGTGTGATTCGGTGAGCATTCATTAAAACCAAGTAAAAGACCATGTTCCAAAGGTTATCTTGAGCAGGGATTACAGGCTCACGTGTCTTCACATGTTTAGTAAATATTATTGAAGGAAGGAGGAGATTTTAGGGTTTTTTATTTTATGAAAGCGAAAAATATTCCATTTGGGATGATGGGCTATAAACATGCTCTCAATTAGAGCTGTATATTGGCGCTGGATTCCTGATTTGATTACATTTTTTAATTCTGAAACTCCCAATTTGATTAAATTTGATTTGATTCTCTCTCAGTTCAAGTTCGATTGAATTCTTGACAGCATTGCCAGATGTGAAATGTTAACTCTCATAACAGAGGCTTAAAAGTATTGTATTTTGAGAAAAACTATTGTACAAAATAGGGTTGCAACGATCAGACTTTTTCAGTCCTAATACTGTCTAATACAGTACAGATCTGATACTGGTGTTTAATTAATGAGACTGGGATCATTCTTTTGCGTGTAAGACAACAACAGGCTTGACTTAAACATTGCTTTCTTAACTTTCTTAAACAAAATATGAATAAATACGTAAAATATAAGCGGGCTGCACGGTGGTGCAGTGGTTAGCGCTGTCGCCTCACAGCAAGAGGGTCGCAGGTTTGATTCCGGCTTGGGACTCTTCTGTGTGGAGTTTGCATGTTCTCCCCGTGTAAGCGTGGGTTTTCTGGGTTTTTCCACAATCCAAAGACATGCTGATTAGGTTAATTGATGACTCTAAATTGCCCGTAGGTGTGGATGTGAGCGCGACTGGTTGTCTGTCTATATGTTGTCTGTCTCTATGTGCCCTGCGATGGACTGGCGACTTGTCCAGGGTGAACCCCGCCTTCGCCCAATGCCAGCTGGGATCGGCTCCAGCCCCCCCGCGACCCCTAACGGGATAAGTGGTTGACGATGGATGGATGGATGGATAGATAAAATATAAGCATACATTTACTGAATTGTTATTTATTATTCAAATAATAAATCATACACCAGCAACTTGGTAACATATTTGTCAAAACTTAAACTGGAATTGAAATTCCAGTGTATATATAATTTAGTATATAAACATAGAATTGAACTGAATAAATGGGTCCTATTGTCACCAATATGCGATTCAGCTTTTGGGTCAGTATCTGCCCGATATCCGTTCCAGTATCAGTATCGGTGCATCCCTAGTACACAAGTCAACCATGAGAACAAACAGGTGTGAATGTGTAATTTTACAAAGCAGGTAAACAACTTTTGACAGGCCTCAATGAAATCCACCCACATTATTTTCTCCCCCCCTTTTTTTAAAGCAAGGTGACGTAGCTATAATGTGTGGAAGGGGGTATATGTCCATAAATGCATCATTATGACAATTTACATGACAGCACAGCTGGAAGCCTTTTCATATTCAGCGTGAACCGAGTTAAAGCCACGAACGAAGCCAATTAAATATATAATTGGGCTTACTGGTGCATTCAGAGCTATTTCTCGTGGAAACTGTCTTCAAATGAGCATCGAGCAGCCGTTCTCTCGAGTCACGTTCACCAGCATCATAGCCCACACTGAGCATGATTGGCTGGAAAGAGGTCATAGGATTCATCTTGATATTATTTAAAATGAGATAGTGCAGACTAAAACCAACTGCTAATTATCATATATTATGGTACTTTTGGCATCATTGATCATATATTGGTGAAAATTATTGTGCAAATATGATAATTATCGTAAATCTGGCAAATTGATTCTCAAACAAGATTTACATCAGATAAATACCACTACTGCATAAATATGAAAGGACTTCTCAGAGTTTATCCTGAGAACTTAAATTTATTTTTACACAAGTAAGCAAATCATACACATTCTTTTCAAAAATGTTTGTGTATCTTATAATAACTTAATTTCCATCATGAAAAACTTAAGTGTCTTATATAGCTTTTTGGGCATATAAAAGGTCAACAAAGTTACAAATCCCAAAGACCAGGCCAAAGGGAGTTACTCTGCCCCTGCAGAAATGCTGCTCCTGAATTGCCTGAAACGCCGCACTTGAAGTCCCGCCTTTTCTTCCGTAACGCGGTGATGTCACCATGTAACGTATTTGAATAATACTTGCCTAGTGGCTGGTTTGGCACGCCCTCAAAAAAAGCTAGTTAGAACGGAGCTGGAGCAGAGTCTGAAAAGTTTGGTTTAGTTGACCAATCACAACAGAGTTGGCCAGCTGACCACTCAGAGTAGACTGGGCTTTTCACTGGGTATGAGAAACCTAAAGTATTTTTTTAGATAGATAGATAGATAGATAGATAGGTAGATAGATAGATAGTCAGTGAAAAAGCAGGACCCTTCTTCTTGTTTTGTCTCTCCTGTACTGTATTAAAGCTGTATGTTCTGTAGAACCTGCATTGATTAATACAGTATGTGAGTTGAGGACAGCTGCAATGATGGACGTCCATGGGGAATGACCTGGAGTGGTACCATATCAGGTGCTACTGCCTTATAAGGGCTTCTGGAGCCCAGTCTGAAGTCTGGAAGGCTTCTGCTTCCAAGTAACACATCAACAAAGGCCTTCACTGTCTGTTGACCCTCACATTGTACACAACAGTTTCCAGCAGCTAGGTAGCTGTTGGAACACGCTCTCAAGAAACCATTGATATCACTCAAACTATCATACATTTTTTAACAACATCTCCATCATGTGCCCTGACAGAAGCCAAAGTTTATCACTCATATATATGTTACACTAACACAGTGTGCCTCAGTCAGAGCCTGATGGGAACAGGGTGTGACAGCGTGTTGCCGTGATTGACTCGTGAGGGTTACATGAGGTCATCGCCAATAAAGTGTCACTAACTGTTTGCAATGGAATCGACTTGTGCTAGCTTGCAGTGCAGGGGCGCTGCCTTTGTTTGAAAAATGTATTACTCAGAGCTCTGGGGAAATGTACTTGTTTGTGTTCAAAAGTACAAGAATGTTTTCATATTTCATACAGATTTGATGAAATTTGTTGAAAAGTTAGGCCATTGGCCCATGAAGAACTGACAGCAGAGAACACAACCTCGTGGCCACAAAAACATTTTGTTTCAGAGATGTAGAAGCAAAGTTTTGCGGAGTTCGCTGGTTCATGATGAATCTTTCAGCATCCGTCCAGGAACATTTCTGCCTAAACAAACTCCTTCTGTACTCCTATAAATTATGTCCAACCTGCATTTTGTAATTGCAACCAGACTTAAATGACCACTGTGTAATTTTACTCCAAGCAATCTGGCAAAGTTTGATGGCGCTTATGATTAATTTAAGTGGCAATAACTCAGAAATCATTAGTCAGGAGTTCACAGAGTCGGTGTGTCCACGCATATATTAATAGATAGCATATGTTAATGAGCTGGTGTGGTGTCTAGAGGACTGAATGTGTTTGTTTGAGGTGGTTGTCAGTGATCTATCAAGGATTAAATTTCATCTCTTTGTCATCTTTAGAGCGATATGGATTTCACATCTGAAAGTCAACAAGGCAAAAGATCTGAATGAAGGGTTTTTATTGGCTTCATCTTTGACCATGGAAAAGGACAACAGCAGAAAAGTTCTTGGCTCGCTTGTTATGCTTTTGATTATAAATTCACTTTTGAATCATTTTCCATGTTGTGGATGGCAATGCAGGCTTTTGCTAATAGTCCAGACTCTTGACAGCTACCATTAGTGTCCATTCCTGTCTATCTAATTAAGTACCGTCTGGAAACTGGTTGGCCACAACATCCACCATTAATCCACACAAACAATACGTCATATCTATTCCACAATCAGCAGCAATGGATGGCTCAGCGGTGCAGCTATCTACAGTTCATTTGTTTGCAGTCTGTCACTCTTCCTCTCTCTCTCCCTGTCACACACATACTTGGGAAATGCAGTTATTTATTTTCTCCCTCAGCCGCCTATTCCTGGTCAGGCAATCTGAAATGTACAGAGAATTGCAGCTATTTCCTCTGAAGCCAGCTGACACACATACACATAGATACGGCACATGCTCACTCTGTCTCTCAGCTGCATGTTTGCTTTTACACAAAAGCATTATGAGCCTATACAGTATGTGAGACAATGGAGAGACTTTTAATTTAAAAGCTGGGAGGACTTCTGCAGACTCCTAGAATTTACCACTGTCACTTTTTCCTTCGGCCTCCTCCAGGTTTTCCTTCCTTTCCTCTGTCCACATATGCAGTTTTACCACGACTGCCCTCAATGAGGTGATACTGTTTCAAGATGTCAGCGAAGAAAAAGAGCACATGTCTCGATGTGGGGATACAAAGGTTATGAGTTATGATCCTGGTTCGCTAGTCTGACAGCAATATCCCACATAACACACATGCACAGACATGTGCACACACACACACACACACACACTTACTCAACGACTGCGACAGTTGCAGTATTCATATCCCATCCCGCATTTCACCACATTTCACATTTTTACATTTAATAATCAGATTTTCTGTTTCCACATAAAACTGGATTGTGTCTGCACAGGAGCTTCCTGGTTAAGCTCACACACACACACACACACACACACACACACACACTCAGCCTCGTCTTTCTTCCAAACTCCTTCAGAAGGTGATTGGTTAGTCCTGGCAGTACAGATTTTAGTGTGACTAGGATGCCCTCAAATACATGCAGGAATTCAGCCCTTGATTCCCCATCATCCTCTGACCGAAGAATGCTTTTGAAACGAAAGAGAGAGGAGAATGAGTTGGCAGAGTGAAAGGAGGACTAGAAAGTATTTCATGATCTGGGATTGTATTCAAAGCCTTGTGGGAATAACTGTTTTGTCCTTGGATGCCAGGATAATATCAAGGCAAAGGCTGGCGTCTTGTGTTTTCATCTCCTCCACCCTCAGCCCCCCTCACCTGTTTGCACTACAAGCTCTTCCTGTCCGAGTATTACTCCTGTTTATTTGTTTACTCTCAATCTCTCACTCCTTCTGCCTCCCTCCTCTATCTGTCTTTCTTTCTTGTCAATCTTTTACTATCTGTTTTACTTGGCACATGCAGTTGCACATCTTAGCTAGATGTTGATCTGAAGTTTCAACACGCTCCAACCATGTTCTAACGTTCCCCTCATTTTTCTTGATATGAAAGGAAAATCCGCCCTAACATACTAAATCTATTTTTTTATATATTTATGTATTTATTTTTAAAAAAGGACATTTTATTTGTAGTCCGGTCCGGTGTCCATGAACATCATTGTATCGCCTAGAAATAAACTAGTCACGGCTTCACTTTAAAACTGCCAATAATAATTATTCAGTTAGAAATACAACATATCATAAAATTAGCTGATACAGCCACTTGTCAATCACTAGTATTTTCAGTGTTCTCCGCTCAGCTCCACTTACTGTACATGAAACATCAACAGGCTCTATAGCATGATGAAAAGCAGATCAGACAGGTAAATTTCAGTTCACCAGTGTTTCTCACGTTAGTGTTGTTCAGACATGTTTTATAAAAAGTATATGGAAATAGCTATATACCTGTACATTTTAATCAACCTTTAAAGGGGAACACCACCTAAAATAAGAATCCCAGTGTGTTATTTCCATGGCCTAGCACAGTACAGTCCATATTAATAACATCAGCTCTTCTCTCTCAAAGCCAGAAACCAAAAGTGAGTCTCAAACTCGTGATGTCATGAGGTATAAAGTCTGGAGCTGCTCCACAGACAACGAATGGGAGGCTGATTTTGTGGACCCACACTTTTTTATACCTAAATGAGTTTTCTTCTATTGTTGTGCTGTCAGTTGTGAAACAGAAAATGCTCCCATATACTCAGAACACTCCCCTGGGTGCCCTCAGTGTCACCTATAACATCTGTCCTCATTCATTGTCTATGGAGCAGCTCCAGACGTTATACCCAATGAACACACATTTGAGTTTTAGCGCTCTAGTTTTAGAATTTGAGAATTGCTCATGTTTCCTAACAGTTTTGGACTATCTTAGACCATAGAATAAAGGCATAATTCCCCTTTAACAGTTTATAGTATGTTACATTACATTACGCTTTATTTTAAAGCATATTCTTTCTATCAATAGACTGTTATGAAACAACAAAGCTCTATCTAATGCAACAGCATGCATGACTTGATTTTACATGTCAGACAAAGAGGGCAGAGTTGTGACAACAAAGGCATCTGTCCCTGTAGGGTTAAAGGCACAGTAGATTTCTGCTTGTTATGTTACATAAAGGCTGAAGCTATTGAGATATTCAGCCCACTTGCTCACATTCACCATATGTGTGTGACGGATCAGGAGGACAAGTCTTTCAAAGGTTGCTCTTTGTGATGACATAAATAGTTCACCCGTTGTTGTGTTAAACATCACCTCTGTGCCCAGAGTCAGTCGATGCTAGAATATACTGTTTTTAGTTGTGGTATTAAATTTGAAATGAACTTGCATAGCTTAGTGTGTAATATGTGCTCTGCCTCTACTCTATAAAGAGAGAAAACTGGATTAAAAAAGCCTATTTGAGGAAAAAATTCAAGACACTCATTGAAACCCAGAGATGGTCCTCGGTGCAGCAGCAGTCAATCAGAAAGCAGATAGGAGAGAGAGAATATTCACTGCACATTATGCATTCAACAGTCTTTAAGAGCTCATATTGGAGTAGTGTGTATCTCTCTTCCCTTAGCTCCTTGGACAAATTACACATTTGCTTCTTCACTATGCTTTGGGACTACCACAATTAAGTTCCCTGCGTGTTACTTTTGAAATGACCACAGCAGAGTTGACATTTGAATAAGAAGAAATATCAGCAAAATCTGGCAGTTTTGCAGTCCTGACATAGTTAAAACAAACCAACAAACTGCATTGAACAGCAGCCAGCCAGCAATTCTGCAACATCCTGAATGTGGTTTCCACAACGACAACGCCTTAATTGATTCCTTCACTAATTAACATAGTTTAAGGACAGCTGGGCCAAGCAGCATTGTGTTAAACGTCCCCTGAATGCCACGGTTATTAGCTTAACGGCCAAATGTTATCTGGATCATGTTGTTACACAGCATTGTGCCGCTCTGCAGAGCATTTCCTCCTAAACTCATGAAATGGGCATTGCATTTATTTAGTTGATTTACATAATAAAGGAGGGTTAATGGGTTTATTGTGGTGGCTGTCCAGAACCAATTAAGATGTTTTCCCTTGCTTGCTGTCTATCTTCCACTATCACTTATCTTTCCCTTGCTGGCTTCTGCTAAACTGTTTGGATTGATGCAGTGGATGGATACTTGGATTCTAGCTTACCTTTTATGCCTCCGCCACCGCCGTGGCCAGAGGCAGTATGTTTTCGAGTTGTCCATCTGTCCGCTCCATTCGGAACGTAATATAGGATTTCTTGAAATTTGGCACAAACACCCATTTGGACTCAAAGATGAACTGATTAGAGCACTTAGGCCAGCAGGTCTAGTTTGCACATAAATCATAGTCCTTCTTCCTATAAATTGCAGCAACAGAATAGCTTCCTGAGAAATACCACGCAGTACATAGTATACTTAACAGCTGAGGTAGGAAATAGGATTTTTAGTGCGTCTCCTAAAAGCTGACGTGTCCCCAAACCAAATTTCCCCTCCTCTAACACAGCATCTCACATCGCAGCCTCAAAACAGGCAGAACAAGTACAGGACCCACAAAGAGCCTTTCAACAGGTTGTAATGTGAGCCAATCCATAACTATAAAATGCACTACTGTAACCAGCATGTAATATTGTTCACATTTTTCTCCCCTTGTACCTAACTGTCCATCTATGAAAACTGAGCAGTCTGGCTATTGTCAATGTGCTTTCAATTTTGTGGTGAGCATAAGTGATGTGTTTTAGCTGCTTCCACTAAAGGGCCCACTGTAGTTACATGAAGCCCGACTTTGTGTTATGGTTGTACATGACTCATTTCACTGTAGCACTCATTTCAATCACTCAGGCCTGAGAAAGAGCGAGAGAGTGCATTGACATTAAGTAAAACTTGAATGCATGACAGATATAATGTGCTACAATGTCAAAAGTACCCGTTAGTGTCAGGATCCGTCTAGTCTCCTCTTGCACCCTCCCTTGCAGACAGTGGTAATCACTGCTCTGCTGAGAATGATAGAAAGAATCCCAATATATCCATAGCTGCTTTTCTCATGACTTTGACACCAGTTGAGCTACCGCAGAATTACGGCTGACAATCAAACATTTATACGTCAAGTTTTGTGAGGGATCCTCATTATTTGCCTCATTAATTTCCACTTGTCAGTTTAAGGCCTTGACTGTCTGGGCATCTATTCTTTTATATATTCTCCTCCAAGTTAGGAAGGTCTAGAGTGAAATATCTCATCAAAGACTGAAGAAATTGCCATGAACTTTTGTACAAATAGTCTTGGATCCAAGAGGATCAACCTTTGTGACTTTGGTGCTCTGACTTTTCCTCTAGTTCCACCAAGTGGTTGATATTTTTTTGATAGTTTTGTTTGAAATGTCTGGACAAATCTTGGATTAGATTGCCATGACATGTAGGTACAGGTACTTGTGGTCCTCAGATGATGTGTCCTAACTTCAGTGTTCCTCTGACTTTTCATTTAGTGCAAGTAAAAACAGGCCAAAATTCAAATTTGTCCAATACTTTAGTTTATGACCAAACATTCCCATCAGCCTCAGCTGCACTTTGTGTCTTTAGTGCTAAATAGCAAACGTTAGCGACGCTAAACTAAGATGGTTAAACATTATACCAGTGGAACATCAGCATGTTAGCATTGCCAATGTTAGCATTAGCATGCCAATGTTAACATTTAGCTCAAAGCACAGCATGGTTTTAGACTTGTTTCCACATACAGTGGCTCAGTGAATGTTATGCGAGTCAATTGTAAATCTATTCATTCCTATAGGAGCCTCTATGCTCTCCAGTGTGTTTAGTATAACGTTAAGAACTGATGAGTGTAATACAGGCCTATTTATACATTTTTTTTTATGTATTTTCTGCATATTTAGCCAATTTTGTGAAATATGTTGTTAAGACATTTGAACCACTTTATATGTTACACAGCTACCATGCTGCCAATGTTAGCTAAATATGCTGTCCAACTTTTCACTTTTTCACAAAACTTATGAATGCAACTTGTCTAACATTCAACTGGATGGTAAAAAACAGACAAAATGATTTCTCCTGTTTCTGTCCATCCGTAAAGCGATGCATTTCCTTGCGTTGAACGCCAGGGGGTCGTACTCCACATACTATATGGAATTACGGACACAAAACTGTGTGGAAATGTAGCGCTGGTCTTGTTTCAGGATTGTACCTTACACTTAGCTTTATATAGTCTGTTAATCATGAAATGTTTCTTCTGGGGTGTTGAGGGCTCAGGAGATGACTGGATAAAGGTCACCTTTGGTGTCAGATGTGATGAGTGACAGAGTCCAGTGTCAATGGCAAGGATAATAGTCATCTCTCAACACCCCAAAGCCCGCCCCTAATCCTCCCACCCACCTCTCAACACGTCTTTAGTGGTTGTTCCCTCTGTATGAAGGTCAGATGTGAACTAAGATTGATCATGTCAGCTTTCTCATGAATGTTTGATAGTGTGTGTGTGCGTGTATACAAATACACCCTAACCCATGGTCAAAGAGAGCAAACTTTGTGTGTCTCTGTAGTTCCACAAATCTGGTATTCACGCCGCTTTCTTACCCTCATGCTCCAAAGGATCATTTGTTGTTGTGTCAGGAGAGTTTCGTGTTGGACACGGTGTGATGGAACAAAGACCACCTTGATGATGGTGGACAGCAGGCAGGACCAGCAGGTGGTCCAATTAGTTGGCCCCATGCTGAGAGGGGGGAACATCATAAGGAGTGGTGTTTTACGCCCCAGGCTCACAAAGTCAGAATTGTGTCATCGTACGGTCACGGTGCGATATGGTTTCTACAGGTTGATAATGCAGATGTTTGACATTCCAGTTGCCATAAAAATAAACCTTATACCTAAAAGACGACTAGTGTTACAGTATTGTGTAGTTTATTTGATTTATTGTAAACTTTACCCAGTAGTATAAAATAGAACTGATCACCGGGATGGAAGAATACTTTGAGCTTTATCCAAAAGATTTAAACTATGCTGTCTAAAGGAAAAAGTACATAGTTATAAAACTAACTTTTGTTTCTCAACCTTGTAATCAATGCTCCTCTTAAAACATGGTTGTAATTAAATGCAACATGTCATCCTACCACCCAGGGCCCTAACTGTACACCACCCACACTGCTGTTGTACTTCCCCAGGATGCCATGTATCATCTGTTTGGCCTTTGCTGACATTTACAGGGACTGATATGTCAGAACAAGAGAAGGGACACGGGGGGGGGGGGGGGGACCATAATGTTCCACTGGGAAACAATCTACCACTTACTGGTTGCTATAGGTTGCTATGCAAATGTATTTTGCATAAGCATTTCAGTTGGCTGTGTGACCTACAGTATATGTTGTGGCAGGGTGAGAATCAGGATTGCTTGTAAACATACATAAAGCAGTGTGTGATAAATCTTGTATTACTGTATTTGTGCTTCAGGAGACCCAGGAGAGGTTTCCAAAACTGGGCCAGATGGAGGCCTGGGATGAGCTGGGCAGTGGGGAAACAGAGGAGGGCAGCACCACAGACTGTGATGATGAAGATGGATGTCAAGCCTCAGGAGACGGTCAAGACCAGACCTGTAAGTGATACATGCACAAATACTTACATATACACATTAGGGATGTTATTAATTAACCGTTTAACCATCATTACGCATTTTAAATGATTAGTGCTATTAAACGGTTAAAAAAATATTAATATTTAATGAAAAAGCTGAGCAAAACTCAGGAGCGGCTCGTCACTTTAAGGAGAAAAGCTGGTCCACCTTAAAGGCCTACCTTTAGAGAGTCTGAGCTGGCGTTGCAAGTTACAGGAAGTTGGCTCCCGTCTTGAGCGGAGCACAGAGCGAAAGAGTTGTAGCATTTATTCACCGACGAATAAACTGTACACACACAACTACAGCTACGCTCACAGCTAAAACGCCACAGACAACCCCACACTCACCGCCGACACACACACGGGCTGTCGGACATTTGCCAAAGTTACGTGGCGCTGAGAGAGCGTATGTACCGAACACTCGGTTGTCTGTTGTGCTCATACACTGCAGCAGGCGCACTGCTGCATGCAAGGCACTAATGTTGTCAGCGAGCGGTTAATAATCGGTTAACGAAGGTTGGTTATCGGTTAAAAAGAATTCAAAATTAGCATCCCTAAACACAGATCTCCTTTCCTCTATTCTTTTTTTCCAATATTGTTGGCAAAAATAATACATGTCGTTCACTTGGCATGTAAGAATCCTACCCCTTTTATGATGTTGATGTCAACATGAATCTTTGTGATGATTCATGATATCTCTGTTATCATTTCAATTGTCCTCTACCTTCAATCACCAGAGTTTGTGCGCTCTATCTCCAAGGACATATCTCCCTCTAACAAAGCAGTGTCCTTTCTTTTCTCTAGCTCAATGAGAACTGAATTCTCTTGCACAAAATCACCTTTTTCATTCATCTTTTTGGCTAATACACTTTAAAACTCGCTTTCACACTCTGCCATTCTTGCCTACTGTTTCTGTGTCTTGAGGCTACAACAAAGGTGGTAGCACGAGATGGTTCCTCAGATCCTGAGACAGCAAGCCAGATTAGTTCAGTGGGCACACACACACACACACACACACATATACACTGTATAAGGCAGGCAATGAGGAAGTGTTGGGGCTTGTGTTGGCTTTGATGATAATCATTTGATCTCGTGCAGAAGCTTCTTCTTAATCCTGAATTATCATGTTGTTGTTTTTTCCACCTACACAGTTAAACAAAGGAGCTGGGTGTGAAGCGATGTCTCGCTAGCATGGAGGAAATAGAGAGGAACATGTAGGAGCAAATGCGCACTCATACACACATGCAACAGTAGCAGGTGTAAGGTTTGGTATAACGGTTTAGATATTTTTGTCATGTGGCTGGTAAATAGGCCATCAGGAGACATCCAAGCGAGCAGACAGGCAAACACAAGGAAGACGGGCCCAGTAATAAGATCCTACCTGGAGTAAATGGAGCCTCTGCGGCTTCCCCAATTCTTCTGCAAGACAGCAGAAATGCCAGATGCTGATGCAGCAATCTCTTCACGCGTAACATGTACTTTGTGTACACATTTGCACAGAGTGCTAACTACATACATTAACAGGTGCCTCGTTATGGGGTACTTAATCAAATGGAATTAGATTAGGTGTTTAAGATCGTGTAATCACAATGACCCCATTTTGAATTTGGCAGAGGACCATTGTTGCTTGTCATCAGTCCTCTTTTAGACGTTTCCCTTTGTTGCCTGTCACCTCTCCACTCTCTGCTATCACAATTAAGGCAAAAATGTCCGAAAATATCCATGAAAAAGATCCAAAAGACATACAACAGTCTTTTCACATACCAACAAACCATTTGTCTCTTTTGAGTGACTTGGGTCACAGCATCATCAATTTTGCTACAGTGTTTATGTGGCATTTTAACTACTGTCAAAGAAAACATTTTGGAAATGTGCCATTTTGAATATCACTCACTTAACACAAATAGCAAGGCTGCACTTGCATGCAAATGTCACAGAATAAAAAATACAAATTGGGAGCGTTTCCATCGACTGCTTCGGACCAGTAAACTACGAGGCTACAGCATAGTTTGGTCGTACGTTGGCACTAAAGGGTGTGAACTATACGCTAAGAGGTTGTGAACTGGAAACAAAACAAGTCAGCCTGGTTATCTAACCATCTACGACAGAAAAATGGAGAGGTCTTCAGGATTTTTTTTCCGTCAGCTAATATTGGGCATGTTTCATGGTGTCTGGAGACAAAGACAAGCATTCACATATTATCGGTATATCCAATAGCGGAAACAGCTCAACAGTCATGTGATTAAATGTTTGCTATGTCAGAATTTATTTGGCAAAGGTGTTCCCGTGATCCATTTAGCACATCTACTTTTTTTGACAAAAGCACAAACCACCTGAAGCAAGCATAAAAACTAAATTTGTGGTTTCCCTTGTGATACTTCAAAATGTGCATAAGAATATGTGAATAAAAACACATCTGCTGGTAAGCTACTGACAGCACTTTTTGTCCTATATATTGTCAACACTTGTTGTTGGCAGTGAAATGAACATTTTCCAAGTTATAATCCTGTGTTCCTGTGTTAGGCATTTGTTTCACTCGTAACGTGCTAAATACAGTGTATATTGTACACCTCCCTCTGGTCTAACAATGTAGAGAGGCTGAAATGTTGGGAGGATAGCAGTCCTCTGCAGCACCCTAGCTCTGTATCTCTCTACAGCTCTGTATCGTGTTGCCATATTTGCGAAACAGCGACTTTGACATATCAAAATGTTTTTCCCCTGCGTTTTATGTGGCTGCATCGGACTGCAAACACACAAACAGGAAGGAGGCTATATCTCATCAGTGTTTTCTCCAGTCATGATGACAATTGCTGAGTTGGTCTATCTAATCCACATTGTATTTATGGAACATGTACTGTGCCTGATGCACTTTTACTTGACTACTTGTGGCTACATTTATTCCTGAAAATAAAATAAAAACAATAGTCAATGCAAATGAGTTAAACTGTTTAGCCACTATATATTAGCCACAACAACATATGTCCAGTATGTGCAAAATAATACTCACAAGGCTCAAAGTCAGCACGTCTTAAAAGCACTGGTCTAGTTTTACAAAGCGGTAGCGAGAAGGATATCCATCCCACATTTCAGCTAATACACCAATCAATACCTATTACATTCCTAGTTACCCACAGCTCTGAACAGGTCCTTTCTGCCCTGCTCCTTGTTGCGATGTGGATAAAACATACCAGCCTTCCTTAGAGCTCTGACAGCAGCAGCAGTTTCCCAACAGCAGGGGATAATCAATCAAAACCACTGTCTGAGATTTACAGAACAAAACCCATTAGTCTGTGCTCAAAGTATAAATCCATGTCCTGGTGAGCCCTGTACAACTGTCCTTTAGCTTTCAAAAGAATATTTGTCATCAGTAACAAATGCATGCTTCTTGGAAAGGTCTGATTGGCCTATTGGTATCTATAAAGACAAATTACAGCGTTGGCCCTAGTATTAGAGAACACTGACTTTAGACACTCATTCACCTCGCTAAGACTAATGCCAAGAGCTGGACAACACTTGTCTTGTGATGCATGTATAGTCCACTCTCGTCATATAATTCATTTTACACCAGCCAAGCCTGGCTTTTTCAACTCGGTTGTTCAGCTTTTTGGCAATTTTCAAAGCTTTCAGGTAGATAACATCTGTGGTAATAAGCTTTCTTTAATTACATTTTCAGTCAAATGCTGGATTCCCCCACAACCTTGTCAAGCTCTTTGAAGTGAACAGTTTGAGGTTTAGGGTTTTCTCAAACTGTTCACATTTTTAACACTTTTGAAAGCTGGCATCTCAAGGCAATGTTGGTTTAAAAGGTAACTTTTTCAACTTGGACTCTATTTTCCCATGTTTTTGTGCCTAACTGACTAATAGGGACAACAATTTCTGAAATTGGTTCAGTATTGAGCCAGAGCGCTCACAAGCTACAATGTAATCCTATTTGGGGCAAACTGGCACCGTCATTTATGTCCACTTAAAGTGATTATTTTTACCATGACAGGCTCTGATTGTTAGTGTAAGTGTCTGACATTACGGGAAGAGTCTCGCTCAAGGAGACGGCTCGTTCTGAAATCTGGGGAGGTGACATGTTGCTGGAAGACAACAGAGGAATATTGGAATAAATCCATTTGTTGTGTGAGTAAAGCAAAGTGCAGCGTTATCTAAAATAGTTTCAGTGTCATGACTGAATATCTAGATGATGACTTTGATGGCTGCCCGTATGTATTTGAGTCAGATTATATACGGATATTCATATTTCACAAGACTTCTTGACTAAGACTTGGACAGGATAACAAACAGAACAGATCAAGAGAAACATAAGAAATACCTTATTCAGACACTTATAATAACAATCTGAGCCTGTCGGTGGCAAAAACAAGCATTTTTAGTGGGCGTACCATTACATTGACACTGCTCACTTACCCTAACAGCTCATGGTTGCCAGTTAGTGTTATCCCTCAATACTGGACCAATTTCAAAAATCGTCCCCAATTAGTCACTTAGACACAAAAACACGAGAAAATAGGGTCCAGGTTTAAAAATACTGAAGTTATCCTTTAATGATTTACATTAAATGAAAGTAGAAGTCAACTTAAAATAACTGTCTCTCATTCTCTCATGACTTCACAAGTATTGATTAAACTGTTATTGATTATCCAAACATCAACTTGGGCAGCTGTTGAAGGAATTCATTAGTTGGGTGAGGCTAAAATGAATTAAGAGGCATATTTTGCCTTCCATCCTTCTGTGCACTTGTTTGCTTCTGCGTAGCTGTGGCTGAGCTCCCGAGGTCCATGTTAAAAGGGGGCATGACCACCCGCTGTTATGCTAAGAGAGACTTCATTACCAAGCTAATGAACACTGCTAATCTGCAGAGAACAGACTCACTGTTTCTATCATCACTCAGATGTGATGGAACTTCTGCAAGTCTGACTTTAGGAGATAGGATGCATGCGTATAGCCTCCTGCATACTGAAAGCATGTTTAAGAATGCAGAGGGTTTAGGCAACCATATGAAAAAATGAGCACAATGTTAATATTTGACAATGTCCAGCTAAATAAAGCATCACAAATGTGCAAAAACCTCAAGACAAGAGTTGGAAAAGTCACATTTTTTTTCACATACTCCAATTATCTCTCCACTTCTGAAAGAAAGTGCAGTCTGATTGCATGATGTCATGCTTGTTTGATGTTGGTTCAGATCCCACTCGTCTTGCCTGGAGACATGCTAGTGTACTTCGTGTGCCAACTAAACAAGACCTAGTCATGTGCGAACTTCCATGACCGCAGCCATGAACAGGAAAATAAATCAGTGAATCTTTAATGAACCATATCATCTCTTTCCCCTGCAGCAGTGAAGGCCTCTTCTGTGGTACGTTTTGTGGCGTGACTATGGCTTATTAACTCTATTAGCTCGGGAACACTTATGGCTGCTCCTTCTAAAGAAGCTATTCATTTGTAGCTAGCTCATTAACGTATTAATCTCTAAAAAGACCCACAGTGGCATATTAGACTACTATCTCTCCATTAGGGAGAGAGAGGAGACTCCAAATGTCTCTGCATCAAAAGGTAGAACAGTATTTTATTTGTCTGTCTGCTTCCATGCAGCAGTCTTATCTGAGTCTCTGGCAGAGGAGGCGCAGTCTTTTCTGTTCTAGCCGTTTTTGCAGATCTGGAAAAACAAGGAGAAGCGATGTTATTTTTTCTGATACTGAATGTGAATATACAGGAAAGGTTTGCTTTTATGAAATCTTAAAGGAGTTTAGCATGGAACGTGGGAGATTTGAAAGCTTTCCCACTGCTACACCTTTTGGACTGCAGCATAGTGCTGTTGCTGCTGAGGCAATCTGCCTGACAAAAGGTGTGAGAAGTCATAAAAACAAGCAGGTTATCCATCTCGGAGGAGGAGGAGGAGTAAATGCATGGATAAACACTTCCTGCGATTGAGCCCGAGGGATGTGCCGTGAAAAAAAAAAGTGTGAATCGCACAGCCATGAAAGTACAATTCTCTTTTGGTAACAAACACCATCTGTCAGGAACACTGGTGAGCTCATCAAGAAAGTGAAGACACCCCCGGCATTGCTCACACACTCTGCACTTCAGTGACTGAACCTCTCTATTAGCACAAAGCCATTGGCGACAATTGTTTCGCTTTGCCATCCTGTCAGAGAACATAATAATCTAAATATGACAAGATGGAAAGATTTAAGAGTGGATCAGTGTGCTTCTGTTATTCTTGAGCAGAAGGACAAATATATTAACTTTTCTTGTCTTTCCTAACGTGGCCCAAGGAAACAGCTGGCTGTAAGTGTGTGTGTGCTTGTGTGTGTGTGTAAACCTGACCCCAAGGGAAGTAAACTCTGAACGCTATTTTAAATCCACAGCTGCTAGTTTTGTGGATTTTTTTTTTTCTAAAAAAAAAAACGAGTGCAATGTAAGTTTCGAATTTTACTTTACCTACTCTACGCACGCACACACAGTAACACACATTCAAAGACATGTAGAGGTATATGGCATGAGAAGGCTCCAATCAGCAGATTTAAAATTTAAGGCTGAAGGGCACCAGAGCAAAATCTGCACTCCCCATCTATCAACGTCCAGTGTAATATGCAGTTTATAGTTTTGCTATGCACAGTTGTATAAAACACTTCGTTTCCACCACTCGACTGCATAGTACTGCATAGATTACGACCCTGAACCTGACCTTGATGCGGCGATTCAACTTTGACATATCTGCCTCGTAATGTTCTTGGGTTTGCCTGTTGTGTGTTTGTACCTGTCATGGAGAGACCTTCTCTCCAAAGCCCAAAAGGCCATAAAGGTGTGCAGCAGCTGTTCACCCTGGCAGAGGAAGCACATTCCTGACATGAATGGCTGCTTGGGCAGGATATGGCCAACCTACACCAGTGTTAGCAGGATTACACTGGATCGGCCCCGAGCCCGCCGCAGCCTGCTGTTGCCGTGGACACAACACACACCTGCCTTTCATGTCGGAAAACTCGCATGATGGGGAGAAGAGTGGAGATTAAGGGTGATGTGCTGTGAGTTGGGGTCTGAGAGAGGACACAAGGTCAGAGGTAGAGGTGTTTTGAGACAGTTGCGACAAAGGAGGGGTAATACCATAGAACATTGTAATGTGATGCTTCAGTACAAGATGTGACAGAGGAATGGTAGTACGGCTAACATGAGGATTTAAAATGTTAAAGGCTGAGGTTCAGAGAAGGCGATTGCAACATACAAACCTATGATTCAATCTACCGTGAGAGATGGGGGTTAGGAGGGCGGGCTGGGGATTTGGTGCTTGTGTACTCTGCCAGGTTGGGTAGAACCAATCCCAGCCCCTTGATCTTCCCATCCTAGGTCCCGGACTGAGCCGGGGCCCCTTGGGACTGGCGTGCGCAGAGGCCCGGCTGGCCAGCAGATGTATTGGCTGTGTCCCGGTGCGGATATTACCAGTAGGACTGCCATTTCCCCTTAGCCTTTCATCTGGAGCTCAAGGGGCTGAGCGAGAGCTCCGCGGGGCAGAGCGGAGTTGGAGAAGAAGGAACAAGAGGATCAGAGACGGCTTTGCTGGGCAGGAAGATGGTCTGGTTTGCGGATGGATGTGGGAGGAGTGAGTCACGTTTTCACTCAGATATGCAGAGTCATCTATTTGTTCTATCTGACGTTGTGACATTGCGTAATTTTCTCAACACAAAATCTGTGAATGATTTTGAGAAATTTCAGTATCATTCCCTATGAAGTGAATAAGAGAAGGACACCCTTCAAACAGAGCAAATACAGGGATAATCCTTTAAACTAATATGTGCCCATGCCCATTTGTTAGCACTTTAACTACCTGACAGATATTCAGTTTTATTATAATCACTGTATCACACATTTTTATTGTACATATTCGCATTTGTAATCAACTGTCTCCCATTTCCCACTGCGCCCATCCATCCCTTTTTATATACCATCTTCCATCTCCCCTCTCAGTGATCTACTCTTTCTTCCCAGCTTGGCATATTCTGCCCCGTGGTTTTTATGGCACTTTGAGAGCATATTAGCTTGAAGCGCTCCCCAGGCACGTGGTCATCAGAGGAGAGTGGTTCTCATTAGCCAGCATCATCGTTTCCTTTCCTTGCAGTATCAGTGAGGCCTTTATGATTGAACCTCTCCAGCACACCTTTGGGACGTTTGGAAACACTAAGGATCTCTGGTGTGGCAACAGGTTATAAACTAAAGGAAGTGGTGGGAGTTACTACCTCGGAAGTGAGTGAAAATTATACATAGAAGTCAGCGTTTTGTATGGTTGCCATGTTTACCAGCAGAGGAACAAGGAATGCTCGTGACTCAGTGCTCTGATACCGTATAGCCACATAAAAGACAGAAGGAGCTGTTATTCACTAATATAACAAGAAATCCTTACAACATGTGCAGGTTTCCAAGCAGTAAATCACATTTAAAAGATGCTGTCCAGACTCATAAAGTGTTCTTTATTGAGAGCAGCAAATTCAATGGATATGAGTTGAGTTTTATTGTGTGCAAAACACCTTCCACCTCAGTCCCCAGTCAGGCTTCGACCAAACGTTTGGGCTGTCATCGGGGCCAAATTTAATCAATGAATTTGTGGAAATATTTTGTTGCTGGCTGCACACACTGACAGTCAGACCTACAGCTGAGGCGACTTAGTGATGGCCCTAGTTTATTTGGGCTGCTTTGTTAATGCACTTCTCTGCTGGGGGTTGGGATGGGGATTGGATGGGAGGCATGTGTGGGGTGGCTGAGTGACCCCCTTGACTTTCTTGACTCGCCTGGAGCCCAGCCCTGGCTACTAACACAGAAACTGGCATTCCTGCTGTAACACAGCACTGAGCAAATAAAGGCAGACATTCCACTGATATTGAAAAATACAGTAGGAGGATAAGCAGGGATGAGTCTGATCCTCTTTGTCTCAGCTCAGCCTGGTATGCAGGGTGAAATACAGACTAGGCGAAGGGGAGAAAGCGTGGAAGGACTCGGGATGGGATTTTCCCAGACAGGTACTTCTACCTCAAACTTATACGATGCAAACTTTTGCTTTAAAGCTGCAATCAGAGTATCTGTTTCGGATGGCAGAGGTGCATTAGCATCACCTGAGTGGTCAGATAATGGAGGTTGGTTGCAATCAGCCAATTTTTGTATCGACTACCTGCAGTGCGAGTCTGTCTGCGGCTTTATAAATGTGTGTGCATCAAAGAGCCGCGCATGCAAGACAAGTCACTTCATTAAAGGCCTATCCTATTGACCAGCAATGAGAGCGACAAAGCCCTTCTCTCTTATCCATAATTGATGTGGCAATTAGAGCTGAACCTGGAACAGACTGTCAGGCCTGGGGACTGGGAGAGGGCTGACCTCTCGCTGCTTCAGCTGATTACAGATCAGACAGGAAGGGCCACTGACGGCACGCTTGGAGCAGCGTTCTGAGTAATTTCATTCTAAAACTGCAGTCAGTTATGCAACCAAAGAGTTTACATCAAAGTATTTGACTCACCCCCACAAAATCAAACATTTATAACATCGCAACTTTTTTTTTTTCCTATCCCTCATAGATTTCTGACTTTGAAGTTGAAAAGACAAGCATCACTTAGATCAGTTTAATTCAGAGGAGGCTAGTCACATGGAGCAACACAAGACTGCATTCTAGTCTCTGCATTTTACTTTTGAGTGGGCGCTGCTGCTGCTGCTGCTGCTGCTGCTGCTGCTGCTGCTGCTGCTGCTGCTGCTGCTGCTGCTGCTGCTGCTGCTGCTGCTGCTGCTTAGTGTCACTGAGCAGGTAGCACCCTAATAATAGTTTACACACTAAACACACACTAAAGCTGCTTTTCCATACTTTGGCTCCTACAGCCCCAAGTGTCACTTGAACATCAACAGCAACCTCTGAAGGGTTTGGATTGGATTCTCGATACTCAAGGCAAGAGCGCGAGAACAGGTGGAAGTATGCAACTTGAGACTTCTGTACTGCTCGGCTGATTCCAGTGGATCCATGTGTGAAATGTTATGTCACACAGTGAGAGTGTCTCTTGACTGCTACTTCCTCTTGACTGTAATGGATGATGATGCAGTGTGCACATGCTGTGCACGCGCCATGCATGCACCGTGCATGCGTGTGAAAAAGCAAAAGAATAAGACTGCGTGTTCATCTGTGCATCCTTCACACTTGTCTGTCCACAAGGACGACCTGACACCTGCCAATGCAATGAGGTATCTGGCGGCTGAGTGCACGCAGGTGTTGTGTTAGGTGTGTGTGTGTGTGGGGCTGAACTAGAGGTCGACAGTAGTGGGTTTTGAAAGGACGATATAATAACGATTGGAGTTTGGAGAGGAAAAAAATACGATAACCATTGTATAGGCCGATATCTTCTTTATTTCTGCAGCAGCCTAATCTGCTAAATTTGCATATGTTTGAAAACAAATTAGTTTTTTGTCCCTCTGAATTTAATCATTTGTGAGAAAATATCCTCAAGAGTGATTTGCTGGATTTCATTATTGAAAAATTTTCTATATATTTGCGATGGGCGATGCACTGTTCTGCGGCTTACAGTAGGACTGACCAGGATTACTTCTGTTATGCGCCTCGTACACTCTTAAATGCCACTCTTGCAAACCGTTAATGTTGGTGCATATTCCTGGGGTAAGGAGGATCTTGTGAAGTGTGTGGTTTCATTTCATTTCATGAAAGGTTACGTGGCTTGATCATGTGGAAGAGAGAATGCCAAATTGTTACAGGAAGCAAGTTAAAGTATCAATGAATGTTTTCTTTTCCTCCCTGTCTGCCTGTCTTGTATCTGGGACAAACAGTTGATAGTGTTGGGTTATACTTTATATTCGAGAGATAACCCCCCACCCCACTGTGACGTTTTGTATGGAGCCTCAATGCAAAACGGTGATGTATGTCCCCGCATGACTGGTGGAGGCTGTGCAGCCATCAGCCTCTATCACAGCCCAGTCCCACGGATAATGATAGTTTGTAAAACATCTTATTGCCGCAGATTAATCGGTCTACCTCTACACTAGGTTTGTCTCAGTATTCAGTGTTACTGGTGTTATACAGTGGTTGGGCATACATGATTACATTACTTACCCACAGCCCCCCACCATTGTTTTCACTTTTTTATAGAAATAAAACCCAACCTGAAAGTCTCAGCACAGAGCAGTAGGACTCGTATTTCACACAAGGGACAAGGGAGCATTGAGATGAGGGCAGAGGTTTTGGTGGAAAGCAAAAATGCTTATTTGGCTATACTTTGGATTCAAATCCAATGCTATAGGGGAACCATAACATTAATATGATAATTACCATGCGGAGGACGGAGTGCTCACAGACGGTGTGCACGACGCAGCGGCTCCAGGTGGAAACCTGCAGCCTTGCAGCGAAAGCTGGACCTGAGAGGCCGGACACACAGCCATGATGGTAAAGATAAAAGTAAGCGCTCTACATATATTGAGTGCCATTTTTTTCTTGTGAAATGTCCGGTGTAACTAGTTGTCACAAGTTTATTAACCGATGGGAAAATGTTCTCACCGTCACATCTCTGATCTAGACTCAACACTGATATCATCCAAAATGTGTGTTCTTTGGGGAATGTGGTGGGTGCATCTGTGTGCGACGTCTGAAGCTTTAACTTCTGTCTTGCATAGAGGCTGCTCTCTCCTCAGGAGTCCCCTCCATCTTGAGAATCGGTCACATTGGCTGGTAGAGGTCACTGTCCTCCCAGGGCCCCTTTCGCCTATTTGTTTCTGTGTGTATGTGTTTGTGAGTGTATGTGTGTGTGTATAGGGGAGTAAATCTTAATCTTGCCAAGCAGCTTAATAGTCTAGTACAGCCAAGAATCGCACTGGGCAGATTCCATTGCACTGATCCCTGCTCTGAGGTTGCCATGCTGTTCTGCCCGTTGCTAGGTTAGCTGTGGGCTAAGATGTGTTCCCCACTGGTGCCCCTGTATTTTTTGCCCCTTTAGCCCCTTTAGTGGCCTGCCAGAGACCCTGTACCCAAGCCCTATATAGGTTGCCTGTGAACCAGAGGGACAGTTCCCAGAGAAGTGTGTGTTACTTAGATTACGCAATAGGGAGATTAGTTTGACGGGGCGAGGAGCCCCTGCCCGACATGGCACCACATAAAGAGAGAGTTGTGGACAAAAACAGCACAGAGATGGATGGCTAGTAATGAACTGTGTGAATGCATCCTTCCCCTTCTCACTCCACCCTCTAACCTTACCCCTCTTTGTAAGACAGGGTGTGTGAATGGAGATAAGGAAAGGTTGTGAGTGCTTGGGAAGGTAAATGTCTGTGAGACAGTGAAAAGAGAAGCCTTAAAAGAACATAGTGGCCCAGAGAGTTTTAGCATTCTCCATCTGTACCAAAAAACGTCTGGACACCCGTGATCCATAGCCTACAAGAGCAACATCAGTCTTTTATTTGTGTCCAAAGGTCTGATCGGAGGCTGATGGATAACTCCGTGTCCTAGTGATGCTGGCTTTACCAAAAAATAAAAAGAGACTCTTGGTGTGTATGGGACTCTTTGTGCATTCAAGTCTTGCACTGTGTTGAAATGATGATAATGTCTCAACCAAGGACTCAGGAGTAAAACTGGTCACTGAATGGATGTTGGTTTAAGGCCTCTATGAATCAATATTGTATAACACAAAGAGGCCAAAGTTATCCGAAATTGCTGGGTAAAATCTACAATCATGAAACATTAAAACATCTTTGAAATATGTGCTTATACTTAAAGGGAGTAGTGGAACTACATCTGTGTCCCCTCTCCCTCTTCACTTGGGAAACAGAGCTCTCAAAGGGATGGATGGCAGGCAGCAAATATCTGTCAAGGGTCACACATCATCAGGTTGGATCAGAGGAGAACGCTCTGTCCCTGTTAATGACGGAGACTAACGGTACAAATCATTTCTACTCACTTCACTGCATTTTGTAAACGGTGAGCTGACAGCTCGCCCACGCTTCAAAGACATATTGGCTATTGCATAAAGATCTTGTTTTACAGCAAATAAGGATTGATCTAGCAAGTCAACGGTGTCGTAATTCAGACGCTTGGCAGAGCTGTCAGAGGAGAGGAACAGTTGCTCGTGTTCACAAATCTTGAACTTATGCTGGAACAAAGCGCACGCTGTGGAGAGGGGTGACTCGGCAATCACATATCGTCTCACTTCAAGACCAAACGCCATGTTCGACGGTGTGTGTGCATGCTTACATTTATGTGTCGGCCTGTGTGAGTGGTAAAAAAGGTGTCAAAGGTCACCTCTCTTAATGAAATGTCGCCGTGAGGTAGATCCAGCAGCCTTGTCAAAACCCAGGCCCATGAGCTGCTTTACAACCCCCCCACCCCCTGCATCCGTCTCCCATCAACTGCTTAGCAGGGAGAAGACCCTGAAGGTCAAGGCAGGGAGAGACGAAGATGGTGAGAATGAAAGTGAGGAGGAGGAAGTTACTGACCTCCACCCACCTCCACCACACTCCCTTGATGCGCCATAAATCAAACCTCCGCTTTCTGACCATCTCTATAATTGTACACAGCAGGTAGAGGAGTGAAAACTGCCACGGCTGCTTTACAGCACATGTAAAGCAGGTCAAAGTCTTCTATTTACACATGTAACATCTATGTGGGGTTAAGTTACACAGTTGGTTACAGTATAATTAAACTCAGGGGCTACAACACAATTCTGGGCCGATCTTAGTTTGAAAAAAAGAATCACAACTGAATTGAATAGACACATGTTTATGTTTGGCTATAAATCACAGCTGAGCATGGAGAAGCTGCCTTGTCATCTTGATAGCGTATAGTGTGGCAGCTTGCTAAGCCCCAGCATACAGTAGCACCATTCCTCACTGGATTACAGCCCTGCAGCTAGTGTTCAACCCAGGAGTCCCATGCAAGCTTGCACAACACACCAGACACACACACACAGCAAAATATTCTCATGCAACCGTTCATGTGATATCTTATGAAAAGGTTATTCATCCTTTTGTGGTTGTTTTCCTTTGAAAGTCCATCAACACTGTCAGTTTCCGCTTGATACATGCATACAATCTTTTCAAAATAAACTTCCATCTTAACAGGAAACAACTTCCTTAGGCTTAGGCAACAAAACTACTTAGTTAGATGTAGGAGAAGATCATGATTTGGCTTAAAATAACTGACTGAAGTGACGTATGTAAGTGACGTGACAAATCAATGTTGGCTTCCTGTTTTATTGGGGACATGAACACTGGTGTTCTGGGTCAAAGTCCAGCGTTTTTTGACCCACCCATCCACCCCAACTTCCTCCCTACGCAGCAGTTTGTCACTCATTGTACTTCCTGGTTCACAATTACGTGAATTACACATGAACTGATTTCGTGGGATATACTGTGTACGATTTACAATGCATTACTAGCTAACGGTGTAGGAAAACAGTCTGTACACAGCCATGCATAACACATAATTTCTTAGTTTAACTCATTGGATTTGTCAATAAACTCTTTGCCCTGTTTTCCCAGTACTGCTTCTCCCAGCATGCTTTTGTGTGTACTTGTATGTTGCGTGCATTTGTGCTCTCTGTGTGTGTTCTTGTCTACAGTATGTGTGACGCGTTGAGGAAAAGAGAGATAAAATCTTATCAGTTGAAGACAGAGGGGGGACTGTTTGAGAAGAGTTTGGTTCTTCCCTTTGCTTAGGTCTGACGATTTAATCTGTGTGGCAGCAAGTGTGCTGGCTAACCAAAAGAGGAGATGAGAGGAGGAAGGAGAGAAAGGAGGAGGAGGAGGGTAGCGGTAGAAAACTGACATGGTCCCTCAGAATTTTTCCAGAGACATCATGGTCAAGACGTTGTGTTATTCCTCCCACTCACCTTCCAACCCTTATTCCTCCCTTCCTCTCTCCCTCCCCTCCCATCCCTCCTTCCTCTTGGCTGGAGCCCGAGGTCCACCTCCTCTTCAGTGCTGCGGCCCAGCTTGTTAGAAGCAGCTGTTGTTGCTCCTCGGCCAGTGGGAAATGGAGGCTCCTCCAAGCACACGATCTGCCCATCTGGAGAGGCATTAGTGGCAGAACCATTTCTCACACATACAGCCAACACAGAGGTCAACAAGGTGTCAGAAGACAGAACATCCCTCTTTAACAAGCTGGGGTTGAGCTGCGCTGCTTCCTTGTGCCGTTACTATATATCAGTGTTGGATGTTCACATGTACAAAGTGACATGATCCCCCATCCTCTCCCACTCCATGACCCTGTCCACTTCAGGCTTTAATGATAAACGAGAGCTACTACCGTTCTTTATACTAGCACACACGTACACAGGCATATTTACACACTTCTTCCGAGACGTCTTGTACAGACCTCTTAGTACTCCGTTTCTATTTGTCTCTTGGGTTTCTGGCACCCTGTTTTTCTCTGTCACTGTTTGTTGCCCATTATAAAGCTTTTTACCAATCAAATCACATTAGTCTTTTACTGGTGGGGACCATATGTCATTGGCTGTTGTCGTAATGGGTGAAACATGTCGATGTGCCATTGCGCAGCCTTGAAGTCGCCCGAGGTGACTGATTCCATCTGCCTTGATAGGAGTGACGAAGGATCTTCATCCTCATACTGAAAAACCACACTAACTGTTTTCCTCTTCTAACCACCTCTGTCATCTTTCGCTCCTTTCCACCCTCTGTTTTTCTGTCTCACTTGTTCTCCCATTTTTACCACACCACATTTGGGGGATTTACATATGAGCCAGCATAGGAAGCACAGCTTATCTGCTAACAATGTCTCATTATGACAACAACCTCACATTTTTTATCCTCCTGCTCTCCTGCTTATTCATTTCTTTGTACCTCAAGTTGTTGCATGCTTTTAGGGACTTCATACAATACGCTTTTTCTCACGTTACTGTTCTATTTTATAACTTTAATGAAATTATTTCCAACTATTGCTAAGTGGTATGGATAAATGTATTACCTGATAAATCCATCCATCCATTGTCTGGAACCACTCATCCTTTTCACAGTCTTGAGCCATTCCCAGCTGACATTGGGTGAAGGGGGTACATCCTGGACAGGTCGCCAGACTATCGCAAGACACAAAGAGACAGACAACCATTCAAGCTCACATTGACATCTATAGGCAATTTAGTCAACAGTTAACCTAACCTGTATGTCTTTGGACTGTGGGAGGAAACCAGAGAAAACCCACGTTAACACGGGCAGAACCATACAGAAGGGTCCCAAACCGGATTAGAAACTGCAACTATGTGATAAATGTTGTAATCAAATTATAGCTCATGTTAATATTATCACCACAAAACATTTTTATGAAGTGTGATGACATTTAAAGGTGTGCTGCTTGGCGTGGCAAGGATGTTGCTCCACTCTCTTCGGTCCCCAAGTTTCGGTTGCCAATCCACTTACGGCCATAATCTCTCTCATGTCCAGACCTGCATCAGATAGTTTCTGAATGGTGGTGCTGTGGAGGCAGTGCTTAGTGTATTTCTGCTGCGTTCCTGCTTGCTTGAGTATTCTGGGCAACATTGCTGAGTTTCCTCTTTACACAGCGCTGCATGTTGTTTAGCAGGTGGATTTTTTTTCAATCCACTCCCGCATACAAGTTCATCTTACATGTTTCTACCTTGTAGCAGGTTTTGGTAGCTAACTTTGTATCTGTGACCTGTTTCGTATTGGTGGAAGTGATCCCCCTTAACCCTGTCACTAAGCAACCCTGACAACACGTTAGCCTCAAGCTGCCTTTACATGATACGAAATTTGCTCTTCGCTCACCGTGAGGTAGGGTGCAGAGGCAGTGAACAGTGCAGGCATTATTTGTCATCGAAAAGTGCGAAAAGAAGCTACTTCACTGTTTCTAGGCAACAACAGCAGTTGCAGCTGTTATCTCATTTGGTGTGCTTTGAAAGGTCAAAGTTGAAATATTTTGAACTTTAAGCACAGCTTTCAGTGGCAGTTTCAAGCAGTTTGCTACGCCAAGGGTAGTGCTTCCGTCAGGCTGGGTGGCACTGTTCTCCCCATAGGAAAACAAAGGCACAGCCAGCACAGAGCAATTTTACCGTTGATCAGTTAAAACAAGTTAAACTAAAATACAACTTGGCTTTTATCAAAAGTGTGTGAGCTCTGTGTGGATGTTGTTGTTTTTTTTCCTTGACCTGAAAAACTTTGAGTGTTTCCCCACATGCTGAGAACCTTATCATGGTAAATCTGCCAAAATAAATGTTTGTTTTAATAGTTTATTTTGAATTGATTCATAATTTTGTGTTGTTTTTCTCCAAAATTAATATGAAATAATGCATTATTGCACTACGGACAAATTCAGTGTAAAACGATAACTGTATCTTAAATTTGACTGCAATAGTCTTGGAGCGTTTAACTGTTGTTATTGTACAACAGATGTTTTCATCTGTTTTCAGGACTCCAAACCACTGATGGTTTTGCCCACAATGTCATCTTTAAGAGTAGTTTAAATCTATTTATAAAACATATTCTCATCTTAAACTGATTTGGGTACAAGTCACAGCAGGAGCACATGAGAAGAGCTCAGGAGTAGTTTTTTTCCAGGCGTGTCCTCCATTTCATTGTGGAGGATACTGGAACATTTTCTGTTGAGATACATTAGCTCTTGTACATGTTCTGGGTCTTTTCCAGCATCTCCTCCTGGTCTAATGAGTTCAGAATACATCTTTAGGGCATGTAGAGTGTTGAGTGAGCTTTGGTTTATTTACAAATGAATAGGCATTTGACAGTAAATGAGACATACAGTAAATTACACAGATAGCTCTTTCATTTCTTCTCTTTTATGCCCCTCCCAGCTGGTGGCACTCTAGGCAGTCTCCTAGCCCGACTAAGAGATTGCCTAGGGTTTGCCTTAAAACAGACCTGGTTAGATGATTCATTTAATGAGTATTGACTGTCAGCCTTGTAACTTCATTTTATTGTCTCCAATTAAATTTTAGTTCAAACACATTCCAACACCACAATGCCTACATTTATATATGAAAAAAAACACTTTAACAAGTTGGCAGGTCTGTTGTCTATGTGTGTCTATTGGTTGTTCTGGCAAGGCCGTGCTCCATTAATTAGCTAGTTGGTTAGCCCACAGTGGAGTCGTATTAGTGTTGTGTTGGCCCATTCAAATACTGTTTTCTGACATGTCCCTGATGAGATGCAGCCCATTTCCATCGAAACAATAAAAGCAATCTGATTTGTGATAAGTGATGTCTTTGTCTATTGTCTACTGGAACAACAAAAACCATTGGCACGGAAAACTCTCCCCTCTCTAGAGCCCTGCCGAGCCCTATTCACACATGCAAACACATGCACGCATACAAACCCAAGTGCACAGTCGGGATGGGCTGATATGCATTCTCAGTTTTACAAGAGAATGTATTCTTAGGTTTACACATTTGATCATGCCAGGTGTGAAAGGAAAATAATCTTATTGGGTCACCTCTTTAAAAGAGCAATACGTTATGTTCTTTTATGCTGGCAAAAGAGTGATTTAGTTAGGTGTTCAAAGCTCTTAGCGTGGAGTGCTATAAATTTTCACATTTTATATGGCTATAATATCTGAAAACTTATCACACACCTGGCTGTCAAGTTGCTTGACAGTCAAGTCAACACACGGGAGGCCATAACTGTATTTAATTAGACAACGGCATTCTAGATAGATCAGTTTTACACACGCAAGTGGGACTCACTGCAAACACGGCCTGTTTTTGTGACCGTGACAGCTTAAAAAGACATTTTGATGCTGGGCTTCGGCACTGTCAGTACTCTGATAGTAGTTATCACAGCCCACAGTCAGTCTATCATTCACCCCTGTCTCTGTTCGTTTCTTTCTGTATCCTTTGGGACAAGCTCTCCCTGATTTCAGCCTGTCCCTCTCTAGAAACTCACATAAGTCTTGCAGAGCCCCTAAATCCTTCCCTTGCAAGGTAACTGGTTTCTTGTAATGTCACAAGATCACGCAGGATCAAATATCACATGAAAATCTACGGTGTCAGGCTTCAAGTAATGCGTATGTGTCTGGCAAGCCAGACCACAAACTAATCAGCATCCTGCAGGTAGCTGCTGCATGCTACGGGCGTAGTGTGTGTGACTTGACACCCAGAGGTGACTGTTAGGGTAGGTGCTGCAATAGCATCAGTTATATCAAAATTGGAGAGTATTTCTTTATTGAAAGAACAGTTTCCAATGTTGGCTTCTCAGATAGTTTTGTGTAACAAACCACATGGTGGGGCCTGGTTACCTAACTCCTGTACATAGACACAAACTAAATGTTTGACACTTGCGATGCAGATTTACTGAGAGTGTGTGGTGCACTTTGTTGCGCTGAGGGTGGTAAATTGTCTCATTGATGCACTTAGTTGGGATGGGTTGGGTCCAACGGGGATCCATGCAGAGGAGTGGAAAAGAAGGATGGGTGATGAGCAGAAGGAGCTGTTTCCTTTTGATTTTAGAGACATCAACACACTGTCGGATCCCAGAGAGACGTGAGATGAAGAGAGGGAAGAGATGAGTTCAGAGCCGGCGGTGACGATGAAGTTTGATAGAGACTGGAAGAACAGTAAGGGGTAGACATGATTGAATTTGGAGTTCACCAATGTCAGCAGAAAAGCATTTGTGTGTGTGTGTGTAACTTTATATGTGTGTTTGTGGGGGACTGTGATTAAAATGGGTGCTTAAAGTCTCACCGACCCTCATCACCCTGATTTATCTCTGATTGGCTGTAATGACACAGATAGGGCTGTCCATCATCTGCTGCTGGAGATTAGACACCCAGTCGGTCCTCCATCATGATCATATGTGTGTGGAGAGTTCAGTTTTTATTTTGCTGTGTCCCATCGGCCAGAAAATAACAGTGTATGCGGCACAGGTTTTAGACAAAAACATCCGGTAGCTGAACAGTGAAACAGTGGCACTGTAAATGCATTTTTTTATGTCATAAAGCACTATTCAAAATGAATTATCTGTGCTTTTGATTAAAATACCCACAGCTGTGTTTGTTCTGATTTACATACTCTATGAACTCTCTTAAAGTGTAACAGACATAATTATACAGAAGTCTGATTGTTTTTGAAAACCCTTGAGATGAGATGGTGGGAATGATGATTGGATGATGATAAGCCCCTTATATACAATTTTACAAGCCCAAAGCACTCAGAACATTAAAGCAGATTACCATGATTACAGTGATGAGCCAAACCATTTATCTCTGTCTGTTTCTCTCTTCCCTCTTCTCTCCTCCTTTCTGTGTCTGTCTCTCACAGCACACACAGAAGCCTCCAGCGAAGGGAAGCCCATAGGGAGAAGGCCCGGAGGTGACAGCACATACGAGAACCCTTCCAAGCCCCCCTCGGTGAAGGTGATAGGGGGTTCGCCGTCGGCCAGCTGGGCACGGCCCTGCAGCCTCGCACTGCTCTTTGCTGCACTTTGTTTGCAGTGGACCTTGTTCTGATGCCGTCTGTGAATCCCCCACTGCCCCCTTTAGGAACCACACTCATGCACAGAGACACTCATATCATATACATATCATGCATAGCATCTTTACTCCCTGTCCTCAGCATACTTGGATGCATGGTGATGATGGAAATGGAAGGACGAGATGTGGAAGAGAGGAGGACAACGTTGTAGGAGACTGTATCCTGCAGCATCGCCGATGTGGGTGTTTGCACAAGCTAATCTCATGCACGCTCATCTACAAAGATTTGCTTCTTCTGGGTTGTTTTGGGGCTAGACGTTTGTGTACACAAACACCAATACAGCCCCACCACTCACACAAAAAAAACACACCCTGTGTGGCTCAGAACGGGACTGCATCATTCAGATTTTACTTAAAAGCGCTTTACACATATAGTGATTCACATACACGTTTTACAAATCTTCTTTCTCTGCTGTTGGTTTTTACTCATCCTCATCACGGCCACTACACCATTTGCCAGCCAGGCGGAGGAAATCAGCTCATTTGAAAACTCGACTCATTTTCTTTTCGAGGATTAAGGAATGCATGATAGATTGATAGATCAATCCCAGGTGCCTGGCCCAGAACAGCAGATTTGATATACTCTAATGACTGTGTACCTTGGTGGGAATTAGGATGTAATGAGTTCACAGGTAGAGCACGGGCACTCTTGCACGGCTGAACACATTGTGCAGACAAAACTAGGTGTGTATAGTATGTAAATGTATATAGGTGGAAAGATGTGATCGAGTGTATGAGGTTCTGAATCGACAGAAAGCTCTTAACTGACTGAGCTGAATGGGGTTATCTCTTCTTTTCTCTTAGCTATGAATGCTTGTCTGCTCCATACTACATATAAAATAATGCAAAAAAAAAAACTATAGAGCCACCTATAGAGATTTAATATCTGTAAGAAATAAAGCAGGAATGCACATTTTCCAATTTAAACCATTGACATAAATGGATACATTTTGGATGTTTGAACAAAGCCTGTACATTGTTAGTTTTACTATTGTTTATTGTGCATCCAGTTTTGTGTGTTTGCTCGTTGAATTGCACATTAATGCATGTATAACCTACCAAGTTATCAAAATTGTTATGGCAGGATCAGGCCCTTCTTTGGGAAGCATCAAAACCTCATACATCGCCTTTTCCAGTACGTCTCGGTGACAGATCTTCCTCTCTAAAATGATGGTTTGGAACTTGAAAACAAGAGGAAAGCTGGGCTGCAGATCCAACACGTGCAGATTAAAACACACACAAAAAGATATGTGGAATATTTTTTACAAAATTGGGTGCATCTATTGTCCGGTAGCCGTTGTGTCACTCTTCAATCTTTATGGATTTGTCATACATTTTGCCATATAAGCTCTAATGTCTCTTCACTCACTCTTAAGCAGACCATTCCTTGGAATTCCAACAGAATAAAAGCAAATCCTTCTTTGTTTTAAATGATTCCTCACAGGGATGGAGCAAAAGGGAAGTTCAACAAAAAACTGTGTGTGACTGCTATAATGGCTTCCTCTGTATAGCTGTTTTCTCTCTTGGATGGTTTATGTACTGGTACATTAAAGTACCTGCGTGAATGAGGATGAATGTATGGTCAATGCAACGCAGATGTGGTATTATAATGCCTAAAAGCTACGCAGATACAGTATCTAAGCTAAATACTGTGGGTCTATACACTTACATGGGTCTATGTGCAGTGAAATACCTCTTCTATTAACTAGCCTGTATTTTACACAAGTCTTCCTCTCCTGACTGAAAAGTAACTCACCGATGACTCTGCCTAAAAGTGGAAGGACGACCCGCTTAACTACTTGCATATACATACAATTATACATTAAAGCATTGCAGTCGATGAAGAATGGAGATGACTGCAGCTGTGTAAGGTTTTAGCAGTTTAAACATGTCACATCTTGTGTAACCACATTTGTTTAGTTTGTATAATTTCCTCCATGTATGTTTTGTTCATGACATTGTCATTCGTTGCACCCACAGATCACTTACAGCCCTTTTACCCTCGCATGTGTATAAATGTATATATTTTAAGTCAGCCGTCATTTGTTTTGTGTCTCATTTCCTCTCTTTTATATCAGTATGATACAGTGTAGCTGAGCTCTAGAAAAGGTGCAATGCTTTTTTGCTCGTCTTCGATAAAATATGTTTATTAAAGGCCCTACACACTTATGGCACTTACTTATTTTTCGTGATTAGACCTTCTTTTACAACTGCGTGGGCTTGTACAGACTGTGCTTGATTGACAAGTGTAGGTGTGCAGCCTCTTATGCTGACAGTACTCATATTGCAATATAATCATACACACAGTGAGGTGACCACATTGTGCACACCCAGTGATACTTTCTGAGAATTTCACAGTACACGTAATTCGCTCCCTTGCCAATAGTAGCACCTCTAAACCCTGACACATTGCATCTCGTTTGAGACACAAGACAGGAAGTCGCTTGTGCCCAGCCGCTGGTCGCCAAGAAATAGTTACAGCGTGTAACTCCCTGTAAAACCACAATGTGTCATTCACATTTTGATTTGTATATGGATTAAATAAACAAGATCAGCAAGTTAGTGAGTCTTAGAATTACTACAAAGTAAAATTTTAAATTAGAGAGCCCCAGCGGTTTCTCTCTGCTTCTATACGCTATGTTATGCTGTGCTACGCTATGCTATGCTAATTATCTCTTGGTCTTCAGCTCAGAGGGCAACCTCCAGGTCTGAAAAGTGAAGCCAATGCTGAAGTGCCTTAAACTTGCATTTTAATAATAGCCAGCAGGGGGCGACTCCTCTGGTTGCAAAAAGAAGTCTATGTATTGTATAGAAGTCTATGAGAAAATGAGCCTACTTCTCACTCGATTTAGTACCTCAGTAAACATTGTAAACATGAGTTATGGTCCTCTTCAATACAGCACAATGTTCATTTAGTAAATTATGGTCCCATTTAGAGTCAAATAGACCATAAAGTAGGGTGATTGACAGGTTGGCACCACAGTTCTATGGTCTGGTTAACCATTTCACAGTGTGTTTTCGGTTCATGAAAGTTAATTGTGTGTCTTATTAGATGTTTGGTTGTAGGCTACTTAGTTCCACCCTCTCGTGTCACTTCTGGTTGCAAAAAATATGATGGCAACAGCCAAAATGCCAAACTCAAGGCTTCAAAACGGCAGTCCAGAGCCTACGTCCACTTCTTATATGGAGGCTATGTTTCAGCTCCATAGTTAGTTCACAGACACAAGAATGCTATTGATCTATTCATCTAACACATGGCAAAAAAAGTGTGCATGTTGAACTACTTCAAACCAAGAAGACTTAGTAACTATGATTACATTGCACTGGCTTGCTTCCTGTCCCTGAAAACACATCCCTCCTTCACTGACCATATTGGACTGGGAGCTATGAGGGCGTAGGCTGGGCAAGCCGTCTCAGTCTGACCTTCTCTATTTGTATCCAGGAAGCCTCTTGCTAAACATATCAGTCGGTGTTTGCACCAGGAATAGAGGCATGAGGGGAGTGTGAGAGTGCAGAAGACGTGAAAAGGTTTTGCTGCTGGAAAGGACAGTCAGTCGTGATGACAGCGGCGTCGACAGTCACAGTTTGCTCTCTCAGCTGATGTGTGTGGCTGACCCGTTTGGCTGCTCCTGCAGGGGAAACTTTGTCTATTCATGGGCTGTAATTTCCCCGAATTAGTCTGTGCCGTCAGCTGCAATGCTAGCATCACTACGAGCCTAGCTTGTAGGATACATATAAACACAAAGGGAGCCACTGTTGGGGAAAACAGACACATTTATGGGTGCACTATGAGATTCAAATAGAGTGAGGTTACAGCTTAAATCAGGTATGTGTCATGTGTAATGCATTATTTTAGCAACATAAGACACAGTCAGATACGTCATAAAGACATACAATGGGACTGAGGCAAAAATATTTCACAGTAATGTGTATAATTGGTCCTCAGGGTAACACTGGTCTTTTTTTTCCCCTCCACGGTGATTATAAAAGCATTTGATGGCAATGTATCAGGCGACAGTGGCCCTCCAAGTCTCACCACACCTCCCACTGTTTTAGCCATCAGCCGGAGAGCACATAACTAATAGCACTTTCCTGGCTACAGTACACAATGTCCACAAGCTCACTCTCACTCTCTTTGTCTCTCTCACACACACATACACTTTTATATGAACACAAAAATCATCACAAACGCACACCGGTGATCTCATTCGCACACCCTGTCCCACACTTCCAACTGCACGCAGTCTGTATTTGATCTTTGCCTATTTCATGCTTGTTGCTGTGAAACTGAGTGTCTGGCTGGCTGCAGACGAGAGCAGAGAGAGTGCCCAGTCTAAGGATATCGTGCATACCTCCTCTTTGTCTGCGCTGTAATTGGACTGCATTGTCCAGGCTGTCTGACAAAACCAAAAGCCATCAGTCGTCCTTTAATAACCTTCGCTGACTGATGCAGAAAGCAATGGATGACTTTAAAATATAGACAATAATGGGCTGAAAGTCAGACACTGAAAGTGAATTATTCTGAAAAGTACTTATAAAGGCAGTGTGATGAGCAAATGGGTGATTCAGTGTATCCTACTGTAGGGACAGACATGCACACACATTGCAAGGAGCTGTGTGGTCAGTGAGTGTAACTGAGAGTCCCGGGGACCTGAGGTCACAGCTGCTCAGCTGTCTGTCTGGGCTATTTTAAATGGTAGCACACATCAGCGCTTCTGTCCCACTGGCTTGGCCAAGTCCACTCCTAAACACACACACTGAAATCTTTCTTGCCACAGTAAAGAGTAGATCTAACACTAATTCACACATTCAGAGATGAGATGCAGTTGCATCACACACCGTGAAAAGAGCCATTTTCTGGCAGATCTTCCCTGAAGTCAACCCGATTGTGCGGTAGCAGGGTGACAGCAGCCGGTGGAACGTCCCCCCTCCCCCAGATTGTCTTACCTTTTCAGCCTGTGGGATCAGAGTGACAAGCTTGAACTAGGAGAAGAGAGCCACTGGAAATAGCTTTTCAAAGATGAACAATCGGGCGAGGTAGAGGGGAAACGAAGGGGGACCTGCGGCTCATGTTAACCACAGCTCTCCGTCTTGAGTTTCAAGTCATCGACTGCATCCGTTCCCCCTTTGCGCAGAGCTCTCGATGCCCTCACAACAGGCAAGCTGTCACTGCCAATTCTCGCTCTGTCACCCTGCTCCGTTGGCCAATTAGCATTATGCTCAATGAGCTCCTGAGCTGACTAATTCAGTCCAATTAAACACATTTTCGACATAACAGACCATCAAGAGGAGCCTCAGCGATGGCAATAGAGATCAAACAGGGACACAAGAACTTTTGCTCGATTCCTCCTACTCACTGATTGGCCTCACTTGTCACTTCTGTTTCCCATCATGCACTGTGCTACTGGCAGAGGGCAGGTAAACAGTGTTAGGAGGTGTTACCCTCCTGTCAGCTACCGTGAGGTTTATTGACATTTTCTGCCTGGAAAGTTGTTGTGGGACAATGCACAACAGTTTGTTGCTGACTGAAATATTAACACCAACACGCATGTACAAAACATTCATGCATACCAAAAATTGCAAAAGTTTTAAGATTGCACAAGTCATCCTGAAGTCAGTGGACAGCCCCCTCTGGCAAGTCACTGTGAATGTGTATGAACAGCACCGAATATGAATGCAATAATGCAGAACAGCCATTCAGCTGTGCAATAATCTCCAATCCCACAAGAATCCCAATTTATTCTGCCTGTTACGAAAGAAAACTAGAGGCAGGCATGAACCTCCACACCACAGTGGGCCCATTTCTAACCACTCTAACAAGACCCAAAGGTGAAGAAGTTTTCTGGACTTCGTTGCCCACCACGCTCACTGTCAAAATCACACAAAGGAAGGTGGGAAGGGAGTCAGGTAGGGCTCTGCTCACACATATCTCCAGCAGGTGAGAGAGAACAAAGAAGGCATTTTGGTTAGAGCAAAATGCTGCATATACCCTGCATCATTCAACTGCTGGGTAATACAACATATGGATGTTGCCCGTAGAGCATCACTGTTGTCATTTACCAGCTCCTTATACTGTACAGACTAATTCTGGTGCTTGGCAGAACAAAACACATCATTTTATTTTAATTCAGCCTTTATTTATCCAGAATAGATTCAGTAGAACCTGCTACATGTAACAATATAGGCATCAAAATGCAGTTGAAATAGGGGTTATGCTACTTTAAACTACTGCTCCTTTGGTTAGTTGTAAGTATATTTATTTATATATTTTCATATTTCTTGTGTGTATCAAATTATTTGTGCAATCAGGGGAAAAATGTAGGAAAATAAAAGAAATAAGTCCTTACAGCAGCAGTGGGTAGAATTGGAGCAACTATTCAAAAAGTTGTTTTTATAAAACAGTCACTATAACCTGATGGTAGTGCATGAGACAGGTAATCTGACAAAAAAAATCATGTTCCACAAGTCTAGTTTTTGCTCAGAACACTTGAATTATAATATGCTGAAAGGTTATTGTAGGATTTTTGTCCAGCGATGCCAAAAATATTCTGCCCACAGCAGGTTTAATGTTCATTGTCTTTCATCTTACCTGCTAAATGAATGAATACATATTACAAAAACAAAAAAATAGGGGTTATACTTTATGTAATCCAGATGACTAAAATGTTTTCAATGAAATTAAGCTCAGTTTTAAAAAGACACCTAGATGTCTTTTTACCTGCAAATAACCAGAAAAACTTACTGTGTTCCACTATGTTGCTGAAATCATATCCTCTGTATAGTTATATTTCCTGCTGCAAGGAAGAGTTTTTATGATTTCAGATTTTTTTGAAATTATGTATTTCATCCAATTACAATGACTTTCTGACCAATTTCAGACCAGTGTTTTTAGATTAAATAACTTCATTATTCACATGATGTCTGGCTCTCTTCATCTAGTGGAGGGGCCGATTACTGACAGTCATCAGTCCAACAGTCTTTTCACTTGACTAAGCTGCTGCAGTACTGGTGGTATAACAAGAGAATGCAACAGATAAATCAATCTGCCTATTATTTGACTAATAGATGTAAGCAACATGCACATGGCACAAACAGTCATACACAAGCGCACAAAAGACTAAAAAGGTATTTCCTGGCCCGTGAAAGAAACAGAAGTGCTGTGCGAGTTGTCGTTAGAAGGTATTGCGTCTTAATAAGGCTATGCAGAGGGGCCTGAACATTACTCACCATGAAAGTCTGCCTGTTAGGAAAACAGATTAACTATGTCGCCACATGACAATAGCCAGCCGGAGAGAAATGTGGCCCCGCTAGTGTGAGCCCCCTGTTCCAATTAGACCGGTGGGGTCTGTATTAGTGCATGTGTATGTGTGTGTGTGAGGCGTGATTGAGGAGTTTAAGAAGGAGTCTGTGTGTGTGTTGCACATGTTCAAGGCTGGCAAGCATCTCATGTTAAATTCTCTGTCAGGCTTGCTCTGTTTGGCATGCTACAGGCAGCCTCTTTCCTCATGTCCCAGAGATGGATGAGCACTGGTGTGAATGTTCCATGGCTCCCTTGGGTGCCATTCTACCTCTCCAACTCTCTCTCCCTCCGCTTCTCTTTCTATCTCTATCAGGCCGGGACAAAATTCACACTGTATAACTATTTTATTAGTTGGTCTCTAGCTGTATTTTTTTATTTATTTCATACTCCCCTCTGTCCAGCCAGGATTTCTGCAATTGTCATCTGAATATTAGTGCGTTGTATTAGCATAAATGTTACATTCGCAGCATGAACTCACTAATGCGTTAGTGTATACGTGTGTGCCAGCCACATGTGTGTGACCCAGGATGAATGACAGTGTTGGTAGACAGGAGTATCATTGATTGGCTCTGATTACAAATTCAGAGACGCTTGCTGCTGTCCGATGCAGCAGGTCATGAGAGAGGGGAAATCAATGTTGCAGGGCCACTAGGCCTGCACCTTCATACACCCTCATACATATAACACATAGCCTCCCTTCCTCCCTCATACCAGACAGGATTTGGATTACATTAATGACCCTAAAAATGTATTGCTGGTTGACTTGACACTGTTGGCCAACAAAAGTCCACTGCATTTTTCACTGTTGACCTGACACAGCAGGCTACAAACTGGAGAAGGGATGACAGTATTTATAAAGTATTTCTCCAGTGGCTGACAGTTGGATGGGTGAGGATGAAGCAGCCAGTGTCTGAAAATGAGTATATTTGCTATATGAAGTGGTTTACATGTTTGCCTGGGAGCTTGTCTGCTATATTTCTTGCTTCTTGTATGACTTCTTTATTGAGACATTATCATATATACATACACATATTAGCAACTATGATATAAAAATGACCACTACATTAAATATGACACACATGTCTAGAATGCTATTCTATTGCCCTGCAGCAGATCATTTATCATGCCTACAAAAAAAGTCACACATACTGTAATATAGAAGACACATGCAATGAAATGGTTCATAGTTGCTTTTATTTTTGTAAATGAAAAAACAAGTTTCTTTGTTGAAAGTTCAGTCTAAACATGCAAACTTGGACAATATCCACTAAAATCCAGCAGCAACAGATCCACTGCTGTGCTTTGTCAGCAATTTTATGCATACTTTGACACCACCAGATATCCAGTTTGTGAGCATAAGATGCAAAAAATCAAAATGATTACTCATGACAAATTACTCTACAAATTACTTGCTACCCAGCACAGCTCCACATCTCAAATTAGAAAACCAGATTATGTTTATTTTAACAAATGGGCAGCCTCCAGGTTTTTGGGATAGGCATAGGCCTGTTGCCTCAACATCTAAGCCAAAGGTCAGCAACCCTTACTATTAAAAGAGACATTTTGGCCAAACAAATTAAAGAACGCTCTCTGAAGTTGCAACACATATTTGAGCCTTATAATGAAGGTAAAACAGCCTATTGTGTCTAATGTAGTGAGTGAGTGCAAATGAGAGGCAGGACACTGAAGACACGTCTCTGTAGATTTGGCTAAAAGCGCCTGCTGTTTAATCTGCAAATGCAATGTGCTTGTTCTGGAGATGTCTTTAAGTATAGTATAGTCAAATCTGCTCCCGATTAAATTTCTCTGAGACTTTTCTGTTTGGGATTTGGATTACATAGCTATCTTATTGAGCTATTGAGCTCCGGGTAAAGTAGAGGATACAGTGCATACATAGACTATGACACACATTTTTTAAACAATTCAGTGTATAGAATACATATTTTGCAACTGGAGAATGTAATAAACACTATAGGCCTACAATGATAAAAAAAAAAAAAAAAAAAAAAAAAAAATAGCTGTTATTGATTTCCTTGCAATTTTTTGTCAAAGCTAGCCACTGGAGAGGAGCTCTGGGGCCAAGCTATTTTAATTTAATTATGTTGTATTTATTATTAACATCTTTAAGACGAGTTTTTAAATTAGTTTTTATTTTTAAATTTAATTAGAATAATTAATGTAATTTGATTTAGTCTTTCCCCAATAGCTTACTCCCTGTGCTGTTGTTTTTGTTTTGTAATGTTCTGTAATATTATTGTAATGATAATAAAGCATTAATAATAAATAAATAAATAAATAAATAAATAAACTTTCACAGGAAAGAAAACAAATCAACAGCTGGCTTGTTGTTACTTCCGGTGTCTGTACCGTCCAGTAGCAGTTTCCTGTATGTAGGCTTCGCGGTGGCTAATGTTAGCTTGTCTGCTAAGACGACATAACATATAAATACAACTATGGAGCTTTTTCCCGAAGGCTAGCCGCCTCCTGCACCTCCCTGCACCTCCCTTGTTAGTTATCTTTACCCGGCTGGTCTCTCCTCCCGCTGGTGCCAGTCACCCATCACACTCCTGGTAAGACGGCGAACATGCCGACCCCTGAACTGTCAAATTAACGGGATGTCATTGTAATCTCATTACAGTAACGCGTTACCGAGGAAGGCTAACGGTAACTGGGACGTGGTTTTGCTTGATTTTTAATGGTCGTAGGCTAACGTTACTCCTATTTTCCAACTGTTTATCAGTGAAGCCATTAGTTTTGTGGTTAGCTTTGTTACGTTGAAGCTCTCCTCACAGCAGGAAACCCACACGAGTAATTAATAACATTAATTAGCCTATCATACAGCTGCTGCATGCTAATCGGAGGAACCGGTGCCAGGGCCCTGATATTGTGAATACGGCTCACTGGTGTGTTTTACTGGGACACCTCAGTGCCATGGAGCCATCATTGTTATTGATTATACCTGTGCTAGCCTGCTGTTACAAGTCACCTGCTCAGGTAGCAGGATATGAATGGTGGAGATCTCACACAAAGCTGCAGTAGCACTTATGCTGTGCTGGTATCATGTGCAAGTCAATTTTGAATACAACTGATTGGGCTTGATCTGATTTTTGATGTCCCTATTAAGGGGAAAAAATTCAAAAGTCTTAATCTGAAAATGTACAAGACGGTCCGCACACTGTAGCTCCATTTAACCACAATTTACTGGCACATCTTGGTTAGGAATGTTTTTAGCACAAGCTCTTCTTCAGACTTAATAAATCTGCACAGGTTGACGCTGGTCACATGATAGTTATATGATACCGCCAGTGACCCAAATCTATACATATATCTATCAAATCTATATGTATATTAACCCTGCTTTACATAATATATGACAATATAAACACAAATGAATGTACAAACATTAATCAGCTAATAATAAGCTCATAAGATTAACAAAAATAAATACAGGTGCTGCTATAACAACAAATAGGATGTAGCTCAAACATATATAGGAGCAGGAATCTGTACTCATGAGCACATGGATATAAAATGAGGGAGGGATCACTATATCACCTCACAATTTGCATACACAAATCATAGAAAATGGCCATAATATTGTGTAAAAAAGACCGCAATGTCACCTACAGTGAAATGTTCAGTTCATATCACAATACTGATCACATGACACTGATCAGATGAAATATAGAGTCAAAAGGCATGTGATTTAAACAAGTCCATACATACAGTATTCCATAACAAATAGTCAGCATAGAAATGGTCGAGTACAGAAGACCTTTAAAAGACTCAATCTACAAATCTAGTCAAAACACTAATATAGAAAAAGTTTGAGCTGGTAAAGATCTAACAGGAATCAGGCTGTTATTTGAATAAATGTGCGCGTTGGAGACTTTGTCCATGTGTTACTCACATCAAATATTACTTTCAAATATGATCACAGTCCTTTCTGATGTCCTCACAGAAAAGCCTCTCGCTATATGTAAAACACGCGTCGCTGATCGTGACAGAGTTACATGCTAAACGCACCCCTCTTGCATTTCCTGCTGTAAATGATGCACCAGTCAAAGAGGTTCTTTCACATTAATGAGCACACAGCGTGTTTCCACTTCAGATTGCAGGAAACGTATGGGCAGCATTGCAGCTTCACTTGAAACCCGACCAAAGACAGACTGCTTCTCAGCTGACAGATTTACAGGGTAGATTTGTTTTATAATCCAGTTTACAACGCCATATGAAGGGAGTGCTGAGAGAACCGTCTGTAAATTCCCCATTAGCAGCTTCACTCTGATCAAAGAAGGGCCAGTGGAAAAGGCTTCAGACAAAACCACGCCAGTATTAAAGCCGGGCTGCTTTCAAAAGTGGGTTGTTTAAAATAGAAAACTGCTCGTGAAAGTTGGCAGCTTATATCAGTGGTAAGAATTAGTACTCGCACAGTCACTTACTGTACTTATGTCAAACTGACTCAGCACTGATGCATTACACTTTTTATGCAGTATCTCGCTCATTAAAAGCAAATTGGAGAAGTGTGAGGAGCAGTAATGTGATGAAGTGCTTCTGTACAGGGGAGGGCTGAGGAATGTTGGAGGAATGTGTGGATATTGTAAAGTGGCAGCAGGGAAATAATGAAGGACTCCTCACAGGGGGCTGAGAACCACACAGAGACGTGGCCTCCCACTGGTTTCCAAGGTCCACGTGAAGGGAGGTGCTGCCAATCTGGACGAAGATCTGCCTCAGAACTACATAGAACCTGAAGAGAGTTGAGGTTAGTTGACTCTGGAGCACTTGCATGCATTGAAATTCGGAGGCTTGTGGCCAGTTTCACTTATTGAATTTCTGTTAAAATATCAAGGTCTCTGTTGAAGTTTCTCTCAGGAAAATATGATCCACCAAACGTATTATTTTTGTAGCACAGGACATAGACCTTACCACAATGGTTTTATGGATATACCTATTAATGCTTGGCAAATAAACACAGGCATGAGAGTTGGTCAGCTGAGTTTCAGTTTTGTTATGGCTTCCTGTGAGTTTATGAGTTTTCACAGCAAGATTCAGATGCAGAGAGTGGTTAATTTATCCTCTAAGACACATGACAAATAGAGGAGGTGAGCTATTTCTATGAGAACAGCATGCAGGCAAACGAACGAACAGAGTAACTGGATGAAGTCGGTGCAGGAATGAAGAGGTGCCACTGCTAGAAGGGTACAGTCTAGAGTACAGTACCATTGTATATAGGGCTGCAACTAACATTTATTCCATTGTTGATTATTCTGTTGATTATTTTCCTGATTAATTGATTAGATGTTTGTAGGGCTGTTGCAATAACTGCAGTATTGCATTATTATATTGCTATTGACAAGCTAACCGCAGGGGACGTGAAGCAACCGCCACAACCGCTGTGTTCACATTTTTTCTTTTTTGAATTCTTAGCAGTCGGAGCGCTGCTTATCTCATCTCGTCTGCACTGAGCGCTGCATGTGTGGAAATTTAATTTAAAATTTAAGTAAAATGCTGCGCTTGTCATCATCACTTTTTACCCAGCCGTCCAACAACATGCCATAAAGACGAACCGTCGCATCCTGCATGTACAAGTGTTAAACCACATCAACAACAGAGAGGAAATTAAAGCACGTAGCTTCAGCCGTCTCTTCGTCCAAAACAAGTACCTTGTGCTGACATTTTTGCCACTGTCATGTTTGTCATTTAAAAGCAACAATATACCTAATCAAAGCCCAACAGTAAAGCATAGTTACATAGTATGAAAATCAGGATAAATTAAGTCATTTGCAAAAATAAGGGAAATAATATTGCATATTGTGGTGTTGAGCCAATCATTTTCAGGTAATTCCATCTCTGCCACAATCCTAGCTTTTAGGTCTTAAAAAAAGTCACAAAAGGGTGAAAAATGTTGATCAGTGTTTCCAGAACCCAAGATGACAATCCTCAGATGTCTTGTTTTGTTCACAACTCTAAGATATTCAGTTTACTGTCTTAGAGGAGTAAAGAAATGTTTGATTCAGTGCAGTCCTCTTATTTGATAAGTGCACATAAATGAGAGACCAGTGCCTACAAAAGGTGCTTTAAATGACTAAATATTAAAACACTGCACTCAGTGGCCATTTTTCAGATTTAATGGTGCCTCTATTAGATTTCATGTACTCCACCCCATTCCATTCTGTGGTCATTTCTGAGGAAGTAGTTTTTGTATTGGATTTCATTATGTTGTAAGTTGCACCTAAGATTTCTTTTCCTCCTGTGTACATGATAGGAGAAGACTGGAATGTACTCAGATTCCTCAAAAGTGCCAGGATGCCTACCGAGACGTACAAAAGCACAACGCAACACACCACAGGGGGCATTTCTCATCCAAGACCACTTGTAAGAACAACCCCAAGAATTCAAGGATCGTTTTCACTTTGAATGTACAATCCCTCCCTGCTACTTTATTTCCCCACCTCACTTCTCTGTCATTCTCCCATGTCATCCATCATCATATTCTCTCCCTCCTTATCTTGCCTCATAAGCTCACCCCTCCTTCTCCTAGTTTCCCTCGCTATTTCTCATTTTTCTCGACAATACAATCTGTCTAGCCTTTGCACTTACCATCAAAATGTCTCTTTTTTCTGTCATCATCTGTCTCTGGTGACTGGGGAAGCTCTGTGTGTGTGGAGATATGTAGATCTACTGTTTGTGGAGGCTGTTTGCACAGACAGACACTGGGTAAATGTGATCAAGGGAAGATGTAGCATCGCTAAAATGGCAAACAGGCAAGGACAGGCAAGAAGAGAAGGCAGGCCTTACTTAGAACAACTCGGTTTTATGCATGACTGTGTTTTAACAGGCAATGAAGGCGTGATCATATGTTCTCATGAGGCCAAGAAAAAGCAGAGCGTACAAGAGAGAAGATAGTAACGAAATGGACTGAAGAAAAGACAATAAACGAGAAAGGGAAGAGATAGAGCCGGTGAGTAATGTCTACACACTCGAGCACGCCAGTGAATGTGCTGAACTCAGGCTAATGGTTGACATTAAAACCCAGAAAAGAGGCAGAATCGATGCTATCTGTAAGAGGCCAGGATGAGACCGGTTTTAGGGAGAGGACACAATGATCTCCCTCTAAAGGCTGATTACATCTGTCGAAACAGCGCTCTGATATTTACATAGAAACCCTGCTGATGCCCGGCAGTGGGCCCTGTACACTGGCCAATCCTACTACATCACTGTGTGTGTGTTTGTGTGTGTCTGCTATCAGATCTGGCTGTACCCTGCTGCTCTTTTAGTCATTAATGTCTTCGTAAAACTGTACTCGTGGGTGTGATGGGTGAGAGCACTCTGTACTTGTACATTTCAATACCAGAGTATGAAAATGATTAAAAAAAAGACAAAATCCTCCTTTGCACCATTTCTGTAGTTACATGAGCTTCAATAGAGAGGTGAGATTACATCTCTCTGTGTGTTTGTATAACGGCAGAAATGACATGCTTTAAACATAGTTCAACACAGGCAGAATGCTATAAAGCCAAGTTTCCACATGGGATACCTGCACAGGTCAATCCTACAGTATATGAAAGGAATGACATCATAAAAGCTTTTGCAATCACCATTGTGTGTTAGCATCTGCTTTGCCATCCCTACCAACCAAGATTGAAAGGGCGGGGCCATCTGCATCTGTTCTATTATTTTTCAATTGGAAACACCCATCAGCCATTGCAAAAGGCAGTGACGTAGGTTACCAAAGTAAGCTAATCGAAGCTAATCAATAAAGATATGAATAATGTGAACGCTAGCACTAGCTCACAAATAACTGAAAGTGGGTTAGTATGGAGTAGAGGTATGCAAGGTAAAATTACTGTTTTTGTGAATGTAGTCTGGTAGCTTTGAAGAGAGTGACGGCTTCAGTTCCCCGTCAGACAGTGCCGTCTGGCGGTGAGGTAAGTGGCTGTGGACGGGAGCAGCAGAAAAACTTATTTTAACCACCTAAAAAATCAATATCAGTATAAGTGTACAACATAATTATAATATTTTCACAGCTTTACATCAACATGAGACTGTCCTTTACGACGGGGAACTTAAACCATTACATTTTGCGTTCTTCAAAGCGTTCTTCAAAGCTTCCAGACCAGATTCCACTCATAAAAACAGTAATTTTACCTAACAGAACAAGGAGTTGCTGGTCTACCACTGCATTGATTGATTAGTTTGTGTTATTGTATGACTTTAGGATCTGAACTAACTTGCCATCCACAGACGTACATTTGCTTAGCTTCCATGCTAGTATGTTAATACACTGAGTAGAATGTATATATACTGTACAGGTAGCAGCGTCATCATGCAGAAATATACATCAGGTCATGTGGGAAAAAGTTTTCAGAAGGGGCTTGGGAAAATAGCATTTTGGAGCTAAAACATAAATACTTAAACCAAAAGTTGAGTGTCTGGATTTGAATACATAAGAAACTCCACTGGAAAGCTACAGAATGAGGTGCACCTACATTGTCCAAATCTAAATGTGGAGGATTTTTTTGTTTCCAGTCCTACAGCATTTCCTGTAGCTGCTTCACAAAGACACTCCACCAGCTTGGAGGTAAATGTTCAGTTGGCTTTAACGATGTTTAATACAGCAGCAGGTTTCAAAACAATTCTGATTGCACAGAAAAAGGGAGAAAATTAGAATCCATTGAGGTCTCTCATTTGACAGCAGTGAATTGGTGCAATCAGCAATTAATCAGCCAGTGGGTGTGTTAGTCCTGACTAACTAATTCTCCTCACCTGGAGAATATTGTAGACTACTGATGAGTAAAATTGCAGTTTGTGCACATCTCGTGATGTCTTTAAATAACAGATAATGAATAATAATAACAACAATCAATGTCCTTAATTCTTCTTATGTAGAATTGATTAAATAAGTAAGACTGTAAGACTCAGACTGCAGGCTGTTTTTGTGCATATGTGACTCATCTGTTTTTTTCCTAACAGTGTGAATAGCACAAATTGCATTGAATCTGATCTTTTCAATTCTGATTTGGGCCACTTTCATCTAAATCAGGTCAGATTTTTTCGCAATGCGCCCTCAGTCTGAACTGTCATATCGGAATGCAACTTTTACGTCGCTCTAGATCGACATTCGTCACAACTGTGCGCCGGCGGGAGGCCCTCGGTGAATACAAACAAGGAAGACAGCTGCAGTGGACAGTGATAGCTTTCATCTGCTCGCAGATTTGCTGGCTTCCACTACACATTAACTTAAAATGAAACCGTAAACACTCACTTCAGTGACCTCAATCTTCAGTGACTTCCATACGTCAGCATGCTGCATGCGATGTTTTCGTCATTGTTCTGACCATGACCAGTTCACACTGGGATCTGATATTGGGCACATTTAAAAGATAAGATAATATGAACAGCTGAACAAAAAAAATCTAATCTGAGCGATGAATTGGCATTTAAATGTAGCCTTACAGTAAGTAGTCAATTTGAAGGTGAAGGAGACATGCTACTTTATTTTTAAGATGATTTTGGACCCTGTGTTTTTCATTATCCTTCTCTTCATCCATGTGTTAAGACAGTAATGCAATGGTACATTAAAGTAACTTGTAAAACACAGTGGAAAAGCAAGGCGGAACCTAGAACCACGGTCTTACAGGTTCTTATAAATTGAGTTTATGGGAGGTCTGGGTTACAGGTCAGCTCAGCTAATAGAAGTTAGGCTTACGATACTTAACTAACAGCAGAGGCTGTCATTGCTGTAGTCAACACAAGAGGAACATGAGTCACTGCATGTGAACGTCTGCTGTAGTGACCAAGCCGGAGCCAGAAGAGCAGTTCTGAGAGCAGCTATTCTTGGCTACGTTAGAGTCACTGTCACTAAATGTATGTGGAAGAATTGGGGGTATACTGTTAGCAGATGGGACGTGGGCCAAGCTAAAAAGTCAAAGTACATGTCGAACATATTTGTCATTTTAGGCAGTTCTTATCACGCGGATGTATGTTCAAGTGTTCATTTTTCAAAGATTGGTTTTAATTAGTTATTTGATGCAATAAAAAGGGCGTCAAACATCATGATTGACAGTTGTGACTGATGGTTTCTCTGAGTGAAGTAGTTGTGGAGCCAGAAGTTCGGGAATTGTACGATGTAATTTACAATGACCGTCACAAGTCTGTACAGTAAGAGTAGGTCAGTTTGATGTTAAATGTAGTTGTAGGTAAAGGTAAGGTAAGTAGCAGCTAGGCGGCTAACGCTAGCAAGGCTTGTGATTGGCTTGGGTGAGCGTGTGGGCGAGGCATCGATACCGCGGCTTCCACTACTGAACACTACGACGACTCTGACTCTAAATGACCAAAATTTCAAGATGTCAGTGGGAAGAAGCGCAAGCACGACATCCATTTTTATATACAGACAAATTTGTTGTAAAGTTTATAGAGCATTTACTGTAGAAGGAACAGCCTGCATTATATTAACATTTTTTTCCATCCATCTACTTTGGAACAAAGTGTTTTCCTGAAAGGAGCGGTAAAACATCTGTAGTATATCTGTATAGAAGCAATGTCATTTTCACTAGAAAACCTCATCACGCCCTGAAAATGCTCACCACATAATTGCTGCATGTGTACACTAAACTGACAGTTGCTTAGTTGTACGGCCTCTCACCCTGTCCACTCCTCTCTCTATGCTACCATGCTGCCTCCTCTCTTTCGCTCTCTCCAGTCTCCCTGACTTCCCCCAGCATCCTGCTCCTCATTAGAAAGCCTTTCATGGTCAGAGCCAATAAAACTTCAATGGGAGGCAGCCTGCAGAAAACATGGCTGTGCTGTGGCTTTACTGAGCGTTAATTACATGATCTCCGCACCAGACAGTGGAGGGCCAATCAGTTTCTCTCAGCAGCGCTGCCGACCTATGGCCACATGTGGGACGCAGTCAGACACATAAACTCGCATTACACACACAGAAGAAACAGACACACATGCACATGAAGGTCATACATACACAAACCCATATATAATACCGACACACACTTTGAGGCCACTAGACTTATTAACCTCTGGCCACATGTGTCTAACTCGGCCCTGTGTTCCCCCACAGCAGCACGAAAGGTGAAGCAACGGTATTGCACATAATTAGAAAGTGGTTTCCATCTGCCGTGTGACACAATTACACAACTCTCAACCCTAGCAGAGTAACTACGATGGCGCAGCGCTAGATTTGCCCAAGCACACATGCACGGGATGCAAATGAGCAAGACACTTGACATTGCATAATGAAGGTGTAATTCATGCCCACTCATTTCAGAGCTGCAATAATGGGAAGCAAGTGTACAGCCATTTGTCAGTTAGCAATATGTGAGATGCTGTCCTCTTTGTTTGGACTCATCCAGTCATGAGGAACGGACTAATTATAGAGTAACGTTTCCTAATGTATTCATAAACAATGTCTGCCTACATAAAAAGCAATGATCGGGAGGCAGGAAATGACTGTTCTCGCCACGTGGCCTGGCTCCTTCTCACTGTCTTTTCTCGTTTTCTGTCTTCGCTTCTTACTTTTGTTTGTCTTTCTGTTTGTGTGACGGCTGGTTATTTCAGGCCGCGCTGGAGTTTTTCCATGTGTCACTGCGATAATATGCGGTGGCATCTTCTTCCGCAAACAATCCTTAAAAAGCATCTCCCACAGGAGTGACACCATCAAACACTGTCTGATTCAATTTCACACACTGGGATGACTAAAAAGAGTATTTTAAGTGAGAGAGCTCAATGTCTCTATACAACCTCTATACCAGGATATATAATGTCTACGTCACAGAGTCTCTTGTGGGTTTCTAATGAAAAAGGTAACACTCTTTACCTGAACTTATGACAGGGCATGTTCATATTGGCACTGAACCGACTGCTTAGAAGCTTCAAAGCTTCAACCGTTGCCATGTTGACCTCCAAAGTAGTATTCGAATGCTTCAGTTTTATTTTTTTTTTTAAATACAAGTATGTATTAATAAAGTCTAAATCTGAAGATAGCCCATAAATTAATGAATAATCACAAAGCATTACTCCATCCATCCATCGTCAACCGCTTTTCCCGTTAGGGGTCGCGGGGGGGCTGGAGCCGATCCCAGCTGGCATTGGGCGAAGGCGGGGTTCACCCTGGACAGGTCGCCAGTCCATCGCAGGGCACATAGAGACAGACAACATATAGATTACTAAGCCAGAGTACCCGGAGAAAACCCACGCTTACACGGGGAGAACATGCAAACTCCACACAGAAGAGTCCCAAGCCGGAATCGAACCTGCGACCCTCTTGCTGTGAGGCGACAGCGCTGCACCACCGTGCAGCCCCTCAGAGCATTATTAATTATTCATATTCAACGTTAAACTCAGACAGATATCGCTGTTTTTTGTGTATAGAGTTGCATGTGTGTGCATTGGTGAGGAACTTTTCCCACTGGTTGATAAATAACACCGAAGTTACTGACTTCACCGGACATTTTACAAGAAAACTTGATGGTCAATATGTGTAGCGTGCTTACTTTGACCTTTAATGTCAGGTGGCTGTGTGTCTGGCCTCTCTGGTAAAGCTTTCGCTGCGAGGCCGCAGGTTTCCACCTGCTGCTGCTCCGCCAGGCACACCGACTGTGACCGCTCGTCCTCCTCACGGCAGTTACCTCGTTAACGTTATGGTTCCCTTAGCGCTGGGTTTAATTCTGAAATATTGACAAATAGGGGCTTTTGCTTTTCGCTTCTTCATCAAATCCTCCACCATTGTCTTGTCTGTCAACTCTCACTCATCCCGTGTGTGAAATATGACACCTGCTATGTGTGGAGCAGACACTTTCACATGGCACTGATATGTAAAAATTTACTAAATGGGTTTTATTTCTGTAATGGTGGTGGATACGCAATGTAATCAGTGTGTGGCAGCAGTAACAGTGACGACCGAGGCGAGCCTACTGTACAGTAGTGCAGCAGTGACGTTGTCCCGGGCACTACAACGGGTGATATGGAGACAGACAGAATAACATGTCGGCCTGCTGTGCTGCTCCTCGCTGCAATGCTTTGAACACCGTTGAATATTTTTCACCGAAGCTTCAAAGACCAAAACATGGTATTCGGGACAGCCACATGTGCATGGTGATTATGATGGGAAAAATGCATGAACCATGCATTCATGAAAGCAGTGCAATATCCAAAGGGTAATCAGCTCGCTCAGTACACCAAAAGACCTTTAAACTCAGTTGTTGCTTCACAGGAAGAGAGTCCCAACCTGAACTGAGTGAACTTTTTCCTCCCACATACTAAAAAAGAAGAAGGAATAAACACATTAGTTCTGGACACATTGCTGCCATTGGCCACGAAAAGACACTGGCTCGCTGGATCGAGTCACTGATCCTATTAGAAGTAATAAACAGATAAAAATTCCAAGGACGTGTAAAATATAGCCTGCTTTGTAAATAAAGAATTTCCGTAAGAGATGTAAGAAGAAATAGAAACCAGAATGGAAAGACACTGAAACTGAAATAAAAGAAACATGTATGTGTTAACAACACACCTGAACACCTATGTCTTACTGAAGTTGAGCACAGCTCACATACGTACAGAAACTGAGATACTGAAGGCGTGCAGCAGGTGACAGAGAAACTGGCAACTGCACCGGGCAGGTAGTGACTTGTCAAATTGCACCCTGAGGAGTGACAAGGCGCATGCATGATGCAGCCACTCTCTGTAGGGGTGGGTGCGGGGGTCGAGGGCACGCCCACAGTTCACCTGTGACACCTGGCTGCAGGAGATCACGCTGTCAGGACGCGCAAAGCGCATTCTTTCACTGAGAACCAGATACATACAGTACGGTCGGCTTACATACACTGATGCTAAATGAAAATGACACATGTTTCCAAAACGATTCAAACCAGTTATTCTGAAACATGTCTAAAAATACTATTTAGATGAGACGGATTGAAACGGAGGAGGAACACGAAACCTCGTATACACTCTCTCATACTCTCTCTCTCTCTCTCTCTCTCTCTCTCTCTCCCTCCCGCCCGCCTCCTCCTCCTCCTCATTCCTCTCAGTGGCAGCGCTGGCATCGCATCGTCCAGAATATCCTGAGCCGGGAACGAGCTGCGGTAGCTGCCGCCGGTGCGCACCTCCTCATACTCAGATCCCTCTGGGCCGTCATAGCCGGTAGGAGTGCGGCGACAGAACCTGGCTGCACCGCGTCAGCGCAGTACCACAGTGCTGTTTTCATGACACGATCTAAATTAATTCCGCTGTAACCTCATTTTTTTTTCATCTCTCGCTTCTCCCTCTGTAGGTGAACCAAAACAAACAACAGTGGAGATCTGCGCTCATCTTAGGCACAGCGTGAGAGGATTCAGTTGTTTTGGGGACAGTAATAAAGCTCCTGTCCTGTCCACATAGGAGTGGGAAGAGACGGGACCTCTGCGCTGTGAAGAGTCGCTCCTGTGCCGTGCAGCAGTGCGCGGAGAGCAGACGCACTAAAAAGGGCATCAGAGAGGATATAGGAAGGTGGAGGATATTTTACGCACAGCAGCAGTCAGTAGCCCCATTTGACACGCGGCCACTTAACTGGGAGTCTCCTGCTCCGTTTGGGACTCAACACAGTCGCTTCGCCTCTTGGTCGGATTTGCACTTGACTAAGTCCACATCGGCTGGGATGGATTCCTTCATCATAGCGGCTTTGGCAGTGTGCTCTCTAACGGCACCAGCCTATGGGGACAAAGGGACCAGCAAAGCCCGGAGTTGTTCGGATATCAGGCAGTTTTATAGCGGGAAAGGATTCGCTCTGGATGGCGTCCCTCAGTCTGAAATATCAGGTAAGCTCCTTTAAAAATAAATCTGCTGTTGTCATGTTGTGCGCACTCTTTCTGTGGACCAAATGTGATCTTTAACCCCTGAACATCCACTTTCAAGATCATCTACCTGTCCAAATATAGCACAGCATTTTGTTTAAATAATGCCATAAAGTGTTCTGTGAAGCCCCATTGCTACAGTATAAACTCATTGCCACTGAGAAGCATAATCCCTCTGCAAGTCCCCCCTGAGGAATGTTGGTCTATTTTGGGGCTAAAGTCGCACCTGCAGTAGCACCATTTATTGTGTAAGTGTTGTGTAGATCTGACCTATCCTGCAGGAACGAATGATCCTGAAAATTAATGATCATAGGTTTGTGTGCATTTTTTCCAAAGTGCTTACAATGCAGTTTGGACACATCACTGCAGGAAACATGTCTCGTTAACCACAAGCTTAAAAGGATGTACTTTTATATTTAGTTTTGTTGTTAGAGTGAGCAAACCTTGTTTCTGTCTTTATACCTTTTAAACCTGTAGTAACACTCATTTCACGTCACATGCTGTATAGCTCTTGGCTGTTTCCCCAAGATGAAACACATGCTTTGACAAGATATTAAGACAGTTCAGACATGTCATAGACAATCTGGCTGTTTGATCCCTGATTAGAAATATGAAAGTCCCTTCCAAATCTCTCACACTTGACATTTTTTAGAAACACAGATGCAGGATCACGCACCCCTCTTTCTTTTCTCATTTCTCAGTTCCCCTGTCACTCAAATCTATATGCTGCTACTCATGAAGACACTCCCTAATCTCTCCTCCTCTTTTAAGCTGTCTGGTCTTTGTGCGCAGAATTCTTCCTTATAGATTAACCAGATAGTCACTTGACCATGTGCTGCCGTAACCATGCAAATATGATGTGGCTCACGGTGTCATTCATGGTCCGATGTCAGACAGTCACAAGCCCCTCTCTGCAGTTCAGATGATTACACGTGTGCCTCCTCTGGAATTCAGTGCAAGGCTTTCACACACATGAACACACACACATACACAGTTTACTGCAATTTCAGGTTCTACAGTTACAGTATCGTACATGCACGGACAAGACAGGAGACTGACTGTGCATGCATACACAACCACCTCACACAATTAAAAGGCAATATAAACCAATTTTGAACTCATACTTTTTTTATTTCGTTGTCCCAAAACTGTCAAATTTTCCAAAAGTGAAGAGCAGAAAGTAAAACACTAATATATATACTTATATATATATATATATATATATATATATATATATATATATATATATATATATATATATATACACTAATCTACAGCTTTTTTGACAAAAAATTAGCGTAGATGTGTGCAATGATTCCTGTGATACTGCCACAGTTCCTCCCAATCTGATAACACAGCCTTTCTTCGAAAAGACCCTCCAGACTCTGAGTCAGCCACCTTCTCTATGTTGTCCAATTCATTTTCCACAGAGTGCTACACCACTGTGACAGCAGATAAACTCCTCTCCCCTGTGGAGACAGAGATGTTTGTCCATTAGCATGGGCCGAATGGCACTGAGACATACAAGGGTGACTTTCTGCAGTATTCACCTAAAGGTCACACACTCAGGATGATCCTAAAGTAGAAACCACTCTATTTTCTGAGAGCATATGGGGCTCTTTGGCAGCACAGTATGGTTACAGAAATTGCATTGTGCCTTGACAGAAATAGTATATAACATGCTGTGGGTTTTGCTTGTCACCCTACGGATTTAAGGTGTTTCCACTAAGATGCCTAAATGGAGCGTTAAAAGTGCGCTTATGAGGAACATGATACCCAATGCGAAGGCATACAGTAGATCTTTCCCAGTGATTGCACTGATAGGATAGGGAGATTATAAGATTTGAGGGTGGGGCGGTAATGTGATGAAAGTGTTAGCTCATGTCATCACGCTATACATCATACGGTAGTGAGGGCCAAAGTAGTAACTGGACACTTCTAATTTAATTGATTGACCATACTGAATAAATCATTTGACAGAATTAATGCCAGCCCTGGCCCCTTAGAAATCCCCCTTTCTTCCAAATGTCTGTAATCCATAATGCTTTAAAGATGAAATCTGTCTTGTCATGACACCACCTATTCCTCTTGTTTCAATCAATGATGTGGAGCTTACTTTAAGTCTGGGGGTCAATGCATTCTCAGTATGAGTGAAAATAAGGGAGTGAGACAGACACTGAGTGCCTGGAAGAAGTAGATAGAGAGATGCAGGTGTGGATGGATGTGAGACAGAGAGAGATACTGTGAAGGAAAGGAGAGATTTGGCTTTGACAATCTTTCTTCCCGTGTCCCTGTCTCTTGGCTCTCAAGCATAAATAACCGCTCATATGCTCCAGCCTGGCATATTAAACATCTTAGTGAAATATGAAAGCTTTAATTTATGCCTCCAAATTATGAGCCACCTGAATGTTGTGCTTGATCCCCTGACATTCGCAGAAGGCTATATCCTGTCAGGACATTGGGTCTTGATCAACTTAATGTATTGGCTGGGTCTGACTCAAGGTCACATGCTGAGTGCATCACCCCGATTTATTCTGGGAGGACAATGGGAGACGACTGCATCACAACTCTGAGCCAGTTGCAGCAATCCTTTTCAATGCTGCTGTACAATATATGAGATCAAATTCCTTGGTAAACGAAATTGCAAATATACTTATGAGCTTACTATTAAAGTGCATTTTTAGATGCACAAAATGGGTGTAATTCATAGGGCTGTCAAAGTTAACGCGATACTAACGCATTAAGGTAAACTCATTTTAATGCCACTGATTTCTTTAACACATTAGCGCAATCAATCTTTCAGAGGTTGTAATGAGTTTTAAAGCTACAGTGCAGATACAGGCATGATATGAAACTAGAAAACCTAAGGAATCCATTGGTACCAAGCATGTCATACGAGTTTGTTGTGAAGGAGGCTACGCAACGCTCCAAACCTGTGCAAAATTTTGGTGAGGAAAAACTGGCATGACCATTTTCAGACGGGTCCCTTGACCTTTGACCTCAAGATACAGTTGAAAGAAAAAGTATGTGAACCTTTTGGGATTACTTGGATTTCTGCATAAATTGGTCATAAAATGTGTTCTGATTTCATTTAAGTCACAACAATAGACAAACACAGTCCACTTAAACTAATACTGCACAAACAATTATGTTTTCATGTTTTTATTGAACACAACATGTAAACATTCACAGTGCAGGGTGGAAAAAGTATGTGAACCTTTGGATTTAATAACTGGTTGACCCTCCTTTGGGCAGCAATAACCTCAACAGAAAGTTTCCTGTAGTTGCAGATCAGACCTGCACAACGAACGGTCAGGAGGAGTTTTGGACCATTTCTCTTTACAAAACTGCTTCAGTTCAGCAATATTCTTGGGATGTCTGGTGTGAATCGCTCTCTTGAGGTCATGCCACAGCATCTCAGTTGGATTGAGGTCAGGACTCTGACTGGGCCACTCCAGAAGGCCTATTTTCTTCTGTTGAAGCCGTTCTGTTGTTGATTTACTTCTATGCTTTGGGTCGTTGTCCTGTTGCATCACCCATCCTCTGTTGAGCTTCAGTTGAGGGACAGATGGTCTTAAGTTTTCCTGCAAAACGTCTTGATAAAATTGGGAATTCATTTTTCCATCGATGGCAGCAATCCGTCCAGGCCCTGAGGCAGCAAAGCAGCCCCAAACCATGATGCCCCCTCCACCATATTTCACAGTTTTTTTCTCCACACATACGTAGCATTGTGTGTTCCTTCCAAACAACTCAGTTTTGATTTCATCTGTCCACAGAATATTTTGCCAGTAGTGCTGTGGAACATCCAGGTGCTCTTTTACAAACTTCAAATGTGCAGCAATGTTTTTTTGGACAGCAGTGGCTTCCACCGTGGTGTCCTCCCATGAACTCCGTTCTTGTTTAATGTTTTACTTATTGTTATGTGCCAGAGATTTCTGTAAGTCTTTAGTTGACACTCTAGGATTATTCTTCACCTCACTGAGCATTCTGCACTGTGCTCTTGCGGTCATCTTTACAGGACGACCATGTCTAGGGAGAGTAGCAACAGTGCTGAACTTTCTCCTTCTATAAGATAAGATAAGATAAGATGAACCTTTATTAATCCCCGGTGGACACATGAACATCAAGGCTTTTAGAGAGACTTTTGTAACCCTTTCTAGCTTCTTATACATCAACAATTCTTGATCATATGTCTTCTGAGAGCTCTTCTGTGCAATGGATGGTTGGTTCACAGCAAGCAATGCATCTTGAGAACAGCGAACTCAAAACCGGTGTGTGTTTTTTATAGGCCAGGGCAGCTTTAACCAACACCTCCAATCTTATCACATTGATTTGACTCCAGGTTGGCTGACTCCTTACTCCAATTAGCTCTTGGAGAAGTCATTATACTTTTTCCACCCTGTGCTGTGAATGTTTACAATAAAAACAATAAATCATTTAATTTTTTTGTGCGGTATTAGTTTAAGTAGACTGTGTTTGTTTATTGTTGTGACTTAGATGAAGATCAGAACACATTTCATGACCAATTTATGCAGAAATCCAAGTAATCCCAAAGGGTTCACATACTTTTTCTTTCAATTCAGTGTGAATAAAAATGGGTTTTATGGGTACCCACGAGTCTCCCCTTTACAGAAATGCCTATTTCATGATCATGACATGCAGTTTGGGGCATAGTCAAGTCAGCACACTAACACACTGACAGCTGTTGTTGCTTGTTGGGCTTCAGTTTTCCATGTTATGATTTGAGCATATTTTTTTGTGCTAAATGCAGTACCTGTGAGGGTTTCTGGACAACATGTTATTGTTTTGAGTTAATTGACTTCCAATGATAAATATACACATAGACTTGCATAAAGTGGCATTTTTTTTCCCACTCCCATGAGTATTAAATACTTGACAAATCTCCCTTTAAGGTTAATTTAAAACAGAAACAGAAAAATGTGTGAATAATTTGTAATTAAACATGGTTAAAATCTATTGACAGCCTTCATAATTAAACATGGAAGCATAGGTAGATAAATTCTCAACAAGGTCTGTAATTAATGTGGCCTTGAAAAATTGGCGCTCAGCTATAAATATTCTTGAATCTTTTTACTTTTATATCTCTGCTCTTGATTTGAATTAAGTAGTTTTATGAACGTGTGGTTAAAAAAAAACAAAACAGCTATACACCCCCATCCCGCATCACAGACCCTGTTTGATTATGCTCAGTCAGCGGTGAAAGAAGATTCCTAGATATTGCTTTCACATCGATACGCCTCATATAACAACTCAGAGAGTCCCCTGTTGTTAAGTAATTTGCCCCAGAGAAAAAGCCACGCGGAAGACAGCTATCGAGTTAAGGGTGAGCAGTTTGTTATTGTGCTGAAGCGGTGTTTACTGGACCATGGGAACAGTGTCAGTTGAGCAGAAATGAAAAGTGATGGTTTGTAGGTAATCAAAATGAGTGTGATGATGCAGGTTTAACTAGTGTAATCAGTTTTGGAAACAGCTTTTTATTTGGTATTTAACATAAACGGATGATTGATTTTTATGAGGCTCACCTGTCCCCTTCCTGCATCATCCCCTCCCTGTCTTACCCCATCATTACAGTCCTCATGACTTATCTGTTTGTCTTTCAGGGGATGACATTCTTCATCTCGCTGTTTCTTTCTCTCATCGGCTCTTAAAGAGCGAGGCGCCAGACGCTCTTTGAAAGCAGCTGGCAGCCAATGAGTTGTTAGATGCTCAATGACATATAAGCCTACACAAAGAGACAAGCTGCATGAGACATCTGCAGGGAGGCTGGTAACATTTTTGGTACGGCATCGGCTTTTCCCATGCTGTATTCGTGTTGTTGTGTTGTTGATTGCCGGTTGCTACAGGCTGACTGTGAGTCGCTCGGCGCTCTGAAGTGTCATCTCTAACCAGTGTTTGGCTAATGATACAGTGGGACTGCTGCTCACCAGGCTTGCTAGGAACTGTTGTTGACTCACGACTGGCTTGTGGCTGGAAATATGGGCTGATCAGTATGGTAGCCCACAACGAAAAAAGTATGGGAATATTTTGAACTCAGCAGCTTGACTGTGAATCTGGGTATAAGTCTTGCAGTGTTGTAGCTAAAACAGTGCATGAATTTTCACACACTATGTAGGAGATCTCCCCGGGAAACTTGCTCACCTCTTTGACTGTGGGTAATGATAAGATAATAGTTGCTAGTGTGTTTGCTGCCCCCTGCACCACTTTCAAGCCAGAGGTTAAATGGAGATAGGAGCTGCCAGAATAAAACATAGCTGGGCAGCCAGGGAGAGGCTGCAAAACGAACAAAAATAAGAAGAGGTCATATTAATTTGACTATTTGTTTCGCTAGCATGGGTATAAAAATATGATCTGCAATCCAAATGACCCGTCTACTTGAGTATTCGTGGTCCAGAGAAAAAGGCAGACCATGTACGATGTTGTATGTATTTAAGCTTTTAATCTCTGTGGACATACTTACATTATACAGTAGCTCTATATCTATGATCAGTTGCTGTTAGCTTAAGACCCTCCTGCTCCCCTGTGAGGCTGCTTGACCTGTGGTGGCTTCTCATTCTTGTCCCCTCAGCCATGTACTCTCATGCCAGTTAGGATTATGAAAGAAAAATCTGTCTAGTAGGGGTGGGGAAAAAACAATTCACCTTTATATTTCACCGCTTTATTTGCTTTATTTGAGTCTATGCGGACTTCGAAGGAAGTTGCAGCTTTTATTGGTGTAGTCAGTATAACGGGACATCATATCCATTCCGTATCTGTCACCAAAATAAAAGCTAGCCGGCTGCTAGCAGCGACAAAGCAGAAAGCTGCGGAGGGTCTGCGTGGATACAACCTGCCCTCTTACATATTTATTCCACGGTGGCAAACATGACACATACAGTAATGCATGAGTCTAAGTAGTACACATTACCAGGAAAAGCAGAGTTAGACATCATGGCTAAAGCTGCATGCTAACTCTGTCATGCAGAGGTAAAGTTATCGTAATGCGGTAACGTGTGGTGAAACCAGCTGCCGCTGACATTTATGTCAAATCAAGTCCAACAGCCCCGATGCAACTAGATGTATAAAGAGAAAAGCTGACGACAAAGCTAGCTATGGACTTTGGGAAGTGTAAACATGTACGTTTTAAAAGTACTTGAAATGTATGATTCAAACTTCCCATGGTGTCATGTTAAGAAAAAGTTAACAAAAATTGCAGTAAATTGTAATATTGAATTGCAATACTTAAAAATCTCAATATATATATCGAATCGGCAATGAAGTATTGTGATAGTATCGAATCTGAAGATGCTGTAGGTGTATCGTTCCAGCCCTACTGTCTAGTGTTCTCAGTTATTTGGTAACGTTGCACTGTTAACAGTGTTAGTGAGCTAAATAGTTAGTTTCTTGGCCTGTGCAGTCTGATGATGAACCCACTCTCCATAGCAGTGGGCACGGACACTCATAACCTTTTCCCACCAAAACTTGTAACCTTTCCCACTAAAGACAAAGGCCAGATGTTAATAGGTGTTAATGTTTTTTTTGTCTAGTGTGAAAGGGGTTTTAATCTGTGTCCAAGTTCATGGAGGCATGTTAAATAAGTCCCCAACTGGATTTAAACCAGGGATGTTGCATGATCAGCATCTTAACCCCCCCTAGAAACCAGGACACCCATTTTTATGTAAAAGGCACTCTCACTAGGTTGGACGTCATACAATTTTGCTAACACTTTCAACATGGCATAAGTCTGAATTGAATGTTTTCTATTAATGTACAGGCTGCAACAGAACAAGGTTAAATAGGAGCAAAATAAATACTGCGTTTTATTAAGAGCTCTGTAATACATGAGTCACTTAATTATCATCTGCTTTGTACGAAGAAACACTCAAAGTTGCTAAGGAGAGATGGACATTTTCATTCATGCCAGCTGCATGGATGATTGAATGCATACAGCAACACTGTGAGGCCATAACAACATTTCCAAATTGCACAGCTACTGTACATTCAACTGACAAAAACACGTTATTTAAACACATAAAGCCAGCAAGATTACATATTTTATTTTTGAAAAGAGCTGTAGTTTAGACAGATAAAAGGAAAGACCAAATTTGACCATAAATATTTAATACTGTGTGTGTGTGTGTGTGTTGCTTGTTATCATTGTGGCCGTTCAGGACTGAAGCCTTATCTCCGTCCCATTAGTATCTCCGCTGATGTGGTGTTCTTATTCACCATATGGTGGATAACTAATTGATCTCACTGAATTACATATTGCCGCCTTGTGAATGGAACTCATTAACCGACTTGGAGATAAGAGGGCCAAGTCTTATTTGAAGGTTAATGTCAGCATAAAGCCCCCACACGTCCACACATCTGTTGGTTTTCCTCGGCAGACAGATTAGAACAAAAAGCAACAGTTGTTTCAGGCTCATACTGTTACTCTGCTGCTGCTTTAAAGTGTGTGAATCCCTGCTGCATCTGGGCTCCTGTCTGCGCCTGTTTATGCATATCTGTGTGTGTGTGTTTGGGAGCGTGCATGTGTCTTTGTATGTGTGTTTGCCTACCAACTGAATATGTTGGAGTTGTTAAAATGCTGAAGTCAGTAAGAAGCCTCTTGAAGCATTAAGCCATAATGGGCTGCAAGGAGCATGAAACAGACCACAGTGTGTTTGATGTTCACCATAGAGAGAGCGAGAGGAGGGGGGGCTGATGGACTGCTGACTGTGACTTGGGTTGCCCTGGTCTGCTTGGTTTTGGTCCCTGCTCCGCCCTGTGACGAGCTATATGTAGGAAAAAACAATACAAAGAGAAGAAGAGAAATTGATTAAGTTGAAATAAGCTAATCGCTCCTTTTAAAAATGTGTTTTCTGTATTTCCTTATGTAATAATTTTCATTCTCAGGGCCTGTTAGAAACATGGAAATCTGGAGGACAGTCCAGAGGACTGTCCAGACGTGTAGCTGCTCTGAACTATGCAGTGTGTAAACAAGGACAGAGAAACCTTTTCCATCAGGGGTGTAACAATATGATTTTACAACGATACGATCTGTATCACTTTCCATGGTTCCAATACGATTCAAGGATGATATTTTGCACATCTAGAGCAATATGATACGATTCAGTGACTTGAAAGCAAAACAGTCGCTTTTTTTTTTTTTTTTACCAAGACTTTAATCAGTGTGAAATAAATCGCTGGATACTGGACAGTGCAGATCGGGATTCCTCAAAGTTATTCTTGTGAGTGAATCAGGGCTAAATTAATTATGGATATAAACAAGTAAATCCAATGATTAATATCAATGAAAACAATAAAAAGTGCAACTTCAGGACCTGCTGCTTTAGTTCACAAGATACAAGGCAGTGCAATATTTAACAAAAAATAAAATAAACCAACTTTTATTTGTGGTAAATGAACAGTGGTTTAATCTGCTGCTTTTGTCCTCATTGTTAATATACTGTAAATGGTAGGGCAATGATATTGGTGTCTCAGTAGGTGTGTGGAAAGATTGGTTGCGTCGCCGTTGTATTTTATCTGGCCTTTGCGTAATCTACAAACAGTGAGCGATTTATAAAGGATATCTCCCTTTTTGCAAGAGCCAAAATGTTTCCACACGCTGGACCTCAAAAGCGGCTTGAAAATCTGTGGCTCGTTATCAGCCACGCTTTGTTTTGCTGTCGTCTTTCTGAGATTGGCGCTGCTGGTGCATGTTGATGATGTCATACACAGGGAGAGCAAACCAGAGTGACGTTTAACATGTTTCTTTACCACTATATAATGTTTGTCATGCTGAATTGCAAGGCGCAAATATGTACATATACATCCCCTGTGAAGGACAACTTGCCGAGTACCTATCGATGTAGTTGGATCTTAGGAACATAAATCGATACATGGATGTAGTAGATGAATTGTTACACTCTTATTTTCCACACTTGCCGGTCAAAGCACAGACCACAGAGTAGTCATCTTTATTAATTTTTGACAGACGATTTAAGGTCAGAACAAAATTTGACAATCCTCCTTTAAAAAGCACAAGTGAAGAAAATAGTCAAATGCGTTTTAGGATATAAGTATCGGCTGCCTCTACTCTGACCAGCATGCACTTCATCAGCTGCTGCCACCTCTCACTTTTCTCTCTCCTTGCATTCCTTGTGTCTTTTGTTCCCTGTCACTTGGCTAATGTGAGAGTAGGAGTTCACACGTACAGCCCTCCCTTGGCAAGCGCACACAGAGAGACACACAGATGACAGCAGCATAGGCCGGTCTTTTTATGTCACCACAGGGGTTTGCAGTGTCATTGCAACAGGCGTGTGTGTGTGTGTGTGTGTGTGTGTGTGTGGTGGTGGTGGTGGTGGTGGTGGGTGGGTGGGTGGGTGGGGGTGAGCATGTGCGTTGTTCCTCTGAGGGCGGCAGTGTGTTGGTGTATGACTCCTCTTTTGTCTTCAGAGGAATTGGTCGTGTCAAAAGGAGAATTATTCCCTCGTCACTGCAAGCGCCTTCACTGTCTCTCAGTGTGTGTGTGTGTGTGGTTGGGCACAGATGTGTGTGCATGTGCCCAATGAGAGTATTCATTTGTGTGTGTGTGCCACAGATGTGTGTGGACTCTGTATGACTCCTAAAGATGCAGCAAGAATGTTATTAAACCGCTTCCTTTCCATTTGCTGTCATTGTGTGCGCATCATTTGCTGGCGTTTTTGTTTTGCCCTTTCATCAGTTATGTAAATGCATATGTGTCTGTGCCGTGGTGAAATGGCACAGGGCTGTTATGGCTCACGTCCCCTCCAGCAGTGCTTTGTGTAGACTAGGTGAGTTTGCGAAGTGACAAGGAACTGGCTACAGCTCTCAGCGTAGCAACGTTTCTGTTCCAGCTACCGCTCCTCTTGGCCTCCCGCTGCTTGACAGATGGTACAGACTCAAACCAGGACGCCCACTACCATATTAAGTGAGGGCAATGCAGTATGAATTTTACAGGGTGACACGCCCTATGCCAAAACACACATATGCGCTGTCTGCAGCTGTGGACTGGAGTGTTTGCTGGGAAATCTTGTGGCTATGGCACTATGGCAACAAATTCAGCAGGCCTGCAGGGACAGACAAACACCCACATATGGGGATACGTATTCTTTAGCTTGTGTTGATTCTGATAATAATAGCAATAGTAATGATGAGACATAGGTGAATAAGATGTTTTTTTACAGCTTCTCAAGCCCTGTTTTCCTTTCAGTATCGTGATTCATTTGATTTCTTACGAAAAGTTATTCCTCATTTTTTTTGAGTTTTCAGACGAATCCACTTATATATATTATATATTATATGGTGCTTATTATATATGCGCATTATAGGCATGCAGTCTTTTCCAAATAAACTTCCATATTCACAGGGAACAAAAGGTAATAAAACACCTTAGATTTGAGGTTAAAATAAATCTTTACGGACGTTATGTGACAACTAAATAAATGATTTCTGGTATCACACGGGACATGAACAGCAGTCTCCTGGGCAAAAGTCTGGTGTTTTTGGACCTCCCTATATGGCGTTTGTTGCTCTTTATACTTCCTGGTTCACAATTATATGGGTTACATATGAATTGATTTCGTAGGTTAAATACAAATTACAATTGAATTACTTTTCATAGGTGTAGCTATAAATGTTGTATAAGAATAGCCTGTTTCAATTGATCATTCAGGCTGTATAATGTTAAAAACAAAGAAAAAATGTATGTTTCAATTTCTAAGAGCCCAAAGATGTCCTCAAATGACTTGTTTTGTCTGGCCAACAGTCCAAAAACCAAATATATTTGATTTGCAATGATATAAAGCAGAAAAAACAACAAACACTTGAAAATATAAAGCAGAAAAAACAACAAACACTTAAAAATACTCTTATTCAAGAAAATAACAAATATTCAGCATTTTTGCTTAACACATGATTTTAAATGATTGTCAAAAAGCTGTGGATTAATGTTCTTTAAATCATCTAATCAAATAATGGACAAATCTTTATTTAGTTTTCACCTCATGTGCTAGGATCAGCTGATTTTAAGGCATTATGACTTTAAAATACTATATAAATACAGTTCTGTCCTCCATTGTTTGAAATCATTTGTGTGCAGCGACTACATTTTGCTCGCCGCTGTTTTCTGTGAAACCCAGCCGCACATTTGAGAGCTTCCCCCAAGTTCTGATCCAGTTCTTGATAGAAAATATAATTGCCAAGATAGATGGATATTCTCTGATGGAGAAGACCTTCAGGCTCCTATCTCTCAAACATAGAAAAAGAAGAAATAGGAATTGAAGAGATGGGAGATTGTGTCTGTATATAAAAAGATAGGAATGGACGATAAAATCAGTAAGGTGTTGTCTAACTGTTGAATGGCTGAAATGTGTCCAGCCCCTCGCTGCTCAGATGCCTGGCACACACAATGCAGATTTAATAAAGATAGGACACACAGGCGCAGCAGTACACGTATCGCTCAACTACACACTTTCCTTTGATAAGCAATCATTTCTGTTCTGCTCTGCTCAACTGTGGCCCTTTCTTCCACACATAGGTTTTTATTAAAAACATTGTAGCTCACATCTGCAGAATAAAACACTGCCGGAGTAGCTGCACAAAAGCTGGACTGCATGTTATCAAGGCTTCTGTTAGCGTCTGTGTTTCTGCATGTGGGTGTGTGATATCCCAGGTGCTTCAAGACTTGTGAATATCGTCTTTGTCTTCCGTTTCCCCTCCTCTATCCCCTGAGGTGTCAACATTATTCTCCACAATCTCCACCAAACTAGAAGCATGTTTCCCTCCACACTTAGGATGCACAACAGTTTCCACTTTTCTCCTCATCTCTAGCAAATCCGCCACTCTCCGACAGTTCCCTCTTTGGCTTTTTAAGTTGGTCATTTCTGTGGATTTTGTTTCCAGGCAAGTGGCTCCACGCAATAGTTATTTAGCTTTATTGTTTCTTGCCTTTTTTTTTTTTCCTGATGGTTTTCTTTCATCGAGATAAACTGTTTCACACTTGTTTCCATTATCGTAATTATTTTCTCCTCTCTTCCTCTCTCTCCTTAAGTCGTTTCTGCCCGCGAGGCTTTATCTCTCGTTCTCCTCCTATCTACTCCTGCTGCAGAGGAAGTTGTGAATTCATTTATTTTTCATGTGAAATTTACTGCATGCTCACAGATGCTCTCCCAAAAAACATGTTGCTAGTTTGTTTCTGGTGCTTGTCTGTGATTTTTATGAGTCCATATTTTTGTGATCTAATTTTACCATGCATTTTATAGCCTGAACATAAAAGCCATATGTTTCAACAATACAATTCAAAAATCTTCATTGTTTACGGAGCTATACACACAATGGCAACCTGGGACTCCTCTGACTTCTGGGCTTTGGGAGAGACGGCTGAGAATAAAATAATTCAATTCTTCGAATGTGGCCTTTATAAGCCAGTGATCCTGTTATTTTTCTTTTAAAAACCTTCCTGTGGGAATCCGTTTCCTCACACTCACTTTAACCGTCCCCCAACTTCCTTTGCTCTGAGTTTGAATGTAATTACAGTGAAATCTGTGTGTTGTTTTGTTGGCTTCCTGGAGGCGTAGCAAGCACAGTATTTTTCCAGGCTTTACTGCATCTCTCTCTCTCCATCCGGTACATTTTCGGGATCTCCACTGTATAATTGGCTTAAACTGCAGAGATCCTCGTTCCCCATAACATTAGTTCTTCTAGCAACCAGAATACCCAAATGGGTTGTTCTAGCTCCGCACTGCAGCCTCTTTATATCTCCCTCTCCCAGTTTGTGGTGAAGCAGCTTTCTTCGATTCTCTCTGAGTCCACTCCAGCTCTCATCTCCTGTTGGATGTTCTGCTTTCTAAGCACATTTTTCTGTAATTAGATAGTGAGATCTGGTTTTATGTGACGTGATTTCTCAAGCGTTATTCGTGGCTAAGGAAAGCCCCATGTACTTCATGGCGGTTTGCTTATTTGGCTTGACCGCGCTCGGCTATTTAGATCTGGATGTATAGTGGCTGTCTGAGGATGGAGGAGCGGGAATGACCGGAGGATTACTAAGGCCTTTTGAGAAGAGGGGCGCATAAAAAAAGCTCATGATTACAGGGAGCAATATGTAATTACTGTCAATTGTCATCCTGTTTGCTGGTACAGGATTAGCTTTTTATTACCTAAATCTTTATTTATTTGTTTTTTCCCCACTTTTCACTCTCCACTCCCTTTAGCAGTCCTTTTCACAAATTTTAGTCTGGTTTTGAATGTTCGTCCCATTTCCAGAGAAAGTTTCTACCATCTATAGATTAGCAGCTCAATTACTTGTCAACCATTAAATTAATCGCCAACTATTTTGATAATCGATTAATCTATTTAAATGATATTTTAGGGACAACATTCAAAGTTCGGTGATTCCAGCTTATTAAATGTGAATATTTTCTGGTTTCCTCTATGACAGTAAACTGGATATACTGTAGTTGAGTTGTAGATAAAACAAGATATTTGAGGACGTCATCTTAGGCTTACAGCAACATTTTTCACAGTTTTCTGACTTTATAGACCACACAACTAATCGATTGATTGAGAAAAGTTAGTTGCAGCCCTACTATAGATATCACCTCTGTACGTCCTACTGTAGCATCATGTCCTCCACATGCCTGGCATTTTCACCAGTAGCAAGGTGAAAAGATATAGGAATAGTGGAAAGGAAGACTCGAAGAAAATAATGTTTCAACATATAAGATTTGGTTTGTAACTTAACATTTCTTGATACATATGTGGCTGCGTTTGGCTCCACATTTATTGCAGCACTTAAATGAATTTTACAGTTATGGTACTGGAAAGGCTACAGTAACGGATTTGCCATAAAGAGGTCTCATTTTCTTGTGTAAAAATACAAGCTTAAATCTCATAAAGCATTTTTATTATGTGTTTATATTCCCTTGTGCAAGAGCTCAGTTTTTTTTTTTTCTTTTTTTTTTGCTGCTGTACAAATATACCTTTCCCCTTCTCTCCTCCCTCCCAGGACGGGATGGCATGCAGCGAGCTAATGAACTTGAAATGACAATGACTTATTTAGCTTGAATTTCTTCCCGCTCAGCCGTAACAGGGCATTTCAGTCGGGCCCGCTCGTCATCGTTTTCATTCGTCTCGTTATTTGCTATCCCTCCGTTGCTCCCTCACTATTTTATTTCTTCTTCCTCCCCTGCAGAGTCTTCTCTCATAAATATTTTACATCTTCCAAATGAACTCTGTCAACCCAAGCTTAGCGCATGGCTGGCTGCCTTGTGTGTTTCTAATGCGTATAATGTGTTTATGTATAGGATGTGTGTATACTGTGTAAAAATGTTGCTCATCTGTGTGAGTGTCTTGCTGCATTACTCTAACGCACGACTTGTTTTTTTTTATGCATGTTTTGATAAGAGCGCATGTGTTTCAAATAATGTGTATTCAACTGTTAGTCAACCAGTCAAGGTGACTGAGAACATGTCATTTACAGCAACGACCTGCAGGATTACATGTGCTATATTTTACATACTGGATACATGTACAGGGAGCTGCTTAGCAATGTGAGAGCTACAGTATAGTTAGAAGCAATTTCATTTAAGTAGTTGGACACTAAGTGCCTCATTCAAGGTCAGTTTGGCAATAGCTGGTGGGAAAAGATGGAAGCTTTTATTGTGAACGTTCTCCACCTCAACCTATCTGAGGCCAAATGGTGCCTCCCTCAGCTCACTGAAGACAACACAGGGTGCAGATCTGCAGGATGCTCATCTTATTGTTTTAAGGCATGTCTTTACCCCTTATGCATTTTTAAATGTGTTTGAGCTGCACATGCACAAGGTGAGGGCAGCATCTAACAGCACTCTGTATTTCAACTGGAATCTCTAACTTGTGTTTTTTGGGCCTGAGGTGTGCTCGGTGCTCTCAACTGCTTGTCACTGCGTTATGATGGTACAGTTTTTATCAGCTGTATTGATATTGTTGTAACAGTAAGCTTTGTCAGAGATAGTCCAGCATCTCTGAGTGAGCGTCTTTGGGCCAGGCTGTGGTTTAAGCTAAAAGCGCTCACTTTAAATCTTTCATGCTCTCGCGCTGCCATCCTGCTGAGATCAAGTGAGAGACAGAGATGATGTGTGGGTCGTATAAAGCTATGGTAACTTTCACCAACTCTGTTTCATCCTGTCATTCTTTGTTTTCATGTGTCTTGCTTTATATGTATTTCACCTGAGCATTATTACTTTCACTGATATTACTCCTCCCATCCATTGTTTTGTTTTTTTAATCAAGTGCCGATCCAATACCAATTCTGCAATTGTGTGAATGTGACTGGCATCATTCTTTTATGTGTAAGGCAACATCAGAGTTGGCTTAAACATTAAAATGTGATCATTAAATACATAGATATAAATTTATTTAATTGTTATTTATAATTAAAATAATAAATCATACATGCAACTTGGTAACAAAAATCTTCAACATTAATAGGAATTAAGATTAGGAAGTGTAAACCTTTTTAATGCAGCAACAAATTGATCAAAATTGAAACAGGAATTAAAATTACAATATGTACCGTGTATAGTGTATAAATATAAAATTGAACTGAATAGATTGGCCCCAATGTCACCGATACCCGATCCAGCTATTTGAGTCAGTTTTGGCCCGATATCCGATCCAGTATTGTTATCTGTGCATCCCTACTTTCGCCCAGGAGATATTTAATAATTATACTTAGTTATTTAAACCCAAACCACAGTCTTACCCTAACTAAGTTGTTTCCTGTGAAGACGGAAGTTTATTTTGAAAAGACTGCATGCATGCAATGAGCAGAAATTGACACGTTGCTGGAAATTCACAGGAAAAGGCTCGAAAAATGAGGGATAACTTTTTGGAAGCTATCATACGAACCATTGTTTGAGGGTACGTTAATCACACAGTGTGGCATTCATTTAAAACTCAATCTTCATCTCACACATGTATTTTTGTATTTATATGTCTGGGTTTATGTCTGTTAACATACTTGTGTCTTCTAATAAACTGGTTACACACATCTGTATGTGACTAACATGCTTCCTGGAGCTGTGAAGCAGCAGTAGCTGCGCCCCTGTTACACCGTTCATCTCCTGTGTGTCCCTGGTCCCTGCACCACCCTACTTTTCCCAGCAAACCCCCAGTAGCCTCAGTTCCAGCCCTGGGGCCCAGGGCATCACTCAGTCAAATTGAATCACAAATCCTGTTGGGCACAGGAGGCTGTGAGGCTCAGGATGAATGGCTCGACTCTGTCATGTGATGTCTGCTGATGAATGACCAGGGTCTGGAGGACAGGATGGACTGAACCAGGTAAAGTGGATCTGGCGAAGGCCTCTTCATGTAGAATAGTCTTGTGTTTATTATATTTTGAAAGTGCAGTACGTTGGTAAAGGGGAACAAAAACATACTTTCCCTATTTTGGTTCTGGTTCAGTGTGGTGGTGGTGATGCAAAAAGAGAAGCATCAGCTTTTGAAGTTTCATATTTGTGTGTTTTGCCAAGAGAGTTTTGCGCTCACTGGGTTGAACGACTCTTCTTAAATCTCACATCCCTTTTTCAGGCTCTCAGTGTTTGAGATATGAGTTGAGACTCTGTTCCCCTTCTCCAGTCTTATATCCCATCTTCCTCTTTCCCCTCAAGCTCTCTCTTCCTCTCTCCAGCTTTCTTCACCTTCTTTCAGGCCTTCTGTGTCCCTTCACATCTCTCTTGGCTTAGTTCCTGTGATTAAGCACAGCTGTCGCACTCATCGCAAAGCTCCTCTTTTTTCACATTGTTATATAAATTGGCTGGCTGTCTTTCTCAGGCCCTGGCCCTGTTGATTTTGGGTGACGTCAGTAACTGTTGTTTATGCCTTGGCCACGGAGACGACTCTGCTGTCTCCTCTGACTGCTTTGACTCAGGTCATTCAACCAATACATAAATGTGTGCGTGTTTATTCGAGTATGCATCAACGAGGCGTACTTGCTAGATGAAAATCAATCACAAATTGCTTCTCCAAACACATCCCTCCCCTCAATTTCTTATGACTGACTTGATTATTATCTTTCTATCTTTGGCAGTCGAATGAGATCAAATCCTTATTAATGGTAGTGTCTGCTGGGCGGATGAGGAGGAGAGTAATACATGTGACTGGCACTGGGCTCCTCTGGATCTCTCTGTGAGGCAGAGATGGGTTCCTGTAGGGTACCGAGGCAGCTGGGCCAGGGCGGACTGGGCTGTGACATTGAGGTGATGGGAACTTAAATCATTTTCCATCGTCTGCTGAGGAGCTGAAGGGTGAGATAACCTCTGGAGAGGGACAGCATGCTGTGGCGTTTATTGGCCTTCATATTTCCATTCTGTATACTCACTGAGCATACCATAAGCATAAAGCCCTCCGGGCCTGATAAAACCAATACATTTCATTTCCAGAAAACATGTCAGTAAGATGAAAATGAATGTGAGTTTTTGCTGCTTTCTGAGACAGATGACATTATGTAGCCAAATATTGTGGTATGGAATACGGGATTTGATGTACATGATTTTGAAGGATTTTGGTGATTGATGAATAGACAAAGAAATGATTTGTCAATTAAAAGAAACATAATTGGATAAAAATCCTTGCTGATGTGATGCTGATCACAAACTTGACAACATGCTTGTGAGCTTTAAGTCCAATTTATACATTTTCAGGGCTGCAACTAATTAATAACCAATTATCATTGTGGATTGATCTGTCAATTATTTTGTTTATTCATTAATTAATAGTTTTGTTTATAAAATTTCTAAACATAGGGAAAAATGTCCCTCACAATTGTTTGCTTTGTCAGACCAACATCCCAAAACCTAAAGATATTTAGATTACCATCATATAAGAGAATAGTTGCAAACTCTCAGAGAAACGTAGCATAGCAAACATAGCAAACGTATGCCATTCTTGCTTAGATAAAAGTTTACAGTATTACTTAACTTTCAAAATTGTTGCCGAATCATTTTCAGACAGCTCAATACTTTTTGCACCCTAGTGGCCAATTTGTCATTTGCCCATGTTAGCAAAGATTCATGTGCAAGCAAAGATTTCTGAATATGTCGACTTTATCTGTGGACCGTATAGGCGCTGATAAATATGTGTGAACACCAAGCGCCGGCCTCTGGTGCTGAGAAATGAAACCAATGTGAGACTACTAGTAGTCAGAGGAGACAACTGCAGAAATAAACGTTTCCAACCTGGTACAAAAAACAGTTTTGGTCTCTAGAGCTAATATCCCCATTCATGTGGGGTGAAATTTTATATAACTCACCTATGTAAATTATATTAAGGCTTAAAGTTCAGCATAATTGATGGCGTGGTCACTTTGAGCAACCCGAGCCCGCCTCAGCTCCACTGACGATCCACCTGTTTGCCCATTTTTGGATTATCCGTGAGTTAGGCTGTGTTGTCTGTCTCGTTGCCTTTGATAGCGACGGCCGGAGCCACCCACTTTGATGGTCGTGTCTAAACAGTCTCTCCAGACTCCCTTTATGAAGATCTATCCTAACCTTAGCTATTCGAGATCAATGGCTAAACTTAGCCATCTCGCGAGAGTTTCCCTAACTTGCGGCTTCTAGACACTACCCACTATGAGCTTCACGACGGCTTTTCAGAAACCTATGGGTGATGTCACGGACACTATGTCCGTATTTCATACAGTCTGTGGTGAGCACACTGTATGTACACAGACACCCACTGTACAGTAGTGCAACTAGAATTGCGTGCATTTTGGACTATATCTGGCATGAATAACACTTTGAGGGCTGATGGCAGTTCTAGTCGTCACACTTTTTCTAAAGTACCACGGATGGGCAGTGTAACTTAATGGATGCTAAATGTATCTCAGACAAGCCTCCAAGGACATCGCTCCATTGTGATAGGAAAGCACTTCCCTTCTGATGAGATGCGTTCACTGTCAAGCTGAAATAACACCCCCCACCTTCATCATTTTGCTCCCTTTCTTTAAAAGCACTTTGCTCTCTTACCCTCTCAGTTTGCTTCTCTCAAACAGACATGGAGTTATTCTATGTGGCGGCCTACCAGCTCTTCTGCAGCTAAATGACACGCAGCAGTTGTTAGAAGAGGCAGCTTTAAATGTTCCCACCTCCCACATCACCCATTTTGCAAATTGTAGCTAGCCTGGGCCCCATTCTCTCTTGGGAACACAGTGCCTAATGCACCATTACACTGCTATAAATATTCTTTTCCATAGACCAAGCTCACACTTCCATTGTTATGTGATTATTATTTTATTTCCACCTACTGTCATGGGTGTCAAGAGAGCAAAAATGGAGTCTTGCTGTTTCAAATGATTTCAGACAGGCAGTTCTAATTTTGTCCCATGTGTCTGATTATTACCAAAGTGAAATGATAATGTGCCAGTTTACAGTTTGTTTAGCATTACGATACGGCATCCCTAAGCAGCAAGTGTTTTTTGCTCAATTGTGTTTTACAAATTGCCCCCAGAGCAGAAGTTGTTTTTGATCAATGCTCTGCAGAAATGTATGCTGCCGTCTTTATGCGTTTGTGTGGTTAGATTAAAAGAGAACACAGTGCAGCCAAACATGGGTGTCTCTGGTGATGGTGTATAATCAATTAGAGATGCTTTTCTTTCATCAGGCAACATGTTACTATCTCCCAAATGGTAAGGGGTTTTTGTTTTTTTTTACTGACATAATCAAAGAGGTATTGACCTGGGATTTTTTTTATTTTTTTTATTTTTTGTGGTCGTGGCACAAACACTAATTTTCCGTTTATTCTATACATATAGTACATTTTACGCTTTGTAAAGCTTGTAGCCTGCAAATCAAAATCATAGTTTAAAGGAATCGTTTATTGCGTTTAATAATTTACATATGTGTCACTTTCATTCTGCCTTCTTTTGCTCTTCCAGTGAGGGTAAAGGTTTAGTGTCTAAGATTTGGCGCCATCAAGTGGTGAGACTGCAGATTGCAACCAACTTCTCCTGTGTACCAAGTCTATAGGAGAACTATGGTGGCCTACGTAAAAATGTGAATGTCCCTCTCTAGAGCCAGTGTTTGGTTTGTCCGTTCTGGGCTACTGTAGAAACATGGCAGCTGGTTCTGTGAAGAGGACCCACTCCCTATATAGCTATAAACAGCTCATTCTAAGGTAACAAAAACACAATGATTCATATTTTCAGGTGATCATACACAAATGAAAACATGCTTATTAATATTATTTTCCATTACTGCAAATAGACCTTATGTAACCTCATTGTTGGCAACAGTAAACGCTCAGGACAAGTGCTGTGGTGATGTATTTTAATGAGCGAAAGAGACACACGGGGTGGACGGCAGTGGTGGTGGTTGGGTCCAACATCACAGGGATTTCATCCAGGAAACCGCTCTTCATGTCCAGTGCATTATGTTTCATTTTCACATTACAATCAGTTGATTGTTTGTGTCCCGTGTTTACAACGTCCAGTTACAGTTGCACTGAAAAACGTAATAATTTTAATCCCAACCATGTTGTTTTTCCATAAACTTAACTATAGTGGTTGTGTTACGTAAGTGTTTTTGTTTAATTCACAATATTAAGCATGTGTACTGCGACCGAGGAGTGACGCTGAGGGGTCGATAATCATGTTTAGTGTAGCAGAAGATGTTGCGTCATATACTGACAAAGTGTCAGTATGTGACGAGTTGGGATGAGAACGTGTCTAAATGCTACACATTGTTCCTTTAAAGAAAGTGACTGATAAAAACATGTCATCCCAACGTTTTTGTGATGATAAAATCAACATTTTGATTAGCTTTTTGTTGTTGTAGGTGCAGTTTTTACTCTCTCTCTTATTTCAGTATCAATTAAAGGATTTGCACAATTTGTTAGCAACATTAAGGCAGCCATTCCAATTGCAACCCAGCAAAAGGTTAAAAGTCTGGTGTTTAATTGTGTTGATTCTAGGCAGGAAATAGAGAATCTCCCGTCCTTTGTAGCTGAGGTGGCAAATGACAGATAAACAAAGCAAGAAAAATAGCAGAGCCAAGGAAACTGCAGCTGTGGTCTGTCCATTGACTGTTTACTCACAGATTAGATCCCTATCGCATCTAATTGAGTTCCCTGGGATTGGCACACTCATAGCCTGTCCACGAACACAACTCTGGTCTCCCAGCGCCCGATGAATTCCTGCTGTCTGAACCCGTGAGCTTTTAATGAATTTTTCCTTTTTTTCGGTCGGGAAAGAGGAAATGGCTGAATGCAACTCAAGGTTGTGTGTTGTGCTTCAGTGTGTGAGACGCATTCGGAGGCTCGTCTGTCTCCTTGTTAGAATTATGTTGTCCCTTCCTTGTTTAGCAAACAGAATCTGTCTTTATTGCACCTCAAGGTGTTTCTGCGGTCTGTATGTTGTTACTGTACTGTAGATACCTGCTTTTATGAGCAGGTCTGTCCTTGTAGTTAAACCAGCCCGTAGCACTGCAGCAGTGTTTGGTGATACAGACATCTGCCCTGACAGTAACTGGCGACTACCCCTGTAGTTATTATTGTAGTCCGTAAAGGGAACCTATCGTGCTGTCTGGAGACAACCACCTTAATAAGTCTCTGTCAAGTTCAGGTTCCTGTCTCTGAAATAAAAGCACCTCTTCTTGGTAGGGACCACTGGCTGTAAGTTCTTGCTGCATCTCCACCCTCCCTTTTTTCTTCCCCCCTACAGTATATGTAGCCCAAAGCAGACTTTGATGTTCACTGCCTTTACTCTCTGAAATAAGGCTGTTTTGCTGCAAGAGAAACACCCCATCTCTTTTTTTGCTTTTTTTTTCCCCAAACACTGCAGGTGAAAAGAAACCTGCTCTTCATACCCTGCATTTTTTTTTTTTTTTTTTTTTTTTTGGTGACAATTGTGTTCATCCAGCTGTTAGATAGCCATTCTCCTTTCGTCCTCATTTTCAGGCTTGTGGCTTGAATCTCAACCTGACTTGCGATTAACACTAGCAAAGTCAAGGAGACAGGTAATTAGGAGAAAAGGTCGTTTCCAAGCTTGCTTTATTACATTTTCACCTCCAGTGACAGGGGGTAATAAAAATAACTTTACACATAAAGGTTAATTTTAGGAGCACAAGACCGGACATTAAACCGAGTTACTGTGGACACGTACCTTTACTTTCAGTCACATTTAAAGCACAAAAGACCAATATTACACTGTCAAAGCTTGTTTCCGCCCTCAGATCAGTCACAGCAACTATGAACTGAAGCTTGCATATCTGCTATCATTGCACAGTAGCACCTCCTTTGGTTATTTGTCCATGAACATTTAACAAAGCTGGTCATTAAAAAAAATTGAATCAAAACAAATTTCGACAGATTAAAAACATAAACCTGTCTTAGGCTGCATTCATGCCAGATCAGGCATTGTGAGGATTCGCCGCAGGGTTGTGCGTCGGTGTGGGAGAGTAACTTTTAATGGCCCATTGACTGCGAAGATTAACGTCCTTTCTTCCCTCATGGCTGGTTGTGCAGCTCTGGATTGGCGGTTACCTGACTGGCCATCGAAGATTGACATCAGGTCACGTTTCTCAAAAAATTCTCTTTCTATTTTTCTGCTGCAGGCCGCTGAGTTTTTTTTCATCACCCGCTGCAGCCGCTGCACTAACCCCCTTCAAAAAGGACGTACCTTTTTGTGGCACAAATATACTCCACTCTGATGTGAATCCAGCCTTATATTGGTAGTTGTAAAAATGGTTTAATATATTGGTCTTTTCTTCTGTTTGAGTTTCAGAATTTCAGAGGATAGAGCTGTCAGAGCTAGTCAGGGCATGCAGCTTACACTTACTGTACACAGTACCTCAGCAACATGCACACACATACCTGGTGTATAACTGCACAAATGTGTGCATGTAACAGATGAAAGGGGACTTCTATCTTATGACGTCTATCTGTTAGGTTTTATGTTGGCTTTTTTCACTTTTAATTTTAGGGGGAAAATCCCCCTAAAGATCAAATGGGGCATGATCTGACATGTCTGCTTTGGCATGGCTCAGTGGTAGCTGACAGATTTGAAGTTAATTGAAAGTGCTCTTTTGTCAGTTGACTGATACCAGTGCAGCGGGATCTGGGTGGTGTGACAGGTGTGGGCGGAGGGCACGAGCTGGCCCACACAAAGATGGGCTTTGTAGATGGCTGTGATGTAGGGGAAGGCAACATGATGTCAGGCCAGTGCTGGCCTCAGTCCACATTATATTCAAGTCCAGTGGTCCTCGTCAGAACATTTAACACCTTTGCACAGCTGGATGAGGAGTGGGCAGAGCAGCTGGTGGAAATGTATCCTACAGGAGGAGCTGCAGTCCAATGGACCGCATTCCTTATGAATAATATGGTGGAGAATAATTTAGAGAGCAAGATGTATTTTAGTAAGGAGTTCAGACAGGGTTGTATGTCAGACACACTTTGCAGCTGCATTAAAGATGAAATCATTCAACTGGACTAAGAAATCAGGAAGAAGACTTCAGCTCGCGCACAACGCAGCTGCCAGAGTTTTAACCAAAACAAGGAAAAGTTAGCATTCTACAGTGTCAAAGGATATTTATATGAGTTAGATGAGAAGAGCTATACCAATATCATATCCATATGCTAAATATGATGCTACCACTAGTAGAATTTAGAGCTGTCAAGGTTAACATGATAATAACATGTTAAGGCAAATTCATTTTAACACCATTAATTCAAATCAATCTGTTGGAGATTATAGCAGATTCAGTTTTAAAGCTATAGTGAAGATACTGGCATCATATGAAACTAGAAAGTCAAAGGAACACATCGTTACCACCATGTCATACTAGCTTGTCACGACTGATTCAAAGTTATGCTACACTGGCCATTTTCAACTTTATGATAATCACCTGCAGTTTGGGGCACGTTATAGTCAAGTAAGCACACTGACAGTCTGACAGCTGTTGATGTTATGATTTGAGCATATTTTTTTATGCTAAATGCAGTACTCGTGAGGGTTTCTGGACAATATCTGTCATTGTTTTGTGTTGTTAATTGATTTCCAATAACAAATATATATATGCATGTGCATAAAGTAAGCATATTTTGCTCTCTCCCATGTTGATAAGAGTATTAAATACTCGACTAATCTCCCTGTAAGGTGCATTTTAAACAGATTAATTGATTAATTGCAATTAAATATTTTGATCGATTGACAGCCCTTTACCATAAAGACTGGAAACTCAGGGAAACAGTAATCCTGGCTCATCAGCCTGCCAGACTGAACCATTTCCTGGCCAGGCGCAGTAACTTCCTGTCATCCCTGTGAGATTGCCATGACAACTTGTTATTTTTACACTGATTTTTGTGCAGAATAAGCAAACAAGATATAGTGTGTTAAATATTGAGCTTTAGAGTGGATAGTAAAGTTTAGACAGATGGGCTAGCTGTTTACCTGTCTTACGCTATGCTAGTATAATAATAATAATACGCAAAGCTAACTAACTGCTAGCAGCAGCTTTATATTGTTATTATTATTATTATTATTGTTATTATTATGTCTATCTCATCTAACTCTCTGCAAGAAAGCAAATAAGCATATTTCCCAGAATGTTGAACAATTCCTTTTTTAAAAATAGTAATAGTAAAAGAAGGAATCTTCTTAGAGTGGACCAAAACAGTCTATTAAAACTAATTATTGTGATTATGAGCTCAATGAAGAAGAAAATTATGCCGGTCTGTATCTTGGAATGAACAGATTTCCTTTTAGGGCTAAGTACTGATAAAATGAATAATTGTCTCATATTATAATAAAGATGCCAGCTCTGTAAATTCAGAAGCTCAAATGTCCTTGTACCGTCAGCCTGGTGGTGGAGCGTCGATGCTGCTGACTCGGAGCCACCCTGTGCCTCTTTTTGACTGTCGTCTGGACCGCAGATAAGACCCAGAGTGGCAGAGGAGTGGCATAGATAACCACAGAGAGCCCTTCAGTCCTCTCTCTGTGTCTCATTTCTCTCTCTCTCTCTCTCTCTCTCTCTCTCTCTCTCTCTCTCTCTCTCTCTCTGTCTGTAAACTCTCAATTTCTACTCTCAACTTCTCCTCCTTTCCTCGGAGGTTGGAGGGATAACCATCTACCCTTTCAGCAAAAGCCAGTGCCCTATCGGTCTCCCTGTGGCCTCCCTCTCAGCTCTCCTTCTCCCTCCTTCTCCTCTGCCTTCATCTCGCTCTGGGAGGATAACCATCTAGCCTTTCAGCACAGGCCAGCTCTTTCTAATGACTGTTTCCAGTGAGGGGAGGACAGTGGAGGATCTTTGTCCCACTCACTATGGTGCATTTCAGCCACGGGGGGGGGGGGGGGGGGGGGTCTCATTTTTTTAAATATTTGGATCACACCACAAAGAAGGACATTTAATTTAATGTGTTGGCAAGATGAGCTATGATAAGATTCCTATTTAAATTTGACCCTTGCTTGTTGAAATTATATGTCACCAGTTCTTTACGTCTGACTGTTTGCTTATTATTTATGCATGTTATGTGGAGCTTCTTAAAAGGGCAGCAAGTTGAGTTCAACAATCGTAATCCTCTACTACTAAACAAAATTTAAACTTTGAGCCAAAATCAAATGTCAAGGGTCCTATCAAGATAGAAAATAAGCAACACAACTGTCACTGGAGCCATCAGCACAGCATCATATCTGTTTTTTGCACTACCTTGTCTCATCAGACCAAACTGTAGACCGAGCACAGTTCCTCAGAGGTAACACTGCAGGTAGGGAAGTTTTGATGGCTGATAACAAGAACGAGGAGTCAGATTCAGAGAGAAGAGAAAGTTGGAGGTCTTGATAAAGAAGAAACTCCAAAAAAAGCATGTTTGAGAAAAACTGATGTTTTGTAAAACTGATAAAAGACTAACAAAACGTGGGGATGAAGGAAACTAAGAGGAACAAGACAGAGTTTCAAGCTCCATGTTTAAAGCATTGCTAAGCAAAAAACCAAGAAGTGGTGACAAGCGACGGGAAAACATCTGAAAATTTGAAGTCAACAGGCACATGAACTCTGAGGAGGAAAAACATTAATAGATGTGTATGACAGAGCGAGTGAGTGAAGGAATGAGAGCATGTCAGAGGCAGACGGAAAGGAGGACAAGAGGAAGGCAAGGGAGCAAGGAGCTGCTGCACTTCCAAGTTCAGGAGTGCAGATTTGACAAGCATTTAGGTTTTTTTTTTTTTTTTTTTTTTCAAAGAAGAGCCTATGAAAAGCCCTCTTTCAGACCCAGACTGAAAGGGGGATTAGACAGAGGCATAGCGAGTGAAAGACAGAAACATTCCTTTACACATCTTGTGCATTTACCTGTCAGAGCGCTGCAATAAAGCGGCTCCCACATGGGCAATATGCCAAGATTTTGAATTCTAAAGGCTTAAAGGGCTGTCTGTGAAAATCTTAACACCACAGTGGCTGTGTGTCTTTGTTAAGGGAAATTATTTCAGATTATAGCCAAATAGCACTAATAGTTCTGTAATGTATACTCTGATCTTCAGTTTCCAGCAATATTCCTCACCCTATTTAAAGAACGGTTCAATCTGCATTCTGCGTTTTTTGTTTTTTTTTCAAATGGAAATACCCACTCAGCTGTTGCAAAAAGCAGTGGCATTGTTTATGAAAGTAAGCAAATCAAGGTTATGAAAAATGTGAACGCTAGCACTAGCTAAGTCAAAGTTAGCCCTGCAAAGTTTGGAAACGACTAAAAAGGTTAGTTCGGTAAAAGTCCTGCTTTTGTGAATGTAGTCTGGTGGCTTTCAAAAGAGCTATAAAGCAGCGTCTGTTCCCTGTTGGGCGATGGGAGCAGAGGAAAAAAGTGTTTTAGCCAACTAAAAAAATCACCAATATGAGTGTATGTTATATTTGGAATATTTTCACAGCTTTACCTTGCCGTCAAACAGCCCTTTCCGATGAGGAACTGAAACCGAGATATTGCTTTTTACAAAACCACCAGACTAGACTGCATTCACAAAATCGTTTTACCTCACAGAACACAAGAGTTGCTGGTCTACCGCTGCATCGATTGGTTAGTGAGTTGGTGTTATTTTGTGGCGTCCACACAGCAGTACATTGCTTAGCGTCTGTGCCAGTACTCCTGCTTGCTCCTCTAAACTAGGAGCGTGCTGACCACCATCTAATGCACTGTATGTAATGTTAATACACTGACTAACGATTTAGATATTCTGTACATGTAGCAGCATCATCATGCAGAAACCTACATCAGGTCATGTGGCAAAAAGTTATCAGAAGGACTTGGGAAAGTAGCATTGTGACACTTAAACATACATACTTTGACCAAAATTTGACTGCTTGGATTTGAATACATAAGAAACACCACTGGGAGGATACAGAATGCTATAAAACCTAAAAAAACAAACAAATAATGGCCTTTAGATGTAAATCATCCAGTGTTTGTAGTGTAATGTATATCTTGTCCTCTTCCTTTGACTGTTACATTCTAGTCTGACCTTTCAGCATCAGAGTTGTACATCAGTTCCAAGCCCCTCTGGATGTAATTTCCCTTGCAGCTATGGTGAAGAGTAATTTGCTGTGGTTCTCGCTGATCTATCTGTGAAGAATGCTTGGACTGTGCCGCCCGAAACATAAATTCTCATACTGACACATAGTCTGTCCGCTGTCCCTGTCAGCGGAGAGAGAACTAATGATTTTTTACATCATTAAGCTTGTTCCAGTGCTTGAGGGGTCATTGTGTGGCAAGTCAGCCTCGCACTGTCACGCTAACAAGTGCTAACCCATGGCAGATTCAGTAGTATTTTGGAGTCTTGGCTATCAACATTGAAATGTCTTTCATCTCCTAGTTTGATAAATATCAAGAGGTCCGGTGTGACCAAATGAACCTTATTCCAGGAAAAGACTTTATAGCTTGTTCCAGTCAAAGATTATTACACCACTGTGAGAGCATTTGTAAGGTCATCAAGGCCAGCTAGGTTAGCAACTGAGCACTCCATTAAACCTATTCTTCTTTTGGGTTTTCTTTATTTTAAGATGTAGATCTGCTTTGCTTTATTCCTATTTAACTTGTATATTTTATTGTAGTTAAATACAGTTCAGTTGGAACATTTGTATGTAATATAATGTTTAATTTAACATGTGAAATTATCTAAAAGTTTTAGCTCTTTCCCACTGTGAGAACAGTGAGTCATTTATAGTTGCCAGTAATTATGCACAGCTTTGTGCAGTGAGAACACAGAACAGGTCTTATGCAACTACTTAGCCTATACCTTCCTTTGTGATACTTAACTTTTATATGAAATTATGAATCATTTTTGGCTTGACTTTTGTTCATTTTGCATGCATCATTGTTTAACCTTTTATTATGTGGTATTATCAGCAGGTTTAGCTTACAGCACACACTCATAAACACAAACCCCTAAATTACAACAACCTGCATTTAAGTCTTCCCTGCAGCCATACAGCAAGCAACAAGTGGCAGTCAAATGTTTTGCACTTTTGATGCATAAATTACATATCATGTTTTTGAAAGGTATTTGCCTCACGCAACATAACCGCTACGATGCAGGTATATATGGACCACCACCCATATTTGTACTCCTTGTACGTTTAGATGTAAAGCTGATCAAGGTCAAAGGTCACAATCTAGGTTGCACGTATATCTCTAAGTAGGCATCCAGCCAATGTGCAGTCAAGCTAAAACTCAAAGGCTGGTTATCAGAAGAAAGAAATTCTTAGTTGACTAATATGAGTTTATCTACTGATTAGTTGATTACAATTGACAAATCTCTACAACTGAGTTTCTCTACAAAGAATCACACAAAATTACCACTTTAAATCTTTTGTTTACCAGCAATGTGCTTATAAGATTCTTGGAAATACATCATTCAGCATTAAAAAAATCATAAAAAATGAATAATCGACTGAAGAAATCTCACTTTAAGACCAAACTGACCGATTATTCGACTAATCGACTAAGACGAGGCAACCCTAGTTATCAAACAGGGTTCTGGAGTGATGATAATGTGCTGTATGTCTGCATGTAATGTGTGGTAATGTAGGTCGAAGAGTAGCCAAAAGGATTTGTAAATTGTTGTATGATTCCAGTATGTGTTCCCTATTAACAAGATGTTTTTCACAATCAAATACCAACAAATAAATGATGCTTTGCTTTGTGTCTGAACTAAACTAAATACCAGTCTTTACTTCATTATTTTGGTGCACCACTAACATCCTGAAGGTGACTCAGCTTCCCAAAAAGAACCTTTTTTCCTCAAACAAGCGGCAGGCAAAGCTGGGGTTGTGGTTCTTCTGTCATTATTTGTAAATGGTCAAGGTCCATGCCGTTTTTGCATCAGACAGGAGGAGTGTGTGACATCAGCGATGGTGGCCTACATAGAACAATGATTTGGTGGCCTGGTTTCTGAAATGAGCTACTGCGGCGAATGGTGCTCTGTGATGTTTCATGGAGTGTCATCGTGGTTTGCTGAGAGAATGGGCTGGTAGGAGGCGGAGGAGGAAATCGGAGACCACAGGCTTAATAGTTCTGACATTCTCTAAGCATCTCTATCTTGGTCTTGACAGCACTGTTGCTTTCCAGTGGTTTGTGTATGTGTTGACTATCTCCATCAGTCTTTGTTTGTTGTCTTCCTACCTGCCCACCTGCCTATCGAGGAAATGCCCTCCACTGTCTCGCTGCCCATTTGCAATGTGACTTTCATGTTTCTGTTTGTTTGCCTCTCGTTCTTCTCGGCCCGGCTGTCAGTTAGCCGTCTATCTGTCTGTTGTCAAGACATTTCACTGACTCACAGTGACTAAGTGAGGCCTGAAGTGCTAGCCTGTTCTGACCTGACTTCAAAATAGACAGCTTGGCACGCACACCAAGCACAGCACACACAACATCACCAAAACAGGGCTTTCCTTGTACTGTGTTAGTTCCCATGTCAGCCCTGGTTTCAGATCTGGCTTTTGATATGACTCACTGGTTACGAGACTTATGAGCGGTCGTTTGAGAACAATCATCGAAGCCACAAACAGCCATAATGCGTCTGATTGTCAGTTAACGGGAACACACACTGGAGTACACACGGCTCTGTCTTTTGGTTCACTGATTAAAGTGCTGCTGTTGGTGCTTTGTTGATGGATCAGAGCTCAGCTAGATTAGTTTATTTTAATGCCCAAACAGTGAGTGTACATGCAGTAAAAGCAACTTCACTGCATAACCAGTACGCTGTGCAGCTTAATTACCATCAAACCAGTAATGCCACCAAATGACAGATGATAATACTATTTATCTTGATTTTAAATGTAGACAAATGACAAAATAATACAGATAAGAGAAACTCCCCCCCAAGGTAAAAAGTGATGTCTAGCCCCAGCCATAAATAAAACATGCCAGTGTTCCAGTGATCTGGGCAAGTGTGGATCTGCTCTTTGGAAGCCCAGATTCTCTGGCCAGATTCCCAGCCAGAGGCGAAGGAAGGAAAAAGGAGGGAGAATGAGAGGGGGAAGAAATGAGTGAACTAAGAGATGGACTAAGAGGCTCGTCTGTGCTGTGATCTGATGAGCGTCAGTCACATTTTCTCCAAGCACTGATCTATAATCAGATCACCCAACATTCAATACCTGACTGACTCATTATCAAGGATTAGAGAGGATCTGATTGAGGATTTGACGACCTCTCTCTCTGGCTTTGAAAGCGGTTCGATGGGAGGGACAGGGGTGTGTGCCTGTGGGTTAAGAGCTGGTGATTGATGGCTTTTTGTGAGGTCCTTTGTAGTGTGACAGCAGAGAGAAAAGAGACAGATTAAATAGCAGAATTAAATTCAAGTCTTCCATCATAAAGTATGTGCCATTTGTGTTCTATTAAAAATGGATTTCTGTTCATTTCCATCCAAAGAATGAGAGCGAGAGAACAGACTGTTCATTCTTTCTGCGGAGTGGAAGCTGGAAGCATCAATCTTAGCTGACAGCATGTAAATGCAGGAGGCCTAAGTGGTTTAATTATTATTATTATTATTATTTAGCAATCCATATTACCCCTCTGTAAAGACATAATCATGCACTTAACAGTAAATCTTTTCCTCTGTATTTCATTGGATGCACACGTGTTGCCCTGTTGCGCTATTTATTTGTTTTATTTAACTTATATATATATATATATATATATATATATATATATAGTATATATATATGACCAATATATGGTGGGTGGATGAAACAATCAACTTTTATTCTGAAATTGGGATATGATATATATATATAGTTTTGATAATTTTTGTGTAATGGTATAGTATATATGTATATGTATATATACATGGATATATATTAATACATATATATATATATATATATATATATAAGTGAAATATAATATTTATAAGAGATTTTTAATTAGGGGATGGATGAGACCAGAAAGAGGAAAATTTTTGTTTACATGAATTAAATAACATACCTGAAAATTGGGAAATGAAAAAAAAAGGAAAAAAGTGGGGTTGGGGGAGTTCAAATAAGGAGAGGAAAGAGAGTTTTCATTAAAACTCGGCATCATAGCGCCACACAGCGAGAGACAGTCTGAGAGGTCGCCTCTCAGGGTGATTTTACAGCTACAGCTGCTAACTTCAGAAAAGTGGGGGGGAGCCTAGGTAGAGAAAACTTTTTACTCTGCAAAACAACTTAAATTACATTTTTTTCCGGGTCATACCAGACCAACTTCCCACAGGCAATCCATTCTTCTTTTGTGGTAACCAAAATTAATTGTTTAAAAAAAATAAAAAAAATATATATATATATATATATATATATATATATATATATATATATGTATATATATATATATATATATATATATATGTATATATACATATATAGGACCACAAAAAATTTAAAAAAAATAAAAAAAAAAAAAAAAAAAAAAAAAAAAAAAAATCAGGGATCAGGGGGTATGGGGGGAGGGGGGGGGGGGGGGAAGAACTAAGGTAAGGAGGGGGAGGGAGAGAGTCAGGGGAGGGAAGGGGGGGCCCGGGCGGGTGGGGTGTGGGGGGGGGGGGGGGGCGGCGCGGCCGGCGCGCATGGGGTGGGGGGGGGAGGGGGGGGGGGGGGGGGGGGGGGGGGGGGGGGGGGGGGGGGGGGGGGGGGGGGGGGGGGGGGGGGGGGGGGGGGGGGGGGGGGAGGAAAGAAAAAAATATTCAAGTGCGGGGGGGGGGGGGGGGGGGGGGGGGGGGGGGGGGGGGGGGGGGGGGGGGGGGGGGGGGGGGGGGGGGGGGGGGTGTCGCGCGTGGGGGGGGGGGGGGGAAATGTGATATATAGGGGGGGATCAGATATACATATTAGCGTAGGGGGGGGGGGGGGGGGGGGGGGGTGGGGGGGGGGAGAAGGAAAGGTTTTGGGGGGGGGTGTGGGGTGGGGGGGGGTGGTGGCGCCATGTGCGACTTCCGGATGATGCCTCTTTTTTCTTTTTAAAGGAGGGCCTTCCTTTTTTTTTAGGGGGGTTGGGGGATTTTGGGGGGGGGGGGGGGAAGGGTTTTTTTTAAAAAGGGGGTTTTTTTTGGAGAAAAAGCCGTCGCCTCCCACAAACCTAGTTTGGAGGAGAAGACTGGTGTGTTCATGGTGGTAGAATATCTTTTCTCCGTGTGCGCACTCAGGAATATGGTCTCTCTAGGGGGGCGGGGGCGGCGTGCCCTGTGGCCCGCCGGTGGGAGGGGGGGGTGCGGGTGGGTGTGTCTGGGGGGCGGGTGGGTGGTGGTGGGTGGGGTGGGGTGTTGGTTGGTGTGTGTGATGGGGGGGTGTGGGTTGGGGTGGGGTGGGGTGTGGGGGGGGGGGGTGGTGGGGGCCGGGGGGGGGGGGGGGGGGGGGGGGGGGTGGGGAGTGTGGTGGGGGGGGTGTGGTGGGGTAGGGGGTGGTGTTGTGGGGTGGGGGGGGGGTGTGGGGGGGGTGTGGGGGTGGGGGGTGGTTGGGGGTCGTGGGGGGGGGTGTTGTGTGGGGGGGTTGGGGAGGGGTCGGGGTGGGTGGGGGGGTGGGTCGGTTGGGTGGGCCCGGGGGGGGGGGGTGGGGGGGTGGGTGGGGGGTTGGGTGTGGCCGGCCGCCGGTGTGGGTCTGGTCGGTGTGGGGGGGGGTCGGTGGGGGGGGGGGGGGGGGGGGGTGGGGGGGGGTGGTGTCGGGGTGTGGTTGGGCTGTCCTGGGGGGGGGGTTGGGTGGGGGGTCGTGGGTGGGGGGGGGGGGTGGTGTGGGGGGGTGGTGGGGGTAAATAACAGAAAGCCGTATCGAAGGGCTAAATAGTCAAAATTGAGAAAAGAGAAAAAAAAAAAAAAATGTTTGTGAAAATTTTATTTCGCGGTGAGATGGGGGCCCAAAGGTCTTTATGAAGAACAGTTCCCGGGGGGAGGAGGAGGGGAGGGACCCCCCCAGAGAAGAAAGGGGGACAGAAAAAAAGGAATGGGTTGGTTTTTGAAAAAAAAATAGTGAGGGGGGAGGAAGAAAAAATCATTTTTTTGAAGGGGGAAAAAAAAAGGGGAAAAGGGGGGGGGGGGGGGGCCAAAAATAAAGAACAAAAAATCTTATGTGTAGGGGAGATGGGGAGATGGTAATGGGATAAAAAATAATAAAAAATAAAAATTTTTTCTATTATAATTACTTTTATTATTAAATTAATAGAAATATAAATAGACAAAAGTGCCCGCCCCTAATTCTTATTTTACCGGAGCTCATACCAGACCAACTTACCTACAGCGCATCCAATTCTCTTCTGCTGTAGGTAACCCACAATGCACCTGATATGTTTCAAAAAAAAAAAGAAAAAAAAAATAAAAATTTTTTATTTCAAATTAAATAAGAATTTAACATCATCATAAAAGGACCTTATTTACCCTGTTACATATACATATATATATATAGATATATATGTGTATATATATATATATATATATATATATATATATATATATATATATATATATATATATATATATATATATATATATACACACACACACATTATACTCTTATTTAGTTTTAACACTGCTTGGCAGCGATATTGGTTTTATATATGTTTTACTTAAGCTCTACTGTTTTATTTTTTTCATGTTTTTAAACATTCTTATGTTCTTAATGCGCTTTCTTTATTGGGAAGCACTTTGTGTTGCAATGTTGTATGAAAGGTGTTATACAAATAAAGATTATTATTATTATTATTATTATGGGATTTGGAGACAAGAATGGGATTTTGCACAATGCGCAAAATGCACTCCTCTGTGCCACTGAACCTACGTTGAGCAATTTTAAGAACAAGAGTGTGAGAACACGGAGGTGAGTCAAAGGTCTTGGCAGGTATCAGCTGGTAACAGCTCCCTTGCAATACTGCTCAGAAGATAAATCATTTATTAACTGGCTGAAAATTATTAGATTGAAATTTTATAGCCAGTTGTTAAAATCATCTGACAGAATGTTGTATATTTGGTGTTTAAGGCTTCAAAGAGACCTGCAGGCTTCTGTTTCAGTATGAAATTGAACTCTTTTGTGGCTGTTTTTCGCTGCTTGTCAGGAAAAGTTAACAATCTTAAGATATTGCATTAAGGCCTGGTGAGTAGTAATGGGGATTTGCCTATTTACACATCCAGTATACACAGAGTGACACTACTGTTTAGATGGTGTCCACCTGACAAATGTAAATCCAATATTCTCTAGTTCTGTTTCCAAGTTCGAATGGGATTAATTGGCTCTAGTCACTAACTTTGTCTTTGGTGTTAGACAGGTAGAGTACAGCTGGCTGTTGACATCGATGAGAGCAGTAAGAGTGAACCAAAATGACTAAAGTAGTAATAAACTCATAGACTATATATAAAAGTGGGCGTTGACACCGTGACGTCCCCCATTGGTTTGTGGACTATGCTTTTGAAGCTTTGTTTTTTGTCCATCGCCATCTTGTTTTTGCCAGAAGGAGCATGACTGGGTGGGGCTAACCACAACCAAATGCTGAATAATACATTTTTAGGTGACCATAATGTTACATTTAGCTTTTATGAACTGAAAACACACTGTGAAAGGGTTAAAGTTCTAAAGAGAAAGCAAGGACAGCACCCAGACCGGACAACGCCGTGGTAGCGATAGAGACCATGTTTACAAAGTTTACTGAGGTAATAAATCAAGTGAAAAGTAGGCTCATTTTCTCATAGACTTCTATACAATCAGACAGAGGAGTCGTCCCCTGCTGGCTATTAGAAAGAATGCAATTTTAAGACACTCGGAGGTTGCCCACTGAGTAAACTTCTAGCAGGCCATTAAACCAAAACAGTGGTTTGAAATATAATGCTCTGTAGAGAAATATTGATAATTTATAATACAAACAAATTTTAGTTGAAGTTCACTAAATCATTTGATTCCTCACCCTTTTTCCTTTGTTATTCTTCCCAGGGTTTGTTTGCTCTTTCTCTTTCTTCGTCTATCTGTGGTTCCTTTGAGAAAACTCAGCCTCTCTGCTTTTCACCCCAGTTCTTTTATGTGCTCACCTTCCCATTTTTTCTTCTATATACATCTCTCTCAGCTGCATCACCCACCATCCTCTGTGTCTGTGTCTCTGACTCAGTACTGGCTGGATGTGTTTCTAGCTCTTGTTGCTTTGACAGGTCCTGACAACAGCAGGTCAGTTTCTATCTGTCAGCCTCTCCACCTCTTAGCAGCAGAGCAGAGGGGAACTGGCTCCTTTGTTTGTTCTTTCACCATCAGGAGACAGCCCTGCCACAAAGGGAAGCTTTCACGTTTATTGAAGGCATGAGCTCCCTCTCACGCACAAATACCTGCACACAGACACAGATGCATTATACTATACTAGCTCCCCTTGCTTTGTCTGTCTGGCCCCTTTCACACATGCAGTTGTGGCAATTTTATACGTCATTGTCATTCATGAAAAGGAACTCATTACGTTTTTTTACATTTCTGAATTTTTGACTATCTGACTCTTTAGCTGCTAAATACTCTAGTATGTTCATCATATAGATAAAATTCTCAATTAGTGGCGTGGGTTTTATCCAATTATGTAAAATAGGCAACAGAATGCTATGTATTATTTTGTCAATGATGGTAAAAAGCATGCAATCAAGCTGGAGAGACAAACATTCAACAGCAAAATAAATAGGTAAATTCTGAGCTGATAACGCTTTTCTTCTCCCTGCTGCGGTGTTACAACCAAATCTATCCTGAACAGTCTTATCCTCTGTGAAAAGACGGAACTGCTCCTTTCTGGGAAACCATGAAGGCCAAAAAGTCTGATGCTGTCTCATGGATGTTTGAAGTCAGCAACACCACAGGTTTCTTGTGTTAAAAGAGCTTCTGTTTTTCCTCCCATCTCAAAGAGTTTTTATCAAGCTCCTAGACCTCATTGTGTGCAGTTACACAGAAGGTAGGAGCATCAGTCTGCATCATGTCACCGGATGTTCTGCCTGATGTGTGTCAACTGTTGACACTTCCTGTCAAAGACCTTTGGTGGATCATCCGTGGAAAACACACACACTCTCCAAAACAGCATATCACCACATTCCTCCAGACACAGAAATGAGGTCAGTTCTCTGCAGCCTGTAGTTACTCCTTTTATTTTGGGAAGGCCTACGATACAGTATGTCTAAGATATGGTTCGGATACGCATCAGCTTTCTTCAGAGTAACTTTTTCCACTCCCTGTCTCCTGTATTTTTTGCTCACACACACATTGACATTCAGCAAGTCAGTCAGCACACACAGACAAGCTCAAGTTAAGGCATGTCTGTAACTGGGTGTAACTAGGACAGTGTGTGTCTGTACTGTCTGTACAGCATATTGTTGGATGTGTTATTCTTGTTAAAGTCTGAGTAAATTACATTCTCCTGCATTCCAGGTCAGTCTGATTTAATCTCAGTCAACACACAAGTGAAGAAAAATGGTGGGAATGGATAAAGAGTGGAGATGACAGTGAAGAAAGCAGGACATGAATGGACAAGTTGGCTGGCTGGTTGGAAATCTACAACATCACATTAGCCTCTTTGACAGCACTGTGACTGTACCTGCTAAGTCAATGGGACAGGCCACTGCCACCATGTAAAGCAGCTGACTCTCACGCTCTTTGGTAATTCATAGGCCACTGGGATTTGAGAGTTTGTCTGTGTGGGGCTTTATATATATATTAGGGGTGGGGAAAAAATCCCTTCATTATGTATCACATTTGTTTTTATATTACAATTTTGAAATCAATTTTTAATGCCAGAGTCAATGTAATTTCTCCATTTGAATGTATGCAGAGAAGGAAGTCACCACTTTTATTGTTGTAGTCTGAGTAATGTGACATCCCTTCCATATGGGTCACTGCATATAAATATGACTGATATATTTGACATCAGGACATCTTTGACTACATGCATGCGGAAAATGAAGCATTTTTACAGTATCTCAGTTTAGATCATTCGTAAAATAAAAGTCCTTAGAAGTGTATGATTGAACTTTCCCCCATGGTCTAGTGTTAAAATGTTCACAAAAATTGTAATAAATTGTAATATCAAATTGCAGTACTTAAAAGTATTATGATCGTCCCAGCCCTACACTTTATATCTGTGTGTGAGAGAAAGCGAGACAGAAGCAGACGAAGAGCTAATGCAAAAGTGTGTATTTGCATGTCAGTCTGTGCCCGTCTTATCAGAGTGGGCAGTCAAGCATGTTTTTCAGGGCTACAGCAACTTAATTACAAAACCTGTTGTAATCCATCATGCTCTTATAAATCACAACTCCCATTAGACCACTGCAACACAATTTGGGATCCCGCAGGTTCTGTGCGACCCAGCGCAAATGTTGCAGCTTAACAACTGTGTTATGTCATGCATTGTCTTCCACTTAAGTGCATGTGGGCCTCCAAACAAGATGCAAAATAAAGTTAAAGTTAAGCTTGTCTCACCCACTCACATTCTCTTTCCCTCTTGTAATGTTAGAAATCGCCATCACTAATCCATTTTGATATGTAAACAATGACACTATCAATGTTGTTCTCCAGTCGTGATGTTCCAGCATCTGGTTCACATCTGTTGCCATGGGAGATGATATAAACAGCGACACAATTCATAATGATTTTATTCACTTCTAGGCCCCACTGCCTCATAGTGAAGCTATTTGTTTTTACTTTGAAATTTCACACCTTCTAAATGAGACTATTTCTGAGCTGAGTAATTGTGCTGGCATTTTTTAAAAACACAGTAATAGGCGCGGTGTACTTTTTCTTTTAGTATAGGACAGAAAACTGTGAATGGTGCCTCAGCATGAGCACAATTTTGATAAAAGAAGCAAGATACAGTATCCTGTCTCAATGTATCTTGTCTCATCCCGCCCTGTCCTTTGCTGTACTCTGCTTCGCTACTTTACTCCATTTCTCCTCAGCCCATTTGTTAACATAGACTGACCACGGACTTAATCACAGCCGTAGCTATTTAGCTCGAATCAAGCAATCAACTCCCCATGGCCTGCATCTTCGCATTATCACAATATTCTTAGCCATTCCTCTCTCCAGTGAGTAGCTGGTCAAACTTTTCCCAGCTCATTAAAATGAGTCTGATTCAAGTGAAGTGAGTGTGACTGTTTAGTGTGACCAGTGCTTGAAATAGAGAAAAAAAAATAAGTGCCAGTACTCGCCTTATTCACATGCTGGCAATCATTATGTACAATCTGAATTGGCAGTATTGGATTTGGAGGTCTTCCCCCAAGAATATTTGAAGATTTTTGACTTAAACTCATGCCATTTCATATCATTTTGGACCATTACTGTAGATAACAGCCAAAAAAAAGACAAAATAAACAGCGATAGTTACATAATTATTTTATTATTCACACATATCAGAGCAAGTTCAGAAAACGTTTAAATATTGTTTCATTAATTACATTTATTAACAATTTCAAAAAGTTATGATGAACAGGTATTTTAATTATGAACATTGTATCTATGAATTGCAGCACCCTTGTTCTCACCGAACCATGCTGGGTGTCATCTCGTTCAGATGCGCTCCACATTGTGTTTATGTTCATACAGATTATTAGCCATGGTACAGAAATGCGAGCATCGCCCAGAGGACCTGATAGGGCAGATAAGAGTAGCAGTGGTAGAAGAGTAGTAAAATAAAAAGAGGTTGTAAGAAAAAGTCATGGTGCGCGGTACCGGCTGACTTTGAGCACTGAGAGTGACAGTTGAGAGCAGTATTCACAGGTGTTGAGGCTGATGCTATAGTCGCTCATATATAAATGAATAACTGTGGTCAGCCAGCAGTGCAGGTAGTAAGTGTGGGCATGAAGAAAGCAGCGTGGGGATCAGCTGGCCTCAGTAGTTCTGTGTTATTAATGTGTTGTGTGGCCGCCACCTCGTCTGGCTCGAGGAAGCTATTTATGTGACTCGCTGCTTGGCTCACATTACCAGACAAATGAGCATCTAGGATCGAGGTTAAAGCCCGTAGGTCGCTCTGTACGTGTTTGAAAGTTAGGAGCACGACTAAAGACGGACTAGCAGCAAACAGGAATGCAGGGTGGTCGCTGTTAGACAGAGACCATAGTGTGGCCTGCTTTGAAGCATTTGTTAGTTTGGTATGTGAAATTTCGATGTGTACAGTTGGTGGAAGCTCTGTTGCCAAATAGCCCAGTTATTTTTCATCTGTTTCACCCTAATCCACTGCTCTGCTCAAATGTGGGTGTGTGAGTATGTGTGTGATTCCTGGTGTCCATGGGTGTTTTCCTTGGCACTGGCAATAATCCACCTAGCTGTGGACACACACGCACACACTCTCACTAACGACTGGATTAGGCTGCTAATCTCTCAGATGCCACTGCGAACGTGCAAGCACACACACACACACACACACACACACACACACACACACACACACACACACACACACACACACACACACTGTGCATTGTGGTTTGAAACAGTGTCAGTTATGCAATATCAATCATTACCAGGAGCCATCAGTTATGTGTGTCAGCATATCAGCATCGTCGCAGTCATTCCATTTTGTCAAATGTGCTTCAGAAGATCAGTATGGAGATTTACCAACTGTTCACATGTAACACGTCCTAAATTCCTTTATGCACACTTCTCCAAAGCTTTAATGCCATCCGTGTAAAAAAATAAAAGCAGAACTCTAGTCTAGTTAGGTTCACTGTGAAGTCTAACATTAATTACCATCTTCTTTATTAATGCGAATTTGTGAAAATATATTTGGTCTTTACACACCATTGGCAACCGGCTGAGTTGCACCTATATTTATGAAACAACAACACACAGGCTCTGTGGTTCGAAACAAGAAGCCAAACTTTATGACTCATTTTGCATTTGTGTGTATTCATTGTATGTAAAAGCCTTTATTCAGACCTTGATTTTAAACTACATTCTTTAGTTTCTACTGTGTTTACTTCCTAATCTGAGAACCTGGGCATGCCCATTATGATATACCATACTGATACAGTACAAACAAAAAAATAACCATATTAATGGGTTCCAATAACAAATACAGCAGGATATACATTGCAAAAATGTGAGGATTAGCTTAGTGACATATGACACAACTACATCTAAAATGGATTTTGATGCAACTTAATGACTTGATGTTGTGCTATTTATGTGCTTAATTAAAAAAAATCATTAAATGAGATGGTGCTATTAAAGTCAAGAAGCTCACCGGGGGCTCGATTATTGAGGTCTATTGTGTATCTGCAGAACCCGATCAAACAGAATCCAGTATTAAATCCAGGTAACATCTGTCCCCTAATGTCTAACTCAAGAACAGTTTTTAGTATTCAGTCTATTCTGTTGACCTGAGCTGAACGCGCAATGCAGGGAAAACTGTTAACTGCTGTGCTGTAGTTGTTATAAAAATGAATGTACACTGTGCTTAAAGGCAAAAAGCTTCAGCAGACAACAATAAATAAATAAATCTATATTTCAATTTTCCACCTTACCAATGTGACGGACAAAGACAACGAGATTTCGAATAAACTGTGCCCAACTTGAGGGCATGCTCAAAATCCTTCATGAACACACTGAATAATCAGTGTATGAATTGCCCAGCCCAGAATTACATATCTCAATCAGCACAGCACCTGCACAGGTTAACATATTCTGCACTGACGAATGTAGCATCAGAACTTGGCCACAGGCGGGAAATTGTCTGAAAAGGACGAAATAAGCTGCTACAATGGCTGCGCATTATGTTGCGAGAAACCGGTGTTTATTTTTTATTATCTCTTTTCGTGCCCATGGAGCAGAAACAAACAAACCTACACTAAATAGTGACACAGTGATGGTGACTTCACATAGCTGAACAAGGCCAGCATTTTTTGCCTCCTCCTGTTTTGTTCACAGACTCCCAGACGAATGACGGAGGCACTTTGGCTTTGAGTCATTCTTAATTTCCTGTTGCCCTCTCCTCTCTCTGTGTTTCCCACCATCTCTAAAAGCTGCTGACTGTCAGTCTGTCCCATGCTTTATCACAGTGTCCACGACCTTATTCTGCCTTCCCAGATTGCTGTTTAATAGGAGCCTTCCTCCCTGGTGAACAGTGATAAGCTAATGGTTGGGGAATTGCTCACCATTTAGCAGCCATGTCTGTCAAAAGAAAAGGGGAAGAAGCCATGGAGGACTGTTATGGGGTGAATAGTTTCTCTAATTTTGCCCACACGCACCAGTTGTTTGGTGGGTGATTGGGAGGATTGTGCATGTGTGTAATTTCAGGAGCGGCCAGATAATTGGCTTTCTACCTCTGTGCTGATTGGCCTCACAGGAGGTGGCTGATTAATGCAGAACACCTACTCTGTCAATTTGAATACATTTGAATAGATCATTTAGTTTTGAACAGATCTCATTCATGTGTGGCTTTGTTTCCTTTCAGTGCACCAACTGCGCAATCAGTTTAAACTCGTATTCATCTTCTCGTGCAGGGACATGAGCTGTATTATTGTTGCAAGCGTATTTTTCAAGTTTATCACGCATTCCATGGAGTTTATTCAGACTGCAGGAGCAATTCGGGAACAATAGAGACAGGAAATGGCAAGGGCAGGCTGGAAATTGGTTAATGCAAAATAAATCTCTAATGCACAAGGAGTGGTCTTGTGGTATGTAATGAAAACATATTTTTTTCAGCTATCTCTAAGTGCAGAAAATTGGATGTGTCTGGTATTGTGAGCACAGAAAATTGGACGTCTCAAGCAGGAGCATTAGCTGCCCTCTCTGTTGTGGCCCCTTTAGATGCTATTGCTGGAGCCTAACACTAAAACAGCTCTTCTACAGATTGAGCTGTCCTCCTCTGCTGATTACTCTAGTATCCTCTGGCTATGGACTGAAAGTGTGTGTGAGTGTGTGGGGTGTGTGAGAGAACGGGGTGGAGAGGGAGAGAATGAAAGGATGTGTGTGTGTAAAAGTGGGAGTGTGGTTAAGGGTACATTTCCTCTACACTTTGATCAAGAGTGGCTTACTGTCGCTCTCACCCAAATACACACACACACACACACACCTACACACACACACACACACACACACACACACACACACACTCTCTCAGGCTTACTCCAGTTTACGGAGTCAAATGGAGGAGACTGCCCTGTTTGTAACATTAGCCGACTGTTAGGTTAGCCAACTGGAAACGTAATTCTCCGTAACAGGTGACCTTTCCTGCTGTGTGGCAGATGTGTGTCCAGGATTCTTGCATGTGTGTTTAAAACTGTATGTACGCAATATATATATAGATATATAGATATATAGATAGATAGATAGATAGATATAGGACCCTCTGAAGAAGCTGTTTCTACCTGGCTGCATCTGGAAGCCTTACACCTGCTATTATCCATGTGAGCGTATTGTGCCTCTAAGTGTGTATTGTTCTTTACACAGATGTCCTTCAAATGGCAGGCAGCACACAGATTGCACTGGCGGAAATGGCCACAGGCCCGTAACACACATAGACACTAAAAACCAGTCCAGGCGTTCAATCGGCCATCCCAGGGGCTGACAGATTGCAGCTGACCCCTGATGGCCCTCTATGCTATTCCTCCATCAAACTTTTCTTTTTCCTCCCTCCTTTTTTTCTTTTCCATTACTTTGTACTCTTCACCATCTCATTCAATTTATTTTCCATCTCACTGACACGCAAAATCACAGACTTTTGTATAAGTGCTCTTCTCCAGGTCCAAACTCTCTGAGTCACACCATGACCAGTGAGAGGGTGCAGAGAGATGCTCAATGTCACCTCCATTTCCTCCGATCTGGGCAGCCCGTCCTATACTTTTTCATGTTCAAAGAGGAAAATCACCGTTAATTGCTCCACTTTAGAGTTGGCCTGGATGATGCACTTAAAGGACAGTTACAGAAACTTGGCTGACATATAATCAGTGGAGTGCATGGATTGTTGTCATACGCACTTATACGGACTGGATGGGGGTGTACGCTGTGATTTACTCAGCCTACAACTACAGTAAATGAAGCTGAAATGCTTGCTTGTAATCGTTGAGCCAGTACACACAGAAGTCACTGGCTTTAATGGTGAGATGGATGGGGATCAATCTAATCGATGGCAGCAGCGTGCCTATGGACTTGCCCTCAGCAGAGCCTTTACCAGGTGCATGCTAATAACATCCGCAGGGATGTTAAATCATTAATCCTGTACTTCTGTTTTTACTGCTTTTGTATATTCCTTTGTGCAGGCCATGTAAAGCTCAGTGAGACATATAACAGTAATTAAACAATCTGAGACTAGTCACAATATTAGAACGTGTAAGCTGCAAAGCCTCGATGGTTAGACTTAAAGCTTCAGTTGGTGAGATTGGAGCAAATATGATTTAAAAAGTTATTTTTATAAAACAGTCACTATATCCTGACGGCAGTGCATGAAACAGGTAACCTGAAAAAAACGTCCCTCTATGTCCTCCGGTGTCTTCCGGTGCTCCTAACGGCATCTGCAAGATTTCACAGATGGGAGGAAAACAGCCAATCAGATCTGACCTGAGGTCTGCTGTCTAGCTGCCGTCTGAGAGCCGATTCACTTACGAACTCCAACCAAACAGCCAAATTAGGCAGCGCTGATCAAATATGAATCAATATTCTGTTACTGTAATGTCTATTTCTCACCTCAGATGTTTTCAGAATCATCTTGAAGTACACAGTTTCGCTGTTAAATGAGAAAGTGTGTGACCCGGCAGCCATATTGAGATCTCTTGAGAAAATCCCAAGCAAGGCTCACATGACCAGAGCACAGCCAATAGGAATGCTCTCTCTCTGAAATGACCTGTGATTGGTCAAAGTCTTCTGTCACAGGCTAGATTTTTTCAAGCCTGAAAACAGAGCCACATGGAGATGCAGAAGTCTAGTTTTTTTTTTTTCTCAGAACACTTGAATTATAATTTGCTGAAAGGTTATTATTGATTTTCTGCCCAGTGATTTAAAAAAAATGTTGCCTACTTCAGCATTAATATTGGACATCATAAAGGACAGAACAGCAACAAAGATCTTGGGATGTGTTACTGTACATATTAAATATTCATGAAAAAGAATTATGGTTTTTTTATGTTGCAGATATACAGTATATGCTGTTTTTGTGTTTGGCGTACTTTGTTGTAAGGTTAAGGTATTACAGCAAAATAAGTTTAGCCTCTTTCTTGTTTCTTGTAAATATGATGATGCTGTTTAAGTGCACGGTGATGGCCTAGAAACTATCACATCAACTTTCTGTGCATCAGATTTATTACTACTGACGTTGAGAAGCAGAAAATAGAAAAATCTCAAAATAATTCAAAATGTTTCTGATCAAATAGTGGCCATAATTTTACTTTAATTACAACATTAAAAGAAGCAAGACATTACTGTGACATTTAGGCTCTGTAGGTCTGTGTGAGTTTGAGTGAACCCATGTACAGTAACAGACTGACGAAAGCCGTGCAAGAGGGTTTCAGAGGACCCTGAAGCAGGGCAGAGAAGAAAGGGAAAGGAATGTCTGGGTGAGGTGGGAATTACAGAAATGCTTGTCACTGCATTGCCCTTGGGTGGGAAGGTTGGCTCACTTATAGGTGGCTCCTCCATGGAGGGAGTAATACAGTCAGAATGAAAATGCTGCAACCTTAGCTCTACCTATAAACACTGCTTAACACAAAGTGCAACCAGTGGCACACCGATATCAAATAACAACAGAGATGCTGGTTTCTGTAATACAGACTTTGGACTAATCAAAAACGCATACAGTTGTTGTTATCAACTGATTTGAACCTTTAAATGTCACACTCCCACTGGAGACGAGCATAGACTAGCAAGGTACATCCTTTTGCCAACATATGTTCAATCAGTGGGACACCTACAGGGTCTGAAAAGTGAAGTCATTGCTGAAGTGCCTTAAACTTGCATTCTTTCTAATAACCACCAGGGGGCGAATCCTCTGGTTGCAGAAAATAGTCTGTATAGAATTCTATGAGAAAATTACCCTACATCTCACTTGATTTGTTACCTCAGTAAATGTTGTAAACAAGAGTTTGTGGTCTCAATCGCTAGTTTCAAGTCTTCTTCAATACAGCATGATGTTCATTTAGTGAATTATGGTCCCATTTTGAGTCAAATCCACCATAAAGCAGGGTATGCTTTAGGGCGTGGCTACCTTGCAATGGACAGATTGCTACCACAGTCGTGTCCAGTCTGGGAGTTGTCCGTGTTTTTGTCTCAACTTTAATCCTTTCACAGTGCGTTTTCAGTTCATGAAAGTTAATTATAACATTTTGGTCGCCTAAAAATCTCTTAGTCAGTGTTTGGTTGTACTTTACCCTCTCGTATCACTTCTGGTTGCAAAAAAGCACGATGACGACAGCCACAAACCAAAATGCTAAATTCAAGGCTTCAAAACAGCAGTCCACAAACCAATGGGTGACGTCACGGTGACTATGTCCACTTCTTATATACAGTCAATGATTTGAGTGTCTTTTGAAGCAAAAGATCCCATTTTATGCTAATTAGTGTTATTTTTTTAATGATAGTTAGGGGTTAATGAGCTCAACCTTCTATATTTTGAGAAAGAGAAACAGTGTGATGGGCAGTTGGTTAAATGGACTTGAGAAACTGACATGGATCGACAGAAAAAAAATGTTTTATGGCTGTGGGGAAAAGGGGTTTCCAAACAGGCCTAGGGTGACACAATAATTGGATGCTCCTTTTTTGCATAAAATGAAAATATTTATTAAAACTATACCCCCGCATAAACAACAGCACATAGCAAATAGATGTGACCTCTAGCTGCCTGAGAAAGAGCACTGAGCTCATGAAGGGCTGCCATCCTATCTGCATACCAGACTCTTGCTTGTGCACTTTTGTCTATGCGGGCGCATCAGAAGCTTTAAGAAATATTTTTGTGTTGACAAGAAAGGAGCGTTCTATTATCTTTATTGTCTTTATAATTCACACAGAATAATCTAAAACCATAACTCGTTCCTCTTCCCACCACTAATGTCTCAGTGTGATGTATTGTGCCCTACTCTACATAGTGCGGTGCATCCTTGTTTTTAAACCATTGTGTGCTTCCGTGTTTCATTGTGGATTCATCTTAGGTGTGTGTAATACCTTGTGTCTGGAAATAGTAATAGTGGGTAGGAATCTTCTTAAGTGTTGCATCACACGTTATCTGTTCTCTTCACCTGCAAATGAACATCACCCACATGAATTTGGTTCGCCTCAGGCTCAGTTACGTTGACGTGGATGATGGTATTTCCGTCTTACAAGATTTCTTCTCATTTCAGCTGCAGCTTGACTGCCGTTTTAACCAACTTTGACAGCCCTTATTTAAATTCTCTTACATGGTATTTGGTTGTGTGTGTGTGTGTGTGTGTGTATACTCTCGCACAAAGCTTACAGATCCTTTCTTGCCTGGTTTTCTGAGTTTGTGTATCTGCGTGTGCATATAGGTTTGCACATGCATACACATGAATTTGTGTCGGGAGTGCTCATTAAAATTGTATAGGAGCTGATGCTGTGCTCCTGCTCCACTGCTTTCATTTCCACACAGTTCTCCACATCTTGCCAGGTAATCAGGCGGGTGAACACATGCAGCCCTGCCACCTTGACTGCCAACAGGCTGGGTTCAAGGCCATAAAAACAGCCATTGCAGCTAATTCACCCTGTCGTGTTCATGTTCGCTGCTGAGTGTTTTATACATCAGCGACACAGGAGCTATCAATCTCAGTTTTCTTGAGTGCTGACTGAATTGATGGGATCTTTCAGTGCTAATGCTATGTTTCCTTTTCTTCTTCCCCTCGTCTTCTTCCTCTCAAATTTATTCTCTTTTCCTCCATCACCTCTTCCTCTGTCTCCACCTGTCCTCCTTCTAGGGGAGCACCTGCGCATCTGTCCCCAGGGTTACACCTGCTGTACCAGCGACATGGAGGACAGCTTGGCCTTGCTGAGCCGCAGGGAGATGGAGGGACTACTGAAAGAGGCTGGCCGATCCTTACAGACCTCGCTCACTGGACAGTACAAGGCCTTCGATGGTGAGTTTGTGTTTTCACAATAAAAGTATGCATGAGTTGGTCTGTGCCATTTGGCATTGGATGCCGACTCAAGGGGTACCCCTCTAGCGTTAGTTTTGGATGTGTCAGGGACGACGTGTCAGTATGCACTTATACATGTACAACCTCCATTTTCACAGGAAAAACAGGTTTAGGTAACACAACTGTTTAGTTAGGGTTGGTCATGGTTTAAGTTAACTTCACTAAAGCCTCACATGACTAGCAACTCACGTGACTCAAAGGACTAAAGATACTAATAAGACACGTGACTAATGACTGACATGACAAAATTAGTCAACATTTACTTTTAGTTTCACATGGGCCACCAACTCTCCTCTCCTGGTTGAAAGTTGCGTTTGTTTGCTCCAATTGGACCCTCATGCTGTTACTACTGCGTTCCATTGAGTAATGCACATGTATATTAAGTTATATCATACTCACGCCTGCAAAACACTGATAAAGATTATTGAGAATGATATACTGGCATCATAGTTACTGGAGTTAGTTGACAGCTTGGTGCATACAGTTGCTAACGGGTGCCTCTGTGTGTCAGTATCCAATGCCGAGGGGCAGCATTTAACGAGCTGTGAGTGAGAACGAGTTGGTTTTTGTGTCAGTTTTGATAGTAAATGCTAGCTAGTGGTTAATTTCTCATACCCAGCCTACACAACACAGTCTGACCATAAGTGTAAGGAGTAAGTCAAAGCCTTTATATTATAAAGTTTATTGGCACATTAATCTGCTGTCTCACTTCAGCAGAAGACGGTGGCAATGCCTTGCAGTGGTATCAGCACGCAAAGGTCTTTTTTTTTAAATTTTGGTAGCAAGTCTCTAAATTAATAATAATTAATTACATTAACAGAATATTGATCACATTTCATCAGCACTGCCTAGTTTGACCGTTTGATCAGAGTTCATGGGTGGTGGACTCGTGGCTCTCATAGATGGAAGCTGGACAGCAGACTCCAGATCAGCTCTGACTGGGCTGTTTTCTTCAAATCTGTGAAAACTTGCAGATGCCATTAGGAGCAGATTAGTAATTCAGATTACGGTACCTGCACTGCTGTCATATAGCGACCATTTTATAAAGACAATTTTTTTAAATCATATTTGCTCCAATCTCGCCTACTTCAGCTTTAACATTTTGCAGTAAAATGTTAACATGTTACGGCATTGGGATTTTTGTGTTGCATGCACTACAGCAAGAGTCTGAATCACTTAACCTACTGTGTATGATAGGAAAATATTGTTTAATAATATGAAATAAAATCAGGACGTAATTGCATTGCTCTGAGTGTGAGAGAATAAATGAGAGAGTCAGAGACAGAGAGGGAAGGAGAGAGGGATTTTCAATCTTAGAACATTGGCGCACCAAGGCAATTATTTGTGTCTAATGACCTGCTCCAGTTAATAGAAGGGTGTCTCTGTGCTCCACTTGTTCCCGTTGGCGAGTCTGAGACAATGGATCTGTCAGCCGGGGCTCTGAGTTTGGCTAGTTAGCCTGACCTTTTCAGATCACAGTGATTAGTGGCAGAGTGACATTTTTACACTTCTTCTATCGTCCTGCTTTCTCATAGTCCCTCCTTTTCACCCGGGGGGCTGTTGGCTGTGCCCAAGGCACACAGTCACCCTGCCAAGTACACACACACACACACACACACACACACACACACACACACAGAAATCTGTCTAGGATAAATTTGCTCCAAGTTAGTTTATGTCATCCTACAGTTCTTGAGCTTTCCTATTCTTCAGGAAAACACCTCATTTAGCACAGCATGCCAGTAAACAACAGAGACTACAGACACACATATTCAAGCAGTACTCAGCTCCAACCTCTAAACATTCTAATGATGTGCATCCAGAAACGCGTAGTTAAATACGCAGAGTCGCACGTCACCAACGTCGTAACTTGTGTTGCCTCAGAATGAAGTCATTTGTACTAGCTTGTTTTTTGTTCCTGTGTGCTCGCCAGATGTGTTCTTACAAATGCCTGAAATTCCTCTCCTTTCCTCTCCTCTACAAAGCGACACACTCCTGCTTCGTTCAGCTTTATATTTTATATGCCTCCATGCTGGCGATAGCTGTGGCTGGAGGCATTATGTTTCCTGGTTGGTCCGCCTGTCCGTCCCATCCTTGTGAGCGTGAGTCTCTTCACATTTGGAACAAACGTCCACTTGGACTCGAGGTTAACGGATTTGAATTTGGTGGTCAAAGGTCACTGTGACCGCACAAAACCTGTTTTTGACCATAAATGAATACACTAATGATGATGATAACGTCTCACACAAATGTCCAACTGGATGGAAATTATGAAGTGATGACATTTTATACCCAGAAGGTCAAAGGTCAACTTCAGTGGGACATCATGATGTTCTGCAAAAACACTTTTCTGGTCATTATTCAATGCAATAAATCAGGGACATTTTTTTTTTATTTGTTTCCCTCAATGAACTTACTCACTAATAGACAGAACAACAAGCTTAATAAAGTCAAGTCTTATCAAAATTAATTATATATTTATATTCACAGTCTGTGCAGCAAACAACATCTATCCCGAAACCCTCAATTTTAATGTGGAAAAACTCACTCACAAACCAGGTTTTGATCTCATCCTTCATCCTTCCTTCTGCAGCAAACTGCCAATCTGCCACAGCTCATTGTAGAGAGGCTGAGAGGCGTTATTCAAGATAGCTTTGATTTTGCCACTACCTCCACACTGTCAATTTCCAACCTGATCACCTAGCTGGCCTTCCTTAACAGCTTGTCCAGACTGCTGAGCTCCAGACCTCCAAGAACAGAGCACTGGCTACAACAGACTGATAGATATGTTGTACACACTGAAGGATCTGAATCTCCTCATGAAAAACAGTTTGCTCTGTCCCTTCCTGAAGATGGCTTCAGTGTTGTGAGTCCAGTCCAGTTTCTTTTTGATTTGGAAGCCAAAGTACAAGGTCCACCCTCTTCACTTCCTTTCTCTTGATGACCACCAGGACAAGGAGCGCCCTGTTCCTCTGGAGGTCAACCTATAGACTGTCTATAAGAACTGGACGTAGTCATTTTGACGTTGGTGTTTGGGTTGTCGTTTTGAAGCCTCAAGTTCGGCATTTTTGCCATTGAAATTTTGTTTTTGGGCATTCGCCATCTTGGTTATTGGCAATTAGAAGTGGCACGGCGATGAGGATGAGGATGATGCTGAGTGCAATCGAATGCTGAATAAGACACAATAAGGCAACCAAAAGTTTATAATTAACTTTTATGAACTGAAAACACTCTGAAAGTGTTAAAGTTCGAGACAAAATCACTCCCAGACTGGACAACACCATGATAGAGACTTGTCAGTCACAAGGTAGCCACTAAAGCATACCCTGCTTTATGGTCTATTTTACTCTAAATGGGACCATAATTTAATAAATGAAAATCATGCTGTGTTGAAGAAGACTTGAAAATAGCGATTCAGACCATAAACTCTTGTTGACAACATTTACTGAGGTAGTAAATCAAGTGAGAAGTAGGGTAATTTTCTCATAGACTTCTATATAATCAGACTTCTTTTTGCAACCAGAAGAGTCGCCCTCTGCTGGCAATTAGAAAGAATGCCAGTCTAAGGCACTTCTGCATTGGCGTCACTTCACAGAACCCGGAGTTGCCCACAGGGTCCACCATATTAAGCTTACTGGTTTTGCAGATATTGAGCTTCAGGTGATTGTTGTACCATGTGACAAAGTTCTCTGTAAAAAGTGAGGAAAGCATGTTTTTTTCACTGGAACCATACACACCTTTTATTAAATTCATTTAAGATCATCACTACATATAGAGTGTTGTATGAGTCTGGACAGACATGGATGTGTGCTGCAACTTGACTGGTTGGCGGAGGCAAGCAACCATGAGGCGGTAATTCTAGTTCATCCTTGTTTCTCATGTCCCCTTATCTCACCCCGACGAGCATCAGATGGGGATGGCAGAGCTGACAGAGGGAGGAGAGAAGTATGTGTGTGTTGAGACCTTGAGGTCTAAAAACCATCTGTTGTTGACCGAAGCTGAGAGCTGAGCGATAGACTGGGCTTAATTGGACCATAATATGTTACATTTGCTGCCACATGATCAGTGCAATTTTGGGAGGATTCAGCCTTTTTTACAATAGACATCCTGTTATTATCCTTAGCTGTTGAAGAAGTAAGATGAGTTACCTCTGTTTTAGGCTTTGATAAACAGCTTATGCCATTTATCGTAAAAAAAAAAAATATGGTTAAAAATAGGTGAAGATAAGCTGATTTCTAATCATGACCAGAGCAAACTTTTTGTTCATATGCCTGAAGGAGAGTACATTGACATTGTACCATGCTGCCAGTTGCTGCACATCTGGCTGTGTTTAGCAGGGTGTGGGCTAGCTAGCGCCATGTGGCTAAGTGTAGGGTGTTACTGTTCCAGCCCAGGCAGACTAGGCCTTTTTAGGTCCAGGGACTTTGGAAGAAGCCCCAACCAAGCCACAGATTAGAGGACCAGCATGCTCACATACAGCTGGCTCTGGGCCTGCGAGTGTGTATACTGAATATATGTGAGCATGCAGATGTGTGTTTATATGCATGTGTTTATAAGTTTGTTATTTAATTGTGTGTGTGTGTGTGTGTGTGTGTGTGTGTGTGTGTGTGTGTGTGTGTGTGTGTGTGTGTGTGTGTGTGTTACTGTGTGAATGACTGAATGTTAGATTGGTCTTTGTATACAGTGTGTGGTTTGGACTTGGTAGTACTCCCAGTGTCTTCACTGCCATTCATACTGAGTAAAGAGGTACAAACTGAATAATATATTGTGTTAAACAAAGATGCAGCGTGTAAAGCAATGAAGGAAGAAAGAAGATGAAGGAGAGGACAGAGTGAAAATGAGACAGATAAGAGGATAAACCTTAAGATATAGAGAAAAAGGGGGCATGTCGTCAGAGCAAGGACGAGGGTTAGAGATAAACAGGTGGAAACAGAGAGTGGCAGCGAGAGAGGGAGAGAGAGAAAGGGATAAACAGAGGTGAAGAGAGATGGGGTTACATATGAAAGTGAGGGGGGAAAGGTCAGAGAGGACGCAGAGAGTGATGGCACCTCAGGGAGCTGTGTGTTGGATGGCAACCAGGTGTGTTAGACAGACGGAAGCCTTAAACCTGGCAGGTGGTGTTTGGCCTGATGGTGCCATCACTGGCATCTGGATTCATTGTGTGTGTGTGTGTGTGTGTGTGTGTGTGTGTGTGTGTGTGTGTGTGTGTGTGTGTGTGCGTGCGTGCGTGTGTGTGTGTGTGCGCGCGCGTGTGTGTTCACTTGTCCTGCTGCCACATATAGCTTCATGCAAAAACTTTGTACAAAGTGATACTTGTTTAGACAAAAGAAGAGACCATATTAACAAAATTCATGCTTGTTACTTTTGAGAGTCAAATATAAGATTTGGTTTGTACAGTATGTAAACTCCTTGGCCCTGCACGATGCATACAGCTGCAAACTCCTGTCCTGATCCGACTGCTTACAAAGCCGAGGTCCTCTAACTAGGGCTGTGCATTGGTAGGAATCTGGCGTTATGATCAAGATACAGGGGTCGCGATTCAGTTTATTGTGATATTGTAAGCAAGGCGATACACTGTGATTTTTTTAAAATCCAGTTTTTGGAAAACTGTCATTGTATAAAGAATACACCATCATGTGTATAAAATCTCACATTTATGCAGTCAGAACAGTGGGATCTACATTTACATTTGTCACAGTCCCTGTAGCATCTAAAATCATAGCACTAGTTTGAGAGGGCACATCTCTTACAAATGAAATAAAGCATTGACCGAGTTCATCTATGTGTGTAAACGATTAACAGCTACTGAAAATCGATATGATGTGATAATCAATACAGTATTACAAAACCTAATTTTGCGATATTCAGTACTTTTGACATTTTCTTACACCCCTACCTCAAACACCATTTATATTTCATTTTCAGTCCTTTGATGTGAAGAAACAATTTAAAGCACGTTATAACCGACTTCTTGTTTTGGTTGTGTATGTGGCTATGGCAGCCTCATTTCAGAGAACGACTGGAGCGCAAAGTCAATTGGCTGAAACTACTTTGATAATCCGCTCAAGTAAATTTTTCAAGCAAAAAAAGCCAAATGTCCTGGGGATGTTTCATAGATTAAATGGTTCATTAGGCCTCTTTCGGAGTCTTTTGTTGTTGCTTTTGACTAGATGGATGTAGACACAGAAATCTTAACTCAGGTCTTGAATCACACAGAGACAACACACACACAACCATGCCCTGGCACACAGTATTTATGTGCAGCCAAATGCTTGTTGGCCAGTGTGTTCCAGCCCATTTCAGTTCAAGGCAGATCAGTGGTCATAGAGCTTAATCTGATTTGAAGAGTATTGGCTGGCTGGCTTATGGATACGCTCATTTCTAGATGACCAAGCAGGACTCGCTTATTTATTCATTTAAGTAGAGCTCTGAACATCTCCCAGCTGGACTGCTGAGTAATTCCGTCTCCTCCCATGAGATAGACGGAGGGGAGCGATCCACGAGAATGACATCAAGCACTCTCAGTTGTATCCTATCAGATTTGGGGAACAGGCCCTAAAGTTGGATCAAAGCACAAGTCTGTATCGCCATCAGCCGATAGCAAGAAGCAGCCTTCTGTATTTCTTTTCAGCGAATAGTCTGGCAGCTCATTGGGAGTTTTGATACTGAGAGAACACTGTGCTGTAATCCCAATAAGGACAGTTTTGGTAAGCTGCAAAAAGTGAAAACACATACATTTCCAGGTTAAAACAAATACATTTGTGTATATCACTATATCTCAATGTGTAGTTGACCTGCGATACACTGAAGTCTACATATGGGATGAACAAAATTTTAGAAACACCTCTCAGTATGAGGCAATATAATTTAACAACACAAACTACAGCTTCCAAAATGACAGTCAGTGGAATCAAGACCTTTCTAATGTTATAAAGTGAGACTTATTGCTGGCTGTTGTATATGACTGCATTGAGCCTCGGTTATACTCAGTTGCTTTGCAGCAGCGTTCCCATGCCACTGAGGCATGTTCGGGGGAGTGATTTCTTGTTAACTTTCATTTGCTTCGCTGTTTTACTCTTTTATGTGTTTTAATAGTTCTGAATGACAGTGGAGTTCTATGGCACAAAGGCACAAACCATATCAGGCCTTGGGTACATGGACAACTTGATAGGGTTAGAGCTTAATTTGGTAGACAGGGTTGGCTATTAGTTGTCAGGTTACTGGTTGTTTGTTCTTGAGCAGACAGTGAACTCTAAGTAGCTCTTATTGTAAATGCATGGGGGCAAAATGAAAGTGCCTGCCAGTCGTCATTAAACCGGTTTTGTTCTTTGACTGTTGACAAGACATGTTGTGACTGTTCACAGTTTGATTGACAGATGGTTCAAACAATCATCTACTAAGTATTATGTTTCAAATGACGGCCCCACAGTTTGTCAGATTATACGCATATACGCTCTGATGGTGAAATTTATGTCACATGGACCCAAGTGGACCTTCACGTACTCACAGACATGGAAACTTTAGCTGTAGACTGAGCTAGGTGTAACTAATAAACCGGCAACTCATTGTTTTCAACCAAATATAGCCCAATGTTCTTTTCAAATCGCTAAACCCATGTTTCCCGAGATTGGACACTGGTGGTACATTCTACCTCAGTGTCTGCAATAATCCTACAATTAGGCAACAGACCTGATTCACTCCCACCGCCCACCTTCTAATTTCCTGCTTTCAGGGTCACCTCTGATGATGTCATGAGAGACAAGGACATCTGCTCCCATTGTGGCGCTTGATTGGCTCATTTTATCTGCATGCAAATCACGTCGGTGGGGACCTGGAGTACACTGGCCTAATTATGCCAAACACATTACTCACTAGGAGCGATGGCGCCTTGGAAGGATAAAATGAAAGAGAGAGAAAACAAGAACAAGACAGAGAGAAAAAGAAAGGCATGCAGTGTTAGAAAGGATGGCAAGCAGGGGAAAGTAAGATGTGATAGAGGGGAAAAAGAGAACCAAATGATAGTGAGGGTAAGGAACGGCATGAAGTTTGGGAGGAAAACAGGCGAGGGAAAACAGCTGAAAAAGAGAACCAGATGGACAGAAAAGGAAACAGGCATGGGCTAATGGTGCATAATGCTAGCAAGGGAAAGTCAGAGGATAGAAAGTGGAATAAAGGCCTCTACGGAGAGCCTGTTGATAAACGACATGCATTATGTGATGTGTCAGCTTGTTTAATATAAGGGACCTTTTAATAGCATCTAAATGCTGGCTAAGGGGCTTGAGGTGCTCCCGGGGCACAGTATGTGTGTGGTAAGTGCTGTTATTGATAGAGAGGCCGACTGACACATAAACAGTCTAATGGCTCCCATATTCATTGTTTGTGCATTCAGTGCGTCCAGGACAGCAGTGTTTGTTTGTGTCTGTTGTGTTTATTTTTTCATTGTCCTTGCACAGGTGGGGGAACTAACAAAGGGAAGGGCTGAGGATCCTAGCGGGTGAGGGCGGGTTGTGGTAGAAAAAAGTAGAGATCACAAAACCATCTGGTTTCTGCTGAAGAGACAATGTGTGCAGATACAGACTAGCTTCTCTCTGTCTGAAATATCACAGCTCTGCCAGTCCCCCTTTCTTTCTTTCTCTTGAAGATGAAGTTACCTCAAATATAGAGCATTTAGGGTCTTGTTCAGCTGGTTGCCTGGCTGTTTTTTTTTTTTTTCAGTTAAATTAAGGAGGAACATAAGCCTGTGGCAAAAATTCATTTATAAAACACGTAACATTTCGGATGAAGCAGACATAGCCATCATGACGCCACAACTGGTTTGTAGACTGCCGTCTTGTTTTTTTTTTTTTTTTTTTTGCAACCAGAGGTGACAAGTTGTGACAAGCTAAGTGCAACCAAACACTGAAGTTTTAAGCAACCAGAATATAAATATATTAATTATAATGAACTAAAAACACACTGTTAATAAGTTAAAGTTCTAAGACAAAAACACAGACAACTCCCAAATGCTGTAACATCAGCCTGTTAATCACAAGGTAGTCACGCCCTAAAGCATAATTTACTAAATGAACATCATGCTGTTTTGAAGAAGACTTGAAACTAGTGATTGAGACCATAAACTCATATTTACAATGTTTACTGATGTAATAAATCAAGTGAGAAGTAGGGTCATTTTCTCATAGACTTCTATATAATCAGACTTCACCCCTTGCTGGAAACTAGAAATAATACAAGTTTCAGGCTCTTGTACTTCTTTTCAGAGCCTGAGGTTGCTTTCAGTATAGAAGTTGGATTTCTTACTTTAAGACAGATCTATTTATGTAGGCCATATACATATACATACATGCACATATCCAATTTGACCATAAATGATTTTCTCCAATTGTAATTCTTTTACCAAACCGTTATTACATATTTTATCCATGACTAAATGCCTCTTGAATTTGATATGTACTTTTAACCCAGTGCAGGTGACAGTCTGAGCAAACCTGAAAACATGTGATGCCATTTATCTTACAGGTGGCAACATGATAAAGTTAAACGGCTGTTACTCGGTAGTCCTGAGTCAGAGTCACATGAATGTTGCACAACTCATCGTTGTACAAACGCCCAATATTCCCAGACAGGATTTGGATGTTCCCCAGAAATCATGGCAGCCACCAGCCAATCAACATGATTGTGTGTTTTGATGCAGATCAGATCCAGATGCAGCTTAACATGTTCCATCATTAAAATAACAAATTTAGAGCGGTGTACAGGCTTGGCGGAGGTACTGTGTGTGTACTCGGAGTACTGTCTAGTTGTTTTTTTTAATGCACCAATGACACCTGATGTTCTCCTTCTCTCCTTGGCATATGTCTCATCTTTTGCTCTCTGTCCCTCTGTCTCTCTCGTCCCTGCCAAACAACCGTCCAGCTAATATGATCATTCAGCACTTGCCAAATGGACAAATAAAATTAAGGCTGTCAGATATGAAAGAGATATGCAATTGCTGTTTCTGCAGCCCTGTTTTCCTGTCTTACTCCTTCTCATTCTTTCACTCATCTTGCTTTTCTATCCAATCCTCCCATGTCTGTGTCTTTTGCACTGCCAAAACTCAGTTGATCTGTCATGTTTCTCTGCAAGGTTTCTATTTGTGGCCATTAACTGTATGTGAGTAGCTGTATGAACCTATAGTATGCTTAAGCATTAATGTCAACGTCAGTGTCCAAGTATGTGGTGTATATGTAGTGTCATTCTGCAAAAAAAAAACCTTGTAATTCAAAAATTAAGCTTTTCCCACAATGTGGATTGCATATTTTGCTAACTTTTTTCACTCCTCCAGCCTGGTCCCGGCTCCCGAGTGCTTTGAAACATTTCCTGCACATGCAAGATTATGTTAACTGCCAATTGGAGGAAACAAACACCAAAATGAGTTTTCACATGAGACCAGAGAGTGGGGTGAGAACAGACAAGTCGTTAAAGATTCAGTGATTTCTTGTCAGCTGTGATTACTTAATCAGCAGCCCGCTTTATATCAGATTATTCCATCAGCTGGTGTTAGCTGCAACTTTTTTAGACAGTGGCGAATGTTGCCAGACCTGCTAAGCCCTGTGTATGAGAACCCTGGGCCTGGATTATCCAGAAATGAGTAGCACAAGCCTCGGTCAGTTAATACCTCTGTATGAGAAAGTAACCTGGGATCAGTTCGAGCCCTCAGAGTGATTGGCAGCTGAAGGAACATCAACAGTACCTCTGTGTTACACTGAATCTGTTGCCAATAACACAACTTGACACAAGAGAGATAGTGAGGAGGGGGAGGACTGAAGATAGAGAGACACCCGAGAGAGAGAGAGGGAGACAGAGGGCATGTGGAGGTAGAGGCTACTTGCCTGCTTTAAAGCGCTGTATTGATTGATACAAGAGAGTGTAAAAGAGGGTGAAATACTTGAGAGTAATTTTATGGTATGTAAGGGTTTGTGTGTACACTTTAATGTGAGTGTTTAATTAGGTGTGGAAGCAGGGGGATAAGTGAACGTAGGAACAGAGTTGAAATAAGCCTCTGACATGTCAAGGTGGCCTGGATGTGAAGCTCAGAGTGATTACAAATGAAATCATTAACTTCCCTCTCACCGCAAGAAGAAAGTCATTAAGACACACATGCTTGACTTAGCTTATTCAAAGTGTATGAGTTAGAGAGACGAGCACGGCAGAATGTGATGGAAGTAGAGGAGGGTGGCGAGAGAGATTTTGCTAATCTACTGTCACATTAAAGAAAAGAAATGCTCTTATTTATGAGAGTATGCAGTCTTTCAGTGTGGTTGGTCTCTGTAATACAGCAAATGATTGAATCGTGATATCAGAAAGCATATTCTGCAGTAGTGATATACAACATAATATTTCAAATCAGGTGCAAAATCAGAAGAACTGTGTTCTACTATTATGCATTACATCAGACCAAACCAAAGAATGTATACCCAAGAAGTGAAAGTCAGTTGTTTGTTCCACGGCAACATTAGCGCCCAGCAGCAAAGGTACATTTTTTTAGGCCATTTTAGACTGAAAGCGACTACCGGACTCCAGTAAAATGTCCGCCTAAGAAGTGCCATACATAAGTAAAATTAAATTATTTCTATTCTATTTTCATATCCTACTGAAATGGCTTGTGTTAAACATCAAAATATTATAAATATAATTGTGTAATAAAGTGTTTTCAGTCCAAAATGGCAGCAGCGGCTGTTTTAAGAAAAAGACAGTGTTGTCTTTTTGCTGCTATATTTTCTATTCAAACTCAGCTCATTTTGTTTGCTTTTAAACACAGCTTGCTTTATGTTATTAATTTGGACAACATACATTTCTGGAAGGATGTTATGATAAGATCATAGAGTCTCAATATGATTCCACTTAAACTTCATACAGAACAATAGTGAATCATAGCCCAGTCCTTCTGTGGTGTCATACTGTGTATATATATATATATATATATATATATATATATATATATATATATATATATATATATATATATATATATATATATATATATATATATATATACACACACAGACACACACACACACAATATTTATTAATAATGTTAACCATATATACTAGGGCTGCTCCTTCTGAGTTGATTAGTTTACTAATCAGTCATTTTGGTCTTAGATTTCTTTTTGTCATTGGAAGTCATTTTTATGTTTTTTTCATGCTGAATGACTTATTACCAAGTAACTTATGAGCACATCTCTTGTAAACACGAGATTTAACGTGTTTTTGTGTGATTCTTTGTGGAGAAACTCAGTTTTATAGAGCTCTTGATTAAATCAAGTAATTGACTGTTAGTCGACTAAGATTTTCTTTGGTGGAGGACAGCCCTAATATATAGTGTAAAGAAAATAAACTTAACTTTTCAGGTAATTATAGTTAGAGTTTATGTACCAGTTATTTTTTTATTAAATATTTGGATCAGATGTCATTAAATAACCTGATGTAATTCTAAATGACTGAGATTTACCTAGCATCACTTATATCAAGGTTTATATTTAACTTTAAATAAAGTGTCCTCGTGACTACTACACTGAAAATGCGTAAAAACACACCTGATGTGCTGGAATATAAGCAATTAGGCGCACTCTCCCGTTGCTCCTTCCCCGGAGAGCCGACGCCAGGGGAGAGGAGGTGGAGGTTAGGTGTTGCTGGATGAGAGAAGATGGAGGGAGAGAGTAGAAGGGAGGGGTGAGCTTGTATTTCCCTGTATCACGGAGACACAAACAGATGAAGAATGAGAAAGGTCATCTCCACACACAAAAAGCACACTGCGCACACACATTCACGGGGGGCTTTGTGTCATACTAATGATGATCATTATTCACTTGAGCCGAAGGGCAGAGGAGAACTGGACAGCATGATGCCATTTACCAAGACCTGCCCTCCACATGTGGGGATCCCAGAGCACTTTAAACATGCCCCAATCACACAAAGATCGTAAACAGAAATGTGGATAATCTATTTTAATGGCGAAAACAACTTCCCTCCATCACCTGGATGAAAACATTTCTGCTGAAACTCATTTTGTGTAGCCAGACTTAGGGCATTTTTACAGTCTGGCTGACAGTACACAGCAGGACTGAATTCTAATGGGGATTAAAAGTAAAGCTGCACCAGTCACAGCAGCTCCTGTCTGTCTGTCTGTCTGTCTATGACTGACTGCCACTGTGTACCCTGTATAGTGTGTCTGGTTGTGTGATCCTCATACGTCTGTGTGTACACACGGATGTGCTGTCACTTTGAAGTCGGTTTCTCTGTATGTGTGCTTTTCTGCTGGCTCTTGGAAGTATGTTTTTTTTGTGTTGGCGTGCACAAATGTGTGCGCTGAGATGCAGCTCTCCTTGTACTTTGAGGCTATGCCCATAGCTGTGTTTGAATGACAGGAGGTCAGGGAGCAGGGGAATGGTGTGTAATCCACCTAGGAAGCCTCGTTACTAAAAGAGTGGACAGACGGCTGCCTCACATCAAAAGCATTTATATCACCGAGCATTATAATCTAAGAAATAATGACATTGCACACAAAGACATAGGTCGCACACCATCTATTAAGTTGCCATTTGCTCTGCACTCTGAGGTTTATACAGTAACTATAATGAGGAGCTTTCTCGGCTTTCTCTATGGTGTTGAAAACATTTGCATCAGCCTTTTCTGCCTTTAGAAAATGGACTTTGGAGGTTCTCTACTCATTAATATCTTGTCATCTTATAGTAGGCATTAAAATCAACGAGTAATTTGGTTCGTTTTTTTCATCCAGTGTTTTAAAATGTAATTTGCACATTTAGTGACGCAATAAATCTGCCACATATGATTAAAATACAGTTTTTGAAAAGTGACAGTGATGAGTATGAGGGAAGTGGAAGATCTAACCATATGTTGCCATTATAACAACCTTTCTCTAAATGTCAATAACACAGAAGAATCATTTTCAACTTCAGGAAGATTTGACACAATCACACTCCTATTTTCATCTGTAGGTCATCTGTTGATGTTGTTGATAGCTTTAAATTTCTTGGATTACACATCTTAGACACCTTCACATGGTCTCTTAACACCAGTTCCATCCTAAAGAAAGTACAACAGAGAGAGGTTTGGTATGAGCACCAAAAGCAGTGAACTTCTGTTGCTGTACCACTGAAAGTGCTCTGACAGGCTGTATTACTGACTGCAGACTGCTACAAAAGACTTACAGACAGCAGGAAAAAAAATCACTGGCACAGAGCTACCATGACTTCATAACACACCAATCGCTGCAATAGGGAAGCCCAAAGCATCATTAAAGACACCAGCCACCCCAATCATGCTCTGTTCTCGCTCCTTCTATCTAAGAAATGTTACTGGAGCATCAAATCACACACCACCTGTCTCAGTAACAGCTTCCTTCCTCAGGCAGTCAGGTTGCTGAACATTTGACGCAGCCATACGCACCCCACAATTACCAATATGTAGTATATTGTGTGTAATGTTCTTGTTGTTGTCTTATGTGCCCCTTGTGTAAGGCAGAGAGTGTCAAAGAGCACTAGCATTTCATTGCATTTCATACACAACAATAAACTTGAACCTGAAATTTGAAATATGGACCATTTCATTTGCCTATATCACACTAGTGAAGAAGAATACACAATACAGAAATAGCACAATACAGCAAAATCCCCATATTTAAAATAAAGACATTTTTAATTAGATATAATTAGATATATTGGATTTTTAACCCCTTAGGAGCAAACATTTATGCCCTCAGCTCATTGCACACTATGTGCATCAAAAAGCATGTGGCGTACAACATTACTATAAGAAATAACGTACTTAGACATTATTCTGGGCGCGAGCCAAACTGAGGCGCAGAACGAACAAGACTGGTTATAGGAGAAGGAACGTGACCGTATGTGTCAGAATATAGAGCTTTTCAAACCAAAACAGCATTGGATAACACTTGATGAGTGTCCCCTGATGTTTCCAAGATGACTTAGGTACATTTTTTCAAATGTGCTGTAAGACGTTAGAAACACTCAGTAAGCACAGAAGGATCACTGAATGCAGCTAAATCAAGAATATGAAATGATGTCTTAGAGTGGTCGTCTGCACATTTCTGATAACATTCAGTGCGAAATAAAATCCGCCCCAAAAAAGTTTGGAATTTGTGTTTATTTCTCTGTCGTTATGATGCTAATTGGCATCGTATTTTACATCGCTGGAAAGCCTGTTTATTTACGTTCACAATGATGTCCAACTTTTAAGGCTCATGCATTTATGGGATGAGCAGCACAGCTGATTATGTGGGTAGATACAGCATTGGAGGCAGGGCTCCGTTCATTCCTATGAAAGCTGCTCAGTGGTGCATTAATTCAATGACGAGACTTCCGGGTCTGGAAAAGTACCTGGATCATCTGGGTCTTCTGGGTTTTACTGGGTCCTAGTGTGCATGTCCATATGTATAGTAGCGTCCGCTTGGTCCGCTATTGTTACGGTCTGGGTCTCCATAGACATAAACAGAGGAAGGAAATAACTCTGGATTCAGCTATTAGTGCATTTTACAACTTTTAGGACCTAATGATTTAAATACGGGATATTCGAGTGTTCGTACTCGGGAGTTGAATAACACTCTCTCACAGCCTCTTTCTCAATGGAAGTCTATGAGAAAAAGTCTTTTTGAGCCCTATGGTATCACGTGACAGACAGAAGTTGCAGTACCACCGTTGGCCACTATGACCATGTTGGGATCAACGATCGGCGCTCTTCCTGGGGGCTTGATACCACCCAAGTGAAATTTGGCAAAACAGTGTATTCGCCTGTTGGCGCCTGAGCTCCAGGTGCCTGATTGGCAGCACTGTTTGGCAGCAAATCATCTGATGTCAAAATCATGTCACTTTTCAAAATTAGACAGATCACTTTGTGATCCTGTGGTCTTGTCTTGTGGTACCTGACTGATAACACCTGGAGCTCAAAACAAGTCAATACCAGCGGGAGAATACACTGTTTAGCATTGGCAGAGAATTTTGGCAAATTTCACTCGGGTACCACATAATCAGCTGTGCAGCCCATCCTACAAATGCATGATCCTTATAAGTTGGACACGGCAAATTTCACACAAGCACAAAATTGCACACTTTTTTTTTTTCTGAGTTTATATCTTTTCAAATCAACGGCTCCGAAGAGAGTGGAGCTTTTTAGCCTGGAGTCTGTGAAAATGCCAGAAGAAAGCAGCAAATAACAGCAACGGTGAAGCAGGCTGGCTGGTGTTTATTAATGAGTGGGAAAGCAGAACAGAAATACAGTACCCAACAAGGCCACTGCTTAGATAATGCCGCGCAGATGGGTCAGGATGAGCTTAGCATATTAAAATGTTATGTAACTCCAAGTGCTGTGGTTGTCTTCAGGCCCTGCGTATGTGGGTGTTGGACTTTTGCTACTGTATAACTTGGCTTGTTTTTTCCATATGTTGTTGTCAGGGAAACTATAAGAGGACAGGGTGTGTTTGCATTTTGTTTAAATATGCTGTGTGGTGCAAGGTTAGAATTGTTTTGAATTCTCAATTGTTTTTTTATTTTTTTATTTTAGTTTTGACTTTTCAGTTTCATTTTAGTTTAGTTTTCAGAGTGTTTGCTAGTTGTAGTTTCGTTTCAGTTTTTCAGAAAGATTTAGTTTTAGTTTTTATATAATTAGTTGTAGTTTTACAGTAGTTTTAGTTTGTTTTTGTTAGGAGCAGGTCTAATGTCTCAGAAGTATGTAGTTACAGGTACATACAGGAATGGCCATGATGTTTAATCTTTGCGCTACTCGAGTGAAGCCATTGCAGCATAGCGCCATCTACTGGAATGTCAAGTCTATTCAGTTTCTATGGTTTAATGTCACACGAGTTGACGGAAAGTCATGCTGTCTCCTTTTTCTGTCGCGATAAATTATAGCTAAAAAAAACTAAAATTTAAATGAATTTATGTTACATTTTTTCCTACACAATCTAGTTTTATTCTATCTTAAAGGATGTAGTTTTTATTTAGTTTCCGTTTAATAATATAAAAAAATAAATTCACTGCTTACTTTCGTTTTAGTGTGCTAGAGTAACCCTGGTGTGTGGTGGATGTTTGTATGCATTGTGATGTTTTAAATACAGCTTCGTTAGGGGAGTAACTCCAGGCAGGGTGTCCCCTGTGGAGGCCACAACCTCCCCCCTTTTCTCATCTTCTCCTGATCTGGGGTGGTGGCAGGCAGAGATAAGACACCTACAAAGTAAACACTGCCAGACTACAGCTTCCCATCTCCCTGCCGCACAAACGCACATGTATACACACACACACACACACAGATAAACACACACACATGCACCAGGTTTGAACCCATTGTGTACGTGGAGATGCAGAGCAAATGTTAGCCCTGAATGGATGGATGGTTTGGGAACTTGGTGTGTGTTCTTGTTGTTGTTGTTGTTGTTGTTGTTGTTGTTGTTGTTGTTGTGCTGCCATACACCTGGCAGAGCAGGAGCCACATTTATAAACATTGTCTGCACACAAGACGGATGTAAAAGTGTTTATGCCACTGGCCAGAGAAAAGCTGGAATCCGTGAAAACAAACTGGACATGTGAATGTATGCACCCTGACGGAAACTCACCCATGAGTACCAGTGCAGTGAGTCATCATTTCTAGCTGCACCTATCCAATCTCATGCAATCCAATACAACAGTTTCTTAACCTTAAGCTTGTATCTGGTTGATGTATAGAGATGTGTAATATCCTGTACCCCTTAATGAACATTTGAACATTAGCGTAGGGTTTTAGATTCGCAGTCTGCTTCCCTGTTTCCATTTGCTCTTATTTGTTTGTTCTTGTCTCAGTCAGACTTTAATATTCTTAACTTTTTTTCCCCCCCAATACTAACAGTCTGCCTTCCTGTCTGTCTGCCTGGCTCTGTCTGTATCCCATATCTGTAAATCCTCACTCAGAGCAGAATATACTGCACACTGAAGCGCTGTCAATTCTCTGACATCCCCTAGAGGTATACTCTCACATACTCCAGCTTTAGGTGCACTGACAGTATGAGGCAAATGTTGGTATGCAGCACAACGCAGAAATAAAATAACAGGGACGTTGTGTTTTTGCTGTAATAGTTATGTGGAACTATTACAGGCAGCCTTATGGCTCTGAGATGCTGGCACATCTGTGTTGATGACTGACTATATTGAGCAGCACACGGTACATGTACGGTGGGTGAAAAAAAAAAAGTAATGTGAGGATATGGATGTGGTTGCTGACACTGTAAATCTGACTTAATATGAGTTTTAAACCATTAACTTTCTGTATCTGTTTTCAGGTTACTTCCTGGAGTTACTGAACCGCTCTGCGATAAGCCTACAGGAGACTTTCACTTCCTCTTGGGGCTCCGTGTACTCCCAGAACTCCCAGGTCTTCTCTGACTTGTACACAGATTTGAGGCGCTACTACCGAGGCTCCAATGTCAACCTGGAAGAGGTGCTCAACGAGTTCTGGGCTCGGCTGCTGGAGAAGCTCTTCTACCAGGCAAACAAGCAATATTTCATAGGTATATTCAGCTTTTTCATAGAATGCCAAATAACAACCAAGAGCTAATTAATGGGTTAATGGTGCATTATGAACACAGGTTTATTGCCTGAGAATAATAGTGATATACAGTATATATAAACCTGTTTTCTACAAATTACATTCCCATATAACTAAGCTGCATTCTCAATTACTTTTCAAGGGAAGCATATTTTCTCCCTGATCATGGTCCATCCATCCATCGTCAACCGCTTTTCCCATTAGGGGTCGCGGGGGGGCTGGAGCCGATCCAAGCTGGCATAGGGCGAAGGCAGGGTTCACCCTGGACAGGTCGCCAGTCCATCGCAGGGCACATAGAGACAGACAACATAGAGACAGACAACCATTCACGCTCACATCCACACCTACGGGCAATTTAGAGTCATCAATTAACCTAAACAGCATGTCTTTTGACTGTGGGAGGAAGCCGGAGTACCCGGAGAAAACCCACGCTTACACAGGGAGAACATGCAAACTCCACACAGAAGAGCCGCAAGCTGGAATCGAACCTGCGACCCGCTTGCTGTGAGGCGAGACCACTACACCACCGTGTAGCTCCCTGATCATGGTTACAGTTTTAAACAGTTTTAAACACGTTGTTAATGTTGTAAATTGAGACAAAACAAAACAAAAATTCAAAAAGCTACTTGGTTAAGTTGAGGCAATAAAACTACTTAGTAAAAACCGTTGAAATTTGGTTTTAAATGGGAAATAGAAAAATTTTTGATTTTGATCCATCCACCACCCTGATCCTGGTCCATGGACATTCATTAGAAACATATTTGTGATATGACAGAGACGTAGTCCACGACAAAATATGAAACATAACTCACTAGAGCTGCAACGATTAATCAACCAGTTGTGAACTATTAAATGAATCACCAACTATTTGATAATCGAATGTTTTAGTAATTTAAAAAAAAAAAAAAGAAAAAGTCAAAATTCTCTGATTCCAGCTTTTTAAATTTGAATAATTTCTGGTTTCTTTACTCCTCTCTGACAGTAAACTGAATATCTTTGAGTTGTGGACAAATCAAGACATTTGAGGACATCATCTTTGGCTTTGGGAAACACTGATCAACATTTTTTCACCATTTCACCATTAACATTTTGCAGACCAAACAACTAATCAATTAATCGTAAAAATAATCTACAGATTAATTGACAGTGAAAAAATAATTGCTGCCCTATAATTTGCTATGCAGTTTCGCTGTATGGGGACATAATTTTTGGGAGATAGGGCTAGTATACAGTATAAGATAAACAGCTGTGATAATGTCCTAATTATTAACCTTGTAAAGATTTTGAGTTGACTTATACATATATATATTCGATTTAAGCCTCTTGGGATGCATTCTCTGCTTAGATAAAGATCTGAATGAATATGTGTGCTGATTGCAGGCGAGGACTACTTGGAGTGTGTGTCTAAGCAGATAGAGACACTACGGCCCTTCGGAGACACGCCCCGTGTGATGAAGATGATGGTCACGCGCACATTTGTGGCAGCACGTTCCTTTGTTCAAGGGCTGGTGGTCAGTGGGGAGGTGGTGCGCAAGGTGTCCCAGGTAAAACCTCTCTTCCCACCCCGCTTTTCTCCCATTTTCTTCCCTTTTTTCCTCCCTCTGTCTAATAACTGTAATTAGTCTCTTTCCCTAAAAATTATAGTCCCATTTTCCTGCTTCCCCTGCTGGTTGGTTTTATTGTTTTTGATGGAAGCCACTAATTGCCTCACATGCTTTTTTTTTTTTACTAGAGTCTAATCTGCCGCAAAGCTCTCTGCTCCCTCTACATGTTCATTGGTATTCATCTCTCCTTGGTGAACACCAATCCCCCTTCTTAATGTGAACGCCCAAACACACACATACATGCACACACAGGCTGGTTTTTATCAGTCCGTGCGCATAGTATAAAGCAGTGGCAGATCAATGCTGGTGGAAACGAGAGGCTCTATAAAGTATGGCCCCCTGCTCAGACAATCAGCCCCTGCAACAACAGTTAATGTCAGCTCCACACTGAAAAATGTCTCCCCAGGCCACGGGGAGGGTTAATATCTCCCAAGAGAAATGGTCCCCTCTGTGTATAAGACAAGAGTAAGGTTAAGATCAGAGCAAGACTGAGAAATCATTTCAGCTCCTGAAAGGGAGGTGGCCAGTATTGATGCACCGGTGAAAAATACCTCCCGTCAGACACTGGACAAGGAGGGTGGTGAACGCAGTGGCCCCATGAGAAATATATGCATCCTTTGAGAAAACAGATGCTGCGCCAGAAATGAATATTACAGTACAATTCTTTCTTTGAAGAAATATTACAAGGTCAGGATGTGTGTGTAAGCACGAAAAGACAAAGAACAAGAGGAACAAAAAAAAAACATGACAAAATAGGTCGTGGTGCTACCACCTGACTGCAAGGCCACACATTTGGATGCATGTCAGAGAGAGAATCTATATGATCCTTCTCCCTGTCACTCTGATATATGTGTTCTGGCCAGCACATTGGGTGGCACATACTGTACTGTTAGACAGCCTGGCCGAGCATATCTCTGACCTCTCTCTCTCTCTCTCTCTCTCTCTCTCTCTCTCTCTCTCTCTCTCTCTCTCTCTCTCTCTCTCTCTCTCTCTCTCTCTCTCTCTCCGCCTCACTTTGGCCCAGAAAATAGGTACAACATCTCCCACCTACACAAAGGGACATGAGGATGTCTCAATTAAGCGCCTGCATGCCTCAGAGCCGAGCACATCCACAGCCACAGGGGAGTAAAGTCAGGAATAACAACCCAGTCGCCACAAACATTTTTTGGCATTGTATGTTTCTGCAAACCATGGGATACATTGAATGTCGACATTTCTGAACCAAAAATATGTTTTGTATCGGCCTCATCAGTTGCTTGCAGAAAGACTCAGTGCCATGTGGTTAACGTTGCTAACTGATAGGTTAGGTTTAGGCAACAAAACTACTTTGTTGAGGTTATAAAAAACTAGGGATGCACCAGTCTGACTTTTTCAGTCCTGATAGCGGTACCCGAGCTTTGTGTATCAGCTGATACCAAGTACTGATCCAGTACCGGTGTTTAATTTAAAAGCTATGTGAGGGTGGACTTAAACATTGCTTTCCTAACTTTGTAAAACAAACATAACAAATAAATATATATATATAAATTTACAGACCTGTTCATTATTATTAAAATAATAAATTGTACACCGGCAACTTGATAAAAGAAATCTTAAGTCAGCACTTACTTTTGGTTTCAGACGATACCTAAAGAGTGGCCTCCTATGTAACAGTCCTGTGTTTGTTTGACCTGTCCACCACAAATGGACATTCTTGCTTGTTACACTTGTTATTATACCAGGACACTTTCAATGACGTTCGCTCCATATGCTACGTCACTTGCTGCTCTCTGTCAATTGCTCTGACCAAATGCAAAAACGTCAACACTCAGTGTATCCATAGTTTGCAGAAACGTGCAATGCCAACAATTTTTCCTGTTGACTGGATTGGGAATAACCATGAACTCAGCTAGTCTGGCGTAGCAGGTACCTAGTTAATAACAACACACAGACAGTGACAAATAAATCTGCCTGACCTGGAATCAGCTAAGGGACTCATGCAACTAGTCTAACGGAGCTAGACACCAATTACTGCTGTGCTTCGACACAAGCAAACAAACAGGGGAGTGCGGATCAGAATTAGCATGGGCAGCAAACTGTGCTGAAATTGCTGTTGATAATTTGTGTCGCATGGGTGTTCTGCCGGACCAGCCAGAGTCGCATATGATCCCTGCAGAGCTCTAAACTGACAAGCATCTCTCTTAGACAAACATTGACATACGCACTGAAGTACACGTGCGCACAAGTGCTTAATGATAGGGAAACACACACCTCATCATGCCATCACTCCCCTCCAACAGTGATGGACATTTCCCCTGTGTAGAAACTTCTTCATCCATATTTCCTGACTGAAGCCATTTTGTTGGTGCTGAAGGACAGTGAGCGATGTGTTCATTAAACACAAATGTGTTTATAATTAGCATAGCTTTTACAAAATTACAAAATGTCACCCCGGCGCTAATAGCAGGGCACTGGAGCCGAAGCCACTCTGAATAAGGTCATGGATCGCCTGGTGCCCTGTTTGTAGACACTCGTCAGATGTCTCAAGAGGGAAGGCAAGAGCACACGGTATTGAGAGAATAGTCCCTTTGGACTGCTCAGTGTCTGTTAGCAGGAATTACCAGTTGAACTGTGCAAGAAGACGGTGGCTAATTTTTCTTTGAGTCATCCAAGTCAAGGCCTGTTTGGTACAGCTTGAAAGAAGTACAGACTTCAACCAACTGTTCAGTTTCAAATTCACAATTTGTGTATCAGTCTGCGTCGCTGTCTTCAACCCAGCATATAAAGAGCACTGTGCTGTGATGGGAACAAATGAGACAATGAGAAACAGCAAGAGAAGGAGAAAAAAACTAACAAACTTCAGCATTCTCCATTGTCCCTGTTGTAGTGCTCATATCCATTAAATTGTGCTTAAACATTTCAGCTGATATTTCCCAGAGCTGTGCCCTGCGCTGTTCTCGGTCTCCTTTCAGTGTGAATAGCTTGGTAGATTAATTTGGATCTTAGCTTTCCCCTCCTTTTCCCTGTAATTCTATCTTCGATAGATTGGCCCCTAATGAGACAACCGCTTCTATTTATAACTGCGTATCGTCACTTAAAGGACTCAGTGGCTGAAGATGTTTACCACACAGTGCTCAGGGGGGGCTGCATGGTGGTGCAGTGGTTAGCCTTGTTGCCTCACAGCAAGAGGGGTCACAGGTGTGAATGTGAGCATGATTGGTTGTCTGTCTCCATGTGTGAGCACAGAGAGAGGTACACCCCGTCCAGGGTGTACACCTCGCCTTTACCCAGTGTCAGCTGGGATCGGCTGGGAACTACAGTGATGAAAGAGTATCTGAAAGGAGCAGCAAGGTGCGTGGAAAAACTGAGTAATTTGAGACATCTTTTTGTCTCAACAGTAAGAATCAGTCGGTCTTTCTTGTAGAGTATTAATTCCTCCCTTGCTTTCCCTCCGAGCTGCACCAGTCGCTGTGTCCTCAACTTTTTCTGGACTGGTTTTATTCCCTCGGGTAGGGGAGTGGCGGAAGTAGGCCACGCTCCACATGGCTCACTGTGGAGGCAAGGAGTCTGGATTGTCTCGCTCTATAACACAAGGGGGAGAGGTCGCTCATATATCCTTAGTAATTACACAGGGAAGACAAGCAGAGAGAGAGAGGCAGAAGTGTCTCGGGGCTGGGTTGCCACGAGCAATATAGAAGGTACTGACAGGTCCAGGGAGCACGTTGTGAAGGTGAGGTACAAGGGCAAGTAAGGGTATGGGTGCTTAAAATGTAACTCAGTCGTGTCAAAGAGCTACATGTGCAAGCATCAAAGAGAGCATATCAAACCAAAAACTTTTGATATCGCTTGATAGGCCAGCGTGGAGATGATCGGAATCAAGTCAGTGTGTGTGTGAGTGTGTGAACATGTTGAAGCAGTAATTTGATCAAAAATATCAGTAACAGGTTTGATTAACCATTTAAAGGTGCAGTTTGTAGGATTTGGTGACATCTAGGGGTGCGGTTGCAGATAGCGACCGAGTACCCCTCTGCTCACGCCTCCTTTTCCAAGACTGCAGTAACGTGAGCCACCCATTGCAAATCCCGTGGCAACGCCGTTCACCTCGCTCAGAAGCCATTTTTTATCATAGTACCACTACTTTAGGAGCAACAGCAATCAGAGTGGCTGGTGGTACCATGGTTTTGCAATCTGCAGCTCACGTTACCGCAGTTTCATGTGTGTTGGAGAACTACGGTGGCCTTCAGGTGACATGAGAACGTGAAAGGCTTCCTCTAGAGCCAGTGATTGGTTTATCCGTTCTGGGCTACTGTAGAAACATGGCAGACTGTGAAGAGGGCTCACCACCTATGTAGATATATATTCTAACCCAACGAAAACACGATGATTCTTAGTTTCAGGTGATTATACACTCATGAAAACATAGTTATGAATATTATATTCTATTTTTGCAAATAGATCCCCTGAAATGTTAATTAGTAATTTATCAAGCAACATTTATAAACTGCATGTTCTGGTAATTTTGCTTGATAAATTAATTTGAAATGAAAATAATCTTTAGTTGCAGCTTTACTGCACAGCGTCTGTGAGTCTTATTACTCTCTCTAGTTTGACGGCCCCTCCTTCACAGCGCCTGGTGCGACGCAGCTCCAAGGTTACTGAGGAAGTTGTCTACATCAACCTCCAATTAGCATCACGTAGGAGTTACACACAGTGTCGTGTCTGTTGTGCCCGGCCTGGGATTCCCAGCATTAATACTGTATGGATGATGTAACAGAAACAAGATTAATGACTGTCTCTCCTTAATAAGCATTTCATTAACATCACCCTGGGTTTTTTTTTTTTTTTTTACTCCCCCGCCAACGCCCTTGGTGAAGCTTTTTAAACATCCCCCTATCTCTCTCTCATTTTCAGTATTTTTCTCCACTCATCCCTGCACACTCCCTTCCCTCACTCTTCTCTCTCAGCGAAGAGGCATTTGTCTGACTCATCCCTGGCTAATGAGTGGTAGGGTAAGGATGGGAGGAGAGGAGGAAAGGAGGGCAGGAGTGAGGATCTGACTCATGTCTCATATGACTTGAGATTAAGCCTGGGAATGTGGTGTGTGGTTATTGCTTTTCACTTTATACTGTCTTCCTTGTGCAACTGGTAATAATTACTTAATTCTGATCTCTTTTATACATCAGAGATGCATTTACTAATTTAGGCTTATTATGAATTTATTCTAATGTGGTTTAAGATTTAATTTAAAGTTGAAACAGTGTCAAAATAAATTGCCTTTGCCTTATGTGGATCAAAAATGATTAGATTAAATCTTTTGGGGAAATTGGGTTGATACGACCATAAATAGTCATTGAATACAGCCAAAAAAAGACTGAAAACAGAACACAGTGAAGGTTGTTTGAAACTTTACAACCAAATTTTCAACACTAGAACTGATGAAATAATGTATTTAAAGTGTGGGAGAAAGTGTGGATTACAACAGACAATCTGGAAAGAACTATAAACTGCATACAATACTAAGATGCACACAAAAATTACACCATGACGGAGAAGTGCTGCCTCTGTTAGTTTTACTGAAAAAATGAAAACAAAAAAAAAAACAACCCTCCAGACCAGTGTATTGAGACTGATTCAAGACCATAGTCTGTATATGAAGATGGATGACATGACCGCTCTCTAAAAGTGAAGCCAAAACATTGTGATCGCCCCCTGGTGGCTGACTGCAGTTTCTGTCATAAAGCCCGCCCTCCTCCATGTTAGGGTGTTGAGCCAAACTGAAATGCCAAAGTACACAACAAATAAATTCCCACAAAGATGGTTTCAATCATTTTAGGTAGTTCTTGTCATGCTGATGTATGTTCATTTTTCTGAGAAGTTTGGTTTTAATTATTTATTTGATACGATAAAAACAGGGTGAGACATCACGATTGATAGCTGTGACTCTTTCTCGTTGACAAGCTGCAGCCGTGCTCTCGCAATTGGTTCGGGCGGGTGACTTCGATACCGCGGCTCCACCACCCGAACACTATTGCACAGACTCTGGCTCCACATGACCTCAAAAATCTCAAAAATCTCAAGATGGCAGCTCCCATATCAGGGAAGCTTTGGCTTCATGTCTGTAGAGTGGGAGGAAGTGGGGATGCTTTGTCCATCTTATATACAGTCTATGGTCAAGACCAAGACGAGAACAGTGTAAGTCCCACACTGCATGACACACTTAAAATAAAACGTGGAACATGCAGACCAGAGGCACTCCTGGAATTGATCTGAAAGATCCACACTCCCATAAAAACGCCCACAGAAAACAAATGAAGATTCCTCTTCATTCACTCTTATTGCCATATACTGTGTTCTGTATGTGTGTACCATGAGAAATGTTTTGATGAAGTAATCACACATCACAGTGATGATGTTAACAAGTAAATCAGACAATGCGCAGGCAATTTAGTGATGTGTCTGCAGTTAAAGTCTTGAAATAAAATCCTGAGTCCTCTTTTGTCTGTGAGAAAAATGTAGTCGATTCCGAGACAAAACCTTCAAAAAGTGGTCTCAAGTACTACAACACAGGTTCAAAGTATCTATGATATGTTTTCCCACCTGATCCCTATTGTTGTCCTATTTCCATTGTATATTTGTTAAAAGCTGGTTTTAACTGTGACTTTGCTGTTGGAAGAACTGTTTCCAGGAAAAGCATCAGGCTGGCCCAGATGTCAGCTTAGAGGAGCTTTGTATGCGTAGCTGGGCTCGTTCCACCTCTCTCTCTCTCTCATACGCACACACACACTTCCTGAGGTTTTGTATGCATAGCTGTACTCTCTTGTGAACAGAGCTTACTGGTATTAACCCAGTTTTACTTTTCACGCACCGAGGCCCTTTCCTGGGGGAACAGCCTTGCGGGATAGAGAGAGACATGGAAGAAGCAGGAAGGATGGAGTGAGGGACTGAGAATACTTGTATGAACATCAGGGCCTTTTCATCGCATGTGAAACAAAAAGCGAATTCTCCCAAAGTGGTTTCCAAGGAAACTGTGCTGAATGAAAGTCTGGTGCAAACTGAAAAAAAGGTCACCATGGGAGGTGACCTCCCACGGTTCTGTCACTGTCATTGTCTGGCTAAAGAAATTTACATTTCACATCTTATTAAAACTGATATCCTGCTGTACAGTAGCAGCAGGGCTTTTAACAGTGAAAGCGGTCCAATGTACAATTTGTTCAACTGCTGCTGTCATTTTTTTACCTTTTAGACTATTAGCTCATGTCTGCTTGACAGAACAGTAATTTTTCATCCAGGTGGTTTGTGTTTATTTTTGCCCGTGCCCTACCCCAGGTGGTGCTGAGCCAGGAGTGCATGCGGGCCATGATGAGGATGACTTACTGTCCCCACTGCCGCGGCATGGCCTCCGCCAGACCCTGTGCCAGCTACTGCAGCAACGTTATGAAGGGCTGCCTCGCCAACCAGGCTGACCTCAACACCGAGTGGAGGCATCTGGCAGGTGGGGAGCACGCGCAAATTCACACATGCATCCAATTCAGCCATATGTTTGCTCAAAGCTTCGCCCGACACATGTTACTTTGTGCAGTGAATACAGAAGAATCCAATGTACGACATATGAAACATTTCACACTTTCTTCACGCTAACTGTACCTGCTGTCTTTGTAGAAACAATGATGCAGGTGGCTGGACGCTTTGATGGTCCATCTGGTGTGGATAGCGTGGTCCTCTCCCTCCCTTCGCGCATATCAGAAGCCATTTTTACCATGATGGAGAATATAGAGACCATCAACAGCAAGGTCAGAGCACACATACGGCTGACTAAACCACACAAACTGTTAATACTACACAAAATACAAAGAAGAGTCCAAGAAGAAGACATCATATGATAATATGAGTTCAGCCACAATGCTGCAAACATATGTCAAAACCACCATTACCACTGAATATCCCATAATATTTGAATAATACTAACTTTACACTATACTTACTGATCACTTCACAGTAGAGAGCTGTGCAGGCCTTTAACATACAAAACACCCTTGACATTATTAGAACATACAGTATTAGTAGGTGTGAGGGTCTTGCTTCAGTCATGACCACTAGAATCACTCATTTCCTTGAATATTAAAGCAGTTCACTCTGTATCACTTCTGTGAGGACAACACTCTGGTTCAGTCATAAAACCTTCTTCTGAGAGGAAACTAATGTACCGATGCATGGGGTGCAGAATGCGTGCCATTTTCAAATAAGGTGATAATGAAAGTTTTATGTATGTTTTATTAAAGAGGACCTATTATGCTCATTTTCAGGTGAATACTTGTGTTTTTGGTTTCTACTAGAACATATTTACATGCATCAATGTTCTAGATGCGCTTTTATACCATTTTCATACCTGTCTGTACTGCAGCACCTCTTTTCAGCAGTGTTTCGGTTGTGGAGTGACCCTTTGGCGTTGACTTGGGTCAAAAAACTATATAACACACTAAAGGAAAGGGAAAAAGCACAAAATATAATAGATCCTCTTTACTGTGTTGCTCTAGCCATAGCAAAATGATTACCCAATGTTGAATTATATTTAAAATATGTTTTAAAAAGCCAAACAGTTTGCTGCAGAAAGCAGAAACTGCAGCTACAGGTGTGATCATCCATCAGCCAGTCCATGGCATACATTATACTCACACTTCTCATCTTTAGTTAAACTTGAATATATGCATATCTTTTTTTCCTGCTTGAGGGAAGTAAATACAATATATTCATAAATTGATTGCTACTCTATTTTATAAGGCCCTGAAAACCCATTATCTCGATTCTTTCTACAAGGCAGATGGTCCCACATAAACCATTTCAAGACTTTTATTTATTCATAAAAGAGATCTCTGTGTCTGTGTTTTTGTCTGTGCTCTTCTCGGTGGTTTAAAGTAGGTGGGACTCCTGGGAAAAAATGTGGTGTCACTCACTTTCACGCACCAATCAGAATTTAGAAATGTTGGAATAAAACGGAGATTGTGTTATTGTTTGCTTATGTAACCGGTCCACTGTCAGTCAAATCAGTTCAAAGCACACCCACATAGTCCTGCTGGAGCATATTAGCTGATCGTTCCTTATTTAGTTATGAATATTCAATTTTAAAGAGAAGTAGCTTTCAGCAATATTCATGTCACTTGGTAAAGCAGTAGAAGTAATAGTGAAGAAGTAAAACTGATACTCACCCTGGTTATATCAGTTCAGAGACTGTGTCCCCTCTCACTATGCCACCCCATCACTACATTATAAAGCTTCTAATAGCAGATTCAAATAGCAGATTCAGCATGAACGGATGTGAGTCATGACAGAGCCTGCAGGCCAAGTGTTTACTTCACTGTTTAACTGTGTTTGAGCAACAGTTTTATATGATCCTCAAAAGGCACTGGCAGCAATGGAAATCTGACTTGGTGAAGGTGGAAAACGGTGTTAGATGGTGAGAGGAAAAGACAAAGCTTCCTCTGTGCTGGTTGGCTGTTAAAGAGCCGGGCTGGCTGGAGGTGAGCCGTAGCCTGGCGGATTGCCTCTGACCTGGTTCAGTATGGTAATCACACACAGCTTCAGCTTCTGATCTTCATCTCTGGGGGAAAGAGCTGCGTTGATCCCATAGAAGTCAATTCGTTCCTACGGTCTGGTATTATGGTAGACAGTGTAGGACAGATTATCTCTTATTTACATAATCTGTTCTCATCAAAAGCCATATGTTGTGTTATGTACTTTCCCCATAAAGTCGTACCATGTACAGATGTAGAAACTGTAGTGTGTGTAAGTATATGCGCTTGAGGTCTATCCGCCATTACTCTGTTCTAACAGAGTCAATGTCATGTTTTTGTGTCCATTATTCAATCTGCTGTGAACCACACAACACCAACGAGCTATGCTGCTGACAGACAAGACTGGAAGCTTAAGACAGGATTATTTTGAAGTTATGTGTGAAGGTTCAAAGGCTTGAGGCTCCTCTAAAGCAGGCCAGATTGGATGACAGATTGACTGCAGTCTAACTGTATTCCCTGGGTACCATTTATAAAAATGTAAGCCCCATAGGGACAAGTAGTGCTTTCTGGGCTGTGAATCATTCTGCTGGAGCGACGCTGTGATTGACTCTTGGGGTCATGCAAATAACCTGCACCGCTTGTTGCTGTTGGCTTTCAGACGTAGAGATTTGTATGTACCAACATGCTCAAAGGTTCTTTGTGTACTTATAGATAAGTTGTTCAAACAAAATTTTGCTGAGCTGATTTCAGCATCAGTCAATATCAGCATTTAGTCTTATTAATATCACCACCAATAAAGCAACTGATTCGACAGCTCATTAAATGTATGTTATAGGTCGCTGTAAGCATCATAGATGTGGGTCAGTAGGGGTCTACTATGCCTACTACGTTGTAAGCAAAACTTAAATGCAACACATTCTAACAAATTGAAAAACTGTATGAAACGTTTTGAACACAAACAAAACAGCTTTTTATGATTAGACAACAGAACCACTTTGGTAATTTTAGGGCAAAAGATTGTGTTTTGGCTTAAAATAACTGTTTCAAAAAGTAACACAAAAACGGTTATGGTAGACATTAACTTCACTGACAAATAACTCACGGGACTGAGATGTGATGAATGTGGACTGACGGGACAGAATAAGTCAACGTTTCAGACGGACCACGAACACTGCTCTCCTGGTTGAAAGTCTTGTGAGTGTTTGACCCGTCCTCCCCCGCTCAAATAACGCCGCGGGCGGTTTACATTGGAGTTAGTTGAAAGCCCAGTTCGTCACATACTGTTTCTGAACTGTGCCTCTGTATGTCAGTTTCCAATGCCGAGGGGTGCTGTCCAATCAGCGGTATATGAAGAGCTGGGAGTGAGACCAGGTTGGTCCCATCCATCATCCCTAACCGTCACTCCATATGGATCTTTATGCTGTTTGTACCACAGCGCCTGACTTCCAGTTCTGCCCCTGTCATAATCACTATGCTTGCTAGAGGTCGCTGTCATCTTCTGTGACTCGATGATAAAACCTACTGGTGGGTGTAGCAGAGGCTCTCTGACCCACATCTCTGGGGTTTATAACTACTGATAATGCACATTTAACGACCCGATAACAGTCTTATTGGCTGAATAAAGATCATGAGTGTGGACTGTATACAGAAGGAAAATAAAGTTTATGGCAAGAGTCTGAAGCCGTACAGTTCAAGATACTAGCTGAAGATGAATTACATGATAAAGCATCTTCTGTTTTGGGTTTTGAAAGCAGAGTAAACCCTAAACGTTTCATATATTATCTTTCCTTCCCTTTCTCTTGCCCAGTTGTTTCAGGCATGTGGCAACATCAGAGAGGGAGACAGCAGCAGCACAGGAGGCGAAGACATGAAGAGAGGGACGTTTACAGTGGAGGACAGGTTGGGAACCAGCTCTAACAAAATGGACCAACTGGTTAGTATTTATGCGATTGAATCTGTGTTCTTGTAATTGCTCTCTGATGGCCTTGTCCAGTCCATTCATAGTGACAGTTTATGGTGCAGGAGACATCACTCATCATGGGCAATTAAGCCCTTTTGGCTGTTTGTTTCACCTTTACACAGACAGCTCTGGGGTGATTAGATGGGAATGAATGCTTGGATGGGTGAATGAGTCAGATGACTGGGCACTGCATTTGGTTATTGAGGAAGCAGCAGTCTTACTCTCTTGTTTGAGTGCACCATCATGCTGCAATTTTGAGTCTAAAAGCTGATGAATTTGCTCTTGTCAACTCTGCCTCAGGTGTCTGACGTAACCATGAGACTGAGGGACATGCAGCCGTACTGGGTTTCTCTCCCCAGAGTCCTCTGCAGCGACAGAGTGGCCACTGGAACAGGGGCCGAGGATAAGTGTTGGAACGGCATGAGCCGTGCCAGGTAAGGCGTGTAACCCAGGTTTCAAAATAAGCTGAGAAAGCACAAATACTGTTTATGTGTTTTATGTGCAATATAAATGCGACTGGGATGATAAGACATCTCAAGGACTTTTTTTTTTAAACAAACATACATTTTTCTTTTCAGTTTTAAATGGAGCACAGTCAGTGAGCTGTATAAAAACCGTTGAACAAGTAGTCCCAGCAATCAAATATCTTTTTCATTATGTACTAGTTTACTGGGTACTATGTTTTGAAAGAAGGCATTTTACAATATTACACTTACAAATGAAAAATTCAGAAGCAATGAAACACAGCCATGCTCAATTCAATACACTCTGGGGTTTTGCTAATGTTTGCAAACTTTAGATTGATATTGTTTTGTACATTATTGAGCCAGTTTTCTGATTTTGACTATGCTACTGTTACATAACACTTTAGCTTGATTTTAGCTGATAAATATTTCAGTGTTTTTTCACAAACAAAAGAACTAAACTCACCACATTATTTCCTGCTTTTGGTCTCATTCCATTAAAAATTTTTTAATGCCGTTGACTAGCTTTTATAGTTGCATAGGTTACACCAGTGTCAGTTTGATCGCCTAATGATGATGACTTTAAAGCAACTGACCACACACAATCCTGGGAAATGAAGGACATTCAATGTGCCGCTTTTAGCCACGGTGTCCACTGTTCAGCGAAACTTTCATCATCTCCAGTTAACTGTGATGAGATGTTGGCGTGCTCCACGCATTAATAAAATGTTAATGTGTGCCAGGTACCTTCCCGAGGTGATGGGCGATGGCCTCGCCAGCCAGATCAACAACCCTGAAGTGGAAATCGACATCACCAAACCAGACATGACAATACGCCAGCAGATAATGCAGCTGAAGATCATGACGCACCGCCTGAGGAATGCTCTCAACGGCCAAGATGTGGACTTTCAGGACACCAGTGAGTACTTTTACCATCGCAGCCCGGAAGTTTCCAAATAACATTCACAACAAACTTCGTCCCAGATGAGTCACTGATGATTAGAAGCTTTTTAACAAGGTCTAGTTTACGGGAAGTAACTCTGTTTCTGTTTATCTGAGGAGGCAGCATACTTCTATCTTAGCTTGTACAAACTCTAGCAAAATGACATCAGTAGTACATTTAGAATTAAGATGAAGGTATAAAAATGCTTGGCATAAATCAAAGTGCCTTTGTGAATAATTAAGGTCATATTTTGAACCACATAATGTAAGTAACACAAGGTGATGCTGGCAGTAAAATTCACATCCATTTTCTGGATTTTCTGCCTGCATCTGGACAGTGAACCTCATATTTCTTCCTGGTACATGTTTAATATGTATGAGTATGTGACAGTGGTTTTTACTGTATATGGTAATTCTATGAATACATAAGCAACACCATTTGTAAACTGCATGAGCGTTGTACCATTAAACTCACATCCTGGCGCTCCGTCTATAGGTGATGATGCCAGCGGTTCAGGAAGCGGTATGTGTGCCGACGACATGTGTTCCCGTGACCCGCGCCCCGTTGTCCCCATCACCGACCGACCCTTACTCTACCCCAACCTTCCAGAAAACAAGCAGGTGAAAGGCACCAACAACGCCCACCAGAACCTCCCTTGCATCACCATCTACCTGCTTCCACTGCTCATTCTGCTGCTCCGGCGATAATTGACGGGGGAAATCAACCAACTGGGACTGAGTTTGGGACACGGAGGTTGGGGAAGAGTCTGAAAGGGGAGGGAGGAGATGTTGGGGGTTAGTTACTTTGCCAAAACTAAATACGTATAAGGAAACAACAAAAAATCACTTGGATGGACTTCCTTTTGGTTTTGGATTAGAGCAAAATGGAAATACGAGTATTCATAAATGTTTTGGTTCTGCTCTTTTATTTCTTGCTATGTTATGACACCATTAGAGCTGGTCTTTTTCGCATCTTCTAATGTTTTGTTTCTGGTGTTTGGGTTCTCTGAGATTATATCTGTACCTAAGACATGTGTAAGACTATATTGCTAACAGTATGTTGGTGTTGACACCACGGGGAGAGGGAGAATGGGGCTTTGCAGTGGCGCTCAGATTTGTTATTCCACTCCTTTTAAAAACAGCACTTGTGTCCAGTAGAATTATTTATTTATCAAAACGTCACAACAGACCCCAGAGTGGTTTAACTGCTCCCCAGTGTTTATAGAAAACGTACGCAAACCACGAACTTAAATGAAATACAATATCGATGACTTTTAAAGGGGGATAATCTGGACAGCACGACCCAGCAGACCTCTTAATGCATTAAGCCTCACAATATCATTACGCTTACACTCGCTGCGAGGATGCGAGCAATCCGCGTCAGCACTTTTTCGCCATTTCATCATGTAAGCTGTAATAAAAGCCGTGATCACATTCGCACCGACATGATCGTCTAATGTGGGAGTAACGTGACCCGTCCACCACTCCATCCATCCATCCATCCATCCACTCATCCCTACATTCCCCCTGCCCCCCACTGCTGGGGCACATCTCACTCTCTCTCCAGACCCTGCTGGCTGTGTAGGATCAGCTTGAGAGTCTGGTGTAAGCAGAACACATGCTGGGCCGGGCCAGGTCTCAGATGACAGCAGCTTCCCACTATAGAGCACTGTATGTGGAACGGAGGTTTGAGATTGCCATCGCAGCAAAGGATTAACAGTTTGTGATTTTGGAGACGTGTAGCAGAAACACTGCTGTCATGTAGCGCTTTTTTTCAGTATTCTTTTTTTGTGCACAGCAGAGCAAAAATATATCTTGTGTGCTCCCTGCAAGGGCCCAGCGCTCCTGCGATTAACAGCATCATAATTGCAGCTAGCAATGTCAAGCTTTTTTGTCTAATTGCAGCAGTGAAAGCCCCACCATGCACGTCTTTGAATCGTACTACTATTTGTATGGCAGACACGACAATGTACATATTTTTCATTTCTTCTTTGTTTTCTAGAAAAAAGAAATAGCCAATTACGTATCAAAATTTTATAACAGCCAGCTCATTGTATGCTATATCATTCATCGTCTGTCATAGCGTATCCATATCTGCCTTCCATTTTTCTGCAACTTTTCTATCAGTGCCTCTTTATTCCCTCCCCCCCATCTCCCTGCTCATCAGTTATAATAACCGTTAAAGCGTTCCTCAAGCTTCTACATGGTGGCAAGGCAATATGACAATGACACAGTGCTTCATTATGTGTCAACCTTACTGGGAATGTTGTGGGATCACAGTGTAAGGTTTTCCCCGATAAGGAAACACGTTTTAATTCAAAGCTCTCGTTTAAGAACGCCACGTGCAGGATGATGGGACGACGCTTGCATGTGTGTTTGTGTGGGAATGTGTGGACTTGTCTTCGATTGACAGAGCAAAAGAGGGACAGACGACGGAGCTTTCGTATATCTCGTTTGGATGGCGCAGAAATTCAATGTATTAAATTGCATTGGACTAACATTGTCTGACTTAGTGCGATTCAACTGACAGCAACGGGAGATTAATATAGCTCATTTTTCAACCTACTACTGTAATAATCTGTAAAAAATATGTATATACAGTATGTGTAAATGGACACATATTTTAAAATACATCATTGCTTCAGTTGCACACTGGGACAATCCACCATGATTCATTTTATGACAAAAAGAAGAAAAAAAAACCATATATGCACCTAACAGTTGATATTACAGATCCAGTTAAGTTGTTGGGGGCTTTGTCAACATTTGAGAAGCACATCTGTCAGATAATTACTGCTCTGAAAATGGGTGAGGCTGTTGTCATAACCTGACATGTTACTTTGATGATATTTTTTTTTCTCGACAAGCTTAATTAATGAATGTTTGCTGTGTGTATGTGTGTCTTTCTGTTAGTCCCTGGTTAAAGAAATCTGCCTGTGACTGCCTTTGACACTTTGTCTGGGGTTGGGGTCCATTTTTAGATTCAAAAAGACAAAATAGAGTGATATTAGATGGTCCACTGGGGAAAAAAACACACATTATGAGCAAAGAACAATTAGCAAGAGCACCACATGGGTCTTCTTTTTGTGACCCTGTCTAGAAAAATCTGAATATGAATGTGAAAGTCCACATTAAGCCCCATAAAGAATGAGAAATGACTCCAACTGTGATGGTGACATTCCAATTCAAAAGACGACTCACAACTTCAGTTTCAATGACTGCCTCACAATGTCATCGGCTGAAATTTGCACAACCCTCCCTTCTCTCCTCCTCCTCCACCTTTTGATCTCATTAATTTGTTGCTCAAAGTCCCCCCTCCCTTTTGTAAAACCTGCACTTTTATGAGGCCAATAAATGGCATTGTCTGCACAAAGACATCACAAGATGGTCGATCAATACGCGAGTCAACACCTTCCAGAAACGACTATTGATTGGGGATGTGTGTATGCAGATAGATGTGGCCCAGCAAGACGTCTCCTGTTCAACTGTGGTGAAACAGTGTAAAAACAAAGCCGCTGTGTGTGTGTGTGTGTGAGAAAGGAGAGGCAGGAGAAAGGTTTGTCCAAAGTGCTGATCTCAAATCAGCTTGTGCACCTCAATCCTGTCCTCATTCATTAGGTGGCGAAAAATGCAAAGCTGGTTATACCACCGTTTAAAGACGGCTTTATTCTACACTGAGTTGAATACGAGAGGAATTTCTTAAAGGTGCCAATTTATGAGGAGAAAAAAAAATTACTTTTAATTCTCTTGTTTTTATGTACTTTGGTTTTGTTGTTATCAGAAATCTATGGAGAGTTTGTGCTTATGGTGAAGATAGATGCCAGAAAGAGGTTGAAAAATACAAATGTCTCATTTGCTGTTGTACCTGAAATCTTGTGTCAATTATATACATTGTAAGATTTTCAACATGCCTGTGTCCTGTTTCTTTAACCCCTTCCCGTTCCAACCTCTTATTTTGGAGGGGTAGGGGGGTTGGGGGACAGAGGATGTTACAGGGTCAATAAAAAAGTCAACAGTAGATGTCACATAGAAGTGGTGTCATCTGAAAGCTGGGCTATTTGAGATGCAGCTCAGCACTGTGTATCAAGTTCTAGTCATAAATAAATAAAAAATGAAGTAATAACAAAATTTAAATAAATTGTGAACAACACAAGTTGTTGCAATGTTTCTGTGATACCATTTCTTACATAGATTTGGTGCTAAATTGAACCGTTTTTTAACCACTGAAGAATTGATTTTAAAAAAATCAGTAATCCCTCCAGAATATATTTACATTATGACACCAAGACCTTGAGGGATACCACAGAAAAAGCTGTGCTCTGATTTGGAATCCAAAACTTTTGACATTTGGAGGTCTCTGCGACTGGATTGCAATCACTTCTGGTTAACTGCTCAGAAACCCTCTTATTTTCAGTCTACCTAGTAAAGCCATCCATCTTCTGGATGCTCTAGGTCTCTAGTTTGTGGCTGTAAAGTTTCATGAGGCTGTGATTTTCCTAGAGGTCACCACAGGTCATTTTATACACTGAGTTCAAGTTTCAAAAATGGTCTCTATACAATGAAATGGCTACTATGGGACTAACAGCATCACACATGAATACAATTTGGCTCATTGGGAATGTTTTTGCCCTAAACTGCATGTGATTATCATAAAATGAACATGTCTGTAAAGCTGAGACTTGTGGGTATCCATAGAACCCATTTTCCTCCACATATCTTGAGGTCAGAGGTCAAGGGACCCGTTTGAAAATGACTATGCCGGTTTTTCTTTGCTAAAATGTATCGAAACTTTGCAGCGTTATTTATCCTCCTTCACGACAAGCTAGTATGATAGTTGAAACCAATGGTTTAGGTTAGGTTAGGTGTTGTAGTTTTATATGACACTAGTATCTTCACTTTACCTTAAAAACTCAGCCTGCTGAAACTCTAGTGACCAAGTTTTAAGAGGTTAATGGTGAGTGTGTTTGTGTTTTTTGACAGAGAAAACAAGATATAGTGTTTTATACGAACATCTGGACCACCTTAACAAGGTTTTAAAGTCAAGTCACAAACCACTTAACTCACACAAACAGCATTGTATCTAGGTTTCTTAGGAAAATTAAGTTGTTTGCTCTTCTTCAAATTGTTCATACCATCTGCCCAAATTGTTTCCCAGAGCTCATCGGGGCATGCTGCCACCTAAATAAGGTCCAATGCACACCAGTGATGATGTCAGAGGTGACAGCTGCTGTCTGGTGTTGCCATACAGGAAAAAAACAACAACTGCCACATGTTCAGAGAACACTAAGTGCTTTGTCTTGTTTCTGTGTGCAGACAATGGGATGATCACCTCCCTCGGGATGGTTTTAACAAGGTGTATATGTACTTGACCGTGATCCTATGGGAGACTGAAATGCCACGCTTCACATACAGCTCTGCTGTGTACAAAATGTGCTTCCAGTATGTGAACGGAAGCTTTGTGGTTCTAGTGCAGAGCTGCAATGTTTCCACGTCTGTCATGAGGTTACAAATTATAGGAGTGCAAAATGCCAGGAGAAGAAAATTAGCAACATGCAGCAGTTGGGGTAGAGCAGCATTTTTAAACCAAGATTATGAATATTAAAGTGTGTCACAATAAATCTCAAGTGCCACCCTCTAAACAGTGCTGAAATATGCAGAGCCTGCCCTTGTAGGTCGACCTTCTTCGCACCGGCGTCTGTTTGATGTCACAACACGGGGATTCAAAGACAAACTGTGTCCCAATAAATTTAACAGACCCAGCTCTCAAAGTGTTTTTAAAATCAATCTCATGCTCAATATATCTCTGCTTATCTCCCTGCAGTAAGACAACTGTATTATTCAATTTCATTGACATTATTAGTCACCTCCCTGCAGTCCCCTTCCCTCAGTAGCTGCTTCGGTAAACACACACAAGGAGACACATTCACATTCTCGACTATCGATTGTGTCTGAAGCTTTTCACCCTCTGCCTCGCTCACGGCACACACACAACCGCACAATATGCACCCGAGTTATTCTCAGCCTTTTGGCTTTCAGCTTGCCCTTTGCTTCACAGCGCTTTCATGAGCGACTGCTTCGCAAACCCTTAACATGATCTCTGTATTTGAAATATCAGCTCAACAGGGCAAAACACTTGCCAATAAAACCTCCTCAGCTCACTACACCCTGAACTGCTTTTGCTTTCAGGCTGCGTCATGTCTCACGGTAACATGCTACCAGAGTTGTGCATTTAATATCTCAGAAAAAAAAAAAAAACATTAAAGAGGACCTGTTATGCTAGTTTTCGTGTGCATGCTTGTATTTCAGGTTTCTGCTAGGACATGTTTACATGCTTATCATGTTCAAAAAATGCCTTATTTTTCCCATACCGGCTGTGCTGCAGCGTCTTTTGTCACCCTCTGTCTGAAACGCCTTGTTTGAGTTCCTACCTCCTACCTTGAGTCCCCCCCCGAAAAGCCTGCTCTGATTGGTCAACCAAACCAAACTATTCGGACTTAGCTCCAGCGCCGATCTAACTAGCTTATTTGTGGTCGTGACAAACTAGCCACTAGGCAGGTGATGTGTTACTTGGTGACATCACCATGTTACAGAAGAAAAGGCGGGACTTCAGTCGAGGTGTGCTGTGCGGCGTGGACTTTGGGCTTCATAACTTTGCAGACCTTTTACATGCACAAAAAAAACTATATAACACACAGGGCCAACTCTAGCCCTTTTGGTGCCTTAGGTGAAATTCGAATATGGAGCCACCTCCCTCATTGTCAGTGCCTCTCTGGGGTGAGGGTTAGGCCCCAGAACCCTAACCCTAGCCCCGTAAATGACAACACACACATCCCAATGGTTTTAAGACAAAAATAAAGATTTTCATTTTTGTGAATAACTGTATTTACTGTAATATCAATAAAGAATTAGTCTGTGATATTGTTAATTAAATAAATAAATGATTTAGTCAGTTTCACTACAACGAGAGTTACAGGGGTGAACAGTGTATTTCTTTCTTTGCGTAGGCCTTAATAAGCTGCCCCTAATAACACGCTAAAAGAAAAGGAAAAAAAAAGCACAAAAGCATCATAGTTCCTCCTTTAATTAGTTAAAATGAACATATTATTCTCTCCTTGGGAGCAGGTGCAGTTGTAAACCTATCAAATCTTTAAGCATTAGATTACAGTGAGGGGATGTTTGATGGAATAAACATGGTATTTGAAGTAGTTATTCTATTGTCTTAGCTGCTTTATCCCATCTATTTGCATTTGGATTACACAAAGAATGCATTCAGGTTTTCACATCAAAAATGGCAAAAATCCAAAGCGACGGAGATCCCCTGTAATTTTTAACATCAGTGTCAAGTCTGGAAGTTGAGCCAAGAGTACTGACAGAGTCTGTTCTCCATTTAAATCTCCCTACATGGCTGCGAATGGGTGCTGTGCTCTTTTGCCTTTTGGCTTTAACAGACACATTCTCTCACCTTTTTTTCCTCACTCTTTGATCTGCCTCATAATTGAACTAAAGCCTCCTGCTCCCTCTATGAGTCTCCCTCTCTCGCTCTCTCTCGTACTGAGCTGTCTGAGCTGTTATATAATTTTACATCGGTACTTATTATTTGAGATCAAGGGCTTCACATCATTGCCTATGTCAGATGACTGAATATGAGATGGGTAAAACTACATAAAGAGCTCACACACACAGTTCTCTGTTAAATGTATATACTGCCACCCAGTGGGGAAAAGGCCTTATTACATGTTAAGGAACAACAAGATCACTCAAAATTGGGATGAGGGTATATGAAGTAGAAATTAGGATTATAAAAACAAATTTGACTGGACAAAACTGATTTAAATGCATGAATGACAACAAAACTCTGCAAACGTTATTACAGATACAACCGACTGTAACTGATCTGCTGCTTGTAGCCCCCTTGACAAAGACTCATGGGATATGTTGTACATTTTTGTACATTCTTTAATATACTGTAAAGTATAATTAACAGTAATGGGCTGCACTGTCACCTCACAGAAAGAGGGTCGCAAGTTTGAATCCTTGGGGCCCTTTCTGTGTGTATGCATGTTCTCCCCGACTTAGCATGGGTTTTCTCCGGGATCTCCTGCTTCCTCCCACATTTCAAAGACATGTAAGTTAATTGATGACTCTAAATTGCCCGTAGGTGTGAATGGTTGTCTGTCTCTCTGTGTCAGCCCTGTGTTGGACTGGCAACCTGTCCGGGATGTACCCCGCCTTCGCCCAATGTCTACCCCCCCATGATCCCAAACATGATGAGTGGGTACAGACGGATGGATGGAACCACTAATAGCCACTAAATTTCGTGTGTCTGTCGACCTCTAGTGGTTGGAGTTCCCACCTACTATGACGTAGAGGTGTTGTGGTGGGTGTAGTGATGCTGGATGTGGTCGGTTTGAGAAACTTTTAGCTTAAACTTCTGTTTGAATGTCCATAATAACTGCTCCTCTCTAATGTCTGTGGTATAAAGATTGCAGTTGTCTACATGTTATTATTATTACTTGACGTCTGCTAATTCCTACTCTGGTTTTTAGTTGTTTTGTTCTTTTCGAGTTAAAAAATGAGTGTGGTGAATTTTTCACTTCTGGGTGTGCTCAGTGCCGACAGAGTGTGTGTTTTATTTTTTTTTTTAATCATTGCCGTTATAACACCACAAATATTACAAGACAGAAATCATAAAAACTTTAAAATCTTGTTTTTACTTCACACATTGTGATTTAGTGCTGATATCCATACCTTCCAGTGATTGCTAGGATGAAATAAATAGATAAATAATACTGTATGTCCTGGGCACCAGAACATCTGTACCATAGTCAGTGCATGTTGAACAGATATATAGTAGTGGGTGATCAGGGGACTGCTATAGTGGATGTACTGTAGATGCTGAAAAACAAAAAGATACGGTCAATGCTGACTATGCTGGCATCCTGACGGTGGTTGCACAAATTCACACCGGAGGGGAGAGTTTTCATTAAAACATCTCCAAAAAAATAATTTATATTATCCCCCGATGTACATAATCCCACAGCTATGCACTTTGAGTGGATTCAGTTCCTGCTTGTCACCAGTAGGGGTCAATGTTACCTTGTCTGACTGAGGACACTGCTCCAGGAGAAGACAGTCTGTAGTGAGTCAAAGAGGCCAAAGCTAATTCAGCAAATGTTCAGTTTAGGATTACTTGGATCTATAAAGCTCTCGGTTTGGCTTTTAAAGCATTGTTCCCGGAACGGCTGGCAGGAATAATACAACAGAGACATATTATCATATAAAACATCCACAGTTCTGAACATGTTCAATAACTAAAAGTAAGCCTTGGTATTGACAGACAGGAGGTCTCTATCCAGAGATGATAAATCATCCTCGAGTGACTTTAAGAGCATTATCTGGTTCTCAAGCCTCAAAATCCATAAATCAGAGGACGCACAGATAAACAGAGCTGCACGGAAAAAGGAACATCTTTTGAATTGTTGTTGCAGAAGAAGAAGAAGAAGAAGAGGAAGAAGAAGAAGAAGTTTTAAGTTTTCAATCATATTCAAATATGTTTTCAAATCAGTATCTTTAAAGTATAAAAGGAGGGTTTATTTAAGCCATATCATTCAATGGATCCAAGAAGAAGTACTAGTAGTAGTAAAAGAGGATGTAGTAGTAGGAGGAGGAGAAGATAAAGTAGTAGTAGTAGTAGAAGAAAAAGAAGTATTACTACTACTACTACTACTACTACTAGTAGTAGTAGTAGTAGTAGTAGTAGTAGAAGAGGAAGAAGTACTACTCCTACTACTAGTAGTAGTAGTAGTAGTAGAAGAAGACAATGTAGTGGTAGTAGCAAGAGAAGAGGAAGGAGTAGTAGTAGTAGAGGAGGATGTAGTAGTAGTAGTAGTAGCAGAGGACGTAGTAGTAGTAGTAGAAGAGGAAGTAGTAGTAGAAGAAGAAGTACAACTACTAGTAGTAGTAGTACAAGAAGAGAAAAAGTACTATTAGTAGTAGTGGTAGTAGTATAAGAAGTTCTAGTAGTAGTAGAGGAGGAAGTAGTAGTAGTAGTAATAGTAGTAGTAAAAGAAGAAGAAGAAGAAGAAGAGGAAGAAGATTAGTAGTAGCAGTAGTAGTAAAAAGTAGAAGAAGAAGTAGAAGAAGAAAAAGTACTATTACTAGTAGTGGTAGTAGAAGAAGAAGAAGAGGAAAAGAAAAGATTAGTAGTAGCAGTAGTAGTAGTAGTAGTAGAAGAAGAAGAAAAAGTGCTATCATTAGTAGTGGTAGTAGAAGAAGAAGAAGAGGAAAAAGATAGTAGTAAAAAAAAAGAAGAAGAAACAAGGGGAAAAAAAAAAAAAAAAAAAAAAAAAGAGGGGAGGGAGGGGGGAAAGGGGGGGGGGGGGGAGAGTAGTAGTAGTAGAAGAAGAAGTAGAAGAAGAAAAAGTGCTATCATTAGTAGTGGTAGTAGAAGAAGAAGAAGAGGAAAAAGATAGTAGTAGTAGTAGTAGTAGTAGAAATAGAAGAAGCAGCCTCTTATTTATCTGCAGCTGCACCCTTCCCTCCAGCAGGTGGCGGTAATGTGAACACCAGCCTCCAGACCGCCAGTAGAAACGGAGAAGAAGAAGAAATTTAAACGTAGCAGTTTTGTTTGGGGGAAACTTTTAGCTGATATATGTTGAAAAACTTTCTGATAGTTACTTCAGTAGCACTGTCATCTACAAAACATCAATGCTGTTACCGCTGCATGTCAAGGTAAGATCCATTAAATCACTTCTCTACTGGCCTACCTGTCATAAATGTATGCTTTTATTTTGAAGTAGGCCTACATACCTCAGACTGTACAGCTGACGTGTTGACGACCATTGGCACACATTTTATCGCGTGTATTACTGCGACATACTATACTACTAATGAAGGGGTGAATATGCATGAATCCACAAAACTGCCTTCAAACTACTTGTAAACAACGTTATGTTACATTCAGTTTGTTCACTAAGGCGTATTGTTTGTCTGCAGCCTTAACTGAGGTCTAGAAAACGTGTTCCTTCCTCTGCAAACAAAATCCAGTATTAACTAGTATTTACTATGTCCAAATTAGAGAGAAATTAGAGACAACGACATATTGAAAAAGCATGTTATTGGTTTCAGGCTAACCACAAAAACATGAACTTACAACATGTTGCTTTTATTCATCAAGTTCAAAATGTAATCAGTGAATGGGATCTAACTGCCATATCGAAATATCTGAATGAAGTATTACTTTAAAAGGTAATTCAGCAATAAGAAAGTCCACAAATTGATGGGAAAAAATGCATCATTTCCCAAAGACAATACAATAAAAGATTATATACTTTCCACACACTTTCCATGAGATCATGGAAACTACATTAAACCTGCAGTAGGCAGAATGTCTTTCAGCATGTTGTAATTCAAGTGTTTTGGGAGAAAACTAGACTTCTGCACCTCCTCATGGCTGTTTTCAGGCTTTAAAATTATCTAGCCCATGACGGGACACTTTGGCCAATCACAGGTAACTTCAGAAAGAGCGTTCCTATTGGCTGTGCTCCAGCTGGTGGGCGGTGGTTGGTATTTCCAAGCTGCCGGGGTCACAAACTTTCTCATTTTACAGCTAAACAATACACTACAAGATGTTTCTGAAAACATTTGAAGAGACAAATAGACATTACAGTAACAGAATATTGATTCATATTTGATCAGCACTGCCTAGTTTGAATGATCTGTGTTTGTGAGTGATTGACAACTGCTCAGAGGTGGCAGGCTCCAGCTCGGCTCTGATTGGTTGTTTTCCTTCAGTCTGTGAAATCTTGCAGATGCCATTAGGAGCACCGGAGTACACAGATGACTTTTTTCAGATTAACTGTCACTGACTGTTTTATGAAAAAACCCTTTTTTTAATCATATTTGCCCCATTTCTACCTGCAGCAGCTTTAACATTAACACACCAAGGTTAGCTAATGACATCAGAGTCTCTTTGCATTTTACCAGGGAACCTTTGTTTTTCTTCTGCAAACACGCTTAAATAAATCTGTTTGCTTTGTAAAGTACAGCTCATGTATCCCTCTGAATATTTTTGAGCATCAGCCTGTGAGGGTGAGCTTCATAAGGTCTGCAGTAGCACATCTTGACCAGCCAGGAGGCGCTGTGGCATCACCACAAGGCCGATCACGGCAGTAAATCAAGTGTTTGTGTGGCACCACAGGATGTGTTTTCACTCAATGCTGGGAAGTGGCTGTTCTCTAACAACAGGCATGCCTTCCTCATGTTGCACACAAAGCTTCACAAATGCATAATTAACACAAACGCTACAGTGTGGACACACTTTTCCAGCAGCTTGGAACGATTCCTGATGACAATTCATGAATCCAGCTGACATTTGAGCAACCCACAGGGATTTAAGCCATCTCCTGTGACCTGAAACGATCCATAATGACCTCTGACCTCCTGGCCTTCTCAGTTGTCATGTTGCTCCTGAAGTGGCTGGAGCTGTGGAGAGGGAGAGGTCAGTCTGCTGAACTTGTCACTCTATCTGTCTTGGAAGGACAAAAGGAGAGGACAGTCCACTTTGAGACCTCAGGTGCACTGCTGCAACGTCTCTCATTTTAGTTCTGCTTCATTGCAAGATATTTGCAAACAGTGTAGTGGAAGAATGGGCGGTGACATTTCATAGTGTGAAACCTGGGAAATTTGTAGACTAAAGTAAAGGATTAATTCTGATTCTTGTGGTCTTTGTGGCATTATATTGAGCGCTTGCTGTGAATTTCACATCAGTTACAAGGTCACCCTCGCCTTTGGTTAAAGTGTGCTTGTGTGATCAGGATTGATGTGGCCTTGTCAGTCTTTGACATGGTATTACAGTGAATGGGAAATGTCATAGTCATTCTGATGTCTTGTCACATTGTAGCAGATACCATTTACTGGGAAAGTTACTAAGTGGTATTTTGTTATGCACCATTATTGTGGCAAATTGATATTTTGAAACTGTGTTCAACAACATGTCGAGATTACGTGTGCTCGGTTTAGTGATACTTGGAATTGTATGAAAGCAGAACTTAGAGTCTCCAGTCACAGTTTCATACTACAGTACTTATGAATTATGTTCAGTATGTAATTTACTATCATAGATTATTGATTTTACTGTATACAAGAAACCAGTACTAGCATTTTGTACTAACAGGGGATTTCAAGGGATCCATTAGTAGAAAGTGAATATAATATTCTAAACTATGTTTTCACTGGTGTATAATCACTTGAAACTAAGAACTGTTGTTTTCGTTGAGAATGAACATAGGGAGGGGGACCTCGTCACAGAGTCCGCCATGTTGCTCTGCCATGAAAGAGACTTTGATGTTTTTACATCACCTGAAGGCCACTGTAGTTGAATGAATGAATTAATGAATGAATGATTTATTTCGAACATGATTGAGTAATACTACAAGTACATTGAACAAAAAAAATGAAAAAGAACAAACAAAACCAATGAGAATAATCAAAGCAAAGATAACAATAGTCAAAATAATATAATTATATATTAACCCATCATGCCCGAAAAGGAGTAGGGTGAAGCATAAGCTTATTTTGACCTACCCCTTCTCCATTTCTCAATAATCAATCAGTCTCGCACACATAAATTTACATAATACATATTTACAGATAATGGAATGAGTAAAGTATATGTACATATACACACGGACATACATACAAACACACATACATACCCATATACATATATATGCCTATATATACACACATACATATATACACATACACACACATAATTATAAAAAAAATAAAGAATAGATAAATAAAGTAAATAAAGAAGAGATAAATAAAGTAAAGCTCTCCAACATGCTTGCGAAACTGCGATAATGTGAGCCACAGAGTGTAGCGTAGTGTTATTAAGGTAAGAATGGCCTTTAAGTGAGGCGAATGGTCTTAACACGGTTTTGCACTCAGCGACTCACGTTGCCAGTCTTGGAAAGGGAGGAGCGAGCAGCGTGGTACTCAGTTGGTTACCACATCACTAGATGCCCCCAAGACATCCTTGAGCTATCTCACCACCATCCATGAGTTAGTTATCTTTCTTTCCAGCTTTGAGCAGGTCTTCCATTTCCTCTGTGAAATGCCTCTCGGGTGCAACAAAATGAAGCTTTTTGTGTATGAATACCGACATAAACTACAGCAGATAAATGTTGCAAAAATCAGCTTTGAATTGGTCTGCAGTATGGGATTGGGAGGCTACTCTTGTGTAAAGCTTTGGTTACTGTTGAACAACTAAATTTCCCAGCAGAACGGTGAGGCGATGGGGATCTCCTCAGAAGAAGTGGAGGAAGTTTAGCTTGGACTGTAAGCTCACGGTGGGCGTGGTGCACTGAGGCAGTGTTTAGGGCGCCCTATTGGCAGAAATGGAATATAATATTAATAAGTATGTTTTTTGGTGCACAATCACCTGAAAATAAGGATCGTTTTTCGTTACATTAGAATGAGCTTTTTATATCTACATTTGGAGAAAGTCCTGTCTTTGCGGAGCTGTCTGTTTGTACAGAAGCCCAGAACGGACAAACCAACACGGTCAGGGCCGTTCACATTTTTGCGTTGCCCGCTGTAGTTCTCATATATAAGCTTAGCACACGGTGGAAGCTTCAGTCGGTTGCTATCCGCGACCTCCCAGATCCTACACACTGCACCTCTAACAGATGGATAAGACAGACTGATGTGGCTGCTGCATTGTAGTAACCAGAAAACATGATTTCTTCATCAGGAGATCTGTGTGATATCATTTATTGTATGTAGATTGATCAAAATCCATAAAGAAGATTAAGTTAAACACATTACCAAAGCTTTGCATTATTCATACAATTTCTTTTCAAAAAGGAGTGCTTGGCGAAGGTGCTGTCGCTGAAAAATACTTTTTTAGGAATGGGAGTACTGGTGGACTCTGACCCAGTTGGTCCTTTTAAATCTGCTTTCTCACTGCACCCGTATTATACCCCGGGTAAGCTCTCTATCTACACGTGCGCACGCACACACACACACGCATATTTGACAGGTCATCCATCAAGCCCTCAATGAGCTGAGGATCTGGGGAGTGTGATCTAAATGAGAAATCATTGACTGGGAAACTGTGTGGTAATGGGGTCTGCTTCTGATTGGACAAGGAGATGACAACAGGGATGACTGAGCCACCTGCATTTACAGTAGATGTGGTAGAGGTATAGGCTAAACACGAGAGGAGCAAAATGAGAGAAAAAGGCAGACACTGAAAAATGTAGAGTCCTCAGTGAGAGAGACGGGACTGGGACTGTTAATTGCTTTTCTCACTTGTGCTTATTGCTTCTAACCACATAACACAAAATGCTGATTAACAATTAGTAATGGTCAACAAGTCAATGCTGAGTGATAGAGTGTTTGGAGAGTGTATTGTGTGTTTTACAGTGGTGTAATTACTAATACAACACATTCTGTGTGCTGAACAAGGTTTTGACATTTAGGATTTGACATGGGCTTTGTTGCACTTCTGCGTGTGCGTGAATGTGTGTGTGCCCTGTCATTGAGCCTGCAACAGGCCGATAATGCTTCAAGCATCACCTGGCAGCTATGTTTATTGATCTGCTGATGCATGCTGGGAGAAAAGATAGCTTTCAAAGGTCAATGTTAATATCAGAAGGTCAGTGTGTTAACTCTAGCGCTATTGTTTGTTTGCATGTGAGCGTGACTGCATAACTGCTGTCTAGATGTGTGCTTGTGCTGAATGAGGTCATTATCTAAATAACACATGTCCAAGTGCATTGTTGTCCCTCGGCCAAGTATCGTTTCACACTTTCAATCCTCCGACCAAAAAGCTTTGAGCACTGCCGTTATGACATTTATTGATGGCTTGTTCATCTTTTTATGAATCCTTTTGTTCTTTTCTACGGTCACAGTTGCCAACACATCCTGGTGTGTGTGTGTGTGTGCGTGCGTGCGTGCGTGCGTGTGTGTGTGTGTGTGTGTGTGTGTGTATGTATGTGTGTTTGCGAGTGACTACCTGATGCATTTTACATGTGAATATAGTATAATGCATATTATTAATTAGAATGGAGTGAGCTTGTGGTGCAGAATAAAGCCACAAATTGAAAAACAAAATATAAAAAAACAAAATCACAACAAGGAATTTCAAAAAGCGAGATGCAATCACCAACACCACCTCTCAGCTGGCAGAGCAGTTATTAAGAAAAGATAATGCAAAATTGCAAAGCAAAACAAATAGAACTTTAATTAAATTGAACGAGTCTCATATAATGAATGAATGAATTAGCAGCTTTGAGAAGAGGGGCTCCAACCGCAGAACAACCTCGGCTGTTATTAATCTGTGTCCCTGTGTTCATAATAGTGACATAAAACTACCAGTTAATAATAGGAAAGTGGTGGTTCAACAAATAGCTGTCAGCAACACCTTTCATAAGAACTGTTTATTTATAGTAAATGGTAAATTCTCTTGCATTCTGACCACCAGCATGCTTTACACCACATGTCAGCATTCACCTATTCGCACACATTCATACACTGATGGCAGAGGCTGCTAACTTTGCATATCAGGATCTAATGTAAATACTCATTCACACACCAATGGCTGTCTTCAGGAGCAATGTGGCGTTAAGTATCTTGCTCAAGGACACATCGACATGTGACTGGAGCAGCCAGGGATCGAACTGGCGACCTTTCAATTGGTGAACAACCTGCTACAGAGCCACATTCACTCATGGTTTGCATGGAGGTATGTGGATTGTTTCTGGAAAAGCTTATTACTGTTTAGATTTTTAATAATCTCATATCTGAGGTAATTTTTCATTGTTGTGAGCACCACAAAAAAAATCTGATTTGCTATTAAATTGCACATTACAAGGACATTCTGCATGTCATGAGGACATTTTAGGTTTTTCGCATGTCATTTGTATAACATGCAACAAAACTACGGTAACATCCACAGTTAGGTTGAGGCAACAAAACCACTTAGGTTTGCATCATGGTTAAGCTTAAAATAAGTATCTTAAAGCTGCAGTGGGTAGAAATGGAGCAAATATGATTTTTAAAAAAAAAAAAGTTATTTTTAAAAAACAGTCACTATATTCTGACAGTAGTGCATTAGACAGATAATCTGAAAAAAATCATATGCCTCATTGTCCTCCGGTGTCCTTCGGTGCTCCAAAGGCATCTCAAAGACTGGAGAGAAAAACAACCAATCAGAGGAGCTGAAGAAGAAGAAGAAGAAGATCTACCTTTATTAGTCCCACAAAGGGGAAAATCAAATTACACTTTGTTTAAATCAAAAAAGGTAAAAGGAGAAAGAAAAAAAAAAAAAAGAATAAGGGGGGGAGGGAGGGGGGGGGGGGCGGGGGGGGGGGGGGGGGGGTGGGGTGGTTGGGGGGGAGGGAGGCCGAGGTAAATCTCCTGTTCACACTCAGTTTTGGCATAATTTAAATTTGGAGCCTGCCATCTCTGAGCAGCTGTCAATCACTGCCCATTGATGCCAAAAAACTGTTGCCTCCTTCAGCTTTAACGAAGTAAAATACATACCACGTCACAAACGTTACTTACAAATCAACACACTGATCTTGGTTCTGGTTGAAAGATAAACCACACCTTTAGATAAAGTCTGACCTTGATTTGCAATGTAAACAATTTGCAATAACCACAATATTGATAATATTAGAGTAGGTTCAATTATTGCAATTTGATGACTCCTTTTTGCCCTTGTTTAATGTGATTTTAGTTAACAGATGTTCATCTTTTATCACATCTGTGTGTATATGTGTGTGTGTGTGTGTGTGTGTGTGTGTGTGTTTGCGAGTGACTACCTGATGCATTTTACATGTGAGTATAGTATAATGCATATTATCAATTAGAATGGAGTGAGCTTGTGGTGCAGAATAAAACCACAATTGGAAAACTAAATATGAAAAACAAAATCACAACATGGAATTTCAAAAAGCGAGATGCAATCACCAACACCACCTCTCAGCTGGCAGAGCAATTAATAAGAAAAGATGATGCAAAATTGCAAAGCAAAACAAATAGAACTTCAATTAAATTGAACGAGTCTCATATAATGAATGAATGAATTATCAGCTTTGAGAAGAGGGGCTCCAACCGCAGAACAACCTCGATTGTTATTAATCTGTGTCCCTGTGTTCATAATAGTGACATAAAACTACCAGTTAATAATAGGAAAGTGGTGGTTCAACCAAATAACTGCGGTAAAGGGTAGATAGACTTGCATTCCGACCACTCAAAGCACTTTACACTACTACGTGTCAGAGGCTACCTGCCAACTTTGCCCACCAGGATCTAATCTAAATGCTCCTTCACTCATTGATGGCTATGTGACCGGAGCAGCCGGGGATCAAACCGCCGACCTTCCGATTGGTGGACGGCCTGCTCTGAGCCACAGTCACCCAAGGTTTGTGGATTGTTTCCAGAAAGGCTTATTAGTGTTTAGATTTTTAATAATCTCATTGAGGTAATTTTTCATTGTTGTGAGCACCATGAAAAGAATCCTCTCACCAACACTATTGGGTTGGCAGCATAAATCTCAATGAAGGGAACGTCAAAACCTGGTCAAATAAAACCCCCAACTACCTGCATGGCTACTAGTAACCACAATATTATTGATTTTAGAGTAGCTTCAATGATTACAGTTTGATGACTCCTTTTTTGTCCTTGTTTAATGTGATAACTCAATGTAGTTCGTTAGTTAATAGATATTAATTGATAAAAGAAACAAAAATTATTACTTCATTAAAGATGCTAAATTCGAAATTCAGAGCATTTCTACTGCCTCTAAATGGCTCTCAACATGGCGACGGGCCGTTCTCAGCTGAAGGTGCAGGCAAGGCAGAGCTAACAGCGTTTACTTGGGGGGGAAACTGGAGGGTCGTTACTCTTCATAGTCGTCACCACCGGCTGGTATGAGAGCAGTGCAGAGTGGCGGCTGTGAGCGAGCCGGACGTGACTTTTTAGTGCACGTCCGGCCGGCCTGGGAATGTCAACAAAGCACAGAGAAGCTCTGATTACAACACACACGGAGGGAGAGTGACTTCATTCTCTGCTCAGGTAGACATTACTCCATGTCTTTACATAGCAAATAGCTGTTTGCTGCTGTATTAGTGTTCTGTACAGAGACAGAAGATAAAATGCTTTACAATAATGAGAAGGTTAGTGTAAGCCATTCAAACTATTAGCTGTAAACTTCTAATTAAATAGAAGGCAAATGTTAAAATGATCATCTGAATAAACATTTCCGTCCAGCACTGAGTTCATCTGTCGGCAGATTCTCTCATCCACTGTGCTCCAGTCAGACTGAAGTGCTGCGCTCTTTGCATTCAAATGCAGCACTGCAGTTTCATTTGCTGGGTTTTGTAGAGGTCAGCCTATGACAGGGGATCAGTGTACTGCAGACGGAGGGCAGATTGATTTGACCTCCGTTTTTCTCTCCCCCTCCACCACCAGATGTTTATCCCGTTTAGCGTGACGGACTCAGGGGTGCGGGCCGTTGTGTGTGTGCTCTCTGTCCATACGTGGCTCAACAGAGCAATGGCCCTGACTGAGGCAGACTGAGGTTGATAGATTGTACTGAACTATCTGTCACAGGCCAGAGGAGGGGAGAAAAAGACAGGTCGGAGGAGACGGAGGGATGCATTTTGATGGTGTCCCTGCGAAACAAACAACTAGACGGGGGGAATGAGTGGGACAGGCTGTCACTGGGAGCTGACATGAAGTGATGAGCTGTCAGGCTGGTTTTGTTTTTCCTCATTAACAAGTCCACCTTCTAAATGTCGCTTTTTGTAGCCAGAAAACTACTTTATGAGTCGACTGGCCCATGATAACATGTTCAGGGACACAAAAAACAATTTACCATGTGTCAAATGTTGTTGTTGTCAAGACAATTCTTCTGAAGGAGGTGGTACATAAATAGAAAGGTGTGTCACACCAGAGGGGGCTGAGGTTAATAGGAAACTTTCTTAAATGCTGCAAGTGAAGAACCGGTGAATGAATAAGAACCCCATTAACCTCTTCTGTGATTAGTGATCCCTAAAATGAATGCATCTTAATCATAACGGCCATCAAGTAAAAATAATCAGTAAATTGTTATAAGGTCCGCGTGTGATTTTGTGTTTTGTGTGTCTTGTGTTTTTCGGACAGGTATCACCTTTTTGAGAGATAGATGGGGCATTAGCTGCCAGAACAGTGTCTGCAATAGAAAACCGTATGGCAGCTGACAGAGCAGAGTGACTGAGGAGGGGGACTCACCGATCTATTATCCATCACTCTTTAGTTTGAGTCAACCAGTGAACATGTGCACGCTCGCACACGCAAAACAGTAAATACAAGTAGGAACATGGCCTGAACCTGCAGTCAGTCTCTGTCTCTCTCATGCACACTTGAAGAAGAGAGAGCTATAATAATGCTCTTACTCATTCAGCGCTGAGCACAATCTCCTCATTGTGTTGTTGTGATTAATGGTAACTAAAGAGCTTGAATCTTGAATAGAACGAACGTGAGCTAACGACTTATTAATCAGACTGCGACACTTAAAGCAAATAATGCTTCCACTGCATCTCAGGGAGGAGTATAATCCCTCGTTTCTCTGTCTCTCGTTTTCCCCACACAAAAAAAATGTATTCAATCTATTTTGTGTTTGTGTACAGAATATTTGGATTAGGTATTTTCATGCCTGTGCCTGTTTCTGTGTCAGAGAAGTGCAATGAATGTCTGTGAATTGTGTGTGCGCTGATAGCTGGGGACAGGTACCATCAGTCTTGGCATCATTGGCAGATTAATGAGAGCGCTGTATTTAGCTCCTGCCCCGTCTCCTGGTTTGACCTACTGTCACAGAGTTGTTCTACTCTTGAAACTCTTATTTCTTATGAGTTTTTACCACAAGCAAAACGCTAACCTTCAAACTTTTTTTTTTTTTTTATATAAGTCCGATTGAATGTGACTGGCTGGAATGTGAAATATGTTTTTAGTTCACTGAAGAAGATTGTCTTTGGAGTTTGAGTATAAACACAGATGCTGGCCTTTGCCTGGGCAGAAAACATTCTGAGTAAACTTAAGCAACCTCATGCATCCCCCCCACAACGAACTTATTTTCCGTCGCCTCTCTGGAGCCGTGACCCAGAAAGTGCGACTGTGGCCGGGACTCGCTAGTGAATCCTGACCCTCTGTTTGGGGAATGCTGGTCCAGAGCACATCTGTATTCAGCCCTGGCTCTGCACTCATATTGTCAATGGCCGGCGCCCAGGCTTCTGAAGATGGATGAAGCTAAAGCCCAGCCTAATAACCAGTCCAGCCCCCCAGGGTGGGTGTAGCACTGCACTCCTCTGTCACCTGGGTCCCTGCACCGTCTCCATATTGACTTTGGCATTTCATTTTCATGTATTCATATTCATCGCCAGACAAACCTCTCTTGCGTCTCTGGTCTCTGGGAACCATCTCTTTCTTTCCTGTCATTCTCATTCTGTACCATTATAATCAAGCAGCTCTTTTTGGTGAGCATGTCCTGTCACCAACTGTATCCCTCTTCTACACTCCTATCTATATAATGAGCATGCATCTGAGTAAATATTGCTATTAAATGCATGTTTTTGTCCCAAAAGGTCTTCCTTGTGTACAGCAGGTACTTTCTGTTCTTTCTAGTTTTGTATTTCCTGCCCGACTCCACTGAAAAACAAAACAATTGTGAGTTTTTTTTTGTCTTTACAGCAACTGGACAGGAATCAGGAAACAGGAGATAGAGGGGAGAAATGTAAAGGTCATGGCACATTGGTCATGGAGAGGTAAGATACCAGGATGTTAACAGGTCAAAAGCGCAATAACTTTTAGGGTCAGCTCACAGAATGGAAAAACATTTAATCACACACAAGTCAGAGAATCCCCCCAGAGAGGTCGCCTTTTTATTTTGTCTTGAATCTGGAGAGAGGATAATAAAACTGGGATGCTGAACTCGGAGGCTTAACCACACAGAAGAAATCAGGCCACAGAGAGAATGAGAGGCTCTCTACAATGTTTTTGGGCTCACTATTAGTATTGGGCTGAGGCTCTTGAGCTGAAGTAGAGAAGTGCTTGTGGTGGCTTTGTGTGGATCATTATCTGAGTGCTGTGTGGGTGAGCGACAGCGCACACATTTTGTGTTATTCTATGTTTGCGTGTGTGTGCATTGTATAAGGGAGGATGTGCTACAGCAGCAGCACTATTGTTCCTCCCTCCCCTCATACTCTTCCTTCCTTCCTTCCCACCAGGGTGTGGACAGCAAACAGGGACAGATTGCTATGTGCTGCTCCCGTATTTGGAGATGACCTGTGAAGTCATAGGTGATGATGACTGGCCCGGTGAAAAATAAGGCCAGGTGGCTATCGCAGGCCTGCATAGCAGCAGCCAGCACCGGGTGCCATGCTGTGCTGTGCCATGTCATCCTATAGCACTACCATTAAAAATGACAAATGCTCCCATCAGCTGCTTTCCCCATGTTAGCAACCGCTGCCTGATGCTCCTCCTGAAGCACCGCGTCTGCCCCAGTTCATATGCTGGCCTTTGCTACAGTTGGAACAACCATTTATTAAGTGTGAGTCACTTTTCATTTACAATGTGTTTGATTTTTGTCATTGTAAAGGTTAGGAGTTGAATTGCAAAGGGGGCAGAAAAGATAGAGGCAGTGAAAACAGTTCAGGCTTGTTGAGGGAGAAAAAAGCTGCACATACTTAAAGCGAGGGAAAGCAGAAAGTTTTTGGCATCATTGGGCAGAAATGTCATAATAACCTTTCAACATATTGTAATTCAATGTTCTGAGATAACAGGACTTCTGCACCTCCTCATGGCTCTGTTTTCAGACTTTCAGGCTAGCCCGTGATGGGAGACTTTGGCCAATCACAGGTCAGGGACAGCATTCCTATTGGCTGTTCAATCAACGGAGGCAGCTGTCAATCACTTGTGAACTCCGGTCAAACCAAAACTTAAAATGTTTTCAGAAATATGTTGTAGTTACTGTTTAGCTGTAAAACAGTTTGCTTCGACTGGTGGGCGGTGCTTGGTATTTCCTCAACTGATCTCAACATGGCTGCCGGGTCACAAACTTTCTAATTTTACAGCTAAACAGTAACTACAAGATGTTTCTGAAAACATTTGAGGTGAGAAATAGGCATTACAGTAACAGAATACTGATTCATATTTGATCAGCGCTGCCTAGTTTGACCGTTTGATCAGAGTTTTTGAGTGATTGACAGCTGCTCAGAGATGGCAGGCTCTAGCTCTGCTCTGATTGGTTGTTTTCCTCCAGTCTGTGAAATCTTGCAGATACCGTTAGGAGCACTGGAGGACAAAGAAGAACATGTTTTTTTCAGCTTACCTGTCTCATGTTCAATTGGCAGGATACAGTGACTGTTTTATAAAGATATATATATATATATATATATATATATATATATATATATATATATATATATATATATATTTTATAACATTTGTTCCAATTCTACCCACTGTTGCTTTAAGAGTGAAGTGTGACCTCTCTAAGATTTACTAACTGCGCAATAAAATGTAGGCTTTCATTTTGGAAACCACTACTGTTCAACCCATTCATTAAGTCCAGAAAAAGTAAAGCAGGTAAAAAGTATCTGGGCCAGTATGCTGTCTGTGAAGGGACAGCTCTGAAGTATGAGGCCATCCAGTGGCCCCGGGTAAAACCAGGCCCTACTCCGGCTGCAGATTAACAGCTCCATCCCACTCCTTCAGCTCCAGGGACTTGGGGGGACATATCTAGCCCAAGACAGGTGTGTGGTTCTTGGCTGCAGGGCGACGACTGCCCCCCTTCCACTGCCGAGGCGGACCTTGGCCCTCTGTGTCCCTGCGGGGAGAAGCCCATTGTATGTACCATCTGTTGCAGCACACGCATACACAGAAGGGGGAGACAGGGGCAAGAGGAGTGCAATGCCTGTTTAATATCATTAAGAGGTGCAGTTGGATTTGTTATTAAAGAACTTTGGCATTTGTTTGCACTTGTGTGAGAATAATGAATGAGGGAGAGTGCAGCCACATGTATTAGGCTTCTTTAGGACAAGGTGGGGAGTGACAAACATAATCTCACTTTAGGACTTAACCTCTTAAGACCCGAGCTCTTTTTTGATATGCATTTTTGATGTCTCTTTGCTATTTGGGCTTATTGGAACCTGATAAGTATAAAAACTAAGCATCATCTTTTGACATAATGTAGTTTTAGAGAAAAATCATGTCCACATATGCGGACACTCGTTCTGAATTTCCATAAAACACAATAAAATCACCATTGTGTAATAGTGCAAACCTCTATATGTCCACTCTGAACACAGCAGTGTTTTTCCTGACTGCTTTTGCATTTATTAATAACACTTGCAAACATGTTTTTTTTTTTTAAACATTTTGGAACATCACAGTACAATTTAACAAAATGAAATTTTTTTCCCCTTTTGGACAGTCATAGCAACAGTATGGCTCATTTGAAGTGCTGCAAACAGTTGCAGGACTACTAGATGGCAGTGTACGTATCCTCGTACGTGTACACAAGACCCCAGTTAAATAAAATTAAGTATTATGTTCATATGACCCAAAATGTGATGTCTTCGCATGTGTACGCCAGGTCGTAAGGGGTTAAAATAGAGAAATATACCAGGCTGGGAAAATTCATTTCGCAAGACATCCTTTTATTTGTTTTCTATAAATTAAAAAAAAACACGAATATCCTAAGTCAGGATGGGAGCTGGGATATGGGAGTTCCTATAGGGGAAGTGATCAGGCCGTACTTGAGCCTGGTAAATTGTTCAGCAGCAGTATTAATGTGAACCAGAGGCTGACAGGCCACTGATCTATAGTACACAGCCGTTAAGATCGCCTCCCATGGGTGTTAGGCTTGGCTGTGTGCGCGCTTTGGGCTGCAATAGCTGCGGTCACCCGACTGGTGGCGCTATTTCCCTTCAGTGCAGCGGACGCCGCTTCAAATAGGTCAAGGAAAAAGTTTTGTGTTTTGACAATGAGGAGTGGGCGGAGCTGCAGGGCGCTGATTGGCTGGTGAGTTTGAGCTCCCAGCCTCTGATTGGCCGCGGCGCTCTAATGGGGGCTGTGAGAAGCCGATGTCGGGTCTCCCCCCCCAACCACCTCCTCCTCTCGCCTCCCCCCCTGCCTCGCACCCCCTCAGCAGCCCCTACACTCCGCTCTCCCCGGCGCTGATTGTCACACATTGTTTACTACGGCTTGAAATGTGACTCACAAACACAGGCTATCTGCTGGAGTACCGCTCTGACAACTGAGGGATTCTTTCGGACGCGCACCGTGCGTCTTGGTTTATTTGGGGACCGGCTGTGTGGAGACTACCCTTCTGCCATGACAGTGGATTTGTTTGCGCTTTTAGGCGTGCTGGTCATCACATCCTCTGCGATGGAAGGTAAATAAATAAAAAACACGGGACTGTACTTGTTGTAAATGCTGCTTTCCAAGTGTTGGGGATGCTCGGACGTTTCTGTCTGTTGGGCAGCGCTGCGCCTCTGGTTTAGGGATACAGGGATGTCATACACGTGGATCGCAGCAGATTGCCGTGGTTGCGCCTTTATTTCGGAGCGGCTCGGCTGCTTGTCATTGGTGTTACTTGTCCATGTGAAGGACGAGACTTTAATTGTGTTTAATCGCGTGGCGCACGGTAGTTTATCAGCTTCTATTTATGCGCTGTAATCTGTTTCTCTCACTCTTCCTCGTTGAGAGCGCAGGACAGGAGGAGTCTCTTCTATACATCGTGTTATAGCCTATTTTGATTTTGATTGTCATCCCATGAGGCATTAGTTTTCCCCAGTGGGAAACGAAGGCTACATTGTAAGTGCCTGTGAAACCTCCAAGGATCCCTGTCATTACATTAAGTCCCTGAACATCCCTCTGTGGGAGACAAACTCTCTTACATTGTGGATTGCACTGACTGGAAGTGTCCCTGTAACCTGGTGTAGTTTTTCTTTTTATTGTTGGATATCAACCACTATTAAAATAAACGACAACAAAACACTGCTGCCTCTCACCTTCCACCCATCTCCATTCCCTTCTCTCTCTTTGTCTTTCTGCATCGCCTCCTATTCCCTCATTTCTATCTGAACGCACCCTCATCTGGACATGCAGCAGTGCCACTAGTGGCTTATATCTCCTCAGTTAAACATGTTTTTCATTTCCGCTGTGGGGCCACAGGGGACCGAACTCTGGGCTGTATCCTCACACACTGCACTGATGGACGGATATCCCAGCAGCATCGTGGATGTCAGTTCTTCTCTCATTTTATTGTACAGCAGCTCATCTTCACCAATAACGGGAACACACCGGCTTCCCATGTCGGTCTGTCTTTCGTTCCAGATAGCATAAATAAATAAATTAGAAGCACAGGCAAAATGAGTTTTCTCACATGCATCTTTCCTCTTTAATCATTTACAACTCTGCTCCTGGACTTTCTCCCAGCCTCGGATGGGTGTGCTCTGTAATTCGGCGGTGGCTTTCTTGTTTGCGCTCATCACAGTTCAGCTCAGCTGTATGGATACCAAGCCCAGGCCCAAATTGCTACCTTTTACGCGAATGGATATTTTGAGGTTCAAATGTTTACCCAGTGTGAAATGACGGCAGATATGTCAATTCAGGGGGGTTGATATCCCCCTGTGAGGAAAGGGGTGCGGGATTTCTCTTCTTAAAGAAGGGATGAGAAAGAAACAGATGGGCAGGGAGACCTCTGTAACAAGGATCAAAGTGATTTCCTCTGTTTGGGTCGCTAATTGAAAGGAGGTGGTCCCATGGGCAGGTTAAAATCTGCACTGATCTGTTGCTTTCTTTCTATGTGAGTGTGTGTGAGAGAGAAAGTGGAGCCCCTGACCACATTATCCCGCCTCTCCTGTCATCCTTAATCTGATTACGATAATCACAAAGTGCCAGAGATCTGCACATGCATGTGTGTAACTTTAGAGTGAGGAACAGCTGTGACCATATGGACACGTATTGCGACGAAAACACCCCGCACATCACCGATGAAGTGACAAAGTGCGGGATGAATGGATAGATGGGGGGCATGATGGAGAGATGGAGAGTTGACGCTTGAGCATGCGGTGGTGCAGCGTGGTACAAAGGTGTGCGAGGTGCGACGACGGACCAAAACAGTTTTGAGTGTTAAGTTGATTATAGAACTTTTGAATTTGTTGGCACGCGGACGCAAAATCCCGTGAGATCTGCAAACAGACGCGTTATTGGAGGGGCAGTCAGACCTGAAGCAAAGGGCTAACAGCGAGGAGAGGGAAGATGAGGATTTGCATGAAATTAGAAAAAGAAGCATGTGCCATGCTCTGTTTCACCCGCATTTGTCTTCTCTCTCCATTTCTCCCATCATCTCCTCTCTGCCTCCTCTCCTCTACACCTCCTCCCCCCTTCATTTCTCTATCCCACTCTGTCTTCCATAATTCCCCTCACTAATCTCCCTATTCCTCTCTCATCTCCCTTCTCCTCTGCTCGCACCGTGGTGTGCGGATGGTTCTTGCCAGCAGCAGCAGTAATTCTCCCCTACTTACAGAGCCATTGCTTATTTCTGTTTGCCCTTAAACCAATTAGACTAGATAAGCCCGCTCATTAAACGGGCTGGAACTGGGTGGTGGAGGTAAGAGGAATGGAGTGAAACAGCGGTTGAGAGATAGACTGGGACGGAGGGAGATAAAAAGATGAGAGAAACAGATGGGGGGAGGTCAGCAAGTTTCAGAAAAGATGCAGCATGCGTGTTTTACAAATGAGTAGCTTGCAATTGAACAAGGCTGTGGAAGCAAATGAGCACCGGGGCTGCTGCAGTTATCTGACATATACCATAGGAGTGTGTATGGGGTAAAACAACAGTCTGATTCAATATAAGATGATAAGAGACTATTACTAATGTGCTGTAACCAGTCCTTAAGGATGCTGTGTTAAGTATACTGTAGTAAGTGCCTCATCCTCAGGGGCCAAGTGGATGGGATGTAGAATATTGTGGCTTCCTGAATAAACAATATTAATGATGTAGCTTCAGCATCAGATAATAGTTATGGAGGTCAGAAGTGCGCACACTGTTGAAATACATTAATCAGGAGTGTTAGAGAGAGGGAGGCATATTGATTAGAAAGGTTAGAGGACAGCTGAGTGTTGAAGGGCGAGCTCCAGCCCCCGTCTCAGCAAGTGACTGGCCTGCTGAAGTGTCCTTGAGCAAAACACTGACCCGGCTCCAGGGGCCACTCTCTCATAGCCAACCCACCGCTCTGACCCCCACTGTGGAGAGGTCACAATCAGCCTCCCGGGATTCATGAAGCATCACGTTATTGTTATTCTGCTGGCGAGTTCTTTTCCTCATCAGAGCAGCTGGAAGCTGGATTGTCTTAAAACGAAGCGACTGTAGCTGTAGCCTTGCAGGGCTGCACATCTTGCTGCATGTATTGTTGTTTGGCGAGGCTCAAGAGGTCACTTCCAAGTAGGGTGCACGATAGGTGATTGGCAGGTCTTTGCGTCACTCATTAATACGAACTCTTCATGTGCCCAGTTTGGACAAACGAACCCCTTGTGGGCTGTTACTGGTCATTGCTTTACATTTTTAAACAAGAAAAGCATGTTGGCTGATGGAATTGTCACATTTCATCTAAAATATCCACCAAAATCAGCAGCAGAATCATGCTTCATTTTCTATCTTTTGCATCTAGTTAACCCCTTAAAACCCACCTTCCTGCCAGCAGGTGAGGGGTTAGGGTTAAAGGGTGAGCAACATTGATGATATGATGGTAAAAGTGTTTTTTTTTATTTTATTTATTTATGTTTTTGTTAGTTTTTATTGTTGTGCAATATATTTCTGTCCACAACTGAGAAATGTGCAATTTTCAGTATTTAACAGTACATATTTTATTTTTATATAGTACATTTTTTTTTGTATTTTATTTTTATTTCATTATTTTTTTCAGTACTATGTCACTTTATAAATATGCGTCACTTAGCTATACACTCACTTTTTCCACTTTTTCTTGCATGGTAAGCCAGCGCATCATATTTCATTTGAATATACACTGTGTGTATCTTGAATGACAATAAAGTCTGTCAAATTCAAATAAGCTTTATTGGCATTCATGTTCAGGCTAAAGCTAAAAATGAAAAACATTATAGTCCCCTCCAAAACTTGGAATAGCGGGCCAATCCCTCTACCTCTGCCGCATGCCGAAACCACCTGGGCCCGACATCAAAAGACAAACACGAGACGAGAGATCAGCACCTCAGCTTCCACCTCCAGGCACCCACATCTAGACCTGCCACACAGCCAGCTGTTTACGTCTGTCTGTAGTCGTCAAAGTGCTTCAGTATGTTTTCCAGTGTCACAGAACTGAGTAAAAGCAAATGGCTCACCCTGCATATTCATGACTATATAACCTTTTTACCATCATTCAAAACATTGTTGATCACCCTTTAACCCTACACCCACACCTGCTGGTGGTTAGGTGGGTATTAAGATGTAAAAATGTGTGCCGTTTTTTTACATCATCATCTAAACACAGTGCAGGATGTCAGGTTGGTCCAACATGTATCTGGGGAGGCTGAAATGATCCCCAGTTGCTGAAATCTAGTAGCGAAAACTGAGCTGGTAGTGATTTAGCTTGGCTTTGTGAGGCTGGTGTAGTACTGAGTTAAGAATTCACCACTACTCTTCGATGGGAGCTGTGCGTGCGGGTGAGCTCGCCAGCTGTGCGGAGGAGACAGCCCGTGAAAAGATTCCTGTTGAGTCTCTAATGGATGTGAATGCAAGATTGCTCCTTTCCCCTGCTCTCTCATTTCAAATGGTTCAAAAAGAGAAGAATACAAGCGCAACGTAGGCCCATGGGTTGAGGTGGTAGTACACAGAAAAGACACAGAGGGATTGTGTTCGTATGTGGTGAGTGCTCATATGAGCGTACAAGTGTATTTTGGCCACGGGCTCTACTGCTGGTCTGGGACCACCTGAAGTAGAATTCAATTTTCCATTTTTTTTTTTTTTTTTACTGCGGTGTATGTGTATTGTATGTTTGGGTGCCTGTGTCGTCAGTAGAGTGCTAAAGCCATTACGCCTGGCAGGGGCAGCAAACACGGCCTCATACCAGAATGGAGGCTTTATTTTGTCCACAGTGAAAAGACTGCTCGGTGGTGTTACGGTGCGCTTACGTGGCCTAGTCAGCTATGACGACCCCCAGTGAAAACCCTTGCCTGCAGCTCTTGTACCTGCAGTACTGTAAATGTGTTGCCTTTTTTTTAATGTTCTACTTGCAGGCAATGTGGCAACAATCTGTGGTCTGTGCTGGTTCTTTTCCAATATGGTTTCTCACATATTGCAGTATACTGTATAGTGTGTTTTTTCTCTTCGATAATATGGCTCCTCAGTTTCTCTCTCTCTCTCTCTCTCTCTCTCTCTCTCTCTCTCTCACATAACGCACACACTGAGTCCCCCTCACAGCTCACCTTACCCCAGAGACATCTGAGCCTTGGGAAGGCCAGATGGTGGATGCAGGTTGGGGGCTGGTATGCATGTGCGCATTTTTGTGTACGTCTCAGTGTGAGAACGAGTGGTATCAAGGGAGAGAGAGAGAGAGAGAGCAGCCTGCGCTGTGCTGTATGTGCGTATATGTGTGTCCTGTTCCATTCCACGCTTGTTTTTTCTCTCTCGCCGAGCGGATATTTCACGTCCTTTACCGTGCTCTCCTCCTGTGTCTTCCACACATTCTTGTGTGCAGAGATTTGTGCCGAGGAGGAGATGCTATCAGCAGTGTTAGGTTCCGCCTGTCTCGCTTCGTGCTCGGCCCTTATCGGAGCAGGTGGCTGAGTGTGGGACGAGGGCTAAGGCCTTATCTGTCCGATCTGGTCGGGGATAAGCAGACCCACTGCATCAGCAACATACGAAACACATTAGAGCACACGGGAGTGAAAGCGGTGACGCTCGTGACACAGTTCAACCTCAAACTGTGTGAGTCATCTGTTTTCTGGTAAGGCCTGTTCTCTTGACGCCAAACACACAACATGGACACACACATACACCGACTTACTCGTCGAGGCTTGATGTGCACAAGACTTAAGACGTAAACCTCCAAGTAGTGGAAAATGGCAACGCTGGTAATTGATTGGGAGCAGTGACCCAGCTTCCTCACCACTCAGCGATGGATGGTGGTGTGAGAAATGTGCCTTTTTCCTCATTCTTTTTCCGTCTCTCAGGCTTTTTCCCTCCATTATCACCTGTCCTAGAGATTGGGTGACAGTTGTTCAGCCAGCGGGAAAGGGGAGCCTCTTCGATATTTGTTGAGTCGAGAGGCGAGAAGAGAAAGCATCGATTATCGAGTCTTATTTCCCAGCGTTCACGCTGCGTGACTCCGGGGGCCTCTATGCTTACAGCCCCATATGCACCGTTTCTCCTCCACCCCTCGGCCCTTTTAGCCCCTGTCCACCCTCCCAAAATCGGCTCCGGGCACATCCACAAAGGCCCGTTGTTGACTTGACTTCCTGGCCATTTTCTTCTTGCCTTCTAGATTGTTCTTTGTTTTTTCTTTTTTCCAATGAATTTTAATTAAATGTGAGAGTAGTTGCAAGCTATTCACCCCTTCTCTCCCACCTCCTCCTCTCTCGAACCTTCCTGCCTGGGAATAACTGGTTGTTTCTATGGGTTTCTCTCCCCTCCTCCTTCCCTCACCTGCCTCCCCCCTCACACACTTTTTTTAGTTGAAAACAGATGCATTTATGAAGCATTATAAGGTTTACTACAAGGGGAAAAAAAAGTGAAATATGAGTCTGTCCGTCTGAAGATGCAGGAGCAGGAAGAGGGTTAAGAGACTGTTGGGGTTTAGACTCGTAGGAACAAAGAGCTTCATTTATGATTGTTATAATGAGATCTGTTTTTGACTCAGGCCCAGAATGATTTAATTTGACTTTTAAGCCCTACGGCTCAGGCTTAAGGGCTGCAAGCAGGAAGGCTGCGGGGCAAAGGCTGACTATGGAGTGGGAGGAGGAGGCAGGTAGAGCGGTGCCGTGTTTGTGTGATATGACTTTCAATACGTGGGAAACCTTTCAGAGTCCACAATAAAACTGATAAGAATATCAATTTAGCTCACTGTTCACTGCCCTGCAAACTCTCTGTGTTTATAAAACAAATCCCTCGCTTCTCCAGTCTAAATGTCCAATATAAAAGTTGCTACTGTACAGGGAGGGGAAAAAATAACTTTGTGGTACTTTTTTGAATTTGAAGTGAATCAGCAGCCCAGAGGATGCTGCGTCTCCAGCGCTCAGAGGAATTAAACGCAGAACGTTAATAGGCCTGAAATTACGAATGGTGGTGGAAGCTGCTCCACTTCTGATTAAATAAAAGCCGGCTTCTCTACAGGCTGTTTCTCATAGGGACTGACAAGCGCACACACACAAGCACAGATGTGAATGTGCCTCCCAACACACACACATGCGCAGCCATACATGCACGTAGCTTTGATGTGTGGAGAGGAAATGAGTAGAGACGGAGAGCTAAGGGCTCGGGCCTGGGGCCTGTCCCATTATTAATGAGTAAGTGCCAGCGCCTCTCCCAGGTTCAGGACATGTGGACATATTTCACCGTTCGGCTGCCCTTCTCCTCACTATAAATGTAATCTCTTATTAAGCATTGGCTCCTTGGCAAGAGACGGGCAGATGGAGAGAAATAGCGCATGAATATTTGCGTCTCGCTGTGCGTGTCTGCGTTAGCATGAGAAATGAAAATTGTGTGGCGGAGAGAAAATGAAGTGCCGGCGCGGTGCGAAATGGAACGGCGGCTTCTGAGAGGGACACTGATGGGCCAATAAGTAGCAGTAGTGGGAGGGCAGCTTTCACCCCTCGTAACACTGAATCCCCTCTGCCAGGCAAATTTCTGCCTGTCCACTTCTACTTCTCTAGCTCGATAAGAAGAGAGCTTTTTGGAGGTAATTAACTATTGATTTGAAGCATAGAGGGTAATGGGAGATGAGTGGGCAGCATCTCGATCTACCAGCAGCAGTCGCTCGGATGGCTAGAGTACAACTAGAAAACTGACGGGGTGAAAAGAGGCATTTCCCCAAAAGAGCCAAGGTCAAAGGTGGTTTGTTTGGCTTTCAAGATCTGTCCTGTGTATTTAGGCAACGAGAGAATATCAGGTGGAAAGCAGATAGTCTATTCGCGACAGCAAATATCACATTCTGTTATCTAACATTCAATATTACTGAATATATTCTCACTAATTAGCATATTTATTATATCCCTGACATCATCCCAGTCCATGTTGACCTGTTGACCTTGCACCCCCCCCCATGAATAGTTATGACAGTAAGGGTCAAGGGGACTCATTTCAATGTGACGCAACCTGAGGTCACATCACATCCTTAGTGATAAATCTTGAGCTTGTACTTTTAGCAGATGCACAAATAAATCGAGTAGAGACGGTGTGGCGGTCCTTCCTCTTCCACAGCTGTGTGCTCTACTTTTATTTGTCAGAAGCGAGCTAGAGGACGAGGATGAGGGCTCATTTGTGCAGGAGAACAGAGCCAAAGAGGGACAAAGAGACAGAGGGGAGAGAGGGATAGGCCTGTATCTGCCTAAGATCTTATTTTTCCTAATGAGGAGGCTGGTGGCTCTGGCTGCTAACCTTTAAGCGCATCCAGCCCTTTAGAGTGTGTATGTCTGTTGGGAATGTGATTTGTCTTTTTTACATATAAAAAAAATCATAGCCATAATGGATGATGTGGAGAAGATAGTTTGGCCAAGTGTTAGTTGTCAAGGTTGCTACGAAGGATGTCTTCATTCAACTAGTTAGCATGGCCGTCACTTTCCTAACACAAACATGCTCTGTAACGGGGCTCACTGAACAGTATAAAATTCATGCCCCTTTCTCCGACTGTTCCCTCCCTCCTCATCCCTTACTCTTATGAAGTCTTTCCCCTCCCTGCTTTCTTCCAAGGCTGGGCATTTAAAGCGGCACGCCTTTGATGTGAGCTTCACACACTGTTAGACACCCACTCATCAGATTGACACTGACGTCTGGGTGGAGTCGGCCCATTTCTGAGAGCTGGGGAAATGAACTGCCGAAACATACTGTACACACACACACAGACACGCACACGCACACGGCACGCTCTCAGGTAGTTTTCGATAAAGTGAAGTGGAATGTGGACGTGAATGAACAGATGTGCTCGTTCGGATTCACAAATTTTCCACCGTGGCCACGCTGCTGCCGCTGCACTCAGCTGATGATATGTCAAGATGACAAACGCTCCCGCTAAGCCGAGCTGAATGTAATTGTACGCCGTTTTTTCCTGGCTGTGTTTTACAACTGTCTTGCATCAGTTTTTAGAGGAAGTTCAGACAATATCAAAATATGCAGCCTTGACATTTTTGTGATGAGAGATTATTAATGCATAATACCCAATGTTAGCCTCTTTTATCATATCTAAATACGCACCGGCGCAGCCTTGAATTTCCACTGCAGGCTTAGTAAATGATAAATGATCTCTAAAGGCCTAACTTGACAGGACGTCTGTGATGTGTGCATGTGGAGTATGTGAGTGTGCATTGTACTCAGTCCTCTCAAAGTATCAAAACTGGTTATGTGTGTCTGGTTCAGTTGTGTTCAAAGAGTCTCTTCTTAGTCTGTCTTAACTTAACTTGTTCCCCACATTGTAAGTTTGAGGTACGGGGACCCACCTACTTAAAGAGGACCTATTATACTAATTTTCAGGTGCATACAACACTGTTTGTTTCTAGCCCTCTGCTGTGATTGGTCAACTGAGCCAAAATCTTTGCACTCCGCTCCAGCTTTGCTCTAACTAGCTTTGTTTGAAGGCGTTCCAAAATAACCACTAGGCAGGTATTATGCAAGTGTTACTTGCTGACATCACCATGTTACAGAGGAAAAGGCGGGGCTTCAAGCAAGGCATTTCAGGCAGTTCAGGAACAGCGTTTCTGCGGGGGAGAGTAACTCTCTTTGGCGTGGACTTTGGGCTTTGTAACTTTGCAGACCCTTCACATGCACAAAAATCTATACAGTATAACACAGTAGGTCCTGTAATTCCATCAAACATAAAAAAAAATACTTTTGTCGAAAGTGCTTGGCTGACCTCTCTGACACCAACAGTCTCTGACTATGATTTCCAATGCAAACGTTGTCCGTCACACATCGGCGATTAATGGTTTAATCAAAACATGGTGGTGCCCTAGCAAGGCGTGGCTAACGTGTGTAATTTAATGACCATTTGATCGTCTCTTTCTGTTCATTCCACTTCAACTCATTATGTCTCTAGGTTTTCAGGCTGACACCTGGAACCATCACAAATTGTGAACAAGACTTAAAGCTGTAGATGAGACGCTAAAGCCCAAGCTCTAGTTTAATACAGCTTGTATTTTTTTTGTGTGTAAGATTTCAAAAGCCTATTAGGAGGTGTGTATTTCTGTAGACACACTCTAAACAAGGCTGATCTCTAACTGGCAGGTCTTGGCTATTTTTCTGTATTATCACTTTTAGAGTGCAGTATGCTTCCCCCTGTGATTCAAAGAGGCATCATTTCAGTATTTACATTTAGTTTTATTTTTTTTAGTTTTAAATTTGAATGAAGCACATTACTGAGTGCCTCCCAACCATTTCAAGTGTACGCATCATGTTCCAACCTGTGTTAATGTCACTACAGACAGTGTGATACCAGTCACAAAATGGCCGTCCCGACAAAAGCAGCTGGCCATGCAGAGTCATGCAGGGATTTGTTGTTGTGTGACAGCCTCCCTGGCTTTTGTTCTCCATGCCAAGGCTTTCGTCTTTCAGTCCTCATCATTGCTAAACAGGTCCGGGCGATGAAGGAAGCGATGTCTCTGTATTTGTATGTTTTTAAAAGCTGCGTGTGAGTGTTTTAGGCTGCTGCGATTTGCTAACTCGCGCTTCAAAGGTCGTCTTTTCTTTTCTTTTCTGTGTTTTTGCTATCAAATGAAATGATGAGAAGTGCTTTAGTCTTTGTGTGTATTTTGTGCCTGCATGTGCATGCATGAATGTGTTTGCACTCACAGGTATGTATGACTATGTATTGATACTCTCCGCTTTCTTTCATAGGGGGGTGTGTGTGTGTGTGTGTGTGTGTGTGTGTGTGTGTGTGTGCGTGTGTGTGAACAGTTGATGAATCCCCTCTTTGTAAGTGAATAAAGGGGCTCCATTAAAATCTTAACAGCCCACCTGGTGCTAGCAGTTTTATACTACTTTCAAGGTTTGAAAAATACGTGTTCTCAGTCTGAAAATGTGCTTTTACGTCTCGAAAAAATCCCCAAACGCACCATCCATTTTCGCATTTACGAAGGCTACTTTATATGTGGACCTACCTAACCCTGCCTAACCCAGGGTGGACACGTGTGCAATGCTCTCTTCATGTGATGGTTATAACTTCTGACAAGGTCAGTGTGGGACTCCTTGTGTATGTCTGTGTATATGTGTGTGTGTGTGTGCAAGCATGTATAAGAAAAAAAAAAATCACTCAGCGTGCTCTAAAAGGGCTTTCAGACACCTGGAAATGATTGTCTGAAAAAGGACACCTTCTATCTGCCATTATTGACAGTTGAAAATGTAGAGAAAGCGCAGAGAGTGACTTGCATTTCCGCACATGTTCTCAATCAATTTGAGGCTCAGGTAATGCTTTGAAAGTCTACTTCCTTTGATAAACATCATGCGGCAGGCAGCTTCTAAAAGATAAAGCATGATGGATGGTCGTAGTGCTTCTGGAAAAAAAAAATCGAAAAAGACAAAAAGCAAACAAGATTCAGCTCTCTCTCTCTCTCTCTCTCTCTCTCTCTCTCTTTCTGTGACTGTCTGTTGCCTTGGCTCTGAAGATTGATTGTGAATCGTCCAGGACGTATGAGCGTTGCGATCATATCATAGATCACAGCGTGGGGAGGGAATGACAGATGTCGTAAGCGTCCGTCCTCTGTTTATTTGAGAGCCGAGAGTGTGTCTGATGGATTGGTTGCGTTTGGTGGATGCTGGGAATGATTCGTCTTCTCTTATGTGTCTCTTTGTGTTTTTGTAAACATTTAACAGAGCAAACAAAGGCTTTGTCTCGCGCAGAACAATACCCTAAAGTTAGCAAGTATAACTACAAAACAAACTGAAAGAATACCACTGCATCAATATTTATAGTTGAAGTAACTTAATAGACCAGGGATGTCACAATACCAGAAATTTAATAATCAATACCAGTGAAACCAATTTGCTACCACGGTAAAAGACTTAAGTAAAACAATAAATCCCATGTACTTCAACTTACACTCCTATCTATTTTATATTAGTGTGAAAACATCTTTACGAGATTGAACACACCATGTAACGTTAACATTTACCTTCACCCAATGCTCATTTACACTGAGCCTGAACGAGGACAGCAAAATTTATCGAAATTTATAGAAATCACAATATGGCCTACTGCAATTTTCAAATTGGAGGATGAGGAGGAAATAAAAATACCTGTTAAAGGTAAAATGTGTGTCAAAATATCATTTTGACATCACACTATACTCATTTTAGTGTTTTTCAATGAAAATGAGAATAATGATGTCGATGGCCATAGCCTCTAACATCACAATTGCAATATCAATCAAAAACAACTGCGATTAGATTTTTCTTTTCAAAATTGCATCATGATGCAAATCAGTGGCACCCTCGGGTGTTGAAATCGGCTGGATCAGAGCTAGTTAACGTTAGCTGTTAGCAGCTGCTCAGCGGGGCACAGTCCTGCACGCAGCTAACGGCTAACGTTAACTAGCTCTTGTCCTGCTGATTTCGACGTGGATTTGTTGTTCACAATGTACAGTTATCAGGGAAAAATAGTTGACCTTGTCCCGAACAAATTTTCTATCGTCCCCGCTTGTCTCGAGCCCTGACGGTGCCACGGTCCTGTAGAAAGTACCGTCACCTTTTCAGAATTTTGGCATTGACTTGATACCATAGTATCGCTTCTCGTGACACCCCTATACTAGAATATAATTTATGTCCACTATTGTTTTTAAGATGCATTTCAAATATGGAGCCCCTTCTCTACTGTAGCATTCTTCCGTCCACCGCCTCCCTAAGCATAGATAGTTTTAATAGAGCAATTACCAAAATCCAGATTTATTACATGAACTTTCTTTCCAGATTCAATTTGTGTCTAAGAAATGGGGCACCTCACTGGGGTGATGGTTGGTGAGGGGGCTATTGAAGGCAGGGTTAAGTGTGTCTCAGTCAAGGTCGTTTTGAGTGGCATATGTATCCTATTTAACTACTGAGCAGTGTAGACATGAAGCGGTGTTGACAGGCCTGCTATGCTGTGATTGCTACAGTCACACTGGAGATTAGTTACAGGACCGTACACACACACACACACACACACACACACACACACACAGACACAGAGGGTCCACTGTGTGCTGGACAGTTGATCAGGACATTAATATGGACAACCATTTCTACACTAACAGCCTCTGATTGCTTTGCCTTTCACGTCGTGATGACATCAGCACATTGCTAATTGACAGATAATTGCCAATAATCACGAGATGGATCAGTGAGAGTGCAATTAAAAGAGCTTGGTGCAGCATGCCAGTTCCTTTAAGAAATTCGGACTGATCAGTTTGCCCTCGTTTAGTACAGCGGGGTAATCGAATTGTTTTTTTGCGAGAGCATTTGTGGAGGTGGCTGCCAATGCTGATGTTGGATGTTCAATTCAATGTTTGTCCCAGAATTGTTGATGTCTTATGGAAATGTTGAGGGCATTCGCTTTTGTGATGTGTATTACAATGTTTGCTGCTGCCTTTGTGGGAGATAGCAGCCAGGCGCTTGTAATGGGATCCTGTCTGTTGGGAGATGATGGAGGAAATCGCCGGGAGCTGGAATGCACTTGACTCGCTCGTTTGGGTCAACGAAAGGAAGTGCCGGTGTGTGTTTGTGTGTCTGTGTGTCAATGCAGGCGTGTCTGTGTGTTGTCCAGAACTGTGTTTGCTCAACGATAGAAAAAAATGAAATGTGATATGAATATCCTCTCCATTCTTTCATAAAAGTACCTGAAAATACCCCTGAAAGGGCCCCATTTAGGCTCACTCCCACACAATAGAGCACAATGCCCCTGATGACAGGCTAACTGGGGGAGGAAATAGCCCTGCTACGGCCAACATAATAGCAGAATATTGTGGAAGTCACAGGAGGGATTTATGGAAGCAAATAGTGTTTTTTTCTAACATTCGGTGGAGCAGTGTGTGTGTGGCGTATGTGTTTTTGCGTGTATGCGACATGCTGACCCTCTTTGCTGTATGCGCACCACATTCTGTGTTGTGCGAGATGTGTGAATTGGAGCCTTGCCTGGCCCGTCAATCAGATGAAGAGATCATTAGAGGTGTCACACTTGAATCTCTCATCTCTCTAATCAGCTGTCACACTAATAACACCAGCAGTTCATGAGCTGAGGCTGAATGCACAAAGGAAATGACAACTTATATATTTTCTTGTGAATTGTGTACAGGTGTCTTGCCTATCATGAGTCGTGTTTCCATGGACACATTTTCATGTGCATTTTGAAATAGAAAAGAAATTGAAAATCCAAGTTTTTACGCTGGCTTGAGGTGTTTTTTGCCTTTTGTTGAAAAACAGTTGATTCATTAAATGAGATGTAGAAACTTCTGTGCTGAATAAGTTGTGACAAATACAACCGATCATCTGTTTTCGCTGTCGGTGTTTTCTATGATACAGTACACTGTATATTTATATAGTCTGACTTTGACCAGCATGAAACATGGCCAATACTAGCTGACATCGGCGTTCGTGATCGGCCAAGGCTGTTTTGTTTCTGATTCGCAACCTTTACTTCCTTAATTTTATACTCTTTTCATAGAATTTATTGTGTTGTGGTCCCTTACAGAAGAAAAATATCAAAGTATCAAACAACTTTATAATAACTACTATATACACGTCCAATCCTACCCCCATGATCCCAACATCTAAAATAATAATAATAATAATGATATGATAAAATTTACATAAATAGAGATAACAATAAAAATAAGAAATAAAAACATAAGAGATTAAATCAAATTAATAATAATAATATTATATGCACATTTACGTACATATGTACTAGGGCTGTCAAAGTTAATGTGATAATAACACGTTAACACAAATGTGTTTTTTTTTTTTACACCACTGTTGAAGGCTAGAGTGAAGATACTGGTATAAAATTGTACATATAATTATATATACATTATATATAAAATAAGAGTATTTACCCAAGCATATTTTCTTAAGCATAAACTAGCATATTTGGCCAGTCCTATACTGATTATTAAGTATTTGACAAATCTCCATATAAGGTACATTTTGAACAGATACAAAATGTGAGATTAATTTTTGATTAATCGCGATGAAACATTTGAATCGAGTGACAGCCAAGTTAATACAAGGTTTGGCTCTACTCTGCGCTCTGGTCCTATAGCGACAACTTATGACAGAACTGCACTTTGCGTAGTCTTGTTTATACGCTCCAAACCAGTCAACAGAAACAAACCTAATTTGCTTTTCTTTTTTAAAAATGAACTTAAAATTCACCGGATAATTGAATGGAAACACGACTATAGAGAGCACCACTTGATTGTTCTCTCTTCCCATGATCCTCTAGTGGGCAGGAGATGACTCCATATGGACCCCATGTTGGAGGCACGCTGCTCTCTAACAGTGGGGGAATGTCAATTAGCGCTACATTTGCTGAGGATGGCATGGAACCAGAGACCTGTCACCTCAGCTTCACAGCTCTGTCTTTGAAGACATGCATGCGATTTGTGTGTGTGTGTGTGTGTCCATGCATGTGTGTGTGTCCATGCATGTGTGTGTGTCCATGCATGTGTGTTAGCATGCAATGAGGGAGGGGGAATCATATCACGGCACCTGCTCTACAGCAGGGGGTGGGACTCCTTCAACAAAATGAGGTGTGTGTGTGTGTGTGTGTGTGAGGGGGGGGAAGGGCAGGGTGTAGCGATGGCATCTTGTGTGTGTGATCAGAGGCAGAGCAGCATCTAAATGCATGTGGTTACTTGTAATCAATGTTACCTCAGCTCCCTTTGGGTATGCTAATGCTTTCTAAAATGCTAATGTATCTCAGTGCCAAACCCCTAAGTTGTATCATATGAGTGAATGAGCGATCGTGCACACAGTGGCGATGAGATGGAAATTTGCTTGAGGAATGTCACACGGTATCTTGGGAAAATTAATTCCTGCACACAATTACCGAGAAGCGGCGGCGAGCTACTGCTGGCGTAAGGATTCCTTAGGTGGCAGCCAGTGCATCATGTTTGTTGGATGTGTTTGATCGCAGTTTAAAAGTCACTTTGATCTGTGTAGTGAAGGACTGATGTTACACAAAAAATGGTCGGCAGCCCATTGAGACGGACGGGAAATCTGTGCCTCTGATAGGATGGGCCGCAGTCGCCTCTGGAGACTGGCAATTGCGAGTCCCTGCTTTTGAAATCCCTCTTGATCACAGAACACCTGGATGTGATCATTTGCGAATGAAAACAGTAAAGAAAAGCACTCCTTGTCTCTCTCTCTCTCTCTCACTGGGATTTGTCTGTCTGCGTATTTGTGTAATTGCTTGATTTTTATGTAGGATGAAGGGATATAGAGAGACTGTGTGTGTGGTCTGGGCTCATGTTTGGCCACCATTGGACTTGTTTCTTTTGACTGACCTTGCTTAGAAAGACACACCATTGCTAAGATTTGCATGCCGGCAACGTTCCTGAGCAAGGGCCTCTGTAAACTGTGAAATCATGAGCTGTCTTACACAACTAAAAAATATTTTATAATTATGAGAAACATGGTGAAATCTCTTGTCTTCAGTTCAAAACATTTAGATTTAGAGCTCTGGCGGCCAAAGAAGTTCAGATAGTCGCAGAAATGGAGAACCATATTCTGGCCATTTGGCTGCTGATACCAGCCAAACCCCCAGCAAGTCCGGATCCATCACATGACGGACATCCGGGTCCGTCATGTGATGCCATTGGACCCAAAAAGACTTTTTCCCATAGACTTACATTGGGAAAGAGGCATCTGTAAATCAGCAGATCATGTTTTTTTTAGGTAAATCAACTTCCCAGTATGAACGCAATAGCCCTTAATCAATTCATTAGGTCCTAAAAGGTGCAAAATTCACTAATAGTTGAATCCAGAGATATTTTCATTCCTCCATTCATTGAATGAGCCACAGATCGAGGCTGGACTGAGGGCTGGGAGGCGGGGTTAAATAAAACGCTACTGTGCTTGCTCTACGGGCCCAATGGATGCGGATGATCGCCAGAAGATCTGGGTAGTTATAGACTGCTTCATATGCCACTGAGCAACTTTCACAGGAAGGAACCAGGCCCCGCCGACGCTGCATTATAGCGTTCATTAAGCATTCATCATTCTGTCTGACGTGCCCTCAAAAATCATCATATTGATATTGTGGTGTGACGTGGTGGCCGAGGGTTTCAAAGTGCCCATCATGAACTGCATTGTCCTTGGTATTGTATGTAGTCCTTTATCTCTCTCTCCCCTCAGTCTCTGTCCTCTCTCTGCTGTGGACTCTAAAATATAAAAAGATTAAAATGTCCCAAAAATACTTGTATACACACATTGCGACCGAGACTTTTCATCTCGCATAGTGATATGCAATAAACCTGGAAGACTGCTGATATGGTATAGTAGGAGCCTTTTTCTGCTATCTTTTCTTAGTCCTGGGAAACCCAAACACTCACTGATGTGATTAACACACCTTCACATGGCAAAAGGGTCATATACACTCACTGGCCACATAATAAGGTACAACTTGCTAGTAAAAGGCTGGACCCCCTTTTGCCTTCAGAACTGCCTTAATTCTTCATAGCATACATTCAACAAGGTGTTGGAAACGTTCCTCAGAGGTTTTGGTCCATGTTGACATGATAGCATCATGCAGTTGCTGCAGATTTGTCGGCTGCACATCTATGATGCCAATCTCTATTTCCACCACATTCCAAAGGTGCTCTATTGGATTGAGATCTGGTGACTGTGGAGGCCATTGGAGTACCGTGAACTCAATATTATATTCAAGAAACCAGTCTGAGATGATATGAGCTTTGCAACATGGTGTATTATCCTGCTGGAAGTAGCCATCAGAAGATGGGTACACTGTGGTCATAAAGGGATGGACATGGTCAGCAGCAATACTCAGGTAGGCTGCGGCGTTTAAACGATGTTCTATTGGTACACCACCAGCAGACTGAACCGTTGATACAAGGCAGGATGGATCCATGATTTCATGTTGTTTACGCCAGATTCTGACCCTGCCATCTGAATGTTGCAGCTGAAATCGAGACTCGTCAGACCAGGCAACGTTTTTCCAATCTACTATTGTCCAATTTTGATGAACCTGTGCGAATTGTAGTCTCAGTTTCCTGTTCTTAGCTGACAGGAGTGGCAGCCGGTGTGGTCTTCTGTAGCCCATCTTCTTCAAGTTTTGACGTGTTGTGCTTTCAGAGACGGTAATCTGCATTCCTTGGTTGTAACGAGTGGTTATTTGAGTTACTGTTGCCTTTCTATCATCTTGAACCACCAAGGCATTTTCATCCACACAACTGCCGCTCTCTGGATATTTTCTCTTTTTCGGACCGTTCTCTGTAAACCCTAGAGATGGTTGTGTGTGAAAATCCCAGTAGATCAGCAATTTCTGAAACACTAAGACCAGCCCGTCTGGCACCAACAACCATGCCACGTTCAAAGTCACTTAAATCCTCTTTCTTCCCCATTCTGATGCTCGGTTTGAACTTCAGCAAGTTGTCTTGACCACGTCTACATGCCTAAATGCGATGAGTTGCGGCCATGTGATTGGCTGGTTAACTGTATGTGTTAACAAGCAAATGAACAGGTGTACCTAATTATGTGGCCTGTGAGTGTAGAGTGTAGCACTGCTTACATTGATGGGGTCCATGTTAAGTAGACAGTTTTATTTGCTATGCTGTAATTAATCAATAATTCTTCCTCTCACTCTGTGCATGCGTCTCCATCTCCCTGCCTCCGCCCATTAGAGCGGCAGGTTGTGTAACATGTTGGTTGGCTTTGTACTCGCAGATGATGACTTCTGACAGTTGCCCACATTTCTGGAATTAGCTTTGTGCGGCGAGTGTGCGAGCGCATTTGCATGTGTGTTTTTGGATAAATGTGCCCACTTTGTGTGTGTTTGTGTGTTTGTGTGTGTCTCTCTGAGCGTGCATGCTAATGGCAGCTGACAGGGCCCACGCTTCTTAAATTAGCCTTGCTGTCTGGCCCCTGGGGAAGGCATGGATCTTCAGATATAGAAGAAGCTTTTAATGCTACTTTCCTTCCCTATGGTATCCAGCCATCCTAGTCCCGCTGCTATGCCTCCGAGTCAGGGCAAACTTATCCCACAAATGATAACGACAAGAGGGAAGCTGTAGCTGGGCCCAGCGCCAGTTCCAGTGTTTATCATGGAAATGCTTTTTTTCCCCTTTTTAAGTCTTTGAAGACGGATTGCAAATAGAAAAGTGATGAAAAATGTTTTGCTTCTTCTTCATATTTGCACATTTCCTCGAAGCGTGTGGGCTGTCGCTTTAAGATATTGAGTTTCTTTATGGTGTTGAGTTGCGTCGAGCCTACAAAATATTTACATTCAGCGTCTTCACAGTCAGCACTCCGGTAATATATTCACAGAATAAAGTAGCGGAGAGGTTATTGTCAGCAGCGCCGTATGATCTGCAGCAACTTAAGAGTCACAAAGGTTTGTCAGGGACATGAAGTTCTATATAGTGACTTCTAATGTCAGTCAAGTTATTGTGGGGACGTACAGTATGTGGAGGTGATCAATGTGGCGCTAGAGTGTGTGTCTTTTGTGTGTGCGACTAGATAGATGAAGGAATGAAAGGGTCCCCATGTGACTTGGGCTTTATTAAAGAGAAGTTAATGAGTTCCCCTGTCTGCCTCTCTCATTTTTCCTCCCCTCCCCATTTATTCTGAGCTCCGTCTCTTCTTCTTCCTCTCTCTCTAACATCCCTTTGACTCAGGCTGTTGCGCCAACTACATTCAGTTTCTCAGACGCGCTGCCTTGCCCTTGTAAGTAAATTACACAACTGAGCCGGTGCAGCGCTGGGAGTGGAAATATCAAACTATTTGGTTACATCCCAATCTCTGGTGCCCTTTGTCCTCTTTCTCTTTCAGCTTTTTTCTGTCCGTCTCCTCTTTTCTCCGCGTGCCAAAATAGTCTCGCCTTTATCGCTAGCGTCTACTAGTTGGATTTTCATGCTAATTCAAGCAGCTCCGTCTGACTAATGCTGATCACAGATGTTCTGCACTGTCCCCATGTGTGTGTGTGTGTGTGTGTGTGTGTGTGTGTGTGTGTTCGTTCATTTCTCATTTCACAGCGTTTGATTCTTTTGATGTTCAAAAGATCCTCAGACAAAAACGCTTTTGATAATGAGATCTCTCTAAATCAAATCTCTGTTGTAGCGGCTGTATCAATGATGTTACTACATTTTCTACTGTGACTTGGTCCCCAGTGTTTACACTGAGGCTCGACACAAAGCGCCCTCGCGGTCTCTCGCGTTTCATCCCGTTGACTTTGGCTGCTCAGCCAACCCGTGTTCTACCTCCGAGAGCAGGAACTGGACACTGGAGGGACCAGATCTGTCTGCAGGCAGTCAAATGGTCAAGATGACGGGCGGCGCTTTGTAAAACTTGTTAACTGGAGGAGAAGGAAAAGCCTGTGGTCAGAGGGAGCGAAAGAACAAGGCGGATGAGGACGTAGACAAAGGGGGGAACCGTGTTCTTCTTTTACTCTCTCCTGAGGCTTAGCCTGACATGCTAGCGAAATAGCGATCGCTGCCGCAGTATCAATCTGCTTGTCCTGCTGCCGAGGCAGGAAGAGAACAGCGGTGTGAACGCACACACGCTACTTTGTACAGTTGCTCATCTGTCATGGTCATGGAGAAATTACACACAGCAAACAGACATGACAGGAAGCACACAGAGATGGGACCAGTGGTCTGCTTCCCTCTCCAAAACCACTGCGACATGAAAACAGCAGGTATGATTTCAGGGTAAAAAAAAATACGGGTTCTGAGTGTTTCGCCCTGTTTCTCATATTTCCCTCTCCATATCCTGATACATTTATTTGAGCTGCACATGAATGGACGCAGATCTATCCCTGTGTTCTTGCACCACAATGAGATTTTGAACCCAGTTATATTCCATGTCATCTGATTCCATTCCAGTCTTTGTACTGGAGGCTTTCCTTCTCGCTCCCGCTGACTGTAGCCATCTGGGCTTTTGATCCAGTGGAAATACTCTGACAGGCCTATTTGAGGGGGCCAAAGGAAGAGAGATGACATTGTATTGGAGCAAATCCATAGGAGGGATGTGTGGGGGGGCACTACTAGAAGTCTGGGGGAGTCCGTCTTTAAACAGGCGGGGGGGTACTGTAGCCGTCTGGAAGATCTATGGAGCGTGATGTAAGTGACGTGGAATGCTATTTGTTGGATCTTCATTGGATGTTGCGAGCTGACACATCTGTGGCAAGAAGCCAAATCAGCTCTGATTTACGCCACCCCACCATGTAGGGGGACCCACCCAGCCATTACACAAGATGTATTGTGAGGGGGTAGCGCAGTATCAAAAAACAATCACTCACAGACACAAATACATAATAAAAGATCTACAATGAGCAGGTTAAAGTCTAGTCACAAGTTATGGCCGCTCGTGTTTGACATATATAAATTTCCCTCACACGCAGACGTCAATGGCCTCCGCCAGCAGATATTTTGTTAAGAGGAAGCCATTATGGCAAATAAAACAAGCGTGTTGGCCGGGCGCCCGTCTGGGCCGGTTCTGACTGCATGTTAAACATTTAGTAAACCCTCAACACGTCCCCCTGCTGTTAGCCATCACACTGCTGCTGTGGTTCCGGGCTCATTCAGCAACGCTGGAGAGGAGGAAATAGTGAGATGCGATGCGGGTGGAAAAGAAAGGAGGGTTTAAGTAATCGAGAAACCGAGAGATCCAGAACGCTTTGATATAAAATGGAGGGGTAAGGAATAAGTGGTGGCTGAAGTTAAGATTGATAGGAGAAAAGAGCTGGTCACCCGTGGAGAAATTGAGGGCAGTGATTTAGCAGAGAGGAGATGAGGCAATGCCATTCACATTGAATAGCTATTATAAAGGTAGCAGGGTAGATGTGGGACCGGTAGGGTGAGCACATCTTGATAAACTTCTTTTTGAGTGTATAAATAAAGGCTTTTCTTCAGACAGACACAGTTGGGTTCAGTTATTTTCCAAAGCATCAAACCTTTTATTATGTCTCAACCAGAAAAGTAGTTGTGAATCAATTCAGCACAATTCGTTGGGGCTTTATTGACATGAAAGTTTCAAGATATAGGATATAACTTGGACCAAAGAGAATCTTTGAATCTAGCTCTGAAACTGATTGATTTATGCTGCTACTGAACTTCGTTCAAATAACTCCTAAAAGTCTGTAAAGTAACAGTGTGTAACATTTCAGGGGATCTTTTAGCAGAAAATGTAATATAATATTCAGAACTATGTCTTCATTAGTGTGTCATCACCGGAAACTAAGAATCATGTTTTGTCAGCTTCTACATAGGGAGTGGTTCCTCTTCGCGGAGTCCATCTTGTTGGATCGCCGTTTTTCTACAGTAACCCAGAATGTACAAACCAAACACTGGCTCTATGGAGAGCCTTTCACGTTTTTACGTCACCTGAAGGCCACTGTAGTTGTCCGACACAGTGTAAAACCATGGCACCGCCAATCGCCGTGTGACTTCCATTGCTCCTGAATTAGTGCTGCTGTGACAAGGATGACCTCTCAGCGAGGCGAAAGCCATTGCCATGATTTTGCACTCAGCGGCTCACATTACCGCGGTCTCTGAAAGGGAGGAGTGCGCAGAGGGGTGCTCAGCTGGTCGCAAACTGCAACCAGACAACTAGATGCTGCCACATCCTACACACAGCACCTTTAAAGTTAAGAGCCTAACGCTCTCGTTTACCTAAAACATTCAAAATGCGTTAATCTGTCTGCCCAGCTACGCCTGTGACACACTTTATACACTCATCATAGTTGTGGGGGTTCAGCATTAGCTGCAGCGCCGTGGTTTCAACTCTCTCCGCTCATTTAGGAAGCTCTTAAATGTGCACACAGACACATGCGGCCCAATGTAAACATCCTAATTAGCGATGTGGTTGACAGAGAGGGCTGCTTGGCAGGGGCCATCTGGCTGGGCCTGGCTGTCTGATCTATAGGTCTCTGGTTTGCCAAGCCCACATGTTTTACATTGTCTGGCGACGAATGGAGTCCGGTTGAAACCTGCTGGCTTTCAACAAAACAAACGTAATCCATAAACCTGCTTGGGAATATTTATGTTTGGACTTGTAGTATTTCATTTACATATATATATTATTTTTTTCTCTTTCTTTCTCACACACACACGCACAGGGAAATTAATTAGGGTTGGCACAGCAGCAGCAGCAGCCCCGTTCTAATAAATCTCTCCATTATCTAAAGTGATTGGTGGACACAGCAGCTCATTTCCTGCCTCAGAGTTGAGATCTGAGGACAGGCGGACATTAACCCAGTGTTTCCTGGTCTGCCAAGCGCCTACTCTTCAGTTGTGGTAGTGCATGTGTGGTGAGAGAAGTCGCCAAAAGAAAAATCTCATTTCACATATTTCTTTTGTAAATACATTGTCTTTTTTTTTTTAACATTTATTATTGAATAGCCAGTTTCAATGAATTCAAATTCAACAATGAGTCAAGGCCTGTCCTCCTCCTTCTCCTCCTCCTCCTCCTCCTCCTCCTCCTCGTCTCCCATCAACATTTAGCACAAGCGTGGATGATCCATCCAGAGTGTGCACAATCATGAGCAGTCACCTGTCAGCTGAGAGTACCTGCCAGAGAAAGTCTCTAGCTCTAGGTCTCATTATAAAGTCTTTGGCTACGTGCAGATGCTGTACCCTACCAGCTGGCCTGCAGTGCATATAGTGAATGGACTATTGTGGAACAGACTCAGTAGCATGTCATGGATTGGTGACCCAGAAAGTTCAGTTTTGAGTCATAATGTTGTGGCCAAGACAAGACAAATTAGTTCTGTATGCGAGGGGAATCTAGAGCACATCTATTTCCTCTTCCTGTTTCGTGATGACATCACAAGTGTCTAGGGAGTCATTGGAACACCTGTGTCCCCATCTCCATGACAACTGTGCTTGACGTCTTTGGGTGATGGAGCAGGCTCGTACAACTGGGCTTACACATGCACACACTTGATTTAAAAAAAAAAAAAAAAAAAAAAAAAGGGGGATTTTTAGGCCAAATAAATCACACAACATGGAGTCTGGGGTGAGAGCCCCTGATGAGATATAGAGCCTACAGAAATAGGCCATCGCAGACCCCATTCCTCCTCGGCGGCACTGGAGTTAATGGCTTTGAGATCTCTGGGTGCCTCTCTGACTCCTTCTGTGTTATCAGGTTTGTCTTTGTTATCTCACAGCTGTTATCTTTGCTCTACCAATTCCATCTCCTCCACTGGACGACCATTGTAAACGGCTGCTCGGACGGTGCTGTGTGTCCTAATGAATGCCTTGCTATGTTGTAGACTATTTGTTAACAATAAAGCCAGGGTCCCAAATTTGTTTCAGGATTACAGTGCTTGTTTTATAATGGGAGGAAGAGCTGGAATTGGGGAGGGAGAGGAGAGAAGGAAGGGAAGGTCAGGACAGGAGTGCAGACAGAAGTAGGGAAGGGGGGGGGGGCTGACTTTTGCAGTTATACTGGCAGAGAGTCAAGTGAGCTCAGTGAGGCAGAATAATATGGGCTGAGTGTGGTGGGCTGAAATATGCCTGTCCTAGCGTGTGCGTTTACTTTTGACTGGTGTACAACCCAGGATTCTCTGTATGGGAGGCTCTGCTTGAATTTGCTCCGAATGAGTGGCTCAACAACTTTGTGTCAGTTTTCATCTAACAGACAGTCCAGGCTGACACACAGAACCACTAACTGGCCTGAGACTCACAATATGACTCAATCTACTGTGGCAGGTTGGTAGAAGTGATGCTTTCAAATACAGATGGCACGACTCCAGAATGTACTTATACCCTGAATGCTCCAACTCTGCTGCTGTTGTGGACTAGAAAAGTGAATCCTTGAGGAAAGAAAGAAGTTGCATGCATTGAATAAAGATGCTAAATCAAGCACCAGCAACATAAAGCATGTGGCTTTGTCAAGGTCACACACATACAGGTTGTAATGTGAATAAACACACACTTAAACACAGCCCCCTATTAATTCACATCTGAATATAGGGTTGCCAGGGGCAACGTAGACCCTACAGCATCCTCACGTTCACTGTTTGCCAAGCAGCCAAATATCCAGCACCATTAACCTCATCATTGCAACATAATCAGCCGCGGATGAAGCCGCCACTAAATCGAGGCAGCCTTCAAGGCACAATTAGAAATGTTAATTAAATGTTGCTCCGTCTTGCATTGGCTTGACACATAATGCAAAACCATCATTCAGGGCTGTGTGCAGTATATGAGCTTTCTCTCTACTCAGTCGTTGAGGATCTGTAGCACACATACTATAGATCACGGACAGGCAACGATCTAAGACTGCACGAGATGATTTCACTGAGCTGTGTAATTAGCAGAAATAACCAAGTGTGGCCTGTGGTTGCAGTGGAAACGTGCATACTTTCTTTCTCTCTGTGGCGTCATAGCCTAGTCTTGCTGTGGTTGCTCTTACTGCAAAATTGCAGATGATGGTGACCATGTTGCTCTTTACACCTAAATGGGTTGCACTCTTATCAGATATTTTCTGTTCTGGATGTTTTTAAGAGTGGTGGAGCCTTGTTTATGTATTTTTATTGCTGTGTGACTGAATGGCCGTAGCGCGTATGGACGTGTTTGTGTCAAGGTCTGCAGATTGAAGTGCCTTAAGAGCACCCATCGTCCACTGAAAGCTCTGAAGTCTCAAAATGTTAGGTGGCCATTTTGGAGTGTTAATAAAACTACTAATGGCTGGTGGAAAATAGCATCCACTCCAACCCCAGAATAAATGTGTTTGTGCGCATCTGTGGTCGATCAAGCATGTGAAAGTGACCTGAGAGTGAGGGTCACCCTCCTCTTGTGCACTGCTTGCCTCTGAAAATGAATCTCAAACCATCTGCAATGAGAAGGAATGCAGAGGCATCAGCCTTAAATGGATCGGACAGATTGGGCCTTCTAATGCCATTTTATGAGATGCTGCCACTCTTTACCCGTCATCTGTGAAAGACTGCTTGCTCTGCTGTTTCAGTCCCACAAAGGCTCAGCTTGAGGGAGTGAGAGCTTGTGTGTGTGTGGTTGGTCTGGTTTAGCTGTGTCCACAGATGAAGGAAGCCCAAGAATGACAGGGGAGAGTGAAAAGGATTAAACGCTAACTCCGTTTAGACTGTGCCTGAGACAGACAGGTCTGGTCTAAACAGGTGTGTTTATCCTTCTCCAAAGTCACTAAAAAGACTCAGCTGTGCAGAGTGTGTATGTGTGTGTAAGAGAGAGAAATACAATGGATATGTCTGTGTATATATAGTGAGTGTATGCATGTTGAGCATCTCTCCAGAAGAAGCTAATTTAAACAGGATTAGAGGAAGTAGTGACGGACTGTTCACAGTAAATTATACTGTGTTGTAAGGCACTGTACCACCCACACACATACCACACCTCCACGGAAGTCCAACGGTGGTTAGCATACACCGCACACATACACGCACGCGTACAGTACACGCAGACAACTGCTGAAGAGAGCGCGTGGGTTGGAGAGGGGATATATAGCCGGAGTGTGAGAGGTTTGTGTACTGTGTGAATACTACTTTCCCAGCTCTAATCCACCCATTCCTGTTGGCATGAAAGACAGGGATTAACAGACGAAAGGTGAACATGGAGAAAAGGCAGGGCCGGGAAAAGAACACAGTGAAAGAGAGATAGTATCCCGGATCCTCTGCAGGATTCTTCCCGGCTGCTGCGGTGAATGCAGATGAGCAGTCTTTTGTATGAAGTTAAATCCTCTTATTGATCAGCAGATTAGGTGCTGTCCTTTTACCTTCTTTAACTTCCAAAACTTTAAAGGCAGTGCGTCTCGGCAGTCTGCTCTGGATTCTGTTAGCTCAAGAAATGGTCAAAATACTGTCATAAAATGTAATATAACTTTAAGTCAAGGTATTCAGTGTCAATCAGCAGACACATGTAAACAAACTACCTAAACAATATATTAAAAGGATAATGTTACTTTAGGTGAATAGGGTAAAAAATGTAACTAATGAAATGTAATGGTTTGGTGTATTATAAAATAATGCAAATAATGTTTAGAGCCAAATCAACGTCACTCCCAGATGATGCACAAAGGATCATTAAGAATGTGTAATTCAATTTTGGTTTTTAAAAGAATGGTTTGCAAAACAATTTTTGAGGGTTACAAGCATTTTGCTTCTGCTTGTGCCTTTTCTGTCACTACTTACAACAAAGACTGTTGACTTTGTTAATACTGATTGCACTGTTCGTACTTATTGTATTAAATGTGATGACTGAATAAAAAATACAACTACTACTAAAAAATAAATAATATCGCCGTGAAACTTACATTACATTAACTATTTTTTTGCATAACAAGTTTTCTGAAAATGTATGTTTGAATATGCAAATGAGGCACAATCTTATAAAATATGCACAAATTTGCGTGAGAAGATAAATCTGAACATTGACTAAAGACAGGTTCAAAATTTCGTATTGGTGTCATAGTGTCAAAGGCTTTTACAGAGGGAATATCAGATATCTCCTTTTGTCACTCAGAAATTAGAAAGTGCTGTCAGCAGCCATTTAAACAAATCATTTTTTAATGTTTTTTTTGTAATATAATATGATATAGTTTATCAGACTATGAATGATATATGAACAAGCTCCTCTATATAGAAGAAACTGGAAAATTTGGTGTATATACTTAAAGTGCTACTGAATTGAAATTTTCTGTATGGAGCATGAGGAAAAACTTCATTTTGAGAAAACGGCCTTCAAAGATATGAATTGTTAAATTCCATATATTTTTACATTACTACGGGTTAACTGAGTAACAAATAACAAATGAATTTCATGAATAAATATGCAAATGAAGCATTATCTAATGCCAACTTTTGGTGAATTTATGGCAAATCTACAGACATAAATAGACAAAGTAGTAAAATAAACACTTAAATGTGTATTTTGGATGTTTTCTTTCCACTAATCTGAAATGTTATGGAAGCAAAATAGCTCAAAATTTAAAAAATGACCAGTACACGAAAAACAATGTTTTTGCCTTTGAGTGTCTCCCCTTAACACATAAGGTCCAGGGTCTTTATTTGCTGAGTTATGTATAACACAGTCTCTACTTGCTACCTGTTCCTGTTTTCTTTCAATAAGCATTACACAAACATAATGAGGCTCATAACTAGAATTGCCCTCCTGTCTGTAATGTAGCACTACACAAGCTGCTCACATCCAGGGACGCATCCTGCAATGAGAATTTCTGCTTAACGCCCACGGGAGAAGGATCTCCCTCGCTGTGAGATAAAAGCAAGATTTTGCATCAAGGCAATTATAATATCAGCCAGTGTTGTTTGTTAGCGTGTAGCCTCAGTGTGTTGCCACTCTGTCTGTCTGGCTGTCTTGTATTATTTTTAGACTTCCATTCAAGCGCTTAGAAAGAATGCCAAATATAACATAACGACTCTTTTGACAACCTAAAAATGGGCCAAAAGTGTTTAGAAAGTCTGTAAAAGATAGATGCTTAAAACCAGGAATAACTGTCTTTTATACAAAAGATATAAATAATAAACTTTCTACACATTCCCATCTTTTGTTGCCTCTCACTTTTGAAAAGACAACATGAAAACAGCAGCATAAAATGGTGCTGTCGCTGCCAGCTATTTTTGGAAAGCTGGCTACTCCTCCATGACAAACATATGCATAACTTAAGGCTTTTGCCTCTCTCAGTCTCGCATCAGAAGTCAGTCAAAACTGTCTGGCGAGGCATTGTTTTGATTGTAGGCCTTCCCATTTCAGCAGGTGTGTTGAACAATCCACCCTGAAGACTGGGCAGCAGAGATTTGCATCTCCGCATGAAAGCCTGCGAGCTAGTTATCCGAGCAGCCATTGTGGGGAATAGAAGATGGGCGGATGCTTTTTGCCTTCTTTGTGTCCAAGCGGGACTCATCTGTCTGTTGGTAGACGGAGGTATAGCAGACACAGAAATAACACAAAAGAAAAATGTGTTAACAAAGGAGTGAGAGGACCACCATCTGGCACACTGTAGAAATGAAAGAGGCGACATGGATTTTTTTTTTTGGAACGCCTTTTAACACAGTTTGTTTAATTATTAATCTGAAAAATAAGTGGCCTTTTGTCCTTACCTTTACATAAGATGCTGTTTTTTTTTTTTTTAGCATAGAATATAAATAAAAGACACTGTGAGCTGTAGCTGCACCCTCATTATCCTCCACCCTACCAAAGGTATGTGTGTGTTTGTGTCTGAGAGCTTGTTTGTGTTCATGACTGTCTAAATGGTTTCCTTTCCACAACAAAACAAAGTTAATTGCTTCAATTAGTGATATTATTTGCAAATTACCCACCATTGGTTGTCTGTGACTCTCAATTTGGAGTTCATATCTCAACTCGGCGCTTTATTTCATTGTTGTTGTAAATGGTTATGTTAATATAGAGCTCTCACTGTCCTTATAGGAAGACTGATAGAGTTTGCTTTTGTCTCCCTGGTCCACACACACATACACCCACACCCACCCGTAAATGTATTTAATCGTACTGAATTTGACATTTGAATGTTTGGATATTTGCCACACTCGCTTTGTCTTTGTTGTCCCTGTCACATAGCCAAACAATCCGCAAGATGGATGCACGTCCTCCCTCGTGGATGAGCTAATGTCCCTACAGAGGAAACAGGAAACAGTCTCGTGGATTTGAAATGTCACGATCAAGCCCAGGCCATGTATAAAAATAAAATGTTAAGAGCTTTATTGCTGAAGCTAGGAGCTGTTTTTTGGTATGCTGTCTTCTGTAGGCATGTGGGCTGATCATTGAGTCAGTCTTGCGTGTGTTTTTTCGCGTGTTGGGTCATCTTTGCTGTGATGTAGGTGTAATGTCTGACAGGTTATTTTTAAGCCCACCCAGGAGTTCGGATACCAAGGCCATGCATGAAGAAGAAGCAACAAGAAGATGTGTCTGCTTTCTCGTTGTTCTAAGGCCTGTAACAGGACAGATGGGGAACACGATTTTTATACACGTTTTGTCTCCAAAACACCCCTTATCTCTAAATGGTATGTTTTCGGTAAGTGCTGTTTATAATGTGGAGAGACACCAGGTACTTTTACTGCAGGGTACCATTTAGAAGGTGGAGAATGCACCACATCATGTCGCTAATCACCTGTAATGAGCAGATGCAAGGCAGATGTGCATTGCTGCTGGCACAGGTGCTGCACAGTAAAGGTGTCCAAGGTTTGTGTTGGAATCCCTGATAGCCTCGCTGCAATCTACTCTCCTTCTGGTTGCCAGTCTGCTCTGTCCTTTAGACAGAGGAAGGTATGTATGTTTCGGTCTGTGAGGCAAAAAGAAAAGAGAAACATTTGGAGGAAAAACAGAGCACAGTGCAGCAGGACGAGTTTAATTACTAACTATTCTTGTGCCTGCCCTCTGCATCTTTTCTGAACCGAGCTTGACTCAGTACTGGCTTTAGGCCACTGTGAAACCAAGTGGAGAGGGCTTTCAGCGCAACAGCCGAGATGCTCGCTGGATTTATTTTGGAACCATCACAGGTGGACTCCCCAAAAGCTCTGCTGCCTGCCTGGCTGGGAGCGAGGCCGCAGGGGATCCACAGAAAGGAGACATATGGTGGCTTATGATTAAAAGTGGAAACTGGAAAGTTTCATGCAAGTGATTGCATATGAGTGTGTGTGTTTGTGTGTGTTTGTGTGTGTGTATGTGTGTGTGTGTGTTTGTGTGCTCCTGCATATGCAGTAACTACTGTTATGTACGTATATCATAACTTATCCAGCCATTACATTACTGATCTGTCTGTCAACTTCACTCACAAATGAAATCAGATTAATTTAGCTGCAGCTGTGTGGAGGAGACTCAGAGCATCATTAAATATTACGGTATATTAATTCTAGAAGACATGCTGCTTATAGTCTTCGAAAGTAAAAACATTATTTTGGCGGAACTATTCACGGTTTACAGACAGACTGCATAAGAAGTGGACGTAGTCACTATGACGTCATCCACTGGTTTGCGAACTGCCATTTTGAAGCCTCGAGTTCGACATTTTGGCCGTCGCCATCTTGTTTTTTTTTGCAGCCATGAACTGACTCAAGAGGGTGGTGCTAAGTACAACCAAACACTAAATAAGACATTTTCAGGTGACTAAAAAGGGTATAATTAACTTTAATGTACTGCAAACATGATGTGAAATGGTTTAAGTTCTAAGACAAAAACATTCCCAGACCAGACAACGCCGTGGTAGCGACATGTCAATCACAAGGTAGCCACGCCCAAAAGCAAGCTGCTTTATGGTCTATTTGACTCTAAATGGGACCATAATTTACCAAATGAACATCATGCTGTATTGAAGAAGTCATAAATCAATTGAGACATAGGCTCATTTTGTCATTAGAGAGAATGCAAGTTTAGGACACTTCAGCATTGGCTTCACTCTACTGACCTGGAGGTAGCCGCCTGGTTACAGTAGGTTTTCCACCCCTCTTCCTATTTTCATCACAGCTGAGGCATGAAAACCTATCATCAAATATCTACAACTGTCTTGCTGTGTGCTGGCCAATATTTTCCTTTTCTCATAAGTAATTCAGCCAAGTGGCAAACTTGTTTTTCTTGCTAGCAGTCTCTCGTGGCTTCCCATTTGTTCATTTCACAAGTAAAACGTGTTACATAACAGAATTAAAAAAAAAAAAACATTTATTCATCTCTGACTTTTAGTTTGCTGTTGCTCTTTTACTTCTTCTGTAAATTGTGCACATGGAAGCTTTGGCCTCTTCTTGATACTTTGAGCCCTGGGAGTTACATTTCAGCTTTTTGAGCCAATTGGTGTTGAGATCAACTCATGCCACTTCTTTGTAGAGGGCTCCCTGGCTGCCCATATTGTGTACAGCGTGCCACTGACAGTCACTGGTTAATCTGCATGGTGCAAAGTCGATATCAAGGGGGCAGTGAGGCAGATGAGCATAATTAGGCCTTATAAGTGGCAGTACTACGATTGTAGATGGTAAATCCGTTTCATCAAACCAGTGGGCAATAATAGAGAATGCCTGTCGACAGCAGGGCAACAATCAAGTTCCTCAGTGTGACATTTCATTTAGGTGCACTGTAATTCCAACAAAAGCTGCAACAATACCTTATCCACTCTTCAAAAAGCCATTATAAATAAAAGCACAAAAGAGCACAAAGAGGCAGTTTTCTCTTGTACTTCATTACAGTAGCTTTTTCAGCTGATGAGTTTACAGGTTTTATGTGTCACATTTGACAAGGCCGCCACCACCCAGTGATGAATTTAATCCTGTTATCCATATCTTGGTGTTCAAATTTGCCACAATTTCACACATCTTTACTTTGGATTTGCGGTAACAAAGTGGGAAATCTTTCATTGTCAGAATCTCGAGAGCATTTCCTCCAGTTACATATTTACAGTCTACATAGCCGCTCGTAGCGAAAATGGAAAAATGAGTTGTATGTGGCTGTATAAGACTAAGAGCAATATTGTGACGTTTTTATTAGAAAGACTATGAAAGATGCCGTAAGTCAAGAAGCATAATAAACATAATGCGCTTTGACTTTCCTATATTCTTTGTAATGTGGTACAGCCCTGAGGTCTTACTTAGACGTGGCCCAGGGTTTTATATGATCCTATTCACTGGGTTTGACATATCAATCTGAACATTTAATGTGCCTCTTGACTGCATGACTGGGTTTTACATGCACATACAACCTACTCCCCCACCCAGTCTTGCACATATCTGCTCAGACCTACACAGTGTCCTGTAAAAACCATATTATGATCAACCAAGACTAAACCCTTTTGCTGCTTTACAAACCTGACAGTATGTCATGTCTATCTAGTCCATGGCTGAGAAGAGGTGTGAGGGTACTGTGACCCCATCATGAACCAGCAGTGTGCAGCTCTTAGCCCTGCCAGGCATGTGTCTCCGCCTGGGGCCTGAGTTATAGCTGCTGGGGTCTGAGACCCATTCATCAGCGCTTCATTAAAACCCAAATCACTTTTTCAGTCACAGCCGTCTCTCTGCCCGCCCGGCAAGTCCCACATCCTGCCTGCTCAATATCTGGGCTGGGCCTAGTTGTTAAAAGCAGTTCACTTTCATGACTTTACAGTCCCTGCCTGCACTTAGTTGAGAGTAAGGTGCTGTAAAGAGTACATTACCCACTTGGGAACGTCTTCGGCAGGAATGGCTTTTCACTTGGTTAGCAGCAGAGCAGGGAAGACTCACCTGGGTGACACGGGGGTGGGGGAGAATGAGCGAGACGCAGGGCTGTTGAAAAGGAACTCTCCAATGGCCTTTTCCTGTTCCGCTTTTGTTTGCCGCTATCTTGCCGTTCTGTGTTATTCAAGCCACACAATGGGGTACAAAGCTGCCGGCGGCTGCTCCTACTACATCCTGCCACCCCTTCGTCCTCCTCCTCCTCCTCCCTCCCTCTGCCACATTATAAGCCATTTAAACTGGATTTTTGCAGAAATGGAGCTAAGGCAGGTGGAACTGGCCCCTGACCATTATTTGTTTACAGGAAATTTGTTTTTCATTGTGCCTTTTGCTGCGGCAGCTCGGTTAAACAGCCAATATCTTATCAAAATTGTATCAAAGCAGTTGAGCAGCTCTATCATGCTGTCTTTTTTATTAAGCATACATCACCCTCTCGCTGTCTCTCCTTCCCTCTCTCTCTCTACTCGGTGAAGTCCGTTCTAGTCTATTAAGTTGAAAGACTTGTTTGAAAGTCTAAGCGATTTATTTCTCCATTACTGCAACACAACACTTGACCTAAGTGAAAGCTTTAAGTAAGAATATAGGCCAGTCAGTGAGTGTTGTAAGTGTATTCCATTGATAATGGTGAAAGGCATTTAGTATTGATTTTTTACAGCAAAACAAATACTTCACAGCCAGTTGATTCTTTATGGTTTTACTCGCGGCATAGTTTTACCTCTGCTACACTAAAGCCATTGGTTTCACATGTAATTCTGCGGAGTTGTGTGAAGAATTAATAAAAGCAAAGTTCAGTTTTTACTTGAGGTTTTGAAGTCCTGTTTTAACAGTGCAGCTCGAGTGCCAGCGGCTGTATTTCTCCAGAACACGCTCATTACATTTACTATGACATGTGACCTTTTCCTCTGGTAAATGTAACACAGACCACAGGGCAGAATGGGGAAAACAGGATCGCACATTGTGTGCACCAGTGAGAAATTGAGAGAAATTGCCAGAAAGTGCCAGTATTGTTTTTCTTTCTCTTGCATTTGGGATTTATCAGCAGCCAAAACACACACTTGCTCAAGAACAGAGAAAACACTTTTATGCAAACCACCACGACGCAGGTATACACTAGTGCACACACAGCGACACACACTCCTCCACCCTTCTCCCCACATCCTGAGGGGAGAGGTCAGGTTAAGTGCTGCGTGGGGCAGTAGGCCTGCTTTTCCTCTCGGCTGGCACCCTGCCCACGTCAACAGTCCCTCTCTTCAAAAGCCGCTAATGCAGCGTTGACAGTGTCCTGACAATGAGTTACTATCTGCCAGCCGCGGCCCTTGTCCGACTGCCGGTCCCACTGAAAAACAGATCTGTGGCGAGAGCAAAGGTTAATCTGGCAGCGAGGCTCCGCTGGCGACTGCCTCCACCGCCATGTGTGACTGAGAATAGGCTGGGAGGAATTAACACTACTGCCTCAGGGAGTGTTGATAGAGGTGTGTGTGTGTCTCTGTGTGTGTGTGTCTGTCTGCCGTGTCTGTGCTTGTGTGTTGTGTTGATGATGGTGAGTGAGGAAGGGGGTTAGATGATGAGGTTTGAGGAGGAGGTTTTGTGTTCACAATCCATTATCTTCAGGAAGGAATCGCGCTGGATAAAGGTTGTGTCATTCCATTTCAAAGATGTAAGACAAATACCAGCAGCAGAGCGTGTAAACATCGCAGTGAGAGTATGCGCGCCATCTCCCTTTTGTCCGTTTTATCAATCGCTCTGTCAGCTTGTCTCTCTCTATTGTTTTTTTTAACCTACCTCTGTTTTTTTTTACATCCCTCTTGTCTGCCATTGTGGCACAATTGAAAAGCATAACGCAACCAAAAGGTTCCTGCAGCCTGCCAGTTCGCCACCTAAGAATATCCTGAAGTGTTTGCATATAGTTATGTCTACACTGACTGAGTCTGTGAAGGTCAACTTGGTTCATGGCCTCCTGAGGAGAGAGCATTTAAACGGGTCTCCCTACCGCCGTGCCAGCTGTCTGTTTCTAGTCCAAACAGCTCTGTTGGCTAAGCCCCTGTTGCCACATCATGGCCTCCCACCTTTTGGCAACACACAAACTGTTAAAAGCTTACCATTATTGGCGTGTGCTACCCGTACCTTAACTGGCAAGGTTTTTCCCTCCTAAATGGACTTGAGAGTGAGAGTTGACATTTCCTTTCACTCATCATCATCATCATCGCAGGTGTCAAACGGAGCATGTTGTTTTGAAGCGACAGAGATAATAAATCGAATTCCTCACCTCAGATTTTTTTCCCCAGATTAGCATATTTGTAGTAGCAATAAGCCACGCATCAGCAGTTGGGGATCTTTCCAAGGATTTGTGGCTTATGAATGACACAGAAGAAAATACCCAATTTTGTGGATTTTCTCCAGATTATCTTTGTGCAGAGAAAGTGGAAATTGAAGGATAAATAAGAAAAGAAAAAAGAAAGCTTCAAGGTGTGCCGGCGCTGGCTCATCACAGTCAATTAGCTATGTGAGGCATCTCCTGGAGATATTTCACTTCAGGTTAATGCCTCTCCTGTCATCAACCAGTGTGTGTGCATAGAAGCATCTCAGCTGTGTGGTATTTTTGTGTGTGCGGGTGTATGTGTGTGGGTAGCCTGTGCACACGAAATACCTGCATATCGCCCTCCTCATGAAACGGGCTGGAGTGCTTGTTTTCCCACTCGCAGTGGGTGTGCATTTCTTTATCTGCTTTGCCTGTCGTGTTGACTGATGGGTAATATGCTAAATGGGGCCTGTGTTTACCTCACCTGTGGCACCAGCAGGCCTCTGTGTGTGCTGGGCTGTGACAGGGAGCACTAATAATGCTTTAACTGCTCTGTCAAACTTCAGTCACATTGACACCAGCGCCGGTGTAGCGCACTGTCCTGCTGGCAGAGGTGCTGTCGCCGGACAGATGTAAGTGTCCCAGTAGTTACATGGCAAACATTGACTACGCGCTGGAGGTCAGGTAAATGGGCTGTGCAGTACAGATGTGCGTTTGAGTGCGTATCTGTATTCATGTGTCTATGTATGCAAAATACTCAATGTATTTGCATATGTGCGAGTGTGCCCCCCCCCAACCCCTCCATTTAAATGTGCGTCTCCATAGCAGGGTTAGTGGAGCAGTGAGGCCTTGCAGTGAGTCTCTCTACGGGAGTTTGTGATTTACGAACCCAGTGCGAGCACTTCTCCCATCCTCCTGCATAACGTCCCCATTAGAGACCGCAGACACTGTGGCTCTGTTCATCATGTAACTTCAGCACACCTGGAGAGAGAGAGATAGAGAGAGAGAGAGAAGAGGGAGAGGGATATAGATAGAAGCAGTAAGGAAAGGAGGACTAAAGAAGGAGGAGATAGCACAGTGCATTATCTCTCCATCAATTTATTGCCCTGTGCCTTTACAGAGACCATGACCAGCTGCATCTGTGTACAGCAGAGCAGGGAAAAAGCAGGATGGGGATACAAAAGGCAGGGGATTACTCATATTCTACCACAGCCAGCCACAGCCACCACAGCAGCAGCCACAGGTCTTGCCAAAGATAGCGACTTACCTGCCTCGTTCCTTCATCTCCTCTGGCTCTTGCTGTTTTATTTATTTTTTTCCTCTTTCTTTTCTACCCGTACCTGTGTTTGTTTTGGTCTGTCAGCTTCATTATGTGGAGCGAGCTGTCTGGAGACACACAGGCTAACAACACCCCTGGGGAGGAGGAAAGAGGAGTGGTAGTGTGTGAAAACTCTCCGGGAGTCATTCCAACACCCATCTACATTAATAACGGCACCGCCGCAGATAACAAACACTTCATGAAACGGTAGTCATATTTGCTTAGCATACACTTAAAGACTGAGCAAAAGCGTTTTGTTGGAATGTGCTGTGCATACTGGCAAACATTTGGAAAATTGCCTTTTATAATAGTGAGTGAAATCTATGTTCTTGCCACCGTAGCACACAGTGTTTTGCGCTTTATCGTATTTGTGAAACTGCTGTATGTACTGAGCTTATGACTAAAGGTACATTATGTTTTGTTTTTCAATCGCTCATGAGTATTATGGCATACATGTACTGCAGATATGTGGACCTATTTTCCTCAAACAATATCGCTGAAAACTGATATCGCCATGACGCATTAGGGTTTTTGAAACTCGAGCTACTGTGGGGAAAAAAAAAAAGATTCAGTATGTATGTTTGAATTCAACATTCACTGTGTAAAAGCCTAACAAGCCATGCCTTATACTTCAGTAGGGCCTTTTAAAATGTACTGACACTCTGATCTGTTGCATGCCTTGGTGCATAAATTAGGCTATTTTCGTTCTCTCTCTCATTATTTTCATTCATCGATAATTTTCCCGAATATTCGATTAGTTGTTTGGTCTATAAAGTGTCAGAAAATGGTGAAAAATGTTGATCAGTCCCAAAGTGTAAGATGACATTCTCAAATGTCTTGTTTTGTCAACAACTCAAATATATTCAGTTTACTGTAGAGGAGTAAAAAACAGAAAATATTCATATTTGAGGAGCTGAAATCAGAGAATGTTTATTTTTTTCATAAAATTACTGAAACTGAAATAGTTGCCGATTAATTTAATAGTTGACAACTAATCGTTTAAACAGTTACCAGCTGGAGCTTTATTCTCTTTACTAATGCAATATGGAGAAAACTATTGAGCAGATAGTTGTGGCACCAAATCAGCCTTTAGGATTTAATGCCATAGACGAGAAAATCGTGGCTAAATTGGGCGGCAGTCGAGGCACCGCTAATAATGACCGCTGTGTGTGTTGTTAATTTGTAAATTTGTTGTAAATCGTTAATTGAACATATTACAATGACAGCCCTGCCTTATCACTTATTCATTTTAAATGCCTTGCTTTGTAAAGTAGTGATCATTGTCATAGAGTAAAAACCTTTTTAAAAGAAACCGTATGCAGGATCTGGTGGCCTCCAGTGGTGAGTTTGCAGATTACAACTTCTCCAGTGTGCCAGATGTGTTGGAGAGCTGCGGTGGCCAATGTGAAAATGTGAGTGACCCTCTTTAGAGCCAGTTGTTGGAAGCGAAGCGTAGGCCGTCTGGAGCAGAGCGTATGATGGAAGTGAGTGGTGAAGGGAGAGAGAGAGGGTGGCGGCGATGGGATTTTTTTTAGTATTTTTCATTTACAGACTTATGTAAGGAACAGTAGCTTCCATATGACATTGCAGACGTGGAGAGGACCTGTTCCCTTTTTAGATATAGATGACTCATTCTAAGCTAATGAAAATGCACCGATTCTTACTTTCAGTTGATTATACACTAAAGAAAAATACTTATTAATATTATATTTTATTATTGCCAAAAATCCCCTTAAATGTTACATACTTGTCCTTTAAGTCAGCTTGCCTGGGAGAAAGTGTGGCCCACTCATTTATGTGGATAGCAGTGTAAGGTTTTAGTGCCTCCTACCTCAGAGTTTTTTTTTTCAACCTTTTCTATTGCATGGAACATGAATTATTATCATTGTTGGCATAACAATGGTGAAATTTATGTAAAATGTGTGTGTGAGAGAGCAAAAAAAAAAACGGTCAAAGATATTAATATTTGCCAAAAAATCAAGGACTGTGTCTCCTTTGTATTCGTATTTGATTGAAGTGGCACGCTTAAAGCAAATCTTGTGCCAAAGAGTCGCTGAACCCCATGAGCTGAGTGTTAATTTCTTTTTGGGAATGAGACTAAGCCTTTCTGCTCTGCTCAACTTTTGTAATGAAACCTCCTCGGCTCTTTTTCCTATCTGTCACTCTGGCTCGCCTCTCCAACACAATGCAGGTCGATGGCAGAGATGACTGGAACACCTGCAGTCATCATTGCTTCTCTGGATCAATATGCTGCCGCTTGTGTATCCGGCTTTTTTTTAATGTTTCAGTGCACAATTTACATGAGGACAGGATGATAGAGTTGTGTAACTGCGATTGTCTAAATGTTTTAGCACACAGAAGTACAGTAAATTTCAGTTTTGCCCTCCAAGCAGCTTCAAACAGATGCTATACACTATATTCACTTTCTTTCTCCTACACAACACACCCAAAGGTGCGCTTACTCCCTCCAACGCAAACACTGTTGCAATTTCATCTAAAATACAGCAGGTCCTGGCGGGTTGCTGCTCTCTCCAAACACCTGCAAACCACTTGTATCTCCCATCAGAGCTATTTACACTAGCAGCACATACTCACACCCACACAGGACAGACACCTGCATCTATTCTAACCCAGTGACATACAACTGGAGAAATAATTTACCAGCTCCGAGCAGCTTTTACAGCTGTGTTGGCTGCTTGTATTTGTTCGTGTGTGTGTCTCTGCAAAGTGAGCAGTGAGCGAGTGTTTGCTGCCACTGCTCCTTGCGCGTGGAGTAAAGGAACAGCTTGAAGTGGGTCGGCGGCGCTACATATTTAACGAGGCGTCTCAGCTCTTTAGCTTCACCGCTGTAGCAGCGAGCAGAGTGTCGCACTTTGACTTCTGGAGCACACCTCACGTTGCACCAGCAAACAGCCTCATCTGGCGGGGCTGTCGAGTGCAGCGCTGCCTGGGAGCTCTCTGCTTTCCTTTGGCTGGCAGAGCTTTTACTAAGAGGGTACCCCACAGGCTGTCTTACCACATTCCAAGAGCTCGCCCTCTGATCCACCTATGTTGTCTCCGTTACAATCACCAGAAGGATTTGGAGATCCGAAAGGGCGGGTTAAAAAAAATGACGCCTAAAAGATGACAGCTAGTACTGGCACCGCTACTGTCAAGAGGGAGCAGAGAGGGCCAGAGGGATGGCTGATGTTTGTGCTCCCCCACTAGTGTCACTGGACAGCTGTGACATTTGGGGCTGCGTTCCGGGCCAGAGCTTAAGCACCCGGGCATCATGGATGCCAAATCAGATGAGGTCAGATACAGTGTTTGCATGCATTTGTGTGGGTGGTGAGTGGCACGAGTTCAAAATTATCAACACTCTCCCTGTGGCAAAACAGACTGAATGTAAAGTGTGTGAAATGACATTTGCTCTCCCAGAAGAGTTCAGCGTTTCACCGAGCTGTGGCTTAGCATTCAGAGTGGCTCGGAGGAAGAAGAGAGATAAAGAGGCTGATTAAAAAGAGGAAACAAAGGAAAAGAGTGGGCAGGTTGATGGTGGAAATAAAAAAAACAGCAGCATCAAATGGAGGGACATCAAACACAAACTCCTCCCGGAAACTAAAAGGATCAGCCTTTTCCCTCTTTTTACGGTCTCCATTGCCCGACTCTAAAGAAGCACTGAAAAGCACAGAGAGGGCATGCACTGTTTTCCACTGCAGGATGAGAGACCTCCAGATAAACATACTCAAAAAGGTCTGTCTCACACATACTCCCTGGAGGTAAAAATTATCTCTTTCCTTCTTTCTCTCCTGATTCTCAATGCAGAGCTTCACCCGCCTCTGTCAGCCTCGTGCTATAAGGTCAAGATCCTCTGCTGAAAGTTTTTCTTTTAGCCTCAGGACTGTTTTCTATCTGCTATTCCCCCACTGCTGAATGCACAGACTGCAGCGAAGCCCCGAAGGAAAAACAAAGCCCATCTCCAAAAATATATAGACTTCCCCAGGCATGTGAGCATATGCTGCAAGAAGGTGGATTTAGTGTGTGCTTTTAATGGAAAGCACTGTGTTTGCTTCGAGGCACTGGAGAGGCCACAGGCATTTTTTATGGAGATAGATGGCGAGGAATGAAGGGGGGCGAACGAGAGGTGATCTCAACCTGAGAATGTCTGTGGTCGCCAATAGTTTAGTCAGACTCTTGGGATGTATTCTCCCCTTATGTATGTGTGGTGTTGATGTGTGGTGGAGCTGCACTAACGAGATCCCAGAAGAACACCTCATTCGCGGTTAAGGGAGTGAGATCACACAGTGCATTTCCTCTCATTCGCACCGGCTTAGCCAGCACTGTCCCCGTGGTGAAGAGCACGCTGCTGGGGAATACCAAACTGAGGCATCAATTACCTGGATCTCACTACATCGGTCAAGGGAGAGCAGCAGCTAAATTGAAAAACACTTTCCCAATCGCGTGTTGGCATAATGTGCTGACGAACACACACACGCGCTTACACTCGTGGAAAACAATCAGCGATCCGTCCCGGTGGCACCCTGTCTCGACAGGGTACAGTAACCACCACTCGCTGCTGAGACTCCCTCTCGGTGAGAAATAGAAGCGCGTCATATGATTGACTCACTCACACTTCCATATGACTGTTAAATCGTCTTATATGCACAGTCAATTCAGGCTTAGTGCCTTTTCCCGAGCCCCATGGGTGCGGGTGATAATTTGACTTTTATTGAAATTCAGCTCCAGTGGGTTCAAGGTGGTTGAAGGTTGTTCTTTTACTGCCACAGATGAGATGGAGGGAGAGCATGGCATCAAACCCTTAAGGCTCTATCACTCTCACTCTCTCTCTCTCTGCCTCTCTCTCCTGTGCTCTCTCGTCTCTTTTCCTCTCTGCCGGTGGGCGAATTATTCAGGACGTACAAGGCAATTCTGTGGTGCATCCAAACATGGTTAACAACAGCGTTTAATGAGATTGGATGTATAGCTAGCTGGTGTTTTCCTCTATGCCTTGAACGCAGCATTTATTACTTTCCAGTGCTGCAATACCTTATTTCTAGGGAGAAACACTAACAACAGTACAGAGGCTAATACGTATTAAAGGGAAAGTTTGGGTGTTCTGGCATGCTCCCAGTTTGGACAAACAGACAGTACGGAAATAAAGCAAAACATAGAAAAAAAATCAATTTAAATATATAGTATATTTAGATTATTTTTACCAGTTTACCTCACTGTGAAACGGTTATACACTCTATGTTTCTGTCAGGGAATGGAAGCTGTTTTCTAGGCTCTCGCCAAAGCAACCAGTCTCCATTGGGGGAAAAAAAACAGTAATTTTCCCTCAGAGAACACAGGAGTTGCTGGTCTATCACTGCTCCCATGTTCTGCGAGGTAAAATGACTTCCTAAAATGTTTTTCCGATGGAGGCTGGTGGCTTGGCGAGAGTATTGAACGGCTTCAATTCCCTGTCGGAAAGAGCTCTCTGACAGTGAGGTAAAGTGGTAAAAATATTCTAAATGTAAGCTTAAACTGATATTGATATATTTTTTTTTTTTAAATATGAAGGCCTTTCTTTTAGGTGGCTAAAATACATTCTGCTACTGGCCCCGTCCACAGCACTACGTTGCTGTCCTGTGTGTAACTCCATCCATCCGTCATCCACTGTAGGTAATACACTGACTATAGATGATTTTGATTCAGACTCTGAAGAAGGTGATGACGGAGGTGTAGCTGCTGGGCTCTGCTGTGTTTAATGGTTGTTGTGTGTGCATGCATGTAACGTGTTTTTCTGTGCTTGCACATGTTCTTTTATCCCTTTATGCATTTCCTTTTTCCTGCTTTTAGCGTGATGTTCGTGTCTGTGCTAGGGTGAAACCGTTTTGTTCCCATGTTTTACAGTTCATAAATATTGCAGGTGCCGCTCAAGAGCAGAGTGTGTCTTTTGTACATTCAGGCAGCAGGATAGAAATGGGGTCAGGTGGTTTCTAAGAAATGATGCGACTCCTGTGCACAGCTAAGGTTAGATCCATTTCTGGATAAGATGATGCAGGGCGCTGCCATACGATGCCCTCTCCATCGCCAGCATCTCTCCGATTACTCCGTCCGTATCCTCTTCGGCATCTCTCCTCATATGAACTGCAGACCTTCTTCCTTCGCTTTCTCTTTTTCTTTATCTCTCTGTCTTTCTCAGTAGGTTTCTCTCTGCCCTCCATGCTGGCTCCACATATTATGGGTTGGTTATCTCAGTTCAAGTGTGTGACAGAAAAGGACAGTTGGTTCTATCTATTTCTCTGCCCTTCTAACCCCCAGTTGCAATAAAATGCAGCCGGGTGAGTCACACTGAGATGCCATCAGAGACACTGCACATATCTGACATTTACTTTATTGATTCCTTTATTTCTCTCTATTTTCGTACTTAGTGTTGTGATTCCTCCCCCCACCATACTCCCGCACATACGCACATTGCTAATGACGATCCTTCCTGTCCTAATCAGAGTGAAAACTGCAGTGGGAGGTAATTGAGGGACATCATTTTGTTCACTCAGCATTATTTCCTGGCCTGCTTGAAAAACAAAGATGCTTTAACTCACCCTGCCCGCGTGGCCCATTAGTTATAGCTTATACTTCTAAATGTCAGCCTCACACAATCCCAGTGTGGCCCAGACACAGCTCTTCCCCGTCTGTCTGCTTGTGTCTCCAGCCAGCAGAAGTGATGAACTTCTAACTTTCACATGTGAAGTTTAGAAATGTCAAAGCTATAGTGGATAGACTTTCATTGTAAAGCCATTCTCCTTATGGGAAAAGGTTAAATTGCATTGCCATTTTTTTCCCCACCATGCTAGCTCTCCAACATAAACAGAGTTTGGTACTAATTTTCTCCATTCTCCATTTTGGGAGCAGGGGAGCGTTTTTTGGCTCAGTTGTGCTGTAAAGCGATACTCCTCGGGCCCTCATGGTTCACGTCAGCCACTCCGCACTTTTAATTTGGGAGCATTGATCGTGGAATTCTTTTAGTTGTGTCATTAAAGTGATCAAATTTCTGCTTTTATTGGAAAGAAAAGGGGGAGTGGGAGGAGTGGGAGTTACAGGGAGAATGAATGACAGTGGGTGGGTGTGGCTGAGTGATTGGGAAGCCAGCCAGAGCCTTGTTCCACAGCCAGTGAACCGTTGGGGAGTAGTCTCCCCCTCCCTGAATTCTGTTTTGTAAGGTGAGGAGCCTGATAAGAGTTGTAATTACCTCATTTTACTGCAGCAAATTGCCAGGTTTCTTAAAAGCAGTCAGACTGGCCGAGGTAATATCAGCAGTAATGAGTATTGTGATGGCTGTGGGAGGCTAGCGCTGCTTCCATCTGGATTATTGCTCGGTCACCGTTGCTGGTCTGCAAACCTTAGCAGATCCTGGGCTCATTACTTTGTGGTATAAATGGTTTAATATTGAGTTTCTCTGCACTACGTGTTTGGCAACTGATAAGTGTGTATGTAAGCATTAACCTTGCATAGTAAGATACTCAATTGCGAAACACTTTTTTTTTTCTAATGTTCACATATTTCCATTGAAGAAGACATTTTATTGTATCCAGAAAAGATAAATGAGATATTTTTTTAAGTTTTAAAGCTAGCATGAAGATATTAGCTTAACTAAACCTAAGGAATCCATTACTACCAAGCATGTTATACTAGCTTGTCAGAGGCTAACTAATGCTCCAAACTTTATGCCGATTTTGGCCAGTCCATTTTAAAGGGGTCCCTGGACCTCTGACCTTAAGATATGTTAATAAGAACAGGTCCTCTTGGTACCCGCCAGTCTCCCCTTTACATGTCAACTTTATATAATCACATGCAGTTTTGGACAAGTCATAGTCAAGTCAGCACACTGACACACTGACGGCTGTTGTTAATTGATTTCTAGTCATAAATATGTATATATACATTTGCATAAAATAATCGGACAATACTTGACAATTTTTCGTTCCTACATTTTGAACGGAGAAAACATTTGTAATTAATTGCTGGAATACTGGAATTGACTGACAAACCTAGTTTTTTTAAAGGAACAGTCTGTAGCATTTCGGGGCTCTGCTGGCAGAAATGAAAAATAATATTAATAAGTATGTTTTCTTTGGTGCAGTCACCTGAAAATAAGAGTCGTACAATGATTGTAGTTCTCCTGTATGCTTGGCACATGGGAGAGGTTGCAATCTGCAGCCTCACCACTAGATGCTGCCAGATGTTACACATTGTACTTTTAAAATATTTTCTAAAATAAGAAGTAAAAATCTTTTTTTTTTTCCAGGAGCTGCATGTCAGTGTGTGTAATCATAATTCCTGTGGGTGTGTCTGTCATATACAGCCTATGTACCTACACACACCATGTTGTCTATTTTCCTTTCTAAAAGGATAGTGAGGTGCATTATCTTCACTGTAGGGGAGTGAGGGAAAGCAACAGATAAATGTTACCTTTTGATTGGTCCCTGTGAGAATCCATTAAACGACGAGCAGAATTCCCTAAGCGGTGTCATCACCGCGAGACTCACTCCGAAGATCCAAATGAGGGGCGATCATATTTCTGCTGCGTGCGTCAGTAGCAGAGGGAAACCGAGACATTTGAAATGGCATATCCTTTGTCAGAACGCTGAACGCTGCGTTTCACCAGTTAATGTTGATATAATTTAACCTTTTCATGGAAATGTTAATATCCCCCACTGTTTGGCCTGAAATTGATACACATGTTGTGAAATATTTTGGAGATTTGCTCTGCTTACATTACATACATGATCTGGCTCCTCCATTATGTGGTTTAGCTTCGTACCCACGTTTGCTCCTTACCACCCTCTTATTTTGTGTAGAGGAGGATTAATTCGGAAATCTTTTGCACTTACACCAAAAGTAATTGGGTTGTTTGTTTTAATTGACCCATAGGATGAGACTAATTCTTGTTTAGATTCTTCCTATCTGTCTCTGGTAATGGTGGAAAAGCATTGGTTTCCTTTCCTTTACATCCAGTCAGCTAGAAAATTACTTTTCATTTGCAAGCATTAGAAGAAGAGATAGGAAGTACATATTTTTGCAGCTGAGAGTTTTTGTGTGTATGTGTGTTGAGTCCCTTGATTGGAAGAGTTCTTTGGCAATAAGCACAGGTCAGTGGGTCACACCAGAGACCCCTGTGTAAAGCCTGGACATCCTCAGCTCAGTCTTGCCTATGAAGTGTGTGTGTGTGTGTGTGTGTGTGTGTGTGTGTGTGTGTGTGTGTGTGTGTGTGTGTGTGTGTGTTTTGGGTGTGTCCCTTCTCCTCCTTATCCTGCATAGGGCCCATACAGGAATAGAACTCAACCCCCCTCCTGTAGCCTGTCATTAACAGGAGATGGAGAGAAAAAGAGAGATAAGGGGAAGGAGTGGAAGCGAAAAGGCAAAGAAGAGACAGGGGTGGAAGGGAAGAAGATGAAAGACAGGGGTAAATGGAAGAAAGGCACGGAGAAGAGGAGGAGAAAGGATGCAGTGGGATTAAGGGGCGAAAAGCTGTGTGGGAGAGGAAAGGGGGAGGAGAAGAAGGTGGAGGTAAAGAGAGAGAGAGAGCGATAGAGAGCGAGGGGTGGGTGGTGGGGTTATGATGAATTAAAGATGACACTCTCCGGCAGCATGGTTTCTAAAGATCACTCTGTCTGCTAATGTAATGTTAATGAATGCAAATGATGTGCCTAACCTCTCTCCCCCTGACCAGGAGAGAGAGCGAGGGAGAAGGAGAGAGGGAGAGGTGTGAAGTGGGGGGGTTATGTATGTATAAATGTACTGTTTCTGTCACAGGCCTGGAGCTGAATGAGTGACTGACCACGCAGATGCGATTAGACGTGAGTCCGTTGTCAGCAGCAGCCTCAGGGGTGTGCATTGACTGTGTACCTGTCTGCCTCAGGGGGGGCTGTTGTGTTTCCGTGCTTCCACAGCAACTCTATTACAAACCGGCAACAGCGTGGAAAGAGAGCGCGGCTGCTCACCGAATGCCGCAAGGTTGAATCTTAAGTTTTATGCGACGTGGCAGCCCAGATGTGTAAGGCCAAAAGAATGTCACCTTGCTGTGATGATCGGATAATTTCATCAGGTTCGGCTGATACTGCATGTATAATAATCTTCTTCCTAACATCTGCTGCTGCTCACACTTTGGCTTCTGTGTAAGCTCCCCTCTTCTGTATCTCCTCTCATCTCTCTTGGCTTCGCCTCTTGTCCCCGAGACCTGGTCTTCTTTCATGCTGAAAATTTTATTTTCACTCAGCCAGAGCGAGAGTGTCTGTGAGCCCAGAACGATGTTAATACATTGTGTGTGTGTGTGTGTGTGTGTGTGTGTGTGTGTGTGTGTGTGTGTGTGTGTGATCTGTGATTTGCGAGCCTGTTCATTTATTCTGTCTGTGGCTCACCCATGCGGGACTTGTGTATCCCATCGCTCCCCGCTAATGTCTCAGAGGATGGCAGATTATTTTCTGTTCAATTTTCAAATCAGCCACATTGTCATCGCTGTCTTCGGGGAGACGTAGAAGTAACATATTTCTTCTGATGTATTTCCGTTGACTCTCTCTGTATCTTCTATTTAAAGCAAAAAACCCTTCAGTATGAGTGACACAGCTTTAGTGTGGTGCAGATTAGAAAAGTCTCACATCTGTGTTCGCAAGGATTGTCTTCTCTGTTGAACACAGAGACTCAATCAAAGACATCACTCTCTTTCATATATATATATATATATATATATATATATATATATATATATATATATATATATATTTTTATTTTTTTTTTAATTTATTTATTTATTTTTTCATTTATTTATTTTTTTTCTCACCTGGAGCAGTGCTGTGCCATAAACCCAGTCACAGTTTTCAGATCAGTCCAGTGCACTTGACCATGTTGAGCTGGTCCTCTGTCGTCCAATAAACAATCTTTTTTTGTGTGATTTCCCAGGGTGCAGTGAGTGAACAGTGTCTGTCTGTGTGACAAACCTTCCACACGATTTGTTCAGAAAATACTGTCAAAAATGTTCCCTTTTTATTCGTAAATCCCCTGAGTGGACGGCTGATTAGTTTGGGAGACGCAGCAGCCTTTACTCTTGTTTGTTTGTCACTTTGTTTTCAGCCCCATATTAAGATGCCAGGCTCAGCGGGCTGCCATGGGGCTTCATCATTGTTAAGTGCTCATTTCAATCCCGCTGATTTCTCCTCTTGGTTTTTCATCTCTGTCTGTCTATTCCCTTCGATATCTCCCTCTCCTTTGTCCTCCCATCTTGATTCCGTTTCTGAGAAAAAAGATAAACCCCCTCTTAAATAATGTCGTTCAAGGCCCTCGGATCTTATTTCAGTTTGTTGCTACAATCACAAAAAGAAGTCCCTCTCAGGCCAGCATCCAGCATCTGGACATGATTGTCTCATTGAATTACAAAGTGTACTAGCATCCTTGAACAGGAGGAGAGGGGAGGGGTTAAAGGATAGATGAATGGAAAAGATGTGTTATGGGGTGGGAAGGGAAATCCGCAGAGAATTGTCTGCCATATTGACTAAAGGAGCCAGGGAGCTTCAGAGAGGCGCTTCAGCACATGTTCTATCGACCAGCAGCCATACAATCATACAGACATGGCCACAAAGGAGGGGAATTACACAGACATGTTGCCACTCTGACTTGCAAACTGTAGAATTAAAGTCGTACATAAAGGCTCAAAGAGGGCGGAGAGATTGGCCGATCCATTCCTGCTGCATTTTCTTTTCTGAATTCTCTTTTCTTTTGAGGCTCTTTGAGCAATATGCAATCACACGTGGCTATGTGATGTATCATGCGACTGCTTGCTGACGTGTAATTGTGTGAAGAGGGCTGCCTTATCGATCTGCAGCGCAAGGCCCCATCAATGTTTAATGCAGTCTTTCTCGCTATTTCATTTCTCTCCCTCCCTCTGCCTGTATCTGTGGAAACAGCCTACCATGTGGTATTGATCTACCACTTGCTGCTAATGAGAAGGAGCTGTGCTTTCTGGCTTTGGGAGCTGTAGGCCCTCGGTTTTGGCTCGGCTTGCGACTTCTGGGTTTTCACTGTAGTACGCTGGTAGTATATCAGCTTGAATGAGCCTTACACAATGAGCCAACCTGCATCCGTTGTATGTTTTAGAGTAAGTAATATTCTATGATGTAGTCACAATACACCCCCCCCACGGCCTCGCGGCTCTTTGAATCCATTCAAGGCAAGCTACCCTGACACCTACAAGCTATTGTTTTCCAATTGATTTATGACACAGTTAACATTAAGCTCTCTATGTTAATAATTTTCCCACAGACTGAACTGCTAGTGAACCTGGCTGTGTTTAATTTATTGGAGCTCGCAGGTGGAGCTGACATCGCAGAATATGAATGCAGGAGAAAACACTCTGGGCTAGCCTCCAAACACGAGGGACTACAGCTAGCTGTTGTCTTCCCTTGTCTTCCAGATGACTTGGTGAAAACGGAAAAGGAGAGAGTAAGGGGGACATGAGGTCAGATATAACTGCGATCAGAATCAGGGAGCCATGGAAAAGGAGGACTAACTGTTTTTACGAGGGTTTTATGGTCTAAGCTGAGGAGTAACCTGGCGTTAAACTACTGGAACTCATACAGGGAGGAGAGATGAATCGGAGCTGCTTAAAATGCAAATCCACAGTTACAACAAGCATGCATTTGATCCCAAAATGTATGCATATTAATTTGTATCTGTAGCTGAAAGATGTTCTTATTAGGGCTGACAAATTTAACGCGATAATAACACAAATTCATTTTAACACCACAATTTGTTTTAACGCATTAACGCAACTTGCGATTTTTTTAGGTTGTAGTGAGCTCAGTTTTAAAGCTAGAGAGAAGATACTGATATCATATGAAACTAGAAAACCTAATGAATCCATTGATCGCTAAATTGGAGTGAGGAAAAACTGTCATGGCCATTTTCACAGGGATCCCTTCACCTGCGACCCCAAAATAGGGGTTGGGTAACAGCTGTTGTTGCCTGCAGTTTGCCACGTTATGATTTGAACATATTTTTTATGCTAAATACAGCACCTATGAGGGTTTCTGGACACTATTTGCCATTGTTTTGTGCTGTTAAATGATTTCTAATAATATATGTATTAGGGATGTTAATTTTTGAAAAAAATGCTCTTAACTGATAACCAACCCTTGTTAACTTGGTTAAGTGGTTAATGTCAGTTATCAGTTAAATGGTTGATTATTCGTGGAGCTAATGACAAGCATGCACAATTTCCCAGTTACACTGCTGATAACATCTGAATAATGCAGGTTGTTGCGGTGAAATACAGTCAGATATAATGAGATAATAGTGTCTGTTTATGTAGCCTTAGTTATATCTGAGTCATGTTGGTGTCAGTGTAACTGAAACTTGTTTTAGTAGCTGATTTGCGAATGTAGCATTACTCGCCCGTATGAGTTGATGTTTTTACCTGTACGTTTACATAAACAAGGTTAGATAACGTAGAAAGTCACAGAGCTAACTTGAATATGATAACGAGCTTGTTTGTCGATCCATAATTGATTGGCTTTAACGTTATTTCTTACATGTCACTTACCAGGCTGGTCCTCCAGTCTGAGTCTGTCCTGAAGCAGCTCTGACTCTGGTTGACTGAGAGTTGCAGGACATTGTTGTTAGTGACTTTAGATGTAATTCCTTCATTTAGCTTTTATTTGAATCATTGAGGACATGTCCTCATTTTCAATTACGAAAACAGACAGACACAAGTAGAACTTGGTTAAATAGAGTGACATAAAAGAGCAGAATAAAAAAAATGAGCTACAGGGCAAACAACAGCATTGTTTTACATTTTGTGTCTTTTGAAGAAAAGGCTGCTTTTTCAGTCATATATTTTCATCATTCAAGTTTTCTTAAAATTATTGTTATAATATTGTACCATATCGTATTGAGATCATGAACTGAGTGTATATAGTGTGTGTGTGTGTGTATATATATATATATATATATATATATATATATATATATATATATATATATATATATATATATATATATTATATTATATTAGTTCCTCCGAAACCTACTTCTTTCATAAGCTTAGGTCACAGGATGATTTCTAATTTTTGTTGTAAACCAAAATGTGCCTCTTGTAATTTTGAAAGTGTCGGCTTCTCTAATTAATGTGGGCTACAGCTTGTTTTAAAATGAAACTCTCCAAATCCACTTATGATTAAATGGATGAATGGTCTCGATAACAGCTCATTTAAAACTCACACACATACACAAGGGACATTTTTTCCAAATCCCCAGTGCCATTGGACAGGTGTGCGATCCCCACCCTGTTGCTAATAACCACTCAGCATACTCCATTTACTCATCTGCTACTCTGGTATTCTGCTAATGGTAGACATTAGGTCACGTGACATCCACCCCTCCCGAGGGCCTTTGACCTTTTTTTTTTGTCTCCTACCCTCGCCATCTTGCCGCCCCCCCTCCTCTCCTTTTAAAAGGAAATAGAAAATGGCCTACCAAGTGCCTGTGTGATTTGACTAAAGCTTCTGTGATTTCCCCTGAGAAAGGCTTGGCAGTCCCCACAACGCTGGCTGGCGCTGAGGGCTGTTTCATGCTCCTATCTCCCCAGCTGACAGCAAGTCGTGCAGGCAGGCAGGCTGGAGCTGGCTGGCTGGCTGTGGAAACGAGACAAGGCTAGGCTGATCTTAGGGAAATTGAAATACTCTGATGGAAGCCGGGTGTGAACAAGCCTGTCACTGTAGGTGTACACAGAAAATTGCTCTCTGAGTTGGCTGCTGAATGTGTGTGTGTGCAGCATGTGTGTTAATGTGTATCTGTGTGAGTGTTTGTGTGTGTGTGTAGCCGAATTACCTGGGCTAATTGGTTTCATGTCTGAGGACAGTATCTCCCAGTAAGTGGAGATTGAGAATGAAAGGCTTCTTTCTTTCCTACTGGTGGCTTGTCACTCATCCTCTGTGTACTTGTTTTTTTACCAAGACCACTTGAACCGCAGAAGACGGCGGGCTTTGAGTGCGCCATCATTTGAAATGATTTCTAAATCACCTGCAAGTTCAGTCAGATTCCAAATAAGCAGCAGCTGCGGGTGTGTGCTTCCTGCGGAGGAGCAGGTAAAGGGAGGGCGCTGAAGCTCTTCGTGAACGAGGAAGGCGTCTGACGGGTTGTGTCTTTGCATTCAATCAGAGTGAGATTTCTCCCTTATCGACAACGCGTGTGGGCGTCGCTAGCCAACCGTTTGCTGTGATGGTGGAAGATGTCCAAGCCAATGACACACGGCTACCGCAGTTCCTCTGAAAAATCCCCACGCCGTGCTTATCTACTACTGATCATCGCCCAGACATACCATTCACTCCTCTGTCTGCCTCCTCTGCCACAACAAACACAACTGAAGACATGCTGGCAGGGGACATCAAAAACATGTGAAATATTCCCTGGTTCACTCTCAGTAAGATGGAAGGTTTAGACCAGAGAATAAACTGTCTGTTACTGGGGAAATTATGAATCTATCATTACACTGCTAAGGCCAACATGTCACCCAGTCCATCACTCTATAAATGTGTGAGAGAGAGAATAACTGTCATACTTCCCTCCTCTCTCCTGGAGCTATATCGGGTTTCCAGTTTTCAGTGTGCCAACAAGGCAGACATTAATCAAAATGGGGCTGACAAACTTCTTGGGTGAGCTGCCAGACTTATTTGTCTACGATGTGTCACTGAGGATTAGCAAGAGTCTTATCTTTGTCTTATATTTCATAGATATGGGACCAGATAAGACACCTTGTGTGATACAAGTCCAAAGTGAGATAGATAAATTCAAAATATGTTTTGAACTGTTCCCCTATGGCAGATTTTCCTTTCTGAGGTTATAAGGTTTTATTGCCTCATTTTTGCTTGCAACCAGCGCACCGTATAGTTGCAGTATCTAAGGTGCATCTTGAGGAAATGCTCAGAAAATTGCAGAGAAACACAAGACATCTTTGTCCTTCTCTTTAGGGCTCACATACACTGCATGCTTTGGAAATGTCTGTGTCTCTTAATGGTGGGTTGACTGACACAAAGAGTACAAATTTCACAGGTTTGATGACTTTAGACTTGGCTTGACAAAATAATAAGACATGCAGTTTGACTTGGACTTGCACCAGTGACTAATGACGTCACTTGGACTTGAGCCTTTTGACTTGAAAATATTTGACATCTTCCCTAAAGACCAATGATTTTTATTTAACAAGTGTCAAATCAGTGTCTCTTTATTTCCTGAGTCAGCTGACGTTAACACTATTCATTCCCAGCAAGTCGACAGCTGAGTCCTCAGATCTTTTTTAAGATTAGTTCAGTCACACTTGTTTTAACACACTTGTTGTGACAAATAAATGCAGATTTAAAAAAACATTGATATTATTTGTGAATTTAACATATTACCAGTTGACTTAATATATTACTACTTGACTTGGGACTTGCCTGTCTTAGCTTCAGACTTGACTCGGGTCTTGCCTGTCTTGACTTGGGACTTGCTGGTCTTGACTTTGGACTTGATGTTGGACTTGCGTGTCTTAACTTGGGACTTGACTCTGGACTTCACCAGTCTTGACTTGGGACTTGACTCTGGACTTACTAGTCTTGACTTGGGACTTGCCTGTCTTGACTTGTGACTTGACTCTGGACTTACCAGTCTTGACTTGGGACTAGCCTGTCTTAACTTGGGACTTGACTCTGGACTTACCTGTCCTGACTTGGGACTTGACTGTCTTGACTTGGGACTTGACTCAAGACTAGACTGTCTTGACTAAAGAATTGACTCGGGATTTGTCTGTCTTGATTTGGGACTTGACTCAGCACTAGACTGTCTTGACTTAGGACTTGACTTGGGACTTGTCTGTCTTGACTTGGGACTTGACTCGGGACTAGACCGTCTTGACTTCGGAATTGACTGTGGACTTACCAGTCTTGACTTGGGACTTGCCTGTCTTGACTTGGGACTTGACTTGAGATTTGCCAGTCTTGACTTAGGACTTGACTTGTGACTTGAGGGCAAATACTTGAGACTTACATGTGACTTGCAAAAGAATAACTTGGTCCCATCTCTGAAGAGTGCTGGGAAAACTACAGTAGTATTAGACTGCAGTGGCCTTGGAGGTCTCCGTCTGCATCTGTGAAGCGGCTTTCTTTGGGTGAACAATGTGACAGAGTTCAGCTCTCACACACGACCACGTGCAAAGTATTTCTCATGTGCACACAGACAAACACAAAAATATCCCCATTTTTTTTTTTCTTTGCAAATGACGGCATATCGTGCAAATACATGCACGCACGCCAACAAAGGCAGGATGCACATACTGTAGTTTCACGCTGTCACACAGAGAACGCAACACAAAGCTCAGCATTTAACAGCATGACAGAGACTCTCAGACTTTTCCTTCCAGCAAAGTGCCAAAGCTTTGTTTCCTTGTCTCTTGTCTTAACAGAAGTCTAGCAGTGATGGATGAAACGCTGTGACGGATTCATCTCCTCTCTGCTCATCGATGATTGTGTCAAGCAATCACTGGGGCTTGAATGCAGTTCAACTTTGTGGAATGATACTCAAAATAGCTTTTCCAAGGCTAACCGCTGTCTTCCTCTCTCTCTGTGCCTCTTTTTCTTTCATGGCTGCAGAGACAGTGATGGACACTCGGGTGGCCACAGCTGAACTGGGCTGGACAGCGTATCCTAATTCTGGGGTGAGTCGGTTATTATTTACAACGCATGTGCATGCTGGGTAAAAAACAGCTTCAGAAGTTTTTGTTCAAATTCTTTCTGTTGGGAGGAAGATAGGGTGGTATGTAATATCTACAGCCAGACAGACAAATAGACAGGAAGCCAGGCAGGATGGGAGTATAGACTTAAGTAGTGCCCAATGTAGCTGCTATTATGGGTATTATTTTCTCTCTGTCCCCGCTCATAATGACTTAATGACATAATGGGCCCATGTAAGCCCCAGAACACAGTACCTAAGTCCCTGTAAATGGAGGCTGGGGGGATACCATAGACATAATGATACTGTAATGATATATTTATGCAGGGAAGTGGAGGTATTAGGATGAAACAGGGGAGGAGGAGCTAAGAGGATGGAGACGCTCGCGGCTTTTTCAGATTTTAGGGGGAACTATTTTCAACTTTCAGGTAGTTTCATGCACATGAAAGGAGTGGAAATGGAAGAAAGTGCCAAGTCATCGGAATGGGAACAGCGTTTTTTTTTTTTTTTTTTTTGTCTGAAAGAATCACACTATCAGAAGTGTGATTGCCCTATTACATTAATGGACTTAAATGAAAATTTAAGGCCTTGTTCTCTGTGCTGTAATTCAATGAAAAGCTCCATAGACCAACACTGATAGCCTGGATCTTGCAGGAGCATTCCAGGCCATGACAATGGCTGTTTCCTGTATTTCCTGGGTCTTTGGGTCTTTATGAGGCATTTTACACATGTGTAAAGGGAGCGTTTATTGCTTTTGAATAGAGCTTTGGCTCTGTTTAAACACTGGAGAGTGTGGCAGTCCACGCTTTTTCTTCTCTTCCCAGAGGAGTATTCACTAAAACAACCTGGACCCTGGAATAACCTGGTGTGTTCATTTTATGTGCACCAGTATGTGTGTGGGCAAAATCAGCCTAACAGGATCACATAGCTGACACCTTCAGCTGCTGTACTGCTCATATGAATAACATACATCCTAAAGAAGTTATGTGGATATTTTCACATACCAGATATAGTAGAACCAGTGAGGGAACGGCCTTAACAGAACAGTGTGTAACATTAGCGGGGGTCCATTGGCAGAAAAGGAATATAATATTAGTAAGCATGTTTTCTCTAGTGTATGAAAGCACCTGAAAATAAGAGTCATTGTGTTTTTGTTACCTCAGAATGAGCCATTTATATATAGAGCAGGTCCTCCTCACAGAGCCAGCCGCCATGTTTCTACAGTACGCTACTCCTACACCAACCAGCTCTAAATGGGGTCATTTCGCCTTTTCACGTCGGCCACCGTAGGTCTCCTACATGCTTGGCGCACCGGAAGGTTTTATATCGGTTGCGGCCTGCAACCTCACCAGTGGGTGTCACTAAATTATACACACTGGTCCTTTAAGTGCGTTTCTTTAAACTGTATCTAAATACGACATGATTAAACATGTAAGACGAGTAGCTTGTGAGCAGAGTTCTCACCAGAAGCAAACCTAAATGTATATGAATTGTCAACTAATCGATATAAGTTGATTTAGTCAACAGATCTGAAAATCTCAAAACTGAGCTTCCCCACAAAGAATCACAGAAAAACAGCACTTTAAATCTGGTGTTTAGCGGAGATGTGTGCAAAAAATGACAAATTGACTGTAGAAATCTTAGCCGACTAAGACCAAAATGACCGATTAGAGGGGGGCACCCATAGCGTTTATTATGATTTCAAAATATTTATGATAAGGCTAATTAATGGCTAATTAATTGTTGAGTGGCCTGTCTGCTGTCAGTTTGACTCTTACTTCGTTTCTTTGCCCTTTTTAGAGTCACCCAGTGTGTTTTTTTTTTTTTTTTCATTTTAAAGGGTGATGATTATTTTTTCATAGATCACCCTCACACTGTCACATCTTTTTTGCTGTAAAGAGAAAACATCCGGTAAGACCTAGCGAGTAAAGACATCTGCAGTTCTATTTCCGTCGAAGCCTGTTCAGTGCAGCGAGCCTCCAGGCACACAGAGCCTCCTGTCTGTGTTGAGCATAGTGTTTTAAGCTGCTCCTGGTGTAAAGGTACAGGCAGAGAGAGACCTGCTGTAGGGAGAATACACTCGTAGCGCTCACTGAAAAACTTAACCACACTACACAGCCGCCTTGACCTCGCTGGTAGTGTGTGAGTGATGCAGTGTGAGTGTGTGGAAATGCGTTCTCTCTCAGACACACACTAAATTCAGCAGGTTTTTAATGGATTTCTGTTAACTAAAGATGAAATCATGGCCAATATCAGATCATTTTCAAGTGAACACCGCTCATCTTTGAAGGCTGTTGGTGCACAAGTTTGTTTTCGTTCGATGCAGTTAATTTGGAAAGCCAGTATTTAATAGATAATCAGATACATTTGACTTATTTATTCCATCTCAGTGCATCCTATCTCATGTCATGGACGTATTGCATCAGCTACGAGTCAGCTGGTGGTAAATTATGACAGATGAGGTGTTAACAGCAGCGTCCAGCCAGTGGCCAGAATCTATGTTGGCATTGTACGTTTCTGCAAACCACGGGAGACGTTGAATGTTGACGTATCTGAACCAAAAATACTGTATGTTTCATGGATATGTTTAATTTCAACGTTGTACCCCCATGCAGAATCGTTCATTGTCATGTGGTTAACGTTGCGAACCGATTTGTTAGGTTTAAGCAACAAAAGTACTTGGTTAAGGTTAGAAGAAAGATCATGGTTTGCGTCAATGCAACCACGTAATGTAACTACATAATGCAACAACGTAACGTAACAACATAACGTTACAAGGTAACAATGCCATGTAACAGCTCGTAACTAGTGTATATAAATAACAACCATCCTTTGCGGACTTTCTTACGTAATGTTTTGAAAGCGTAACAACATTACATAACAAGCGTAAACACAACAGTTACTTTTAGCATCACACGGGATAAGAACAGCGGCCTCCTGGGTGAAATTCTTATGTTTGTTCAAACTTCCCACTACCCTCCTACCTTACTGGACTTTCTCACTGTTTATACTTGTTTTTAAACCTTGTAATTTTCAATCACGGTTGCTTCATATACAATGTCACTTGCTCTGCTCGAATGCAAAAAATGTCCACATTCAACGTATCCACAGTTTAGAGAAACGTACAATGCCACCATTATTTCCTGGCGACTGGGCTGCGGTGTCGATGTAAAAAAACTGAATGTACAGTGTATTTGTATGAGTACACACACTTATAATAATATAAATTATATTTGTTTGTATAGCCAGTGGATAAGTGGTCAATTTGCCTCTCTTTGTAAACCTGATAACTGGCTCTCTAACACAGACAGCTAGAGAAAAGGCACACAGTGTTGTCCCTGTGCTATTCGATACATCTCATTAATTTCCTTTAGTAACTTCTCCTTCAGGAGTTCATAAGAGGTGTGAATGTGTGTCTGAGTGTGTGTTTGTGTTTGGCTGACCTGAAGGGTTAATTTTGAAGGATTGCAGAAGCAGTGTCATTAGTTCCAGTGGTGTAAACACGAGGACGTATCAGGGTTGGCTCATGTGGATATATAATGGAGTGGCAGTATGCGAATGCATGCTCTTACGTTAGCAGCTGCTGGAGAGGACAGCTCAGAAGGCAAACAGATGTGTAGAGAAAACAACATTACAATACTCCCTCATATGGACATTCTTACCCCAGTTTCATTTCAGATGTACGAATGTAATCCATCTTTCTGTCCGTGAACTTCAATGTCTGATGTCTTCTTCCTCTGTTTCTCTGTTTTCTGTCTCACCTCCATCCTTATCTTTGTCACACACTTAATCTATGACAAACTAGAAAAGCACTCGGAGAGCGCAGACCTCCACCAGGCACCATAGTTTCCCCCCATATTGTAATTCACTCCAAAATAAAAATCCTACATTTTATAGAATTTTATATCAGTGGCAAACATAGAACATATATACAAGACACAACATAAAACTCAAAATACAGTAGGCCAAAATGTAAGAGTACCCCCATTTTTTATATAAATTGCTATAAAATCCACCATCTGGATCAGCTCTGGATCAGCCTTTGGGATTTGATAGAAGTACACATTGTAAATCCCTGAGTCAAATTTCATGAGTTTTGGGCAACAATTACCAGAGATATTGAGAAACAGTTTTTTGGGTCCCATTTACCCCAATGTTAACGAAAATTTCAAAGTGATCCAGAATCCAGGATTTCTTCCGGCTCACCCCCAAAATAATAAATCAGTTCTTCCTTTTCACATTTTCGACACACCCTGAAAATTTCATCCAAATTCATCCATAAGTTTTTGAGTTATCTTGAACACAGACAAACAAACAGACAGATAAACGCCGACAAAAACGTAACCTCCTTGGCGGAGGAAATAATATATGGAGTCACAGAAAGGCAATGTGACAGAGCAGACATGAAAGACAATGAAACACACGCACACACGCACACACACACTGGTCTCCCTGTTGTAACTGCACATGCACCCATAACAAATGTGATTATTCTCAGCTTTCAACAGTAACTTGGTTTCATCTAAATCATGAAACTGGGTTACTTCACCAGGTTATGTGATTAAAAGAAAATCAGTCAACTCCTTTTTTCCCGACATAACAAGTTAACTGAAATACTATATCTATTAATACTTATTCCAAACATGATGGGAGACATGCAGAAATCACATTACTCACCAATTCAATGCAAGTTTTAGAGTCATCCCTCTTTCGTTGTAGATATAAATCTGATTTCCTGCTTGATTTCTCACAGTAATCTGGCTTCCTGTGTGAATGATGTAAGTATAGACACTGTGTGGATGAGGAGACCGAATTTGACAAGTTGGGGAGTTGTATTACAGACGTTTAAGGGAATTTCATGAAGTGAAGTAGGCGAAATGACGAGCAGAAGAAGAGCAAGGCGTGTGTCCACAAGGTGTTTTTAAAGAGCAGCTCGTGGTGCAGGAGGTGCTGGGAACAAGCGTCAGATGAAATGCTTAGAGATACTGGGAGGTTCGTATTATTAACAAGCCTGTAGCACTATGCTATACCACAGGGGGAGGTATGGATATAAAAACAGTCCAGGAAGAGTCAGTATTTAGCCCATGTACTCCTATTAGGGGGGCGAGGACGAGTAGAAGGGGTCGAGAGTGAGGGATGAGAGGAGCTGGGGGAAGGAATAGAAGTGATGGCGGAGGGGTTGAAAAGGGTTGCAGGATCTGGAAAAGGGGGGTGAGGTTGGAGGGATTAGGAGAGACTGGAGAGAGAGAGTGTAAGAGATCAATTGTGTGTGAACGGGACAAAAAAAAAATGAAAGCTGCACTGTAGAACTTCAACATTCAGCTGTGGATGTGCGTGTGGAAGAGAGCTCGGGTTAACTTGTGACTCTGGGAGGTCACAGACTTGAAGAGTTCAGGATTTAAGGTGAGAGCCACGGGGGGAGGGGTGTTTGGGGGGTAAAGGGGTCAGCGGGTTGGTGCTGGCTGTGCTGACGGAGGCTGTGGGTGCTGTCAAGCGTGTAGAAACAGGGCAGGTTGGTGTGGCTGTAAGGCGCTCAGGGAGAAGAGGGATAAAGAGTGGGCCAAGTGAGCAGAGAGAGGGGTGTGGAGGATAAATGCTGGGGGACACAACGGACAGGAAAAGGCGTCGGGAGTGAGACGGAAGGAGATTTTGAAGAAATCCCGTTGTCCTTTGGTTGTAGCAGGTGCACAACAAGGGATGGAGACTGAATGGATATCACCCTGACATGTTTGTTTGTATTTACACTCCCTTGTGTTTCCACATGTGGGCTTGTGTGCGCACTCAGGCGTATTTTCAAGTGAACAAGTGCACTGTTGCATATCTTCACCTGCATATGTGAGCAGGTGCTGGCAGAGAGGCGATCTTTTTGGGGCGTGCCCGGCCTGCGCTGAAGCAAAGCTCCTGTGGGCCTTAACTGGACAGGTGTCAGCGTACACTCAGCAATTCCTAAAGAGCACAGATAGATCCAGATAGAGCAGCCATCTCACCATCTGCTGACCTGACTCAATACACCTCAATTATTCATATCCTGATAGACAGACAGACAGACAGACAGGCCGTGGCTCGACGGGCATAAGGAAGGGGGAAAAGTAAAGTGCGGAAAGTGAAAAACAGCGAGACAGGAGGGAGAAAGAGGCTGATTAAATGTCGATAACAAGAGTCTGAGAGAAGTGGAGAGGGTAAAAAAGGACACGATAGGAGTGTGAAAGAGAGAAAGAGGGATGGAGGTGAACTCTGAACCTGCAGAGCCCGAGCTGAAATGGAATGAGAGGAGAAAAACGACAGCGAGTCATGCTTCAGTGGCCGGGTGAGACGAGTGCCTTCATTACAAGCACACAAACAAACTGATGGAAACTGCACGTGTATAAGAATTTACCCAGACATGCACAGACATTAGCTAATAAACTCTTCACGAATGAGTTACGGATAAAACAAAACCGAGTGCATGCGCGTATTTCTGCAAACACGTACACACAGCTGTCATTGTCGTATCAGTGGGAAACCTGTTTCATTTTACCTCTGTGGTTATTGAGTGTGATACTGGTATGTAGCTGAAAATTTGCTCTGAGCTCAGACATCTCTGCTCGGCATGAAGACCAGAATAGTGAGACAACGAATTACTTACATCACAATGCAGCCATGGCTTGTGTTTCTAGTAGAACCACTCCCATATCGTATTTTAGCTCTGAACGTTTGTTTTTTGCGGTAACATTTCATTTCTGAATCATTCGTTAAGACAGCAGAGCATTACAGTATGTGTTGCAACACAAACAGAATATAGTTACAAGCTGAATCAGGCTGGTTTGCATTTGTGGGCCACTTTTCTAGTTCTTCCACCTTTTTTCCTCCATTTTTGATTTGCTTCTTTGAAACAAAATAACATGTGACTACCTCAATTATTGATTTCCTTCCTGTGGATTTCCCCTCCATATTTTACATGCACATATTCTCTTGGATGTGTTCGGAGCCAAGGACAGTTTTTTTTTCATCAAAGAATAAATAAAAGAACAAAGTGATAGAACTAGGGCAAAAAAAGAGAGGAGAAATGAGTCTATCCTTAATGTGGCATGAATTTGTAGGAGTGTGAAGGAGTGGCTGGAGGCTGTCTTATGTGTGTGGGAGTGATTGTGTCTCTACCTGCGGTATACCTACTATTTCAGCAGTCCTACTGAGCTGGCAGAAATAGCAGTAAATCCTCCATCTTTTTACCCACACTGACTGACTGTCTTCTGCTTTTCTTTACAGTAGCTTGTCTGTCTCAAAGCTCAGACTCCCTCTTTGCTCTATCTTTACCTAACCAACACTCCCTCACCCTCTCCATGTCTTTGTGCCTGGAGGATAGGGCTGTCAGGTGTCATGCTTTGCAGAGTTTTATTTTCACACACACACATGCACACTTAGACAGGCAGGGCCCCCTTTGCACCCAAAAGCCTTGATACCTTGCCGTTCTCCTGTCCCCTGCTGACATGTTCTTTGTGGTTTGTTCCTAAACGGCCTCGCCTTGGGCCATAGGGGGCCGTGGATCCTGCAGAGTGACAGCTTTCGCACCCTCGCTCCCTTTATTCCTTATTAAAAACATTCCACTTTTATTCATCATTTGTATACCTCTCGTCCACTCTGAATTATTTAGATTTTCAGTCTGCTCCGTCTGTGGATTTCTCTGTCTCTTGCCCTTTGTCTTCCACTTTTGGATTTTTCATTTCCTTTTCTTTACATACCTGCTGGCGCGTCAGGGCACGTCTCCAGCTTCTATATTTACACACAGTCCTGGTGAATCATTTAGTCGTCCTCCTTATCACCCTCCAAAATAAATCTATAAGGTTGAGGTTATCAGATTCCAGCGCAGCTTTATAGCTTTTTACACATGGTGACTCAAGGTAATGTTGCTCCTGGAAACTGAAAGCCCTGCTGAGGCTTCGTCAGCTGCGTGGTTTCTCTGAAGGTACGTGAGTGGGTGTTACCAAGTCTTCAGGAAACAGTTCTGTCTTTCAACACAATTTCATTAAAGTCCCAAACTATCCCTTAACCTTGTTTTTGTTCTTTTTAAATACTTTCTGAAGCCTCTCCAAAACTTTCACTGGTTAATTTCTAGGCTTCAGTCCTAACATCACTGTGTAAAGATCTGACATTCATTGACTTTTATCAGTTTTATATTTATTCCACATAGACGTGCACAAATTACCACTTCCCTTTTCAGCAGTCAAAATTAATAGTTGGAGACTGCTGGCATTTATAATTACTACTATATTTGAAAATGTCCATGTTGATGCCACAATACAGTGGAAACCGCTTATAGTGATCAACTGCTTATATGAATCAAAAAATTTGGAACAGAATCATTCCCATACAAATGCTGTTGATTAATTTGCTTGTAGTCATGAAGTAGGCCGCAACATATGGAAAAACATTTTAAAACTGCGTTAGGCGAAAGTTAATTTAATTTTTGTTACGCTTTTTATTTTACTCCCTTGAAACTTTGCCTCGCAGACTGTCTGCTTTCCAGCTGGATACCTGTGCTGCATGCACATTGGTGTCATGACGGGAAAAAGAAAGTCATTTTCTCTGAATAAAATATTAATGCGTGCTGGGAAGGCACCTGTGGTTGAAGCTGAAGCCGCCCTCGTCAAGTGGATTGATAATGCCTCGCCATGTAATGCCCCCAAAGTGAAACTCTGCCATCAAGCTCCCCGGCACAATGACAAAAATTTGGTGATAATAATCATCCCCTTATATCGATCAATTTGACCCAGACAGATGTGATCACTAGAAGCCGGGGTTGGCAATTATTTTTCCTGGGGGCCACATGAGAAACCCAGATTGTTGTTGCCAGGCGCCAAACAAATACTGTCAGATGTAACCTCTACAGAAAATGTACCGGGAGCACCGTTTATTATACTGAAAATTAAGAAAATTACATTATATGCAGGAGTGTTTAAACCATACAGGACTGACTGTTTTGGATAGTAATGTTTCCATTATCAAAACATTTCACTTAACATTAACACTTAATTTAACATTTACTATTAACACTTGCATTTAACATTTAACATTAACACTTACATTTCCTTCTTTCACTGCATGCAGCTTTGTGAAAAGTCCTTGTTGCTTTTGTAGCTTAGCTAGCAGCCCCTTTGCTGTTGTATTCTTTAAACACAGCCACGTTTGTTGCAAACTAAGCCCACAGCTTTATCACCAACCTCCGTGAAAAAAATACTTAGCAGCAGGTCATGAGTTAGTATAGACGTGCCGCTGAAGGGACTGCTGCACCTGTGGACTAGGACTGGGCCACATGTGAATGCTGTGGGATAAGGAGGGGCCCACGGCAGCACCCGCTTCTCAACGACGTGCTTTCACGTCATAGTCTCCAGAAGTCTCCAATAACACCAGAAAAAGCCACTAGATTTGTCGCTAGTCGCTTTTTTGAGTCGCTAGAGGGGTCTGAAAACTTGCTAAATATACTTCACTCGCATCAATTTACATCAGTGTCAAACGTGACAGGAAGAAGCACATTAACAATACATGAACATTTCAAAACAAAAGCTGTTTTCTTTACTGTATTGTGGTTTATCTTAAACTTCCCGGGCTGGACAGAACCATCGCGAGGGCCGGATTCAGGCTTATTTCCCTTGGCGTCACTTTAGATTAACCTAACAAAACCAAGGTTTGTTGGTCTTAAATCGACTACATCTGCACAGTGAAAATTAAAGTGAAAGGTGCAAACAGGACACAAACCAAAAGCTGATTGTAACATCAAAATGAAACTGAATGAACAAGACACAAACGGCGGTCTCCTGGATGAAAGACTTACGTTTGTTGGACCCAGCCACCTCTGCTCCCTCCCACCCTTAGTCTGTTTTTTTGGTCTTTCAACTACATCACCACAGTCACTCCCGGTAGCCTTTCTCTGTGTGTTTACTGTTGCTGCCGTGACAAGACCTTACTGTTTGACGCCCCGGGAATAAGAATGGGCTGAAAATATGTAGTCGAATAAATACAGTATGTTCATAGTTCACAGTCTTGTAGCCATAATTCAAGCAGTTGTTTTCATAGCTACATGTTTCAATGGTAAATATTGTTTAAATATATTGAACAGAACTGATCAAGTATGCATTTCTTTCTATTTAAACATCAGCTGCTTGTATAATTCGCTTGTTTCTGTTTTCCCACCTACTACTGTGTGCCAAGCAACCTTGTAAAAGCTCCACCGCCCACCAATCTCTGTAAATTATGTTTGTGTTAATAATTACATCTTCACACTTTAACTCTTCTGTAGGAATGATGAGGGTAAATTGCCTGCTGTTAACATTTAAATGCCATTCTTCTTGGGTGAGATGCTGTCTTCCATGTAAACAATAGAAGCTGCATTGTGTAACTAACTACCGTACTACTATAATGTCTAAGAGTGTTTACTAGCAGCTAAATCAAAAAACATCTTCAGCCCAGCATATTTGCTCCCGCTTCAAAGCAACCAGCACGTAAATGAAAATGTGTTAATAATGATATTGCAAAAGTTGGATGTAGGAGCGGGAGAACGAGGCGCCCGGCTGGATTGTTCCTTGAATGGCACAGCGTGACGCCATGTTATGTGCATCTATTACAGGATCTAAGGAAAGCAGCATATCAAAGACATCTAGGAGCATGTAGACTAAACTGCAAATAATGTGTCAATGCTAGAGATGTTAATAATTAACCGTTTAACCGATAACCAACATTTAACATTTTAACCGATTAATCCGAGCAGTTAAAAGGTTAAAAAAAATATTAAGAATTAATAAAAAATGCTGAGAAAAATGCAGAGAAGTGGCTCGTCACTTTAAGGAGAAAAGCTGGTCCAACTCCATCAGGAGTTGTAGCCTTGTAGCATTTATTCACCAACAAAATAAACCATTCGCACACTGTCTGCTACAGCTGCGTTTATAGCTATAATGCCTTGGAGGCGGGGCCCCGTTCATTCCTATGAAAGCCGCTCAGTGGTGCATCAAGTCAGTGAGTAGACTTCCAGGTCTGGAACGTACCCAGGTCTTACTGGGCCCTGGAGCGCATAGCCGATATGCACAGTAGCATCAGTCAGATGACTCGATCATGGGGTCCCAACATCATGGCTCGCACTGCTGTCACGGTCTGGGTCTTCATTGACATAAACAGAGGAAGGGAATAACTCTGGATTCAACTGTTAGTGCATTTTACAACTTTAAGGGCCTAATGATTTAAATAAGGGCTATTAGAGTGTTTGTAGAGGGAGGTTGATTCCCCTCAAAAAAATTATCAGCTGAGTTATTTATATTTATTTCTCAATGTAAGTCTGTGAGGAAAAAGTCTTTTTGGGCCCAATGGCATCATGTAACAGACACAGACGTTGCGGTATGACCACGTTGGGATCAACGACTGGTGCTCTTCCTGGGGGTTCGGAGCAGACACACAGCTGACAACCGGCTAAACGAAACTAAATGTGCGGTGGTGGTGGACTTTTACTGGGAAAGTGGCAGCACCACGGCTGCTAGAGTAACTCTCCGGACGGTGAACTGTTGACTCAGTTGCCTGTTGTGCTCATACTGCAGCTGGCACACCGCTGCATGCGAGGGACAAATCCCGTCTGTTAACAGTTAATAATCGGTTAGTGAGGGTGAGTTTTCAGTTATGAAAATATTTCACAATTCGCATCCCTAATCAACACAGCACATTTTTCACACAGTGTAAACATCAGTTCAGATCAAGTTTGGTATGAAAGTTACCTGTGCCAACAAGATAAAATATCCATTCATCCATCCATCGTCAACCGCTTTTCCCGTTGGGGGTCGCGGGAAGGCTGGAGCCGATCCCAGCTGGCATTGGGCGAAGGCGGGGTTCAGCCTGGACAGGTCGCCAGTCCATCGCAGGGCACATAGAGACAGACAACCATTCACGCTCACATTCACACCTACGGGCAATTTAGAGTCATCAATTAACCTAAACAGCATGTCTTTGGACTGTGGGAGGAAGCCGGAGTACCCGGAGAAAACCCACACAAACACAGGGAGAACATGCAAACTCCACACAGTCCCAAGCCGGAATCGAACCTGCGACTCTCTTGCTGTGAGGCAACAGCTCTAACCACTGCAACACCGTGCATATATATATGTATTATTATGAATTAGTTATTATTATTGTTTATGCTCAGCTACATCAACATGAGCTTAACTTACCTTAACACCTCAGTTCAATAAATGTATTGATCGGGGGCCTGGACGTGGTTGGGGAGCAGATCTTCATCGCGATGCAGACAGACAGAGTTCTATTTGGGCTCAGTCAAACTGTGTGACTGTAATTATAGAGTGGCTGGGATCTGGCAGGACTGGGAGTGTTTCAGACATCACCATTTCCTCCCCATCCATCACATCCAGCCAGGCGGAACTAGGCCACAGATGCCCCGCAAAATAATCATTCCCATGCAACTGGCCTGACAGCGGCCCTCATTCAATAACACAGCTGATCAGAAATGATAATCGCAATCATGCCGCCGCATATTTTAGAGGCTGCAGTTTGATTGTGTGTGTGTGTGAGGTGGAGGCTGAGGCATAGCTTTCAGAAATATGTGAATTTACGAGACGAGCATGTGTCTCAAAGAAGATGTGACTAAATGTGGCTGCAGTTATTGTTACCAAAGTAAACCAACTGTTGCTTTTCATGACATGTCCATTCTTTCGTCTTCAAGGAACGAACCCAAAGGTTGAAATGCAAATATCCTCATTAAGTCAGGGTTATTTGAAGCAGCCTTTGGAAAGAAAAAACTGTCTGTCTTGTGATTACCGTTGGCGGTGAGCTTTGCAAAATGAGAGGAGCATCTTTCAGCAGGGGCATAAAGAGTTCATCCCTATCTCAGCTTTTCATGTCCAGCTATAATCCACTGTCCTTCTGAGACCTTGGCCTTTACAAATATGTCAATGTGAATCTCACCTGCATGTGTGACCTTCCTTTTTTCTTTTCTTCTCTCCTTTTATCAAAAGCCAGCTCTTTAAATGCTGATTTATTCATGCCTAATTATTAAAAAAATGGATTCTATGAAAGTATACTTTCCCTGCCTCAGTGCAATGCTGTGTTGTCATGAATAACAAATAGGTTCATTATTGAAATGTCCATCCTAAGCCTGTAGTATGAAAAGCAATCTCCTGCTTGCGTCCACCCACATGTTTTAGTCCTGCATTGATAGATGAACAGACAAGAAAGTAGAAAAAGTAGAAAATGCTTGCAAATGTGCCTGCAATTTCTCTTGGGGTTACCCAACACCCAAGCCATACTGTCGAAGGAAACACTGTATAAACACATTTTAGTCAAAAAATCCTTTGGGGATCACACACACCAAAAAAAACATTAACTGAAAAGGACACAAATCATCCAGTTGTAAACAGCACCAGCCGAGCGTAGTCCGGAGTCCAGGAGATGATGGTGGAGCCGTTACATTTGGCCATTGCTGTTTTCTATTTAGTCCACCTCTTGCCTTCGGTCCTGCTGTAAAAGCCCGTCGTGAGACTGAATAATGGCACTTTTGATGGCCGTTCAAGAAACAGTTTCCTGGCGCTCATCTGCTATTGGCAGTGGCATTTTGTAGACCTTTTCAAGGCTGAGGAAGCGTTAAATGTGGAAGTGCTCTGAGCTGCTCATCATCCATCTGTGTTCAGTATGTCTGAGCGTGTATAGCTGTATTAACTGCTGCTGATGGATTTGAAAAGCACAGAGTGAGTGAGACTCCACTGAGAATCAGACAGCAGACTGGAGGTTAAAGATCAGCCCTATAGATGCTTCTCTATTCAAGTCTCCATCTCGTGCAGATTGACTGCTGTTGAATTATGAGCTTAAAGTAGTCAAGAGCCGTCTTTATGTATGTGTAGTTAAGCCTGGGCCACAACCAGAAGACCTATTGCTGCCAAGTGTTTTGGCTGGTTTGTATGATTTGAGGGTAGAGTTACAGTACATCAGGACGCAAGTTGTATTGCTCTTAGTGTACTGTATTCCTGAATTTCATTTTGTGGGAACCATTGGCCTCCTTCCACCAAATAGTGCCTGGAAAAAGCCCCAGGAACAAAACTCTGAAACTAAATCAGGAAATATCCTTTTTGTGCACTCTTGTTTACCTTTCCACAGCCCCTAAAGAACCTCGAAGATTAGGTAAATTACCCATAATGGAAGCAATGGCTTTTTGGCAACACATTGTTTTCATGTGACAAAACAACAACTCAGAGTCACCGTCGTTCTTTGTTATCTAATGATGTGTGTTTTCTGGAAAGAGACCCGCAGAGGTAGAGGGAGAGAAAATGCAACTGACAATCTCCTAAGTGTATGCCAATGGGCAACCTCTGGGGTCTGAGAAGAGAGGCCAGTGCTGAAGTGCCTTAAACCTGCATTCTTCTATTAGCCAGCAGGGGGCGACTGCCCTGGTTGCAAAAAGGAGTCTAATTGTATAGAAGTCTATGAGGAATTAACCGTACTTCTCTCTTGATTTACTGTATTACCTCAGTAAATGTTGTAAAGAAGAGTCTATGGTCTCAATCGCTAATTTCAAGTTTTTTTCAAGACAGCATCATACTCATTTAGTAAATTATTTATTTAGTAAGCAAAAACAGTACATGGAATAATTTGGTATTTCTGAAACCTTAGTATGAAATGATAGTAATGTGAATTGCATATGATTTATGGTGATATATTATAGTATGCAACACTGGACACTACGTAGGCATAAATATCCCACAATGCAATGTGGTATAGACAACAACATTCATAAGGTTACGTTACATAACAGTTAAGGAACATAAGGAACACTTCAATTTAATTGTAAGTATAAGATTTCACTTTGCTAGGCATAATATATGTTTTAAATTAATTCAGACTTTGACTCTGTTTTGGTGATGTGAGGCTGGCACGAGATACCATGGTTACCCGTAATGTAATGATGTAAAATACCACTCAATGCATCTGAAAAGAGACATTATTCACACAAAAGAATGTTGAACGATAGCACACCTATTGAGTATGTAGCGCATATTGATATAGTATATGCCATTTTGGACGAGGCCAAATAGATCATAAAGCAGGGTAAGCTTTAGGACGTGGCTATGTTGTGATTGACAGCTTCTTTTCATCATAGAAGTTCAACCCTTTCACACTGTGTTTTCAGTTTGTGAAAGTTGGTTGTTAATTTTGTTCACCTAAAAATGTCTTATTCAGCATTGTACTACTCCACCCTTGGCGATGGCCAAAATGCAAAACTTGAGCAGCAGTCCACAAACATTCTTATATACAGTCTGTGGTGTTGTCTGGTTCTTTCTTACTTTAGCATGTACAGTGTAGAAACACTGATACGACTGGCACCTGTGGCTGTTTGTGAGTGACTGCTGTAAACAAGCTGAAGTAGCTTTTTGGGCTTGTGTTTGACCGGTCAGCCTTTGCAAAATTTGGTCCTTTTTCTATTAGAAAATACAACCCCCAGGGCAGGGACTTTTGCGGGACAGGAAGTTGGCCCAGGAACCACATGAAGATCTAGGTTCCTTGATTCGAAAAGCAAGTAAAATTCCCGAGCTCCCAAAAAGATTCCTGCAAAATTCCCTGGTTAATGTGGAGGAAAAAAGGCTGTATGACCTTTTGTACTATGCTCAGGCCACACCTCATCTCCTTAGCTTTTGTTATATTCGTATCAAGCATGACTGGAATCTTGCAGCATGTGTGCGGTAGCTCTGTCCTGTTCCCACCATGCCTGCCCTAAATGACTCATTAGTCTAGTCCATTTCTCCTGTTATTGTCCACAGGTGTTATAGCTGTGTTCTGACAGGTTACTCTCAGCTCCGTGATTTGGGCTCTGCTTGTCCCCGGCTTGCTGTTGGACGCTGCGGTCCTCTAGAGCTCGACTGTGGCCATCTGAACTGCTCTGTGTTATTTTAGCCTTTGAAGGTAATGGCAGGAGATCAATGTGATGAATGGCCTTTATGAGGGCAGAGTATCGATGGCTTGATGGCAGCGAGCTGAGGCTGTGGGAAGGGGAGCATCAGCCTGAATATATTACCCTCATCCCCCACCACCCCCTCTCCTTGATTCCTTTCCGCTCTTGTATTTTTCTTTTATCCATCACTCTGTCTCCTTTCTCTCCTCCACCCTCTCTTCTCCAGCTCAGCTAGCTGTGACTGGTCATTAACACAAACATTAAGCGCTCTGTGAATCCATAGCTCCTCCATCTCCTCACTGCTGCCCATAAAACAGAGCAGCTCTAATGACACACACAATGGCCACACTTGACAATCAGGGGTAAGGGAAGAGCGTCTCCTATATTACTGGCAAAAGCAAAGCCATTAGAGTGGAGCCAATGGGTGCATTCGGTTGGCATGAAAATGAGTGTTGTGTGAAGAGGCTCTCAATATTTGCCTGGTGTTTCATCAGCACAAAAGTTTGTGTTTGGTGAGATCGGTAATGATATAGATATGCAGAAATGTGTACAGTGAAACTAATTGGCAGAGAGCTGATGTTATAGAGGAACATAAAAGTCTCTCCAAAGCGATGCACTTATACCCACTGTATTTATTTTTGTTTTTGCCATTACTTCAGTTTCATCAAATGTTATCCACAGCCTCTACTGCTGACTGCCATTATCTCTTATCACCTGAACTTATGGGAAAACATGTGGCGGGTTAGCACAAAAGAGGACCTGGGAACATGAAGATCACACTCCAGTCTGCCTTCCACACCTTGTTCACCTTGAGCCGCTATGAATGATACATGCCTCCAACATGCATCTGTGCTTATGTCCATAATCCATGGACTAAATATACACAGTGCAGGACTAACAGTGTTATATCACACACAAATCCTTGAAGAGGAAATGGATGCAAAGACCAAGAAATTCCATTATCAGCAAGGCGACAGGTGATAATGTCTCCTCTCTTCTCGGGCAAGGTCAGAGGGATGTCACGCAGTAGTGCTGGGGATAGATTTGATTTAAATGATGTAAAAGGTCTGTGGAAGAGCAAAGAAATAGAAATAGGAAACCTAGGCAGAGTATCGATGTGACTGCTGGGCATGTTGCTGCTTACATAGATAGTGTCCTTGCCTCTTAAATGCATGTGTCGCATGCATTTCAGTGTTGTTAGAGCGAGAGGAATGATGAAGATGCTGAGGATTTGATACCAGTGTTAATACTCAGAGTAATCAAATGTTTTGGACCTAGAGAAGCAGAAACGTGGCGCACAGCCTCGAGCTCTCCAGCAGCAAAACAACAGCCAGCAAATCAATATGTGGTCGGTAAACCATCAAATTATAAACAGCACGATCTCTGAGTGCGTGCACACACACACACATACACACACACACACACAGGTGTAAATAGCAGATGAATACAAAGTGCTAAAAGGATGTGAGGAAAGAAGGAACCCATGCACCTGTAATAGTTTTCTTTGTCTCTGACACAATGGTGACACTGAATGTCTACAGAGGAGGAGGACATAAAAAAAAATGCAGTTCATTATTATTAGAGCCAATGAATTTCTGGAGAGGTTTCAGATGGGCATTATTGGAGACGCCTCCGGCCTCTCTTTGGCGTGAAAGATGGTGGTCATTTGGCTAGACGGGGGGCGGTGAGGACCCCCTCCTCGACCGGAGCAGACGGGTGCAGAGGAGCCTCAGGCTGGGCTGTATTAATGAACAGGCAGTGCTGGAAGGGACAGGTTCCTGTAATGCTGATGAATGGTCATTACAGAGCAGAGACGAGGGAAGAGAGCAGAAGGGGAAGAGAGGAGAGGGGGGAGAGGAGTACAGCAGCGAAGTGGGCACTGAGGGAGCAGCGGTGAAAAAAGGCTTTAATTTGCACCTCAGATTTCTGTAAACTCGTTTATCATGTCGGTGGTGTCGCTGTTCTCCACATGTCTTCTTGCCCCCACCTGACCCAAAGCTTCTTGTTTTTCCTCCAGATGTTGCTGTGTATTCCTTGGACCAAATAGTTTTATCATCCTCATTGTTTTTGTATATTTACAAACCCCAAATTTGATGGCGCACATGCATCTCGTCTAACATTGTCTTATGGCAGGATTTCTGAATCCCTGCCATTATTTGACCAGCTGTGTGGAGAGTTGATGCGCTCACCTCTCCATTAGGCCTGATTTAGCAGCTGGGGCCTTAAAGGTCAGAAGAAGGAGGAAGCACCAGGAGATATATGCTCACAAGAAACATGAACTGACTGGAGGCCCACTTACTCCTCCATAGACCTCATTAACTCCTCCTGGCCTACAGCTGTTTGGATCACTGGTGGGGTTGGAGAGATAAATCTGAGCCAAGGTTTTGCTTCAAATGGGAATAAAAAGAATGATGTTATTACAGACAGTAGAAGTGATCTGAGAGGAAAATGTTCAAAACTGATTCAAATCACTCTCTACTCCACAAAATATTCATTTCAAGTCAGCGTGGCTTTTATGTGACTGTCGTAACGCATACTGCTTTTATGTTTTTTTTCTCTCTGCTCTACAGCTGTATGCCAAAGTATAACATCATAAAAATAGCTTTACAAATTAAAATATCTAATTTTGAATAGAAGACTGTCTGTCTCTACTAATTTGAGCTTGACCAGCTTTTTGCACAGCTGGACAGTTATACAAAAATCTAAATGCGCGCTTCTCGGTAAGCATCTTTTTATTTCAGTAATTTCTCTTCCCGATTCTCAGTGATTCCAGCCAAATGGTAATGGCACATTTTCATCATGATTTTGTGCACTGAGTTAATACCCTGAGGGACTTGATGCTCATCCAACATGCTTTCTGGGTCACACCTGCAAGAAATGGCCTGCAGTGTGTTTCAGTTCAGTCTGCAGGCGAATGCCTTTCCATCAGACCGGCTCTTGGCTGCCGTATAGTAGCCCCCCCCCCCCCCCCCGCCCCGTCAGTCTAATTGTAATTCAATAGTGCATAATTTTGAATTTGTTACACACCATATTTTATAATGCATCAACTCTGTGCCTAGCCACGCGCAGCATAGACTGCGAATAGCAGCGTATCCAAAGTAATTATGGGGTTTGTGCTTACGCAGTGGCAGAACACACACTATTTAGAGAACAAGATGGCAAAGTGATGTTTTTGCTGTTGCAGCGCTTAAAGAATTGTTTATAATTCAGAAATAGAAGGACATTTGTGTATTCTCAATGGATGAATAAGCCCCACAGCTCGCCAGGCCGATTCCCTTCTGTTAATCCAGGAAGTAGACTCAAATTCAGTGCTTTAGGGAGATTACTGATGTGTGCTCAAATTCCCTGTGGCTCAGCCAATATTAGCATTCCCTATCAAAACATGAGAAAGCACTACAGCCTTATCAATGATTACTAATCAATCTTGTGCACTCTTCTCTCTCCTTCTCTTTCCACAGTGGGAGGAAGTGAGCGGCTACGATGAAAACCTCAACACAATCAGGACCTACCAGGTGTGTAATGTCTTCGAGCCCAGTCAGAACAACTGGCTCCTCACCACCTTCATAGATCGGCGCGGGGCGCAGCGCATCTACGTTGAGATTCGATTCACAGTGCGCGACTGCAGCTCCATCCCCAACGTCCCCGGCTCGTGCAAGGAGACATTTAACCTGTATTACTATGAAAGTGACGCTGTCATCGCCACTAAAGGCACCGCCTTCTGGATGGAGGCCCCTTACCTCAAGGTGGACACCATTGCTGCAGACGAAAGCTTCTCGCAGGTGGACTTTGGCGGACGCCTGATGAAGGTCAACACAGAGGTGCGGAGCTTCGGCCCGTTGTCTAAAAATGGCTTCTACCTGGCGTTTCAGGACTACGGCGCCTGCATGTCCCTGCTGTCAGTCAGGGTCTTTTATAAGAAGTGCCCAAGTGTGGTGCAGAACTTTGCAATATTTCCAGAGACCATGACGGGGGCTGAGAGCACCTCGCTGGTGATCGCCAGAGGCATCTGCATTCCCAACTCGGAGGAAGTAGATGTCCCTATAAAGCTGTACTGCAATGGAGACGGAGAGTGGATGGTTCCTATCGGTAGCTGCACATGCAAGGCTGGGTTTGAACCTGACAATGGCAACGTATGTCGAGGTAAGTAATAAGTAGGACTAAATACAGTTGGTTGCTATTTAAGTGTTACCTCTGATAGTTGCAAGCTTTTCATCATTCACTCTCTTTTAAAATGACAGACTACTCCTCATAGAACATTTCATTGAAGACAAGTGACACGAATTTGTGCTATTTTTAGGATTGCATTATAACAAGGCGCCAGCGTGCCTTGGATCACAGGTTTTTCCACATCATTAGAATGGCTGAATTGATTTTGTTTCATGCGTTTTGCTGAGCATGATGTGCCGTACTTCTTCCTTGATCACATCCACCTCCGGCATACTAGAAAGGCACATTAGCATTGATTCTTAATCTGTAGCGAATGCCAGCCTTCTGTGCAGCATACTTTACAGATGGCGAGAGGTTTTGATTCTGCCTCAGTATGATGCGCCGAAGACTAAGTTCTGAGGAATAGATAATGGCGCGCACATAAAGACGAGGTTAATCTGGGTTTTCGGTTCAAGCTGTCACTTTCTCTCTCTCTTTCTCTGTCCTCTAATGCACCTTTACGCTCTCTTATACAACACACACACACACACACACACACACACACACACACACACACACACACAGAAAGAAAATTTGCTCAAGGTGTCTGATGATAATATGAGTGGCTTGGGGCTCTCAGTGTGGTGCAGTATTGGTTGGCCTGCCTCTGGAGGTTAGCTGGAGAGTGTGTGGAGCCCAGATAAGATTGATTGACGCACATCTGCTCTGATCAATAAACAGATATGAGAGTGCCACATATCTACAAAGCACACTGTGTGTGACTGTATCCTTCTTGCACTGCTCTACGTCCTATGCAAAACACACCCACTCACTGACGCACACACGCACGCACACACACACACACACACACACACACACACACACACACACACACACACGCACACAGTCTAAGGTAGAATGACTTTCAAATGAAAACGACAAAAGTAGAAGTTGGTTTCCTTTATTTAGTTATTTATTACTGTAGGTTTTCATCTCATATATAACTTTGCCATCTCATCTCATCACAACTGTTTTACATTATTCTCAGGTCATTTCGTTTTACACAACTTTTTTTCCATGATTATTACCTTTAGTTTCAGTGCAAGGTACATTTAATTTACATATTTTAAAAACAACTTTTTTATTGTAACCCACACCTACGGGGGAAAAATGTACTTTAGAGCATAATGTGCAAACTAATAATCTACAGATCGCAGACTGTAGTTTGCCTGCTGTGAATCTTTATGCCAGCTGTGTGATATTCTTAACAACAGCTACAGCATCATTATGTCTAATGGAAAGTTTCAAACTGATGTAAAACTAAAACTAAGCATTCTCCTATAACGAGACAAACGGTGCATTTTATGCTTTTGATTGAAAAGAGTTACTTCTTCTTATGTCTTTTAATATACTTCAATCAACCATCCGACCAGCGGGACTGCAGTTTATGTCCATTTCACCTGGCTTGTTTAAAGAGCCAGTGGGACTTAAGGGATCTATTAGCAGAAACTATGTATTCTTTAGTGTATAATTACCTGAAAATATGAATCGCTATGTTTTCATTTTCTTAGAATGAGTCCTTCACCCACATAGGGAGTGGTTGGTTGTAATCTGTAAACATACCACTGGATGCTGCCAAATTCTACACACTGTACCTTTAACAAGCTTGTTTTAAATACATATGTGTGTATTTTGGAACTGCAATAACACATTTTAAGCATTTTGTTAGTTCTCATAGGCCTACACTTGATGTCACATACCAAAAATGTAGCATTCCATACTAATACCAGTGAAACTCCATTTTTCTCGATATCACGTTAAATAACCAAAGTGAAACAATAAATCCCATGCACGTCAACATCCACTCCTTTATTACAATTTGGATACTGGTTTTTGTTAGGAAGTTAAACAGGTCATAATTCCCTCTCTGTTATGTATTTTATACTGTTTTGAAAAGATCTCCCTCAAACTGGATTTATTCAAGTTTCTCGCCAAAAACTACATTTAAAGTGATTACATTTCGTAATTACACGTCATGATACCTTTGGCCAATACTCCTCTTAGAGCCTGAAGGCATCGTAACTTTAAATCAATGGCACCTCCCGTTAAGCTCTCATCCTGCTGATTTCAACACAGATCTGTTGTTCACAACGTAGCATGATCAGGAAAAAAATGTGTAATGTAATGTGTGCACGCAGCGAGTGAGTGGTCAAGTGACAAAGAGAGAGACGCGCTACGACCAGATCAGCTGTTTGCCGATCATCGGAGCAGAGAAGAAATTAGCGTGAAGTCGTCTTGTGTTATTAAATATACAATTGTGTCACACACGCTCATTCTTTCTGCCCCGCCCTTGTGAAAGGAATCTGCTGTGTCTACTGTGACTGGGCTTCTTTGACGAAAAACATTCACTCGTTCTCTTCATTTTGAGCTAGCGTCATGTTTAATGGTTGTGATGTTGCTCGCGGTGTGGTTTCACACACAAACACACACATGCACACACACAGACAGACCTGTCAGGTGCACCCAATGAAAATATTTAGTTGCACTTCAAAGATTTTTGGTCGCATATGCGACTAAAATGGACGCACCAGTCCCCTGTTAGCTAATGTATTGGGGGCGGCAGTAGCTCAGTCTGTAAGGACTTGGGTTAGGACGCGGACGTCACGGGTTCAAGTCCCCCATGGACCAAGACCAACTGGTTGCTGGAGAGGTGCCAGCTTACCTCTTGGGCACTGCCGAGGTGCCCCTGAGCAAGGCACCAAACCCCCAACTGCTCTGGGCGCTTGTCAGGAGCAGCCCCATCACTCTGACATCTCTCCATTGACGCATGTATATGTACTGTGTGTGAAAAACAGAGTGTAAAACTGAATTTCCCCACTGTGGGACTAATAAAGGAATATCTTTCTATCTTTTTTAAACAGTATATTTAAGCAGTGTGTTATGTTAAGTACAGTCTGTCTCACCTTGAAATATGACTGCAACTTGGACCTTTATTAAATGTTTCCATGAAGAATATTTAATAATGAAAGACACTGTAATTACAATAATAATACTTTTAGATTGATTGTGCTGTATGTGCGGCTCCCTTTAGAGTAGCTTTATTTTCTGGCTATATCGCACCGTACTAGTCATTAGCTTATGTGAAATTTTTTTTGAAGGTTAAACTTTGTAAGGTAAGTTCAATACGGGAATTTTACAACAAATTAGCCAAATAACCTTGCCTGTCCTCCAATGTAAACAAACCTGGAGGCTTTTAACGGGTGAATATTTTTTCGTCCTGCAGACTTACTTGATGCTGATCTCTCTTTTTTTTTAATCCACCTTTTCTCCTCTGAATTTCCTTTTTCCCTCCTTTATTTACCTCAACCTTACACACACACTCACAGCTCAGTAATTGGAGCCTATATCCTCAAGTGCTGGTAGGAGTCTTGTTGTAGCTTGTGTTAGTGGGGGGCATTGGCACTGCTGTAAACACCACAAACAAACACACATGGGCACGTACACACACACACACACACACACACACAGTCCCCCGGTAGGCACTGCACTACAAAGGCTCTTTGAACAGAGGAGGAGACGTATATTTCCACTAATTCCCACAATCCCCCTGACTTCCTTCTCTAACCACCCACAGCAAGTAGACTTCCTGCTGTGTTCAGTTTGACATGTCTCTCTGATGGAAATGGAGCATCATGGGATATATGAAAAACAACCTGTGGAGGGAGGGAGTTATTAGTGTATAGCTGTAGTAGTAGTAGTAGTAGTAGAGAGTGGTATAAACCTGTACTTGACCTTCAGTCTCAGGACACACGCACACACACACACACACACACACATGTGAGAAAAAGAGTTATGGAGAAGGAGAGAAACAGATGATGTTGGCGTTTCTATCTCTCATCACTAGCTTTTCTCTCTGGAGACTGTTCCCCTCTCATCTCAACCAAGAAGCCCCTCCAATAAGAGCAACCTCAACCTTTTATTTTCCACCAAGTCTCTTTTCATGGGCTTGTAATCCATTATTTAAACAGGGAAATCCAACCTTAAAGTGCTTGTGGAAGCTGAGTACTATGGGCAACCAATCAATTGGGGGGTTGGTGCAATAACATGGCCTCAGCATCGGGTCTGAAGTAATTGCCCATTAGAGATGAAGTAACAGGAACAGGAACAAAACAAATGTGAGATCACGCTGAAATAAAGAGCAACATCAGAAGGAAAGGTAACGCATGCATACAAAAGAAAGCACAGAGGGAAAATCAAAACATGACAGGAAATTGCTTATTCTTAGCAATCTGATATTGTTTTACAATAATGTCCGAATATATAGTAGGGCAAATAAAGTGTAGACAAATGTTTCTGCCTACTCAACACACGCTCATGTGAAAATTGTCCATTTGGTGTATTTGTGAATGGTTGGCGTGAGAGCGTAAACATAATACATTATATTAACAGAACTGGCTTAACCAAGTTAAAAGAACAGTGGGTAGAAATGGAGGAAATATGCAAGTTATATTTATAAAACACTCACTATATCCTGACAGTAGTGCATGAGACAGGTAATCTGAAAAAAATAATTAATGTGTCTCTGTGTCCTCCGGTGCTCGTAATTGGCATCTGCAAGAGTTCACAGACCGGAGGAAAACAACCAATCAGAGCTGAGCTGGAGGCTGCCGTCTCTGAGCAGCTGTCAATCACTCGCAAAGTCCGATCAAACGGTCAGACTAGGCAGCGCTGATCAAATACGAATCAGTATTCTGTTACTGTAATTATTTCCTGCTTTAAATGTTTTCAGAAACATCTTAGAGTTACTATTTAGCTGTAAAATGAGAAAGTTTGTGACCTGGCAGCCATGTTGAGGAAATACCAAGCACTGCCCACCAGCCGTAGCACAGCCAATAGGAGCACTCTTTCTGAAATGACCTGTGATTGGTCAAAGTCTCCCGTTATGGGCTAGATTATTTAAAGCCTGTGAACAGAGCCATGAGGAGGTGCAGCAGTCTACTTTTCTCTCAGAACACTTATGAATGTAATATGATATATTTTCATATATTTTCAATTAGAATGGAGTGAGCTTGTGGTGCAGAATAAAACCACAAATTGGAAAACTAAATATGAAAAACAAAATCAAATGACAAAACATGCATTCAGTCTATATGGCAATAACAAAACATGCAGTCACTGTGTCAGTAACAGAGACAAAGTTTTAAAGTGACACATTAATGATTCTTTACTTAACTTAAATGTTGAAGTCATTTGTTATCACAGAGAAAATTACCGTAATTGTTTTTGTATGTGTGTGTGCACATGTTCAAACGCTGTGTGTTGTGTCAGCGTCTGTGTGAGCGTCCCTGTACCTGATTGTGCTTCCTCCAATCTATATGTTTTAATTAGTGACAGGTAGCATTGCGTGTGTGCGCATGTGTGTGTGTGTGTGTGTGTGTGTGTGTGTGTGCGTGTGCGTGCCTTGTGTGTGTGTGTGTGTGTGTGTGTGTGTGTGTGTGTGTGTGTGTGTGTGTGTGTGTGTGTGTGTGTGTGTGTGTGTGTGTGAGAGCGGCCTGCTGTCAGCTGGGCAGAGAGACCATGTTGAGTTGTTGTGCTCTGTAACGATGATGCCAGCATGCCATCCTCATTACCAGCTCCCCAGCTCCCACACAAGCCATTTGGGTATCCCCCTCTCTCTCTTTCCCTCTCTTTCTCCCTCACTCTCCTCTCTCTCCCCCTTGGCTATGTAAGCAATCTGCTAAATATTTTATCACCTCCCTGTTAAATCGAGCAGAGACACTCCAAATAGCACCCCACTACCTCCACCAACAACGCAAAGCTTGTCTTGTGTGTGTGTGTGTGTCTCAAGTATCCAAGAAAGACTAATCTGACGGTTTTACTGAAACCTCTCATGGTCGCTGTCAAGGTCTCCAGCTGTGTGATTGATAGAATCACCTTGATTAGCTTTGCTTCACATTCATCCCTGTGTTTTTTTTTTTAATAATCTGATATAATCATTGATCATTTTAATGTTTCTTGTATTCTCATAGATGGAGTGATTAAAACTCCCTGGTAAGCTAATTATTCTGATGTTTAAACTCTTAAAAACCAATGATGTGGCGCTTATTGCTGCAGAGTAAACAGGGCTAAATGCCATACTATGAAGAGCAATTCAAAACTTTTGGACTGCTTGTTCTTAATTTTGCTGTTAACACTTTTTTTTTTTTTTTCCTTTTGGGAACCAAATATTGTATGAGCTGATAAATGCCTGCCTGGAATCTATAAAGCTGGCAGTCTTATTTTATGAGGCCCTCTACTATAGGCTATTTTGTCTTCTTTTGTAATTGGGTAACCATGCTCAAAGCTTATTGCTTCTCCTTTTTAACCTCAGTGGGCCATTGCTGTGCAAAGCACATAGCTGCTCAGAGTCCTCTCCACCTCATGGATGTGGATGGCGACAGATAGTAAAAGCATTGGAAAAGAAGGAACAATGTTTCAGCTATTGATTTTTGCAAAGATGTGAAATACCACAGCAAGAAATCATAAGGACTAATATTAGAATCTATGCTATTTTCTGGTTAGTTATTTATGAAACTCATAGAATCTAATGTACTATATCCTTGTATTTATTTAGATGGATATTTATGTAATTCCTCACCAGAGCAGTCCTAATATGAATCCTCTCATATTTTCTCTCACCGTTAGGCTTCAGTGGGCTTTTGACACACTGGCACATTAATATTACAAATATTCAAATAACTTTATTTAACATTCTGCAGGCTGACAGAGGCAGCGGGAGATTCACAGCCCATTGAGCAAGTGTGCTTCCCTGGGCTAAGTGCCGATTCATCATGGCTGCCTTACTCCTGTCTAATGGCTGCTATCATGGGGCGCGAGCACACACGCGCACTGACACATACAAACACACATCTTGGGCATATACGCTCAGAAAAAGTGTCATTCCTCCATTTGTGCATTTTGAAAATGTTCCAGGCACATTTATCATATTATTAACCCTAGCCTGAAACCTTATAAACCTCAATATACTGTGTACCCCTATAGAGTTCACTGTCATGGATACCTGCCTGCTGGTTTATTTCTCTGTATTAGAAAGTTTAGGAGCTAGAGAATGTAACTGAAGTAAGTGTAAGATAATAATTCTTTCAAATTATACCCCAAAACACATACAACCACTGGATCAATGTGAAACTTTAACACTGCGGTTTTGGGCTGCTCGGTGGTGCAGTGGTTAGCTAAGGATGTCGCCTCACAGCAAGAGGGTCGCAGGTTCAAACCTGGCTTGGCCTTCTTTGTGGAGTTTGCATGTTCTCCCCCTGTTAGCGTGGGTTTTCTCTGGGTTCTCCAGTGTCCTCCCACAGTCCAAAGACATGCAGGTTTGGTTAATTGTTGACTCTAAATTGGGAGGATGAATGGTTGTCTGTCTCTATATGTCAACCCTGTGATAGTCAGGTGATCTGTTCAGGGTGCACCCCGCCTTCACCCAGTGTCAGCTGGGATCAGCTCCATAGGGTAAGCGGTTACAGATAATGGGTGGCAGTTGGGGCTTTGGAAGCTATTTACTGTAAATGTTTGGTTTTAAAATTTTCCACCCCACTGAGGCTTTGAGTACTTCTTTATATGTCTTATCTGGGTGTACAGGATCTGGCAGACTGGACCCACACAGGCCCGGTAAGCTATTAGAGCCAATTCCAGCCCATTTGGCCTTGTCTACTTCTGTTCCACAGAGTTTACTTAATTTGCAGAGAAGCACACACACGAACCAACATCCACTAAGTCACCTTGAAGCACAATTAGGTAAGCGTCTGACTCTTCCTGTTCCTATTAGTCGCATGGCAGCAAGGACCAGTGCGATGAAGACAAAAAAATGGAGTAGTGGTTGGGAGGAAGAGTCAGAGAAAAGCCGTAAGAAAGAGAGCAGAGAGTGAAAGACTTCTTGTTTCCATGGCTCTCAATAGGCTGAATGGGCGGATGGCAGAGAGCAGTGGTGAAAGAGTGTGACCCAAACAAAGACTCTTTGAATTTAAGGCCCAAATAGAATGTTTGTAATGACCCCAAACACAGATGCGCTGCTCTCACTGCAACGGCAGAGTCAGTCCCTAATAATGCGAGGGGAATCCAGAGATTTTGTTCACTCATAATGGAAATACCCACCCCACACAGAGCTGTTCTTATCCCCCATGGAGGGACACATACTCCTACTCCTATTATTTTTCACTCCCTCAGTCTTGCCTTTCACTCGCTGCTTTTTTTTGGCTGGTCCTCTAACCTTCAGTTCCTTACTGGCCATGTATTTGGACACTGGGCTTTTTTATTTCAACGTATTTCATTGTCATCTCTCACTTTCCCTTAGCTCCTGCACAGGAACTTTTTCAAGAAGGCTCCACTTCGACCTGACATTTCTTGCAATCTTCCTCGCCAAATCCTTTTCAGTTCTCTTAATCTCTTCCTCTACTTCAGTCTCACATGTCTAGTCCTCTCCTCTCATCTCCCCTCTCAGTGATGGACACTGGGGTGTTGAGGCCAGCGAGGGGACACATGGACACAAAGGACCCCTAACATTCAGCAGATGGCTGGGGCGCCGCGTAATTTGCCCATGTCGCCCTCACTGGCAAAACACAAAAGCCCAGCGCTACAAGGGGGCTCCACTTCACCCCCTCACCCCGACCGTGACCCCCATCAATCAAATCCATCACCTTATGCTTTTAAGTTATGATTCCACATTGAAGAAAACAACAAAGACATCATCAATAATGCTGTGGAAAAGTGTCAGCTTCGATCTCGGTGTTGTCGTCACAAGGTACCAAAAGTTATGTGTCAAGAGGAATTTGGGCTGCAAGTAGAAAACTGTCCTCACTCCTTGTTGCCTCTGCAACTCACCTCTTCTTTTCTCTGTGCTCTTCCCCCTCTGCCAGTCACTAATGAGGAGACATGGTGAGCCTCTCCATAGAGTCCCCCCCTCACCCCCCAACCCCTCTCTCCATCGCCCCTCATTTGTTGATTTCCCCTCTGCCTCATCACTGTCCATCAATATTCACTGTTTGGCTAATAACACAGCCAGGCCTGTTTGGTTTGACAGCGGAGGGACACATTTCACTTCGAGGAAATTGTCTCAACCCTTCCTGGAGGTTATCAGCAGCAGGCTGATAGATGTGGATCAGTCAAGGTTATGTTGTGCAACTTGTGGGCTGACGATCTAATTAGAATCGAATTGCAATTATTGTCGGGCCAATATACCTCTTTTCATTCCTCATGCAGTGAGAACTAGTCGACAAAGCAACCAAGAAAAAGGCAGTGGCCACATTTTCTATTACTGGAGTGGATTTAAGGGTCAGTTTCCTTGACATGTTGGTGGTATCTAGTCATGTGGAAATAGAAATAGTATTGCTTTTATTATCCATCTTTGCCTCTTCCTGTCCCTCAGAGATGATTTCTTGAGTAGCGTGTAGTTAAAATGAAAATTGTCAATAGCAAAGTTAAAGTTAAAAGTAATGGAGAAACTGCTATTTTTTAACAGTGTAAATGGAATATAATATTTATAAGTGTGTTTTCATTAGTCTGTGAATGTTTTCATTCATCCAGGTCATATTCATTCTGGCAACAACTGAATCGAAGGCAACTGGACTTAGATTTGTCTCTGAAGACGTTTCGCCCCTGATCCAAGTGGCTTCATCAGTTCGTAACGCTACAGTCTGACTAGTCCCCACTAGTCTGACCTAGTGGGGACTAGTCAGAACGTCTAGACAAATCTAAGTCCAGTTGCCTTCGATTCATTTGTTGCCAGTATGTTTTCATTAGTGTATAAAGAGTTTGTTTGCTTATTACTTGTATGAGACGTTTATATCTATGTAGGGAATAGGTCCTCTTCACAGAGTCTACGATGTTACTCCGCCTTGTTTCTACAGTAGCCCAGAACAGACAGAAATGAAACCAAACACTGGCTCTATAGAGAACTTTTCACATTTTTATGTTACCTGAAGGCCAAAGTAGTTCTCTGACACGTTTGTGAAACTGTGGTAATGTGAGCCGCCGAGCGCAAAACTGTGGTACCGCCACCATCTGACCTCCGTTCTTATTAAAGTAGTGTTATTATTGGAAGGATGACCTCTGACCGAGGCGAACAGTCTTGCTCTGCGTTATTGCAAATGGAGGAATGAGCGGAAGGGTACTCAGTTGGTTGCAATCTTCAACCACACCACTAAATGCCGCCAACCCTACACACTGTTCTTTTAATGATGTTAGCACCCCAAACAGGCGGCAGCAGCAATTTCAGGCTGATCTCTCAAACTATCAAACTATTTGTCTAGCTGCAAGAAGAGAAAATGTTGTTTGTAATTATCACAAAATTCAACTGACCAGACTGTGAATTTATTGCCTTGTTCTGGAGTCTTGTAAGTTACAGTTCAAGCATTGTGCTTTTAAAGGTAGTTGAGTTTGCACAGTTCCCGTAGATTGAACCCACTCAGCATACAGTGCAGTCAGCATGGCGAGTTTGGACGTAGCAGTAAGCCAAAAGTGCATTTCTGCCATGCTTCGTGTTGATTCTGTCAATCCGCATGAGTGCTTGAAATCAATTCAAAGCCTCAAAATCTCTGGTCTTTTGGTCAAAGCTCACAAGATATTTGTTCTCTTTTGTGGCAGGCCTGCACACATATGAAAAACCCCACACACAAACACATACTTTCGCTCACCCCAAGCTGAACTTTGCGTGTCCAATTTCATATTCTAATCATGTTTGCCATAATTGCAGCACACTTGAAGCAACCAGCATTACAGTTCCACTTAAAGTGCTCGCTAAGTATCCCTGATTAAACATACGTGAAGAATTATGTATGTGTAATCTGTTATGACACCGTGTATTATCCTAAACCAACTCTGCTCCCTGTAACTGGGCAGGTCATATCAAACACGACCTCAAAACCCTCACAATATGCAATTACCCGACAATTAGACAACTCCCATAATCCGCATCGCACTATGTCATTGTGCACATTTAATTGAATGTTTTTGCTGACAGTAAACACAGCCTGTACTTTCCAGGGTCAGCGCATGTGGTTCTGCAAAAACTAGAGGAAACATCTCTTTTTCAGACTGACAGACAGAGAGAAAGAGATGAAGCTCAACCTGGCAGACCAGCTCTGTGACAAATTATTGATCTTGGCTTTGTTGTCACTCCTCATGCCGAGGACCCCCCGCTATGGCTGCCTTCCGAAAAACGCCTACTGGAGAAGGCATTGCGTGAATATTGAATTTTGCAAGATAGGGAAGAGGTGGAAGAGGAGGAGGAGGAGTGTGTGCCTATCTATATATGTGTGTTGGGGGGTAGTGTGAAAAAAGGCGAAAGAGAGAAAAAAGAGAAAGAGCGACTTGGTAATCCTCTCTTTGAGCACTTTGTGCTTTGTGCTCCATTTGTTTACTGAGTTCCCACACTGGCTGGGGGGCTGCAGCTTTTCTCCAAGACTGGAATTAGCATATCCAGACTTGTAGTCAGATCTGTGTGGCTCTTCATATTCATGTGTGTCCCTGTTTATTTCTGTGTGTGTGCAGTTTTGATGATGTGAGAACTTTGCGCATCCTCACTGGCTGGGGCAACCCGACTTTAATGAAATCTTCAAAGTGAGTGTGGTTTTATAGAGTTTAATCAAGCTTGCTAACCTCTCAGACAGTCTCTTTTTTGGCCTGATTTTGCTTTCACAGTGTGCTGAGTGGGAACACAGTCTGTGTCAACAGGTTGACTGCTGCCTACGTGTTGCGGTGGACAGTATCTCTTGTTAGGAGGTTGGATTGGCTGCATCTATTGTACACCATATTTTACAGAGTTTCAGTAAGACATCATATGACGGTGCTAAACCGAAAAATGTCAAAGCACGATAATGTTATTTTGTATTTCTCTTTCAATCTGCATTTTTTTGTATTCCAGTCCTCACTAATTCAATCAGCAGAATAAAAACAACTCCGTTCTAGTCATGTTTTGCTTTCAAAGAGGTAACCTTTCCACATTGCTGCAGTAGCTTGAATGATGTGAAACCCAGTTCGAACGACGCATGAAATCTGAGGATTAACTATTTTGCTGCCTACTGTATTAAAGTCGGTGGCCTTTATCTTTGGTATAGTATTTCTTCTTGCTCTCTTCTGTGTAAGGGAGGACTGAAAGTGGACCTAGTATGCTCATTTTCAGGTGCATACTTGTGTTTTGGGTTTCTAACAAATCATGTTTACATATTTTAGCTTTCAAATAATGCTTTACTTTTCTCATACCGGCTGTGCTGCAGCACCTCTTTATACCCTTTACCTGAAACACTTTGTTTGAGCTCCCGTCCTGCCCTGAAAGCACAGTCTACTCTAATTGGTCAACTGGCCAACTTTGATATTAAGATAAGATAAGATAAGATGAACCTTTATTAATAATAATATTGGTCAACCAACCAAACTCTTCGGACTCCGCTCTAGCTCTGGTCTAACTAGCTTTGTTTGAGGGTGTGCTAAACTAGGCAGGTATTATGCAAATGTGTTACTTGGTGACATCACCACGTCACAGAAGAAAAGGACTTGAAGCGAGGTGTTTCAGGCAGTTCACGAGCAGTGTTTCTGTGGGAGTAACTCCCTTTGGTGTGGACTTTGGGCTTTGCAGACATTTCACATGCACAAAAAACTATAGCATACTAAAGGAAAGGGAATAAGAACAAAAGGTCATCTTTAAAATTGCAGTGTTCACAGTCATGGATTCGACAAAAGAAATTAGGCTACTTTGTGACCGTGCACTCAATTGATATAGATTATTCTGCCATCCCATAGGTATATACTTGTGCCATAACTGGTGCAGTGTCTTCTGTACTCACTCGTGTCTCTTTTTCTTTGAAAGCAATTTATTCTCTACACTGTCAAGATACGTAATCTGCCATCAGTTTCCTTCTGTGTCATGCTCCTGGGCTTGGATTATATGGCTGCTTTTAAAGACAGGATATTGTATTCCTTGTGCTCTTACATCCCAATAATCCTCAACTAATTCAACAACTTAGTTACCCACCAGTAGCATCTTCTGTAATTGGTTAATAAGATAGAAGATATTTCCTAGAAGTAATGACCTTTTATTAGAAAGATGATTATTTGATGCACTGACAGATACCTTCATAACTTAGCCTCTAACGTTGTTTTATGATGTCTGTGCACAGTGCTTACAAGTGAGAAAAGTCCCCTCTTAGGGATGTTATCTTAGTGCTGGGCCAGCATTACTGTAGTGCTAGGCTAGGCCGCACAGTGGTATGCTTCTCAAAGAGAATCATATCTGATTAGTCCGAGTCCGAATAGAGGCAGAAGCTGACAAACAAATGGATTTGCTGTGTCTCGAATGTTCTCTGGGGGAGCTGGATGGGTTGAGATACAGAGACGCTGCCTTTGTGTTGGAGCCAGAGCGAAGCATAATAAGACCCTTTGGGGAATGAACCAAACACAGAGTGATAGGGACACAAAGGCACACATGCTCATACACTCAGTCAATTTCACAATCTCACTGCCTCTCTCCCTCTCTGTTTTTCACTCCTCTCTACCTCTATCTTTCTCTCTTACTTCCCTATAAACTGACCTTTTATATTACTGGCTACTGTGGATGGCCTATCATTATGTGTTTTGGCTTTGCAGGTTCTGTTGCGTTTCTTGACTCTTGCGACATTTATTGTGTCAGCCAAGTGTCATGTCAGACTCCCACAAACAGGGCTCACGGCAGCCTTTTTTATAAGGATATTATTGTGTGTGCGTACAGGCATGTGTGTGTGTGCTTCACACCCATCACGGCATGAATGGGCCAGCAAATCCTATTCCCTCCCTCCCTTGTTTTCTTTCTCTATCTCATCTTTACTGCCTCTTTAATTCCCTCTCCACCACTGTCCTCCTTCTCTCGTGTTCAGCTAGGAGAGCAGACTTAGACGGAGCGCCACAATAGGGGTATTAACCAAATGTATATTAAGCTTGCCTGACTCACGCAGTCAATGTGCTGCTTTTACACCCCTAATGCCTTATGAATGAGCCCGTTGCTCCCTGAGAAACGCCTCCGCGAGCACTCGGAGTGAGGGGCCCTTTTGCTGGCTCTCGTGACCCTGGTCCACGTCGCCTGTGCTGGCCCCCGTCTCGTAGTGCACAATTCTTCATTTTCATAAGCGCTTAATCTGGATTGGAAGCCTCTCCATTGTGGAAATGATTTGAGAGGGGGACTTTGGCCAGACAAAAAGGGCTTGCCTTTTCCGAGGCTGGGGGCCTCCTTAGCCCCGTTCCTCCCTTCCCATTCTTCCATACAGAGGCCCCAGCAGGAGCAACTAATTGTTGTATGGAGAGGAAGAGTGATGGGGTGTTGAGTGGATGTCCTGCTTAACACTGCCCCCAGTGGTATACCAATGAGGAAGGATGGATGCAGACTTGAGAGATGGATATAGGAGAAGAGCTACCTTGTAAAAAAAAAAAAAAAAAAAAGACTTCTCCACCTTTTGCAGTTTATTTATCATTTGATCCAGGTCAGAGCAGATGCTGTGATGCCAGCTGATAGTAAAGGTTGGTTTGATTCCTCTAGGTGACAGTGCAAAAGACTTTGGAGCTGGAATGTGTAACAAACGCAGAGTGAAGCTTTGAAGTGTAATGCTGTTGCCCTGGGCTACTTATCTCCAGGGTCAAATGAGATTACACCCTTGATCTGTGTTAGCGCCGTCTGATCGGCAGGATTGCAACACAGACGTTTGTGTGTATGTTTGCAGGCTTATGTGCATGTGTTTGTATATCTGTGTTACAGACAGACGTTGCATGTGTGCACTGATTTATGTATATACGGCATGTATGTCTAATTCAAACGTACTGTAAGCCATGTGTGCTGTGTGTTAGTGTGGTTATATGGGCTTCTTCTCATAGAAACCCCGTGTTACCTTCAATTCTTGAAGAAAACTTTTTCTTCCTCACGTTTCCGCAGTGAACGAAGATTCAAAAAGCAGAGAAAAGTCTTGATGAATTGAAGTAAATATGAGCCGCGTATAACAAGAGTAAAACTATATCAAAACATCAAACAAACTCTCAAACAACTCGTGCAATATAATCCAAGTCTCATTTATCCAGTTGTATGCTCACTACTTCCAAAAAACATACCTTTCTATTAGACAGACTAAAACAGACAGGTGTCAGGCAGAAATGTTTTAAAGACAGTCGTAAGGTTTCAGCGAAAAATGCATGTGTTTGGGAAGTAGTGCTACTACGCCTGGACAGATGAGACTTACATTATACTGCACGAGTTTTGTGAGAGTTTGTAAGCAGATGTTTTGATATGCAGTTGTTGAACGTGACCCATTCAAGTCATTAAAGGTGCTAAATTCAATATCCGGAGTATTAATATAGCATCAAACAACTATTTGCTATGTAAAAATACAGAGGAGTAATGTCTACCTGAGCAGAGAATGAAGTCACTCTCTGTGTGTGTTATAATCTGAGTTTCTCCTTTCTTTGTTGAAATGGCAGGGCTCATGCCTTTTAGTGAATGTTAGTGCATGTGAGCGTGCCCCACTGGATAGCTCACGGCCGCCGCTCTGCACTGCGTCTCATGCGTCTGTTACAGTTGATGACATCATCCAAACTGACGGTGTCCTCGCAGAGGCGTAGCAACCACCCTCCGGATCCCCCTCAGGTTAACACTGTTGGCTCTGTCAGCACTCTCACCGTTGTTAACACCGTTAGCTGCAAGTCGCTGGTTCGCCATCGCCATGTTGAGAGCCAGTGAGAGGCAACAGAAATGCCCCATTTCACGTATTTAGCACCTTCAAGACTTTTCGCTGTTTTTGTATTCTCTGTTCACGGCGGAGACATGCAAGAAAGCAAAGTTTTCTTCAAGATTTCAAGGTAGCGAAGGTTGAGTAATTGATACACAATTGGTCATTTTGGGGGTGAAGTATTCCTTTAACTAATTAGCGTTGTTGACCTCATCTCAGTGCTTTGTTGGTGTGTTTCTTGCTGCAAAGCCTATTCTCTCTCTCTCTCTCTCTCTCTCTCTCTCTCTCTCTCTCTCTCTCTCTCTCTCTCTCTCTCTCTCTCTCTCTCTCTCTCTCTCTCTCTCTCTCTCTCTCCCTGCTCACTGCTCCGGAACACCTTAATCCAGTGTGAAAGCAATTGGCTCTCTCAGATCTAATCAATAGAGGGCCAGGGCAGCGAGCCAGGGGGAACATCTCTGGCCCCTGCTCAGCTACAATCAATTTAGACCCATCGATTCTGTGATTGAAATACAAAGAGCAGACGCGCTGGACCGTACAGGTGCTTTACTGTTTGGGTGTGCCAAAATGTTATATATCTCCCCGCGTGAGTGTTTCTCTGTATTTATGTGTGTTTGCTTGTGTGATTGTACTGTATGTGTGTGTGTGTGTGTGCAAATTTCCTCATGTGTGTATATGGATAGTATGATTTATTTTAGAGCCATCTGTAGTAAAGTGGGAATGGCATTTAATCTAGCACCTCTGAGACCGAGCAAAAAAAAAAAAAAATCCCTCCTAATCCAATATGTCCTGCCCAGGGAAGGTGCGTTTTCAAAGGTGTGTGTGTGTGTTAAGTTGTTTTGTGCATTTGTGTGCACCCAAGGGTTTCCTACTTACCACCATGTGTCAGGGGTAGTAGGTGTGTGTGTATACACCTCATGTCTTGATGCATTTTTGGATGCTCCGCGTTTAGCATACCATTTGCATGCAAAATGTGACAGCACGTGTGCCTGACTGTTGACGAGTGAGAACACACATGACGTGTCTGACTTGTCTTTGCTGTGCTTTGCATGTGTGTATTCGTGCATATATGTCATTGCATATCATATTTGACCCTGTTTATGCGGTTATGCTCTGCCATGTGTATGCATCTGTGCATGGATTCATTTGTGAAACGTGTTGCTATGGATTTATAGTCCAGTGCTGTGGTGCCTCACTGTGTGTATATTTATGTTGCAGTTGTGCTGACTGTGAACATGCTAGACCATAAATGTTCTCGGGTCATCACCTGCAGTAACGCTACATCAGTGAATGAAGCAGTCAACATTTGCTTTTGAAACTGCTGTCTTTATAGCAGCTGCACATCATGTGTGTATATGACGTGCAGTTCTTGTGTGGCAAGAAGAATCAGAAAACATGCTCAGTCCCAGGTTACGCTTGTTTTGTGCACTTTAATAGGTGTAAATAAGATGGTGGTAGAATACGTCTGACTTAAATGGGATAAGACGTGTGTGTGGGCTGCTGGGATTGATATAACGATTGTATGGGAATATCTGATATCAAACCACTGTCCTCATCTGTCTCATACACATACCGACTTTCTTTCTCTTTTACACACATTCACACACACTTTTGCCACGGTACCTTTTTAGACCTTACCCTCATTTTAATGGCTTTCTACCATTTATACAGTTAATCCAGTTTCCCAGTTGGCCGTGTTGTGTTTTCCCTCAATTATCGGCTGGACAAGGTGTTGATGTCTTTCACAAAGTCCACAGTGTCACAAAGACCTAATGAGGATATGCCACTTTTGAGTTAGCCAAACACACATACGTTAGCCTTGATTTTACACTTCACTATACACTATCTTTCTTTTGTTGCTCAGCAGTCCCTTCACTGGCAGAACTGACAGTTTTTGGGAAGTTTCAGCTGGTAAAAAAATAACAAAATTACCCCCCAAATGCTTACAAATGAATGCACAACAGACATCACATCTTAAACAAATGAATGCTCCAAATACCAAAAAGTGTTCTGTGATAAATTGGCCTGCCACTTTTCTTTTTAGTCTTCGGTGTTGGATATGGATTTACATGATCTTACATTTGTATAATTTACAGGGTTGTAATTATCACAAACCATCAGCATAAACTAGGGCTGTCAACCAATAAAATAATTGTGATTAATTGCAAATTAATTGCACATGTTTAATCACTTCAAGATGTACCTTAAAAAGAAATTTGTCAACAACTTAATACTCTTATCAACATTGGAGTGGGCAAATATGTTGCTTTATGCAAATGCATATGTATTATTTGAAATCAATTAACAACACAAAACCACAACAAATATTGTCTAGAAACCCTCACAGGAACATTTAGCATAAAGAAATATACTAAAATCATAACATGGCAAACTGCAGCCCAACAGGCAACAACAGCTGTCAGTGTGTCAGTGTGCTGACTTGACTATGACTTGTATGTGATTATCATAATGTGGGCATGTCTGTAAAGGGGGAAGGAGACTTGTGGGTACCCATAGAACCCATTTACACCCCTTTGAAAATGGCCATGATAGTTTTTCCTCGCCAACCTTTACTGTGCGTTTCTAGCGTTCTTTAACCTCCTTTGCAACAAGCTAGTATGCCATCATTGTACTCATATTATACCAGTACCTTCACTCTATAGCTTTAAAACTGAGCCCACTGAAACCCCTTAAAGACTGACCGGGTTAATGAGTTAAAGTAACTAATGGTGCCAAAATTTGTGTTCACGTGTTATTATTGCATTACCCTTGACAGTCCAAGTATAAACCAGTGTGAAACTTTCCACTGTTCATGCAAACTCTACATGCAAATGAACAACGCGTGGTCTTCAGCAATCTGCCGACAGTGTGATGATGTTCATGCGGCATAAGGAGGTCCTGCCTGGGTCCTGCAGCACCTTGAGACACACACACACAGTTACACATATGTTTTCTGGTTTCATAGCCTGGGGCGTATTGACTAAGGCTGCCTGATAAAGGTCAGTGCTGTCCACGTTTGGACAGGTGGGATGGAGGCTGGAGTTCACCATCACACACACACACACACACACACACACACACACACACACACACACACACACACACACACACGTTTCTATGCGATAGTGCGTGTCCGTCTGTTGGGAAGGGAATACAGCTTTCTGATAAGGTTGTGTGGAGGTCACGCATATGTAAATATGAATATAGATGTGCTGTGGGCGCCGGTTAACTTTGGAGGATATCAGGGCTGCAGGTGTATTGCGTGCCAGGGAATTGGGTCAACCTCTGCTCATTCACGCTATGCAACGGAATATTTGATGAACACATCTGTTTATCTTTGTACAGTATTCAAAGTACATTTCCATGCATGTACATCATTCATCCATTGAGCTTTCTGGTCATGCCCGGGCCTGATGTCAACAGAATCGTTGTTCTGTATGTATAAGAGATCACCCATCCTGAAGCATGAATGGAGCTGTCTACATCGGGCAGGACAGATGCATAGTTCCTCTAAACAGCATGCCTTTTTTTATTCCCTGTTGCCTGTTGTCAGTGATTGAAATAATAGCTTGGCCGTCACTTAGTATGCAATGAGAAATAGCTGCTTTGTGCAACACGTGTATTGTGGTGACTCTGCCACCAACAATTTAACTGACAAGAATCACTCCTGAGAGCTTTCTCACTTTGTTTTGCTCTCACTTTCCCACTTATCTGCATCTCCCTTTCCCACCCAGTATTTCCCTGATCCTGATCACTTTTCCTCTCCCACGCTTCACACATAATTTGTATCTTCTCTTTTGATGCAGAGCTTTTTTATCATTATTAACCATTAAGCATAATAGCGGCAGGGGTGATGAACAGTGGATATATGCTTGTATACAGCTGGAGGAACATCTCACTGGTGAATGCTTTAATTGTACTGATGTGGCTGTTTTTGTGATAGTTGATGTCATCATGATCCCAGCATGCAGTGCTGCTCCTGGTGACCCTTCCATCACCATAATGCTCACGCCACCCATGCCCTCTTCTGCTCCCTCATCCTGCCATCAGTGATGCAGGCTAAAGCTGCCCCGAGGGTAGTCTCTAAACACGCTGTTGGATTTCAAAAAGCCAGACTCATGTTTTTCCTCCACTCTCCTTTCTTGTCATCCACCTCCACTTCTAAACTCTGGCCTCCTACTATGTTTGACAGCCTCTTTGTCATGTGCGAAAATGTCAGCATCTGCATGACAGGATGCAGATCTTGGTCGAAGACATGCCACCGTGCTTCTATGTGGTGAGGGTGTGGATGGAAGGGCCTCTTGTGGTTACACTCCCTTAGATCATCGGAGGGAAGAGTCGGCTGTGTTCAGCTGTGCGTTTCTATCATGGGTGCTCGTCTTTGCCAGAATATTTCGGTGTAAACATTGTGTTATGTACGCCCAATTAGGAATCAAATTAGGGAATGGTAAACAATGAAGGGACCTTTGTTTTCCAGTTGTTTTATCATTCTACTCCTCTGCTACCTTCAAATGTGTATAATTACTCATCCCCATTCGCAGGCCTCTCCGCTCATTAGCGGGGCCTCAACCCTGAGCCGAAGGGCTGGGTATTTTCGGATACATGGGTGTTTGAAAAGCCATTGTTAAGCCTTGCTAGAACAATTCTCAAAGCATTTTAACTTTAAACGGGCTGGCGAGGAATGATGTCTTTTAGAGATTTCATCTAGATTAGGATGGGGGTAGTTACCAGTGTATTAGCGTCAGATTTTCTTTTTATCATCGTTTTTTGTAGTCTAAATGCAGACGTGCACATTTAGATCAAATAAAAAGCTGCTTTAAATTCTCCTTGCTAGTTTAATAATAGTATACATATGTGTGTAAAACTTCATTTCAAACAAGTGGACTAGATATTAAAGCTGGGTGACGGATAGAAAACTTCCCCTCTAATGCTGCGTTCCAGACAACTTGGAAGTTTCTTAGGTGAAATTTCCAACTCCAGGTGTATGACGCCAAACATGAACCAAAAAACACGGCTGACCTTAACAAACTGCTAACTTTTGTGCAGAGAAGATTAGAACTAGGCTTGCTGCAGTAGATGATGTTACATGGTTTATTATGGTGGTACATAGTGTTTGGGCACCAATTCTACTTCTTGCCCACCCCCTCCAAAATTTTGCTGTTTAAAAAAAATAAATAAATAAAAACCCATTTAGTAAATTTATGTGTATCAGCACCTGCTTTTATCAAATGAAAAAACTCCACTACTTTAAATTAATTTGTAAAATACAGTGTGTTATCAATTCATAGTCAGATGATGGACGCTACAGTTATAAACTGGTAGTGATAGTGTCTGCTCAGTACGGAGTTTCATCTCAGGGTAACAGGAGTCGGATTTCACACACACACACACACACACACACACAGGATGAGAAAGAGTTGACAGACAAGACCATGGTGGAGGATTAGGTGTCAAAGCGAAAAGCAAAAGCACCTATTTTGCAATATTTCAGATTTAACTCCATCGCTATTACAAACCATGTTAATGAGGTAATCTGTAAACTTGAGGCATGAAGTCATGCAGAGGACGCAGCGATAACGGCCAGTGTTTGCGGCACCAGGTGGAAAGCTGTCCCAGAGAGGTCAGACCCACAGAAATCCAACATTAAAGATAAAAGTAATCACTCTACAGATATTAAGTGTCACCTTTTCTTGTAAAATGTGCGGTGTTATCAGTAACCCTGGTGCTGCGCTGAGTATATTAAGCAGTGGGAAAATGTCCGTGCTGTGGGATCCCTAAACCGAACCTGCTCCCTCATATCATGGCGACATATTGTGTTTCAGTTTACATGCAGAACAGTATAATGAGTGCTTCCATTGTTGTGCGACGTCAAACAACTGCTTCTTCGTGAAGTCGAGGTAGGTGGAGTTTACACATAGGAACTGCTACTTTGAGTGATGTTCATTTTACTTTTTCTCATAGGAGGTCGAAGATTTTCAAGTTCTGAGTACACAGAGCTGTTTCAAGGCATTCACTTTGCCAAGGTTGCCTTGAATAAATAGATCAGTGTGCTTATGACAATCAATTGTGAAAATGCAAATTGCCATATCAGTTTATTCAATTTTCTTATGAAAAACATTTCACCATTTGTGTTTTGTGTATAAGCTGTACTGAGTCCAAGTGATACCACAGAAACAGTAATAAGAACACAGGCCACATACCAGCTCTGCTGACTCACTGTTTAAGAGTCTGTTTGGGTGATATTTTGGCGACAGATTTAGCTACCAGCATTGTTTCTTTGAACACAGCTGCTGTGACTGTGACTGTTCAGAGTTCACTGCTTTTGGATTGCAAAATAGGACAACCCGGACAAATTCATTTTAAAGGTATTTTAGACATACACAAACAAGAGGAATGCATGAAATGTTTTTTCTCTCTCTCTCAATTATAGTTCATAGGAATAAAACAAGCAGCCAGTAAAAACAATCAATTCACAGGAGAGATCTTGTTGGCTCGGGGAGCAGGTCTGTCAAAATCCTTGTTACTCCACTTATTACGTTGCTTCATGAAAAAGTGTATTTTATATTCAGTCAATATTATAGGCACATTGCTTTAATGCCAAGCTAGCTGTATGCCTGAGCTCCATTGAGATTTACAAATGCAAAAGCATCTAAAATTAGAATTAGCTACTTTTTATTTATTAACAACAAGATATGGGATTTTGTTTTTCATGCTATGACTACTTAAACTGAGCTGGAGCCTGCCGTCTCTGAGCAGCTGTCAATCACTCACAAACTCCAATCAAACCGTCAAACTAGGCAGCGCTGATCAAATATGAATCAATATTCTGTTACTGTAATGCCTGTCTCTTGCCTCAGACGTTTTCAGAAACATCTTGTAGTTCAGCTGTAAGATGAGAAAGTTTATTGGTGCCTTCAAATGGGGTCATGTTTACCGTGTTTACGAGTCGGGCCCTTATGAACGGCCCCTCGTGTCGTATTCACAACCTCGTAAGTGGAAAGTTTCTGAAAACTCAGAGTTCATGTCTTATGACGTGTTTGCTGGCATTGTTAGGAGAGTCCATGGAAGTTCATTTCTTGGTGCACAATAAGTTAATAATTTACAGCATTTTGTAATTTTAGTCAAATGTTGTTTTTCTTGGTAATTTTAGAATCTGTCTGAGGAAAATGTTGAGCCTCATCTTTCTCCTCTGTCATTACCCACTTGCTAGCTTGCTAAATTATCAGCCTCTGTGGCTTCTAGACTCAGACAGTAACGTGAATATTGATGTTGGTGTTCTTCGCGACTTAACCACTTGAACGCCAAACATATCGCGTATACGACTTCCCATCTTGTAAACACGGTAAACACGACCCCACTCGAAGGCACCATATGCCCCGGCAGCCATGTCGAGATAAGTTGAGGAAATACCAAGCACCGCCCACCAGCTGAAGCACAGCCAATAGGAACGCTCTCTCTGAAATGACCTGTGATTGGCCAAAGTCTCCCGTCAGGGGCTAGATATTTTAAAGTCTGAAAACAGAGCCATGAGGAGGTGCAGTAGTCTAGTTTTCTCTGAAAACACTTGAATTAAATTGCTGGAAGTTTATTATGGAATTTTTAACCAATGATGCCAAAAACTTTCTGCTTATTGGAGCCAAGATATATGATTTGTTTTGTAGTTAGCTGCTGCTCATGCTGTGGCTACTTAAGTATACTATTCACCAGCCCTCTGTTGAGATCATTAGTAGAACATGTTTTTTTAATCAAGTAAAACAATACAGAAACTTAATTATAGGAGAAAACAACAAAGCCCATCAAGACGCTGGTGGTTCTCTTTGATCATACGGTAAATGGCAAAACAAAATTCTCATTTACATTTCACAACGTTTTACCTGCATGCACAGTCTATCAGCTCTCTGTGGATTTCTGTAATGACTGACATAGATTACTGCCGATGCTCTAAACTGCATGTGTACGTCCACAGCTGTAAAGCCCTGAATCATTGTTCACGTCCATTTTCAATCACACACTTTGTGAAGAAATAACAAAAAAAAAAAAAAAATCTAATTTGGCTCCAGAGCGTATGCATTATTCATTAGGCAAAGCTACACAGGTAAAGAGTCCAAATGACTGGATTGGCTGATTAAAGTCCAACTTGATTTGATCAGGTCTTTGTGTTTCTGTGTTTTTTCTCCGTTTCTATTCCAGCCTTTTCTCTCTGCCCCCCGTTCGTTCTCTGCATAAGGATTTAATGTTTACAATCTACACTTTCCCATCAGGTTACGCTCTGCTCATGACAGAGCTATGAGCGGTGAAAAAAAAAAAAAAAGAATAAAGATTTGAAGGCCATAAATTTAATAGACATAGTTGAGCAGAGCAACAGCGAAGGAGCAAAAAAAAAAGCAAGAGTGGGCATCTTTGGCTAACTGCTATAGATTAATTGATCTAGCCATGAAGTTAATGAGCTAGATCCTTTTTAAAAGAGACAAGTGCTGAGACAGAGGGAAGCTAATGGTCTCTCACAACGTGGAGTGCTAAGAAAGAGAAAGCTATTTATCTCGGAACATATACTTTATTTGCCGCGTGACAGGATCGCAAGGTAATTGACGGGGCCTGTAACTGCTCATTTTATTACCTCATTGGGATCATCCTTCTTTGCAAGTCATGATCTATTGACGACTCAACATGGGAGACGACAAGTGATTTCTGATAGCTGAATAACCACTTTCTGTGAGAGTTGACAAACAGGATTTAATTTGACAATAAAGTTTGTGAACATCCTCATGCCATCACATTAATGTGTCTAAATTGGTAATGCATGAGGCTTCTGTGATTACAGTTTGCTAGCTAGATTGATTAAATCAGTACCGCAATCATATTGCAATCAAACACACAACTTCTCTTGACTGATTTCGCCACTCTTCATCGATGTCTGTCTTACCCCTTCGCCTTTTTTCTCCCTGTTAGTTGGCAGCGGGCAAAGAGCCTGGTCAGTCCCCTGTTAGGTTCTGATTACAGTGTAGATTGTAGTGCAAGCACATGTTACTGCCTGCTGAGCGGCGATATGTTTCGGAGGGCGCGTTTCTCTGCTACCCTCGCCAGCCAGGGATGGATTGGCACAGCGGACTCTCCTGGAATACCAATGCCTCCTTGTTGTTGTCTCCATCTCGTTCCCCTGCTCCTCTCCTGACCACTCCTCTATCTGAAAGATACGCCCGGTGCCCTGGCATATAGCTGCATCTTCCTGGGAAATAAAATTGACCTGAGCCAGTGTGCCGTACCGCGATGCAGAGTGGCCAACGCAACACTCGGTTATGACGAGTTTTTGTGGAGCTGAGAGATTATATAGCTCTCTTGATCTGTATCTTGCTCATATTATGCACTCACACACATACACAGACGTACAGTACATACACATGCACATGCAGACGCACACGACTCATGCACACGCTTTCAGTAAGCCAGATTTCCCTGTCGGCTGGTCTGTCATTGGCCGGCTGTTCAAAGGGAAAGTGTGGGCCAAAAAAATACTGGCTGTGAGGTTACCATGGTAACAGCCTGCCCAGGGGCGTGGGCTGTCTGCTAAATTGTGCGCTGGTTTGTTAAGGCTCTCTCTCTCTCTCTCTCTCTCTCTCACACACACACACAGTGACACACACACCTTAATTTCAACAGTCTTCCTACGTTCATTGTCTAGCCGACACCTGCTCTGCTTATCAGCATTACCAGTCAGACTGCTGGATTTCATCCTTATGTAAAGCAAAAAGATTATTTTGGAAAAATCACACACAGGCCTATTTATTGTCTATCTGGACACTCTCTCTCATCTTGCAGTTATTTTACTGCTACACTGCCCTCTATTGAATCCAATCAGACATGGTTTTCATTCCACAAACGTAGGTACTGAACTGCTATTACCCTCTGAATATTAGGACATTAATGGGTGTCGAAAATTGATCAGAGGAAGCGATTTGTTGTCTCATTTTCCTCCTCTTTATGTATTCTTTAATGTCTCACTACACAGTAACATAGCACGGTGTGGAGTTTCAGAGGTAGCCTAATTGGAGGATATCTCAGCTTTCTCAGGGGGGTTTAAGTATTGTTCACTGGGGTTTCTGCAGCGTCAGACACTGCTGTATTAGCTAGTTGAGAGGACAGGCATGTCAAGATGATCGGTGTTTGGTGAAGACAGCAGAAAGTTTAGAAGAGTTGTACGTGTGTGGATTTATGTGTGTGTTGTGGGTGGAGGTGGTGTGTTTTAGCTGGGACGAGAGGCTCTGACAGGGCCAGAATGGACAGATGATTAATGATCAGGGGGAGTGCTCTGTGGGAGGAACTCTTCAGCACCACAGCTCTTAACAAAAGCAGACGAGGTATGCTCAGAGTGCTGCACTCTTTCAACCACCCTTTTATTCCTGAGAAAAAACCTCTCCGGCCCTCTTTTATTCCTCCTCACATTCTCTCTTTCTGTGAGAGTAGAAGGTGATGACGGGCGGCAGTGGAGACCGACACTGACCAGACTTGCCAAGTGATGTCACCACTGTGGACTCTGGGCTCTTCAACTAAAGAAGAAATGATGCTGCATAGTCCTAAGTCTTGGACTGAGATGTTTTTTCATGAGTCCCTGTTGGCAGTTTATGAGAAATATGCAAAAATTGTTCTTGAATCAGTTTCTGTGAATGAATAAATTATTTTATGCCGACTTTTAATATCCTGCGGGCATTTTCTCTGACATGCCGTTGTTTCGAGCCATGCCTCCATCTCAAATTATCGTATTGTGTTTTTCAATGACCTTGCGGAGAAATGGAACACCTGGGTTGGAAAAGCAGCTCATTACGTGAATTGTGGCTGGAAAATGAACAATGACAGACGAGCGAGACTGAATACCAATGGGCTGCAGTGTTGATTGCCTTTTTGTTTTAAGATGTTGGCTGTCCTGCCACGTTTTGTGTCCCCTCTATCAAACAAAACGTGTTCATTTCACCGCTCGATTGATATCGTCTGATTAAACAAATCTATACAGGCTTGCACTTGGCGTGTATGCAAGGTTTACGTGGGGAGGAGAAAGCTGTTTTTTTCTGAGTGACTGAGCAACAGAATAGTGAAACAGGGGTCAACTGGGGTCTTGACCCGATCATAAGCCTGTCTGTATGAGTGTTTGTGAACAGGGGTGGTGTGTGCATGACTCCAAAGCCTGTAAAGACTGTGATCCATCCCATGTGATGGATGAGGGCCAGGGTTAAGGGTGTATTGGGTGGATAAGAGTCCTACTTAAGGGTCACTGACGCTAACTCACAACTTGCGCCCTTCTTTGGGTCACCCACCCTCTCTGCACAATGTTGCAAAACCTCAGACTTGGTATTTCAAAGCTGAAACTGAAAAATGTATAGTTGAAGTTTTTAATTTTAAAAGGCTGTCTATACATTTTCGGGAAAATTGTATGTTGATTTCATCAAGCAAATAGCTATTGCACAAAAGAAGACGTGATTCATAACTGATGTGTATAACCTGCCAATACCGGAGTGCTGAAGAATTTTTAAAAAATGATAAATATCTCATATTGAAGAGTGGAAGTCTTTCCTATAAATCTCAGATTTATCACAGTACCTTTCCACATCGACCGCTGCATACGTTTGATTGCATTTCCCGCAATTTGCTGCCAAGCCATTTCTGGTGGTTTTAAAACCTCATACATACTTCAGAGAGATGCCAAAGGAAAAGTCAGGGGAGGACTTAGTGTACTGTAACTTTGATTGGGTTTGAGTAGGAAAGCCATTTCCAAACTCATCTTGTCATACAGTAATCCTTTGCATTGGCTTCCTGCAACTCCTAACTGTACATATTCCTATTTTATCTCGCACACACCTGGCGATACTACATGACAAGCTAATATAAGGCTTATTCCACTGCCTCCAAATTCCTACAATTACTTTGGATTCTGATAGATTATTATTATTATTATTATTATTATTATTATTATTATACATTGTGCAAATGCACACTGTAAACACATGCACTGTATGTGACACAGTGTGCTTCCATGTATGATGTATTGCCTATACGCTCTACACATTGTAGTCTAACCTCTGAGCACTAAGCCTCTCCAGAGTCTAGCTCATGATGCAGATCTTGTCATGTGTCCAGACCAATCCATACATCACTGTAGAAAGAAAATCCAAGTTTTGTCCAAATTACTTTGCATTTGGAAATGCGTCATACACAAAGTGCGTCCACCTGCTTGTTTATGAGCCACAGTCGGATAGAGATTGTTGCCATTATCAGTAATCTAAAGAAGAAGAATGCCTGCTGGGAAAATGATTTGACAGTGAAGAGATCATCATCTCATCTCTCCTGGTCAGGCTTGCTGTGACACAAGGTCGCCGCAGTTAGACTTTGATGAGTGGCGAGCAGCGATCCGCAGCTGCCATATACCTCCGTCAACTCACTGCGTCGGAGGGAGCGATAGAGACGGGAGAGGAAGAGAGAAAGACAGCCAACTTTAACAAGGATTCAGACCTGTCAATCAAGACAAGAAAGCAACAAGGGGAGGAAAGGTGGGAGAAGAGAGGGAGAGCTATTCATTACCAGTGGGACAGACGCACAAAAAAAAGATGAGGGAAGAGAAGAGGTGAGAAGGAGAGGAGGAGAGAAGAGAATCCTGTAGAGACCACTTGAAAGGGAGGAATGTTTTGTTTTTTTGCATACAGCCAGTTCAGTTGTGGGTTATTCTCCCACTGGGGAGACTAATTGCTTGTTGATCTAATGTTCTTTCCCCTCCTGTCCCTGAAAACCAACACAGCTGATGAGTGATGGGTCTATTTTTTTTTCAACTCCTGGCCTCCTCCAATCTAAATATTCACAAATCAAGAGAAAAGACTTTGGGCACAGCTCCAGATCCGATGAAGCGTAACGCTACTCGGCCCACCGCTGCCCGCCCTTAAAACGATACCTCAGAGGGTTTGCTAACATTGTTCACATCACTTTCTCATTCTCTCTCTCTCTCTCTCTTTCAGTTTCTTCCTCCCTCTTGCTCCGTGAGGCAGATCAGTGAGCGGCTAATTAATGAGTTTAATGCTGGGATTCATGCACATGTGTGGCAATTAGAAAAAGAGCCTCAGCTCTTATAATCGAGACGGACATTCATCATGTGCTGGGTGGGAAGTGTTTGTATGTGTGTGTCACTGCATCTTCAGTTGTCTGAGGAGGAGCATTAGATTATCTCAGGTTCTGTAGAGTGTTTGCTACTCAAGTAGCAGAAAATGTCGGTGCACCATTTCATTTAATGGGGTCAGCCAACGTGTCCTTATCCCAACACGTCATGTACTGATGCTGTCTCTCTTTTCGGTCACAGTAACCGCATGCTTAAAGCAGCAGTAGGCAAGAGTGGAGACAAAAAAAAAAAAAAAAATTTGTATCAAACGGTTGTTATATCCTGACTGTAGTGCAGGAGACAGGTAATCTGAAAACAAAAAAACACAACCAATCAGAGCCGAGCTGGAGCCTTGCTGTGTCTGAGCAGCCATCAGTCACTCGTGAACGCCGATCAAACGGTCAAACTAGGCAGCACTGAGCAAATATGAATCAATACTCTGCAACTGTAATGACTATTTTCCGTGCAAAATGTTTTCAGAAACATCCCGTAGTTACTGTTTAGCTGTAAAATGAGAAATTTTGTGATCTGGCCGACCACCAGTCGGAGCAAACTTTCTCATTTTACAGCTTAACAATACACTACACCTCATGGATGTATAAAGAGAACTGGATACAGCGTTGGAGGCAGGGCTCCATTCATTCCTATGAAAGCTGCTCAGTGGTGCATGAAGTCAGTGAGTAGACTTCCGGGTCTGAAAAGTACCTGGATCGTCTGGGTCTTTCGGGCCTGACTGGGCCCTAGTACACATGTCCAATATTTGTAGTAGCATCTGCTTGGTCACATGACTCAGTCACGGCGTCCCAACATCATGGCTTGCGCTGTCATCACGGTCTGGGTCTCCGTCGACATAAACAGAGGAGGGAAATAACTTTATAATATGGGCTGTTAGTGTGTTCATACTGGGGAGTTGATTCACCTAAAAGAAATATCCTGAGTTACAGATGTCTCTTTCTCAATGTAAGGCTATGAGAAAAAGTCTTTTTGGCCCTGTGGCATCACGTGACGGACACAGAAGTTGCATTACCACCATTGGCCACTACGACCGTCTTGGGATCAATGACCGGCGCTCTTCCTGGGGGCATGATCCACCTCTACTCCCACCTGCCTGACCTCTGTGTCTTTTCGTTCTTAAATTTACATCACCACACTTCTGGCGCACTTTCCTTGCGCATTAAACAAGGAGGAGGACAAAGATGGGTTTACACTGCAGTTAATGGAAAGCCCAGTTCGTCTCATACGGACACTAAAGGGTACCTTAAGCGGCGTATCTAATGCCAGTGGCCGTGACAAAGTGCATGTATTTGACGCTCTTGGGATGAGAATGGGTTGGGTGAGCGTTGGTTAAGTGTTGCTGTGTAAATCAGTTTTGTAAATGCATTCTGGAGAAGAGGATAGCGTTGATGCCAATATAGGAGCATTTCTCAGGGTGTGTGTTTATTGTGTGAGTGTATGCATGAGTATAAGATTGTGCGTGCCCATTCCTCTGCTCACAAGTTTGCCTTGAGGCACTTTTTGCAGCGCTGCTATCTCAGACGGCTGATTCAGCAGTGCAACTCTCCCTGCTTTTCTCCTCACTTTTGCCCATTTATGAGCGTCCAGGCCAGCTACTGTGCTGCCTGTCTGTAAACACACAACCCGAGGGCACAACCCCAAACACACATATTCCGCTCACACCCTATTAAACACATGCTGAACCACTTATTGTGATCCCTTTTCATAAGAGTCAGGGCGATAGATTTGAGACGTGTGTGTGTGTGTGTGTTGGCCATATGCATGAGTGTGGTTCACCCTGATGTATGAATTTTATATAGCAAAGATGATGACACATAAGTTCTACCCCCCGCTCTCCCACCAAAAATGAATTTTTGATCTGTGTTTTATCGCCTTGTAATCTCTGATATCTTCGGAAATTATTGCTTTATAAAAATGGCTCTGCAGCTGGTTTGTGCTTCCCCATATGGCTGGGGAGCACTTTTAAGAGTCTCAATGTTCTTGTATTAGATGGAGCTCCGTCTTCTCACACATGAGATCTGTGTATTACAAGTCAAGAGAGGTCGCAAACCTTCACTCCCACACAGTAAAACAAAGCCCCACACTCCCCTATAGAAACACTATTACCTTTATAATACTCAACCCCTATAGAACTATATATTCCTCCATACATGCATGTATAGTTTCAGCTCTGGAGTATCCACTGCATAACAATATGTTTTTCTCAAGGGGATACCCTTGTGTATTGCAGCTGCGATATGCCTTACAGCTTCTGGGGTTGTTTTATAACCTGTTTGTGGTTGTTGTGGTCTGCTCATGTATGTGTGTTTGTATGTGAAGGTCTGGCTGTGTGTGGACGGTGTTGTGTGACTAGACATGAGGTCGGCCAGTTAGCTTCTGGTGTGTCTGTCGGCCTCACCAAAGGAGATCAGGAGAGCGGCCGCTGTTGGCGGCGGCAGCTTGAGTTGTGAGTGTGCATGATGCCTCCTCTTTCACCTGCTTTCTTTATCTCTCTATCCTTTCACTAACAGCCCACCAGAGATGGCTGGCTGAATGCTATGAATGGAAGACTCATAAAAACAGGAACCTGCCCCTTTTTTTTTTTTTTTTTTTTTTTACAATGTAATAAAGTAGACTCCAGCTTCCAAACCCAGCCCCTCTGTGCATTTTTAATGAAGCATAAAATGTTTAAATTAAATCTTAAAAGCCTGTTGATACAAAGGGTTTTCCTCAGCTACTGTGCCACATTCTCCACTGTTTGATCCGGCAGTGAGGGGGTACTCCTTGGTCATTATTGCTTTAAATAACTCTCCATTTACCAAGCTCTTCATAACTATTAGAATAGAGGGCTCTTAATCCAATAGCATTTTGTGGTAAGCAAATGCAAATGCTTCTTTTGCTTTGAATATCTGAAACACCGATAGCTCATCATTTTGCATACCTGATAAAGTCCGTCATTGTTTGTAGAAATCTTTCATTATATACCTTTGCTGTGCATTTGTGTTTTTTACACAAGCATGGATTTAGGACCCCGCATCCCATTTCTCAGCCGCAGTCAAGCCTTTACAATCTATTACTCAGGCAAATAGACGCAGCTGGAGAAACTGTAAGATGCTTGTCCCATTAAATTTATAACCCCTCCCCTCTGGAGTGCAGCAGCAGCAGCACCACAGCTTCCTCCCCCATCAGTAAGCCTGCTAAAATATTAGACATTTATCATGGTTATTATAGTCAGTAAATCCTTCTGCACAGTGCAGAAACCCCTCAGCTTTGTATCCTTTTGGGATGTGAGTGTAAATGGATTAGGTTATTGCCTGGATTTAGGCGCAGTGATATCAACCGTAATAATCTTTGTCCTCCACCACGGCCTTTAGAGTTTAGGGCTCAAACACACAAAGCCAGCCTCCATTAACTTTACACTTTGCCTCATGTCTTTGTGCTTTGACATACTACTGAGTTACAGTTGGTACAGCTGACCACTACCAGGCATGTATGTTATGTACCTCCCACATGTAATCTAGGCTATATTCCTCAACTAAACATGATTGAAAATGAAACAAAACAAGCTAGCCAACCATTTTCATGCCACAGTTGTGTTAAATGATCAGAATACAAAATGAAAATGTGTCTGATGAAATGTTGCTACTGGCACTGTGAAGTTTTTATTTGCTTTTCTTGTCTTTCCTATACACTGGTGCTGTCAGCCTGTGGTCTTTTGCATGTGGAAGGAGAAACAGTGGAGGTGAAAAATAATACAGAGCCAGGTGAAATCCTTACTTTGCCAGGATGTACAGCCAGTCAGCCGCTTCTCTCTTACCGACTGCCTCAGTTGTTGATTTAACAAGCTGAAATGGGCTGAATATGTGACAGTGGCGACCACCACAATACAAAAACCTGACAGTGATTTGCCACAGACACTCAACAAATGTCCAACAGCACCTGATGGCCAACTGACTGGATACATCAGGGCTGCTTGAGTATGATAGACCGGGTATACTATGCCCTAGAGCAGGGGTGTCAAACTCAAATACACAGTGGGCCAAAATTTAAAATGAAACAAAGCCGCGGGCCAACGTTGCCAAATGAACCTTTAATATGCTCCCAAACAATTTAGCTTTAACACTGAATATGGAACAAGCAGCACTTAATAACTAATAGTGCAGACATGCAAAATCGAATTTCAAATAAAAAAACATATGAATGGTATATTAAATAAAATTTAAATAAAAACTGTATGCCTCTTTTCTATTTGCAGCCTTCTGAGGTAAATATCAAAATAAGCTTTTTCCACAGGCTAATAAATCTGAAAATAAAATAACAATAATGAATGAATCAACCATTCAAGCCTTGGAGGAGCAAGAAAAAGTGCATAAAGAAAACGTTAATTATTGCTCAGTTTGCACCACACTGATCTAACCTGATGTGCCCAAGCCTGATTTTGTGATTTCTTTTGCCACAGTATAACTAGCCTTTCCAGCAGCCTCACTTTGTGATTTGAACACAATCTGTTGTGAAACCAAACTTCTTTTCATCTCCACCACTTTCTGGCTCCTTGGAGTCGTGTCCAGGTCCTTGTACTTGTCCTGGTGTTTCCTAGTGTCGTCTAATGCTGTACTGCTTAGTTACAGACACGTTGGCTCCACAAACAAAAAGTTTTTACATATGTAAACAGATAATCTGCCTCCCACCTGTCCAGAAAGCTTCTGTTTTCTGCCTTTCTTTTCGACATTTTTGGGAAGGGGTACCACGGCGACAGCAGTAGTATGAGGTCGCGGCGTGGTCTGGGAGAGGCCCGGGGAGGCAGGGTGAGCCGGGGCTTTCCTGCCGAAGCACAGATCCCTACTGACACCGAGTAGAGGGCGTGTCTGGGTCCTGTCCTGATTGACGTGCCAAAACAACAGCAGAGCATTATGGGATTTGTAGTATTAGCGGTGAATGCGTTGTTCTGTACCGGCGGGCCAGCTGTAATAGTAATTTTATATTGCCTCGCGGGCCAAATATAATTACACTGCGGGCCAAATTTGGCCCGCGGGCCAGAGTTTGACACCTGTGCCCTAGAGGGTAGAGCAGGTCGTCCACCAATCAGAAGGTTGGTGGTTCGATCTCTGGCTCCTCCGGTCCACACATCCACTTAACCCCAAATTGCTCCAAATTTCACACTCCTGAAGGCTGAGCATCGGTGTGTGAATGAGTGTTTAGATTAGATCCTGATGGGCAGGTTGGCATCTTGCATGGCAGCCTCTGCATCAGTGTATGAATCGTATGAATCTGTGCGTGTGAATGGGTGAATGCTGACATGTAGTGTAAAGCACTTTGAGTGGTCGAAAGACTAGAAAAGCGCTATATAAATGCAAGTTTATATACTGTTTAAGTTTACTGATTGTGCACATTAGGATAATTTTCATGATACTAGACTTTAAAGGAAAAGTTCACCATTTTGGAAAATTTTTGCTTTCTTGCCAATAGTTAGATGACAAGATTAACCCCCTCTCGTGTCAAATATGAAGCCACAGAGCCAGGCAGCCACGAAAAGATTTTTGAATGCCACGATAATGCACAAGGCAAAAGCCTGTAATAAGAATGCTGTTCTTGCTATATTGCCATATTATTCTTAGTTTGCAACTTATTCTAAGACCAACTTTGATGTTTTTCCTAAACCTAACTAAGTGGTTTTGTTGCCTAAACCTTAGTGATGGTACTTTACCTTCTTACACGGGTGTAATATTCATGGCTCAGCAAAATGAAGATGAGCCAGCAGCTGGCTGGCTCATCTTAGCTTAGCATAAAGTCTTGAAACAGGGGAAACAGCTAGCTTAGCTCTGTCCAAAGGTAGGGATGCACTGATCCACCTTTTTCCGTCCCGATAGCGATACCTGGACCTGGATACCTGGACTATACCAAGCACTGATCCCATTCCATTTTTTAATTTATATACTGCAAACTGCCTCACTGTGTGGAAGTGACTAGGAATTACAATTCAATCGTAAAGCTTTATAACGCAGCAACTAATTGGTCAAAACCTACAAATTCCAGTACATAATGCAAATTGTACACAGACTGATTGTCACCAACACCTGTTTCAGAGATTTGAGTCAGTATGGGCCAAATATCCGATCTGTTATTGGTGCAACCCTAACGTAATAAAATCCACCTAAAACTCGCTAATGAACATGTTATATCCCATTCGTTTAATCCACACAAGACCAACAGTGTACATTTTTTTAATGTGTGGAGTTATGGGATTATGTGTGGGAATATTTCTAGTCAGGTTTAATGTGGATCCCTGCTCACCATTCTAGCTGATATACTAGACCCAGATACCTGGCTCATGCATGCTACTTGGCTTGTGGATTATTAGGATTTTTTTTATTCATTCAGTCATTTCCTGACATTGTTTTTCTGTTCTCCAGCATGCCCGCCGGGTACCTTCAAATCAACCCAGGGTCCAGGTCTGTGTCTACAGTGCCCTCCTAACAGCCGCTCCACAGCTGAGGCTGCCACCATCTGTGTGTGCCGCAACGGTTACTACCGCGGCGACGCTGATCAGCCGGACGAACCCTGCACCAGTGAGTGTATCCTGCATGACATTGCATACGCTGTCACATGCTTACATACTTGTAGGACAAGCACCTGTAATAGGAATCCATGTATGCATTATCCATTTTAGTGTGCATGTAAACAATATGTGACATCAATATTGAATAGACTGGTGCATATACAAGCCACTATATTTTCATAACAGTGATAAGATTGATTTTTTTCTGTCTCTCGTCTGCATCTCTTTCTCACTGTCACTGAACCAGCACATGTAGTAGCATTTAAATGAGCTTGTATCTAGAGGCGTAGTTGTCTTTTCAGTCTGGTCATAATGATCACATTTCAGGGTTTCCATCATTGACGTCTCCATCACTGTGCCATTGAGCTTCCTCTCTGTTTCCTCTCAGTTATCTCCCTCTTTCTGTCTCTTTTTCTTGCTGTTATTCTTCCTTTCCGTCTGCTATCATCCCCTGAAGTCCTAATTACTCAGGCAGATGCTGCGAAGCTTCGACACTGTCCTGCCGTTATCCGCTGGAGATCCAATAAGGCCTCTCACAGCATCGTAGTTATCTTAATGCAATGTAAAAGCAATATGCTAAGTCTTCCTGTCGTTCCCTGCTGACACATAGTTACGCAGAAGGAGAGCACTGTTAGATCCCCAAAAAGTTTGTTTACCTCTCTCTTCCTTCACAGCCACTGGGGAGGGTCTTAATGGTTTATTCTCCTCACAACAGCAGACCTGGAAGCATTATTGGTGTGGTTATGTATTCATTTAGTCCTGATTTATTCACACAGACCTGGCTAATTGGCCTCAGGAATGGGCTCCGGACCACACTCCTTTCTTAATCATTTAGCAGCTGTAGCCTTTACGGCTAAAACGTGTATTGAATGCTCCTCTTTTGCAGTGTTTCCTTTTTTTCTAACTCCCAATAAGAGCCTTAAAGCTGCAGTGGAACCCCAGTGCAGCACGGCTGTCTATCTGACAGACTGTTTGGACGCTTCCCAAGCGTAGCCATCCACACCTTTAGGCTTTGGATGTTCTCGACGGATGACACCCCACTTTCACCTTGAGTTTTCTCCGCCCTCCCACGGCGTACTACATAGCTCTCCGGTGAATTAGCAAACGCTCCATCAACTGTAGCATCTGCCTCTACCTTGAGGCCTTGAATTTTCCCCAAGCAATCTCCACAACAACTCCCCAGTGGAGCTTCTTGAAGGGATCCCTCTGGTCTATGTTCAGTTTCCAAATGCAGCCTGTGTTACTTTTTTCTGCTTTCAATCACGCCAATTTCTCTTATCTTCTCAGTCAGTTCTGTTCTTTTTTCTTCTACTTCACACTCAGTTTTCTTCTCATGCTTGGTATAACTTCATTCCACTCAATTTTTTAACATTTAGGCTAGACTATTCTGGGTTTTCATTGATAAAACATCCTTGGTGCCCGGTACAAAAACTGTTCATAAATTAAAAAAGAAGAAAATGACCACAAATCCAATCACAATTACACAGTGCACTTCGAAGTAGAATATTCATTACAAGAGAAAAAAAAAAATGATTTCATTTACAACACATGCATATAAAACGGCATACTGAGGATTTTAGGTTTCAACCACCCCTTTTAACATCTTAACAACTTCAGACTTCAATTCCTCCTCAATTTGTGTTGGCACAATTCTTTTGCAACAGCATATTCAAAGTCTTCTCTGAAGGTTGAATCATACAGTAGCAACCAGGCTTGATGCTCAGGGTGCCCTAGATCTCAGCAGGAGGGGGTGGGGTGGGCAGAGCGATCATGCTAGTAAGAATCCCTTTAATAGTGCTGGTCCTGATAAGAGCACTGAAATCAGACCAATCTGCAGCAGCAGAAGCTGTAGCTTCGGCAGCTCTTGCCGCCATCAGAGGCGTGGGTCCCTGCGTGCTCCAGATCAGTCTGATTAGCTTGCTGATGGATTGTCCAGCGTCTGGCTCTGTCAGCGGGGGACTTCATGTAATGCCCCTCCACCCTTTTCCCTCAGGGGTATGCCAAGCCTATGATGCACTTCAAAACCTCCCAGTCCTCCATCATTTCAATCTTCTGTCTTGTGCTGACTTTAGACATGCCTGAACATCACACCCAGCGTCCTGTCTCACAGCGTGAAGCCCACTCCTCTCTGCTGGGCTACCCAGCATCGTTGGCTCTGGGAGGGACAATGGTTTACATTTCACTGGTCCCTTCCTCAGGCTCCAGGCTCCAGGCCCCAGCGTGACGTATCTCTCTCTACCCATGGGTGTGCATGTATGAAAAGAACTAATGTGCATGTGCTGGGGGGAGGTCAGCCAGATCCAACATGCTGAGTTTCTCGATGTGTGAGTCAGAGAGGGAGAATGAAGAGCTGAGTGGTGACAGAGGGGAGTCGGGCAGTGAAACCAGTTCTGATTGGTCTGTAGGGGGGAAGGGATTCACTGATGGAGCATCCTGGTGTGAGGGATAGTGGAGAAGGGAAGAGAAGGACTAATGACAAAGATAGATGATGAAAAAAGTCCATCAGCACAGAGGGAGGGATATGACAAACTGAGATTTGAATCTGTACATTCAAAGTCTGAATGTAGAAGAAATGATAGATTAAAAGTGTTGCCTGGGGAAGTTCTGCACACAGCTCACAGTAACACAGGATATGTGAGAGTCCCAGCAGTGAGGTACAATTCGATATGTAAAAAATAAAATATGCTGTATATGCATATTTACATCTTGGAAACCACCACTGCCAGCCACCAGCCAACTCATAAGGAAGGTCTTTGGAATGTAATTGAATCAACATAAATATAGGGGGAAGAGAAGGATGGTTCTGATGGGTTTCTGCATTCCTGATCCATACCACATTGGCTCTGAATCCTGTGGCTCTCACTCAGTACTGTGGCTATCACTTGAAAACATCCTTGAGCCCTGTCAAACAATGTCTGCATGAAAACAAACAAAATTCCTGACTGAGAGATCAGTGCTATCTGCTTTTCCATTCTTCTCAGCGGACCATTTTGATTTTTTTTTTCTTCTCTGCTCTCCTATTCACTGTATCTCCTCTCTCCTTGTTCTGCTTTCAAAGAGAAAGAGGAGGGAGTCGTCAAAGTGCATAAATATTCTGTTCTTTTATCCAAGTTTTCTCCACATGAACTGTATTGTCAGTTCTGGAGTCAGTTAAGGGTGCTTCCCACAGCAGTTTTTTACTCAGTAAATAGTAATGGAGCAAAGTCGAGGTAATGGTCTGGCCTGTAATCTAATCCCAGGACTGGGCAGGAAGACATAATGCTCCAGACTAATGCATGCACACATGTTCAAAATGATACTAGTCACATGCAGAGCCAAGGTAATTTGATGTTTGGAGTTACTGTAGAGATGTGGGTGTGGAGGTTATCCTAAAGAAAACCTTCCGCATATCATAGTGTCTCCTCAGACGAGTCACTGTGGATGCACCCACATCTCCCAAGCTGCACTGCCTGCACGCAGTCTATGACTATGACTCCCTCAGTCTCTCAGCCAGACAGTATTAGTCCTCATGACATGTTTTATTTCATGTCTCACCAACCCACACAGCCCTTCTTTCTTTCTCCCAGCTCCTCTGGCTGTGATCAGTATCTCCACACAGGGACCTTCTGTTGGTCCCTCAAGGCCTGTTTCACATCATAAAAACAAACAGTTTGAAAGAGGAGAAGCTCCGGTCTCAGACCGTTGGGAGGGTGGATGAGTAAACAATGTGCAGAAGTGTTTATTACGTGCACTGGGACACTCTTTATATTAGCAGCTGAGGGTGAAAACTGGACTGTGGTCTTTTACAGCCCAGGTGGCACCCTAACGCCCGCTCGCTAACAGGACAGACGCATCAGTTTGTGAGTCCACCTGTAGCACTGGCCACAGCTCTGACAGGGTCTTTGAGTATGTCATCATCCATGCATATGTGTGGCATGGTATAATTTATCATAACTCTGGAGATAATGCACAGAAATTGCAGAAATTCAGTATTGTTGAATGCCATTTTCGCTTGTTCAGATGAGTTAGAGTAACAATGACATTTAATAGCATCCGATTACATTACAATGTGATGTGAAACAGCAGAGTTATCACTGTAATATATTGGTTAACTTTAGAAGAATGACTCAAGAAATGTATTATGGTGTTAGAAAAAAAAATCCCAAGCTCTCTCCAGATAGTAAACGGGATTATTATGGGGTATTGTCAGTTTGTGCCACCATGTAAACAGCTTATGCTGGCTATTCCTTGACTCATATTTCTGGCAGCAATGGCATTGTTGTTGCATGTAAACACAAGCAGATCTAATTGAGTACAAGTGTATTAATCACATAAGCAAAACAAACCAAAAGCAGCCAGCAAAAACAATACAACAATTTTGTCCTTAGTAACTGCACAACACATAGTTTATTATTAGTAATGTACATTATGACACTTGGAGAACCAGGTGACCAGACTTTTACCATCTCCAAAAAGCTTAAAACTTCCATCTGGCTTCCTGTTTGTATTGCTATAGCATGTATTTGTGTTGTTCTGTGCTTTCTGGAGAACCACGCTGACTTAATTTGGATAGCAAGTGTCATCTTGCCACTGCGATTACATCAGCTGCTAAACGGGTATAAAATAAATTATGCAATAGGCCATACTGAACAAAAATAATATTAATACATTCATGTTGTCCTTGTGCAAATGACCTGATACTTGCTGTGATTGCACCATTGAAATAGAGCCCTTACTGTGTACATGTCACAAAGAGCACTGGAGCTGCTTAGAGATGATGTTTTGCTCCTAAATGAAAGCAACATGTATGTAAGCGCAACCAAATCTGACTGGCCCAGCTAAATTGAATGCAAGCTGAGAGCCTGTAAGTAACGTCCTCAACAAATTAAATCCTATGGCGAATTAAAACAGCCACAGGCTGCAGTAATGCTCTGCAAATCACTGGTTAAGTGGCCGTCACATCTGATTTCTGGTACCGTCCCTGCATACGCAGAGCTCACTCGAAATTGGGAGGAAGGTGTGTGACGCCTTGTGCACACCTCAACCAGGCAAATTTTTGTTCCTTTCACCGTTGTAAGAATACATTGATACAGACAGTGCAGGCATGAAGGTGTAGAAACAGTGTGTGCTTGTGTCACATGTATTTTCCACATGAGCAGATATTGCATCGCTTTTCCCAGCGATGCAAGTTTGGGGGCGAGTTCATGTAAGTGATGGATGACACAGAGGATGCAAGCGGTGTGAGTAACATATGAAGCCCCTATTGTACAGTTTTCAAGGGGAAACACTAATGGCCTGTTTCTACCAGCACACACCCTTTTTCTCCATATTTTCGCTCTATGTACAATACATCTGGTAACATCCATGGATCAAATTATGTGCCATTTGACCATGTATCTGGATCCAGACCATAATGATCACACTCTGGAGGTCACGCTCTTCCTGTCACTGACCTCTCTGTTGTTAAGGTGCCGAGCCGAGGTCACCACAGTAACAGTGCCGTTCCCTCACTCTTGTATGTTCTGCCACTTTGTCCCAGCTCCCCAGGGATATCTCACATGGCTTTGCAGCAACAATGATTAATTGTGTCTGTGTTGACTGAAGTAGCTATCTGCCCGAAGCCCACGGAAAACTCAAGTGCTGTATCATAATATGCTTGAAAGTCTATATGTACGCATGTTGTCGTGTCTTTCTCAGGGGTAAAAAGAGAAGAGGAAAGGGAGTATGTTAGAGAGCTGAGTAATTCTTCAAAGGGATTTCTAGCAGATTTTTAGTTTCACAGTAGTCATGGGTTTAGAAGTGGGTCAGTTAAACTCCTCTTTTAATGATAAAGGTCAGGCTTTATGGAGGATAAATTGGTACCAGATCAGCTCTGCAGGGCAGCCTCACTTAACCCAAGCAGCACTGACTAAGGGCTTTGGCGAGCTTCCGCTTTATCGGCAGTGTTTGCTATCTGCCAAGAAAGAGCTGCCTCTGAACAGCTGCAGGGGACACAGCAGTCTCAGCAAAGCAAAATTATACACTGCCATTTGAGCAGATTTGAACTCTTAAAGAATTGCACTCCAATTGCGGGAGGCTGAACGAGAAGCCACTTTTCTGCACCCTAATATTAAGCCACCATGCACTCAAGCAAAACAATTGTTTTATTATTTCTTGATTTCCTTCTGAATGTCATCTTTGAGGTTCTGCTCCAGCTGCGGGCTATGAGGGAGTGAATGGGAGCGTGAATCTCCAGAGCCACTCGGATAAGAATACTCCACGCAACACTGCATTTTGCTAAATAACCAATGTTTGATAGACACAAACGTCTCGCTGTATGATCTCCCTGGGTGTGAATGGAATAAATTAGCATTCCAATTGTGCTGAAGATGGAGAAAAAGGAAAAAAAAGACAAGTTGCTCTCTTGGTCAACAACACTTTATTACAGGATTGTAAATTGACTAAATTGACCTAACAGCAGGCAGATTTACAGAACAGTTTCTTTGACAAGCAATACTTTATTTTGCATTCAGGACCACGACAGATTGCCTTATGTTAAACTGTTTTCCAATATGAAAATGGGTCTAGCTGTAAAGGTGAATGTCCTGGCTTACATCTTTTCTCTGTGTCTTCAGGTGTCCCGTCCAGCCCAAGGAATGTGATCTCCATTGTGAACGAGACCTCTGTGATACTGGAGTGGCATTCTCCCAGGGAGACGGGCGGCCGCGACGACGTCGTCTACAACATAGTGTGTAAGAAGTGCCGGGCCGACCGGCGCTCCTGCTCCCACTGCGACGACAACGTGGATTTCGTCCCTCGACAGCTGGGTCTGACTGACACCAGAGTGTTCATCAGCAACCTGTGGGCCCACACCCTCTACAGCTTTGAGATACAGGCTGTCAACGGAGTGAGCAATAAGAGCCCGTACCCTGCCCAGCATGTCTCCATAGACATCACCACCAACCAGGCTGGTAAGTGGCTGCTATGGTAACTTTCCCTACAAGTATTACTGTTTTGTTTTATTAAAGAGGACCTATTATGCTAATTTTCAAGTGCATACTTGTATTTTGGGTTTCTACTAGAACATGTTTACATGTTTTAATGTTTAAAAACTCTATTTTTCTTATATTGGCTATACTGCAGCTCCTCTTTTCACCCTCTGTCTGAAACGCTCTGTTTGAGCTCCTGCCCTCCTGAAGAGCCCATCTGCTCTGATGGTCAGCTGGTCCACTCTGTTGTGATTGATCAACCAAACCAAACTCTTCGGATTCTGCTCCAGCTCCGCTCTAAGTAGCTTTTTTTGAGGACGTGTCAAATTAGCCACTGGGCAGGTGTGTTACTTGGTGACATCACCACGTTACAGAAAAAAAGGCGGGACTTCAAGCAAGGCGAGCTCAGGAGCAGTGTGTCTGTGGGGGGGAGTAACTCCCTTTGGCCTGGACTTTAGGCCTCGTAACTTTGCCATCCTTTTACATGCACAAAAAAACTATATAACACACTAAAGGAAAGGGGAAAAGGCATAAAAGCATAAGAGGTCCTCTTTAAATCTATCCTTTCTGCAAGCAAAAACCTGGCTAAATAGTTTTATATCAGATTAATTGGGAAATTATTATCACCTGAAAAGACCATCATTGCATTTCAGAGTCTTACTTAACGGCATAGCTGACTTCAGAGCTGCTAAGATTTCACGTTGCACCACTGTGAATAATGACTTTAAGGCTTGAAGCACGAGGCCTGCTGATTAAGTGAAAGTTATACATACAGTACATGCTCCCTTTCTCCGGCTTCCTTCCCTGAATCAAAGTAATGGCTTTACCTTTAGAAAACAAGATGGAGGAGTTCAGGCCCAGACCCAAGACACAGCATGTTACATTTTGTTGCAGGACAAGCGGCATTCACTGCACCATCCCTCTATCTTTTGTAGTTTATTTACACATCAAATCCGGTGATGGAAATAGCCCCGGTTTGCATTTCTCTTTGGGCATTCCAAGAATTCTTGCTTTTGCTAAAGGTAATCATCCCTCCAAGAACAACACGAGTCATTTATGAATCCTTTCTTTTTTTTTGTTTTTGAGGTTGCAAGCTGGTTCCCTGGACTGATGCATCTCTTTGTTGTTTATCTTTGGTCTTTGTTTAATGAGACTTTGTGTTGAGAGCAATGGCACACAGCAAGTCAGTACTTCTCTCTTCACAGAAGGCTGAAACCTGTCTATAAGTCTTCAGATTCACAAACTGACACTGCTCTCTGAATTAACAAAAACAACAAGAGAATTAATCTTACGTAATTCTGCCCCTTTCATAAATTTGAGTTACACTGAGCCTTAGGCGTGATCCGCAAATCCCTCATTTCTTTGTTTCACTGTTGGCAGCTTAGCTGACAGCAGACAGACATGCTGAACTACAAGTTTCACCTTTAGTGTTGTATAACAGCTACCTGGGTTCAACTGCATTCACTGTTCAATACTTTAATGTCAGACTGAAGGAGACAGACCCAAGATAGATATGTGGACAGCTGTTGTTTTCAGGCTACGCTGAAATATACTTCTGTCTCTGCCCTCTCTCTCATTGTCTGTCTCCCTGTATGTTTGTTTGTGTGTGCATTCTCTGACTTTGCCTGTGATGGATCCGAGCCCAGCCAATGAAAATGACCTTCATCCTGTTATATTTCTCGCTCTCTCTCTTCCTCCCTGTCTGTCTCTCTGTGTGTTTGCCGTATGCACATCCTCTAACTGTGCCTGATGGGACCTGAGCCCAGCCAATGGAAATGACAGGTCGAGGATATTGTCTCTGCCAGACCTTTTTTTCGCTGCAGCGTTTTTCATGCTCTTGTAGATCTTTGACTTGCACACAGAAGCACCTAACAAGGGACAAGTATTGACCAAGTGAAACATGTAAATGAGGCTCTCTTCATTTTTCTGTGGATGAAGCGGACCGTGAAAGTCACAGCGTGGGCTTGTGGGAGCTAATAACAGACATGAAGTGGAGTTACAAGGTGGTGAAAGACAAGAGCTTGTTGGCAAGGCTCCCATAAGGAAGGAGTTGCACGTTTGTCAGCTCGGGGACCTGGAACCTTTTTGTTGGCCGTGCAGTATGATTGTCTGTGTTTTCTACTGTACATAGTATGACCCAATGATGAAATACCTAATGTCAATTCAGAATTATTGATTCACATTTCCACTTAAATTGTGGAAATAACTTGAACATTTATCTCAAAGACCAGTGAATTTCTTTTTATCTAGGTCCCCTTTGTATAAGAGTACATTTTGAAATTGAATTCAGCCCAGTTGGTGGAGGACATACTGTATTTGATTATGGTGACTCTCAGAAGAATGTAATGACCAACTGAACTTATCTTTGTCTGAAAATGAGTCAGGGGATGAGTGGGAGGGAAGTCAGGGTGGGATAGAGAAACCAGACTTGACCAGACTGTGACAGGGAAGGAGAGGAAAATGAGGGAGTAAATAGGTCTGATTATCAGGGTGGCCTAATGGTGCTGACTGTCCCCATTTGACAGGCTAATAGCACACTTGACAGATAGATGTAGAAGAAGCAATGCCCAGACCTATTGTTGAAGTCTGCTGCAGTAATGAGGTGTCTGCCAGTAATCTGCCAGGTCTATGTCCGGCCCTGTGTGGCCCTTTGTAGCCAGGTAATTGCACAGGTCCTAGTTTCGACGAGAGGGTTTCATTGGCTGAAGAGGCAGGAGTATCCAGAAGGGATTCATGTTGTTATTAATGCACTGCAAAAACTAAAAGAGGAGACACTTTTTAAAATGTAGGTCTCTATTTGTGTGGGTTCAGGCAGACTGCTTTAAGAAATTTTCACTTTCGTGAACCGTGAAACCCTCTTGTCCGTTCATTTGATATTTTTGTGCACTGCGCCCTCGCATGATGCAAGGTTGGGAGAGGTGGCGTAACAAGCTTCGTGTAAATAAAGTAGCGATACGAGAGGTGAATTCTGAGCCTGGAGCACCATGGGATTTCCCATTGCAATACCAGTCATCATACAAACAATGGGGTCATCACGACAATCTTACACAATATATTGTAATTGTTGCAAATGGCAAGTAATGTGAAAAACAAGTGAAATCCATATACATAAGCTCTCTGTATCCAGGGTGTTGGTGCCCGTACTGTATATAAAGGCAAACCTTTCCTTCATCTCACTATTAAAGCGGCGAAATGACAACGGCACAATTGAAACCCCCTTGAAACTAACTTGATCGCTACAGCATCAGAATGACATGTGAGACAAAAGCAAAGGATGGCACTGTTTGATCTAAGCAGACGAACATCGCACAACCCTAATTTCACATGATGTCCTCACTATGCCAGAGCTAGGACTGGCAGTAGAATAGACAGATTTCTTTGTTTATGTGACACGGTCGTGCTTAAGCGCATCTGGGAATGCACAGGTGCACAGATATCCAGGATATAAAAGTTTGAATTTGTCCATTGAATATTTTCATTGGAATCTAGTCAGAGACATGTGACTCTGGAAAGCTACCGATTTGGACTCTAAAGAAGCCATGGAAGTGTGCATAAAAGCTCACACATTCATAAATCATTAAACGTCATTGTGTGATCATTTTTGTTTTTCGTAGATTTAAAAGAGGAGTTCATTTTTGCCAGAAGAGTGTAGCACAGTTAAAGCTAAAGGGTGCACAGTCTCCTCCAATGCCTCTTGGCTCTGCCTGTCAAGGTGAACCATTTTTTGTCATGTACTGTTATGCTCAGCAGCAGCTGTTTGAGATGAGTAAAATGGCTGCTTAGTAGATGATAATTAATCAACATACACTCTGTTTATTTTCCATTTCACCCATCCTTTTTGCAAACAACATGCGTGGAAGTGCCTCTGCTTAATACGAAAGTAAATTGCAGGTGCATTTATACACACAGTCATTTTCTGTGAAACACAGAACAGTGATTTTGGTTGTCACGGTGACTGTGTCACATAAATAAGGGCCTATGATATCAATCATATGTGCATACATCTCCACTCCACCCCTCTTTACCATACACCCATTTTTGTCTTTTTTAGGGTGGGACAGGGTTTTTTTTAAGGTAAAGATAGCAGATCGATAATATACAGAAAATAGTGTGTACATGTCTGTAAAGGGGAGACTCCTGAGGTCAGTGGTCAAGAGATGCCTTTGAAAATCACCATGCCAGTTTTTTTTTTAGTTTGGAGTGTTATTTAGCCTCCTTCCCAACAAATGAGCATGACATTTTTTCATACCAGTGGACTCCCTAGCTTCTTTTAATTTTATTTTATATCAGTCACTGGCGCCCCCAAGGAGAGGAAAAGGTTAAAGGACCACTTCACCAATGTTCAACCACATCTTAATTCACAGGCTTATACTGTATACAACATTCACCAATAGCACACCAAAATGTACTGTATGGTTGCAGTCTCAAGCTAAGCAAAAGTAAGAAAAATACAGTTTTCCTGGTTCAGTCTAAGTTTAAATTTTGTAGTTTCAAAGTATCACAGTTCTGTCTGGTTAAAATAATGACAAGAGGCCTTCATACCAAAATAAAACTTTCTTGCTTACTCCGCTCAAAACCACATCATCAGACATGGGATTTTGCAGATAAATAGAGCCTTCCCATGAGTTACAGACTGTTGACAAGTGTACTGGTATATTATTACCCTTCTAGTGCTTAAGAATGTCAACCTATGAGAGACCAGATAAAGGTGAAGTGGTCCTTTATGTCCGATTACCCAGGAAAGATCAAGTTTGTGCTTGTCTCAATGGAGTCTTTGCCTTTTCAACTTGACATGGCTCTAGTGTGGACTGTTGTGAGATTAAGGAAAACCAAGAGACGCCCTTAAAAACAGTAAGGCGGCAGTCATTGGTGGGGTTATGGTCTAAATTGGCCATAAGGAGACAAAGGTGAGAGGAGGAAAAGTGGACGAGGAGGAAGAGAGGCGGGGGGTTGAAGGGATTTAGTGTGAATCACCGAAGAGGCCATTTAACTGCCCTCGATCCCAGCGTGTGTCTGCGAGGAAGGACTGATCAATAGTGTGTGATTTAGGAGTTCATTCACTGCCTGTGCTCTCCAGGAGATACATGCACACACACACATACAGATACAGACATACAGATTATATATGACCCCCTCTCAGGCTATCATTCCCGCCTGTCTGGAATTTAGTCATATTTATCTATGTTAGTTACAGAGAAACAGACATTTTATGTCCTTTTGTGAAATAGTGTGTTTTAATTTTGAGGGTGGGAGACACTCTCTGCTTCTGTGAATTTATTAAATCGCTCAATGACCACAAAGATAAATATACGGTACTCACATTGTGGGTGATAGAAGTATTTGTGGTTAAAACTACAGACATGGCAGCCATGTTTTCTTATGCAATCCATCCTGGACACTTAACTTAGATCCACCACTGCTTCAGATGAGGAGGATATTTTTCATCATCTACACATTTTACAACTCCTTTCTACTCTGAGTGGTTATGTGGGGGTGGCTTGATGAACAATGCGTGAGAAAAAAAAAAAAGTCAATAAACCTCGACTGGTGCTATCTTTTTCAACTAACGCCTGATGCTCAACAGTTTCTCTGATCTTACTGGCACAGCCTCCTTGACCTAGATTATGTGCCAACAGTCCCTCAGACCACAGAATGCCAAGTATATCTACAAACAATCCTCCTCCACTTAGCTGCTCTGTTTGGAGAGCTATTCCCACAGAAATGCAAACACCGCTATCCTCAGCCTTCTATGGGCAAGTCCGACCGGGTGGGTTGCATTCAAGATGCTAAGATGTTATGCGCTGGACTGAAATCCAAACAACCAGATGAATTAAAGAGATCTGTGCTCTGTGGGGTTCGAAATTTGGATGGGATGTTAGGCAAACATGTCTGTGTAGGATATTCCAGACACTACTCATTATGTCTTTACAGTTTACAGCCTACAGAATATTTCCATTTGTTTTTTGGGGGGTTGCCTTTTTCCTTGTTTCTTCCCCATCGCTGTTACTTCTACGTATCAGAGCTAGGGTGTCCAAGAGTTTCATCATCTTAGACAGTTCTTCAGGCTCTCTCTGGGTGCCATTTTTATTTCATTTGATGCCTGTTCTCATAAATGTTGGATCCTGTCCCCGGACCCAGAAAGGGAGGTATTAGCTGCAGGCAAAAATAAAAGTGTGGGCGTGAATGCTACTGAGCTTTCTCGTCAGTTGTGATGTCTTCATATAGCGTATTAAGTGGAGCTAGCAGGTCTGGGTGTGTTTGTGTCTATGTGAGAGTGTGCTCACGCAGTGTACAGGTTCTTTATTTTTTTTAGATATAGAGCTCAGTTCAGAGTCCTCCACGTATAATGTGATTTTTGAAATAATTCCAACCATGGTTCCTTGACAGAAATCCATGGTGCTGAACTGATCCCTCTTTATGATGTTTGAGAGAGGCCCATTACAATGTAGTCATGGCTGGCTTGGCTGTCTGAGCCCCTGCTAATAGGGAGGGTGGTAGTTAAACCTACGCCTTTGACAGAGGCACCGCACATGACTATAGGCAGCTCTCCTCATCTGAGACACTGAGCCCCTATTAGGAGGCTGCATGGTTCAATGGTGTGCCAGTATCTTAAAGCACAAACCGCAAGTGCACTACAGAGACGGAGCAACTGGGCTTGTGAATGTGGCCATATGTATTTGTGCATTTGTGTCTTTTTTTTTTTTTCTGTACACAGTCGAATCAAAATTTGGTACAAGATCAGGCGACCAATTATAGTGCAACTTTCTGTTCAATCAATTCTCTGAGAGAAACTGAGGCAGAGCAGGAACTTCCAGCTGGGAATTCAGAGTTGAAAGCTGTGCTGCATGAGGAACACAGACGGCCGGGAATCTCACAATGAGAGCGAGGACACGGTGACAGGAGAGAGTTAGAGACGTTAAACATTTATAGTCATTTTGGAGAGGAACTCATAAAACTAACATTGACTACTTTGTACAGGGTACAGAATCAGTTTTTACTTACTTTTAACTCAGTTTTTTGGTCATAGGGAGTACTTTCTCAGCCTGTGAAATTGGTGGTGATACATTTTGGGTGTGGAGTTTGAAATATGTGGGCATTTACCTGGCAGGAACTGGTGGCAACCTCCGGTTCTGAAAAGTGAAGCCAATGCTGAAGTGCCTTAAACCTGCCTTCTTTCTAACAGCCAGCAGGGGGCGACTCCTCTGGTTGCAGAAAGAAGTCTGATTGTATAGAAGTCTATGAGAAAATGAGCCTACTTCTCACTTAATACCTCAGTCAACATTGTAAGCACAACTTTATGGTCTCAATTGTTAGTGTCAAGTCTTTATTATACAACATGATGTTCATTTAGTAAATTATGGCTCCATTTTGAGTCAGATAGACCATAAAGAAGGGTATGCTTTTTGGCGTGGCTACCTTGTGATTGACAGGTTGCTACCATGCTGTTATACGGTCTGGGAGTTGTCTGTGTTTTTGTCTTACAACTTTAACCCTTTCACAGTTTGTTTTCAGTCATGAAAGTTCATTTTAACTTTTTGCTCACCTAAAAATGTCTTATTCAGTGTTCGGTTGAAATTAGCTGCACCCTCTCGTGTCAGTTGTGGTTGCAAAATACCAAGATGGCGACGGTCAAAATGCCAGACTTGAGGCTTCAAATCAGCAGTCCACAAACCAATGGGTGACATCACTGTGTCTACATCCACTTCTTACACCGTTTACAGTCTATGGGCAGGGAGTGTCCAGGGAAGACACACCATTGAGTTGCATTATGGGAAATATAGGAGTTTTTGGAGCTTTATCCATACAAGGGACTAAAAGTACTTTAGATCTCTTTGACCATTCTTTATAATGTGTCTCTAATTTGTCTCTCCAATACTAAATCACTGGTGTGCTCTTTTAAGATGTAGAACAGCACATTTGATATCCCGACCCGTCTCCATTTGAATCATGGTGACTGCACACTGACTGAAGTAACACTAATGAAAACAGAGGCTCGGGTCTGTGCCAGACATGTAAAATGATGCCTCAACTCATCTGTATTCCAAAGTAGATTAATCCTACGAAGGTAAAAAAGCTTTTATTCTTTCATCACTTTCTTTCAAACCCTCTCTTACCTTTTTTTTTTTTTTCTATGTCTCTCCTCTCCCTTTCTCTCCCTTTCTCTCTGTCTCAGCCAGACACTGGGAGGCTTTGACTTTGATTAATGGTGAGCCAAGCTCTGCATTAAAAGCCAGGGGCAGCAAGTGGGGCCAGATAAAAGTGGAGCACAGGAGCAGGGGATGGGAGGGATGGAGGGAGGAGAGAGGAGCGCAGGACACAGTCACCAATCACTGTCAGCGTCGTCGTCCCCGGGTGACAGTGGGGGGACGCGGTTGGAGGGGACAGCGGTGCTTCATTGGGCTGAACCTCGCCCTCATACAGGCACAACACATTGTCTTTGACAGGCTCTTCACACATAGGGGACTAGGACACACAGACACACATGCATGTGCACACGCTCTTTATCTCTCGCTCCTGCTTTTCCTCTCAAAAACACGGTCACTGTCGGTCCAGTGGGACACGCCAGTGGGAAGTTTTTTTTCTCTCTTTAGGGATGTAGTGAAAATTTGTGTTGTGAAGACCGAATTTTACAATCAGATATCCAGAATTTACACTCACTAGCCTAATAACCTAATTTGTCATTGAGTTAAATTTATTTAAACTCGAAATGAAATGGAAAATACCTTTTTAACCCTTCTAGATCACCTACCTGGGCATATTGTGCACTTATTAAATAACATATGTAAACTTTTTTTTTCCAAAAAAAATCCATTTCCTTGTGTTTTTATATCAGAGTCTAATCATGTTTTCCTCCTGTAAAACAAAATGTGACGTGTGCTTGTATAAACTAGTACCAACCAGTTTCAACCAATAATATCTTACCATTCACACATCAATCAGACTGCAACTTTTATGGTCGTGTCAAGACGGTAACCCACAAAAAACTGACAAAGAATTCTTGAGAGACTCGCTGCCCAAAGACCTGTTTTAACCTTCACCATTCAAGGTCAGTGCCTAACCTTAACCATTTGAGGTCAGTTTTTAACCTTAACTGTTTGAGGTCGGTGCCTAACCTTTACCATCTTGCAAGAGTTTTGCAATATGAGTGTTGCCTTCAAGAGATGACCAACTTTTACAAGGGCGGAGGCTCCGTATTGTGCTAGTTTCTAAGCGAGCCCACTTTTTAGCTGTCCAATCAAATGCAAGGGATTTGATTTAAATCCCTCTTGTAACTGTACACCACTCATATATTCTGTTTCACTGGGATATACGTGCAGTAAAGAAGCTAAAGACGCTCTTACCTCTGTTTCACTGAGACATGACACTATGGTCATGTTATGTAGGGCTACTTTTGCCTCAACCAATCAGTAGTAACTGGCATCATTCCTCTCATTTTCAGTTGCTATAGAAATCTTGGTAACACTCACAAGAAGAAGTTAACTTGATCTGATAATTATGTAAAACTAGTTTGAATAAAGTAGAAAAAGGAGTTGCTCCCAGGAAGATGATGTCTCAATCCTTAATATCACCTACAAAGCTCTGATTGGCTCTGTCGTTTTTCCAAATGGGGTTATAAAAGCCCTCAATAAGCACCAGCCCTCTTAGAATCGCTGAAAAAAATCTGATGTGGATGTGGGTGGTGATTCAGCGTTCTCAGCCCAGGCTAGGACACATTTAGACACTTGACGCTCAGCACTTGAAAACATGCATAAAAAATTATCCATGGTAAAAATGGATGTTACTCCGTCTGCACGCCTGAATGCATGAATTGAGTTGGGACCAGGACTCGAGGCCAGGGCTGTGGAATTACCTCTTCGTCTCAGCCCCTTTTTCCACTGCAGGAATTTGTGTGTGGAGTGCCCCTCCCCTGGGTTTGTCAGGAACAGTGTGTGCCTGTGGCCGGTAATTGATAATGCGGCCCAGGCAGCCCTAGCCCTGGTCAGTGGAGCGTAAACTAGCCTGAGAGGCAGAGAGGCTGAAGTGCACCGAGGTGAAGCTTAGCCCTCACACTCTCTGTCTAGGGTATGAGAGGGAGGGAGGGAGGGAGGCAGGAGGTGAGAGCCAAGGCAGACGTAACAGAATCCATTCACACCGACAGCATAAACAGTCATTTGTTTACAGTTACATTTTAGGTAATTATCTGACACTAAAATCAAGAAATTCTTAACCTAATCAAAACCGTAGAATAAGCCACCATTGAGCGAAAATGTTTTTCCTTACAAAACTCCTGTGACCATCGAGTGGCTGTGCAAGGGTGAAGTACGAATAGAAGGAAAAGAAGTAGAATAAGCATTAAGGAGTCTGGTAAAAAGGATCATTTAGTTGAGAGAGGGTGCTATTTGCTGGCTTTTGAATAGAGGAGGTATTCAGGAAGATGGTGAGTGGAGACCAGGTGGAAGGATGACGAGGCCTCAGCAGCGAGCAGGCCGACAGCCAAGAGGCTGATGGGCACAAAATGTAGAGCATGAGTTTGTGAGGGGCTGTATTTATGCCTGCAGACATGGGGGTGGAGATTCATTTCCAGCACCGTATACAAGCACCAAGGCTTTGAACTTAATGTGAGCAGCCGCAGAATCAATTTTTAATCAAACTTACTTGTGTGTTCACAAATTGGTTTGATGAGTAAGTTTGGCTGGATTCATCATCTTTGAACTTTGAGACTAAATTAGAGTTTATCTCAGGACCTTGGAGGAGTTTGGGATCGTACAGTAGATTTTGTGGCATATTCACACGGCATTAAAGAGATTGATTTGTGCATAAAAGCAAAGCAATTTTTATTTTGGTTTAATATTTTGTGACATTTTTATAAACTTTATAAATTGCTGTTGGTACACTGAGAGTTAGTTTCCTGTATCTGTGTCGTGGGTTTTGCTGCTGCCCTGCCCCTCTAGAGGCAGGTCCTGAGCCTGTTAACTCCAATGGGAAAAGTCAACATGAACACAGATTAAGTTTTTTGACCCATAGTCATCCAAGTAAATACTGGACCCATTTTCACAAGTCACATCATCCAAACATTCTGACACCAAAATGGCATTTTTCAGACAGACAAAACAGGAGAAGATTAACTTCAAATACCTTTCTCTGTCTCAGAAGTTTGTTGACAGATCTCTTATGAGATCATGTCATAACCACGCCCACTTTGGAGACAGGAAGTGTATACTATTTCAAACCATTGCGGTGCTTAAAATGCATAATCTTTCCTATAGAGCATCTTTGCATGTGCATGTGATTTGATCAGTTTTTATTGACAGTTGCAAGCGAGTAAGCAGCTGTCATCAAACTGTGATTCAGATGTTGCTCTGCCCTAATTGGTGCAAGGAAGCATGATGCATCACATTTGTCCAACTGAGTCCCGCCCTTTTAAACTGGGAAGAAAAGCACAGACAAAACCACAAATACAGAAATCTCTGAAGTGCCATAAAAACTGTTCTGACTTTGGCAGAAAATAGTGTGGTCATGTGGGACCATGTCATTTATAGTAAGAAGATGATGAAAGAATATCTTTGGAGGGCCTTTAAATCCACTGAAAAATCCTCTGTTATACAGGAAATGGAGCATTTTTTAAAAATCTCCAGCAGCAACAGTGGTTTGTTTAGAACAAACAGAGGGGAAAAAAAAACATGGCAGTCAGCATGACCGGTGAAAAGACAAAACACCTCCAGAACCTTTGACTCGATTAACAAAGGTCTAAATGATCCCTGGGAAGTGTATAATGATTTGGACTGTGCAGATTTTAGAAACGGCTGTTGGTGGCATTTAGGAACTTGTCCATTTGCCCTAGATTACACATATTAACATAACAAATAGATGTAGAAATGTGAGTATCAGCAACAGGGAAATATACTTTTCTTCCCTCACAGAGAAGAAAGTGTGAACTACCCTGATGCTGCTGTCAGCAGTGACAGGATATCTGTGGATTTGTTAAATGTCAACAGTGAAAAATTCTGCCAAGGTATCATAGGGAAAAGACAGGAGGATGGACTCTGCAATGGCATACGATACCTGTTCTGATGGTAAATTGGGCTCTTATTTCAGACCTGTAGTCAAGATAACAGATAATGTTATCGATCTTTATGATGCCTACAGTAAAGACAGGGAGTTGTACTTAGATTTCCATCTAACTGAAATTAAAGCTGTGAATCCAGCACACACATATGCACATGCACACATACTGTACTGTATGTGTACTGTGTGGTGAGAGGAAATGGCTGATTGTTTGTGTTAACTGACAGCCCATATATGCATCTGCAATTGGGCCAAAAGGATCACAGTATTAGTGCTCTGTTAACTGAATAACCTGTGGTTCATACATACATGCTTTTGTTTTTACATGTGTTGTATTGGCTAGAGAATGTCCTCTTTGTGAGTACAGTTTCACAGAAACTGGGGACCCTTGTTTTGTTGAAGATCCAGCACAGTCTGCTTGTGCCTGCAAAGTGGCAGTTTTACTGGATGCAAGCATATTTTTTCCTGCCACTGTTTAGCAAATTCATGGCTCACCATGACATCATTTGCAGTGAAATCAGCAATAGCTGTCTACTGTAACATATTAGGCATGCGATGATATGTAAATATGATGCACTGTAATAATTAAAATATGCTTAAAACTATTAAAATGGCTCTAAAGCTAAAACTAGAATCAGTTTACCTTACCTTTTGGTAAGAAGCAAATATTTTTATTGCATCACAGATAGGACACAAACATTTTTGTGAACATCCTTTTTAGTGGAAAAAAAAAACAATCTTAATTAAGTTCATTATAAATCATAAGGTCCCTCTGCATAACTACAGGATGAATAAAACTTATGTACCATATTCATGATTATCCCGATAATGGAAATTCATTACAATCAACTTATTGAGTGGTTTTTTTTGTCATGATCCACAATAAAATACTGTATTGTCCCATCCCTAATTATAACACAATTTTTGTCAAGTTACACTCAGCAATTCAGATAAACATCTTCCCTTCATGTTTCATTTGAACATACATTCCTGAACATGTCTAACTGAATGGCTCCTGAATGAGAACAATTTCATTTGACCCCCTACATGCTATTCTGATGAATAATTTCTGTTAGACTGTGCATTATACTGCCTACTCAGGTTCACTTACTTGAGCGCAATCATAGTATTACTCCAACACAAAAGCTCACTTAAGCTATTTATATGACTGCATGAATCACTTTAAAAATGCAGTTACAGTACATGAGTGTGTGACAAATTGAGACAGCACTTTGTAGAAATAACAAATGACTTGTTTTCTTTCCAGCTATACTGAAATTTTACATTATTAAAGAACCTTACATCATGTTGTTTAGCATAGCCATATGTAGTAATTACTGCATCCCCACTGCATCCCGTGGATGCTCCCATGATAGCCAGAATCACTAGCGAACTAAATCTAACATGATTGGTCGCTGGACTCACTCCAGACTCGTGGTGACTGACCATTCTGGCGTAAAAGGTAGCCGGAGTCCTGCTAACTAGAGCTGACACTCGGCCCAAGTCCACACCCATAAAATCTTTGCCAATTCTGACAGCCTGATTTCAGCCAAAGCCAGCACATATTTGGTCGTGCGGTGCCAGAATATGGCTGAGTGAGGCTCTAAGCAGCCCGACTCAGCTGGCTACCTGGGTACTGATGAGAGTTGTTTAAACTTGGATTCTGTGCTGTGGACCGATAGCTGATGATGGTTTGTTCTGCGTACACACATTTGGATGACATGTATTTCAATCATGCGCTATTTTTAAAAGGTCGTGGTACAATAAGCTGTCATAAAAGTTATGTAAATATAAGGCAGATGATGTTGTCCCATAGCTTGATACACCAATTTAGGAATCTAAAGTAAAGAATCAATATGGCTTCAAAAGGCCATTTTAGAAAAAATGAACTGGTTGGTCAGCTCCGCTGCACACATCTATCTAAACTCCCACCGTGTGGTTTTGCCAACAGTTTGGGTTGAGATATATCTGTAATAGGGCTGTCACAATGTTGTATTTTCACTGCACGATTATTATGGCCAAAATAATTCATGATTAGGGATGCATCGATCTGACTTCTTCAGTTCTGATACCAACAGCGATACCTGAGCTTTGGGTATTGGCTACTGAGTACCGATCCAATACCAATATTTAATTATTAAGCTGTATGCGGAAGTGACTCAGATCATTCAGGCTTGACTTAAATATTGCTTTCCTAACTTTGTAAAACAAAACGTGACCAATAAATACAAAGATATAAATTGAATTTGAAAATAAAAAATGCTATCAGCCAAAGTCATCTTTAACTTTATTTATTTTGTGTCTTGTCTCTTTTTTGGCAAATTAATTACACTCAAAATATGAGCGTAGGGAGGTGGAGAGAAAGTCTTTAACCATAACTTTATATATAAAATAATTTAAGAGGTGCTGTATTATTTACACAATATTATCACATGTATCATTAACATATCAATATTTCATTTTAAAATATCACGGTTGTGGTTTATTGCGATACCCCTAATCTTTAATAATCAATGTTATCCGAGAAATTTATTACATATGTGTTCCTCTTTCTGTTTCCTACAGCTCCCTCCATAGTTCCCATCATGCACCAGATCAGTTCAACCATGAATAGCTTCACACTGTCTTGGCCACAACCAGAACAGCCCAATGGCATCATCCTGGACTATGAGCTGCGCTACTACGAAAAGGTATGATAAGTGTATGTGTGTGTGTGGAAATGCATGAATTTACATGTTTATGTCTTATAGCATATCTAGTGTACTGTAAGTGGCAGCTTTTTCAAATACTAGGCGTTGTCTCCTACTCTGCACATGCATAGTAAAGTGTATTAAAGCTCCCCAAAAGCTCTGAGCTCTCCCTGATACCTGTGAGCAGAGTCCCCTGGGTTGATAATATGTTCTTTCACTGTGTTCACTCCCATCTCTCCCACTGTTCTTTGGTTTCTGCTGCTGATGAAGTGAATAGGTTGACCTCTGCTCCAGGCCCACTCTGCACAGTGCCGCAACCTGTCCTGCTGTGAAAATGCATTGCGTCTGGGGGGAGTCACATCGACCCGTCTGCTCAAACACAATACGTCTGCTTTATTAAGTCGCCAGCCCTACCCCACAGTGCCTGTGCTGCTCCAGTATTGACCTGTAGGCTTTTCCCAAGGCCTCGGACATAATGATACCCAGAGATCGGAGACTCTAGCTTTTTGTTTGGGCCCTTGTTTGTCCTCCTAAAGCTGATCAATAGTTATAGCAAGGTTGGTCATGCACATTTTTTTCCTTCAGTCTTTGTCATCTTAAGCTTAGACTTTTGCGAGACTCGGCGCACCTTCACCCATGTTCTGCTCTCCAAATAAAAGACAAAAATCAATAGAGTTTTATAAATGTTTGTCTTTTTCCGTCGAGTTATTTATTTCACACAAACTCATTTTGGCTAAGGCTTGTGGATCAATATTCACGGCTCCACCGCAGTGTAGTGTTTGTCACATTTTGCATTTTCTATCTGAGAGAACAACAATCATGTTTTTAAATTATGTTTGCAGTTGGAAAACTCAGTTATCCAATAATAGCTGTATTGCTTGCCGCTTCCCCCTCTGGCGTTGCACAGGTCATGAAATTGAATCCGATTGCCATTGCCCTGAGAAACCTTATCTGCCAGACAGCTTAGTGTCGTTTAAATAACACTTATACAGCCTCCCATTAGCTCATGTATATCAATGAAACCTAATCCTATTGATGTTTATGTAGCATGTCTTGGCACAAATAGATGAGCACGGCGTAATCACAAATTAGTGAATTAACGAGAACAAGACTGCTAATTGCACTGGGATGATTCAGGTGACAGAGGTTGCGCTCTATGCTGTCTGCCACCGTCATATCCCTCACTATATTTGAAAATGTACCACTATGCGAGTGTGCATAAGACAGAAGGTGAGTCAGAGTGATTGCTTTGCGCCAGACCAAGCTGAGATGAGACTGCCACATTGGTGGTCCTCCCTTGACACTGTATTTTGGATGTGACGAGGCTTTTTATAGGCTCTAAACAGACTTTTCCTCAGCCAGCCACTGCTGTCCAAAGTGTCACTGCTGATGTGTTTTTGTGCCTGATTAAGCACCAACCCACAGAGGAAGAAAAAAACAGATGGTGGTAAATCTGATGCCATGTGTGTTATTTCCATACCAGTCAAAATTTATTAAACACACGCATGACGAAAAGCCGTCATAAATTCTCTGTGTCACACATGTTGGCTTGTACTGTTACATGCATGCTTAGCCTGCTTGTTGCATACGGAGAAGCAGGAAATTAAATTGCGTTCCATCGAGGTCGTTGCTTCTAGCTCTCCATTGATTCTCTGAGTGCTTGAGAGGTCCAGAAAATCTGGAAGTTTAATACAGCCGCAAAGTGATGATTTGGCCTTTTAGTCATGAAAGGCAATTATAGAGGGATGTCTCTCACCATGTCTATCACACACTCCCAGCTTTACCCAACACTATAGGCTGGATAATACAGTCATAAAAATGGGCTTTTTATATATAAAAATGGCCCTGCTCTACTCACCTTCTTCTTTATGCATCTCACCGATGCTTGCATTAATCTGAGAGTAGTCACACTGTTATGGCTCTGGAGTTGATTGTCTCAGCGTGTCTGGCACAGTCAACCAGTCCTTTAGCACAGCAGAGAGCTGTTTCTCTTTACACTCCATCTCACAGGAAGCCCCCTACAGTATACCCATTTAAGAGTGACTTCTCCAGCAGCATGGCATTGTCACACTCTGTGTTGAGTAATACGTCAGGGTAACCATGAAAGAGCATTACACTTTTTCTTTTCTTTTTTTTTTTTTGCATCCTTGGCTTAATGTTGTAGTGTTAGCCATCAACTTGATAACATATTGTGCACAACTATTTGTTGAAGATCCATTTTCATGCATTTGCAGCAGCAGAAGCTGGATCGGAGGCATTATGTATTTGCATTGTCTGTACCATTCTCATGAATGTGATATCCCTGGAACACCTGGACTGTTTCTTCAAATTTGGCACAAACATCCACTTGAACTCAAGGATGAACAGTTATAATTTGGTGGTCAAAGGTCACTGACCTTACAAAACACATTTTTGGACATACCTCAAAAATTCAAATGCTAATTATGACAATTTCACACAATGTCTAATAGGATAAAATGAAACGAAAGACATGGATGTAAACTACAACTTGTCTCGTTGTGTGTTTTTCTTAAAATTATTTTTGTGGCATGTTTGTCTTGATTTGACAGTTCACTGTAGAGAGTGAGTAATTAAATATGAAGCTGTCATGGGACAAAGGTCCACAAATAGTTTTGAACTATGACTGTGCTTGTGTGACCTTGACTGGTGGGCCTCCAGAACAACCATGTAAGCATGGATGTATTAAGAAGAAACTGGTGCCATATTCAAAGATGGTACCCTAATCATTCCAGTCGTGTTTTTCACCAGGCATATCCATGACGTACACATGAATGGCATGAAAATATTACACTGATACAGCTTTCTCTGCATCACAATGACTGTGGCCGCTACTCGTCACAAGCTTCTTAGCCTAATGCTGTTTACTCTGCTTCACAGTTTTGTCTACTAGTGGGGACTAAGACCAAAAACAGCCCTTTTGCAGGAGGCTGCATTGGTGAGGACTGTGTTGTTTAAAGGGACATTGTCTAGCATTTAGGGAGCTCTACTGACAGAAATGGAATATAATATTAGTAGTGGTAGGATTTTCTTTAGTGTATAATCACCTGAAACTAAGTATAGTTGTGTTTTCACTGCTGTTCATATCTACATACAGAGTGGTCCTGCCGTGTACAGTGGCCCAGAACTGACAAACTAAACACTGGCTCTAAATTAAGACAAGGAGATACGATCTCAGAAGTCCAGTTTGCATAACAGTTTGATGTGTTTCAAGGATTATCAGGCATGCATGTATGTCTATACAACCAAGAAAATCAAACAGTTTGAGAAACTGAACAAAGTCTATTCTGTTGTTTGTCAATCAATCTGTTTCAGTACTACGGACAGCGGCGCACCTATACTCGCTCCCACCCCACACAACAAACAGAGCTGTCCGTGGTTCTGGATCGACGTTGTTAAACAATTTATGTGATAGGTAAAAGTCAAACTGCATCGCAGCATAGATAAAATTCAGGCTTTTATTCAGAAAAATCTATATGATATCTGACTCCAAAAGTTACCCTGGTCACAGCCCCCCTGGTCTCTCCTCTTCCACAGTCGATGATATGAAGGACAGGGATGGTAATGATTTTAAAAGACTACATTTTGACAGTTTCACCTGAAAGCTGTAGTGAGAGCTGAAGGCTGTTCTCTCAGCAGGGTTCACTCCCTTCTTCAGCCCACCTTCACATTGCAGAGTAAGTGGTCCTGGGACCCTTTAAATTGGGAAGCAAGATGAAATGAATTAAAGGTGTTCAGAGAAAAAGTAGAATACTGTGCTCCCTGGTCTCTCCATTTTTCACATATCCTTTTTTCCTCTGGTTGCCTGAAAATTTGGGGAGGGTGGAAATAACTCAGCATAGCAGAGGTCAGGCTTTCCATTAAGTCTGGAGCAGAGCAGCCACTGGCTCTGAGTACTGATGGTTCTGTGAGTGTTGGTTTCAGAGAGAGGGTATGTGCATGTGTGTGAGTGTCAGCAGTAGTTCAGGTGTATCCATCCTGGATGACAGCAGTACCGTCATGCAGCAATGCGAAAGATTCAAGAATCAAACAGCATGTCACCGGGATGTGCAGCACCATCTGCATTTTTGGCACTCTGAAATTTTCCATACAATTAGCAATTCCTCAGAAGAGAAGCCAGGAGGAAGTATTTATTATTCTTTTCTTCTCCACACACCACAACACTTTAGTAGACATACACACAGATGTTGTACAGACTAGTTTAGGTTTTTAATGGAACCTGTGAAAAGCAGGACTCCCTTGGTCTCCAGCAAGGGTATTCACATTTCCTCCTCCAGACTCCCTACTTCTCTCTGTCTTTGTTTGCCTCCCAGCCCGCTCACTCAGGCCTCCTTGTTAGTTTCCAGGTAAACACAATGCATACAAAGAGTCATCTCAAAAGGAGGTGGCAGCACTTGAAAAACTAACTGAAAGCACCGACGTGAATACATTTCCCCCAAAATTATTCTGTAGATAAGATGATCCTTCGCACCACTCTCTTAGCGTGCTCACTAATTTTTAGCGGGCAGCTTTGCAGAATCACAATGAAAGGAAAATCAGTTTTTTATTCTGTTGCCGTGTGGTGATAATAATTTGTTTTTGCATTATTTTAATTTCTTTATTTCCTGAACAATTAAGAGGCTTAAATGGTCTTTAATATCAGATTTTATCGCCATTGTATTCTCATACAAAATAATTACCATTTCCTTTTAGATTATAATTCATGAGGCAATGGTAATTATTTGCATTTCGTAATAAAACCCATCTAGTCTCAAGATTTAAATTGGTAGCCCATATTTCTCCCCCTTTCTTTCTTTCTTTCTTTACCGTAGGCAATACATTTTAATTTTAACATTAATGGGAGATCTTTCATTTCCAATTTACAAACATAATATTAAAATGTTCCTCCTCATACACTCCCCTCCCCCTTTGCCTTTTGTGTGTGTGTGTGTGTGTGTGTGTGTGTGTGTGTGTGTGTGTGTGTGTGTGTGTGTGTGTGTGTGTGTGTGTGTGTGTGTGTGTGTGTGTGTGTGTGTGTGTATGAGCCTGTGAAGAGGACACATGGTATCCACAATGTCTGTCTTTGTGCCAGGTGGCCATGCTGTCCATTTTGGGTGGTTGGCATTTTTGGGAAAAAAAAAGGCACACGCCACACACACACACACACACACACACACACACACACACACACACACACACACACGCTAAGTGAGGTTTATTTTTACAGTCCGACATCACATATAATGTCTTTTTGGCCCCACAACAGTAATGGTTTTTGACTGAAAAATAAGTGGGTAATAGCAGAAAGTGGCAGAAAGGAAATACTGTAGTCAGTTGGCAATTGGTAGGAAATCGGCAATTACAAGAAATGATTCGAAAGTTTAACAAGTAGAAAAAAAATGTATTGGACTTTCAGCAATATGATTATAATAGGCACAGTGCTAATGTAGTACATCTAGAAGATTTAGTCAGTGCTTTAAAATGGGTCCAATTATTATTAATTATTATGTCCACATTAGCCCAGGATCCAACCCGGTCTCACAGGAAGGTGTATAATCAGCACAGCATTACACAGACATTCAGCCATTTGTACGGCACACAAAACAAAACTATGGTAACCTCCAATGTTAGGTTTAGGTAACAAAACCATTTAGTTAGATTTAGGGAAAACATCATGGCTGGGCTTAAAATAAGTATGTAAACAAAGTAAAATACATAAAAAAATAACATAGCATGAGTACCAAAAACATGTGACAAACGTCACTAACGTAACTTACTAACAAACACTGGTCTCAAGCTTCGGTCTCCTGCATGAAAGTCGTGTGCTTAGTGGACCCACTCACCTTCCCTCCTGCCCACCATAAGCGGCCTTTCTCACTTTTTATTCCACATCACTAGCTCTGAGCGTAGGATATTCACATGGAGCATTTAAATTGCAGTCAGTACCAACTACATGGCGTACAAATGTCACGCCAAATGCAAGAAAGGCATTCTTATTGCGTGCAAAATGCCTTGCACGTTATCATGGCATTTGTATTCTTTTTCATACAAATGGGTGGCAGTGTGGTTCCAAGTCCAAGCAAGTAGTTTTATGTTGTTGCATATCTTGAGACAGTAACCAATAATCAACATATATTAGGACGACCATTCTTGCTCGCTTTGTCCCAGTGATTTTACTGTCCGCTGCAGAGACCAAGCTTCTTGCTGTGCTTCCTGTCTGTCACCCCTGGCAATGCTTTTGATTGGCTGCTCTCTGCCATCTGCCTTCCCCACCTGCAACTCTGTCTTTATTTAGCAAGTTAGGGTGTGGTCCTCATAATCCCCATTTGACTGACAGCAGGAGAGGACCTCTCGTGGCTGGAAGTCCCTCCTGGCATGGCCTTTTATTGGCTATCCTCCTAACCTGCTGGAGTGCCAAATGCCAGCTCATTTTTAAGTGGCAGATGTGTGTGTGTGTGTGTGTGTGTGTGTGTGTGTGTGTGTGTGTGTGTGTGTGTGTGTGTGTGTGTGTGTGTGTGTGTGTGTGTGTGTGTGTGTGTGTGTGTGTGTGTGTGTGTCTCCCATAATTCCTATTTGACTGGCAGCATGAGAGGGCCATTCGTAGCTGGTGCTCCCTTGAGGGATTTTCCCCCATTGGCGGTTTGCCATCTGTCGGCTCACCTGTCCTCCATTCAAACTCAACAGTTAGGGGTGTGGTCCTGAGACATGCAGGAGGATTGATAGCAGGAGTGACCCCAAGTGGTCCATCTCATTGGGCTTCATGTCTTCTGCAGCTCTTTCAAAATGCCCAAGCTGCCTCTTTAAATTCAAGTTTCACAATTTTAGAGTATTTGCACATTGGAGAGATGACAGATCGTGTAATCTAATGGACAAAAGGTCTGTGAGAAGATGAATCTCCCTAACCCACTTACATCCAGAATTCCATCTATAAACATCTCTTTTCTCTCAGAGATGGAATGAAAGCTGGTTGGTGTGATGCTTTCTCCCATCCCAAGCCCAAACATTTGTCTTCATCAAGCCCAGAGTGTCCAATAAGAGCTAATGTGATTGCACAAATCATTATGTGGGGTTGCTCCGTCTGCTCAATGACGGAGCAACCGGAATGATTCAATTACACCAATCAGATTGGATAATGATTTCGATGTGGGTTGCTTCTGCCTCGAGTTTCTTATCGCTTCCTGCCATCATCTTCCTCCCTTCCTTCCTCCTTGCCTATCTACCTTTTCCACTCCATGCTGTTGTCAATTCAGATTTGTTATTCATATTATGTGTATTTTACGATGTAGTCCAGCCTTGAACAGTAGTGTGTGTACCAATCTCTATTTACACTGTTTTACTGACAAAGGGAAGCTTGCCCTTCACTTACAACCAGGCCCCCTCCCTCTCTAAAGTATGTATGTATCTAGCTATCAGCAGCTTGCAGTGGTGGGTGTAGTGTAGGTGCAGTCTTATTTTCTGGCTGTCATATTCACTCTGGGTTATAGGAAGGTGACAGGGCTAAGTAATTACAGATCCCCCGTATCAGATACCTCCAGCAAGCCCCAAACTGCATGACTGGATCTCTTGAGCCAGGACAGAGAAAGAGGGCAGGTCCCACGGTCATTTACATTATGGATGGCTATATACATGCATGTGAAAACACAAGTCAGATTCCAACAAAACAGCAATTGTGCTAAGGATTTTTATAGAATTCCCTTAAATGAAAAAATAAAACGCTTTCTTGGGGTGGAACTCAAAAAGCAACCCACTTCAGACAACAAAACAAGAGGATGTAGTGCTCAAACTTCTTGCAGTAATTAAACTGCCTCATAAAGCACATCTGAGGAGACAAATATGCAATGGTATTCTATTACTGTTCAGAAGTAGCTATTGCTCTTTGTAATTTGCAAGAACTTATTGTCTTTAATTACCATACTGTGCCATGTGTATTACTGTGTGAATAGGAATTATAGTGTTTTTGCGTGAGTGGTGTGCTCCAGTGTGTGTTTTATGTGCTGCAGTGTTATGTATTTGAAGTTCAAACTGACCAAAACCTTATTAAGAACTGGAAGAAGAAACAAACTACCTCATGCTGTTTAAATGGGCCCCTAAGACATCATTTATAGGAGGGCTCACTACCCCTAACTGTTCTGTTTCTTCTGTTTTTCTCTACTATCTACTGTTTTCATCCGACTTCTGTCAGTGTTTATCAAAAGTAGACTACATTTCCTGTATCTCTGGTTTACAACATCTGTAATATACAGCCTAAAATGATTTCCTCCAAATCTGGTCCGCTTCATCCCTGCATATATTACGCTAGATGAGTCTGTTTCTTGTCACACTGTCAAACTTCTGCTACTACTACTGGATCTAGAACGTTCTTAACTGTGTGGTTAAACACTTTCCCGCTGACATCTTTTCTGTAAGCCATCGCTAACCTGTTCCCTGTGTGTCCGTTGTTCCTTTTAGGACCATGCAGAGATTAACTCCACCATCCTGCGAAGCCAAACTAACACCGCACGCGTGGAGGGCCTCAGGCCGGGTACAGTCTATGTGGTACAGGTGCGGGCGAGGACTGTGGCTGGCTTTGGCAAATACAGCAGCAAGATGTGCTTCCAAACCCTCACAGATGGTAAGGATCGCCGAGCCAGGAGAAACAGCTCTCTCTGTCTCACGCACACTCACACACACCCGAACTCTTTCCCTTGTCGCTCTTTGTATTTGTTGTTGCATTATTATGAGTAGGTGAGATAGAGGGGAACTGTAATGTTTGAATGCACTTCTATTTCTACAGCTAAATTAATTTCAAGTTTGAGTGTGTGTGTGTTTGTGGTGGGGGGGGTGGGGTGTATGTGGGTGCCTTGAATATGTAGAACGCTGAGTGTCTTTTGTTTGTGCAACTAACTGTGCTTGATCCAAAATGCTTAGCTAATTGGTTTTCACCCGGCCCTTCTGTTGCTGGAGAGCCGTCCCAGAATGCATAGCTGTGATTAGTAGTTGATGAGATTAATTTTTTGCCGTGGGGGGGGGATTGTTGGAGAGAGTGAAGGGGCTGAAGAGGAGCCGCAACACCTGCTGCACTGGCAAGGTTGTGGAACTAAGTTTATTAGCGTAAGTGCAAGGAGGTGTGTGTGGAGGGTTGATCATTTCTTCATGTAGTACTTTTTCATGGACTTGCCAGGCAGTAAAATCAGTACTAAAATTAACACAGCATGATTCCATCTGGACGGATTAAACATTTGAGTGGAAGTATATGCTTCATTGTGCCTGGCTAGACTACTAAGACTACTACATACTAAATGTGTCAAAGACAGGAGTGGCATTTCCATATTGTATTGCATTAATGATAATGATGAATAAGATGGTGATGATCTTGAGGGAGGGGAAGATGGGAGGGATAATAATGATGATGAAGGTGATCATTGTGGCTACTTACCTGCGCAGAGCAGATGTAAGTGGTACCGTCACGACCCCTTTGCATCACCATCACAGTCGCAAATTATCTTTCCCTCAAACACAACCGGCTGTACGTGCACGCTCTCGCTCACACAAACCCTGTTTACGGTTCATCCGTTGGCTCGCTGCCACAGCACGACATTCATCAAGGCAATTAGCAGCAGACGCTAGAGAACTGCTGACAATCACACCCACGGCTCCACCTCCTGCCCCTCTGCTGGTTTCCTCCCTCCTCCTGTCAGGCCTCTCCGCTGTCTCATGAAGACGACCTCGCCACAAAAGCTGCTGCTCTCCCTCCATGTCTTTCCTCAAAACACATAATCCGTTTCGTCTTCCTGTCGGCACGTTTTCATATACCTCTGCAAGGTGTCCTTTGGCCACCTCTACACGCAAACACACGAGCAGTGCAGACTTGATTGACAGGTTTGATGAAAGAGAAGTGATTGGTCCATCAGGAGGGTTACTGATGTCACAGCTCTACAGCTCTCTAATAGGCTGAGAGGCCCCGCTAACTAACTGATTGTAATAGGAGCCTATTTACTGTTGGAACAGGTAGCTGCCTGATTTCTGGCTGTCAGTGAAAATCACCATTCTCATATGGGTGAAGGGGAGATTTATCTGGACCTCTCACACCTAAATGTGTATCAAAGCGAGCGGGAAGACTGCCTGGAAGCTTGAGGAGCCGGAACATCATTCACACTGTTTGCTTGAAACGCACTTGATAAATGTGCAAGTTAAAAGAGTGAGCAATTCCTGTCACATTGAGTTTCCTCATATATCCCGGCTCTCACACTGCTTCGAAAATGCATTAGTTCTCCCTTTATCACTTTAATCCAATAGGCCCATTCTGCACGGGGGATTGGATTTGGAAGCTGCTGATTTGCCTGCAGCATGCTCAATCCCGCATTGCTTTAACTACAGTTTGCTGGTGTCAAAGTCGCGGGAAGACCGGCACACAAAAAGATAACTGAAGATTCTGCTGTGTGGACTTTTTAGGCAGGCATTTAAGCTGTCCTCAGAACTACCAGCAGGCTGTCCCGGCTATGTACATAAAACACGTTTGGGCTGCATGTGTGATTGGCAGTAGACGGCTTCCTTTTCAACACCTTAGAAACAAAATTTCCAAGGTGCACTTTCTTGTCCGCTCCTTTCTGATATTCTGATATTCTGGTATTGCAGCAGAGAAGGTCCCCCCCCCCAAACACACACACACACACACACACACACACACATACTCTTGCTCACCATCAGTTTTATGCTTTTCTGTCACTCTGTCTGCCTGTCTCTCTCCTGGTTTATCAAACACAACCTGTCAGTCAGTCTCACTAAAGCTCACTGGATTTCAGTCAGCACCGCTCAGCAGAGAGAGATCTATATGTTTTCTTTATCCATCAGTACACCCAGTCTAACCATTCTTCCCCCCTGTCTCTCTTTTTACCTCCCAAACTCCACACACACACACACACACACACACACACACACACACACACACACCTCTAAATAAACACATTCATACTCCTTAAGCTCCATCTAAGCCATTCTCAGTGTCTGCCTTTCTCTTTGTGTGACACAGATGACTTCAAGTCTGAGCTGAGGGAACAGCTTCCTCTGATTGCGGGGTCAGCGGCAGCTGGAGTCGTCTTTATTGTTTCCCTTGTTGCTATCTCCATCGTGTGCAGCAGGTAACCACATTTTCACTTGCATGCAGAAAGAAAATGCTGTTAGTGACTTCACTGCTACGTTTGTCCTAAATAAACTTATATTTAACTTATATTTCTCCTCAAGAAGAACATAGCAACACATCTAGCCCAATTTTGCCCTTGTATTGACAGCATATTGTTGGGCTTCCAGGGGAACTGCAGCAAATATAGACGGTGGACATAATAATATGAACACTATGCTATCCAATACAGAAGCCCTGCATGCTTCCCAGTTTGCCAATAACTATTGAAACAGAGATGGCAACACTACATGAAAATGGATTGCTCTGCACCCGATTTAACTCTTGTCAGGCCAATAAACAGGCGTTATTGGTCACTATAAGCACCATAGATGTGGGTCAATAGGGGCCTATTATGTTGTAAAAGTCAAAGTGAAACTTAAAAGGAACATGTTCTAACACTAAAACCGAATGAAAAGTTACATCTTAAACACAAACAAAACAGCTTAGTTAGGTTTATGCAACACAAACATAGTTAAGTTAAGCTGAATAAATGTTTTGTCTTAAAATAACTACATGAACAATAGACTACTGCATGTTGTTGGTTTCACACAGGATGTCCACAGTTCTGGGGGAAAAGCCTGTATTTTGTGCTCCAACCAGTTTCATGCTGGCTATACAACAATGTCTGACTTCCACTTAGGCTCCAGTCGTAATTGCCACAGTCGCTAGAGGTCGTTGTCGTGAGGGTTTTTTTTTTTAACCTTCTTTCGGTGATTGATCATGTGAATAGATGCGAAAACCTAATATTGGTTGTAGTAAGCCCCTACTGACCGACATCTAGGTGCTTATAGCAATTGATAATGCTTATTTAATGGCCTATAACAACTTTTGCATAGAACACATTCTGTTCTTTGGCACTCAAACTCATCCAGTAAAGTATGTTTTTGAGACATACTGTATTAGCGATAAAGCCACATCCCCAGGTCATACTCTGGAACCCAGTATGTGAGCTCCTTACATAAAGTCATAGATAGAGCATTTAGTAATGGCAATCAATTTGATGGAAAGGAAAGCCAGGCTGACACATTTTAAATTCAATATTCAATTCCACAGAGCACCTAACAACTGCTACGTTGCACCGTTAAGTCACTTAAGTCAAGCCAATTTAGTTTTGCCGCAGTTTGTCACATTGTCACATTCCTATCTTGCTCCGCTTTAAATATATGAAAGTCGAATTTTTCTGCAGTACTGTGTGCAACTTTGAGCAAGTAAAGTGTTCATCAAAAGGGCCCAGGCTCTTTTGATGCTGAAGCAGAGGAGACAGATGAAAAGCAGAGAGATCCTATCAAGGTCTAATTAAAAATCAGCTCATTTTCATAAACTTCATTTGCCATTGCTAACCCTCTGCAACTGATTCAATTTCAGCCACGTCATTTTCAGGCCATACAGAGAAACATGAAGAGTAATAAGGCCTCGTTTACACATCCTTTCATCCTGTCATCTCTCTCTCTCTCATTTTCTTTCTCTTCTCTCTCAATATTCATCGCTCCCTCAGGAAAAGGGCATACACCAAGGAGGCGGTGTACAGTGACAAGTTGCAGCATTACAGCACAGGAAGAGGTGAGTCAACCCTAACACTTACAGCTCCTATAAGCTAGTGGCTAGTTCCATGTGTTTTGTTTGTCTTTTAATTTGTTGGAAATTTCAAAGACTACTTGGCTGATTTCTACCCGAGGAGAGTAGTATTTTTTTTTTTTAACTTACTAATTTCATCCAATCTTTAAAGAGGACCTATTATGCTCATTTTCAGGTTCATACTTGTATTTTGGGTTTCTACTAAAACAAGTTTTCATGCTTTACCATTAAAAATGCTTTTCTCATACTGGCTCTTTTCACCTTTAGTCTGAAATGTTCTATTTGAGCTCCAGGCCCTGGTGATTGGTTAACTGAACCAAACTCTTCAGACTCTGCTCCAGCTCCGCTCTAACTAGCTGTTTTTGAGGGTATGCCAAACTAGCCACTAGGCAGGTATTTTGCAAAAGTGTTACTAGGAGACATCACCACGTTACGTTAAGAAAAGGCAGGACATCAGTCAAGACGTTTCAGGCAGTTCAGCAGCAGTGCTTCTGTTTGGGAGAGTATCTTTGGGCTTTTTAACTTTGCAGACATTTTACATGCACAAAACATTATATAACATACTAAAGGAAAAGGAAAAAGCACAAACGCATTGTAGGTCCTCTCAAATTTGGTACATAAAATAATTATATATAAACTATATACTGCACTGGATATATTGATTTGTCTTTTGAAGCACCATCCCGGTTTGTTTGACAGATAATTGTAGATGTGTCTATTTGACATTAGATGACACGTCTTACACTACTTACAGTATGTAATACTATAGATATATAGATGACACCACAGATACATTTAAAAGGCTGTAACTTAGTAGCCAGGAGTTCGATGTCCTTGTACAAAGCCTTCATATTCCCAGACAAGATATAGTTATTCTCCAAAAATCAAGGCAGCTATCAGGCAATTAGTATGATTGTCTCTTATGTTCATTTTGATGCAGTTTAAAACGTTCTGTACAAAAATTAGAGGATTGTGATGCATACAGAAGATGGAGATATCTCTTTTCTGAGTGTCCTCATATGTCACTGATATTTGTTACTTGATTGATAGTTGACATTTTATTGATATTTTCCCCTTTGTCCAGTCGAACTGCTGTCATAGCATGCATGCATGGTATAGGACTTGTAGGTAAAGCGTGTACTGTTACATAATGCATTTATGAAAAGGAGGTAAGGTAAAAGACAAATTACCCGAGGTAGCAGGCGTCTGTGGATGTAAATGACATTTTCCTTCCTTCACACAATGACACTGACTGACAGTCATCTCTCAGGGCTGTACGATCACCGTGATTGAGTCATGTTTCAAGCTCTCCCTTGGCACCGACTGATGAGGGGAAGGAGCCTGGAGGGACACACACATAACCTCCCACACACACATTCACACAAAGATTTGTGCTTCGAATGAAAGCCCTGTGTACTGCCGACCTAGCAGTCTGAAAAGGGGCTCACTCGAGGGGATAGAGTTTTGTTGAGCCTGACACTGCAAAGCGTTTCAACACAGTTACTTTGTGTCAAAGCTGCAGCAGTGGCAGCCGGGGGCTCATTAAACCTGATGTGGGCAGAACAGGCGGTTTTGTCACAAGGCTATCTTTGGGGGTAACCCAATGCAATTAACATGAGTGGTGAAAATAAACAAAAGATCAGAGACGCTCGCAGCCCTGATCATCAAATAAGGAATTTGAAGTGGAGAGGAAAATAAAACGCTGATAAGAGATCTTATTCATAGGTTTATTCCTTCAATCCCCCACCCCATGATGCATTGTTGTGCTCTATTCTCTCAAGATTTGACTGGCAGTTTTGTAATTACGGTATTCAACGCAACAATTAAATACCGCGGCTCAGCCATATTGTTTTGGGTGAATCTTCAAAAATGTGCTTTCACCCGGCTGCCTACTGTTCCAGCTGTTGCCACACACGTCAGGTGATGTTTCCTTGTTCCCAGCCCGCCTAATGTGACAGGCGTCAAGAGGGATGCCGCTCATACTGTAAATCCAGTAGTGTGGCTGTGGTTATGAAAATGAGACCTCTAACATTACACCATTACAACAGTACAACGCTGGGTGAGATGTCATGACAAGCAGATCAGAACCACTGCATGAACACACACATCATGAATCAAGTGTGTGGCCTGGAGGATTTTTTTTTTTCGTTTTAATTGCACACATCAACGCATCATCAGTATCATCATCCCAACGTATTACACTCACCTCACTGCGTCAGAGCGTTTACAATTTTTTTTTTCTCAGAGCATCTATTCCCTTCCACTCGTTTCCACACATTAACAGCCCTTCAACACCAGCTAATTAACAGATAGACGTCTCTAAGCGCTGCATGTTCACTGTATGCCCCAATGCTTCTCTGCATATGACTACCAACACATCTTTAAATCACTTATGTTCGAACCCTGTTTGTCACTTTGTAGCTTCAGCTGTTGTTTGTGCTTCAGCATCTGGTGCTCACACTGAATGAAAATGGGATTTGGAAACCCATTTAACAGATCTAGTTATTGTTAAACGGCAAATGTATTCATACTTCTGTTGCTTCTTGTTTCTTGCCAAAACATGCTGCATTCATACATGTGAATCCAGTGAGCAGGCATCAGCAGAAGCATCTGTAGAATATTGTGACCTTCATCATCCTAAGTATTATAGGGCAGACTGATAAACCCAAACTAACATCTATACAAATGTGACTGTTAATCCCATGCAGTTTTTATCCCCTCTGTGATTTCCATGCTAATAAGCTGCAGTGTGTCTGTCTGACAAATGATTTTCTGACATCAAACGATGGATAATTAGTTTGTGTTTAGGAAATAAACTCAACTCATTATAATTCACAGAGCCACAAAAAGAGATTAGTGTGCATCTCGGGCTGACTTGAAATGGGGCTGTATTCACTAGTAGATGCTCAGTGTCCTGCAATTGTGTATGTTAATTTTTCAAAGTGGATAAATACATAAACCATATAATTACTATATAAGGTAATTGCTAAATTACAAATATTGTCAGGCAAAATTAATTAGAGGAAATGATGTTTCTCTGGTAAAAGACTAACAGATTAAAATAATTCCTTTAACTTAAAAACATGAGCATTATTGAAGCTAGTGTTTCACTTACTAACATTGCTATTTGTCTTTAGGCAATAAGTAAATCCTGCGCAGTAATTTGATTGCCAGTAATAGATGAATGTAAGCATTACTGCCGTACGGTTGATTTGTGGATACATTAGGGCCATTCAGTAAACGAGCAGGGCAGGCTAATAACAGGCTAAATGCTGGACATTGGTGAAAATAACATGGTTAAGTGCTGTGCAGTAAACTGTCATTTATAATTCAGGTCAACTAAATACCCTTAACTGCTTTAGCCATTGTGTCGTAGCCCAGGGGTTTTGTTTGGATTCGTAATCCAAATTCATTAAATTCATGAGTTTGTCCATTTGTCCCATTTATGTTATATGCAGCCGTGTAATTTCAGAAGGTATAAAGTTGTGTGTTATATGCTCATGAGTCATCGCAGCAGCCGTGCATTCGCTCCCGACAGGCTTGTTGTTTTATATGATGGGTAAAAATAGAAGTGACGTTTTGATACATTCGCTTCATACACTCAAATGAAGGATCTATGAAATATTAAAGAAGCAGGAATCCATTTTTTATCTGATGGCCATAAAAAGATGAGTCCAGTTAGCCAGTGCTGTACCACAGGGAGGGAGACCGATAAACTGTTTGCATTTTAAATTATATATGAACGTGGGCTCTGGACTGTGAATTAGAGAGTAATGGGTGTATGGATGTGTACGTCGTCTTGCGCGCATGCATGCCTGAGATTTAGAGCGCGTGTGTTTTCATGGTTTTTGTTGTCCCTGCTGAGGTTTTTTGAGTCCCACCCAGTGGTGCTGCTGCGCGAGCAGCTTGGCGACACTTGTAAATAGAACGACTTCATGGAATGCAAAGCTGCAAACCCTCTGATGGATTAACTTGAATCCAATCTGTATGGAATCTCTAATGAGCAATTACATTCACACAGACAGGGTTCAAGGCAATTAGAGCGGTAACTAGAATCAGCTTCTAGTTGAGAGCGAGGTGAGGCACCTTGATCCCTCCAAGACCAGACCTTATCCTCCTTGTGTCTCTGGAGACCCCTCCCCTCTCTCTATGTGGCTTATGCAAATGAGCAGCCACAAATTGACTTGATGGAGATGGGTTTATTCCAATCATGGCTGCCAGGGTTTTGACTAAACAGCATGGAGAGAGGGCTGCCCTTGGGTGTCACTGCAGAAATGATGATTTGACGTCTGCTCGCTCGCCGTAATGTCCGTCTTGTGGTAGCGTGTATTGAATTTGTTTACAAGTGTTTATTCGGCACCCCTCCCCGCCCCGGCCTGTCGACACTGACAATCTCTCATCTGTGTGCACACGTTTCCAGTCTGTGAACTGAGTCACCTATTGCAGAACGGCATAAAGAGCAAGTTGATAGAGCAGTGGTTTTATCTCTTTATGAGCTCCTATAGGGAAAGGCTGTGGGGGAATTGGTTCTACCACTATCAAAGAGCAGAGACTGCTATGGTAAGGGATAAAAGGGTAAAAAAAAAAAAAATCTGTCTACATTTACTCTTTCTATAAACCCTCATCCCTTCATCCCCCCTCTCTGTTTTTTTCTGGTCTGTTTACCCATTCCAAGTACTGAGTCATCATACCACCATTTTGTTGTCTGCTGTACTCATAACTGAGGCTCCCGTCATAATACGCCTATATAATTTAATGTGTGTTAATATTCATTAGCATACTGTAGTGCTCTTGTCTGTCTCTGAGGAGGACCATAGAGCAAATGGAGTTATCATCATTTACAACTGTTAAGAGCTTGTAGTGATTGTAAGTAATGCTGTGTCACTCTGTGATTTAAGCCACGACATGAAGGGCAAATGCATTCATCAATTGTTAACAGTAGACATTAACCAAAGAGAAAAAACAAAACAGTGTCTTCTTCTTCAAAGCTCATCGAGCACTTTGGTTGTTCTAGAACTCTCTTTGCGAGCCGACATGTCTAACTGCCCCTCCCCACTGGGCTGCCCGACCCACTTCTCAGGCTCCCCGGGGATGAAGATCTACATCGACCCCTTTACCTACGAAGATCCCAACGAGGCTGTGCGAGAATTCGCCAAGGAGATTGACGTCTCCACTGTCAAGATCGAGGAGGTCATCGGCGCAGGTATGGACAATGGGTACTGTAGAACAGTCAGTGCCAGAACAGTGTGTGTATGCAAGGATTGCTATATTTTCATGTATGTCTGCATGTTGTGTATGTCCCTGTGCGTGCGTGCGAACACGTTTTGCCTGCATCTGTTCAAGGTTGTAAAGCCCAGGCCTTTTGGCAGCCACATCAGATGGGAACATGTCAAGGGCCCATGTCAAGAGCACTAGCAGCATATAGGCCAGCTACCCTGGGACCTAATGGCATTAGAAATAACTCAAGCCTTGCAGCCTATTCCCTGCACTTCTCTGTTTCTGGAGCCTATTAGTGCTGCTCTCTAACATGCTTTGCCCTGCCCCTTTCATTTACCTTACATGTAAAATAGGTAGGTTCTGTTTTCTGTACTTGTTTCCATTTCATTTTATTTACTGATAAAAAAAAGTTAGTTCAAATTGATGAACTGCTAACTAGGGCCTGATTGCTTTGAAGTAAATTCTGAGCATGTGGAGGCTAAAATAACTTCAGCTTAGTATGTCCACATGTCTCCAACATGTCTCTTCCTTGGGATAGGGCACACCGTTTTTTTTTTTTTTTTTTTTTTTTACAGCAGGAAGGCCATGCTGATACCATATGTGATGGTTCATACAGAGGCTAAAATACCCCTGGTAATGAGACTGGGCTTGGAATAGCTCTCCTGCGCACCGGCCTACTCAGCAAGCTAGGTGTGAGGACGTGACAGAGATAGGATAGGGGTAAGGATGCAAGGGGACTAACTAATTAAAGATTTCCGTTTTTGTTGATTTCACTGCGTGGCGTCTCTGCAGGACACCGAGTTGGTGATAATTAATCAAACGGGTTCCAGATATTTACCAGATAGTGCTTGCCTGTTATTCTCTGATTGGGGAATACGGAGACACTTGGCCGGCTTTTAGGATAGACGAATCGTGTGAGTCAGAGGAGCCACACTGTTAAGAATATTATGCAGCAGCAACACTAGAGGAGTATTGGACAACACTCAGCAGGCTTGATATAGACTAAATGAAGATCCATAACTTCTGCCAGGGGATGTGATATGTAAATAAGCTTGATAAATGAATAGATTTAGATCTTGTCAGCTCTACTAATCTTTTGTGTGATTACTTTTTGATCAAACAAAAGCTCTCATTTTTTGACAGACTGCGCCTCTCTCTATTTCCCCTCTAGGTGAATTCGGGGAGGTGTACAAGGGCCGTTTGAAGCTGCCTGGTAAGAGGGAGATATATGTAGCTATCAAGACCCTGAAGGCAGGCTACGTGGACAAGCAGAGGCGGGACTTCCTGTCTGAGGCATCAATCATGGGCCAGTTCGACCACCCAAACATTATCCGTCTGGAGGGTGTAGTAACAAAGAGCCGTCCGGTCATGATCGTCACAGAGTTTATGGAGAATGGCGCCCTTGACTCGTTCCTCAGGGTGAGTAATTTCTGTGGTCTATAGACTATATGTAAAGATGGATGACATGACAGCTTCCCAAAAGTGAAGCCAAGACCTCTTGATCACCCCCTGGTGGCTGGCTGCAGTACAGTTCATAAAGCCCGACCCCCTCCATCTTAGCAGATGAGTAATGGGCCAAACTAAAAAGTCAAAGTACACGTTGAATGGTATGTTTTCTGTCATTTGAGGTAGTTCTTCACATCACACTGATGTATGTTCAAGTGTAAATTTTTCGAATAATTTTGGTTTCAATTAGTTATTTGATGCTATAAAAGTAGGGTGATGTCATGATTGGCAGCTGTGTGTCTCTTTTGCTGAAAAGCTGCAGCCATGCTCGGCTCGTGATTGGCTCGGGTGAGTAACCTCGATACCGTGGCTCCACCACCCGATCACTAGCGCACAGACGCTGGCTCCACATGGCGTCAAAATCTCAAGACCCGCCAGGGTCTGGGGGATATCCAGGGTATTTTATTATATTATTACATGTACTATGTTATACAAAGTTGCAGTACATGGGGGGATGAAAAGTCATATTCAGGAGTTAGAAATAGAAATCCTGCATTATGGCACTGAGAAGCTGATTGGAAATGAATTGTCCCGGAAACAGAGTCCATACTAAGAATCCCTCCTAATACAAATTAGAACGAGTCTTATAAACCTATCTGGTGCCAACAGAGAATATGTTTCATGACAATGAACATGATTTCAATCATTCTTAATTTGAAATTTCCATTAGCTAGCTCTATCAGCCTTTAATTTCTCCATTAATGCCTGGAGCTTTTTAATGGACTCTTCTCTCTTTCTTTTATAGTCAGGATTGAGCGGACATACAGCTTAATCAATATTCAACTCGCTTTTTCCCCCCTTCAATCTCATGGATTGGTGTTCTATTCCACTTTGATCTAGGGTGGGTTTAAAGGGGCTCTTTGAAGTTGGCTTTGCTAACCGCCACATCCGACTTGTGTTTCCATCGATCTCCCTTACCCTCTTATTTGTTTCTGTGTTTCGGGGGTTCAAAGCTTGCTCTTCAGAGCATTCGCACAGGGGTAGGGGCACCATGCGTGGATGCTGACGAGATGGATGCCTGCATGCCTGAAAGGAACAGTGCTCTAACAGCTACAATGAGCAGGTTCAGGATTGATTTTGATTATCTAATACAAGTTTCCTCTGGACATTAAGAGAATTCAAAAGGCAAAAAGCAAGCTCAGGATGCTGATTTTGTAATAGCAAAGTGTACACAATAAATTATCAAAAACAAGTCGCAGGACTTGCTCCAGCCTCAAATAGATGGGGAAAGCAGGTAGATCTGCCCACTTATTTCGTATGTACATGCCAGGTCTGACAACATGCCTTGTCTCATTGCCAATGTATGAGCATGCACCCTCTGGCTGTGGCAATAATGATATACAAGGACTTTATAGTTCTGGAGGAGAGTCCCACTGGGCAGCCTGTCTGAAGACATCAAACTACATGTTGTCTGTATAATACTTCAGAAAACAGCACAAATATGTAATTTATTTTGCACTGATATAAAATTAGATTCACACAGTATGTATTTAAAATAACAACATTCAAGCCTAGAATACGAAACAAGCCAACATAATTAGTTCATTATCATTAAAAAGCAGTAATATTAGCAGACATCTATCTATCTATCCTCCAGCTATTCTCATTTATGTTAATAGAGCCAAAGATAATATCTAAATCACCGCTTTTATTTGTTTTCTCTTTGTCCTCTAGCAAAATGATGGTCAGTTCACGGTGATCCAGTTAGTGGGGATGATGCGCGGGATCTCAGCTGGGATGAAATATCTCTCAGAAATGAACTATGTCCACCGCGACCTGGCTGCACGAAACATTCTGGTCAACAGCAACCTGGTGTGTAAAGTGTCCGACTTTGGCCTGTCGCGCTACCTACAGGATGACACCTCTGATCCCAGCTACACCAGCTCTCTGGTGAGTACTTCAAGTTTTACTTCACTAATCTAGTTTTTATCTGATGTAATGTATCTTTTAAGTATCCGGGTTGTCAATTTGTTTTTAACATATACAGCAATCGAAACATCCTAAAACCCATCAATCTCATGACTGTTGCTTCTGTGCGACGCTGTGTCTTTGCTGTTGAAGGTCTTGGCAACCTTTCACCTTTTTCGGTGCCTTTCATTTTATATTAGCTGTCTGTCTACCTCATCCTCCTTCCTCCTCTTTCCTATGCTCTGCAAGTCACGGACCGGAGGTCTGTCACATCTTCATTAGTGTGGAGGCAAGCCTCCTCTGGGAAGGCTTCTCTCTCGTTGACATGCCCACAGTGCAGGGAAACCAAAGGGCATTGCGGCCTCTCAAACTGACAGCTACCACCCCCCTTCTCTCTCTCCACCCCCCTCCTCTTTCTCACACTCCTCATTCATTATTACTGGGGCATCATGGGAGGCTTTGGCTCCTCATTAACTCCTCCACACTACAGATCTGTAATTATTAGCAGCCATCGTTAGTTCATCTTCTGCCTCTCCTCTTCCTAATTCAAAACACACTCTTACGCCCCCGCAAACACACGGCACAGGCCATTAGGACTCCCGGCATGCCTCAGTTTGTGTGTGTGAGTGTGTGTGTGTGTGTGTGTGAGAGAGAGAGCATATAAGTGATGATGTGTACGTGCAAGGTCTGTGTCTGTGTGTATGTGCATGCCCATGTGCATGTGTCTAGTATCACCTCATTGACTCTGTTTTGAGACTCTGCTGCAAAAATTAGCTTGTTTTACTGCCAGTGTATCAAGGCTGCATTTTGTAGACAGTAAGATCTTGTGCAAGCAGGACAGATCAATAGAGGATGCACAGCATGTGGTTATATATCATTTTACCTAAAGATTTAATTTTTTAAAGTTTCATGTATATTGTAAGTTGTATAAACATATATCGCTTACCACGCTTACAAAAACCATACATTTCTGCCATGCCCGTTTATTTTGCAAGTCACTGAACCACGTCCTGAATTTTAACTGTCCTCCTCTCTTCTGTGGGGTCACCAGCCTCCAGTGGCCCTACGCAGCCTATTCTGCCAGTCTTACCTGGGAGCAGAGATTTTCCCTTGTTTCATAAAAGCGCCTTGGGGGCTCTCTCTGAAAATGATTCATTGTATACAGGAGGAATTTACAGCATTGTGGTAGCACGGTATATATCATGAATAAATATGATTACATTATGCTATAAAAAGAATTAGTTTCAGAGGTATTTCAACACATGCAAAACTTGAGATCAAAAGCATACAGCCAAATAGCCTGTGAGTCGGTGCTACCCAGGTACGAAAAGAGACTTCTGGAAATAATTTTTCTTCATCTAAATATAGTTGAAGAAACAAAACACACAATGTATGCACATTTTTTTTCAGTCCTCTATGGCTGAGCTCAGGTAGACACTGCGCTCTCTTGTGCGCAACATACAGTACAGAGAGTGTAAACGATTGGCAGGGGGTGGCAGCCCAGGCGTGAACAGGAAGTGTCATAAGGGCCAGAGGAGGCATGACCTCACATTGGTGTGGCTAGGAGCTAATTGCTCCCCAGGAATAGCTTGCTTTGTGTGCTTGACCCCTCTGGGCAAACCTCGCTGAATAGGTCTTATTTAGCAACAAAGAGGAGCAGCAGCTCTGTTGTCGGTGCCGCTGAGCTTGCTAATAAAACACGGTGTAAAAGGTGGGGGATTGGATTATAGATTGCGGTCGGCATTTTGATGTTGTTTAATGCAAACAAAGTCTCCTTGAGGGCATTATCTGTAGAGTCAATAGAGCAGGTGAGGTTTGAAGTTTGAACCTGGGGAGCTGTTTTGATGGCGTTTTTTTGAGGGTGTGTTATTATTTCACTGATAGAGATTTTAAAACGAGCACATCAAAGCTTTGGCTGTGCTTCACTTTCATACTCAGGGCTGCCTTATTATCTTAAGCATCCAGATGAAATCTTTAGTACTATTTTTGTTTCTTCCAAATCAAGGGAGCATTTTCATTCATATGACAGAGTCCATCAATATGCCCGTCTTAAATAGATCTAAATGTGATCATCTAATATGAGGACAATTAGTAAAGACTTAGCTGATGTTACCGCAGACCTCTCCTGATCCCTCATTCCTTGTATTCAGGTGGGGAACATGCAAACAAGCGTGGGTGGGGAGTGGGGGCCCGCAGGTCCCGCACAGGGTCCTATACTGTAATTAAGCTATTCACGGTGCCCTTCACTCCTTGACTCCTTCAGCTACGACCCGGCGCCAACCAATCAGCGAGCAAGGCTGGCGTGGCAGACAAGGCCGAGGGAATCCGGAAAATTAAATTGCGCTGACATGCAGTGATTTACATCGCCATCGACCTCCTCCTCCAGCAAATTAATCACCTCTTTCCCTCTACTGCTTTTCTAATTTTTCCCCGCAATTCGAGGAACACCAATTACAGTGCCTGTGGTGTGATGCTGGATGTATGGTTAGGGGGACGTGCTGGTAATTGTGTTAACCCTGGATGTGGGTTCACTCCAGAGTGATGTTGTGGAGGTTTCAGACAGAAGGGGGCTGTCCTCCCTCTCAGTTGGCTGCTAACCAAAGTCGTGATTAATTAGACACACAGGACAACGCTCAGACTGCACTGGTCTTGCTAAGGTGATGTGTGCTAATTAATTTAAAGACTTTAAAGACTGTGTGCTTCATTTCAGCTCTGGCTTTTTTGTATTTGCATCACTGCCTGATTACATACACAGTGCATGGCTGCATGGTTCTAGAAGTAGTCCATAGGATCATGATCCCAAGTCCAGGTGAGATGCGAGTGACCCTGCTCACCTGACAAAGAAGACGATTGATCTGTGAACACCCGGCGAACTGAGAAGGCTTTCACATTACTCTCTTTATTCACCAATCCATCTATCAGAGGAGCCATCCATCCGAGCATCCATTTATCCATCGTTCCTTTTTTCACCCAGCTGTCCACTTCTTTTCCATTTCAAGGCTTTTCCCGCAACACAAAGGCGCATCAGAACGCCGTCCTCAGTGTAATGTTTTATTGTGTGTTTTGTGTTCATGGGTGAGTGAAAGTCAGACCTTTGGGCATGGCTCCCGGGGTTTAATGCATAGTTTGTGGCTAAGATAAGAGAGCAAGTGTGTGTGGATATGTTGTGTGTGTAAAATCTGTTGCTGTGAGAGTGGTGTGTCAGGTCTATCACAGCTTAGCCACAGGGCCATAGTGAGGACGGCAGGTATGGGTCAGGAATTTCTGCTTCAGCTGACGATGTGGAGAGGCTGTCAATGCCTTGCACGACATGCGATGCTTAGTGTATGTTGTGACTGAGTGTGTATGAATGTGTGTGTTTGTGCTATGTACATACATGTACAGTATATGTCTCCTGGGTACCTTTCTTTGTGTGTGTGTGTGTGTGTATACAGGTGTGTGTTTGTTGGTTTGTGTCATTGAAGCTGAGAGGGGTTGAAAGGCGAGGTCACACAGAGCCAGTAACAAAGCTCATCCGTCAAATCCCTGTGACCTGAATGACATTCTCTCAGCTCCGCTCCAGTGCTCACACTATCTGGACTGCGCTGTTGTTTCTGTCATTTGTCTGTTTTCCATTTGCATCCCCCCCTCTCTCTTTCTCTCTCTCTGGCTTCAGGCCCATGCACTTTTTTTGGCCTGTCTGTTCAACTTGCAGTAAAATATTTATACACTGCAAGTTAAGGGGACAGAGTCTCTGCGTAAACAAGAAGTGAAATGGGAACACGTCCATATGGACCTATAGCCAAAAGCAAACAAAGGGACTTTGTCTGAAATATATCACATTTGTATGCAAACATTATTATATATATTACCACAGCCAATTTCAGGCAAACAGCAAGTTCATTTACACAAAGATCAGAAAATGAAAAGAGAAATCTTGTTTATTTATTGACATTCAATGTGAAAGAGATATATTTTTGCGAAATGTGGGCTAAAAAGCATTTAAATAAGTCGACAGCTGTTTCCACCAAGCTGCTAATAGTGCTTGCATTTTAAAATGACCAACTGTAAATATTGATCTCACATTTGCTCTCTAGTTCACACTACGCCACATGGCAATTCACACTACAGTATTGTCAGAAATGGACATGTGCTTCATTCTTTGTATTGTTAAAACATTTTAGGATCAAGCTTTTTTCTTTATTTCTCGATATAGGTAAAATGAGGACGTACTCCACTGATTTCCTTTGAGGATTCACGGCAGTCAGCCATTCTCCCTCCATTATTTCCACCAGCCTCGGTTCACTGTGGGCTATTTTTGATGTTTAAATACAACCTGTGTATAGACATACATGGCTGAAGTTACAAAAATGCTCTTGTATTTTGTAGCTGAAGCAGCACAAATTCAGATTAAAATTTTATCCAGCTCTCTATATTTTTCAGCTGTAGCCGGATGTAGTATCAGTTGTGTTGGAAAACAATCTAGGACTGATATCTCTAAAAGCATGAGCTGACAGTTGGTTTGATCTGGATGTTGTTGCTATTTCCAACTCCCTTTTTACAGCTTGGGGAGGGCGTAGACATGCATATACACTGGCAGAGCACACTGTCGTGAACAGATCCTCCACTTTCCCATCCCCCCATACTATAAGTATGAGTCACCACTGCAGTGACCAAGCCTGATCCCCATCTGGCTTCCCACTCGAGTGTCCTGCCAAGCTAAAGTGGGTTAGGGCTAGGGTTTCGCTGCTGCTGGGAACGCATCCCCAGTCACCATCATTCATATTTGCAGCCAAATCCTAAACATGCTACCCTCCCCTGGTTTGTTTTTATCTCTCAGTTTTGTATTTGAAACTAATTAAGATGTTTCCAGGCTAATTTTATTCAGATTGTAGAGTTTAATTTGCTCAGTCGTGGGGTAAGGGCAGCAGCAGAAAACATCCAGGAATGGAAATGAAGATGAATATGGAAGAGGTATAGGTTCAGAAAACAAGAAAGAAAGTAACGTGATCCACTGCATCAAAGAGGGAGCAACCATCCAAAGCACTCCACCTTGATTTATACCTTCTGTCATGTTTGCCAGAGCCAGTATAAGGTGGGCATTGATTCGCCATCTGTGGCTGTTGGACTGCATTTGCATCTGAGCAGGATTCACAATGAAGTGGTTTGTGTACAACTAAATCAGTGAAAGAGATACCTTCTCTGTTGGCGAGCCTGTGTCTCCGTATAAATACGAACTGCAGTGGTACAGGGTGGAGATTTAATTTGTTGTAACTTCCAGATAAGAAGCGTTTTAAGATCTTTTTAAGATGTCATGTCAGCGTATATGACATATTGCTCTCATTAAATGTGCCCTCATAACTACCCTCCCAGTAGCTTCAACAACATGTAGAACAATATTAGCCTCATCATTAAAGGAAAAATATTATTATTTTGGCGCAATTTGATAAGACTGTCAAAAATGTAATATCCTATTGTCCGCATTCTGTGAATGAATCCCCCCCCCCCCCCCCATTAGTAGGGTTTTTGGTACTTGCTAGTTTTAATTTGATGGTACCAGCAGATACCAGAAATGCTGAAAACTATTGGTGAGGTTTCCCTGAGGGCGCTGAAATTTCTGTTTAACCGTTTAACATAGGTACAGATGTTTGATGAGAAGAACTGTTTTTGAATTAATTTTGTACTAAACAGAAATATCTTGCAAAAAGTTACACATACAAATCACCATAGGTGAAGTCTAGATGGTCATTTCTATAATACAGTATGTTGTACTATTATATACAGTATACTATAATTAAGAAGGACACAAAAATGCAGCCCTGCCCGCTGTATAGCATTGTGCCGTGAAGGCTACAAATAGAGTTTCACAGCCTTGAACTACATTTAAGCCAGAGTAGCGTTTACAACCTGAGTCTGAATGAGCTGCACTGAATTCAGTCAAAATAAGCGAATCAATGGCATAACAAGGCCTGTGTGTTTTCTGTGAGTGTGTGTTTCAGGCATCTTGATGGAGATGAATAAACATTCATGTTTGCCCAAAGCTACAGCTATAACAGTGAAATATGTGTTGTGTACTAGTTGCCTAGTTGATTTGGTGGAAACAAAATACAGTCTGCAAGTTCACAAGTAAGTGCTGTCAAGAATGAAATACTGTGTCCTGCACTTAATTTTATTGACCAAGCCAATTTGCTTTGGTATTTGTGGCTGAAATGCATAATTCATACAGATATGGTGTACACAATCACTTATATTTATGTTATTTTTCATGCTGAAATCTAGGAATATGGACAGTCACTATGCAGTAGGCCGGTGGCAGATTTAACACTTGGTAGTATTTTTTTTAAACAATTGGTGCTTGATTTCAGACTGAGGTAAACAATTGCTGATTTCTTACTTTTAGCCAGTTTAGTTTAGACTATTGATTTTTAAACAAACTGTCACAAGCCAATGTTATCAGCTACAGCTAGCTAATTAAGATTAGGGATGCATTGATAACGATACCAGATCGGATATCAGGCTGAGACTCCAATAGCTGGATTGGATTTTTACTAAGTTGCTGGTGTACAATTTATTATTTCAATAATAAGTATCAGTTCAGTTTTCTAATACTGCATTTGCAGCATGTGTTACATTTTGTTTTACAAAGTTAAGAAGCATTTTTAAGTCCTGCTTAATGTTGTCTTACACTTCTTAAAAGATTGATCCCATTTATTTGACACAGTGAGGCATATATCTTATTAATTATACACTGGTAACGGATAGGTACTCGGTATCAGCTTCGAGACTGAAAAAGTCAGATTGGTGCATCCCTAAGATTAATGTAAACTCCAGGAAATAATGATGAACCACAAATTAAATTTAACAATAAAGAGTACTGAAACAGTTAGCAAGTCCTGAGCAGTTTAGTAGAGGTCCAGTTTGTAGGATTTTGGGGATCTCTATGCAGAATTGGAATATAATATTCATAACTATGTTTTCATTAGTGTATAATCACCTGAAACTAAGAACTGTTGTGTTTTTCTTAGCATAGGATGAGTCCTTCATATCTAGATAAGGAGCTGGTCCTCCGCCATGTAGCTCCACCATGTTTCTACAGTAACCCAGAATGTAAAATAAAACCAGAGACGACCTTTCACGTTTTTGAGTTACCTAAAGGCCACAGCAGTTGGAGTAGAGGGGTGTTCAGTTGGTTGCAGTTTGCAACCTTGCCACTAGATGCCATTGAATCCTACACACTGACAGTATTTAGCTTATTGGGATGCAGTTGGAATTGTTAAATTATTTTATTTCTCAGTTAAAAGCACATACATGGACCTTAACTCACGTCACTAACATAGTCTAATACCTGTTTCTTTCTTCCGTACTGTCATTTCTACTGTAACCTGAATGGATTTCAGTTCCTCGCAGCAGTTATTTTTGAAATGAGATCAGAATGCGACAGACAGAAAGTTCCCGGCGAAATGAGGCATACATATTTCAATCTTGATCACAATTTCATTTTTTTCCAGAAGTAGAGCAATTATGGAGGACTATTCTTGGGTGTACGGCATTTTTTCATTCCCTTCTGTTAACTTCCCACGCACTATAGAGACATTTTCAGAATCCGTTTGTTAATCAAATCTAAAAACAAAACAATTCCCAGCCTATATTGTCAGAGTGTTTGGGAACACAAAATAAAACTTTGACAAATGCTTTCCTTGAGTTTTGCACGACTCCATTGTATACATGGAGAAAGACCTGCGTCTTTCTCTCTGCCAGACATTCCCATGGGTGTCTGAAAAACCAACATCTCCGTCACCGACCCCCCATCCCTTTTTTTTCTTCTCTTTTTCTCCCCATCTCTCCATATCACTCTTACTTTCCCGGCCTCTCTCCATCTCTCTCACTCTATTTGGGCAGACATCCAGGGCAGATCGTTCCTCTCAGGATTTCATTAAAAGGATGTTGATGGAGCACTCTCCCTAGCCTAAGTAAATGTGCTCAAGTCCATTTGAGTGTGCATTGTTTGGAAATGGATAACTGGAGTTGGAGGAGTAAAGGAAAGGAAAAGAGGGAATGGGGGAAGAGAAGAAGACGGGGAGAGGGAGATCTACATATTTGTCTTCCAGATGGAGAAAGTTTATTTGGAATCTCTAAATAGCGTCTGTGAAGTGAAAATTATGAGTAAAAATAAGACCAGACACTGGACTCTTCTTTTTCAATTACAGTGCTTTTATCTGGGACACTGCTGCGTGTTAGTGATAACTGTTCATTGTACTCTGTCAGGTATATTTACTTCATTCTGCAGCAGCATGACAGTCTACATGAAGGTATCTGGCACATTGGTGGATGGATAGCTCAAGCCACTGCTAGACATGACAGGTGTTTCATATCCTTGCTCTGTGTATCAGTGCACACATTATCAGGCCAAGAGACCATAACAGACACCAGTAAGCACACACATTACCTGGCCACCACATATTTATCCTTCATCTTTTCGGACCTGGCTGTCACGGGAACACGCTCGTCTCACCGTGATACCTCTTAACCTGACAGTCCCTGCACATCTCTGTTGCAGTCGCACTCCAGACGTGTCGCTACAGCTGTCACAACTGGTCACCGCCTGTCACAGGCGGTCACAACCAGGTGGAACCAGTACTGTAATCTCATTCTGGTGACATTAGGGTTGACAGCACACTCCTGCGTCTGCTCACGGTGCTCTCGATGGGAATACTGTGCACAAACATGGCTGGATGTGTTGTCCACATGCCTGATGTGGAAACTAGACAAAGAAAAAAATGCCACGGAGTGTGGGAAATGGGGAAAAGTTTCTTTGACAGCAGATGGTAAGGTATCTTTGTGGCACATTTATTTCAGGTTTTCACGCCCTTGTGGCCACTCGCTCCTTCTTCACAGTGCCAACATTCATCAACCAGAAAATAGACCCATCCAGTATCTCTGGAGAATCAGGCACTGTATGTCACCCACTTTATTTATTATCAAGGGAGTTTTGCAAAAGTGTCACTTGATATCATTACAGATTACTCCTCTCAAGGCCTAGAAGTTCTGTCGCTGCAGCGGCTGTGCTACATGCTGGCTTATCTACACACATTCGGAGTTAACTGTCCGAGATAATGGGAGTGTGTGAATTCAGTTTCAGGGGCGATATTTCACTTCAAGGCAAACAGAAAACAGCTTGTTCCTTTTTCAGTAGCCAGCACAATATAGCTTATCCAAAGAGCTCTCCCTGTGCTTCGAGGCTTCACGAAGCACTCCTGCTTTTGTGTTGACATTAGGTCTGTTTTAATTCCCATCATCACTTCTACTACCCCTGACTCGTTCCCTGTGGTGTTAACGCTCTTTTTACTGGGGGAAAAAAAAAGCTCCAATGCTTTTTTATTATGTTTTTGCCTTCTTCCCCGTATGCAAGAGCTGTTCAGCACTTCATGTTATTAAAGCAGGATTTTGGCAGAGCTATCACTGGCCCACAGCAGTAATTACTAAGGGTTTGCATAGCTGCCTCTGACTCACCCGCCTTGGAAATGTTATTACTAAAGTCTGTCTCATTGGAGGTGCACAGGGAGCTTCTTGTGAAGCCTGTGTCTTTGCTCAGGCCATTCCAGCGACACTCAGCCCGTATCCCCAACAGGGTCCTGGGGCATGAGACCAGATGTACAGAGCGAGGAAGGGGAGTAAGCGAGTAATGATAAAAAGAGGCTGTAATAGACAGCGTTTGGCTTGGAGCAGCTATTTTTTTTTATGTTATTCTGCGTTTTATTTCTTCGTTTTTCATCTTATGTATGTTCGTCCAAATAAAATAATTGACTTGAAGCATTGCCCCTGACAGAGTAACAGATGAAGAAGACGGGAATGGGCCCTTTTAGGTTTTTCATAGGGAAGATATTGGGCTCGTATCTGTGTAGCTCCATTTGCCCTCAGACAAGAGAAAGGGCAAGAGAAAGTGTCCTGGGGTCTTAGATTAGATGAAACGATTCAGATATGAACTAGTCTGAGAGATATGAGAGAAGCATTGAAGTCGCTGGGGCTTAGACTATTGATCTCTTCCTCTCCGCATTTCTTTCTTCTTTTTCTCTCATTTTCTCTCTCGGTCACACACTCAGACAACCACACACTGCACCATTCCTAATTCCTTCAATGCTTCATGTGTTTTTTTTTTTCTCCGCTGGCTGGTGTGCTCAGTGAGGGCTGAGTGTTGCCTCTGCATCTTGCAGTGTGTCTTGACAGCAGTCTCCATTCAGGGTCAGATGTTAAATCTCTTTTCAGGGTCAGCAGCCTCTCAGAGGTCAAACCCTAAAGAGGTGCTTGTTAATGAGCTCAGCGTCTCTACCTCTGCTGTGCCGCACAGCGCTGACCCGTAACACCTACAGTATAGATGCACAAATACATATAGGAATACATACAAGTAAACCTGTTCATGATTATTCCACTCCAGCCTTTCAAACATCCGCCTGGAAACCCAGCAGAAGAACCATTTTCTGTCTCTCATTCTCCTCACTTATCTCTCGTTTCCCTCTCTGTCTCTGTCTCTACTCCCCCCCCCTCCCTGATTCCTCTCTTTCTCTCAGAGAGCGAGCAGGAAACAGGGTGGTCTGTGTAGGTTGCTCTCTGGGTTTAGGTTTGTTTCCAGCAGTGGCTTATCTGCAAATGCTCAGGTTTAGCTAATTGGCGTTATTAAAGTGTTGGCGAGCTCAACTCAGATATAAGGGGAGGTGCTGTTGGTGCTTGGGTGTGTTTGCGTGCATGGGTTTGCACGGGCGTTCACGCACAGTCGTGTATGTCTGTGCCTGTGCATATATTCCCACCTGTGTATATATGTGTGCGTGTGTGGAATTTTAAAGAAGCAGCTGTCAATTTCAGTCAACAGGGCGCATGGCATGCCTGAAGCCCAGGTAGCCCAATTACAGGCAGACACGCTCGATGTACGAGCAGAAGCCCAGGCCTATCTTCCTTTATTCAAACACGGCTGTGGGAAAGCCGACGCTAAATGTGATGTTGGTCGATGTGTGAAGGGCGAACACTGTTGGGAGCCACAGCTGAGACAGAGGCAGGATCTTGTGTATGTTTTGGCTGCTAGAGTATTGATACTGGGTGGATGGAGGGATAAAGAGATAGAGCAGGATGGCTGAGGCAATCACAGTGGTATTGAGGTAATGGCTGACTTTAATGTGTTACAACTGAAAAGAATGTTGGCAATAAACTCTTTCAGAACTCGGACATTTCTTTCATTTCACCTTCTGCCCGTTTTGTTCATCTCTTGTTTTCGTCAGGGTGGGAAGATCCCAGTGAGGTGGACAGCACCAGAGGCCATCGCTTACAGAAAGTTCACCTCAGCCAGCGACGTGTGGAGCTACGGCATCGTCATGTGGGAAGTAATGTCATTTGGAGAGAGGCCTTACTGGGACATGTCCAACCAGGATGTAAGTGTTTATTTGTAAACCCATGATGTAAAATGATGAAAAATGTTGGGGCGGATCATTAGGTAATGAGTGATAATTACGCTGTCAGTCATGGAGACAAAGTAGGCGGCAACCTCTGGGTCTGAAAAGGGAAGCCAATGAGGAAGTGCCTTGTGATAAACCTCTTCCACACTTTTTTTAAAATGTCCTCATTGGGAAGTAATTCTTTCCATTACAAGTATTTCATAAATGACATCATACCAATTCTCTGATTATGGGTATCTGGTTTAAGCCATTTCTTAGCAATTGTTTTTCTAGCAGTGACACTCAATATTCCAAACAAATATTTTGTTTTAACATTTGTAGATGTTGAAAGTGGAAAACTAAAGAAGAGTTTGTCCCACTTAAAAGCTATGTTTGTCCCCAAAATAGTAACTAAGTCTGTATTAATCTTACGCCAAAAAGAAAGCCACAGTTCCTCCAGCAGCTGGAAAAGCCTGAGTGGTGAAACTTGTGAGCAGGTGTAATAAAATACCTATTGACTGTCTGCCAGGGAAAGGCTCTCCACAAGGATGAGCTTGATATCATCCAGTGGAACTCACAATATATTAACCAAACTTCCTCCAGTATGCTTGTCTTACAGCTTTAACCCTTCAACCCTGTAGTTAGCTCCACCCTCTCGTGTCACCTCTAGTGACAGCCAAATTGCTGAAATCAAGGCTTCAAAAGCGTGGTCTCAGAGTGAGAGGCAGTTTTATCCCATACATCAGGCCACAAGTAATTGTCAAATAATTTGTTGGGTTTGTAATTACACCCACTATTACAGCATGGAGTCACCACTAAAAGATGCACCTCTTTCTAGGAAGTAGCAGTTTTCCAGGAAGTTAAAGTGTCCATTTCATGGGATCTTCGAGAAACATCATAAAAAGAAACATTTAAGTTGGGCGTAAAAAACGAGTTTGAATCTGAATAAACTGCCTCATTAATAGGACGGCCATTTCCGTACAGATGTGGTTATATTGTCTTTCCACCCCATAGATACACAATCAAGGATGAGTCATCAGAGAGGAAGCTGTAATAAATCACACATTTTTATCAGCTCCCATCTCATAGCATCATCACTGAAGATGTCCTTGACTCTGACTTTGAAAGCAGACTTATTATGGACACAGTCTCGCACCATCCTCTTTCCTTCCTGGCCAGCTTTTGAGAGCAATGAATGATTGCTGAGAGCTCCACTTTGTTCCCCATGTCCGTTTGGATAAGGTCCACACACACAGACTCCAACAAACACACAGGCACCAACACAAACACACACAACCATTGGATATAGTCCCATACTATGAGGTCTCTCTCCCTAAGCTCCCTTAGTGAGACAACCAGCCAACCATCAGGCCTCTATGGACCCTGCTCCACAAGGACTGTCCAACCCGCCAGATGTTGCCTCAGTGGGCCAGCAGCAAACACTGCCTGGTGGGACTAATGCAGAGAGGAGGACTGGCACCGCTCAGCATGTCCGGCTGCTCAGTCCACGCACACACTCACACACACACACAACCACTTCTCCATATGCACCACTTGTCAAGATTGTGCTGAGTTGCACTCAACTCCGGGGTGGAGTTGGCAACCTACACAGCAGCCTCTAATTTTTAATGATAGTATCTTTTACACTTGATTTCACACCAGACCCTTATCTCGCAACTATGCATTTTTAAGAAAAGATTACATCTACAGACACTGTGGATATATGGATATGGGTGAGAGCAAGGTCCATCAATGTGCAATGCAGCAATCTGGGCAATCTTTAGTGTTTGATAGTGTCTAAGAAGTGGCTTCATAGCTGCAGATTAAGCTTTTTTTTTTTTTTTACTTTGGTATAATGTATTTATTTTGACTTTATTGTATGCCAACAAACGGTGTGTGAAGGGTGAATTATAACTACTCCATTTCTGCCTGTGCCTCAAGCTCTGATCAAACTTCGCTCAACTCTTACAAAACACTTCATTCTAACCTCTGACTACCCTCAAACTCTTAGTCGTAGCTTCTCGCTAACAAGGCCGAAATAGGCTGTGCAGCTTTTCAAAAGACATGTGTCAAGTGGATGTGATTCACAGTGTTAATTGTATGCAATCTGCCTGTTCCCCAGCGACTTCTTTCCACAGTGACACTGCCTCTGCTCTCCTCTCCATCTCTTTCTTCGCTCTGTCCTCCAGGAGTGGCATGTGATTGGCTGGAGTCAAGAGGAAGGGCACGTTGGCCTGAATGCTAACTGTCTCTTGAGTGACCTGAGGGAGCGTGACTGTATGGGGCAGGGGTGGGCTGTTGTTGAGGCAGGGATAAGCGTGTCAGGATTACAGAGTGGATGTGCTTAATGTCATTAATCACTGCAAACTCAAATTAGTATTTTGTTTTTAATGAGGTATATTATTGACAACCAGCCAGCTGGTAGAAAAACACTGCAACTGACAGCAATTAGTTGTGATTTCTGTATGCAGTGTGGCGTATGATATAGAAATATCAGCTATCTTAATCTCAGAATAGATAACAACCCTAGTTCCCCTTTCCGCTCTCTCTCCCCCAGGTGATCAACGCCATCGAACAGGACTACCGTCTGCCGCCGCCTATGGACTGCCCCAGTGCTCTGCACCAGTTGATGCTGGACTGTTGGCAGAAGGACCGTAATGTACGACCCCGCTTCACCGACATCGTCAGCACCCTGGACAAGATGATCCGTAACCCCACTAGCCTCAAAGCAGTAGCCAACATCCCTGCAGTGTGAGTAAAAAGCACATTTTCAATAGCACATGACACATGCGCTCACCCTGAAGTGGACATTAAGTACACAGAAATATGCTTTTCATCTGTTTATACAGTATTTACACATGCTGTCTGCACAACCTATCCAATACGCACATGCTTACTTTTTATCCTCTCGTAAAATAAACATGAATTTATTACTGTTGATTGCATCAAAACCTGAACTTTTCCTCCCCAGGGTTTTGTTTTTCCTGCTGCTTAGAAGTCTCCCAACAATCCACACCCTCATAGCAAGTTCAATTTTTCCACTTTCTGTGATGTTTTTCACCCCATAATGATAGAGCAAAAACATGTTTTTAGAAAAATTAAAACATACAGAAACATCTGATTTGCATACATATTCAGAATGTTTATTCATCATTTTGTAGAGTCACCATTGGCCTTGATTTGTTTCGAGTGTTATTGGGTACGATTTTGCCAGTTCCGCACACCTTGGTTGGGGCAATATTTTCTGCCCTTCCTCGAAGGATCCGCTCAAGCTCAGCCAGATTGGATGTGGACTTTCTGTGAACTGCGAGCTTCAGGTTTCTCTGCAGACTTTCCGTTCCAATTTCCAGGCTTTGGCTGGGCCACTGGGGGTCATTCAGAGACATATCCTGGAGCCACTTGTTTTGGCTGCATGCTTTTTGTGCTGCTGCCATGATGAAAGGTGAACTTTAGGCCCTGTGTGAGTTGCGCAATGGAGCATGTTTTTCTTCAAGGACCTTCCTTTATTCAGCTCAGTTCACGGTTTCTTTAATTGTGACCATTTTCCTAATAGCTAATACAGAGAAACAGCACCATAGCATGCTTCTTTGAAGGGGTATCAGCCAGTGAGTGGTGTCTTTGTTTTTGCTGGCGAGTGTATGAATGGAGGTTTTTGCTAATGATACCAGAGAATCTTTTATATACATGTAAAACATTTGAATAGATGGGTAGATGGATAGAGTGTATAAACCACAATGTGGTAAAAAAAAATGAAGGGATCAGAGCACTTTCCAAAGTCAATATTCAGACAGTACACACACAAACACATGCACACTTTCTCCTTCTCCAGCTTGCATCCTCTCACACACACCTACGCAAAAGCCATGACCACAGTTCCTCTCCTTCTCTTCAAATCCTCAAATCAATCCTTCTTGCTTAATATTGCTCCTTCCCTCTCCCTCCTGCAGGCCTTCTCAGCCACTGTTGGACAGATCCATACCTGACTTCAACACCTTCAGCTCAGTAGAGGACTGGCTCGCCGCCATCAAGATGAGCCAGTACAGAGACAACTTCCTCAACTCAGGCTTTACCTCCCTGCAGCTGGTGGCGCAAATGACCTCAGAGTGAGTTCACCTGCTTGTATGCAACTGAAGAGCTCTGATCCCATATGGCACTTGATGAGCTCACTTGTATAAAATGACTCAACCTCAAGTGCATGTATTTTTAGCATGAATGCGTCCAGTGCCTCAAGTCTTTGGATGCTTGCTTCGAAGTAAAGCCTCTATGGGTAACACATCAAAATATATCTCATTTTGACAGGATAACATGGTCATTGTGGTGAAAATATTTCTGAAATCTGTGCTCTTCAAGTATTGTGACTAATAATTAAGGATTTTCTATGAATAATTTTCCAAAGGATGCAAATCCTTCAAATGCACAATTCTAAGAGGCATATTTATTCGCTGCTGTGTGTCTGCTGATGTGGAGTGTTTCCAAGTATTGGTCATGACAGCATTTATTGCAGCACTTGTGATACCAATAGACACGCATATTGCACTTCATATATTTTAATTAACAATGTTGCTTGGTCTACATATTTATGGGAAAATGTAAAACCATTCTAACATTTTTTATTAAAAATGTATGCTTGGGGCTTGGTGGCATTTATGCAGTCTCTTTGCAATGCAAAGCAACATGCATTACAGAGTATTCTCTCAAGTGATGGAATTAATTTTGTAAATTTGTGTTTTCTGTTCGTCGCCACTAGCTTTCCACCCTGAAATTGCCCTTTCATTTATTATGATGCTAGGACTGTAAATGCACCAGAAAATTATTTTTTTTGCTAGTATGATCACTTCATACTCAAATAATCCATTCTATCTTCAATGTGATGGAAAGCTTTTCATCTACTGCTTCAAAATGTGATCTTGCTTTTCAATTTTCTTTCTCTCTGCCTCTTTCTCAAGGGACTTGCTGAGAATAGGAGTTACCCTGGCAGGCCACCAGAAGAAGATCCTCAGCAATATCCAGTCCATGAGGGTGCAGATGAGCCAGTCGCCCACGACTATGGCATGACTACAGGGGGCGCTGTGCCACGGAGCGGGCAGCATTCGCAGGACCAACAACAATGGCAGCCCTCGAATGACCCCCGATCCATCGGAACGCGCCAGAGTCGAGACTATTGTCTTAATCTAATCCACTACCATGACAACAGGAGACCAGGGTCTACACTACCGCATGGTTATCACACTTCATGCAATCCACGCCAGGAGTTCAGGGTCCAGACTTGATGCTGTTTCTCCATGTATCCAATAAAGGAAGACAAATATGAGTCGCTGTGGTTATGAACTGCCATTCATGTCATTGTAAACCAAAATAACTCCCAACAATCCAACATCAACACAGGGAATCTCTCACAATCTCAGACTGTCTGGTAAAATGAGTGACATTGTACTTCTATATTATCTGGACTAGAAGATGTTAAAATTGTAAACCGAAGTGTGAGACATTTAGAAACAACGTGTGACCTGTGATTTTACCGTCGTCAATGTGTGCAATGAAGATGCCTTGACACTGGCCAGAAATAAGTCCCAGAAGAAAAAGCAATTACCAGTAGGAATTAGAGGGAGAAGAATACAGGGATGTACAGTGGAGCACCATTTTCAACGTTCACGTCATCTTTTTGCTCGTTTGAAGAATTTGAAAAATGTATCGTAAATGGACTGGTGAAAATTCAGAGCCAGTTATATTTTTTGTCTTTTACCATCTTGTTTATTTGTTTTTATCACTATAGCAAGATACCGCCCACTCGTATTTTAACTTCAACACTACCTGTGGAGTCCTGGATGGAAGGCCTTGCCAAAAGGACTTCTTAACCAGCCCCACCCAGATTCAGAGAATATAAATATGTTTATCTCTTGCTAAATATGATTATATCTTTCATAATAAACCTTCATATTGAAGGTGATATGTATGAATATGTATGTACAGAACTCTCTGCTTGCATTTTTGGCAAAGACATGTTTGTTGACTAGATTGTGATAGACACATGCAATGTGTAGATTCCCTACGGCGCCCCGGTTCCCTGCGGACAGCCGAACAACGGACACTGGGTTGTATGTCTCCCTGTTCCAGGGGCATAAGGACAATCCTGACTGAATCTTAACCTGAGGAAAACGTTAAAGGAACTGCGGGCAAAGAATTGGTATTGTAGATCTATATGAAAATTGCTGTAAGAGTTAAAATAATTGACAAAATATCCATTTATTGGCGATCATGTTTAATGTGGGTGTACACATGCTGTCTCTTGCTGGTGAGCACTTACTTGTACAGATATGTTTTATGTTTTTATTTCTTTTTGTTCTGTTGTTGTTTGTTTGTGTTGGGAGAGCTCAGCACCATCCAGAGGGGAAGGAAACTCCACGATTGGCCAGACCAGATCCATGGTAAATACCTGCATATCACACAGGAAAAAACATAACATCAGATTGGTCTGTATCTGGAAGGTTTTATTTCAGGCAAATCCAGTTAGTCATTCTCATGGGTGCTGTAAATATTTTGAGCAAGATTCGCTGCAAGTTTGAAATGCATAGGAGAGTAGCGAATCAAAGTACTGGAAATCAGAGTGAATCAGCATCGCAGTGAAAATGAGCATCTGGGCTGAGGTTTACCAACAGACGCCTAATGCCATTCCTGTGAACGCACAGGCTTAAACAGCCCACATGGGCACACTGCTCATAGTGTAGCAAAACCCTCCATAGAATGCTGTAGCTAAGCTGCTGAGTAAATCTATGCACTCTCACTGTATGCTGCTGCCATATGGGAAGGCAGGTTGAGCGCAAATGCTGTTGTGCCACAGAGAGTTTCACGCATATATGAATCTCTCCATGAGTCTCAGCTGCAGGAATTGGTGTTTGGAAATGCACTCGTTGCTAGTATTTGATTGCAAGATGTCTACATTGTTCCCGAGGGATGGTGTGGACAACCGTCAGTGAAATTACACTGCACTATTTTGGATTATATTTTGAGGATAGTTCTGGATAGTGCACAAGAATAGTTTCTCTTTTTTTTAATCGGGGGATGGTCTCTTATGATTGCAGCGTGATTGGTCTGTGCAATGAGACGGTGTCAGGACAGCTTGGTGATGAGTACTGGTGGTTTTGCTTACTTTTTTTTTCATCTTGTGGGTCACTCGCTTCGGGCTCCGACTTTGGGAAAGCTATGCGGAATTGTTATATTTCATAACTCAAGTTTTGTCAAGTGTTAATGAAATAGTACCAACAACACTGACCTTTAAAAGTGACACGCAACCATGGCAGCAAAGTCTCTTAGCTCACAGGCAATTATCATGAGCTATTGTACTATCAACTCTTTGCAGTAGCTGTGACCCTGCTGAAATCTCCTTTGGCTCTAGCTGAGTATGAGTAAAGATGGTTATAACCACCTTGAATCCAAAATTAGAAATTGATAGCAGACCCATTAGCAGATTATTAAGTTTACTCACCCCCCTCAAGTCATCCTCCTCCTCTGTCTGTCCTGCTACCCCCACTAGCTGGCACATCTCCAGCTCATTCATCCCGGGTGTAACCAAGCTGTGCTGGGCTGGGCTGGACCAGGGCTGCCCCAGCCTGAGAAATGGTTGGCCCCATGCTCCAGTGGGCCCAGGCAGGGGTGTGAGGACCTGCTGGGACCCCCATCTGACAGGCATCTGATCAGGGAGACTGATGGGACCGTCACAAAACAGACACACTAAAGAACCCTCAATTATGTTATGCCCATGTCTGGTTTCCAGCCTGATGCTTAATGAAGAGAAAGTGGGCAGAGAGTCGACAGTGTGTGTGTGCATATGTGATAGAAAGAGGGGGATGAGTCAGTTTACAGGAGGGTGGGGAGTCGCAGGAGAGACGTGGCATAAAGACGGGATCCAAATGAAAGTCAGAAAGTTAGCTCTTTGACCTGAATCAGCCCCTTTCTTCTGGCAGTGCGGTTTATGTGGCAACATCTTTGTCATTGTATAATTTCTTTGGTTTAGTTTGGTTATGGAACATACCGTAATCAAGCAACTGGTTTGCCTCATGGGCAAAATCAATTGCTTTCTCTTTTCCATTTATCAATACAATAATAATCACATGCTTCTTGAGATTGGCACAAATCCCTCTCGCTGAAACCAATGATTCAATTTGAATGCATTAGTCCTCTATTCAGCTCAGTCTCATGTATTTGCTTTTCACCCAAGAGCCTGTGAACGAGACGATAGAATGTATTCATTATGCAACAGTGTAATTCTCCATTTGCTCTGTTTGTCTTTCGAGATATCTGACTGTAATGACACTCCAGGGTGATGAATGGAGAGGCGGGTCGCCATCCCTCTCTGAAAGCCGTTTTCATATGGAAGCCATTCATCACGCGCTGATACAAAACACAAGAACTGAGCTTGTTAAATGTTTCACAGCGCTGTAACTGTCGGAGAAGTGACCAACGATCCTTCTAGTAGCTGATTTCACGCCTGTCATTTATAGGTCGGAACCGCAGAAGCCGTGTTCACCTGAAACTGGCCTGACACAACACCCTACAAAACTACTTATTAAACTGCTACGTTCTCTTTTTTTCCCCCTTTTATTTCAGGCTGTGGCCTCAAAGAGTTACACACATATAAAACAGCATACACACAACTCCTCATGTACACACTTTCATATGCACACACACTATGAACACTTGCTGTGGGCAGCCAGTGGGCAGGAAGAGCAGGGGGACCTTTCCAGGATACCGGTCACAACCTCCCCCTATGGTACTCAATGGATGGTGGAGCTGAATGAGTGTGCACATGCCATAGTTTGTTTATTTGTATGCAGGAGAGTGAATGTATGTGTGTGTGCGTAGTGGTCACATTTGTGTGTACAGACATTTATGTGTGCACAGGTACATTGTTTAAGTTTTTCTCTTTTTTTTTGTTTCTGTATAGCTACAGTACCACTTGTAAATTGTGACAAGTACGTGTCAAGAGTTTGTAAGCTGTAACTTTCTGAGAACTATTGTACTAAAATGCACTCAATAAACGCCTTGGAAAACAAGTCAATCACTTTATGCTCTGTGACTCGATGGGCTATAATTCTGTTTTCATTAATGGTGAGTCAAGAAAGCGGAGAGGAAGGGTTATTATCCGGCAACACTACTGTCAGCGCTGTGCGGGAGTGTGACGTTTAATGCTTGGTTTCATATTAGCTAAGGAAATAAACATCATTTTTTCACAGCCGGTCTGGCTGGCAGCACGTGTTAAAAGGCATCAGCCACTAATAAACGAGCCGTCACTGTGATGACACGCAAACCCAAAAAAACGAGACTCTAAGAAAAGTGACAATATTTTGACAAACTATTAGAAGTTACCCTCCTATCTAACTCTCGTAACACACTTGTACACACATGCATTCGAATACACAAGCAGTCACAGCAGTTTCGTAGATTCCAGTTGCCAGACACTGAGACTTTTAGAGCGCTTCACACACTGGAAAACGTGTTGCACAGTAATGATATGGTTAATGAGGTGAGTCGAAAGATGTGGGGATGTATCCAGCTCTCAGCGTTCCCCCATAGCTGTTTATTGACTAATTGATTGATAATATCCAGTTTCATATTAGCGGAGAGACTGCTGTGCCAAACTGAGCAAGCTAAAAAGATTCATGAAACAGTTAATTTTCTGTCTTTTTACATTTTTGATGTTCACTCTCTTTTATTAGGGCATATACAATGACGTCACTGAGGAAGAAGTGAAAGCGTCTGCCGTTGTCCTACAAATGAAAATGTGGAGATCTCTGAGGTAAAGAGTAACTTTTAACACCAGACTGCTTGCAAGTTTCAAATCTTTTTTTATCTTTCTCCATGTTTCTGGTTAGGTGTTCCTGTAACCACACTGTACATCACGTCGCAGGGTCCGTTACATCACTTCAGCACGCTGAGAAGGTGAGTAAAAACAGATTTTCAGCTTTGCATTTTGCCCCTCTGGGGTGGCTGGGGCTTAGGGAGTAGAGCAGTCATCTGTTAACCACGAGGTTGTCGTCCGATCCCCCTGTCCACATGTCAAAGTGTCTTTGAGCAGGATACTGAACCCCTGGGTTCTGCTCCCTGGGTGCTTTACAGCAGTCCACTGCTCCTAATGGTCAGGATGGGTGAAACTCAGTGGTCAGATTTCATGTACAGCACGTACCTGTATTTATTCGACAATTCAAATATAATTTAAAGGAACAGTGTTTATTTTTTTTTTTTTTTTATTTTTTTTAAAATTTTTTTGACAAACTACAATATGACTTTTTATGACTATTTTATGACGCACCATACTACTTCTGTCTTATTCATTACTTTTTCTGAAATACTATTCTTTGACTTCTTTGACGTTTTCCACATGCTATACTGTGACATTTTAAAACTTTTTTTGACATACTATACTAAGACTTTTTTCAATATATTATACTATGACTTTCATATGACTTTTTAAAAATACTGTACTATGACTTTTTTTGTGACTGTCTTTGAAATACTATACTTTGACTTTTATCGACATACAATACAATGGAATATGCTTGAACATGTTGCACTACTACTACACAGTGTGTAGGATCTGGCAGTATCTCGCGGTGAGGTTGCAGATTACAACTTTTGCCATGTGCTAAGCGTGCAGGATTGGTACAATTGCCGACGTGAAAACGCAAATGGCCCTATGTAGAGGAGTTTTTGTAAGGATCAAGTGCTTAGAGTTTGTGCGTACATGGGTGTGAGTAATGTTATCGAGTCTGGCCCAGCAGGAAAAGTCATCAATTTCGTTTGTCTGTTTTGGGTTACTGTTGAAACACTTCGGTACAAAATGGCAGACTCCGTGGACAGGGGACCCACTCCCTGTGTAGATAGAAATGACTTGAGTATTTACTCTGGTGAGTGAAACGTTATCATAACTTAGTTGATGGGGAAGTCTAAAAATGTAAGGCTCAACTTGTGTTGAAGTGGAGCTTTCCTTTAATAGATATGGTCTTTGAAAGGATGTGCTTTAACGCTAACACTCACACTACCGCACGTTTCACAGGAGAAGCCAGATTGCTCAGGAGACAGTTCAAGGTCTTGTAGATGCTTTAATTACTCGTGTAGAGCTCCACTAATAGTTAAACAGATGTAATAACCGTTGATATGGTGATGTTTTTATGGTATCCTTCCTCTACGCCTTTAGCTTAATTGGATCTGTTTGTCACTTTAATCAGAGCAATTAGGGAGATAGTGGAAGATATGTGCCCTCGTGACAAGGAGTACTACATTACATTAGGTGTGAAAGCATGTGTGTGTATGTATGTAGAGAAACAGAAATTGGACAGACCGATTGAGGCTGACAGAAATCCAACGAGATGAAGACAGAGATAAGTATGGAGAGCGTTGTCTTAAAAGTACGCTTCATCTGTGACAAGGTGTTTATCACTGACGAGGGAGTCAGCTCGCTTTATTTCACATTAAAGTCACAGAAAGTTTGAAAAAGTGACTTCTCAGCAGCAAATGGCTGCGTTAATCAATATTCCCTGAGCAATCACCTGCGAGAAAGGGATTGGTGCACAGCAGGGAACTCCTGCAGAGAGAAGGGAGAGAGTTGGGGGAGAAAAGCAATCCATCCAGCAGTGCAGATCAGAGTGTGGGAGTAGAAAACTTGGAGTGAATACTGAGTGAAGGACAGCGGAGGAACATAGCGAACTTACAACCATGGGACAAAGATGATGGCACCGAGATGGGGAGAGAGAGAAAGAGGAATGATAGAACTAGAAGTAGGCATTTCTCAAATCCTTGTCCTTGTGTGTGCATTTTTTTAAAGACATGTTTATTTAGCAAAACACAGAGAATATAACATGACTAGAATCGCGTCGATCCCCAGTGACTGGCTGTTCGCCTTGCAAGATTGTCTGAGGCCTAAATCTAATCTCAGTGCTTGCTGGCTGCAGGGGCTCTGTAAGCTGTGTACGTATTTACAGTGATCTCGGGCATCTAGGAAAAGCCTGCAGCACAAACTGCTCTAGGAGACCTGAGTCTGAATATGGTTCACAAGCTCAGTGGGGCACTTTGTTGTTTTCTAATATACATGATTTTAAAAAAAAAGACGGAATAAAGAGAATTCAGGGGAAACCATGAACCAGTGCAGCTTTGCAGCCAACTGGATCTCTGCTGGAGGGATGAGACACAGGTCTTTCAAAAGACGTTTTTTTTCTTTAATTTGTCATGTTTTTGGGGGGGGCGTTTTAGATATAGATATACTAAACTATGCCTTTTTTGACATTTTAATGGAATACTACAGTTTTTATGACTTTTTTATGACAAACTACAATATGACTTTTTATGACTATTTTATGACATACCATAGTACATCTGTCTTATTTATTACTTTTTCTGAAATACTATACTTTGACTTATTTGACGTTGTCCCTGCTGGACATACTATACTAAGATTTTTTCAATATATTATACTATGACTTTCATATGACTTTTTAAAAAATACTGTACTGTGACTTTTTTGTGACTTTCTTTGAAATACTACACTACGACTTTTATCAACATACAATACAATGGAATATGCTACACATGTTGTTACCCCGTTTTGCTGTTTTGTCCTTTTTATAACATATATATATATATATATAACTTGTATAAAACTCCTGGCTGGTCTGTTGCTGCTCACTTTTCCACGAAGCTGGCTGTACATCTCAGTTTTGCTGGTTTTCATCCTGATTGTTTTTTTTATTTTTTAAAACACACTATATGATTATTTCATTAGTTCTTTTATTAGCATACTATACCTTGATTTCTTTGACTTTTTTTGACATACTATAGATGTAATATAGACGTTTTAATTTTCATTTTTTAAAAACATAATATGCCTTTTTTTCACCATAGAATCATTCTACATGCTACAATACGACCGTTTTCGTGTTTTTTTTCCAACATCAAAAAAATTTGACGTTTTCATCAAAAAATTTCGACATACTATACTATGGCGTTTTTTTTGTATAAATTTTCCAGCATTTCACGAAATGAGATTTGCTCACCATAGAATCATTCTAAATGCTATAATACAACCGTTTTCATGTTTTTTTTTAACATCAAAAAAAGTAAGTTTTCATTGAAAAATTTCGACATACTATACTATGACGGTTTTTTTTGTAAAACTTTCCAGCATTTCACGAAATGACTTTTGCTCACCATAGAATCATTCTACATGCTACAATCCCACCGTTTTCATGTTTTTTTTCAACATCAAAAAAATTTGACGTTTTCATCAAAAAATTCGACATACTATACTATGAAGTTTTTTTTTTTTGGAAAATTTTCCAACATTTCACGAGATGACTTTCGCTCACCATAGAATCATTCTACATGATATAATACGAGCGTTTTCATGGTTTTTTTAACATCAAAAAAATCTTATGATTTCATCGAAAAATTTCGACATACTATACTATGGCGTTTTTTTTGTAAAATTTTCCAACATTTCACGAAACGACTTTTGCTCACCATGGAATAATTTGACATGCTATAATACGACCGTTTTCATGTTTTTTTCAACATCAAAAACATTTGATGATTTCATCCAAAAAATTTCGACATACTAAACTATGGCGTTTTTTTTTTTTTTGCAAAATTTTCCAACATTTCACGAAATGACTTTTGCTCACCATAGAATCATTCTACATGCTATAATACGAGCGTTTTCATGGTATTTTTCAACATCAAAAAATTTGATGTTTTCATAGAAAAATTTCGACATACTATACTATGGTGTTTTTTTTGTAAAATTTTCCAACATTTCACGAAATGACTTTTGCTCACAATAGAATCATTCTACATTCTACAATCCCACCGATTTCATGTTTTTTTTCAACATCAAAAAAAATTGATGTTTTCATAGAAAAATTTCGACATACTATACTATGGCGTTTTTTTTGTAAAATTTTCCAGCATTTCACGAAATGACTTTTGCTTACCATAGAATCATTCTACATGCTATAACACGACCGTTTTCATGGTTTTTTTCAACATCAAAAAAATTTGACGTTTTCATCGAAAAATTTCGACATACTATACTATGGCGTTTTTTTTGTAAAATTTTCCAACATTTCACGAATAGACTTTTGCTAACCATAGAATCATTCAACATGCTATAATACCACCGTTTTCATGGTTTTTTTCAACATCAAAAAAATTTGACGTTTTCATCGAAAAATTTCAACATACTATACTATGAAGTTTTTTTTTTTGGAAAATTTTCCAACATTTCATGAGATGAATTTTGCTCACCATAGAATCATTCTACATGATATAATACGACCGTTTTCCAGGTTTTTTAACATCAAAAGTCTTACGATTTCATCGAAAAATTTCGACATACTATACTATGGCTTTTTTTTTGTAAAATTTTCCAACATTTCACGAAACAACTTTTGCTCACCAGGGAATAATTTGACATGCTATAATACGACCGTTTTCAGGTTTTTTTCAACATCAAAAACATTTGATGATTTCATCCAAAAAATTTCGACATACTGTACTATGGAGTTTTTTTTTTTGGAAAATTTTCCACCATTTCACGAAATGACTTTTGCTCACCATAGAATCATTCTACAAGATATAATATGACCGTTTTCATGGTTTTTTTTGAACATCAAAAAAGTCTTACGATTTCCTCGAAAAATTTCGACATACTATACTATGGCTTTTTTTTTGTAAAATTTTCCAACATTTCACGAAACAACTTTTGCTCACCAGGGAATCATTTGAAATGCTATAATCCGACCGTTTTCAGGTTTTTTTCAACATCAAAAACATTTGATGATTTCATCCGAAAAATTTCGACATACTGTACTATGAGTTTTTTTTTTTTGGAAAATTTTCCAACATTTCACGAAATGACTTTTGCTCACCATAGAATCATTCTAAATGCTATAATACGAGCGTTTTCATGGTTTTTTTTTCAACATCAAAAAAATTTGATGTTTTCATAGAAAAATTTCGACATACTATACTATGGTGTTTTTTTTTTGTAAAATTTTCCAACATTTCACGAAATGACTTTTGCTCACAATAGAATCATTCTACATTCTACAATCCCACCGATTTCATGTTTTTTTTCAACATCAAAAAAATTTGATGTTTTCATAGAAAAATTTGGACATACTATACTATGGCGTTTTTTTTGTAAAATTTTCCAGTATTTCACGAAATTATTTTGCTTACCATAGAATCATTCTACATGCTATAACACGACCGTTTTCCATGGTTTTTTAACATCAAAAAAAATTGACGTTTTCATCGAAAAATTTCGACATACTATACTATGGCGTTTTTTTTTTTGGAAAATTTTCCAACATTTCACGAAACAACTTTTGCTAACCAGAGAATCATTTGACATGCTATAATACGACCGTTTTCATGGTTTTTTGAACATCAAAAACATTTGATGATTTCATCGAAAAATTTCGACATACTGTACTATGGAGCTTTTTTTTTGTAAAATTTTCCAACATTTCACGAAACAACTTTTGCTCACCAGGGAATCATTCTACAAGCTATAATACGATCGTTTTCAGGTTTTTTTCAACATCAAAAATGTTTGATGATTTCATCAAAAAATTTCGACATACTGTACTATGGCGTTTTTTTTTTCGTAAAATTTTCCAACATTTCACGAAATTACTTTTGCTCACCATAGAATCATTCTAAATGCTATAATCCCACCGTTTTCATGTTTTTTTTCAACATCAAAAAATTTTGATGTTTTCATTGAAAAATTTCGACATACTATACTATGACGTTTTTTTTTGTAAAATTTTCCAACATTTCACGAAATGACTTTTGCTCACAATAGAATCATTCTAGATTCTACAATCCCACCGATTTCATGTTTTTTTTCAACATCAAAAAAATTTGATGTTTTCATAGAAAAATTTGGACATACTATACTATGGCGTTTTTTTTGTAAAATTTTCCAGTATTTCACGAAATGATTTTGCTTACCATAGAACCATTCTACATGCTATAACACGACCGTTTTCATGGTTTTTTTTCAACATCAAAAAAATTTGACGTTTTCATCGAAAAATTTCGACATACTATACTATGAAGTTTTTTTTTTTTTTTGGAAAATTTTCCAACATTTCACGAGATAGACTTTTGCTAACCATAGAATCATTCTACATGATATAATACGACCGTTTTCATGGTTTTTTGAACATCAAAAAAGTCTTACGATTTCCTCGAAAAATTTCGACATACTATACTATGGCTTTTTTTTTTGTAAAATTTTCCAACATTTCACGAAACAACTTTTGCTCACCAGGGAATAATTTGACATGCTATAATACGACCGTTTTCAGGTTTTTTTCAACATCAAAAACATTTGATGATTTCATCCAAAAAATTTCGACATACTGTACTATGGTTTTTTTTTTTTGTAAAATTTTCCAACATTTCACGAAATGACTTTTGCTCACCATAGAATCATTCTACAAGCTATAATACGAGCGTTTTCATGTTTTTTTTCAACATCGAAAAAATTTTTTTTATAGAAAAATTTGGAATTTCTTTTTTTTTTATTTCCGCTTCATGCTTTTGCTTACCATAGAATCATTCTACATGCTATAACACGACCGCTTTCATGGTTTTTTTCAACATCAAAAAAATTTGACGTTTTCATCGAAAAATTTGACATATATACTATGCTTTTTTTTGTAAAATTTTCCAACATTTCACGAATGACTTTTGCTAACCATAGAATCATTCAACATGCTATAATACCACCGTTTTCATGGTTTTTTTCAACATCAAAAAATTTATTATCGAAAAATTCCAACATACTATACGATGAAGTTTTTTTTTTGGAAAATTTTCCAAAAATTTAAGAAGAAAATTTTTCATCATAGAATCATTCTACATGTTAAATACGACCGTTTTCCAGGTTTTTTTAACAACAAAAGTCTACGATTTCATGAAAAATTCGACATACTATACTATGGCTTTTTTTTTTCGTAAAATTTTCCAACATTTCACGAAACAACTTTTGCTCACCAGGGAATAATTTGACATGCTATAATACGACCGTTTTCAGGTTTTTTTTCAACATCAACAAAATTTAACGTTTTCATCGAAAAATTTCGACATACTATACTATGGCGTTTTTTTTTTTTGGAAAATTTTCCAACATTTCACGAAATTACTTTTGCTTACCAGAGCATCATTCTAAATGCTATAATACAATCGTTTTCATGTTTTATTTTTAACATCAAAAAATTTTGAAGTTTTCATTGAAAAATTTCGACATACTATACTATGACGTTTTTGATTTTTGTAAAATTTTCCAACATTTCACGAAATGACTTTTGCTCACAATAGAATCATTCTACATTCTACAATCCCACCGATTTCATGTTTTTTTTCAACATCAAAAAAATTTGATGTTTTCATAGAAAAATTTGGACATACTATACTATGGCGTTTTTTTTGTAAAATTTTCCAGTATTTCACGAAATGATTTTGCTTACCATAGAATCATTCTACATGCTAAAACACGACCGTTTTCATGGTTTTTTTCAACATCAAAAAAAATTGACGTTTTCATCGAAAAATTTCGACATACTATACTATGGCTTTTTTTTTGTAAAATTTTCCAACATTTCACGAATAGACTTTTGCTAACCATAGAATCATTCAACATGCTATAATACCACCGTTTTCATGGTTTTTTTCAATATCAAAAAAATTTGACGTTTTCATCGAAAAATTTCAACATACTATACTATGAAGTTTTTTTTTTTGGAAAATTTTCCAACATTTCACGAGATGACTTTTGCTCACCATAGAATCATTCTACATGATATAATACGACCGTTTTCCAGGTTTTTTTAACATAAAAAAAGTCTTACGATTTCATCGAAAAATTTCGACATACTATACTATGGCTTTTTTTTTGTAAAATTTTCCAACATTTCACGAAACAACTTTTGCTCACCAGGGAATAATTTGACATGATATAATACGACCGTTTTCATGTTTTTTTCAACATCAAAAACATTTGATGTTTTCATCCAAAAAATTTCGACATACTATACTATGGCGTTTTTTTTTTTTGGAAAATTTTCCAACATTTCACGAAATGACTTTTGCTCACCACAGAATCATTCTACATGCTATAATATAACCGTTTTAATGTTTTTTTTAACATCAAAAAAATTTGACGATTTCATCATCATCAAAAAATTTCAACATACTATACTGTGGTGTTTTTTTTTTTTGCAAAATTTTCCAACATTTCATGAAATGACTTTTGCTCACCATAGAATCATTCTACATGTTATAATACGACCGTTTTCATGGTTTCTTTCAAAATTAAAAAAATTTGACGTTTTCATCGAAAAATTTTGACATACTATACTATGGCTTTTTTTTTTTTTTTTTTTTAATTTTCCAGCATTTCACGAATAGACTTTTGCTAACCATAGAATCATTCAACATGCTATAATACCACCGTTTTATTTTTTTTTTTTCAACATCAAAAAAATTTGACGATTTCATCGAAAAATTTCGACATACTATACTATGGCTTTTGCTAACCATAGAATCGACATACTATACTATGCCGTTTTTTTTTTTCGTAAAATTTTCCAACATTTCACGAAATGACTTTTGCTCACCATAGATTCATTCTACATGCTATAATACGACCGTTTTCATGTATTTTTTTTTCAACATTAAAAATATCTGACGTTTTCATCGAAAAATTTTGACATACTATAATATGGCGTTTTTTTTTTTGGAAAATTTTCCAACATTTCACGAAATGACTTTTGCTCACCATAGAATCATTCTACATGGTATAATCACAACCGTTTTCATAGTTTTTTTCAACATCAAAAAAATTTGACGTTTTCATCGAAAAATTTCGACATACTATACTATGGCGTTTTTTTTGCAAAATTTTCCAACATTTCACAAAATGACTTTTTCTCACCATAGAATCATTCTACATGCTATAATACGACCGTTTTCATGGTTTCTTTCAACATCAAAAAAAATTTGACGTTTTCATCGAAAAATTTTGACATACTATACTATGGTGGTATTTTTTGTAAAATTTTCCAACATTTCACGAAATGACTTTTGCTCGCCATAGAATCATTCTACATGCTACAATCCCACCGTTTTCATGTTTTTTTTTTTTCAACATTAAAAATATCTGACATTTTCTTCAAAAACTTTCGACATACTATACTAAGGCGTTTTTTTTTGTAAAATTTTCCAACATTTCACGAAATTACATTTGCTCACCATAGAATCATTCTAAATGCTATAATACGACCGTTTTCATGTTTTTTTTTTTTACATCAAAAAAATTTGAATTTTTCAACTAAAAATTTCGACATACTATACTATGACGTTTTTTTTTGTAAAATTTTCCAGCATTTCACGAAATGACTTTTGCTCACCATAGAATCATTCTACATGCTATAATACGACCGTTTTCATGTTTTTTTTCAACATCGAAAAATTTGATGTTTTCATAGAAAAATTTCGACATACTATACTGTGGTGTTTTTTTTGTAAAATTTTCCAACATTTCACAAAATTACTTTTGCTCACCATAGAATCATTCTAAAAGCTACAATCTCACCGTTTCCATGTTTTTTTTCAACATCAAAAAAATTTAACGTTTTCATCGAAAAATTTCGACATACTATACTATGCCGTTTTTTTTTTTTGGAAAATTTTCCAACATTTCACGAAATGACTTTTGCTCACCATAGAATCATTCTACATTCTACAATCCCACCGATTTCATGTTTTTTTTTCAACATCAAAAAAATTTGATGTTTTCATAAAAAAATTTCGACATACTATACTATGGCGTTTTTTTTTGGAAAATTTTCCAACATTTTACGAAATGACTTTTGCTCACCATAGAATCATTCTACATGCTATAATACGACCGTTTTCATGTTTTTTTTCAACATCGAAAAATTTGATGTTTTCATAGAAAAATTTCGACATACTATACTATGGTGTTTTTTTTGTAAAATTTTCCAACATTTCACGAAATGACTTTTGCTCACCATAGAATCATTCTACAAGCTATAATACAATCGTTTTCATGGTTTTTTTCAACAAAAAATGTTTGACGTTTTCATCGAAAAATTTCGACATACTATACTATGGCGTTTTTTTCGTAAAATTTTCCAACATTTCACGAAACGACATTACAAACCATAGAATCATTCTACATGCTATAATACCACCGTTTTCATGGTTTCTTTCAACTTCAAAAAAATTTGACGTTTTCATCGAAAAATTTCGACATAGTATACTATGGCGTTTTTTTTTTTTTGGAAAATTTCCAACATTTCAAGAGATGACTTTTGCTCACCATAGAATCATTCTACATGATATAATACGACCGTTTTCAAGTTTTTTTTAACATCAAAAAAGTCTTACGATTTCATCGAAAAATTTCAACATACTATACTATGGCTTTTTTTTGTAAAATTTTCCAACATTTCACGAAATAACTTTTGTTCACCATAGAATCATTCTACACGCTATAATATGACCGTTTTCATGGTTTTTTTTTTCAACAAAAAATGTTTGACGTTTTCATCGAAAAATTTCGACATACTATACTATGCTGTTTTTTTTGTAAAATTTTCCAACATTTCACAAAATGACTTTTGCTAACCATAGAATCATTCTATATGCTATAACACGACCGTTTTCATGTTTTTTTTCAACATCAAAAAAATGTGACGTTTTCATCGAAAAATTTCGACATACTATACTATGGCGTTTTTTTTGTAAAATTTTCCAACATTTCACGAATAGACTTTTGCTAACCATAGAATCATTCAACATGCTATAATACCACCGTTTTCATGGTTTTTTTCAACATCAAAAAAATTTAACGTTTTCATCGAAAAATTTCGACATACTATACTATGGCCTTTTTTTTCGTAAAATTTTCCAACATTTCACAAAATTACTTTTGCTCACCATAGAATCATTCTAAAAGCTACAATCTCACCGTTTCCATGTTTTTTTTTTCAACATCAACAAAATTTAACGTTTTCAGCGAAAAATTTCGACATACTATACTATGGAGGTTTTTTTTTTTGGAAAATTTTCCAACATTTCACGAAATGACTTTTGCTCACCATAGAATCATTCTACATGCTACAATCCCACCGTTTTCATGTTTTTTTCAACATCAAAAAAATTTGACGTTTTCATAAAAAATGTCGACATACTATACTATGGCATTTTTTTTGTAAAATTTTCCAACATTTCACGAAATTACTTTTGCTTACCATAGAATCATTCTAAATGCTATAATACAATCGTTTTCATGTTTTATTTTTAACATCAAAATAATTTTAAGTTTTCATTGAAAAATTGCGACATACTATACTATGGCGTTTTTTTTGTGAGATTTTCCAACATTTCATGAAATGACTTTTGCTCACCATAGAATCATTCTACATGCTACAATCCCACCGTTTTCATGTTTTTTTTCAACATCAAAAAAAATTTGACGTTTTCATCAAAAAATGTCGACATACTATACTATGGCATTTTTTTTGTGAGATTTTCCAACATTTCACGAATAGACTTTTGCTAACCATAGAATCAATCAACATGCTATAATACCACCGTTTTCATGGTTTTTTTCAACATTAAAATAATTTAACGTTTTGATCGAAAAATTTCGACATACTATACTATGGCTTTTTTTTTGTAAAATTTTCCAACATTTCACGAAATGACTTTTGCTCACCATAGATTCATTCTATATGCTATAATATGACCGTTTTCATGGTTTCTTTCAACATCAAAAAATTTGACGTTTTCATCGAAAAATTTCGACATACTATACCATGGCGTTTTTTTTTTTGTAAAATTTTCCACCTTTTCACGAAATGACTTTTGCTTGTTTCGGCGTATTTTTTTTTTGGAAAATTTTCCAACATGTTACGAAATGACTTTTGTTCACCATAGAATCATTCTACATGCTACAATCCCACCATTTTAATAGTTTCTTTCAACATCAAAAAAATTTGACGTTTTCATCGAAAAATTTCGACATACTATACTATAGCTTTTTTTTTTGTGAGATTTTCCAACATTTCATGAAATGACTTTTGCGCACCATAGAATTATTCTACATGCTATAATACGACCGTTTTCATGGTTTCTTTCAACATCAAAAAAATTTGACGTTTTCATAAAAAAATTTCGACATGCTATACTATGGCGTTTTTTTTTTTGGAAAATTTTCCAACATGTTAGGAAATGACTTTTGTTCACCATAGAATCATTCTATATGCTACAATCCCACCGTTTTAATAGTTTCTTTCAACATAAAAAAATTTGACGTTTTCATCGAAAAATTTCGACATACTATACTATGGCGTTTTTTTTTTTTGGAAAATTTTCCAACATTTCACGAATAGACTTTTGCAAACCATAGAATCATCCTAAATGCTATAATACCACCGTTTTCATGGTTTTTTTCAACATCAAAAAAATTTAACGTTTTGATCAAAAAATTTCGACATACTATACTATGGCGTTTTTTTTGTAAAATTTTCCAACATTTCATGAAATGACTTTTGTTCACCATAGAATCATTCTACACGCTATAATATGACTGTTTTCATGTTTTCGTTCAACAAAAAAAAAATTTGACGTTTTGATCGAAAAATTTAAACATACTATACTATGGCGTTTTTTTGTAAAATTGTAAAATTTTCCAACATTTCACGAAATAACTTTTGTTCACAAAAAGAAATTTGACGTTTTCATCGAAAAATTTCGACATACTATCTATGCTTTTTTTTTGGAAAATTTTCCAACATTTCACGAAATGACTTTTGCTAACCATAGAATCATTCTACATGCTATAATCCGACCATTTTCATGGTTTTTTTCAACATCAAAAAAATTTGACGTTTTCATCGAAAAATTTCGACATACTATACTATAGCAGTTTTTTTTTTTTGAAAATTTTCCAACATTTCACGAAATGACTTTTGCGCACCATAGAATCATTCTACATGCTATAATCCCACCGTTTTCATGTTTTTTTTCAACATCAAAAAACTTTGACGTTTTCATCGAAAAATTTCGACATGCTATACTATGGCGTTTTTTTTTGTGAAATTTTCCAACATTTCAGGAAATGCCTTTTGCTCACCATAGAATCATTCTACATGCTACAATCCCACCGTTTTCATTTTTTTTTTTCCACATTAAAAATATTTGACATTTTAATCGAAAAATTTCGACATACTATACTATGGCGTTTTTTTGTAAAATTTTCCAACATTTCACGAAATGACTTTTGTTCACCATAGAATCATTCTACATGCTATAATACCACCGATTTCATGTTTTATTATTAACAAAAAAAAAATTTGAAGTTTTCATTGAAAAATTTAAACATACTATACTATGGCATTTTTTTTAAAATTGTAAAATTTTCCAACATTTCACGAAATGACTTTTGCTCACCATAGAATCATTCTACATGCTATAATACAAGCGTTTTCATGTTTTTTTTTTCAACATAAAAGAAATTTGATGTTTTCATAGAAAAATTTCGACATACTATACTATGGTGTTTTTTTTGTAAAATTTTCCAACATTTCACGAAATGACTTTTGCTCGCCATAGAATCATTCTACATGCTACAATCCCACCGATTTCATGTTTTTTTTTCAACTTCAAAAAAATTTGACATTTTCATCGAAAAATTTCGACATACTATACTATGGCGGTTTTTTTTTTTTTGGAAAATTTTCCAACATTTCACGAAATGACTTTTGCTCACCATAGAATCATTCTACATGCTACAATCCCCCCGTTTTCATGTTTTTTTTCAACATTAAAAATATTTGACATTTTCATCAAAAAATTTCGACATACTATACTATGGGTTTTTTTATGTAAAATTTTCCAACATTTCATGAAATGACTTTTGCTCACCATAGAATCATTCTACATGCTATAATCCGACCGATTTCATGTGTTTTTTTCAACATTAAAAAAATTTGACATTTTCATCGAAACATTTCGACATACTATACTATGGTGTTGGTTTTTTTTTTGTAAAATTTTCCAACATTTCACGAATAGACTTTTGCTAACCATAGAATCATTCAACATGTTATAATACCACCGTTTTCATGGTTTTTTTCAACATCAAAAAAATTTGACGTTTTCATCGAAAAATTTCGACATACTATACTATGAAGTTTTTTTTTTTGTGAAAATTTTCCAACATTTCATGAAATGACTTTTGCTCACCATAGAATCATTCTACATGATATAATCCGACCGATTTCCGGGTTTTTTTCAACATTAAAAATATTTGACGATTTCATCGAAAAATTTCGACATACTATACTATGGTCTTTTTTTTTTTGTAAAATTTTCCAACATTTCACGAAATTACTTTTGCTTACCATAGAATCATTCTAAATGCTATAATACAATCGTTTTCATGTTTTATTTTTAACATCAAAAAAATTTGAAGTTTTCATTGAAAAATTGCGACATACTATACGATGTACGTTTTTTTTTGTGGAAAATTTTCCAGCATTTCACGAAATGACTTTTGCTCACCATAGAATCATTCTACATGCTATAATACTAGCGTTTTCATGGTTTTTTTCAACATTAAAAAATTTGATGTTTTCACAGAAAAATTTCGACATACTATACTATGGTGTTTTTTTTGGAAAATTTTCCAACATTTCACGAAATGACTTTTGCTCACCATAGAATCATTCTACATGCTACAATCCCACCGATTTCATGTTTTTTTTTCAACTTTAAAAAAATTTGACGTTTTCATCGAAATATTTCGACATACTACACTATGGCGTTGTTTTTTTGGAAAATTTTCCAACATTTTACGAAATGACTTTTGCTCACCATAGAATCATTCTACATGCTATAATACGACCGTTTTCATGGTTTTTTCAACATTAAAAATATTTGACGATTTCATAGAAAAATTTCGACATACTACTGTGGCTTTTTTTTGTAAAATTTTCGAACATTTCATGAAATGACTTTTGCTCACCATAGAATCATTCTATATGCTACAATCCCACCGTTTTCATGTTTTTTTTTCAACATTAAAAATATTTGACATTTTCATCAAAAAATTTCGACATACTATACTATGGCGTTTTTTATGTAAAAGTTTCCAACATTTCATGAAATGACTTTTGCTCACCATAGAATCATTCTACATGCTATAATACGACCGTTTTCATGTTTTTTTTCAACATCAAAAAAATTTAACGTTTTCATCGAAACATTTCGACATACTATACTATGGCGTTTTTTTTGTAAAATTTTCCAACATTTCACGAATAGACTTTTGCTAACCATAGAATCATTCAACATGCTATAATACCACCGTTTTCATAGTTTTTTTCAACATCAAAAAAATTTAACGTTTTGATCGAAAAATTTCGACATACTATACTATGGCTTTTTTTTTTTTTTTTTTTTTAATTTTCCAACATTTCACGAATAGACTTTTGCTAACCATAGAATCATTCAACATGCTATAATACCACCGTTTTAATGTTTTTTTTCAACATCAAAAAAATTTGACGATTTCATCGAAAAATTTCGACATACTATACTATGGCTTTTTTTTGTGAAATTTTCCAACATTTCACGAAATGCCTTTTGCTCACCATAGAATCATTCTACATGTTACAATCCCACCGTTTTCATTTTTTTTTTTTCCACATTAAAAATATTTGACATTTTAATCAAAAAATTTCGACATACTATACTATGGCGTTTTTTTGTAAAATTTTCCAACATTTCACGAAATTACTTTTGCTAACCATAGAATCATTCTACATGCTACAATCCCACCGATTTCATGTTTTATTTTTAACATCAAAAAAATTTGAAGTTTTCATTGAAAAATTTCGACATACTATACTATGACGTTTTTTTTGTAAAATTTTCCAACATTTCACGAAATGACTTTTGCTTGTTTTTTTTTTTTTAAATTTTACATTTCGAGACTTTTGCTAACCATAGAATCATCCAAAATGCTATAATACCACCGTTTTCATGGTTTTTTTCAACATCAAAAAAATTTAACGTTTTCTTCAAAAAATTTCGACATACTATACTATGGCGTTTTTTTTGTAAAATTTTCCAACATTTCATGAAATGACTTTTGTTCACCATAGAATCATTCTACACGCTATAATATGACTGTTTTCATGTTTTTTTTCAACATAAAAAAAAATTTGACGTTTTCATCGAAAAATTTAAACATACTATACTATGGCGTTTTTTGTAAAATTGTAAAATTTTCCAACATTTCACGAAATAACTTTTGCTCACCATAGATTCATTCTATATGCTATAATATGACCATTTTCATGGTTTCTTTCAACATCAAAATATTTGACGTTTTCATCGAAACATTTCGACATACTATACCATGGCGTTTTTTTTTTGTAAAATTTTCCACCTTTTCACGAAATGACTTTTGCTTGTTTCGGCGTATTTTTTTTTTGGAAAATTTTCCAACATGTTACGAAATGACTTTTGTTCACCATAGAATCATTCTACATGCTACAATCCCACCATTTTAATAGTTTCTTTCAACATCAAAAAAATTTGACGTTTTCATCGAAAAATTTCGACATACTATACTATAGCTTTTTTTTTTTTGTGAGATTTTCCAACATTTCATGAAATGACTTTTGCTCACCATAGAATCATTCTACATGCTATAATACGACCGTTTTCATGGTTTTTTTTTCAACAAAAAAGAAATTTGACGTTTTCATCGAAAAATTTCGACATACTATACTATGCTGTTTTTTTTGTAAAATTTTCCAACATTTCACGAAATGACTTTTGCTAACCATAGAATCATTCTACATGCTATAATACGACCGTTTTCATGGTTTTTTTTCCAACATTAAAAAAATTTAACGTTTTCATCGAAAAATTTCGACATACTATACTATGGCGTTTTTTTGTGAAATTTTCCAACATTTCATGAAATGACTTTTGCTCACCATAGAATCATTCTACATGCTACAATCCCACCGTTTTCATGTTTTTTTTTCAACATTAAAAATATTTGACATTTTCATCAAAAAATTTCGACATACTATACTATGGCGTTTTTTATGTAAAATTTTCCAACATTTCATGAAATGACTTTTGCTCACCATAGAATCATTCTACATGCTATAATATGACCGTTTTAATGTTTTTTTAACATCAAAAAAATTTGACGATTTCATCGAAAAATTTCGACATACTATACTATGGCGTTTTTTTTGTAAAATTTTCCAACATTTCACAAAATGCCTTTTGCTCACCATAGAATCATTCTACATGCTACAATCCCACCGTTTTCATTGTTTTTTTTTCAACATTAAAAATATGACATTTTCATCAAAAAATTTCGACATACTATACTATGGCGTTTTTTTGTAAAATTTTCCAACATTTCACGAAATGACTTTTGCTCAACATAGATTCATTCTATATGCTATAATATGACCGTTTTCATGGTTTTTTTCAACATCAAAAAATTTGACGTTTTCATCGAAAAATTTCGACATACTATACCATGGCGGTTTTTTTTTTTGTAAAATTTTCCACCTTTTCACGAAATGACTTTTGCTTGTTTCGGCGTATTTTTTTTTTGGAAAATTTTCCAACATGTTACGAAATGACTTTTGTTCACCATAGAATCATTCTACATGCTACAATCCCACCGTTTTAATAGTTTCTTTCAACATCAAAAAAATTTGACGTTTTCATCGAAAAATTTCGACATGCTATACTATGGCGTTTTTTTTTTTGGAAAATTTTCCAACATTTAACGAATAGACTTTTGCTAACCATAGAATCATCCAAAATGCTATAATACCACCGTTTTCATGGTTTTTTTCAACATCAAAAAAATTTAACGTTTTCTTCAAAAAATTTCGACATACTATACTATGGCGTTTTTTTTGTAAAATTTTCCAACATTTCATGAAATGACTTTTGTTCACCATAGAATCATTCTACACGCTATAATATGACTGTTTTCATGTTTTTTTTCAACATAAAAAAAAATTTGACGTTTTCATCGAAAAATTTAAACATACTATACTATGGCGGTTTTTTGTAAAATTGTAAAATTTTCCAACATTTCACGAAATAACTTTTGTTCACCATAGAATCATTCTACACCCTATAATATGACCGTTTTCATGTTTTTTTTTCAACAAAAAAGAAATTTGACGTTTTCATCGAAAAATTTCGACATACTATACTATGGCTTTTTTTTTTTTTTAATTTTCCAACATTTCATGAATAGACTTTTGCTAACCATAGAATCATTTAACATGCTATAATACCACCGTTTTCATGGTTTTTGTCAACATCAAAAAAATTTGACGTTTTTATCGAAAAATTTCGACATACTATACTTTGAAGTTTTTTTTTTTGGAAAATTTTCCAACATTTCACAAGATGACTTTTGCTCACCATAGAATCATTCTAAACGCTATAATACAATCGTTTTCATGTTTTATTTTTAACATCAAAAAAATTTGAAGTTTTCATTGAAAAATTGCGACATACTATACAATGACGTTTTTTTTGTAAAATTTTCCAGCATTTCACGAAATGACTTTTGCTCACCATAGAATCATTCTACATGCTATAATACGAGCGTTTTCATGGTTTTTTTCAACATCAAAAAATTTGATGTTTTCACAGAAAAATTTCGACATACTATACTATGGTGTTTTTTTTGGAAAATTTTCCAACATTTCACGAAATGACTTTTGCTCGCCATAGAATCATTCTACATGCTACAATCCCACCGATTTCATGTTTTTTTTTCAACTTCAAAAAAATTTGACGTTTTCATCGAAATATTTCGACATACTATACTATGGCGTTGTTTTTTTGGAAAATTTTCCAACATTTTACGAAATGACTTTTGCTCACCATAGAATCATTCTACATGCTACAATCCCCCCATTTTCATGTTTTTTTTTCAACATTAAAAATATTTGACATTTTCATCAAAAAATTTCGACATACTATACTATGGGGTTTTTTATGTAAAATTTTCCAACATTTCATGAAATGACTTTTGCTCACCATAGAATCATTCTACATGCTATAATACGACCGTTTTCATGTTTTTTTTCAACATCAACAAAATTTAACGTTTTCATCGAAACATTTCGACATACTATACTATGGCGTTTTTTTTGTAAAATTTTCCAACATTTCACGAATAGACTTTTGCTAACCATAGAATCATTCAACATGTTATAATACCACCGTTTTCATGGTTTTTTTCAACATCAAAAAAATTTAACGTTTTGATCGAAAAATTTCGACATACTATACTATGGCGTTTTTTTGTGAAATTTTCCAACATTTCATGAAATGACTTTTGCTCACCATAGAATCATTCTACATGCTACAATCCCACCGATTTCATGTTTTTTTTTCAACATTAAAAATATTTGACATTTTCATGAAAAAATTTCGACATACTATACTATGGTTTTTTTTTTTTTGCAAAATTTTCCAACATTTCACGAAATGACTTTTGCTCACCATAGAATCATTCAACATGCTATAATACCCCCGTTTTCATGGTTTTTGTCAACATCAAAAAAATTTGACGTTTTCATCGAAAAATTTCGACATACTATACTTTGTAGTTTTTTTTTTTGGAAAATTTTCCAACATTTCACGAGATGACTTTTGCTCACCATAGAATCATTCTACATGATATAATACGACCGTTTTCCAGGTTTTTTTAACATCAAAAAAGTCTTACGATTTCATCGAAAAATTTCGACATACTATACTATGGTGTTTTTTTTGGAAAATTTTCCAACATTTCACGAAATGACTTTTGCTCGCCATAGAATCATTCTACATGCTACAATCCCACCGATTTCATGTTTTTTTTTCAACTTCAAAAAAATTTGACGTTTTCATCGAAATATTTCGACATACTATACTATGGCGTTTGTTTTTTTGGAAAATTTTCCAACATTTTACGAAATGACTTTTGCTCACCATAGAATCATTCTACATGCTATAATACGACCGTTTTCATGGTTTTTTCAACATTAAAAATATTTGACGATTTCATAGAAAAATTTCGACATACTACTGTGGCTGTTTTTTGTAAAATTTTCGAACATTTCATGAAATGACTTTTGCTCACCATAGAATCATTCTACATGCTACAATCCCACCGTTTTCATGTTTTTTTTTCAACATTAAAAATATTTGACATTTTCATCAAAAAATTTCGACATACTATACTATGGCGTTTTTTATGTAAAATTTTCCAACATTTCATGAAATGACTTTTGCTCACCATAGAATCATTCTACATGCTATAATACGACCGTTTTCATGTTTTTTTTCAACATCAAAAAAATGTAACGTTTTCATCGAAACATTTCGACGTACTATACTATGGCGTTTTTTTTTTTTGTAAAATTTTCCAACATTTCACGAATAGACTTTTGCTAACCATAGAATCATTCAACATGCTATAATACCACCGTTTTCATGTTTTTTTTCAACATCAAAAAAATTTAACGTTTTGATCGAAAAATTTCGACATACTATACTATGGCTTTTTTTTTTTTTTTTTTAATTTTCCAACATTTCACGAATAGACTTTTGCTAACCATAGAATCATTCAACATGCTATAATACCACCGTTTTCATGTTTTTTTTCAACATCAAAAAAATTTGACGATTTCATCGAAAAATTTCGACATACTATACTATGGCTTTTTTTTGTAAAATTTTCGAACATTTCACGAAATGACTTTTGCTCACCATAGAATCATTCTACATGCTACAATCCCACCGTTTTCATGTTATTTTTTTTCAACATTAAAAATATTTGACATTTTCATCAAAAAAGTTCGACATACTATACTATGGCGTTTTTTTTTTTTTTGGAAAATTTTCCAACATTTTACGAAATGTCCTTTGCTCACCATAGAATCATTCTACATGCTATAATATGACCGTTTTAATGTTTTTTTTAACATCAAAAAAATTTGACGATTTCATCGAAAAATTTCGACATACTATACTATGGCGTTTTTTTGTGAAATTTTCCAACATTTCACGAAATGCCTTTTGCTCACCATAGAATCATTCTACATGTTACAATCCCACCGTTTTCATTTTTTTTTTCCACATTAAAAATATTTGACATTTTAATCAAAAAATTTCGACATACTATACTATGGCGTTTTTTTGTAAAATTTTCCAACATTTCACTAAATTACTTTTGCTCACCATAGAATCATTCTACACGCTATAATATGACTGTTTTCATGTTTTTTTTCAACATAAAAAAAAATTTGACGTTTTCATTGAAAAATTTAAACATACTATACTATGGCGGTTTTTTGTAAAATTGTAAAATTTTCCAACATTTCACGAAATAACTTTTGTTCACCATAGAATCATTCTACACCCTATAATATGACCGTTTTCATGTTTTTTTTTTTCAACAAAAAAGAAATTTGACGTTTTCATCGAAAAATTTCGACATACTATACTATGGCTTTTTTTTTTTTTTTTAATTTTCCAACATTTCACGAATAGACTTTTGCTAACCATAGAATCATTTAACATGCTATAATACCACCGTTTTCATGGTTTTTGTCAACATCAAAAAAATTTGACGTTTTTATCGAAAAATTTCGACATACTATACTTTGAAGTTTTTTTTTTTTGGAAAATTTTCCAACATTTCACGAGATGACTTTTGCTCACCATAGAATCATTCTAAATGCTATAATACAATCGTTTTCATGTTTTATTATTAACATCAAAAAAATTTGAAGTTTTCATTGAAAAATTGCGACATACTATACAATGACGTTTTTTTTGTAAAATTTTCCAGCATTTCACGAAATGACTTTTGCTCACCATAGAATCATTCTACATGCTATAATACGAGCGTTTTCATGGTTTTTTTCAACATCAAAAAATTTGATGTTTTCACAGAAAAATTTCGACATACTATACTATGGTGTTTTTTTTGGAAAATTTTCCAACATTTCACGAAATGACTTTTGCTTGCCATAGAATCATTCTACATGCTACAATCCCACCGATTTCATGTTTTTTTTTCAACTTCAAAAAAATTTGACGTTTTCATCGAAATATTTCGACATACTATACTATGGCGTTGTTTTTTTGGAAAATTTTCCAACATTTTACGAAATGACTTTTGCTCACCATAGAATCATTCTACATGCTATAATACGACCGTTTTCATGGTTTTTTCAACTTCAAAAATATTTGACGATTTCATCGAAAAATTTCGACATACTATACTATGCTGTTTTTTCTGTAAAATTTTCCACCATTTCACGAAATGACTTTTGCTAACCATAGAATCTTTCTACATGCTATAATACGACCGTTTTCATGGTTTTTTTTCCAACATTAAAAAAATTTAACGTTTTCATCGAAAAATTTCGACATACTATACTATGGCTTTTTTTTTTTTTTTTTTAATTTTCCAACATTTCATGAATAGACTTTTGCTAACCATAGAATCATTTAACATGCTATAATACCACCGTTTTCATGTTTTTTGTCAACATCAAAAAAATTTGACGTTTTTATCGAAAAATTTCGACATACTATACTTTGAAGTTTTTTTTTTTGGAAAATTTTCCAACATTTCACGAGATGACTTTTGCTCACCATAGAATCATTCTAAATGCTATAATACAATCGTTTTCATGTTTTATTTTTAACATCAAAAAAATTTGAAGTTTTCATTGAAAAATTGCGACATACTATACAATGACGTTTTTTTTGTAAAATTTTCCAGCATTTCACGAAATGACTTTTGCTCACCATAGAATCATTCTACATGCTATAATACGAGCGTTTTCATGGTTTTTTTCAACATCAAAAAATTTGATGTTTTCACAGAAAAATTTCGACATACTATACTATGGTGTTTTTTTTGAAAATTTTCCAACATTTCACGAAATGACTTTTGCTCGCCATAGAATCATTCTACATGCTACAATCCCACCGATTTCATGTTTTTTTTTCAACTTCAAAAAAATTTGACGTTTTCATCGAAATATTTCGACATACTACACTATGGCGTTGTTTTTTTGGAAAATTTTCCAACATTTTACGAAATGACTTTTGCTCACCATAGAATCATTCTACATGCTATAATACGACCGTTTTCATGTTGTTTTTTCAACTTCAAAAATATTTGACGATTTCATCGAAAAATTTCGACATACTACTATGGCGTTTTTTATGTAAAATTTTCCAACATTTCATGAAATGACTTTTGCTCACCATAGAATCATTCTACATGCTATAATACGACCGTTTTCATGGTTTTTTTCAACTTCAAAAAAATTTAACGTTTTCATCGAAACATTTCGACATACTATACTATGGCTATTTTTTTTTTTTTTTTTAATTTTCCAACATTTCACGAATAGACTTTTGCTAACCATAGAATCATTCAACATGCTATAATACCACCGTTTTCATATTTTTTTTCAACATTAAAAATATTTGACATTTTCATCAAAAAATTTTGACATACTATACTATGGCGTTTTTTTGTAAAATTTTCCAACATTTCACGAAATTACTTTTGCTTACCATAGAATCATTCTAAATGCTATAATACAATCGTTTTCATGTTTTATTTTTAACATCAAAAATATTTGAAGTTTTCATCGAAACATTTCGACATACTATACTATGGCGTTTTTTTGTGAAATTTTCCAACATTTCACGAAATGCCTTTTGCTCACCATAGAATCATTCTACATGCTACAATCCCACCGTTTTCATTTTTTTTTTTCCACATTAAAAATATTTGACATTTTCATGAAAAAATTTCGACATACTATACTATGGTGTTTTTTTGTAAAATTTTCCAACATTTCACGAAATGAATTTTGCTCACCATAGATTCATTCTACATGCTATAATATGACTGTTTTCATGGTTTCTTTCAACATCAAAAAATTTGACGTTTTCATCGAAAAATTTCGACATACTATACCATGGCGTTTTTTTTTGTAAAATTTTTCAACATTTCACAAAACGACATTACAAACCATAGAATCATTCTACATGCTACAATCCCACCATTTTAATAGTTTCTTTCAACATCAAAAAAATTTGACGTTTTCATCGAAAAATTTCGACATACTATACTATACCTTTTTTTTTTGTGAGATTTTCCAACATTTCATGAAATGACTTTTGCTCACCATAGAATTATTCTACATGCTACAATCCGAACGTTTTCATGGTTTCTATCAACATCAAAAAAATTTGACGTTTTCATCGAAAAATTTCGACATACTATACTATGGCGGTTTTTTTGTAAAATTTTCCAGCATGTCACGAAATGACTTTTGCTCACCATAGAATCATTCTACATGCTATACTACGACCGTTTTCATGGTTTTTTCAACTTCAAAAATATTTGACGATTTCATCGAAAAATTTCGACATACTACTATGGCGTTTTTTATGTAAAATTTTCCAACATTTCATGAAATGACTTTTGCTCACCATAGAATCATTGTACATGCTATAATACGACCGTTTTCATGGTTTTTTTCAACTTCAAAAAAATTTAACGTTTTCATCGAAACATTTCGACATACTATACTATGGCTATTTTTTTTTTTTTTTTTAATTTTCCAACATTTCACGAATAGACTTTTGCTAACCATAGAATCATTCAACATGCTATAATACCACCGTTTTCATATTTTTTTTTTCAACATTAAAAATATTTGACGTTTTCATCGAAATATTTCGACATACTATACTATGGCGTTGTTTTTTTGGAAAATTTTCCAACATTTTACGAAATGACTTTTGCTCACCATAGAATCATTCTACATGCTATAATACGACCGTTTTCATGTTTTTTTTCAACAAAAAAAAATTTGACGTTTTCATCGAAAAACTTCGACATACTATACTATGGCGTTTTTTTTTTTGTAAAATTTTCCAACATTTCACAAAACGACATTACAAACCATAGAATCATTCTACATGCTACAATCCGAACGTTTTCATGGTTTCTTTCAACATCAAAAAAATTTGACGTTTTCATCAAAAAATTTCGACATACTACATACTATGGCGTTGTTTTTTTGGAAAATTTTCCAACATTTTACGAAATGACTTTTGCTCACCATAGAATCATTCTACATGCTATAATACCACCTTTTTCATGGTTTTTTCAACTTCAAAAATATTTGACGATTTCATCTAAAAATTTCGACATGCTATACTATGGCTTTTTTTTGTAAAATTTTCGAACATTTCACGAAATGACTTTTGCTCACCATAGAATCAGTCTACATGCTACAATCCCACCGTTTTCATTGTTTTTTTTTCAACATTAAAAATATTTGACATTTTCATCAAAAAATTTCGACATACTATACTATGGCGTTTTTTTGTAAAATTTTCCAACATTTCATGAAATGACTTTTGCTCACCATAGATTCATTCTACATGCTATAATACGACTGTTTTTATGGTTTTTTTCAACATCAAAAAAATTTAACGTTTTCATCGAAACATTTCGACATACTATACCATGGCGTTTTTTTTTTGTAAAATTTTCCACCTTTTAACGAAATGACTTTTGCTTGTTTCGGCGTATTTTTTTTTTGGAAAATTTTCCAACATGTTACGAAATGACTTTTGTTCACCATAGAATCATTCTACATGCTACAATCCCACCATTTTAATAGTTTCTTTCAACATCAAAAAAATTTGACGTTTTCATCGAAAAATTTCGACATACTATACTATACCTTTTTTTTTTGTGAGATTTTCCAACATTTCATGAAATGACTTTTGCTCACCATAGAATCATTCTACATGCTATAATACGACCGTTTTCATGGTTTCATTCAACATCAAAAAAATTTGACGTTTTCATCGAAAAATTTCGACATACTATACTATAGCGTTTTTTTTTGTGAGATTTTCCAACATTTCATGAAATGACTTTTGCTCACCATAGAATTATTCTACATGCTACAATCCGAACGTTTTCATGGTTTCTTTCAACATCAAAAAAATTTGACGTTTTCATCAAAAAATTTCGACATACTATACTATGGCGTTTTTTTTGTAAAATTTTCCAACATTTCACCAAATGACTTTTGCTAACCATAGAATCATTCTGCACGCTATAAGACGACCGTTTTTCTGTTTTTTTTCAACATCAAAAAAATTTGACGTTTGCATCGAAAAATTTCGACATACTATACTATGGCGTTTTTTTTGTAAAATTTTCCAACATTTCACAAAATGACATTACAAACCATAGAATCATTCTACATGCTACAATCCGAACGTTTTCATGGTTTCTTTCAACATCAAAAAAATTTGACGTTTTCATCAAAAAATTTCGACATACTATACTATGGCGTTTTTTTTTGTAAAATTTTCCAACATTTCATGAAATGACTTTTGTTCACCATAGAATCATTCTACACGCTATGACTGTTTTCATGGTTTTTTTCAACAAAAAAATAAATTTGACGTTTTGATCGAAAAATTTAAACATACTATACTATGGCGTTTTTTTTTGTAAAATTGTAAAATTTTCCAACATTTCACGAAATAACTTTTGTTCACCATAGAATCATTCTACATGCTATAATATGACCGTTTTAATGTTTTTTTTTCAACAAAAAAGAAATTTGACGTTTTCATCGAAAAATTTCGACATACTATACTATGGCTTTTTTTTTTTTTTTTTTTAATTTTCCAACATTTCACGAATAGACTTTTGCTAACCATAGAATCATTCAACATGCTATAATACCACCGTTTTCATATTTTTTTTTCAACATTAAAAATATTTGACGTTTTCATCGAAATATTTCGACATACTATACTATGGCGTTGTTTTTTTGGAAAATTTTCCAACATTTTACGAAATGACTTTTGCTCACCATAGAATCATTCTACATGCTATAATACGACCGTTTTCATGTTTTTTTTCAACAAAAAAAAATTTGACGTTTTCATCGAAAAACTTCGACATACTATACTATGGCGTTTTTTTTTTTGTAAAATTTTCCAACATTTCACAAAACGACATTACAAACCATAGAATCATTCTACATGCTACAATCCGAACGTTTTCATGGTTTCTTTCAACATCAAAAAAATTTGACGTTTTCATCAAAAAATTTCGACATACTACATACTATGGCGTTGTTTTTTTGGAAAATTTTCCAACATTTCACGAAATGACTTTTGCTCACCATAGAATCATTCTACATGCTATAATACCACCATTTTCATGGTTTTTTTCAACATTAAAAAATATTTGACGATTTCATCTAAAAATTTCGACATGCTATACTATGGCTTTTTTTTGTAAAATTTTCGAACATTTCACGAAATGACTTTTGCTCACCATAGAATCAGTCTACATGCTACAATCCCACCGTTTTCATTGTTTTTTTTTCAACATTAAAAATATTTGACATTTTCATTAAAAAATTTCGACATACTATACTATGGCGTTTTTTTGTAAAATTTTCCAACATTTCATGAAATGACTTTTGCTCACCATAGATTCATTCTACATGCTATAATATGACTGTTTTTATGGTTTCTTTCAACATCAAAAAAATTTGACGTTTTCATCGAAAAATTTCGACATACTATACCATGGCGTTTTTTTTTTTGTAAAATTTTCCACCTTTTAACGAAATGACTTTTGCTTGTTTCGGCGTATTTTTTTTTTGGAAAATTTTCCAACATGTTACGAAATGACTTTTGTTCACAATAGAATCATTCTACATGCTACAATCCCACCATTTTAATAGTTTCTTTCAACATCAAAAAAATTTGACGTTTTCATCGAAAAATTTCGACATACTATACTATACCTTTTTTTTTTGTGAGATTTTCCAACATTTCATGAAATGACTTTTGCTCACCATAGAATCATTCTACATGCTATAATACGACCGTTTTCATGGTTTCATTCAACATCAAAAAAATTTGACGTTTTCATCGAAAAATTTCGACATACTATACTATAGCGTTTTTTTTTGTGAGATTTTCCAACATTTCATGAAATGACTTTTGCTCACCATAGAATTATTCTACATGCTACAATCCGAACGTTTTCATGGTTTCTTTCAACATCAAAAAAATTTGACGTTTTCATCAAAAAATTTCGACATACTATACTATGGCGTTTTTTTTGTAAAATTTTCCAACATTTCACCAAATGACTTTTGCTAACCATAGAATCATTCTGCACGCTATAAGACGACCGTTTTTCTGTTTTTTTTCAACATCAAAAAAATTTGACGTTTGCATCGAAAAATTTCGACATACTATACTATGGCGTTTTTTTTGTAAAATTTTCCAGCATGTCACGAAATGACTTTTGCTCACCATAGAATCATTCTAGATGCTATAATACAACCGTTTTCATGGTTTTTTTTTCAACAAAAAAAAATTTGACGTTTTCATCGAAAAATTTCGACATGCTATACTATGGCGTTTTTTTTTTTGTAAAATTTTCCAACATTTCACAAAATGACATTACAAACCATAGAATCATTCTACATGCTACAATCCGAACGTTTTCATGGTTTCTTTCAACATCAAAAAAATTTGACGTTTTCATCAAAAAATTTCAACATACTATACTATGGCGTTTTTTTTTGTAAAATTTTCCAATATTTCATGAAATGACTTTTGTTCACCATAGAATCATTCTACACGCTATGACTGTTTTCATGGTTTTTTTCAACAAAAAAATAAATTTGACGTTTTGATCGAAAAATTTAAACATACTATACTATGGCGTTTTTTTTTGTAAAATTGTAAAATTTTCCAACATTTCACGAAATAACTTTTGTTCACCATAGAATCATTCTACATGCTATAATATGACCGTTTTAATGTTTTTTTTTTCAACAAAAAAGAAATTTGACGTTTTCATCGAAAAATTTCGACATACTATACTATGGCGTTTTTTTGTGAAATTTTCCAACATTTCACGAAATGACTTTTGCTCACCATAGATTCATTCTATATGCTATAATATGACCGTTTTCATGGTTTCTTTCAACATCAAAAAATTTGACGTTTTCATCGAAAAATTTCGACATACTATACCATGGCGTTTTTTTTTTTTTTGTAAAATTTTCCACCTTTTCACGAAATGACTTTTGGTTGTTTCGGCGTATTTTTTTTTTGGAAAATTTTCCAACATGTTACGAAATGACTTTTGTTCACCATAGAATCATTCTACATGCTACAATCCCACCATTTTAATAGTTTCTTTCAACATCAAAAAAATTTGACGTTTTCATCGAAAAATTTCGACATACTATACTATAGCTTTTTTTTTTGTGAGATTTTCCAACATTTCATGAAATGACTTTTGCTCACCATAGATTTATTCTACATGCTATAATCCCACCATTTTAATAGTTTCTTTCAACATCAAAAAAATTTGACGTTTTCATCGAAAAATTTCGACATACGATACTATAGCGTTTTTTTTTTGTAAGATTTTCCAACATTTCATGAAATGACTTTTGCTCACCATAGAATTATTCTACATGCTATAATATGACCGTTTTCATGGTTTCTTTCAACATCAAAAAAATTTGACGTTTTCATAAAAAAATTTCGACATGGCGTTTTTTTTTTTTTGGAAAATTTTCCAACATTTCACGAAATGACTTTTGGTCACCATAGAATCATTCTACACGCTATAATACAACCATTTCCATGTTTTTTTTTTCAACAAAAAAAAAAATTTGACATTTTCATCGAAAAATTTCGACATACTATACTATGGCGTTTTTTTTTTTGGAAAATTTTCCAACATTTCACAAAACGACTTTTGCTAACCATAGAATCATTCTGCACGCTATAATACGACCGTTTTTCTGGTTTTTTTCAACATCAAAAAAATTTGACGTTTGCATAAAAAAATTTCGACATACTATACTATGGCGTTTTTTTTTTTTGGAAAATTTTCCAGCATTTCACGAAATGACTTTTGGTCACCACAGAATCATTCTACATGCTATAATACGACCGTTTTCATGTTTTTTTTTTCAACAAAAAAAAAATTTGACGTTTTCATCGAAAAATTTCGACATACTATACTATGGCGTTTTTTTTTTTGTAAAATTTTCCAACATTTCACAAAATGACATTACAAACCATAGAATCATTCTACATGCTACAATCCGAACGTTTTCATGGTTTCTTTCAACATCAAAAAAATTTGACGTTTTCATCAAAAAATTTCGACATACTATACTATGGCGTTTTTTTTTGTAAAATTTTCCAGCATTTCATGAAATGACTTTTGTTCACCATAGAATCATTCTACACGCTATGACTGTTTTCATGGTTTCTTTCAACATCAAAAAAATTTGACGTTTTCATCAAAAAATTTCGACATACTATACTATGGCGTTTTTTTTGTAAAATTTTCCAACATTTCATGAAATGACTTTTGTTCACCATAGAATCATTCTACCCGCTATAATATGACTTTTTTCATGGTTTTTTTCAACAAAAAAAAAAATTGACGTTTTGATCGAAAAATTTAAACATACTATACTATGGCGGTTTTTTGTAAAATTGTAAAATTTTCCAACATTTCACGAAATAACTTTTGTTCACCATAGAATCATTCTACACGCTATAATATGACCGTTTTCATGTTTTTTTTCCAACAAAAAAGAAATTTGACGTTTTCATCGAAAAATTTCGACATACTATACTATGCTGTTTTTTTTGTAAAATTTTCCAACATTTCATGAAATGACTTTTGCTCACCATAGAATCATTCTACATGCTACAATCCCACCGTTTTCATGTTTTTTTTTCAACATTAAAAATATTTGACATTTTCATGAAAAAATTTCGACATACTATACTATGGTGTTTTTTTTTTTTGCAAAATTTTCCAACATTTCACGAAATAACTTTTGTTCACCATAGAATCATTCTACACACTATAATATGACCGTTTTCATGTTTTTTTTCAACAAAAAAGAAATCTGACGTTTTCATCGAAAAATTTCGACATACTATACTATGGCGTTTTTTTTGTAAAATTTTCCAACATTTCACAAAATGACTTTTGCTCACCATAGAATCATTCTACATGCTATAATACGACCGTTTTCATGTTTTTTTTCAACATCAAAAAAATTTTACGTTTTCATAGAAAAATTTCAACATGCTATACTATGGCGTTTTTTTTTTTGGAAAATTTTCCAACATCTTACGAAATGACTTGCTCACCATAGAATCATTCTACATGCTATAATACGACCGTTTTCATGTTTTTTTTAACACCCAAAAAATTTGATGTTTTCATCGAAAAATTTCGACATACTATACTATGGCGTTTTTTTTGTAAAATTTTCCAACATTTCACGAAACGACATTACAAACCATAGAATCATTCTACATGCTACAATCCGACCGTTTTCATGGTTTCTTTCAACTTCAAAAAAATTTGACGTTTTCATCGAAAAATTTCGACATACTATACCAGGGGCGTCAAACTCAATTCCATACCGGGCCACATCAGCATTATAGCTGCCCTCAAAGGGCCGGTTGTAATTATAAGACTACCGGTATATAAATATATCTACTCTTGATCATTTTACAAAATTGCCTCTGCATTTGATTATTATTAGTTTTAGTAATAATTTATTTAGTAACTAGCTCTGAAGACAAAAAGTGAGTAAAACAATTCCCTAAATATGTTTAGAACTACAAACGAACTTTCTTCTGTCAGTTCTGTTTTTTTTTTTTTTTTTTAATACCACAATTCAACCCTCTTCCTTTATCCAGGCTTGGGACCTGTGCATGCGTGATTCATTCAGTCTGGATGCAGAGGGGTGAACAGAGACTGCAGCTAGGAGGGTCTGCTGACGAGGACTGTGCTGCTTGTGACTGCTTTGGGACCGGGGAGGGTCCACGGCAGCACCCGCTGCTTGTTGAGAAGAGGAAGAACGATACCTACTTTCATGAGAGTCTCCAAAAGTCTCCAGTTACACCAGCAAAACTCATTAGATTTGTCGGTAATTTCTTATTTGAAAGAGGGGTCGAGGGGTCTGAAAACTGGCTAAATATAGCGACTAAGTCGCTAAATTGGCAACACTGCGCTGCTGCTGGAAACCGCTGAGACTGAGACGCTACAGTGCGCATGTCAAAAAATCGAGATGCATTGTGGGACATGCAGTTTAAGGACACTACTTCTGTGAAGCAGCATAGAATTGAATGATATGCATTCCATATTCTTCTCAAGCCCTCGCGGGCCACATGAGTTGAGGTGGCGGGCCAGATTTGACACGTGTATACTATAGTATGACAATTTTTTCATAAAATTTTTCAACATTCGATAAAATGACTTTCTTTCTACATAAAATCCTTTTATATACTATAATATGATTGTTTTCAAGATCGTTTCCAATATAAAAATATTTGACCTTTTCATTGTAAAATTTTCGATCTACTATAGTATGACATTTTTTTTCATGAAATTTATCAACATTCGATAATATGTCTTTTTTCTGCCATAAAATCCTTTAACCTACGATAATGATTGTTTTCATGATTTTTTTTCTACATACAAAAATTTTTTTGCCATACTGTAGTATGACATTTTTTTCATAAAATTTTTCAACATTCGATAAAAAGACTTTTTTCCTACATGAAACTCTTTTACATACTATAATATGATTGTTTTCAATATAAAAAATCTGACGCTTTCATCGTAAAATTTTCGACCTACTATAGAATGACATTTTTTTCATGAAATTTTTCAACAATTGAAAAATTGACTTTCTTCCTACATAAAATCCTTTAATATACTATAATATGATTGCTTTCATGATTGTTTTCTATATAAAATTTTTTGCGTTTTTATTGTAAAATTTTTGAACATTTGATAATATGCCTTTTTTCTACCATAAAATCCTGTAACGTACTATAATAAGGTTGTTTTCATGATTGTTTTCAATATAAAAAAATTTGACGCTTTCATCGTAAAATTTTCGACATACTATATAGTATAGTAGTACGACTACTGTACTACTGTAGTATGACATTTTTTTCACAAAATTTTTCAACATTCGATAAAATGACTTTCTTCCTCCATAAAATCCTTTTATATACTATAATATGATTATTTTCATGATTGTTTTCAATATAAAAAAATTTGACGTTTTCATCATAAAGTTGTTGACATACTATAGTATGACATTTTTCTCATAAAATTTTTCAACATTTGATAAAATGACTTTCTTCCACCATAAGATCCTTTTACATATTATAATATGATTGTTTTCATGATTTTTTCAACATACAAAAATATGACCTCATTATCGTGAAATTTTCGACATACCATAGTATGACATTTTTTTCATAAAATTTTTCAACATTCGATAAAATGACTTTCTTACACCATAAAATCCATTTACATACTGTAATATCATTATTTTCATGATTATTTTCAACATACAAAAATGACCTCAACATCGTGAAATTTTCGACATACTATAGTATGAAATTTTTTTCATAAAATTTTTCAACATTTAATAATATGACTTTTTTCCACCATAAAATCCTTTTACATACTATATTATGATTTTTTTTTCATGATTTTTTTCAACATGCAAAAATTTGACCGTTTTCACAGGAAAATTTTAAACATAGTTTAGTATGACATTTTTTTCATAAAATTTTTCAACATTTGAAAATATGACTATTTTCCTACATAAAATCATTTTACATACTATATGATTGTTTTCATGATTTTTTTCAACATACAACAATATGACCATTTATATCGTGAAATTTCCGACATATTTAGGGTATGACATTTTTTTCATAAAATTTTTCAAGATTCGATAAAATGACTTTTTTCCGCCATAAAATCCTTTTATATAATATAATATGATTGTTTCCATGATTTTTTTCAACATACAAAAATATGACCTTTACATAGTGAAATTTTTGACATACTATAGTGACATTTTTTTCATAAATTTTTTCAATATTCAATATGACTTTTTTCCTACATAAAATCCTTTTACATAGTATGACATTTTTTTCATAAAATTTTTCAACATTTGATAATATGCCTTTTTTCTACCATAAAATCCTTTAACGTACTATAATATGGTTGTTTTCATGATTGTTTTCAATATAAAAAAATTTGACGTTTTCATCGTAAAATTTTCGACATACTATAGTATGACATTTTTTCATAATATTTTTCAACATTCGATAACATTACTTTTTTCCTACATTAAATCCTTTTAAATACTATAATATATATGTCTTCAACTTCAACATGCTATATTGTGACTTTTTAATGACTATTTTCATTTTATACTATGACTTTTTCAGAATTCTTTCAGCATACTATACTGTAGCATTTTATGATTTGTTTTGACATACCATACTATTAGTTTTTAATGACTTTTTTCGACATAATACTCTGACTCTTGTGACTTCTTTCGACGTACTGTATTATAACTTTGTTCAACATACTAGACTTTTTAAAGATTTTTTTGACATTGCTACAGTATGACTTTGACTTTTGACTCTACTCTGATCTTTTTGAGACTTTTTTGACATATTATATATATATATATATTTTTGACAAATAATATGATGACTCTTTTACTAGTTTTATCACATACTGCACTAGGACTTTTATGCCATTTTTGTCAACAAAGTGTGAAAACCTTATGAGGCGTGGGAGCCAGTACACCAGTACTACTAAGGTGGAGTGTTGTATAGTAAATGGAAATAAAAAAGCAAGGATGGGGAGCGTAAAGCAAAGGGACCAGAGTTAGCCCTTAACCCCGCTCTAATAGGACTGGGAACACCACGCCAAGGTGTTCCAAATAGCCTAAACAACAACCCAAATACATCTACTGGCATCTTCAACAAAAAGACAAAGACAAGCCGTTAGCCCAGCAGCCAAAAGAGATGGGGGTAGTCAAAATACTATACTCTGACTTTTTTATGACAAATTTTCTTCATAGGGCTTTATAATCTATACAGACTATGACACTGTTTAGCCACAGACCTTTGTTTAAGGGGAAAAAAAAAAACTAAAAAACTTGAGTATGTGGAAACAAGAGTAGATCCAAACCTAGTATATGACTGGGCTGTGTATAGTGTACAACAGATTTGGAATGAGTCACAGTCAATGAGTGGAACCACTATAAAGCCAGAAACATGGTCCATGCAAGTTTGCAAACATAAATGACAAGGCCTTACCCAGATGTCACAATCGCACGACCCCAGTGAACAGTCTGAATGGGCCTTTTATGCACCAGTAAAGGGAACAAACATCAAGCCTCAAGGGGGTGATATCAAACTAAACCATGACCATAGTGATAAACAAACATGGCGTCTGTGGAGGAAGGTCTACTACTGTACTTACTGCACAGAAGGAAGAACAAAAGAAAACATAAATGATGGATGTGTGTCTGAATGCAGAAGTGACGTGTAATAAATATACCAATGCCATAAACATGTTCAGCTAGAGCTTTGTCAAAGTGGTCAGCCATTTTTTGAGTGGAGGTGAACCGAAACAGAAGGAGTCAGCTTTCTCTAGTTTCTTCATGCTATTGTGGCTCTAGCAGCAACTCTCGGACTGCAGGATGGACATGCAAACAATATTGTACAATACAGACCAAAAGTTTGGACACACCTTCTCATTCAATGAGTTTCCTTTCTTTTCATCACTATTGACATTGTAGATTCACACTGAAGGCATCAAAACTATGAATTAACACATGGAAATATGTACTTAAAAAAGTGTGAAACAACTGAAAATTCGCTTTATATTCTAGTTTCTTCAAAGTAGCCCCCTTTTGCTCTGATTACTGCTTCACACGCTCTGCATTCTCTTGATGAGCTTCAAGAGGTAGTCACCTGAAATGGTCTTCACTTCACAGGTGTGCCCTGTCAGGTTTAATAAGTGGGATTTCTTGCCTTATAAATGGGGTTGGGACCATCAGTTGTGTTGTGCAGAAGTCAGGTCGATACACAGCTGATAGTCCTACTGAATAGACTGTTAGAATTTGTATTATGGCAAGAAAAAAGCAGCTAAGTAAAGAAAAACGAGTGGCCATCATTACTTTAAGAAATGAAGGTCAGTCAGTCCGAAAAATTGGGAAAACTTTGAAAGTGTCCCCAAGTGCAGTCGCAAAAACTGACTCACATGAGGACTGCCCCAGGAAAGGAAGACCAAGAGTCACCTCTGCTACGGAGGATAAGTTCATCCGAGTCACCGGCCTCAGAAATGGCAGGTTAACAGCAGCTCAGACTAGAGACCAGGTCAATGCCACACAGAGTTCTAGCAGCAGACACATCTCTAGAACAACTGTTAAGAGGAGACTGTGTGAATCAGGCCTTCATGGTAGAAGAGCTGCTAGGAAACCACTGCTAAGGACATGCAACAAGCAGAAGAGACTTGTTTGGGCTTAAGAACACAAGGAATGGACATTAGACCAGTGGAAATCTGGGCGTTGGTCTGATGAGTCCAAATCTGAGATCTTTGGTTCCAACCATCGTGTCTTTGTGCGACGCAGAAAAGGTGAACGGATGGACTCTACATGCCTGGTTCCCACCGTGAAGCATGGAGGAGGAGGTGTGATGGTGTGGGGGGGCTTTGCTGGTGACACTGTTGGGGATTTATTCAAAACTGAAGGCATACTGAACCAGCATGGCTACCACAGCATCTTGCAGCGGCAGGCTATTCCATCCGGTTTGCGTTTAGTTGGACCATCATTTATTTTTCAACAGGACAATGACTCCAAACACACCTCCAGGCTGTGTAAGGGCTATTTGACCAAGAAGGACAGTGATGGGGTGCTGCGCCAGATGACCTGGCCTCCACAGTCACCGGACCTGAACCCAGATGGTTTGGGGTGAGCTGGACCGCAGAGTGAAGGCAAAAAGGCCAACAAGTGCTAAGCATCTCTGGGAACTCCTTCAAGACTGTTGAAGACCATTTCAGGTGACGACCTCTTGAAGCTCATCAAGAGAATGCAGAGTGTGCAAAGCAGTAATCAGAGCAAAAGGAGGCTACTTTGAAGAAACTACAATATAAGACATATTTTCAGTTGTTTCACACTTTTCTGTTAAGTATATAATTCCACGTGTATTAATTCATAGTTTTGATGCCTTCAGTGTGAATCTACAATTTTCATAGTCATGAAAATAAAGAAAACTCTTTGAATGAGAAGGTGTGTCCAAACTTTTGGTCTGTACTGTATGTACAGTACTCCGTCGACCATAATATTAATAGTGAAATTACACAATGCAGAAAGAGACTGACTTAGATATATTGCAAACATGTATGAGGAATATGGATGAGGGAAGATGTAAATGAAGCAAATATCATATGCTGCCAAAACTCAAGTGACTTAGGCCACATGACCGATATAACGTTAATAACAGAGACCTGGAAAGAGGACAGACTACATTCACATACAAGAGGCAAAACTCGAGGATACCATTCATACAAAGGGAAAAGAGACAAATGGTGAGTCTCCTGTAGTATGAAGATCAGAATCTGAGAGGTGCGTTTGTAGCGTATAGCGCTGCCTGCATGGTCATGTGAATATCATAGATTTAGGTTTATAGCCTGCTGTTAGGAGGGAGACACATTCATGGCAATAAAATAAAACAGTAACTAAGTAAAATACTATACTCTATATACTGTATATAGAATGTATATAGACTGCCTCTATAAACCATGTTAGGATGCATGTGGAGCCCTCTGACTCAGGCAGCCATGTGTGGTCTGGCTGAACAAGTAGTGACCTTCAGCTTTTTTTTTTTTTTTTTTTTTTTTTTTGCTTCAGAAGCCAATTTTTTTCTTTGCACAACAACATAGCTAATCCTGCTCGATTCATTCCCCTGTAATGATGGAGAATTTGCATTTCACTTGTTCAGTAATGAAGTTATTGATGGACCTCAGTGAATTTGGTAAATGTGGAAATACTGCTTTGCTTAATCAAGATGTCAGTTGCAAGATTCAAAGTGTATCTCTCTTAATAGCTGAGGACATTTCTCCTTTTGTGTATAGGAAGAGAAATCCAGCACCTGGGTCAAATGAGATTTTATGTCTCGGAGGAGTTCATCAAATTTAATTATGATACATATAATTACCAAAAGCAATCTTCTGTGTGGTAGGAATAATCATTTCAGAGAGGCGTTGGCACCTGCAGGGGTAAGGCGTGATTTAGAGACAGTCTAGAGTGACAGGAGGAAGAGAGTGAGGCAGAAAGGGACAAAAATGGGTGATTGTTGTATACTCCACTGGGAAAAAAACGACAGCAGTCAGCCTGCTTCAGTCTCCTCGTTCTTACTGTAAGAGCTTAGAAAATATAAACCCCATTTAACCCCGAGACCCACAATAGACACATTTTTGTCTTTGTTAGTGGGGTACAGTGGGTCTTTAGGGGGAGATAGCAGGTCAACAGTAGATGTCACGTAGAAATGGTGTAAATCATCTGAAAGCTGGGAACCTGAAGATTAATTTGAGGTGCAATTCAGCACGGTGTGTCAAGTTGTTCTAGTCATAAATCAGAAATAAACACAAATTAATTAATTCATTAAAATGGACTGCAATGTGATGGCCATCATCATGGTCTATTACGACTCAGAAATTGTTGCTGCAATTTTGTGGCAGATTTGGTGCTAAATTTAAGCATTTTTATAATCTATCAAGAATTGATCAGAATGATCAATAATCCTTCCAAAATACCATAATACATTAAGACACCAGGACATTGAGGAACACCACGGGAAAAAGCCATGCTGTGATTTGGTATCAAAAACTTTTGACATTTGGAGATTTCTACACAAATTGCATTTTTCTGTGATTGGATGTCGAGCACTTCTGTTCTGGAAACTGCTCAAAAGCCCCATTTTGTCAACCTAGCAAGGAAAGCCATCAATTTTCTGAATGCTCTAGGTCTCTAGTTTGTGGCTGTAAAGCGTCATGAGGCTGTGATTACCCTCGAGGTCACCATGGGTCATTTTATACAGTGGGGTCAAAAAATGGTGTTACTACAATAAATTGGCTACTATGGGGAATAAAAACACATATGAGATCCACAAGAGTCTGAGCTTTACAGTGATAGCCAATTTATGTAATTCCTCTGTTTAGGGACCCCAATACGCAGATATACTCAAACATTTCAAATCATTTTTAGAATAGGCAACAATAACACATTTATATTGCATGAAAAATACTGCATGTTTATTGCCCCAAACTGCATGTGATTATCATAAAGTGGGCATGTCTGTAAAGGGAAGACTCGTGGGTACCCATAGAACCCATTTTCATTCACATATCTAGAGGTCAGAGGACAAGGTACCTCTTTGAATATGGCCATGCCAGTTTGTCCTTTCTGAAATTAAACCCAAATTTGGAGGGCTATCCTTCCTGATATGTGAGCATGACGTGGTTGGTACCAATGGATTCCTTAGGTTTTCTAGTTACATATAATATTTGCTTCACTCTAGCTTTAAAACTAAGCCTGCAAGAGCCTCTGAAAGACACTAAAGTCAGTTTGAGTTGCCCCTGGTCCCGTGGGTCTCAGGGTTAACCCATGTTAGTGTCATTCTGATTAGTTTCCGAACAGGATTACAAAGAACATTTGACAAGTACTTGATTTTGTTTGATTGTGAAAACATGGCCATCTTTCATCACACTTGCGCTTGGGAGCACATAAACAAAAGCTTTGTCAAATCCAGATGTTTGTAAATGAGTTGCATTTATCACAACAATATGTGAAGAAAGATAGTCTGCAGTTGTACAGCAGGTATGGAATGAACAATGGGGGCTCGAGGACGAGGTGAGTTATGATGGCTCGAGGATCACAGCTGTAATTGGTTCTTTCAGAAGGTGAGAGGGGGAAGGGGTTATGAGGGGGGACATTACCCCCTACACACACACACACACACACACACACACACACACACACACACACACACACACACATACACACAGTCTCACAAGCTCCCCACCCATCCCAGAAACCCCCCGCAGAGTCTAATCCCACACAGAGCCCCTCTCAGCTCCGCCCGCCTTCGATTGCTGCAAAAAAATCAATGAAATATTTTCCCACCAAAATGAAGACGAACAATGGAGGAGATCCGCACGTCAAGGTCTTCCTAATTAGAAAGTTCACACAAAAGGGCTCCTTTGCTTCATGGCTTGCAGAACAGAAGGAGAGAGACTGAGGAGAAAGGAAGGAGAGTGAGTGATGAAGGTCACACACTTCCCACTCGTTGCTCCCATCTCTCTAATATCAACTTCATAACTCATAACCTTGGCTGCCAAAGCACATCTGATCGGCAGACATTCCTCCCCGTTTCTAACCATAGCTGTGTGCACACGGTGTGCCATGCCAGAAGTTACAAGCTTTTCCTCTCATTGTCTCCTTCCCTGATGTGTAAAGAGACATGTCGCTGTGTTTTCTCACATCTAACCCCTTAAAAATGGAAGTGGAAACTTGCTGTATTATTGAAAGGCCTTCTGACGTCGTTGCTCTGGGTAAGTGCAGGCGGTAAACTGTGTTGTTCCTGTGTAGAGATTCTACAACGCCCTTAACTTAACTGCCCTCACAGGGTGATGCAAGACAGCAGATGATAACAGACAATGCTGACCTCTCTCTAATGAGGAGGATAAAGATATGTAAATGTCCCACCGAGTTTGCCTTTAGCCCTTTGCGTCAAGGAGGACAGATACACTTTACCACTACCTCTGCTATGCAGCACATACCTGTATTATCAGGACTGCAGATGATTCATTAAAAACTTCCTCAGCTACACGATACATAATCGGTTCATCATAAAAATACAGTTTTTTCTCTGCACTTACTGCAACTTCTCAAAGTACGTTCTTCTGGCTGAGCACTACATGGTAGTGATGCATGTGAAGCAGAATTATGTAGAGCAGTGAAACATTGGTTAATGGCAGTCATTACTGCTCTTAACCAGCACCTGCCATCTTTAACAGATGCTCATAGCATTGAGAGGTACGTTCCATAGATGCACTTCAGCTGGTGTAATGGTATTCGTACTTTGTGAGGAGGCATACACTGCACAGTCATACTTTATGTGTTGCTCTTAACTGGCTGCTGCAGAGCTCCATAGGGAATATACAACATCCTGCTTTATGACTAGCCAGTATGGGCATATTGACTAAAAAAATGTATAAAACTTACAGGATATTTCCAGTCACCAGTTCTGCCTGGCTAAAATACCCAATAAAAACAGTCCTGTGTCAGCTAAACACAACCAAAAGTGCCTCATACCAGTACTAGTGGTATTGTGGCTTAGGGCTGTGTATTGGTGAGCATCTGGCGATATAACACGTATTATGAAACAGGGGAACAATTCAATGTATTGTGATAAATTGTGATACTGTAAGCAAGGAGATATATTCCTATATTTTTTATTTAATTTCAGGAAAACTGTCTTAGTATAAAGAACACACCGTAAATACATCATTTTACAATAGGCAAAAATAACACATTTATACTACATGCAAAAAAAATGGATGCTTTTTGCCCCAAACTGCATGTGATTATCTTGAAGTGGGCGTGCCTGTAAACGGGAGACTCATGGGTACCCATAGTACACATTTTGATCCACATATCTTGAGATTAGAGGTCAAAGGACACCTTTTGAAAATCGCCATGGCGGTTTTATTTAGCATAACTTTGGAGTGTTATTTAGCGCACTGCTCGATGAGCTAGGACAACTATCCCAATGGTTGGTACCAATAGATTCCTTACATTAGTTTGATATGACACCAGTATCACTCTAGCTTTAAAACTGAACCTGCTACAATCTCTGCAAGATCGAATAGTGGCCGGGCCTGATGGCAGACCGTCAGGTTTTTGAGATGTTAATTAAAAATTGAAACAGTGCTGGAGAATTGACACACTATCGCACAATATAATATGTATCAATGTATCTTTTTCAACAAATAAAGGCAAGAAATAACTGTGGGGAAGTTTTTGCAGTGGGTCATCAGTGCACACAACACAACTCAAAGCCCAAATTCACGTGGAAACAGTGTAAAAACGACATAGAGCACAATAGCGCCGGTCACAATGTGGGAACACGGATATGCCAGGAAGGCTTGCTCGCACGCCTTTACCCAGGACCCTACTGTATGTTGCCAGGTGGACGTATAGTGAAACTACAGTTACATAATCAGGACTGATTCAAATGCTCAGCTGACAAAAATCACAAAAGAAAAAATGAATTCTCACTTACCTCTGTGGTATCCAGGCATGCGGAGATATTTTATTTTCCAGGCTTTACGATATCCATCTCTGAGACTTCTTCTGTTGGAGCAAAGATAAATGGAGGTGATGAAAGTACTGAAAATGCACAAAAATAACAACACTTAAAAGCAACATGTCTTCCCAGAGTAAATATCTCATATTCATATTTTTTACAAGAGGAATTATCCCATGACAGAGCGATAACGGCTCAGACAGGCATTTATCTCACTCTGCATAACCACATTGTTCACCAAAAGCTCTCTGAGAAGAAAGCGATGACAGGTGCATGTCGAAAATCCCTGTCATTTCACCCACTTCACCTCACCACGCCACCAGAATCTGTAATTATTGTGAAGTGCACATGGAAAAAACTATTCATATCTCATGGCTGCAGGACTCTGAGAAGCCGTCTCTGACCTCTCTGGGTCAACAGAGTGCTCTATACATTGCGGTGCTCATGAATGCATGTGTGTGTGTGTTAGAGCTTGTGCTTGTATGTGTGCGTCAGTGAGCTGTAACTCAAGAGGCTGGATGGAGGACAGACTAAGTGGCTCTCAGGGGAGAGTCGATCGGTTGTTAAAGACAGTGGAGAGGGACACAACAGCCTCAGTGCACACTAACAGCCAAAACAGACACACAGTCTTGGTTAGTGTAATTGCTATAGACAGGCAGCCATCTGAAAGTCCTCTCTCAGTTGCTCTCTCTGCGACATGCTCACAGAGGCCTTTCACCTTTCTGCCAAAGAAACAGGATGGATTATAGTGAGAGAAAAGTAGAAATAAATGGGTAAAATCTATTGCCACTGTGTCTGTGCTCTCGTCTCGGACAGTAATTTACCCACCGACTCTTGCACTGGAGATTTTCAGTTGGTAGAGCAGAATATTCTGGTAGATGTACTATGACAATTAACCAGACAGCCTATGAAAATTGTATGTTGTTTCAAATGAATCCATCCGTCTCTTTGTCCATTACTACAGGTTTTTAATTCTCACAACACTGATGTGTATTCTGCGCTCCTGTCATCACGAGTAAAAGCTTTAATGGTCTAGTTAGATGGCTGTGGTACGAGTGTTTGTCACAAGTCATAGCTCAAAAAGCCTGGAGGCACAAGGGAAGGAGGTGTGGTGCCTTCAAAACTTCAACACAAATATAAAATTCTGTCTACCGAGAACAAAATCCCTCCTCCACCCAACACCCATCTTTTCCCCTTGAAACCACGCCATTCCTGCTACACCCACATGTGAGGCATTATACAAAGTGATGAAAGGAGAAGAGGAATGCCAAATGATAACTAAGTCCCTGCGGACACCTCCATCCCATTCCCAACCCTGCCTCCCTTTCGACTGTCCTCTCCACTTACCGTCTTCGCCGCCGCCACCATCCTCACAAGGCTGGGAAATGCAGCTGCTGTCAGCTGCCGAGGGCCTCCAGGCTGATCTCTCACTTTCTGGAATGCGCGACGCCATAATGAGCACTGCCCCCTCCTCCATGGACCATGTTCGTCCTCCATCTTGTTTCCAAGGGCCCCTTTGGCACAAACTGATGAATGGCAAAACAAAGAAGGTAATGAAAATTAGTTGCTTTTTTTTTTTTTTTTTCAAATTCATGAAGTGCAGCTTGGAAGTGAATCCATTTGGTAAATTAATGAGTTTTTATTGAAATAAAGTAGTTCCGAAAAATTTGGCACTCCTCAAATGAACCGATTAAATCATATAAAAGATATTAATTGCTTTGTAAGGAGTGAAATTCTGTTATTATGAATTAATTAGTCTTTTGTTTAAACGCACTACATTTGCAGAGTTTCCACTAAATGAAACTCTCACTAAGTGATGGAATCCTCTGGGAGGTAAGGTCTGTGTATCAGACGTTTCATGCAGCTGTGCATGGCCCGTGTGCTTATGTTGACTCGTGACCTCTGAACTTGAGTCATTATTTACACCTGTCAGTCAGTGGAGGCCTGGCCTCCGGAGGGGATTTGTGACAGCTGAAGGGTGAATGAGACATGCCCAGCACCCTAAATCCAACACTCCGTACTCCCTTGTGGTCGCAATAATCATAACTCAAGGGCTGACCTCTGACACGTCACTTATTACACCGGGGAGATGTGTGGGCCTATGTAAAGGGCACAATGTAGGATAGTATATCCAGCAAAAATGTAGCAGCCATTTTGATGTATTCTCTGGTCTGAAAGTGAGTACATCCATGCTTGAAGTGAACTCAAAGCATTCCTTGCTCACGCTCACAATGGGATTAGCTTGCTTTACATATTGTCTAGTGTAGTGTTTCTCATTTTGACCTGTAGATCTGGTAGCCAGGATTAGGTTAGATTTCCCACATAGCCCACAGGCCAGGAGCACAAGAGGTTTAATATCACACGAAATGGGAACTGAGAGGCATGCAGCCGGGTCCCAGACTCATAAATTATAATGGGCTGCATTGTTCAGCGGGGTAGAGACCTGCCCTCAGATACAGTCAGAAGCTTTAATCTCATGCCTTTGTGGAGCTCTACTGTATATCACCGGGATAATTTGCCAAACACGACACGGTGGGTGTCGACTAACTTGACAGCTTTCTCCGACTCAAACTCAACCTTATCTTTGTTTTGTTCTGCAACATTGGAAACCATTAGCAGTATTTATTTTCTCTTTCTATGTTTGTTTATCTGTGCATGGAACTGTATGTATTCTTTATGCATCGCATTCTGTCATCCTATTAGCATATTTGTTCATTCCACTCTCAACCCACCGCATGGCCCAATCTGTTGTCTATCTATGGGAAATGATTTTTTCTAAAATGAGCCCTCGAAGCAGCCACATAGTGTTGATAATAATGATAGAAATCTAGTTTTCTTTTTGATGCATGAACGCCTTTTAGATTTAATAGCCATATGCTGGAGCTGTTGTTGCGGCTGCTGCTGTTATTGTTGTTGATTGTTTTTAATCTTGCAGAGTGTTGGACATCAAACGGACTATCCAAGGCTACCCCTGACTGGGTGATGTACCAGCAGACTCTTACGGCAGTGTGCGCGCGCGTACATGTGTGTGTGTGCATGAGTGTATGTCCATGCATGTCAGTGTTAACGCACAAATGTGAAAGTATGCTTTAAAAATGCATGTGCATGGGTTTCTTTATTCATGTTTATACACATTCCTTGTGTGTGTGTGTGTGTGTGTGTGTGTGTGTGTGTGTGTGTGTGTGTGTGTGTGTGTGTGTGTGTGTGCTGAACCTCCTATCAGGCATTAGATAAGCTCCAGCCTTGCTGGGTCAGGTCCTCTGAGAAAACAACCTATGGCAACCCAAGACTCAGATAGGAGATTTCTCTCTGAGTCAGGCCAATTACTTCACGTGGCAGACATGAGGTTGGATGTGTGTATATAGCATGTGTATGTGACCTTTATATGAAGCAAGTTTTTTTTTTTTTTTTTAAATAACCATGTGTCCACCCTTCCCCGACCTTGTATGTGGAGGTGAGGGTGGACACACGCCGAGATCGTCTGAAGTTAATCAGTATGCTTGTAAGAAGAACATTCTGTTCTTGCCTTGGGCATGTTCAGAAACTTGCTGTTATAGCCTTCAACAAAATAACTATTTCTCCATATTCAGTCCCTGCTGTGCTCAGGTTGGTCTGCCTGCACGGTCTTGAATGATTTGTCTTCATCAGTTTCCAGTTGCACTAACAGACTTGTCTTTACCTTGATTTAATATTGAGTAGCTACATGTAGATTTTTCTCAGTCTATGTGGACGCTGGACTATTGGCACCTCTTCTTGGGTTTACTGCATTACAACTGATCCTGGTTCCCTTTGACCTCGCTAATCCAACACAACATTTGGGCCAGTATGTCTGTCTTTGTTCTTGTCTTTTCAATATTAGACTTTGGCAGGTGAGTTTGGAGTTTGAAGTGTTTCTGGAGAGGCACTCGGGTATATTTGTTCAATTCTAAATATTGATTATTGAACACTTGTACCCTGCTACACAAGATCTACTTATTTGCACATAATCTTCTGTCTTCAGTAGGGTCATAAGTGGTTCCACATACTGACAAGAAAACAGAGAGCCTCACTCCTTAAATATGTGTCGCTACTTTTTCTATGCCAGTAAGTCATCGATACTTAAAGAATGAGCTACTGTTACAATATCTAATGCAGTGCTTCTCAAACTTGCACTAGAAAAACCCTCAAAGACATTTTTCTTTTTCTTTTTTAGACAGTGTTATTTAAGGTATTTCAAAGTAATTACATCCAGTGCATCAACACTAGGTCTTCTCACCAACACCTGCTCAAAAAAAAAAAAAAAAAAAAGCCAAAAGAAAACAAACAAAACAAAAAGCGAGACAGTGGATGGATTATAAATTATTATAAGTTGTGCTCTCTCCCGGTACTTATTGGGGATTAAAGTCCATATCTTTATCCAGACAGACATAAATATGGGATGTGTTGGTATTTCAGTATTTCTACTGCCTCTCAATGGCTCTCAACATGGCGACAGGCAGCCAGCAGCTCACAGCTAACAGTGTGAACACTGCAACAGTGCAAACAACAGTGAAAATGCTGACAGAGCTATCAGCGTTTATCTGAGGGGGAACTGCAAGATGGCTGCTACACTTCTGCGACAATGTCGGCATTATCAGCTCTAACCGCTGTAGGAGAGCAGTACAGAGTGGCGGCCGTAAACTAGCCAGTGGGGCGCGCTCACATGCACGAGCATGCACTCAAAGCATGCACAACCAGCTCGGCGATGTCAACAAAGTAGATACAAGCTGAGATTACACACATAGGGACAGCGACTTCATTCTCTGCTCAGGTAGACATTACTTCTAATATAGACATTACTGCAAATAGCCTTGTTGCTGCTAGTTTTCATATGATATTTACATAATGTAGACAAGTCACCATACTGCATGTACAGTATATCTCAGACAGGGGATATTTATCAGTAGGATTGTTTAGCTGTGGTTTTGGGGGAGTAATGTAAGTGACAAATCAAGTCAAGTGCTAGCATTACAAATGTTTAAATGTCACATATTATGAGATATTTCTTTACTATTTGCTTTGTGCCAACTTGAATTGGTTTGTTGAGACTTTGGAGCAAGCTGAGGGGAAAAAAAACACAAACTACAGATAATAAAAGAGTACTCCACCAATTTATCACCCGTTTTGAGAGTGGTCGTCCACAAATCAGAAGGTCGGCGGTTTGATCCCTGGCCTCTGCAGTCCACATGGCGATGTGACTTTGGACAAGGTACTGAACCCCAAAATGTGAGCATGTGAATGTTTACAGTGTGTTTCCGGGCATTGAGTGGTCACTGAGATTAGAAAAGCGTTATGTAGATGCAGTTCATTGTGTACCACCTTCACCAGCGTAAATCATATTTGTGAGGGAAAAAAAAAAGTGGCTGACCAGATAGCATAAAAGTAAAAACAGACAGTGGTAGCTCAATCAATTTAATATGAAAAAATAAGCTGTTTTAACAGGTAGTCTGCCATACTATAAATTGCCATAATCCAGGTGTCTGGTGGAAAAATAAACTAGTTAATGAAACTGTCACCTGATAGAAGATGCATCAAACTACCTTGTCAGATCTGGTCTGATTCAATGAAAAAAATGTGATGTGAAATCCCTGAAGTACTGGGCCTTAAAATTAAAGGATAATGTTGTCAATTACTGTAATGCATAATATGGGGGAAATATGAATCAAATCACTTATGGACAGACTTGGGTGTCTGATCAGACTCGAAATGAACGGATATAAAGTTTGCAACTTTGAAATTGGAGAGGAAGTATGAGTTATTTTGTTACTCTGTGGGCTATTTCAATCCAGGACATCATGTTCCACTGGAATGATTTCCCTGGAACCAATCAGTGGTGCTCTGCATAATCATGCAGATGGGCCAGACTGACTGGATTTCGTAGAACAAAATAAGACTCTAACAGCCTCGAAGGAGAGGAGGAAAGGAGGAGAGGTAAGGAGAGAAGAGACCACAGAGGAGGACAAGAGGAGAAAGAGGGGCAAGAAAGAAGGGAGGCAAGTGAAAATAAAAATAGAAAGATGAAGGGGGTCAAGACAAGGAAGGAGGGCAGAACTGAATAGTAAGTAGAGTTAATGTAACAACCTGTCTAAAATTGGTGGATGAAAATATAACAGACCGAGATCTAAAAGCAAAGGAACAGAAGAGCGGCAATACAGAGACAACAAAGAGCGCAGGAGAAGAAAATAAATCTAGGATGCATGCAACAGGAGAGCGCAGAGGAACAAAAGATAACAGCAGAGCAAAGCTAAATAGATCTCTTGCATCTGTAGCCTGGATAGGGAGATGTGTGAGTCTGCACAGCCCTGCCACATAGATAGGACAGCACAAGATGAATGAGATGGGTAAATGTGCTTGTGCTCATCCTATAACCACCATGGACAGTCTGATGATAACAGCAGGTGTGTTATCATCTGTGTGTGTGTGTGCGGGAGTGTGTACAACAGTGTCACGTCTGTCTTTATCCGCGAGTCTGTCTGCAAATGCTGATACACAGTCGAAGTTGTGGGTGTGTCGAAGTTTTGTATGATACTAATCAACAGAATAAATCCAGTATAGTATTTACCAGTCGTGACAGCGTGTGGCTGTTTTCACCTTGTGAGTCTGTGTGGGTGGGCCTACCGACCGGGAGAACATACTGTATATTTTCAGAAGTCTTATTTTGAATTATTATAAGTAACATTTAAATACATAATAAAGACTACAAAGCCGTCTCCCTGTCTAAAAATGTAAAAGACAACATGCATTACGCTACTATCATGTGTGAAGTCTGGTCCAATCTGTTTTATTTTTCAGTAAAACATGAACTTTTTAACTATGAACTTATTAACCTATAAAGTGGCGTGCAGTGAGGTCGGTTAAGTTTGAGGTCATCTGTTCATAATTGGCTCTCACCGGATTACTGGAAGTGGAAACAGTGAGGTCTACAGCAGGAATGGGCAATTATTTTTCCTGGGGGGCCACATGAGAAACCCAGATTGTTGCCGGGGGCCAAACAAATACTGTCAGACGTAACCTCTAAACATCACTATAGGAAACATACTGGGCTCTTATTTTTCATCATTTATTAAACTGAAAATCACTCCAAACAGCATATGATTAAGAAAATTACATTGGAGGCAGGAGCCCTTGAAACGTTAAGGACTGACTGTTTTGGGTAGTAATATTTCCATTAACAAAACTTAACATTAACATTAACACTTACATTTCCTTCTTTGGTTGCATGCAGTTTTGTACAAAGTCCTTGCTGCTTTAGTATCTTAGTTAGCAGCGAGCTGTCCTCTCCTTCTCATCTCCAGATAGGTTTCTGGATTTGTACCTCCGCCAAGGAGGTTATGTTTTTGCCGGCGTTTATCTGTCTGTTTGTCTGTCTGTTTGTTTGTCTGTGTGCAAGATAACTCAAAAAGATTTTGATTTTTGTGCCCTGCGATGGACTGGCGACCTGTCCAGGGTGTAACCCGCCTTCACCCAATGCCAGCTGGGATCGGCTCCAGCCCCCCCGCGACCCTTAACAGGATGGATGGATGGATGGATTTTGATGAAATTTTCAGGGTGTGTCGAAAATGTGAAAAGGAAGAACTGATTTAATTTTGGGGGTGATCCGGAAGAAATCCTGGATTCTGGATCACTTTGAAATTTTCGTTAACATTGGGGTAAATGGGACCCAAAAAATTGTTTCTCAATATCTCTGGTAATTGTTGCCCAAAGGTCATGAAATTTGACTCAGGGATTTACAATGTGTACTTCTATCAAATCCCAAAGGCTGATCCAGAGCTGATCCAGATGGCGGATTTTATAGCAATTTATATTAAACAAATGGGGGTACTCTTACATTTTGGCCTACTGTGCATTTAATATTAGAGGTAGAGATTTCTAACAAGCGGCATCATATAGCTGAGACAATTCCACATCTGAAGTATGTCAATGAATTTGATCTAGCTTTAATACTTGAGGAGATAGATCCAGAAGAAACCGCCAGGGGGGAAACTATGGTGCTTGGCGGAGGTCTGCGCTCTCCGTGTGCTTTTCTAGTTCTGCATGTTTGTGTCTCAAAGTGGCGGCTCAAGTTGTATTCATTGAATACAGCCACATGTTTGCTGCAAACTAAACACACAGCTTTACCGCCAACCTCCGTGAAGAAATACTTAGCAGTCTATGATTTATTATAGACGTGCCGCCTCAGCAGGTGATGCTACTTCAAACATCACTCGCATTAATTTACATCAAAATCAAGTGTGACAGGAAGAAGCACGATAACAATACATGAGCATTTCAAAACAAAAGCTATTTTCTTTCCGTTTTTTTTTTTTTTTTTTTTTTTAGCTTTGTAAGTAAAATTGTGTGGTTTGTCTGAGACCTCCTGGGCCGGATAGAACCATCACAAGGACCGGTTCCGGCCTGTGAGCCGTATAAAGCTCAGGTCTGGTCTACAGTCAAGTACCTTGCACACAAAGCTATGCTGTTTGACCTTCCTATCATCACATGTACTGCAATGAAAACACACACGCATGTAAAGGAGGCTGTGTCGCATACATCTGAATATGTAAGTTTTTGACTCTGATATATAATTTGCATGCACAGCCTTTCAGCATCACTCTGTTTTCTCTACATAAAACACGGAGGAAAAATAAAAACCTCCCCCTCTGGTCTGTAAATGCTGAGTTGTCAGGCTGAGTGACATTTATCTTCAATCCAACTTTACTTTCTCAACAAGCTACCGTTTTTATTTTGTGCCTGTGTACGCGTTTATGCGTTTGTGGTGCTTGAAAAATAAATAAATAAAGCGCGCGCCATCAAAGTTAGCCTTTGCCGTTTGCCTCACTTCTATGTATAGATCACAGGCAGCTTTTGAGACTGTTTGTAGCCTACATCTGAGCCACGCAGGTACACCGTGGGGTGCAGGGACTCCGAGCATCTCTACAGAGGTGTTTGTGAATAAAAAATTGTTGTTTACTTCTATATCAGTCGCCCCACAGAGTAAATGACTTGTACACATAAAGTTTAAATGAGAAAGTTGTATTTCACTGTTAAACAAATCGAAATTTCCTAAAGAGTTCTGAAAAATTACTCAAGGTTAACAAAAGCATAGTAGTCTTGTAAGCCTATTCATCCATTCAACCAGCTAATATTGACGTTAAGTCTGATGTTAAGTCCTGTGTCCATTACAAAAGGCATGCCTCCCATGCGATATATCAGTCTGAACGGTAAGAGATTATTATCATTCTTATCATGGTGCGTGTTGTGGAGCTCTGCAGATGTGGAGTAAAAAAAAAAACTGCTTATCCACGGCTCTATCTCTTTCAAGAATGTATCCGCAGGTGACTTAAAAGAGACTGACTTCAAAAGCTGCAGGAGTCAGCAGCCTGGAGTAAGGAACACTGAGCTGACCAGCCAGATGCCGGTCTCCTTGAATCTCTCTCCAGCACCTCTACTATCTATATGCATCCGGCCTTTTGTTGTTTGAACTACAAGGTAAAAAAAAAAAAATGCTCCTAAACTGGTCACACACACTTCATTTGTTACTGGCTCAGCGCTTTCAGTTTGCAAAAAGTCTTCATAAAGGAAGTCGACAGATGTTGTTTTGTGGTCTGCAGATACTGTCCTGAAAACTTTTTCTTGAAGAAAATAGAAACTATGATGGTTCTGCAGCTATTGTGCAGATTTTTTCCATTTTTTTAAAAAGATGTTATGACTATATTTGTGGAAACAGCATTTAAGATCAAAAGCCTCTGGGTGAGTATTTCCCATGGCAGCTGTTGACTGACATTTTATAGCAAGCGTAACTAGAAGACCTGATGTCAACTTCTGTGGTACGCTATTCAATGAAACATGTCCTACCCTTAAGAGCTGACATAAAGGCAGACATTTTATCAATCAAACAATCAAACTAGGCAGCACTGATCAAATATGACTCAATATTCTGTTACTGTAATGCTTATTTCTCACCTCAAATGAAACATGTACTGTTTAGCTGTAAAACAAGAGAGTTTATGACATGGCATGTTGAGATCAGCTGAGGAAATACCAAGCACCGCCCACCAGCCGGAGCACAGCCAATAGAAACAGTCCATAGGAACGTGCTTTCTGAAATGACCTGTGATTGGCGAAGTGTCCCTTCACAAGTCTAGTTTTCTCTCAGAACACTTGAATTACAATATGCTGAAAGGTTATAATGGATTTTTTGCCCAATGACACCAACAACATTCAGCCTACCGCAGGTTTAAGTTTGTATTCCACTAGCTAACGTTACCACTGATCCCTCTCTTGGACGCATTAAGACATCCGGATACAGCACCACCACTCAGCCTTGCTGCCAATTTGTCCCAGTGGCCACTTGTGGTATTGCAACACTCACTGCAGCCCAAAAAGCATTTTCCCCATCGACAACCATTATAAGACACATATGGAACTGTTGGAAACATCTGGTATAAATTTCTAACCCATGGAGGTTTTATGTTTATTAAACTTTCCCAGTGCCCAGGAGAGAGATTTTAAAGTATGTGACATCCTCCAAATGTAAAGTCTGTGGACTGAGTGGGAGCAGAGGGAGGAGGAGAAGCACCGTGGGCCACACAAGGCGGAAGCAAACGTGGAGGCAAACACAGAAGCCTATGTGCTAGAGTAATTTACATTCAGGTGCTTTAAAGGGATAGTTTGGGTGTTTTGAAGTGGGGTTGTATGAGGTACTTATTCATAGTCAGTGTATTAGCTACAGTAGACAGATGTCAGCACGCCCCCACTTTGGAGAAGCAGACAAGAGTAAATGCACAGAACCAAATAATGTACTGCTGTGGCCAAGACCAGCAGCAAATCATATTTTAGCCCCCTAAAAAAAAAAATCAATATCAGTTTAAGTATTGGCTTTATTTACAAAATTTTCCAACTGGGAACTGAACTGATGTGAAACATCTCTACACTGTTTTTGGCAATGCAGTCTGGTGGCTGGCTGAGATAAGAAATACGAAAGCAGAGATAAGTTTCACTTTCAGTTCAGATTTTCATCAGAGTATTCTAATACAGTGTGCACGTAAACTTTCCTTTAGGTGGCTAAAATACATTTTTCTGCTGCCCATCCACGGTCAAACCTCACAGAAAAGAGTAGTTTTGTAACATCAGCACTTCCGTACTTTACTCTGTGGTTCGTATCATGACAGGAAGCGAACGTAAAGAGTGCTGAAATCGTAGATGAGACAACAATCTCAATCCTACATGGATAACCTCCATAGACACAGAAACTGGTTCACGGTCTCTGTGGCTGTAATTTAAGTGATTTTAAGTGTTATGACAAACAGATATTGCACCAATCATATCACCGATGTGGTCAGTCAGAAGGATAAATTCATGCCCCCTGGAGAACAGAATAAGAACCAAAAACACCGAGGACATATACGCTATACTGATTTTGCTGAAAAAATGAATTTGAATTACAGTTTGACTTAAAATATCAATCTCCCTTCCCATTACAGTACACACATAATCACAAGAAAACAGTCGGCTGTGCCATGGATACTAGTATGTGCACATACTGTACTAGAACAAGACTTTGTTTGGACAAACATTAGGCTTTTTTATTCCAACTACACAATTCTGACTTTATCACATTGTCCATTACGTAGCTGTCGTGACGGCAGGATCTCTAGCTGGTGTTTGTAAACAAGAGTGCAGGGTGAAAGTGAATAATAAATTAACTCGGAATCATACTCTGAATGTGAAAAGAAAAGAGAAAATAACAAGAGAACAAGGCAATAATGGATGTTTCAAAAACCTCCTCAGACTCCTAACTTAAATTGGATTTTAACTCCACAGAGTGCAGGTTGTAGATGTTTATTTTCATTCAATTGTCAAGCGCCGCTGATGACAAGTTAACAGCCCTGCCACAGAATGCAAATCATGTTGGCTTTCTCATTTTGCTGCCAGGTGGAGTTCTCAATATGTCGTTCAAGCGAGGCTTGCTTCCACTATGGAGCCTACAAAATGTTTAATTGAAAACTCTGTAATGGTTCCATTGTCAGGGACTGTTGTTAAGTCCCAGCTTCAATGCCTGTCATCCTGACAAGCTACCAAATACCTATTTTTAATACCTCTGGCACTTCTACAAATGAAACATGCCATTTCTTTTCGAGATTGCCAGGAAGAAAAGAAAATCTGGTGCCACAATCAACCACGCAGTCAACCAGCATTTATATTATCTATTATATGCTGTCATTAAGAGGCACAGACTGCATTAAAATGCTAAAATATCTCATACATGAGAAAATTACGCCATAAACATGTGTACTTTTTAGCATCACATGCATGCATCTATTTGCATCAACAGAATCCTATTACATTATTAAGAAATTAATTAAAAATGAAGAAAAAGCCTCAGGAAATAGAGCTCTGACTAGCTTTTCTTTATGAGGATCTCTTATTGTGCAAGCGCAAAACATAAAATAAGATTTCTATTCTGTGATCCCACACTTGTACTTTACAGAAACTGACCACTGATATACAGTATACCCCGCCTGCAGCCACACAGCACCGATCGATCGATTGGCTGGTGAGTGGCCAATCAGTCTCAGGTATAACAGTCTATGCCTGATAAATTAACACGCATGCACCATACGATGGATAAAATTGTGTGCACAGCGTCACGGACAGTAACTGACTATTGTCACAGCCACACACAACTTTGGCAACTTTCTCGCTGTATTCAGTGACAACCCCTTTCAACCCCTCTCAGCGAATTTAGTTTTAACAAAAAGCGATAAGCGACAAATTTAGCAACATATTCAGACCATCATGGAAAAGTGATAAATATATTGAAATATATTACATTGTACTTAATTCCCATGCATGCTTCTCAGAGTTATCGCAGTGGCAGGCTCTTCTGCCAATAGTGCTCTCCTCTTGTGCAGGAGCGTGGGAGTTAAAATAATATAATACACACACCGTCACATTCTTGTAAATAGATGTCGTTTTGTATAGATAATAAATCCATAGTTTTAGAAGATAATAAATACTTGATTCTTTAATAGGCCTACATACACAATATAGAAAAATATTTTCTCTGATTCTTCTTTTTCTGACACCAAATCAAATTTTAAAAATGCTATTGCCCCCCTCCCTATAAAACAAAAGTGTTCTGATGGTCTTTAACACTGAGCCATCCTCTGGAGTTATGAGCTCGTGGCGGGCGTTTGGTACGACCTCTTCCTCACTGCCAGCAGGATCCTGGTCAATAGACAACAAAGTGTCTCACACTCATTGCATTGACATGTAATAAAGCACTTATTCATATTGCAAGTTATTATGACTTGAATAGTGGTTTGTAGGCAATATTATATTTAGTTTTACATGCCTGACATCTTGGCACTGTAGCCTAAGCTTGCATACCTGTCTCATCGTCATCATCAAATTCTGGCCTTTTCAGTTCCACCATTTCTCTTTCTACTTTCCATCTTATCATTTTAATCTTCGATTTCTTTCGCACTTGCATCTTCGACCTGGGCTTCTGCAAGTGTGTTACAGGTGAGGTCCTACGTCATCAGGCTTCGGGGGTCAGGGGTCAGACGGTGCATGTGTCCAAGCTAGGTATGCACCGATCTGACTTTTTCAGGCCAGATAGCGATGGCGCTATCTGGACTTTGGGTTTTCGGCCGATAATGAGCACCGATTCGATATCAGTGTTTAATTAATAATCTGCATGCCTCAATGCGTGGAGGTGACTGAGATCATTCTGTTACATGCAACGCAACAACAGGCCTGACTTCAACATTGCTTTCCTAACTAACAAATATAACAAATAAATTCATAGATACACACTGAAACGAGCTGCTCATTATTATTAAAATAATAAAACATACTTACATATCAAATTGGTCAAAACTGAATTAAATTACTAAACTAAAAACAAAATTAAAAAAAATTAAAATTCCAGTGTATAATGCATATAGCACAGAAATATACCTATAAATACAGAAATATACATGAACAATTAAATTGAATAGATGGACAAATAGTCACTGATCCAGCTATACGAGTCTCGATATCCGATCTGGTATCCGACGCGACAGCCTACATAATCTATTTATAAAGTTATTGTGTTTACCCACCCTGTCACCAGCAGTCCAACAACTAGTGCCGGCCCACCGGGAATCTTCCCATTTCTCCCAATTAGCCACTCCGTCCCTGATCTCTACTATGAATGGCTCCCCAGATGACAGTTCTGTACATTATAATCCCACTTACTGTTATGTAAATCGCGCCTTACAAGAGGACACAGAAATTCAGCATCGAGCGCTGAGAACTAGATGTAAATCTTTATGAGGAGAGAGAAGAGGATGGCGGTGCAAGTCTTGACAGCTCTGAGTGTTCCCTCAACATACACACTTGTGCCTTGACCACCTGCTACACCCTTCTTACTGCAGAGAGACAAACCGATAATGGTGTCACTGACGGAGGAACATTCAACTTGTAGTCAGTCTTTTCTAACAGACCAACAGATGCATTTGAAGAAACAGAAATGTATCAAAGTCTGCTGATTATGCCTAACATGCCTCAATTTTCCTAAGGGTATAACTTTATGTGTTGGTGTTTGTTGCCATTTTAGATCAATTGTAATCACATTTTCGTCTCTTTTAAATGAAAACCGGGGAGCAAAACACAGCCAGCAGCTCTTATGTAAATGTGAATGCTTAATGTGCAGTAGTGCTATGCCTCTGTTTCAGCATGTGTGCTTAAAATGTGCTGTGCATATGTGACTTGAGCAACAATTGAATCAGAGTTATTATTAGGTTGTCAGTCGATTGAAATAGTTAATCATGATTAATCATTAATGAGTCATACATTTTTATCTGTTCAAAATGTACAGTGAAGGGAGATCTGTCAAGTATCTATTACATTTATCAACATGGAAGTGGGCAAATTTACTTGCTTTATGAAAATGCATGAATATATTTACAATTACAAATCAACAACACAAAACAATGCCAAATATTGTCCAGAAATATGCTCATATCATAACATATCAAAGTCAGTGTGTCAATGTGCTGACTTGACTATGACTTGCCCCAAACTACATGTACTAATCATAAAGTCGCATGTCAGGTCAGAGGTCAGAGGTCAAGGGACCCCTTTGAAAATGGCCATGACAGTTTTTCCTTGCCAAAATTTAATTTGGAGCGTTATTTAACCTCATTGGTGACAAGATAGTACGACACTGTTCGTACCAATGGACTCCTTAGGTTCTAGTTTCATATGATGCCAGCACCTTCACTATAGCTTTAAAACTGAGCCTGCAGCCTCCGAAAGATCGATTGCGTTAATGCATTAAAGAAATTAGTGGCGTTAAAACGATTTTGCGTTAACGCTTTATTATCACTGAAACTTTGAAAGCCTTAATTTCTAAACATGTAGGGTTTGTGGACGTTTACATGTGTATCTATCCTAGCATGCACGTTTTGTTTTTTCCTGTTATTTCATCATTTGTAAACACTTTCTTGACCACAGAAAAAATACGAAACATGTTGCAGCAGTCCGTGTTCCACATTGTTAAACCCTAAACCCTAAAAAACCAGCTCTGAGCGTACTGAGCACATTGAATTGTATTGCAATATTTGTACTGACTGAGTATACTCTCCCTGTGCAGCATCTCAACATCTGTAATGCTAAAAAAAACAAAAAAATCACACTGATCAACACATTGAATGTGCAATAAGCCAGAGGCAACCAACATCCCTCCCTCCCATCGTGGACCACACAGGACTACTTAAATGCAGATCACATTTACACATTCAGTATGTGTGGAGGGGCTGTCTTCAGACATTAGACTATACAATATGCATACATTACAATAAAAAAAAACACCTTACAGGGTTTAGTTTGACAGGGATGGGTCAACCACCTTTCACTTGGCCAGCTAATAATACACAGTGCACAGAGGGATAGTTTGATACTGCAGGCTAAGAAAGTGTTTACATAAATGCCCACTTGCAGAAGCATAGGGAAGAGAGTGGTACTGTAGTCTTTATTACATTTGAATGAAGAGAACTGCTTTTTTTAGTCTTGCATCCAACAGAAGAAGTGGAGGAGGAAAAGAAAAATGCAACAAAATGGGAAATAATATGTGAAACTGATAAAACCTGGATTATTGCCTCAAGGCAACATGATGTCCCCGTCCTTCCAAGGGACCCACCCAGTTGAGATCTATACATTGTGACACCTGCAGCTCCCAACATGCAGCCTCAGCATGTGAGGTCACCCTCACCCCCAGTTCCTGACAGAACAACCAGTTTTGCCACAGACAATTTGGCTAATAGCGGCTTTTGTAGGGGCCATTGTAATGAGACATCCTGGTGGGGTAACAGCTTCGTATCGGTGGTGATTTGGCGGTCAGAACAGTCACAAGCAACGGCATGTCCATCAAATGCACACATGTGGCTATGGCGTGTCTGCTCCTTTATTATTCAATGCGTGTCAGGCCTCCAGGAGGAACGTCAATGTCTGTCTCGCTGTGGGGGAGGGAGCTCCGCCATTACAGCACCGTGTGGCCTTGTCTAACTGTCCCACAGCATTTTTCCTACCATTCATCGGCCCTGGTTGAAAGGGAGAGGAGATGGGGGCCGAGAAGAAGGGACTGTTGATTCTGCATTGCATATGTGGGAGACATTCTGAATTCAAGGTGGGAACACTGAGCGGGAACAAAAGCCGCCACAAAGGGCTGAGGATTTTTGGGAAAGTGAAAGGGAAAGAGAGAAAGGGGAAGACAGACATTCGTAGAGGCAGATAAATAACAGGGTGCTCTTCTAACTATGATGCTAAAACAATCACACATGTGAGGGTGAGCGTATTTTCACTCGCACTCCAGATTTTAACAAGAGACAGATGTGTGTGGCACTACCGTAGACAGAGCCTCTGGCGTGATCACAGAGCATCACTCGGATATCACACAAAAGAAGGACGGAAGAGACAAAAAAAACAAGCGAGAGGAGTTATTTCTCTTTCTTGCTTTGAGGGTACGTGGGCAGACAGACACAGAAATTAAAGGCAACTATCCATGGGAGAACTCTGTCACCTAATCACTTCTCCTTCTTCTCTACACTCCCCTCTTCGTTTGAACTCCTCATTTCTTGCATTCCCTTTTCTTCCATGATTAGTAGTGTCCTCTCAACACCTGCCATATTTCTCAGACAAGTCGTCATTAAGTGCAGAGAGAAATTTGTTTTAAATTGAGCGCTGAGAGCGCTCGAAGAGTGTTTGTGCAGGACTGTCAGGCTTTTTAATTAAGGTGGCTTAACAAACATGTTTTCCTGCAGAGCAAAACAATACAGGTCCTTTCAGAGTGTCTAACTGTGAACCATTGATAATGGCTGCACCGTACTGCCAACAATTCATAGGACAGGCTTGACATGGTGGACATCAAAGAAAGACAGGCATAAGAAAATCTATCCCTGTAGGCTACAGTGTGTGAAGCACATTACATGTGGGTGGGCGAGCATGCAATCTTAGCCTTGTGGCACAGGCACAGTGACACACACACACACACACACACACACACACACACACACACACACACACAAAAGCAAGTATAGTTGAATATAGCTGCATTGTAAAAAAGATACCATTACCTTCCTGATCCCTGTTTCTATATAAACAGATTCAATCTATAAATGAAATGAAACCCTACCCACCCAATTCAGTTAACATTTTAATAAATGCCACACTAATTGTAACTTCTGAGTCTGAACATTTCACTTTGAGAAACAAACAGAGTCTTAAACAGCCACGTTTAATATTTTAGCTGGTAGTGGGAGTAGATGACACAGAAATAGATGATACACGTATTAAATAGTCTTCATTACAGTTTTTCATTAGCATGCAGTGCACTCAGCAAGCTTTCATGAATTCTTCATTCATTAGGAGATGTAATGAAGTCTTTCTTGTAATTTGGTCCATCAATAATTAGGAGACCTCACTGAATGGTCTCTGGAATGGTGGCTGTGAGAAATCCTATACTATTAATATTGCATTGGACTCTTTCAGGCTTATTAGCAAGGCTAGCTCCTTAATGAGCCAATAGTCCTTAGTATTGTCAATATTTTATCCTTATGTACCTTTGTCGATTGCGATGGGTCTTCGAGCGTTAACGTTAACGACCCTGAACATGGGGGTCAAGAGGGTAATGGAAAGCTGTTTTTCAGCAATAAGAATAACTGAGAACTAAACTGTTTAAAAGGTGATCTCTACAGAGGTTAGTAATTGGGTCACTCCAACCATGAAACACATTTCAAATCTTTCATGTCACCTTTGCCGCAGTACGCCAAAGCTTTTTTTTTTTTTTTTTTTTTTTTTTCTGCTTAAGAAATATAAGAGCAGAAGTGTTGCACCCCGATGTGGCGTACTGCCATACAGTTTTTAGATTTAAGTGTGTAGCAGCTTAATTTCTCTTTCACTTTTATTTCAATCTGGTCAAGATCCATATGGGCGCCTGTTCTCTGTAACGCAGGAGAAAAGTCTTTCATTTCCTCGCAGCTTTCTAATCAAAACTCTCCTAGTAATTACTGAGTGAGGAGAGTCCAGGTACTGGCAACCAAGTCAGGGGCATTCATTCGCTCTTTAATGGTACCACTTGTTTACAAGCCGGAGTCCACCTACACACACCACTAATGGGCTGCACATAGCCCAGTCATGAATATGCATTCTCACCTTGGCTGCTAGTTTGAAAAACTAGACCACGGAATGAAAAGGAACAACAAATGGTGTGTCTCTGTAATTGGCTGTCAGCAAAGGTAATATGCAAATCTGAAGGCTTTCTAGCCATGGTATTGTATTGAATGGAGAGCTGCTTTTTGATACGTGTGAATAGGCCTTGATCTGACTGCAGTCACTTGGATCAGACCTACAAAACTGCTTTATAGCTTTTATTTGTTTTTGTTATTGTTAGTTGTCCACCGATGGTCTGCATGATAGCGCCTTTTTTGTCTAAACCCATAACTGAAATTTATTGCTACTTCGTAAAAAAGAAATTACAAGCTGCTGAGTTTAAAAGAAAGCACATTAAAATATGTGTGGTATCAGAAACAATTAAGGTGCTGGCTGACACAAAAAGCAACCACGAATTTGAATAACCACGACCATTAATCGTGCATCAAACACACCCAGAAAGAAACTTTTTTTCATTGTAAGTCATGTCTCTGTCAGCATGCAGTGATGGAAAACAATAAAGATGTTATCCTCTACACAGTACCCTGACAGCTACTGAGCTGTCATTATACGATCATGAAGTCATTTCCATGCCTAACTTGAAAGCATATTATTATGATTAAAAACAACAGTGAAATGTCAATCAATGTCATGCCATTATTGCCTCATACTGTCTCTGGAGATAACCGCATGCTCTGGTTTCATTTTCCTGTCCATTTTCTATTATGATCCTATTATCATCACAGTGGGGGGCATTTTATTGCATGCAAGCCCAAAAATCTGGATAAAGTGTTATGTTAAACTTTCTTTACAAATAGTAGTGATCGTTATTTATTTTAGTCGTTAACAATTTTCCAAAAAGAATCCACATAAAAGTAAAGAAACGACAATAACGCATTAAATTAAAGGGAAACAAAAATGCCGACCGAAAAGGGTGTAGGCTGACACTTAAGCTTATTATACATATTCTAGTAGATTCTAATGGGCAACCCTTTCAACACTAAGTTTATCAACCATATTGAGCAGGCCTGATACTTGTGAACACACAAGAATGACACTAATATGAAGATTCCACCAGATCCTTCCACAGATAATACAGTACTGTCTAAAGTATAGACCATAATATTGTCTTATATTTACATAGGAACCCTTGCTTTCCCACATACAGGTTAAAGTGACACATTATCGACATAACAGCACCATTATGACTAATAGTATTAGCATGTCTTTCTTCAAGTAGCGTAAAACACCTGTAAAACTTAATATAATTCTCTATATCTCTACATGACTTAATAAGACACAATTAAAACTAAAGTTAAGGAAAAACATCCACTGTTATCATTTATTAAGGGTGTCCTCAACTGTGAATTTCCACAGCCAGATCTCACTAGTCAATTCTTGCCTCAGTTTTTGCTCATTAATCTCCCTCTGTTTAACTTTAATTTTTCTGGAGAAAAACTGCAAAAACAACAAAATTACTGGCAAAGACACACATGACTATAACTTAGCTGTTGTTTCAGCATAATGGCCTCCGCTGTGTGTTGTGTGTGTGTGTGTGTGTGAGGCATAGTCCAAAATACTGAAACAGAGGAGATCGATGGACAGGCAGACACGGTTTCTTAGCCTTTGTATCAGCAGCATCATTAATAGGTTGATATTAATACCAAAATAGGCTATATATCATGATTTACTGCGAGAAACCAAGCAAGTCTATATCAGACATTCAGCAGCCTGAATGTTTCCATTTTCCACCACTGCGATGATTCGACTGTGAGATGTGTGGCAGTTGAATCGGGCTCCTTAGATCTAATTGTCAAATAGTCAACAAGTCAGGATCATCCCTATTATTGATTAACAAATCTGCTTCATCTGAACCAGATTAGATTTGATTGACGGTTCCATTTCTCTGGTAGCATAAGCCAACAACCCCACAGCTCACGTCATCACACTCCAATACTTGTGTTGCTAAACTCATTGCAAATGTGATCACCTTTTCCAACAAAGCCATGCCCACCCTACATAAGAAGAGCATAAACAAAACACAAACATCTCATGGAATATGACTGGTTGATGGTTTTAAATGATCTTTCAGGTCCTTTAAGGGCAGGTTTTTAAAGTCTTCGCAGGTTTACCATCCTGTGGTCTCCAAAATGAAATCAAAAGACACCCAAGATGAGTGCTTTCAAAAACATCTGAAATTCTTATTATAATATTTCTCCTACAGTACTCTGAGAGAAAATTCAAGACACATTGTGCACTGAAACACTGCTGACTATATGGGCTGTGTGTAGAAGACCTTGACTCGGACTCCAGAGTGGTTTTAAAGCTGCCCAGGGTGCATACCTTATCTGCATATTCGTGGCTCTGCATTTCTTCTACTTAAAAGCATGGTGGCTCGCTAATCAGACTTCCCAGGTCAAAGGTTACAGAGCTGGAGGAGAGAAGGAACCTCCTGGGAAGGACATGTCCAGATGTGGCTTTCCATTCCTCCACATCTCTATTTCTCATCATTAGACCTACGAGAATGGCTAAGTAATCTGTTCAAGGATACTTGAATAGTGTATTTTTATCCAAAATGTTGACGCTATTCGTGGGGTATGTTTCGCTCACACACCACGACTTCAACAGTTGCTCTGACAAAGGATTTGTCACGCCTGTCATTATTATTGTCAGTCAACAGATTAAGAGCTGACACAAATGCTGCTTGCTTCTATATCTGGCTGCGGTTAATCTATGCTATTGTGCAGAAAGAAAATGGGAAAAGCCCCTGTTTAAAGATGGTTGTATTCTACAAAACACATCGTCAATTACTAAACTCTGTCTGTTTGATTTATAAGTGGTCCATGTGCAATATCCCCACACACGGGCAGCCTCTTCATCATCTTCAATTACAGAGAGAGGACATCTGTATCTGCAAGTACATGCTGAGTTTGCCTGCTTTAAAACTCTAGCAGCAAAAAAGCAGAGTATTTGGGATATATTCAGACAAATACTCATGCATATGGTTTGTGTGTGCAGTCTGAAAGATGTAACATTGGTGACATAAGTACCACCAGGCAGAATGAGACCAAAAATCATGATTTGAGCTGCTTTGTGTCTGATTGCAGCTTAAGGCCAATCCTCACCCACAACATTTGACTCAGAATGAAATATATTCCCAATCCTGACTAACTGCATTATCCAATTTCCGTCCATAGCAGTAAGAGATAATAAAGCGAGCAAATGCGAATGTAAATGCCGTGGTACATGATGCATAATTGCCCTATTAATTGCTTGTTTGCTGGGCTTTGGTACAATATCTCAGAGCTCGTCCCGACGGAGTGATACTCCCCTCTTCTCCCAGCCATCCTCGCTCTTCTGTCCTCCATCTTCCTGTAGCCTGTGTTTATGTACTGAGGCAGAGAGCAGCAGTCTCATCACCATCATTTGGATGAGAGATGGAGTCATCATCAGCCAAGTCCCATCGCTGCGGCCCCACCACATTTAGAAGAAGGGGGGATGCTGTGTTACTATGACGACCACATCAAATTGGTCAGAGTGAGGCCAGTCAAGCCAAAAACTTTGAGCTTTTTTATTGTATTTTTCCCCTCTGACCAGTCTGATATGCTAATCTATCAGCAGCAGTAGCAGCGGTGGTGGGAAGGGCGACGCCGGGTGAAGAAGGGGAATAAAATTGTAATAAGGCAGCTGTGAGGGACACCAATCTGCAGGGAAAGCTACTTTATGCAGAAATCCAATTTAAGAGATTGGCTTAGCGACTGAGTCATTGAAGGTAAATCCAATGGTAATTATAGGTAAATCAAAGGTGAAAGCATGCAAAACACTCCCGTACACAACTCTCCCTCTCTCTAATTCACTCTCTCTCCATCCCGCCGCTACACTCATTACCACATATCACTGTGTTGCTCACCAAGAGAGACAGGGGCAGGGTGCATGGCATGAAATATAAGCATCACCATGGATTTTAGCCTTCATGGTGCACTGATGCTCACCCTTGCATCCAGCTAACGAAAGTTCAGCAATTAAACAATATCCTCTAATTTTAATGCCACTGGAGAAATTAATACTATCTTAATACTTTTGTCCCTGTCAATCAAATTCCTCCAGTTGTTGTAAAGGTGAGAAAACCAGCAAGGACATTTTTGTCTTTCAACTGTTTTGGCATGTGACCTACGAAAATAGTCCTCCCCTTTCTAATAACCCCATACTATATAATTAACTAAAAGCTAAAGCAGGGATAATGATGATAGTGAAAGTGTGCCAACTCTCCCACCTCCTGCTGGGTGAGTGCCAACTTCCTACTACCCGCTGGGAGAGGATGATTGTGAGTGCAGGCGACAAAAACACAGCAAAAGGAAGCAACTTATCAGACAATAGCAGAGCAATACGAAGAGCACAAGGTATTTTTGAGACTGTGACATATAATCCATGGTTTGACATTATGGAATGACATTTTAGAAGTAGCTTCCCTGCTTCCCTATTTGTTCTGCCCTCTGAGAGACACAGTAATTTCTTAGATTGTAGACAGAGGGCTAATAAATAGCTGAGCTAGCGGCTCACAAGTCATTTATCCTGACCTTTTATTTCAGGCAAAATCAATTTTCTGTTAATATGCCACTAATAAGGAGACACCTTTCATTTGTTCGGCCCTCAAACTGCATTGATGCTTTTTAGCAGGGTTAAGACCAGACCTCCCACCACTGTATTTTGATTTGTTGACCGAAATCAGCCACTTTGAAATGGTTCACTGACAGCTGTATAAGTGAATGTTACAGGGGGACACCACCAAAATTAAGAAGTCCAATATGTTATTTCCATGGCTTAGGACAAAACTAGGGAGCTAAAACTCAAATGTGTGATGTTATTGGGTATAACGTCTAGTGCTGCTCCACTGACAATGAGTGGGGGACTGATTTGTGGACCCACAGAGTGTGTTTCTTTTTTTATACCCAAATGAGGTTTTTGAGAGATTTTTCCATTGTAGTGTTGTCACTACCCATATACTCAGATCATTGCCCTGGGTGTTCTCAGGGTCATCTGTAACATCTCACCCCATTCATTGTCTATGGCATTCCTTCCCAAACCTTTTCTGGGGGCTCCACCACCCCGCCCCGGCTCCATCCAGCCCCCCCGGTTTGGGAACCACTGGTCTATGGAGCAGTTCCAGTAAATACTAGGTATGCACCAATACTGACACTGGATCAAATATTGGGTTGATATTGATTCAAATAACTGGTTCAGAAATCAGTGGCATTGGGGCTGATCAATTCAATTCTATGTTTATTATACACGATATTATGTACATTATAAACTGTAATTTAAATGCCTAAGTTTTGAACAGTCTGTTGCCATATTACACTTGAGCTGTCATTCTTGTCAATTTTGAAGATTTTTTTTTACCAAATGATAAATAACAAAAATTAAATGTATATCTATGCAATTATTTGTCACATTTTGTTATACAAATTTAACAAAGCAATAACTAAGTCAAGTTTGATGTGCCTTACTCATAAATGAATGATCCCTGCCACTATGAGGCACACAGCTTATTAATTAAACACTGGTATCGGATCTGCACCAGGTACTGTATCGAGCCCAGGTATCGGCTATCAGGACTGAAACTGTGCATCCCTATTTTATACCCAAATTTGAGTTTTAGCTCTCTAGATTATGGATTTGGGAGAGTCGTACTTTTTTAAAACATTTTTTTTTAAACTGGATTTGACCATAGGAATAACACATAAGCATTTCAAAAACGGCTGTAGTTCCCATTAAACGTGACGGCTGAACGTACGCAGAGTATAAACACAATTCACAACGCAAACATTGTTTTTCACTAAAAGCAGCAATGCATGGGGTTTTCACATTCTGTTATATCTATACAACAGGCTGCCAGATTGTCTCCTATCCTATGACGCTAAACTTGTTCACAGCCCACTTGTAGAAGATAAACACACTTTTTTCTGTTTTCTCCTTTATCAGTTTGATAAGATGCTTACATGCTGACTTATTAGACAAGACAGATGGATGTGATCCTGAGTGAAACAATAAATGTCTAAATATAACCCACATAATGGCAGCAACATGAATGCAATTATACAGTATAATAACATATGAGAAAAGCACCGCGGAGGCACTAGGTAAGACGAGGCTTTACTTTCACATCACTATGTCTAAAGGGAAAGATAGCAGCATTGGATACTGTTGTGCAGCTTCTGTATGTGTGCACCATCCCTGTATGGAGTCTCCAGAGTAACAATGAGTCAGTTGCAACATAAACCGAAGTGTATTTCAGTGCCTTCATATCTGTTTGGTGTGCATTATCTCTTAATTTTTGAATACTGTCTCTGTTTATGTTTTCATTCCTCGATTGAAAGCAGAGAACTGCGTATTTGGCTACACCTCTTGGAAAATAGTGTCAACCCTGTAATAAAACAGATGCAGCCCTGTGACAGAATCATTTATTTACATTGTCAACATGGCATTTACTCTTATTTCAGCCTATTTCCAAACCTTCAACTGTGTAAACAGTGTGGGAGTCACATTAAAAAGTCAATCAGATAGCAAATCAGATCACAGTTAACATTTGGTTCAACTTCCCCCGAACCGCCATCACTAGGGAAACCTGTGTGCAGGTAAGCTGATTGGAATCTACAAGGCTTGGGGAATACTAGGAGAGGTGGTTGGAAATGCAGAGATAAGATAAGACAGTGCTGTGATCAACAGTTTGGGTCAACAGAGACTGATAAAAGGAGGTGAGCTGAAGCTTCTCTGGCAAAACAATCATATTCAACCATTATGGAAGCTGCTGGTCACACATGCGTCACAGTTTTATAGGCTAATGATTTGATTACAAAGCACCCTGGTTAATCTCTAAGGGTGTGGGGTGAAGACATATCAACAGACTCGGTGTTATCCACCGTCGCCATGTGATTCATCCTCTGTCTCTCCTGGGAGGAACATAAAGAGACTGTGATTGGGATCCAGGAGGCCCAGCCAGCTGCATTATGGAGATTTGAGTCGCAAAACATTTCTGCAAACATGCGTCGAAATCGCAAACGCCAGCCTGGCTCATAGCACAACAACCTCGTATTGTCAGTGCATCCCTCCTTGTCTGCATTTTTACCCGTCTCACTTACCTTCACCTCCCAATTTATATGTAAATTCCTTCCTTCCTTAAACAATGCTATGTGCACATCTATCCTTTGGCAGCACAGACCCAAACACCTATAGTGAAAAGGAAGAGCCCTCATGGAAAGCAGCCATGTGAGTCAATGCAATTTAGTACTTTAACTGTGGCCTTGTGAAAACACCTAATGACACCTAAAAGTGCACATTTTCTACCATCAGCAGCAGTTTGGGACTAAAGATATCATATGTATGTAACAACCAAAGCTGGCAATGAAAAAGAAGAGATTTAAGAACGAGCTCTCTGTTAAACAGGTGTGTGTGTGTGTGTGTGTGTGTGTGTGTGTGTGTGTGTGTGTGTGTGTGTGCGTGCTACACATCAGTGTTCCAAGTGCAATTTTCACTGACTTGGCAGTACAGAGAATCAGGTGAGTGTAACAGATAAAAATGATGTTTCATCTTCCGCTGTACACATTTTACCACAACAGTAAAACCAGACCTTGCACAATGTCAAGACTAGATCCGACTCTATCCACTAATTTATCATCATCAAACTACCTATCTGCTCAACACTCACACTCTCACACACTATTCGTAGCTATACTTAGGAAAATTAATGCACTGTACTTCGCATATATCCTACAAAATCCATTTGTGTGTACTCAACGTAATCACAAACCAGGAAATGCAAATAGTGGTGAACATCGCATAAGGAGGAGGTCAGGGTGGATGGGTGGGTCAAAAAAAACACCAGACGTTCATGTCCCATGCAAAACCGGAAATCAGTGTCAATTTATTTATCATGTATGCTACTTAAGTTATCCACTTAGTTATTGGTTATTTATTTGTCACTTATTAAGCTTTTAAGCCAAACCACAATCTTTTCCGAAACCTAACTAAGTTCTTGCCTTCTCCTAACCAGGTCGATCTTTTACTACACTTAGTAGTTAAGTAACTTTATTGCCTAAATTTAAGAAGTTGTTTCCAGTGAATATGGAAGTTTATTTTGAAAAGACTGTATGCATGTAGCAAAGGAGAAATAACTTATCATAAAACATCTTACGAACCATTGATTGTTCTCACCCCCTTTTATACTTTTCAATGAAAAATAAAGTTAAAGCACACACACACACACACACACACACACACACACACACACAAGGAAACAAAACAAACCTTCAAGAACAACCAACACAAATTAGACCACAGGCCCCTATTTGCTAAGATCTTGTCACAGTGCCCCCCATCTTGTAGGATTTTTGCTATTCAGTTAAGAGAGTGTATGAAGTCCAAGACCAAAACAGACATACATTCTGTCATTGTGTTTTAATTATTCCCCTTTCTTGCTGGCGGCCCCCTGGAGGACCCCGGACCTCACTTTTTAAATCACTGCTGTATAATATGTCTATTTGTATTGACACACACCCACATATTCATACTGTACTGGCAAGTCCAAGATTTCCATTATTTTCATCCTCTATGGACTACTCCATCCCAATGATCATTTATTGATAGATTCATTAAACATTTATCCGCATGAACTAATTGCCATTTGCTAGCTTTTAATGATTTATGACCCCAACTTAATGTGGAATCCTTTGTTTGATCACAACACCGGAGTCGGTGTAACAGCACCTGTTAAAATTTCACCCTCATAATCATCAACAAATGTGCTTCTTAAGGCATTTGTATCTTTCTGTTTTTTTCCGAACTCCTCTGTGGGAAAACAAAGGAGGGCGTCTAATGGCACAACGGTCCAAAACAAACATTATATTTGCAGGATTACGCCGTGCTGAGCTTGAGGGCTTTGAGGAAAAATAACTTGATAAGAAATTCTAAGAGCTTGCGAGCTTTACTTGATGCCCTACCACTGTGAGGTGAACGGCCAAACAATATTTTGATGGATATGTTTTTTAACTTTTCACTTCGGATAAAACTCAACAGCTCAGAATGCAACGCCTGTCGGCAGACGGTGGTCAAAAAGTGCTACCTTCATCAAACATTTATATTTCACCACTTACAGGGAACAAGCTCGCTTTCTCAAGGAGAGTTAGAACAGAGGGAGTGATTTGAATGTTGGTTAAGTTCAACTTGAGACTAAGCCTAATGGTTTTGATTGATGTTATTGTGAGTTTATAGCCTTCATTTACATGGGTAGATCACCTTGACTACAAATATCCAACAAAAAATACATCCACATGATGTTGCACAGTATAAGAGCTTATTTACACTTGTAGAATATCTGAGTAATTGGCTGAGGAGCAGGGACTGGTGTGGTCTGGATGCTCTGTGGAGCATTAAACAATGTTGAGAGGGTCTGCTGTGGTGTTGAGCTAATACAATTTGTTTCCTGTGCCTCTGCTGCTTTGTTATGCTGGATTAATTTTATGCTTTCACCGCTCTGCCTCTATCCATCTGAAAAGAGGGTAAGCCACCAACCACCACCGGCGGTGTCGAGCTCAGCACTCTGTCTTCTTACTCTGTACAACACATGCACATACAAGGGCACCAGCGCGCACGCCCGCATATCTCCGCTGCGTGTACGGTGACCGATTTGCCAAACGCTCCATTGCTCAAGTGCAGAAAGGGATTAACGTTTTGGCAGCTGGCCCTCTAGATCTGAGTTCACAACGCCCACCTTCCCGTACCCTTCCTTCAGTAGGAAAACACATCCTCAGCATCGTCTCATCTACATTTGCCTCTTTGTCAGCACTCATTCTTCAGGGCAGACAATGACTCGTGCGGCTCAGATGGAGAGAGAAGCAAATGGAGAATGCAGGCTGAGACGTCAGATGCAGAACCGAGAGCGCGCGGCGGTGAGGGATTTAACGGGGGAGAAATTCACGAGTGTGTGAAAAGGGAGAGAGAGAGCGAGAGACGGGGATGTATTGAAGACTAAAGGGAAAAAAAAATGAGAAATCAGAGGGAGGTGAAGAGGGATTCAGAGATGAGGTGGGCCTCTGAGAAGCCAGACTATGGGAACAAGGTGGGTGTGTGGGACAGAAGCATGGTGAGCGGGTCAAACCCATTTACCTCTGCACCATCAAAGAGGCTGTCGTGGCATAGATGGCAGGGGGCAGGTCTCCAACTCCAAATCTTAAGACAAGTAGCCCATGAACAAGTGTGTGTGTGATTAGAGTGGAAATATCATTACCTGCACCCACGGCTGCCTGCCATGATGTACTGCTGTACTCGGGAGCTCAGCATTTGCTCTTCTAATATTAAATACTTCAATGGTGATCTGTCCCTGCATTTAATCATATTTATAGACAATATCTTACAAAAGTTTTTATCTAAGGATTACAACAGCAGATACCAGCGGCTGTTATTGTAGCATGACTTACTACTAGCTAAACACTTACATTATGCAGTAGCACCCCCTGTGGTTATAGCATATACAGCTGGATTACTGTGTAAGTGCACTAAAACCATAGTTAACTGCTGCTCAAGACAAATAATTTACATCTCCACTGTGTCAGGCTGATGATGGATTATTATTTTTCTTATAAAGACCTTAAATTATCATGTCTTTTTTTGTAGTATGTAGGTGTATAGTGCCCATTTCTTGCGCTAACTCCTCACTGAGCAAAACACAAGTATCTGTCTGTGATTGCTACTCATTATAATACACTTAAGTGCTGAATGAAAGATGGAGAGAGAAAGGGAATAATTTGATGCTGGAGGAGACCTCCACCTTTAAAAGTCTACTTACGGGAGATCAGGCCTTTGGAGTGTTTTGATATGTCATTCAAGTGGTTGGGTTTCTCTTCCTGCCTCTGCTGCTGTACTTTCTAAAACACATTTCCACACAGTTATCCCACACTGTGCAGCTGACTAAATAGGAGCCCAACACACGAAAAACATCATTCCTTAGAGTCGTGAATGATTCGAAGTCCTACAAATTATACAAAATCAGTCTTCTTTGGCTGCAAGGCTTATACATCTGAAATTCAATCAAAGGACACCAAGACTCATAACCTGCAGATAACAGCAATTTGCATCAACCATAAAGGAATTCATCTGTGTTTCAGTCTGCAGTGGTGCCATTTCATTGTGCCCATCAGTTATAACTAAAATTGCAAATGCAACCATTTCTGCATGTACAAATATACTGTATTTCTTTAATTAAAGGTCCAGTGTGTAGGATTTGGAGGTATCTAGTGGTGAGGTTGCAGGTTGCAAACCAAATGAAGCCTCTGCTGTGTGCCAAGTACTGTATTTTTCGCACTATAAGACGCACCGGATTATAAGGCGCATTAAGCAAAACAAAACGGTCAGATAGGTCAAACTGTATTCAGTTAATTTACTCAACTCAATAACTTCAATAACTCAACATTTTTCAGTTGTAACACATGAAATACAAAACAATACGTTCACTTTTGAGTTCATTCCTCTTCCACAAATCTATCAAATCCTTCATCATCAGTGTCTGAGTTAAAGAGTGGGGCAATTTTAAGTGCACCTTATAGTGCGAAAAATACGGTATGTTGGAGAGCTGCCTTGTCTGGTGCAAAATGGGAATGGCCCCATCTAGAGCCAGTTGTTGTAGCACAGGTCATTTGTGTGCATGTGGGAAGAGAGTGGTGAAGCGAGAGAGAGAGGGCGACGAGAGTGAATAACGTGATCAACTCCGGCCCAAGCAGGAAAAGATAACAGTGTTTGGTGTGTCCTTTCTGGGCTACTGTATAAACATGATGGTGCAACATGGCGGACTCCGTGGAGAGGACCCGCTCCCTGTGTAGATATAAACGGCTCATTCTAACTTAATGAAAACACAATGATTCATATTTTCAGGTGATTATACACTATAGAAAACATACTTATTAATATTATCTTCCAATATCTGCCAGTAGGTCCCCTTACACAGTGGTCCTTTAGCTTATTTTCCTGTTCCTTTGAATAGTCTATTGAGTGTGACACACACAAAATACCTTTGCAAAGCACAGAGCCCAAATCCAGGATTTTCCCCATATCAGTGAGCCTTAATGTGCCTTTTCACACAAGTATCCATCACACTCAAAAAGTAGATTGAAATGGTGCTTTATACTTAAATTTTGCACTTTGCTCCTACATTTCACAGGCACTCAACCTCTTAGTTAGGACCCAAGTTATTAATGTGCTGTGCTCAGCTCACACACACACACACACACACACACACACACACACACACACACATACACACACACTTCTGTGTGAAGGACGTTTCATAAAGCAGTGCATTATTGTTATTAGAGCACGGGCGCTGCGCCCAGTTGCCAGTGCCGGGTTGAGCGGAAGCAGTCATTAAATTTAAATTGAGCAATATTTTCTTTTGATGCTTCAGGAGCTCGTGTAGGGTGGATTCATATTGGCTTGGCACAACTCGTTTATTTGTTGCATAAACTCAACTTTATTTGCTTAAAGCATATGAATGCGTGCGTTCATCACCGGGACACTTTAATAAAGCTGATGCATGATGCTAAATTGCTAACTTATTAGCATCCAGTTTATAATGAAGTTTATTGGTCGAATGTAATTTCTCCTCTAAAATGGTTAAACAAAGGTGCAGCTGCACTTTTCAACCCAGCAACGGTTGGAGGAACATCAACATGCTTCAACATTAATATAAACAAGGACGTGTATGGAAACTGCATGCTGCATCTTCCATATTCAAACAGCTCCTACAGTATGCGACTATTCAACATGAGGCTGCAACGCGTATTATTATTCCTGCCCTCCTCCTCCTCAGTTGGTCAGGTTCACCCTCCAACACTTGCCAATCATCCGGGCTGTCTACTTTGAAATAGTCTCTAGCCTGAGGCTGAAGTAAGTGGTGTATCTAAAGCCACCACAGTCTCTGACAAAGCAGACGGTTAGTACAAGACATTACAGTATAAAAAAAATACCAGTGCACACCCACGTTTTCGCAAAAGCATCGTCTGCGACACATTCTGCTGTAACACCTCGTAATGCTTTCTAACATTTACGAGGTTGCCATTACAATCTGGGGTCTGGCTAGGGTGCAAGCCTGAGGTTTTCAGCATCAAACACTTGGCATAAGTACTATCTTTGAAAATCTATGTGCTTTTCAAATTGTTTTACTCATATTCAAAGCTTAACAACAAAATGTGAAAAAACACTCAAGAAATGAAATATCACAAAGTCATGAATGAAAAGGTGGACTCAGTTTATTTCAAGTCAATTTAAAAAGCCAGATAGGACCTAGATCAGACATTAATGTTGGAATATCTGACCTGCTAATAATACTAATAGCTTCACTTTCATAGTCACTCACTCAAAGAAAATGGACTATGTTCCAAAACATCCTAAAAACCCTGGAAACGGTGAAAAGAGTGGGCGTATTACAGTAAAAGAACAGATACTGTGTTTCAAGATAGTGACCTGTGCGTTCAAAAGAAAGTTGCTTCAGGCTTTTCGGATCCATAGCTTAGGCACATTAGAGCCTCTCTCTGGCTCAACTGAAAATAAATACTGCACAATAGCACACTGATTAGGCTCTTTATCGGTTTTTACATTTTAATAATGTTTCTGACACTATTTTCAAAATCTAAAGAGGTTCTATTATGCTTTTGTGCTTTCCCCCTTTCTTTTAGTGCATGTAAAAGGTCTGCAAAGTTACAAAAGTCCAAAGGCCACACCAAAGGGAGTCCCCCAGAGTCCAGAATCCGAAGAGTTTGGTTCAGTTGACCAATCACAACGGAGAGGCCGAGCTAGCAAACGGGCATACAAGAGCTCAAACACAGTGTGAGACAGAGCAACTATTCAACAGATGGTGAAAAGAGTTATGTTTTTTTTTTTTTTTTACATTAAAGGGGACCTATTATGCTTTTGTGCTTTTCCCCTTTCCTTTAGTGTGTTGTATATTTTTTTTGATGTTGTAGTTTTGTGATGTCACCAAGTAACACATTTGCATTATATCTGCCTGGCAGCTAGTTTGGCACGACCTCAAACAAAGCAAGTAAGAGCAGAGCAGGAGCAGAGTCCGAAGAGTTTGGTTCATTGACCAATCAAACGGCTAAAACAGAGCGTTTCAGCCAGAAGATGAAAAGAGGTGCTGCAGCACATGTTAGCATGAGAAAATTAAAGCATTATTTCAACATTAAAGTGTTGAGTAGAAAGCAAAAGTTACAGCAGAACAATTTTGAAATAAATACGTAGTTGCAATGATACTGACTGATACTGGAATTGCAATATGATTTGCGATATTAGAGGGAATGATAGTTTTTTTATATATATCATTATTGTAATTTTCATTTAAAACATTTCAAAATGATGTTGTAAGTTTTGTGGGAATCTGAACCAAACAACAAATAACTAGACCGGAGGATGATGTGTAGGCCAAGACATCTCTGCAGCACAGCAATATTTAAACTAAAATGGTATTTTGACACACATTTTGCCTTAAATATTGCACCGTAGTAGTTCATATTGTGATAACAATGGGTCTTCTCTTACTGTTTAACAGGGTTTGTCGTAGTTGTTCTTGTGACCTGTCATATCAACTGTGGCCACTGTCAAAACGTCTGCATAGCCTAGTGGTTTCTGCCAGGACACATGACTATGCATGTTTTATGTATCTGCTTTTGATTTTGACGTATACTGTTGTGTACTGCAGGTTTAGGTGTATTTTAATACCACACTGTGTTTTTCGTTCTTATCTAAGATGCCAACAGAATAGAAGAAGAGAGCACCTCTCCTATTATCCATCCAGTCAAAGACTGGCGAAGCAGTTAACTGCACGGCTCCTCTGCCCCTCTCGCTTTGATCCTCCCTTGGCATTCTCTCGGCTTCAACCCCGTTTTCATCGCTGCGCATTAGCTAACAAAAGAGCGGGAAGAGAGGATAGATATCTCCCTGAGAACGGAGAGATCTCCACCTAGGGACTTCAAAGCCGGCTTTGAAGTTGGGCAGGAGACAGCAGCACCCACAGAGGAGAGGAAGCGCTCCACTGTCCTACTGTGTCGTTACCTCGACTGCCATTCAGTCTTCTTACGGCTTGTCCAGCCTCGTGTTAACAAATGAAATAATTCTGTCCACAGGAAAAAAAAAAAATGCTCGAGGGCTTTTATTTTGAAATTAAAACAGGAAGTGCTGACTTAAATAGAAACTTGTCCATGACATATTCCACAGATATAGACATCGAGAGCGTAGTAATGTTGCTGAAATTATGTCAATATACAGTCAAAAGATCACCTTCACTGTGTGACAGTCTACAGAAGCAGATATTGAAACTGTAGTACTGTAGCACTGGCAACCTGTCCAGGGTGAACCCCGCCTTCGCCCAATGCCAGCTGGGATCGGCTCCAGCCCCCCCCATGACCCCTAACGGGATAAGCGGTTGACGATGGATGGATGGATGGATAGTACTGTAGCTGGTGTCATGCTAATATACTGTCAAACAATCATTTTCACTGTCTGTTGTTGCTGTGAACTAGTCAGACTAGTCAGACTGTAGCGTTCGAACTGATGAAGCCACTTGGATAAGGGGCGAAACGTCTTCAGAGACAAATCTAAGTCCAGTTGCCTTCGATTCAATTGTTGCCAGAATGAATATGACCTGGATGAATGAGAACATTCACAGACCTGCTGTGAACTGCGCACAGCTTGCGTTAAAAGTAGGCGAGACCTCCACTCTCTAGAGTAGATGCAGCTGACACGCAGCCAAGCCGTGGGCCGTGCGGCTGCTCTAACCTGTTAACATGGACGCGGAAATAAAAAACAAAAGGTAACGCAGCCGCCACACGCTCCTGAAGATGCCTGCGTGGAAAAGCCGTGAGTTATTGAACAAGGTGTGACTCCTCTATAGTGTTTTCTGCAGACTGATCATTTATTTACTAGAATCAAATATTCAACACAGGACAGCACTGGGCTCAAAATATGTCAGGATCAAGGAACATTTTCCTTATTCACCTAAAGGATCTTATAAAGGAGTTTAAAACAGGACTATACCCGGTATACATTGTCTGTCTGTTGTGTGGTCAGTCCACTACTTTCATCCAGATGGAAATATCTCAACATATATTGGATAGATTGCCAAGAAATTTTGTGCAAACATTCATGTTCCCCAGAGGATAAATCCAAATGACATTGACAATCCCCTGAGTTTTCCTCTAGTGCCACCGTGAGGTTCACATTTGTGGCTGTGAGTGGGACTGTCCTCGACCAAAAAAATTCTTAGACAACTAACACTCATACGATTTTGTCAGCTAATCGGTCAGTTGATTTAATCGTCTGAGCTCTGAAACTGAGTTTCTCCACAAAGAAACACACAAAAGCACCACTTTCAATGTGTTTACCATAGATGAGCTCCTAAGTTTCATGGAAATAAGTCATTCAGCCTGGAAAAAAACCATAATAAACAACAAATCGATTAAAGAAATCTGAGTCGGCTAATCAACTAAGAGGGGGCAGCTCTAGTTTTGAGTGCAATATCACAACAAATATTACATAACTTTGGTGATCCCATGGCCTTTCCTCCAGCTCCATCATCAGGTTACTTTTTTATGTGTCAAAACAAATAGTACTTTAGTACTTTACTGATCCCCAGGGGGGAAATTTGGGAAAATACTTTGGTTTATGACAAAATACCTGGAAAATTAATAACCATCATCCTCAGCAGTGTTTGTGTTAGGGTTAATTAGCAAATGTTAGCATCCTTGCATTCTAAACTAAGATGGTGAACATAGGTAACAATATACATGCTGGTAAACATCAGCATACTGATGTTAGCATTCAACTCAAAGCCCCACTGTGTCTACATTTAGCCTCAAAGAGTCAGTAACTGTATTTGCTACGTCTTTTATTGTACGCACATATAAAACAAGCAGTATGGTCTCACGGCTTTGGTGACAGGACGAGTGGTTTTCACCTCATTATGTTTTCTTCTCTATATGAATGCAAACATAGCAGTTGCCCAGTATGTTTCTTAGGCACCAGGTATTGTTCTGGCAGTGACCCTGAAGATGACAATGATGGTGACTAAGCAGTCGCTGATTGTCTGATGCATGATTCACCCGGGCATTGTGACTATGTTTCTCAGGAATTTTTCTATTTAATGAGATTTCTATGACGGATTCGCTGTTTTATAGTGTTGGTTTTGTCAATCTGTTTTACAGATGCTTTGTGTTGGTGGTGCTTTTATTTCCCTAACACCAAACAGAAAAAAAAAAAAATCTGTCTTATCTGACCTTTGGGCCACACACTAAAAACAGATTCAGCGTCCAGGTACCGCTGGGTTTTGAATAACCTTTGCTGTTGCTCCATGAGAGTGTTTAAGGGTTCTGTTTGAAGTAAAGCTGGAAAATAGCTGAGGTGCCTCCATAAACTAATCCCAGAGGACCACTTTCTTTGTCTCCGGTTCCACCTCTACCTTTCTCCCTCCTCCCTCTCTACCTTCCTCCTGCTTTCAGTCAAAGCAATAGGGCAGATATCGATTACATCTGTGAGTGTGTGCAGTACCTAGGAGTCATATGCATCTTGCCATCCTCTATCCGAGTTTCCACACATCGCTGTTTTATCATCGCTATCTCCCAAGGCAATGCATCTCAAGCAGGGATGTTTTCTTCTCTATAAAAGGAGCTCTTGTACAGTTCTATTTCCTGATACAAAAAACTGAGTCTAAGGTAAAATACTATCATAATTACAGCCCAAAACCTCAATGGTTCTTTAAACCCTCAATTTTCAGTTATTTATTTAAATCTGCAAAGGAACTACTGACTGACTTTTTTTTCTAGGAGCTGCTCTGCAAAATGCAAAACAGTAAAGTAATACTGTAAAGGCACAGTGCTTCCCAATACCAATGACAGAGACTATGCATGTTATATGCTAACAAAAATGAAGAAACCTAGAATTACAGCCTTGTGGTTGTGTGCCCCTGAGTCAAGTTACAGTCATCTCTCCAAATAGCCATCACTTCATCATATTATTCTATTAGACAGTTGTGTGAAATTGTCAGAATTCGCATGTGAATTCTTGAGTTATAGGCAAAAATGTGTTTTTGTGGGTTCACAGTGACCTTGACTTCTGACCTCCAAAATCTAATCAGTTCATCCTTGACTCCAAGTGGATGTTTGTGATAAATTTGAAAAAATGTCCTCCAGGCATTCCTGAGATATCACGAGAATGGACCGGACGGCCGGATGTACATATAATGCCTCCGGCCATGGTTGCTGCTGGCGTGGAGGAATGGCATTATTAGCCTAAATCAACAACTACGCATGTGGCATTTTAGCCATGTAACATTAGCCCCAACATCTAGCCCAACAATCCGATAAAAATGATGGGGCAGAGAATTAATGAGTTTGGATGAAGCTGAACTGAGTCAAGCCAGTTCAGTGATTAGCGTAGTCATTTCACATTAAGAGAGTCCTGAGCTTGAAGCTGGCTGGAGCTTTTCACCCTTCAAGACATTTGGAATCTGCAATTTACCCATAGCTGTGAATGTGCCTGTCTAGATGTGCTATTTCTGTGATAGAGTGGCGTCCAGCGTGGAGGCCAGGTGACACCATCCTTTTACCCAACACATGCCGAAATAGGCTCCAGCTCCCTGTGACCCTGGACTGAATAAGTGGTATACAAAATGAACAGATGGATGATACAGAAAAAAAGTACTAACCCAGAAACACAAAATCATTGTATATGAGAGACTAGTGTATTTTTTGGTCTTCTTACACGTAGTGTTAGAGAGACATATTATTATACATATTTCAAACATCCAGCACGAAGGGATTGTGTGTGTTTGAAGGGACCTGTCAAAGATAGAGGGACCCACAAAACACGGCTGTCCTTCATGCAATGAGCCCAGAGAATTAGTAAAGATTTTCTCTCTCATTTGTTCAGAGTCTCATTCCCACTCAGACCAAAGAGACATGGTTGGTTCAGCCTAGGTGTTGATGAGCCATGTCGTCCCAATTAAGCCAGCACCGAAAAGCAATCTGTTTTCAATTGTTATCTGAGGAAAATGAGGGCGAGACGAAGCACAGAGTCAACCAGAAGGAGGTGTTGATAAGCGGTGGACGGCTGAACAGAGGATCATTCACCTCTAACGTGTGCTACCACACAGTGTAATCACGCCGATTGACGAAGGAAGTTCATTTTGCATGTCCACAATTTGTTGTTAAGGATTAGTATTTTGACTATGGATAATTAAAATATTTGACATTTCTGATCTCTTAGGGGAATAATAGCTGGCTGGTCCTTTTGGCTTTTAAAGAATACTGTTGTATCTCTGGCAGGTAATGATAATATTGGTGCCTTCCATTAAAAATGCACGTTTACAACAAGGGAAGTTGTTTGCATGATATGCTTGGCATTCAAGTGGTCAAGTCATGAGAACACTGCTGCTAAGCAATGGAAATATTAATGTTACTGTCAGTGTCTAGAAGCTGAAGCTATCAACTTAGCAAGCTAGCAGGTGGGTAATGTAATGGAGGGAATGCAAAGGTATAATAAAGGAAAAAGATGAGGCCATTGGAAATATTAACATATTTCTCAGACATTCTCAGAAATAACAAAGAGAAACCATATATGACAAAAATTACAATATACTAACTTTTTATGTGCCAAAAAAATTTACTTCCATGGCCTCCACCATTTCTGACAACGTCAACGAACACATCACAACTCATCAACTCTTTCAGAGACTTTCCTCATACAGATAGGGCGTTTGTATGGACTCTTCCTGTGATCACGGTAAACACGACCCCATTTGAAAGTGTCGTAAATCACATTTCATGATGTACAAGAGTTTTATGGAATCCAAAAAACAACTACAGGGAAATATTTCACACCACCAACTTTAAATTAATTTAACCTGGTAATACTTAAAGGTGGTAAATGCGAGATTGGGAGACTTTCTATTGCCTCCGCTTGGCTCTCAATATGGCAACAGCTGAGCTGGCGGCTCGCAGCTAACGAAAAGTAAAAACAACTGCAAAACTGTTGACAGACAGACTGAGGGAGAACCGGAAGGTGGGTGTGATGCTTCCACAATGGTGCAGTCAGTGTGGATGACGTTATCAGACATGCAACACATGCAGTAAAAGGTATGTGCGGCCGGCTTGGCTACGTCAACAATACACGAAGAAACTCTGATTACAACACAGAGGACGAGTGACTCCATTCACTGATCAGGTCGACATTACTCCTCTATATCTTTACACAGCAAATAGTTGTTTGCTGCTATATTAATGCTCTGGATATCATATAGAGCACCTTTAAGTTTACATTCCTTCATAGTTTCAGTTTTTACTCGTCATCCAGCAGACCGTCTAGGACTTTAAAGGGTTCCATTTAGTGCAAAATCTTTAACAGCTCCATCAATCATCGTGCTGATCTGATAGAGCTCATCAATCAGAAGCCTAACACATTATTTCATTATTTCCACTATATGCTCTATCGCAAATAGCTTCTTGTTTTCTTTTAGACAATAACTCTGATAATTGGCAGAAGGTGAATAGTCCCTCCTTGAAAAGTATCACAAGGTATTAAAGATACAGTGCATAATCAAAATAAAGGCATGACACGTTCTTCACATTTATTTCTACCTCCTTTTATCGTTGCTTTGAGCTAGCTGGAAATGTATCTGAGGAGAAATACAAAACAAACTGGCTACCACTATTTGCCTTTCTTTATTCAGTACGTATTGTATTTGGCTGCATGGCTGTATTTTTTTTTTTTTTTTTTATCTTTCAAGTAATGTCCTTGTATTTTATTCACAACCTTGGTTTCTGTAACAAACACAGACGCAGACCAGATGGGGGACTGGCAGGACGCGGTTTCATTTATGTATGTGAGTAAAATGAACCATTTCCACTTTGGCCTTGACTAAGGTCTCAAAAGATTATAAACCTTCAGAAATAAACCAAAGATGTGCTCACCGTATGCGCTGAAATTAATTAGATAGTTATTCTGGATGGTTGCCACTGCACTTCTGTGAGTGTGTGTGTTTTTAATTTTTCCTGACCTCCTGGCAGAGTGGAATAACAAATAGACAATTTTGCATTCACAGCCTTGCTCCCTGTCACATAACAGCCGCAAATGCATATTTTAATAAGGCACAGGACAGGTTAAAATATTGCATACAGAAGCCACACATGCACCATATATAGAGCAATAGCTCCCAGTGTCTAAAGCTACAAAACACCCCACACAATATGCTTTCTTTCCAACTTTGCCATGTTGTTAATATCTAAGTAATTCAGCCACAACTGTTATAAAATCTGCTGTCTTTTTATTGTTGATACAACAAATGTTTTGCTAGCATTGCCTTTACCCTCCGTGAATCACCTACCAAAAGAATCAATAGCTTGCAGAGCATAAATTGAGACTGTATTGACAAAAATGTTAACACTTTGTCTGATATGCACTTAGTGGGACCTCAAAAAAGCCACCACCTTGAATATGCAATCTAAGTGTAAACACAGAGGCACTTTGTACAAAAGTGGAAGCCCAAACAACACTTGTCACCTTCCTTTCAGACTAAGCAATCAGTCTGTTTTCAAATGATACAGCAGCCTTCAGAAGACGCCTCAGGTGTCACCTCTTTTCTGGACGATTTTAGCTCATATTTTGGGCCTGCCATGAATAAATAATGCAAGGCTTTTATGACAGTGACAGCGAGGAGTCAAGCTATGGTTGAGGGGAGAATAGAAAGGGTCTATGCATGTGTGTTTGAGAAAGGTACAGAGCATGAATGTGGGTGTGTGTGTGTGTGGAGTGTTTAGTGGATGCAGCTGGACTGGATGTATTATTGATGTGCTGTTAGCACTCCCAGGGAGTTGCAGTCTCATCAGAGTTTGCCAGGGGATTAACAGACTCAAAAAAGCAAACCAGGGAAACAGAGAAAAGGCACGGAGCATATCCCTCATCCGAATCCCACCCTCCCTTATCTCTCTCACACAAATGAGCCATCATATAAAGGCAAAAGGCATTATCTTCATATGAGACATCTGGCTGGGTCCGGCACAGCGGAATTATTGATTAGTTTTTATTTTATTCAACAGCCTGCTACTGTGGTACAGTTTTCAAATGGCGCCACAATTGTAATGACTTTCCACATGATTACACAGTTGGCACAGTTCTTAGATAGTTAACCATTTTCTAGCTGTACGCGTTCGCCTTTTCGGTTTACTAAATTGCTTGTCCTTCCCCAAACAGCCACATAAAATGGCCGCACGCACACATACACGACTAAAGCACACACATACAAACAGGTCCAGTCAGTGTATCGGGGAGGGCCACATCCCCACCCTGCTTCCTGTCATCCTCTATTATGGTTTCATTACGCCGTGGAGAAGCACAGCCGGTGGACGGATAGACGGAGGAGCACCATTTCTTTTGTAACTCGACCAGTCAGAGCCAGACAGAGACTCATATCCAGCTGCTTCACTCTCTATTTTTACTTTCCCACTTTGCTCATTTGTCTCCCACATATGCTCTCAATTTATGTTTGCATTTCAATTTCACATAACAAAATAGGAGTCACTGCATGCAAACAGGTTAGATTTTTTTTTTCATTTGGAGGTAACTATATTGAGAGGAAAAACAAAATACTCCCTTTGTTCACAGACCAGTGCAACCGTTGCATCGAGACTACATCTATAGCCATGCTAGCGTCTCCGTGAGGCTGTACCGAGGCACAGCGGTGCTTGGAGCTAAATACTAACATCAGCTTCTCACATGCAACAATGACGACAACAACATGTGAGATTTCTTAGTTTGTCTGAATCCTTAGTATGAAAGCAGTAGTACACAAACTGCATACTATTTCCGGTGAAATATTACAGTATACAATTAGACAATATTGTGACATAAACATACCGCAATGCAATGCGATAATGATGTTCGTAACAGACACTAGCGGACAGCTCTGTAGTGTCAATAATGCTTCAATTTAATTGTATATATAAGATTGCTGTGCTAGGCGTATTTTTAATTAATTCAAACTATGATTCTCACAAACCATCATTTTGACCACGAGACTGGCACGTGTTATCACGGCTCTCAGGAAGTACCAACGTGAACTACTGCTCAGTATGTCTGAAAGACACATACTACTGTCTATTCACACAAAAGTATGTGTATGGGTATGCAGTGCACAGTATGCAATTTCTGACACGGCCATAATGTTAACCATGTTTACCATCTTATAATAGTGCGTCAGCGTGAACAAAACATAATGTCGGCGACAGCTATGGCTAATGGGAATATGATCACCATGGAGCTACAAGAAAAGGCAGGTCACCAAAGTCTAAAGTCATCCTGTGAGGATCATGAATGTCCAGTTTTTTATGGCGATTCATCCAATGTAGTATATTATTATTAGTATATTTCAGTCTGGATAAAAGTGGAGGACTGATCGACTGACAGTCCCTAGAGGAGGCAGATCTGTGTAAATACACTGGTGATGACTTTGAAACAACATTAGTGTATCTCATAAGAGATGATTAGTGCTAGTTCACCATTAACTTCCTTCAGTGATATTAAATATTCATATTATCTGTTACTTTTTAGGATAATAACCTATTTAAAATGTATGTGTATGTGTGAATATGTGTGAACAAACACAGACAAAAACAAACATATTTTTAGTCCATGGTTGTGTGTGTGTGTGTGTGTATACGTGTGTGTGTGTGTGTGTGTGTGTGTGTGTGTGTGTGTGTGTGTGTGTGTGTGTGTGTGTGTGTGTGTGTGTTTGTGTAAAGCTCTGAGATCACTCAGCACAGCTGGAGAAATACGTTCAGTGCGGGGGCACCTTCAGAGGGTTGAAGCAAAAGGCAGATCTCAGCCTCCTGCCAGGCCCAGGCCCGAGTAAGCTAGGAAGAAGGAAAGACTTGAGAGGGTGGGGTTCAGTCCTGGGATTCCACCCTGAACCCACATTAAAGACAGACGACGCCAGATCGCACCAGCCTTGAAGATCAAATAGAGCGACGATGCAAGCTGTGAACCAAGAAGGTTTTGCCATGCCAGTGTTTAATTATTGACATTTCCAGCGCTACATGTCAGTTTTGTCAACTCAGCAAGAGAAAACACACTTACATTTTCCTTTAACCCAATTAGTTTCATCAGACCACGGCTTGTCCTTACTGCAGTATGATGAGCTAGCTGTAAATAAAGTCGAACTCCAGTGCTGCTGGATGAAACATACCAGCATTGGATTTACATGTACTTTGAAACTACAGCGAAACAAAACGATGGAAAGTCTCAGGAATAAATGCATATATTTTTGTACATTATGACACGGACAGGCTGACGTTAATGGGTGGCATACTTAGAGTGCCTGCATTATTCAGAGTGCTTATCAAACATCAGCCCCAAACATGTACTTTCAAATCCTTTTACTCCTTGATAAGCTGTGTTCTGTCAGTTGGAGCACTTAAGACATTTCAGCTTTTGAAACAATCCCCTCTTATGAATGATTAAAACAGCAGCGTCAGAGCCTTGGACACCATCAACACGTTTGCCTCCTCTCTTTTGATTGACAGCTGACAAGTGTTTCCCTCACAGTCTAGGGTCTAAGAAGCCCATATCCCTGGGCACCGTAATCCTGATATAATTTTCTGTGTGCTCTAAAAGCCTGTTGCAGTCTAAAGTAAATCACGTTAAGGTGCAAGGGGTTTTAGACATTTGTCTTTATCCCACCAAGCAGGCACAGCATGTGGCCAGCTCATGTGTCATTTCCTATAGACTGAAAGCTGAGTGACACCAGGGAGATGAGAGCTCCGTCAAGCCGCTGCTTTTCCAGCTGAGAGCGTCGGGAAATGTGGAAACTGTGGCGCTACACTTTGTTTCTCTAACCATGAATCTGGTTGCAGCAGCAGTGGAGGAGATTGGAAATGTATTACTTCAAAAATGTTTAAAGAGCACAGCTAATAGGGGACTAAAAGAGGAGGTTAAGCAGTAGGACATACAGTATATGAAAAGCTCCAGCAACCATAAGCCAGTAAAAGTTCAACCACTGAGGAACTTGCAGAGGTTTGTTTTGACAGTAGATGTGTAACCATTGTATGGAGGGTAAAAGCCGACAAACAGCCAACACAGGGGTTCCCCTGTGGGTTTTGACGGGTTTGTGGAGGTGCAAAGTGGCATAGACTGACAACACATGTTAAAGGACCTCCAGCTACAGCGTGAACGCTGGTTGAGAAAAAAATGCATAAAGAAGCGGCTCAATTTCCACATCCATATTAAACTTAAACTGAAATCTTTATTACTGTAGATTGTCCAGAGAGTACTTAGTCGTTGTCTGTCTGTGATTAGCTTGTGTCTGCCAACCAGCTGAAATATATATCCCATAAATTTGTGACGAGAGTTTTCTCTGAGCGTGCACAAGCTGATCAACTGGATCCCTTTCAGTTTGCTTACTAAGCAGACAGGGACATGGTCAATTTGTTGGCCAAATATTCACCAACACACTGAAACCAATGCGCAGCTTTTGTTCAGTGATTTCACCCCACCTTCTCCAAAACAAAACGTTACGATAAACGTTATTGATAAGATGACAGCATTCCTTCACAGTCGTCCACAAAGAGTGGCAGGGTATATCATAAAAGATCGATGGTTTTATCCTATGGCTGTACTACAAAGGGTCTGTTAGTTAGACAGAGTTCAGACATTGATTCTCAATATTTGCCCGTCGTTTAACAACCTTAGCACACAAGTTGTGCAAACCAGTTACAGCTAGAACTTTATAACTGCTGGGAAAATATTAGCCAGACAGAAAAGACTGCTGTCAGACGTACACGACATACAGACCTTTCAAACATTATTATTCTAAATGGATCCCTTTGTATTTCCTCTGGCGATATTTGTTATTGTGGTAGCTAACAGGAAGTAAGCTTGGACCAAGGTTGTTGCCCTCGCTAAAGAATGACAAGGTCTCAGGTAGTGAATGACAGGTGAAATGATGTCTTTTTATTTTGTCATTGTATTTATTCTTGTACTTACATTTACCTTCTACATATTTTTCTAGTATATCTATTCAATATAGTTTTATATAGTTACATTATCTCTATTATATTTTTCTGTAATATACTGTCATGTTTTCCAAGTGCATTTTTCAATATCTACCATATATTTTTCTACATATCTGTTTTTCTACATATCTTTTATGATATCTTAGCACATTTTTTGATTACATATCTTCTAACATATTCTAATACATTATTCTATGATATTTTTGTACTGCAATTTTACAGTATGCTCTTTATTGTATGCCCAACCAGCCACTGAGCATTTATGACACTGTGATGTACAATTTACAAGCATTGGTTATTTATTTTTCTTTGTTGGGTATTTTCTCAGTTGAAACTATAGAAAATGTTTATAAATTACTGTTTTATGTGTTACATTCTTGTGTTTTTGGTATAGGCTGTCTAGATGTTCTTTATCGTATTGCTGGTTATTTCGACTGTTTTTGTCACGCGTCTTTAGTTGTGAGAGTTGTTGTCTGGGCGTTGCATCCACAGATGTATCCTACTGTGTAATCTTCCAATCTCAGTATTTAAAACAGGCTTTACGTTTTCATTGTTCACGCTCATGAGGGCTTATTGCCGAAACATGTTTGTTTGTTTGCCCTGTATAATAAAGAAGACACTTAATCTGTGAGAGCCTGAGATTTTGTTCCTTTAGTTGTCATTTTATCCATATGAATACCCTGTAAGATATCCTATATCCTTACAGTAGTCAGTCCTCTGAGCAGAAACAGGCTATCTCAATGTTGTGACGTATGGATTTAGGAGTGTGGGTATATAGGCAGGTGTCTACTGACACTGTGTTGTATTAAGTGCTGTTTTCATGCATAAACTGTGATGAACCTGAAGTGAGACTGACCACACATATCCAGCCATAATGGGGCTTTTAAGTTCTTCTCTATAGTAAAGAAAAAAATAATGAAAAAAGGCAATATCTTTAAGTACAGACTTTTAGTGACCTGTGTGGCTGGGGTGAGATCAAAATAAAAAGAGCTATTTGAAACAACTGATGGGAGCAGCCATTTCCCACATCGAGATTCCAGCCCACTGAAAGAAGAAAAGGCTGACAAATAGCCTTCCTGCTGATGCACGACTTCTGGTGAAAGGACGTGTTTTAGTATCTTCTTGAAAGTTTAAGGCGAATTGTTGCTAGCCTTATAAATGGAATAAATCTTAGGAGTCAGAGACAATTCTGGCTTTCGTCAATGATGTCGCCCAAAGACACTGCTGCCAAGAATTATTTATACAGTTATTACTTTAAAGCGAGAGTTGGTAATCTTGAGAAACTAGCAACAGTTTTAGGCTGCAACTAACAATTATTTTCATTATCAATAAATCTGTCAGTGAAAAATGTTGAATCAATATTTTCCAAAGCCCAAGACCACATCCTCGAATGACAATTTCGACTCTTTAAAAAAAGATGAATTAATTATCACAAACGTAAATTGACAAATTCAGTTAAGAGTTGACCACCAATTCATTAATCAGTTAATCAGTTAATCAATTAATCAGTTAATCGTTGCAGCTCTGTTTACATGCATATTCTGTGATGAACCTCACTACGCCTGCAGTGAGACTGAGCACACATTTCCAGCCATGATAAAAGATATAGATATAGCACAATACATACGTTCTTAGTTTAAAAAAAAAAAATCTTAAAAAATTGCCATATCTTTAAGGACAAAGACCATGAGTGACCTTTGTAGCTGTGCTTTAAAATAAAAAGAGAAAATGAGCGATGAGAAACAACTGATGGAAACTGCTATTTCCCACATCAAGATACAGTCTCACTAAAAGAAGAAAAGGCTGACAAATAGCCTACTAGCTTCTGTTAGGATGGGGGGAGGATATGTTCAAGTATTTTCTTTAAAGCTTACATGTTGTTGTTAGCCTTACACTGTAAACTGAATAAATCTTAGATGTAAAACACATTCAGAGACAATGGTGTCACCCAAGGGCGTAACACACACATTCTGCTGGTACATTGTGTTCTTAAATACAGTGTAGGTGACTGTAGGTTTCAACATATATCATTTAAAAGCCAAGTTCGGAGTGTGTGGATGAGATCCTAAATGGCAGTTGTGCACATTGTGGTTCAGTCCGCTATGACTCGGATCAACAGAGTACAGTACAAAGGTGAGTACAGAGCTAGCAGAAGGAGCAGTTTCACAAAGAGGCAACCTTCAGCATAGTTGCTGTTTGTTCATCTCACTTTGTTGAAAAGGATTAATTATACACTCATCACATAGGTGCGAGGCGTTCAGAGCAGCGTCGGTAAAGAAAAGGTAATGTCTGCACGCTGCTCCACGCCACAGTACTTTTATTGACTGTGTTTTGATCGTGTTTGGATAAAAATATTCTATGAAAACATCTTGACCTGACGAAGATCCGAGCACGATCAAAACGTAGTCAGTAAAAATGTTGTGGCATGGAGCGGTGTGCAGGCGTTACCTTTTTCTTTACTGATGCTGTTCATTTTACTTTACAGCTTCATTTCTACATAACTTCATCACTTCATGGTAAGAAGTCCAGAGACGACTATTAATTTGTTGTAAAAGGCTGAGGCGGAGAACAATTTTTAACATGTCATGTGTCTTGTAGTGACTTTTCATCCATTGTCATGACAAATCATCCATGTTAGCCACATGCTTATTGTCCATAGAGCTATGTCTATTTGAACCTCATTTTAATAGGTTTTTAGTAACAGTTGATTAAAAAATATCTGTATAGTCCTGTATTGACACCTGTCTGTCCTTTTATTATAAAGCCGTGTACATGTACTCATGCTCTAAAAGCTGAAATTGCAGAAGGCATATGGTATGTTCTCATCATTACATTTTCACTGCTGCTATTGTTCTTCACCACAAATAAGCCTCCAAAACGATAATAACTGAATATACGGGCTTCCGCTCAGCCATGACAGTACAGCAGGCATTTGTCTTCATCTTCTACTTGCATCCATTTTTTTTTTTATCCCCCTGAAAAATAAAAAAACAAACTTTCAAACTGTCAGACCTTAGTGACCTCTGTCCATGCCAAACTGTTTATCCTGCATCTGCATCAGCTTAACCTTGTCTGTCTTCAGCCTTATTACCACCTCGGCTTTTTCCATACATTACTAGTGCATGCAGATGGAGAATGTTCAGCAAACTCAGTCAGGCATAACTAATCACTCTCGCAGATTGGTTCCCGATTTTGACAGGTAGCTCTGGTGGCTCAAGTGTATGATTATGTGCATAAATATCAGTATTTGCACAGGTTGCCATTGTCTTCACTGGTTCTCTAAAAACAGGCTCAGAGGCAAGGTCATGACATGAACCCTCATTTTTTTCCCAACCCGCTGGACATGTGTTTTACATTTCTGAAAAAACTATGAGTCAGTATTTTGAAATAACTTTTCTCCCCTGGGGCAAACATTTACCCACTTCCATCCTTTACAAAGACGTCCAGTGTTTTATGTTTGTCATTTTATTTTGGCTACAACCTAATCATCCAGCAATAACTCTTAATGATATCTAGAGTGGAATAGTAGAAGAACTGAAACTAAAAGCATTTAATCATATTTCTCTGGAGAACTGATTTGATTAGTCTCACAAGAGTGATTGTTGTGGGACGATTCGTCCCGACTATTTCTTCCGTTCTGTGTCAAGTACACAAACCCAGACGCAGACGGAGTAGAATTGTTGTCTTCGATGTCGTCGGATACAAAATGCAGACTGCTGCCGTCTCACCGTAAGCAGAGGAGCTATTCCAAGGGGAGGCATTAGTCTGCAACTCCGTTTTTCACTGCAGAGTGACTCCTCTTAGTATGGCTCCAGCCTGACAATTCAATCCTCTGTTCGTTTTCATGCACCGAGCCTGGCAGCAAAACCACATCTGAATGCATGAAGTAGTCTCAGCAGCGCTGACTGTAAATGAGGCCCAGACATTGTTGGACATTGCATAAAGACCAATGGGAGAAAGCTCAATTTTCAGTTTTTAAAATGCATGGGGAATTTCTGAGGTCTCCTACTTTTTGTAAGGAAGCTTGGTCTGCCAAGACTGTGAGAGAAAAAAAGGCATGGTGTCTTTTACCTCCTGTTATGCTACAAGTCAAATTGACCCGTTCCAATTTCTCACACTGAGAAGGTGTATTCCTTTCAGCGCTGCACCTTCTTTGCTTGCCTCAGTTTAATGAACTTTTAAAAAAGAAATAAATCATTTCTTGTACAGAGACAACCTCCCCCGGCGTCTTAATATCACAGAGATAATCTCTGAGTCAATTTGACCCAGTAGTGGGTCTATCTACTGCAAAACATTTCTGTACAATATGAGAAAAGCTTTTCATTTGCTAATTTTCCTCCTCTTCTCTCTTTTACCAAACTTGAATTTATTATCCAACAGCAGTCTATTTTGAGTGACACTTCTGTCTTTAATGTGGAGGTCTGTCTTTACGCTCCTCACAGGTATTATGCATTACTAGATGAATCACGCAATGCCCTACAATATACAGTATATGGCCAATACAGAGCTGCCTTAAAGCTGGTTAGTTGCACAGAACTGTGATTAAACAGTGATTTTCCTCATATTATCCACTTATGATTACAGCCGTTCTGCAGCATTGAGCAAACCGATCATTTTCTGTGGTTTGAAGCATGAATGCTTTTATTATTTATTATTTATTAACAAGCTGGAAATTATTCAACCCGGGCAGAACCAACATCTGCGTTTAAAAAAAAATATGCTTGTCATCATCATTATATTTCCACGACACCTACTCAAATACACATTTTTCTCACCAAGCCAAGCTCCTCACTATCAGAATATTGCCAATTTACTGTAGGTGGCATATGGATTTTAGATGGTTACAGTGTGGAACCAAACTGCACATTGCAAATCCAATTTTCTCATCCATCACTCTTGCAAATGACAAGTGTCAACCACTGCAAAGGCCACAGTTAACAGCTAACCGACATGCACAAGCCAAAATGCACACATACTGTTCCTGCATGAGAGGAAATAATAGAAGTTTGTATTTGTACAATAAAAACAAAAGACTCTTGCTGAGCATCGTCATAATATAGCAAATCTAAAACAGTGTGACATTAAATAAAAATTGTAAAAGTACAAGTTTGCCTTGATTTGCTTTAAAGTGACGATAAAAGATCTTCTGTTTGTCAGTGAAGGAAAGAAAAGCCAGAGGCAACAAATAAGAAGAAAGAGCATGAAATGATGAAATCCCATATTGGATGAATTGCCATCAAAAGGCCAAGAGAGCACCCTGCAAAAACTACATAAATGGTTGGACACACATGGTCCGCAGTGGCACCAGTGGCTAACTGTAGCTAACTGTAGCTGGTGTGTTAGATTAAGAAAACAGAACAATGCGCTCCAAGATGGTGCCGTGTTCATTCATATGAAAGCAGCTCTATGAAAGAAGAAGAAGATAAAGAAGAAGATCTACCTTGATTAGTCCCACAATGGGGAAATTCAATTTACACTCTGTTAAACTCATACATGGTACATGCAGACCTGAAACACACATACATGCAACAATGGAGAGATGTCAGAGTGAGGGGGCTGCTCCTGACAAGCGCCCCGAGCATTTGGGGGTTTGGTGCCTTGCTCAGGGGCACCTTGGCAGTGCCCAAGAGGTAAACTGGCACCTCTCCAGCTACCAGTTCACACTCAGTTTTTGGTCCATGTCGGGACTTGAACCAGTTCCCAAGCCAACTCCCTACAGACTGAGCTACTGCTGCCCCCAAAGGGTTTCCAAGCTTCCGCAGGTTTCTGCTTATTAAGCCAGACAAAGTGCTTTTTAGCAGCCCAGGGCGGCTTTTTGTAATTGTTTTCAATGACAGCAAAGCGTATTGTGCGCGACTTTTGCATTGCTGAGCACCTTGTGTTTTTCCGCTCTATGCTCCTCAAGTTTCTACATGCCCTGAGCGCCTCAGGTTGAAGCAGAAAAGCACCCAAGATCATTAATGTTTTTTTCTTATTGTGGTGACTGTGTATGTGACTTAACCAACTGTAGTTACCATGATCTGAACACAAAACAGCTGGAGGCAAGGAAGTAATTAGTAATTAAGTAGTATTTCAGGTAATTTGTATTTAGGAACGCACCAATCTGACTTCTTCAGTACTGATAGCGACACCTGGGCTTTGGGTATCGGCCGATACTGAGTACTGATCCGATATCAGTATTTAATTATTAAGTTGCATTCCTCACTGTGTGGAAGTGACTGGGTTCATTCTTTGTGAAGTGTTATTCATTATTAAAATAATAAATTGTACACGTGGCAAAACAAATTAATAGGAATTAAATCCATTTAATGCACCAAAAAAATTGGTCCAAACTTAAACAGGAATTATAGTTCCAGTATATAATATATACATCATATAAATATAGAACTGAATTGAATAGATCAGCCCTCTTAGAACTTATATCCGATTCAGTCAGTATCAGCCCAATATCCAGTCCAGTATTGGTCAGTCCCTAGTTGTTAACATTACTTTAAACTGTACAAATAACTATTAGGTAGCGTATAGTTCATGGTTTGTATTAAGGTAATGTCAGCACTCATTCAGTGGTTGCCTAGCAACAATTTTTTAAAAAGCAAAGTGCAAAAATAATACTCTGTCTGATGAGGGCGTTGAGAGTGTTTCTCCAGCTGACGGGGTTGAGACTTTCTCTGGCTGCGCCGGCTGACTTCCTGCTGACTTCCTGCCGGCTTCCCGCACACATGTATGGCACAGAATGAATTACTGATATGGCTTTTTGAGCCTTTTCAAATTGTATTGTTGTAAAATTATTATAGACAGAGTCATATAAATATGTTTGTGTTGCTCAAAAATGTCCATTTTTTCAGCCTTTTATTTGGTAATGATTGTGTATGTGATATAATATTGATAACGTTCAAAAGCAAGTGTGGCCACTACTTCAAAAATCAGGCCACAGCCCGGTGCTGTTCCCGGGGCTCGGTCAGGGCATGCTGTGCACCGGATTAGGATTACAAATTGGGAAAAAAAGTAGTCAATGCAAGACCTCTAATATATTGTAATACTACTCTATGCATGTGTTTGCGTGTGTGTGTGTGTGTCTGTGTATTTATGGGAAATCTATAAAAGCAAAGCAATGGCTCTCTGGAGAAACCTGATTAGGTTTGAGCTGAGCTCAGAAATCAAAATTAATTTGGAAGATGCTGCAGCTCTCTACCATTACCTGAGGCAGAGCCATTAAGTTAAGAAATAGCTGCATGTGCACGGTTCATCTAAACTAAGCTGATACAGGATTTCTATCGGTTGCTACAGTGCAACACTGCTGTGAGGTTGTGGTATGTGCAGCGATTAACATCCATGGCTGCATCACGAGGAACATTCCTCACTGTCATGGTCTCTGAGTGCAGGTTACATGCTATATAGCTAAAAAGGAAATTACTCAGGTTTTAGTGACAAGGTCCAAACATGACAATCCATTCTATAGGCATCTTCTCTTTTAAGCAATCAATAATTTGCTCGATTGTAGTCCGACGTTATACATTTTAAAAGTTAGTCATTAGGGACTAATGGGTATTCATGTCTGTCTGCCAGTCATTCATTAGCCCAACTTAAACCCATCTGAGAGCTGGGTGCGTCTGCGCGCCTGAATCCACGTGTGCACTGTAAGCATGTGTGCTTTTGTGCTTCGGCATGCAGTGACATATTTACATTGTCCCATTTCCCTACAGGAGCCGCTTTGAAAAAGACATGCTCCTTTGTACTTGAACACAAGCTCCAATGGGACTCGGGCTTTTAGCAATTCACTCTTATCTTCTTTTACACTTTGTGATGGCATGTAGGGTGACATTTCCATTTGCTAAGCTTGTCTAAGTAGTACACGAATGCCGCTGTGTTTTACAACAGGCTAGAGCTATAAAAAGGGTTAGAGATAGCTATGAAAAGGTGACATTGTGTTATTTATTTTATCAAGTTACACTCGAGAGTGCCTCCATTTAATGATAGATATGTCTCAGTTCACTAATGGAGAACTGAGGCCGAATGAGTCAGCAATCAAGGCCTGCTTAGCCAAGGACAGTTGTGTTGATATTGTAGTAGAAATCAAATATTTTCCTTGCTAATGCCTGAAAACTCACTTTTCTCACTTTCTACTAAGGTTTATTGGTAATACTTCATATGATTATCTGTGGGTTCAGGCAGACATTAGTTTTGAGCTCCACATATTCCTAGCTTTAAAATTAAGCTCAATATGCCAGCCTTTACTCCAAAGAGTCATGATATTCAAAATCAATCTGTTCTCTCGAATACTTCTTCTCTAACAGGAAGAAAATGTAGTTAAGGATGGATGAGGGATATCCATGGATGTGACAGGAGGATATTCAGCCAGTTTGCAGAGCTCCCTATTTATTTTACTTTTTAACAAACATAAAGAAAATCTCAAGAGACAGCTCACAATATCGCATCCCATAGGCCACCCTCTGTAAGCCATATCATCATAGTCCTTGCGCTGTCTCAAATTAGTGTCGGCGTTATGCCCTGAAGATTTCTATCCCAATATCAGCAATATGGTACGAATCTCTGCCACAACAGTTCAGATGTGGGCTCCTTGCATTGAGAAATGAGAGATCATTACCATTAAGTACAAAACGTATCCTTTCATATGGAAATGCGTCAAAAATCTCTCTATACCACACGGCAGCAGCGAGGTTACCGACAGATCCATTTTAGTGGAATACATCTTCCTGCCAGAAACAATAATTTATCGAGCAATCCATATTTGTTGGGGCGGCAGTAGCTCAGTCCCTAAGGACTTGGGTTAGGACGCGGAGGACGCCGGTTCAAATCCCCCATGGACCAAGACCAACTGGTTGCTGGAGAGGTGCCAGTTTCCCTCTTGGGCACTGCCGAGGTGCCCCTGAGCAAGGCACCGAACCCCCAACTGCTCTGGGCGCTTGTCAGGAGCAGCCCCCTCACTCTGACATCTCTCCATTGATGCATGTATATGCACTGTGTGAACAACAGAGTGTAAAACTGAATTTCCCCACTGTGGGACTAATAAAGGAATATCTTCTTCTTCTTCTTCTAATTCAGAGTGAGAGCGGACATCTTTACAAGCTAAATTCAACAAGTTGTAGAACGATCTACACTGCTATTTCCTGTTGGGTTTCCCTCAATCTATTGCAAGTCAAGACTGTCCTGGAAACCCGCCCCTAGAAAAGTCGGATCCACCGCTGGATTTCATTCCCCAGTGGTGCTACTTCTGGATCGCTTGTGTATTCCACCATAATTGGCCTTGTCCTCTGCATGGCTATTTGTACTTTTCCCTGTGACTGTTGGTTGTTTGACAAAAAAAAAGATATTTATTAATATAAAGGTCATATTTGAACACAGACGTGAGTTAAGATGTCTGCCTTACATATGACAACATCTTGTGGACAACTGATTATTCTCCCTGACAACCGAGCAAACTTCATCCGCTGAGGAATGGCGCTCAATATGCGCTCGAAGACTCAGGAAAAAGTTATTCTTGCATGATGTTTTCCTGTACTGCTGTGTAAGCTGTATCTATAATATTTCCACTGCTATATCTCTCCATCAGACAGCCCCTTCAGATGGGGAATTGCACTGAATGTGAAACTTATCTACATTGTCTTCAGTCACAAAACCCCATTGACAAGAGTTTCATTTACAGCTCAGTTTCTTGTATTCTACATATATCGTGCACTTAAACTGATACAGATTTTTCTCAGGTGAGCCTGTCTTTTAGGTGGCGTAATACATTTTGCTGCCAGTCCTGTCCGCTGCAGTACATAGCTTTGCTCCCATGCTAGTACTCCTGTCTGTATCTCCAAACTAGGGGTATGCTGACCATCATCAACTGTAGGTAATACACTGACTATGGACAAGTACCACATACAACCCCACTTCAAAACACCCAAACTATCTCTTTAAGATCCCCGCCATGATCACGTCTTGTGGGAAACTGAACTTTCTTCCTGACAACTGAGCAAACTCCATCCGCTGAGGAATGATGCTTGTTGTGCACTCCAAAGTCTCAGGAAAAAGTTATTCTTGCATAAAGTTTTCTCCTTTTTTTGGTCAAACTACCTGGAGGAAGTTGGGCAGACTGGCAGGAAATGTGGTTGAATGTTCCCACACTCCATTCAGATCACAAAGGATATTTCCTGTTTAAATGACTGACCCTGATGAAGTACAATTACCTCACTGCCAGTTTTGTAGAGATGATTATTATTATAAAATATAGCTGTTTTGAATAGGCTGTCCTCAACCAAAGAAATTCTTAGTGGATTATCACTCCTATGATTTTATCAACTGATCAATAAGTTGATTTAATTAACAGATGTGTAAAACGGAGTTTCTCCACAAAGAATCACACAAAAGCATCATTTTAAATATTGTGTTTACCGGAGACAGGCTGATAAGTTTCTTAAAAATAAGTCATTCAGCATGAAAAAAAGCATTAAAAAAATGACTATTTGACTGGAGAAATGGTAGTCGACTAAGACCAATCACCTAAGAGGGGGCAGCCCTAACTTTTGTTTTCATTCAGTAAGTTAAGAAGCACATAACTGCTAGCTACTTCATTAATTGTAACGTTGCTGTGACTATTCACAGCACCGTCACCCGTCACTGAATGCCACATAAAAGGATGTGCGACGTTTCAGAGCCTTCAGTGGCTTTTATGTCAGGAATGATAACAACATCTCTTATTTCCTCCTGAATAGAGCTGTTTGTTTTAACCGCTTCAGAACGCTTCAGAGGAATTGCAGAAAAAGACTCTTTAACATCCTCATTACGCTGATCTCTCCTGGCACACAGAATGTGACAGAGGAAAAATGGAAGAGACTAAAGTTGAATGAAGAGGAGTGTGACGGGAGTGTGGCGGTGGTAGGTGGGCTGTGGAGTGAAAGGTGAGTGAGGTGGAGCGAGATGGTCGAGAGCGAGGAAAGTTGTGGAACAGCGAATTTGCAGTTAGCTAATGAGCGTACCAAGGGGCACATTAGTTATTTATTTCCTGAGCTTGTTTCGGTAAGAGAAGGGCACACCAATTAGCTTTGAGGAGATGACATCCCTAAGTGCCCTTGTGCTCGGCTGCAAGGCAACACGAGCCCTGTCTGAAATGCTAAACAACCTGTAGCGCCCGGCATTAAGGGGGAAGGGAAATAGCGTCACGCATGTGACCCGGTGTGACATCTCCAAAGCGGCGTGGCCGGCTGGAGCTACATTATGTGGGAGCGAGAGAAAGAGATAGTAAAATCCACCATAGCTCAAAAAGGGAAAAGAGGTTATGTGGACTGATGGCTTAGAGGACGTCGCTCTGCATACAAAACAGGATCTGACATCATTGCTTCTCCTTTCACAGTTTCTCTATTTTTCTCTCCCTGAGAATCGTTAAATGAATCTCAGTTGAGCTCAGACAAAACAGCATTGTGTCTTCTATTAGCCAACTATTTCAATTTACATTACATTTTATTAACAATGAAGATAACTACTACGGTAGTATAGCACTGCCTTTCAGACTGTAATTTGTGACTAATATTTGTGAAAAAATGAATGCTGTGATCAATAATATGTCATTAAAGGAAAGGATTAGGTTTGAGAGGCCTGAGCTGCAACAGTATGTGAAGGGGGAGTCCCACTTTTAGACACCATGGGTAAACCTTGCAAGCACACCCACAATTTCACTTAATACATGGTCATTAAGTCGGTCCTATGAATCCCAATCATGAATAACTTGACTTTTGTGCAAAAATCACATTTTTTAAAAATACCATGGGATGGTATTTTCTAAAGGGAACACCTGCTGGTACACAGCAAATATGCCAACATTAAAAAAGATGAAAAGCAAACACCTCCAGTCATCCACACCAGAAATTCCTATTTGTGCACCTTCATTAAATGAGGCGATGTGCTCCAAACAAGAGAGGACGGAGCGTCGTTTGAAATGTCAGCCTTCCAAGATATTAATTGGAGCTGAGGCCCTCCAATCAAGGGAACAAAACAGTGCATCCACAGAGGTGAGTGGTAATGAGCTACACTTTGTATGTGGGTGAAGTCTGGCTGATTGAAATTACACTGCAGTGTCTGACCAGACCGTAAACATCGTCATTTATTCCCTAATAAGTGCAGCATCCTAGTTTTCTCCACTTTGCGTGATCATGATAGTGAGGTTAAAATAGTTACAGTGTGCAACATCATCCCCTCCAGCATAAATGTACATGGATCCATGTTGGTTTGGTTGCTTTCACCCAATACATTAATATAGCAAATATATTCTGTCAGGAACAATAAAATCATGTTACTATAATCCAAAAATTATTCTTGAATCAGCTCCAATTTAAGAGAATATCTTAAAAATACATATGATGTGTCAGAGCTTATTAAATAAGTCCTTGTACTGTTCAACAGTAATTCATGAAGTATTTTACCGTTAAATCCAACTCCCCACAAAATTTAAAAGGTCTAAATGAAAACAAAATACATCTGGAAATGATCAACCTTTAATTAATAATTCTAATAGGTTTTAAAATGTGTGTGAATAAAAGAGTGTTTGTTGAACGTCTGTGCTTTGATTTGATGATTATAATTCTCTGATATATTGGACAGGCTGCCGTTGTTTCATGTAAACGGTACTCAGAGGCAAACGTTTTTCCTCACTTAAAACCTGCGAGCACAATAATATTTAGTTTTAGTCATTTGTCTGTGTGCATTTTTCTTATTAATTGGACAAAAAATACTCGTGCAAGTAGCATTCGGTTTAGAAAGAAAGGGAAACCCTGGCTCTATGACCAGTTTTATGAAGCGCACAGCGTGCAACAGTGCCTGGATGCAGTGGATCGCACATACGCTGGAAATAAACACCCAGAAACAAACTATAACTAGAAAAGCACTCGGAGAGCACAGACCTCCACCAGGCACCATAGTTTCCCCCATATTGTAATTCACTCCAAAATAAAAATCCTACATTTTTTAAAAAGAATTTTATATCAGTGGCAAACATAGAACATATGTACAAGACACAACATAAAACTCACAATACATTAGGCCAAAATGTAAGAGTACCCCCATTTTTTATATAAAATGCTATAAAATCCGCCATCTGGATCAGCTCTGGATCAGCCTTTGGGATTTGATAGAAGTACACATTGTAAATCCCTGAGTCAAATTTCATGAGCTTTGGGCAACAATTACCAGAGATATTGAGAAACATTTTTTTGGGTCCCATTTACCCCAATGTTAACGAAAAATTCAAAGTGATCCAGAATCCAGGATTTCTTCCAGATCACCCCCAAAATTAAATCAGTTCTTCCGTTTCACATATTCAACACACCCTGAAAATTTCATCAAAATCCATCCATAAGTTTTTGAGTTATCTTGAACAGAGACAAACGATGAAATGATTACCAAGACAAAAACAGGTCAAATGTTCCTTAACTTTACAGCTGTCTTGTGATTACAGGTTTACTTTTATGTATGCTAATGTGAAGTGTGGTGCTACAGTGTGAAGATGCCGTTCCCATGTTTCTGTCGGGGGACCCTGCAATACAACCTACCCTGCCTTATGAAGCAGTATGCTGCTAATGGGAAGCGTAATGCACAGGAGCTTATTTGGGCTTGGCTCAAGTAAAGGGCAGCTGTGGCTCAGAGGGTAGAGCAGGTCGCCCACCAGTCGGAAGGTAGGTAGTTTGATCCCCGGCTGCTCTGGTCACATGTCGAGGTGTCCTTGTGTGTGTGAATATTTATATTATATACTGATGGGCAAAGTTGGCATCTTGCATGGTTTGCATGGTGTGAGGCACGTTGAGTGGTCGAAGTCCATTTTCCCTTCAAACAGTGGTGACTGAATTCTCTTTGAACATATAACAGCAAAAAATTCGAAAAGCAATAAACTTTTTATTTTTGACTGCTTCTTTGTGTGCCGCACATTCTGTGACAGATCACTAACAAAACAAAAACTGAGGGGAGAGGACAGAAATGTACTCTGCAAACATTATGATCCTTAATTGGCCACTAACTAAGATTTTAAATTGTGATTTTTTTAATTTAGGAGACAAATCACACTCATTTCCAGGCTCATACTTTCTATATTTACATGCTTTAAAAACAATAATAAAAAAGATTATTTTTCTCATGCTATCTGTCTGCTCTGATTGGCTTGCTAGAAAAAATATGGCACCCCTTTGAAAAGGTAGTTCTCAAGCTGTGTGTGATATAGTCTAATGAGCCTGCAAGTCAAATCAAGTCAAAGTCAAATTTGAATAACATGTTGAATCATGGTTTGTGATCCAGGCAGCCAACAAAAAACGGACTGGGTTGTCATATTTCATAGTGCGTGGGTTGGTAGGCACTGATACCCAAATGTATACGCATAAGCACTGAAAAAGTGACTTTTTCATGATATGTCCCCTTTAAGGGCGGAACAACAGCAAAAGTGACAACCTACAACACTGAAAACAGGTTTTGCTCAATAGTTGCATGAGATGTACATGTACACTCCTGGTCAAAATCTTAAGACCAGTTAAAAAATTGCAAGAATTTACGTTTTGCACTGTTGTATCTTAAGAAGGTTCTAAGTAGAGTTTCAAAATGCAAAAAGAAGAAATGAGAGCAAGAGACTAAATGTTTTGAGCAGGCAATTTATTGAAAAGAACAATTTAACTAAAATAGGCTGTTCATCAGCTGATCAAAAGTTTAAGACCATAGCTCAAAAAAAACCCTAAAACAGAAATTAAAGTCTCAAAAACAGACTCAGTAATGAGTAGCTCCACCATTATTGTTGATCACTTCAAAAATTCGTGTTGGCATGCTTGATGCGAGTGTTTCCAAAAGGCTTGTAGGAATGTTGCTCCAAGTGGTGAAGATGGCTTCACGAAGGGCATCCACTGTCTGGAACTGATGTCCATTTTTGTAAACTTCCCTTGCCATCCATCCCCAAATGTTCTCAATTGGATTTAGATCAGGGGAACATGCAGGATGATCCAAAAGAGTGATGTTATTCTCCTGAAAAAAATCCTTTGTCAGACGGGCATTGTGAATTGCAGCATTGTCCTGCTGAAAAACCCAGTCATCACCACACAGACGAGGGCCCTCAGTCATGAGGGATGCCCGCTGCAACATCTCCACGTAGCCAGCTGCTGTTTGACGCCCTGCACAACCTGGAGCTCCATTGTTCCATTGAAGGAAAAAGCACCCCAGATCATGATGGCGCCCCCTCCGCTGTGCCGTGTTGAAAAAATCTCAGGTGGCATCTCCTTGTCATGCCAGTAGCGTTGGAAGCCATCAGGACCATCAAGGTTAAATTTTTTCTCATCAGAGAATAAAACTTTCTTCCAACTTTGAACGTCCCATGTTTGGTGCTCCCTCGCAAAGGCCAAACGGGCAATTTTGTGGCGTTGACGGAGACGTGGCCTTTGAAGACGTTTTTTGTTTTTGAAGCCGTTCCTTTGCAGATGCCGTCTGATGGTTAAAGAAAATGAAAAAAGAAATAAAGAAAGAAAACAAAAAGAAATGCAAAATGACTGTCTTACTGCGTCCAACCTCAGCAGCGATGGCACGCTGTGAGAGGCCTTGTCTATGCAGCTCAACAATCCTGCCACGTTCGAAGGCAGTGAGTTTTTTTTGCTTTTCCCATCAAGAGGTCTTGACAGTGTGATTACTTGACAGAAAATGACATGGAATCCAAATTTTTGCACAGATTTGGGCTTTTAAAGGATGTGGTCTTAAACTTTTGATCAGCTGATGAACAGCCTATTTCAGTTAAATTGTTCTTTTCAATAAATTGCCTGCTCAAAACATTTAGTCTCTTGTTCCCATTTCTTCTTTTTGCATTTTGAAACCAAACAAACAACAAACAACAAACTCTACTTAGAACCTTCTTAAGATACAACAGTGCAAAATGCAAATTCTTGCAATTTTTTAACTGGTCTTAAGATTTTGATCAGGAGTGTATGTACATGAAGGTGACAAACAGATTTTGAATGGTGTCATTGTCAGTACATTTCAGTCCATAATGGCGGATAGCTGCATTTTTCTTTGTACGCAGGAGAGACTACAAACAATCTTGGGATGGGATCTTTGCAACCTGTTAAACTGGGCGACAAACTACTCAAAACTGCTTCTGTGGAGGTTCTCGCCTCAGTAGGTGTCAGGACCATATTTTGCCATGACAACACACACAGACAAAACAACACCAGTCACACACTGTCACGACCGGAAACAACTACCGACACACACCTTTTCAAATAAAACTATAGTTCTCACCGGTGATGAAGGTTTGAGTTAAAGAATACATTATTTCTTTGTGTAGACTAGACTTCATGATACTTGGGGCATCCTTGAGTTGATGTGTCCATAGTTATCAATACTTAGTATGGATGGGGAAGAAGACTGCCAAACATTGTCTGTAAACTTGTGTTTGAGGCCTCCCTTCGCTCCGGTATTTAAGTCTTTATTCTGAGTTCCCAACATCTGCCTGTCAAGCTTTCTCCACAGTCCCTCCTGTCTCCTATAACTGAACAGCCGTGTGTTTTGTTTTTCACCGCGGCTTCGAACCAATGTCTGTCAATGCAGACATGTCACCGCCATCTGCTGCTGCCTGGTCCAAAAAGTCACAGCCAGCCAGCTCGGTGTCGACACAGCCTGAAAGTCTAACACTGAAGCAGAGCTGCAGCATTTTATCTCCTCTTCCACTGGTCCTGCTTCAGACTAACTCCTGTTTTCACCTTTTAAGCCTAGTATTTCAAGAAGTAATAGCCCCGGTTTTTAAAACATCTCTAATGCTGGAGGATTGGAATATTTCTGAATATGTGTGTATATATGTGACATTTGATGCCATCTGCATTCATGTGCTTGAGTGTGTGTGCATCTGCACCTGCCAGATAAACACCTCTGATGAAAATGTTTGCCTTATTTGAGTCTGTTTGTCAGGGCTGTTATGAAACCTCTGCTGCACTGGAGAAAACAGAAATTATCCATATTCTCCTGGCTTATCAGGATCTTCTCATAAGGAGAGAGCCATGTCGTCTGAAACGGGGTGAATTTCGAGTACAAATCTGTTAAGTAGCACAATAACTGCTGATACACAGTGCCAAATGAAGCTGTGTGAAGCAATCTGAATCTGTTGATCCTTTGGTGACAAAACACATGAAAGCTATAATTTACATTAGTTGCTTCATCATTTAGTAATATGAGAAGCATGGAGGTTGTTTTTTAAAGGAACACGCAAACGACAAGCTTCTTTGTCTTGGTAATTACACCAGAGGGCCACTCAGAGACGAGAGACCGAGGAGGGGATGCTGAGGAAGGGACAACAGACTTTCATATGATGTTGACTGGTGTGAAATATGCTCTGTGTGGCCTCTGATCTTTCGGCAGTTTTCATAATAGGACCCCACACGCTTTATTGCTTTTGTTGAGTTGTTCTGGGGAATACCCTTGTTTCACATCACAGCACGATGAGTCAGCCTTCACGTCATCTCGACAGCACATGCTGAGAGGAGAGCGCAAGGAAATAAATAAAGCAAGAGCTAAATACGGGATGTGGAGGCTGAGGTAAGTATTGGAGTAACTATCAAACTCAAAAATAACAGATAGTGGAAAAGTGAACACACCAAGAAACCATGGTCATGTAGTGAGGGGCGAACTTGTAACAGCCATTGGCTGTGATACCGCCGCCCAAGGCACCCTGTAACAGCGGTATGAGATGCACTTGGCTTTGCATTAACTACAATGTAAACCCACAACAGTAAAGGCTCAAAGAAAGTGGTTTAAGGAGCAAAAAGACACACACCAGGTGGTATTTGCCAACCCTCCTGATTTCCCGGGAGACTCTTGTTTTTCATTGACCCTCTCCTGGTTTTCCTCCCGGTGTCACAATTCTCAAATTGTCAAAGTTTCTCCAGAATTCTCACTTTTTTTTTTTCTCCTTTCGTTATCTCAACCTGTTTGTGGTGCTGTACAGTGTGTAGAAGCCTTACTGTTTCCACCCGGACAACAATGCAGGTTGTGTTACACAACGTGGTTTGAGCTGCAATCGCCGCATGTCGAAAAGCCGTCGTGGTGCAAGCTGTAGCAGGTTTTGGATCACAGTGGTGGTGTCACGTTGTCTCTTAAAGGACTTTCAGTGAGTGAGAGGAAGAGAAAGAAACGGAAAGTACTAAGAGAAAGAAAAGCTCAAGCAGGGGTTTATGCCAAAGATTCACACAAATTAACACCAGAGGGACAAATTAATTTATATTCTTTCCTGGAAGTTAAAAGTGAAGTTAAAGCAATTTAATAATAAAAATGCTTTTGTAATGCACTTACTTATTTTGCCTTTTTTTTCCCTTTAAAAGTCACCAGAATAATGCAGGAAACAAAGTCTCTGAAACTCAATTGTTTCTCGGGTAGGACCCCCACTTTGGTTTTTGACAACCTCCTTATTTTTCAAGTCCCAAGGTGGTCAAGTATGACTGGGCAGGAGGGGAGGTGGTTCAACAAACACCAGTCTGTCATCAGGAGACCGCTGTTTGTGCCCCATGCCCTAAGTTTCACTTTCACTTTACAGTCAGCTGTTTGTGTCCTGAGTTCACAGCATTTCATTTCATTTGCACTTTACAAATAGTAGTTTTGAGCCCGGCCATGTTGTTTTTTCATAAACCTAACTAGACGTTTTGTTGCCTAATCTAAAAGTGACGACAGGAGCAACAAGGCAGCCGAATGTGACGAGTTGGGCTGAAAATGTGTTGGAACACCTGTTGCTGCCATAATAAAGTGTCCCCTTGCTGTGTTGGTACAGATCTGTGTACATGCGGGTGTGTATATTAGAGTGAGCTGGTTAGGTTTTGTTCCTCTTTTGTTATGTGCTTCAGTAAAGTTTCCATCAGAGAAGAAAGACTCGAAGAGTTTTCTCCAGCAGCGGGGCAGAACAAGGCGACAAGAGTAGTGAAGAAATTTCCTTTTTCATCATATTTACTCCTCCGATAAGATGCTGCTGAGAATTCATACATGTCACTGACTGCGGTTGTTCGTTACTATATAGGAAGATGCATGCCGTTCCTCTTTGGACCAGGATTGCACCATATGCCTGAAGGACTTGATTGCAAGAGCACTTAGTCATCAAGTATAAAGTAAATGCAGCTCTTCATATCATTAACCTCTAGATGGTAGAAACACAGCTAATTCCTATTCCTCGGGGGTTTCAGATGCACTTTATTACCGTGCTGAAGGGAAAATAGAATAATTGGATTCAGCATTACTGGCTAAAATTACATCTGATTATTTTGATGTTCAACCCCATTCTTTGTGATAATTCATTTACTTTTGTCCTTTGCGTGAAATTCTTGGATTGAAATTCCAATTTTTCTTCAAACAACATTGTCCTCTCAGCATCCTCTTATCGCAAAGCGCAGCCTATCATCCTCTACGCGAATCAATTACGCACAAAGACTTTGGCAAATTTACACAGCGGGGCATTAGCTTTGATGAGGGAGCCACATATCCAAACTATTTACCTCTGTAATGTTTACTCTTTCTGTTTATCCTCCAAAATACATTAGCCTGCCATTTTTTTTTAGCCTGCCCATCTCCAATTCTTTATTACCAGAGCATTACAAAGGCATTTACCACATTGTATGCATTTTCATTAAAATGCTCCACGCCTTATCAAAATGCATGAATGTCTTTAATTCAAGGGAAGAGGCAGCGAACCACTGCAAAGCTTTAATTTCAGTTTCTTGTGACGTCCCTTCCCACTTCTATCTTCACACACTCTTCATTCCCGAGGGACAGGCAAAGAGGAGGAGGAGGAAAAGGTTTGGGTGTTTCGAGGCAGGACCCTGAAAAGGCTAACAAACTCCAGCTATAAAGCACGAAGGGGAAAGAAATGCTTACATTTGTATAAATTAGCATGCAGAATAAAAGGCAAGGTCAAAAATGCTGGCATTCACATTGGGTGAATGAAACCTCAAGGTGGGGAGACGGCGGTGGTGGTATGTGTGAATTTAAATCAGATTTTTGGTCTTCTTTAAGACACATTATACAGGCTCTGTGGCTTCACTGTGTCCCATCCTATTCCCTGCTCCTGTCCTGTAAAAACCACCTGCCAAATACTTGTCAAATTATTTCTACTCTCTCTGCTCAGATGTCATGAATACACAGTAAAACAGAAATGTACAAAGCGCTCTCAGACGTATTTTAAGCATAATTTACACAGAGTCTGGTGCTTTGCATGAGACGGGTATAGCAACACCAAGCCCATTAATCATAGTCAGGTCTGGCGCTCTTATCTCCGCCGTCTCCCATCAGCTCAGCCAAGAGGAACTAAGACCTTCTCCACGGACCTTTCAATCAGCCACCTTTAGATGGCTGTTTGAATTAAATCTTAGAGGAAATGCATGTGACATAAATTCGGAGCCAGATTTGACCATCATCTCATCTCACAAATATAGTGAACAGCAGCGGCTTCTTCAATATTAAAATACCCCCCCAGGTGATAAACAATCCCACACCGGGTCTAGGTCTCTTCAAAACAGATGTTTGGCAACAAGGAATATTGTCAGAAGAGCGCACAGCAGAGCAAAAACTAAATAATGCCAATAAAAAAAATGGCCTGTAGATTAGTTTGGCATCAGATTAAAGACTATAAAGGCTACAGTATATCTGTGTTGAGGGGACATGTTTATGGTCCTGGCAGTTATTAGCAGGACACTGCCTTGGGGGAGTGAGATGGCTCATTATATTTGGTGCAGTATTATATAATAAATAAGAAAAATAATGTCTTTTTTTTTTTACAGGATTGTTTCAACATTTTGGGAAATACACTTTTACTACTCTCATGTAGGGCTGGGCAATATGGCTTACAAATAATATTGCAATATTTTTACGCTCATATATCACAACATACAATATATCTCAATATTTTCTACCTCTAAAATAACATAACTGATACGTATAATCATACCAGTGTGATTATTCTAGCTAATTAATCTGAACTCTCTGAGATGGTGCATTGTCATATTGAAGTCAGATTACAAATGTGCACTTATTAAGTTTGACAAATCATTATCATAATTGAAATAATTTTTTTTCTCTGAAATAAAGCTTATAGGTGGTGTTTTTTTCCTTTTCATTAATTGTATTTACAATTTAATATTTAGAAATTTTGTTTTATCAATCCATCATCAACTGCTTATCCCGTTAGGGGTCGCAGGGGGGCTGGAGTTGATCCCAGCTGGCATTGGGCAAAGGCGGGGTTCACCCTGGACAGGTCGCCAGTCCATCGCAGGGCACATAGAGACAGACAACATATAGACAGACAACCATTCACACTCACATCCACACCAACGGGCAATTTAGCGTCATCAATTAACCTAAACAGCATGTCTTTGGACGGTGGGAGGAAGTCGGAGTACCCGGAGAAAACCCACGCTTACACGGGGAGAACATGCAAACTCCACACAGAGTCCCAAGCCCGGATTCGAACCTGCGACCCTCTTGCTGTGAGGCGACAGCGCTAACCACTACACCACCGTGCAGCCCAAATTTTGTTTTATGTCTGTATTTATTACTGACTGTATTTATGAATTTAGGTGAAAATCACATTCACCGGTCACTTTTATTTTGTTGTTTCAGTTCTTGGTCGCTTTTATTTTGACACCAGCTCTCACATGCTCTTGCCATAATGCCCGGTATATACAGTACATGCGCCGCAAAACAACATGGGCAATGCTGTCCTCTTCCGTTACCTTTTCCGACCTCAACATGTAGAAATTTGCTTTGGCGCTTGACTTCCGTCACTCTCTCCAGGCTCTTTCCTGGTTCCCTCCCTCCTCCAGGTACAAAAGCAAACGCCCCGTACACACACCCATGCTCATAAACCACACACACTCGCCCAGGACAGTGTGTGTATGAGGGGAAACAAACAGAAACAAACGCTAAAGCAAGTTTAAAGGCTTAAAAAAAAATCATGTGACAATTAACGTTTGAACTTGATGTTCATGATATAGTCATTTACTACATCCGACGTAGAACCAGCCACAATACGCTGAGTATATTGGATACGTCACCCACCCCCTACTCTCATGTCTGTGTGGTAAATGTGACAATACCAGCCAGCCAACAGTTAAACTGGGTCTGTCTCTAAAGCTCACTATAATAAACACAATTCATCACATTTGTTTAATCTCTATTTGTAACTCACTATGACAACAAGGGCGTGATGGAGCCTGGCCAAGATGTAGGCTGTCACTTTTTTTTTTTTTTTTTTTTTTTTTACAGTGCATACAGGTTAAACAAGCATATAACATGCTAATTAGTGAGTTATAGAAGCGCATGTGGATTTTATTACCTTTGCAAAGAGCCACTGTCTGAGCAAATAACACACCCCTGTGACCGGCACGATCTTAACGAACACAACCCAATGTAAAAGCTTTGTTTGTTTATTTTTTTTATCTCCCAGCAGTCAACTGACCTAATAGAAAGCAGGATAGCAGAGTCAGCGTACAACGGTGTCACTTCAACCTGCCAAGCACAGTTAACATCAGATCATGTTTGATTTCTGTCAGCATCTGCAACCACAGCTCTCTGGCAGCCCGTACCCTTTAGCACTCCTACGAAGGCTGTCCCTCACTTGACCTGTAACACTGTTTGGGAATGTGCAGTCATAACATGTTATGTCCCAATCATAACATCTGTGGACAGAGGCATATGGGAAAGCTCTTATTATGAACACTAATGACAGCTGAAGCCTTGAACTGGAGAGGACGAGAGCCTCGGAAGAGCAATAATGTGCACATTGTGATTTTTATTTCTCTTCGCCCGCCCAGGTCAGCTGTTGGTGTTTTAGAGGTTTGATTTGGCCCGCATAAATCTGTCGCCCCAGCGGGCAGCTGTTCGCCGCGGCTGCTTTTGCATCTCGGCAAGGTCGTGTGGGAACTAAATGGCAGGGGTGGGAGTCTGAAATTTGACTTTAACGTTATCTCGACTCCTAACGGCTACAGCGCATTGACACACAAAGGAGATGGGACGAGTTTGTCCTCACAGAGTCAATGGACGAGGGAGCTTTAACAGCCACCCATTCAGTCTCTCCATTTCACTACAACACTGGGAATATCAAGCTGAACTTAACCCGACGTACACTGTTATCTGTACATCTTGAACATCTTGATAGCTTTACTAACTTTTAACTTTCAAAAGTGCCCGTGTACAGGCTGTAAATGACTTTCATCTAACAGGGCTAATAATGTAGTTAGTGTTTGATTTGCTCCATTCGGTGATGTTCAATATAATCAACATGTTTGCTGCCGAATGGCCACGGTCCACTGAAAATGGGCTGGGTCTAACTGTCTGGAGATGGTTATGTTACATTTAAATACAGATTAATCATAAGAGCCTAATTCATCACCATGACAGCTGTGAAAACATCCTGCCAAGCCCCCCCCCATCCACTCCTTCCTCCTCTTCGTCCCCTCCGGTCTTTTCAGATTCCCCCCTTAAAAAGCACCTCTTTTTGAAAATCCCCATGCATGGCTGTAGAGTATGTATGGCTACGAGGATATTCATATGCTAATAGCTGTGGAGCTGAGAGTGCAAAATTAACCGAGCTTGACAGAGGCCCATGTGACCTGGAGAAGATGTCGGGAGGCCGGGAAAAACATCGATCATGTGACACCGGCACAGTCGAGGCCGGCCGGGGCTCGGCCAAGACGGATGCTCTTCCAGGCAGCAAATATAAATCTCCAGGAAGGTTTGAAAATATTGAAATTAGAGCTGAATTATAACAAATAACGGTGGCTGCCTCTCTTCAGGAAACGTGTCATCCATCCTCTTCCGTCTCACTATCTGCCTCTGTCAGAACGGGCGTGAGAAAGAGAAAATAGAGGAAAGGTGTTTCGTGAGGCTGAGGAGGAAAAAAGCTTGTGTTTTTGTCAGTAATGTGACTCTAAAGGGGGTCAGGGTGTTGAGGTTCTCAGTGTAAGGTAGGAAGAGGGTTGTGATGACCAGAACATGACAGAGAACCCTGCAACTGATTTATAAGAGTTAGAGTGAAGATATTGTGTGTGGCAGAGCAGGAGACTCTGGTTGTGTGACCTCAGTGAGGCCAGGCTGCAATGACCTCATTTTCCCCTCTCTAAATGATCCCAGGTAATGGCATCTGTGTGGCCTGAGAGGTAAAACTACAGTCTCAAAGCCGCTGACTCTGCTTCAGACAAGTGCCGTACAGCAGTCCCCCTCCAGCCTCATCTAGCAGTGAAACGCTGCGCTCCTATAAGCACTACATTCACACCCAGCAAATTGATTCATGAATCATTCAAATCTTTCAGCACCTACCTGACAGCCAAGTCTGAAAATGGCCTTCTTTAAGATCAACTCTCCCGTTAAAAGGGTACAATGCTTTTGATGTAGAGTAAAGTGTATTTCATCATTGCACTCGAAGCAAAAGCGCTAAGGCGTTCTCGCACTAACTTTTTGGTTTCGTACCAAAAGTCGACAATTGGCAAGACATCAAGATAGCATAATGGCCATTTCCAAAGGACCGCTGAGTGAGAATGATATCCTGTAGTGGTGCAGTGTAATGTCACAACAGGATATTAGTCTGTTAAGTGCTCACACAGCCTAATAACACTGTATTCTTCTCTCATTGATGATACCAGGCAGGAAGCCTGGCTCTTCTTTTGTTCGCCCTCTCAACAAAACGGCTTGCACTTGGCATGAGCCCTTACACAGACAGTAGGAGCACCCCCATCTTTTTTGCGTGTGATGTGGTGGTATGTGCCACATGTGTAGTGTCTAAGAGAGAGAGATGTGCACACCCCTGGCCATACGCAGCATCAGCAGAATACAGATCCCCTGGCTCGCTGTAAAGGCAGGTTTATCAGTGGCACAGATTCATGAGCTGCATTCTTGACAATCTCACCGCACACACTCTGTGCTGTAACTTTTAAATGCAAGCAAGGGAGTGTGTCGGCATGTATTCAAGTTCACATGTATGCACAGTGAGATGCTGCACTTGATATCCAAGAGTGCACTTTATTCAACGTCTCTCAAAAATAGGCGATAATGACGCACTTAAAATTAGCGTTAACGCCACTACTTTCTTTAACGCATTAAGGCAACTTGTGATTTTTTGTTTGCAGTGGGCTCAGTTTTAAAGCTACTGAAGATACTGGCAATTATATTATATATACTGGCAACAATGTCATACTAGTTGTGACAAACGAGGCTAAATAATGCTCTGGAATAATGCTAGATTTTGGCAAAAAAAAAAAACTGTCTTTGCCATTTTCAAAGTGATCGCTTGACCTCAACATATGTGAATGAAAATGGGTCCTATGGGTGCCCACCAGTCTCCCCTTTACAGACGTGCCCACTTTATGATAATCATGCAGTTTGGATCAAGTCATAGTCAAGTCAGCACACTGACACACTGACAGCTGTTGTTGCCTGTTGGGCTGCAGTTTGCCATGTTATGATTTGACCATTTTTTATGCTAAATGCAGGACCTGTGAAGGTTTCTGGACAATATTTGTCATTATTTTGTCTTAATTGATCTCCAATAATATAGAGTATATAATGTACATGCATTTGCATAAAGCACCATATTTGTCCACTCCATGTTGATAAGAGCATTAATTATTAGACAAATCTCCCTTACAGATTTTGAAAAGATTCAAAATGCATGATTAATTTGCAATTAATCACGATTAACTATGGAAAATCATGTAATTAATCACAAAGAGGTATTGGTAATCAATTAACTCATAATGCAACTGTTTTTGTTGCATTTTCTTGTTTGCAGCAGATGGGAAATAATCCAGATATCAGCTTATCGGGTCCAAACTTTCCCACTCTAATCACAGTGAGGATGGGAACAATTTATTTCCTGAATGTAAGGTTTTACTCAGCTGCCGTTCTTGCTATCCTGATATTTCACCTTGGAAAAGGCGATTGTATGACAAAACCGAATAGGGGTGAGTATGTAAGTCTGAACTGCCCCAGAGTGTGGTGCAGTTAACTTGTCCACTTGGGTACTATTTCACATTGTGATGGGATCTCTATCCACTAGCCCCAGGTGTGTCCCCAGGCAGGTGCAGGCTCCCGACCTAATTCAGTGATAACTTCCTCGAACTCTTACACAGAATCTAATGACTGTGCAACTAACTATCTGGGCGTTTGAATCGGCGTCTCCATTAAGTATGTGTGTGTGTGTGTAATGAAGGTGGCTGAAAGAGGGTAATGCGCGAGGGGTTGTGAGATTCAGAGGTAGAGAAGGGAGGTGTTTCTGCACCTCAGCATGTTTCGAGAAACCACCAGATGCAGCCTTTTTAAAAATCAATACCCTCACCTTAGGCAGATTTTATGCTTCTTTTTTCTTTTCTTTTTATACAAGCCTACCTCTTTCCCAGTGGCTACAACTGTCTAAGGCTGTCTAAGTTTACTTCAAATAAGCCCTAACACAAAGGGTTTACATTAGGGAGTAGGCTTATAAAATCTACAAACACTTAAGCTCTCACTCACACTACAGATGAGCACGAAATGTGAAGTGGCAAATTCATAATATACTCCACAATGGTGCTCCAAGTTGAACAAACAGCAGGTCAAAGTAACCTTGATACCACGATGTGGCCAATTCAGTTTGCTTCTCAGGCTCCTGTCTGCACGCCTGGCAGCCTCATTACATCTGTCTGTATGACAGAGCTGTCCAGAAAGGTAAAGATTTTATCACAAACTTGATAGATCTCTATGAACACATCATCAGTGCAGTCAGAAAGTATTAGGGCAGTGAGACATTTCGCTCGTTGCGGCTCTAGCACAGTGGGTTTGAAATGAAACTGAAAGCATGATGTTGAATTGCTGACCTTTAGCTGTAATTTGAGGGTGTTTACATTGACATTCGATGAATTGTGTAGACATTGTGGCCCTTTTTCCTTTAAACAGTCCCCTCCACTGTTTGCCTAATATGGGAAAGAATACTACAAAACACAAAGCTGACAATCAGCACTTTAACGTCCTTGTTTCATTTGCAATTCAATGTGCTGGAGAAAAAAAAATAAAGACACATTAGAGGTCTAATACCTTCACTTCACTGTATGTTTAGATGAGAAGAGATAAAGTGTTGTGTGATGTTATGTTCCCATACAACTAACATACATTCTCCTGGGTTACGGTTGCAGCTCTAAACGGTTAAACACATGGTTAATGTAAATTTAAAATGCAACAAACTACTTAGGTTTATTTAAAAAACATCGTGATTTGGTTTAAAATGACTACGTTTCACGTGGGACACGAACAGTGGTCTCTTGGGAGAAAGTCCTGTTTTTGTTTGACCCATCCACCGACCGCTCCCGCCCACCCATATTGGACTTTCTCACTTGTTGTACTCGTTATCATACCGCCTAACTTTCAATAATATGGATGTTAGGCTTGCTGCCGCAGTTAGTATTACTGGTGTTACATAGTGGTCAGCACACACCATTTACATCACATACCCAATACCCCCATCGTTGTTTGCTGTTTTTACAGAAATAAAACTTATTTAGTTCATTTTGGCATATCAGTGGCGTGTTATCAATATACAGTTGGACAACGGACACTACAAAACTGAAAGTGAAGTGAGTCTCAGCACAGAGCAGCGGGAGTCATATTTCACACATGGGCTGAGAGTTGACAAGACGATGGTGGAAGATTTGACCACCGTCTTTCATTGTAAAATGTCCGGTGTAAATGGTCACACCCGTGTTGTCATAGGTCTATTAACTGGTGGGAAAATTTCCTCACCGTCACATCCCTAATATTCGTGTCTACAAGGTAACACGCAAATTGCGAGACTCTTGCAAGGTCATTAAGGTTGTCTATTGATCTCAAATACTTACAGTAAGGTTAGGCATTGACCTCGAATGGTTAAGGTTAGGTACTGACCTCAAATTGTTAGACATTGACCTCTAATGATTCGACATTGACCTCTAATGTTTAAGGTTAGGTATTGACCTCTAATGGTTACGCTTAGGTACTGACCTCTAATGACTCAACACTGACCTCTAATGATTAAGGTTAGGCATTGACCTCAAATTGTTAGTCATTGACCTCTAATGATTCAACATTGACCTCTAATGTTTAAGGTTAGGTATTGACCTCAAATTGTAAGGCATTCACCTCTAATGGTTAAGGTTAGGCATTGACCTTGAATGATTAAGGTTAGGATAGGTCGTTGGCCAGCAAGTCTCACGAGAGCTGTTTGTAAGTTTCTGCAAATTGGGGGTTACCCTCTAGACATGACTCCTCTTTCTTTAACGGCTGCTCCATACACTACTTCACCCTCTTTGCACGTTGTTCGTTGTATTACATCACTTGCTGTGGCTGTCCAAGGACTCACAATCGTATTCGTGATACCTTAAAGACAAATGTAATCCACAACAAAATATATTTCCTTCCAAACGTAACTGAGACTGCAGTTTAGCTGTATGGGAATGTCAATTTTAGGAGACAGGGCTGCTCCAGTACAGGCTTACATGTATGTCCTCTACTGTCTGGTTTGTGCTTTAGGCCAAACAAAGTTCCCAAAGACCAGTGATAAACAGAGGTCATGGGGTGTCACCAGTGTGCACCCAGTAGTAATTGATGTAAAAAGGGGCATTAAGCCCGGCTTTAGAGCAAACCTCTCACTGCCTTTCCACCGCACTGCCTGCCACGCAGCCTGCTCAGTATTTATTGAGACACCTCGAAAGCAATCTTGGATGGCAGGCACAGATGGCTCCTCTAATCCAGGTAAATTATCTTTGAACCTTTCAGAGTAAACAGACGTGCCATTCTCCAGAAGTCTGGACTCTTCGCGGCATGAAAAGGCTGGCGAACGCTGGTGTGCACATGCATGTGCATCACATAAGAAACTGTAGAGACACAAACATTGACTGCAGCTCTGCCAGAACATGACTGCGTATGTACCACAGTTGTTGATGTGAAAATGTTGGCCGGCAACTCTGACGGAAAACCACTGAACAAAAGCATCTTCCGTTTGCTCCTGGCAAATGTTCAGCACCACAAAGGAAGAGACTGAAATTTTAAAGGTCTGCTCGAGGGTAATGGATAAAACCCCTTCAGTTGTAGATAAATCTAGCAAACGCTGCCTGTAAAGTCTGTGTTTTTGTAGGAGGTGGAAGACAAAGCCACTATCTGTATCCGTTGACTGAAACAATGAAGAACTTGCCCTTGCATTAGCTAATTGGCATCTGCTGCTTCATTCATGCTTCATAATCACAGGCTCATTCATCAGCTGGTTGCCAAACAGCTGATCCAATCATAGAAATGTGGCCATGCAGCACCGACATTATAACCTGACGCTCACTATTACTATGCTCGCAGACTTCCCTCCATCACCTCACCTCCTCCGAGGTTTTGCAAGTGCTGTTTTAACTGAGATTTTATATTCATATTTCTGTTTTCATTAAAAGTTACAATGTTTAGGATTTGGTGACATCTAGTGGTGTGGTTGAAGATTGCAACCAACTGAGTATATATATACATAACACGAATCTTAGTTTTAGGTGATTACACACTAGATAGATAGATAGATGGATAGATAGATCCCCTGAAATGTTGTTCCTTTAAATGTCTCTGGCTGAAATAAATCTGTATTTAGATGCAAAACATAAGTGGCATTAAACACAAAATAGAAATTAATAGTGTTCTGTTTATATTATTGTCATTCACCTGATATGGATTTTGTCATATGAACTTAACTTGAACATGTTATGTAAGTTCACACTGAATACACTTAAAGCCTACAGACAGCACATACTGTTCAGATGCATTTGGGCAACATATTAATGAAGGGAAGACAGAGAGAGTGAGACAGAAATAAAAGAGGCAGCATACTGTTATGTGGGAAAATTTTGTATGCGGGATTTCATTGGCATGGAATGTACTGAAATATGTCCAGAGAAAACAGCGAAGCAAATAACGGGCTGTATTAATAGAATACTGCAGAGGATTCAGAGAGCAGGACACGGTAGCTTGTTAGGCCAGCACTGTGCAGTACTGCTTCCTGCTTTGGCTCTCTCCAAGGTGACTGAGGCAACATCCATTTGAACAGGAGGAAGTCTGATGTTGGCCAGCACAAAAAAGAAAATTGTGTTTCTATGCTGCACCTTGGAGGGACAAGGCAGAAGACGCTCTGTAGCTGTGTCAGTGCATGATAGAATGGGCAGGACGAGAGGGGTTATCTAAGATGGAGTTCAGTTTAGTCCTCTTCCTCCTCTCCTGTGCTAAGGCCTCCAGGGTGTTCAGACTCAGCCCTGCAACAAAGACAGCCTTTATCACCAGCTTGTTTGTCCTGTCTGCATCCCCAGCATTGATGTTTTCTCCCCAGCACACCACTGCACACAGCGGCGTGCTGGCCACCACAGACGAGTAGTCTGAAAAACCTGAGCCTTTTTGAGGAGACACACACAGTGTGCACAGTGCACACTGCCTCCATGTTATCTGCGAAGTCCAGAAATGAACTGAAATAAATGGAGAAATGTTCCAGCACATCCACCATTTTGTATTGTGGTTGTATAGACTATGGATCATTGGGATTTAACGGGAGTTACAGTTAAGTCTTATCAGACCAATACTGAAATGAAACATCGGGTTTAAAGATTATCTGCTTAGGTCAAGTGTGATGAGCAGAAAGGACAGCAAGCAATAATCAAGATAAAGCAATGCATAATGTATAACACATTATAATCACTGTGTCCATTCATATGAAACTACAGCACGTCTGTCAAGGACTCATCTGTAGATTAGTCCGGTAAGGTATAGCAGTGTGATTTTTCTGCTTAATTCACACCAGACAGCGGTGAAGTACGACTTGCATCAATAACAATAACATTTTTCTGCAGCCCGGAGGCGCGTTCATGTGTTTCAGGTGGGAAGAAATTCTTGGCAACGTATGTCAACATGTCACAGGAGTCAGGATCTGGCCAAACTTCACCGCTAAAAGTTCAACTTTTCCCAACTTTTGGAATCGAACGACCTCCTGAGCTCAGATGCTGAGCTATACACAAGATCGTGAATCAAAACTTTCAACATTTTTTTTATTTGAGTGATTATTACTGATGCCATTTCAGTTCTGTTTCAGGACCTTGTCAGGCTTGTTACTGCGTTAATTTATTCTCAGTAGATTGGTCTGTAATTGTCATAATTGGCTACATTCAACCGGGATGGATGTTAATGAATTCCCTTCATGAATTATTATTTTTTTATTGTTAGGTCTGTAGATATTACATGCCGTGCTTTTGGACACCGTATTCTCACCTTTTTCACTATGCTGCACAAAGGGTTTTTTAAACTGCAGAAAGTATTGTGGCGGACCTACTCCATTTACAATGTGTGAAAGATGAGGGCAGAGTTCACGGTAAAAGATGGCTGTCCTGGTGTGTGTTGTGTAACTAACGGCTGCAGAGATGAGTGGTCCTGTGATGAATGGTGCCGTCATGCGCAGCTATAATCACGCCTACGCATGGCTTCCTGCATAATTGATTTTTAATCCCCTAATAGAAAGTAAATCACACTAGCAAAGCCTGCTTTAGTGCTGCCCTGGAAAAAAAAAAGTGAATAATAGCAGAGAGCGAGAGAGAGAGAGAGAGAGCAAGCGGGGGAGAACGATTTGGGGTTAGAAAAGGAGATGAAAATGAAGAGTAAACGTGTGTGAAATAGATTTAAATATCTTTTTAAGTTGTTGCATTAGAGGCCAAAAAACATTTACTATATTTGTCACTGCATTGTAGCCATACATGATATCCCTGGGACTGAATTTATTATGACGCCTCGTGAAGCTCAGCCAAGATGATATTGTTTGGAAAGAGTAATGAGATATAGATTGACCCGTCAGCTGATACAGGGACAGATTGCATCTGTCATCCAAAATAAACATGGCAGACACACCACTCACAGACTGCCTGGACAGTACACCGCCAAGATACTGTCATCCGCACGGAGAAAACAGGCATCGAAATAAATGTTGCTCAGTACACAAAGGTGATGCTGAAAGCGGATTCCGTTGGGAGCTATTTTTCCATGTTTGAAGGGCGAGATTTTGGGGAAATATTTGCAGGTGCCACACGGCGACATATGGTTTTCTAATGTTTACACAATGTTTCATCATGTTCAGCGGAGAACTGAGAGGGCAAATGCTTCACCACAGGAGCCAGAGCTTTAGATATGGACATGAGCCGGCATTGATTTTAATGGTCTGCCCACTTGGGATGCAGATTTACGTCCAACAAACTTGTTTGCTGCCTGTCCTATTGCGGTCACAGAGCAGATTACCAAAATTGACCAACTGCTTTTACTGTAAGCAAGAAGGAGAGGAGGAAGGACAGAGTCCACACACGACTCTGATAATTGTCAGCTCGCGCTCGGCGCTGTGAAAGGAGGCAGCGCCGGTGTGAGACGGAGCCAAGGACTCGTTGTCACTAGACGTGCCAGCCGCCCAGCCTGAGGAAGATGGAGGAGAGGGGAGCAGAGAAAGACAGAGAGGAAAAAGGATAGCAAGCACAAGAGATAAGAATGAAACACTCCAACAGCTGTCTCTCTGACTGTCTCCCTCACTGATGAGATCAGGGCAGCTATGTAATTGCCTCCAAAAGGTGGGAATTATAAATGGTGTTATTCTATGGGCAATGTCAGGATAAGTCACAAAGGCACCTGGAACTAATACCTATATTTAAATATTGGGGATAATGGAGTAAAATATTATCCATGATTTCAGTTTTCAACTTTTATACAGAGTATAAAATAATTCATGCATATTTATAAAATATCAAAAAAAAATCTGAAGCTGAAGGAAGCACCAACAGATTGATTAACCAGTTAGCTGATCAGCAGTACTTAATTAAAACAGCCAGATATTTGCCAGTTACATGCACTCATTTCTCTTTATATTATAAGATGTAATATGCATTTTTCACAATTGGAGTATAAGCAATTCGAGGATCCATGTTAAAGCAGAGGTGGGTGTAATTGGAGCAAATATGATTACAAAAAAGTTATTTATATAAAACAGTCTTTATATCCCGACAGCAGTGCATGAGACAGATAACCTGAAAAAAAAATCAGGTGCCTCTGTGACCTCCGGTGCTCTTAATGGCATCTATAGATTTCACAGGCTGGAGGAAAACAACCAATCAGAGCTGAGCTGGAGCCTTGATGTCTCTGAGCAGCTGTCAATCACTCATGAACTCTGATCAAACGGTCAAACTAGGCAGCACCGATCAAATATGAATCAATACTCTGTTACTGTAATGAGTATTTCTCACCTCCAATGTTTTCATCTTGTAGTTGCTGTTTAGCTGTAAAACAAGGGAGTTTGTGACCTGGCAGCCATGTTGAGATCTGCTGAGGAAATACCAAGCTCCACCCACCAACCAGAGCACAGCCAATAGGAATGCTCTCTCTCTCTGAAATGACCTGCAATTGGCCAAAGTCACCCAGGCTAGATTTTTTACAGCCTGAAATGAGAGCCAGCCAGGAGGTGCAGAGGTTATCTCTCACTTGAATCACAATATGCTGAAAGGTTATTTTGTCATTTTTAGAAGAAACTTTTATTTGTCATATACATGAAGTTACATACATGAAATGTGACCACTTTAACCCACCCACGTATTTGAGTAGCAGTGGGCTGCTGTAAGCAAGGAGCAACTTGGGGTGAAGTCATGCTCAAGGACACTTTGGACATGCAGACTGCAGGAGCCAGGGATCAAACTGCCAACCTTGTGCCTCAAGGATGCTCCCCTCTACCCACTAAGCAACAGCTTTCACTCAGGGAAGAGAGTGAACACAGTCCCCTACTACCAGAAATTATGCAGTCAAGATTCCCACATTTGGGGAATTTGCAGAGGTCAGCTCAGCCAGAGAGTAATGGCTAAGCCTGGTGCATCTGTGGGGCGCTAGGACACTGAGTGGGGCCAGACAAATTATCATATATTTCATCTCCGTACTGAGAGTTTGGGAATACTGTGGAGAGTTTCCCCTCAAATGTGCTGCTAAGAAACGATGATGTCCCTTTTTTAAGATGCTAAATGCAAAATTCAGAACAAGTCTATTGCCTCCACACAGCTTGTGGCGACAGCTAAGCGGGCAACTAGAGGTGCTAGCGGTGCAACAGTGCTGACAGAGATAACAGTGTTAGCCTGAGGGAACATTGGAGGGTGGGCACTACGCCAAACAACTATGCCATTTTCTAGCCAGTGGGGCGCGCCCACATGCACAAACGTGCAATAAAAGGCATGTGCAGCCGGCCCGGCTATGTCAACAAAGCACAGAGAAGCTCTGATTACAACACACAGAGGGAGAGGGACTCCATTCTCTGCTCAGGTAGATATTACTATTATATAGCAAATACTTGTTTGCGGCTATATTAATGCTCTGAATTTTGCAAAGAGAACCTTTGAAAAGAGTTCAACGGTCGCCATGTTATCCATGTGTGATAGCACCCAATTTTAGATCTTAGATTTGTTAGATTTGACCTTTGTTTTTTACAAGCAAAACTAATTGTCAATCTGGAACGAAATAGTGGCCTCACATCTTCATGTTGTGACATGAACGTGAGCCTGGTAATGATCCACAAATAATTTTGCATTTTAAAAGTAACAGCATATTTCAGGGAACACTGCTATAAAATTTAAACCGAGCAATCTCAATCACACCGTGTTTCTCTTCACAACAACACATCTAACTATTGTGAAAAAGCACAAACACACTCATACATATGGAGTCACTTGCTGCACTGCACTTTCTGAGCAGGGAGTATTTCTGACCTCTGTGATGGAAAGACAACTCCACTTAGCTGCTTTGAAGTGTTTCTGACATCCTGCATAATGATCAGTGACTGCATGCCACACCACATTCACCACTCTGCAGTTGTGTACGAAGAAACTGTATTTATTCACTTGGAATGCCTCGTGTAATAGAAATCATTCAAGCAAGGGCACGGTTTTGTTTCAACATGGGGGGAGGGTGTCAAACACTTGATTTCCAGCATTCTGGTGGATTTATTTACATCAATTTGTCCTTTTTCTGTACCATTTTTTTGTGGGAATATCATTATTTATTTGACAGGAAAACACACAAAATTCAAGCGCCTGGTGGCAAAAACAAAATGGAAGATAATGCACTCAGCCATTCTGTATTGTTTTCATATAGTTATTCTCCTGTTAACGTTTTAGATTTCAAGTTTTCCCTGCTGTGTCAACACACATGCAGGCATGATTTAGTCCTCCATCCTTATTTGTGTTTGTTAAGTAACCTCTTTAAATGTGGCACCTACTCATGTCAATGATACAATAATTAGTTTATTATTTACAGGATGTGTTTCAGCAAGATTTCTCCTCACGCATGCAGAAATCTGTGCATTATGTTATTGCACTGCGCTCTGCTGATATGGTATCCTATTCAGACCATCTGACAGACACATGACCTTATGTTGGACTCCAGTCTCAGAGTAGTGAAGTGGAAAGTGGGAAGTGAGTTTGTGTTGCTCTTCATCGGAGGTGGAACATCGAAACTAACAGAAAACACATCTGATCAAGCATGAACCTCAGCACTGTGTGACTTATTGTCCACACAAATGCAAACATGTAACCGTCTCAGATAAAGTGCAGCTCACAGCCTCTTCTCTCAGCTTTTCAGTGGGAAGCATCCCGGAGTAGAGAGGCGTTGCTGAGCTACAGGTCAGAGAAGAGTCAAAATGACAGCAGGCTACAGGACCGCCAGAAAATACTACAACATGCACATATGACTCAAAGCAACCTATTACGTTATTAATTTATTCACCAAAAATGATGATATTTTTTGTAATATGACATAATTTTCAAAATCTCAGAGTATTATTTTTTTCCCCAACAGATATGTGACAGACTAGAACTTTGCTTTTTGGTTAACATTCTCTCATTAATTTTACTCCAGTCCCTCTCCTGGACTCCTTGCCTACCTTGCCTAATGGTAAAGTCTGCCTCTGGTGTTTTTTCCCATGAACTACAATGTGCTTCACCGGTGTGTCTGACCATGAGTAGCTGTGTGTGACGCAACTATGTGTCAAGTGTGAAGTTGTTTGTGTGAGCAATCCTTGAGAAAGTTGCAAGCAGCAACACCACAGGCGAAGCAATCAGTCTGTTCTGGACATGTTTTGAATGGGCACTGCACTAGTCATACAAAAAGCTAGAAAACCTTTGGAAAGACGAGAAGGTCAGACACATCCCCTCATTTATGTACGCAGTACCAAATTATCGATGAAAAAAGTATTACTTGCTGATTTTTAGAAGGAAACTGTCACTCGGAGAGACTCCAGGGATGTGATGGTGAGGAAATTTAATCACTGGTTAATGAACTTGTGACAACACCAGTGTTATAGATGACACTGGAGGCCAAAAGACAGCACTGAATATACTGTACATAGAGCGCTTTTGATCTTTAATGCTGAATAGCCAGGTGTCCAACCTCTCTAGTCCAGCTTTCGCTGCGAGGCTGCAGGTTTCCACTTGGACTGTGACCGCTCTGACCACCGCACAGCGATTACCCCATTCACGTTATGGTTCCCTTACAGCACTGGGTTTAAATCTGAAGTAGTGCCAAATAGGCATTTTTGCTTTTTGCTTTAACACCAAATCATCTTGTCTGTCGACTCTCTCTCGTCCCATGTGTGAAATCTGACTCCTGCTACTCTGAGCTGAGACTCCATACGGAGCAGACACTTTCATTTTCAGTATGCGGCGTCTGTCGTCTGATTATGTATTGACAACTCACCACTGATACGCCAGTAATTATTAAATGGGTTTTATTTCTACAAATGAAGCAAAATGTTGGTGGGGGCTGTGGGCAAGTAATATAATCGGTGTTTGCCTGACCACCGTGTAACACAGACTACGGCGGCAAGCCTAATAGACTCGGATGGTACTTTCATAGCACCATTCCACAGACTCGATCGCAGACTTTATAATAAAATGCAGATGTCATAAAGTGACAGTGCTAACTCTGAGCCCTTTGCATTTGGGGATATGAGGGAGATTTCCATCTGTCTTGTTTGGGTTTAATCCTGATGTTGACACTATGCATTCACCACCCAGATTAGAATAAATAGCCCTCCAAACCAATTTGCTTCAAATATAGCAGTGGTGAACTGGGCTGTTTGGATCAATTTTAATGTTATGTTAATGATTCCCCTTGTGTACAGTGCTCTCTGTAAGTACACCAATGGAGGCATTTACACTCTCAGTAAGTTTGTCAATAAAAGTTCTGTTGTATTTGGAGTTTCAGCCAGAGTTTCAGTATGTTAATACCCTGTAAACATTTGCACATATTCACTAATGTTTTATTGGCTTTTTTCTTTACTGTATGCATTTTCACATATTCCACACAGGATGCAGCCCCATAAAATAACTGATGGTACTGAGAGACATTTCGAGCTTTATGCAGTAACCTGATTTCTTAAATAAGTAAACTAGAAACTTAGTTTCCTTAATCAGTATAAGGATAGAAGCCCAGTTAACAAGCTCAATTTTTACGGGAGAAACAATTCTTGGCCATGTATATATGCTTAACCAGGCTTTAAGCCTTGGTTTAACAAGACTGCATGTGCACGACGAAGACTTCAAACAAGGAAGATTTTACTCTAGTGTGAAATGAAAAGAAACATTACACCGAGAGCCAGACTAAAAAGAGAAACTGACACTAAAATAAGTCAAAATAATTTGTATAATATAGAGATTTTTGCAACTAAGCAAAAAGAACCACTTTTAAGCGATGTTCAGGGTCACCATAGTGAAGCCGATGCCAAGTGCACACATCAGAAAAATATGTCATCACGATAAGTCAAGGAGGTCTTGTACAGATTAGTCCTCAATTGGTTTATTAATGAAGTGCAAAGATGCCATATTGTCATTAAGATAAGATAAGATAAGATGAACCTTTATTAATCCCCAGAGGGAAATTAACAAAAAATAAATATGAATTTACCATTTTTGTGTACATGCAATAAGAAATAGCAAACATACCTCCACTGTGTTGTTGGTTCATAGGAATATCCTCACTAATCATAAATGCAAAGAAAACCTGTTTGACAATAGTATGCCCCCTCTTGTGCAATAAGATAAAGACAAACAAACTTACTGTTCGCTAAGATCCACCCCCCCCCCCAACCCGCCCACATATGATCAGTGGTAAAAACGCTCCGTGCCGGCTGTACCATTGTTTTCCTACAGGCAGAGCAGTGGCGCCCGTCAAGGCAGCGCTACCCCACTTGAAACTGCCACAAGCTCAGTTCAAATTAGAGAGCAAATTTCTTATCATCTGAAGGCTTGTTGCTACATCTGTCATGCTTTCTGTTCTCTCGAAGCACACAATGAAAACAAGGATATTCTTACTAATCGAAAGCCCCTCGTTTCAAAAACACAATTGTGACTAGCAGATTTTCATTAGCTATAGTTACCTAGCTAATTAATGACTGCAAATTACCTGAAAACTCTGTCTCAGGCTGACTTTTTTTTAAAAAACAAGAACCAGGTAAAAGGGTCTTTGACTTGCATTTGATGTCCTTAAATACAGTATGATATGATAAAATGCTGACCCTTAAGCTACATGTCTGAGGAAAAAGTCAGCATCCTCATCAGTTCATGGTCCACAGTAGACATGGAGATATAGGAACAGCATTGTTGTTGCACTGCATTGAAAATTGTGTTGTATTGCAGTATGCAGTATGATTTGAGAGAGTTTTATTTTGTTCATAATCTCTGTTTGGATGCTTAGCAGCAGAGGTTAGATGTATGCATCATTGTTGAGGATAAGGACTAACTGATGTCTTTGTCAAACATAACATTATTTCATTTAACAAGTGGTGACAGTAAAGAGCAGGACAGTGTGCCTACACTCTCATATAGTGACATCCAGGACAGTTCCAGTCCTAAAAGGGGCTTTTTCTAACATAAGCTGTAACTCTACAAAACAATGTAATGTTAGTTGATGTTGATGATGTGCTCTTTGCCTTTAGAAATAACACTACATTAGAGTTACTACTGTAGGTAGTTAGCTGAACATGATACCATTTGCAGCTTACGTTAGAGTGAACACAAACACACATTGTTTAATCCATTCCTGGCATTTTTGTTGACGTGGTTTTGGCTTTACAAATAAATAAAAGAAAAAAACACCCTCCTATTTTTTTATTAGAGCCCCATGTACACCACATTGGCATGACAGAGCTTGACAGGCCCGCTGTGCCGGGTTACTTTTGCTAAGCTGATTGGACAATCGCTGTTCAAGGGAGAGGTTTACCAGGTTGAGTTTCAAGCTTGTCATGTGTGTTTTTCTAATTATAAAGCTCGTCCTCTCAGAAATAAATCATGTAAGTCAGTAAGCTACAGTAAAAATGCATTGCAAATAGGGGAGAAATAACAGGCGAAGAATCTGATCACTGACCATCTACATTTTATTCCTCCAAGTACGCTGGTTCCTTTCTGTGCATGTAAACACAGTGAATCCCTTTGTTAACATCCTCAGTTCATGGACAGCGGTGCGAGGTAAAGCCATCCGTACATGAAAGCTCTGTATTAAAACTGACATAAACCCAATGGAATGGAGCTCTAGTGGGTCCCTCCCACTTACTGCTGAACCTGGTTAGTCATGCATGCTATGGGAATGGGACAAAATGCAATCACCTTCTCTTTTTTAATGGAGCTGTCAAGGCAATTGCAAACCCGTGCCGGCCACAGCGGCTGAGGGCGTGTGAAGAGGCACTAAGCCAGCTGATGAGCCCTGGAGGCCTGATCACTTTGCTTATGAATTCGGCTCGCTTGATATTACGCATGTGGAGAAAGACGACGCTGAGGGCAAGAACACACGTGTGGACGTGTATGCATGTGAACACTTAAGCGTAGGAAGGTGTGTGTATGTGATCAAATTCATTAATGTTTGTTTTGTGTGCCTATGAACACACATTTGCGCCTATTAAAAGCACATAAGGACATAGTAATGTACATAGAAAGAGCTGTCAGTCAAATTTTTGTCTTGGCTGCAGTGCAGATGACACAGACATGTCACTAATGATGGCCTAGTGATGGAGCGGCTGAAGGGGATTCTAATGAGATCCTAGGAAGTCGAGAGCATCATCTTCCACGATCAGCCTTTCAAGTTGAGGGCGGTTGGGTTAGACAATAGAAATTAGACTGGGAACATAAGAGGTGGGGCATGATATGACTGATATGAGCTGACATTACTGGACTGTATGCAGAAGCGGAGCCATCACCAAGGGAAGATGCCTCTCAACTCAATATAACACGGATCAGGTTATGCAGTTGGGTTGGAACACATGAGATCGTGTCCAGAACGCATCTTTGATGATTAGATTAAGTGCTCTTTATAAGGTCTGGGGTCATCTGGTTTTCACTGTTAACAGGCAGCAAAATACACTATTTAAAGGTTTTATTGATAAGATTTTTATGGAGACGCAGGATACATCCGCAGAGCTTTAACACAGGTGCCGAATAAAAGTCTTTTCCTAAAAACATTATTATGAATATGTGAATATACGGTATCATTTATCATTATCATTTTGGGTCCAAAATGAATGTGGAAGATATCTGACCACTTCTAACAAGGCTTGAGAGCCAACAGTGTAACGACGTTGGTATCACTTGTTATCTTTGCGTCATCTAGGGCTGCGTACTGGGAAGAATCTAGCAGTACGATACATATAGAGATATAGGGGTTACGTTTCAAAATACTGTGATATATTGTGAATTTTTTATTCTAATTTTAGAAAAACTGTCATAGTTTAAAGAACACACCACCGTATGCATAAAATCTGAACAAAAGAAGTTAACTTTTATTATGCAATCAGAACAGCGGGTTCCTCATTTGCATTTACCGCAGTCCCTGTAAAGTCAGCACTACGAGAGGGCACACGCCGTACGCTGGGCGGGCGCATCTCTTTGTAAATGAATGAAAAGAATTGACAAAGTTAATCTTTGCATGTAAACCAGAATTTAAATAGTGACAATGTTTTGATAATCAATATAGTATCACAAAACAGAATTTGTGATATTAATTTTTATTTTCCATACTTTCTTAGACCCCTAGTGTCGTCAGCGATCAGTTTGCCAGTCAATGTGGGACAAAATGGATAAATGGTTGAGTTTGACAGTGGTGTCTCCAATGGGCTGCAAATACGTGAATGTACACCGATATTTACCTTGCATCATATTAGGTGTCTTGGCTTTATCGTTCAAACAACAACCCATGAAATAGCCATAGTCCTTAAAACCTTAACTAATGTGTTGTATACCATATTACTTACACTACACCGCTGCTTAGATGACAAGCTAAATATTGCCTAAAACGAGCTAGCATATCCTCAGATTATTATATTATTATATGAATCTTGAAACATCATGGCACAAAGTAATCTAAATCTATAGCTAATGTATAGCTATATGTTGCAAAATGACTTCATTATTCATCACTTGACATGACTGTCTGTCTGAGTCATTACACTTGACTGTGAAATATGCTGGTTGTGCAACGAACTGGCAACCACATGTTGTGAAGCAATGGAATAGCAGAGGGAGAGTTCGACATCTAGTGGCTGAATGTTATTACTAGTACCTTTAAAACGGCACAATAAACAAGGATGGCTACACACAAAATATAGGGGCACTGGATATTAATGAGAAAGACAGAGGGAAAAAAAAAACAGAGGATGGGTGGATGAATCACATTTCATAAGGTTAATTATCAATAATTAAAACCACTGGTGTTTTATCTGGTGATTAGATAAGAGGACAGAACCTCATATAACGTAAGGTTACAATATTCTTGCTTCAGTGGAAGAATTAATTTTGTGCAATGATTAAATCTCAAGATGGGATAGGAAGTAATATAATTAAAGGTCGAGGCCAGAATGTTTGATCACGTTTATTCTATTGATTGCTAAGTAAGGTTCCAATTCAGTTCACTGACAATATACCAGTATGATTTTTTCTCTGCCCTGTTTGATGTGAAACCGTGGAAATGTTTAAATGAAACCGCACCAACAACGGTTCACTGGTTTCTGCACTTTATGCAACAAATTTGTTTTAAACACATGAATAAATTGCACATCTCTTTCCTTCTATATTACTAAGTTAACTTTCATATTCATGCAATTCCTGTATATTTCTCATTGGAATGATACAGTACATCCAGCAAGCGGCACATAGTTATTAAGAGAGATTGCAGCTGTTGGTATGCGACGTCCTTGTATGTGTTTATGCAAAAAGTCAACATGTGTTTTCATAGATGTACTCCCTTGGATGAAAGTACTGAGGCTCTTCCCAGCGGGCTGGATATTAAAGCACAGTGTTTTTCAAATGTATTCAGCACGTGTTGTGTCCCAGCGTAGCGCTGACCCTGCAGTAGGAGCTTTCTTAGAGGATTCAGACAACCCCATCGCAGCATTCAAGCAGATTCTGCCCGCGGGGACCAATATCAAAGACTTCAGCCTCTATTACCAGTTTGCATGTTTGTGCTGTGTTTCCTGCCCTCTGAGCAGAGGAGCATCATTTGACTGGAGAAAACATCATTCTGTTGCAATCCGCTCTAATTGAGGGACCCAAAACAATAACAAATATTGTCTAAATGCAAAGGTTATAATCATGTAGTTACAGCTCTTTCATATGCTGTTTGATGTCAATGTGCCCCTTGATGGAAACCATGTAAGCAGCTAAGGACTGGGCATAATTACAGATTTCCAGCAGATTTTGCAGCAAAACATTTTTATGATAATATGCAGTGTCTTTTGTGAATATATTGCTGTAATCTGCACAGTTTTATGAATGTTATGTGCAGCATCTGTGTGCAAGATTTTAAAGCATCTTGATTTGAGGGTAGGATATGATGTAGTGTTACAGTTTGTGATATTACACAAAGTCAAAATCTGCTTAATACATCCAGGTCTACAGAAACAGTGCGTTTTTATGGCATTTTTTAAAAGGAAGAACTCAACACTTAATCTTACAGATGAAGTTCACTCGTCCTACTTTTTAACAGGAAACCTGCATTATAAACTCAGGTGTCGGGTTTGAAAGAAGTGGGCCTTTAGAGGGCAGTGGGGATCTGATGAATTGGTGCCTTCAAATGGGGTCATGTTTATGTGTTTATGTGTCGATGTATTTACAAGTTGGGCCCATATGAACGTCCCCCTCATGTCGCATTCACGACCTCATTAAGTGGAAAGTTTCTGAAAGCTCAGAGTTCACGACTTGTGTTTGTTGACACTGAGAAATAGTGGAGCCCATGGAAGTTCATTTATCAGTGCATAATAAGTTAATATTGTACAGTGTATTGTAATTTTAGTCATATATTTTTTTTTTGGTAATTTTATAATGTGTCTGAGGAAAATGCTGATATGCTCAACGACCTCATCTTTCTCCTCCAACATTATGCCTTTGCATTTCCTGAATTATGTTACCCACTTGCTAGCTTGGTAAACTGCTCAGACAGTAACATTAATATTGCCGTTGCTTAGCAACGGTGTTCTTCACGACTTAACCACTTGAACGCCTGTTTTCACGATTTCTCATGTCGTGAACACGAGTTCACAAGTTCCATATGAAGGCACCAAAAGATCTAGATGCACTATGGGAAATGTAGGATCCAGCGTTTCAAGAGCTTGACCCATACTGAAGCCACGTACTCTTATACAGCGGTTCGTATGATATTTTACAAAAAGTTATTCATTTTTTTATGTTCTTACAGATGTCCAGCAACACTTGTCAATTTCCGCTTAAATGCATCTTTTCAAAATAGACTTTACAGGAAACAACTTGCTTAGGTTTAGTCAACAAAACTACTTGGGTAGGTTTAGGAAAAAAACATGGTTTGGGTTAAATAACTCCAGAAGTGACAGAACTTCAGTACAGAAGTTACGTGACAAATGAATCAAAGTTGACTTCTAGTTTCAGAGACGCTACAAACACCTTTTGTCATGTTTGTCGCTCTTTATACTTTCTGATTCACGATTATGAGGATTAGATAGATATTGATTTTGTGAATATACGAATTACAGTGCATTTCGGTAAGTACAGCTAGAAATGGTGTATGAGAACAGCCTGACAGAAAATAGTCAGGATATCTCTAGCATGGATTTTGACCATTATTATTTTAATCTATCTCTTGTGAGTCTAACTTGACAGAATAGAAGTGCAATCCTAAATCACTGGAGCTATATCCATTTAACAGGATCTAATTACATCATTTGGATTGCATGAAGATTTAGTTGTTTTGGCACGGTATTTTGGTAAATCATAAGTCATTTAAATCTAAAAAAAGAAAAAACATCTATCAATCCAAACTGTGAAAAGTCAGCCTCTAACCATGAGGACGCTGAGTGTCCTTCACTCAAACCCACTGCTTGTATCATCCATTATAATACACTGCACCTCAGACGATGCTGGACCACAAGTTGAAGGGGAGATTAGTCTCTCTCCCTGTAGAGTTGTACAACAGTATGATGCATGTCTGCTTGTCTCTTTCTCATCCAAAACTTTTTGGCCTTACTCAGCACAAAGTGTTCGCTACCTGCCAAATAACTTTTGCAGAGCTCGCTCCCGTGACGACGTTCCCTCTGTGGCTTTCCCTCTTATTCACCTGATAACCATTTGCAGAACTCTAAACTTAAAGCTCGGTTGGCACAGACCTGCACCACAGCTCTCAGCAGCCTTCTCTTCTAATAGGAGGCACAGTAAGCTGCATTTTGTAATCACCGTTGAGCCTGTGCTTTAAATACAGTAACTGGATTAAGTAACATCTTTAAAAAATGAAGTCTGCTGAAGTATGGTAGTACAATCCAGTACTATCATTATGGATAATGGCTGAGTGGATATTAAAGGAAGGAAAGAGTATATGTATTTCTATTTATATGTTTTAATTAAAATGTGGAATAAACGCCGTATTTTCTCTAATTGACTCCAGCTGCTCTCCATCTTAGTCCCCATTATCTTCTCATTATATTTACATTTGTAATATCTGACGATTCAGCATCTTTTCCGAAGCATCTGCCTTGTGGAGCCGCCTCCTCTGTGACACAGGTACACAGAGACAGTTGGCACATTATTTGACAGTCACAAACCAGCGAATCCCCCTGTCTTATTCCAGTAGGTATATTCAATTTGATTCACCCTGGGAGACGCAGCAGAAGCTGGAACCTTAGCAGTGACATATTTGAAAGTTATCAACTAACTACAGTGTTTGTCTTCACATATACGTTTGCACCTACAGTGCCGTTTACTGTAAAACCCACTCATATAAATGTGGGAGCTGAAGTTAAAGGCTATGTTTTGTATGAACTCTAACAAGGCAATTTCACTTCCAGCGCCATACGGTGGCTTTGTTTCTTTGAACCCACGCTGATGTCTCAGATGTGAGGAGGTTCAGTGCATTAGATGTCACTGGAAGATGACTATTACACTTGCTGATCTGATAAACTACTGTCAAGTGTTACATCAAACACCTCCTGTGTTTGTAGCTCTGTCCATCAGCTCAGGCGCCATTGATTAGCGCTGGCACATGCTATTGAAATGTCAAAGTAAAAGCTTTTCTGGTGGTAATTTTAGCTTACAGCAGCTTCCACCGTCTTTGAAACTTTACTGCATTTCACAGTGCATTGCAAAAAATAAAGTCATACTTTTTCATTTGACAGTGTCTCATTTTCTTCATTAACCACTCCTCAAGCGAGGCTGAATATGTCAGCATTGTGATTATATACCAGGGTTCCCACGCACTGTATTCATCCTTCACATTTTACTCTGAATTGCCTCGCTGATTGGACTGATGGAGTGTGGCCTTGACGGAGGCAAGTGAGAGAAAGATTCCTTGGAATAACAACAGACACCATTTTTATTTCTTGACACCATTAAAAATGACCTTCACTCGTTTTCAGGTGACTGAGATGAGAGTGTAAGTGTGTGACAGGAGACAAAAAGGCTGCTTTAGTGGTCTTTTGTAATCTCCAGTCCTCAGGCTGTAACATATTTAAATGCTGTATTTGTTGTTGTTGAGTGGTGCTGACGAAGTCCAGTCTGGTTTGAACATTAGAGTCGTTATACAAAGAACTTGTAGCAAAAAGCACAAATCATACTAGCTGACTGAATCAGTGGATAAAAAATGGAAAGTGTACCTGAACTCACATTTAGTCATCCCTTCTTGGCACCATCATAAAACCTAAATTCAATTTAATTTCAGACCCTTCTCATTCCTCACCAAAATGCTTCTCACTCGCGTCCTTTTCTCACAAAAACTCATGAAAGCTTTACCCTCCTTCTCTTCAACTTTCTCCCTCACACACAAACACAAATAAACATTTCCAATAAATATCTTCCACCCCGTTGTTGTTTCATTTTGTTTAAAACAATCCCTTCATCCGTCTCCAATCTGAGCTCAGCTCGCTCTTCACTTTCCTGACAGCTGTGAGCCTGATTCGTACCGGCAGCCATGTCATTGATTCCTTGGCAGAGGCAGAACTATGGCATCAATCTAGGCTGCAGTATCATCACCTGTAACGAGACACCTCTGCTTTTACTATTTTCATATGCACACACACACACACACACACACACACACACACACATATATATTTGCCTGTCATTCAAAGAAGTCTGAATTGAAAGGCATGTGATGAGGATGGGTGCTTGCATGCTTGAATTATTGATTAGAGGTTCAGTTGAACATTTTTGCTGTAGGTTATTTTAGCCTACCCATGACAGAAGCCCCGCCACTCCAAAGGTAAAGCTGTAGAAGGAATATAACTCGCCTCCTTATTCAGTGACTGATTTTTTCCTACTGGTGAAAGCCTTTTCTTGCTGATCTTTCACCGTGTTCCTCTAATTTTGTATTCTGCATGAGCAATCAGTTCTTGCTCTTAAACCTGCATCATGCACTTGAGCAAAATAGCATCCTATATGATCACTGACTGTAACCTATAAGAGTGCTGTGGGAGATTTAATACATCTCTGGCTGGTTTATACACATGCTCTGATTTCCTCCTACAGTCCAAACAGGGGTTAGGTTAGGTGAACAGTCAACACTAACGGTTATGTGTCACCTGTCCAGTGTGTATCCTACTGCCTCTTACCTAGTGCATGCTGGGATAGATTCCAGTGAGTCATGACCCTTAGGCTGCCAGTAAAATTCATCAGAACTGTGGTCACATAGCTTTGGAAAGCCCCTCCCCTCAGATTTGTCAGCTGTGCGAAGGTGAAGAAGGAGTCAGGGTTTGAACTACTCTCTTTTTTTAATTTGTTACACAACTGTTTGTGTACAACAAATTCTAACACCTGTAACACTGCCTGCATGAGCAGTGTGTGACCACTTCCTCACTGAACTGATGGGTGTCTCACGCATGTGGTGTCCACACCAGCAGTATCACCGCTGCTGCTCTCCGAGCCCTTTCTTTCTACATTAAGTGTGCCTTTCATAATGGTCATTTCATTTCATTCCAAACACTATATTCACTTTAAACAGAAAAGGGTTAAGAAGCTTGTGGTAATTTATAAATAATAGTAATAATCCTCAAGTAAAATCCAGTACTCTTAAGTTATGGAGCTGTGCAAGTCACTGTATTTTCCACAGCTGTGTCTGGCAAATATTTCAGAATAAAAGCTTTGCGATTCTGTCCGCAGAAAAATGTGTTGAGTTAAAAAATAAATCTTTACTTTTTCACATCTGTGACATATTCTACAGATACAGACATTGAAACTGTAGTAATGTTGCTGGTATGATGTCAAAATATGGTCAAAATTATGGTCATTTTCACTGTCTAGCTTTGCTGTGAACCATGCACAGCACGCAGACAAAACAGGTGAAACCTGAAATCTCTACAAGTGAAAGAAAGAAATATAAAGCAAGAGGTTTCGCAATGTCCATGCGCTGCTCGGCAGGTAGTGCTCCACAGCCTGAATGTACACCGTTATCTAAATATTCAAACGATATGATATCTGCCCTGTCCATGCTTTTCACTTTGAGTGTGGCCGATCGAAACATCTATAAACACTTTTCAAACATAACACTCCCTGGATTGGCTTACCGTAATTATGGGCCACTGGGGAAAAAAAAATGAGCTGTTGATGCCAAGAGATTCAAGAGAGCTTGCCATTGTCTCAGAAAATAAAACTGCATCTCCAATCAGGTCCTAAGTCACCTTGAGATATAAAAATGAATGTGCCAAATCTAAAATATAAAAGTAGCAAAATATAGAATACAAAACAATAACATCAAGGTACTGCAATTACAATGACAAAATTTATGAGAGACAAGCTTTGTTCCCATTCACATATTTTATACACATTTTGAAGTACTGCATTGGAAAAGCTGTACGGAAACAGCAAAATTCGATAAAATTTCCTCAACTGTGAAAAACAAAAAGTGGTTTGAGGTAGTTTTTGCCTTTGTTGAAAAAGAGGTGATGCGCTAAATGGATTATGGAAACACCTCTTCGGAATAAATTCTGACGTAGATGGGTTAGATGGCCAAGGCGATTTGTTTTGTTTCCAGCTCTTCTTCTTCTACTGTTTAATGGCGGATTACAGCCGTACGTAGCCTACAGTGCCAACTTCTCAACCAACTACGCCATAGCCAAGAAATGTTGTTTTTTTGTAAATATTGAGGCGATCTGGACAGACGTCATCTCATTAAAGAATATGCATCATGGAAGAACCTCTGTACAAGAGAGGCAGACAATAATCAAGTTATCAAAAACTAACTGACAAACAATGACTGTAGGGACTCAGGGGCCCCTGAGAGTCTGTCACCCTATAGGGCCCACTTTGCCTGGTTGGTAATAAAGCTTCACCAGCATAAATGGGTACAGAAATGAATGGATGGATGGTTTAAACTGTAACAGTACATCAAATTTTTAAGTGCTCATCATTTACATATAACTGCAGCCTTCAAGTAAAAATAGTCGAGTAAAGACTTTAATATTTTCTTTTCAAATATAGGGGAGGGAAATTATAGTCTCACAAAATGTTAAGTACCATACCAAAGTGCAGTTCTTGTACTTTCTTATTGAACCGACATATATTCCAAAATATTCATCATTTAGAAAACACGGGTGATTTTGGAGATGTCTTTTCACCCTAAAAGAGATGCTATAGGGATCCACACTTAGCTCTTAGCCCTACTCGACAAGTATTGATCGATTGATTCTGAGAGAGCCCACATTAAGGTCACTAAGTTTAATTAATGGTGAAAACTGATAGAGCAGGAACTGTGCATGTGAAATTAAATGTCATCTCTAGAATGAGAAAACGGGGTGGATTTGTCCAAGTGGCGTGCACTCTTCGTAGCGTGCTAATCCAAGCGGTGTCCATGGAAATAGAAGCGATCAAGTGTTTTTGGAGTACTTTTGAAAGGGAAGTAACACTGGGCAAGAGGTAGGGAAAAAAAAAAACACAACAAAATGAAAATAGAGAGCTGAAATGTGTCCACACCATCTCCCTTTGAAATGATTCATTCCATTTCTGTTAATTAGCCGCCGCACTTGTAAAATGACCTCTGAATCCTGCCTCTGTCTCTACCTCCCTCTGCCTCGCGACGCAATGAGCGGATCAGAGTGGCGGCGAGAAAGGGAGGGATTAGACGGATGGGTAACGGCAATGAGAGAGGAGGTGGTTTAAAAAGAACGTAGGGAGAATAAATGATAACAATGTGGGAGAAGTAGAGAAAGAAGAAGAACACAGTAAAACCAAATAAGATCTCGGCTTTAACAATCCAATTATGTGCCGCACTTGGTGACAGCATGCATGACTGTACTGTTGCTTTGTCCATTTGGCAGGAATGGAGATAAGGTCAAGAGATGAGCAGATGATGCAGAACAATAAGCCTTTTTGACGATGAGAAAAAGTTCAGCGTGTGCTTGTTTTTCTGCCGTCGGTGAGGCTAAAAATGCCTTCTAGAAACTATAATGAATCAGAGAGAGAGAGTATGAGGAATCTGAGGGCAAACTTCACCACTGCTATCTCACTTAGCATGCAGGCCCTGGCTTATAAACTCGCGGAATGATGCAAAAGGTAGATCAGTGAGTGATAGATGGGGGATTGGTAGAGCAGATCCAGTCGCAGATTATTTATTGATTAGATATCAGAGACCCAGGGTGAGGCAGTAGGTGTCTTAAAAGTGACCTCAATGTGGGACATGGAATAAATTGCTTGCACAGAAGTTTGTTGTTTTGTTTTCTAGTTTTCTAAAACACATATGCGCTCCACGAAAGGCTGGGCGATTTATTATGGTAATTTATCGTCTTTCAATGCAGTCGAGATATTGCGATACACAATTACATCATATAAAATGATGATGAGCACATAACTCAAACTCAAATTAACTCAATTTTCACAGAAAATCTGATCAAACTCGGTTAAATCAGACTATTGTCTTAATATGATTAAGATAAGATATTCATTTATTAGTCCCACAGTGGGGAAATAACTCTGTATTCGTGTGCATGCATGAAAACAGTCGCTGGACATATTCATTTTTTTTCTCTATAATTACATTTTTTTAAAAAGTTATGTTCTTTTTGCACTGAAGGTATCATTAAATGGGAAAATATTCTTTACTGTTCATTTATAAGTATTTAATTCACACAGGTGTATACAAAAATAGGCGTTTCCGTGTGGTTATTTCATATAAAATATTTATTGAACTACCCAAAAACATGCTATATCGCATTATATAAGATATGAAATGATCCACACCGTGAAAGATTTTGTCCATATCTTCCAGCCATAGCGCCATGTTTTTATGACCCTTCACGCCAATGGAGCTCAGCAGCGATTGGTGTTTGATGTTAAATGGGAAACATAATTAATCTGTAAGATGCTACACCTTGCCTTGCATTAACGTAGCACCACAAATATGGGGGCAAATATTCAACAACTAACACCTGAGTCTTTAAATCACTTAGGATTTGTTGCATGACTAACTATGTAAGGCACAGCGGCAGCTATGAACATTACTATGTGATAGTGGTCAAGCTCCGAAGCCCCATCAATTACTCTTGCTAATAAATTGATTTGCCTGTTTACCGTCTGATAGTTATTCTCAGTCCATCCTTTCCTCTCTTCGGAGTACACAGCAGATAATGGCCTGAGGCCTTCTTCCTCTGCATCCATAATAAGTGACCTCTTTCCATCATGCTATATACACATACAGTATATCTAGTCTTGTCCAGCTCATGGTGCACAGAATATAACACACGATGAAGAAAATGTATTCTGTTATCATCAAATTACTGTCCTCAGCATTAATGAATGATGAACATTTGCATCGCCCCCTGATGTGAACATAGAGTTTCAACACCATCTGCTATTTGTTCTATTCCCTGTTACCATGCCTGTGCTCCTTTGAAGAGGTCCTTTTAAAAGGCATTCAAATATAATGCTAAATAGCTGTCACTGACGGCATGCGGACCAGAATACAAATGTACAGCGCAGAGGAAGAGGGAAAATTCACAAAGGGTGGGTTGCAGCAGGGCCGAGTCCTTATTGGGTGAATAACCCTGAGTTCAGGGGAGTCACGGGTTGAGACCCTGGCGACCTGTGACTCCACATCACCCGAGCCACGCTCACATGCTTTAAAACAGTGAATGCATTATGAAACAGAAGTGAGAAAGCCTGTTTGAATCTGTATGAGGTCTGTTTAAATCAACACAATAAATTGTTCCAAAAGTGTTCAGATTAATCTGTTCAAGTTGATTGAAAAGAATCCCAAGTCATGTTTTGTTGTCTTGTCAATTAATTTTGAATAAAGAGTGACATTATCTGAAGACTGAAGCCTGCATGAAAAACAGCTGTTGACTCTGTTCAAAGAATGAAGGCTGAAACTACAGAATCTTTGTGCTGTAAATTATAGTTTTATCATCCTACATTCAGCCACAGTTCACATTGTTGATTTTTATGGAAACACTCTACTCCAAGCGTTTTTATTCAGTAAGGATGCACCAATGCAACGCTTTCAGTCCTGATACCGATAGCGATAGCTGGGGTTTGGCTTGCGGCCGATACTGAGTACCGATCCGATACCAGCGTATAATCAATAAGCTGTACGCCTCACTGTGTGGAAGTGACTGGGATCATTCTATTATATGTGAGGCTACACCGACTTTAACATTGCTTTCCTTACTTTTTAAGACAAAATTTAATAAATAAATACATAGATCTACATTTATTTAATCGTATAAATCAATAAATCGTACAAATCGTAGTGACTTGGTGACGAATATTCAAAATTAACAAGAATTGCAGTTCAAGTGTAAATCTCTTCAATGCAGCAACAAATCAAAACTTAAACAGCAATTAACACTCTACTATATACTGTAAATAGAATACAAACATACAGTAGAATTTAATTTAATAAACTGTCACCATTATCCATCCCAGCTATTTGAGTCAGTATCAGTCTGATATCTTATCAGGTATCGGTGCATTCCTATTATTCAGTAGTTTTAGAGAAGTCGTAAGTGAAGTGGTATGATGGCTTCTCTCATGAAGACATATTTTATATTATGACAATGTCTTCCATAATCTGTTTCAGTTCGTTCACACGAAAAGGTGCACGAATGACATGATAAGGCATTTAGCGAGCAACAAAGACGCCTTTCTTGATTTTCATTCGTCATTTGTTCGTCATGTAGTCTGTACGGACTATAATCAATCAGGTTCGAGTACGGTGTGTTTTTGTAAGTTACGTTAGTGACATTCGTGGCGTGTTCTCCATACTTATGTCACGGTGTTTCCATTTCCATTTTACTAACTTTACACACTTATGTTAAGCCTGAACATGCTATTTTTCCCTAAACCTAAGTGGGTTTGTTTCCTAAACCCTAAGTGAGCGGTTTTGTGACCTAAACCTCACAGCGGACGTTACCATAGTTTTGTTGTATGGGGTCCAAATGACCATGAAAACTGTGTATAAATAATGTGAAAACACTAAAATGTGTCTGCTCTTGTAATGTTGTGCTATTTACACGCCTTCCCTTGACATCCGGTTAATCGGTTTAAACCCCAGCTGACTCTTGTGCATGCCCACTTACATCTCTGCTTAAAACGACCATAAACCAGTTACTGAATGTTTAGTTACTGCTTATGAACGCTAAATAGGGTGACTACAGTAAAATGTTGTCACTTTTCATCCTCTCTGAAGCTGCTTTTATATAAACACTAACAAACTTTAGATTTTTCAAAACTAATAAACCCTGATATCAAAAATACCAGCCTGTCAAAAAATGAAATAATCAAAGTGTTTACCTTGCCGAAGAAAACCACTTCAAGATAAATTCATATTCAAACATAATTATTTTGGAAGAGCAGCTACAGTGACATCTTCAGTGTCTTATATTCAAGACAATGTCTTAATTTAGCTTTTGATTTCCATAATGAAGTAAAACATCATGTGTTGAACTTTTCTGTTTTTAAAAACCTCTGTTAGGATCGACTGTGCATTCTTACATGACCTACAGCTCTGGCATTAAGTAAACAAGGTGATTTGTACACAATATACAGTAGTTTCTAGGGACAATGAAGCTTGATAGAGGGGCAGGCCAACCATGACATTTGTAATTGGGACTAGCTGTCATTGTCACAGTGATTTATGATATAATTAATGAACAATTAGGTGACGTATTAGTGTGGTCTTATTTGTTTTTCTCAGAATTTGTCTAAAAGTTGTTTTTTTTCTTGGCTATTTAATTTCCCCAGCCTCTGCTTTCAGGCAAGACTAAAAGCTTAAGACACTGAAAATTCATACTGTAAATAGTAAAAGCATGCATGAGTGAAAGTCTGAGAACAATCTGACAAAAACATTTTACATGCTCGTGTTGCTCTTGGTTAATGGGGGCAAAACAGCAAACATAGATGTGTTTGTTGTTTACAAACAGCTGATTTTTTTCCTCATTATACTGCTTGTAGTGTATGTTTCCAAAGAAACGGAAAGCTTCTGAGACTTGTGACACTTACACTGAATGTGTATTTAAACACCTACTTTCCTCACATTGTAGTTTTTCATCCCACTATGGATAGCTTGGGCCTATGAAAAGCATGTTATTCCAAGTTAATTCAAACTCAAATTAACCTATGCCCTTGAATTTATCCACTTTGGCACCTTCAAAGCGCAACAAAACCCCTTTGTTTCTTTGAACCTGTGCTAAGGAGGGCTGGAGCTGCATACTTCCTCGCCCGGGCTTTCTCAGACTTGACAGAAACAGCGGGAGATAATCAATAAGCCCCCCCCCCCCCCCACCTCCGAGAAGATGAACTTGGAGCATACCTCAGAACCTGCAGCCTTAATTTCTCTCACAAGGTTCAGCAGGGGGACTCATTAGACTAATAACCCTTTGTTAATTACTCCTACAACAACCGCTATATAACACCAACATGAAAATGGTCTCTACTAATGGCCAGATCAGCTCAGGTTTGTTAACCAATCGATCACCAAAGTACCAAATCAAATGGACTCCACACAGCCAAGACACATGCCTCAGGTTCCCAAGCAGAGTCAGTCACCACAAGGAGTGTTTACTAGACTATACTTGTGATTTTAGGATTGAGTGCTCAAATTAGAATGTAGCTCACAAGTGGTAAAAGCAACTAAATAAAAAACAAATAAGAGAGATAATTGGAAGATCACCTTTGTTTCTGTTCAATATTTGCTTCGTTTCTGGCCACAATAATGAGAAAGGTTTCTGCCTGACACTCAGCAACAACGAACATATGCAGCAAATCACTCAGGGAAAAAGATTTATTTAAACGTGACACAGGAGCACTTCACTGGCAGTGCTAAAGAACCCTGGTGTGGATACAAAATGACTGCTCTCTGCCTTTCTCCTCGCCGATTCTCACTTCAGCTCTGCGATAGCACATCAGAGAGACGTCCCTCCGCCACACTGACGGCTGAACATCAGTGTGGTTGAGAGATTAATCGGTGGTCACCTGCTGCGGGTTGTCAATTGAACGCCTCAGGAAGAGCCCTATCAGCATAACAGGAACCCATTTTCAGACATATGTCAAATTCTATGAACACAACCTGCCCTTGTTTTCTGTTTTCAAAGGGGATCTCTGCATCTTTGCTTGCTGCGCCTTAAGATTAGAGTTAGCATCAGGGCAAACTACGAGGCACAATGGCAACCACGGCGCCGCGGGCCGCGGGGGGTGGATGAGGTGTGTTTGAAAGGGAAACTATCAATACAGAAAAGGCGCAGCAGGAGACAACCGCTACCCGCCGGCTATCGGCTCATTACAGACAAAATAAAAGGACTCCTCAGAATGCATTTGAGTTCTTCTCATCTCAAGGGACCACAGAGATAGACACACCTGGAAAAACAGCACATTATCCACCTCCACACCCTAGAAATTATTTACGATAAGAAGCTTTGAATGCAACCACATCTGAACAGTACTTGGCTGGACACTGTTTTTCCAAGAACACAGCTTCAAAATATATTTTACTGAGCTTGCATTAGCTCCAGGGAATGCCTGAAGATGTGCCAGCGGCACTTCATTCATGGCTATTACGTAAATTTAATAAGGGTAAGAAACCCCGAGGTTAGCAGATTTCCTAATGAGGCCTGATATGTATACAGTCATTTGACATGTCATACTCACTGTCCATTACTCAACAATGACGTCCAGCTGTGTCCCACTCAGACCTGCTGGTAAGTCAGGCTCCCTGTGGATGTGATAAGGTGCGTCATCTATGAGAAGAGTAATCTTATAGACCTGACAGGATGTGTGAGAGCTTTCACGTTCTATCTAATCATTTTCTCAGTTGTATTATCAAAGGAATTGCCTGGTGTTACTAACTTTGTTAGCTGACATATTCATGTGATCCTACTGCGTAATGCTTTTAAAGTCTTACCACATTAAGTGATATTTCTATGGTAAGTAAGTGAGAGGTGTTAAAGGAGCTCTACATGACATTCAGAGCCTTAATATAGCAGCAACTATCATATGATGCCTTCAAATGGAACTCGTAAACTTGTGTTCACGACATGGGAAGTCGTGAACGTGCGTTGTGTTCAAGTGGTTACATTGTGAAGAACACCGCTACGAATCATCATCAATGTTAACATTACTATCTGAGTCTAGAAGCGACGGAGGCTAATAATTTAGCAAGCTAGCAAGTGGGTAACATGATGCAGGAAATGCAAAGGCATAATGACAGAGGAGAAAGATGAAGTCGATGACAATATCAACAATTTCCTCAGACAAACTATGAAATTACAAAGAAAAACAATATATGACTCAAATTACGATATACACGTATTATGCAATGAAAAACAAACTTCCATGGCTCCACCACATCAACAACCATGTCACAACTGGCGAACTCGGAGATTTCACACACTTTTCATTTGCAAGGTCGTGAATACGACATGAGGGGGGCGTTCGTAAGTCATAAACACGGTAAACACGAACTATTTGAAGGCATAAGCTCTAAACGTCATGCAGAGCTCCTTCCACATAATAACTTTGATGATGCAACCTATGGCATACTGTGCATTTTACGCCTTTTTTGCAGTTACTCAAAAAAATGTAACCCTCACACTGGCAGACAATAGATTTTACAATTGAATGAATATCAAAGAAAAAGAATGGCACTGACCGCGCTGATGCAATGTTTAATGCCTGCTCGGTTATTCTGGATACACAACCCTTTTTGCCTTTTTTTATTCAAAGAACGTGGAATAAAAAGACTGACAGTCACACACGAGGCCTCTGGCTTCAGTGGACTTTTTTAGAGAGAAATTCAGAAAATCGTTCCTCTTTGCTTTTGTGTAAAAAGAAAAAAAAATCTCAAATTACAGCTCTCCTATAGTTGGACAACCCATAACCACACAAAAGTTTAGTTGATATAATTTCTATTAATTCAGGTTTGTGACAGGCTGCATATTGGTAAAACTACACTCAGAAAAACTGACAACCACTTTGGTTGCTTGCAGTTTACAGTAAATGTATAAACCCCCTGCTTACTAATGACTGTATCTCAGTTTTAATATATTTACTACTAATAGGATGAAGGAGTTCATTATTTTCATTAGCATGAGTTCATTCTCCTCTATAACCCATAAATATGTTTGCGTTGTTGTGTTATGCTAAGCTAATACTACATATTTACTGTAAAGATCAGAGAGTGGTATCGATCTTCTTAAGGTAAATGGTACCGACAGACAGACAGACAGACAGACAGACAGATAGACAGATAGACAGATAGATAGATAGATAGATAGATAGATAGATAGATAGACAGACAGACAGACAGACAGACAGACGGATAGATAGACAGATAGATAGACAGACAGACAGACAGACAGGTAGACAGGTAGACAGGTAGACAGACAGACAGACAGCTAGATAGATAGATAGATAGATAACAGACAGACAGACAGACAAACAGATAGACAGCCAGAGAGACAGATAGATAGATAGACAGATAGATAGATAACAGACAGACAGACAGACAAACAGATAGACAGACAGAGAGACAGATAGATAGATAGATAGATAGATAGATAGACAGACAGATAGACAGATAACAGACAGACAGACAGACAGATAGAGAGACAGATAGATAGATAGATAGATAGATAGACAGACAGACAGACAGACAGACAGACAGACAGACAGACAGACAGACAGACAGACAGACAGATAGATAGATAGATAGATAGATAGATAGATAGATAGATAGATAGATAGATAGATAGATAGACAGATAGACAGATAGATAGATAGATAGATAGATAGATAGACAGACAGACAGATCGACAGATAGATAGATAGATAGATAGATAGATAGATAGATAGACAGACAGACAGATCGACAGATAGATAGATAGATAGATAGATAGATAGATAGATAGATAGATAGATAGATAGACAGACAGATTGACAGATAGATAGATAGATAGACAGACAGACAGACAGACAGACAGACAGACAGACAGACAGACAGACAGACAGACAGACAGACAGACAGACAGACAGATAGATAGATAGATAGATAGATAGATAGATAGATAGATAGATAGATAGATAGATAGATAGATAGATAGATAGATAGATAGACAGACAGACAGACAGACAGACAGATAGATAGATAGATAGATAGATAGATAGATAGATAGATAGATAGACAGACAGACAGATTGACAGATAGATAGATAGATAGATAGATAGACATATAGACAGACAGATAGACAGACAGACAGACAGACAGACAGATTGACAGATAGATAGATAGATAGATAGATAGATAGATAGACAGACAGACAGACAGATCGACAGATAGATAGATAGATAGATAGACAGACAGATAGATAGATAGATAGACAGATAGACAGACAGATAGATAGACAGATCGACAGATAGATAGATAGATAGATAGATAGATAGATAGACAGACAGACAGATCGACAGATAGATAGATAGATAGATAGACAGACAGACAGATTGACAGATAGATAGATAGATAGATAGACAGACAGATTGACAGATAGATAGATAGATAGACAGACAGACAGACAGACAGACAGACAGACAGACAGACAGATAGACAGATAGATAGATAGATAGATAGATAGATAGATAGATAGATAGATAGATAGATAGACAGACAGACAGACAGACAGACAGATAGATAGATAGATAGATAGATAGATAGATAGATAGACAGACAGACAGATTGACAGATAGATAGATAGATAGATAGATAGATAGACAGACAGATAGACAGACAGACAGACAGACAGACAGATTGACAGATAGATAGATAGATAGATAGATAGATAGATAGACAGACAGACAGACAGATCGACAGATAGATAGATAGATAGATAGACAGACAGATAGATAGATAGATAGACAGATAGACAGACAGATAGATAGACAGATCGACAGATAGATAGATAGATAGATAGATAGATAGATAGACAGACAGACAGATCGACAGATAGATAGATAGATAGATAGACAGACAGACAGATTGACAGATAGATAGATAGATAGATAGATAGATAGATAGATAGATAGATAGATAGATAGATAGATAGACAGACAGACAGATCGACAGATAGATAGATAGATAGATAGACAGACAGACAGATTGACAGATAGATAGATAGATAGATAGATAGATAGATAGATAGATAGAGTGTAACGGTACAGCTTGATAGTGAAGTTTGTGTGGGGAAATTGATTTTACTTTCACAAATAATTACTTTGTTAAGATCAAGTGGACGTAGTGCGAACAGAATGAAATAAAACATATAATCTATGTAGTGTTTGTAGACATTTAATCATTATTCCAAATAAATTAATCCCAGTGGTCAAGTGTTATTTGTTGTTTAATTCTTGCTTATAAAAGAAGCTTGTGAAGGAGCAGTATGGTGATAAGGCTGATCCCATGGTAAAAATGTCATATTTTCTGAGTTCCTGTCCAGAGTCCTTCAGAGTATTCACTTATTTAGATATTTGAAAAATACATTTTTACTGCTCAAAACATTACTGTTAGTAAAAATAAAAACTTTGACAAGCCAGTTGGTTTTAGAAATGTCATAACCCATAGAAGAGCATTTTGGAAAGAAGAGAAAAAGAGAGAAATCGGCGGTTCGCGGCTTTCACAGTTCCTGTTCCAGTTGCTAACAGAGAGCACAAAGTGCTCCTCAGAATAAGGAGGTCTTTGCTTTCACCACTTCTCCCAGCCTGCTCGCTGTGTGTCACACATGCTGTGGATTATACATGTGGCTGCCTTGCATACGAGATACTGTGTATGTGACGTTTGCAGCGTGGAAGTGAGCGAGCAGCAGACAGAGGTAAAAGTGAGATATCACATCAAGGATACATGCATATCTAATCCAACGCAATAATTCATTATTAGCCTTCTAATGTATTATTTCCATTTAGTGCAGCTTATTTCAACCTCTGCCATACAGGGAAGGTTTGATATCAGATTTCCTGCGGTAAAGAAAAGTTGCATAGGATAATGTTATGAAAGTGTATCCACAAAATGCTGATTTGATATCTCTTACTGGAGTTTGTCAGAGGAGTTGCCTCCATTTCATAGATGATTTTTTTTTTTTTCCAATTTACAGCTGTGGGAAATTAGATAGAGACTGCATCTCAAATCCCATCTCGCTCTCTAATACAGCATGTTAGTGGTACTGTTGAGTTGTTCCTGGATGATGTGATGAATCCCGACATTCAGCTGAACTGGGAGCTTGTGGAGAGAGGCCTTATTGGATGACGAAGGAAGACGAAGAGAGAAAAGAGAGAGCGTGAGAGAGAGAGGCTGTGGACAGAAAAAGTGGAAAAACAAAAGTAAAACACAAATGTAACACAAAATAAACGAAAAAGTATGCTGAAAAGAAAAGACTGATTGAAAAGACAAAGACAACTCTTTGAACTAAATTTAGTTACAACACAATTACAATCAGAAGAAGACAGCGGAGAATACACGTCATTAATAATAACTGAGAGATGGAGGTTGGGTGCGCCTTTGTGCTTTGCTGTGACTGCAGTAATTGCATCAAACGTTAAGATAAACCAGCTGTCGGGAACAATATGTGTACGCTACAATAGATTAAAATTATGTTTGTTGGCGTGTGTGCGAAGTGAAAGGGCTTTGAGCTGAATATATGTGCCGCCTTGCTTTGTGCGTGTTTGAGGGGAAACCGAATAAACAGCTCGCGTTCTGAGGTTTGTTCCTGCGAAGCCTCGGTGAACTGCCTGAAGAAAATAAAGAAACGATTTCACCAAGATTGACTCTGCGGAGAGAGAGATTGGGAGGAAAAATAAAGTTAGTTTTATTATTGTGAGTGTATATATGAAGGGAGCAAAGGGGAGGACAGTAAGAAATGAAAAACATCTTGCCTCTTTTGCTGTCTTAAAGACGCAGTGCTACACACAGACCTTTCATTTTCTCCTTCTTTCTTCCCCCTTGTATCTCAGACCAAAGGCTATGTCTTTATCTGGCCCTTCTGTGCACCACATGACCACACTGAACGCCACATTTGATCAGTGTCACCATGGGAGGCTCTTTTGTCCTCTCCTCTCTTCAACCCCACTGGCTCAGCACCTCAAGGAGACCTCATCGTAACTGTCATTGTTCTCAGTCCGTCACAGACTTTCAAGGACCCCCACCTCAATCACTACCTTCTCCCCACACACAATGACCCCTAACTGCCGTAATCAGGGGGTATCTATCCGCTTCTGTCACAGTTTTTCTTTTTTTTTTTCATATATTTTTGTTCCCATGTCCGGCCACAGTTCCCGGTGAGGTAATGCAGGGGAGTAATAAGTAAGACTGGTGCTTCCACGCTGAGCTAATCACAAGCACACGCCGTCTTGATGGTCCGTGTACTCGCTGAGGAACAACTGTCCAAAGAACAGGAGGGTCGAATCAGCAGAAAATGGGAACAATGGTGATGCTTTTTCACACCTTTGAGTGAAATACGCCAAAGGAGAGGTTTCAATCTGGTGTCCCAGGTGATAATATCAAAGCATACATCTAATATCAGGCTTTTGTCTCAGCTAACTGATAACTGTGTTTGGAGGAAAACACAATCCGTAGCAAAAGGTTGTTTGATTTCCCCACTGTGTTTGGTATACACTGCTTGTAGACATACCGTATTTTGAGGTTGTTAAGAAGTAGGCAGAGAGAGGGAATAAAGTGGCACAGAACATATAGTGGAGAAGACTGAAAGAAAAGAGATGTTCCCGTTCAAATCAACGAAGCAGGACCGTCAGAGAAACGGCCATTTTTATTGGTAGTTTTGCCATACGGACAGCTGTAGCAGGCTGGTTTCCACGTACACTAAACCGACTTGTGGAAAGTCGCAGACTCACTGAGGTTTTGCATTAATAGCAACTAAATGAGCAATGGAGTGGTAACATTATACAGACAAACTATATAAAAAATGGAGTCCAGTTGAACAATTTAATGCTTCATCCACATGCTTTTGTCACAGCGGAGAAAAGCACATTGCTATCGCCAGATGAGGGAGAACTTAGTTCGGCTCATTTTCTGTAAGCATTGTGGCATTGAAGCATGGTGGAGTTAGCAAAATAGCCTGCCTGGCTAGCTCTTGGACTGGTTCCGCCAGGCTTTAGTGCTGCACTGATTACGGAAAATGAGCCAAATAGTGAGCTGGTGTTCAGCAGCATCGGGTCTAAACTGTCCCTCTGCCTGGGGTCAAGCTATGTATAGCTAACTAGCCAGCAGCTGTCTCTGCGTGTGCAAGCGCACTTTACAGCCCTACTGACGTGGCTTCTGTTGTCACCATAGCAACTAACAACTATCACCATTTTCTTTTGTACTAGTCAATTTACCACAGCAAATACTTCAATGACCTTTCTACTCCTATTTTATTTCTACGGGTGAAGAGCTATATGATTTGTAGCCTCTTTTAAGGTGATAAACAATCAAACTGAATTGGTCTTTGTTTGTCACAAAGTTTTTGGCACATTGGGCAAAAATTCCATAATAAACTTTCAGCATATTATAATTCAAGTGCTCTGAGAGAAAACTAGACTTCAGCACCTCCTCGGCTCTGTTCTCAGGCTTTAATAAATCTAGCCTGTGATGGGAGACTTTGGCCAATCACAGGTCATTTCAGAGAGAAAAAGTGTTCCTATTGGCTGTGCTGCAGCTGCTGGGCGGTACTTGGTATGGTGACAAACTTTCTCATTTTACAGCTTAACAGTACATTACAAGATATTTCTGAAAATATTCAAGGCAAGAAATAGGCATTACAATAACAGGATATTGATTCATATTTGATCAGCGCTGCCTAGTTTGACCGTTTGATCAGAGTTTCTTAGTGATTGACAGCTGCTCAGAGACAACAGGCTCCAGCTCAGCTCTGATTGGTTGTTTTCCTCCAGTCTGAAATCTTGCAGATGCCATTAGGAGCACCGGAGGACACAGACGCACATGTTTTTGTTTTTTTTACTCTCATGTACTACCGTCAAGATATAATGATCGTTTTATAAAAAGAACTTTTTTTTTTTTAAATCAGATTTGGTCCATTTCCACCCACTGTAGCTTTAAGTAGGTCGTTATATTATTTTCTTTACCTGCTGACAGAAATTATCTGGTCGGTGTTTATTTTTCATATCTCATTCAGTCAGTGATCTTTTTGTTGAGCTGACAACATCAGACTATTTAACATTCCCTCACAATACAGCCTTCCTCTTGTGAGATGAAAGCATGCTGGCAATTCCCAAAAAAAAAAAAGTCTTCCACCAGTATAACAGGTTTCAAAACAACCCAGGCAGCCAGCATCAGATCTTGTTTAGCGGCACTTCATGCAAATCAGATAAACTGCGTCTGGGCTCATTTACATCTTAGTGGAGACCCAAGTAAATTAAAAAAACGATGATTTAGTAAATATCCCCAAGTGTGTGTGTGTGTTACGACCATGCCACACAGTGTCGAGCCACTCCAGTCACACACAGTCCTGCTAGCATCTGGATAAACCTCCAGCATGTATTTTGTTGTCACAAGAATCAATTAAAATGGGATATGTGTTTCATGTTGCAATTTTTCTATTGGATCTTTGTACCATTAAGTCATTACACCCACAGAAAGTAAATCTGTGTGCCTTTGCCCCCTTTCAATACTCCGCTGACACTAAATGTTTTATAGTCTACACACTGTATCCGCTATCTGTCACAGCTGTGCTCCTCCATGAAGTGAAAACATCACATCGAATACACTAATCCCATGTGCTAACCTGGAGGGATTGTGACTGCTCTTAAGATATTCCTTTATTTGTCCCACAGTGGAGAAATTATCAGTTTTCTATACCTAAACAAACACTATTTTTATCCTCTGCTTCTGAATCCCCCTGGCTAGGTCATATTGTATTAAAAACAGCATGAGGTTGTGTTGGGAGGGGGACCTCAGTCTGCGCAGCCTCCTCCGGTGCACATGTCATGGCTGGTACTGCCTGGGACCACAATCCAATCAGACAGATGGAGGGCTGTTTGATGAGCAGAGAGGCTGCCCCCCTTCCCTTGCCAGTAAATACTGGCAGCTCTTGGATTTAATTACATTCACAGTATGGCAAACGGAACGGTGCCACAGGACGCAGAATACACCTCTGCTTTGCACAGCAAAAAGCCTTGAATCCAAGGAGTGATTTCTGTTCAGGAGAAGACTAATGAAGAGTTATGCATGACTGCAGAAACAGAGCTACGCTCCAACACTGCATAAATTTCAGGGATCGGGACGTGAGCTCAAAATAAGAGATTCAACAGTTATGCTAGAACTGTCCAGTGCATAGTTTGACGGACACCTGTAAAGCTTTTAAGGTCAATGAGGGAACTCAGGAGGAAAGAAAAGAGAGTTGAGAGTTTCTGTGTTCCTCCTAAATGAGCCAAAAGTGGAGTTCAGTGTGGGTTATTTTCACCCTGCCCTGTGACTTTACACTCCAGCAGCAGTGCCCGCTCATCATGTGCTGTTAGTATACACCCTGCCCTCACCCCCACGCGACCCCGACTCCGCTCGGCGGGCTCAGACCCAGACAAATTACTGTGTCTCCGAGCTGCTCTCTCCTCTGTGCCAACCATTTCCTCTTATTTCTACCCCATTCCCCAAAGAGAGGTGTCTGTCTGTCTGTCTGCTAATGCCGGCGCGCGGCAGCAGCTTTCCACCTGCAGGGTCATTGGACAGGTTCCCATGAAGGTCACAGCTGCCAGATCATTACATGAGAGGATTGGGTCCAGGTTTACATTGCTGCCAAAACAACCACTTCACCGCCACTGGGGAGGATGTGAAGGTGGCACTTGAGCATCACCAACATCGGATCTTCCTGTAGGACGTTTGAGAGCTGGAAATGTTGGAAAAGCAAGGCTCCATGGTGGGCTGACACGGCTTTACCTCACTCTTCATTAAGGTGGCCTGGCCTCCTTGTGTGTTTTTTGGCAGAGGAGAATTAGGGCTGTATCTGATTAGGATGGGGAAAGCAGAGCAGAGCCCTTGAAAGTCTAATTGATTACCGTCTTATTTTATCCCTCTGCTCCCCTCTCACACACCTTAAATAAAGTGAGATGAATACAAATACAGGCTACGCAGGACCACACACCTGTCACCTCTGAGCTGCCAATTTAAGCCGTACGCTCTGCCGCTAACAAGCTCGATTGTTGGCAAAGCTTTGACGCTGGATTTGTAAACTTTTGCCTTTTTGTCAAAAAGTTAAAGCCTTCACTACGGAAAGACATTGCTGAAATAGGAAAAAGATGAATATTTTTGGCATTACATTCAAAATAAAAGGCAATTTAGTGGAATAGCTGCAAGAGAGTTGGAGATGTTTTCGTGGAGGGGGGACATCGATTCTGGACAGCAGCTACAGTACAGCTAGCGAAATCAGCGACGCTCACACGGCGGCACAGAACTGAATGAGCCAGCGGCTTATCAGGACCAACAGACAGCATACTCTTAATGAATAATTAAAGCTAGTGGAAACTCTGGCGTGTATCTACAGTCACTGTGCTGATGTCACTGAACTCTTACAGGGAAACTTGACACCATATGCAAAACCAATCCGGCCCACTGATTGTAAGTTTACAACACGGTGGCTGTCATTGGCAGGGTTAATGTATCAACACTAGGACAATGTGACCCGGGGCAATACTTTCAACAAGTAGTTTACATCCATTAACATAGTCTCTCACGAACAGCACTTTGTTAAGGAACAAAAAGAAAACAATGCTTGAGCCAAATAAAGACCAAACACACAACTATCCAAAACTATCTCTATATTCATGAGCAGTATTTTAAAAAACATGTTAGACTAAAAAAAAAAAAATACAGGATATTTTGTATATTACTGTAGGCACTGCAGCTATGTTTAATTTATTAATAAATGCCGGGTTTCACACATACTGACTGTATATAAGAAGTTGACATAGTCACCCTAACGTCATCCGTTGGTTTGTGGACTGCTGTTTTGAAGCCTTGAGTTTGGCATTTTGGACGTCGCCATCTTGGTTTTTGGCCGTTGTCATCTTGTTTTTTTGCAGCCAGAAGTGACATGAGAGGCTGGAGCTAAGTACAACTGAATGCTGAATAAGACATTTTTAGGTGACCAAAACAGGTTGTAATTAACTTCCATGAACTGAAAACACCCCTGAAAGGGTTAAAGTTCTAAAACGCCGTGGTGCCAACCTGTAAATCGCATAGTAGCCACGTCCTAAAGTATACCCTGCTTTATGGTCCATTCGACTCTAAACGGGACCATAATTTACTAAATGAACATCATGCAAATCAAGTGAGAAGTAGACTCATTTTCTCATCGACTTCTATACAATCAGACTTCTTTTTGCAACCAGACGAGTCGCCCCCTGCTGGCTATCAGAAAGAATGCAACTATAGCATTGCCTTCACTTTTCAGAGTTTGCCTGCTGTTGTCACGTTTTTGTGAATATACGGTGAAGCTGTGTTTACTACACATAATGTTTTTTTTTTTATTTATTCCTGTTGTTGTTTTGGTGTTTTCAAAGACTACAAGGTCAGTGTGGTAGAGAACACCTTTAAACCCTGAGCAGGAGACTTTTGTGAATATGATGTGGTGGAAAAAAATGCCATTTGGGCATGAAATATCAGCAGAGTCCTTTCAAAACTGTGCTTCCCACAGTCAAAACACATTGTTCAGTGCACACAGTATTCTACTGCTTTACTTCTGGGTATCACTAAAAAAAAAAAAACTCCTTTACAGGGTTTTAAACATGTATTAATAATCACCTGCTGTTGAGGAAATATGTGAGTTACAGTAGCATTTCATTTGTGACATTATAGATCCATAGTAGTGTGTATATGCAACATGTTGCTAAGCCCTCATGCACCACCTGTAAAAAAGAACATCATATTGATAAATTGATGTGGGAGTCAGTGTACACTGCATTAAACTGTAAGGGTGAAAATATCTAAGCACTTAATCAGGATGGCTGGGGGCGTCCTGGTAGCCTTGTGGTTAAACTGTATCCGTATAATCGCAGCCTCGGGTTAAATTCTGGACAGGGACCTTTGATGCATGTCACGTGCTCTCTCTCTGCTTCCTGTCAGTCTATAGCAGACCTGGGCATTATACGTCCTGCGGGCCGGGATCAGCCCTTGTGATGGCTCTGCCCGGCCCAGGAGGTCTAACTATCTATCTAAAAACAGCAAAAATAGCTTTTGTTATGAAATGCTCATGTACTGTTAGTGTGTTTCTTCCTCTCACATTTGACATTGATGTTAATTGACGCGAGTGATGTTTGAAGTAACGTCACCTGCTGAGGTGACAGTGTTGCCAGCAAGTTTTCAGACCCCTCTAGCGACTCTTTTTCAAAAAAGCGACTAGCAACAAATCTAGCGACTTTTTCTGGCGTTATTGGAGACCTTTGGAGATTCTGGCGTGAAAGCACTTATGATTCGTACTCTTCTCAACGAGTGCTGCAGTGGGCTCCTCTTTCATCCCAAAGCATTCGCAGGCCCAGTCCTGGTCCACAGGCGCAGCAGCCCCTCCAGCGGCACGTCTATACTAACTCATGGACTGATAAGTGTTGTTCAAAGAACACAACTTGAGCCATCACTGTAAGAAAAAACACGAAGAAAAACACAGAAACCTATCTGGAGATGAGAAGGAGAGGACAGCCGAGGGGCTGCTAGCTAAGATACAAAAGCACAAGGACTTTTTACAAAATTGCAACGAAAGAAGGAAATGTAAGTGTTAATGTTAAGTGTTAAATGTAAATTAAGTTAAGTTTTGTTATTACCACCCAAAACGGTCAGTCCTATACGGTTCAAAGACTCCTGCATATAATAAATGCTGAAAAATAAGAGCCCAGTATTTCCTATAGTGATAACATAGAGGTTACGTCTGGCAATATTTGTTTGGCCCCTGGCAACAATCTGGGATTCTCACGTGGCCCCCCAGGAAAAATAATTGCCCACCCCTGGTCTATACCATATAAAGGTTAAAATGCAGTAAACAAACAAAAAATAGTTCCTTTGGCATAGACCTCTGAAATACATTCAGAATAAAAGTATTTTTTAAAAACAGATTTATAATAATGTAATTTTGAATGCTGTTAATTGAGCCGCTGAGTGAAAGCACAATAACTGGCATCAGAAAGAGCGAAAATATTAGAATTTGCTTCTGTTTTTAACAGAGTGATAATCAGAGTCAGAGCCGTGTAGAAAACATATAAATGTTTCAGCCCTTGTGTTATTTATTGATACGGTTAATATTTTCTGTTCTTGCTTGCTGTATTAAACAGCTTTGGATGTTTTGGAGCAAATGTGATTTTAAAAAGGTGTTTTTATAAAATGGTTGCTATATCCTGGCAGTCGTACCTGAAACAGGTAACCTGAAAAAAAAAAAAAAAAAAAAAAAAAAACGTGCCTCAGTGTCCTCAAATGTCCTCCGGTGCTCCTAACGGCATCTGCAATATTTCACAGACTGGAGGAAAACAACCAGTCAGATCTGACCTGAGGTCAGCTGTCTAGCTGCTGTCTATGAGAGCCGGCTGTCAATAACTCATGAACTCCGACCAAACGGGGGAAGCGCTGATCAAATATGAATCAATATTCTGTTATTGTAATGACTATTTCTCACATCAGATGTTTTCAGAATCATCTTGTGGTGCATAATTTAGCTGGAAAATGAGAACGTTTGTAACCCGAGAGCCATGCTGAGAACTTCTGAGAAAGCACAGCCAATAGGAATGCTCTCTCTCGCTGAAATGACCTGTGATTGGCCAAAGTCTCCTGTCACAGGCTAGATTATTCAAAGCGTGAAAACAGCTATGAGGAGGTGCAGGAGTCTAGTTTTCACGCAGAACATTTTGATTACAATATGCTGAAAGGTTTTTATGAAATTTCTGTCCAGTTATGGCAAAAATTGTTGCCTACTTCAGCTTTAAGAAAGGCGCTGTAAAAAACGTTTAAATAATACACTGCGTAATTCATCTTTGATTGTAGCTGTGATACTGATATTATATGTGAGGATAATCCACAGGCCACAAGGAGTGTTGTGATATATAATAATCTCAAAAACTGAGAAAAGCTCTTGAGCTTTTCCCTCTGAGTAAGTACATTTCTCCAGATTTCTTGCATCAACATTATGCTAATACAAGGAGCCTAATAATACACACTGTTTGCTCTCTGCTAACAGTGCCAGCCATAATACATCAATCACATGTTCTACGTAGTGATTATAGTATTTCTTAAATGTCAACATATCATCAATTATTAACACAGACTATTATCCCTGTTGTTTGCACTCCAAGAAATCATTTAATTTCTGCCTCTCTCTGCCTGGGTTTGTGTGTCCTCTCTCTGGCCTTTGGCTTCTCTCTGCTCTCTGAATGCCAATATTTCAGCATTGTTTTTCTAGTGCCGAAAGCATCCCGCTGAGCGGGAAGGTGACCATCACTTGTGTCTTTAAAGTTTGTGCGCGTGAGAGAGCGACAGAGACATTGTGAGCTACTGTAGGTGTGAAGGATTGTGTGGTTTGCTGTGCTGTGTTTGTGAAATGACTGCACAAAGAATCTAAACAGTGATAAAAACAGATCTGCATGCCACCGACTGTACATGCTTATGTTGGATTAATTGAAACATCTCTTTGCAGCAGTATTTTAGAGGTTATCTTCAGTCCTGTCCTACAAATTTGATATTGCATCATTCTAACGTAAAATATCCCCAATGAACAGTTTGACAATGAATAAACGTCTTGATGGAACGCGTCCATAAATGTGATATATTGTTGTATGGTGAAGCTTGTACATCCAAGGACTCCTGTTCTAACTGCAGAAAAAGGCTTCACCTCCACTTCCCCAGTCAGTAGGAGGGGGCACCTATAACAGACGTATTAAAACACTGATCCTCTTCCTCCTCTTGTTTCTAATTCTGTTGTACAATTCTCCAAAGAGGCCATGTCAAACCCGGTTGAAGGATAATCAATAACAGGTAAGGACCATGTATTATGATGCACATGCTTTTGAATTCAGAAGATCAATTTTCTGCAGCACTGTGACAAGACCAAAGAAGACAAATACTGACTAGGTGTTTTCATTCACCAAAGGAGAATGAGAAATGAATAAATAAAGTTTGAATTTTAATACAGATTGACCACAAGTGGCTGTGACTTGTTTTATAATTCAAAAGATTAAAACGCACCACCATGTAATAATGCATTTCACTACTTGGGCATGCAAATCCTCAAGTCAACAGCTAGTCACACATGCTTACTTTGCGCTTTGAGCTTCTATAATAAATCTCAGACTTAGCACAACAACCTCTTCCGTGCATGATATTCAAAAACTGAAGTATAAACTTTTATTGTGTACATTTGGTATATCCCCTGCACTGCATTTCCACAAAATAAACCTCACCGCCTTGTCAGTAAAGGCTTTGACACTGATGGCATAATAATGCTGTTTAGTTTCAGTGTCACAGAGCGATCATAATCCACTGGAAGGTTGACTTTTGACGTTGTCTCCCATTTAATTTGTAATATATATACAAAGCCCCCTGCAGCACATTTATCTGTGCTGGACTCTTTCATTACTCTACGCTCGCCTCCCTTCTGTTTAGCCAGTCAGCAAACAAAGGGCTACAAGCTAATCTTATCATCATTACATTATGTATTTGTGCTGCTGAGATTACCGACATATCCCCTATAGCTTCTAGAGGATATGCCTGTCTGAAGTAAACACTCCTTAGACACATAAACATGTGTATCCAGAGTAAAACACCCATGCACATACTGTAGCCCTATAGGAAGATCCTGTGTGTTGTGTGAGCGTGTACACACTAAATACAACGTCAACAGAAGCAATTTAATGTAATATCAATGAGATAGCTATTTACACAGCAAGGACTGTGATATTGTGTTGGGAAATGTTGCGCTCACACAGTTGATACAGGCTCTTATACTCAGGGTTGTCAGCATGCAAGGGCAAATGCTGTGAATGCATGAAAGACACAAACAGCACAGACCTACGGTTTTTCCTCTGAGATAAACATGACACGGCTGCTCTCCAAGCAAGTCACTGCAAAAACTAAATATACTAACATATTGAGATAAAATAAAGCAAATCAAACCACCTTCCTTATCATAAGCTATTATATTATATTCAAATATGGTCTTAAAGTTGGTGTCTGCTCATTTCACTGCCACTAACACTGTAACATTAACATCAGACTTGTGTCTGCTTAGCAACAAGTCCTCCATCACCACATCAAAATACATAACTTGTCAGTGTCCTACAAAAGGACACATCTGATCGCCGTAATATTAGTGTGGCACAGTTAATCCAAATTTAATCAAAACTGCAATATGGCCTACTGTTACTTTTAAATCGCAATATTTGTTAAAATCAAGTTGAAATACAGTATGTGTCAAAATACCAGTATAAACGAATTATTGTGGTGCTGCAGAGACATCTTTGTTTGGTATAGATCCCCATAAAAATCACACCATAATCATTTTAACATTTTTTTTCAATGAACATGAGAATCTCTAATATTGCAAATCATATCGCACTTGCAATAGTAATCGGTCAGTAGTCAGTCAAAGTAATCACAATTAGACATTTTCTCAAAATCGTGCAGCCCTACCCAATATCCAGAATGCCAATGTCAGTGGCTTCAAAGACCATTACATACAATAATTTATCACTTCTTGTGATCGCTATGGTTAAGGTCTGGTTTAGGTACTAAACCTACTTGGTGTAGGTTAGGTGTCGGCAGAGAAACTACATTGTTAGGGTTACAAAAAGATCACAGTTTGGGTTGAAACGAGACCCCGTCTATGCCACACACAAGATGGGCACATAAATCAATGTACACTATATACAATATGATCAATGAAGGGACCTCTAATCCACTCTAAATAAAGACAGGAAACCCTATCACTGAGCCACTTAAAACAAGGAGGGGAGCTAAATGCCCATGTTCTCCAAATTACCCCTTTAATTATGACCAAAGTATTAAAGCCTGTTAGATCTCATATGACACTTTAGGGAACTTTCAACAGCCTGAAGCAGCATGTAGGCTACACAGTCTGAGTCCATTTGTTTCCTAATAATTAACCAAAGTCAATGAATTGTATCCTTTCTAAATCATTTACTTCACGGCAAGTCCAGAAAAGTTAAGTCAAGCAGGGATGCATGATCCAACTTTTTCAATCCCAACAGCGATACCTGGGCTTTGGATACTGAGAACCAATCCGATACCAGTGTTTAGGTAATAAGTTGTATGCCTCACTGTGTGGAATGTGTGAGGCAACATCAGGATTGACTTAAACATTGCTTTCCAAACTTTTCAAAACAAAATGTAACAAATAAACATATACAGTGCATGTGCTGAATACTTATTTATTATTAAAATTGTAAATCATACACCAACAACTTTGTAAAAAATCTTAAAAATTAACAGGAATTACAATTCAAGTAGCAACAAATAGGCCAAAACTTAATCAGGAAGTATAATTTCAACATATAATGTAAATAGTACATAAACATAGAATTGAATTTACTAGATCGGCCTCATTCACCAAAACCCGATCCAGCTATTTGAGTCGGAGTTGGTGTCGGCCTAATACCTGATATCAGCATCAGGGGTTATAGTGAATCCCTAGTCACAAATAACTAAAACTGATGGGAAAATCCTATCGTCTGGTATTGAATGTGATGCATGGCCTTGCGCTACAGTAGCTGAAGACTAGCAGTAGGAACACTCTTTGATCAAACACACTTTTTTTGGATTCATCCAGCCACCCTGACCCTGTCTCTATGAGGTTTTACGGTTCTGTAGCAACATTACGCTGCTTCCACCTTTGCCCGGCATTTATTGAAACAACAACTGCTGTTTTCTTGTGAGGACAGTCTCCTGCTCAGAATAGTAATTAGAAGATTTTGGAGATGGAGCTGGCATGCATGGATGTTGCAGAAAAGTCTGGACTGAACACTAAACACTTTCCAGTACTGAACATAATCCGGGGTTTTGTAGAATCCAAATATCAATGTTCTGTTATAAGTTATAAGTATAGTCATGGTTCTGCAAAAACAACTTCATACAGAACAATTAAATCATTGACGTTTATGTAACATATTGGTTGTGTAATCTAATACGTTCTCTCTGTACAGCACTTCTGCAAAAGATGCCTCCTAGCAACCTACTTTTTTTTTCTCTGGCTGCAGGTGTTAATGTGATAATGCCTGTGTCTGTCTGGATTGTGGGGTATGCTTTTTACAAGGCGGTATTATCCTTACCATAATGCCTCCCCCACAACGGACTCACACTGTCACGCTATAGCATTGTAAGGGGCAAATTGCAGGCTGCACTCCACTCCTATGTAACAACTTTATTCAGCTGTCCATAGAGCACCCTACCTGGTTTTCAAACAATGCTTCCAGCAGATGGATTCAATTGAGCCAATTGAACAGCACGGAGGACGCAATGTACTGCAGAAGGCTGGCGCATAAATGACAGGAACAATCTGTGAAGCGTCCACAGTGCTCGCTTGAGGTCACAGTTTTGAACCAATGATGACATGCACTGATAAAGTCTGAGTGTAAATGACACAGATTTAGGTAGAAAGAAAAACTATTTTCACATGGCATCATTTTTGTTTGTGTGAATGGATCTTTACAAAAAAAGTGCTATAATAAGAAGGTCAACATATTGTAAATGTGACAGAGTTACTGCACAAGACAGGTCTGACAGTACCTGAGGATTCGTGGAAGGGCAAATTAGGTGTCCATGGAAGTCGGAAAATTCTCACTACAGCAAGTATTGACTCCCATCAATAGTAATGTTAAATTAATAAACTAAAAAATGTCCTCCAGCAGCTTCAAAATATTGCTCAAATAACATCAACAGACAAAAGGCGACAGACATTGGTTTTCATTCTGTCACAGCTAGAAGCTGATGAGTTGCTTTGATAGCCGTTTAATTAGCAACTTCAATGACTCAGCTTATTTAATATTTACAATTTCTGGGGATTGGAGTATACAAGTCATGTACAAAGGAGTAAATTAAAGATCCTTTTGTGCTTTTCAGATAAATTATGTCTGGTTTGAAGATGTGAGGATTTCAAGCAAAGCCATTGTGGATAAAACAAATTCAAAATGCATTCAGAGCCCCAGCCTCCACTTCATTATTGGCCTTGGGACACAAAGCAGGGAGCAGTCCAGTTATTATGGCCACAAATTAGTCTCATGCACATACGGAGAAAGTACGTGGCTCCAGTAGATGACTAAGCCCATGGAATTAGCTTTGTCAGATATGCAGAGCAGGTGATTGCAGCAGTGTTTGGTGGACTCTCATCTCGGTCCCAGTGCTCCTCCTGTCATCTCTTATCAGTTAGCCTCTGACCTCACAGAGCCCAAAGAACTTTCTCCTGAGTCATCAGGAGAAAATGTGTGATGAACATCCCTTTGGTCGGAGGGAGAAAGAGGAGCATGAACAAGTGGGCAATAAATTAGCTTCAGTCGCTTAAAGGGGAACATACATAACTCCAAACTCAAAATCCATCTTTTTGCCCCAACTCTCAGTTAGTTAGCTGATTGGTCTCAGTCTCGATGTTTAATTTAAACCTAGTAGTCCTGCCGACAAGGACATTGTTCATTTTAAGCTACTCCCTCTCAGTAAACCTCTGCTGTTTGTGCCCCATAAGCACTGCTTGAAGTTGAACATGAAGTTACTTGAAGGTTGACTGTGGTCATAAACAGACACACGATACAACCGAAAAGATATGTTTTCCCATGTTCACTAGAACTACACACAACCTGATGCATCAGCAGATACGTGTAGGGTCTGTGTGGACGTCTACCACTCATTATTTGTGCGGTGGTAGCGTATCGATCTAATGCACATTTGTGGAAGGCATACTCCAAGCAGACAGTGTAAACAGAACTACTACTACTACTACTACTACTACTACGGTGTCTGCAGCTGATTGTACAGAAGCCTATGAGAACATACCTCTACTTCTCACTTGATATATTATCTCAGTAAACATTGTAAACATGAGTTTATGGTCTCAATTCCTGGTATCAAGTCTTCTTGACATGCTTTCGAGCGTTGCTACCTTGTGATTGAGAGGTTGCTACCACAGCGTTGTCAAGTCTGGGAGCTGTCCGTGTGTTCGTCTTGGAACTTTCACAGTGTGTTTTCAGTTCATGAAAGCTAATTATAACCTTTTTGGTTGCCTAAAAATGTCTTATTCAGCATTCGGTTGTACTTAGCTTTTAGCTTCTGGTTGCAAAAATCAAAACGGCGATGGCAAAAAACCAAGGTGGAGACAGCCACAATACAGAACTGGAGGCTTCAAAGCGGCAGTCCATAAACCGACGGGTGACATCAAGGTGACTATATCCAGTTTTTATTTACAGTCTATGGGCACGACAGTCTCTTATTAGCAATTCTAGGTATGGTTCAATTAATGTTCAATTGGCTCTGAGAGAAAAACACATTTTTCATGATAAACATCAATTAGACACAGTAAGCAGGTCGGTCAGGAACAATGTGTAGCAGGTACAGTAGGAGTAGGAAGCAGCACTGGTTGGCAGTCTAAGTTGACTGCTTTGCTTAAAATGTCAACATGACTGGCATTTATCAGGATCAGCTGACAGTCAGCCTGTACTGTATAGCACAGATTGTGTCTGACAGCAAGCATTTATAAAGCCGGTATGATAATCCTAAACTTTGTCAAAAAGCTTAACCCCGCTAGCATTCTTTAAATATGGAATCAGGGACACCACGGTAGCTCACCTGGTAGAGCTGGCCCTCTGTCTCCTCTCTCTAGTATAAAGTGTAGAAAGACCAATAAATAAAAATCTTACATATAGAATCATAAGAGTGGGTGCTATTTGGGTAAATGTAATAAAGTGAGAATGGAAAGTTTATTTTAAAAATAGCTGATAGCATTTGGTGGAGTCATTATGGTATAGTGATATAATATTGTGACAGCATGTGGTGAAATGTTTCCAGGCAGGTGCTTACAGACTGTGAATCCAGCTGCTCTTAAAGAAGAGGAAAGTTAGAACTATATGACAACTTGAATAAACTTAGACTTAGGAGAACGATGTCTGCTTGTTTTCTGTATGTGCATCATTCTGGTGAATCTTCTTCCATTCTCTCTGAATTTAAAATACATTTTTTACTTTGGAAAAAGGACCAAAGACACATCTACAGTACAAGCACCGATCAGCCATAACATTATGACCACTGACAGGTGAAGTAAAGAACATTAATAATCTCATTACAGTGGCGCCTGGCAGTGGGTGGGATATATTAGGCAGCAAGTGAACATTTATCCTTGAAGTTGACGTGTTGGAAGCAGAAAAAAATGGGCAAGCGTAAGGATGTGAGCGACTTTGACAAGGGTCAAACTGTGATGGCTAGACAGCTGGGTCAGAGCACCTCAAAGACTGCAGCTCTTGTGGGATGTTCCCAGCCTGCAGTGGTCAGGACCTACCAAAAAGGGTCCAAAGAAGGGAAACCGGCGAACCGGCAACAGGGTCATGGGCAGCCAAGGATCACTGATGCACATGGGGAGTGAAGGCTGGCTTGTGTTGTCCGATCCAATAGAAGAGCTACTGTAGCTCAAACTGCTGAAAAACGTATTAGTGGTTCTGATAAAAAGGTGTCAGAACACACAGTGCATCACAATTTGTTAAGTATGGGGCTGCGTAGCTGCAGACCAGTCAGGGTGCCCATGCTGGCCTAATGTTATGGCTGATCAGTGTATATTTCTAGTTCTAAGTGGTTCTAGTATTTCCATTAGAGTTTTGAATGGTTTGTGTCTGGAATGCCAGTGGTGGTAAGCTTTATGGGAGTCCTGATGGCCTGCAAGTTACTGCTCATGCTGTGGCTATTATAGTCAGTGCAACTGGATTGAAAAATAACTTTTCTGGCTCACAGTTCTGTACATTTCTTGTAGAAGCATGCTGCTAACTCATTTCATTTCATTCGTTTGTTTTAGCAAATTATAAATATATAAGTCTAACTGCTATTAACCTGCATGTTTTTTTCTTTTTCTTTCCATTTATAATGTCATACCATTTTTATATTTATTTGTATAAAGTAAAAACCTTCACCGTTCTATCACTGGCAGTAACACTGACTAACTGCCAGACAGCAACATGACACAAACAGAGCATAAGACTCTGCAGTGAACCCACATTAGCGTCATATATACTGCTCACAAAAATGAACACTTAATCATCACAGTATAACACTAAGTCAGTCAAAGTTCAGAGATATCAGTCTGTTCAATTAAACATTAAACTTCTTAAAAACTTAACTTCAAATCTGAATATCAGTCCGTTTTGATGCCTAAAGCTGTGGTCCTTAGTCCTAAGTGACACTGCTAAAACACTGCCTGGCCTTGGCTAATTTTAAGAAATAGTTTGCCTACAGTTACTACATGACATTATGTTTTGTGGTATTACGTTGATTCTTAAAGCACTGTATTGATTTTTAATTCATAGTTTACATGCAGAGATATGTGGCAGAGTGGCTCAGATTGCACAAAAAGTAGTGCTATGATGTTGGATGGGAACAAAAAGATGTTATGCATATGGTGGTGTGTTCTTTATATTATGACAGTTTTCCTAATAAAAGATATTTAAAAATTGCAATATATCACCTGAAGGCAAAAACTGCATTTCCAAATATCTGAGCATCTTCCTTTTAATAATGAGAAATAAAATTTTACTATAACTTGATTGATGATTTTGGACTGAGATGAGATGACATTTTTACAAGCTTTTTGATCCTTTACTGAGGATATAATTTTACTATAATAGCAAATAAATTCTAGTTCAGCTAACCATAAGATTATATTATTGGTGAATTGGTTCGCATTCATTTTAAAATGGAGCGATGCTACTTCACTGCTTTTGAATTTCCTCTGAAGGTCTAGTCATTGTGTTACATGTCCCTGTACTAAGAGAAACGTGTCAACAGCAAAGCCGTACGTACTGTGAATAAAAACCACAATGCATCACTCCACGGTGACCCCATGCCATGTGTCATGAAACTTATCTGCACCTATTTATGTAAGTGAATTGAAAAACGACCACCTCCTGCTCTGCCATTCACCTGGGCTCTTCTATTTCTATGTGCCGCTGCAATAAAAACCTCTCCCCTGACTTTTCTGAAAGTGACTTTCAGTGCCTAACCATGTAGGCCATGATAATGTTGGCCATTTTCATAGGGGGGAGTGAGGGGTACTTGGCTTTTTCAATAAACCTCTGATGTGTTTTGTAATGCATTGGTTATACTTCACAGTAAAAACCCATTCTGCTCCTTCGCCAGCCAGTGCACTTCTCCCTAAATTGCCTTTTCTCCAACTGCCATTCGTTATGCTTTCCACTCTGCTGCGCAGATATCATTTATTTATTTTATGAAACAACAACCCCGTCAAAACAAAACAAACCTCACCCCCTATCCACCTACAGACTGACAGCTGGATGGATGGACAGACAGATAGATCTATGGATGGATGGATGGATGGATGTTTGACGGATGAACGAAGTTATTATTGGCCTGGATAATAGGGATGAATGAATGGAAGAAGGAAAAGACCAATGGCAAGAGGTAAGAAATTAACATGCAGTCTGTTACCTGCATATTTGCCAAATTCTGCATACAAAGATGGCGGAAGAGGGGAAAAAAATAGTGTGGGAAAAGAAGTGGTCCCGAGTTAGTGATTCCCCATTATGTGAAACTCAATTTTCCCTCCTGCTTCTCTTTTATCTGGTGCCATTATGGAGACTGCGTTTGTCTGGTGGCAGGGAAATAGGCCTGCTTTGTTTAGACTAGTGTCAGCTATAATGAAAAAGCACCATCAACTCAGAATGGGGGTTCTGTGCAGTGTCTATCGCGACACTCAGCAGATAATAACTATTGATTGCTATCCAGGGACAAGAAAAAAGACAGAGTGGAAGAAAGAGCAAAGGAAGATAGACAGGGAGAGAGAGGACGTGGATCACACATCTATTTTTTTTTTCCCCTCTTCTTTCACCAATTATATCTCAGCCATGAAATGAACTTGCTATTACACAGAAACCATTCAATAAAATAAGTCAGATTTTGGTGTTATTCACGCTCCTCTAACAGTCATACAAACGTATGATGATGCCACATTTTTATGCAACTTCAATCCAAAATCATCAGCCGGGAGCTGAATTCAGTCTCTTCAGGCAAAAGTGTAACCCCCCGCAGCTTTAATCCAACTTCCCAATATTCCTCCAGCCCTCCATTTGTCTGTGTTACAACCTCTGCCCTGTATTTTAAGAGCTGTCAGATGCCTGCTGAGGTGCACAAAGCTATTGTTAAAACTCCTCTTAATACTCCATAAAAATATAGGTAGTCTTTGCATCTCCCACTGCCTTTGACTTGGCAAATCCTCTCAGCAACTGAAACCCTCATAAAAGGCTCATTGCAGCAGATAATGGTGACGCTCCTATAAGTCACTTTTGTGTGCGTCAGAGGTGGACTCTATGACTACAATCCATCGACCTGACCCCTAGGAAGTAAAAGCGCAACCCCTTGGTGCTGTTTTTCCCGTAATGAATGGTTGCAGCCATTGATTTTCCATTCTAACAACGCTCTGTGCCTCCATATTGATCCCAGCGGTTTTCATATGTAGATACAAGGTGAGGGTGGAAAGCATTAAATAGATATGACAGCTGTCAGTCTGTCGCTCATGAAAATTTGCAAGCAGTTTACGTCGATTCAACATCGCACCTCTTTAAATCAACAGCAACTGTAATCAAATCGTTTTGTGCAATGGTTCAGCTAACTGCATGCAGTGGGCTCTCTGTGATTGATTAACTGGGTTTACACAAGTGACTTTCTCATCACAATTTTCATTTTTCATTACAGTGTCTTTTATTACAAAGGGCGTAGGTGCTTAACAACGCATTACCTCAAACAGGTCCAGAAAAACATTTATTCATTTCAATAAAGCTGTTTTTCGCTCTCGGCTTGTTTTTGTATTCATATGTGAGCTCAGCTACAGCAAAAGCTTTAGGTGCTTTTGAGCATGTATCTGCATGCGTTTAATACCAGTTCGCCGGGCCTTAAATCCAGACACCAAATCCTGCAGATTACATTTAAGCAGCGTTGTGCGGTACCTGACATGTCCACTACCGAACGCACTGAGGGCCCTTGTTCTCGATTAACATGAAATAGAAGCCAAAGGATTGATAGATGCAATGCAGAGGAGGCAATTTACATAATTACAGTTTCATTGCATTTACATAAAAGGACAGGGACACAAAAACATCTGTGGTGCATATGCTACATTTATCTCCACTTGACTGTGGATGCCATTTTTCATGTTGTTTATATACAGTAAGGGCTTTCAATGAGAGGAATAAACTATTTTAGTGTCTTTTTATAATAATCATCTTATAATAAAGGTAATCATATTATCATTCCCAAGTACTGGGCTGAAAAACAAATTGTATCAAACACAGGCCTCCAACGGTCTCAGTAAGCTTGCCTACTCACTCCTGCAGATGAGGGTACTCTGTCACTCAGAAGAAATCTCATGTGTGGTCAGTTGTGTTTCCCGTCTTGCTGCGCCACAGGCTATGTCTTAGCTCTGATCGCTATCTGCAACAGACAGGTTTGGCTAAATATCACCACCCTGGAGAAGACAGATATGAACTCCTCTTTCTCAGGTCTCATCTCTCTGTCGACCATCTGTGTGATCTTCTCTGAGGACGCGACATGGTTTTTCCAGCATAAGGAGAAGCACTGAGCCCAGTTTCGCTCCGGCATCCCACTGTCACACAAATCTGCGGTTCAACCTTCGCCGCCGCGCCGAGTGTCATCATTCAAAGGGAGATAGACAGAAATTTCACCACAGAGCCTTCGCTCGTGCGACCATAACTGCTGAAATGCTGGACAAAATGAAGTCCAGGAAGGAGATGTGTCTAACCTCTACCAGTTACGCAGATGCTCACTTACTGCCAGCCCAGTTCCTTCCAGATTGGAAAGACGAAAGTCTGACTGATGGCGAGAGTCAGGACCTCCTGGCTCCGTTCAGCAGACTGGTACAGTCCATTTGGTGGGGCTTTGCCAAGACATTCCTACTCCTTTGCCACTCATCACCCTTGCATTACTCCATAAAGCTGTGCTGTTCCTCTCCAATATCCCTGACCCCACATGACGGGGGCGGAGGGAAGGGGTTGTCTAACTGCCAACTAAAAGTGGACTCAACAGAATGTGCAGTTTTTAAATCACTTAAATCACTAAGAGTGGCCTTTTTCCACATTGCCAAGTGCAATCACCTGTGTGTGGCTTTCTGCTCTTTTGCAAAATGAGCATAGTAGGTACTGTCGGGGCTCGGGACTAATGGCGTCCTGCCATCCGGGGGATGATAGAATATATATTTGAGATGCAGTAAACTCACTGTTGACACGTCCAGTATTTTACCGCTGTTTTACACTGTGAACGTCAAGTCTGTGTTGAAATTGAAGAAGCATTGAAGCATGCTAACATCAACTTGCTCTCATCGTGCCAATTTTATCAGAGGAGTTTTATATTATGACGTGTTCAGGCTGTGCTCAGTAAATATTTCATTGGGAGAAGTTCTAAAGTTATTAGGATGTGTTTAAATTCAGCCTGCCAATCGAACAAAATTTTTAATCATGATTAATCAAAAATTAATCACACTTTTTTTATCAGTTCAAAATGTACCTTAAACAGAGATTTATCACGGATCTAATACTTTTATCAACATGGGAGTGGGAAATATGCTTGCTCTATGCTAATGTATGTATATATTTATTATTGGAAATCAATTAACACAAAACAATGATAAATGTTATCCAGAAACCCTCACAGGTACTGCATTTAGCATAAAAAATATGCTCAAATCATAACATGGCAAACTCAAGCCCAACAGGCAACAACATCTGTCAGTGTGCTGATTGACTATGACGTGCCTCAACAACACGTTATTATCACATTAACTTTGACAGCCCGAGTTAAAATGTTGCCTAGTGTAGCCTAATCCTGGTGAAATGTAGTTTTAGGTGAGAAACATGAATAAAAACAAGATGTTTTCACAGCAATAGACTAGACAACAGAGAGGCTATTATGACCCATTAAACTTCCTGACAAAAACCAGCATGCACACAGTAATAAAGGAGTGCATGATGAGGTACATGGGATTTACTGTTTTACCTCTGTTTTTTTTACCATGGTATTAAATTGGTATTGACAATCATTGAATTTCACCGTAATTGGTAAGGACGACTAAATTTCTGATATCATGACATCCCTACCCACCACCAGCAGCACCTGGTCTCACTTCCTCCTCAGTCCCTCCTGCCCATGGGTCTGGCCCCAGATAAAGGTCACACCAACAGGCCACCAGTCCTCCTGCTGCTGGACTACTACGAGTTGTCACAGGGTTTAACAGGAGCCGAGCACTTGTTAAGGAGCCTTCTGTCAGAACCATCCAGTGTCCTCCATCCACTGCTTCCATCAGTGGAAACATATTTCTTTCCCCTCTATTCTTGTGAATAGTGCTCTCACACAAAAAGGGACAGACCGGTGCAGAAAAGCTGCTCTGGTGGTCATTTCTGGTCACATCCTTGACAAGAGACAAGTTTTTTTTTTTTTGCCTGTGATGGACACAGACTGTCCTTGTAGCTTACCGAGCCCCAGTCTGATTTAAACACAGGGGGCACTCCTTATTGTATAATATTTAACAGTTGGCCTTTTCTTCAGTCCAGATCTGGCTACATGGAAATTAGACTGTGGATTCAGACACAGGATGGGGACCCAGCAGGGACAGAGCTACTTGGCAAGAGTGAAGAGTGTGAGCTGAGGAGCTGCCACAGGGTCGGTGCTTCCTGCAGCTGACATGGTGCTCTTGTTCCACGTACAGTATGTATTCCAACGCTCAAAGTACATCGGAGACCTGCGGTTAATTGCATACAGTGCAAATCCCAGTCGGTACTGCTGGGCACGGGCACACGGGGCATGTCAACTGAATTTGTTGATCTTGTTGCCAGAGGCATGTTGTGCAATTCTCACACAATCCCACATGAGGAAAACATTATCATTAGGTGTGGTAGTGACTGTCTACAATCAGGACTAATCAAATGCCACCCTTTCAAAGCAGCACACTTTGAACCATCATGTTCTGGCAGTGTTGTCTGAGACCGAGGTGCAAAATCAACAAGGCTGAATATAAGCAAGCACCATAATGTATATTGGCTGGAGAAGAGGCGACACATTTCCTCATCGTGTTGATCTTGTCCTTGGAGATCCGTGACTCAGTGTCACCAAAACTAAATAAATAAATAAAATTTCAATGACATTAGGAAAAGAGCCAAACAGAAGCAGTGGCAGTCATCAGAGACAGGAGGGCATTCGCTAGATGAGGCTGCCTCAATTCACGCTCTGTGTGTCTTGGTGCATGCTGACAGCTCTATGTTGGATGACAGCACACCACATGTTTTCACCAAATCTGATATCATGCTGATTCAATCAGAGCTGCTTGGAGACATTTCTAAATACGGAGACACACATATGCAGGCAAGAGCTGACTCAAGACACTAACCTGTTTTTCTCTTTTTCTTTTCTTTCTGATTAAATATAGCTTTATTATATCCTGTCTGCCTCTCAGACTTTGAGTGATACATGCAAAGATGATACCTATACATTAACAACCTTTTATACCTTTAAAAATGAGTAGTCCTCTCATTTGTGTCTTCTTGCTTATCTTTCAAAAGTTAATGCCAGACCACTGGGAAATTTCAAGAAGGTAACTTCCACCCCTTTGGGGATTGAGTGTATATGAGCCTTGCTGATTCAGCAGTGTGTATGCTGAGGTAATTGAGAAAAAACACTGCAGCAACAGTCACATCTGTAATGTGTATCTAAATAACCTACTGTGTATCATGCTTCGCAAGCAAGCTTATTAGAGATGAACAGCGAAGATACCCTTGCCTTTCAGGACTGTATCGTCGAAAAGATAAAGACAGCAAGAAAGTCACGCTGTAGTTATGGGGAAAAAAGTGCAAAGCCAACACTGGCAAATACAGTGTTTATGTAGTAACGAAATTCAGTAGATTCAGGGTGGGAAAAAAATCATTCACCGATATATTGCTTTTTTTTTTTACAATTTTGAAATAGATCTTTTAAAGCCAGAATCAATATATTTGCTTCATTTGAGCCTATGGGGAGGTAGAAGGAAGTTACTGCTTTAATTGTTGTAGTCTGAATAACGTGACGTCATATCCGTTTTGTATCCGTCAACCAAAACAAACCGCAATCGGCCGCAGTGAGCCGAAATGAAAAAGTAGAAAACAGTAGTGGTTCAACATGGCTATGACCTGCACCCTCCCAGTTTATATCCAAAGTGGTAAACACTACACATACAGTAGAGTATCAGAACGCTTTGGCACAGGAAAAGTAGAGCTAGACATCATGCTAAAGTTGCATCGTAATCAAGGTTAACGCCATAATAACACTTTAAGGCAAATTCGTTTTAACACCAGTAATTTTTTTAATGCCTTAATGCAACTTATAAGATTATTAGATTGTTGTGAGCTCTGTTTTAAAGCTAGAGTGAAGATACTGGTATCATATGAAACTAGAAAACCTGGTACCAACCATGTCATATGAGCTTGTCGGAGGCTAAATAACGCTCCAAAAAACAGTCATGGTCATTTTTAAAGAGATCCCTTGACCTCTGGCCTCAGGATATGTGAATGTAAATGGGTTCTCTGGGTTCCCACCAGTCTCCCCGTTACAGACATGCCCACTTTATGATAATCACATGCAGTTTGGGGATAAGTCATAGTCAAGTCAACACACTGACACACTGACAGCTGTTGTTGGCTGTTGGGCTGCAGTTTCCCATATTGTGATTCTCACTTCAATCAAATCTCACTTTAAAAGGTACAATTTTAACAGATAAACTGTGATTAATTTGTAATTAATCGTAATTAAACATTTTAATCGATTGACAGCCCAGAATATATTAAAGCCCTGATGAATTAGAGGTAAAAATGAACGCAGTTGGAACTGACTTAAAAATACATTAAACAGATGTTGATTTATTTCACTTTGACTTTTCTCTTTGAATACATATATCATAATCATTTCATGCATTTTTAAAAATATTTCTGTTTCTATTCATTGATTTAATTGTCATGCTAAAGTTGAGATTCATTAATTTCATTTTCTATTATGAATACATTTCATTCATTTACTGCATTGTGCTCTTATGTCCTATTATTTTACATTTCTTCTGTGGCAGAGAATATTTCTGACTCGCCAGCCGACCCATCTTTCCCTCTGTTTCTCCCTAAGCACATATTGCCTTACAGGTGGATACAAGGCAGAAGAGAGATTGGGTGATGCATGCAATTTTGATGAAAATCAGTGGGGGTGCAGCCTTGCAGGCAACAGTGTTTAGCTGTCATACAGCATATCAGCAAGAGAGACGGCAGAAAAGATAGAAAGGACATGGACGGAGGGAAGATAATGTTCTATTCAGAGTAGTGAGGAAGCAAAGGGGACGTGGACGGCAGCAAAGACACTTTTTAAAGATCATCCATATATATCCGTACTGTTGACAAGAGGCACCGCCTTGAGGCCTCATTCTGACTCCAAATAAGATAGCTGTCACAAATAAATATTAACAGTAATTGAAAGAATGAAATGCTAAGGTTTGTTAACTTTGTTAGAGGTAATTTAATAATCAACTGTATAACTGATCATATTTTCTTAGTAAATCCAATGGACACTGCACACATCCTTGAAAATAAAATCCAATTGTCCAGTGGACATCTTGTGTCACGATGGCTGAATATAGGAGACAGTATGTGAGGCTCATGAAATGTGCTGGTCATATCTCTAGTCTATAACAACTAACTGCTATTTTCTGTAACGCCAGAAAAAAATGTATTCATATTGAGCAATTAATGGGGGAATAGGAAACACACTTGCATATATGTTAACTTTACAGCATTACTATATACAGTATGATATACAGTAAACATCAACAGGTGAAATCAAAACCCCTTTTAAAATGTACTTAAAGGAGCAGTGTGTAACATTTCAGGGGATCTATGAGTAGAAATGGAATATGATATCAATAACTATGTTTTCATTAGTGTATAATCACCTAAGAATGATTGTCTTTGTTAGCTTAAAACGAGCCCTTCATATCTACATAGGAGTCCGCCATGTTGCTCCGCCATGTTTCTACAGTAGTGGACAAACCAAACACACTCTAGAGAGAGACTTTCACCTTTTTCACATTACCTGAAGGCCATCGCTTGTGAAACTGCGGCAACATGAGCTGCAGAGTGCAAAACCGGGATACCACCAGCCGCCGGCTGACTTCTGTCGCTACTAAAACGGCGTTATTACAGTAAGGACGGCCTCTGAGCGAGGCGAACGTTACCACGGTTCTGCAGTCGCTGGCTCTGGTTACCGCAGTCTTTATAAGGGAGGAGTGAGTGGAGGGGTGCTCAGTTAGTTGCAATCTGCAACCACACCACTAGATACAGCCAAATCCTGAACCAGGTGGACGCATGGGGATAAAAATATATGTGCCATGAAGCCGATAGTAATGGTTAGTAGTAGTTTTCAGTTGGCAGAGCTAGACAATGTTTAATTTATTCAAATCTGCATTCATGGATAATTTGGCAACTTGGGGGCAGCAGAACATGCTGTAAACATATACTCATTATCTTACATATACTCATTATTGCCTATTTACACAGCCAGCAGACATGCTACAACATTATACTAGGGCCCCTCTTAGTCGAAGAGTAGGCTAATCTCTTGTTTTAGTCTTCGTCAACTAAGGTTTCTTTTGTCCATTACTTATTTTTTCAGCTTTTTTCATGCTGAATGATTTATTTCTAGGAAGGTTATCCGCCCATCTTTGGTAAACATAAGATTTAAATTGGTGCTTTTGTGTGATCCTTTGTGGAGAAACTCTGAAATCTTGTCTTCTGTCATAATTCATGACTTATTAGATAACAACTACAACAAACAGGGAAATACATGTTGAAACAGAAGCTGGCTCACAACTTAGAAACTTCTTTAGTCTTCTTTCTGTCTGGAAAAACTTCACGAGGTAAAAATCAATTCTGAGGCACTGCTTGAATAAAGTTAACAAGCAGCCCGCACTACAGAAAGAACAGCATTGGTCGTAGCTCAAGGCTAGCGCTAACAACCTGTCTTTAAGCGTTTTCAGCAGCCTTAAATTGGATGTTCTTGGAATGTGTTTTTTTTTCCCCTATTCTTTCCCATGATGCAGTTCTCCTGTTTAACCAAAGGGCTTTGAAGCCCCTGAACCAAGCATATAGTACAAAAACAGTGAAGGCCACGCTGCGACCAACTCATCCTGTTGAGTGGTGATTCATTTCAATGCTGCACACCTGTGGCTGGCAGACTCACAATGTGCTGACCGAATGTGGGAGGATCCTAAATATCAAAAGAACTTTGCTCCTGCAGTCACTTTGTCAATGACTTTATTCAAGAGAGGTTGTTCATAACTTATCATTAAGCAGTGCATATTAAGTCTGAAGTTAATAAAGATGAACTGAAAGTCAAACATAATGTGATCTCAATGCAGTTAAAAATAAAAAACAGCCAAGAAACAGAAAGAAAGAAAAAAGACATGACACAGCTTGGTCTGAGAGCTTCAAGTAAAACAAGTTTATGCCTCAGTCTTTTCTGACATTGAATGTCATGGATGAAGGCATGCATCCATTTAGTGAAACTTAAGAGAGGACAAAGGGTCAGACCACTCAAATGGAAAAAAAAAAAAAAAAAAAAAAAGGTGACGGGGGACAAAGAGCAGGCAGAGAAAAAGACAAAATGAGAAGCCTGTGACAGCCTCGGCCACAGCCCGAGACAAATTTGAGGCAGTATCGCTGCACCTCCACAGCACTCGATCACCCCGGAGGCTGCGGAGTGTCTTCAGCACTCTCTTATCATCAAATAATGCCACGGCACAATGTGGCAGGTCAGAGACCCATGTTGCTGCTCCCTGACAGGGCACATCAGTGGTGCTGGAGTGAAGTAGTATTCAAGCAGATGGAGAATGAAGTCACACAGACACCTACACACCAGCCCGTTCGCAGGGAAAGGTATATATATATGACACAATAATGTGCAAGGCATGTAGCGTGCAATAAGAACGGCTTTTCTGCTTTTGGCGTGTCATTGTACACCATGTACTCTGTATCTGACCTCATAACATACATACATATAACATATACAACAGTCAGTCTTATGGCAGGTGGGTGGGAGGGGAGGTGGACGGGTCCGACAAACAACTTTCAACAACGACGCCAGTCAAGGCCGCTGTGTTGTTTTGTCAGTTATGTTAGCGAAGTTTGTCACACTTTTCAGTGACGTTTGTGACGCATTTTACAAAATCATGTCAAGATGTTTTTACATGTGTTTGACTTAGTTTACGTACTAGCCCAAGCATGACGTTTTTCTTAAACCTAATTAAGTGGTTTTGCTGCCTAAACCTAACTGCAGACGTTACAGTAGTTTAGTTGTATGGCGTAAAAATTAGGGATGAGACACGACTTTTGATTATTCGTATTAGTCGGAAAGTTATAAGAAAAAAAAACTGAATATTCGTCCTGTTTAAAAATACGCTGTATATTCCCCTCATATTAGCCTCTTCCACTGTCCCAACAACATGCTTGAAATAAACTCTTAATCCATAGCGTTGGATGGGAAAATGTGCCAACGCTACGTGTCATTTTATCATTTTTCCTTTTTTTTTGTGGTAATTTTCAAATAATAATGGAATAATTCCCAGGGATTTTCGAGTAGTATTTTTGCTTGGAATGGACATCCCTAATACAAATGACACATGAAAAGCCTAAAATGTGTCCTCACAACACACGTCTGTGTAATGTCGCGCTGACGCCTTCACAGGAGACATGGTTGGACACGCAGATGTGAACATAAAGTATGTACAGTGATTTTAAAACTTATTATAGTTCCTTTTCTTTAAAGCTATCTTAGAGGACCAGACTGTCCTTTATCCACATATTCAGTGTGTTAATTAAGCATTATCAATGTGAAGCAATTCATTTTGTGGGGAAAAATCAAATAAAAGTGGAATTATTCTGTAATTTCAGATGGACAAAAGCCTTCCATTAGATTTTAGGCTGCACTCTCTCGCTAAATGATGTCTTCTTCTTTTAGATAAAAGTGTCTTCAAGTGTCTCAGTGCTTAATTCGCCTTACAGCAGTAGCCACTAACATATAACAGACTTCTAGCAATTTAACTCATATTTCCTTTACATCTTTTCATCTTTCTAGCATCTCTTCCCCAAAAGATTTAATAGCTTAATTCTGCTTCTTTTTGCCACCAGCAAGGTAACTCAATGGGTGTCAGGGAAACCAACATTTTAAATGAGTAAATACTATTATGGCTCTCGTTACCATATTTGATATGCAAAATGTTCATACAGCTGGGGAAGTTACAGAGGGTCATTTAGAGAGTGAAACTATTTCAGTTCTACGGTCCGGGACTCAAAGTGTTAACTCCTAATCATCCTTGTTAAACTGGATTGTCAGCATCTTGCTAATTATGCAGGAGAATGTTGTTAATGAGTTCATCCACCTAATCAACCATCACGGCAAACAATAAGAAAATCTGTCCTTGCATCATTGTTGTAATTAGAACTTCCTGTTTGTAAATCCCGAGCAGCACAACCCTAAGCCTAAAATCACAGATAATTGAGTCACAGCAAAAAAAAAAAGAAAACTTCCAGATCTGTGTGGGCAATCGACACACCGGTAATTTAAGCATTTTGTCTTACATTTCCTCCTCATTTCCCGGTAGATTTATGCACCTCTAAAACACTTTGATGCACCTTTGATAAGGATGCTCTGTGTTGTACCTTTGCGTAGAAGTGAAGCTGCGTAACCTCGTTCTTGTAATTTTCCATCTTTCTTTTGTTTTAATTTCGTGTTGGAGCAGCACAGAGAACTCGACTTGACGTCATTATGGAGATACTGCGAGAAGACAGAATCAGAAACAGACGCTGACAGAGTTTATTATTAGCCTTTTAACACAACAAAAACACGAGAGGCTTTTACTCTGAATAAAGTATGACCTCAGCGGTCCGTCTTTATTATTTCATAGACAGCCGAGCAAGTATGGCGCTGCGCAGTGTCAGCATGCATTTGGCTTCCCCATTTCCTCCCTCTTTCTCATCGTCTCAATTTCAGCCTCAGGAGGGTTATTCTGAGAGATGGCCAAGCCGAGAACAAATTCTCTCTCATTGTTGCTGTTGACTTATTCAGTTATTCGACCATGTGGCAAATAGACACGATCTCCACAAATGGAACCTTCAGGTCTGAATGATTAATTGTCAAAATGCAGGTGGAGGTTTTTCGCTGCAAGGCTTCTTGGCTGTTTCTGTATCAACCACAGAATCGTACAGTTACTGCCAAGATAAATCAGCAGGACACTCAAAAAAAAAAAAAAAAAAAAAAAAAAAAAAAAGCAGGGATGACTGAATGTAATTCCACTTTATACAAACTATATTTAAACAGCAATAAATGTACTTAAACGCAACCTGCTAGAACAACCTGTGACTCTGTGTAGGCTGGAATTAGGCCTGATTGCAGAAAGAATTGACTCACATTTTAAGCCAGTTATCTAATGCTCTGACTGAATGTTGACTGACTGCCCCGGATATTTATGGAGGAACCAAAATAAGGATGAATAATCCATAGCGCTTTCCACTCACATACTGTGGATACTGTCAAATATATCTTTAATAATTCAGTGTATTTTAAATGCCTGAGTTAATAAGATTATGTTAGACGCGTTTCATTGCAGCTCCAGGACTCCTGTGCCATCAACAGCACTGCACCACTTATTTGTACTGTAGAAAATACTGACAGCGATGATGCACGATATAGATAGAAATGCACACAAACTGTTCATACCCAACACTCCCTTGGAGCAAAATTCCTCAACAGGCATGCAGTTTTACTGCAACTGTCACTCTGCACATTTACTGTATGATGCTTCCTGTGGACAGATGCATAAAACTGTGGTTCACGACTAAACGTACAAAGGTAGAAATATGCGTAAGCTCTACTTTAGTCATACTATTTAGAAAGCCGCAGGTATGTCTATTGTGCTTACTTGCACACATCTGGAAGTTACTACTTTTATTGTTGTTAGTCCGAGTAATGTGATGTCTTATCCGTTTCGTATCTGTCGCCAAGAAAGCAGAAAACCACGGAGGCTCTGCGTGGCTATAACCCTCACATGTGAAATCCAACATGGTAAACACTACATATATGATAAAGTATGGAAACCCTTTGGTTTTCACACATTGTCAGGAAAAGCAGACATGATGGCTAAAGCTGCACACTAACTCTGCCGTGGACAGCTAACGTTATCGTATTGTGGTAACGTGCGGTCAACGCTATAACTGTAGAGCACCATATACTGACATTTATATTAAATGCATGGATAAAGAGAACGGAGCTGATGGGAGAGCTAGAGACGGACTTGGTGAAGCTAGTGGAAGTATATGCATGTGACTACGTTGGGTTTTCAAAATAAGGCGTAACAAAAGGAACTGTATATACAAAATACATAAGACATAAGATCGAGTAGATTATATTCACCAGAAGTATGAAACATTACATGTCCTTTATAAATTAAAAGAAAGTACCATCAATTTGTGAGGGAAATGTCTAATAAATAATGCCTGACAATGACTGATATATTTGACTTCAGGAAATCTCAGACATTTTCACTGTATCAATTTAGATATTTTCCAAAGTTAAAGTCCCTGGAAGTGTATGATTCAACTTTTTCACAGTCTAGTGTTGAACAAGGTCACGAAAATCGCAATAAATCATAAAATCGGATCGCAATACAGTACAATCACAATACATATCAAACCAAGTACCGTGATAGTATCAAATCCAAAGACAGATACTGTATATCATCCCACAGTGCCAGACCAGCAGTCTTTACACACTATCCTTATGAGCTATTTATAGCACTAACAGTCCATTAACTCTTTGATTGATCCCAAATGCACCAATAGACCCTCATTAGCACTAATACTGTGTCTCAATCACTGTCATCACACGCTGGAAAGGTAATGAATAATTATTTAAACACAGCAATGCTTTGCAATAATACAAAAAAAAGCACCAAAAGGCAGAATCAACTTTAATTATTAGCTGTGCAGACTGTAAAATATCTATGGGCTCTGACTAAGAGGATATCATTGCATATTAGATTTATTTTCTCATATTATATTTCCATTTCCCCTTTACATGCAAAATATTTATGCATCCAGCCCCTGGTGGTTGAGTTTTCACAGGTTAGCACTTCCAAATCACTGCATTTCCTGCATGTGTGGGTGTTTTGTATGTGCTGTGACCAATCTGCCAAGATCCTCCAGCATTTCACCCTATATTCATTTTGCAATGGTGCAGAATGAAGAAAATTACTAAGGCTACCTCAAGTAGTCGACTAGTTGGTCGTTTTGGTCTTAGTCCAATACGATTTCTTTAGTTGATTTAGTCATTTTAAAGTTTTTTATTATACTGAATCACTTCTTCTGAGCACATCTCTGGTAAACACAAGATTTAAAGCGGTGCTTCTGTTGAAGAGAAACTCAGATCTGTCAATTAAACTCAACTAATCCATTAGTCAACAAACTAACATACATGTCAGTTGACTAAAATTATTTTGGTTGAGAACAGCCCTAAAAATTGCACACATTCAGTAATATCCTCTGCTCTCATGTTGAACGATGTCGTGGAAATGACCTGTAGGGGCTCAAACACATAAAATAACGCACAAAACACTGATGAGGTCAAAGTACAACAATTATATTGTAATTACAATAGAAGTGACCACAAACCGTAGCCCAGGAGTCAGTAAGAGATGTCGCAACAGAAAGATATAGTATATAATAGTATATTTTTATAGCACTCCAAGGACAAAAAAAACATGTTTAGCTCCTGTGCTGCTTATGCAAGAAGGGTGATTGGTCAATAACTACCGCCTGCTCTATATCTACTACCATATCTTATGTGCAACAAGCTTTCCATGTCCTATAGCTCGTGATACATTGAATACAGTGCTTGCCTTTGTCTAAAATATGGATGATGCTTATGCCCTCTCCCTGACCTTAGCCTTTACATCCTGCTCATAAAGCTGACATAGTGTCATGCCACATACAGTAGCCAGGAGGAAATGATAAACACATCTAATCACAACTTGTGACCATGAAGATTCTTCCCAAAGGATGTGCTACACATGTATTTGCGAATGCATACAATATAACAGATTACACGGAGGACGCGGTAACGTGCTGACGGACTCCGTTTTTGTTTTTTTAGCTGCGACAGACCAGATTTGGTTGAAACAGATTGTGATGCTGTTTTGTTTTCATTGTTCTCGAAGTTTGCTGGAAGTTATGTAATGTAGCCGTGGTGTGTTTTATGTGGAGTGAGCGTCTGACTCCATTTAAAAAATAGTCTTTAAAATCTTGCATTGCTCAGATTAATTCAGGATCAGGACACAATGAACCAACTTTTCCAGTCTTGATACCGATAGCCATACCTGGGCCGATATTGTGCACCGATCCAACACCAGCTTTCTGCTTGCTGCTTTCTTTACTTTGTAAAACAAAATGACATATAACAAATAAATACATAGATAACGTAACATAAATTTAATGAACTGTTATTTATTATTAAAATTATAAACTGTACACCAACAACATGGCAAAAGTTAAATAGGAATTAAAATTCCTGTATACAGTTTAATGTATATAGAATATAAACATAGAGCTGAATTTAATAGCTCGTCCCCATTGTCACCAATATCCGATCCAGCTATCTGAATCAGTATGGGATATCAGATATCCGATATCGATCTGGTACCAGTATCAGTGCATCCCTAAGTCGGGATGCAGTTAACACACTAGTCACAATTTTGTTTTCATGAAAACTCAACTCCTGGCATTTGCTCCTGATATTTTTCACCACTGTTTTTTTTTTTTTTTTTAAAAGAAGGGAATAACAGAAGTATCAGGCAAACAAGCTTCAAAAGTGACTTCTCTTTAAATAAGTGCTGTGCGGCGGATGTTTTATGTCTATGTGAAGAGTGGTTCATGTGGATTTTGAAAAGTATTTAAGATAAATATTTGGAGAGGTAAAATGTTGAAATGTTAAATGGTCAACGAAACTTTAAAATGCTAAATTTGTGAATAAAATCTGGTTTGGTGGTAGAGTGTTTAATTGTGTTGCCGTCCCCACAGCAGTCAACCCAGAAACACCGTCCTCTGTTCCCGCCACTGTCACACAGGGCGATGTGGGGGGCAACGACCTGCTCCGCTGCCACCTACAGAGCTGGGCTGCAGGATTTATTTACAATGCATAAGCCAGAGTAGCGAGTGGAACCAATGCTGGTGTGATTAGTCTGGCTGGGGGGTAAATGAAAACCATTATCAAGGTTTTTCTCTCGGCTGCATCCAAATGCAAAACACAGGCGAGAGGTGATTTGAATTGCTAAAGCTGCACTGGCGATGCTCATTTGGCACTGGACAGTCTTGATCGGAGGCTGCCTTTCTACGTGCTGACTTTTGTTTTGTCATGTGTCTTGAAATGAGCATCATTATCAACTGTGACACTCTGAATTGGTGATATTCTACTGTTTGGGTCCCGCGGCACAGCGGGCCTGTAATTTTGGTAAAAAATATGACAGCGAAAAGCCATTTCACTCTGTTTCATTGATGACTGAGAAGTAAATGAACTGATAAAATGAACATGTCTGCCACATTGTCACTCAGAAAATACGTTAGAATGCCCAGTTTTATGCTGTGGACGTATTTTTGCAGATTTAAATGAATCAATCTTGAAGCACCTTGTTCAGGGACTAATGTCCATGCATATTTAATGACCCCCTATTTGAGGCGCAGGTTGTTAATTCTGCCCACAGACTGACTGACTGTACTGTACAGCAAGTTATCTCATAAAAAGAGACAAATATAGAACGCCTGCTGCATATTTTCTTTTCCAGAAGCATTCCCCAGCTTATAATGAGCCCCATATTTGAATATGTAGTCTGTTTTCTTAATATACCAGGCTCAATTACAATTGTAGTCTAGAAAATATGTGAAGTGTGTTTGAATAAGTGACTATCTTTAGTTCCTAACAAGCATGCAACCAGCAGGAATGCAGCACATACAACAACAACACACTGACAACAATGAAGCACCAAGTCAAGACCACAAACAACAGATTAACATCACAGTTTCTCTCTCATCATTTTAACATAGAAAATGTATATTTCATTGAATAAAATCAATGTGAAAACACAACATGTGCTTGCCTTTGCCAGTGAAAACAATTCAGATTGTAAACCCTGGATAAATTGATCCAGCGCAAATCAAAAAGTAATATCTGTCTCATTGTGGTTCAATATTCAATACAATACAATTTATACAAAACCACTTCAACATTTACAAATACAGATAAAAGGGAATAAGAACTTCAATAACAGTCGATTACACTGTTAACAGGCCATTAAACTGGTGTTATCAGTGGCTATGAGCCCCATAGAAGTGGGTCAGAAGGGCCCTGCTACACTCAGAAAGTACTGTCAGGTATTCATATGGTCAATCACCGAAAGAAGGACTAACTAGACTAACTACTTCTAGCAACTGTAGTAATTACGACAGGAGCAGAAGTGGAAGTGAGGCGCTGTAGACAGCACGAAACTCCATATGGGTGGAGGTTGGGGGCGATTGGGTTTGCACCACCAATGTGGTTTCACATGGGATGCACAAAGAGAGTTCACTTTCAAACTTTTGAAACATAGTTATTTTAAGTCAAAACATGATGTTTTTTCCCAAAAATTAACTTGATGTTTTTGTTGCCTAAACCCAGAAGTAGTAGTTTTGTTGCCTAAACCTGAATTAGCGGTTTTACGTGTTTGAACATGCTGTTTTTACATTTCGCTTCGACTTTTACAGTGTAGTAGGCCCCTACTGACCCACATCTATGATGCTTTTAGTGAGCGATACCATGTTTTTAATGGGCGATGAATCAGGTGCAGCTTGAATCTGAAGAAATAAATTATGTTTTTTTATGTGCGCATAACTGCCAGTGGTTGCAGAGGTGAGATGGCAACTTATTTATACAAAACTGTTCTGAAAAGTTCTAAAGATGAAAACATCCAGAGAAGGGATGTTCATAATTAACCATTTAACCCTTAACCAACATTAAGCATTTTAACTGATTACATTATTACTTAGAAATATTAATAATTAATTTTAGAAAAAGCTGAGAAGAACTCAGAGGAGTGGCTCGTCACTTTAAGGAGAAAAGCTGGTACACCTTAAGAAACCCTGAGCCGGAGTTACAGATACAGGAAGTTGGCTCGGGACTTCAGCTGAGGAGTTGTAGCTTGTAGCCTTGTAGCATTTATTCACTGACAAACTGTACACATACTATCTGCTCCAGCTACATTCACAGCTATAACGCCAATGACAAGCATACACTCCCCGCCGCCACACACACACCGTCTGTCAGAAACTCGCTAACGTAACGGCGCAATGACAGAGCATGTGTGTGGCGGCAGCGAGCACGAAGCTATCAGCAGAGCTACAGCTGCTAATGTAGCACAAACACACACACTGGTTGTCAGACAATCGCTATTGTTACTCCGGGCAGACAGAGTATTGGTACGCCGGGCTGACACACAGCTGACAACCTGCTAAAATAAACTAAATGTGCGATGGAGACTTTCTCTGGGAAAATGGCTGCATGTCCGCGACACTACCAGTTATCGGCTAAGAACATTTTTCAAAATTAGTATCCCTAATCCAGAGTCTATATGCCAAATAATATTTTGTCTTATGTATATATGAGTATATTATTCTTTTTTAATGAGCAGTGAAGCGTAGTGTGCTGAGGGAAGCTTAATAGTCCAAAAGGGACCTATTTGGAATGATGAAAGAGACTAATCCTGAACACGACACACTTCCAAGAAAGAACAAAAGCTTGTGCATGAAGAAGCCTTTCTTTGGCAAACATGATAAGCAACGATTTAGACTATGCAAAACAAGCTCATTGTTAGCGGGCGCGCGAGTACACAACAACGCGTTGTGAACAATGGCGCCGGAGCTACCCGCTTTCAGCACATTCCGGCTGGCTTCCTGGTGGCTGGCTACACCTGCTTTCTGTTTAATTGTCACGAAGTGAGGTCTCTCCCTCTTTCTCTTCCAGTCATCCTCCTTTTTTTTTTACCTCCTTGTATTCTCTTGTTTTCGCCGCTCTCCCAATTTCATTGCTGGGCGGCTTTCTCCCATGTTTAATTCATGAAGCGACATGCTTGTTTTTACACACCGCGTACCAACAGCCATGTTGTGGCGCCCTGAGGGGGTCTCATCTATGCCAGCCTGTAATCTGCTTACACACACACAGAACAACCAGCTCACACCTATCCTCACCAATTACACTCAATTCCTGGAATGGCCCTCTCCCTGACACGAGGTTCGTTGTGATCATCGTGTCCTTCAAAGAGGCACAGACAGAGAGAGCAACACGGCGGCATACATGTTTATGTGTGACGGGGAGGTAATTGGTTGAGTGCTCGATGTTGCGGCATCATACCTGGCCCATAAATGCACCTCTGAATTTGACGGTTGGTCTACTCAACGCGAGGTTAGAGGGCCTCGGTAACATCAACACACGGTCTGACCATACAGTTCATTCACCACTGAAAGCTACACAGCAATTCACCTAAGAGCGCTAACAATTCATTGCACACAAGAGAAATCATCCTAAGCCGTGTGCACACTGATGCACGAGCACACAGCCTAGACATCGCAGGTAAATGGGGTAGAATGCAGCGCTATGTAGTGGGTAATGAGTGCTGATTGTTTGTGACGGGGCTGTAGTAAGGCTGATTTCCCAGCTGAGGAATGGGGGCTTTGTACACATCACAGGGATGTCAGGGAAAGACAGAAAATGGGCGCATGCCTCACCGCTCTTCAGAAATAGACAGCCAGAACCACTTCAATGTTTAGCTTTAGACAGCAGGCATGCAGGCAGAGAGTGATAATGTGAGTATTTTAAATATTTTGTGATGCAATTCTAGCTCATTTGCATGGAAATGTGCACTTGGGTGTTATACATCTGAGATGTGGGAAAAGAAACATGGCTCTTATTCAAGGGCACAGTGTACTGACTCACCCGCAGTATTTATGCTGAAATTTGCATGACACTTAGGTAGAAATATACAGAGGAAAATCTTATTTTCTTTATTTTTTGTGTTGGTATTTGGTATTATTATCACCCTGTGATTAAGTATTGCTTTTTTATCATCCAAAGGCTTTAAAGCACCACACATGTAGGGCTGCTTCAAAATATATAAGCATATGAGCAGAAGCATATAAGCATTTCCCAGTTTCCCAGAGTCTAAAGCTGCTGCGGGTTGTTGAAGAATGAGTGCGCTGTAAAGATGATTTCTTTGTTTCCTCTTTTATTGTGCACAAGATACATTTATATTTTGTCAGGGTAATAATTCTTTTGATTAGCGAGCATATAAAGTAAATGGATTTTGTTTGCATACATTGCATTATAGCCTGGATTGATATCACTTTTTCATTAGGGGTTACCTTACTTGACGACACATAGTCAATAATTCATTGATCCTGATGTGTTTTATTCATACATCTTACAGTGTAGAGGGGATCATTAAAGAGACTTTTTGCAAGCTTTGACTACCTCTCAATGATTCCTTCTGAATATGTGATGAGAGCAGCAGCCTGCTGGAGTTCAGCTATCCATATCAACACTGATGATCTGCAATAAGCTGGTCAAACGATCATAGGCTAACCCGCCCAACAAAAGTCATGATCACGATGATTTGTTTTCAGAGAGATAGGAAAATCTAAATTGAAACTTAGAACACACTCACCTGCATGTTTTTGTGGTAACTGGCTAATGACACTGAAGTATTTATCTAAAATAGACCTGACTACAATGAAAATGGAATTAAGCTAACAACGGGAAAAATAAAACTGCAATTTAAGAGATTAGCTCAGTCACTAAGTACCTAAATATCTATTAGAATCCAATAAGACAAAATTAAACACTTTCTTCAGCCCTCACTATGCTCGTAGTGAGGGGGGCGGCAGTAGCTCAGTCTGTAGGGAGTTGACTTGGGAACCGGAGGGTCACCGGTTCAAGTCCCGACATGGACCAAAAACTGAGTGTGAACTGGTAGCTGGAGAGGTGCCAGTTTACCTCTTGGGCACTGCCGAGGTGCCCCTGAGCAAGGCACCAAACCCCCAACTGCTCGGGGCGCTTGTCAGGAGCAGCCCCCTCACTCTGATGTCTCTCCATTAATGCATGTATGTGTGTTTCAGGTCTGCATGTACCATGTATGAGTTTAACAGAGTGTAAATTGAATTTCCCCATTGTGGGACTAATAAAGGTAGATCTTCTTCTTCTTCTTCTTCTAGTGAGAACACACTTCCTCTTTAGACTTGTCTCACACGCACAGAAAAGTCGTCAGTGAGGGCTCAAAATTAAGCTACCAAAGGAAAGAATCTCATAAACATAAAAAAGTAAAAGTATAAGGAAAAGAAGTATAACAAAAAGTAAAAATAGCCAACAGTACATTAAAGGTAACATACAATTTTGTATCTGCAACACATTAGCTTCAGACAAGAAGTATAATGTCTGGCGTGGTGAGCAGTACACTGACTGCAGGATAATTAAAGGGATAAAATAAGGGATTGGGTGCATTTCTGTTGCTTCTCAACAGCTCTCAACATGACGACAGCAAGCCGGCGGGTCACAGCTAACAGTGCTACAATTACAAAAGTGCTGACTGAGATAACATTGTTTACCTAAGAGTGCACTGGTGGATGGGCACTGTGTTACCAGGACAACGTCATCCATTATCAGCTGTAACCGCCATATGGGAGCGTTGCAGAGCGGCAGCAGTGAGCTAGCTAGTGGGGCAAACTCGTGCACAAACATGCACTAAAAAGCATGTGTTTCCGGCCCGGCGGTGTCAACAAAGCATGAAGAAGAGAAGCTCAGATTACAACACACACAGAGGGAGAGACTTCATTCTCTGCTGAGGTAGATATTACACCGCTATATATTTACTTGACAAATATTTGTTTGACGCTATATTAATGCTTGTCAAATTTAGCAATTTAGCAATCTAGCAGTAAAACACACTCCTTTGGAAAATAACACAATGTCACTGTGATCCAATCACATGCCTTTTTGCTAGTCAATTTAAATACTAATTGCAGAGAAGAAACTGTAGAGCTGCCAATTTTTACGCTTAACATCAGACTCAGTTGACTGTAATCATACACTCACACCACGATTTGAAAAGATGACATTTGAGGGCATTTGTTTAGGTTTTTTTTTTTTTTGTTGCAGAAATCTGTAGCTGTTTGATCTGACAGACAACAAGCTCCCTCTGCTGCAGCCTGTCCACTCGCTTGCATTGTGGCAGATGGTGAGCAACCAGACAAGGCTAAAAAAGTGAGTTATGACGAAGAAACAGCACATCACTCATCTCGATCTAGCCTGCTTTACAAGCCATCGACATCACATTGTATCCGCATTGGTAGCACATGCCAGTTTGACATTCCTGTGGTGAAGCATCGAAAGTGCTTTTCAGTTTATTTCACAGAACAAATAAGCTACTATTTCAACAACACAGTTCCTTTTTTTCTCTCAATCCAATGCCTAAAATGACTAGTGTGTGTTATCAGTGGTACTGGAGGGTTACGACCACAGCGGCATCTAACCTGAGAGAAGTTACACTTGCAGGTATGTTTATATGTTGTTTAATGTGCTGCAGCTGAGCTACTTAGTAAGCTATCCAACCTGCTTTCTAGCTTGTCTGTTGGCTCATTTAACAAGCTAAAGTGCAAGACAAGACGTTAGTTCATGTTTGAGAGACAGGAGACTTTAGCGTGGGTGCTAACGTGGGTTGTTGTTGAGCGTTGAGCGTGGCTCTTGTGTTGTGTAGCGGGTTGCTGTCTGGCTCAGTGTGACCATCTGCTCTGAACACTGACATTTTGGCTTTATGCAAAATTTTATCGGCTGTATCGAAATAAGGTCTCAGTTTATGTAGATGGATGCCCGAACGGTATTCCAACAAATTACAGGGCACCATCATCAAACCAGGAAATATGAAATATAAATTTAACAGAGCAGAGATGTATGCTGCTGTATGTAATTAAATTTCAGTTGGACCTTAAATTTGTTTACCACTTCTATACCATACTGCGGAGGTGGGCAATTATTTTTCCTGGGGGGGCTGCGTGAGAAACCCAGATTGTTGCCGGGGGCCAAACAAATACTGTCAGACGTAACCTCTATTTTAGTACCACATACTAGCTACTTATTTTTCAGCATTTATGATACTGAAAATCACTCCAAACAGCATATTATTAAGAAAATTACATTAGATGCAGGAGTCTTTGAACTGTACAGGACGGACTGTTTTGGGTAGTAATATTTCCATTAACTAAACTTAACATTTAACTTAACATTAACACCGACACTTAACATTTAAGTAAACATTATCACTTACATTTCCTTCTTTGGTTGCATGCAGCTTTGTAAACGTCCTTGCTGCTTTAGTATCTTAGCTAGCAGCGAGCTGTGCTCTCCTTCTCATCTCCAGATAGGTTTCTGGATTTTTCTTCATGTTTTGTCTCAAAGTGGCGGCTCGAGTCGTATTCTTTGAATACAGCCACGTTGTTTGCAAACTAAGCACACAGCTTTACCGCCAACCTCCGCAAAAAAAATACTTTGCAGTCCATGACTTACTACAGACGTGCCGCCTCAGCAGGTGACGTTACTTCAAACATCACTCATGTCAATTTACATCAGTGTCAAGTGTGACAGGAAGCAGCACACTAACAATACACAAGCATTTCAAAACAAAAGCTATTTTCTGTACTATTTTTTTAGCTTCGTAAGTAAAATTGTGTTTTGTCTGAGACCTCCACGGCTGGGCAGAACCATCCCGAGGGCCGGTTCTGGCCTGTGGGCCAAATAATGCCCAGGTCTGCCATAATGTATGCTTAATTTTAAAAGCATCTTTCCTATATCAGTTAAGTACCTTTGGTTTCAACTGATGTTCAAATGAGCAAACGTAGCTCTTAAAAAGTACTGTTAGCTAAAAACATGCTTATTATGTCAGTAAAATCCTAACATGCTATAACGATGAAAAGGCTGATGCAAATTACTGCAGCAATTTTGTGAGTAAACAGTTATACACTGCTTCAAACTTTCCCTTTTTTCTTTCCAAGGTGGCGTCTGTTTCGGGCTGATAGACTAAAATGAGAAGCACTTGCTCAGGCAGTGTTTTGTAGCTGCTCTGAAGAAACTCCCATGTGCCCTCTTGCCTGGCTCCCTGTTTGGATGCCGGCATGCTGCTGGATGAGGTGAAATTGTCTGGTAATTGTGCGTGTGTTTGCATGCAAGCCTTTGAAAGTGTGTGCAAAAAGTAGAGAGACTGCAAAAGAGGGAGAACATCCAGATCAACAACCTGTTAATAAAACATAGTGAGAAATCAAAAAGATCACCACAACATCAACCAACGGACCAGTTGATGAATGAATATTAAAATGGATATGTGTAAAGTGTATGTGCCCCCATCCAAATGCATTCAATGTACAAAGTGCCCCTCCTCGGGATATGGACATCCATGGATCGTATTTCAAGTAGTAACCACAGCAGATCATGTCTGTCATGAACACAAGAAGGGCGTTTATCTTTCTGCAACACTGGATCTCCGGTACTGTGAGCATTCGATTCTGAGTAGCTTGGAAAACAGCTGCTGTTCCTTCGTTTGTTGTTGTTGAAGCTGTTAATTTGCTTCTGTAATAAATTCAAACAGCATGATAAGAGAATATCTTTACTTTTTAAAATGAAGAAATGTTGTAGTGTAAATGAAGATCCTAATCCCACCGTTGTTGCATATGTAGTACTGACATGTACAATTAAAATTTTAACGTAAAAAGGTAACGTCACACCTTCCTATTCTGCTCTCACATACGGTGCACTATGATGATTCCCATCCAAGATGTTATCGACACATATCTGTTTATACTCAACAAGTAACACAGCAAAAAATAAAAGACTTGAGTGAGCTGTTGAACCGTGTCCAGGCATACTCCGATCACATTACTTATGGGCTCACCGAGCCCATCGTCGTTTCGCTTTTTTATGGAACTATAACCCATTTAGTTCAGTCAGCCTATATCAGCGTCACGTTATCAATACATATTCGGATGACGGACGCTACAAACTGAAAGTGAGAGTGTCTGCTCCATAGTGCTCATCTCCAAAGAGTCCTTTGGAGACAAGCATCACGGCAAGGATCTGCTTTTTTATGTGTCTCACTGAATTTGCGATTTTCATTTTGCCTGATGCAGAACACATTTCCCTACAGGGGACCGAACAGAGAAATAATGAAGATTAAGGGGAATAAAGATAAAGACTGACTTGACATCTAGCTGACTGATATGCCTGAACTAGTTGGATTTTCATCACGTATCTGGGCCCCGATAGCCGAACATAAAGAGTTAAGCTCCACTCATACAGTGCTGTTGCCTGCTGACTGGAGGGTAGCTGTACGCCTATTTTGACCCCTAGTCTGGTGAGATGCAGTCTCAACTGGGCTGTGTGGAATATGATCCACTTTGGAAAGCATGGTGTTGGTGATTTAGCCATTTAAGCAAAAGACACTGGTCATCAAGTGGCATGTCAAACCCTCAAGTGCTGTATCCAATCAAATTGGAGAAAGTGTGTGGGGCTGCCAGAATGCAACCAAATGGCAGTCAGTTGTAATGAGCTACCCACTGAAAAGCAAAATAGAGGAAATGTTTTGGGAAGCTACTGGAACACGAGGTAAGCATGTTATTGTGTAAGCCACCAGAACATGAAATAAACACATTTTAAATCTATCATGGTTAAGCCTCACTGGGTTCTACTACTTCCAGTAGCTTTTTTAGTCTCAACTCCCACTCCCTTCAGTATGAGCTCCCCCTCTGGCCAGTTAGTCGACTCCAATTAGTCACTGCCAGGATACATAAGTGGTGGCTGTGTGTAGTGTTTAGTAGATGCTGCTTGGGCTGATAATGCTACCGCTCTGCTGTCATGTTGTTGCACTTGGTTAGACAATAAATAAAAGAGCAGGAATAATCCTCACCTTAGCCTCCTTTCTCATCAATAGCAATCACAACGCATCCTAAAAATCAACTCTCTGATTCTTCTCTAGATATATTTGATATGAGGAAGACAATGCAAATCTTGTGATCTCGTTAGTATGTATGAAGTCCCTTCCTGTTATCACAGGCTTTACCTTTTTCTGACATTTGCTCTAGTCTGCAGTCTTTGCTTTGGCGTGACATTGTTTAGAATGATAGTGCCCGCAACAGTGTGTGAGTGGTTTCAATTTTAGTCAGTCACACTACGATCACCGTCCTTTTTTACAGTCCCCACCATGAGTCAAACTGTCCTTGGGGATGTGACTGGGGCAGAAAAGGAATGGCCCTGACCTTTGTCACCATATGCCTCTCAAAAATATCAGTGATCTGCATTCATTCAGTGTAATTTTCCATATGGCACCAACAGCAGGCCAACAGAATGTTGCAGGCCTCTGACTACCTGCTCACCTTTTATATTTATCTGGTTGCTTCTTCTGACTTAGAATCGTCCGGTCTGATCATCCTTTATCCATAGATTGGCTCCACACTCTCTATAGCTTGCTTTCTCCCCATTGATTCTGGTCATTTTATACCTGAACAAAGTCGTTAATCTGATTATGAGTGTGTCTGGGTCCAGTTCATTAGTCTGGCCCAGCTGTAATACAGGCAGATGTCTGCTGGGCCATAAGGATCCATCGCAGAGCTACTGAGGCCTGAAGAACACACCACGTACGTAGGACACAGACAGGCAAACACAGGCTTAGTATTGACACTTTTTCACAGATTTTGTCAATGACAACTTAGATTAGGATATATAGGAATACTGATAGATAAATAAAGGCCAGTGGGCAACCTCCGGGTCTGAAAAGTGAAGCCAATGTGGAAGTGCCTTTAACTTACATACTTACTTACTTCTGTGCACTTCTGTATCTTGTCGGTACAACTGTTTTATTAGAATATATCTAATCTATTGGCCACAAATCTACAGGTTATCGGCACGGAAAGTGCATTATTAGTATACCGATGCCGATGTGTCAGGGATCCTGTTCCGGAGCAAGTGGGTGAGCTGGTGTCGGCGGCACAGAGGTCCCCAGGGACCGTCTGTTAATAATATCTGCCCAAATTCACAAATATGTAGGATATTACTATAGACATTCAGATTCAGATCACAAGTGGTCACTCGAGACACATGGAGATGTACTCAAGTGACGGGTGTGAACAGACGTATTTAGAGCTTGCTACCTGTGATCGAATAGCAAAAGACACATGTTAATGCCTGGTCTGAACAGGGCCTTTGAGCAAATGATCCTACATTGTAAACATGAGTTTATGGTCTCAATCACTAGTTTCTAGTCTTCTTCAATACAGCATGATGTTCACTGGGTAAACGAAATGCCAAAATGCCAAACTCAAGGCTTTAAAACGGCAGTCCACAAACCAAAGGGTGACGTCACGGTGATTACGTCCACGTCTCACATACAGTCTCTTTTTTCACATGCAAGTCATCAATATAGTATTCCTGTCGACCTATACTACTAATACAATTCAAGCAGTTACTGTTGAGACAAATTATGGTCCGATTTAGAGTAAAACAGATGATAAAGCAGGGTATGCTTTATTGTAGTCCAAGGTTGTCTTTTTTTAATGTAAGGGTTAGCTTCAACTTGACTCAACGCAATAATCTCTACATGGTGCATTTTAAGATAGTTCCACCATAATTTGTGCGCGATAAAAAAAAACACTAATTTGTCATTGCAATTTTGTTCGCTGTTTAAGATAATTAAAAGCTTTATGTATTATAATAAAAGCAGCATGAACACAGCTCTTACTTTTATGCCTATAGAGATCAAATGAGTTGCAGCAGTGGCAGAAACGACACCTGCCACAGAAGAATGTCGCTTTATCTAAACCAACAAAACACAGGTAGACAGGATTACCAAACCCTTGATTCTTTGATTAGGAATGAGAGGCGATTGATTACTTTGAAGGGTGTTTTGGCTTTGAATGCGATACGATATACTGTACATTTTTAGAATTGGTTGTTATACTTGACCATACTTTAGTCTCCCCTGGACGCTCTGAGCATTGTCATATTTATACCCTCCATTCCTTGTTCTTACAGAAAAGGTAACGTCAGGATGACCAACAAAAATATCCCATGCCGTAGATATTTCTGTAACTCTGCCAGGGAAATGGACCGACTACTAGAATATTCCATCACTCTCGCCTTATCAGAAAGCACGTTAGTTGGGGTTAAAAGCTTGTCAAAATGTTGCTTCCATCCTCCAACAATAGCCTCTCCAAATGGGATTAGTATTGCAGGATAATGGTGTTAATGTAATTCAGTACATTTGCCCGTCAGTTATTTTACTGAATGATCTGGACAGCATATGTAGTGCTTTATAAATTACTGATAGGTTATATCATTCCTGTAAGACTGTATAACTTGTCTGCAATACAAAGTGTTTGCCTTTAGAAATCATTTTAACATTGATCTAAATAGCCCTGTTGTGAGGGTATTCCCTCGCTCTCTCCTTGAAAAGGTGGGAGGGGAGAGTTACCAGCTTTTTTCTACCTGCTTGGCGTAGGGACAGTTCTTATGATTTATGAACAAGTAGCTATCACGGCGCAATTATCCTCACATTAAACAAAAATAAAAAATATCCGGCATGCTACTTTTATCTTCATTATGTTTAAAGTGACAACTGAGTAAATAATGTGGTTCAACGTATCCTCATACAACGGTCTCTGTGATAAAAAGATATTCCTTTATTTTTTGTGCGTTGTCCTATGAATGTCAGATGAGTGGCAATATTCACAAATGCACACAGAAGGATTCACAAATGTATTCTGTGATTTATATATAAATGACTCTCATCAAAAATATTTCTGATGCACACAAAAATAGTTAGTATTGTTTATAAATGTTTAAAAAAAAATCCACTTAAAAGAATAAAGTTCACAAGTATATTTCTGATGCACACTTACTGTGTTTTATTTTTAATAAATATAATAGAAATCTACAAATATATACATTTAAAAGTATTTGCAAGTTTCGTCAAAAATACAAACTGTTAAACCTGCATTTACAAACTGCTTGTCATGTGTAAACTTCACTGCATTTGTTTGTAGGTTTATTATACATTTGTATTATATACGTTACACACATACATACATATATGCATTTCTATATAATATTAACTATTTTTGTGTACATTGAAAAATATTTTTGTGGAGTCACTTTTATATAAATCACAAAAAAACATTTGTGAATCCTTCTGTGTGTATTTGTGAATATTGAGACTAATCTGACCCCATAAGCAACACTTGACATATGTCCATCAACACTGCTCATTACATGCATACAGTCTTTTCAAATAAACACCTGTATTGACAGGTAATAACTTAATTAGGTTTAGGCAACAAAACTACATTTAGGTTTAGAAAAAGATTGTAGTTTGGGTTAAAATAACAGGCATTAGAGAAAGCTTCAGTGGGCAGAATGTTTTTGGCTTCACTGGGGAAAAAAATCCCATAATAAACTTTTGGTGTATTGTAATTCAAGTGTTCATGGCTCTGCTTTCAGACTTTAAAAAACGGGAGGCTTTCTCAGCACGGATTCAGAGTTCACACACACAAGAGAGAGTTGACAGACAAGCTGATGGGAGAGGACTTCAGTAGGTCTATTTGGCAAAATTTGGGATTTAAACCCAATGCTCTAAGGGAATCATAACATTGATGAGGCAATCACTGTGCAGAGAACAGAGCTGTCTCAGCCATTGTGCTCGGTGCAGAGGTGCCGGGTTGAAACCTGCAGCCCTGCAGTGAAAGCTGGACCAGAGAGGCCAGACACACAGCCATCCAATGGTAGGGATCAAAGTATATATACAGTATATTGACCGTCATCTTTTCTTGTAAAATCTCCTCACCGTGACATCCCTATATATAAGATGTACTATATGAAAAATGTTATTACTATGTCGGAGGAACATGAGAATAAGGCATTTAAAAAAAAGATGTGAGGGAACGTAGGATGTGCTCACCTAAGGGGGAAGAGAAGATTGGTGGTAGGGTATGGGAACACAAGGATGGAAGAGGGGGGGGTTTATGGATGGGGGGAGGGGTGGTAGATGAGAGATAATGTGAAGAATGGTGGTTGGACTGGTTGAAGAAGGCTAATGAAAAGGCCTGGTTTGATCAGACAGGGAGGACCACACTCCACAGATGAACCTGAGTCCACACTCAAATAGTCCTCATAGAAAGTGGGTACTGTATATATGAAACAACACTGTTGTCCTTTTCTCTTTCTGTCTCTCTGTAAGTAGCAAATTTAATTTTTGTTTAATACATCCCGCCTGTATCACATATTTATAGGGGTGTGATGATACACTCAGCTCACGATACGCTAAACAATATTGGGTTCACAATCTCAACACGATATTATAACAAGAAATTTAACAAAACCTGAATGACGAAAATATGACAGAAAAAGCAGCTTTTTATTCAAAAGACATGAAATGTAAACAATGCTGTTGTTTTCCCTGTAGTTCCATTTTTATGAAACTGTAATGTTATAACTAGTAACGTGGTTTAGCCTAATCATCTCGTAATATGTGTCGCGATTCTACTCTATAATGTAACTGTGTTTAACTGTGTTCTTGTTGTGTCTGTCTGTTTTCTTATTTTTGCGTGTATTTATTCAGTTTTAATTTTACGCTGGAAATCACTGAAAACGTAGGCATGTCCTGAATGATTCCTTGAGATTTGAATAAAAGTTAAATGAACAAATTACATCTAAAGTCATTAACAACAAAATCCTGCATGTCTCTACCAGAGCCAGAGTCTGAGATGCTTCAGGACAAACATTAGTTAGTAGTCCTGGTTGAGACTGAGGGGACAGACTAAGTAAAATTAGATATCGTATTAACAGATTGTGGTGTTTTTGTAACATCACCAGACAGGATTGAGATGTTTATTACAACTACAATATTTTCCATCTTACCGAGAGGAGAGAACACAGCTCCACTCATATCCTCACCTTTTATATATCGTGGCATATCGTCACTCCCCTACTTCTTTACATTGCTATATTTGACTTCTTGTGCTGATAGTTGGAGATCATTGCTGGGTTTTTGTGGTAAAAAAGAAACTGAGGGGCAAATTCACAAAAGGATTATGCAACTTTTGCAGCTAATAAACTTGCATAAAAAAGACAAAAAGAAACTGTGATTCTCAAAGCACTTACAAAGTGTGAAATACACCCGTCTGCGCTGCCTATCAAATTGCATCTTGGTGCTTCTCTGTTATGTGCACATATTAAAATTGGACAATATGCATACATCTGGTGCAGAATTGGCCACTTTCTATGCAAATGATCCTCATTGTAAAAACAGTTCACTTCACAAAGACCAGCAACACATGCTACATGCAGTTACAGTCAAAATGATTAGCATCTTCACAGAGTGTGTGGTAACTCAGGGTTACATGGAGAAATTTTGACGCCCATTACAGACAAATAAAGATAGTTTTAGCCAGCACCATAGGAAAATCACCACAACCAAAATCCTAAAAAAAAAAAAAAAAAAAAAATGAATAGACAAATCCATCTTTTTCAAATATCAGTATCAACTTTAAAAATGTAGTATCCAGCCGTGCGCTTGGGACCGATCATGCTTACTGCTGTGCTTAGTCATCTCCCAAAAGCTCATTGTAAGCCTGAATCACCCTGTACCTGAAGCACATTTATAAGTGGTGTCACACCAAGAGTGATCGTGGTGTATTAAATCCCAAATACATTTTTTCTTTGTAATGTTTAAATTATACAATATTTTTACTTTTCCACATGGATAATTGCAATTAGATGCAAAAAAAGGGCAAACTGCATTCAGCTGCAAAACATTATGGGTGTGCAATATAATTAACACAATCTTTTTTGTTAATCGCACCTTGAGACAGCACGGAGCAATCCATTCTTTATGAATTTGCCACTGAGTGTTCTGTTTAAGCCTCTCTCAGCCTCCATCGCTCTTTCCACTTTTTTCCCACAAATTGCACATTTCAAAGTGTTGTTATTTTAGTTTCCTTTACTGCTTTTGATACACTGCAAGTATGACTTGCGAGATTTCACGTGTTAGTCTCCAATTTTTTAAATAACCATGGGCCTTACTTACACCACTTTGTATCCAAGATGGAAGGGAGTCCATAAATTGGACATGGTGGTCAAATGATGAGCCCATTTTGAATCAATAGAACACTGCACCCTTGCAACAGCTTTTTCATTTGACATTTTAAAAGGACGTGTTTGCCGGGTGGGCAATAGAATGGTGGCTATTGTTCCTTTGTGGTGCTCAGATTGTTTATCGACTCGGCGAGCGTGCACCCGTAGCCCTCTGTCGGTGTTTGAGTCCTCTGGAGACAACTGCAAACTCACTGCGCATCTGTGCATCCACACACGAGTTGCATCAGAGAAGAAGTGAGGGTCAGACAACTTTTACCAGTAATGCAAACACGTACATGGTGAATGCCCAGTCAATGAAGTACACACACACACACACACACACAAAAAAAAGGCAATTGGACCTCCAAGGAAGGAACAATTTTTCTCAGGTCATGTAGTCAACCTGATGCAAGCACAGAGCAAACCACTGAAACAACCCTGGTGTTTCTATGACAGTTCACCAAAAGATGAGAATTGTTCTATTCAGAAACACATTGAGTATTCATCCCCAAGGCTCACTCTGTTTTTTGATGGCAGGTCCGGCTCCAAATCAGTGGTGACTGAGCCTGATAATGATGTAGTCTAGGACACCTGAAGTGTCTGAAATACAGCACATCATCATGCCAGATTTTTACTGTTGTAGCAGCTCACCCTTCACTGAGGTACTGTACTCTCCAGTTACCTCATTACCATCCGCAGCTATAGCTGGGTGCTGTTAGTTATACACCGAGGGGATGATTAAAGAAGATTCCAAACATGCACCCACTCAGATAATTACAAATTAGCTAGTATTTGCATAAATAAAGCAGTGCATCGATTATTAAAACATACCCCCTGCCATGCCTATTCTTTATGCATCTCTCATGAATTGCTTTCATTTTGCATTCCGGGCTGCATTTGAAAAACTTCAAATTATGCCATTCAGTTCCCAAGTCTGATCCCCAAAATCACGATTAAAATTCCCATGGCTTTTATGTGCCTTATCAGAGTTGCTCAATGTTGAGATAATGTGCGTCTTTACGACTCCGGCAAAGTTGCCATGTGCCATTTGTAGCTTCTCCCTCTGATATTTGACAGTTGACATTCAAATGCGGTCCTTTCTACCTGGTTGCGGCTGCTCGCTGTTATCTGTTTCAGCTAGGCTGAGCGAAAAAGTGCATAGGTTGGACGCTGCAGGCGAAGACGGATCTTCAAATCATAATGAGGGTTTGCCAGGGCGCCTCTGTGCCAGGTCCCTTTACAGAAAAAGCATGAAAATACTTTTGTTCTTCCTGTCGGGGCATAGAGGCCCTACCTTGGGCTAATGCTGCTATTTGAATATATGCAGATCACTCAGTAATTAGAATACCAAAGGTGTCATATTTTCACAGTTCTTCTTTTACCTCTTGTTAAATGAAATGAAGGTGCTGCTCCTTTATGTCCTACTGGCTGACCATAACAGACCACAGCCACATATTTTAAGTACTGAAAAAAGGTAAGAAAGGAGGTGTACAAAGAAGGTGTGTGAGTGTGTGTGTGAGAGAAAGCTTTGATTGTTCCTATATGCTCGGCTGCACAGGATTTTTGGCAGGCAACCTTTTTGCTTGAAGCTTCAAGACTTCTCTCCCGTTATCTCTCCCTCTATTTCTCTGTCTCTCTCCCTGTTTGTCGTTCTTTTTTTTTTATTCCTCCCTCTCCCAGTGTACTAGCTGTAGGCCTCAGCTAAGGTGAAACAGCAAGGATGTGATTTCTATAGCTCAGTTGGAGACCAGCATCTCATCACAATCTGGTCTCGGGTGGTTGGGTGAGCAAATCAAATCGTGGATTGCATAACCGAAAGGTTTTCAGTTTGAGACTGGAGAGACCCTGCCTCACATCTCAGTCATTGGGGCAGGTTCGATTGGATGTATTCGATTCAATTCAGCTCATATATGGGAAGGGCCGCGAGAGCGGGTGTCAGGACAGCTGAGGTTATGAATCAAAAGCTAGAGAGGGGCACAAAATGTGGAATTAAACCAACGATACACTGGTCTCTCTCATATATTGTCTTTAAAAGCAACAACACAGGGTCACACAATCAAGCCCACTGAGACAATGAGTAAAACTATTAACTACTATATACTACTACTATTGTGATCATACACTAAAAATTGCAGAAAAAACAGAATCACTGGTCATTCATAAGCCCAATGTGGACATACATAAAAAAAAAAAAATGTCTATGTGCTACATAAGCACAACTACGGATGTTAATAATTAACCATTTAACTGTTAAGCCGATCAATGATTAAACGGTTAAAAGAGATATTAATAATGAATTAAAAAGGTGAGCAAAACTCAGAGGAGTGGCTTTTCATTTTAAAGAGAAAAGCTGAGTCTGAGTTACAGATACAGGAAGTTGACTCCAGTCCTGAGCAGAGCACAGGGTGGAGAAGTAGCCTCGTAGCATTTATTCACGCACAAATTAACTGTACACACGCTGTCTGCTACACCTATGTTCACAGCTATAACGCCACCAACAACCCCACACTCACCGCCGCCACACACACAGTCTGTCGGACACTCGCTAAAGTTACGCCGTGCTGACAGAGCGTATGTGTGTGACAACGGCGGGCGCGAAGCTTCCAGCAGAGCTACAGCTGCTAACGTAGCACACAGAGTCAGACACTTGCTAAAGTTACGCCAGGCGACAGAGTATCGTTACTCCGGGCAAACACACAGCTCACAACCTGTTAAATTAAACAAAATGATGCGGTGGTGGTGGTGGTGGCAGCGGCGGATTTTTACTGGGAAAGTGGCTGCATGCATAAGACACGCAGAACCTTGGCTGCTAATGAGTGAACTGGGGACTGCAGTGAGTTGTCGTCAGTTAACGGTTAATAATCGGTTAACAAGGGTCGGTTATTGGTTAAAACAATTTTTCTAAATTAGCATCCCTAAGCACAACAAAATAAACACATTCTCCATGCTTCTAGTACTGCTAACATCTTTTATGTCCAATTTGGACTTACTTACAAAACAATTCAACTGTTGAGGTTATCTAAGGCAGAATGAGTCATTGGGTCTTCAGATGCAGGAAACCCACCGTGTATGACATCACCACAAGTGCTCCTACTTTGTGTATTATTAATTAGGAGACATCTTTCGTCTGAGTGGTTAAATGGCAGTAGTCCTGGATCCCTGGCAGTTTTTTCCCTCGACTCAGAGGGACATCACTAGTGCTGCACCATTCCCATTGGTGCAGAAAGAAAAAAAAAAAATCAATATTTGGATGCAAAACAATTCATTAAAATAGTAATTAAAACTGCTATATTTAATATTTCATCATTGATAATGGATTCAGTTACAGTTACTGTGTGTGAAAGGGGTCAAACCAACAAAGAAGCTCCACAGAGCATTTCAGCCTCACTGCTCTCATTGTCATTTCCAGCGAACAATGTAGTCTACCTGCCCTTTATCAAACACAAGTCAAAGTTAGCAACTAGCTAGTGAACATAATAAAGCATGTAGCAGCTAAAGAGCTGTTTCCTTCAGGAATTGGTGAAGGGCAAAACATAGATAAAAAGAGAGTAGATATGGACACAAACATAACTCCAAATGAATGCTATTGTTGCTGCCGGATAATAAATAAGCAACGGTTTGCTGACAAGTTTGCCATATCAGCTTAAAAGGTGATAATATGTCAGTGCTGTGTTTACAGCTTTTTTTTTTCCGCTGCTCCAAAGTGCCCAAAAATCAAGTTAATGTAGGTTCAAGATAGTATTTTTTCCAGTGGGCAACTTCTGGTTCTGAAAAGTGACACCAATGCTGAAGTGCCTTAAACTTGCATTCTGTCAAACAGCCAGCGGGGGGCGACTCCTCTGGTTGCAAAAAGAAGTCTGATTGTATAACAGTCGATGAGAAAATCAGCCTACTTCTCATTTGATTTACCTCAGTAAACATTGTAAACATGAGTTTATGGTCTCAATCGCTAGTTTCAAGTCATCTTTAATAGAGCATGATGTTCACTGGGTAAATGAAATGCCAAAATGCCAAACTCAAGGCTTTAAAACGGCAGTCCACAAACCAAAGGGTGACGTCACGGTGATTACGTCCACGTCTCATATACAGTCTCTTTTTTCACGTGCAAGTCATCAATAGTATTCATGTCGACCTATACTACTAATACAATTCAAGCAGTTACTATTGAGACTGATGTGTCTGACAACTCAAGTCCATCGAGGCTGCTGTATATAAAAAAAAAAAAAAAAAAAAAAAAATCAGCACGGCTGATGAGCTGTTGTGTTGCGTGCTGCGCCACACTGACATTGGCCAGTTAGCTCAGTAAACTACAGCTACTCTCTGTATACGTCTGTCTTTGTTGACCTTTAGCTGATTGTGAATTAAGTGTCGGTGAGTGCTTCGGGTTCCTGGCCTTTGAAGGTTACACAGACTAACTTCACTACCGGACCAATAAACAGCAAGTACGCAGGACAACTAGAATCTCTCGGCCTCATGCTCTCCCCCCCGCGACCTCCTGTATCCTTCTATCTCTCTGATCGTGGGATATTTTCACACACGGCCCCTTCGGAGATGGAGGGATGCTGAAAATGAAAAGAAAAACAATTAGTAGCGCTGATGGGTCTGTGTGAGGTAATGAAATTGCGTGTCTCATTGTAGCGTGTAATGGAGAGCAGTTTGAAGCTAATTGAGGGGAGATAGGACACTGGGCCACTGTCTGCTGGAGTATTGTGGTTGAGCGCCGGGTTTATCAGTGAGAGAATCACTGAACCCAGAAAAAAAACAATTCCTTATCAGACCTCACAAATTGGAATTATCTTGCTTTAACGGACTAGATAGCGAGATCAATTATTATTGTAATTAAATTCATATTCTTTTCATCTGTTTCTGGGTCAGATTCATGGCCATGAAAGACCTGGCAGAGTCCCATTCAGACTAAATGTTCCAGCTAGTCCATGTCCAGATCTGGCTACATTACAGATTTATCATTTCTGCTTCATTTTCTATATATTTCAGGGCCTTTCCTTAAATGTAGAATAAGTACTCAGTTCATTTTAACATTGTACTTTTCCATAAGTGGTAGAAAATCAAAGCTGTCGTTTTTGTAACATGGTCTCGTTGGTAAACCTTCAGAAACTTCAGAAAAGGCTCCAACACTCAGTTAGTTTTCATAAGGTGACTGAGTGCCACCTTCTGGTGGACTGATGCATGATGTAAATATCCCCGACCAGGACCAGAAGGAGAGAACACATTAGATCTGTTTTAAAGGCCTTGTATTGTCAGTTTCTGTATTGATTTTATTTATTTTTTTTTTACTTTTCTCTTTCCTCTTTTAACACTTCACAGACTTCCACCTGCATATATGTCTCACATGCTTACAGTGTAAGAACCAGTATGGGTCCTCAGATCCAAAGTGAAGGACTAAAACCTTTAGCTGCTATGCTCCGAGCCACGGTGTGCGCCTGAGGATCGGAAAACAGCTGGAACTGTTGAAATCTTTAAACATACCTATTCAGCCATGCCTTTGATTAAGAACAGTTTATAGACTTATTTTATTTTATTGCTTTTAAGTTCTATTTTATTGCTATTTTATAGTTTTAATTTCACATTGTTTTATTACTATTACTGTTATTATGGCTTTAAATTCTATTTTATGACCCTTTTATTGTCTCTACTGTGTCTGTCTCAAATTAAATTGTTAAATCGGTGAATTGTTTTTGTCTTTTACGCTGTTTTAATGATGTATGCTTGTTTTGTCTTGTTTTCGGCTTATAAGTCATGTGTGAAGCACTTTGTGCTGCACTAATCTGTATAAAAGGTGCTATACAAACTAAGATTTGTACAGCGCGACCGACAATTGATAGATTGATTCTGCTCCACTAGGGTAGTGTCTAGAAGGTAACCCCCAAGTTGGGAAACTCTTGCAAGATGGTTAAGGTTAGGAGAGGTTGTCGGGCTGCGAGTATCATGAGAGTTTATGCATGTTTTCGCAACTTAGGGGTTACCTTCAAGACATGACCCTCCACTAGTTTGTAGTATGTGTCCTCATGAATGTTGCTTGCAGAGAATGAGCAAAGCAATTAAAAACAAAAAACAGTATTAGGATGGTTGAAATTGCTCGAATAGCACAAGAGATCTTGAACCAGTAATAATAAAAAAAGATAAAAATGATGGTTTGACACTGTTTAAAAATGCTTTTTCTAATATGCAGTCCTATATGATACTCATGATGGTGTCCAAAAAAAATGACCAACGATGCGAATCTTCTGTTACTGCAGTACGCTGCGGATATCATAAAGCCTGATGAAGGATCAAGAATGAAATAGTGTAAATACTGTGGTTTGGGAGGATGTGGGGGTGGGGGATGTTTCTCTCGCCTGTTGATAAAAGACAATTAAACGCAGGTTGCCCACAGTATTGATCATGTCTCCCTGATAGGCAGAGCAGAACCACTGCACCTGTATTCATTAAACAACCTGTTTAGCAACCAGGCGGCAGAAGGAAGAATCAAGCTCTGTTTGTGAAACGAAGCACCACAGGCCAAGAAACACCTGAAAGACTGCACGGAAACTTTTCAGTGGAGCGTGACGGAAGGAAAGAACAGAGAGGAAGGGAAGGACAGCTCATGACCTTGTCTTAAGAAAAAGGAAAAGGGGGAGGGAATGAAAGAAACGAACCGAAAACATAAACAAAAAACAACAAATGCTAAATTGGGTGTGTTTATTGCAATAATAATTGGAATGAGACAGAGGTTATTTATTGCTTTATTGCTTTATAAACACTTATTCACTCTCGGGGCCTGTGGGTGAAATGTTAACAAGTTTGACTTGTCCCTGTGAAATTAAGAAATGCTTTGGCAAGTCAAATGATTCAATGAATATTAAACAGACACTGCATATTGAGGTCTAATTTGTTTTGATAGACTTGTTTTATTTCAGGAGACTGAAGCGATTACTTTAACCTATAGCTTACCTACTTTACATTCCTTTCGCTGCTTTCCTTTCACCCTTCAGTGGTAACTCTTCATTCTAAAAACCTCATTGAAAATAGGTCATTTTCCAGCAGACAGACTATAAATGGCAGCTCCTGTAAGAATGTGCCCATAAATAGTCATGGGATTTAAAATGCAATGTTATAGGCCCATTTAAGCAGTTACGTATGTCCTCAACATTCATGGACCAATGTAATTTACTACTACAATTACGAAGTCTATTATTATATACGGTGTATATATTATTCAAGTTCACAAGCGCTCCATCCTCTGCAGTTTTCTGAAGGCTATCCATTATGTTCTATAAACTCTGAAGGACTGGAAAGGAAATCATGTGCATTGTTTAGAAATGCCAAAACGCTCACACGCACTTCAGAACTGAAAAAAATGCTATTTACATTCCCTAAAGTGCAGAAATAGGGCATCAACACAAAAGCTCAAAGATTTCTGTTAAAACTTGAGACACAAACGACAGCCCGTAGTCTGACCTGCTTTCCCATTGGTGTCTAGCTCTGATGACCTTGACCCTACGCTGAATCACTGGACAGCAAAAAGAAGAAGCAGCGTGATCCCGGTTGTCCTCATTTAATTCCCACATCTAAGGGAAGGGAACGGGTGTATGAATGAAAGCTCAATAAAAACAGAGTGCTAAAGCTCTGACATGAGAAAGAGCTCAGCGTGTACCCTGTCTTACCCTGCGTTATCCATCAACCGTGACCTTGACCTGCTGCTACAGCTGAGGACATCTCTAGGGACTGCAGACTACGAAGACACAAGCAAAGTGGAAGGAAGATTTTTCATAAGCCATTGACTGGCCTATTCCAAGATGAAATGCTGTGGATTGATTTTTCGTTTTTCAGCAGGGGTGACCTTTGTTGTGCAAGCGTGGTTTGAACTGAACTCTAACAAAAGGTCAAAGGAATGCTTGAAGAGACAGGGTGGGGGACAGTTTTCGAAGATTAAGGGGCAAAGGTTTTTCCAAGGGACAAAGAGCCTTAGGGTCATGTGGGTTTGGTTTGTGAAATGTGTCAGGAGGTTCACCGCCAAGGCCAAGGTCCTTGGGCCAAGGAGGTTATGTTTTCACCGATGTTGGTTTGTTTGTTTGTTTGTTTGTTAGCAGGATTACTTCACAATGGATCTGAATAAAATTTTTTGGTGGGGTGGGGTGTCTAATCCATTGGGATGTGTGTCACCTTTATAAACACCCGCCAAACACAAGCAAGCATCAGTGACTAATTCAGTTTCAACTGCATTGTTTTTCAATTGGAATATCCAAATTGTCCGCGAGCAGCAAAGCATCGGACTTCTGTCAGACGCCCTGTTTCTATTTATTCCTGTCGCTCGGGAAGTTGAAAGGAGGAGTTAGGTTATCTATACGATACCTCATCTCACTACAAGCACCTACATAAGGTGACAGCTGCCTGGATGGAGATCGCCTGAGTTATTGGCTGTACTGTGTGATTTTCACTAGGTCTAATTACTGTTTTTTTAACAGAAAACACAGGTTTCATACTCAAAAGTCAGAAGATAGCAAGACTCATCTTTTAGCTATGTCTCTAGTCTGACCTTGACTGCACAGCTGAGAGATACATGGTTCGTTTACATGGCGTAAGAGAAAGGGCGTATTTAACAGTGTAACAGTGTAAGTAAATAAAAAGACCACAAATCTATCTTTGGTTTCTTATTCTGTCAATGCTGTCAATACAAAGACACAACAAAGTCAATACTATCCACTGTTTTAATAAATAATTAGTTCTGCATTATTATAAAAAAATATAAGATGCATTTCTAGGGGGTTCAGTGAGACCCACGAACCAACACCAACTGTGCCTGTGCCTTTAAGGTGGATCAGCTATTCTCTTTTTGTGACAAGAGGCTGCTGAGTGCGATTTCTAGTTGTAAAATTTGGTATTTTGGTCCGGTGTTGTGGCTTAATATCAATATATTATATTAATATCAATATCAATCAAATTATAAATTTTTTACACCAGCCAAACCCTAGTTAGCCCCAAAGTTAGCGACAACTTTGGCCCAGGCTCACTTAAGGTGGCCTGTTAAGGTGGACCAGCCCGTCTTATCTTATTGACAACCCGCTTCTCCCAGTTTTGATGGAGCGGCTGCAGAGTCAAGGGCCAGTGTTGTGGCTCAATATCAAACCAGTTTGAAGCTGTTTAAACAAAAACCAAAACACGGCTTGTCCTGCAGCTTGGCTTGTTGCACGAGACACCAAACACATTCACTGCCAACGTCAGTTTGTCGGCTAGGTAGCTAATAAGTTGCTCAGTTGCAGCACATTAAACAGCATAAGTACCTGCAAATGTCACTTTGGTCCGGTTAGTTGCTGATACGGCCCTTATGCTTCAAAACCACTAACAACATGCTGTTCACCCATTAAATGTAGGCTACAGTGTGAGTTTATTTAATTTGTCTCTCATTTCCTACAGTCTAACACCGGTTCTGCCAGCTGCTGTCAATCAAACATTTGTGATATTTGCCCAAAGACATTTTTATTCCTTTAAATAATTAAAAAAATAAAACACTGACATTATTTTTTGACTAAAAAAGCAATGAGGAAAGCTGCTTGACCATCTGAGAAGCACTTCTGCTGACGCATACTGCCCCCTTAACTCCCACCCACTTACACTTTCTCCAAAATTAAACTACTCAGGATAATCCTGCAAGCGCAAGTGGAAAATCACAGATCTGATATTACCAGGTTTTCATGAATGTTCATCAGCTCATCAAAACCTGTGACTTGAGACTTGCTTAGCCACTTTTTGCATTAGGTAATATTTAATAGTACACTAGCTCCTTTAAATATAACTCACTTCGCTCATTTTTCCCAAAATGGCATTCCTTCGCTTACTAAGGTGTTCTTTTTTTTACCTATGACACAGTGGCGCCGGCAAAGAGGAAACTCAAAGAGCGAACACAGGCTCATTAACTGTTAGTCATGGATCAGGGCATCCCACAGTATATTGCTTTGCACTTGGTGTTGGCCCCTTGGGTGAGGTTGATTATTAATACCAGTTTTATTTGTTGACTGAAGACATGCTGGAGGTATGAGGACAAGTACAGGTTTATTGATTTATAGGTATGTAAGTGAGCAGTATTTTTTGATTATGTCATCTTTCTATTTTTAACATAATTACAGTGATAAGTTTATCATTTAGCATATTCTTGTTTTGCCCCTTTGGATGAGACAGAAAGGTTGCTACATGTATACTACATACTATAGTGTCTTGGTTACCAATCAAATGCATCATGGTGGTTTCCTCAGAGGTGTGTTTATCTTGATAAAGTGACTTGCAAGCACTTGACTTCAGGCTAGGCCTTAACACCAGACAGACAACTCACTTCCAGTAAATGTCATGGTTATCTTAAAATACTAGCCTTTGAAAGCAGGGTTAGTGAACAATTAGGATTGCCCGAGGCATGTAGAATACCACATAGGGCGAGTAAATCAAGCAACAGTGCATTTCAATAAGCCTGGAACAGGAGTTTAGTTGGGTGGTGTTGGAGGATGTAGCCAAAACGCCAGATTGATTTACTTAAAGCTGCAGTTGGTAGAATTGGAGCAAATACGATTGAAAAAAGTTAGTTTAAAAAATGGTAACTACATCCTGACAGTAGTGCACGAGACAGGTAATATAAAAAAACATGTACATCTGTGTCTTCTGGTGCTCCTAATGGCATCTGCAAGATTTCATAGACCGGAGGAAAACAACCAATCAGAGTCAAGCCGGAGCCTGCTGTCTCTGAGCAGCTGTCAATCACTCACTAACTCCGATCTAGAGTCAAACTAGGCAGCGCTGGTCAAACATGAATCAATATTCTGTTACTGTAATGCCTATTTCTAAAGTTTATGACCCCGCGGCTATGTTGAGATCAGTTGAGGAAACGCCAAACACCGCCCACTACCTGGAGCAAACTGTCTCACTTTACATCCATACAGTAACTACAAGATGTTTCTGAAAACTTGAGGTGAGAAATAGACATTACAGTAAGGGATTATTGATTTATATTTGATCAGCGCTGACTAGTTTGACTGTTTGATGAGAGTTTGCGAGTGATTCAGAGCTGCCTCCACTGAAAGAATAGGCCAATAGGAACGCTCTCTCTCTGAAATGACCTGTGATTGGCCAAAGTTGCCCATCACGGTCTAGATTTTTTTAAAACCTGAAAACAGAGCCATGACGAGGTGCAGAAGTCTAATTATCTCTCAGAGCACTTGAATTACAATATGCTGCAAGGTTATTATGGGATTTTTTTTGCCCAGTGATGCTAAAAATATTCTGCCTACGACAGATTTAAATAAAGATTAAACATGACAGCTATTCAGTCAAAATGGGAAAATGTGTAAGACAAATGTATCCCATGGGGGGAAGTATTTGCATGTATTTACACAGCTACTTTTGATGTCTCCATTAGAATCTTACAATTAAAACTAATTTACAAATATTTGCCTACTAAGAAAATGCTTTAAAAATGGGGCACCCAATAGTGTGATTTATTCAGATTCTGTGAGGAGGAAGAGGAGTCAGACATTCATTTATTTTGGTATTGTAAGGGAGTTGCATTATTTTGTAGTTGAAAAGTGGATCTCAGTTTAAAATCAAATTTCTATAGTTGTCCTTTAACCATAATGGTTGGTGATTTAAGGGATGATAAAGGAAAAGACTTGAACAACATTATTATTATGATGGAGAAAGCGTATATATCTAAAGCTACAAAAAGACGGCACTTAAACACTGAACGCTTCAAAATGTTTTGAAACATCGGTGGCTTCTTGAGAAATATGTTATTAGGAATAAAGAAGTTTATAATGTGGGTGGGATACACTGAGTCAGGGTGAAGATTGAACACATATTAATGGGTATCTAGATACAGGCAGATGTATCTATATATGTGTTTTTGTTGCATGTATATGAATATGAACTTACCTCTTGATGCTGCACTATTATAAAAAGGTAGCATTTTTCATTTCTTTTTTCTTTCCTTTTCTTTTATATATGTTTTTGCTGTCTGTTTTATGTCCCTTTGGTTCATCTTATCTTATCTTATCTTATCTTTGTATGTATATGTGCTTTTAACCGTAAATAAAATCTAAAAGAAATGACTATTAACTTTGGTCTTTGTTATTTGATAGCCACTAATATATATACCAATTTGTATAGGGGCAAATAAAAACTGATTTGGGCGAGTTACCCTGCTTTAATATTCATTATACTGTAATTTATTTGCCTATCTGGAAGAACAATTTCTTAATTTACTAGGCACTGTACCAAGTATGGGCATTAATTAAGATGTATTTGCTGCCTTGGAGTGTAAATACAGATTTCTGACTTGACATTGCGAAGCCGTACATCTCCTTAATTTCACGCTAGAGCCTGCGAAAACATCAGTCACTGCTCTGGACAGACCTCTGCAGGTCAGTTTATGAGTAACTCGTTTCCTGTGCCATTCATCACACACCTTTGACACCAGATGAAACCTTGACTATCTGTAAGAAAATCAGGGTGAGGTCTTTTGACTGTAGATTATCTCTATAGCTAAGATAATAACTGCATTGATACTGTCTCTTGCCAACATGCGCCAAAGCTTGTGAAGAGTTTTCATTCTCTGGATATACAGTAATATTTTCAAGCAATCCCTAACAAAGACCTTCTTTTAGGTTGGACAGTTTTACAGAGCTCTAATATTTGTTTTGGGCCACCCTCTCTGTTGACTCATACCAACGGGGCTTCAGGAATGCCACAACAGTTGGATCACACAGCACCTCCCACACACTGTCTTTCTTATCACTCTCTTTCCACCTGTTCTTACAGTGTGCTCTGCTATCTAGCTGACATACACTAAATGTACTTCACGGAGCCTTTTTTTCACAATACTATCAGGTCACAGTGTGCATGCCTCGTTTTGTACTTTCCAGACTATGGATTGCACAAGTTGACACTCTCAATGGTTCATCTTTTTGTCTTATCTTTGCAAAGTGTGATGGAGTTCGATGCTGAGCTCTGATTTACAAAGGAAATCAACTATCTTTGCATGAACACGTTCAAAGCTAAATCTGACAAAGCTAGGTTTCTGAAGGCTATAATGTTAACGTCTCTCTAAAGGTGCCACGGATATTATTTGTTTGAATAATCTTATCTTCTTCTTATAATGCCAGTGTGCTTTTGAACTACTGTAGTTTGATCAGTAGCTGTAGATCAGTATCTTTTTATCATAAAAAGCACAACATGCATTATAAACGTGCGTGTTTTGGCACAGCATATCCTCATACAACAGTTGGTATGATATCTTACAAAAAGTTAGTCCTCTTTTTTCAGGTGTTTTCCTACAAATGTCCAGCAACACATTAACAAATTCAAGTCCAGTAAAATAATAACAGAAGTGGCGTAACTTAAGTACAGACGTCACATGACAAAAACTACTTGGTTAGGTTTAGGAAAAGATCATGGTTTGGGTTAAAATAACACAGGAAGTAACTTAAGTACAGAATGTACACGACAAAAACTACTTGGTTAGGTTTAGGAAAAAATTGTGGTTGGGGTTAAAATAACACCGGAAGTGGCATAACTTAAATACAGAAGTTACACAACAAAAACTACTTAGTTAGGTTTAGGAAAAGATTTGGGTTAAAATAACACTAGATGTGGCGTAACTTAAGTACAGAAGTGACAAAACTTCTTTAAGATAAGATAAGATATTCCTTTATTAGTCCCACAGTGGAGAAATTTACAACTTACTTTGTTACCTATACTGGTCTCTCGGGTGAAAGTTTTTTGACCCACCCACCTCTTTCCTACAACACATTTGTCGCTCATTATACATCCTGGTTCACAATTGCATTAATTATACGAATTGATTTTGTGGGATACATATAAATTATAGTGTATTACGTTTTCGTCAGCATAGCTACAAACAGTGTAGGAGAACAACTTGGTTTTGGTGACAATAATTAGCAGCAAAATACAACCTCATGGTTTCTTTGTATTTCTACCCTGTACAATGTTTCAGTAGTTGATATTGATGACTTTAGGTTCACCATTTGACTTTACATCCATCAAAACTCATTACTCATCATTCACTCATCAACTTAGCAAAAATTGCATTTTTTGACCAGTCAATTTACTCAGATCATGATCAAACTTACAAATTACAGATTTTTCATCACAGTGAGAAGTCCATAGAAGCCATTTGATTGCTTAGTCAGAATTTTTTGTCATCACTTCATTAACTCATTCATTTATTTTTTTTTTTCAAGCACTTGTGTTTGTTTATCATGGTCTCTGTGTTTTTACGACCTAACAACACTCGACCCCGACCTTTCCTATCACTATTTGCCGTAACTGTGTTAGCGGCTGTCGTCACTTTTAGAATATTATGACGCCATCAGACAGCCAACCCCTTTCCTGTCCTCCTGTCCACCACTCCTCTTTCTCCACCCACTGCTGAGCTTACCTGGTTATACATGGGCTATAAATGCTGCTCTGCTCTGAGAAGGACACAAGTGGGGCCACACCTCTGTGTGCTGGCAGCTAAAGGGTCACATAAACTGCATTTCCACAGAGAGGCTCCACCACAGTTACTGCTCATCGGTCCTTCTTCAGCTGATCAAAGACAGAGAGAGAGTATTAGCAACGGGAGAGCAGCAGGGAGGCTGCCGTTAAGGGATCAGCCATGCTCGGAGGCATCCACACAGATTTGCTGGTCACAGTGACTCTACTCTTTGCAACTCTCACAGGGACTCTGTGCAGGTGGGCGTCAAGATAATTCAGCTTTTAACTGTCAAACTTTACCTGACGTGTTACTTGAAATATTGTTATGCTGATTATATTCATTTCATTGAGTGGAAAGCGAATGGGATGATTTGATTGACGTTTTGTTTTAAAGTCAATCATTAATTATTTATTTGATTTATTTCAGGGCTGAAAATGACTTTTCATTAGTTACTTTACCAGACTGGAGGCCAAACTCAGGTATGAAGTTTTACAATTACTACGACTTGTCGATACTTTCCTTTACAATTTCACAATCCTTTACCTATACGATTTCCTGAATACTAATTTGTCACAACAAGAATTTAAATAAACAGAAACGAATGATGATATATATATATATATATATATATATATATATATATATATATATATATATATATATATATATATATATATATATATATATGCTGTACATAATGCTATTTTTGACCCTTTTTTTTTTCTTTCATAGAATATGTTACACAGTGTTTCTACGACAGACACAGCGACCTGAATTGTGACTGGACCCAACAGAGAACAGGTACACATGATTACTGCAAAACAGCGCAGCAATGGGTTTCATTAATTAAATGAAACTGAAAGCAAGATATATTTTTTGTAAAGTCATCAACAGAGGTTACATTTCAGTTAAGAGTTCACGTTGACACTAAGAGATAACTCGACTGTAGTAAACCTTTCATTTTGTTCATGTTTTAGAAAGTCAGTCCACAGTTCTGCTGTAATCTACAGCAGGCTGTAACTGTATCTGCGCTTCACTGTGTATCACAAACTGATCTGAAGCAGGCTAATAATGTTTTACAGCCTGGTTATCTCCCACGGGCAATCAAAGCAGAGGGCCTGCACTTAATCTTCAAATTTGGCACAAAACACTCTAAACTGCTATTTTACATTTAATGATGATTGCACCACAACAGATGTGCTTCTTGTTTTTATTGCAATAAAGACAAGGGAATGGTTTGCCATTTCTGACGTGATTAAAATTATGATGCAACTTAAAAGCTCATTCTTAACCTGCATACTTAAAAATATATTTCACCATTTATAATGTGTGAGTTAAACAGAAAGGAGTGGTCCAATGTTGCATTGGAACTATTTAAATAAATGTGTTCAGTCACTTTTTATGATGTGGCTGACAGTTTTCCGTGTATAACATTTTCTTGTTCTTTTCACCTCCAGAGGATGGCGTGGAGACTATTTTAGAGAGTGGCCCGCTGGGGCCGGAGGACGAGGCCTGTCTAGAGTTTTGGTACATCTCCCCGGTTGCAACTAATGGATCAGAGCTTGCCGTTCTGCTGAACAGCAGCGCCGGACTGACAGAAATCTGGACCTTACCTGAGCTCCCCACGGATGTCTGGAAACAAGTGTTTGTCCCATTGGACATCATCGAACCAGGGACACAGGTAAAAATGACATACAACCACATATCTATAATTAAACTGACTTGAGAAGTTAAAATATAGTATTGTATATATTTAAAGTGATAATCTGCTTTTATATCAGGTTGTAGTCAAGGCCATGTCCATGGAGGGCCAGCTCCCATTTAACCGGATAGGTGTACGGAGAGGCTCATGTGGTAAATATTCTTCTTTTATATAATATATATATATAAACAGCCTATTTTTGGTTCCTTCAAGTATACATGGTGATAACAATGTTTAAGCAATACATAAACCAATACTGTCGGTGAAACTACAAAAGATCAGATTTCATAAACCCCTTTTAAAGCTTTAGTTTAAGTTAAACTTTGTCAGAAGTTCACAAATTTAGTAAGGCAGTAACAACGTTATTCATTCTTTTGATTAATGATGATAATGAAGATAATTACGAATATTCCATACAGTATTAACACTGAACATAATAATTAATCAGTCTTACTAATCAGTTATTCCTAGCCAGATGGTGTTGTGATGATAAAGTGTCCGTCATATCCCCCCACAGGAGCCCAGTGTGAATCTCACGCCGAGTTCTGGACGGAGGAGTCCACCCGCTGCCTCTGTTCTGGCGGCCAGCTCTCCTGTTCTCTCGCTCGGTGCCCCGAGGGCCAAATCTGCGGCCCTCAAACAGGAAACTCCAGTGGGATTTACGCCTCCGGGACGTGCACTATACACAGTCACACAGACTGCAGCACTTTTGACGGAGTGCTGTTCCGCTTCATGGCGCCCTGCACCTACACGCTGGCTAAGGCCTGCTTGCCCTCCGAGGCCCAGCCCATGTTCAGTGTGGAAGTGGTCAATGAGCAGAACTGGAACTCATCGCAGCCGACTGTTCAGCAGGTCGACGTGGACGTGGGGCACTTCAGAGTGTCGCTGCTGAAAAGGCAGACACGTCGGGTTGTGGTGAGTCACTTTACAACGGGGATAGAAATTCAGGAAGGCACTAATACCGAGATCCATCGCTGATGTCTGTAGTACAAACTGATCACTGTAAGCAAATGATAATAATATTTGTTTATTTCTTTTTGTTTGTTTTTTCCTCATGTAGATTACAATCCAGTTGACATTTCTATAATTATTATATGAATGAAACCCTATTCCCTATTTACTGCCTATTCCCTAACCACGAGTGAGGCATTGCTGTTTTTGGCCGCAGCACATGCAGATGACCACCGCCCCTTTGGCGGGGCGCCTCGTTCGCTCACTTGGCTCAGTTTAGATATTTTCATGCATGATAACATATGGAAAAACATTTTAAAACTAAGTTAGACTAACCTTACTTCAATTTCTGTTTTGTTTTTTACTATACTCCTGTGATAATTGGCCTCACAGTTGGGATGCTAATTTTGAAAAACCTTCTTAACCAAAAACCAACCCTTGTTAACCGGTTATTAACCGTTAAGATTTGTGCCTCGCATGCATTGATAAGCCAGCTGCAGTGTATGAGCACAACAGACAACCGCGTCCTCAGTTCGATGCTGCGTTCACTGTCTCCAGTTCACCATCCGGGAGAATTAGCAGTCACGGTGCTGCGTGTAGTGTCGCAGACAAGCAGCCTCTTCCCCAACTAAAAGTCTCCACCGCACATTTAGCTTATTAGCTGTCTGTCTGCCCAGAGATTTTTTTTTCCCCTTTAAACATACAGTATTTCCATCCCCCTAAAAGTCAGGATTACAAAAGTACTGTCAGTACAACTTCAGTTTTGTGGCACCTTGCAGTGAGTGTTGAGTTCAGTAATGCACTGAATTGACCGGTTTCCCATATCTTCAGCCCTTTCTGCTGATGAACTGAGTTTACTGTAAAGTGCACAGCACAAGTGCACAAAGTGTCATCATGCCTTATCTGCCTTATCAATTTCCAAAGACATATCTATCTCCAGAATGCCACTCTGCAAACTGTCAGATATACTAAGTCTGTATTGCTGATGATAGCCGGTAAGGAAGTCTAAAACTTGTGCTCTTCAGGTTAATGGGGTCTGGAAGAAGCTTCCGCTGAGACTCGGCAGCGGCACTGTCAACATCAAGAGCAACCCCGCTGCCGTTGAACTGGAAACCAGTTTCGGTCTGTCTGTCTCATATGACAACGCTGGTGCAGTCCATGTCACCCTGCCGTCCACTTACTCGGATAAAGTCTGTGGCTTGTGTGGAAATTTTAACCACCTCAGAGAAGATGACTTCAGAAAGCCCGATGGAACAAATGCCCAAGATGCTACCGCTTTGGCCGAGAGCTGGCAGACTGGGGAAACCACCTCCTCCTGTGAAACCATTCTTGTACCTCATCAGTGTGACCCACTGGAGATGGCTGTGTATTCCAGTGAGCTGTACTGTGGAGGCCTCCTCTCCACTTCTGGGCCTTTTGCTGGCTGCCTATCAGTCCTGGAGGCAGAGAGCTACTTCAGGGGCTGTGTGGTCAGCATGTGCTCCACTCATGGTGCCCCGGAGGTACTGTGTGACACATTACAGGTCTACACTGATATCTGTCAGGAGGCTGGAGTCACCATACCCTTATGGAGGAACTCCACATTCTGCCGTATGTTGCTTTATTGCTTCTTGTTTTTATTTCTCTACCTTGTAACTTAAATAAGGGAAACAGTGGCAAATAATGACTGTAATAACAAAATAACGGTTAAGTTCATGCCCTTTCCTCTCTTCTCAGCCCTTCAGTGTCCCGAGAACAGCCACTATAACTCATGTGCCGATGGCTGTCCCGAGGTATGCCACAGTCTGGATATAGTCGGCTCCTGTGAAAGCTGTGTGGAAAGATGCGAGTGTGACTCTGGCTTAAAACTCAGCGGGGGAAAGTGTGTTCCAGCAGAGGACTGTGGGTGCTGGTATAATGGAGATCACTATGAGGTAAGTGAAGTAGATGAACAGGGAGCAATTTCATATTCACCTAGTGCGAAAATTTATTCACGCAACTCCCTTTCGCCTGCAGAAAGGAGCGACATTCTCGGAGGGAGAGTGCGAGCAGCAGTGTCAGTGCATGGGTAACAATGACGTACTGTGCACCACAATGCAGTGCGCAGACGATGAGCTTTGTAAGGTCAAGGACGGGGTCAAAGGCTGCTTCCCTTTCAGACCCGCCACTTGCAGCGTGTACGGCGATCCGCACTACATCACCTTTGACGGGATGGCGTACGACTTTCAAGGAGGCTGCAGTTACACGTTGACGACCACGTGCGGGGGAGAAAGCTCAGTCCAGTTCACCGTGATTGGACACAACACGCATCCTCCCGTTCAGAACTTCACCCGGTCCAAGCTGGAAGCCGTGACTCTTCAGGTTGACGATCTATACGTCATCATGAATCAGAGCGGAGAGGTCTATGTAAGCATGAACACAATGTAATTCTCCACATATCAAACAACTCTTTTATAACATATGAATGCAACAGAGGCTGTTGTGCAAATGTGTCTCATGACCGGCAAGTGGCCCATTTACTGGATTGGGAGTGTCACTATTCTGTATTATCTCCTGTAATTCATTAATGACCGTGGCTAATGACTTCAGTATCAGTTCACCCAAGTTTATAGGGGTCAGCTATTTACTCTGTGTCAGATCACTGGAGGAAGTAACTTGTTTGTCATGTGCGGCTTACAAGAACACACACAATAATAGTTGACCCACTTGACTTCACCCCAAACAGGTAGTTATTGTAGTTGATTTGTAGCCAAATATCCCAGTAGGAAAAAACATAGTGCTCGGTATTTACGTAAGACATTCTAAATAAAAATCACAACATCAAACTCATTACAAATAATGGATTGTCCTCTCTTTAGGTGAGCAACAGCCATGTCACACTTCCCTTTTACACCAGCGGTCCATACGGCTCAGTATGGGTCTACCTGAAGAAAAACTATTTTATCTTGGAGACAACCTTTGGCCTCAGATTAATGATAGATGCGCAGAACAGACTCTTCCTGCAGGTGGATGAACACTACAAGTATGAACTGTGTGGACTGTGTGGCACCTACTCTGAACGCCAGGATGATGACTTCGTAGCACCAGGAGGCCAAAATTCTACCGGGCCATTTGAGTTCGGCGACAGCTGGAAGGTGCCAGGCAATAATGAGTAAGCTACTACTACTGTAAAAAGAATTGCACAATTTTTTTTTCAAATTTGGCTAAATTAATGAGCAAACTCCGAGACTGAAAGGTGAAGCCAATGCTGAAGTGCCTTAAACTTGCATTCTTTCTAATAGCCAGCAGGGGGCGACTCCTCTGGTTGCAAAAAACAAGTGTATGTATAAAAGTCTATGAGAAAATGACCCTACTTCTCATTTGATGTATTACCTCAGTAAACATTGTAAACATGAGTTTATCGGCTCAATCACTAGCTTCAAGTCTTCTTCAATACAGCATGATGTTCATTTAGTAAATTATGGTGCCATTTAGAGTCAAATAGACCATAAAACAGGGTATGCGTTAGGGCACATGTGTCAAACTCAAGGCCCGCAGGCCAAATCCGGCCCGCCACCTCAATTTTTGTGACCCGCGAGGGCTTGAGAAGAATATGGAATGCATATCATTCAATTCTATGCCGCTTCACAGAAGTAGTGTCCTTAAACTGCATGTCCCACAATGCATCTCGATTTTTTGACTTGCGCACTGTAGCGTCTCAGTCTCAGCGGTTTCCAGCAGCAGCGCAGTGTTGCCAATTTAGCGACTTAGTCGCTATATTTAGCCAGTTTTCAGACCCCTCGACCCCTCTTTCAAATAAGAAATTAGCGACAAATCTAACGAGTTTTGCTGGTGTTACTGGAGACTTTTGGAGACTCTCATGAAAGTAGGTATCGTTCTTCCTCTTCTCAACGAGCAGCGGGTGCTGCCGTGGACCCTCCCCAGTCCCAAAGCAGTCACAAGCGGCACAGTCTCGTCAGCAGTCCCTCCTAGCTGCAGTCTCTGTTCACCCCTCCGCATCCAGACTGAATGAATCACGCATGCACAAAGCCGCCGCTGGCTGATGTAAATGGAAAATTTTGGGAATCAAACCCTGAATTTAAAAATATAGGGAAAAAAAGAAGTTACTCCGCCAGAGTGTCCCCTTTGGGTCACTTTTGCTGGTCCCAAGCCTGGATAAAGGAAGAGGGTTGAATTGTGGTATTAAAAAAAAAAACAAAAAACAGAACTGACAGAAGAAAGTTCGTTTGTAGTTCTAAACATATTTAGGGAATTGTTTTACTCACTTTTTGTCTTCAGAGCTAGTTACTAAATAAATTATTACTAAAACTAATGATAACCAAATGCAGAGGCAATTTTGTAAAATGATCAAGAGTAGATATATTTATATACCGGTAGTCTTATAATTACAACCGGCCCTTTGAGGGCAGCCATAATGCTGATGTGGCCCGGTATGGAATTGAGTTTGACGCCCCTGCTTTAGGTTGTCCGTGTTTTCGTCTCACAACTTTAACCCTTTCATGGTGTGCTTTCAGTTCATGAAAATTAATTATGACCTGTTTGGTCGCCTAAAAATATCTTATCTATTGTTCAGTTGTACTTAGCTCCACCCTTTCATGTCACTTCTGGTTGTAAAAAACCAACATGGTGACTGCCAAAATGCCAGACTTGAGGCTTCAAAATGACAGTCCACAAACCAGCGGCTGATGTCACCATGACTATGCGCAATTTTTATATAGAGTATAAGGGCTAAATGGATGTTAAGACATTCTAATACTAGCAAAAGCATTTCAATAACCGGTGAAAAGGGGGGGGGGGGGTTGTGCTTCACAAACTTAAAAATCACATGATAAACCAAATTATCATGCACACAATATCATAACCTGGCTTGCTTGGTTAGTTTATCAATAACTAAGAAAAAACACAATTAGCAAATTAATTACCAGCTGCTTTTTTGCTGAATGCATGTACACAAAGCAGGTTATATCAGCAGATGGTCTACACCAAGCTCACAACCTGGTAAACACGACATTTCTTTTTATTTATGCATTAAAACAAGTAGTTCAAGTATGTATAATGTATTAATACATGAAATATCACACATTACTAAACCTTATTTTGTCCTGTTTTGAAGTGCAACAATAAATTCAGATGTCTATAGCTTTATTTCACTGTCTAAACTTTCTCTGCCAGGTGTGTTTCCCGTCCAAATAATCCCAGACTCTGTGATTCTAATGAGGAGAATGAGGCCTACAACGAGTGTGACATCCTACTAGGGGATGCTTTCAAGCCCTGCCATGAACCGGTTCACCCAAGCATCTACCTCGGTAGTTGTGTGTATGACTACTGTGCCACGAGAGGGGATCAACACACTCTATGCGAATCTCTCAAATCCTATGCAGCAGCATGCCAGGTTGCAGGAGTGGAGCTGCCCAACTGGCAGATGGACACAGCCTGTGGTGAGTGTTTGAGTCAGACACGAGGATGGTGATGATAGTGACTAAACTGGTAGAACGTTTTAACAAAATATATCCATTGGCACTGAAGTTTAGATGAAGTCATTCTGTTGCATGTCCTGTATTACTTACTGATGATTTTCTTTCCAAGTAATCTTCAAAACTCTCTCCTGCTGCTTTTCATTGTTTGAATTACAGCACAAGACAAGGGCAAAAGCAAACTAGGCAACTGCCTACAACCCTGTCAGAGGCGTTTTTGTTTCTTTGATTTTATCATTGATGCAAGCAAAGTTGCAGAAATTAGGTGGTTCAGATGTGAAGTGGGTGGCCTAATGTAAAATATCTCCTAGGCTACCAAAAAGGCTCAAAAACTCATTTTTTTTGTTTTTTGTTTGTTTGTTTGTTTGTTTGGCTTTTTGTTTTGTTGTTGTCCCCATTTCAGCTGACCCCCCAACCACTGCAACTCTTCCAACATCTCCAACTCCTGCTACTCCAACACCAGATCAGACTCGTAAGAGCACTCAGGGTTCGGTTACTGGTTTGGATAATCAGTGGCATGAACCAGCTATCATTAATCATTTCAAAGCCAACCACTGCGTTTTACTATGCTGGCTCCAAAACCTGTACAGACGTTTAATGTATAAATGAATTTGAATACATTTGAAATGACCTTTGTGTAATTATCTACAGATTGGATGAAATAATATTTTTTTTAGGGTAATTTAAATAAAATTGTATTTTTTATATTGTAATATTCCTACGCATACTAGCTCATAGTATTTATCATTTCCATTGTGTTTATATGATTTTTCATAGTCTGCCCCATAAACTGTGACTTTGAAAATAATCTGTGTGGGTGGGAGCAGCTCATACAGGACAGTTTTGATTGGACAAGACATTCAGGACCCACCCCTACAAGCTCATCTGGCCCAAACCAAGACCACACCACTGGAGGTAAAACAGCATATCAGGCAACACTACCACGTCTGTTATGTTGCTGCACTGGAATTTCATTACTCGTGTTTACTGTGCTATTTTTCAACGTTTCTCTAGCTGGTTTCTACATGTATATCGAGGGAGATAGTGTAACCCATGGAGATTCGGCTCGTCTGTGGAGCTCGATGTGCCATTATAATGGTTCACTGTGCCTGAACTTCTGGTACCATATGCATGGTTCAGCCACAGCCATGGCCCTCAATATCTACCTGCTCAAAGACAATAAAGCGACCAAGGTCTGGTCCATGATGAACAACCAGGGACCACAGTGGCATCTAGGAAATGTTGACATCAAAGTGTCCGGTCCATTTCAAGTAAGTCTGACACTATATACAGACAATACATGGGTCTAAAAGATGACCTTACTCTGTATAGTGAAACATATTATTTTCCTATTACTTCTTCCAGATCATACTAGAGGGAATTCGAGGCTCTAACGCTCAATCGGATGTGGCCATCGATGACATTTCCATCCACTTTGGTTCATGCCCAGGTGATATTCACCACTAACTAAAAGGAGAACAAAACCTTTGTTTAAAGTTATAATAACATTATTTAATGCTGCAAATAAATAAGTAAATATCTCAAAGACAATAATTACTTCCTTTAGATAGCTTCCCTGACCTGGTTGGTGGAGCTGTGGAGGAGCTTCCTTCCACAACTACGGAAGTCGTCCCCTCACACCCGGGTAAGTACACAGGAAGCTATATTTTATGGGTCACTTGTTTCTGCATCAGAAAGCTGAAATGTGGTTACAAATTAACATTTGTGTCTTGTGACTGTAATTTCTTATGGTAAGTTAGGTAAGTTTTTTAGGAAGTTGCATACGGGGCGAGGTAGTTCCTGTTAATTTTTTGCAAATGTTTCCTTTATAGTCTGCAATATGGACTGTAGTTTTGACAGCAACCTTTGTAGCTGGAATCAGATGATCACCGATGCTTTTGACTGGACATGGCAGAGTGGGTCCACCCTAACCCCGATGACTGGGCCCTCTGATGACCACACCGGTGGTAATACACTCCTTTACGTAATAGGTGACACAATATAAGGAAGTAAAAAAATAATCTGTCTCAACCATGTAAAGTGATTCCTCTTTTTTCCTCATTCCTCTTTTCTAGATGGCCACTATCTTTACATTGAAGCCAACAGCGCGTCATATGGAGACACGGCTCGTCTCATCAGCTCAGAGTGTTCGGACTCTGGTCCTCATTGCCTGCAGTTCTGGTACCATATGTATGGCTCAGCAGATACAATGGGCCTCCATGTTTACCTGCTCCAGGACAGATTAGTCGATGCTGTTTGGTGGAAGAGAAATGACCAAGGAAATATGTGGCACCTCGCTCAGGTGGACATCACAACAACTGGACCTTTCCAGGTTAGTCAACTTCCACCAGGCACTCAGATGATTCAAAAAATGTCAGACAATTAACTTGTAATCATAAAATATCAACTATAAGAGATGATAACAAATCTTATATTTTCCTGACTCAGATCATCATTGAGGGGCGGAGAGGCTCCAACGAAGAGTCTGATGTGGCAATAGATGATGTACAGTTTTATCATGGCCAATGCTCTAGTAAGAAACAGATACTGAGACAGTACCACTAACCTTTAAAACATGTTATTTAGCATAAGGCTTTAAAATTTATAGGTATTAACCTTTTATTGCAGATGCAAGTGGCGTTGTGGCAACAAATCCTCCTAAACCTGATGGAAACACAGCTCCTCCAAGTGTCCCTGTGCCAACGACTGCAGCACCTGAGCCTCCTGTAGTCAATGCTACAGCTCAGCCCCCTGTACCAAATGTCACCACACACCCTGTAGTGGAAGCAACAACCAAGTTCATAAATAAGGACAATGTGACTGAAGGTCCAGATAACATACCACCATCACACTCAGGTACAGTGATAATTACAAAGCAGCACTAGTACATCCGCGGTGTCCATAATTCATTTTTTCTACATTGTTTTGTGATTTCCAGTGATCTAAAGATATGCCTGACTTTTATTTCCAGTATGTCAACTCAACTGCAATTTTGGACAAGATCTATGTCAGTGGAGTCAACTTCTTACTGATGTTTTTGATTGGACCAGGCATAGTGGCTCCACTCCTAGTATAATGACTGGGCCTTCTTCAGATCACACCACGGGAGGTAATGAGCCTTCTGATGCAAGCCATGTCGAGATGGTGTAGAACTCCTAGCATGACCAGTTTGTCGACAATTTGATGATCAGCCACAGTCTCAGTTATGACTAGAAAAAAACTCCAGTTCTGTAAAGTGAAATCAATGGTGAAGGGCCTGAAACTTGCATTCTTTCTAATGTCCAGCAGGGGGCAACTCCTCTGGTTGCAAAAAGAAGTCTGATTTTATAGAAGTCTATGAGAAACTGAGCCTACTTCTCGCTTGATTTATGACCTCAGTAAACACTGTAAATATGAGTTTATGGTCTCAATCACTAGTTTCAAGTCTTCTTCAACACATCACGATGAACATTTAGTAAGTTTTGGTCCCATTTATAGTCATTTAGACCATAAAGCAGGGTATGTTTTAGGGCATGGCTACCTTGTGATTGACAGGTCACTACCCCAGTATTGTCAGGTCTGGAAGTTGTCCATGTTTTTGTGTTACCCCTTTAACCCTTTCACAGTGTGTTTTCAGTACATGAAAGTTAATTATAACATTTTGGTTGCCTGAAAGTGTTCTATCCAGCATTCAGTTGTACTTAGCTCCAACCTTTCGTGTTACTTCTGGTTACAAAAAAACAAGATGGCGATTGGCCAAAAACCACGATGGCAACTGCTAAAATGCCGATCTTGAGGCTTCAAAACAACAGCCCACAAGCCAACAGGAAAAAAACATTGTTGGTTGTTGAAGTAGTTCTTCCTTGACAAACTGGAATAGTAGACTGACTGAACTGATGTACTGCGATTTATCTTGATAAAATATTTTTCCTTGGTTGCCTTTCAGTGTTTAAAAATACATTTGCATTGTCAGTATTTAGCAGCCAGTTTGAGCTGCAACTTGCCATGCTTTGAACTTGCAACAGGGTTGTTAGGCCATGTGCTGAGCAAAACTCGGAGGAGTGGCCATTAAAATGACAATAGCTGGACCACCTTAAAGGTCAGCACTGCTCAAGTGCACCTGAGCTGAAGCTGTCGCTAACTTAACAGGAACTTGGCGTGGGTCTTGAGGAGCTGTAGTATTTATTCACCGACATGAAATGTACAAAATGTACACACACTGCACTGCTACATTCAAAGCTATAAGGTTATGCTAACTTCATACTTCATACTGTCACACAAACACACTAATCTTACATTCACAAAGTACACATTGAGTAATCCCTAAAGTTGCTCCCTACATGTAAAACATATTTTAGTTTAAAAAACCTCTTAACAATGCATTTTTTTAAATTCTCCAACACTCAGCGAGGAGTCAACTTGGGCCTGTTGGGCCACTGGGTTTGCAATACACTAGCGGAAACCTTGTATAAAATTATCTAAGAAAACAACCATTACTTTAACTTGGCTACTCTTATGTCCTTAACCAGATGGCCACTATCTTTACATTGAAGCCAACAGCGCGTCATATGGAGACACTGCTCGTCTCATCAGCTCAGAGTGTTCGGACTCTGGTCCTCAGTGTCTACAGTTCTGGTACCACATGTATGGCTCAGCAGATACAATGGGCCTCCATGTTTACCTGCTCCAGGACAGATTAGCTGATGCTGTTTGGTGGAAGAGAAATGACCAAGGAAATATGTGGCACCTCGCTCAGGTGGACATCACAACAACTGGAACTTTCCAGGTGACCTGTCTAATGTTTAAAACTTGCAGATGACTTGAGAGCTGATAGTGTACTATCTGCAACAATAAACAAGTGTAACGGACTTTAGTAACCTGTGTACTTAATTATAGATCATATTCGAGGGTCGAAGAGGTTCCAATGATCGGTCTGATGTTGCCATTGACGATGTATCACTTCATCGTGGGCACTGCACAGGTAACTACTGACCTTCAGCTTAGTTAAAACACGTCTTCACTGATAATGTGACTGACTTGTGAAATGTGATTACAGATGTAGCTAACCCAACAACCCTGGCTCCCACAACCTTCAGTTCAGAGCTTCCTCAAGTGAACAGCTCAACTGCTATACAACCAGAAACACCAACTCCATCAAAACCCAAGCCACCATCAACAACTACTTTTACTACAACACTGACATCCATAACAGCAGCAGCAATAAATGTAACCCAAAAAATACCAATAACAACTGGACCCCAAACCACAGCTAGACCCTACCCACCAACAACAGAGCACCCAGAATTTGAAACTTCGGCGCAACCAGAACCTGAATTTACAGAAGGACCGCAAACTTCAGAAAAACCAGCTACATCTAGTGAACCTCCAAGAACAGCTAGACCCTACCCACCAACAACAGAGAACCCAGGATTTGAAACTTCAGAGCAACCAGAACCTGAAATTACAGAAGAACCCCAAACTTCAGAAAAACCAGCGACATCGAGTGAACCTCCAAGCACAGCTAGACCCTACCCACCAACAACAGAGCACCCAGGATTTGAAACTTCGGAGCAACCAGAACCTGAAATTACAGAAGAACCCCAAACTTCAGAAAAACCAGCGACATCGAGTGAACCTCCAAGAACAGCTAGACCCTACCCACCAACAACAGAGCACCAAGGAGCTGAAACTTCAGAACAACCAGCTACATCTAGTGAAACCCCAAGAACAACTAGACCCTACCCACCAACAACAGAGACCCAAGGAACTGAAACTTCAGACCAACCAGCTACATCTAGTGAACCTCCAAGAACAGCTAGACCCTACCCACCAACAACAGAGCACCCAGGATTTGAAACTTCGGAGCAACCAGAACCTGAAATTACAGAAGAACCCCAAACTTCAGAAAAACCAGCTGCATCTAGTGAACCTCAAAGAACAACTAGACCCTACCCACCAACAACAGAGCACCAAGGAGCTGAAACTTCAGAACAACCAGCTACATCTACAGCTGGACCACAACCCACACCGACAGCTGGACCACAACCCACAACAACAGCTGGATCACAACCCACAACGACTGCTGGATCACAACCCACAACGACTGCTGGACCACAACCCACAACGACTGCTGGACCACAACCCACAACGACTGCTGGACCACAACCCACAATGACAGTGGGACCACATCCCACAACGGCTGGACCACAGCCCACAACCACTAAACCACATTCTACAACAGGTAGACCTCAGCCTACAACTACAGCCACAGCACAATCTACAACACAACCACCAACTACACATGTGCCAAGTAAATTGGAAGTTTTTATTTCCCTTTATGAAACAAATTAACAGTTTTTCACGCCTTATATGTAAGGCACCAGTGGCAAAACTCTTGTGTGAGCTAAAGCACTCTAAGTTTATGACTAGGTGTCTCTACCACTCTGTCTCTCTAGCGCCCTCCTGCCCAGAGAACAGTCATTACACCACTTGTGTCCCTGCCTGCAGACCAACTTGTTCAGATCTGAATGGCCCACCAAGCTGCAGTGACAATGTGGATTGTAAACCGGGATGTGTCTGCGATGACGGCTTTGTGCAGAAACGGAGACAATGTGTGCCAATCCAGCACTGTGGATGTGTGGACAGGAATGGCACCAAATATAGTGTGAGTGACAGAGGTCACACACAGCGTCAAATAATTATGTCTACTTTCTGAAAGCCCAATGGATTATTGCCAAAAATGGCGCATGTGGACATTGATGTTTTTACATGATGATAACTTTCTTTTTCTTGTCAGTTCCATGAAGTGTGGTACACCAATCACTGCAGTCAGAAATGTGAATGCGAAAAAGACGATGGCGTGGGCAAGATTGACTGCGATGACCAAGATGAGTGTGATGGAAATGCCGTCTGCCTTCAAGATGAGGAAGGAAAATATTACTGCCAATCTACAGGTGCTGTAAATGTCAACAACTCTGTGATATATCTAAACCAGGGATGCTAATTTTAAATTTTTCTTCTAACCAATAACCAACCCTTGTTAAATTATTAACCGATAAATGACAAGATTAGTGCGTCGTATCCAGCAGTTCTATCTTAAGTGCCTAACAAGCTGCCCAGCTGCAATGAAAAACTCATGCACAAACAGGTTAAATCCATCATTTATCACCAGCTGCAGTATATATGCTAAACAGGCAACCGAGTCCCGAGTTCACCAGACTGGGAGGGTTAGCAGCCACGATGCTGCATGTATTGTTGAGGACACATGCAGCCACTTTCCCAGTAAATATCTCCACTGCATCATTTAGTTTAGCTGGGAGGTTGTCAGCAATGTGTCTGCCTGGCATAACCTTACTCTGTCTGCTTGGTGTAGCTGTAGCGAATGTCCGACAGACCGTCTGTGTTTGTACTGCGTTAGCAGCTGTAGCATTGCTGGTGGCTTCGTGCTCGCCATTGTCACACACATACAGTCTGTCAGCGCGACATTAGCGAGTGTCCAACAGACTGTGAATGTGGAGTTGTCAGGTGCGTTGTAGCATGTACAGTTTATTTGTCGGTGAATAAATGCTACAACTCCTCAGACCGAAGCCAAGTTCCTGTATCTGCAACCACCTTAGACTCACTTACGGTGGGCTGTTAAGGTGGATCAGCTATTCTTCTTTAAGTGACAAGCTGCTCCTCTGAGTTTTGCTCAGCTTTTTAGCTTTTTTTTTTTAAATGTCTTTTAACGGTTTAACCGTTAACATTAATCGGTTGAAATTCTTAATGTCGGTTAATGGTTAAACGGTAATTATTTACAGCCCTATTCTAAACCATATTACATCTTGTTGACTCATTTATGAATTGCTCTACACTTGTTGCTCCACAGGCTTCAGTCAGTGCACGATCACTGAGGACCCCGAGTACAGAACCTTTGATAAAATGAAGCACGATTTTGAGGGGGAGCACTCGTATGTGCTGGTCCGAACCAACAACTTGCCAACTAACATCCCACCTGTCTACATCGAGGGCATCAATAGCGTACATGATGCCGATGACAGTCAGCATCACGATGACAGTAGCAGTGAAGAAGACCGCAGTCGCATAGACAGTGAAGAAGATGACGATGATAACGACGATGAAGATGATAGCAAACATGATGACGACAGTGAAGAGCATAATAAACGATACAGCTTAAAAGAGCTTAAGATCAGAGTGTACGATCACACTGTGCTATTCAAGAAGAATCGGAGGCTGCTGGTAAGTATCAAGGGCATTTTTAACAACACGTTGCCTCAATCTCAATTTCCTGTGGCTCCCTTTCAGCAGGCACATTGTTTTGTTCATGGGATAATATCATCATATTTTAGCCCGCCCACAGACATTTGTGAAAGCGCTGGGGGAAATAACCAGTGCTCCTTCATATTTTCTCTGCGAGGTGTTACGACAGCAGTGAGGCAGATGATGTGCGCTAAATTATGCTCTGTCATAGGTTATTTCCCCATTGGCACTTTACACATGTTTGTGTGTGAGAGCGAGAGAAAAAGAGAGGGAGAGAGAGGAGAGCATGCGGGAAAAAAAAAACCTGCAATATTGACTTTTTTCAGGAGTCATGTCATTTTCAGAAAGCCTGCACACAGTATATTGTGCTTCGTATTCAAAAAACAGTGGTGCTTTAGTTTAAGCATGTTCAGGCATTTTTAAAATTGAAACAAAAAACAAAAACAAATCAAAAAACAAAAAAACAACGGATATTACCAAGGTCACAGTTACTTTTGGAAAAGTGAAAGCAACATTTTCAATATCACCACTAGAGCATTAACTTATAAAATAGGAGAATTTTAGACTAATTATGTGTACAGAACTAGAGGTCGACCGAAAAATCAGTCGGCTGATTAATCGGGCCGATTATTTGACTTTTTTTTTTTTCTCTAATTGGTCGATGTCTGAGCGTATTAAGCCGATTATCAAGCAGGTGCATAAATGCCGCTAAGTGCACTAAAACTTTATTTTTTCATCCAAAAGTTTACTTGACAAAGTTTAGTTTTTAATTACCCGTTTCATGTATTCATTATTTAGATTATACATTGTTTTTATTTAAATATATAAGACACAAAATGTAGATTGGAGAGACAGACCGTAGGTGTTGTTCAATAATTTTTTACTGAAGTTGAGAAATTTGGTGTATCATTTGTTATTATTAAACTGTTATATTTTATCAGATGGAGGAAAAAAATAAAATCAGCCAAACATATCGGCCCAAAATATCAGCATCATATATCGGCCATCGGCTGTCCGGATTCTGTTAAAAAAAAAAAAAAAAAAAAAAACATATCGGTCGACCTCTATGCAGAACCCATAATACCATGCTGTTAAGATGCCAGAAAAAGATTTATCATGTCGCAATACATATTTCAAATGCAGTATGCCAAAAATACCAGGCTGTCCTACTACATCTGGTCGTATTTTGTGGTATGTGAGGAAGCATTTCCGGTTATTCTGACCCACAATCCTCTGCCCAGTGGATATATAAGGAAGAGGGTCAAAGTTCAAGGCACAACGGATGTCAAGTGTGTGCATACTGCATGCAACAGTACGTACTTTAAAAGGGCGGCTGCAGTACAAAGTATAGATAAAAATAAAGTATATAAAGTATGCAATTTGGAACGCAGACTAACAGTCTGCAGCCATGCTTGCAGCACGGTGAGGTTGTACTTACGCACAGTAAGGTTCATCTTGTGTGGACCATGAATGCCTGTACCAAATTTCACGGCAATCCATCCAGTGGTTCAGTCTGAACAGCTATAGAGACACACTGACAGCATGACTAGAAACTTGTTTTCTGAATCGTCTGCATGCAGTATTCACAATCATAGAGGAATGAACACTTGATCAGACAAGTCTACTTTAACATGATAAACTGCATTGGTATTGACTTGTTGTTTCCCTCCAGGTGGACGGACAGATAACTAATACTCCCGTCTCACCGACTGCTGGTCTAAAAATCTGGAAGCATTCCTCTCGTATCTACCTGAAAACCGACTTTGGCCTCTCAGTGAAGTTTGATGGACACAGCAATGCAGGTAAGTAATCTTCAAGTCTAATACGAGAATTAGCAGTAGTCATGAGATTTGTAGGATTCATCAAGAAATCATGAAATCACAATTCATCAGTCCATCCCGTGTCAATGAAAGAGTTATTTTCTCTGAGAGAGACACTGAATTTCATAACGTTGTATCGTTGATGTTGTTTCTGCAGAGATCATCCTACCACGCATATATAAAAGGAAGGTGGGGGGTCTGTGCGGGAACTTTGACGGTAACAAACGAAATGACTGGACGAAGCCAGATGGCAGCAGGGCCAAGGACGTTCAAGAGTTTGGAGAGAGCTGGAGAGTGTGAATATCAGATGGATGTAAGGATGAGACATGGAGCTTTTAACCATTAGTAGAAACATTAATGTGGACTGTACAAGAAAACAGACAGTATTGATGCCATTTTCATTTTATCCTTAGAAAAGATCCTCTCCAAAAAGCTGCCAAACATGGCTTGGCATAAACACGAGTGGCAATGACCTCCACTTTTCTTTATCTCCAGCTCTTCGGGAGAATAAATACAGGACAATCACGACTTTTTCTTTCATACGCAAAGTATATCATAGTAAGCATAGTAGACTTCCCTGCTGCGTGCACATCATTCTGGGATGTTGCATTGTTTCATGAATCTGTTGTCCAGCTCTCGAGTCTATTTTAAAAAAAGTTACTCACCTCTCTAACATCTTCACATTTTTCAAGACATCATTGTACTCTCTGACATTATATCAGACTTTACTGCTTGTGCCAATTATACTCAAAGGTGATGTTTTTAGAGCTGCACACATACTGTATGAAAAATAATGATTATCACTATCCGATGATGTTGGAAAGAAACTCAATGTGCAATAAATGATTTCAGAATTCACTCAGGTCATAATGCACATGTGAATGTTGGTGTATCGGTAGGTTTTTGTATTGAATCTTCACCGTTCTAATAAACATGCACTGTGGTTACGTGTGTCGCCATTAGTCTAGTCATTCAGTCTCTCGCAGCTACAACGGCATTCTTGACATTTCTACAGTCTGACTCTTGTGATCATTACAGAGAGAAAAACGATTACTTCTGTAACATGATATATTGTTTTGTGAAGACAGGGTGTTTTTTTCTGGCAGACAACAGGATGATTCTCATCAGGAATGTACTTGTATAAATAAGCCGTGGTTGCACTCAGCAACCACACAGTCATGGATCGGTTGTACTTGTATTTCTTTCTCCTGTTGAGATTTCTACCTTGCTATGACGGTGAGTGAAACATTATTGCATTTAATATTGAATTGTTTCGTAAAATCATGACATAATTATCTCACTGTATAAAAATGTAGGGCTGCATCTAACGATTATTTTCCCTGCTGATTATTTCCTTGATTAACTGATTAGTTCTTTGGTCTATAAAATGTCAGAAAAATGGTAAAAAATGTTGATCAGTGTTCCCCAAAGCCCATGAAGACATTTCTTAAAAAAATACTCAAACCACTTAATTGGATTTATCAAAATAGAAGCTGATCAATTCAGTAGTTGACAATTAATTGATTACTCATTGCAGCTCTACAAAAATGCATTTAACCGAACATTTAGGATGCACAGATACAATGATGTTGATAAACACTTATTTTAAGAATGAGCTTTATTACTACATGATGGTAAATAATTGAATATGTCTCAAATGTGTAGTTCTGCTGTAAATTAAAAAAAAAGCTCCTGCTGGATCAGGTCATTGTCCTTGGGTGCTTAATTTTATTTTTAGCAAAGTCGCTGCTTCGATTTATAGGTCACAAGCAATTAAAGTAGTGAGTAAACAGCATCCACTTGTTATCATAATTCATGTTGGTGAGAGGTCATTTATCAGTGCTAATTGGACTGACCTCAGTGTGGAAATACAAACATAAACAGGCACAAAGAATAACAAATTACTAAATGAGTTTTTCTCTAAATTAAGAGTAGAGGCTTAATTATGTAAACCTTTTATGTAAAGGTTTGGTAAGGTCTTGATGAGGGTAAGTGACACTATTATTAGGAAAACTGCTATTTATACAGTGGCAAATTAAAGGAAAAGTCTTAATACATGTGGAAAATATTGACAAAAAATGTCAGTTACACTGCTTTCACTAGTAAGCGTCTGCCTCTTCTGTAAAACCTGGAAATAGACCATTCTCTATCTGTTACAGGGAAATTGAGTTGACCTAGTTGTCTGAAAACCATCTTGGGAAGACCGACCAGCAGTGATTGGGTTCACTGTGTCACCCATGCCCGTTTCCTTCTCTTTCATTTCCAGCAAATGCTCAACTTAAATGCTGGTTTTTCCTGCATTCCAATGAAATGATGTCATTGTCTCTATTAATTTTCTAGCTCAACCAGCAACTCCAACAGGTAATACATCCACAACACCATCTCATAAACTGTGCTCTCTGCTCCCATTAATCCAGTGTAACATATTCTTAACCCCACAATGACCATCAGCATCTATTTCTCAGCTGCATTCACCCATGGATCAAACATTTTCACCACTCTCAGTCCACCTTGGTGCGATCCTTGCCAACCTTTCCCTGGGCACTAACAGCTCTGACCCCTAATTTAGAGACTCTAAGATTCAACTACAATTATACAGGGGTGGGGGAAACAAATTGATTCACCTATGTATCACAATGTGTTTTTTTTACGATTTCGAAATGGATTTCTTTTAATGCCAGAGTCAATATATTTGTTTCATTTGAGTCTATGCGGACGTAGAAGGAAGTTACCACTTTTATTGAGTAGCGTGACGTCATATCTATCCCATATCCATCAACCAAAACAAACCGCAGCCAAAATGCAGAAAACAACAGGTCTGCGTGGATACAACGTGCACCCTCACGTATTAAATCTACACACACAGAAAAGTATGGAAACACTTTGGGTTTCACATTACTGGGAAAAGCAGAGCTTGACATCACGCCTAAAGCTGCATGCTAACTCTGTCATGGACAGATAACGTTATTGGATTGCGGTAACGCCAGTCGTCACTCACATCTCTGTGGTCAAATCAGCCGACTGCACAGTACCATGTACTGACATTTATGTTAAATATATTCAAACTGCCCACCATGGATGGATAAAGAGAACTCAGCTGATGGGAGAGCTGGCAACTTAATGAAATACACATGTGCAACTACATTCGGTTTTCAAAATAAGGTGTTAACAAAAGGAACTGTATCTATATGGAAATGAGATACCAGAAGTATAAAACATTACATGTCCCTTATAAATTAAAAAAAATAACATAAATTTTTTAAGTCATTTTCTTAGATTTTTGGGTTGCAAGTGAATGATTCAACTTTTTCCCATGATCTATTGTTAAAAAAGTTAACAAAACTCACAATAAATCGTAATATTGAATCATAATACTTCTATAATTGCAATGCATATCGAATTGGCACCCAAGTATTGTGATGGAATTGAATGAGGAGATGGGTGTATCGTCCCAGCCCTACTGTTGTATCTACACTACTAGCTATCACAAGATGAGCAGTTAGTCATCTGCTTGATTAGTTGTTTACACAATCAGGGTTTTGTAAGACACCAGAGTGAAATGACAATGTGAAATTACAGCTATAAATGGGTACAGTGTTGATCTTGTCTACAGCTGTGCTGTTTGTGCTCCAGGCTGTGCAGGTCCTCCCGTGCTGTGCTGCCCTGGTCAAAACTCCTCCTGTTTCAGGGGGTGTTACTGTGACACACACTGCATGCAACTTAATGACTGCTGTTCTGACTACAGGTCAACCTGCACGCAATGTGAGTGAGGCTGAAAACAAAAAAATTGTAAAGTACACTGCTTTGTTGATTTAGGATTTGAGACTGAGATGTGGTTTAAGATTTATAGTGCAAATCTTTCTTCCTCCTGACTGCAGCTTCTACGTCTGCGCCACCAACCACACCCAGCACGACAAGCAGCAGTAGTACATCGACACTGACAAACAACGTCACAACGTCATCATCCTCTGTCTCAACAGCAGCAGCACCTAATGCAACATCTGCACCATTGAATGAGAACACAACTACATCTACACCTGCAGATAACAGCACAACTTTATCAGCGTCTGCAACGACAGCACCCAGCACAACAAACAGCAGTAGTGCGACACTGGCAAACAACGTCACAACTTTGTCACCCGGAGTCTCGTCAGCATCAGCACTCAGTGCAACATCTGCACTAGTGAACATGAGCACAGTTTCAGCTTCCGTAGAGTCTGATACTACAACAAGCAGCCAAACAAGCAATAGTACATCTACACCTGCAGATAACAGCACAACTTTATCAGCTTCTGCAACAACAGCACCCAGCACAACAAACAGCAGTAGTGCGACACTGGCAAACAACGTCACAACTTTGTCACCCGGACTCTCGTCAGCATCAGCAGCACCAAGTGCAACATCTGCACTATTGAATGACAGCACAACTACACCTTCACTAGCAGATAACAGCACAACTTTATCAGCGTCTGCAACGACAGCACCCAGCACAACAAACAGCAGTAGTGCGTCAACACTGACAAACAATGTCACAACTTCGTCACCCATAGTCTCATCAACAGCAGCACTCAATGCAACATCTGCACTACTGAACGTAAGCACAGCCTCCGCCGCTGTAGTGTCTGCTATTGCAGCAAGCACTCAAACAAACATCAGCACACCTACACCCGCAAACAACAGCACAATATTATCAGCTTCTGCACCCAGCACAACAAACAATATCATATCTACACCAGTACATGTCAGCATAACATCATCTAAAGACTCCATTTCTCCAGGACCCTGCACTATAAACAGCACCTGTACACATGTAAATATCAGCACAACTTCAGCATCCACAGCCTCTGACACAACACCAACAAGCACTGCAAACAGCAGCAGCATATCTACACCAGTAGATAACAGCATAACTTCTTCAGTTTCTAGGACAACAGCACCCAGCACAACAAATAACAATACATCCCCTACTCTAGCACATATGAGCACAGCGTCGGTCTTCGCAGCCTCTACTACAGCACAAGGCACAACAAACAGCAGTACTACCTCTATGCTCGAAAATATCAGCACAACTTTAGCATCCACAGCTTCTGACACACCACCACCATTACCGAGCACAAGTAACAGTAGCACATCTATACCAGCAGATGTCAGCACAGCATCATCTCCAGACTCTCAAGCTCCCTCCACAACAAACAGCACCTGGACGCTTGCAAACAGCACAACTTTAGCATCCACCGCCTCTGACGCAACAAGTACAAACAGTACATCTACACAGACAGATATCCCCCCGTCGCCGCCATTCACAGTCTCTTCAACAACACAAATCCATACAATAAGCAGCACTGTCACATCAGATGTGAGCACAAACACAGTGTCCATAGTTTTAGACACAACAACCACCAGCCAAAAAAGCAGCAGTACTGCATCTACACCACTAAATGGCCTCACAACTTCAGCCTCCACAGACTCCACAGCTACAGGTTGGTCATTATTATGATCTCACAGTTGAAGAAACGCCTTTATTCTTTATGTCGCTGCTGAACATGTATTGGCAATCTTCTGTCAGTTCATATTCAGATCAGCCAACAATGACCTTTAGTTAGTCACCTCCTTTGACATGTCTCCTCATAGCTGGGACAACACCGGCAGAAACCAGTATAACTCCAGATACCAGTAGTGTTGCATCTTCACCAGCAGATGGGGGCAAACCTGGATCCACTGTTAGCTCAAGTGAAGGTACAGTGAGTCAGTCACATGGACTTCTGCACTTCAGTTATGCAGTTAACAGTTTGAATGGTAAAACACATTTTTATTTTCACCTTTCTTCCTACAGATGTCCAAACAGTGACCTTTCACCTCAAAGTTTCTGTTTCATTGCAGAATGAGGAAAATGATGTGATGTTAGAGGCCTTATCTAACGTAAGTACAAACCACTTTCAATATATATATATATATATATATATATATATATATATATATATATATATATATATATATATATATATTATGCACATCTCTGTCGCTCACCTAAACCTAAATGTGTGTTTTTCCTCTATTACAGTTTGTATCCCAGACACTGCTCCAGCAGAACTGTGAGGGCTGCACTTCAACTATCAGACACATAAAACCCACCTGAAAATCCTACAAAATATCTAAATATCACCATACATTTATAGTAAGCATAAGGCTGGAATACCACCAAATTGTTTAAAATCTAAAACTCATAGGTACTGCAGCACAATTATTCTGGAGGGCTATATGTGGTGACATTAGTGGAGCAATAGGTCAACAGGTGCCGGTAAACCCACTTCTACATGTGCTCAGAAATGTCCCTGACTATCTAAGACAATATGAGGAAGTGGTTCAATCTCTTACAATGCTGGCGAGGAAGGCCATTATGGTGACGCGTGTCGGGGACGACACAATGTGGAAATCTCTGATCGCCGAGTTTGTAACTGTGGAAAAAATAAGACATTGTATCGATGGAAGGACTCATCATTTTCTGCAGAAATGACACAACCCACTACAATCTCTGGGAGTTCAATAAAATCTGGAGTTGAATGGATAATAACTGTGGACAAATGTTTGAATTAGGGCCTGAATCAGATCTACATCCACAACTTCATTATTTAATTTCATCATACTTTCTTCCTTATAAAATTGCAGTGCCTCAATTCTGTTTGCACATGGTTGTTGTCACTAATGAAAAGTTAAAAACAGCCATTTATTTATTAACTTCTACTTCTCTCTTGTATCATTATAATGTACAATATTTGATTGTATATCCTGCCTACATGCAGCTTATTGTTCCCTCCCCATTTTAACGGAGGCTATCTAAGAGGATGTGATCGGTTTGACTCTGATGAAGACGCAGTTGGCGTCGAAACATTAGTCTTCTAATAAAGTTGATCCGTGTGCTCCAGTGTGCTTTGGACCTGGTCTCTGAAGTTTCCCCTTTTACAAAGACCTGCAGTGTGTTTCAGCCGGTGGAAGCATCAGTGTGACAACAGGCTGTCCAACTCTCAGATACAACACCATCACGTATTAAAACTAAATCAACTGACAGTGCCTTTAGGTTATCTGTATTGTCTCTATTATTCTGCAGCCAGGGTTCAAAAAAAGACAGAATATAAAAACATCAATGACACATCAACACAATAAAACACAGAGCTACTGCAAACAGGGAAACTGCAGGGAAATGGAAATGTATACCAAGGTCGCATATGCAGTAGTACAAATGTGCAAGGGAAGTGCAAAGAGTGCAGCCAGAGTGCTGTGCTATCACTCATATTAATAGCACTTGGGATGAAGCAGACGTGGAGTCTTTTAGCGGGTGCCCTGAAACAACGTCCTGAGGGCAAAAGCGTAAACTCCTTCAGGATCCAGTACTGCCCCTCTAAGGACCTGCCTGTTAAAACTGTCCAGGAGCGTATGGCCTGACGCCTCCCTGAACTCTACTGGCTAGTTTAACAAGACTTCCAAGTCTATCATTGTTGGACAGATTTACATTACCAAACCAAGCAGTAATACAACAGGTTAAAACTGATTTTATAAAACATCTGTTAAAGAGCATTGTCCCCTCAGAAGAAAAAAAAAAAAAAAAAAAAGTTAGATTTACTCAACAAAAAAAAAAAGGCCTTGCTGGGCCTTGTTCGAGGTAGCATCAATGTGGGATTCAAAGCACATTTTGTCATCAAAAACAAAGTTAAACTTAGGTAATAAAATGACATAAACCCACAAATTTATTCAGCACCATATGTTGAGAGTTAACTGAGCAGCCGAACACAGATCGAGGCTGTTTGGTTAGATGGTGTCTGCGTGTGGTTTTCCCACACTTCAAAGAGGATGATGATGTTTAATTACACTGGCAGTGATGGTTCTGGCCCATTTAAACCACAGGAGCCGGTTAAATTAACCGTGAAAGTAAGCGTTCGTTTTAGCAGAGAGGAGGTTCAGAAGACAAGCCAGCAGGTCATCTCAATAAGGTAAATCAGTATCTGGTAAGACAAAAAAGTTATATTCAGATTTGTAGTACCCGTCCATTGTGGTGCAATACAAAAAACTAAGGCGTTAAATTGTCGATTATTTTCTCGATTACTCAATAAGTCATTTGGTCAAAAAAGTGGTGAAACATACCCATTACAATTTCTAAAAGCCAAATGTGACATTTTTAAATGCCTTGTTTTATCCAACAATACAATATCCAAAAATATTCAGTTTATTTTCATAGAAGACTATGAAAATCAGATAATATTCACGTGTGAGAAACCAGAAACAGAGATTTTTGGCTTTGTTTCTCTAAAAAAAAAAAAAAAGTAAATAAATAAAAAAAAATACTCTATACACTTAATCATTTGTTGCCAATACATTTTCTCTCCTTGCAGTGCTACAAAAAAATAACACAAAATATTGCTATTTAACACAAGACAACAGATTTTAGAAAGTAGGCTAATAATAATAATATCAGAGATATTAGATTGTAAGGTTGTGATTGTGGTAAGTCCTTACAAGATGGAAAAACCAGGCAGGATGGAGGTGTACGGCATGGTTGAAAGAGGGACAGAGGAATCAAACAGTTTCTCAATAAATTAATTAACTGTATTTACAAATAAACACCATCTAATACTAACATGTAGAAAATACACGACTATACAGTGTAACACAAAAGCATAATAAGACAGTTCCCCAAAATAAAAGCAGAACATATAAACCTGAACTTTCTGTAGTTGTTTTCTTGAACACAGTCAGTTCAAGTGTGTTTTCTCCATCTTAGTGAGGAGGATGGTTTGCAGCTCCCTCACATAGATATTATATGGTTTACATGTTTCTTATGTACCCTTTTACCACGCAAAATAACATGCAGTACTATAAAGTTTATACTCCGACACAGTATATTGCAACTGTACAGCCTGCTAGTCTAAAAACACAGATTTATTAAAAAGTTTATGTTCTCATTAAAAAGTATCAAAGCATGTATCAAAAACATACAGCATAGTATTGCAATATTTCCCATGACAATACTGTATCAACGCTAAATAATAATCTTTTATTATATAAAATATTAACTTCTTAACAATATGTCTTTCAGAGGTTGTAGTGGGCTCTGTCTTAAAGCTCGAGTTACTGGTGTCATACGAAGACTACCTGCCATGTTATCTTGCTGGAGAGACGGCTAATTAACGATTCAAAGTTATGCAACATTTTGGCAAGGAAAATCTGGCATGGCCATTTTCAAAGGGGTCCTGTGACCTCTGACCTCTAGATATGTGCATGAAAACTCAGAGAGTGAAAACAGTGCATTATTAGATAAATCAGACGTTGACAAACTGCATAATTTGCAGTTGAAACGGTAATATGTTGCAATATGTTATCACAATAGCCAGCATATCGCAAAATGTCACAATAACATCGTACTGTGACTTGAGTATCGTGATAGTATCGTATCGTGGGGCCTCTGGTGAGTCCCATCCCGACTACAAACCATAGCACTTAGTAAAGCTTATACGACTCATTTCACAGCACTAAAACAAGGATGGACACATTCTGCACAGACTCCTTCACATATCATGGCTACATCAGGGAAAAATGCTAAATTAGGGAAACAGCAGCCATAATACAGCAGCTTCATTAACAGGCAAGCAAGGCACAGCACAGAATATAACATGATATAATATAACCACCATAACATCAGCAAACACAGCAGCTTCACAGCAGAGTGAACAGAAGTTATAGTCAGCAACTACACAAACAAATAAATGAGCACAGACAGGGAGACATTTAGCCAAACCATCGGAGAAAACACAAGCGAGACAGACAGTCAGGGGATAACTTATATTTAACTTACTTAACGTCGAGGCCCACTCTCCTCTCTGGCGTGGACGTGAAGTGGTCCACATCCACCGTAGAGTAATGTCCGCCGCACCTGTTGCTGTGATGCTCGTTTGTATGTTGAAAGAATCCTCATTTCCTCTCTGCGTAGCTGCTAACGTCGGCTAACATTGACTGATTGAGATTAGCGACACTGGGAAACAAGCTAACGCATGTCATGTAGCTAGCAGGGAAGTTAAATGGTGTTAACTTTCTTTTCTCTGTCAGAGTCCGATGAGTTTATTGCTTCACAGTTTAGTCTCTTCTCCTGAAATGTTTCTTTTGGCTCGTAGTTGCCGCCACTGAGTTAGAGTCGGTTTACTTTATTTTTATTTTCCAAAATCCTTCTTTCCTTGGTCGCCTCGACCGTAAGGGTGCAGTATCTTCTATTGACCACTACGACCTAGGGGCGCTGTTTGACTCTTTATTGGAGTAAAACTGCTCTTCTTCTTCTTCTTCTTCTTCTTCTTCTTCACATACTTTATTTTCAGAGTTCAACATAGTAGTCACATAAACACGTTCAGATTTTTCATTGCAAAAACAAAATCAGCAAATATATTTCCCAGTATAAAAAATAATATGAAAATAAAATAAATTATACAACGGAAACAATGAATCAAAAAATAATCGGAGTCTGTTAACTAATTGGAAAAAACTGAATTGTCTACATAATCTAATGATTTTTGCCAATTTAGAATTTTTGACTTTAATCGTAGTCAAATATGTTTTTAAATCAATATCTTTAAATAAAAGGAGGGTTTTCTTTTAAGCCATATCATTTTATGGATATAATATTTTATTGTTATTTAAGATATTAATTAAATTAATTATATAAATTTAATCTGCCAAAAAACCCAGATTATTAAAAGTGAATAATATCCCAATCATTGTTAGTATAATACCATTCTTTTATAGTTTTAAATATACTGATTTTAAAACAAAGTGACAATGATTGAAAATTTAAAACTCAAAATTCTAAATCGACAAAAAGTATCAGAATATTTAAACATTTAAGATATATTCCACTTGTGTAACAGCTTGTGCTGAGCTTTGGCTAGTCTAACAAGAATTTATTTATAATCATTTAGTATAAGTCAGTTTAAGGAAATATCTGTGGTGTAAACCTTTCTTCTTGATTACAGCTGTCATCACTGCGCTGACAAATGGATCCATTACTACAAAAAGCAGTATGACATCTACACCAGTAGATGGCAGCAAAGCCACAGCATCAACAGTCTCCGCTACCACAGCAGCTACTGTACGTACACCAAGAGGTGACAGCAGGACTCCAGCATACACAGTCTTAAGTAGGTAGGTAGATTTTATAAACCCACATTTGCTGAAATACATCTATTCTGGCTGTTGAAAATGTATTGCTGTTCAGGGTCTGAGTCAACAACAGTCCTCAGTAGTTATGTTGCTGCCAACCTCTGCAAACTCAACAACACCTCCGACTTTTGGCAGTTTAAGAGGACAGTATTGATGGCAGAGACAACACAGTAAGATATATTTTCTTAGCACCTTTCTCTCTTCAGATTGACCCACGACAAGACAAATGAAGATGTGATTTGCAGAAGTTGTATCTAGTGTAAGTAGCAGCATGCAACTTGCAAATAAGCATCACAAGGTTACAAGAAAGAAAGAAAGAAAGAAAGATATTCCTTTATTAGTCCCACAGTGGGGAAATTCAGTTTTACACTCTGTTTTTCACACACAGTACATATACATGCGTCAATGGAGAGATGTCAGAGTGAGGGGGCTGCTCCTGACAAGCGCCCAGAGCAGTTGGGGGTTTGGTGCCTTGCTCAGGGGCACCTCGGCAGTGCCCAAGAGGTAAACTGGCACCTCTCCAGCAACCAGTTGGTCTTGGTCCATGGGGGTCTTGAACCCGTGACGTCCGCGTCCTAACCCAAGTCCTTACAGACTGAGCTACTGCCGCCCAATAGCCTATTACAAGGGGCCATCTATCAAGGCTACACTGTTTACTTGTGTATTCATTGTGTGGTTTCTCTCAGTTTGAATCCAGACCCAAGTCCTTCTCCAGCAGAGCCGTGAAGGCTGCACCCTGAGGGCGAGACATCAAACCCATCTGACTGAATTTCATCCAGTGAATCATCTGTGTGGCCAGGCGGGTGCAGCCGCAGGAGGGAGAGGTGCTGAGGCCCCTCAGGTGGGTGAGGCATATTACTATTACTACTATTATGATTAAAATTATAATACTATTTCTCTTGTTTTAATTATTTTCCAGCTGGTTTCTTGTTTACTATAGTGTCTTGTAGTAATTTGTCTGCAGGTCCTTTGATCTGTTCAGGCAGGAAGGTTTGGACTGGATTCAGACAGCCTGTCTAGCAGGATGAACTAAATATAGTTCAGATGCAGCTTTCAACCAACAGCAATGTGGTTTTGTCATGAGTCTGTGCTGTCAATATACTGATGACTAAAGTAGCCTACATTTCTGTGGTTTTCATTGTCATATTGTTTTACTAATATAACATCAGGTGCTGTCAAGATGTGATTTACAAGGCTGCAATTCTTGTGCGCGAATTAACTAATCTAACTGTAAAACGGTAGTTTTAGTAGTTAAATCAGAAATTAATTGCATGCATAAATTAATAAGATCACCTTGCCTTGAAACTATAATTGTCATGATCGTAAGGATCATGATGCAGCAGATAATTAACAGTAGTAACAATGTTAAACCTGCAGTAGGCTTTTTGGCATCATTGGGCAAAACTTCCATAATAACCTTTCAGCATATTATAATTCAAGTGCTCTGAGAGAAAATCTACCCCGTAATAAGAGACGTTGACCAATCACAGGTCGTTTGAGAGAGACAGAAACATTTGAGGAGAGAAACTTTGGTAGTTTGCGAGTGATTGACAGCTACTCAGAGAGGGCAGGCTCCAGCTTTGCTCTGATTGGTTGTTTTCCTCCAGTCTGTGAAATCCTGCAGATGCCATTAGGAGCACCGAGGCCCATGATTTTTCTTCCAGATTACCGGTCTCATGCACTACTGTCAGGATACAGCTCAGCTCAGTTTTATAAAAATAACTTAGTTTGATAATTTTTGCATCATTTCTACCTACTGCAGCTTTAAATAAACACCTGTATACAAACAATTTAAAGTCTAATAATAAAAGCTTATAATAAAGCTTAAATAATGTTTAACCTGTATCTAATTTGTTCTGTATGTTGAGTTAAGTAATTCTACTGACTGCTGCTTTGTGTCTAACTGTGGTTTTATTGGTTAAATCACAAATGCACTGCATGCATAAATTAATAAAATCACTTTTGCCTCAGAAATGTGTTCTGAATGACCAGCATGATGGTGCAGTTTCGCCCAATAATAGCACTGACACTAATAACATGAAATGTATGAAATAGGGACGGGGATCATTATAACTATTATCCATTATTTCTCATCCCAGTTTCAAGTTTGTTTCATTTATATAGCACTTTAAAAAGACATACATACATGGTATATAGGTTATACAAGCATAGAGACATACTGTATATGCATATACAGTACGTGGAAATAGACTAATATGGAAAAATAAATGAGTTTAAACTGTTTAAAATCCAAAGAAACGAATAAAGACAGAAAAAGATGTTAAACAATTAAAAGACATAATTTTATGATTAATGAATGCTTAAAAGGGAAGTTTCCTCTAGATCCAGTTTATAGTCTACACATTATAATTCAGTCAGCACTATCTGGTCAGGGTTAAATGTTTAGGGAAACATCAAGGCTGTGCTGTTTGGCTGGGTCGGATCTACACGTGGTGACCCCAGCACTTCAAGGGGAGGATGAGCCAAAAATTTAATTACGCAGGGGCGAAGAAGAAACAGGACCACATGGCCTCGGGGACCGGCACAACCTCTGGGAGCGGATAGTTCAAATTAGACCAGCATTGTCAGTCCAGACGCACATTTGACCCCGGATGTTTTAATTGAATGCAAAAGTGCAACCGCGTTTCTCTTTTCCTCCAATGCTTTCTCTCAGTTATGCGTCACCATACTGTACCTGTCCAGATAACCCGGAGCGTCCTCCCCTCTCCAGGGTTAGAACTTTAGCGACGTGTGGCGCAAATCAGAAGCGTGTGTTCTCCGTAAACTGCTCTCCACAATCCCGCTGCGCAATTGAAGTTAATTCTGCAGAGTTGAGTCTGGGGTTCACGTTTCGCCACAGCTTTGTAAACTCAGATCATATCCTGGGTCACCGGGAGGTTGGAGCTGCGCGTCCACTCTCCGCAGATCGGTTACAATGTAATGGCAAAGGAATGTCGCTATTGCATGGAGCCTTTTGGCCCTAATTAGAACCAATCTGAGAGAGTGAGATGTCATTTTTATTTTCTGTTTGCATGCGTGTACATTTTGTAGGCATATATCTTGGCTACCGTTTAAAGTGCTGCAATTATTGTACACTTTAAAGTGAAATTACACATTTAAAATCATGTTGTATATCCAGGTTTAAACCTGCAGTAGGCAGAATATTTTTGGCATCACTGATTAAAAATCCCATAATAACCTTTCAGCATATTGTAATTCAAGTGTCTGAGAGAAAACTAGACTTCTGCACCTCCTCCTGGCTTTTTTCAGGGTTTAAAAAGTCTAACAGGTCATTTCAGAGAGAGAGCGTTTCTATTGGCTGTTCATTCAAAAGAGGCAGCTGTCAATCACTCACAAACTCCGATCAAATGACCAAACGAAGCAGGGCTGATCAAATATGAGTCAATATTCTGTTACTGTCACGACGGGCGTTTTCAGAAACTGCAGCTAAACAGTAACTGCAAGATGTTTCTGAAAACACTTGCTGCTCTGAGATGGCAGGCTCCAGCTCGGCTCTGATTGGTTGTTTTCCTCTGATCTATGAAATCCTGCAGATGCCATTAGGAGCACCAGAGTACGCATAGTTTTTTTTCCTCAGATTACCTGTCTCATGCACTACTGCCAGGATGCAGTGACCTTTTTTTTTTTTTTATAAAAATAACTTTTTAAAATAATATTTGCTCCATTTCTACCCACTGCAGGTTTAAATAAACACTTTATACATAAAATTCAAAGTCTAAGATAATAGCTTGTAAATGCATAAAAATAATAATGTATAACCCATATCTAATTTGTTCAGTATGTTCAGTTAAGTTAAAGTGAATTCAGAGAATGGAAAATCCAATGACGGGTCAATACTCTCTCTCTCCACACACACACACACACACACACACACAGTGTCCATGTTGTCCACACCATCAGTCTGCTGAGGTATCCCTGGTTCCCTGTGGTGTGTGTGCATGTTGAAGGCCCCGGTGTTATTGATCCTGATTGGGCCTCACAGGAGGAGATTCCGGCCTGCCATTGACCCACACTTCTCCATGTTTCCACCCTTCTCTCAGATCATCAGAGGCAGCCGTCTCCTCCTGCCTGCCTGCCTGCCTGCCTGCCTGCTTGCTTGCGTGAGCTTTCTGATTGTCAGATGGAAAGGGGGAGAAGGGGAAAAAATGAACTTACTACAGGTTTTTTGTGAAATCACTAGCAGGTCTTGCCTGAGTAGTCCGCACTGACGTTTTTCTGGCTTGGTGACTGTCAAAACATCCACCCCATGCGTTCATACCCCTCCCTCCTTCTCCTTAGAAAGCCTGTGGCTCACAAGCTGCTCTCCTCTTCAAAGTAAAACTTCTCCACCATGTGGCCTGTGTTGAATTTTTGTGTTGACGGCTGCCCAGTGCTCATGAACTCCTTGTAGGGGTCCTTTCCCTCCTCGTCGCTGCCTATGCACTTGAAAAGCGTCATGGCAAGGAAGGAATAGAAGATCATGACAAACAGGATGTAAAAGTACGCGTTGTCATAAGTCTCCCTGGAGCTGGAGGCGGTGGACACCGGGCTGGTGCGGGACAGAGGGCTCACCGTGGTCGTGTTGATTTGCTGTCCATTGATGTCCATACCAGCATCTTCCAGAATCTGATGGCATCTGGAGAGAAGAGACAGCAGGAGGGTCCGGTTCATGCGATTCATATTAAAATTGAAGGTGGAAGACGATGCAGGGAATTTAAAACATCAGCATAAGACAGAAAAGGGACTGGGGTGACTGAGAAAGGACCACAAATGGAAAGTGTGAGAGGCAGGCACTCACCACTTTAGGAAAGGCACGCTGTGAGTCATCCACCCACTCTTCAGGAGACTTGATAAGGCGGTATTTCAAAGATAAAGCCCACTCCTTTTCTGTCCCTTTGAATGCAGCCAAACTATAATAAAAGTACAACTATGACCTCCCTTTGAGACTGATTTTTCCACAGATTTGTTTGTCATTTTCATCAGAAATGAATCAGTCATACACTCTAAGATTACACTTCTCCTATAGCACATTCTGGCTCAACGCATTTTCGAAAGATCCCTTTTATCTCTTTTCTTTTCCCTACATATATTTTTTTTTTCAGCCTGTCCTCTTTGTGCGCCTTCCTTCACATTCAATTTGGGGTCTTGGAAGCTGCGGAGAAGCTTGGATTGTTGTCAGCTCCGGTCAAGTAGTCTACTCATTTCAAAGAGTGCTGGGGTCAGAGGTTAAGTTGTCTCCAGTGTGTTGCTGCTTGACTGACACTCTGCTCCAAAGCAACCCCTTTGGCTTTTTCACTCATTGTATCTTACAAGTTGAGCACTTGTAAAAAAAAAAAGAAAAAAAAGTTTGTAGAGAGTAAAGAAAACAGTGAAATGTGATCTTGCCTTGATCTTATCTGTTCGTGTTGGACACCAAGCATAAACATGCAAACACACAATTACATGCATAAAAAATATTCAGTGTATTCTCTTACATGCAGACTTTATAGATAAACCATGAATGACATGGACAGCTGCACACCTGATCCCTAAACCTCCAGAAGAAAAGGAAAGAAAACGCCAGGGAGTGATAAAAATGCACCGGTGATATCTGTAACCTCTTGAGGAGTCTGCCAACTGGGTGAACAGTGTTTTCCTTTCTGTTTGGCAGCGAGAGCCAAAACCCTCCTGAACCCTGCAAGCCATGTCAGTGACTGATGTCCTGGTGTGCGACTACAGGCCGCCGTGCTTCTATAATTTACAGCAGCTCTGCTTTAGTCATTAAGGGGTGTGAAGGAGCCCCCAGGGAGCAGGAATTTGTCCAAAAGGAGTGTTTATGAAAGGGGATATATTTATGATTTAGTGCTCAAGGAGTGTGCACGAGGGGTGTAGCTCTCAGAGCGTACAGAGTAGGTATCGCCATTATCCTGCTCATCCGGATTGAGATAGGAGGGGGGAAACAGCTGTGTGTTTAAAATGGAAAGACAGAAAGGAAAAAAAAAAAAAAAAAATTCACTAGTATTACTGACAATAAATCACAGAAATAATCATTTTAAAAAGGCCTCAAATCCTCTAATTACTTGATTTTTTAATATTGTATTCTTTCAGTTTTCTAATTTTATACTTTTTACAATTCAATTTGAAGGTCTAAAATTCATATTTATTTATTTGTTGTCTAAAAATGTTAAAAAAAATAGATATTATTAATATTAAAGTTTATACAAAACATAATCAAAAAATGCAAAAAAAATAATAAAATTAGCTGATAAACTTATAGCTTTTTTTTTTTTTTTTAACAAATGAGGACATGACCTGTCTTCTCAATGGCAGCTGCAGCCCTGGGATGAAATGCAAAATGACACCCAAACTCACAACTTTCTACATTTTTACATAGTTTATTATAAATAGTAAATAGTGCTGTATTGTACACAAAACTTCTTACAACAAAATCATTTTTACGCCATTGTAAATGGAAATTATACAAAAGAAAAAAAAACGTACATAGTGAACACTGTGTAAGCACTTAAGAGCACTTAATACAAAACGTACAGAAGAGACATAACACTTGAATGACACTAAATAAATAAGAAATGGAACTAATGTTTGCAAGTTCCTGGTGAAAACTAATTTAACACATGCAAAATAAAAAAAAAAAAAATTAACTGTCAAACTGAATAATGTATTCACTGGCAGAGAATTTTTTGGCTTAATGGCGTCACGACTACGTTTGCTATTTTTCATCGCTTGATGATTTCCCCTGATTGATCAATGCACTCAACCCAAAAATAATGACATTAAAAAGAGAGGGCTTTTTTTTTTTTTTTTTTTGAGGGGACATTTGATCCGTGTTAATTTACATCACATGAGGTATGAATGTATTGCACTTTCTTTGGGTTGCAGTGGTTTCACTATGACTCCACTCCGCCTCCATTCATGCCTTTCGGAGGTTTTTCCCGGTGTAGTCATATTTTCATCTCCAAAGTCTCATACGAGAATCACATCGATGTACAGTAAATATTATTTTCCTTAGAAGAACGTTGTGGCTGAGCGTTATCATCGTCCGGCCTTTTGATAACCATGAGAATACGACCCTCCTCTATCGAGTTGGGCCCCCGGAGCACAGGGGGCTTCCAAAGTCCACCTCTCTGCCACTTATTACAAAAATCAAATACAAAGTCTTGAATGTATTTACTCCCCCCCCCCCCCCCCCCCCCCCCCTTTTTTTTTCCTTTTTAAGCGTGGACAACGAACCATGCTTGGTCTTCAGAGCGTGACGTGACGCACGAGCAAAGCGATTGCCAGGTAACAGGAGAGGCTGTGCCTTTGGTCCAAATTATTCCAGTCAACCCCCTCCATCGCCATCACCACACCTCCACCTCAACTGCTTCTCTTGCTTGAGGAGAGCACCTCAACCCCTTCACCCACCCAACTGCTCTCTCTCTCTCTTTCTCTTCTCTTGCTGTCCTTGAGGCTGGGGACGTTTGGCAAAGGCAACGTGGTGGGGGTGTTCTCTGGCGATGAATGTCAGACTGGCCGGCCGGGAAGCCCCCTGTTCAGGCCACGTCGGGGGGCTTCATATAATGAAAGGCACCTGAGGAGAGCAGGGGAAGACAGGAGGGTTAGAGAGATTCTTTGCATTTTATACAGCATCAATCCTCCGATAGTTAACGTAGCGAAAGGTGTGAGATGTGAAGTTAAAGGAGAGGTGTGAAGTTAACAGAAAGGACTGTGAAAAGAGGGAAGAGGTGTTTAAGAGCACATGAGAGCAGGTGAGAATGGAAACTGGGGTTCTAGATTAAATAATAAAACTCTAAAAACAGGTGAAGAGCTCTGGGAATCTCCTTTAGACATTCTTTGAACCTAATGTGGTTGGTAAAACTAGCTTGAGACTGAGCCTTAGCCTGGATCTGTGGCTCTGCTCCACTGATCAATAACAACTCTAAATCTGACCTCCAGTGGGACACATGGTTCTAATCCTGGCCTGCCAAGGGCCATAATCGCCCCCTGTTAAAGAGCCCCTTAGTCACACACACACATATACATGCCTGCGCTCACATAGGCCTATAGACACAGACACACACATTTCCCCAAACCCCCAAAAGCTGCATGTGGGTCTCTCCCAGGACTGGCTAAATTAATGACATCAAGATGTTGCCACTGATGGGCCGGTCAACATGTGGTAGTGTACCTCAGATCAGCCCCAGCAACACACCGTACTCTCCCCTCCCTCCTGTCAAACACGCTTTAGGAAGTGGCTCCTTTCATTTGAGGCGGCTATCTTTGTTACACAGGGGTCATTACATGGCTAGGTGCGCTACACTGAGGGTTTGATGGGCGAGCTCATCATACGGGGTCATGAAAGGACAGCGAGCGAAAATGTGTGCTGGGGATAAGACCCGGACATGCCACTGCATCGGGCCACGTGGATCGTGGGATGATGGTAATGTAAACTGAGGTAACCTGGCCACTCGCACTCTTGTAACACACATGTAATTTCAGCTCAGTGCAAGGTGATTTGAGAAGCTCGCTCATCAGAGGGGTCTGCGCAATTAACGTGGGTTGTGAGCTAGAGAACATAAACTAAATAGCATGGCCAGAGCAGGGCTTATAGAGGGACATGGCTTCAAATCAATTATAGATCATTTAAATATAGAAGTTAAAACCCTAAATCAGTATTAAAAAAACACCAGTAAACACTTATGGCGCATGTCCACTAGATCCGTCCTTTCCACGCTTTCCATTCATTGTCAATGTAAGCAGCCATGAGATGCATGTTGGTAGCACAGCATTGCATTTTGAGAGACGGACCATCATGTTGGCCTCTCCTCATTTACATAAAGTTGAAGTTTAGGCTACTTTATATAAATTAGGGGTGTCCGACATGACCGATTGGCTATTGTCTAATCAGGTGCCTAGTGCCCAGTGGCAGCCCATTGAGCATCCAATGCTGGGAAGTGACACATGCAATTAGTGTATTTCAAGCATACCTTGCTCTGACTGTACTGTCCATACTGGTAGGATGGATGGTGGTCCATGGCATAGGCTGGAGTGGTGTAGGAAGGTGGGCAGTAAGACTGGGTGCTAGGCAGGGTGGGCATACTGGTCAGGCCCGGTAGAGCCTCCAAGCGCTGGGACCCATGACAGCTGGCAGCCATGCCGCCACTCGGCTCCAGGCCTCCGGTCAGCGGGGAGAGGGCAAAGTCACTCTGGGATTGATGTGGCACTCCACCTGGGTTCAACAGTCCCATTACCTGAGGGGTAGAAATGGAGGAAAACTGGGTGATTAGTAGGGCTGGGTATTGGCAAGGATTTGGTGATATGATACATTTCAAGATACAGGAGTTACAATTCAATATATAGCGATGTATTGCAATACTGTAAGAAAGTGATATACTGCAATTTTAAAAATCTAATTTTAGGAAAACTGTTGCATAAGGAACACACTGCCATATGCATAAAATCTAAGCAAAAAGTTTATTTTTTATGCAATCAAAACAGTGGGATCTGCATGTGCGATTATTACAGTCTCTGAAACATCCAACATCACATACACTGAGAGGGCACATATCTGTAAATGAAAGCCTTCATCTTTGCATTTAAACCATTAGTTAAAAATCAGTATAGTGTTTCTGAGAATCAGTACAGTATAACAAAATGTAATATCACGATACTCAATATTTTCAATATTTTCTTACACCCCTGGTGATTAGAATAGAAATCACAAAGTAAATTATGAACATAACACTATCATAATCATTTAATTCACTACTACATTTCAAAATGAAAAATACATTGCCAGTGTATTTACACAAAAAAAGGTTTCTTTTGTTACACCATTCGATGAACTTTTCGTCTCAGGTGGCCTAAAGTCCTCGTCCATCGTCAGATATACATTATTACTGGCTTCCCTCACATGTGGTTTCCCTTTACTCTGCTTGACTGATTGGGGAACTGATGGCGGCTCAGAAGTTCAATCCTTAAACCCACTAGTGGTTTCTGTTCTGTCAAATTAGAGCATATTTTTCTCTTTTGTTTTTCCTTATCATGACACTTGTGGGCTTCTAGCAATTTATTACAAATATAGAAAAGAATTAAGAGTCTAAGATTTTGACTGATCACAATGTAAGGACAATATTTAAACAATAAATTTGCGATGCATTTTAAGCAGAAATCAAACAAATTTCTGTATCCTCTGGTGCATTGGGTTTTCTTTTCTTGTCGCCTGTCTTTCCCTCTCTCGTTTTCTCTTGCCCTAAAATCACCGTGTCCTTGTGAGGCCAGGGTGAAGAGGCCAAAGGGTACGTGGGAACGAGGAGCTGGGTGTGTTTGTGTATGTGTGTTAGAGCTACCTCTCCTGTGAGTTGAACTGTGTATTTAACAGTAGGTGCATGTATGTGTGTGTGTGTGTGTGTGTGTGTGTGTGTGTGTGTGTGTGTGTGCACGGTCATGTGTAATATAAGCATTTTTTGCTCTGATGTCAGGGGTGTGGGGGTATCGGTGATACATCGTGAACAGCTGCATGTAGGTTTGCGTGAGAAGCGAAGTCACAGAAATGTATAAAAAGTGAAGTTAAAAGAGCGAACAAGAGTCACAGCGACGAGAGGTGCAGTCCACGTAGGAGAAAATAAACAAATACACTGAAATGAATGGAAAGAAAAGGTGTAGAATGGTGTAGAACTGTGAGTGATGTAAAAACGTTCCCAACTGACAGCCAGCTGGCACATGCTCACATACCGAGGCAACCTCAGGTGTCTTTAATGTACATAATTTACTGTCAGCGATCTGACCTCACACATCTGACAAACACATCAGTGCAGCCCATCACCAAACCATTATTTCTCCTCCTACTGCTAAGAATGTTCTGTTGCAGACAGAGTCCATCAAAATGTGAGTATTTATAGATGTAAGAAGAATGGTTTCCACATAATACAAATTCAATTCAATCGCCCATAAATCTTCATGCTGCTTCAAACAGTTTTCCTATCTTTAAACCATCAGAGCATTTTGTATTGAAATATCTGATTAGATTATTGCTAGTACAAACTTAAATATAAGGTTTCATGGAAACCGTTGTTTGCTGGTTATCGAGCAGTTCATAGCCGTATAACCTTACAACATCACACACACAGTACATGCTATGGTATGTGTCTGTGAGTACATGCCTGTGTCTATCTACATGCTCATGCATTCTCGCACTCTCTGCAACTGAAACGGCAGCAGTTCCCAATGGTGTCTGTTTTGAGGTTGTTCCGGGGATTAGGTCTCGGGGGGGTGCAAATCCCGGCCGCTCGCTTGCTTGGTGAGAAAGGGTTCCTTTGGTATGCACCAGATCAGTGGTGAGACGCCAGAGACGCCGCACCACGGGGGAAACCACCGGGCCCGACTGGAAGCTCCAAATACAGAGCTAACTGCTCAGACAACGATATCGCCTATCTAAAGTCAACCTTATCCATATCAAAAACCCTGTGGCGCTCTACGGTGACCATATCTGGAGTTAACTGAACCTCTGAATCTCCTGATGGATACAGTAGTAGGTAGAGTAGCTTTTATAGACAGATCTGGAGCTCAGATAATTCCAGGGAGGGTTTAACACAAAAGCTGTGTAGTTATTTGAGAAAACTGAAGCTGTAAAGTTTTGTAAGTGCAAAGAGGTCTTCATCAATGTCATAGAATTTAATCAATTCCCATTTCCTCCCTCTTATTAAGTTAAAATCAGGGAATTAATTCCTATCCTCGTCTGAAAGAGAGAAAACTGTATCGCAATATACATTCAAACGGCTGAAATGAATACATAAATTAAAACAAATTAGCCAACAAAGTGAGTCATTTGCATAAATTACACACTTTGTTACTAGGGGATAGATTACTTCATTCCAATCAATTAAGACACTGGAACATTCTGTGATTGCTATTCCAGACTGAGAAAACATTCCAGGGCTGCCGCCGCCACCGCCGTCCCCTACGCAAGATGAGACGTCCGCTCAGTACGGAGCTGCCCACTGAGGTTAATGCTGAAACCATCCATGAGGCCACAGCACCTTTGGCCTCTTTATTGGAGGTAAAGTCACTTGTGACCCTGTGGGTGTGTGTGCTCACACCATGGCATGTGCTCAGAAAGGTTTGCATACCGGTTATGTTTCAACAAATTGCGAGTTAGCTCAGTTAGCTAAGGTTAAAACCATCAACCGCTGGCATGTCATCTTCGCTCTCCACTGCGTCTCTATACTTTTATCCGTCCAATGAAAATATAAATCCCCAAAGAATAATGATTTTAAAGAAAATGTGGCTAGCTCTTGAGGAGAAAACAAATTCTCATCCAAAACTAGAGCTCGTGTATCAAAACAATTATACTGAGCCACAATGGTGCCACCACTTTCTGACCATGCACCCTTGCAGCCACAACAAAGATCTTCTTTTTTCTCAGTGTATATATATATATATATATATATATATATATATATATATATATATATATATATATATATATATATATATATATATATATATATATATACACATCCTCAGGCATCTGCATTGCAACAAACCTGCCTGAGGCAATTTTTTTATCAGTGCCTGACAGGAGTCTGAGATTCTCTCTCATGGGAATTAGTACCCAGCATGCATTGCATGTGGGCCGGCCACCCTTTGTGGCGGTTAAAAGCTCGTTTTCCGCCTGTTAGTCCATCTTCAGGGCTGGTAGGGAGCCACTGATGGACACTGATGACTGTGTAATCGACCATAATTGTCTTTTCAGTTTTGATTTGTGTCATCATCCAACACCCGTACATCCTTCCTCATGTCTGGTCCCTTCTTCCCTCCCCAAAGACTGACGTTTGCCACATTTTCAATTCATCAAGCAACCCATCAGAATCAACAAAAATGAAAAGCTACCGTGTTTCTTAGCCTAACAAGGTTTTCATCAGTGTCACTGCAATGACATCTCCCAGGTTGCATGAGGTGTGTGTTTGTGTGTATCATTATTCCTGCATATGGTACATCTCATAAACGCCACGAAGAACTATTAGTGTCCTGTTTCCTGGTATGATGACATATGCGTATGGAAACGTGTGTGTGTTTGAGACAGAATTTACATGGGAACAGGGTGAGCATGTAAGCAGATATTCAAATGTTTGTGTGTTTCTACATTTTTATATTGTACTTTAATAAAAATGGATGTAGAAGCAAACCTGTGGCGAGAGGCTGTTGGCGATGGCAGGGTTGACAGCATTGGTGTGTCCTGTCGGGGCCACAAAGCTGTCCGAGTATCCTGAGAAGCCGTGACGTCCAGAGGACAGGCAGTATGCAGAGCTTCCATCCTGGGAGCCCGCTGACGAGCCGAGCCCACTCTGGTGCACGGAGGTGGGGGGCAGGGGCTGCGGTCGGTGGACCGTACTGGGCTGCTCGGATGCTGCAGAAAATAAAACATTCTGCTTAAAAATCACATTTTGGTTTCATCCAGAATATTTTGCAGCGCACCTAGTGGTGTGGTCACAGATTGCAACCCACCTGAACACCTCTCCGCTCACTTCTCCCTTTTCAAGACTGTGGTAACATGAGCTGCCAGTAAAATTGTGGTAACACCGTCACTCAGAAGCCATCCTTACCATAATGACACTACTTTAGGAGAAACACAAGTCAGATGGTGGTTGGCGGTACTACAATTTTGCGCTCTGTGGCTCATGTTAACGCAGTTTTACAAGTGTGTCAGAGAACTACGGTGGCCTTCAGGTAACGTAAAAATGTTAAAGTCTCTCTCTAGAGCCAGTGTTTGGTTTGTCTGTTCTGGGCTACTGTAGCGATATGGTGGAGCAACATGGTGGACCTTGACGTGAAGCTGTACATTATTTCCTGGGTACTTACTTAAGAAATCAATAATTTGACACAAAAATGGTCCTCAAGAGTCTGAGATCAGAGCTGCGTCCATAACAATGGTCTGTTATACATAGCAGAAGACCATAAAATGCTGTAATTGAAAATCAGAATCAAGTATTCAACAAAGCCATGTACTAAACATTGATGAAAACATCGTTTCTAATGAATATTATATCCAATTTATGTTAATAGATCCCAGTGTTACACACTGTTGCATTAAAGCAGAACTTTTAAGTATGTTTGGGTGTGTTCAGGTGAGCCCACCTTGAGTTATAGAAGTGGGAGTGTAAGGGCTGTCGGACAGCTGATATGGCTGTAGGCCGGACATAGCTGATGGAGGGAAACCACCGGGAATGAGGTGGTTAAACGCCATCAGTTGATTGGCTCCCGCTTGCTTCCTCCATCGGGCTCTCCTGTTGCTGAACCACACCTGAGAGAAGAGCAGAGACAGTTTATGTGTTAACCCAAAAGAATAAGTTGACTTATACAGTATATATATGTGTGTGTGTGTGTGCTCCTTTACAGGGAGCTGAACTGATAGAGATCTTAACATCTGCAGTGACACCACAAACATTACATCTTTGTGTGCTGCTGTCAATGGGTTCAGGGGGTTTAGCTCATTATATAAATCAAACATCTATTTGGGGGATCTTTACATATAGCTCTTTTTGTACAGTGTCTGACAAAAATAGTAGGCCGTCTTCATACACAGTGGGTGCAGTGTATCAGAGTTTATCTGTGTCTGTACATGTGGAGAAGGGGGTCAGGCGTGGGGTTGAGGGTGTTGGGGGGTGAGGGGCACACATGTCTAATGACTGTAAGGAATGTGAGGCAACAACCCAAGGCAATTTAACGCCCATAAGCCATACCCATGACAGATCGACACATTTCTCCGCTGTCGAGATTGGGGTCTCAGTGACTTTGAGGTTGAAAGAGCACGTCTGTGCACATGTGTCTAACCTGAACTCGAGCCTCCGTCAGTTTGGCCCGCTGAGCCAGCTCCTCCCGCGTGTAGATGTCGGGGTAGTGCGTCCGTTCGAAGGCCCTCTCCAGCTCCTCCAGCTGCTCCGCTGTGAAGGTGGTCCGACTGCGACGCTGCTTCCTCTTCAGAGGCAGGCCGGGCTCTGAGTCCACGTCGGAGCCCTCATCCGAGTGACTGGCTGGAGTTGCAAAACAAACATTCAACATTCAGGGGAATTAGGCTGATGCAGAATAAAACTCTCAGCTGGGACAGATTTGAGACAATAGGTTATGCTGAGTACAACAGAGCAAATTTAGATTCCTGCTCCCTTAAACTCTTCAGTGATTCCTGAAGGGATCAAAAGCCGGAGGCTACTTGAACATGGATTAAAGAGGACTAGATCCCTCTGGGGCATCTATTCCCTGGGACACTGTGTCTCTCCCAGTCTTAGCCATGCTGTGCGCTACGCCGATAGGGTCCCATAGTAAAGAGCAGGCAGCCTTTTCGCAGGTGCTTCTTAATCTGTTTGTTCAGTTGAGGGCAGGAGAGAGCGACTGGGTAACTGGGAGACAGACCATTGGGATCTAATTCAGCAGAAGAAGGGAATCAATGAAGGCTTGAGACTAGAGACAGAGGACTATTGCTGCCTTTCGGGGGGAGGTTACCCATCTATTAAATAATGATTAGGCTCCACAAGCTAGCGTGACAGCCTGCCATTGTCTGCCATTACATGTCTCCAATCCCCTCGTCTCTTTCTCAGTCTTACGCACACTCACAAACATGCATCTGCTGCGTCTCGGCTACGGGCTTTCACTCAATGAACGCAGCCTATGACAATGTGTCAAACACAGATGGACACAAGGCAGAAAGAGTTGGAATCTACTCCCAAATCCACCCCAGATGGACCTCATGATGAAGGTTCACTGCACCTTTTCGACACTGAGACTATATGCAGCCAACACCTAAGCTGAGAGAGAGAAAGTAAGAGAGAGACAGGTGTGAGCAACAGAAAAAGGCTTCAGCAGAGGACTGAAGCTTGTCTGTTTCCCCCAGACTGCTCATTCTCCCTCTGCCCTCCAGATTTAAAGCTTTAATTAAAAAAGTGCCAAGTCAGACATGGAGGTGGGGGGTGCAGCAGGGATCTCCCCTTGCCTCTGGAGCCTCTGGAGCCAAGCAGGAAATGTTTGTGCCGGTTGCCAGTGTGTGTCTGACCAGGCATTACACACGGATTTGCTCCCTGGGAATGCTGCTGTGCTCCGGGCCGCCAGCACACAAGATTCTGATGCTGAGAAGAGCTCTTTATTACATTTGAACCGAGGGCGCCACGCTGGCATAGAGTCTCACAGAGGATTGGCTGGATGCTTTAGACACTCCTGGAACGTGCACTGTGAGTTTGGGATGTGGTTTGTTTAGGTTGAGGATGTGGCCTGAGAGCAGATTTTATAGCACAACAGGCACAAGGAGAAGGGCCACACAGCATGAACACTCGATACTTTTCCTATGAGCAAATTTTAAAAACATCAATATTGTTTAGATTACTGGGCGAAACTTTCAGTGATCAGCACATTAAACAACACTAAAGCAGAAGACAAGAAATAGCAACATGCAATGTCATTACCATTTTAATGACGGAGGAGCGGAGAAAGAAAGAAAAAAGAACCAATGACGGCGCAGAAATGAAAAGATTCCTAAGGGAGGGAAGGAGAGCTCATAAAACTCCTCAGAGGAGAAAGCTCCCCATTGGCACTGTAACTCATGTTAACTGCAGGGTGGGGGTGGATCTCTCCTCCTTTATTTCTGTCTTTCCCTCTCTTTTTCCCCTCCCTGTTTTTATTATTAGTAACTACAGAGAATACACTCCGTCACAGACTCTCCCTTAATGGCAAATGACATTGTTGCTTTTGTCATCCTCTGGCTCGCGCTTTCTCTTTTGCTCTCTTCCTCTCTCACTCGCTGTCTTTTTTTTTTTTTTTTTTGGAAGTGATGAAGCCAAGCCTTTGTATCTTAGCAGGGAAAAGCCTGTGGCAGGCCTCTGTTGGACCGATTACCACGCTCCATCTGTAGGAGCCATCAGGGACGCCCGGGCCCGCATTCAGGGGTCTGTCACCTGCCCAGCAGGGGAGTGTAGGAAGGGGAGGGGGGCTGTAGGGTGAGATGGGGGCTGTAAGGCCAGGGGCTGAGTGGGGGAATGAAGGGTGGGAGGGAGAAGAGGGGGCACAAAGGGGTCTAGAGAAGGGCCGTGGAGGGGCACAGCAGGGGAGCACCCCTTCATCCCCTCCCTCCGTGGCCTGAGGGGCACAGAGCCGGGGGGATGGGGGAGCTGAAGAGGCTGACATGGAGAGGAGGCTGAAGGCACCTGAAGAAGATGCTGGGGAAGGGGTGCGGGGTGCCAAGCTAAGGAGAACGGGGGGTTGCTGGTCGTTCAAAGAGCGGACCTGTCCCTTCCATCTCATCCATTCACTTCACTCCTCTCTTTCTGTGTGCTCACCCGTCGCTGCATCCACATCTTTGACGTCTTCAAACGAGGCTGTTGTGGATCGATTTTAAGGCACGCCGACGCAGAAGCGGACTCAAGAGAGGGCTGTTCCCACACATTCCCCGCGACAAACAGCAGAAGAGGATACCAAAACACACAAAGGGAGGCCTCGACCTCCTTACTTAAACACCCAAATCAAATTTTACGCTGCAGCTAAAGCACTGGGGAGCTGAAAATACTCCATAGCCACTCACAGTTTGGCTGTGGCCCTGACAAGAATCTTAATAGAAAGATAGATTATTATCCCTCAAGCGGAAATTGGGGCTGCTGTGGAGTTATCCATAAAACAGACATTTCAAAACAAAGTAACATGTAGATTAATAAACTAATGACAAGCTAGTTAAGATAGTAGAGTGGATGGTGGATGATTTATTTAACATAGTTTGGAGGGTATAGCGAAGTTTAGTGGAGTGCAACAAGTGAATTCAACAGGTTCCCTGATCAGAGACTCTTAAATGCAATCCAGCAAGTGTGTTTGCAGGTGTGTATGCACACACACATAAAGTACACACACTCAAAGATCAGCAGGAAACGGACAGCGCTACAGACCGTCCACTCGAGGTAAACAGAACCATTTATTGATCAAGAGAGGAGACTGACAGGCCGGGAAGATAAACTGCAGAGGGTCACAGATGTGAACTTCGGGAACGTCCGGTCCCATTAGCTTCACCTGCGCCAGCAGCGCTGCCTCTATAACAAGTCAAAAAAAAAAAAAAAAACCCAAGTGAGGATTCCAACTGCGAGAATAAAGACTGCTCTTGTTTACTGCGAAGTCTACATCAGCCAAGACTTGTGTTGCCAAGCATTCACCCCCCCCCCCCTTCCCATCCGTTCAAATGATGGTAATATGAAGAGACATGCACACCTCCATGTACGTGCAAAAAAAAATTCGCAACTGAAATGAAATGGTGAAAAAATGAATGGAGTGACAGACTGTGCAAGGGAGAATTAATATAGGTATTAAAGGTAGAGAAATAAGCAAGAGATCGGGAGAAAGAATGAAAGGAAGGGAAAGGGATGAAGCGAGAAAGAGAAGCGGAGCATATGGGGCAGTTTATAGCCTCGTCTTAGTAGGGGCTGGCTAGCCCTTCCTCCAGGGGCTGTTAATAGAGAAGGTAATTGAGCTGGTGACATGTGTTCGCAACACAAAACAAAGGGCAGAAGAGACAAATGAACTAGTTATTTGCCCAGGGAAGTAGATCTGGCCCTTTCAGGCCACGGAGCAGAGTGCGAGTGAGCCACTGAATAAAATAGTGGCACGCCACGTAGAGCCAGATCGAGCAGATGCACTGGAGGAAAAGAATAGTTAACTGACAGCTTATGGGCTCAGCTGGGGTTAACAGTTAAGGGAAAAATGGGAGTGAGTGGGCTGCTCACTTGACTTGCTAAAGAGCCCCCAGGATCCTGCAGCTGCCTGGGAAAAGAGAGGGGGGGGGGCAGATAGAGAGAAAGCGAGATGATGATGTGATGGACAGAAAAAATGGAGTGAATAAGCGCAGGAGGTTGGCACTTAACGGACAAAGAAAGAGCTGGCGATATGACTTTGAAAGATGTATCTCAGTCTAATATTGGTGAGGTAACAAAAAGCCACAAATGGCCCTTCATGGCTATTATGTGTGCCCAGTGTGCGGTGGTTATTATTTAGTTCCACCGTGGTGCAGTTAGGTGACAGTTTCACGGTGGCATTTCCACCCTCGGGGCACGGACAAAGCAACGGCACAGAACCCCACGCCGGGACAAAGCAACAGGCCAGTCTGCCGCACGTTCCAGTCAAACGGAGACACTAACCAGCAGAGCTCCGCTTCAGCCCGGCCTTGTTTAGGCCAGACAGACTCTGAATAACCAGCTCTCCAAACAGCTAAACCTGCACTTGGAATATCACAACAGATCAGAGCCTGTATGCATCTTAAAGTGAAGGTTATTATACTGCTGATTCACTGATCAGACTTTAGGGAGTTAGCCGGTTGTCAACTTTTCCCAAACATTATTGTAACCTCCTTTTCCTGGGGCCTGATAGTTTTAACAGTCAAGTGACCTGAGGTTAGCCCCTGACCTTCTCACAGCTACTGCACAGCACTGCGGTGAAGACGGCCTCACCGCTGACCCTGCCACAAAACTTCACAACAGACAGAGAAGCCATCCTCACATTCCTCGCTTTCTTTTAAAACCTTACAGTCACTCATTAAAAGGTTTATTTCTATTGGTTTTGTGAGAGTTGCCTGCACATTTTCTACTTTTAATGTTGCTTTAATGCCTGTGTTGTGCTTGGACAAATGTAGGAAATAAATGCATATATTTTTAAAAATATCTTACCTCCTAAATTTCTGTTCTTTTTCTAGTGGATTTCTTTGTTCAGAGAGGGGAGAAAAGACATTAATCAAAACAGAAACAGAGTTGTGCTGGCGTGTCCATAATGTGCAATGTGCTGGACGAAACAGCTCCACAAAAACTAGAGGCTAAACAAAGTTAAGTGATTGACAACGCTGTCTGGCTTTACTCAATTAACTATCCTATTGTGCTCCTCTTTGCCGAGTCCCCTCGCCCCCGACCCTTTTCTCTTCACACTCCTTTATCCTCCCCATCACAGAGTTTTGCTTGGCTAATACTTCCAAGGAAATAGAGAGCTCCTTTTTCTACTGGGGCTCCTCTCCTTGACCTTCCATTGCTCGCTGCTTCTCTTTCAGTCACTTCACAGTGTCTCTGGGGTTAGTGGGGAGAATGCGGAGAGTACATCAGCACCGAGGGGCCGGCTCAGGGCAGGACCCCGGCCCATTACTTCAAAGTTGGCCTGCATTCATTAATTGTCCTTTGAATTAATATTGGAGGATCACAATGTGGGTGCCAACAGAGAAAGAGGCTTTAATGAAGCATAGAGTCTGCATTCAGTTGCAGATCAGCCAGTGTGGATTTTTTTTCTTTCTTTTTTTGGAGAAAGAAGGAGCCTTGAAAGTCATGCCAACACTGAACGTAAAATTATTTCTATGTGAGAAGGGTGACAAAGATCTATCACTATCTATCTATCTATCTATCTATCTGTACCTCTGGTAGAGGAAATAACAGTCCACTGAGCTAAACTAGCATTATAAGCACTATTAACACAGAAAAACACAGAGTGAGGCCGACATATAAAATTCTCCATTATCCAGCCCTGAGAGGAAAATGGAAATGTAGCTGTAGCAGACATTCTTCTGGTCGCATCGAAGCCTTCTGCCTCCTCTAAACCTCCAGTCTTTAACTTGATTCACCGCAGCAAAGAGAAGGACCCCTAACAAAGACACAGGAGTTGCTGAAATTCAGCATCTACCTCTCAATTTACAGTCATGCTGCTCAGTTGCTTTTGCTCTCTGCATGCTCTCTGTATTCTTAGATGTCTCACGAGAATATAAGTTATGAAACTTTAAAATTGGATTAGATGGCTTGGATGTGCACAAGCAAGTTTGCTACCGTCATCATTTTCCCCCTTCGGAATATATTACAAACACATTTTAGCTGCTTTCAAAATATGGTAAACTCTCAAACACAAATATGATCGTTCTGCTCTCCTATTACTTTTCCCTCACTCTAAATTCATGCCAAAGTCACGGGGAGCCAGTAACCCAGTTTATTTACACAAACAAAGTCCTACTCAACTCCTCTGACAAAAGCAGCTAAATCTTTCATGTTTTGTCAGCACTTGATTCCTCCTGTCCCTCTGGCTATTTGCCTGCCTCCGGACAATGGAGGCAGGAGAATGGCAGCAGATTGTTGGAATGCACCTCAATGAAACCAATTATTACATGTTGACTGCGTTCACCATGGCAGATTTGAAAGAACTGGGCTCATTCAATTTGGCACCGCAGGATTCCCTTTAAAGAAAAGTTATCCCTTTGACTGTTTGTATTTCTGAGCTTTCTTTTTCCTTCTTCTTTCTCCCTTTCACCCCCACTGCCATAAATGGATCCTGCGAGAGTGGCTGCTCCTCTTTCATGACTTTGGTTACTTTAATTAGTTAAATGAGGCTAAAGTGCTAACAGTAATAAATAGAGGAAAGGATGCTATCTATTAATTCACCGCCACTCACGACAAAAACAAATTCTTGGCACTGTTGCATTACCCAATAAAAATGATATACCAGAGTTGGATGTACTCCCGCTTTATGGGCAAATGCGATAAATGGCAGGAATAATTCTTCTCAAGTTTGCAGCGCAACCATGCATGCTGTTTAAACCTCCATAACTCAACAGTTAAAGGAGATGTAAACAAGTTAGCATCAGATTCATCCCAGCAAGCATCCTTTTCCCACAATGCTCCAGCCTGCTAATGCCATGCAGACCCAAGGCTGCCCAGTATATACTTTATCCCACAAACCTTAGCACTCCTTTTCCCAGACAAATAAATCTAAATGAGTCAGCTTTGATCTTAGCACTCAAGGAAAGCCAACAATAGTGGCGGAGGAGAAAGGGGCAGAGAGCAACAGGCCTCTCTCTGCCACAACAATAGCCTCTGCAAACACCTACTTAATCAATATTTGGCCAGAAGACACTCTCTCAGTCCCCAAAACCACCCTTTTCACATTCTAATGAAGAGCTATAAAAGAGAAAAACAACAACTACTTCCACAAAGAGACACAAGAATGAAATAGTGCTGTTCTGTATATCAATGGGGGAAAATGCCTCAGAGCAGTTTGCATGTAGGATGTCACCTATTTAATGTAAAATAGCTAATGTTATTTGTTTTCTTTCTTTAAAAAAATCCTACCAGCCTAAAAATATTAATTCAAGATATTTCAACTGTTTTCCTCATTGCTGTATAAAACATTCCTCGAGATTTAGCTTATTTAGTTTAAATAGGATGATTAACAAAGGTGCAAATCAGATTAATTTAAAAAGCCATTATTAATTCTCCTGATTATTATTTACTTTGTTTGTAGTAATGACTTTTAAAAGTTAGAGGAGTCAACTTGATCCGTAAATTTGGGATGCGTCTCGCCTGGAAGAGGGAGAGGGAAGTGCCCGCAGATACTGCATGAATGTGTGCGCCCTAGGCGGAAAGGAAAGGGGCGGACTCTGTCCGAGATGAAAGTGGAGAGAAATAAAAGGTTTGGATTTAATCTAGTGGAGAGAAGAGAACGGTTTCCCTGCACTCACTGGCTGAAGAAGGCGTCACGCTCCCTGCGCAAAGACTGAGGCAAAAGGCTCCGTGCGTAAAAGTAACTGCACGGTTCAATTTGATAACGCGAGGCCTGGCGTGGATTTAACACATCGCAGGCAAAAAAAATCATGTCTGAATGCATTAACTTAATGCTTATTTTTCTGTTATCATATCTTTAAATTGGAAAAGAAATCTAAACAAACCTACAATAATTGTTAAAGGAATGAATCTGCGCGTCATTCCAGGATATTCCCAAAACACTACCACTGCTTCCATCTAGTCATCAATAATTAACTATTAAGTCTCCAACAGCAACCTCTCCTTATGCTGCAACACTCCTCAGACCCCAACAGGTCGTAAATCAACAGGTGTTTGCCTAAAGTCGAAGCTGTTTTTCATGACAATCTGTAAACAGTTTTGGGTAAAAGCGCCCAAATTTGGCACTTTATTTTTGAGCAGTCTATAAACCGGGTCGCACTGGGCCTATTGGTGTCCCTGAATAATTCATCGCTCATTGCGGGTTCATAATGTCTTCCCCGGGCCTTTTGTCAGCGCAGTTTTCTCTCCCTTTCTTTCCCCATTTTGAAAGGCCCTGGCGTCTTTTTGTACACCACTGAGCCGCTCACTGGAGTTTGGCTTTTGTGCTCGTCAAACTGAGGTGTGAGTCTCAATGGACTCTCCCTGCTTTGTCCCCTGAAGTTCATCCTCAAGTGTCCGATTGTGTGTAAAAAAAAAAAAAAAAAAAAAAAAAAAAAAAAAGAAGGAAAAAAGGGGGGTTTCTCAGGCTTGGAAGTTAGACAAATGTTTGATTATCCCAAAAAAATCTCTGCTCATCAGTTAAATCTCAAAAGCCAAAACGCATGCGTAAACGCTCCTGTGCAGGTTAACTAAAAACAGTTGACATGATCATCCCTCTATGATTAATTCCATATTTATAATTACTATTTAAATTACTGCGTTACCGATTATTTTTATTATTTTTTTTTTTTAATAATAAATGTTTTTTTCTCAATCAAAAAGCAATCGTTCACGAGCACATCATCTTCTCGTTCATGAAGTTTATTGCGTTTTGAAATCGTAAAGCACACAGCGATTATAAAATGATAATGCTGACTTACATCTGTCTCCCAGAATGCCATCGATGCTGTGTTTTGTCCGCGGTTCGTTTTCCTCCATCTCCCTCTTCACCACTTCATCATCCTCCTCTTCGTCATCACCGCCTCCGCCGAATTTGGACCTCATGATGCGACTAATGGCGCTCACTTAGAAAAAAGGATACCAAAAAAATCGTATAAGAAAGTTAAACATGTCCAGCATGCAGAGAATTATTAAAAATAATTTTGTCAAATTAATATGGTATAACAGTTTTTTAATGAAATATAAACCAGTTATTTTCACATCATTCCTGGTGTGTTTTTAATACATTTCGGTAGAAAGTGTCGCCTACCCGAGGGAACGTTGTTCCTGTCGCAGACTCCATCTTTCAGTAACTTGTCCCTGATCTCCCAGCTGAACATACCCGGGTTTTCTCTCTTGTACTCCTCGATTTTCTTGTCCACTTCTGGAGAAGCGGTTTGCTTCGATGGGAGGAAGGACAGAACAAGATAAGATAAGATAAGATAAGATGAACCTTTATTAATCCCCGGAGGGAAATTCGGGTGTCTTAGCAGCATCAACAACAGTACAGATAAATACAGTACAGTAAAAAGTAAAAGAGAAGGTGCAGTGGATGAAATAAGGTGCAATGAAGATAACTGACAATAAAATAAATAAGTAACAGTAACGGTAATAAGTAAAGTGCAGCAGGTGGTGGGTATTGTATATGCACAGCATATGTATATGTAATTATATAATTATATGCAATTATATACATTTGGAATAAATACGGACAAGTTTGTCACTTTTCTTTAAAGGTCTCTGCGTAATTATTTGCCACGTCGAAGAGTTTGGATGGATGTGCAACATAGAGCCGTGACAGTAATTCAGAATGAGATCTTTAAGTCAAACTTGTGATGTATCTCCAAAGGACTTTTTCACAAGCTTTGTTTTGTTTTATTATTTAGCCTCTGTTCACATCCAAACAGTCGGATGTTGCAAACTATTAAAATAGTATTTTACAGAGTAAAATGTTAGAATTTAAATCACATACCGACATGGCTCTTCTTTAAACTTACCACTTAATTTCATAGAAATTGTCAGTCTTTCTTCACATTATATGAATTTACCATAACACGACCAATCTCTCACCTTTGGCTTGCTGCCCCCGATGGCCCCCGGCCTGATGGAGCCGGTCTCCTGGTACCGACACAGGATTTTGGAGACGCAGCCGTGGGACACGCGCAGCTGACGGGAGATGACGCACGGCCGGACACCGTGATGCGCCATCTCCACGATTTTATGGCGGATGTGGTTGGGGAGAGGTCTGCCGTTTATGAAGACACCACCGAGCTGGTTGACCCGACCCTGTCCTAACGGAGTGGAGACTGCACAGTAGTGCATGTAGTTAGATGAACACTCAGAGCTTGGAGACCAAACAACGTGTTGCCTTTGGTTTCAATATTCAAAAACTAGTAATGATGAGAAACAACCTGGTAGCACCTGTTGGATATCATCCACAAGCACTTACGCTTTAAAAGTGCAATCAAATATGGAAAACCAAATACCTTAATTGTTAAAATTAATACGTTCTTCATCTAAAAAATATTCAGCCTAAAAAAATCAAATTGTCCTGAAAGATTTTTTTTCCAAGTGTCACGAGAAAAATTTTTTTTAATTATTTTTTTTCCAATAATTGTCAGCCATGTCTCTCTAAATTAATGTGAGACATGATAATACATAAAAAACAATAAATAATAAATAGATTAAATATAAATTAAAAAGGCACATCGTGTTGACACTGGAAATGTAGGCTAGATTTAACCCTTTTTCTTTTGGTTTGTAAAATGACATGTAAAAGCTTAATACCAGATTAAATGAGTCGTTAATAATATATATATATATATTTTTTGCAGGTTTAAATCTTTTCACAACTTGAGTTTGCAACTTTGCAGAAGTTGTCGGAAAGCGCAGCAACTGGTGGCGGTGTGTTACCTTCCAGAGAGTATCCTCCCCGTGGGTAGTTCTGGTGAGGAGTGGGTCTCATCATTCTCGGTAAACCTCCTGCGAGCGCTGTCATGATCCCTGACTGTCTGTCAGGCAACACTTGAAACGAAGCTGCCTTTTGTTTCGTCGCTTTTAATCCCACAAAACGCCCTTTTGTTCGTTATCTCGCCTTCTTTTACAGACGCGATACGCTGCCTGCTTGTCCTTCAGTAACAGGTTGCGTGGACGGGAGGAGCACTGGGATCCCCGTGGGAAGGAGACGCGTCGCTGACTGGTATCCAGTGGTGGATGTGAGCTGAGCTGAGACTTTATATCAAAGAGCAGGTCGCTAACAGTCCTGCGAGGATTGGTTTGAGAGGATGGATGGAAGTCAAACATTTTATCTGCGCTGGCTGTCCCCTCTGAGTCCGCGCTGCGCCTCCTGATTGGTCAGAGACCCGGACGTCGGGAGGCTGCAGGAGCTCTGTGATTGGACAGCGGGGAGCTCCGCTTCTGTCTGGATTTGACCTCACGAGGTCAGTTTATGGTGTCACAAGCTTCTGCTGCTGCGCCTCGAACTTTTACACCAAGTGGGCAACTTTGAATAAATCCCGTGAACTAAATTACTGATATCTGATCATATTATTTATATTCAGTATTATGCTCTGCTCAGACACTGCTGGGCGTTTAGCTAAAGAAAGTTTAATGTTGTGGGAAGCAGTAAAGAAAACAGTGAATTACATAAAGTATTAAAAATAACAAATTACTACCGCATGTTAAAAAATGTAAAAAAAAATATGGACAGACATATTTAATTATTTAAACACATAATAAAAATATGTCTCATAAATTGCAGTTGTAGTTGTTAAAGTTGTTTTTATTAGCCTGTGTTTACTATTATTATTATTATTATTATTATTATACATGTTTACTTTGAGAATGACGAATGAATTAAATAATCTTAAAAAAAAAATAAAGCTAGACTTAGAGAGAATTTTATATCCTATGTTATAGAAAGCGTGTGCATGTGAAATAGCTGCTGAGCACCTATTAACTGTTGGGGTGCATCCAGGTGCTCGCCACGCGCGCTACTTTCTGCAGCAGCACGTGGGAAATTGTTCACCATCGACTTCAATTTTAATTGCTCTGGAAAAAAAAAGTAATATTCTGGTAACATCTAACGGTTATTTAAAAGGCCCATATCATCCCTCTCGTGGAATAAAGCATGACATCTTGAAGTTCCTCTCATGTGTTATTATTAATAATTCATTCATCCCTTACCGTTTATCCCAGCTGGGGGGCTGGTCCCAGCTGACATCGGGCTAAGGTGGGGTACACCCTGAACATGTCCGGACTATCACAGGGCTGACACAGAGACAGACAACCATTCACACCTGACTAAGCTGCATGTCTTTGGACTGTGGGAGGAAGCCGGAGAACCTGGAGAAAACCAACAGTAACACAGGGAGAACATGCAAACTCCACACAGAAGAGCCCGGGCTCTTGTTGTGTTATTATTACTATTATTATTATTATTATTATTATTATTATTATTATTATTATTATTATAGCTATCATTCAGCTGCTGTGAATGAGGGTATTTGTAGTGTGTCACTTTTGGAAATGCACCACAAATGCATATGATGCTAACCGTTTCATTTTTTCTGATTAGTTTATATGAGCTGATCTTTATTTTATATACTGACAAGTCGATCTGGGCTGTAAAGACGTAGGAAAGAGGCAGTAATTCATTTTTTCCGACGCGAAACGTATATGAAGATTTTCGCTCCTCAGCACACAACAATGGAGGTCAGGAAAGAGAGAGATATACATATATAGATACAGCGTGGATGCGGGGGAGAGGAGGATCTATTTTTTTTTTTTTTTACCACGAGTTCCTCCACCACACCCCACGCGAGAGCTCTGCACGGTCATCTAAGAGTTGTGTGGATGCAACAATAGGTGGTGCGCGGCCCCGCGGCTCAGCCACACAGCCCTGTAACACAGCCGTGCAAATGGCCGATTATGGACAACCACATGAGGGATCATTTGACTTTTTTCAAGCATGTAGACTTGTGATAATTATGATAATTAGGCGTGTTTAATAGACCGGTACATTCTGTCCCCTCCTCCCCAGGGATAGGAGCACATATGTGTTCAGAGGCCTCCTCGACCTGCATACCGTGGGTGACCTGGCTGGACCTGACCTCTCCAAGAACAACTGATGCATCATCAGAGCTGACATTATGGCTGGATATTAATTGATCACCATCAGATTTATCAGTACTTGCTGCCCTGTTGTCTAAACATAATGATCAAGAAAAGATGATTGTCTCAACCTCATTTAGAGGATGAATGGAATAAATATGTATAATAAATATGAATAAGCAAAGCCAGCTGTTTTGGTGCTATTATTGTGGCAGATTTTTGTTTGCTAAAATGTGACACTAAATGTTGAGTGACATTTGTTTACCCGTCTTTCACTCTAATTCGACCCAACATTTCAGCAGAAGGCATTGCAGTATCCCACAGCATGTGGCCCAATATATTTTCTTATTCCCCCAACAAGACTTCATGTTGAAAAAATGTGGTGCAGTGGACACACAGAACATGTGGAAACATTATATGTCCATAAAAGAAGGAATGGGGAGGGGGGGAAAGAAAGTTATCATACTAAAGTTTGACTATCATGAAAAGGATATTGGATCTACCATGTCAAATCAATTAGTGGGGTAAGCTGAGTCAGAAATGCGCCGTGGTGGTGGTGGTGGTGGACGAAATGCATCGAAAATAAAGAACAAAATGGCCCCAAAAAAAAAAAAAAGAAAAAGTGTTGAATTTACCAGGCATACACACAGAATAAGCCAGGGGCTTTCGAGGCTGTATTTCTGAAACTGTACACGTAAAAAAACTGAATAATTAGCTGTGCGTCCACTAAAGATATAGTCTAATAGCCTGATAACCCATAGGCAGTTTTGGTCTTTGACCCTATAGCGATAAGGTCCTACATCAAACTGTGGCTTATTTAAAGAGCTGGGATAATCTCCATTCTCTCCAGAGCAACTTACAATACTGCTCAGTATTCACGATGAACGCCACTGCATCAGATCAAATAGACGTTTGTAGGCAATCAGATCATCACAGTGATTATACGACCATGGGTAAACGTCTATACTAAGAGGCTTCGATTGTCATGCATTCCTGACTGTAAAACAAACTGTAACTGCAGCAGAAAAAGTACAGCTGTGACAAACAGAGTGACAGATACCTTCATTTATTTGCATTATTCATTGGGTTTTATAGAGGTTTTAGTATGTTAAAATAACAGTCAGCTGTGAAACAGCGGGTGCTAAACCTTTATTGGTCTTCGAAGAATCGTGCCACTGCTGTGAGGGAATTTTGAATAATGTGCCATAACGTCTGTTTCTACACTGCAGTCGCCCACAGAGATCTAACTATAGTCTAGGCTTTGACACAGACGACTATCACTTCTGCCAATTCTTTCTTTGCAATATGAAACACAGATTTGGAAAATAGTGTACTATGCTATTTCTTGGCCACGTGTTGTGCAGACACAGTTCCTAAATAAAGCTGCGGTCTTACACTGTATTCGTTGAAATCAAGTTTTCCATTTATTGTTTTTGTCTATATGCCACACAAGATCATTTCTGCGTTTCTTTATGTATTAAATCTTAACCGAGCACACTGTGTTTCGTGTTAACGCTAGACAGAGGTGACCAGGAAGCGTGGTTATCAAAAATAAATCGGTCTACATCTGATTTTAGTTTTTAGTTTTGTGACGTATCATCAGTTATGTTTGGTGTTTTGTCTTTATTAGCCTGCAGCGGTTCAGTGACAATTCAAAAGAGCTTTGCATCACAAAGACTACACGACGGACATTGTGTGAAAATAAGAGAAACAGATTAGAAGAGTGGCCGGGCTGACATTTAGATAAGCATCTCTGAAAACGTTGCATCTCCAGAATAAGGAAATCCACTCTGTGATTAGTAGCCTTGGGATGTTACTGTTACAAAGCACTTCCAAAAAGAGGCACAGTTTTCCCTCATGTGTTTGATCTTATCAAATACATATGACCCACAACACTTCAGTGGGAACTCAAACTGAGTGCAGTTATCATAACAAAGAGCCACAAGGTGCACCCAGGTGAGAGAGAGAAAAGGAAAAGAGAAGCGGAGCATTTGTTAACCATACAGCCTCGGGTGATGTAAGGGTTACTTTAATAGTTCAAGCAAGTGAGGATTGAAAATAGCGAGCTAATAGTTGGTACGGTCCCATGATGAAGATACCCAGCGTTACCTCCTGTGAGATTGTTATCTGCCCTATAAATACACCTTTACTTCAGCACGACGGTGTGTGCAAAGGAAGAAAAACTCTGAATCTGCCGTTGTGACACCATGAAGGGGATTTCACACTTACACAAAGATGCATTCTGATAAAACGCAATAATATATTTACATGTGAGACAAATCCAGTACAACGTTATGTAAAAAGTAAGTTTGCAGCTGTGAAAAACAACACTGCGGCCATAATATGCAAAATATTTTTGCTGTACAATCCCACACTTCGCTGAGAATGTTTGCAATTTGCCTTTTCAAGAACATACTTTCAAGGATCAAACATTTCATGTCCTTAGAGTCTGTCTTTTTAGCATATATTAGAAAACATAGCATAAAAAACATAATAAAACATGTCAAATATCTCTTGACAGACTGAACTGTTTTCATAGCATTAACCATCTATTAAGTAAACCTTTTTGGAGCTTATTTGAGCTTAAAAATATCTAGGCATCTGTGTGTTTTTTTTTTTTATTTGATCAACATTTACATCCTATCCTGATTAAATGTGATTACTTGTGAATTATTTCACTTGCGAAATGTGCAGATTTAACATTAATCCCATGATTAATATATGATAATTACCATGTCATCTTTATCACCAACTCTTTTCACCTACCAACATGCTTTTTAAAAGGAGGCCTAACATAAGAAATGCATTTAAAAAAAAACATCTTTAATGTGATAACTGTGTGTTTTGGTGAATAAGTGTAACTCATTACTGTTACAGTGCACTGTTAAAATGAATTGCATGTAATGTCAAGCAAGTGAGGATTGAAAATAGAGAGCTAGTTGTGGCCCCATGATGAACATATACAACATTACCTCCTGTGAGGTTCTTATCTGTCCTACAAATAGACTAAGCCTTGTATCTGTCGTTGTCGTGACAACACCTTGAAGTGGAGTTCACACTCGATTTCCAGTACGATACTATATGCAGTATAAGAGTATGTATGCAACTGAGAAAAATACTGTATGATAGGTGATGTGAAATTTTTTTTAACTTTGAAATCACAAAATACGTATAACACAAGCCAGTCCTTTGCTGAAAATGTTTGCAATTTGCCATTTGAAGTACATACTTTCAAGGATCAAATATATATTAATATATATTAGAAAACACAGCAATAAAAAGTATGATAAAACATGCCAAATGTCTTGACAGACTGAAGTGTTTTCATAGCATTAAACATCTATTAAGTAAACATTTGGAGCTTATTTGAAAAGATTTGTTTAAAAATCTTGGCATCTTAACTGTGTGTTTCTCTTCTGATACTCTGTTATTATTTGATCAAACATTTTGATCCTGAATTTCCATTCTTTGATTACTTGTGATTTGAGATTTAACATTAATTCCACGATTAACGTGTGATAATTACCCTGTCCTCTGTATCACTGACTCTTTTCACCTTTTAAAGGAGGCCTAATGTAACATTCAAAAGCACCTTTAATCTGATTACTCCCTTTTGGTTAATACGTGTAACTCATTACAGTTACTATACACTGTTAAAATGAATTGCATGTAATTGTATGTGACTGTAATCCAGTCAGACACAATATGCCGCTATCGCTGTCACAACATGCATGCATAAATTCAGCCACAAGAGGGCACCTGCTAGCTCAGTTTACTGGGACACGTCCTGCAGCTATACTGTAGTCTGTCTGACACCATGAAACCCACCAACCTCAAATTTTACACGGATATTTATCTAATCTGATGTAGTGAAACTTTACTTCATGAAGATCTGTTTAAAGTGATGCTATTACAGCAGGTTTTTGTACACAGACAAGGGGAAGGTGTCACACTACTTGACCACAGTTTGATTTTCCAATAGGGAAATCTATTTTTAAGATTATTTCTGCTTTCACTAGAATATTTCAGAGTACATTCAGTTGTGGGAGAAGCATTCAGATCTTTTACTTGAGTAAAAGAAGCAATACTACACTATGAAAATACTCTGTTACGAGTAAAAGTCCTGCTTTCAAAATCTTATGTGAAAGTACAAAAGTATCAGCATCAAAATTTAAAGCGCTCACTGTGCATAATGGCCCATTTCAGAATATTGTTTATATGATCAGATTCTAATTATTGATGCATTCATGTGCATATCACTTTAATGCTGCAGCTGGTAAAGGTGGAGGATTTGAATGACTTTATATATTGTTGGATAACTTAACCTATAATAATACATCATAATATAAATCTGCAAAGTAACCTGTAACTAAAACTATCAAATACATGTAGCAGAGTAACAACTACAATATTTGCCTCCAAAATGTAGTGAAGTGGAATAATAAATCATCACAAAATGCAAATACTCAAGTAATGTACAAGTACCTCAAAACTGTACTTAAACCTGCATTAGGCATAATCATTGGGAAAAAACTGTAATAACCTTTCAGCATGTTGTAATTCAAGTGTTCTGAGGGTAAACTAGACGGCTGCACCTCCTCATGGCTGTTTTCAGGATTTATAAAAATCTAGCCTGTGACAGGAGACTTTGACCAATCACAGGTCATTGCAGAGAGAGAGAGCGTTCCTATTGGCTGTTCACTCCATGGAGGCAGCTGTCAATCACTCACAAACTCTGATCAAACAACCAAACGAACCGATAGAATATGAATCAATATTCTGTTATTGTAATGACTATTTCTCACCTCTAATGTTTTCAGAAACCTCTTCTACCTCTTGTTACTGTTTAGCTGTAAAATGAGAAAGTTTGCTCCAGCTAGTGGGAGGTCCTTGGTATTTCCTCAACAGATATCACCATGGCAGCCAGGTCACAAATTTGTCATTTTACAGATAAACAGTACACTACAACAGGGGCAAACACAGGGTTGCTTAAATCTTGCCATTAATGCCATTAAGATTTTAGATGTTTAGATTGTTTGCTATTGTTTAGATTGTTTGCTGGTCAGATAGTCTGTAGATGTGGAATCATGTTTTAACTGGTTGAGTGGTTATTGAGCTGTGGGAAGTAAAGGGACTTTTAAAGTGTGCGGAAGATAAGGCCACATAGCATGAAAAACAAATACTATTTGCAAAGGCCTGTCCTGCATATTTTAAACTTAAAGCTGCGCAGTCACTACATCCTGACAGTATGCATGAGACAGGTAATCTGAAAAAAAAAAAAAAAACATTGTGTGCCTCTGTGTCCTCCAATACTCCTAATGGCATCTGCAAGACTTCACAGACCGAAGTAAAACAACCAATCAGAGCTGAGCTGGAGCCTGCCGTCTCTGAGCAGCTGTCAATTCGCAAACTAGTTACTGTTAAGCTGTAAAATGAGAAAGTTTGAGACCCAGTCGCCATCTTGAGATGTGAGGAAATACCAAGCACCGCCCACCAGCTGGAGCAAACGTTCTCATTTTACAGCTAAACAGTAACTACAAGATGTTTCTGAAAACATTTGAGAAGAGAAATAGGCATTACAGTAACAGAATATTGATTCATATTTGATCAGCGCTGCCTAGTTCGACCGTTTGATCGGAGTTCGCGAGTGATTGACAGCTGCCTCCGTTGAATAAACCATCAAATGAAATGACCTGTTATTGGTCAGTCTCCCATCACTGGCTAGGCTTTTTAAAGCCTGGAAACAGAGCCGTGAGGATGTGCAGACGTCTAGTTTTCTCTCTGACCACTTCAATTACAATACGCTGAAAGGTTATGATGGGATTTTTTGCCCAAACATACCAAAAGCCTTGTGCCTGCTGCAGGTTTCAGCAGGATTCACTGCCTGATGTCTCTGATGGTATTTAGCTGCAGCTAAGGGTGTCACTGCTGATCGGAGCTGTCCACTGCATGTGGTGCTGAAAGGCAAAGGTGCCAAAAACCCACACGGCCCTCTTTCCTGTCGCTGCAGGCGCTAATTCTTATTATCATACGGTTAAATAGGTCCACTAAATCCACCTCACACACGACCCACACTTGTGACAAATCAACTTGGATTAGAAAATCAATTTGAGCAAGTCTATTGCCTGGGTGTTTTTTTTTTTTTTTTTTTTTTGCCGTAAACTGGGTTTATGAAGCCTGTATAGTCTGTCCAAGTCCACGGGTGCCGGTTACGCAACAAGTCTGTGATCTCACAAACCGGATGGATCCACGACAGCTGACGGGACTCACACCGGGAAATACACAGAGAGATTTTTTTTACAACCTTTTATTACGATCCGGGCATTTTCTCATCGCTCTTGGTCAGACCTTGTAGTGGGATAAGACTCTTTCTGTGGCCCAGTTAGACGGAACATGGCGGAGGCGGTCAGCGCACAAGCCGACTGTGGCTCAGCTCCGCCTGACTCGACCGACTCGTTCCCCAGCGAGGAATACGAGTGCAAAATATGCTACAACTACTTCGATCTGGACCTCCGCACTCCCAAACTGCTGGCCTGCTCCCACACCTTCTGCCAGCAGTGCCTCGACGCCCTGCACCTCCGGGAGGGTCGAGGATGGAGGATCGGCTGCCCGGTGTGTCGCCACCGAACCCCGGTGCCGGAATATCGGGTTCACAACCTGCCCGACAACAGCGCGCTGACTGAGTCGCTCCCGGTTAAAAAGCCCGTGGACTCGTCAATAAACACAGATGTCCACGCGGGTCCAGCAGTCTCTTCGGCCCCCACAGAGAACAACGACAGCTGTCAGACTTGCAAACAAGTTGCGTTCATGACCGGCTGCGTGTGCGCCATCTTCTCTTTCCTCTCCATGGTGGTGCTCTTGTTTCTGGGCCTCATCTTTGTGCATAACTTCAGTCACACTGCGTGGCCCGTCGGGCCCGTCTGTCTGTTTGTCGCCAGTGTCCTCGCCCTGCTCTCGCTCGTTCTCACTTGGTTAATGTGCATGTTGAAGTACCGACCTGAAACTGAAGCAAGCAACTTCGGTTCCCTCACTTCTAACATAATGTGATCCTCTGGCTGCAGAGAGCTGAGTCTGCTCAGGAGAATTAAAGGGAAATCTCTTTATTTATTTCAGTTTCAGATGTAAACAAAACAAACAAAAAAAAAATCAGTGATGGCTAAATTCCATATAGCTGCTTCAGTATCAGGGTCCAAGTGACAAACCGAGACCTGTGACTGCAGAGAGCCAGCAACATCTGAGGTCCCCCTTTCTGACAGCTGTGACCTCTCCGTACCTGCATAATAACTGAGGCAAATATGTGACAGAAAACACACAAAACTAAATGGTTAAAAACATAAATGTATTTCAGTATTTTTAATTATTCACAAAAAAGTAAAAGACAGGTACAGTAGGGTCACATTTTCTGACGACAGCCATCAGAAATGGTGACCTCGTGCGCTGCTGCATCTCTGCGGTCACAGATTTGGGTGTAACATGGGTGTGGTGCATGCTGGCTCACTGTCATACCGCCATGACTTACTGGGACACCTGAACAGAACAGAGCCATCATTAATGTTACCGTCTTTTTGTCCTATACGACTCCAAGTGTCTGCAGTGGAAAAAAAAGCCTAATTTGGTTATGGTTGTATGAGCGTATTGACTCCAGTAAAACCTGGTTACTATCTACTGTATGCAGTCCATAAAACGTTTAAACTACATCTGCAGCAGACACAGTAGAGTAAAAGCAAACTATGCAATACTTTTGGATTAGAGCTGCCACCAACCATTAAATCAATCGGCAATTATTTTGATAATCGCTAGACTGTTTTTTTTTTTTTTTAAGACAAAAATTCTCTGATTCCAGCTTCTTAAATGTGAATATTTTTCTGGTTTCTTTACTCCTCTATGACAGTAAACTGACTATCTTTGAGTTGTGGACAAAGTAAGACATTTGGGAAACACTGGTCACCATTTTGCACCATTTTCTGACATTTCATAGACCGAACAACTAATTGATTAATCTAGAAAACAATCAACAGATTAATCAACAATGAAAAAAAACTGTTAGTTGTAGCCCTAGTTTGGAACAATATATGTGAAGCTTCACTGATTTCCCATATTGTTTGCTTTTCTCACAGAATGCACCTTTTGTCTTTATTTTTTCTTTTAAAGGGAATGCACTTGAGTAAAATGCAACTGTGATAATGTGTACAGGCATATCATGACAAATGATTATAGACTGAAAATCATGACAGAGCACTTTAACTTAATGGAGACATTAGCAGACTTAAATTACAGGAGGAGTTCTCACTACAGATGCACCCCCCCTTCTCTCCTCCCACATGTGTTCATTCTTCCACTGAAATTATTTACATGACAGCCTTCATAAGGTGCTTAGAAGCTACTGATGCATAATGTGTGTACTGTATTTATGTGACTTATTATAATCTTCTGGTGCCACCATCTTTACTAACAACATGACTATTGTGCCAATGACAGATCGTGCTTATAACCACCTGAGTGTAATTACACTGACTCCCCGTGGTGGACCAGGTCAGCAGGGGATCCCAGGCCAGTGACCCTGAGGGGACATGAGCCTTCACATGATGAGGGAAATAACTTTGGGGTAGGGGGGCCAAAATGTTGTAAAGTAGTGAGACAATGGAAGAACAGAAGACCTCCTAGGGGCCTTAAATCATATGATGGGCTTAAGTTTCCTTTCCCAGTGATATAAACTGTAAGAACATATAAACTCCACTATGGTTCACGCGCAGATCAGTCTTAAAGGGAAGTGTGCAATAAAAGACTGGTTAATTTCATTTCTGTGTATTTGTTTTATAAAAATTAGGCCCCAATACATTCTCTTCTCATCCATCATTTCCTATGTCAAGAGTGAGACTAACCCTGCTGTCGGTCGTTTAGGTTATTAGATCAAATGTGATTCAAGAAAGATGTCTCCATTTAGTTTAGCTGATTCACAAAAACACAGTGGGTATTTATCTCCACTTAGTGTTCTTTTAAGAGGCGACACCGGTCTCGGGAGTTAAAATCCAACTCTTTCAGGTCCCTCAAAGGGACTCCTTCACTTGGTCATCCAGTAGCCGGTGAGTAATGCCACTTAAATGCCACCGTGACAAAAGCTTGAGGAAGAAAAGGAGGGGTGGCAGGCTTCCAGTGGGAGCCATAGGCAACAGTGTGTCTGGGGCAGAGTGCTTCATTTCACAGGGACTGCAGGGCTTAAAGTTAAAGATTACTTTGAAATCTGCATCCCCTACCATCAAACTCTCCCGCTCTGCCCTCCTCCCTCCCTCCCTCCAGCCGCCACTCCCTCTCCCGAAAAATAAAAAGCTGTCGCCACAGAGCAGGGGATGAGTGAGGAGCAGATCCTCTTTGATGACAGAGAAGGATCCTTTTGTTCTCTAATCCCCACACAACCCATCCCCCCTGTTCCCTATAAATCCAACTGGACATCAAGGGGCTTCATAATCAGCCAGGGGCTCAAAAGTTATTAGTTTAGTTGTTTTATTTGAAAAGATTGGAATGTAACAGTGCTCATATCTTGTTGTGACACCTCTTGCAAAATATATTTAATGTAACTTTGGTATTTGGTACGGACGTCTCTTTGAGAGCAGCAAGAAACATATCATTAAGTAAATACCTTAATAACATGTCACATGACACTGGTCAGTGGTTTGTCATAGGTGGATCCTAAGGGAACAGCCAGTAGCTGCTGTGCATGCTGTCAAGACAGACGGGGTCACCAAGAGACAGACAGTTCCAGGATATATTTCCTTTCTTCCTGTGTCCTGCCTTTAAGTGTGCGCAAAGTGTGTCCCTGTGTCATTACCAGATTGGACACACGGATTTCACAGAGGAGATGAAAGTGTTCCTTTTGCTCATAACATCTGCCCTCTGATGGTTTGCGTCCATATCAAGATGACCCCAGACATATAGCCCGAGGAGAGCAATTATCACCACTCTGTACACACTCTCTGGTTCGTCATGTGATCACATGCTCGTGTGAATAGCATGTGTTTATGAGGAGGAAAAAAAACATACGTTTTGCATGCATGCATTTGCCAGAATATGTTGCACAGACATATGGTCTAACAAGCATGAAAACACTCCAAAGACCAGCGAGAAGAGATCAATATCCAAGGTCAGAGTGTCAAACATGACTTACCTAGGCATTTCACTTTCACTGCGTTGCTCTTGAGATGTCAAAGATGACTTCCCTCCTGAACTGTTGGATCTTCTCTCTGTCAAGATGAGACAAACAGCATTATGAAAGAGTCCAGGGCGAAGCCCTCATGAAATAAATGTGCAATGACTCCCCCAAGTGTATAAAAGTGAGAATACAGGAAACGAAATGATGACCCATGGGCCTCCTGTTTTAATTCTAACATTATGAATTCTACATAAAAATCTATTTTGTTTGTTTGCTGTCTTTAAATTGTAGCCTACCGTTGTCACTCTATTCAGTAAAATGAACTGCTTTAGTTATAAAGTAGAGCTATGGGCACAAAACAGGGACTGAAGCCACTAGAATTTATTTTTACATGTCTAACACAAGTTCATATACATCTAGGGCTGTCCCTAATACTGTTTTTTTGGTTTCGAAGCTTTGGTGAAGAAAAGTCAACGGTATTTGAAGCTTCACTGTGTGGCGCAGCAGGCTGACATGTTTCTCCGTCAGTCTGCTCCATCTCCCCCGTTTCAGTACCCAGGACAGCGTCGCTGCCACACCGCTGTACAGACACGTACCTCCACACACAACAAACAGCAATATCATATGGGAATAACTAAGAAAAATTAACGTTGAATATTCATTCATTCATTATTGCTAACCGCTTGTTCTACTCGTGTTCGCGGTAGGGGAGTGGAACCAATCACAGCTGACATTGGGTGAAGGCAGGGTACACCCTGGACAGGTTGCCAGACTATCACAGGGGTGACACAAACTACCATTCACACTCACATTCACACTTACGGGCAGCTTAGGTTCAGTGTTGATAATGAATAATGAGTGTGGAATTATTCCTTACTTCATTGGCTATTTGGCGATTTATACATTATTAGTACATGCAAACAGTATATATAAACAAAAAAACAAAGAGGCATTCAAATACTGATTTGGAGGATGATTTCCATGGCAACGGTTGAAGTTTCGAAGCTTCAAAGCATTCGGGTAAGCCATATATATGTATATCCATACACATTTTATTAGGGTTTTAACATCAATCATCAGCTATTTTGGTAGCTGCTTGGTGAACAGCAAACTATGCAACCATTGATGCATTCTGCCCAATGATATTTTCACCACGTACTGTCATGGGACCAGACTACATTGATTTTCAACAGTAAAAGTATGACTAATCAACACATTGGTGCAGTCGGCTCGATCAGGGAGATGGTGCCTATCAGATAATTGCAGTATAGGGAAAGAAAGAAACTGTTATTCCATCAATCTGTGTATTTGATTTTTTTTTTTCTTTTTTTGGTTTAGAGGGATTAAATTAAATTTTATAGCTTTATGGGTGGTTGAGATGGTTCAAGGATTGTCCTTCTCCAGCATCCTCACTGGCAGCTCCTCCTCCTCCATCTATCTATCTTTCTGGAGCGCTCTCTTGTTCCTTGTCATCCTATACGCCATCCATCCATTATCTGTAACCACGTAACCCGTTCAGGGTCACTGGGGTCATCAGACTATCACAGGCCTGACATAAGCTCAACAACCATGCTCGCTCACATTCACACCTACGGGCAATTTAGAGTCAACAATTAACTTAATCTGCGGGAGGAAGCTGGAGAAAACCCACAAAGACCCCCTTTGCAGGGCCATGCTGCCCTCATCCTTTACTGACACATACAAACGAAAGGACAGAGCTGCACTGGAAAAGAAACAAGGCCAGAGGGAACAGGCTGAGGGAGAAGCACAAAGAGCTACGAGCCAAGGCCAAAAATAGGGGTGAGACAGACTGCTAGGAGGAAGGGAAACTTTCACCACATTGTAACTCCAAACTTCACCAGAAAACTCTCAAGAAACAACTGACAGCAGTGCAGATACTCTCACATCCCCTGAATCAGCTACTCTCATTAAAGATGAGTGACACTACTTACAACAGCTTTTACAGTAAAGCATGACAAAGCATCTATGTGTCTCTTCAATACAGTTGTTATGGTGCAAAAGTTATGGCAAACACTAAAATCTATAGCATGAAATGCAGTTACAGAATAAACATGAAGAAGCTCATTTTGCAATGGCAACTTACAGCTGGGTCCTACATAAAGTGGCCATTATGGTGGTTCTGAACCTTAAGTGAGAAACTGAACTTCATAACAACACAGTGAAGAAATGCTTCCTGTATATTTGTTGTCATGTATGACATCCTCCGAAGCCCTGCAATCTCTGATAAAGCACTTAGTAACTTGTTAAAAAAAAAAAGAACCACATTAATACAAAACGGTTATACAGCATTTGGTCCACATAGCTATTTGGCCTATTCAAAACACAACTATTATAATTCATAAAATATATGAACTGTTTACAAATTTTAGGCTACTTAGAGAAATGCACATTTTTCTATTTTCGGTTTTTACTGTTTGTTTTTTGTTTTAGAAAAGAGGACAACATTTGATCTCAGCTTTTTGCAGATTATCATGGCCATTTATATTTATAAATGGCATGCCATTGATGGGGCATGCTAATACAAATCAGAAAAGAAGTTGCCCTTTTACATGCCTGTATAAACCTGTATTCTTAATTCAGTTTATGAATCCAGTTATTCATTACTGCATAAACTGCATTTTCAAATAGAATTTTAAATTCCATTATCTATTTATGAATTCATTAATTTATTTTTAAATGATGTACTTATTGTCTGTTCTGTAAATCCTTTTATAATTTGAACAATTTATTGATTGTTTAATTTGTAAATTATATTTAGAATTCTTTTTATTGCCCATTGAATTATAAAATAATTAATTACTTTGTAATTTAGTCTTTTGCTTTATTACTATTTCCATGACTCTTGTGGTCCCCCATACAGCTCTCAAGTGCCCTATAGCGTTCGTTACTAGTCATGGCTAGCTAGCTAGGCTTTAGACTAGTCCACAAATAGAGGGAAGTCAGAGTTTTGGTGGTTTTGCTCTAATAACACTTTCATACAGGAGACAGACGTGGGAGGATCCTCTGGTGACTGTTCACAGTCTGCAGTCCCACACACACAGATCAAACACACATAGCGTTGACTGTTTCACACATGTAGCTAGCTAACTAGCTAGCCAGCTAGCACGTCACGTTGCCTAGTTACCACTATGTGGACTACAGTTTTCGGTTTCAGTTCCAGTTCTCTCCTCTTTGTTTCTGTCGCGCTCTTCCGTCGTAAAATGTAGTTAAAACTCAACCGCGTTCAAACCTGGTCAAGATGGCAGGTGGAATAATGGTTGGCGCATTCAAACTAGACGGCATTACAGGTCTAACCCGGGTCATTGTGCCGACGACTGACCGCCCAGACTGCTGTGAACGCTAGTAACCCCACTGACGTCCCCGCTGGCCCAAGCACGCGCCACCTCCAGTGCTCCAATCGCTGACCGAGATTTGTCCTGACGTCACTCAGTAGCTTCCGGGCTGGTAGCGCTGGCCCGGTGATGCTCAAATATACGATTTCACTCAATTTTTACATTCGTTTTATAAGAGATTAGCAGTTGTGATTTTTTTAAAAATACGCCCCGTTAATAGAATATGTCAATATGATGTCAGAGCTTTGGTTAAAAGGATAAATTGACTGGATCCAATCCCGCAGCGACTCAGGGCTGAGAAAAGAGGTGAGAATGTATTGCTGTGTGAATGCTTTGCAGATGTTGATGAGAGGAACTTATTGTTAGCGACCGGTTCGCTCAACACCGTGGCACATCGTCTACCATATATGTGTGTACAATATGAGCCGTGTGTCGCCATGTGATTCTCGGCAGCATTTTGATAAACGGACTGATTTCACTAGATCGACAGCGGGCCAACAGCAGCTGCAGTGGTTAGCCGCAGTGGTTAGCTGCAGCGCTAAATGCTAGCTAAACTACCCCACTTCGCTAGCTGCTAGCGCGTCTTTGAGCTGTCCGTTAGCTGCTAATGTTGATGCTGCTTCGCTGCTAACCTCGCGTAGCTCCAGAGACGGATCCTGCGGAGTGAAAAATGCCCCGCCATTAGCTGACTGGAGTGAGAACCATCTCCTTGTTTGGTTAAGCTTTGATAGCATCACATATAATACCTTGAGTGACGTACGTTATCATAACAGTAGTGTGTCTTGATCTAATCAAACGTAGATAACAAAGATAAGGACACACAAATGCACAATATGTCAGCTTTATGGCACGAAACACCTGTACAGATGGGCTGATATTATTTTTATGGAGATATTTTCACCAAGCAGTACTTAGTGTAAAGCTCCATATGTGGTTTGTTATTATAAATGTCATACCAAGTTGTTGGAGTCATTCCTTATAGCAGGTGTGTCTACTTTATTCAAAGTAAAGTACACAGAGACTGAATATGTATTACAAGTGTTAAACCATGAGTTTTCACCCTCTTGATGTGGCTGTGACTAACTGCCTTTGCTCAGCCTAAATACATATAGTAGATTGAGACATGTTCAAACATCAGCTGTAAGGTTGAGATGGTGTATTTAAGTATGCTGTTTGATTAAATCATTGATAATAGAGGCAGTTTGCATTCTCATTATTCCTTTCACTAAATATTAAGAGAAAAATCTAATTATTGGCTTCCTATTGACACTATATAAATATACAGTTTGATAATAATAGATGCGGGCAGATGTACCTGTACTCACTTTGAGGTTCGAAGTCATGAGGAAGTTTGGAGAACCTGCATCAACATCCATCCATGTGCACACGCGAACTCATAAACATGCCACTTTGAATTTAAAATGAGCTCTGTACAACGAGAGGCAATTATCTGTTGTTGTTGTAGAAAGAGAGCGGACCCTGCAGCGTAATATGATACTGGCCCTTAGTGTCACCATCCTCATTGGAGCACAAGAGTGTGGTGCAGTGCAGGTGATCAGACACTCACACACTAACTGAAATTAAATTTCTGCACACACGTGTTTGACGTAGCAGTGTAGCATGTTAGAAAGAAAATAGTGGTATGTGTTTATCTAAATAAGAGCTTGAATGTGCCGCTAAACATGTAATATTTTGGTTATTTCTCATAGCTTGTGTTTGTATGGCGCCAGGAGTGGCCCACCTCATCGGTCAGTGTCAGATTCTTCTCAGTGTTGTTATATTAGCTGGCCAGGTTATGCTAACTTCCAGTGTGACCTCTGGACCTCCGTTTCATTCTAAGCTGCAGACTGAGACACTGCTGCTTGTCCCAGCATGCCCAGGCTCGGTGGCCACGGGGCTTCACTGCAAATTACACTCTGGCCCCAAGGATGCACTAGGAGTAGCTGAGCTCCAGGTGAGGGTTGGAGTTGATTCAAAGGTTTAGCCAAACAAATATGAGCAAGTAAAATACATGCTGTACTATAATACTGCATTTGCAAACGTTACCTCGTGGTATGAGTTGTGGACTAGTGGTGAGATGCAAAGAAGGTGTATAATTCCTGAAAATTAGATGGGCAATTATTTCTTAGTAACAAAATGAAAAGAGGCAAATCTTCACACATGAGAGGCTGTGTATGATCTAATTAACTACTATTGAATCTTCATGATGTTAGGTGTTGTTGTGTCATGCTTTGGCATCCGTGCAACAGGGCCAGCGGACCTGGTGAACTAGATAGTGCTGACTGAGAGAGCTGGCCTAAGCATAGGCTGAGATGGTCTTCAAGCGAGGAAGGATTCATTTACCAGAGGGCCGTAGAGCACATTTGATGCAGCTCGATATTTCTGTGCTGGCACATCTTTTATTCCAGACTGTACTTCTAAAATGTCCTTTGTGTGCCTCTCTGTTGCAGGTCTGGTCACAAAAGAACCACCGACTGCAATCTTCAGCAGTCAGAATACTTAAAGGGCAGTGACGAGCACAGCGCATCACTGCTTGTCCAGTTTGATTCATCTCCAGCGCTGACTTCATCTTCCAAAGATGAAGTTGAAGGAGGATATGAACCCCCTGCTGCTGCAGGTCTTCCGTTCCGTGGTCTGGGTCTACTCTGTCATCACCTTCATACCCTGGTACTTCTTCTCCGGAGCCGGCAACAGCTTGGAACGGGCTCGCCAGATCAAGGCGCGCTCGGTTAGCGGACACCCAGCAGGGCCTTACAGGGCCATCAACAGCCAAGAGAAACTGGTGGCATGGCTGCACCCCAGTGTGGACACTCTGGACAAAATGTTTGAATATGCCGCCAGTCGGTTTCCGAGGAGAGACTGTCTGGGCACCAGGGAGGTGCTCAGCGAGGAGGATGAGCTCCAGCCTAACGGCAAGGTCTTCAAGAAGGTGAGAGACCCTGACCAGTTCCTGTTACTGTACAGATTGTGTATCACCTTCATTATTCTTTTAAATGTTTGGTCTGTTAGCAGAAGAAGCAAGGACAGAGTCGAGTCAGTGGGTGGTACCGCTCAGCACTGTATAGGACAAGCTTTAGATGAATCTGGAAGGGATTACAGGAAGTTTGCTTGTCTGCGAGGCTGACAGCGCAGAGTCTGCCACTGTGCACAGTGTGTGGGATGTGGGTGGAAGAGCGGCTGTGTTACTGCTGCTTTGTCTCACAGCTGAGAGTCTAGTCATTAGCACCTGCATAGCTGCAAAATCCCTGTAGATGGTGCTAACTGACTGCATGTGAAGGATGTTGTGCTAGTAAAAGCATCAGACCTCCTTCAGATTCAACAGTCACAATTGCAAGTTACCTGTCTTATAATGTGATACAGAAGTGCCCATGTCAGTGTGAATACAAAGGGTGCAAGGTTCCTAAAATCCTTAAAGCATTTTTTTCTTAATTGTCATATTGACTTGCTCCTGTAAAGATGCTCTGAAGTTACCCAGGCCTGTAGAATGAATCCTGATTATTGTGTATCACCTTTGCACATCATGTGTAGGTAATTCTGGGGAACTATAACTGGCTGTCTTACGAGGAAACCTACAAGGCGGCAAAGTGTTTTGGCAGTGGCCTGGCAGCGCTCGGCCAGAAGCCTCAATGTAACATCGCCATCTTCTGCGAGACCAGAGCAGAGTGGATTGTGGCAGCACTAGCCTGCTTCATGTACAATTTCCCACGTGAGTGACAGAACAGATAAATCTATGTGTATTCAGACAGTCTTGGACCTACAGTAAAAAGCACTTGAGTGACGTTTGAATTTTGACAGTTGTGACCCTTTACGCCACTCTCGGACCCGCGGCCATCGCCCACGGCCTGAACGAGACCGAGATCACACACATCATCACAAGCAAAGACCTGCTGCAGAGCCGTCTCAAGGTACCATCGCGTGTCTCCATGATGTTAGCTGTGTCAAACACTGAATTACAGGTTGTGTAACATTAGCGGTTGATAAGAAGCCCAGTTCTATTTGCATAATTACTTTCTCCTCTCCCTCCTTCTCCCTCCCTCCTACATCCAACACCCAGGCCATACTGTGTGATGTGCCGAGGCTGCAGTACATCATTGTAGTCGACAGTAAACCCACAAGCTGGCCAAACATCCCCAGAGGCATCATGGTCTACAACATGGACGCTGTGAAGGAAATGGGATCCAAGCCTGACAATAGTGAGTATTCGTACATTGTGATTAAAAAGCTTTTCTAATTTTGTCGAGGGGAAATGGAAGTACACTGATGGAGGCTTAGTACAGAGCCAACACCCTAATGTGTAATTGGAGTGATGTGCTGTGCGTGACAGAGTCAACACAAGGTCAAATCACCACTCACCAAATGTCTAATGTCGCAATGACATTGGTTGACTTTTCAGGACAATTAGGTGAAAGAGGAATTATATTTTTGCTACACTATATATCAAGCGCCAGATTCCTCTTACAGTATTCAATAAAGAAATCTGTAATGGTACAAATAGAACACACAATAAACGTGAAATATTTTCTAAATTAATTTTAACCAAGTTTCCTTCACAATTGCATATAGAACAAAAATTGCATTGACGATCACAATAATTTAAACTATGTATGATAATTGCAAGAGAGCATCAGGCTAAAAAAAAATCATATGTGATCATCGTCATGCTGAAATGATAATCGATTATGGGATCGGCCGAAAATGAAGCTTTTTAATTATGAGGATATGCTGCTTTTGTAATTATTTTTATGTCATTGAAAATTAAATATCTTTGGGTTTTGGACGATTGGTCGAGCAAAACAACCAAGTTGGTCTTGGTCTCTACAAATACATATTCAGACCCTTTCATAGCAAACCATTCACTTCTTTTTCCATTTTGTTACTTTAGTGAGCAGGCAATTCTTCATAATAACTTATTATTACAACTAATAATGTTTATATTATTTTCCTGTCTAACCATTCCCCTCTACTCGTCTGTCTCTGCAGTAGCAGTAGACCGCAGACAGCCAGAGCCCTTGGACATTGCTGTCATCATGTACACCAGCGGCTCCACAGGCATCCCCAAGGGTGTCATGATCTCCCATGGCAACATCATCTCTGGCATCACTGGCATGGCTGAGCGAATCCCTAACCTCAAGTATGCCAATATTGCATTCACTTCCTCTCCTCTTTTTCTGCAACTCTCCAAATCTGCAAAATAGCTCTTCTTCCTCCTTTCTACTGCTGTCACAATATCACAGCTTTCCTCACACACTCAGTAACCACCACCTCACTCTGTTCTTCACTATGTTCTCCTCTGTGTCTATTGTGGAAATTAACCTGCAGTTATTTCTGTGCTGGCAGTGAAACGGACACCTATATTGGCTACCTACCGCTGGCCCACGTGTTAGAGCTCAGTGCTGAACTGGTGTGCATCTCTCACGGCTGTCGCATCGGCTACTCCTCCCCTCAGACGCTGGCTGACCAGGTCAGTGTATAAAAGCACACACACACACCTTGTGGTTGGCATGTTTCTGTTGCAGTCAGTGTTGTATGTCAGACTTAAACCTCTGTATATCCGCCTGAGATGGAAATAGTTCACTTAACAAAATAATCATTGATGGCAAAATGCTTGGCTTTTCATACTGTCCTCTAAAAGGTCTAAAAAGAAGTCTGCAACTTAAGCTGCATGCACGGTGACCGGTGACTTGAGACTTAAGACTTGATATTTGGGTCTTGTGAACAATCCATCATTAAGTCATGATTTTCCACACTATTGATACATCGGTACCAGACTGCCAGCTGATCCCACACACACCGCTGCAGTGCCCACATGGCCTCGCCTCGCTTCACCCACTGCCTTCTCGTTCATTCAGTCCGGTTATAATGATTTGCGTATTGTCGTTGTCATGTTATAGCCTGCTGTGTTTCCCAGTAATTACCTAGGCCTACCACATTCTGATAATGAACAGAAAATATTTTTACACCTCAATCTCAGCGGGTCGGGGATGGCCACTTGGTCTGGGAGGGTCCCCTCGTGGGACCTCTCCATGTACAAAGACCGGCTCAGGATGAAGGTGGCTTGTGGCTCCGACGGGGAGCTTTTATGCCTTGTCATCAGCATTCCATCTATACAACTACTGCCCTTAAATTGTTTAGAAGAGTACACAGTTCTTCATAGATCTAGCCTCTTAATTTTGCTTTCAAAATACACCTGATTGATGCATTTACGTTTGCATTTATTACATTTGTCTTTTGCTAAAAATGTATGGTTTTTTTGCCCTCCATGTTTTTCTAATTTCCAGTATTACGTTTGATGCGAATATCGATATTTTTCAAGGTTGAAAGATAGCAATTCCAGTATTGTGGCAACTCTAATGCAGATACTGTATGCTAATAGATAAAGGAGTGATAATTATACAGCAGATGCTTTGAATTCCTTGTATATGACTACGTTGTGTTCTAAGCAGACCGGATGGCAAGCAGCCAGTAATATAATACTCATTACAACAATAAGAGACTTGACTTGGACTTGCAAAAAACAACTTGTGAACATCTCTGCTTTAAATTCAAAATCCATTCAAGATGCTAATGGTCACTTTAAAGCTCCGAGTGGCAGCGATCTACCTTGGTCAGTAGGTGACTGAGAGTTGACTGTTTTGTTTCATCCTCTCAGTCTACAAAGATAAAGAAGGGCAGTAAAGGGGACACCAGTGTGCTGAAACCTACTCTCATGGCTGCTGTACCAGTAAGTCTTTTCATCACTGCAAAAACCCATCAATCCAGCTTTATTAGCAATATGGCCTCTAACCAACATTACTTATCATACCACAGTCAGACCAGATCAAAGTGTTAACCGAGAGTTTTCCCGCCTGATGTATGTGCAGGAGATCATGGATCGTATCTACAAGAACGTGATGACCAAAGTGGAGGAGATGAGCAAACTCCAGAAGACGCTCTTTGTGCTGGCTTACAACTATAAGATGGAGCAGATCTCCAAAGGCTACAACACGCCTCTCTGTGACAGGTAAAACACAAATTATACTCCTGTATACAAGAGCTTAGATATTCTCTTAACCCGTGAAACATGGGCAAACATTAAGCTCTCTGACTACGTGGCTAATCATAGTGTGAATTCTTGTGAACACCCTACAACAGATGTAAGGAATTATTCTCCGGCATGTGTGAATCATTGACTATTGATTGTGATATTGTGTTCGCACAAGGCATTCTTTAACATACATCGGTATTTGGATTTATTAAAAGTCTGAATGTCTGTCTCCGCCAGCCCTCTCACTCATCATCTCCATGCTGTGTGTGTTTTTGTGTTCGTCCGCCTCCTCCCTCACAGTCTGGTGTTCAAACGGGTGCGTGCGCTCCTGGGAGGCAACACGCGGGTTCTGCTTTCTGGCGGAGCGCCACTGTCGGCCGCGACACAGCGCTTCATGAACATCTGTCTGTGCTGCCCTGTGGGGCAGGGCTACGGCCTGACGGAGACCTGCGGAGCTGGCACCATCAGTGAGAGTAAGAGAGCAGATTTTAGGGTGAAACAGCAGCTGTTTTTGCCACCTTTTGGAAATTAAGAGACTAGCAAATAAAAAAAAATCTATAAAGAAGTTGATTTGTAGTTCTTGTCTACATTTACCAGGAGTCTCTGCTGGTGTTTTGTTTTTTCAGTTTGGGACTACAGCACAGGACGGGTCGGTGCTCCACTGGTTTGCTCAGAGATCACACTGAAGGACTGGGAGGAGGGTGAGTGAAATAACAACAACCATTGACCCATTTTTTTATGGTCATGATTATTATTATTATTTTAAGCAATTTCAATTTATTTTCCACTAACCATACTTACTAACCATTAATATTATTGCTATTATTTTGTCTATTTGTTGGTCTGTTTGTCGGCTATTTGCTTTTATTTGATTTATTTATTTTCTTTTTATTTCTATCTTTTATTTTTCTTTCTCCTCACATAAAAATATTGTTTTAGGATTTATGATTATGTTATGGCATGAGCTCTAGCTTATCCTTATTGTACGATGAAACATAGGAGAACAGAGTACATATACGGTCTAAGTGAGTCCATAAATAAAAAGTAAAAAAAAAAAAAAAAAAAAAACAAGACGCAAAGCAACACATGCATTGATTTTCTAATCAGGTTTGTGCTCCTCTAGGTGGTTACTACAGCACAGACAAGCCCAACCCACGGGGGGAGATTTTGATTGGCGGCCCCAATGTAACAATGGGTTACTACAAAAATGAAACCAAGAACCTTGAGGACTTTTTTGTGGATGAGCGTGGCCAGAGGTGGTTCTGTACAGGAGATATCGGCGAGTTCCACCCTGATGGATGCCTTAAGATCATCGGTAGGAGATCCGCAAACGAGTGCATGTGTGTGGTTCAAGTGTTACATCTCTTAGGATTGTGTGTTCTCTTCCAAACAGACCGTAAGAAGGACCTGGTGAAATTGCAGGCAGGCGAGTACGTCTCTCTCGGAAAAGTGGAGGCTGTTTTGAAGAACTGTTCACTCATAGACAACATCTGTGCCTATGCCAACAGGTAAAATCCTGCACACACTCCCTCTGAATCTTCCAGACTTTTGACTTCCTTTTTTTAAATGCAGGCTCACCAACACGTGAACATTTCAGCCAGTGTCCCATTTTCTTTCGATTTCTGTAGACTGTTGTCAGGCCATTAAATATGCGTTATCGGTCGCACCAGAAATGTGTATCAGTAGGGGCCTACTACATCCAATAGTAGGCTCTGTCATCTATTCACATGGTAGCTCAACGATAGATGACCTCTAGTGACTGTAGTAATTACGACAGGAGCAGAAGCTGAAGCCTGGCGCTGTAGCAGGCCTATAGATGGCTAAACTCCATGTGGAGGAGAGGTCAGAGGTGATGGAAGGGACACTAAACACAGGGTTTTCACCCAGGAGACTGGGGTTCGAATCCCACGTACTTATCTTTGTAATCACAAATATTGTCACTTTCACTTTTGAAATGTAGATACTTTAAGACAAAACACAGTGTTTTACCCTAAAATAAGAGGTTTTGTTGCCATTTGGCGTGTCCAAAACGTTTTGTTCAGTTTTACATGGTTGAACGTGTTGCTTTCATTTTTTTTCATCAACGCAGTATGTGTAGTAGGCTCCTAATGATCCACATCTGTGGTGCTTAAAGCTACCAATAATGGCTATTTAGTGGCCTAATAACAGTCAAATCGCGTGCCCGACTGGTGAAAAAAACTTGTTGATTCTTTTGTTGTCATTTTTCAGTGACCAGTCGTATGTGATCAGCTTCGTGGTGCCTAATCACAAGCAGCTAATGGCGCTGGCAGAGCAGATGCAGGTGAGAGGCACATGGGAGGAGATGTGCAACAACTCCCTGATAGAGAAAGAAGTCCTCCGCATCATTACAGAGGCTGCTATCTCAGGTAGGGTAAATAAGTCTCTGTCTTCTTCACTTATACTCTAGAGCTGCCATGATACCAGATATTAAGTAGTCGATACCAGTACAAATGAAATTCCACAATTATCAATACCCAATTTGATATTACAGTAAAAAAAAGAACAATAAACAGTTTGAGCTAGTGTTTGGAAGTTAAACAGGTCATAATTCCCTCTCTAATATCTATTTCTATATCTATATCAATATCCATATGCCTCCCCACCTATTGGTGGTTCTGTAGAAAAACGAGTGTCATATTTTCAGAATTTGGGCATTGACTTGGTACTGAAGTATTGGTTCTCATGACATCCCTAATTCATTCACTGTATGGGCTCAGACAAAATGTGTCTGATTAAAGCCTTCGCTGCAAAGCCAAAGTGGTGCTACTCTCTGTCATAACCTCACAGTTCAGATTGGGTGTGATGGTGTCTACCTCATGCCAGGCACCAGTGTTACGCGGTATCTGTCACTCTGACTTGTGATTCTGCTCTTTCCCCAACACCAGCAAAAATGGAGCGATTTGAAATCCCCAAGAAGATCCGTCTGAGCGCTGAGCCCTGGACGCCAGAGACCGGGTTAGTCACTGACGCATTCAAACTGAAACGCAAGGAGCTCAAAACACACTACCAGGAGGACATTGAGAGGATGTACGGCGGGAAATAACACACGCAAACACCCTCCAAACAACACATACACACTTGCACACATACACATGGAGCCCAGAAGCCACTACCAGGAAGTTATATTTTAGATAAACACACACATCATTACAGACACATAAAGCATCTCATGCACCGCCTCCTCGGCTTCCCTACGACCAGCTTCGATCAAAAGAGGGGTTAAAAAATTGAACACTTGAATCCAGCTCTCTGTCAAGACCAAAAGGCAGAGGGTCCCTCACAGACGACTGAACCAGCTGGACAAGTGCGGTGCGACGCACTCGCCGTTTCCCCTTTTGATGGATTTAGCCCTTTTGAGTTGCCATGACAACCGGGTCGGCACACAAAGTCGGACGTCCACATGACTCGAAGTGAAACAAAATGTCAGGCTAGACCTGTATCTCGATCAATGTCAGCGCGCCCTCTTTGTTGCTTCTCTTCCTCTCCGGAGCCGTCCTCCAGTACATGGTCGTGGACGTAGGTAGTGCAGATACCTGGCAGGTAAAATAGGATAGCACGAGTCTGGTGGAGGGATCCCTCCTGGGCTTTCATTATGTAACATTCAGCCTGGAATCTATGCAGGGATCCTTATTAGCTCGAAATCTTTTTTTTTTTTTTTAATGTGTCACCATGTTTCATGTTAGGTTTGTCATCTTTGAATCCTATTCAATGATTATTTTAGTGTTGCAAAGCCATGAGAGATTGAGCATCAAGATGTTTGTAATTACTTTTTCTTACGGTTATTTTATGGGTGTAATATTCTGAGTGATTTTTTTTTTATTTCTTTATCCTCCTGTTTTTTACTGCCAATTTGTTTTCACTAATTGTACTTTTATTGAGCTTTGTTTACAAGCTTTTTTTGTTGTATTTTACTCCCCTTTTTTTCTGCCTGTGTTCCAAATGTTGTACATTTCAGTGTGTGTTTACTGACTTGACTAGTAGAGGCGATCCAGACTTCTGCTCTCGGGTCAAACATCAATCACAGAAGGCATCCGTTGGGATATTTTCCAACCTTGCTCTTTGCCCTCAGCCTCAGCTTTCCCCCGGATGCCTCCCAAACTGTGTCTTATTGGTTATTTTGTTGGTTCATTGACATACTGTAGCCCTGCCACGTATTCCTCCAGTCATGGCCAATGCACTGTATGGACGTCTCCGACGGAACGTAGCCCAGCATAGAAAAATAGCGTGCGCTCCCAGTTACTGTACATGTTATCCTTTTTTGCCATAGATCTAGTTATGATAGCCTTTTTTTTTTACAATGAAATACAAAATGAATGTGCAATATTTATACACAGATTTTAAACTGAAGTATGTAATAAGGAAAAAAAAACACACATGCAGCAGCCCCTCTATAGTGTATGAATGTTTAGGCCTCATAATGGAAGACCTACAGGAACACAAGCATAGGAATAAAGAAGAGGACGGTAGAAAGACACTGATAGGGAAGTCTACATGTAGCCCATTTAAACGTACTGTGCTAAACAATACTCTTTTAATAAGACTGTAAAGTGACAAATTTAATATTTGGCATTGTAGAAATTGCATGATGAAAAGTGTGCAACTGTACCAAAGCACTGGAATATATATTTTTGAGAGAGAAACAAGAGGATCGCGTTCCAGTCGAACAACTGAAGTAACTCCTTATGAATACACTCCTTATTTAATTGTGAGTATAGTGTATATAACGTAAGATCACCAGACCTCATTGAGAGCCGGTAACTTTTCTGTATTTTCAAAATGCGTATGACACTGTACGTGCAATGTATATAAAAGGGTCATGTATAGCATATACATTAATTACTGTAGGTTTTGAGATAGGTGGTGATGTTCGTTTGAAAGGCATCAGTACGACTCTTGCTTCAGTCTTTCTTTCTTCTCTTTAGGTTTATGGACAGAAGATTAAATAGTGTTTTGGTCGGTGTAAAGGTGACATCTTTCCCACAGCTGCCGTCTTGGAATGCAGATCTTGCTTTGCTTGTATACTGTAAGACATTTAGCGCTAATAAAGGTACAGTCAGGTACTCTAACTACTTCTCTTATCCGACATCTACTTGCTCAACACAGATTTTAGCATGTAAAAAAAAAAACCAACTAAACACGACTGTCATGATGAGGTGAGAAGCCGGTCCTCGTTTCCTGTTTTTTCATATGGTTCTGCTGACATTTCAGTGGAAAATCAGCTTTCTGTGCTGCTTCCTGCTTTTCCTCTGCCTGGCTAGAGGCAGCTAGTTGCCTTCTGACACAGATGAGCTGTCTTCAGGGGTCTTAAGAATGTGAAGCGCTCCCTCCCCACGTTTTGTTGATGGCACACAATGCCGCGTCTTGCTACATCCATCTGAACTAACGGCAAGGCAAAGACAACTCCTGTTGTTCTCACTTGCATTGTAAATAGTCCAAGAGGAAAGGGCATCAATGATTCAGATTCATTCAAACCACCAATAATTGTACAGGTGTTAACATATTTAATAATCTTTGTTACGACCAGTTTTGGGGGGGGTCTTCTCCTTGTTTTTGTGTGATTAATTGGCCCTGCGAGCCGGGCTATTCCAAGTGTTAACTTCCTTATTTATTTGTGATCTGGCCTTGAAAATTCTGTAATGAAATAAAGAAGTTTGTGTTGTAATTACTGCTGGTCTTTGTGTGTTCAACACCTGAGCGCAACCTGCGAGGCACAGCGTGTGACTGATACAATCAGCGGCTTGATTAGAAGCATCCTGAAACCAGAGTTGCCATGGTGACGAAGGCCAGTGTGTCTGCTGTGGTTTGTGAAGGACTTGTGTGGCGCGCCGACATGAACCGAACATGCAGTGCTGGGAGTCAACCTTCAATCAGAGCTAGTAAACAGGCAGAGTCATAGACTGTGTTTCTCACAACATGTTGACCTTGGTGTCACACCAGTGAAATTATTAGATGTGTTAAAGGAGGATGTTAGGTTCCCTGCGCTTTCCATGTACACCTGCTATCCACATCTGAATAAGTCCAGTATCTTAAGTGTCTGCATTTCATATAGGATGAAGATGATCAATTAATCTTGGAACATAGGCCCTGATCAACAATAGAGCTGCAACTAACGATTATTTTCATTATCGATTAATCGTTTGGTCTATAAAGTGTCAAATAACAGTAAAAAGTCTTCCATCGCAGATTCCCAGAAACCAGTTTGATCCATTTGAATTGCTTGTTTTGTCAAAATCAAACCCAAAGACACTCAGTTTTCTAGGGGGGCGGCAGTAGCTGGGGGCGGCAGTAGCTCAGTCTGTAGGGAGTTGGCTTGGGAACCGGAGGGTCACCGATTCAAGTCCCGACATGACCAAGAACTGAGTGTGAACTGGTAGCTGGAGAGGTGCCAGTTTACCTCTTGGGCACTGCCGAGGTGCCCCTGAGCAAGGCTCCAAACCCCCAACTGCTCGGGGCGCTTGTCAGGAGCAGCCCCCTCACTCTGACATCTCTCCATTGTTGCATGTATATGTGCATGTGTGTGTCTCGGGTCTGCATGTACCGTGTATAAGTAAAAACAACAGAGTGTAAAAATTGAATTTCCCCATTGCGGGACAAATAAAGGACTATCTTCTTCTTCTGCTTCTTCTATGATTGAAGACAAAAAAACATCATTTTTGGTATTTCATTCTTACAAAAAAATGACAGAAATGTCAGATAATTAATTGTTTATCAAAATTGAAGATAACTTAATTTTCTGTCAATTGACTATTTGATTAATGGACAAATTATTGGAGCTGTAATTAGCAGTTTTTCTGACTTTGATTCATTTGATGTGATGTGTCATAATCTGCGTCACAGCTTTAAAGGAACAGTGTGTAACATATTAGGGGAATCTATTAACAGAAATCCACCCATTCATTATCTATAACATAATATATCACTTACCATTATAAGGGGTCGTGGGGCCTGAAGCTAATCCCAGCTGACATTGGGCGAAGGTGGTGTACACTCTGGACAGGTCTCCCGACTATCACATGGCTGAAACACCTCACTGACCTGCGTGTGTTCGGACTGTGGGAGGAAGCTGGAGACCCTGGAGAAGACCCACGCTAACACAGGGAGAACATGTACACTCCACACAGGAGGGCCACAAGCCAGGTTTGAACCTGCGACCCTTTTGCTGTGAGGTGGGAGTGCTAACCACTGCATCACCTATTAGCATAAATGGATTATGAAGTTCATATATATGTTTTCATTAGCATATAATCACCTGGCAGTATGGATCGTTGTTTTCGTTAGCTTAGAATGAGCCCTTTACATCTATATAGGCAGCAGGTCTGCCATGTTTCAACAGTAGCCTAGAACAGACAAACCAAACACTGGCTCTAGAGAGAGCCCTTCATGTTTTCATGTTACCTGAAAGCCGCCATAAATGTCCAACACATCTGTGAAACCATGGTAGTGCCAGCCTCTGTCTGACCTGGTGTTATTAAGTAGTGTTACTATGATAAGGATGGCCTTTTGCACTCACCAGCTCACATTACCACAGTTAAGCCAATAAAAGGTTTGATTATACAAATTCACCATCTGACTGTTATAAGGATCTTGAATAGGCGTTATCAACAAACGTCTTTACCATATTTGTGGGCTAGTGGGGGCCTACTAAACTAATGGCAGGTTCACAAGCCTGCTATCTACACATCCATCAATCTACTATGTTGTAAAAGTGCAAATGAAACTTAAAAGACACAGTAACATGTAAAACTGAATGAAACTTCACACTGTGAACGCAAAGGGTTCAACTTGGTTAGATTTAGGGAAAAACATTAGGTTTTGGGTTAAAATAACTACGAACTCAAAGACAGACAAGTTACTGGTTTCACACAGGTTACAAACCTCAGACTCCCGGGTGAGAGTCCTATGTTTGTTTGACCCATCCATCCTCAGTGGATTTTCTCACACTTTACACTACAGATGATAATACCTACTGGTGGGTGGTTATGAATAGATAATATTACCTACGGGTGGGTGGTTATGAATAGATGATAATATCCACTGGTGGGTGTAGTAGGCCCCTACTGACCCACATCTATGGAGGTCATAGCGACTGATAACACCTATCTAATAGACTGACAACAGTCTAACCAGTTGACAAATTAATCTGACAACAATATATACAAGTTGTACAGGTTGTAATGTGAATATAGTGTATGCTGCATAAAGGTTATACTGCCTATTAAATTCGGCACTAGGCTTGTAATATTCATTATATTGTGTATTAATCTACTTATTACAATAAAATCAAAGCTTACTGAACCTGAAGGAAAACATCATTGACAACAACAAATCTCAAAGAAGATGGGTGCTTAAAGTCCTGCATGATGGTTCTGTTTGTGCTGCTTTTGCATTTCATTTAAAAATGAAACCGTAGCTATAAGACCACAGAGAGATAAGCGATGATTCTTCTAACCCCTCCTCCCCTCTCTCCTGTCTATTCCCTCCATCCAACCCTATGGGAGCGGAGTGTGCGTCAGAGGCATAATGCTCCCTTCATTAGCCCACTGATTCTGACGCAGATACACACACACACACACACACACACACACACACACACACACACACACACACACACACACACACAGCCTCTCTACCACAAAGACAACAACAACAACAAGCAGCCAGAAACTGTGAAGGACATCTTCCATTTTGTAAGTGTGTATATGGTCGTCTTTATACTCTCTGACACTTCATTCCAACTCTCTCTCTCTCTCTCTCTCTCTCTCTCTTCCTGTCTACTTATGACTCAGGAGTGCACAAAAACTTTTTTATCTGTGTTTGTGCTCTATGCGCACACTCCAGGGTGAGCCAATAAGCCATATTGGAGTTTGCCCAAGGATGAGTGGAGCTGAACTGGAGCTGCTTCATAGCTCTGGAGAGGTGGGTGGTATCTGGAGAAAACTGACAGTTATTACATCTGAGGCTGAAAGTGAGGACTTGGACTGAGATATGACTGTTGACATACGTGAGACACACTAAGGTACAGTAGGGACTAGATTAGAGACATGATGTGTAGATGTTTAAGACAGGACAGGAAAATGTGAGCTGTCCTATTTCTCTTTCTGCTGCCCTTTCTTTTAAAAACTAAATATCTTGTATGTTTCCTTTACCCTACCGAACCTCATTGGCAGGGCCATCATTACAAACCCATATTGTGTGATAAAGCCCTGTTCAAACACACATAAGTTCAGTTTAAATTAGGGCCGTCAAAGTTAATGCGATACATTAACCAAATTCGTTTTAATGCCACAAATTCTTTAACGCGTTAATGCAATTGATCATTTGGAGGTTGTTGTGGGCTCAGTTTTGAAGCTAAATGTGATGATAATGGTCTCATATTAAGCTAGAAAACCTAAAGGAATTCACTGGTACCAGCCGCATCATACTAGCTCATCACACGGGAGGTTAAATAACACTAAATTTTGGTGAGGAAAACCGTCATGGTCATTTTCAAAGTAGGTACCCACGAGTCTACCCTTTACAGGCATGCCCACGTTTTGATAATTATATACAAGTCATAGTCAAGTCAGTATACTGACACACTGACACTGAAAGTTGTTGCCTTTTGGGCTGCAGTTTGTCATGTTATTATTTGAGCATATTTTTTATGCTAAATGCGGTACCTGTGAGGGTTTCTGGTCAATATTTGCCATTGTTTTGTGTTGTTAATTTATTTTAAACAATAAATATACAGTATACATACTGTACATTTGCATAAAGCAAACATATTTGTCCACTCCCATGATGATAAGCGTATTAAATACTTGACACATCTCCTTTTAAGCTGCATTTTACTGCATTTTACTGCATTTACTGAATTTCCCCACTGTGGGACTAATAAAGGAATATCTATTTTAAACAGAAAAAAATGTGATTAATCATAATCATCTTTATTCATGATTAATCATGGACAATCATGCGATTAATGGCCATAAAATATTTTAATAAATTGACATCCATATTTAAAGGCATTCAAAGTAAAGTTTTTTTGATGTACTAATGCAATTTTGGAGTTCAGTATTTCACATTTTACTGTGATATAGCAGCAATTAAGCACTGGAACAGGCAGATGCTGAAAAATGTTTCATCTGACTCTGAACTTTGTACATTTAAAGAGAGCCACATCGCCTAATTGGAAAGTTGGTGACGCTCTACTTTTTGATTGACTGCGTTTCCCATATTTGCACGCACTCCTGCTGGTTTTGTTTTTGTCGAGATGACCTTTGGCCGCGTTGGATAACGCCGGCTGCACCATGCCAGGCACACGCCCCAGCTTGGCTACGCTGGGTCATCAAGATGTGAGTAGCCAAAGTGGAGGTGGGAAAACGTGTGAGGTCTGGCAATGAGCTTGAGGATGGAGAGACAGAGGGAGAGGCAAACGATATGTCTGGGCGATGACTCACCGATGCTGGGTATTAATAGCATCAGGAGGGAGGGAGGGTGTGGGGGTGGAGGAGCGAAGGGGCAAGCGGTTTGGGAGGCAGCCAGGACAGCATCATCGCACCGCTGACAGGGAGTGGTGGAGGCAGAGACGGAGACCGCAGAGATGTAGCACCGGAGAAGGGAAAGAGAGGGATGTAGGGAGGGACAAAGCAGAGAAGGAGGTTGGAAAACAAATGGAGGAGGGGAGGGGTAGAAAGGTGGATGAATGAGACTGAACATAATGGAAAGATGAGAGGATGAACTGTGAAGAAAAGGAAGGGAGACAAAAATAGAACAGCATTCGCATGAGAAAGGGCATATTTAAAAAGAGTCTGAGATAAAAACAATGCTACTGGGCGTGCCTTGCTGCAGAGACAACTGCTTGTTAACACTCAGAACATGTGGGCTTGCATGAGAATTAGATATATATGGGGTTTTGGATATAAATTTGATCTGTGACCAGTTTCCATACATACAAACACACACTTCCCCACAGCCTCACAGTCAGACAATGGAGTCATGCAGAGGAGGACAGCAGAGGTGGCAGACTCTAATGAACATAAAAATCGCCACGGTTGCCTAGACACTGACATCTCAAGTAACACATAAGGCTGCACAGCTACTTAGGGAGACAAAAAGACCAAATCCAATTAGAGAGCCACTATGTGGAGCTTTACAACACATGAATGTAATTATGATCATTTGTATAATCCTTGATGCAAATATGTGCATTATTACCACTGAGTTTCTCATTCCGCTCTCTTCATTGACAAGATTCCTTCATCGAAAAACACATCCTGCCCCTCTGCCTCTGATGACGTCAGCCGGTGCGTCACGCTGCATCCCTTACCGTAGACACTAGCATAATCTGTGCAGCACAGCAGGTGGGGAGAGAGTACACACACACACACACACGTGCACACTGTGGGTTTGTTCAAAAGGGATGAGTCACCAAGGTGAACACTCACAGCCGTTAATATGTAAAGGGTAAAAAAGAAGCAGGGGGTGTGCAGGGTGACAATAATGAGAGAAATGGAGGTTGACAGGTAAGTGGGAGGCAGAGCGGAATAAGTAGCTGAAACTGAAGATAACTTTTGGAAAGACGGAAAATAGTGTTACGAAATAGGGAGCGTTTGCTGATTCGACAAGAGAGAGAATCAGGTTTGTGGCGGTGGAGGCGAAGATGTGACTGACTTCAATGGAAAGAGGTAGGAAAGTAAAAATGAGCTCAAGAATGGAAGTTCATGGCCAATTGCAAAGCATGAGCTCTGGTGCCCTGTCAGAGTAAAGGCCTCTGAGACACCCACATGTTTTCAGTTATTCTGTCTGATTAGGCCTCTGCTCAGGTTGAAGGTGGGCCGAAGCTTTGAGGTTTTAGAGGTAAAAAAAAATAACCATCTAAGATAAAGATAAAAAGGTAATTTGTCCTGCCTCAACAGGTTCAACAAAGCTAACAGGAGACAGGAAGATGTCACTCAGTTACGGTCTAAATACGCCCACACAATCCTGAGAAGAGTCGGCCAGATTAACTGTAAACACCAGTGTGGGTGTTCAGAGACATCAAAGGGTAATTTTGGTATTTTTCAACCCTATTTTCTTATGTTTTTGTGTCTAACTGACTAATAGGGACAACAATTTCTGAAATTGGTCCAGTACTGAAGGAGAGCGCTGTAGATGGCAGCTGCTCATAGGCTGCAATATGGTGCTATCAGTGCAAACTGGCACCATCTTTACATCCACTAAAAGTACTTATTTTTACCATGACAGTATCCGACATTATGGAAAGAGTCTCGCTCAAGGAGAAGTCTTGTTCTGAAATCGAGGCGAGGTGATGTGTTGATACAGGACAAGGGTGGAATAGTGGAGAGAGTCTGTGGGATTGGAGGACAGAAAGTGTAGCTTTGGGTTAGCTGGCTAGCTTAGCTTAGCATAGTGACTAGAAACTCTGTCCAAAGGGAGTAAAATCATACCGAAACCGAAGTGTAAATACAGCAGCTCATCATTTTACGTGCTGGGCTACTCTTGGTCGAGACTTGAGAGCGAGTTGCCAGGAAAACAACGGAGACTCCAGATAGCTACTGCTCCTGGCCAACAAATAGTCTGGCACGTAAAACCCACAAAACCAAAGCTTGCTTTTATTGTTTTACATATGGACTGAACAAACAAGACAGAAAGTGTTAATTAGAGAGCTTGAGAAGTACTGGTAGCCGACATCGGCAGATTTTGAAACAGAGCCCAGCCAGCTAGCTGTTTCCAGTCTTTATGCAAAGCTAAGCTAAGCTAAGCTAAGCTAACCGACAGCTGGCTCCCACATAATACCACACACCGATAAAAGAGGTAGTAATTCTCAATATTCTCATTTATTTCTCAGAAAGAAAGTGAACATGTGTCCCAAATGTCAAACTTTTTCAAGAAGAAATCAAAATATGCCCATTAGTAGAAGATAGACGCTTCGCTGAACTCAGTCTCATTAATAAAGAGATATTCAGCTGACTCCCACAGGTCCTCTGCTGCATTCCTGTAGCATTACGTGGACATGTGCCCTTTTCAGAAAGGCTAAGCTTGTATAAAATCTCCACCTTCACTCCTTTCATAGACTCCTTCAGTTTTCCTCCCTCCTCCTTATATCATTCATGACAGCACACTTCTATTCTTATTTCTGCTGCTCTGTCTTAATGGCTCAGACAACATACTGCAGCCCTAATCGCCCCTCATCTCTGTTCCTGGCTGAAACCACCTGCCCCCTGAAGACAAGGTCCGTGCTTTATCCACAGTAATTGGTGCAAGATGAGGGATGAGCCAGGTGGGTACAACAGAAGGAGGAGAAAAGTAATGAGTGCAAGCCACTAAGAAAACGTCTAATGGAGGAGAGGAGGAGGATCCCAACCTGTGGGAAGACACGAGGGTGGAAGCAGATGAAAGCCTGTGAGGCTGCGTCACCATGGAGACGTTGCTTGAAAAGAAGGTGAGCCATGACAACAGGCGTGCCACCCTCTCCCCGCCTTATGATGGGATGAAGGGGGGGGGGGGAGGAAAACAAAGGAATAGGGGGGACGACCACATGTGGCCCTGATGCCTTTCTCTTTCTCTCATAGTGATAATCGCAGCTGTCTTTAAATGAGTTGATGTATCATGTTTGAATGTCACACCACTGAAGAAGAAATCCAGTGTTCAAATGATGAAGTGTGTGCAGCTCTTTAGCCTTAGCTGGTTGAATCACGGGCCTTTGAGCTGATAAAAGCAAGAATGTGAACGCACTCGAGGATCGAAAAGCCCCGAGATGCAGCTTTATAAGACTGTGTGTGCGTTTTTGCAGTTGGCTGTCAGATGGGCGTGTGCTTCGGTGCCATTGTGACGTACACAAGCCGTTGATGAGCTGATATCATTCTCTCCCCGCAGCTTTGATTGACATGTGGATAAACAGCAGAGGCGTCCCAAATGCCTGCTGTGGGTTTAGAGACTGGTGGAGGAGGAGGGAGGTACTGTAGATAGAGGCAGATTTTTTTTTTTTTTTTTTTTTACAATGAACAAGCAGACAAAATTATACCAATAGGTTTTTGGAGGTAGAAAGAAAAATTTAATCTGACGTGCAAATTTATGGCTGGCTGAAAATGTTGAAACCAGTCACTGAAACAACTGCTCGCTATGAGCTCAATATATACCACTGTGTAACCAACAGAAACACAGAGGACGCCATCAATACTTTGCCAACAAATAATCTTGTTTGGCAATAAAGCTTATTTGAAGAAGATGTGAGAGAGAGAGAGTTAAATAAAGTAATGTATAGCAGGAAACAAAGCCAATGACAGTGGGAGTGGCACAAAGGACTCTTAATGTAATTACGATTTTCCCTCTTCCCTGCTGCAGTTTTCATCAATAAATAGAGAGAAAGAGAATAAATGGATGTAGCCGTACCAATCACCAGAAATGCGTTGCTTGTTTTTATGTCTGAAATAACTGTGTGGGTCTGTCTGGAACGATGCACAGAGACAGCACATCACAAGCCCCGGAGAGGAATCACACATTCGAGCTAGTGCATCTTCCGCCATCAGGAAACCTGCTGGGATTTGTGTTTAAAAACCCCTGATCCATCACGCTTCATAATCTTCATAGCGCCCAGGGGGCTGATATAACTTACACAACAACAGATTTAACAGATAGACAAATAGGAAGTTTGGTAAGATTCCACACAAAGACAGATACATGAAATGCCGTTTAATGGCATCAGTCTAATTCTGTTTCATTCACTGAAACCTAAGGAGGGAACATTTTAGGAGGAATTTGTTGTTTTGAATACTCAGACACACATTTCAACACATGACTCAGTGTTGACTCAGTGCCGGAAAGTAACAGAGGGAAATCATGTTCTTTTTACTCCACTACATTTATTAGAAACGTGTAAAATACAATGAATTATTGTTGAAGTTTCTATATGTAGGATATATAAAGTTTTTAAAGGAACAGTATGTGGACTCTATTGGCAGAAATGGAAATATTCATAACTATGTTTTCATTAGTGTGTAATCACCTGACACTAAGAATTTTTGTGTTTTTGTTAGCTTAAAATGAGTCCTTCATCTCTACATAGGGAGCGAGTCCTCTTCACGGAGTCCACCATGTTTCTACAGTAGCCCAGAAGGGACGAACATGAACACTGGCTCTGGAGAGAGCCTTTCACGCCTTTATGTTACCTGAAGGCCATCATAGTTCTCCAACATGTTTGTGAAACTGCGGAAATGTGAGCCGCAGACCGTGGTACCGCCAGCCACCGTCTGACTTCCGTTGCGTTGTGTTATTATGGTAAGGATGCGAACGGCATTACCACGGTTTTGCTCTCACTGGCTCGCGTTACCACAGTCTTGGAAAGGGAGGAGTGAGTGGAGGGGTACTCTGTTGGTTGAAATCTGCAACCACACCACTACATGCCACCAAATGCTACACACTGTGCCTTTAAGGATTGAGGCAACAAAAGGTTTGATTATACAAATTCACCCAATCTGACTGTTTTCAGGCTATTGAATAGGCATTATCAACACACGTCTTGCTCATGTTTGTGGGCGAGTAGGGGCCTCCTAAACTAATAGTAGGTTCACAAGGCTGTTATCCATCCATCTATCAACCTACTATGTTGTAAAAGTGAAAGTGAAACTTAAAGCTCACGTTACCGCAGTCTTGGAAAGGGAGGAGTGAGTGCAGGGTTACTCTGTTGGTTGCAAACTATCACTAACTGCTGCCAAATCCTACACACTGTACTTTCAAAATTAGCTCCACCTCAACCAACCATGACAGTAAACTGCGACTTATGAATTGAGGAATCCGTATTAATGATCTTACGATGTAAGATATAACAATATAAGTCACAAGGGTAATTTTGCTGCAAAACAAGTATGTGAAGAATGAATGACTCTGAATGAAGGACTTTTACCCGCAGTGTATTGCTCTTATACTGTTGTGCTGGTGCTTTTAAAGTTTCTGAATACTTCTTCCGCCATTGCATATACCATTGGATATACCATTGGACTTTCATGACTTCTTTCCTGACTGAGCCACATTGGCAGAGGTAAATCTGAAGAAATGCTGTATCCTTCTAAAGTGCATTTCAGTTTGTTTGTTTGTTTGTTGTGGTACATTACTCACACACATTGCAGCAACCATATGTTATTTTTAGCAGTGAAAAAAATCTGACAAAGACATATATTAAAACAGTGTGTGCCTGTGTTTCTACACTTGAGTATGCCAAAATGACCTGAACTGTTAAATTCATCTTCAGGTAGCTCCTGTGTGCTCGTTTCAGCTTTTAGCATATTCTATTATCCATCTCTTAATGGGTACGCAGGAGAGTGTAACCTTTAAATGACTGATGCTGCTGTGTGCTGCTGGCTGTCGTGACCTCTGGTGTTGATGGCGCCCCTCAGGGCGGAGGCTGTTTCTGAATGGAGAGAAGTGATGTCCGGAGTGATGCTTTGGGTTTATACAACACATCTTACAAACACCACGCCTCTCCCTCTCTCTCTCTCTCTCTCTCTCTCTCTCTCTCTCTATCAGTCTCTCCATCTGTGATTTTTTTCCCTCTCCTCCCTCTCTTTTGTGTACGCAAACACACAATTAAAGAAGCCAGGACCCACACAGATCAGCTACCAGGCAGACGGATGTGTCTTTTAACGTCAGGAGGCTCTCTGCAGCTCCTCGGCCCTGGAGAGCAGGCAGCTGACGGCACATTCCACTAAAAAGCACCTCCAACGTCGTCATCTCTATTTTATGCCACAGCGTGCGCTCGGCACAGAGGTTTAAGTGAAAAGATTAAGTAGGTCATTTTTGTTCTTTAACTAGTTTAATGGACGTGAAAGGATTGCAAGATGGAATAAATAAGGAGCACACTGGATGCAATTAGATGTGCAATGAAAATGGGGGGGGTGGGTGTCCGTCAGAGCAGGGATGAAATGGAAGAGCACTTATGTGTATGGGGTGTCAGAGGGCATTGAGCGCAATACTTAGAATCACTTTAGAGGGCACAATGGAAACTTGAGATGTTGCTGCTGGAGCATCAGATCTTCCTAATGTATTCGACTGGCCATTTTGATATGAATATTAAATTAAACTACATTTATCACCTTTAAAGTAGCCGAATAATCTCAAAGATTTTCATTTAAGTAAAGTTTGGCAAGTCATTATCTATCGCAAAATGAGGTCACCCGATGGTGATTGAGCACTGATTAAAGCGCTTCCATTTGCAATATTATGAACAGGGTGTCTGTGGCGACATTCCTGGAAAAAGGTGTGACACACACCTGCAATTACAGCTTATCACCATAAGTGTCAAGATTGTCACATGACTTTGCTCCAGCTAAGCATACAGTATACCGTATGTAGCCCACTTAAATATGGAATTCAGAGCATATCAATTGCCTCCACACAGCTTTAAACATGGAAACGGCTGAGCTGGCAGCTAACGATGCTAACGGCCCGAACAGTGCAGACAAGGGCAACACTGCTGAGAGACCTAACGGTGTTTTTTTCTGGTGGGGGAACCAGAGGGTCGTCACCATGCTTCCATGAAGACACTGTGGGTTGGGACAGCGTTAGCTGCTATAAACGCCATATGAGCTTTAGTCAGTGGGGCACAACAGAAAGACTCACATGTAGATATGTCAACAAAGCACAGAGAAGCTCAGATTACAACCACAGACTGTATGAAGTGGACGTGGTCATTGTGACGTCACCCATTGGTTTGTGGACTGCCGTTTTGAAGACTCAAGTTCGTCATTTTGGCCATCACCATGTCGTTTTTCTGCAACCAGAAGTGACATGAGCGGGTGGAGCTAAGTACAGCCCAACTTTGAATAAGATTTTCAGGCAACCAAAAAGGTTCTAAGTAACTTTCACAAACTGAAAACACACTGCGAAAGAATTAAAGTTGCAAGAAGAAAACACAGACAACTCCTAGACCGGACAAGGCCATGGTATCGACCTGTAGCCGCCCTAAATCATACCCTGCTTTATGATCTATTTGACTCTAAATGGGACCATAATTTACTAAATGAACATCATGCTGTATTGGAGAAGACTTGAAACTAACAATTGAGACCATAAACTTATTTACAATGTTGAGGTAATAAGTCAAGTGAGAAGTAGGCTCATTTTCTCATAGACTTCTATACAATCAGACTTCTTTTTGCAACCAGAGGAGTCGCCCCCTGCTGGCTATTAGAAAGAATGCAAGTTTAAGGCACTTAAGCATTGGTTTCACTTTTCAGACCCAGAGACTGAACCTTTATTTTTAATATAAAGCAATTTTAAGTGCTATATAAATACTGTGAAAGTATCAAAACGCTCAGTCCATGGAGAATTACGCATATTTGGAAACCGTGCCTTCGAAACAAGCCGTCAGACTTTCTGCAATTTTGTGATGTCACAACTATACAGTATATACACCATTACACAGTTTTAAAAGAAAACATACTCAATGCAGTTTATTTCCGGTTGCAGTGTATGTGTATGGCGTCAGCTGACAGGAAGTAGACGTGGACCCGAGCTGTTGCCTAGCAACGCAATTTCATTACAGTTCCATTGACATGAGCTAAAACGAAGCATTTCAGACACAGGCATATTCAGACAGACAATGTGAGGAAAATAAAGGGGCTTTTGAACATTACAGCATGTAAAAATGTTCTAGTAGAAACATAGAATATAAGTATGGACCTGAAAATGAGCATAATATGGAACTTTAAGTTTTATTATAGGTTATATTTAAAAAAAACTATTTTATTTTTTTTTCCCAAAATCATAAGGTGATTTAGCATTTTCACCTTTGTTTTACGTCCATACAGAGAAAGAACATCTAGAAAGGGAATGAATATGGTGTCTAAATGTGACTGTGCCTTTAATTATTTTTGGTGAGATGTAGCCTATTTTGGTTAGAACACCTTTTAAGTATAGGAGTGCTAAAATTAAATGTGATGACGATGCCATTTCTTTTCTGAATACAGATGTTCTCTGGATGATGGGACGAATACTTTACATGTCTAGTGAGGTTTTTGATCCCACCACAAACTCTGTCACCAGCAGCCCGTGACCTTTGATCAGAAGCTGCCTTGCTGCGGCCCCTTCATCCTGTCGACCTGAAGAATGCCGGAGCCTTGGCCCCCAGCCGACAGGAGGCTGTTTATCACCGTCTCTGTCAGAGGAGGGGGGTGAACTGCGACAGCATCTGTGAGTCATCGCTAGAGGGTTTAACTCTTCGTGTGCCTTGACGAGAGTGGCAGCGATGGTGAAAGTGCATGTTGCTTTACACCAAGATGACCAAAAGTGGTGCTTTTTCTGTGTCAGAGTGAGACTTCATTTTTGGCGCATGTGGTTTTAAGATGACATCGTCTCATAAAAACTACCAAAATGCTGTTGTTGAAATAAGCGGGGAGCATATTATCCCTCTGAAATGTGGTTTTAATATCTGAACAGTTTACATGAATGAGTATTCACAGAAGCAGATCTTTGTGAGACATGGATACATCTGCTCCCAGACATTTACAGATCTCTCCAGTCAATAGCTTCTACAGAGCGCCGCTGTGCATCAGAGGACTATTTTTAAGGCAGCGAGCTCTTTAGCATGCCATATCATGAACCTGAATCATTTATATGGATTTTTTAGGACCGGCTATTGCGTGTGTTGTGTGATGACGCGGTGGTCAGGTGTTGCCTCATATAACGAGGGGAGCTGTCCAAGTGCTGAAAACAGAAGAGACCAGCACCGCTCCTGAGGAGATGCCATACACCTTCACTGCTGTCTGAGCTTCATTTCCAAAGGTAAGACACATTTTTAAATATGTTTTCATCATTATTTTTAGTTCAGATGAATATCCAAGTGTCTTAGATTGACATATAATTGTGTTGCACGTTCGCGTTCCGCAGATCCCGACACTTTACGCTAATGGGGGTTATCAGTGTGATAAAACGCGCATCCTAAACAATCGATGATTAAAACGCGTAGTTGCTATAGTCAAATAACGACGAAGGAAACGATTTTTAATATGCTGTTGAAGGAGGAATCGGATGTTGAGGTTGCCCATAACAACGCGGGGAATGACTCATCCAGTGATGTGAATGTATCTCCTCACGCACGGCATCCTGTCATTCAATTTGCGGAGCGTAACTCCCTGATAGGGAGGCACACAATTCCCGGATAAAAACAGAATCGCGCACGTTTTTGCACGTTGCTTTCGAGTAAGTTTTTGACCAAAATAACATAAATCCTCATTTAGCTTATTTTGTTTTTGCAATTCCTGCACTAACATGTTATGCTCTCTTGGTTTGCAGGTAACAAATTGCCTATAATGCTGCATTTCCACCACAAGTTGCCCGCGGGGGGAGCCGTGGTTCTGCTCGCCTTCCTCCTCCATGGATGCGCCGTGCAGGCTGCGTCTCTCCCCCGCCACTACAGGCTCCGAGGTGGGGAGAGTGAGGGGCAGCCAGCTGCTTACCCGCCCAGCTCCGACATGATCAAAGCCCTGGAGTACATTGAGAACCTGAAGCAGCGGAACGGGGGCCGACCCGAACCCGTGGATTACGACGAAGTGGACAAGTTTCGGGTCCTGCTTCAGCTCGCCTCGCAACAGGACGAGAGTCCCGGGGAGCGTCAGCCCGCCCCCGGCATGCAGAGGCAGGACATTACCGCTGAGCAGCTGATGAAAGCCCTGCTCCAGTCTCTCCAGGATCGGGCCGGGAAAGACGCGAAGCTCGGACCCGTTTCGGCGCCAAGGAACGACCGACGCACGCACAGGCACCGCACCAAAGACACTGAAGTCCCCGAGGGCGCACCGGCAGACTACGGTAACTTCCCCAGACCCCACAAGAAATACCCGCTGATGTTTGAAGACGAGGAAAATTCAGACGCCTCCAAGCGGGCCACGGAGGACCTGGATGAGCAGTACACGCCCCAGAGCCTCGCCAATCTACGCTCCATCTTTGAAGAGCTTGGGAGGATGCCCACAATCTCCGGCCAGAAGAGAGACGTGTTCGGGGACGACGACGATGAGGAAGAGGACGGGTTAAGTCTGAGGAGCCAGGCCTACGAGGACGTGGCCGGAGGAGAGGAGTGGGTCCCCGTGGAGGAGAGGGAAGAGACGGAGGAGATGGTCAACGGGAGCCACGAAGAGATGGACAGGGCGCTCGGCGAACAGGAGGAAGCAGAGAGGGAGGAGATGCAACGCAGAGCGAACCAGAACCAGGAAGAGGCTGATGATGACACTAAGCTGGTAGACTACTACCTGCTGAAGGTCCTGGAGATGAGCGACCAGACGCAGAAGAGGGATAAAACCGGAGAGCAGAGAAAGAGACTGATCCGCCCCTCCATCGTGGATCCTCGGACTGTGAAGGAGCTGCTGCAGCTCTCCCTGAAACTCCACGTCCCTCCACAGGACCTCATCGATATGCTGCTCACAGAGGAGCTCAGGAAGCTCCACCGCGAACCCCAGGGCTCAGCTCGCTACACGACCGGCCAGACCCCCAAGATCCGGTACTACAGCCGCAGACTGCCGCTGAAGAGCAAGCCCGTCCCCGACGACATGGACAGAGAGGACTTTTTGGACATCATCGGCGTGGAAACCATCAGTAACGAGTACCCTGTGGTGCAGAGACCCATGAAGACCTCCCCATCCTCGGACAGAATCCCATCCGCGTCCAATCCAGTTGCAAATTCGGGTCCGGTTAAGATCCCTCCTCCCTCCGGGCGCAGGGAGAACCTGTTTTTATCCGAGCTCAACAAGATGCCCCTGAAGCGTCAGGCTGACGTGGCTGCTGCTGATGAAGATGACGATGGCGACGTGGAAGACGAGGTGACGACCTACCTGGCGGCCAAGATCCTCACAGAGTACCCCAACACCATCAGCAAGCGGGACACCCAGGCGCAGCTGAAGGGGCAGTTCCCCTACGAGCTGTACGAGCGGGTCATGAAGGACTACTTGGGGCAAGCCGATACTGAAAAGAGGCCAGTGGCCAAGAGGGAGACCGAGGTGGCCACGGAGGAGAAAGTAGAGCCCACGGAGATGCAGGGGAAGGAGGAGATGACGGCAAAGACGTCGGCTCCACAGACCGTGAATGAAGAGGAGGAGCACCGTGAGAAAACAGTGGCTGGGATGTAGCCCCGCAAGACGCACGAAATCCTGAATATAGTATTTATACTGTCTCAAAAATAAAGTTTGGTGGACGTGATCTAGTTTACAAATTTATATTATATGAACTATAGCTGGTAATATCACCCTAACGAAAATGAACTATAGCAATCCAAAACATTTTTAAAATAGTCCCTACTTGCTGCAAGAACATTATAGAAATATTATATTGACACCACAGAAGATTAAAGGTGCATACATGAGAAAAAATGTGTCCTCAGAAAACTTTCGATTTGAACTTGGTATCACTCTCAAATTGCCAATTAGGCCTGTGACATGTAGATTAAAATCAAATCACAATGAAATCCAAGTTATTAAAGTTTTGTGATGTTGTTCAAGGTTTGTTTACATTGATGTGTTTGTAAACAGGCCTATATTTTCAATTATACTCAACTGTAAAAACGCTTATTTTTCATCTACGTCAAACTATTCACATGTGAATATATCTGTAAATGATAACGTAAAATGCTGACTGGGCCTTTTAAAAACACAAGCATACAGTATACCGACAGCCTACCGTAGGAACATTATGGGGATTTTTCGTTAGGGCAGCAGCGTGCTGGGCTGAGAGCGAGTGTTGTTGTGACTCGTGATATATTCAGGGTTAGTGGATTTAATGTTATTATTATGGATAATTATTTCCAAGTCTAAATATCAGACCGTCGCCTGCCTTCCAACCCTTTCATACTGCGAAGCTCCGTATCGTTGGCCTACCAGTGGTTGTGCTATGTATGCTCATTTTTAAACCATTTTGTACATGTTCAATAATGTGTGATGAATCACAGATGAATAAAGCATCAGCGGTATTATTTTTCTTCTTGCTGAGTTGTGTTGCCTTATTAAAAACACAATCACAGGAAGCACAGGGAATAAAAAATAATAAACTTGTGTTGATTGTAGTAAACACTGAATTCCACAAGGTTTGGTGAGCTTCAAATACTTAATTATGGTAAAAACAAATATGGCTCAAAGCAGACTGTTTATCAAAATACAAATTTTAATCATAAACTGCACAGGATATAAAATAGTCATATTCACACCCACACTAGCTCCTTTAAAGACTATTGGTCCTACACATGTGAAATAGGCTGTATGTCTTAAAAACAGTAAGAAATTCATCAGAATCTGTCTCACTCCAATCAGTTGTTTTTGAGTTTTTTTTTTTTCAATTAACTGGAGTTGCATAGTAGGATGAGGTTTCCATAATTAATTGGTAGTGTTTATGGAATAAAAACATTCATTTCCAATATATTAATACATTATTTCAATATAAACTCAACAAATTCATAAGGTCAAAATATTTTGTTTTTACACCCCGGATCCTATTACTGTTTCATTTACATTTCAATATCAATCAATGTGAACACAAACCCTCCCTTTTCCTTCAGACATGTACATGACTGAACAAATATTAGACTTATTCTCAAATGCAGTTACATCGAAGCAAAGCTTCAGGCAGATGACATTCAATATGCCTGTTTTGTCTTTTGAAAATGTTCAATAGAATGTGATGAAGTGAAACTCCACATCCGTATTCAGAAACTTCTTTGACTCGTATACATAGTGCATTTTGGATCCTGTATTCCTCCCCGTCGTTCCTTTATGTCCCTTTTCCCCCCGCGGGTTAAAATGCAGGTTTGCTCATATACTCCTCCATAGTCTAGAATAAAAACACAAAAGAGTTTAGTTTAAAAAATCAGCTTCTACACCTTGTAAAAATGCATTATAATACGATTAATATTCACAGGCACACGTCTACACATCACCTGGTATTAAGTGCTCAGCACACCAACTAACACAAGCAGAACATCTAACCTTTCTGTCCATATTCAAGGTCATCCAAACAGCTCCACCTCATACCACTCACTGCTGTCATCCTGAAGCGATAATGGTCAAAATGAATGGGAGGGCTACGCTGCTGCTGCACATAATCCAACTCTTGATTAAAAAAGTGTTAGTCAGCCCGACTTGAGAAACACAAGGACCACACACCCAGTTATCTGCTGTAACCACACAGAGCCGCAAACCTACAGGGAGAGCGGGAAGCATCAGACAAACACTAAAACTACGCCACGTTCCAGGGAGATCTGTCTCTCACTCGCAGTAACGCTGGCAGAGAGAGAGAGAGAGAGAGAGAGAGAGAGAGAGAGAGAGAGAGAGAGAGAGTCACACACACATGGGTGGGGGGGCAGCAGCACAACACACATCTATCAAATCTACACAAAAAGGAGCTAATATCCACAAGCCTATAAGCTATGAGAAAGAAAGGCACACCAGGGACTCAGCACCAGTGTTAATTGGACTCATTATAACACTGACTACTTGCGATGTTTGCTGGTAAGTTCACACACACACACAAACACACACATACACAAAAAGAAACCGAGACAAGTTCCCATACTGGAGCTTCATAAGTATTACAAAGAACCAATTTCAATTTTATTTCAGGCATCTGGATCTGTCCAAGTACCCCACAGCCAAGATTTAAAAAGGAAAAAAAAAAACAAAAAACAGATAAAACACTAAACTACAAAACACGTCACCGTTTCGTTAATCATGTCGAGCCGTGCAACAGATGTCACATGCTCACACACACCACAGATGCAAGCCACGCCTTGTGTTGTGTACGAGAGTGTGTGGCGGCGAGTCTCACCTCCTGTAACATGTCTGAGGCTTCGATGGAGCGATTCACCATTTGTTTGGAGGTTTCCTGTATTTCTCCTCCCATTAGAAACTCATCCAGGATAAAATAGGCCTTCTCAAAGTTAAAGATAATGTCCAGCTCACACACCTAAGAGGAGGTTTGTTGCGATTATTACAAAACAGTGCAGAATGTACTGACATTTTTCACTTTAAATCTGCCGTTCTGGATGATCTTTACAGTCTAGTTCAACAGTTAATATTGATTTAAGCTACCATTATATTTCAAGTTACACTTCAGGATATATATTAAATAAATAGAGGGCGAAACACAATGAAATACATTGCCAAAATATTTGTCCAGCAGCTCCACGTAGCGATGAATAACCTCCAGGGCTATCAGCTCATTCTCCTGGTTCTCTATGGCCAAGCAGAAATACAAGCTTGCATACCTGAGGAAAAGTGAAATAAATTCCAGCCGATATAAATAAATACTTGTAAATTATTTCCACAGCTAACTATGAGTAGAAACAATACTGGTGGTCCCGGTACTTCAGAAGCAGATAAGCTAGTTAAACAAACACGTGGGGGCAGCACCAACCTCTTGTAAATAATCTTCAGGTCTTTCCAGTGCAGGAAGTTACAGGAGCGTGGTTGCCGTGCCAACACCATGGTGGTCATGTCCCTGGTGATCTTCTTCTTCTCACGTTCTGACATGGGCGTGAACCACTTCTGCAGACGCAGCTTGCCCTGGCGACTGAAGAGGAGCAGGAAGCGCATCTGACAACAGACACACAGCGAGGTCAGAGGGGCAACCATGCATGCATGGACTGAGGGGATGACTTGTATCGAGAATATTTAGTCTCGTCCTCGACCAAAGAAGTTCTCAGCAGACAAACACATAACTGTTTGTCAACTAATCGGTTAGTTGATTTAATCAATAGATCTATAAAACTGAGTCTCTCCACAACAGCACCACTTTAAATCTTGTGTTTCCAAGAGATGAGCTCTTATGTTTCTTGGAAATAAGTCCTTCAGCATGAAAAGCATAGAAATTAGTAGCTGATTCAGACCAAAACAGCTGATTAGTCAAGAAATCGACTGGGGGGGGGGGCAGCCCTTACAAATAGGTCCACATGTCCACACAAAGTCTTTGCAGAGGACATTATTAACTACCTTCGAACACACAAACCAAGGGTCAAACGAGTGGTTTGCAGTTGTGACTCTTTAAAGAGTAACTAAACTAACCGTACATCACTAACGGGGGGCTTTACAGGCACAAATGTGAAGGTCAGCAAACGATTAAGGAAGAGGTAGTTTGAGGTTTCCTTTACGCTTTTCAAGACAGCTCAGGAGATGGATTTTAGATGTTTACATCATGTGCTTCCTAGTATTGGAAATAGATTTGGCTACATACCAAAATGGACATTAATTTGACCCCATTTCTATTAGAATCACACTGACACACCATTTCCTTTAAGTCTTCCTCTCATTGTTGGTGTAAGAGAAGCTATGAGGATGGATGGATTGGGGGGTTTATTGTTATTGATGGTCTAAAGATCGAGGGTGTTTTGTGTCACACCTCAGTGAAATTTGCGATTAGGGCCTATATAACTGAAATGGTGTAATCCACGACTTAATAAAGGGTTTTTAATTCACAATCAGAGTGCTTCTGATGTTTTCCACGCTGCCATCCTTTACCAAGGACTTCCTTTCAAAGTGAGCTAGACATTCGCTGTTTTTGTTGTTGTCTGACAACTTGCCATCCTTGAGGAGCACCTGTTTTTTTTTTTTTTCACTTCAACATTTTCAACACAAAGTTTCCCAATTTTTTCTTCAGTGACTAAAATGGATTTGACGTGAGAAATCCTCTTCAACCCTCAAAGACGCTCAAGTAAAAGAGATAATTTCTAAACTCAAGTTAACAAAGTGGAGCTGCAACAATTAGTTGACTAATCAATTAGCTGACCGACAGAAAAATAATCGCCAACTAAGTTGATAAGCACTTCTTGCATGCAAAAATGTCAGAAAATGCCGTTTCCAGCTTCTCAAATATGGAGATCACCTATTTTTGTGTTTAATTTTATTAAAGTGAATATTTGGATTTTGGACTGACAAAACAAGATATTTAAAGACATCATGTTGGACTTTGAGAGACTGGGAAAGACAGTTTTCACCAATTTTTGACATTTTATAGACCAAAGGATTAAAGGGACTGTATGTCACTTTTACTATAAACTGTTTTTATTGCAAATGTACCAGGTCGTAACCTAAAAAACAAGACCTGTGAATGTAAATGTCTGTGTGTCCTCTATCAGCTTGTAGACTGATTTTAATGAGAAGGACTCGGGTCGGTGTCCCAGTGGAAGTAACATCATATGCGTTTGCCTACTCTCTTCAGTGCGGCTACAGGGATAGCTAACTATACATAGCGGTCAGTTAGAGGAGGAGACAAGCGACCAGTCCCCACCACAACTCCACAAAAGCACAACCCCCCCAAAAAAGTTGTATCTCGTGAAGCCTGTCTTGCAAATCAGGAATGTTAGCGACGTCGGGTGTAGCCTAGTGTTGTGAGAAGTGAGTGGTGAAGCAAGAGAGTGAGCGGCAGTGAAACCAGCGAGCTGCGGAGCAGAAGAGAGTTAATTTAGCTTTGAGAATATCAAGTGAATGTTCAGTTTCCTGTGTCTTGTTTTCGCTGCTGCAGAGTGAAGTGACGGGGGTTAACTCCGGAGCAAGTAGCGTTATGGACTCCAGCCCAAAGACCATAACTACGGTGTCTCCTGTGTCTTCCCACAATGGTTGGGAGGCTTAAGCAGGAAAAGTTACCACCAGGATCAACATCGGCAAGGCCTACGATTCATTCAGGGCCCTTCGTTTGGAAAGCTAACATTACTGCCAAGAATGTGAAATATACAGTGATATTTTGTTTTTAGCTGTTCAGTCTCACAGTTTTGACCAATGCTCGCTCGCATCTACAGAGTCCCTTTAATCGAGAAAATAACCGCAGATTGATCGATAATGAAAGTAATTGTTAGTTGCAGAGCTACAACAAGAAACCATTCCAGCTAATAAGGAACAGAGGTGTAAGAAAATATTGAGTATTGCAATATTACGCTTTGTGATACTGTTCCAAATCTCAAAAATGCTGTATTGATTTTTAATAATTTACATGCAAAGATGAACTCGGCCAGTACAGAATTTCATTTGCCAAGAGATGCGTCCTCTCAGTGTACGTGCCCTTCAAAGTAATGCTATGAAAATACAGATCCCACAATTCTGATTGCATCAAAAAGTAAACTTTAATTTACTCATATTTTATACATATGGCAGTGTGTTCTTGACACTATTCCTACAGTTTTCCTAAAATTAGATTTAAAAAATAAAAATCGCAATATATCGTCTTGCTTACAGTATCGCAATATATTGAGTCGTTCCCCCTGTGTCATGATACGTATCCTATCGCCAGATTCTTGCCAATACACAGCCCAAGAGTGGGAAATATTGTTTTGCATTTTAGGAAAATGTCAGGTGGTTTCGACAAACTGAGTAAGTAGTGAGAAACTGTGACGTGGACAAAAAATGAAAAACACTGCACTGATATAAAACCACATTATAGCCACTGGAAAACCAGCAGTACTACAACCAGTCGTCATACTGGTATTTCCAGGTGTGTTGCCCCTGTCAGCCCACAGGCAAATTGATATGGAAAGCATTAAACTGCCACCAGGGCAGGACTCGACCTAGAAGTGACGAAACCTGTTTGACTGAGGGGACCGGCTGAGGAAACGTACACCTTACTTCCGGCTGTCGCTGTAAGTGAATACCTGCAATAAACTAAATCAAACCAACGATAGAAACTAAATGCTGCTTGGCGGCCTAACAAAAGACAAACAGGCCTCAGAGTAAAAGGAAGTGGTGTAGAGGTGTAGCATCTAGCTTCTTTAGCTACCTGTCAGCGACAGCAGGTGCAACAGGTGAACGGGCTGACGCTATCTCAGCGCTACGGTCATGCGTAAAAACAACCAGCAAACACTCACCATTTTTACGCTGCGCCAAGAGCTATAAACGCTGTCGAGAGATTATAAAAGAAAGCACTTTAACCCTCACAAAGGGTCAACTGGTCCGGCTGAACACATATCTATCCGTCGCTCAGTCCAGTCAGTGTGGAAGTTGGCTAACTCCGCCCCTGCTGGCTGGCCGCCGGGAGGAGCGGTGCCTGTAGGACGCGTCACCACACCTCACAACCGTCTGGATTGGTTACTGTTTCTGCGCCTTCATCGACGTGTTTCTGGTCTTCTTTAACTCAGGATATACAGAGGGAGAAAGCTTGGAAAATTTGTGATGAATACTATATCAATACCATACTTAAGGAAGTATCTTCCAAAATATTACTTAGAATGTATCCAGTAAAACTTATATTAGAAAGATTTATGCTGGATACTGATTATAAGTGTGATTTCTGTGGATTTCTTTTCTTATTGTATATATACAATGAAACTCAAACTTTCCTCAAAAGAAACAGGATGAATGTTGAAATAAATATGTTTGATGATAATTATATATTTTAATCGATATAAGACTGGAAATAACATGCTATATATAATAAAATTATTTATTATTTTTATTTATTATTTTATTTATTTATTATTTTTAATTGAAAAAAAAGTGCATTTCTGCATTTTATTAATGAATTTAAACAGTATAACACCATCACACCTATATCATATATCAACATATCTTACATTAAACACAAAATGGCCATTAAGACTTATATAAATTATTAAATGGTTATACATATGATAATATTTATTCAAAATTCTTTTGAACTGTTTTTGCATCATTCTAATGCATACTCAATTACCTAAATTATTAAATTATTACAAAATATGAAAACTTAGCAGAATTAAAAAAAAAAGATAAATACTTCATCTGCCTCATGTCCTATGTCTCACAGCTCAAAATCACAGCTATTATGGAAATATTAATTTAGCTGTGATGGCAGATGGGCTCTATTTTTGTTTTGTCTTCTTTTTTTGGTTCAACCGTCTGTGCATGTTTGTTGTTAATGAGTACGAATTCAAAAAAGACAGCATAAAAAGTGTATGGATGCAGCCCATCAAAACAGTGTTAGTGCAGAGCATTTTAATGAATGAGATGATAAAATCAATATCACTTAGCTGTGTTTCAGTGTTATTTCCATGTGGTGTCGGCAGAGAGCAGCTGTGCTCCCTCTCTGTGTGCTTCATGTGATGCTGATCTGTCACAGTGGTTTATAAGGACTGGGCTATCTGCTGAACTTCTTGGGAATCACTTGATAACATGTCTCTGTACCGAAATGCCATCTGGTTTATCAATGGAATCCACCAATATACAAGGTCAGTCAGCACACCGAGTCTTTACTTTGGGGTTTATCTAGAGATGTAGAGACATTTCTATCATATGACGCTCTGTCAGTCAGTGTACGGGCTATTTCATGGGGATAGGAAGCACTGAGAATGTGGGTGGGACAGTTTAACTGGAGGTCTGGTGGTTCTTTTCTTTTTATTTGTAAAAGGCTTATTTTACAGTTCAATTCAAATGTGTATCAACATTTCTTTTTGTTTTTAAAATGCATACTGAAACCAGAAAATAAAATAACATAAAGAAATTAATTTTTATGGGAAAATGTGATAATGATATGTTATTGATAATTAATCTATCCTTGTATCAAATATACTTTAACTACATAATAATAATAATGATAATAATCATTATAATAATGAGTAAATGAAAACATAAAAATACAAGATACATTCAAAGTAGTGACTGAAATAATAAAGAAAAATGATTAGAAAATAAACAAATAAAAAACATAAAACATTTTATAATAATAATAACAATAATATATAGTGCATAAAATGTAGATAAATAAAAAACACATATCTATTGCATACGCACATTTAATAAATCTGAATGTGTGAGTAACAATCATGGTTTGAAGAAATAATAACAGAAAACAAAACTGCATAAAATCACAGAAACTGATCATCTTTAACAACTACTCACCGTTTACTTAAACCCTGATCTCTTTAGGCTTTCATGCAATTTTAATCTCTGTCCTCTGAGACCCACAATAGATCAGTTTTTGTCTTTTTTATGGGGGTCCAGGGTGTCTTTAGGGGGAGATAGCAGGTCAACAGTAGATGTCACATAGAAGTGGTCTACATCATCTGTAAGCTGGGAACCTGAAGATTATTTTTGTGTGTCAAGTTGTTCAAATCTTAAATCAGAAATGATCATGAATAAATGGATGAATGGATTATTGGATGGATTTCTGCAGGAAGCACTGCTCAGAAACCCTCTTATTTTCAATCTAGCTAGGAAAGCCATCCATCCTCTGAATGCTCTAGGTGTCTAGTTTTTGGCTATAAAGTTTCATGAGGCTGTGATTATCCTAGAGGTCACCACAGGTCATTTTATACAGTGAGCTCAAGTGTCAAAAAATGGTCTGAAATGGCTACTATGGGGACTAACATCATCACACATGAATACATTTGGGCTCACTGGATCCACAAGAGTCTCAACTTTACACTGATACCCAGTTTATGTAATTCCATGTTTAGGGACCCTAGTATGCTGAAATATTCAAACACATCATTTTTAGAATAGGTTTAAATTTATGCTGCTTAGATTTGTGCTGCACACATAAAACTGCATGTTTGGGGCGGCAGTGGCTCAGTCTGTAAGGACTTGGGTTAGGATGCGGAAGTCACGGATTCAAGACCAAGACCAACTGGTTGCTGGAGAGGTGCCAGTTTACCTCTTGGGCACTGCCGAGGTGCCCCTGAGCAAGGCACCGAACCCCCAACTGCTCTGGGCGCTTGTCAGGAGCAGCCCCCTCACTCTGACATCTCTCCATTGACATGTATATGTACTGTGTGAACAACAGAGTGTAAAACTGAATTTCCCCACTGTGGGACTAATAAAGGAATATCTTTCTCTTTCTTTCTTTTGCCCAAAACTGTGTGTGATCATCATAAAGTGGGCGTGTCTGTAAGTTGGAGACTCGTGGGTACCCATAAAACCCACTTTCATTCACATATCTTGAGGCCAGAGGTCAACGGACCCCTAGTATTCCTTGCCAAAATTTAGCCCAGCTTCATTTAACCTCTTTTCCAACTAGCTAGGATGATGGTTGGTACCAGTAGATTAGGTTTTTTACTTTCATATGAGCTTTAAAGTCTTAAAGTGGCTACAACCTCAGACAGACAGTAAAGGCGGTCAGGATTGTGCGGGTCTCAGAGGGATGACTTTCTTTGATATAATCAAACAGTCTAAATTGTTAGTTCTGCTTGTTGTCTACATTTGGATTTATTGTCTGTGAGATGTATTTCATGTCATCTCTTTGAGCCTAAAGTCTGCTAAACAGAGGAATATCATCGGTCTGATCACCGTAAGGCACGCATCACACAAACTGGCCTTTATGTGCAATTACAATAGTTCCATTGACAGCTGATGACATCCACGTCACCAGACTCTGATGAGGCTAAAATGTGGTGAGAGAAAATAGTGATGATTAGTGTGTTTTTCCGTGTGCCTTTAGGTGGGGGTATGAGGCAGCATTTAAAGACTTCAAGCCCCAAGACCTGGATGTGTCCGTCGTGGGAAGGTCTTTTATGATTACCGGAGCCAATAGTGGGATTGGCAGGGCGACAGCCATGGCTATAGCCAAGAAAGGTAACAGGTATGCTCTCTGCCATGCTCTTTATATTGATAGAAAATAAACTGTGATGTTGTTTCCAGGTGGAACAGTTCACATGGTGTGTAGGAACAGAGATAAAGCAGAAGAGGCCAGGGCGGACATTGTTAGTGAGTCTGGGAACACGGTGAGTGATGAAGTGACAAATCCCATGACTGGTGTGAGAGAGACCGATGCTTATCTGGTTATTATTATTATATTACTCTAGGAGGTACACATCCACATCGTGGACATGTCAGAGACACGTAAAGTCTGGGAGTTTGCAGAGGCCTTCAGCAAGCAGTATCCAGCCTTGAATGTGCTGGTAGGCGTCTCCATCATAAATCTGCCTTAATAAACTGATAATGTTGTGATCTGACCTCTCTATAATTCTTTCATGACAGATAAATAATGCAGGCTGTATGGTGCACAAGAGAGAGGTGAACGCTGAGGGCCTGGAGAAGAACTTTGCCACCAACACTATGGGTGAGTGATGGTTAAGGAGTGTCATGCTGCTGCACTCAGAACAGTGTCAAAATGCAACTTTTCTGCATCTCTTTAGGGGTGTACATCCTTACCCAGACTCTCATACCACTTCTACAGAAGAGCCGGGATCCGAGGGTGGTATGACCACACACACAAACACACAAAGTGCTCATCTGCATCATGTGGACACTGGACAGCATAAAGCCACTTTTGTCCACACTGTAGTGGCTGTTGTCTCAGCACACTGTGCCTTTCGCCCTGCCTGTTAGATCACCGTGTCCTCGGGAGGCATGTTGGTCCAGAAACTCCGAGTCGATGACTTGCAGTCAGAGAAGGGCTACTTTGATGGCGTCATGGTCTACGCCCAGAACAAGGTGGGAGAGGAGAATGTGATCCAGGTTTGGATTTGTCTGTAACGTGGTTGAACACAAAAAGACATACAATAGTGATGCAAAATGCATTTACAGCAGCAGTGAATACTGCAGGCACGTTTCTAAGCAGATGTGTTGTTTCTTGTCAGAGACAGCAGGTGGTGCTGACTCAACAGTGGGCCAAAGAAAACCCAGTCATTCACTTCTCTGTGATGCATCCAGGCTGGGCAGATACACCAGGTACTGATTCACAGGGCAGCTCACCCAAATGCCCCAGAAGCTAGTGCTGCTGCTTGTGGTATTTTTATTCTTAAGAAATACAAAAAAATAAAAAATAAAAAATCACACAATCTGTACTTGAACAGCAGTCTGATGGTGGTGTTATAGTAAATGGCATTGTTATACAGTAAATTCAGCCGCTGGAAAATGAGTAGAATTAGCTGGAATCAGCTACAATATAAAATTAGTGCTTGCGCTTGTTAATGTTTGATTAATAATAATAATAATAATACATTATTATAACATGTAGGTGACAGAGCACAATTTGGCTGTTTTATTTTGACACTTAAAGTACACCCTGTTGATAATACTTTCATACTTTATGTTAAGCAAGGTTTTGAATGCAAATATTAAATTGTGGTATTTCAACATCTATTTAGCCTAAATAAATGATTTAATTACTTCTTCTACCATTAGTTGTTCTGAACATTCAGTAAAATTGTAGCCCATCCACCTTTATAGCTAGATTAATATTTACATAATAGCTGTGATTTAGCATTTTTTAAAATCATGCAAAGTTTACACACACACACACACACACCGTATTTTTCGCTCTATAAGGCGCACATAAAATCGCTCACTGTTTCACTCAGACACTGATGGATTTGATGGATTTGTGGAAGAGGAATGAACTGAAAAGTGAGCGTATTGTTTTGTATTTCAGGTGTGACAACTGAAAAATGTGGAGTTATCGAAGTTATTGAGTTATCAAATGAATTGAATAATTTGAATTGACTTATCTGACCATTTTGTTTCGCTTAATGCGCCTTATAATCCAGTGCGCCTTATAATGCAAAAAATAGGGTGCATATATATTATGTACTTTCAGACCTGCTTTTAAAAAATGAGAAAATGAACACCTGCAGATCATTCATGATTATTCTCAACTGTCTGTAGTGGAAACTTTGCTTCTGTTTCATTTGCTTCGGTAGAAACAGTCAGTCACTATTACAAATACAGCATTGGCCTGATGTGCACACCACTAACCCTGGCTGATGTTTGCTTCCTGTTTCCAGCTGTTTCTACAGCGATGCCTCAGTTCCACCAGATGATGGGGGAGAGGCTGCGCAGCGTGGAGCAGGGAGCCGACACCGTGGTGTGGTTGGCCTTGTCCAGGGCCGCAGCCAGAACACACAGCGGCCAGTTCTTCCAAGGTGAGCAGCATCAAGTGTGACTTCAGCAGAGAGCTTAAACCTTCGGAGGTGAACTCTGACACACTGTTTGTGTTGCAGACCGTACGCCCGTTCCTGCCCACCTGCCTCTGGCCTGGACTCACAGCTCTGCTGAAGAGATTCAGAGTTTCATGACTCAACTGGAGACTTTGGCGAGAGCCATTCAGTCACAACCTTGTGTAGATCTCAACGGGCCCTCCAGACCTCAGTTTGTCTGAATCCTGATACAAATGTTACACCATATGTAACCAGGCCATCAAAGCATTTGTTAAAATAAGACCAGTTTCTCAAAACTTTCACATATTTGCCTTGTTTAGTCTTGTTTACCTAATGCGCCTCCTAATCCTGCATAGCCATATGTTAAGTCATAGCTCAGTCACGTGATTAATCTGACATCAACATGAGGTAACTGGACTATCTGCATTGAAAATACCACCACCGATATAAAGACAACAGTAACTGATTTGGATTGACTATCTTATCATTAGCAGTTACTGAACACATGTGAAATCATACCTGTCTGTTACATAGATGATAAATCAGTATCTATTGGGTTATCTGCTGGTTGTGATTGTGGTTTTTAACTTGTGGCTAATGGAAAAACACATCTTTGATTTGCTAGGGCTAGGTGGCAGTATATATACTCTGTACATACAGTATACTCTATAGTGTATTCATACAGTATACATATATATAGCTCCCCTTTGTGCTGACACCTTTGAAGTTGCCATGTTAATTATAATGGTAAGGTCCAGTCTAATGTTTGTAATGTGACATGTCAGTCATCTGCTCCTGTTTTTTAATCCTCACAAAGACACAATTTCAAAATATTAGATTTTTCTTCACGTAATGAAGAAGAAAATTTAACCAGAGCAGATAACACTGTTATGTGCCCTTTAGGTGACAAAATTCAGTACATTATTTTGGGCAGAACACGTTTTCACACTGACTGCATTGTGAAAATCACAATGACGATAAGTATGTAAGAGAGAGCAGATGAGCAGAGCGTTTCGGTGAAAAACTACAGGGCATCAATACTTATTTTTATTTTTGTTTTGTAACAATCCACATCTGCTGTTTTTAATTATTTTATTATTTTTATACAGTATTGAAACAAAAAAATAATGTGGTGCATTCACATTTTCCCAAGGGATTCTTTGCAAGTTTGATCTCTACAAGGGTAAAACAGTGAAAAGCTTGAAGCTGGATCCATCCATGTTAAAACTCACACGGAATAGGAAGACTGGGCCTGATTTAAAAATCACCTACAAGTTTTTGATGGATTTTATTTCTGCGCCGACATTTTGTTCCCCGTTTACTGTGTGTTTACTGTAATCAGGTTCCCAGCATTTGTCTTTAAAAGAAACTTCCAGTCCATGCGTAACAACAGTCCAAAAAAACAAACAAATCACCCCCCCCCCCCCCATTCAGTCTTTTCCTCCTCTCCTCCACAGTTCATTCATCTTCTATGCAACGTAGGTGTACACTTTGCGATCTTCTGGCGTCCTCGCCAAGTATTCTCTTTCTATTAGTCCTTCTATACGCTTTTTAATTACGACAGGGCTCGGAAGAAAACGCGCCCGGAGCTGCTGAGTTACCTGAAGACAGAAAGTCACAACATGTCAGAAAACTGCACTTATTACGTAGTTACTTATTACATTAACAGACCAAAATTTGTATTCGCTTGTGGAGTTCCTTACCTCCGCCACCAGGACATTGTGCTGCATCTTCTTCCTCGACTTCATGATTCGGACAATGGCTGCCTCAATCTCATGCTTCCTGTCATCATCCACTTTCTGCCGCGTCTCTTTCCTTTCGGGGTCGGATTCCCCTTGTTTAGCAGCAACTGGGACAAGTGGTATAAAGGGACAAGATGAGGTTCAAGGAGGAAAATGTGGAAAATCTCTAAAGGATTTACATTAGTAGAAAGGAAGCGTCCCACCACAGTTCCATGTCATAGTGTATTTTTGAACAGAGGATATCATTATCCATATTTCTGAAAGGCTGCAACATGAGACTGTGAGTTTCTGGTCATATTCTGAGCTAAATGTGTATCTACTGCTGTGCACTACTGAAACTGTAGTTACTGACTGATAAATAACTGCTTACATGTGTTAAAAAATGGCCCTATATAACCCATTTATCTAAGAGTATAGAAAGAACGAATATTGTGTTTGTTGCCTGACTCTCATCCTTTTGAACAGCAACTGATTTTAAGTTGCCATGACTACGTCCACAGTATCAAGTTTCAGATTTCCAGATATGAAACCCTCTGATCAAAACCAGGGCATGCTACGTTGGACAGACGCTGGCCCAGAAATGAGGTTGTGTGTTGTACACAAACTTTGCCCACCTGTCTGTATTTTGACTCTGTGCAGTTTGGAAGTAAACTGATCATTAACTGTAAACACGTGGCCGCTCTCAATCTCTTTAGACTTTGGTTCCTTGGTGAGAACTCTCTGTGTCGGCTTCCCACAGGCCAAAGACTGCAGCGCTCGCACTAACTCCCGTTCAGGAATATCCGTCTCCTGCTGGATCTCCTTTAGAAGGGGGACAGAAAGGGGGATGCAGTTGGAAAAAAGGGGGACACAAGCTGTTGTAAAATTCTGTGCTCACTTTGAAGGAAGCATGCTAATCATACAGTAACTAATAAAGTGACGTAATGGGAGATTAAGATAGCTAAATAAAGGCGCTTCACTGATTCCCCACCTCGAAAGTGCACTTTTCTCTGTTGTTGAAGAGCATGAGGATGGTCATCTGGAAGGTGGAGACCTGCAGTATGTGCTTCCGGGTGTTAGAGCCCGTCACCTGAGCACCTCCTACACCCACCTCTGAACCATCCTCCTGCAGAACGAGTAAAACAGAAGATGAATCACAACTCCAAACTAAACGACATTGCATATTGAATGATGTGGTTTCTAATAAAAAGGCAAATGGCATTATGCGTCTACCTTTTTAATAGTTCCATAGAAAGTTGCGTTTAGGTCTGCCCCGCCCATATGGTGCTGCAGTGTGAGCTGCCTACCGCTGTGCTTAGCGAGGTAAAACCTAGACAATAAAAGCCAAGTTAAGAAACTGCAAAGAATGATATTAAACCTCCCTGTGTATAGTAAAACTTTTAATTTTTTCTGATTATTCTATTACCTTCTAAAGACTTCAAAAGCGTGTCTGGGAGAGGGGGGATGGTGCATTTAGGTGTTGCCGACTGTGTAGGCCAGTAGCCAGTAGTGAGGACTCTTACTGTGAGGTCCACACCACTTAGAGATGCCTGAAAGACATAAATGGTAGTTTTTAGAATCTCTTTCAAAATACATTTTGCCATAACATGACAACAACAATTATTACATCTCAATAACTGGTACATTCTGATGTACTAGTGATCCAATCTTGTGTTTTAGGGCGCTTTCACAAGCTGACATTTAGTCTGTTCTAATCAAACTCTGGTGCAGTTTGTTAGGGCAGTTGTGAAGGCAGTAACTGTACTCTGGTCTGGACCAAAACAACTGGTGATTTTGGACCGTTTCCGAGCAATCCCTAGCGTGGTTCGATTGCGGTGAGAACATAATCCGGCCCAACTGGAGGAAGTGAACCAAAACGCAGAGGATTATGGGATGTCTGCTTGGGCATTTGTTGAGATGGACACATTGATAACATTTTTATGAAGACGAATATTTTTTTTTTTTAATAATACATCCACAGAGTCTTTAGAAAGGTGCAGAATAAAAAAAAAAATAAAAAAGTGATAAAAAAAAAGTGATAAAAAAATTATCACTGTGAATTAATCATTTCTAAGTTTTTTGGTGGGTCCAAAATGAATGTTTTGTTTATATCAGTGGGAGATATCTGACATTCGGTTCCCATGTCTGACAAGGCTTGTTAGCCAGCAGTAAAACAACGTTAGTATCACATGGTATCTCTGGATCATCAGTGTGGAAAAAACACAGATAAATGGCTGAAATTGACAGTAAATGCCTGGCAATGACTTAATGTGAAGTGAATGCAATGAAATCCAAGTTCTATTTTTTATTAGGTCTGCTTTAATCTATGCTCTGCTAAACCGAACCAGACTAAATAGAAAATGAACCACAAGTATCAGTTTCACTCTGATTTGGGCTAATCAAACAGACTATGGCTTGTGAAAGCACCCTAAAATCCAAACAAACGGATCATGAACTATACCTTTAAAACTGAGTTAATGTGTTTATGTGTTTCCTTGTTTAGCATAAAAGCGATTTGGCTCTCTGAAAATGTGTCCGACTGCCTTACCGACGTTGTTTGTATGTGTTGCCTGAACTCATCCATGGTCGTGTTAGAGATACTCATGTCTCTAAACATCCCTTCCAGTTTTGAGGTGAACTGACAGCCACATTCTGTCTGCAAAGGAGAAAGACAGAAGAGTGAGCTGAAACTGCTGACGGGGATTTAGAAAGGCAACATGAGCAGAGAAGAAGAAAGAACAGTACAAGAGATATAAATCTGTTACCAAAACATTCTCATTCGTTTACCTTGAGCTTAGAGATCATGTTCTTCTCTGAATCATCTGAGACACTCTTGTTGCTGAGGAGCCTGCGTCCCAGATGCTGCTTGTAGTACCTTTCAAACATATCCTTCTCTTGCATAAACCGGAACAACACCATGGCCTTGTCAAGGATCGACTCCACCTCCTGTTCTGTCAACTGGTCAAACACGACAGGGTGAAAAAGAATGAGGCAAAGTACAGGACATGCAAAAAAACAAACAAACAAACAAAAAATTCGCATTATTTTCTTCTCGAAGGAAAATGTGAAGAAGCTGCATACCCCTTTGACACCCTTCTTGAGCTTGTCATCAATAAAGAGCGATAGGTACTCTGGTGAACGGGAGTTGAGGTTGAGGAAATACTCAAAGTCTCCTGCGATGGTTTGTTTGAAGAGTCTGTCATTGTTGAAGGACTCGAGGAGGAAACGATCAAATCGTGTCTTCAGGTCTAGCAGGCCCTGTTGAGGAGGAGGTTATTACAAAGAGGTGCTATAATCCATAATGACACATTTCTGTCTCATTCACAATTTCATGTAGGGCTTGCCAAGTGTCTTGAGACATAAAGTGCTCAGGGCTCTAAACTAACCATCCTGAAACAACCTAAGCAATCCTGAAATAAATGTGGATTGTCCCAAATTTCAAATCTTTGCTTTTCTACATCATCATTTTTTTTTTTTTAATTTGCATGCTTGTTTTGATTTGATTCAAAGCAGCTAAGTTAAATTTAAATATTTTCTATGTGTAAAAAGTGGCATTTGGTCCAGCTAGGTGTGCATCCTAAAGTTAGAGGAAGTGCTGGTCAAGATGCTCCTGTCATGGGGAGAGCAGCAGCATGTTGCCACAGATATAATGTGATGGAGAGATATCATTGCAGCTTTATTACCCATAGGAGATGAAGAGGAGAAAGTAAGTAAATAAGTGGTTAACATTACTAACATCATTAAAGCTGTTGCAGAGGTTCAACACCTTTTAGTTGACATAATGTTATCGTCATCGCGCTCACTGTAAATGCAAACGTCAGCTGCTTACTCGTTAGTTAAAATGGTACGATTAACACTGGAAAGTTTGCATCATTGGCTTATATAATAATATAATAATAATTTTCCCTTTCTGTATGTGCTGTGTACGTACTTGCGGGACAAATCGGGCGCTGACAGTATGTGAATGTTGTAAAGGAAGTATATGCCACAAAAAACGTGCGTCATTTTTAATGCAGATCATTATAACATATCGGGTGTTTTTATTTCAACTCTCGTCCCAAATTCACCCCAAACTTAGTAATTTTCATCCTACCCGATCATATTTGTTTTGGCCATGACATTATTAGGATGTCCTTAAGCTCGAGCCCTGAAAGTGGTGTTTTTGGACTCATTGTTCAACAAGCATACCTGGATATAGTCGACAGGGTTCTTGCCCTCTCCCTCTTCTGACACCAGAGCTTTGCCTTGCTCCCTCAAGTAAGAGCTCATACACTCGCACATTGTTTTCAGGCCATTTGGCACACGACTGAACAGCTTGTACATGCATGCCAGGTCTGAGAAGGAGACATGATGGGGTAAAATTATGAGGAACAAACAAACTGTTGAGGCTGGGAAAAAAGGTACTTTACGATTCTTAATTTTGAGATAAAAATGTGATGCTTGCATGACACAGGCAAAGCTTTTACCTTCTGTCTTGCCGTTCTTGAGCATATGGACAAGGCCAGAGTTCTCCATCTCCACAATGGTCTTCATGTGTTTAGAGATGAGCTCCCTTTCCACCACCTTGACGATGGGCTCCTCTGTAGACTTGTCCAGACAGTGCATCACTCGCTCGATCTCTTCGTTGATTCTGGCTTCTACCTTCTTAATGTAGACACTGGCACTGTTTTCTGCAAGGAACTTTTGGCTCTCCATCTGAAAGAGCAGATAGCATGTGTTTGTTTTTTTTAAGATTTTCAGTGATAAAATATATATATAAAAAGACATCCAGCCCACAGACGTACCTGGAAGAATTCTGCTGACATATCTAAGAAAGGACACTCAAAGTCCTCCTCGTAAACAGACCTGCCATCCAGGCCAAGAATCATCAGCATCTGGCAGGCGTTTCTGATGGCGCCCCTGTAATGGATGATTAAAAAAAAAGGTAAGGTTTCCATATAAGCAATTATCAAGAATAAATTTCAGAAAATAATACATTGCAATAAGTTTTACTAAAAAAAAAAGTAAATGCATGATTGTGCATATAGTTGAAACATAACGGAAATAGGACACTGCGCATGACTGAATTTTCTAATTAAACCAAAATACGGGGCATCCTGGAGCAGGGCCACAGTTACAGAAATCCTTCAGATCAAGCAGTATTTCTGCATACCTGTCTACCACTTCTCCCTTCCTCTCGCGAGCAATCATGTCCAGTAATGTCTGCCGTAGGTGGTCTCGAATGCAGCCGTAGCGCACCACCTGGTCCCTGAATATGATAAGGCCGAGGTTGTACACATTCTCCACATTGTTCTGTTGAACGTAGACCCGGTCCTGGGAGACGGGAGAGAGAACGGGGTGAAAAAGGCATTGAATACTGTATGTATGGACTGGAAAGTTGTACCAAGGCCCAAACTGACTCAGTTACACTCATATCAAGAATGCATGTTGACAGATTTACAAAAGTTACTACAGTATAGATTTAAAGGTATATAGATTGGATGAAAGATATTTATCCCACTCTCACGTCATACACGTATATTTCAAGTACTTTGTATGCTGACCAGTGTAAAAAATATATATATATATCTACTGTGAGTCAAATGGATGCAAAGTACTTTTTATTAGGGCTGGATATGCCAGCAAACCTTTCATTATACACTATACAATCCCACTGACAGGGGACAAAGCTTTTACAAGGTCTTTAGAGCATCAGAAGAAAGGACTGGTAGGTGTCTGATTTATTCCCAGAAAACATAAAGCTATGCCATAAAACCCTTCCAGAAAGCATAAATATTCAAGGGGGATGTGAGTGATAAAATATTTACAATGCCACTCAGTAGCAAGATTTGACATGACAAACGTGTAGAACGACAAATATTAGTCAGTTTGAAATCAGGGGAGGTGGTTTCTACAAGACAACTAACTTCCAGGATGTCACATGATATGATAATCTGATTTGCATGGATGTTTTTTTCTTTTTAATTTGTATAAAAGAGTGCTTAGTTTTAGTTCTGCCAATTTGCAAAAGCCTGTTTTATGAGCTTAAGGGGATGGGCTTTCTGATGACTTTCCCTTTATCTTGATTTGAATGAGTTTTCTTCTTGGATTTGGTTGCTATATTAAAAATATATATACCAGGTAACAGAGGCTAAAATATAAGGAAAAATAAATGCACGTGCCAGTGGTGTAGTGGTCATTGATGAGGTGGGTGCACTACTTGGTAAATGGGTAGTAGGTAGCTGTACTTTACAGTATATTCCAATGGCTTCTTGGCTGATAGGTGGGTATACTGTGCCACACAAAAAAAAGAGGTGGGTACACCCTAGAAGTGCTCCAATACCAATACCAATATTGGAAATGTATCCAACACCGCCCAAAACTAGGTATCAGCGAGTATGCCATTAACCCAGAAAAAAATTAACTTGTTTAACTGAAAATCTATTCTTCTTCGCTACCCCAAAACAGTAGCCTTCATTGCGCTGGCGCCCTGGATGTATCATGGCTGCCACTGGCAACTACTGTTTTAGAGCAGCAAAGAAGAACTGACTGCAGGTAGTTTGTCACGTAACGATAGCACACAACAACAGCGCGGTGCTGATGGTGAGTGTAATGGTAACAACAGTCAGAGCAAAAAAAAATGTCAGCCGTTTGGCAATAATTCAAAGTGGAAAATCCAACAAGTAAAACAGCGATATGTCCAGTATGTAAGGCTTCTGTCTCCGGTGTTGCCAGTTTCAACACTGGCAATCTTATGAAAAATTTGAAGATGCTTCACGCCAGAGTGCAATAACTTCACCAAGGCACAGGGGAAAACTGCATTCAAATGACAATGAAATTACATGAAGAGAGCCCAAAAGCAATGAAGATATTATATTCACAAAGCTGGTACTGGATCAGTACTCAGTATCGGCTGATGCTGCAAGCTCAGGTATTGGAACAGCTCAAGTATACCCTGTATATCTGTGTATACTCTCCACTATGCCACTGATACATATTCAGCATTAAAATGAATGAGTAGTGTGTGAAAATGTACAATTGCCTACCTCTCCTGGACAAATAAAATAATATCTCCAGGGCCTAAAGAGAGGAAGTGGCTTCCGAACAGATAAAACACCATGTGTCTGCCTGGCTCTCCTCTAGAGGTCAGCAGGTAGGTAACAACAGCAGACCGCTCTCACTGCACAGACGTGATGAGTCTGCCGTAGTTAAACACCGGAAAGCCAACTGTCCGGGGTAAGGCCAGGACAGGAAAAAGGAGACCGCAGAGCAAAAGCACCCCAGGAGACCTGTGCAGTCTTTGTACTGACTGTGCCATTGTTCAGCTTTCACTTGTGCTTATCTCGAGGGCTCGCTCGCTCACTCACTCACACACACCCACAAACATTTTGGACTTGCTGCAAAAGTAAATCAACTAGCTCTGCCAGTTTTAACGAAACAAATAAATACAATAACAGAGGCTCATTGTTAGGAGTACATATAAAACAGCACCTTACAAAGTCCAGAATAAGATATAAGTGAAGGTTGGCAAAACAAAAGGCCATTTTTTCAAAAGCCTAAAATCATTCACGATGGCACAAGCACCATAATGCCCTTGCCGTGACAACCCACAGCACTAACGTAGAAATTCTGGTCCCACTGACAACAAAACAGCAAAATAACAGCCACCAATGTATTGTGAATTGTTATAGATCATTGTATAGTCGTTCATAATTAATAAAATAATATAGTTAGTACAACTACAGAGCCATTTATACAAAATGAGCATGACAAGAGAGCTTATTTACCATGTACATGAGGATGTCTCTGATCATAACCATGGCAGTCTGATGGTCATTCCAGGCCTGATTCAGTGTTTGCAGAAAATTATTATTTAGAGAGTTTAAGACATCTTCTCGTACCTGAAAATACAAACAGATTGACAGAATTGAGGTCACTTCAAGTTATTTCTGGTGTGAGTGATGAACATCGGGTCACTTGTGAAAAGATTTATAGGGGAGAGGGGAGAACAGCTTTGGGCATTGTAGCGGTCTAAAAACGGAGTATCCAAAGTCCATTTGTGTATTAAGCTCGGTAAAAGACGGATGTATTCGCCTGTTTATTTTTTTTGTCAGTATCAAACATCCTTCAGCCATGTTCTTTACTGTTAAAAGTTTCACACATTTGTTTGCCTTTTAAAAAAGTATCTATAACTTACAGTGGCCCTAAGAATGTAAAGTTAAAACAAAAAGACACAATGGGAATGAATTATCATTGATTATCTCACATTTTCTTATTTCTTTTGTTAATAATTTTCAAAAAAAAAAAAAAAAAAGCAGTTTCTTTACTTTGTTGATGAGGTGCTCTGTGACGACCTCCCTCAGGCCTGTGTAGAGCTTCTCCCCATGCTTGTGGAGCACCATGGTGTAGGCGTTCCTGTACAGCTCCTCAAAGCTTAACCCACTGTTGTTCTTCCTCTGAATCTCCTGGATGGCATTCTTCAGAAGGTCCCAGATGTTGTTCACATACTTCTCATCCATTGTCATCTAGGTGGGACAGACAGATGAAAAATACATATTCTTCATTATTAACATGGTGTAAGTAGATGACGACACTATTGTCAAGGGTTATTTTTTGCAGTACAATATGTATACAAAATAGTACACCACTTCAGATCCATTTGCAAAATTAGTGTTGTCATTATACTGGAATGTATAACTTTGACACAATACCTTGAAAAATATCAATATTCAATACCATTTTCGATACCTCAGGAAAAAACTGACACAACATTTTTAGATTTTTACTAAAAGATAAATAGCTAAACAGCAGCGTGTGTGTGTGAGTGTGTGTGTGTGTGTTTGATACTGTGAAAATGAGTACTGAAACCATTGCAAATATTCAGTATCAATATGTATAAATACTTCATTGTTTTTTGACTACTAAACACTATGTATAATATAGCTCTACATTGTTGCTGAATAATATTACAGCTGTCTGAAGCTGTCAACAAAAACCGAGTAAGATTTCAAAACATATATACATGTATATTAGGGCCGTCAAAGTTAACGAATTAATAACGTGTTAATGCAAATTTGTTTTCACGCCACTAATTTCTTTAACACATTAACACCCCTGGTGAGGTTGTAGCAGGCACAACGTTAAAGCTGAAGATACTAGCATCATATAAAACTAGAAGACATGCCCACTTCATGATAATCATGTGCAGTTTGGTCAGCACACTGACACACACAGCTACTGGTGGACATGGAGTTTTCCATGGTGCCCACCCCATGTTGATAAGAGTATGAAATACTTGACAAATAACCCTTTAAGGTACTTTGATTATATGTACAGGATTGACAGCCCTAATATACTGTACACACACACACACAAACACACACACAAACACACACACACACACACACACACACACACACACACACACACACACACTAAGCGTGCAACAAAGTGAACAGGGAAGATACAGCTTTTTAAAAACACAGATGTTTGATTGATGACTTTCACAGTAAAGTTTGCGTACTAAAGTATAGCAGGAATGTAAAATTACGAGGTGCAGGTTATGTCCGGATGACTGTTCCTGCTGTCAGAGAACTTTGCAAGCATATAATAGCAATTTGATCAAGGATCTCAATGCAGCACCGCAGGATCTATAGCTTCGATTAACAGAAAGCCATGATCAAATCATCGTTTTAGGACCGTGTAGTCAACAGCAACAGAGAGATCAATCATTGATGTAATTTCTGTTAATCATGTGGAAGAAATGGATCCATAACAAACCAATTAAGGATGTAGCAAGGAAACAGTCTGACAAAGTCACACATGGTATTGTTTAGGTTGTGATACAAAAAAAACCCATTCTTTTGGTTTGGTTGCTACAGGCAAAAATAGAGGAAAACATGAGCGAACTGACAGATTTAACAATCTGCCACGAAACGGACGTCACAGCAATATTGGCAGTGCGGTGATATTTCAGCTATGAAAAGGCTATTCAACAGAAAGCAAACAATGTGCATTACATATTGTGTTGAGGACCCAAGCCCATGAAGACTGTGCTATTGTCGTGACTGCAATGTATGAAAAGCTTTACAATCCTAAAGATAAGATAAGATAAGATAAGATGAACCTTTATTAATCCCCGGAGGGAAATTCGGGAAAAGAGGGGGTGTCCATGATAAAGGATTGAAAAAGGTAATTAAATTCAGTGAAACAAGACATAAAGTCCATGAGTGTTAACATTTCTCCCAAACTGTACCACCAAAGCTGTTCAGAGAATGAAGAGACGAAGCTGTGAAGTGTCGGACCTCTTTACCATCTTTGATGTGTTCAACTTTAAGACTGAAAATAAAATACTACTAACAACAATGAACTTTCAGGTGTCTTATTTTTTTTTAAAATAGTTATTCTCAGACAGATATCTCTGTTTGTTGTGTGTGGAGGTGAAAGTGTGTACAGTAGTGCGGCAACAACACTGAAGCGGGTTAGATGGAGACAGACAACCTGCTGCACCGCAAAGCTTCAAATACCTTTAAATATGTCTCACCAAAGCTTCAAAACCCAAAATATTGTATTCAGGACAGCCCTAATTTTTAACATGATATATTGTGATCACTGCCAAAATTGCCGTGCCCTATTAGGAGTCCCTTTCTGGGCATCTCACCATATGTACAATAACAATGAAGGTATGTGGATGTCAGTTTCATGTCATCTCACTCAAGATGTCACTTCTTAAACTCAATCAGACAAGAAACTGATCAGAACCTGACCTGAAGGGAAGGTGAGTGGATGTTAGCAAGACGTGACTGAGCCACATTAAATACAATTTCATTGTCAGTGACCTTATAAAATTCATTGTTTCAGCTTACATCACTTAGGCTGATTGACACATTTTAAGCCTTATGTTACTTTACATAAAAGTGGTCCTGATTAGATCCATGCTACAGGTTTTACATTTGGGGAAAAGAGAGCACTGGTATTAGATCAGTAATCGATAGAATCAGCATTGGGATATAAAAAGTTGTTGGATTAGGTGCAATTAATGAAAAGTAACTCTAGTGTGACAGCTGGTTTGCTCAGATTCCAGTTCAAATCAAATTATTAGTCAGAGTTTCATATAAGATGAGCATGTCTCACTAACTACTGGAAATACAAGAGCTGTAAAGGGATCAGTTAATACAGATCCCTGAATTCGGGTTTCTTATCATGTTGACTAAGACCACCCGGTAGTGGCTCCACTGTGGTCTAATGGGCTGGTCTTGCACTTGCATGCAAGCTCAATATTTGAGGAAGGATTAACTGCCTTCACTCACTCATCTACTCACTGACTCATTTTGCCAGCCACCCACTCACAACCCTGGATAATATCCAACAGCAGAAAAAGCATTTGCCATGGTTTCACACAAGCAATCTTGTTAGGCAACTAAGGGTCTAAGACAAGACTGCACACCCCATAACTGTGCTCATAACACATTAATTGAGTGGGTGACTATGTAATTAAGCCTAGTGATCATCGGATGTTGATGAAATCGTTGTGACAGTAGTACTAATGCTAGTAGTAGGTTGCTGTGTTGACGTCAACAACATTGACTACTCAAGTTACCTTAAGCATGTTTACGGTAGTCTCACGTTATGCTGAAGTTGCGTTAGCTCTTAAGCTAGCACTACATGATAATGTGTTAACGTTAATAGCCAGCTCTGACGGCCTAAGACAAATGCATGGTAAACAACAACAGCCAAACAGTTTGCCGTTACCACAGATAACGTTACTTGCTGACTGGCCGCAACTTAGCTAACGTCAATTTAGCTAACATTATCAGGCCTGCTACGTTACTTAGCTAGCTACCGTTTGCTAATATGTCACTGAGGAAGTTTCCTTCATATGCTAACATAAGCTCTTGTCTAACGACGATAGCATTTTCAAACCGAGAAGCTAGCTAGCGTGAAATAAACTGAACTGATGACACAGCTAATGATCTTATGGTGATTTGTCCAGCTAATGGCAGTTTTCACTTGACAACGACGTGTTTTTCCTCATTTGACCAGCTAGCTAGCAGGTAGTTGCTAGCATAGGGACCTGTCATCCCCGGTACTCGAGTCTCGTAGTTAGCGTCTCAGTGCCCACGGAGCTGGAAAACACTTACAGGAAAGGCTCGTATCCGCATCTTGGTATCCTTCTTGGTGCCGCCTTTGAGGTTGGACATGATTAGTTAGAAAGACTTTCGTTTCTAAGTTGACTTAAAGACCGCATGAAAGGCAGCTGCTAGTTTGTTTTCTACGCCAGGAAAGCGGCAGGGAAACTCAGTGACCTCCCCCTCAGTAGTGATGGGTCGTACCGTGCCGATGCTTCGGAGCGCGTACCGAAACCTGTGTCGTTAGGGCGGGTGACATCACTGATGACGGCGGAAGCCTCGCTGCTTCAGATCGTGTACTGTATTTACACACTGCCCTGGATCCTCTCACACTTCATGGCTTGTGCATTTTGTTATGCTGCTGCTTATTTTGATGGAGCCTGTGAGAAAGAGAAAGTTTCCCCCAGTGTGGGAACACTTTGATTTGATCTCCCCCAATAAGGTAAGTACACTTCCAGTAACATTATTACGTGTGTTTTATGTTTGTTATGCAACATATTTTGTTGTAACATGTTTTTTTCCCACTGTCTTTACTTTTAATCTAAAGTGATGAGTTTGTTGTGCGCTAAAGAACTGGGGTACAATAACAACACCCATGCTGAGGCATTTTATATAATAATGAGGGGGAGTAATTCAAAAATATCCACTGTAGGAACATACTTTTCCATTCCTTACATATTTCCAAATCAACTATAATAATGTCCTCCCAATAAATGTGTTTGGTGACATGGATGACGCACGGGAGTACTACTGAGTTTAACAAATTTATTATCTGTTTTATTTTCTCCCTTTCCTTTAGGCTCCTTTGTTGGCTGACATTTCATTAACCTCTCATTTACAAAAAATACACAGTCTACTGTGCCAAAGTATTTATTACAGACAACAGATGAACTACAGCCATGCTCGTGGCTGTGAGGCTGTGCGTTGAGCTAAATGCTAACATCAGCCCAATACCATGGTCACAATGACAATATTAACAATCATTAACACTTTCAACACCTCAGTTTAGCGTGTAGCATGCTAACATTTGCTAATTAGCACTAAACACAAACCTGCAGCTGAGGGCGACAGGCAATCATTTTGCAGGATTTTTTGTCATAAGTGTAAGTAGGCCTATTCGGCAGTTTCGGGGATCTATCAGCAGAAATGGATTATATATTATTATTATTATTATATATATGGCTTATATAATATTCAGAACTATGCTTTAATTAGTGTATGCTGTCATCACCTCAAACTAAGAATCACTGTGTTTTCAGATCTACATAAGGAGCAGGTCCTCTTCATGGAGTCCACCATGTTTCTACGGTAGCCCAGAAAACGCACAGAGGGCAGACAAAAAAACTTTATTTGGTGAAATTGATACACTATTTTGTTCCAAGGTTTAAAATAGCTGTTAGGCTCGCCCTTCCTTTAGGCCAGGCCACCATCCCAAGAGCAGTTTTTTTTTAAAAACAGAAATCATTATGTTACAGCCTGTGTGTCAGTGTCAGATAACACCATACTAATTTTCATCTTTGCTGTTTTCCAGTCCACCGCTTGTCATTGTCCACCAGCACATTCCTGTGATGGACCAAAGGCTGGAAGATGGAGTACCTCCTCACTGTCATGACGACGCTCTCTGAATGAGAGAAATAAGGAAATATCACATCAAATCAAATGGGTGAGTCCACGGTGCTCCCATGAAAAAGCAAGACATTCACGTTTAAGGATATTCATTTAAAGACAAAATGGGAATAGCAGCTATTAGACTCGGAATATTAGACCTGCCTAGCAAGAGTACATTAGTCCCAAAAACGCAATTAATTACCACATAGCCTTCGTACATTTTACAGTATGCAGTCTATAGCCATATTTTACTAAATTCACTAAATTCAGTAAAATACAGCACTATACAGTAGAAGAAGAAGAAGAAGATCAACCTTTATTAGTCCCACAATGGGGAAATTCAATTTACACTCTGTTAAACTTATACATGGTACATGCAGACCTGAAACACACATACATGCATTAATGGAGAGACATCAGAGTGAGGGGGCTGCTCCTGAGAAGCACCCCGAGCATTTGGGGGTTTGGTGCCTTGCTCATGGGCACCTCGGCAGTGCCCAAGAGGTAAACTGGCACCTCTCCAGCTACCAGTTCACACTCAGTTTTTGGTCCATGTCGGGACTTGAACCGGTGACCCTCCGGTTCCCAAGCCAACTCCCTACAGACTGAGCTACTGCCGCCCCCAAATGTTTAGTACATTGTATTATAACTATAAAACTATAAAAACACAGTTATGTACTGGCAATCCTGCTCTCAGTAATCTACTGTAAAATCAAGAAAATACAGCAATCTACTGTAATTCTGCACATGGTATTATTATAGTAGCATCATGTAAAGTGCAGTTTACTACTGTAAAATTAACTGTAAACTATTTTACTGTTAATCCACATGGCAATAGTTTACAGCGTAGTGCTTGATAGTATATTTACCTCTGCATTCTGGTGTCATGATGGGAACGGTTGCATTCTTTCGGAGGTTAGCTCCAGCAGTCCTCCTCAGGCCCATGTTCTCCAGCTCCAGCTTTTTGATTTCCATCCGCATCGCCCTGATCACCTGTATAAGCTTCTGTTCACTGTCCATGGTGCTAACTGCACACATTTCCACCCTGCCTGCATCTCCCTTAGAGGCACACAACCCACCACACGACTCCATCTGTCCTGTAAACACAGTCTACCGCCTAACTTGCATGTAGAAGCCCCAACAGACACCTACAGTACAGTTTACATGTCCTTTTTCATTCAAGTTGATATTTAAGTTCATCACCGGGAGAACAAAGAAATAAGCAGCCAATCAAAAGCAGCAATCTAGTCTGTCACCAGACCATTGATAGTCTGGTCACATGATGGAGAGAGTGTTATTTCCTTCTTAGTGATCTGATGCCTACCACTTTCCCTCCTCCTGTTAAATATTCATCTACTCTGTCAACGTAAAGCAACAATAGGTACTTGGGAGAGGCGTAGTCTTTGTCAAGGGTGAGCTGCTTCTCCTTTAAACTCAGACTACTTTGGCAGTGTGACCAAAACGAACATAGAGGCCGCCAGATTTTGAGGTATATCAAAACAGACATCTCAGTTTCCACAACAGTATCCTCTTTTTAGGGCTCATGCAGCCAGACTTATTGCATTCACACAAATCTAAAAACTGCACACATACACAGTTAAATTCACACTAGAGTGGACAAAATTACAATGAATAGCCTGATCACTGCTGCAATATGTTTGAGTTTATGTGTGTATACTGGTACATATTTAATGCATGAGGTGGCTTCGTAGTAAGAACACCTCCTGTATGCATCACAGTGCAGTATTTAGAGAAGAGTATGAGTTAGTGAGCGTCTGTTTGGTGCTGCTCTGCTGCTCTCTAGTGTCTAGTATAGTGCCAGCATAATGGTTGAAGAGTAACCTAACACCAAGCAGAAAAGCAACGTTTCACTGACCTCTTCTGGTTGAAATGGTCGTGTCTGTGGGACATCTGGGTACAACTAACAGTGATGCCACAACGTGTACAGAACATGCTCTTATTACACCTCTATATGAACATCTACATCACTAGGATCGCTTTAGATTGCCTTATGTGTGTCAAGGACACAGAAAACATGGTAAGGACAAGAATAGTTAATTCGTGGAGGGAATGTGCTGATGAAGGCAGTACTGTTTGCGTGTATAATGTGATGCTTTGTAATTTTATATAATACTAAAACTTGAACTTAATGCACCTTCTGATGTAAAGTATTTATACATATCGCCAGTGGGTGTTTCTGATTGTTTTCAACTTTGCTGCTGTGACTATTTTATGATTTTCTGAAGTTTAATGCAGCTTACATTTAGCAAGAGGCCTCCTACAACTACTGTGGGGTTATGGATGTCTGACTATGGGCATGGTCGCCTTTTTTCACATCCTCTCTGATATTGAACAACAAGAACAGTATCATGTAAACTGTGGTTTTACCACAGGAAGTGCTACAGCTAAAACTCCAGTGTATGTGTTCAGAAGTCAGTATTATTGTGCAGGTGGAGCAAATTGGATATCATGAGCAAATTACACATTACTTCATCCTACACAGGCAGTCGGATAAAACACACCTATAATATTAGGTAGTGTCACTTTGTGACATTGCAAACAGACCACTGTGGCACAGTGTAGCTTAATATCAAGTTGTCTGTTTGCTTGTGTCGTGTTTTGACACCACATTACGTACTCTACGTTCCTCCCATTCCATTGTGTGGTGTGTAAGCTGTTTGTCTGCTGATAACAACCCCCTCAGCAACCAAGAGATAAACTCTGCTGCTGTAGAGGCATCTAACACAAGATGTTGACAGCCTACATGACAGAAATGTATTGTGGCTGTGGAAATGAAGACTGCTGTGTGAAACACGTCGATGTAAAGTGATGTTAATGTCATTGTGATTGGGCACACGCAAAGTAATTTCTTACAACTGCAATAACAGCAGCATTATTTTAAAAAATATTTAAGATTTAGTTGTTTGCCACGTCATACCCAGGATGCCCAGCAGGAGGCGTGAGCTGTGGTGTGAGTTTAACAAACTGGGCCTAATGTAGTCTAGCAAGCACATGACATCCTCCAGCAGCAGGGTAAACCCAAAGGACAACAGTATAAAGTGGTGCATTTGAAAGCAGAGGTAATTGATTTTTTTTTTTTTTTGCAAGTGATTACAGAAGCAGAATTTAATACACCTCTTTTGATTTCAGCTCTTTTTTATCGCTGCGACTTGCTTTGCAAACATGACACCAAAGGCTCGGGACAAATGTGGCGGCTCCCTTCAGAATCCCGCACTCATCATTTTAGCCAAGTTGCTGTTGACCCGGCGCCAACACCACAAAGCAGGACAAGTAATTTAATTTGCCACTGCTGCCGACCTTGAAGCAGAGAATGTAGGCTACCAGAATCCCAATAGGGAGGCTTGAAGAAAACGTCCTGGGAGCTGAGAGAGGGGTCAGACTGTTTTGCCGGTAGCATCACACACAGTCTTATCACCTCTATAGGAATACTTTTGTCCTTCAGTTTTGCATAATAATATTATGGTTAAGGCATCTGAAGATCCTGCGCATATCATCGTAACCATGTAAAAATAACACCATAATGATAATCTTAAAATCACAGTCAAGGCTAAGGTTGTGCTCCGAATTTGGCCTAGAATCTGAAATATGACAAGTATGCAGTGCTTTTCCCCAAAAATATCCTCAAAGTGGAAAAGACTGTATTTGTTGTCAGGGATTTAACTCCATCATGGCAACATGGGATATAATTGCTTGAAGCACTAATTATAAAAAGGCCAATATGACCTAATCCTAGTCAAGATGTGCACCTACGTAAGCTTTATGTGTCACAAACAAGGATGACATTATGACTCACTGGATACGTGACAATGAAGTCTAGAAAGTATCACCTACTTGTTTGAGAGGCATTAGATAAAACAAATAGCATAGGAGGGCGGGAGAAATGTAGGACACATCTACTTTTATTATGTGATACATGCCAAGGATGTCTTACTCTACCTTGCTATGCCATCTCAGGAGATATGTGGCATGACATAATATTTTGATGCTTTGGCGTCTCTGTAAATAAGGTCACATTCCTTAAAAAGTGTTTCCATAAGCCTCGCAGCAAGTTAAAACTGAGACATTAACAAGAAACTGCTTGGTCATTTTATGTCCATTTTATTATTGTGAGCTGTCACCACACTGACAATGATGACATGACATTAAGAGGTTAGATAAATAGTCAAATCCCTTGAGTAAAACAAGTGTTCTGTTACTTTGCAGCATGTCTTATGTACAGACACATTCCCAATCCCATCTGTCATTACTCACAGGGAACAAATGTACCAGTGTCCTCTCCCAGCCATGTGATGTGATCTGATCTGAACGTAATTGCGGCCGTAACTTGTTGCCCCGTCGAGGTGACGTCCTAAATCTTCCTGGTGAAAATATCTTGGGTCAGAATTCAATATTGGTCGTAAAGTCTAAATATAAGGCCCCGGGGACTAAGTTGTTTCACAGAGCGCTGCGGTAGCTGTCTGGCAGAAGCACACAGGGTAATATGGTTTGAAAGCAGAGCCCTTACCACTTACAAGAGAGCTTCTGCTATTGAGATTACTAGAGTAATATTTGTAAAATGTTGCAATAACTTTGAAGACTTTTGAATCTCGTGCTATGCGTCGTTGTCGTCCAGCATGCCAGTGTTTCAAATAGAGACCTGTAGGGTTTTCCAGCCGCTCGGCACTATCTTTAATGACATAGCTCATAGCCACAGTCCCATCCAACAGCCTTCATTATGACTCAGTAATCATAGGTTACGTTTGTTTTTCTTTTCCTCCCCACTCTCTATCTCTCCCGCTCTTTCCTTTTGTAAACCTATAGGCCTCTGTCTCTCTCCAGCTCTGTTTGTCCTCCTCTGAGCATGACAGATCCAGTAGTGAGGGAGAAGAGCCGCTACTGGAGAAAGTGTTTGTTGACTTTTCGGCACAGACTGGCGCTCTGTAGGGGAGCAGTCTGTTATTTATGGCTCAGCCTTCTGTGATTGGTTGAGGAGAGATATAATTTTGTCTGGAGCTCAGCTTAGCTAGTTTTAGAATTACAATAGGTGCCATGATGAGTTCACTGGTTGCTATGATACTAAGTCGTACTGTATCGAAAATGTTTTTCATATAGATCTATTGTAGGAGTAAGTGTGTATTTAGCCTGTTGTTTATTATTATTTGTTTAGGCTGCACACATTCTGTTGGTTATAATCATTTCCGGTAATTGACACAGAGGTGTGGTTTCATCTGTTTTTACCTGTTGACTTGCACTGTGGGAGTCAGACAAGCGGTGAGGTAGACTTGGATATTGTCACGTCACTTCACATTTCATTATTCCAGTTAGCCTTATTATTTGTAATTCTTTTATTAAAACACATCTGGACTTTCTGACTACAATCAAGTACCTATACTTCAGCCTTTAGCGGCTTTTTGATTGATAGTAGTGGCCCTTTTTCCCAGCCCAATAAGCACAGTTACTTGACACAGTGGATGAGATATTGTCTGGGATTTTGTTTTTGTTCAGGGTTTGCAATTTTGCACAGAACAGGGACTGTGGATTTTGTTCCCCTACCACATTTGATGCTCTTAAGGGAGGGAGCTCTTGTATGAGCAGGACAGTAAAAGTAAAAAGTAAAAAGACACTGTTTCAATGTTCACGTTGGCTCCAGGCCTGCACAATTAATCGAATATTAATCACAGTCCTGATTTTGGCTTAATTAAATGAACATGATTAACTGCAACATTTAAAATTCATGCACCATTTTGGCTTCACTTTTGGGGAGCTGTCAGGCCACAGACTGTATAGAAGTGGACATAGTCACCATGGCATCACCCGTTGGTGTGTGGACTGCGGTTTTGAAGCCTTGAGTTTGGCATTTTGGCCATCTCCATCTTGTTTTTTGCCATAATGTTTTTTGCCATAGCCATCTTGGATTTTGGCCATCTCTATCTTGGGTTTAAGCTGTCGCCATCATGGTTTCTTCCAGCCATAAGTGACACGAGTGGGTAGAGCTAAGCACAGCCAAATGCTGAATTAGACATTTTTAGGTGACCAAAAAGGTTCTAATTTCAGTAATGTAATTTTAAACTTCATGAACTGAAAACAGATTGTAAATGAGCTAAAGCAGTAAGACGAAAACACAGACAACTCCCAAGCCCAAAAGTTTTGGTACTATTTCATCTTTCTTCGTGGAGATGCACTATTAATAAGGACCAGTCCAATTTTGATACAAAGATATGTACATCAGCAGAAATGAGAAAGCAGTTGTCTGTGTATTTAAATGTGAAAGTGCAATAAAAATATTATGTATTTTTACACAATTTTTTAGAAAATGTAAATTCTAAAATACTAAAATTAATTTCATAAATTAATTGTCAATAATCTTGTTCTCAGTATTTAGCAAAATAATCAGGATTATCATTTTAGTAACCCTAACTGGCAGCAAACTGTTGCTCTAAGACAGACTTTGAAAATTGTGAACTTATCCTTTACTCGTTTGATGTAGCATAAAGTTTGTTCTCTTACCCCAGAGGATGCATTACATGGGTGAATTAAATGACCTGTAATGTACAGTAGCTGGAAGTTATCACAAAATGAATATCTTACAAAGCACCAACATCCAAACAACCTCTAAAAACACGAGGGCAGGAAGTGAGGTGATCTGAAACAAGAGGGAAGGTTAGTGCACAAAAATAAAACAGGAAACACATGAATGAATGAAATGCCAAAATAAAACATGACCTAGGATGTGACAGGCTTTGCAGCTATTGATAACATTGATAGCATTCAGACAATAAATGGTACATTCTCCTTTCCACGTTCCACTGCATTTACTTTACAACGAGTCGTTGCCAGGCACTTACCGTCAGTCTCAGTCATTTATCAGGTTTTTCCAAACTAACTGTAAATGCAGAGTACACCAGGTGATACCAACGTCTGTTATACTATTGGCTCACACTAGGTGTCAGATATCTTACACTGAGATATATATATATATATATATATATATATATATATATATATATATATATATATATATATATATATATATATTATTTTTTTTTTTTCTTGTGATATATATATATATATATATATATATATATATATATATATATATATATATCACAAGAAAAGCCCTACACTTATTAGGCACCTTTCTAAAAGCTAAAATTAAAAAATATGTGTCTACATAATAATGCTTTCAATAAGACCTTTAATTGAAGAAAATATTTTTCATAGAAAAAAAAAAAAAATAAAAACACACTCAAGATGCAGCATAAGACATAACTGAACCCAGGAGGTTTGCATCTGAAGTCTTAAAAGACGAAGATGAAGAATCCTAAAAGACATGACTCTTAGAATAATTGATATTTACCAGAGTAGTTAGATGACTAATCCATGACTGAACAGGTTTTAGACCAACAACCCACTCAGGTTCCTGATTTGTTGTTTATTAATCTACTTCTGGATGTCAGTTGAATGTACTTGCAAGACAGGTACAACTTGAATACCAACAGAAGACTGTAATTTAATGTTTTATAGATGTCACGTGTCCCTTAATAGCCTCTAGTTATGATCTAATTGCACGTTGAGGTGATGATGCTTACTGAGCTCATTGTTCACATAATGTCAGAGGGATTTCCAAGGAGCTGCAAAGATTCCCAGTGAACCGCACTATATATGGAGGTGAGGAGGCTGGAGTCGGATATGGAGGCAGCAGGATAAACAAGTTAGTGAAGGGTTGACTTACAGCCAAAGAGTTACCAAAAAAGTTTCTTTAACAATTTCAATATGTAATTCCTGTGAGGGAAGGTTAATTGAATTAATAGTTGTCCATGACACAAGAGACATGAATAATTCCCTTTATTAAAACAGTTACTAATCTAATGGATTTTGCCCTAGCATCCTTTATCTCCTCATTATGCGGGATGGTCAGCCAGAGACCTTGAATAGACTGATGGGATTGTGCCAGTTTGAATCGTTTTTCGCCGGGGTTACTCCACACACTTGCAGTGAAACGGCAGCCACATATTTGTGTGCTCCCCATAGGAGGTGGGAGGCAAAGATGAGACTTAGCCTTTCCACCACAGATAATCCTATTGTGTATTCCATACCATGACTTATGTGATCACTGTCTCCTATAATACAAGTGTAGTCATATCATAAGTAGAAAACACAAGGATGGGAAGGGAGTGGAGGCACAATGAGTAATCCACATCTAATCCATTTATTTTAAATACATGGGCTGCCACGGTTAATAAATCGCGGCGTGCCTCCTATTTTCATGAGTACCGCTGCCTTGCCCTGCCTCTTTTTACTTTTTTTTTTTTTAGCAAATGATTGCATGTCAGGGTAATTTAATCAGTTTGCATGATGAATCATATTTTTTTAGTTTCAGGTTTATTTTCTCAAAACAAATCAAGAGGAAATTCATTCATTTTTTTAGATTTAGACACTAAAATATAATATTACTGTATGTACCTTGTGTTAGTGGAAGATCAGTGTTAGCACTCTTTGTGTCACGTGAAAATAAGTCAGATCACGATGGAGAAAAAAATACACGCCGGCAGCATCTAGTTTCAGTCAGACTGAGGTTATTAAAGATTACATGACACAGTGTTTGGTCCTGGCTGAGTGGATTTTGTAAGTTAGTCCCCTTTTCACACCTAATTACCGGTGTGATTTTATGGCATCTGGCAATGTGTCTCAGTCATTTAGCTTACAGGATCCATGTACCTATTGAAAGTGGTGTAAAGATAAGGAGATTGTAAAAGTGTCTGAACTGGCAGGTTTAATAAGTTTACAATGTGAGTAATAATCAATCAATAAATAAAGGTTAAAATATTGAGATTGTTCCCACAGAGCAGGTTTATGACTTTAAGACCTAGATAATAATTAAATTGGCTTTCATATAACAAATTTTGACTGTCACCTCTCTGTCCAGGTCCTTAGTGTGGCTAGGAATGCTGTAATGCCACTTGCAGACTGCGGTGTCCAGGGATCCCTAAAAAGGGAAGGAGTCTCACTCTGATTCCTGGCGGCTTGTGGAGCACTGGAGGCTAAATTAGGCTTGGTTTCATTGACTTCCAATCTCCAGAGTCTCAGCAGCCCAGAGGAGGAGAGGCCGGCTGTTGCTCAGGGCGTCTGATGCTTCCTCTGGGCTTCTCCAGACACTGGCTGAGTAAGTTAAAGAGCCAGATGGAGACATGATATGTCTTGAAGGCTCCAGATGAGGGGTCTCATCTCCTGATAATATTCAGAGTAAATGGAAAAGAAATATGAATAATATTAAAGGTTCGGTGGTGTTTAGCATTCTAACATCAATAAATCATTACCAGATAAACTTAAGTGTTAATTACTATGAACAAACAACACAACATGCTCTGTTGGATTTTGTGAAAAATAAATTGCTGTGTGTAATTTCCTGTTAGAGATTTTGAAGTGCTTGAAGGGGTATCCATTATTTCATAAGAAAAAAAGCACAAAAATGAAATGAAAAGTTGTAATTTTGTATTTCTTTTAGATATTTTTAATCGTCTTTTGACCTCTCACATTTATATTGGGACCATATAGGGGATCCAGTTATATGTTAGTTATATGCTGTGCGCCACCGCTTTATGGTATCAAATTTAATTGTGAAATGTTGCTCAATAATGCAGATGTACTTTTTAAACTTCATTTTTAGTCTTGTCTTATGTAGGGCTGTCCTCGACCAAAGAAATTCTTTGTCAACTAAAGCGCTGCAGCTAGTGATTATTTTCACTGTCGATTAATCTGTTGATAATTTTCTCGATTAATCCAGATGACGTGCTCAAATGTCTTGTGTTGTCCACAACTCTAAGATATTCAGTTTACTGTCACAGAGGAGTAAAGAAACCAGAAAATATTCACATTTAAGGAAGCTGGAATCAGAGAATTTTGACTTTTTTTTTCTTAGAAATTATCAAAATAGTTGGCGATTATTGTAATAGTGTGTTAAATTGTTGCAGCTCTAATACATGTTGATTTAATTGACAGAGCTATAAAAGCGTTTCTCTGCAAAGCATCACGCAAAGCACCACTTTGTTGTGTGCTCATAAGTTTCTTAGAAATAAGTCAGCGTGAAAAAAGTATATAAAAAAAAAATAACTAACAGACGAAAGAAATCGTAGTCAACTAAGACGAACGCAAGCTCTTCATCACCTAATTGTCTGAGACGGGGCAGCCCTCATTGTAAATGCCAGAAATAAGGAATCTGAAATTGTCAAATTTATCTTAGAAGCTCATGTCATCCTTGTTTGCGCTGAAAAGCTCCTTACAGTATATTCAGTGTATTGGTATTAGTAGCTTCAAGTATGTAGTGCAATTATGTTTGCAACATGAAGAAACATGCAGAATTATTATGTGGTCTCATATTTGGAAAAACACAACAACACCGGTATGAGACAGAGGCTGCAACTTGTCTTCTTGACCTTCATAAGATTTCATAAGTGATTTAATAATGAAGTGCTTTATCCATCATGTGGTGTGATGCATATAACATGCAGCCTGCTCAGTCTTTTTTTTTTTTCTGCTGATAAAATGCTTGTCTGCCTCCCACTCTCCACTGCTCTTTCCTCTTTGCTGCGCTGTCCAGTGTGATTGACCGCGTCTCTTTCTCTGTGCTGGCAGTCGGAGACAGGTGCTGAGTGCTGCTGAGTGCTGCTGTATGTGTGGGCTCCAGGGGCCTGCTTCAACATTCCAGTGATCGTTTGATAGACACAGTCCTTGGGGGACGAAGAGGAGGAGGAGGAGGAGGAGGAGGCCGAACGCACGCACCAACTCAGAAGAAGAAGTGAGGGGGTAAGTGAAATCCTGTGACGATGTACCTGGATTATTGTGATAACATACTGCGAAATCTCCTTTCTTTTTTAGGTCCCTCAACAGCAGCCTTTACAACACCCCACTTCCTGATTTAAAATAGCTGTTTCACTGCTTATCTCTCAGGCTGCAAACTGCTCTAATGTCACACAGGCACTTCTTCTTTTCACACACTCACAGGCTGCATGCATGTCTGTGTGCGCATATACGTTAGACACTAAGTACACATAGTTGTGAAAATGGAGGGAAAGAGGAAGTTATAACAAAAAAAGGGAGGGGGGGGGGGGCAGGGAGAGGCGGGGAAAATAGCAAGGTGACCATATTTGGCATCGGTTGCTAATGCAAGCAGAGGATGCAAATTAGATAAGGAGTGGTTGTCATGGAGACTTGATGTTGCGCAGTGATGGTTCGCTGTAAACCTGACCACATTTGTGGTATGGCCGTTGCCAAGCAGAAGGTGCTATTATGAGAGTGAGAGAGAGAGATGAGAGTGAGAGAAGTCAAGGAAGAGAGAAATGAAGATGCTAGTTCGTCCCATAGTGCATTGCGTCAGCGTGACCTGCGTTGAAGTGGCTTCGTCTGTCCCAGTGGCGCGTCAGCGATAGACAGACACACAGGTAAGCTCACTGGCTATTAAATCACTTTCTATAAGATTAATATCTGTGGACAACTTTAAATGACTTTTGGTATTATTGTGTGTTTTCCATTGATTTGTTTCATAAGATTTTATAGTTGTGTCATTGGTGATGATTCCCTTTTTTCAACTAAATTTCCTCTGATATGTTGCAAAGTGTGTCAGCTCTTAGTATCTAGTATTTTCCTCTACTTTGGCTAGAGATATAAAGTTTATAAGAAGTTTGGGATGTGAGGAGAGCTTATTTGATATTCGCAGCAGTATACAGTGTCTGCAGGCTACATTTAGACAGAAAAATTGCTGGAAGCTGGAGTGAAAGGCCTCTTTGGGGGATGTGTTTCCATTCGTTTTCATTTTATCTCCAAGATAAGCTTCAAGCTTGAATGGCGCTTACACACATGCACGCGCACGCACAATGGTGTCAGACGGGGACAAGACAGTGTGCTATTTCCTCCCTCTGTATTTCAAACCTGACAGCTTGAATTGCACCTGCTTCCCCTCACTGCGTCAAAGTGGAGTGAAGTTAAGAGAAAACCACAAGCATGCAGCAGGGAAATACGACTGCAAGTGTACACATTAGAAAAGTAGTAATAGTATTTACTATTTGTTCCACTTTCTTGTACGTTTTTAGCAATGTGTGGCACATTTCTAACATCTCCGTTTCTGTGGGATACTCCTCTCTTTTTTTAAAGTGACATAGAATATAAGCAGAAGCTGTTTTACATGTAAAAATGATCACAAATCAATATTTTGCTTTCTCATTCTTCCGTCTCCAAAATAAGCTATAGTGACTGCCTTTCCGCAAGACTGTGTACTGTTGCAGTTGTTGCTGTGATGGTCTGTAATGGGAGTGTAATGTGTATTTGCGGCCTTAGTGATAGATGAGCTGTCGGAGTTTGGCACACAAAAGCTCTGGGACATTTCCTCAGTGGAGTGAGAGTTCACATCAGCCAGCCAGTGTCATTTACAGAGTGCTGGGAAATAGCAGAGCGCTGAGATGATAGGGAGGCTTAAGGTGGAAAGTTGCATTCATCAGGGAGGAGGGAGAGAAAGTAAAGGGTGGACGAAGGTGAGGGGTTAAGATTCAATGGTTTGACAGTAGCAGAGGGGTCACCCCCAATAGTGTGAGGGAGTTTCTAAAATATTCAGATGCTCCTTGTAAAATCACTCAGCTCTTTAGCAATTTAGTACATAACTTTCATAAATGTGAAGTACAGAAAATCTCACATAATGCAACTTGATAATGACATTATTAGTTTTACTTTCTCAGACTTTCCCCATGACTAGTTCACTCAGCTTGATGTGTAAAATCAGTGGAATTCCCCTTTAACTACACTACATCCCCGCACACGCCTCTTCCTGTTTTCAGTGGGTTATGTATGCGAGTAGTTTGCTCAACCTCAGGATGTTGATTCCTGTTGCCTCATACCCAAACAGCTCTACGGCCTCATTGATCTCCTACAGAGAGCAACGGTCACACTAACCTCTTATCTGTGAGACACAAGACATGTGGCGCAGGAAGTTAACGTGTGACTGATTTCACTTCAGATAAAAAAAAAAAAAACAACTAGAGCACGCTACTTCATGTTCATTTTATGAAGTATACTTCAGTTCAAGCATATATTTGACAAGTATATTTTATGTAGTAATTATACTAACATCAGTGTCCCAGTAGTATACTTGTAAGTGTACTATTTATACTTTGTGGGACTAAATTGGCCCACTTTTTAGTTTATAAAAGTATACTTTTAAATATACTGTGTAAGGAGTTTGAGTTCACAACTAATTCACATCTATGTTTTATTTTGTACTGCAACTATACTATAAGTATACTGAATGTTTACAAGTTTTGTACTTGTAGCCCACTTTTGAGTTTATGAAAGTACATTTTAAAGAACACTTTTTCATTAAACCACTAGTTTAATAGTTTTTATACTGCAAGTATACCTGTATACTTGCTGTTTTAGCAGAGATGGGTGACTTGACTTGAGACTCGTCTTATTATTACATTATTGCTATTACTATTATTATTATGAACGAATAAACCAAAAACTCTTATTGATGGACTGAAGTAAATTCGTATCAAAACATCCTTTTACAAACTCTCAAACACATTTATAGGCTACTTTATTAAAAAGTCGGCACAACTACAAGTCAAGTATTCTTTTCTGTAGGCCTATAAGGCAAGAGGACTTTTCTGTATACTTGTCAGTATGTGCCAAGTATACTTAAGTATACTTTTGTTAAGTATTTCTCAGATAAGTATATAAAAAGTAAACTGAAAGCGTGCTCTCTTATTTTAAATTTAAAAGAAGTATACTAATAGCACACTTGATATAAACTTCTCTTTGGTAAGGGGAAATAGGCTTCTGTTGTCTGTACATTTGATCAGATTATATGCAGAATAAAACACAGACAACATGTGAAGAATGATAATGAATAGGAAATATGGACCAGCAGGACAGAGCAGTGAAAGAAAGACACGGAGACAGAAAGGAGCAGAAGCACTGGCATACGCTCAGCTGCAGTGGAAGAGGGGAAATTCCACGTCAGTGTCTAAGTTTCGCAGAAAGCCCAGATCTTTGGAGGCGTCGCTTATGTGTCTCCTATTGAGCCACGACAACATCAATCACCATGTTTCTTCATTATGGGTCAAGGAAAACTCTATTCAGAGGTTCAAGTGACCTGCTGCTTCCATTGATCAGCCGTCAGATTGCTCCGCTAATCTAAAAGACACACTGTACAGTATGTGTACTAGCAGAGCTGTTTCCGTGGTTGGAAATAGATCCTCCTTCCATCACTAATGAATGGCACTTGGAAATAGATCAAGGCATGCACTTTGCTGTTGTAGCTAATAATGGCTCTGTCTATCACAATTTGATCAAAGATAATACACTGGCATCCCATGACATCTTGCTTTTGTCTGGAGTATACAACATGTTTCCTCTGAGTACACGTTGTACCAGAATATTGGCTAGGTAAAGGGTTAGCACTGCAGCTGGGGCTCTACCACAGATTGTCACCCGGGGTTTAAGGGCCCGCTGTGTAAATTAGAGATGACTTATCACCAGCTTTCTATTAAATAGAGCTGTGCAGCAATAGAAGATGGTCCAGAGAGAGAATGAAAAGGTGGAACAGAAAGACAGCCGTGACAATTTTACATAGGAGAAGCATTTTGCAGTATTATATATGCAAATACACCAAAGAAAGAAAGCGGTTCTTACATCTCTCTACGGATGCAGGTGTGATCTCCATCAAACTGATTTCAGCTGCAGTGTGCATGGAATTTGCCTTCTTTGTAAATGAAAATACGTCGCAAGGCTATTTTCAGTTCAGGCAGCATTATGAATGCACTTTCTCCTTGATCACATTCAAATGAAGTGAGTCACAGACAATACAGTATGCAGGATCAGACAGAAAACTTGGCATCAGCAGCACACAGCTCAAAATCTGTAAAGATTCCTGCAGATGCCAAGGCCACTGTCTCCATGGCTACCGGATATTGCAGCATCAGGTCCAAATCAAATTCTTGGAGGCTCTTTTAGCCTCTCTGGCTTTCCCCCTGGATGCAAGGGGTTGTGGCGGCAGAAGCCTTGAGTCAACAGCAATACAGGAAAGTTGGCAGCAGCAGCAGTCGCCTCAGTGTTGTCTCAGTTAGCCTTTTTTATAATGTGCTGCTGACCTGCAAACCTGGTCTGCATCTTTTCGAATAGCTGTTTTCAAAGTATGTACACGCTCTGTATTACTCTGGATGTATAGCCACTTACAAGCTTAATCCAATTTGATTTAATGCAGTTTTTTTTTAGTGTGGTTAAGAGCTGTGAGTGTGAGGCTGAGCTGAGGTGTGTGAGGGTTGCATGCCATAGCAGATGAACGGATCCTGACAGAAGCCAGACCTAATCTGTTGCAAACTCCCCATAAATTTCTTTCTGTAATTCTTTCCTTCACACCCCTTAATTTATTCATTCTTTCCAAATGCTGTTTTCCTCCTTATTCACCTCATTAAATCCCTTGTATCACTGTTTCTGTCTCACTCTTTCCTCTCTGCTAGCATTTAACATCGCCCGGCTTTTATTTCTGATGCCCTTCGTCACTCTGCATGGCCTCTCTTTGCTTCTATGTTACTAATCTCCCCACTTTTCTCCTCCTTTATATTCTTGCTATGCTTTCCCAGTGTTTCCATCCTCCCTCCCTCTTCCCTCTCTGCTTCCTCAGCTTCACTGGATAGGCATCGGCAGTGTTGCTGTAACAGAACCAGCACTTCCTGGTGTTGTTTTAGGGGGGGCGTGGCCAGCCCTCAGCGAGGAAGAGAGGGAGGGGAGAGGGGACTGCAGGATCTGTATACCCAGTGCAGTCAGGGCTCCCTTCTCCTCCTCCTCCTCCTCCTCCTCCTCCTCCTCCTCCTCTTTCACAGCTGTTGCTACTGCCACCCAGCGAGCACCACTTTCCTCGGGCAGCAGACAGACGATCCAGAGGCTGGGGAGTCAGTAAAGAGACACAGCCCAGCCCGTCTCAGCACAGCTCAGCACAGCCACTTCAAGAGGCAGGGGAGGGGAGACACTAGCGCACACGGCCAACGCTGCAACGTCACACACACACACACACACACACACACACAATCACACAGACAAACACTCCTCCTCTCTCTCTCTCCCTCTCTCTCCCTCTCCCTCACTCTGGTGCTCGGCTCTGCACAGCTCCTCCACTCATTCGCTGCTGATTCACTCGCTCACTCGCTTGCCTGTCTTCCTGCCAGTCGCTCTGCCTTGCTGCGCTCTGCCTTGCCTGCCTGAGAATGGTCCAGCCGGTGCCTGGGGGTCTGCTGTCGCGGCCTGTCTGAACACACGCACAAAACACAGAGTCAATCGACACGCGGAAGCAAACACACACACACACACACACTCAAACTGGAGAGCAATGTGAGAGGTAAGAGCTCGGTTCGTAACCCTCCTCCTTGTCTCATTGGTTTATCTAGATCTTTCCTCCTGTGTTGTGGTGCAGTCTTTACTTTCCAAAGTAAGCGTCTGTGCATTGGAACATAGATAGAGATATGGGGATTGTTGGCCTTAGTGTGTGCTCAGTATGTGGGCCACAGGGTTAACATTGATTTGTTACGGCTTGTTTTATAGATATAGGCATGCACACATGCACGTACACACAGTAAGACACATTCTTGGCTCAAAGCAGACAGTCACACAATAGCTACTTCCCGAGGGTAGCGCTAGTTAGCAAGAAAATTTGCTGGTGTGTTTGAGCGTGTGTGTGTGTGTGTTTGGAGGGCCATGGTTGTTCCAGGAAGCAGTGGAGAGGATCAATAGATCGCCCACTCAGCTTTCATTCCCTCCGTCTGACTCAACGTTGGACATGTTGGGAGTTATCCTGCAGGGCTTGGTTAACAAGGAGGATGGTAAAAATGTGATTCTCTTGGACCTCTTCCCTCCCATTGCTGCGTCAGTCTGAAGGGGGGAAGCATGGTTTTGCATGTGTGTAATGTGTGTTTCTACGTGTGTGTGCCGTGTAAGGGCAAACTCCCGCCCAGCCGCATGTAAATTACGTGTGACATGTGAAGCCGCTGCTACCTTATATGGCGAGCACAGTATTTCAGTACAGTTGGATCTTGCCAAGCATTCCGGGTCGCGGGAGGAGAGAGTGTGTGAGAGGGTGACTCTGTCTGTGGGAGTGTGTGCTTTAGTGCGTGTGTGTGTGTATGTGTGACTAAGTGAGTGTTTTCATGCGTCTGACAGAGGGGGAGTAACTGAAAGAGAGGAAGAAAGTTGAAGACAGAAGGAAAGAGGGGCAAGAAGGAGAGAGACAGGGAGGCGACCCAGTAAATAAAGGGATTTTACTTGTCGATGTTTGAACTGGAGTGAAAGTAAGTAGTCTCGTACTTTATTAGGGCTTTGAGAGATAATGTGAGATTGCGCTGTAATGCTTTTCTTTCTTTCAGGAGTTAAGTTAAGTTTGTCTGTGTGGATCACGCCAAGGTAAACGGACTGAAAGTGTTTCCTTCCATGTGATAAAATCTGACTATTTGCCAGAAAGTTTTTCGTAGGCTTCATTCTTTCAGAGAGTCCGAAAACTGTCTGAATAACAGCAGGGCATGATTCTGGTAAAATCCATATGGTATGCGAAAGCCAACCTTTAAACTTTAGCCTTCCTTCTCGCCCCTCTTTGTCCCTCTCCTCACCACCTCTGCCCTCCTCCTCCTCCTCCTCGCCTCTCTGGGTTTCCTCTTGGTGGTGTGTCCGTGGTTGGGACCATGATGAGGAATGTTGTTGTTGTGACTTAGAGGGATTCAAGGTGGCTCAGACAGTAGCACGCACACACAAGTACATACACACTTGCAAGTGTGTGCAACACAGACAGATGTGTGGCAGATTGCATTGTTGAGACTCTCTAAAGTCCCCACGGTAGCTCCGCTGCTGGTAGACTATCAATGTCTGGCTAGCAGAAGCCTGAGGAAACGTGCAGTTGTTGCCAATGTGAATGTTATGGCTAATAATGTCAATGATGATATTGTGCTGTCTCTCTCTGTGCATTGATGCATGTGAACTCAGGTGCAAATTGCTCTACATTTCTGCGTGTTGCCCCTGATCTAGGATCTGCCCTACAGACAGGATTACGTGCATGGCTGAATCTGCGCTGACAGGTTAAGCCTTTATTACACGAGGGCTCCTCCGTATATTCCTACTGTGTTATGACCACATTTCAACCCCTCTGCGCAACAGTTTGACACAGCTTTGGCTGAGGAAGACACCTTCCACTTAATTCCAAGCGAAGCTAAAATTAATAGACTTCAACCGCTGTCAGAGACTCGGTTGAGCCGTTAACTTGCCATGGTATCAGGTACTCAGCAATACTTGTTTATCAGGAAACAAAGCCAGCGTTCACCTGTGTCTGAACCACACAGCAGTGTTAATAAGCAGGGCAAACAGCGTGTCCAGGGTGCTGTTCGAGGAGTCAGTAATATGTGTTGAGTTATTTCTTTATTGTTCTGTCCAGAGTGTGTTGTGTCAACACCGGCCTGTCCAGTTGTATCAGCTCCTGCTCACAGCCTTGACATCTCAAACCTCTCCATCTCTAAAGCAGAGACAGATGGCTGTAACATTTAATAACACACTCCTGCCCCAGTTCTCTCACCCCTCACGGTCTCTTTCAGGCTACCTCACTGCCTAGCCTTTGTTTCTATGGCTTTTTTCAGGCCTTAACACAAGCTGGTAGAAGTGGTGGCTACATTAGCATGGCCTGTCCTCCATGAAAATGATTGACTAAATTAAATTATACAGATAAAATTGGTCACTGGTGAAGTATGCTTGCATGTAATTTACTGATAAAGAAGCTATACCAACATGTCTAATCATGTATGCCGTTACAAGGCACACAGCATACATACATATATGATTAGACACTTGCGTATGCTCAGGAAAGAAAAAAAGATACTGTTCTGTATGTTTGTAAATGATAGATGAATGATGAAAGTGAATTAAACCCCTTCAGGGTGATGCAAAAACCCCTTTGCATCACCCTGAAGGGGTTTAATTCACAACAATGACCCGCTAGCTGTGCGTTATTGCACTTATTACACAGCTACTTACTTAAGAAATCAATAATTTGACACAAAAATGGTCTGCCAGAGTCCAAGATCCATCCATGGCAAAAGTCTGTTATAAAATCGCTCTGACTGAACAATCAGAATTGAGTATTCAACAAAGCAATGTAATAACTGTACATGTATATATACATGGGTCCAAGGTCCAGAAATGGCATCTTAGTAAGGCCCAACGTGATCTGCCAGAACAGCTTCAATTAAATGTGGCATATATATTTTACACGTCTTTAAACCACTGGAGGGATGAGCATCATTTCTCCAAAAGATATTCCCTCATCTACTAAACCTGTCCAAAATCTCCCACCGGTGTTAAATTAAAGGTCATGGCATATGACTCACATCATTTTAGTACTCATCAAACCCATTCATCCGTTGCATTGCTCTGGTTTATTCAGGTTTTCCTTAAATTTCTAACCTGTCTGTGTATGTGGGAACCAGCCTGACTTTGACCCAGTGCGTTGACACACAGACAACATAAATGTGAGCCAATGAGCCACTCATTAAACCATAAGGCTGGCCATTATCCTCACTGTCCGTTGACTTCACCACATCCTCAGAAGCACGCACACAAAGATGCAGTGTTGCTCACACAGTCGGAGTTTGACCACAGCTTAAAGAATACCCTCTGTCCGGACACATAGCGGTTTGTGTTTGTATAGGTTTGCATTTGTGCATCTTTTCAGTGTGTGTGTGTGTGTGTGTGTGTGTGAATATCTCTGTCCATGTATGCTAAACAAGAGATCTAATTGTCTCCAGAGGTTTGCGCTCAGAGGAATCAATAGGCATTGTTTGTGTTTGCGCTCCTGGCCTAAGACTCACTTTCAGAACCACGTTATTTAACCCGATGATAAATAAGTGAGTTAAACTAATAGTTGAGAGGAGATGACGACTTGATACTGATGCCGATAAGGAAGTGGATACTGACAATGGCGATTAACAAAAATTTCCATGTCCTTGTGAACTCTTTTCATCAATAACTTATACTTGTAACCAAGCAAACTGTATGTATAGATAAATAGTGTATTTATTAATTCAATGTTCTGTTGCCGTGGTCCTTACTCATTTGATGCAGACCTTACTGGGCGCAATTTCCCAACCAACATGAAAGGTCGCATCACCAAAAGAAATGCAGATAACTCAGGGATGTATGCGGTATAGAAGAGCTACGATGGCTAGCGAAGCAGCCCTCTCAGTACATGTGTGTCAGAATGAAAAAGATCAACAGACAGCGTTGAGATCATGCTCATGTGTTCATATATGCAGCGGCAGTGTGTATGTGTGCGCGGAGAAGGTCAGCGAGTTCAGTATTGACATGCTATATTCCTAGCACATGGAGCAGCAGCAGGGTGTTGCATTTCCTCCAGCGTCCTCCACTGAGATGACCTGTCTCAGCACACTGTTACCCTGACTCCACCTCTGTCAGTATGCCGAAACCACTCCTTTTACTAAACAGCAGCAAACCCAAGGAGATGAACGCCTTTTCCTCTGCAGTCCAAGCAGAAAATTGGAGCTACGGTTTGTTAGTTAGGTTGCCATAGCACATGTTGCAATATAACAAGCAGCATTTTGCTTCACTTTACTGCATCAGTTAGCCCTAATGCATTATTTCGTATGCGATTATGAAAATAGAGCCTCCAGTAACTCATGACCTGTGGCGTTAAGATGCACTAAACTGGACTAATAGCGTTCCATATTTCAGGAGGTGTTATCATAACTCTGAACCACACTCTCTTGTTTCTAGTCGTCGGTCACAGTGAGGACTTCAAGGCCAGCCCAGGTCAAAAACAAGCATGTTTATTTGATCAAACTTTTTTCAATCAGTTGAGACTTGCCTTTATAACAAAACAGCTCTCTGTGTCCAAGAACACCTCATAATGTTTGAGCGTCATCCACCACGGCCCACTGTGCAGATTAATGGCAGTTATGCACAGTTTGCGCTTTTAGTGGAGGTGAAGAGTTTAATTTCCACAGCGTGTTTGACGCGTCGAGAGCAGATTTATTTAGTGGCTCATTACCAAGAGAAAGCGAGTATCAGGGACTGTTTGCGCCGTTGAGACATATGCTGGTGTCACATGACTGTGAGCTGATGGTGACGTGCTGATATTGAAAACACACACTTCCTCTTCTTTGCAGCCATGTACTGTTTCTGCCACGTGTCCTGAAGCTTGATAGGAAGCATACGGTTGCTCGCATTCTCTCTCTCTCTCTCTCTTGCCATCTTCCATTTCTCCAGAGTGGTTGACCTTGCACCAGCTTGCAAGACCTTGGAGTCTGAGGAGGGAGTGCTGCTGAGGATGCTGGAAGACGCCAGACAGTCACATTAAGGGCCCGAAGGCAGAGACATAGATGGAAAGAAGACTAAAGTCGAGTAGGATCCACTGGTTAAAGCAGTATAAATTCTGCGGTTAGAGAAGGGAAGTGGATCGCATTAAATAGTCATCTATTTGAAATGGATGCCGTGAACGCAAAGAGCAGAGTTAAGTGGAATTAGATAGAGGGAGTGGTATACTGACAAGACAGACCATAGAGATGAAGAAATCAATAGGGGAAGGACACCCATGTCCAGACATGATGGATCATAATGAGCACTCATTATCACTCTGGCACTGTCTTACACCATACCACATTGTCTCTCCCTCTCAGATATGTGCTCATCTGACTCTAATAGAAACCATAGAAACAGATTAGGCAGCCAGACAGAACACAGGGGGCGTTTTTTTTTTTTTCACGCATCAAGACATCACATTTACTCCTTTGATTTGAAGACAGCCCCTGGCACCTTCAATTTAAAACATTTTATAATAGATATCTCTGTTCCGCCTCATTAGTTTGTGTCCGGCTGTGGCTCAGTCAGATGATCCTCGCTCACCTGAGCTCAACTTTATTACAAAGTATATTTAGGTAGTAAAAGTGTGTTGCCATCAGCTCTATCAGACTGAGCTGTAGCAATAAATACACCTAACATCAACATTATATGATATTAAAAAGGCAGGTCCAAGGGCATACAGGGTTACAGAGAGGAATTAGAGTTGGCGGAGCTGACATTTTCACAGCAATGAAATTTCATTCCAAAACGAAGCGTTCAATCTAGCCGCACTTAGTCAAAAAGGGTTTTTTTGGCATGAAAATATTATAAAACTGACAAAGAAATATGGCTGCCTGTCTGAAAAATATTGGCAGCATTTAATAAAATGTTATTTTATGTCATTTGAAAATATTTAGCTGTGAGGTGATATCTTTTGAGTTTTTTGAAAATATTATTGAAAAGTTATTTTAGTCTCCCCTCTAAAGTGAGTGTGCGTGCCTGTGTTTGTGTTGTGGGGCTGTTGGAGCCTTTGTGTTATGATTATGCTTGCACTCCAAAGGTCATTTGTAGCAGTAATGCTACTTTTGCTAGCGTGGGAGGTCATCCAAGGTGAAACTAAGCAGTTTCCTCTCTGCTCTGTAACGTATATCCATGTTGCTGGGTCATCATGACCTGGGCTGTGCTGCTGCAGGGCTCTGATATAGTGTGTTGCAGTGTTGCAGTGCTGTAAAGTTAGAAGCGGTCCGTAGCATTGCTGAAGGTGCACATGCTGTTCTGGGAAAAGCGATTTCTCTACGCAGGGTGTGGTGAGTTACCCTGCCTGTGCGATAAGAGCCGACTGGGCCCACGGGAGCCCAATCATTCAAATTCCCCGAGCAAACCGCGTACAATGGATTCACCAAAAATAGAAACCGCTGCCTAAATTATAATATAAAAAACACCCTCTTCTGCATTTGATAAGTTTGGTTTATGAATACATGACATTATCACAGCAGGCAAGTCCATATCTGTGTGAGATCATCACAGTATAATGCTGTAATTATGGTGGTACTTTTTTCGCTTAGAAATGCTTGAGTTCAAGGAGAATAATATTATGTGGGATCTTTCATGAAAGGTCGATTGTTTGAGAAATCAGGTAGTCATAGAAATAGTGAGCAGAGTGATTAGTTCAGCCCGTCTCTCTCTTTCTCTTCCTCTAGCAGCAGGCAGGTCAGCCTCCTCTTCGCTCCTCCCCCTGCTCTCACCTGGCGCTCAGCCCAGAATGTTGCTGCAACTCTGCAAACTCTCATTGGTCCCCACTCTCGCACCGCTTCGCAAGAAGGGAAATGACTAACCTCTTCTCCCTCCTGCCCTGCCTCGACTTCCCCTCTGCTTTCACTCTCTTCCTTTTCTTTCACCTCTAAACACTTTTTGCAATGGCCGGCTTTGCTGTACTGGACTGTAAGTGATACAGGATTCGATCAGATTGTCCTGTGTTGACCAGAAGAGGTGGAAAGTTGTGAATGGCTGCTTTGTGTGTTTCTGTGTGTGTGTGTGTGTGTGTGTGTGTGTGTGTGTATGGCGTGATGAGTGTGCGTGAACACTGTGTGTGTTTAGAGCGCAGGGCGGGTGAAAGTTTTATTTGTTTTAGCTGACACCCCTGCATTTTTGGCATTTTTAAATATTCTTCATTCCCACAGCCGCATAGCTTAGCAGCAGATTAAAAAATGCAGCAGGTCAGAACCTCCCGCGAGAGATAAATGAAAGAGAATTAAACCTGAAAGCCTTCTTTGGATGTGTATCATCAGCCTTATCTGTCTCTCTCCCTCTCTCCCCAGAGGAAGTGCCTTCCCTGATGTCTGCTGCAGCTTCGACCTGCTTCTACAGCTGAAGCTCCACCCTCCCCCTCCTCCCCGCCTCGCTCGCTTGCTGCCACGGTAACACGAGTATAAGGACACACCACCATCCACTCGTCGCAGCCGGGCTCCAGCCTCAGCTCTGCCAACTGCCCAGCCTTACCACAGCAGCCCGACACACCACCAGGCCCACGCAGCATCTCACCCACCTTGCCTTTAACCTTCCCCTTCAGCCCTCTAAGCCTCCACTCGGTCCACAGCGTCCTTAACATCCCAGTAGCAGGCTGCTCCCAGACTATCGCCTTTGTTGCCTGCTTTACTGCACCTAACTAGAAAGCCTGTTTGTCTGTTTGCCACCTTGGCTTGTGAATGTTGTAGGTGAGACTGTTCAACAAGCAAGACCAAGAGCGGCAACTTCATCAGCTAAGTGGATATAAACACTTTTTCTGTGGTCGATTGATCAGGAAAATTATCCAATAACATCATCAACGTCCTGCAACATTTCACTTTGGAAAAAGGAGCCCTCTCAATCAATAGTAACTTTATTTTGAATGTTTCATTTCAACGTCACATACACAGACTTTAGCAACAAATAAACAAAACAAGCAACTTTAGTCACGCTTGAACAGCTCGGAATAACTTTTGCCAGCGTGTTGCCATGGCGATGAACATGGCGCACATCCGTGACACAAAGTGGCTGACACTCGAGGTGTGCAGGGAGTTCCAGAGGGGCACGTGCTCACGCTCGGACCAGGAGTGCAAGTTCGCTCATCCGGCCAAGAGCTGTCAGGTGGACAACGGACGGGTCATCGCCTGCTTTGACTCGCTCAAGGTAAGAAAGGAGAAGTGGTGAACAGGAAGTCTGGAGGTCAGGTCTGACAGATTGGCCACAGATGAGAGACACTCAGTCTGACAGGCAGTTTGAGTGAATGTATGGTGTTACAATAGCAGTTGTCTACAGTCTGCATCATGCTAGGGAGCATCTGGCTACGGCATGTGCTCTCTTTAGTTCCACCCATTTCTGGTCAGGTGACTGGACCATGTGATCAAGGGTATGGGGAGGGGAGGTTGCAGCGTTTGAGATTCAGGAAGCAGAAGTGAGGCGTCTGTAACACTGCGCTGTGGAATTTTCTAGGACAGGCTGAAGTGTTTTGGCGGGTGTTTACTGCACTTATTTCAGCAGCCATTATGAAGTCAGTCGTATTTCCGACTGATTACACTGTACATAAACAACACTAAAGACTAAATTAACACAGTCCCTGTGGAGGAGAAAAACACTGCTGTGTGCCAGCGTTTGAACAGGAAAACACTGATGAATAGGCTGTCACATGTACAAACTCATATGGACGCCCTGAGCACAACACGTTTCAACAGTGAGAGAGGAGCGAGGCGATAGCGTCATCATGTAGATCTCACTCAGTCAAACCACTTCCTGTGTAGAGGCCTAGGGGCAGTTAGAGGGGGTTTGTGGGTGAGTGTATGCGTGTGTGTGTTCTAGAGCGAAGTCGGGGCAGATTTGGGGCACCGTATGCAGTAATTTTCCATTTTTAGGCAGCAGCAGGAAAGCAGAAAAGCAAACATTTCTTTTTCTTTCTCTCTCTCTTTCACAATCTGTCTTTTTATCGGAGCAAGATCTCTAGAGATGGATGGAACTCAACCCGAAAGTTTCCAGCTTTTACACACACCCACACAGGTTTAGCTGTGTGTGTGTGTTTTTTTCTGTTCTGTTTGTATTCTGCAGATATTAGTGACTCGTGGTCATTGGCAATGTGTGAACAGGGCAGGGTTAGGATGAGGACAGCGTGTGCGAGTCGACTCATAGTGCAGTGTTTATAGCCAGATGTGGACAGAGGAACATTGTGAAGCCCGAGCTGAACTCTCCCCAAGTTTCCTCACAATGTGCTAGCGCCTGTGCGTGTGTGCGATTGTCAGAATTACAAGCCAGATTAAGTCATTCTTGTTTATTACATCTTGAATCCTATTTTTTTTTTTTATAGTTATGGCCTTCATTCAGAGGTGGCTGCCTCCATCATTCAACGTAATCTCATGAGATCGTCCAAGAATCACAAGCAGCCACATGATCACACAGGTTTAAACTAACCCTGAGTTCTGCCAATTATTAGGAGGAGAAAACAAAGATGGTAAAATTATTACGCAAACCGTCTGTTTATAGTTTATAGTCCCACTTCCTGTGTTCACTTTGATGTATCATACTTACTATAGTTGCACGATTTTCCTATGCAGTGAGTTCTGATGAGCTCATTTTTGGCTTCACCTCCTCATAATGAAGTAGATAATCTGGCTAAACTGTTGGCTTGTTTACAACCTGTGATCTGACCTGATTGCCTGAATGCTCATTTATTTCCTCGCCAGACATGGTAGAAGCGATGTCACCGTGTTCTCGCGTGTCCAAAAATGTATTTCAGTGTTTTAATAACCAATAGAAATGGTGGCCAAAACTACAAAAACAAGACCCAAACTGTTAGACACTGAAACACAGTGACTATCTTAATGTCCTGAACCCCTCAGTTTAATACAGTGACCACGTGCAGCCTGACCTCATAGTAGAGCCTTTATCTACAGGCGGAAGGATCTCGATACGTGAATGTGTGTTTAAATTGTCATTTACACCGAGGTAAAGGTCAGCCGCTGGAAACGAGTAGCTGGCAGATATATGGAGGCTTTTTTAGGGAACCGAGGGGCCTATTTTAGTTGTTTGGACTCATTTTCCACTAGGACTTGTGTATTAATGGAGATGGGTGATACTTTTTTTTAACTGTATGCCCCATTTTTTCCACTGGTAATGAAAAACAGAGCAGGTCTCTAAAAGCCGCAGTGGAAACAGCAGGAGAAAGCGCGAGAGAGGGAGAGAGAGAGAGAGCAAATGAGGATGGAGGAAATCAGAAGCGAAGCGTTTGTTGCACACACATGTATATATATATATATATATATATATAAACATACAGGCACAGACACATTCACCACATCGTTATGGTTTTCCTCTCACATGGACCCACAAACCCACACACAGAAATATCTCACATGTCCTACTCTACTTTTCACACAGGTTCACTGGTTAAAATAGGACAAATTCTCAATGTATTCATGTTACATGAAGACACTTTGGTCCCCATTACTAGTCTTGTAACCCTTATACTCACACACACACACACACACACACACTGCACCCTCTTGGACACGTGCATACACACACTTTCTGCCCATGAGAGAGGATCGGCCTTCTTCTTGAGAAGTGTATAATTAGAACAGGTCTCACATGATCACCAGTGCATAGCTGAGCAGGTCACACCCAAACCCAGTCATTTCCCCAACAGTCTCTCTCTCTCTCTCTCTCTCTCTCTCTCTCTCTCTCTCTCTCTCTCTCTCTCTCTCTCTCTCTCTCTCTCTCTCTCTCTGGCCTCCTTTTTACATGGTGCACACACACATGCACCTACAGAGATCACCCACAAAAAAGCATGTGTCCTGCTCTGAACCACGCTTGTAGAGTCCATGCTGAGGGAATTAGAGCAGGGAATGTATTTGTACCAGAAATAGCAAAAACACTTAAATCACCATTTCTTTTTTTTGTGGGGAGACGTTCATGTTAGCAAGGAGATGTGGATGATACACCCTCAAGCAAGGCAATCAATCAGAACCAAATTTTCATTTAGGGCACAGAATTGAAACTAGCTGGTGTCTGTGTTTGCACGTCTCCGTGCACTTATAACACCCATGTGTGGGTGTTCACTGGCCTTAGACTTTAGGCCGTAACCTCAGAGCGCAGCCCCTTCTGTTGCCTGTGTATCTGGTCGCTGCAGCACAGGCGGCTCAGCTATGTCGAAGCGGGGTAAATATTTGGAGAAGGATAGCGGCTGCCAGAGCTCCCTGATTTAACGTCAGCTTTGTAACTTTGTCTATTAATGATTAACTTATAAGCAGCCGCTGGTTCTAAATGTGTATAAACGATTTCTATTTGCAGCTAAATAATTAGATCAGAATAAGCGATGAGACAGGTGGAAAAGTGCGGTGCAGCATGTGCTTCTTTGAGCTGCACTGCATCTGACAAAAGTACAAGAAAAGTGTAAATGATGTGTTGAGGAAGCAACCTACGGTACCTTTAACCTTCAGTAGCTGTAATCACTTCTACTCACTTCACTAACGCATTCCTAATCAGATTGGAGTATAATAGTTAACTCAGATAGCAGAAGTGAGCGAGTCCACCTCATTAGTTTATACTAGAATGAGTCGGAAATAATATAAGTTACTCTCCACAGTAAATGAACTGTAACACTGCAGCTCCACCCCACCCACACAAAGGTAAACTACCAGTTTATTTCAAGTACTGCACCATCCCACTTTTCATCTGATGCAAGCCTATTCTAGTCCACGGCTGCTTGTTTTCATTCTCCTCCCATCTTGGTAACTCCTTCTACTTGATTTCCCGCTCAGTCTGGTTTTTGCCTCATTTACTTTCAGGCCACACCTATCGCTGGACAGGGTGGTTCACATTACACCCTGTTATACCCACACACACACACACACACACACACACACACACACACAGCCTCATGTACATAAACCCATGTAGCGCGAGTTTAGAGGCTGAAGTGACATCAACAAGTAACCTTATGTGAACCCAGGAGTGGCAGCAGGTCCTTGTTTACCCCCAACACTGCTCTCCATGTAAAAAAAAAAAAGTGATAACCGTCCACCATGAGTTTGAACACACACACACACACACACACAGCATAAACAGATAGACCTTGTACTTTGTCTACCTGCCAGCCGGACACACCCGCTGTCATCATGTCTGTGTTCTGAGAAAAAGAGACAGAGTGCGTGCACATGTGTGTGTGTTGTATCTGTATTAGTAGTGCTGTTGCAGCGGGTTTCTTTGTGTTACCACGCTGTTCTGAGCCAAGATTACATTCCTGCAGAGCAGAGGGCGGGTAAATACCTCTTATTTATCTCTCTCTGTCTCTATCTCTCTGTCTCTCTCTCTCTCGCTGTCTGCATCTCTATCTGTCTTTCCTCCCGTTTTGCCGACCATATTTTGACAGCATGTTTATATTCAGTGGTTAGATGGAAGTACGGTCAGGTTAAACACAAACACACACACACACTGAGAGGCGTTTGGCCAGACCGACATGTGGGGTAAATATTAGCTGCGTTGCTAGTCGACAGTGTTTTTCTTTTTTGTTTTTATGATTTCAAACATATTATCCGGCCAATGTCTGGGCAGTAAAATCAACACGTCATGTTCTCTGTGTGTGTGTGTAAGCATATGGTTATGAGTTCAGAAGGCTAATGTGTATTTGACACTACTGTCACACACTGCATTAAAAGACACACTGCACATGGCCATGTGTAGGCAACAGTAGTCATTTCTGTGTCCAGTGAGAAACTCATAAAAACCAGAGCACAGAATTTGGTTTAAAGCTGCAGTAGGTAGAAAAGGTGCAAACATGATTTGAAAAAAATAAGTTATTTTTATAAAACGCTATTTAATGGCAGTAGTGCATGAGACGGGTAATCCTGTGTCGTCCGGGGTTCTCCAATGTCCTAAAGTGTCCTCCGGTGTCCTAAAGTGTCCTCCGGTGTCCTAAAGTGTCCTCTGGTGTCCTAAAGTGTTCTCCGGCGTCCTCCAGTGTTCTCCGGTGTCCTAAAGTGTTGTCAGGTGTCCTAAAGTGTCCTCCGGTGTCCTAAAGTGTTCTCTGGTGTCCTAAAGTGTTCTCTGGTGTCCTCCAGTGTTCTCCGGTGTCCTACAGTGTTCTCAGGTGTCCTAAAGTGTTCTCAGGTGTCCTACAGTGTTCTCTGGTGTCCTAAAGTGTTGTGAGATGTCCTAAAGTGTTCTTAGGTGTCCTAAAGTTTTCTCCAGTGTCCTACAATGTTCTCTGGTGTCCTACAATGTTCTCTGGTGTCCTCCGGTGTTCTCCGGTGTCCTAAAGTGTTGTCAGGTGTCCTAAAGTGTTCTCAGGTGTCCTAAAGTTTTCTCCAGTGTCCTCCCCACAGACAGGAAGAAAACAACTAGAGATGAGCTGGAGCCTGCTTTCTCTGAGCAGCTGTCAATCACTCTCAAACTCTGATCAAATGATCAAACTAGGCAGCGCTGATCAAATATGAATCAATATTTTGTTATTGTAATGACTATTTCTTGCCTCAAATGTTTTCAGAAACATCTTGTGGTTACTGTTTAGCTGTAAAATGACAAAGTTTGACGCGGCAGCCATGTTGAGATCAGTTGAGGAAATACGAGTCTCCTGTCAAGGGCTAGATTATTTAAAGCCTGAAAACAGAGCCATGAGGAGGTGCAGAAGTTAAGTTTTCTCCCAGAACACTTAAATTACAACATGCTGAAAAATTGTTAATTGAATTTTTGCCCAATGATGCCAAAAATATACTGCCTGCTGCAGGTTTAAGTGTCTCATTTAGTTCAGCGTAGTTTTATTTTAATCTTAGTTTAAAGATTTGATTTAAAGTTATTACGGTGTTACAGTACAATATGCCTTGTCTTTAAGATAAAAAGACGAAATTTTCTAAGGTGTGGACTTGAGTCACAGATTTGATGACTTGATAAAATTTAAAAAGATTTGCAACTTGACTTGGATCAGTGACTCGTCACTTCACTTGGACTTGATCCTTTTGACTTGAAAAACTTGATGCCTTCCCTCAAACCAAAAGATTAAATAGTATGTTATTTAAAAAGTATGTGCACAAAGACAATCAACTGCCCGGTACCGGAGGTAACTCTGACAGTGTTTATTTTGTTTTTGAAAGATCCTTTATTGTTTTGTTTAGGAGGAGAAACTGAACTGAACAAACTAATTTTCTGGGATTTGGGACTTTTGGCTAATTATATTACACTTATTTCCTCAGATCCACATTGAATCAATCCAACAGTGCTCATTCTAATTGCAGGAGAAAACCAGGAAGAACTAGTGTTACATTACTGAGCATCATTTTGCACCAGTTACTCTGTTGTTAACATGGCATTACATTTGATGAAGAGCATGTTATGATTTTTTTATGATTCAAAACTCAAAGATTAGGACTTGGGATTCGACTTTAGGCTTCCAAAACAATGACTCGGTCCCACCTCTGCCTGCAACACATATTAAATAAAAATAAATAAAAAAGTGTGACTAAACCTGAGAGAGAATCATCTGATATGATAAACTCTTTACATTATTCAACATAAACAGATCACTTCCTTCTTGGATGTTATCTAAATAGATCTGTGCCACATTCAGACACAATCCCGATGCACTATTTATCTGCACAACAGCCGCAGTTAGGCGTGTGGAATCCAAAGCCACTCATGGTCGTATGATCCTCACATTGCTTGCTTCGCTGGCCTCTCGCCAGAAGTTACAAGCCCTGAAGAAAACACAGAGAAGAAAAGGAAATAGGACACCTGTGCACAGTGTAATAATGTGAGAATGTGACCAAGATAAATGGGTTTCCAGGATGAAGGCTTTCAGTAATACTGTGCTAATCTCAAGTCGGGGTACTGCAGTGAAGCTATAGGTCAGACAGACACTGTTCCCTGGATCCATACGGGTTTCTTTCCTCCGCAGTCAGCGCATGGGATCTTCCCCCCCTAATTGGATTTTTAATGAGATATCTATGGGTGCACCCACAATGGAAATCTCCTTTAAATTAACAAGGCTAGGAGGACTCAGTCATCCATAACATTCAGCTTTTACTAGAAGAGAGCTATTCATATCGCAGTGTCGTCTGTTTGGCTGCGCTCGGTGCTCTCTGATTAAAATGAGCAGGTCTCTCTAGATAAGAGCTGAGTCACATTGCAGGGGCTTTTATTTTAGTGAGTAGGATCTTTTACGTCTCTATCTCTTGGCGTTGAGGGGTTTATTCTTACGTCTTTCTCACTTTCATACGAGAGAGATTTGGTGTTTGGACCAGTCTAATCCAGGCCTGCACACACACACACACACACACACACACACACACACACACACACACACACAGACACACTCTTGACACATACACAGAGACATGCTTTGGTCTGCTCTTTCCATGGTGTGTACATCCTTGTCAGATCAGTTTGGCTGCACTGTCATCTCTGTGAGCTTATGTGATGGAAGATCAGCGACAACAGCCCGTCTTGTCTTCTCAGTGTCAGCCGTCCCCGTCCCTCCATCACACTGGGCTCCTTTATAACACCGCTGATACAATGATTACTTCTCTAACCTCCCTCTCTCTCTCTCTCTCTCCCTCTCTCTCTCTCTCTCTCTCTCTCTCTCTTCAATATACAGACATACCATAAAACCTCACATAGCCTCAGGGTTTATCTGCTTCACCAATTAATAACCTGTTCACATCAAAGCAGAGATTGCAGTGTTACTTTATCTAAACCTCAGACAACGTGCTCATGCGTGCACTCACATACATTTCTAACAGGTATTGGTGATGTCACTTGGCTTGTATTTGTGGTTTTATGTATGGAGTTTATTGGCTAAAATGTAGTTTTCCAAGCAAGTATCAAAGCAGACAGGAAGCTATGTCAGAGTATACATTTACATTTACTGGTATTCAACTATATTTTACACTATAAAGGTAAATCTATTTATATTCATACATACTGTTGAAAAGAATGAACCCTCATCAGGCTTTATCTGTATGAATGCTTCATACCAGTTTTTATAGGCCTCGATATCAACTTTTCAGTGCTTGTGATATGAATTTGTTAGTGTTGTTTCTGTGTCTGATCAGGGACAATGCACAAAGAAGATTGACCGTATATAAAACAAGGAGAGCTGTAACGTATCAGGTTTTAGCAAATTGTTTTTTCTACCCATAGTCCCTGGTCAAGCTAGACATTATGGTTGGCTCCATCCTGCAGGCATAAGCATGAAAACATTTCTGTCTTCAGCACTTTTAACCTCAATGCAGCTTAACATTATTCAAATCCACAGAGCTTTATTGTAATGCCAAATACATCGGACTGAATTCAGGAAAATCTGTATAAAATGATGCACTGCACTGCATGTAAGACATCTAATATTATGTAAATGGAGCCATTTACATCTAGAATACATGCATTTCCATTTGGTGACAAGGCACTGCCATGAGTCTCTGGTTTGAATATTTTACTCAGTGTAAACAACATAAAGCTTCAATAATAATATCAGATTGAATATACAGAATAAGACTTTAGTATTAAATGAACAGTGTGTAGCATTTAGGGGGATCTATTGGCAGAAATGGAATATAATATTTATGATAGTGTATAATCAATCACCTGAAAATAAGAGTCGTCATGTTTCCAATAGCTTAGAATGAGTCGTTTGTATCTACATAGGGAGCGGGTCCTCTTCACAGAGTCCGCCATGTTTCTACAGTAGCCCAGAACAGACAAACCACTGTGTTAACATGTCCTGCTTGCTCCGGAGCCGATAACATTACTCGCTCCGAGTTAATCACTCCACTCAGCAGCAGGGAAACAAGACACGAGGAACCTCTGCTGGTCTTGAGGAGCTGCAGCATTTATTTCTGCACAAACTGCAACTGTATATTCACTTGACTCTCAAAGCTGAACTAACTTTGTCTTCTGCTCGACTTGTTCGCTCACACATTCGCTGCCGCTCTCTCTCATGCTTCACCACTCACTTATCACATACACATATACTCTACACACTGACGTCTCCAAATGACCTACCATTCGCGTTTTTGTCTCAGCCTCTGTATTTAATCTGCACACAGTAGAGGTTGCAATCTGCAACCACACTGCTAGATGTTGCTAAATCCTACACACTGTTCCTTTAAAGTGCAGCTTAATACTACAGCAAACACTCGGTGATCAGCTGAGTCAGTAATACAATAGAAGAGCAAACGGTGCATAGTTTTAAAGTGCAGCCAGACAAACTCACATTGTCTTAAAGAAGAAAAATGCTGGCGGCTGCTGTTGTCTTGCTCATGGTTTGTGGCTTGCCACGGTGACAAACATATTGCGTTTTCCCGACTTGCATGCATAATATTCCTTTGAATCCCTTGTGTTTTGGTAGGCAATCTAAATCCAGCACAAGAATGGCAGACTCCACCTCTGCTAATAAAAACTAGTATATAAAGGGAGAATGTGACTGCTGTTGCAGAAAAATGGCACATGTAAATAGTATAAAAATGGGGTTTGATTTCAAGGGAATCTAAGGGACTTTAAAGCTACTTAAGGCGAAATAAAAGGAGAAAACTGATGAAATAGTTTTAATCTCAATGTACTTCAGCTGTATAACTGATCTGGGTTTTCCCAGCCACCTGTATCCACCTCCGTCTCTAACACTCTGCCTCTCTCTCTTTCTTGTCGTATTTTCATTACCTCTTACACACAAACAGTCACATAGCCAGTCAGTCAGCTCTGCCATTATCCTCCCATTAGACAGGTGAGAGAGGAGGAGAGGAGCTTTAGGGCACAGCTACTCACTTAGCCTCAACTCTCTCGACACCTATTCACGCCGCTCCTCCCTCTCGCCAGCTGTTAGGTCCGTCAGTCAACTTTTCCCTGCCCCTTATGCCAAAGCATGAAAGAGAAGCTACACGGTGAGATGAGATGAAAGGCACAAAAGTGTGACCCAACAGTAGCTGATAACTGTCCATCTAGTGCATTCCTTCTCAATATCACCGTGTCTGGGCCTGTCTGATTCAAACCCTAACCATAAACCTTCAGTAGGCATTAAGTTTTTGGCATCACTGGGCACAAATTTCATAATAACCGTTCAGCACATTGCAATTCAAGTGTTGTGAGAGAAAACTAGCCTAGGGATGCTAATTTTGAAAAAAAATATACATAAATAATATTGACCATGAGAGACCCTCGTGAACTGATTATTAACGGTTAACCAACATCAGTGCCTCGCATTCAGCGGTGCACCAGCTGCAGTGTATGAGCACAACAGACAACTGAGTCAACAGTTTACCCAGACTGTAGCAGCCATGACGTTGTGTTCACTGTCCCCAGGGAGAGTTAGCAGCCACGGTGCTGTCGCGGACATGCAGCCACTTTAACTCTACATGGCACATTTCCTTCAGTAAAGCGGGTTTTCAGCTGTGTGCCTGCCTGGCGTAACGATAGCGAGTGTCCGACAAACAGTGTGTGTTTGTGCTACGTTAGCAGCTCTAGCTGTAGCTTCGTGCTCCCCGTAGCCACGCACGTACAGTCGGTCGGAGCGGCGTAACTTTACGAGTACTACTTAGCGAGTTTCTGACAGACTGTGTGTGTGTGGCGGGGGTGAGTGTGGAGTTGCTGGTGTAGCTGTAGCAGTCTGTGCGTTCCTATTGGCCGTTCAGTCAATGGAGGCAGCTGTAAATCACTTGCAAACGGTGATCAAACGGTCAAACTTGGCAGCGCCGATCAAATATGAATCAATATTCTGTTACTGTAATGATTATTTCTCTCCTCACATATTTTCAGAAATATCTTGTAGTGTACTGTTTAGCTGTATAATAATAAAGTTAGCTTCAGCCGATGGGCTTTCCCATGTTACAGTACAGTAAGTCTCAACGGTACACTACAAGGAAATAGGCATTACAGTAATAGTAGAATATTGATTCATATTTGATCAGCGCTGCCTAGTTTGACTGTTTGATCGGACTTTGCGAGTGATTGACAGCTGCTCAGACACGGCAGGCTCCAGCTCGGCTGCGATTGGTTGTTTTCCTCCAGTCTGTGAAATCTTGCAGATGCCATTAGGAGCACCAGAGGACGCAGAGGAACACAATTTTTTCAGATTACCTGTCTCATGCACTACTGTTGGGATATACTTTTTTTTTTTTAAATCATATTTACCACATTTCTACCCACTGCAACTTTAAAATTGCAAAACAGAGCCATTTTATAGTTTCTCTTCTGTCTCTTTTTATGTGACATTGAGATAAAACAATAAACACATGATCACCATCCTCACAGATGATGTCTCTGTTTTTGGCTCGTCATGATCCATCATGTGCCCTTGTTTTTTGACCCGAAACAATGGCACCACCTGAGGTCCAATTAGTGTTAGCCCTGATTAGTTTTGTGTGACATGCACAGACCAGCTGCAGTCTCTGATAACACTGCCTCATACACCATTGTCTATCATTCATACTGATACCAGGTACATAATATATTGCTTTATATACTGTATCATGGGTACTAGTAGCATCTGCATTTGCTTTTGTTGCTGTTACACACTGTCAGTTAATAAGGGTGGACTTCAGGACTGGACCTCGGGATTTCTTGCTTTGCTGTCAGTGGTTGCTGTAGCTACTCTCACTTCATTTGTATGAGATTCAGACCATTTATTTATTGAAAACAACAATGTTGTTGAGAAATTTGCTACAACCCTTATAAAATTGAAGAGATTAAAAGATTGGATGTTGTGATGTGAGCCAGTTCAACAGGTGTAATGCTAGTATTTTATCCTCCTTTAGGGATGCACTGATCTGACTTTTTCAGTCCCAATACCAATAGCGATACCTTGGCTTTTGGTATCGGTCAGTACTAAGTACTGATATGATACCAGTATCTAATTAATAAGTTGGATGCCTCACTGTGTGGAAGAGACTGGGATCATTCTTTAATGTGTAAGGCAACATCAGACTTAACTTAAACATTTCTTAACTTTGTAAAACAAAATGTAACAAATATATACATAGATATAAATTTACTGAATTGATATTTATTATTAAAATAATACATTCTGCACCAGCAACTTAAAAATCTTAAAATTATCAGAAATAACAATTCAAGTGTAAACCCTTTAATGCAGCAGCAATTTGCTCAAAACCTAAACAGGCATTAAAATTTAAGTAATATATCTGGTATATAAACATAGAATTAGACTGAATATATTGGCCCCATTGTGACTGATACCCGATCTAGCTATTTAAGTCAGTATCGGCCTGATACCCGATCCGGTATCAGTGCATCCCTGTCCTTCTAGATTTTGACATCTGGTATGTGCTGCCCTATCACATTTTATAATAAAATAGAAGCTTTCCTTTTTTATTCGTTTCTTATTACAGGACATCAACACATGTACAGAGTTTGTGACACAAGTAAAGTCGCTTCACAAACAAACTGAATTATCCCACTCCACAGTTTTTTTTTGTACTTTTCAAGAGAGATGCAATTTGAAGAGATAATGTGAGGCAAAATCCCCTCTTAAAATGCAATAAGTGAAAAAGAGAAAGAGGCTGAAAGCACCATGCCTGCGCTAGTGCCAAGCGCGAAGGACATAATCACACTCAGAAACAGGATTAGGCCAGTTGACAGTGGGATTAGAGCTGTGGATAGGATTACAGTCTGTGAGATCAGATTAGCACAAAACATGCCAGATTAAATCTTTTAGCGCTGCAAAGCAAATTAATCATTCGGTGGTTATTACGAGGCCATTAATGGAAGAGAGGGGTTTTTTTCTGTTTCTACAATCCAGGTGTCCCAAAACTGAGAAGGAAATGAGCCATGTGCAGTCAGTAATAATAATAATAATAATAATTGTGATGGTGTGGGTTGGAAAAGGAGAACAAACGACTGGGATCAAAGAATGGTATATAAAAGGCAAAAGGAGAGCCTCTAAAACTTTTAAAGGTTTTTAGCTGCATCGCAAAGCTGGCACTCTGAAGAGGTAAAAACAAGGATGTAGTCTGCATGAAAGAGATGAGGGCGATGGGGAAGGCATGCAGTACACTTTTCTCATCTTGGTCAAAGGATTTTTCTGTCTGTCTGCCTTTGTTTGGGGGCGGCAGTAGCTCAGTCTGTAGGGAGTTGGCTTGGGAACCGGAGGGTCACCGGTTCAAGTCCCGCCATGGACCAAGAACTGAGTGTGAACTGGTAGCTGGAGAGGTGCCAGTTTACCTCTTGGGCACTGTCGAGGTGCCCCTGAGCAAGGCACCAAACCCCCCAACTGCTCGGGGCACTCTGACATCTCTCCATTGATGCATGTTTGTGCATGTGTGTGTTCGGGTCTGCATGCATGTATAAGTTAACAACAGAGTGAAAAAATTGAATTTCCCCTCGTGGGACTAATAAAGGACTATCTTCTTCTTCTTCTTACTTTCGCCTTATGTGATCACTTTCCTTTCTTTTTCCTTTATTCTGATCTCTCTGTGACAAAGTTCATGTGATTCTTACTGCTGTGAAGCATATCTGTAGTGATTTTAATAAATACACCATTAATACGTCCATCTATATATGGTAGGGAGTCATAAAAGTGCATTAGCAGTTGGTGTTGATGCTCTGCTAAGGCATTAGAAGCAAATTCTAACCAGCAGTGTCGTCACATTACTCATCTTTCCAGTTTTGAAACTGCTGATTAAGATATAGCGCCGACTTTGATCGTCAGCCTGTGAGGCCTGCAGATGCTGAGGAAAGAGCGCACCTCAGTCACTTCAGAAACAATAGTGTTGTTATCGACGCCTCGCTGCCGCCCGGACCTTGTGATTTCAGCGCAATGACTCGTCTCTCTCTCTCCCACTGGGGAAGCAGAGCTCGGAGATGATTAAATGAACGTTCCCGTGCCTCCTCACGTACTCACACTGCGAGCACTGGATGGCTTTCATAAAGTACCGCTGTTCAAATCGATACCTGCGAGATTGCTCTGTTATTACTGATAATGAAAAGTGCAGAAATAACCTTGTTAGCCCTTATACAGGAGAGGAAGCAGCGCTGCATCGAACAGAGACTGTAGAGAAAAACTGGTGTAAATAAAGTCACATGAAAGCTTGTTTTTGCATGGAAAGATATATAGAGAGAGATACCAAGAGAGTGGAGGAGGGCACATGTCAGAAGAAAAACAGAGAGGTCTAAGTTTGGATCCAGGGCTCCTGTGTATGTGACATCTGACCTGAGGCATTTCTGAGAACCAACACCCTCTCAAGTGTGAATAACTCATTGCTGTGTGTGTTTGTGTCCATATAAATAGTGAGGTTTACGTGGTTGCCACTGTGTCTTATTCATATGTGTGTTCATGTTTGAAGACCGTCATCCCCAGTTTTGCGCAGCATTTCTTTAAAGTGTCTCTTTGATCATCAACTAAAATATTCCACACAAACATGTTTTTATATGGCTGACCTTATCGCTCTCTGTGTGGTCTGTGTTGTAGCCTATAATCCTTTTCTCTCTCCGCCATTGTTTGGTGAGGGTGGTAATGCGTCACCGGGGGCATACTGTAACTATTATCATAGATTAACACTCCCTCCCTCCTCCATATCTCAATAAGCTCCACCAGTCACATCAACTCCCTGACCACTAAGCCGTGCAGCATGGATCACAGTGTACACCGAGTCCCAGCAGGGAGATAGATACATAATCACAAGGGTATGAGTGTGCGTTCATGGTCTGTTATATAGAAATGCACAGCAGGCAATATGAGGGGTAATGAGAGGAGATGACATCTCCCTTGTTGGCGATGTTTGTTAAAAAAGAACAAATCTACTGGAAATGCAAACCACAGCAAGAAACAGCCCTGCATCATAAGACTTCTTCACACTCAACTTTACTGCTAATTTAATGCACAATTAAGTGGCTGAAAACAAAAAGGAAATCAATTGTGCTTGACTGTAAAAGGATATTATTGATTATGAATTGCTCATCGCTTCAGGTGGCTCAATACTTGCAAATATACCAACAATAAGACCACACCACCACGTCTAAATATTCTCATTTCCAGTAATTTGCATGCTACTTCCACCGACTATCGGGAACTTCCTGTTTGCCGTGTCACGTAAGATGATCCGTACATTGTCAGATTATTGACTCGAGTTGATGTGTTTTATATTTCCTGACACATTCGAGCGCACAGTAGAGACAAAGCGACCGACCGCCGGGCCTGAGCCCTTTGAGTCTCTGTTGCTCTCTGGCAAAACAAAGCCTCATTCACAGTGTGTGTGAGCAGAGAGGGCTTTCATCTCTGCGTATGTTTGGACAGAAGTCACTGGAACGCAGGGCAGACAGAAAGGGGTAGCCTCACACCCGAGCCCAACACAACTGAGCCTCACGCCATAACATCACACCACAACACAGCAGCGTCAAACATAAGAGAGATATGACAAACATTTTGACAGGCAGGATACATATTTATTCCTAAGGGATGCTTCAGATTACAGATTTAAAACAGACGTACCATTTGTTTCATAGCAAAACATCATATTTCTGCTATACACATTTTTATAATTTTTGTGTTTTGAATTACTAGACAGTTTAACCTCTTCAAGCCAGTATACATTATTCAAATAAAACAATCTGAGATCACTTCAACATATTTGGTTTTAACCCTGAGGACAGTAAACAGTAGGGGTGGGAATCACCGGTGGCCCCACGATACGATATTATCACAATACTTAAGTCACAATATAATCTTACTATGATTGTAAACATTTTGAGATATGCTGAGTATTGCGTTTAGATATATTGCAATTTATTGCCTTTTTCAACTGCAGATTATGCAGTTTGTCGAGGAACTGCTTTGAAAATGACCATGCCAGTTTTAGCGTAACTTTGGAACATTATTTAGCGTTTTATACCGACAAGCTAACATGACATGGAACCAATCGATTCACTTTTAGTTTCACATGATGCCAGTATCATCACTTTGCTGTACAACTGAGCCTGGTACAACCTCTGAAAGTTCTAGTTAAGAGGTTATTAGTTTATATAATAAAAATATCAGTAAACAACGTCAGTGGATCAATACAATATTGTTATAGTATGTTATTGCAAAATATTGTGATTCTATGCCGACTTTTCCCCCCTACCCCTTGTACACAGACGGTCCAGATTAGAGGTCGGCCGATTAATGAGTTGGCTGATTAAGCGACCAATAATCGGCATCGGCTTATGCCTGAGCATATTAAGGCGATTTGCAAGCAGGCGCATGTGCGGGCAGCCCAGTTTTGTTGCCGTAGAACATGTGTGACTCCGCCTCTTGTGTCAATCAAACTGGCGTTCTACTGGGAGACCTCAGTAGATGTGACCCAGTGGGCTAACCTTTTCAAGAGGTCTGCACAGTTCATAACGTAGCAGCAACTCAGACATGTAAATGTAAAACACTCAGCACTGAAAAACCAACGGTATTATTGGGTTACAAGTCAAAAAAGTTTGGAATCACTGCTTTACTGGCTGTATTTCAGTCTAACCCTGAAGTAGAAAGCATTTTTTTTTCTTCACCTTTCCACTGTTTCACTGTCACACACATGCGTATTAACACATCTTGCTGCATGGTTCATCTCTTCTCAAAAGGATGGGATGCAGCCCCACCCAGCATTCTTTACACGTTGGTTCATTGTTTGTTTAAATCCCACACAGTCACAAAAGCAGCGTGTGTGGGTGTGTGTGTGTGTGTGTGTACGCGCACAATGAGAGGCAGAGTTAAAGAGAGGTTGATCAGGGTGGGACATGTTATTACAACTTATCATCAATCAGACTGCACGGTAGCCAGCGGGATTATTGTTCCTGTTTGGCCTGGAGCTGGGCAAGTCTGATCTCACCAGGAGAAACTCAGACCCCCTATTAACACAAAACACAGTCTGGACTCAACTTAAACAAGGCAGGGGGAGGTCAGTTGTTATTAAATTCGTATTAGTGTATATTAAGTTATTGTTTGTGATCCATCATCCACAATTATTTTATCTGAAGTAATGATAACAAGCAAATACAACGTAAAATATTTTGTAAAATGAGATCTGAAATAATTTACTTATTCATTCTGTATTGTAATTTTTAATGTGTATTATAAACATGCAAACATACAACTACACGTACTGTAATGCAAGGCCAGTTTATTTATATATCACTATCAGCAACAATGCAATTCAAAGGGCTTTCCATAAAACATAAGAAATTAAATCAATAAGAAAGATATTATAAAATAAAAATAAACTGAATAAAATAATAGTGATAATACTTTAATTATATATAATCTGTAAACCACATTTATGACCAAGAAGACAGAAACAGAATGACATATAGTATCAAATAAAAGTTAAAACCAGTTATCAACTAGACAGCTTCTTCAGTCATTTTGTAATTTGTACATATTAGTAGTCGTTTTTATGTGTAGATAAGCAATTCCTTTGAAATATTCTAGTTTAATATTGTAATATCTTATACTTGAGTTTTGTCATTTTTAAATCAGGCCGTTGCTAAAACAATATGGTCACATTGTCAATAATATGCAGCTCTGAAACTGAAGTGGGAAAAAACAATCCTGAAACATACTTTGGATGATGAAGACAAATGTGTAACTACTCCATGCTCATCAACCTGCACTGACACTCACTGGGGAATCAACTAATGATGTGGATGAATCACTCTGAAGCTGCTCGCTTCATTGTTTTCATAATTCCTGGTATAAGCACGGAGCAATGACAAATCAGTTTACTCACTAATCACATTCTCATCAGGTTCTTTCTCATTGTGCCATGAAAAATGGGATTTTATGGGTCTCCATAGCACGTTCATTTTATTTTATTATTATTTGCATAATTACCTTTAAATTGCATTGGAATAATGAGATATTGTAATGCTCTGTTCCAGTTCTGAATCCTTTGCTGGAGACTAAAGAGCCAGTCAGTGATAAGAAATGTTAAAGATATGTTTATCATTCATTTGCAGTGAGAATCAGCTTTTTCATGATGGTTATATTAGCAGCTCAGACTCAGGACTCTTGGACTAGTTATGTGTAGTGTTTTCTCTGCTGTGAAGATTCCAGGAATCACTGTGTTGTTAGAGTAGGAGTGTCTGGCTGCTCTGTTGCCGTGGACACCGTCTCTAGCTGCTCCTCAAGGCCGCTGATGTCACAATAACAGCCACAAGCATGATGTTATAGGGGCGACGTCTTTCTTCTCCTCTCCGTCTGCATCCCCATTCTCTCTCTCTCTCTCTCTCTCTCTCTCTCTCTCTCTCTCTCTCTCTGCAAGTTCTAAAATTTCCCTGACGCAGCTCGCTTGCTGGAGTCACTATGACTCTCGCTCTTCCACTTATATGCAGCCTGACGTTTCCTCTTCTGGGACCTGATTCTGTATTCAAAATGGCTGCCCGTGTTGGTTTGATGGCATTTTTCTTTGCGTGATTCAGCAGAATGTAGTTAGCTGAAGTCAAAGCCACATGCTTCTTACCCTCCCACCTTAGCCCACGCACAAACTGCTGCAGTTGCGAATCCAGCGGTCGACGGGCAGGGTCATATGGGGTGAATGCAACATGATCCTCCGTGCCTTTGCAACCCCCTCTGCACACACACACTCACGCAACACAAACACACTATTTCTCCAGACACTCTCACCCTGCCCTTGTTGCATGCTATTGTCACTCTCTGGATGAGTGCTATTAGAACCTGCTTTCAGCTCCTCACATCTCACACACACACACACACACACACACACACACACACACACACACACACACACACACACACACACACACACACATCTGAGTGTTGTAAGTGTCAGAATTCTTCTGAATGCCAGCTCAGCTTATGCACACATGGTTGGTGCACAACCAGATCAGTCTTTGATGTTAGCAGGAGACCTTTGCCTCGGCAAGGAAAGTTATGCTGCTGTTGAGTACCTTTTACACGTTTGTGCTTTCTCCCTCTCCTTTAGTGAGTTATATTTTGTGCATGTAAAAGGTCTGCAAAGTTACAAAGCCCAAAGTCCACACCAAAGTCCCGCCTTTTCTTCTGTAACATTTGCAACACATTTGCATTATACACCCTCAAACAAAGCTAGCTAGAGCGGAGCTGGAGCGGCGTCCAAAGAGTTTGGTGCGGTTGACCAATCACAACAGAGTGGGCCAGCTGTCCAATCAGACTAAGCTTTTCAGGAGGCCAGGAGTTCAAACAGAGCGTTTCAGACAGGGTGAAAAGAGGCGCTGCAGCACAGCTGGTATGAGAAAAATAAGGGTTTTTTTTTTTAACATTAAAGCATGTAAACATGTTCTAGTAGAAACCAAAGTATGTGCCTGAAAATGAGCATAACAGGTCCTCTTTAAACATTGCTCCTAAATTTCTCTTTTAAATGGACATAAAGATACATTATTCTGTTGTACTGTGACATTGTGTGTGCTTTTGCCTTTATGTCAAAGGAAAATATTTCAGGCTTCACTTTTTGCACATTTTCATCTACATTATTTAAGCCTGACATCTCTGAAACTTAATTTCAAATTAAGAAATAATGATATTCTAATATGTAATATCTCAGGGGAGGTTATTTAAGAGGATGTGAGTCTCAGATCAGTTTGAGTCTGATGAAGACGCAGTTGGTGTTGAAGTGTTAGTCTTCTAATAATGTTGATCGCCTTAAATCCATATGCTCCAGTGTGCTTTGGGCCTGGTCTCTGGAGTTACAAGATTGCCCTATTCAGTGAGCACCGGACAGGCCTATTTTTCTTTGTGAAACAGTTGAAACACGTTTAACCTCCTTTCTTTACCTAATATCTCACATTAGTTAGCTCTTGAATCAAGATTTTCTATGGACTATACAGACCGCCAACAAACTCTTGGTCCATGTGCTCCCTTCTGTTACTGAGGCAGTAGCAAAATAACACAGACACAGAATAGCAGAGACATGGCTGTTTTGCTGTCACCTGCCTTGTGCAACACAATCTTTAAGAAACCATTTAACAGCAGTTCCAATGAGACCTTGAGATAGCAACTTCAGACAAGTTGACTCAACAGAAAAATCGTAGAGACCCCCTGCCATTTAAAGTGTCCCCCTCTCTGCTCCTCGTCCACCTCGCACCTGTCCGGTGCTCCAGTGTCAGTGAAAGGGAAGGAGATGGGAAAGGGATATGAAGTCATGTCGGGGCATAGAGATGAATCCCGGTGGGGACAGCTCTGTCAGCGAGGGAAAGCACAGGCTGCCACAGCCCGCTCAGCTGTGCCACAGGGCTGAAAGTGAATACACATCTAACTTAAACCGTGGCCGTGTTTGTGTGTGCGTTCGTCCTGTGTTTGCGTGACGTGTGTCAGCCACCTGTTAGCCGAACATGAACCCAACGTGCATGCATTAATGTGTACACATTCTTGAGAATGAATGTGTGTGTCAGACTTGCTCCTCGACTCCTCCTCTCCAGACTGAAATGGATACTCACAGCAGGCTGCAAAAAGGGATCTCGGACTTCGAAGTGTGACCTCAGGATGACTGCTGATACAATATATATTGAGGCTAGCACACACAAATGTACACGTCCCTAATGGGACTGACAGAAATAGCAAGCAGTTAGCAATTAGTGGTAGACTCAGCCCAGATCTAACGTGAACTTGACTGTCTGTCATTGAGCATTTATACCATTTTTGATGTTGCGATGTTGCATGTAATAAAAAACAAGCCTGCATCACATTGTGATGTGTTAAAGCTGCAGTGGGTAGAAATGGAGCAAATATGATTAAATAAAACAGTGACTATATCCTGACAGTAGTGCATGAGACAGGTAATCTGAAAAAAATCATGTTCCTCTGTGTCCTCCAGTGCTCCTAATGGCATCTGCAAGATTTCACAGACCGGAGGAAAACAACCAATCAGAGCCGAGCTGGAGCCTCACTCTCAAACTCTCATCAATATGAATCAATATTCTGTGACTGTAATGTCTATTTCTCGCATCAAGTATTTTCAGAAACATCCTGTAGTTATTGTTTAGCTGTAAAATGAGAAAGTTTGTGAGCCGGCAGTCATGTTGAGATCAGCTGACGAAATACCAAGCATTGCCCACCAGCTGGAGCACAGCCAATAGGAACACTCTCTGAAATTACCTGTGATTCGCCAAAGTCTCTCGTCACGGGTTAGATTTTTTTAAAGCCTGAAAACAGCCATGAGGAGGTGTAGAAGTCTAGTTTTCTCCCAGAACACTTGAATTACAATATGCTGTAAGGTTATTATGGAACTGTTTCCCGATGAAGCTTTAACGCTCAATATACTGTTGTAATTAGTCTGCACTGAATGATGACAGACTGTTGGAGTATAAGATTACAATTCATAACGAGACTAAGAGTCTACAGCCATATACTGTACTTAGGCACAACATTGCTTTGAGGTAAATATCAGCATGGTAACATGTTCACAATTCTGATGTTTAGGAAGTATGTTTACAATGTTCACCATCTTAGTTTAGCATGTTAGTGGGCCAACATTTGCTAATTAGTACTAAACACAAAATACAGCTGAGTTTTATGGGAGCGTTACAAGTTTTGCAGATGTTTGGTTCAACCAAAGTATTGGACAGCTTGTAATTTTGGCCAGATGATGGTGCAAGATGAAAAGTCAGATGTTCATCAAAGTGACTATTGTTTGTACAAAGCTAAACATGAATGTCGGTACCAAATTTTATTGCAATCTATCCGTAGTATGTAGTTGTTGAGACATTTTACTCAAAATCACTAATGTCAGCGTCATGGTGGCACTATAGGAAAAGTCATTCATCCTCCATCCAACAGACCAGCATCCATATCCATCCAACAGCCATCCATAGAGCCACTAGCATGGCTTAAAAACTTCACAAACATCATCAAGCAATGCTGTTTGTATCCCACAAGATTTTTACTGTAGTAGTTTCAACACATGTTTGTCCTTAAATTGTGTATTTCCAATGTGAATGCAGCTCAACCTGCAGTGCCTGTGTCATTCTGACTCTGTTGTTCCTCCTTCAGGGCCGTTGTTCCAGGGAGAACTGCAAGTACCTGCACCCTCCTCCACACCTAAAGACCCAGCTGGAGATCAACGGCAGAAACAACTTGATCCAGCAGAAGAACATGGCCATGCTTGCCCAACAGATGCAGCTCGCCAACGCCATGATGCCCGGCACGCAGCTACCACCTATGGTGAGAGGACACACACGTATGAATACACCACAGCTACTGCCCACGGTGAGACCACATACGTGTAAAAGCTCACACATATGCAGCTCCCTCACTGTCTGCGTGGCTCTTTCAGTCTTTTGATTTGTCAGTCCCTCTTTTTCCCCCCCCATACAAAAAAAAAGCTCACAATTTGTGCTTTATGCGTACATTTTGTCCATTGTCATTTCATTCCCCTGCTTTTATTTTGTTCTCTTCCAGACTATGTTCCCGATGACGCCAGGCCTGGCCACCAACGCCAGTGCAGCAGCAGCAGCTGCAGCCGCAGCCTTTAATCCCTACCTGAGCCCTATGTCACCAGGCCTGATGCCCCAAGAGATCGTGCCCAGCACCCCCGTCCTCATGGCCTCCAGCCCCACCGTCAGCCAAGTCCCCAACGCTGCCGCCGCTGCAGCCCAGAAACTGCTGAGAACAGACAGACTTGAGGTAACAGACGACGAGGAATAGAACCTGGTTTTAACATTTTATGTAGCATAGAATCAGCCCACTCCTCACTTTAAGAGTTCCAGGAAAACTCTAGTAAAACCTACTTCATGATGTGTTTCATAGTGGGAGTGGAGTCGCACACGATGATAATGAGCCTGTAAACAAGACAAGTGGTGTTAACAAGTGGTTTAACAAGCATAGGACTAATGTCACCATTTATTGGACCTGCCTAATCTGTCTCTGATACTGAATTTTACATTAATAGCAGACACCATTATGCAAAGGAGAAGCTAATTAAAATAAAAGCGTCAGAAGTTCATAAACTGAAATATTTCAACAGATTATGATGCAGAGTGCATCCCAAGAGGTGCTTTGTAATTAAGAGTTGTTTACTTTTTTTTTCATGAACTCCCTGTCACTTAATCTGCCTCATCTAGTTCTAGTACAGTTTGTGCTTTCGAACAGTACGCTTCACAAAATACCATTAGACAAGCACAAGAGATGAGCCTGAACTTGCTGAATATTTATTTGAGCAGGAAGAGCAGTAATGATTTCCAAAGCAGCACCAGTAGCAACAGCAAAGGAACACGTCCTTTCTAGTCAAGTAAAACTTGACATTTGTTGCGGCAGCGTTGCATTCTGGTCTGTCGAGGCTGCCGTGTCTTTCTCCTCTACCATGGCTGGTGGTGTGAGCCTGTAGGGAAGCCTTTGCTCTCTGATTCTGAGAGGCTTTCTTGTTCAGCACTGGAAATATCTCAATATTACAAAAAATAAATAAATAAATAAATAAATAAAAAGAATCACAAAACCACACGATAGACCCAGAAATGCAGTTTTGTGTGTTTAATGAGTGTGCATGTTGTGTTTCCTCTTTTAAAACGCATCAGTAAAATTAAATGGTGAAGTATAAATGCAGCTGGTATTCGTATTATCTTTATGGAGTTCAGCCGTACACTGCTGACACACTCAGAGCAGGAGAGCGGGGTCGATAGCAGATAAGTAATACCCGTATGTTCACGATACATCTAATTTAAAAGAAGGTGCTGCCCTCTGGTGTCTCACATATAGACTTAAAAATGAGACACAAACTCCCACAAACGCAGTGCTGTTATGTATAAAGATGTTCTAGGTTTATTGTGTTAAATCGTCCTCAGTGTGATATTTACTCACAACCAAGCACAGGAACTCTGCACCTAACAGTTCCAGTTAAACAGGAAGTGTGCTGCATGTATCTGTGCAGATCTTGTGTTTGGTGTGAAACGATATTACACAGAGGAAGGAACTAGAGAATGACTTACACAACAGGAGGAATGTGACCTTGCAAAGCAGTTTAATTTATTTATTGAACTGCTCGTCTCATGCATTTTTAACCAAATGGATGTTTGTAAAGGACAAAGTGAAGGCTTGATGAGTCATACTTGTTCTTGTATTGTATCCACAAGCTGTGCTTTTTCACAATTTCTGTCCTCTCACCTCGTCTCCAGGTGTGTCGGGAATATCAGAGGGGCAACTGCTCTCGGGGGGAAGAGGACTGCCGCTTCGCCCACCCCGCAGACAGCACCATGATCGACACCAACGACAACACCGTCACCGTGTGCATGGACTACATCAAGGGCCGGTGCTCTCGGGAAAAGTGCAAGTACTTCCACCCGCCGGCCCACCTGCAGGCCAAAATTAAGGCTGCCCAGCACCAGGTGAACCAGGCCACAGCCGCCGCGGCCATGGTGAGCAGTCTGTACAAGCTTGGTCACAATCATTCAGTCACACCCACACAACAGGTTCAAAGGAGCAATTTTGAGGAAGTTATTATCTTTTATATCAGGGTATTAGAAGTAGGAAATATATTCTGTGGCTCACATTCATGTTTGAAAGTGTCACCAAACTGGTTGGTATTTTCAGTTCTGCTTTTGCCAGGTCAAATTTTAAAGGTGTAAGTTGAACAGGATCCGAACAGGATGAAATGAAGAAGGATCGGACAATGATACATTATTTACTATTTTACATTATTATTTTTTTCCTTCCTACTGTGAAAAAAAGTCTTGTTCCTTGTTCATCTCATCCTGGACCACGAGCAGAGAGCCAGTTCCTCTCTCTCTCTCTCTCTCTCTCTCTCTCTCTCTCTCTCTCTCTCTCTCTCTCTCTGATGGCCTGGTTTTATTTGTGACACCATTGTTTTTGTACTTCCTATCTATTACTTCTCTTCCTCTTAACATCAGTAAAAAGGTCGCGCAGTAACAGCACCTGTGACTGATAGCCCAGCCACACTTGATAACAGTGTTTTCTACATGCGCTTATGGACGTAGCGAGGCTGAGAGCTTTGGGCGAATCAACGTCATGTGACACTGATTATGAAACAGAAACCCGTGAATTGTTCTTCCATGTAATTTTTCTGTCCGATACGATAACTGAGAAAAAAAAATGATTGAATAATATTCTCACCGCTATATTCATCCATCTCTGTGTGACAATAACTAATGTAGATTGGTAGTTATCATTGATTATTGATGATCATGTAACTGTTGAGCAGTAGAGCTAGTGTCCACACTGTGCATGCCTTAGTCCTGTTATCCCCTTGTATATTGCATTCCAATGATTTGTTTTTTTATTTGTTTTTGTTTTTTCTCACCTATACCCAAACTGCACTGCTGCCCCCATGATGCACCTCTGCTTGCTGGTTTATGTTAATGCGCTTGAACCCCATTGGCCCATTGCCATCATGTGCTCGCTGCCTGCTAATTAAGACTCAGTCGGCTGTCAAATCACTGAAGCGACCCCTCGACGCAACCTTTGACCTGGTACTATGACCTTTCACCTTTTAGCTTGGCATGTGGCTTTGTTGTAGAGCAGTGTTTTAACCAAAGATACCTAGCTATTTTTGTTGTCGTTGTCTCAGTGCAATGTCTGTTTTTTCCTCCTGTTGATCTGTCATTATATTGCCTGTGATAAAATGATTGTGGCTTTCCGGGCTCAGGTTGCAATTCAACACCTCAAACAACTACCTTCATGTAGAAAATCACCTCAGACACGAATTCAAATGCTGAATTTGTGGGAGCCACAATCAATTCATCACCTGTAGCCTATTTAACAAAAAGTCAGCAAGGTCCAGGGAAGTAGAGCTTCTTATAACGGTGGCATGGCTTCAGTCTTACGTCCAAGTCAGTGGTCAGTGTTGTGGAGCAGCTCAATCAAATGTGTGCATGTCTGTGTTGCTAGTGCATGTCAGATGGATAAGGGTGGGGCTAAGAGGAGCAACCTTTAAAACCATACAGGGGTGATCCCACCATAATAGATGATTACAGTTCAAATGATAGTTCACTCCATCATCAGATGTTGTCACAGATATCCAGACCTCAAGGATGGCCTCATGCCAAGACAAAATACACGTATGGTGTAAATATTCACACCGGAAGGAACTAGTTTATTAACATTGGACTCGTATCCCTTGGCCTGAGACCATTTTTGACATTTGTCTGAGAGTGAACCATCACTTAAACATGGCTTACACAGTTTATCATGGAGCTAGCAGTGCAGCCTCCCTCTCTCTGTGCTTCCTACCTGTTCCACCTCTTGTTAGCAGCCTTATTGTTTTAATAGTTAATGCTTGCTCATGTTGCATTTAGTCAGCCCTAGGAGTACTAAGTTAATAATCCAAGTAAGCTTCCTGATGAAATTACATGAATATATATGAATGCTTGTTAGCCAGTTAGCTCCAGTAGGCACCATGCTCCTGCTTGTGTAGTACTTGTGTCAGACTGCTGCTTGCTTGCTACTGATGATATGATGGTATTGTTGTACACACAAGGATGTTATGATGCTGTCTATACAATGCCCTCTAACGTATGTACCCTTTTTTGTTTTCTTTCCCGTTTTTTGCCTCTTTCCAACTCTCTCTCTTTTCCACGCACCCCTCTCTCTTTCTATCTCTGTCTTTTTTTTAATTTTCTTTCTCGTCTGGCTGGGCAGGGCATCGCCCCTAGTGTCATGGCTCCCCTGCCCAAGCGGGCAGCCCTGGAGAAAGCCAACGGGGCCTCTGCCATGTTTAACACCAGCATGCTCCAGTACCAACAGGCCCTGGCCAGCATGCAGTTTCAGCAGCAGGCTGCTTTCCTCCCATCAGGTATGGCTCCCAAAGCAACCACCACTAAGTGCTCTGAGCACCCAGAGGATTGCCTGGATCAGTCTAACCTGGCTCCCCTGCTTGTCTGGGATTGGGCAAAGTGGTAGATTGCAGGACAGAGCAGTTTGGTTGTGGACTATTTATCAACTTTTTTGTCCTCAGATTAGACCTTCAACGATTAATCGATTAGTTCTCAACTATTAAATTAATCACCAACTATTTTAATAATCAATTTCACTTATTTTATAAGAAAAAGAAGTCTAAAGTCTCTGATTCCAGCTTCTTAAATGTGAATATTTTCTGGTTTCTTTCCTCATTTATGACAGTGAACTAAATATCTTTGAGTTGTGGTCAAAGCAACATATTTGAGGTCATCAATCGATTAATCGATTAATAGAAATAATCATTAGTTGCAGTTCTACGTTAGATGGGGGAAACTTACAAAGATAGTCATGCACATAGCATAACAGTAAAGCTGTAGATTTCTCAAAATGCAGTTGAAAAGCTAAGAATGCTTCAGCAAATCTGTGCATAATGCTTTGTACAACACTGCATGGCCACAATGTGTAGAAGAATATCTTTCTGCCTAATAATTGCTTTAATAAAACACCACATAGCTACGTGCTCCTCCTAGTACATGCAGGCTGGATGGGGAAGAAAGGATAGCACTTGGTTACTAGTTTGTTAGATTAAAGTATCCATGGTGTGATTACTCATATTTTGGTGAGAAACCACTGCTGGGGCTTTGGCTTGGGCTGGGATGAACGGGGCTGGTTAGTGGTCGGTGGTTAATGGCAACAAACAGCAGGCTGGCTTTTGTACATATGTGCTGTTCTGCTCACTTCTGTCTAGAGTGTGTATATAATGTTTAATACTTGACAGTCACAGCCGTTGTTGTATTACACATTCATATGCACTAAAGACAAAAGTATAGATTCACACTCTCATTTCGATTAACAGATGTGATGAGTTCATTACTTCGCCTTTTTCCAATCACTGATGAATGTGTCCAAGAGATATTAACCTTTTTTTTCCCCCCACCTTATCTCTCCCTTCACTCTAACGAACCTTGTGACGGGCTGTTTTGATTTCTCTTCCCTATCCAATCCACTTCCTGTTGCACTGCATGATGGGCAGGCTCAATATTGTGCATGACACCTGCAGCCAGCGTTGGTAGGTTCCAGCTTTCCTTCTTCAGTTGTCTGTAACCTCATGTCTGTGACTCGCACGTCATCAAAGTTGAACCATCCTGTGAAATTTACCGTGTTGCAATTGTAGTTTTTAGACGTTGGTGATCTGAGAGTCACTGTTTTGGTTGCGTGAAGATATTTTTTGTGATTTGAAGCATAGTCAAGAGTCCTCCACATATGGAAAGACCAATATTGTGACATAAAAGTGTTGTTTATTATCTGTATGACAGCTGTTGTTGCTCATAATCAATTTAACTGACTTTTATTTTGTTAATTTCTCTGTGTACACCTATTGCTTGACCACTCTCGTTCTCATGCGCGCTCTAAACTTGGCTTTTGGCTGGTCTAACCTGACACCTATTGAAAAGAGTAAAAAAAAAAAAAAGCAGAGGGAGTTCAATTATAACCTTCCTCTTTGTCTCCCCTGCCTTAAAGACTATTTGTTTACTTGCGCTCTTTTTTGTAGAACGTTTTAAAGTTTGCTCTCATCTGGTGTTTACCAAGAAACCTCAGTTTTATGACTAGTAATACACACAAATGTGAAAGTAAGTCATCTACGCTGTGCCACATCAAGTGCTCAGATCACAAGACCTTTTATCAGTGTTGGCAGAGGGAAGAAAGGGAACCGGTTAAATCGAATCCCCGTCTGATGACTCCCCCTCTCTACTTCTCCTCCCCTCATTTGCCTGGTGTGTATGTGGCTACACTGCTCCTCTGTGTATTTTTTGCTTACATGATTTTCCCTCCAAAAAAGTTCCCATGATGCACGGTGGTACTCCAGCCACTGTGTCTGCAGCCACCACATCTGCCACAAGCCCCTTCGCAACTGCCTCCACCAATCAGGTTTGCACCTCTACCGCCTCTCTCTCTCCCTCTCTCTCTCCCTCTCTCTCTCTCTCTCTCTCTCTCTCGCTCTCTCTCACTCTCTGTCTCTCACTCATCTCTGTGTTTCAATGCACATGGACGATCTGGGGATGCTTGTGTCTCACAGCGAGGGGTGGGTTGGGTTAAAGGCGGTACTCCCTCTTGTTGGCCTTCACTAGAGTCCAACATGTGTGCACATATCATTCATACTGTGAGAAGATTACTCTTACATTTCTTAGATCTATCTGTGTTTCTGGGAAAAGAAAACATACTGTATTGTTTTTAATGTTTGTCCTCATTGTAACCCCGATTTTTGTCCTTTCCCATTTTGAGGACTCTTCCTTATCAAAGTTGACTACCAACGAATACATGCAATTGGTATGTATGAGGTAGTTTTATTAAAATCTTTAAAGCACAGCTTGTGCAAAAGTTGCTATCTGTGCCCTTTGGTGCTTGGCTTTTTTTATTATTTCTGCTGCTGCTTCCAGCTTTTACAGCAAAGGTCCTCGTGTTTATTAAAAGCTGGATATATTCATTGTGAAAGTCAGAAGAAACAGTCTGTTGGATTTGCTTTCAGTTCTGTTGAAGGCATTTTGTAAGTAGTTAGCACAATTTCATAATACCAGTGAAAAGATATGTGAAAATGTAGGATGAATCATCACATTAGCAGTCTTGACCCAGGACCAGTTTTCTGCATTTTACTGCGGTGTGCAGGTCAACAACATGGAGGACTTAGATTTGCATGGGGGAGCAACCTCACTGACAGAATCGCTCATCTCTCCCTTCAACCCTCCTCTTCCTCCCCTCCCTGCTGTCCAGAAGTGTCTGTTGATTCTTATTGACGTGTCACAACTGACAGCGCTGGCCAAATTGCTTTTTCTGTTTTGTCATCTTTGTCTTTTTTCAGTAACAACTCGTCTTAATGTGAGAGGATGTGGTCAATATGTGTTTGTGTGGTCGGCCAACGTCCGAGTGCTTCCAGTTCGGGATGCTTCATTTGATTCCTGTCTGTTTTCTACCCCCAGATTCCAATAATATCTGCAGATCATCTGAGTAGTCACAAGTACTTGACTCAAATGTAGTTCCTCTCAAGAACAGTGAGTTCCCATTTCAATCCTGCTATGCTCTCTATGCCTTACAAAGATTTTGAGCGAATCCCTGGCTTAAGATTTACATGTGCACACACAGTACAAACTTTCTGCCTCTTACAGTAGAAAGACTGTTTTTTCAAGTGAAATCCGTCATGTCTTCCAGATCAAATGAATGTGTGCTGGCACCGTCCAAGCCAAAAGAGTTCAGCCTTTATGTACATAACCTTCAGAATGTCAAGCAACGGGACGAGGAGGGTCTGCCATCTCTTAGACGACGGTCTCATCACACGTGTAAACATCAACGGTGCAACACACGATCGGTGCCATCTTCCCACATATCAACGTCGAGAAGAATTTGTCGTCAAATTCAACGTCCAGCCGAGAGAAGAGGATATTTTGGTGCCGGGGTCAGTGTGTGAAACATTACACCTCTGTGTCTGACTAAATCATAGCACTCAATTTGTTCTAATTATTATCATTACCGCACGCACACAAGGTCAAGAGCGTGGTTGCATAAAAGCAACATCCAGTGCTGGTACATTAGTAGACCAACATTTTTCTTTCCTTTTTTTTTTTTAATTTGTTCTGCTTTATTTTTATTTGATTTTTAAATCGATAGCCATATTTCATAGTTTACAAGCAAACCTGCAGCTTGAATTTGAATTGAAATCTGAAAGGCACAATGATTTTTAACAGGAATTTTATTCGCCAAAAGAATTAGGCATGTACAGTATTGTGTTTTTACGGCTACTAGTGAAACTAGATGTTGAAATGAGGGTCTTGGACGTATGAATGTTCTGGGTAAACCAACATACCTGTGTACCTTGAAAGCACAGCCAGGCTAGCTTTTTCTCACCTTGTCATGTGCCATCAAGGCCATACAGCTAAAACCAGAGTGTTATCTCAGCAGTGTTATTTGTTTACTGAAGGTTAAAGTTTTGTATGGCTCTTTTTGTATTTGTTTTCAGAATCTCCATGTGAGTGTTTTTTTTTAACTTTTCATTTCTCTTATTAATCAGTTTTAGAAGTGGGGTTCTCACCAAATTTTTGTCTTTAATTTTGATGTTTTGAAATCAAAAATGGAGGGTTTTTCTAAAGTTTGTCATACCTCTTTTCGTAGACTAGTGTTGTTTTTTTTGTTGGGATTAATTTGTTGCTCCAGTCCATTGACTCTAAAGCCTGGTGAAGTAGAGGGTGTAGCTTCAATTGACATTGTGTTACCTTGTTCTCCCTCTTTTAAAGAGGAGCGACTCTAAAACTGTGCCTCCAAGAAGCACCATTGAGCCATGTATCGATGGGGAATTTAAAACAAGACCCAAAAGGTCTATTAGGTCATTTAAACCACATGTGCACTTGAATGATTGTTTGTCTGGTCACCCTGTTTTTAATTTCACAACTCATTCTAAGTGAACTTTCGCTTTTGAGGAAACACAGCACACTGTGCGTTTGCGTTTCCAAGCGAAATAAAGGTTCTCATTGACGTGTAGATCTGTCTACAGAAACCAAAGCACAGCTTTTTCTCTCAATCACATTCACAAAGGGTTGCAGAAGCATCTCTCAAGAGGTTTAATTAAGGAAACATGTTTATCATCTTTCATTCATGTGTCAATTTTATGACCGCACCCCTTTTCTGTTTTCACAGAGGTGTGTAGTGTGTCTTTACCGATTGTAATGTACCTAACGAAGCCTTAGATTACAATTAATGGGCCCCTGCCCAATCAAATGTACTTTCAATCACCATGCAGGTAAAGAACACCAATGATGTTTTATAGTTCTGTCACGTGCCGCTTATGATTTTTTTTGTTCTCTCTCTCTATGTAAAAGTAACAATTACTCTTAAATTTCATTGATCTTCTGTGTTATGTACTACTTAAGGATTTGAATCTATTTGAGGTATGTAGTTGTAGATTTTTCTCTTTTTTTGCCTTACTATATATTACTTGACAACATTGATATAGCCGTTGTAGATTTTGAGGTAGTATGACATTCATAACTTTTTCAAACCATATAATGGATAATGTGTTGAGTCAGTTTTAAATATTCACTTCATTCATATAGCTGGATGACTTTTTTTCAAATGATGTTACATTATCAGTTAATTTTGTTGATGAAAGACTTTTTTGATACAAGGAATGAGATCGATTAATTTAATCTCTGAGCAGACAAAATAACTAATGTTTTAACCAACTTAAAATTTTCCTTGTAACGTCAAGATCATGTTTGAAAATATATTGTATTGAACTATAGATTGTCCATGTTTTAGAGTAAAAATTATTTTCTACTGTATCCATTTCAAAAGAAAGATATGTACTTTTGTTTGAATATTTCTTAAGTTTGCCCTGAATGTCAGGCCAAAACGAGCAGTGAGATTGACGGGTCTTTGGATGTTTGGTGGATAGCGAGATTAGGAGCGAGGAAAGACTTTTCCAGACCGGAGAGGTCCGAAAAATGCTGCAGGTGATGAGTTCTAACCTAAGGGACGAAGGTTGACTTTTTGCACTTCTGTATATAGTCAAATGAACAGAGAAAAAAATGTGTATCATATTGAGATATTATTTTGAATAAAAAAAGATCTATAATTATAAGGAATTTTGTTAGATTAATTTAAATTCTTAAATTAGAAGACCAGCTAAAAAAAATCGCTTGCAAAGAAGGGCACTAGTTTCTTGGCCAACGCATTCAGAGAAAGCTATGCGCTTTTTGTCTTATTTTATCAGTAGTATTGCCAGGGAATGTCGAAGGGGAACAGATATCCCCGTGTCATGCTTACTCCGCCCCTCCTGTGGGATGACATATTCAATAATATCCATATATCATTTGTTAGACTTGGTCATGCAGTATTGCTGCTCCCATGGTACATAAAACTTTCAAAATTTGTCTTCTACTATAGTTTGATTTGACTGCATGTAAAAGTACAAACGTAAACAAAATAAACTGCGTAGTTATGTAAACAGAGATAACACATTCAGATTACAGAATACAGTTGTTTTTCAAACAGTATATAACATCCACAGTGGGGAGAAATAATACTTCAAAAACAAGTCATCTTACTCTTGTGTGATAAAAAATATATATATATATATTTTTCAAGCAAATGTTATTTAAATGATCAAATGTTAGCACTCATCCACCCCGGATACTTTCTCATAGCCATATAATAATTACAGTGGACACTGACTCACAGGAAGTTGTTCCTGCTATCTTAGCTGTGCACTCAGCAGGTGAAGGCTCACCGCACCAAATGCATTATTTGGCAAATTAAGTCTTTGAATGTAACAGCCGACCAGTCACCGTGTTTGTGACTCGAGGCTGCTGTGTTTAGTTGCTACAGAACCAAAGCACCATTTTCTCCAAACCAGATGTTCAGGCTGCTGGTCTGGAGCCATGGTTTCTCTTCCCTGCTGGGGGCACAAGTACGCTTTGACTGCTTTTTACTTGTAAGTGCAACCATCGATTTATGTATTTGCTAACAGTTGCCACACGATAATGTACTATTCTGTCTTCAGACTTTGTTTATGCACATTTTATTGTTGCCATAATTGACTCTGAATCTGAAATCTGAATAAAACAATATTTGATTTGCTCATGCAACAGGTTTGTGGTCACTGCCTCTGTGTGTGCTGCATGTGTGCGTCAAGTTAAAACATACTGTAGGGACGTTTCAGTGCTTTAGTTCACACATTCACATTCAACTTAAACCTGCAGTAGCAGAATATTTTTGGCATCTTTGGGCAAAAATGACATAACCTTTCAGCACATTGTAATTCAAATGCTCTGAGAGAAAACTGGGCGTCTGCACTTTCTCGTGGCTCTGTTTTCACACTTAAAAACATCTAGCCCTTGATGGGAGACTTTAGTCAATCACACGTCATTTCAGACAGAGAGCCTTCCTATTGGCTGTTGATTCAGTGGAGGCAGCTGTCAATCGCACAGTCAAACTAGGCAGCGCTGATCAAATATGACTCAATATTCTGTTACTGTAATGTCTATTTCTCACATAAAATGTTTTCAGAAACATCTTGTAGTTACTGTTTTGCTGTAAAATGAGAAAGCTGGTGGGCGGTGCTTGATATTTCCTCAACTGATCTCAACATGGCTGCACAAACTTCCTCATTTTACGGCTAAACAGTAACTACAAGATGTTTCTGAAAACATTGGAGGAGAGAAATAGGCATGACAGTAAGAGAATATTGATTCATTCGATCAGCGCTGCCTAGGTTGACCATTTGATCAGAGTTTGTGAGTGATTGACAGCTGCTCAGAAACGGCAGGCTCCAGCTGGGCTCTGATTGGTTGTTTTCCTCCAGTCTGTGAAATCTTGTAGATGCCATTAAGAGCACTGGAGGACATAGAGGAGCATGATTTTTTTCAGATTACCTGTCTCATGCACTACTGTCAGAATATGGTGAACATTTTATAAAAATAATATTTTTAATCAGATTTGCTTCAGTTCAACCCACTGCAAGGTTTAGTCACACATACACATTGATGCCCTGTTGCTGAAAAACATGCCTATCTTTTATATCTTGCAAGTCAAGATGTAAGTGTATATTTTCCATTATATTTTTGGCCCAGTTCATATGTGAAGAGGACAGTGTCGGAGAGTGTATTCAATATTGTTTCTGAACTTCAACCTTGAGGGTTCAAAGTCAGCAAGACTGGAGCGGCTCCACAGAGACTGATAATATTAATGAAACTGATCGTGCTCTGGGCAATTTTCATGACAGTGTGTGCTGTATCTGGGTCAGAGGAGGGTCTTATTTCCCCTTTTTTCCATCTTTTTGAGAGTGTAGCCTACAGTTCAGAAAGTATCTTACTCATACAATGAGTTGTGTTTTCCAGTCTGTAATCCAGATGTGAGCAAAGGTCGTCTCACCACCAAAATTCAGAGCACAGGAACCTGTTTTCACCTCCAAAATGACTGACTTGGTCATGTATTATGTATGCATTATGTGGTTTTATTTCCCAGGGACAAAAAATACGCTAGAAGTTCGACACACAGCTTATTGGTTACATTTCACAATGCCTACATGTATTGTCCCTATCAAATAAATTAATATGTAAAAAATAAATAAAGAAGTGCCACCATGGTGCATTTTGGTCGAATATTATGTTTCCCTGATCGGATCAGATTATCACAACAGATCAAGAGCAATAAATGCTAAACACCTCATGGTTCCTGCCGTAGAGTTGAATAATCTGATTAGACTGAAAGCTATTTATATTTAATCAGAAAAAAACACAATATTCTTTTTCATAATATTCTCAGCATGGAGGAGAAGTAGGAGTGAGAAAAGTTAAAGGAGATCATATGAAGTTAACTTCAGTTTTTGAACATATTTGCTCTTTAAAGAAAACAGTGACATTAAAGGGACATTTGGTTTTCTTATCTGGAATTTGAGTTTGTTTCTCTTGATTTAATGGACATACTTTCTGATTACTACTATTTGGGTTAAATACATCAAGGTTTAATTTGATTAAAAGTATTTGATTGGTTTGTGTTTTGTTTATCTTGTGCCTTTTGTAGAGAGGGTAGCAGACTATCCGGCTAACTCTCCAAGTGGTTTGCAGCAACTTGTTTTAAAGTGACAGGCTAGAATTGATCAACTCTTTAAGACTCCGTTTAGGATATCTTGGGGTTAAACCTCCACAACAAGCTGACAGACTGTATGTCAACTTCAGTAGGTAGAAAGTTTTTGGCCTCATTGGGGAAAAATTTCACAATAACCTTTCAGCATATTGTAATTCAAGTGTTCTGGGAGAAAACCAGAGCACTGCACCTCCTCATGGCTCCGTTTTCAGCTATGTTTCAGGATATATTTTCTGTGAAAACTTTTAGACTTTCTTCTCATAATATTATGACTTTATTCTTGTAATATTATGACTTCATTCTCATAATCGCTTCATCTTCATCTTCATCTTCAACCGCTTATCCGGGGTCGGGTCACGGGGGCAACAGCTCCAGCAGGGGACCCCAAACTTCCCTTTCATTCTCATAATATTATGACTTTATTATTATACATTTATCACTTTATTCTCATAGTATTATGACTTTATTCTCATACATTTATGACTTTATTCTCATAATATTATGACTTTATTCAAATAATATTACGACTTTATTCAAATAATATTATGGCTTTATTCTCATAGTATTATGATTTTATTCTTGTACATTTATGACTTTATTCTCATAATATTATGACTTTATTCCTGTACTTTTACAACGTTATTCAAATAATATTATGACTTTATTCTCGTAACATTATAACTTTATTCTCGTGGTATTATAACTTTATTTTTGTACATTTATGGCTTTATTCTCGTAAAACAACATTTTTCTTGTAAACTTATGACTTTATTCTAATAATATCACGACTTTATTCTCGAAATCTCATTTGTTTATTTTTGTCCTAAATCCTAATACACATTATACACATATACATACATTATATGTACTTTTACTAAAACAAAAGGTCAGAGTACCTCCTCCACTACATTTGTAAGCTGACATGTAAAGATGGCCTCATCAGCTGCTTATGTATAATCATAACTACGGGGACAGTGCTCAGCTCCGGGGCCTCTCGTGGAGAGGATGGCCGTGAGGTCAGAGGTCACGCAGACTAGGCCACAGACATCCGCGTGGTCAGCTGACGGCCGCGGGGTTTCGGGTGACGGCTCCTTTAAGAAAACGGAACTGAGCTTCGGCGTTTGACGCGCTGAGGATGTGGGCAGGAAACGCCATGCAGCAGCAGAGGAGCGATCACGCTTCCCAGCGCCGTCGTTGCACAATACAGCGCGATCAAAATGCGCTTTAATTTCCCCCGCTAATGTCCAGGAGCGGTCATTCTCCTCGGACGGCCGTCGCAGAGCAGGCTAGGAGGATTTGCCGGCGTGGGATTTGACTCCTATCCGAGTGAGAGGGCAGCCTTCCCAGCCTGCTCGGCTTGAAAACATCGGGGCTGGTCAGCGGGTGGAGAGAGAGAGAGAGAGAGAGAGAGAGAGAGAGAGAGAGAGAGAGAGAGAGAGAGAGAGAGAGAGCAGGCTTCGTCGCGGAAAAAAGGAGGTGTCCGCCTGTCCCCCCCCCCCCAGCCATGAGGGAGTACAAAGTGGTTGTTTTGGGGTCGGGTGGAGTCGGGAAATCCGCGCTGACGGTCCAGTTCGTGACGGGCTCCTTCATCGAGAAGTACGACCCCACGATAGAGGATTTCTACAGGAAGGAGATCGAGGTGGACTCGTCCCCGTCGGTGCTGGAGATCCTGGACACGGCGGGGACCGAGCAGTTCGCCTCTATGCGAGACCTGTACATCAAGAACGGGCAGGGCTTTATTCTGGTTTACAGCCTGGTGAACCAGCAGAGCTTCCAGGACATCAAGCCGATGAGAGACCAGATCATCCGGGTGAAGAGATACGAGAGGGTGCCCATGATCCTGGTGGGAAACAAGGTGGACCTGGAGGGGGAGAGAGAGGTGTCTTCCGGGGAAGGCAAGGCGCTGGCCCAGGACTGGAGCTGCCCCTTTATGGAAACTTCAGCCAAAAATAAAGGATCAGTCGACGAGCTGTTTGCAGAAATAGTCCGACAGATGAACTACTCAACTGTTCCCAGTGGTGGCGACCAGTGTTGTTCATGTGTCCTGCTCTAAAACACACAGAAACACACAGAAACAATGCATCTGGGCTGAATTTCAGCTTCGTCCTGCAGCCTTTCTTTTTTTTTTTCTTTTGCAAAACTATCCTCTCTCCTCACACTGTTGTCTTATTGTTGCACACAAATCGACCACGACAACAATCGATTATGTATTATAGTCTGGAAAAGTGTTTACATGACAAAGTACTTGAATGTTTTGGGAATTTTTTTATAGCTTTGTATATGACACTTCTCTGGAAATGTGCCTCAATGGGAATGTCTTATTGTGAAACCTAAGAGACACCTGGTTTGTTTCTGTTGTGGTTTTATTTGTTGAGTTGTACTGTTACATCTTTTACTCCGGGTCCATTTGTCTTGGGGGGTGGTGGGTCTTTTCGGCGGAGAGCTCATAAACGCATCAATCACCGCTCAAGCCTTGCACAGGTTAATCTAATCAGATCGCCACAATTTATGTCACCCAAGAGGTGCAGACCCCCCCACCCACTAACATACTGTATTTGAAGCTGTGGACTGTGGTGTTATATTTTTGTTTTTAATCCCCCCTCCCTCTCCGGTCTGGTGAAAAGTGGATTTATCATGGAACTTGCACTTAGCTGACGGTGTCCCTCCTCAGTCTGCACAAACAAGGACCTTAGTGCATTGCTGTCGCTGCATGGGGAACGCCACGACCCCGTGTCAAGTGCCTTCCTAAAAGAAAACTCCTGTGACTGTGCCAACTGATGAGCCCTACTTCCTCTGCAGTGCGTCTTGATGGCAATCAGAACTTTTTTTTTTTTTTTAAGCAGGTTTTAGTGAATAAACAAGTGAGAAGAAGAGCCTCTTCCTATTTTACTGTCAGGAAGCTGAGCTTGTGTCAGACCTGCTGTTTCAGGGTCAGACTCGAGGTACTAGTCCAACAAGAACAACAGAGTAACGTTACTGGGATTATGGTTCAGTGAATGGGAAGCCATGTTTGTCTGTATTATCTAGATTTTTTTTTCTTTTCTAAAAAAAAAAAAAAAAAAAAAAAGGTGACATTTTTGACTTACCGTACTTCAGATTCTCCCTTTGGACAAAATCTTCTGCCATCCACCTGTCAGTTTGAAAGACTTGTAATACAAAAACCGCATTTTACATAACGCTGTGTGCTGTGCTTTTCTCTGCTGTCGACATAAATGTGATTGTCCCTGTGAACAAGTAGCCCATTAATTGATCAGTGAACAGATAGACAGTTAATTGACGATCAATAGTTTAAAGGTCCCATATTGTACATTATTACACAGCTTTGTTGAATACTTGATTCTGATTGGTCAATCACCGCATTTTACAGCCTGTTATTTCTTTATAGCAGACCGTTGTTATGGATGATGATCCGATGATTTTGTAGCCGTGTAATAAGCAGGATAATGTACAGCTAGCTTCACGTCTGTGCTTTTTTCACGATAGTGACCGGCTAGCTGTACATTATTACATATTTTCTTTGTTTATTATAAAGCAGTTTTAAGTGTTATATAAATACTATCAAAGTCCAATCCGTGGACAAATACACCCAACCTGTATTAATCTGAAACTGCCTTTGAAACAAGCTGTCATGATTTCTGTAACTTAGTGATGTCACAACTGTTCAATATTTCACAGTTTTAAACACTGGTTGCGTCTGAAATTCCATACTAACATATTATTTAGTACGCTAAAACAGTATGTGAGCTATTTTAGTCTGACACCTTAGTATGGAACCAATAGTATATTGAATTACATACTGTTTCTGGTGAAATATTGCAGTATGCAATGCTGGACACTATGGCAGCATTATCATCCCACAATGCAATGCGGTAGTGACGACAACATTCATAATAGATGTGAATGGATAGCTTTGTAAATTCAGTAACACTTAAATGTAAGTTTGAATACACTTTGCAGAGTGTAGTGTATATTTTTAATTAGTTCAGACTCTGATTCTCGCAAACCGTTGTTTGGGCTACATGAGGTTGGTTGCGGTTACCATGGTTACACGTCTCCAGCCGACAAGGAAGCTCTCAGGAAGTGACGATGTTGATTACACCTCAGTGCATCCGAAAAGATTCATACTACTGTATGTAGTGCAAAGTATGCGATTTTTGACGAAGCCGTCATCATTCCAAATGTGTCCCAGTTTATTTCCTGTTGCAATGTGAGTGAATGACATCAGCTGACAGGAAGTAAACATGGACCCAAGCTGTTGCCTAGCAATGCAATTCCATTGCATTGTGCAAAAAATGAGCGTTTCAGACAGAGGCTAAATACAGGCATATTCAGACAGTATAGGGAAAATATAGTTTGTTTTTTAACAATACAGCATGTAAACATGTTCTAGTAGAATTTAAAATACAAGTATGAACCTGAAGATGATTACAATATGGGACTTTAAAATAATATATATCAAGGAAAAACATTTTGTAGCCTCACCTTCACAAATTGAGGATTTAACAGCTTTGTTTTGCTGAATATCTTTGGGTTTTGCACAAAGCATGTCATTTAAAGACATCACCTCAGGCTCTTGGCACTTGCGTTGCATATTTTCCAGTACTTTTGGACATCTTATACAATAATTAAATAATACAATAAAACAAAGTTTAACTGACAGTGAACATAAGTAGTTGCAGCCCTTCCACCGCGTCAGTCAAGCCGTGGCTTTTCTATGTGGCACTAGATGGCACTTGTTAACAAAACTAAAAAGTGTTGCAGGTTTTAAGTGTCTGCTGTTCCTATGAGGATGTCTTCGCCGCCTTGTTAGTATCATTAAGTAAGTGATCGTGGCCCACGTGAATAAAAACTCTTCTCAGTCCAGTTGTTTGGGTAGTGGGTAGGGTTTCCAGTAAGTGTGCTTTGCTGGGGGAGAGCAGCTTCCCCTCTTCCGGCCGCATGTTTTCTGGGCTGTGCAGTGGAGGACAGAGAAGGCTTTTTGTGTCTGCAGGCGAGTTCAATCGGCCATACATACTGTAGACTGGTATTTGGTAAGCCGTTCCTCAGCCCGGCCAATCAGCTGCTGCCTCAAGTGTCCCTCTAACCACAGAGATTCAAGGTCCGATTACCAAATTCAGTCCGAGGACATGCTTACACTAGTCAGGTCCCATGTGAAGAAAGAGTTGCTTCAATGGGTCTAGCAATGCCTACTGTGTTTTCACAGACTATCTGCAGTACCTACAACTGTCAGTGCCTGTAATGGTCATCTAAGCTACAACTCCAATGCACTAATTCATATCTCATCCTTTCAGTGTCGCTGACCATTTGTTACTGCAAATTACTCGTTTTACACAATACATGCATCTTAATAATTATTGATACATTAATAGGTGGCCATCATTTCTTTCTGTTTAATTGGTAAAATGCATCCCTTTTGAACACACAGTCGGAGATGAACGTACAGTTAATGGTGGCTATACTGTAGCGTAACATGCATGATTGGTAGGAATGGCATGTAAAGCTCGTATTAACTTTAATTATTGGCGTCAGACATTTACATGTCATAAAAAAACACAATCCTGCAATATTTTAGGAGGACGTTTCAGTAGATCACTTTGATTTTTAAGATAAAAGAGGAACTGACAGCACAAAATAAACTGTAAAATAAATTCGTCTGATTCGTCTGACTCAGCTGCTCAGCTATAAATGGTTAAACGTGTTCGCACACTATGAAACTCAATGACTGGAGTGAGCAGGACTACTGTCACTGCCCATCAATGGAAAGCAGGTTTTCATAAGTACTGTTTTTATATCACATTTGAGGTACTACATTTCTGAGGGAATTATTGTACTTTTTACTCCGTTACATTAGCTTGACAGCTGCAGTAACTAGTTACTTTTCAGATTAAGTTTTTACATTAAAAAAACACATAATCAGATTATTAAATACAATGCATTGTTAAATATTAAACCAGTGTTCTCAACCTTTTTCACCTCTACAAACAAACATTGTCTAGTTGGCGCCTCTTGTCATGTTTCAGATGGCAGAGTTGTTTGCAGTCAAAGACAAAGCTCCCCTCTAAACAGATGGTTTTATTTAAATTATTTGGCTCAAAAACATCTCAGATATTCTGTGTGAATGTGCAAAACATGAAAACAAATGTACAAAGATTTAATAAAGATTTAAGTTGTGAAGTGAACTACCCAACTCTGTATAAACTAACTTCACCTTAACTTTTATTAACAATTTAATGTTATAGTTTTATATGCAGATACCAAAAGAAGATCCATTTTTGTCTGTTTGCAGGACTGAATTTAAAAAGAAAAGAGGTTTCTAGTGGTTTTACTTATAATCTAGATGTATTTTTCTACTCTATGCAAATTCTGCAATAGTAAAGTGCTGCTTTCCTTATGCTGAAATTACACCAGAGCAGCAACGAAGCGCGGCCTGCAGCGAGCTGCCATGCGATGTTTATGAAAAGCTGTGGTGGCCTCTCAGCAAGCTGTGGCTGTTTGATTCTGCAGCGGCAAAGTGCAGCCAAACAAAAGTTGGGAAAAGTTTAACTTTTAGTAAAAGTGCAGCCAGACGAAACTTGGTAAACAGATCCTTTGACTACTGTGACATGTTGACCTACGTTACAAAGAATTTCTTCGCGCCTGAAACACATGGACATCCTCCTGGCTGCAGAAAAATGTAAATATTGTGCTACTTCTATATTTGTATACATATTCTATAAATACTATATACATGTAATATTATAAATACAGTTTTCCAGCTGCTACAATGCCTTTGGAGCCGGAGGTTTGCTTAAAATCTGACACTATTTTACTGCAATATTACACAAACTCTTTATACTGTTCATCCTGAATTTCACAATCTGCCTGCAGTGTAACAGTGTACATGTACTGTAAGCTAAAAGCAATTTTCCATTTAGCTTATCGTCTGCAACATTTAACTAGTTTAGTCTAAAGCCTCTCTGCCTATAACCTGTGCTGCATCAGCATTTCATTGCAATGAAATTTGTCGACCACAGCTTACTGATATGTTGTGCTCTTTTAGTGTATGGAGGAAAGGAAGGGTGGATGATAGAGTGCTTCCTGTGTTGCCGTAACTTCACCTCAGATCTATGAAATGTTGAAACAGACACAGTTCCTCTTAACCATTTTGAAAAAAATGCTTTGCGGTGTCACAGCCCGTCCACCCTTGAGTGCTCGTGACATGACCCCAGTCCCGTAATGCTCGGATATGTGTCCTTTCATTTGAAATCTTTGATCAAGAATGAAGGAGAGAGACTCAATGGGAAAAGGATGAATAGATTTCACTTGTGCGGCTGCGGTGCATGGCATGTGATATGATTTGAGCGCAGAAGTCAGCAGGATCATATGACACTAATTTATAGTCGTTGCCATGACGCGTTACGTATGAGCTTTTGGACTTGGAGAAAGAAATGCTAACTTTTAAAGAGATCACCTAATTTGCCACCTTCAAACCACTGCAGACATCTCCTGAAACACCTTCTCACTGTAGATTATTGAAGAGCTTTCATGCCTTTATTACAGTTAAAACACTGAACCACACAAACTCAAACCAATTGGACAGCTGACAACGTACACACTCAGTCTAACCGCAGCAGCAAGACTGGGTTTACCATGTGAGAAAATGTGGAAGTAAGAAAGTCTTCTTTCATCTTCGTCTTGTGTCTGTAACTGCAGAGGAAAGAACGAGAAGGACGAAAAGCTGGTTACTTCACAGAAGTAAAAGTGGAAGTGGCACACTGCTATTTTCATGGTAAGCTTACAATGACACCATTTCATCACTTCATAGTGATGCAGACGGGCTGGCTGGTAAACATATGGAGGATCAAGTGAGGTCATGTGTTCACCCATCACTCCCCTCCCACTGTGTCAACTTTAAAGGAACAGGGAATCGCGGAGCATTTTGGGGGAGCGCCACCATTTTTGGAGGAGAGTGTACGGAGCTACGGTAGCTGTATGTCACCGGTCTATTCATGTCAGTCCTTCATCATCAGAAATGTATAAACGTGCAAAAGACAAATGCCCAAAGAGAAGCTGACAAAGGCAAAGGGGCGATATTATAAAACTGAGCTAATGATATCGAACCTTAGGAATTGGGAGGACCTTGACAGCCACCCAGTACGGTCACTCGTGTTTTGGCATTAGGGCCTACAACTGTTAGCAATTCAAAAAATGGAAATCTTTGAAGGCCCATATCCAATTTAAGGTACACTATTACTACTTTTTTTACTGATCGCTGAAAAAATATTTTCAGGTTGTGCAAGTGGGTAACGTAATGCACTAAATGCAATGGCATGATGACAGAGGAAAAAGATTAGTCAGTTGGGAATATCAGCATCTTCTTCAGACATATAAATTACGAAATTATTAAATATACGACTAAATTTATAATATATTCACAGATAATATACCGAAAAATGAACTTCCGTGGCCTCTGCCATTTTTGACAACATCAACAAACATGTCACAACTTGTGAACTCACCTTTCATAAACTTTCCACTTACGAGGTTCTAAATGCTGCACCCGCTCTGACTTTATCAGGCTATTGAACAGGTGTTATCAACACACAGTTTTCCCTTGTTTTTGGGCTAGTAGGGGCCTACTACACTAACGGCAGGTTCGCAAGGCTGTTATCTATCTATATATGACTCTAGTATGTTGTAAAAGTGAAAAAGAAGCTTTAAAGCTACACGTTCTAACATGTTAAACTGAATGAAACTTAACGTTTTGAACACAAATAAAAAGGCTTCTTTAGGTTTGGGCAATAAAATTACAACTTCTTTAGGTTTAGGCAATACAACTACAATTTTGTTAGGTTTAGGGAAAAACATTGGGTTTTAGGTTAAAATAACTACAAACAGACAAATACACTTTGTTGGTTTCACACAGGATGAAAACTCCAGTCTCCTGGGTGAAAGTCCTGTATCTGTTTGACCCATCCACCAGCCTTGCCTCACATCTTGGTAAACACAACACCCCGTTTGAAGGCACCATAACCAAAGCTAAAATGAAAGGGAATGTTTGGTTCGCTTACTTTCATCAGTTTAGCTGGCAACCACTACATTCCCCTTTCACTTACACAGGGAATAACAAATTTGTGTGTGTGGTGTTGTGTCTATTAATATTATCAGTGATCCAGGTGTTTGCCCAGAGTCTCATGTACACCTGGTCTTCCACTTCATGTCACAGGTTGCCGTCTCATAGCGGTTTCCAGCTGGATGGTTGTACACAGTAACCATCTGCACTCCATTTTTCATCAGCTGCAGCCCCACTGGTTTAGATAAATGATTATGGCCAGAGAAGCTGAAATAATAGACTCCTTTGACTGACTTTTAGTTACCAAATGAACCCTGTTAATACACATCATTATGAAAAGTTTACCTGTTGCAGGTTTGTATGCACCTGTGTTTGAGAAGACTTTCTTGTAGGTCAGGGTGATCTCAGTGCGAAAAGGTCCAACACTGCTGAGCATTTCTCCAAATGCCACATGAGGTGAAAATGACAACAAGGAGATATTATTCAGTTACTTCTGTTAGACTAGATTAGCTGACCCCATTATGCTCAGGATATACCCTTGAATTTACCAGAAAGCTGTTTTCTTCTGCTCTGATGGACCAGAATAAACTATTGTTTTACCACTTAATATACAATAACAATATGAAGAGGACTTTTTAAAAATATTGTGCTCTGAACTTAAGCATTTATTAATTTAAAAATTGGATGGTGCTGCTTTATGGTAACTCTATCATAACAGAAAAACAAGATATAAAACAATAATATAAGAATATATAAAACAAGACAGTAGATGATACAGGAACATAATTTGCTGTAAAGAAACAGTAAAACGAGACAGATGATGTTCTCTGAGATTCAGTGAAGGTATTTGCACGCGATCGACCGCAGTGGCTTCCACTTTGAGGGTCTGATTTTCTAGCAGCGTCGCCTTGCTGCCTCCAGGAGTCAGATTGTGTACAAGTGTGGATGAGTCACTATGGTCTTGGAGGGAACAGTGAAGAAAAGACCTCACATATCCAGCGACTGAAATAGACTAAATGCTCTCACATTGCACACTGAGTGGGAGGACACAGCAGACACACGGAGGTGCTCTCAGCTCCCCCACATTCATGCAACATCTTATCTTCATTTTCAGCCTATATGCTCGTACGCCCTTGAATGAGTGATGTACGTACATGCATCCACTTCCATCTCCGTAATTATTTCTGAAAGGCTGCATGTTTCTTTTTCTGGGTGGAAAATCTATATAATTATCTTTAAATATAACTTAATAGGACTTTAGACAGTTCAGGCCTAATATGCTCATGTAAAACTGAATGTTTCCTTGGATACGGCTGCTGTATCCTCATCGTCCACAAGAGGGCAGGCAGTCATAGCTGAGAAAGAGAAAAGAGGGCATGGAGTCCTATTTGCTTTGAGTCAAGGATGATTTAATTAATTACCTTCTCCAAAATTACAATAACATTGACAAAAGGTGAATTCTTTGAGTCATCAAACAATAATGTAGAGTTAATTATGTAAAACCAATGAATTTTTGATTGTTGAATTAAATTATTGTGATAAAACTTGTAGTAGGCTGGTTGCAAAGTTATCTTGAGGCAGGACCTAAAAAGCAGTACCCTTACCAAAATTAAGTTTATTCAAGTGTGCTATTGGTATACTTCTTTTGAACTTAAAATAATAGTATACTTTCAAGTCATTGTCTTCGCTTGTGATCCCTCACAAAAACGTGAAGACGATATTATCTTTCTGTCTTTATTATCTTTAAGTCTGCTAAGCCTTTACAATTTAATAGGGCTGCTACTGATGATTATTTTCATTGTAGAGCAGTTTTCTTTATTAATCAACAAGTTGTTTGGTCTATAAAATGTCAGTAAATGGTGAAAAATGACGATTAGTGTTTCCCAAAGCCCGAGATGATGTTCTCAAATGTCATATTTTGTCCACAACCCAAAGATCTTCAGCTTACAGTCACAGCGGAGTAAAGAAACCAGAAAATATTCATATTTAAGAAGTTTGAGTTAGAGAATTTAGACTTTTGTTAAAAAGCTAGCCATCAAAGTAGTTGGCGATTAATTTAACAGTTGACAACAGCTCTACAATGTAACCAGTTTAATCGTGGTATCTTATGATTGCTTCAAGACAAAGTTGAGCAACTAAATATCATAAAACCAATCAATAAGCGAAATTAGAGAACACAAGGAAGACAAGACTACATATAAATGTTTCATGCACACCAAGGATCACACAGTAACGTTGACCTTTGAGAGTAAGTGAAGGAATCCGCATGTGATCGACCGCAGTGGCTTCCACTTTGAGGGTCTGATTTTCTAGCAGCGTCGCCTTGCTGCCTCCAGGAGTCAGATTGTGTACAAGTGTGGATGAGTCACTATGGTCTTGGAGGGAACAGTGAAGAAAAGACCTCACATATCCAGGGACTGAAATAGACTAAATGCTCTCACATTGCACACTGAGTGGGAGGACATAGCAGACACACAGAGGTGCTCTCAGCTCCTCCACATTAATCTTATCTTCATTTTCAGCCTCTATGCTCGTCAATGAGTGATGTGTCTTCCTGTTGGTTGGTTGGTTGGTTGGTTGGTGTGTGTGTGTGTACATGCATCCTCTTCCATCTTCATGATTGCTTCTGCAATGCTGTGTGTTTCTTTTCTGGATGAGCAAAGTACAAAATGCACAAACTCACAAAGACTGGGACAAGGATCTGGCTGCTGCATCCTTTCTGTCCACAAGAGGGCAGGCAGTCACAACTGACCGAGAGAGGAGGCTACTCACATGTAACTTTATATGTAAGATATACTGCACATCTTTGCTTTATGTTCTTTATACCAATATATTTGATGGTCTTTATACTGTTGAAGAATCAAGTTTCCACCCTGTCCTCATATAACCCGGTCTTACAAAAACATTTATAATTGAATGGTATGACCTGCCAAGAATTTGACCACTGTTCAAGTGTTTAAGAGAATAGGCTAAATGACCAGCTAACAATCCTTCATACAGAAGAACAGGATGGTCATGGGCCATTGACAAGAACAGAGTTGAAATAACCAGATGTATCTTGTTTTGTCGTCTCCAGATGGAACCTGATTGGTGGAAAATGACATTTTACTGTTGAATATAAAAGTATGTGCTGGCTGTTAAACTTGGATTTTTTTGTCTTGTACGTATGATTGCTAGATTAAAACCATCCCGCCAGGTTTGTCCCTTTATCAGATCACCTTTTGTCTTATTTTTGCCACAGCAATACCAACATATTTGCATTTTGGGATCTTTAATTACCTCTACCACTCCTTCACCCTCAAATCATGCAGACAAATGGTTAAAAACAGTCACAGTATGCAAACAAAAGTTACCAAAAATAAACAATGTGTGGTTAATAAAATCACTGTATGTTTTTGATATTTTACTGTTTAAAAGTACAGCAATAAAACCTGGTCTTAGAAAGCTGCTATGTTATTACTTGCAATAAAAGCAGAAGTTTAAAACTGCAAACTTTCTCATTTTACAGCTAAACAGTACATTACATGATGTTTTTGACAACATTTGAGGTGAGAAATAAGCATTACAGTAACAGAATATTGATTCATATTTGATCAGCACTGCCTAGTTTGACCATTTCACCAGAGTTCACGAGTGATTGACAGCTGCTCAGAGGCAGCAGGCTCCAGCTTGGCTCTGGTTGTTTTCTTCCGGTCTGTGAAATCTTGCAGATACCATTAGGAGTACAGGAGGACACAGGGGCACATGAGGATAGTGACCATTATATAGAAATAAGTGTTTTTAATTAGATTTGCTCAATTTCTACCCACTGCTGCTTTAAGTGAGGAGCACAAAGAGCTCAGAGAAATAGCAGGATATACTGTTCCATGAAAATACAGCATAACATAAGTGACAGCAGTGTGTGACATAATCTAATCAATAAGAGGTCTGTTTAGCATATTAAGTAGAAAAATTCATATTCATAGAAAGCCTTGATTTTATCCCACTAAAAGGCCCAAACTTGCAAATGTATGCAGCCTTTTTGGATAGCAAAGAGATGGAGGAAACTGACCCCTGCTATAATGTAGCGTAACAGTTGCACAAATAAAGTAGGATCATAAAATCTGTAATCTGATAAAGTAATGTCAGTTACACAGCCATATTTATCTGAAGTTTGCAAACATTAGCCACTATAAGCTACTGGTCATACCAGACCAAATAAGCCAGCAAAAGAGGACAAGGGTGCCATTTTGTTTCTTTCAAGTGAAAGTCTCATTTTAATGACCAAAACACATAGTAAAAGTAATTTAATAGTTTGGATACTTGTAACTCCCAACACTTGTGGTCAGTTGGATACTCAGTGTATTCTGTTACCTGTTACATGGCTCATTGTGTTGGTGGTAGTAGGCTACATAATAAGTTTTCTTTTCTTTTCTCCTGGCATCTGTGTATCCTGGTATCTGTGTATGTACAATCAATAAACATGTTCACATACCTGGCTGCATATCTGTTTATGTCTTCATGTAAGTATTTGCTATAAGGAAAGCAGACTAAACGGACCAGGCTTTACTCTCAGCTGCAATTTGAATTGGCTGCAGGCTACAAGAGATATATCAAGAAAGTATTTCTGACGAGTACAAGTTGACAGAAATATCCCCCCTGGCTTTGTCGGGCTTATACATATACAGACAAGCAGGCTTCTCTCACTGGAGCCACCAGGAGCTTAGACAAAAGCTGCGTTTGTCTTTTAATCTGTCAATCATCTAAGAATAAAGTTGACATCACAGGTATGGCACAGAGATATGTCTCTGTAACCCTCCTTTGATACTGTTAGTGTGTTAATCTGATTTGTGTTTGTCTGTCCGGCTGTCTTTGCTTTGTCTATGCTTTCTTTGATATATCTGTGGAAAATGTGTCAGGGTATTACTCTAAATCACCCTGTTGGCCTTAGTAGACAAAAACTCTGTGGTTCCGCATGATCAGCATTGCATTGTACTTACAAGGAGATGTTTTTAGGCCACATTCTCTCCACACACGATGACTAAATATATTGAAAAGGATTTGCCAACTAAAGAAAGTGTCCCAACAGCCCTGTGGGAGACGAGGTTTATCCAAAGATGTATCTCAAGGCAGCCTGCACTGAGGTCCCCGTGCCCAGGCAGAGAGGGGGGCCAAGGCTGGATCGCTGCCCCACTTCTATCCAGCAGAGGCAGGGGGCAGGAACCAAGGTACACCCCTCCAGTCCCACAAGCTGCCTTCCAGGAAGCTTCGAAGCCTGCAGACCTCGAGAGCAGCAGGGTTTGGAGGAGCTTCTTCATGCGCACGGCCATTTCTTTCAGGCGTCGGCTCATCCTCGAGCCAGCATGGTGTACAGGTAGGATCAGAAGGATGCATGCTGTTAATAGATTCACTACATTCAGGTAAATGAGATAAATTCAGGCCATGCTGCATTATCTGATATAGTGATGAAGAGCTTGTGTCATTCTGGCTTATCATGGTGGTTCTGCTGAATGCACTGCAACTTTTTTTTCATCTATTCAAAGGTAAATGTGAATTTAGTTTGAGCCCATACAGGGAAAACATCAGCCTGTTTGTCAATTCAGTCCGATTTCTAAACCACAGGAAGTGAGGATTACTGTTTCACTCTGCTCAGCTGGGTCCCTGTCCTGTTAAATACCGAAGGCTTTCATCATCTCCTGATAAGGAAGAGTCCTTCTTAGCACAGTGAGACCCAGCACTAATTCCTATCCGCAATTAGACTTGACGTTGAAGGCATACGAGGCCACCATCAGACACGTTCCTGTCTTCAGTGACTTCGGCAGGTTTCAGTACCGTGGAAAGACTGGGGATTTGAATAAGTAATGAAGTACAGGGCTAATGTTAGAGTTGATTGTCATAGCAGAAAGTAAGTGAGCTTTCAACAGCGATGATCATGTAAAGATCATTAAAGGAAATCTTCTTTCTTTTTTGACAGTTTCTGAAAAGTGATCATTTTCAGAATTATCTTTTTCCTCTTTCATGGTTCAAACTCAGTACTGATATCAAACTGATACCAAATCTGCATTCTACCTAAAAGACAGATATAATTGTGGGTGTGTAAAGAATAATAATTGAAAAAATAAGACTGCAACAGGCAACAAGAGCCACGAGTGTAACTATTTCAGACTTTAACTGTATGCTATATCAAGCATGAAATTATTTTTTTATGTTAATTGTCATCTCTAAACAAACAGTGACTTGTTTAAAGAATATAAATATATTGGCATTTAAGAAAATACACTTTTTTTTTCTTGCAAAGAGTTAGATGAGAAGAATGATCTTTTTTTTTTTTTAACCACAAAGAGACTGTTTGTGTCACTTAGAATAAAGACAAGCAGCTGTGGGAGTGGGGAGACAGCTAGCCTGTCCAAATAAGTTACCAAAAGAAATCTGCTGCCGATGCCAGCACCTCTCAGTATTTCCTAATGAATGTGTAATATTTCACTTGTTTTACCTAAAAACCAAAATGTAAAAAACACAAGTTGTGGTTACAGGGGTTAATTTCCTGCTAGCCCTTACAACAAAGAAGTATACTTAAAGTTTATTTTATGAGATAAACTTATATACATTTAAAGTATAATCCCAAGTATACTTTATAAAACAAGTATTCTAATATCAGTGTACTAGTATATACTTATAAGTGTATGACTTCTTGGGACTAAATTGGCCCACTTTGTGGTTTAGTAAGAAGGATGGTTTAGGAGTAGTAAACTTTGAGTGCACTAGTTGTTGAGTTCACTAGCATATTCTACTGCAACCATAATATGAACTATATTACAAGTGAACATTATATATACTATTCATCTACTAGTTATGTAATTGTAGCCCATTTTTTAGTTTATGAATGTACACAGAATGCTCTCAGTAAACTACTACTTTAATATTTTTAAAGTACTTGTAATTTTTCTTTAAGTGAACTTATAGCACCTAGCCAAATACTGTATGTTTCTGTAAACGGTTCAGTATAAGCCAAATACACTTAGATATTTCTGTATACTGATGCAAATTAGACCACCGACCCTCATTTGATAAGATTTTGTCCCAGGGTCAATAGGGTTTTTGCTTTTAGATATTTTATTACAGAAATTGTTTGAAAACCAAGACCAAAACAGTCACACATTAGGTCGCTGTGATACTGAAAATGAAATGATTCCCCTTTTTGCTGGGTACCCCCAGTTACCTACAAGGACCCCTGGGACTTTGGGTACCCCTGTGCTAGACCATATATTAATTGACTGGGATATGATTTTCGTGCTTTTTTTTAACATTTTGTGATTCTGGATAAAAACAAATAACAGTCAGGCAGAAATTAGCCATCTAGCCTGCTTGGGGATTGCCCATCGCTCCCATGACCCATTATCCTGAAACCCCAATAGTCCAAAAAATGTCCCATTGGACCCAAAGCCTGTTGTGCTAGTTATCCAGTTATACAGATATAATATTTAAAAAGCCAGTTGTTTTGAAGGGCCATTGCTATCCGAGCACATGGCTCATTATTATGCAGAATGACGTCATCGGACCGTGCCGACGCGGTGTTTTCGGTGGCTCACAGCTAACTGTGCTAACCGCGCTGATAGTGCAAACAAGCTAACAGTGTTAACCTGAGGGGAGACCAGAGAGTGGCCGCTACTTCTGCGGTGGTGGGACGGGACAGTGTTATCATCTGTAACCACCATATGGGCGGCAGTGAAGAGCGGTGACCGTGAGCTAGCCGGGTGCTAACACCTGCTGTGAAAACAAAGCACCGTGACGGGATTTCAATGCAAAGCGAGTGAGAGCGACTTCATCCTCTACCCAGGTAATGTTAGACATCACTCCACTATCTTTATCTAGCAAATAGTTGTTTGCTACTATGTCAATACGCTGAATGTAGAGACCATTTAACATAGCTACTGTTGTTGTCTTTATGTTTGTTCCGTTGGGACAGAGCTAAGCTAACGTTAGCTCCTCCGTTCCAGTCAGTATGCTTAGTTAAGCTAATTAGCTGTTAGCTCTAGCTTCCAAGTAGCATACAAACTGTATAGTGGTGTCAGTGTTATCATGTAACTTTAATTTCCCAAAATGTCAAACTATTTATTTAACAGTAACCCTATTTTGAAATATGGCTATACTAATAACCTTATCGATGATAACAAATTAATAAAGCTTACTTGTATGTAGCATAGATAAAGGACATGGAGGCCAAAAGAAGAAACTCTGGTGTTTTTTGATAACAGCTGCTGCCTCCATTTTGGATTGAAAATGCTTGTCATATTTATAATATTTTATTGTTCAACACAGACCATTTCAGTAGACTTTGACACTGGAAGAGGAATTATTTTGTTTTACTTTTGTACGGTGCTTTTTAGGCAGGTGTTTCACCGGTGTCTGGTAGTCGCTTTCAGTCCAAAATGGCGAAAGTGTAGCTCTGCTGCTGGGCACTGATGTTGCAATGGAACAAACAATTGGCTTTCACTGCTTTGTGATATATGGTGCCTTCAAATGGGGTGGTGTTTACTGTGTTTACGAGACGGGAAGTTGTGTACACGATATGCCGTTCAAGTGGTTAAGTCGTGAAGAACACTGCTGCTAAGCAACTGAAGTTACTGTCGGAGTCTAGCAGCCACAGAGGCTAACAATTTAGCAAGCTAGCAAGTGGGTAACGTAATGTAGGAAGTGAAAGGACATAATGGCAGAGGAGAAAGATGAGGTCGTTGAGAATTTCAACATTTTCCTCATATTATATACAGATTATAAAATTACTAAGAAAAACAATGTATGACTAAAATTAAATTATACTGTACAATATTAACTTATTATGCATCGATAAATGAACTTCCATGGGATCCACCATTTCTCACAACGTCAGCAAACATGTGACAAGTCGTGAACTTGCAGCTGTCAGAAACTTTCCACCCACGAGGTCGTGAATACGACACGATGGTAAACATGACCCGATTTGAAAGAACCAATACATTCATTACTATGGCCCTCATCATACCAGCCATTTTGACATGTCATTGCAAGATAAACTGGTGTAATTAACAACATAAATTATGGCCTTGTTCCATTTAGGTGGGCCAGGGCCCTGGTATTATACATACTTGCTGACTGGAAAGGCTGTGACACTCTAAATATAATGAGGCCGTAATTATTTATATCAGTTACACCTGTGTTTATCCTGCCATGTAAAATGGGCTGCTGTGAAAAGTGCATATTAAAGGGAAAATGTGACACATTTTATCTGGAGGTCCAATTAGTGTTGATGGTTGAAACATATGTTCCATTGAAACAACTTAAACTTTATTACATTGATCATATACATACAGGTACATACGTGAAACCTCACCCCTGCATTTTAACCATCCTTAGGAGCAGTGTTTGTTGTAGCTGCACAGCCTTTTCTTTTTTGCAGGTTTCAGTACCTTCTTCTGGTCACTTCTTATTAAAATCCCGCTCTTTTTGTTACATGTCTTTAACCAGATCACACATTTAGGCTATTCTATGTGATAATATAATATTTTTTCACTTCCATTCATTGAGCCTCCCCTGAAACAGTTTAGAGCCCCCTGGGGAGACCTCGCCTCGCACATTGAAAACCTCAGCCCTAGACAAATTTTATTTCAATAATACCCGATAATAAAAGCTATAACTCCAAAGTGAGGTTGTAAGCCATTTAAACTGAGGTTGAAATTCTGCAGGTACATAAACATTTCATCAATACTAAATCCATGGACCACTGAGTGCTTCACCATTGGAGAATAAATAAATCTGCATCCGCTTCCCTCTGTCATTCAATATCCCCGCTATGAGGCCACATGCCTGCTGGGCAGGCACATAGGGTCACTAGGCTTCTGCAGGAGCTGTTACAATACAGATGTCAGCATTCATCAGTGTCACCAGTGGTTTCAAACTGAGATGAGGTCGTGGTAGAAGAAGTTGATAATGATGCTGATGGTGATGATGGGAAATGTCATAATGGGAACAGTGGGTGATGATGAGGATGACATGATAGTATAAGCAGATGACAAAATCTTGGTGAAGGATGGTGGTGATGATGTTGCATCCTTCTTGTCCATTCTTATCATATTTGAATCAAGCTTATTCATCAATATTTCATGCATGTTTGCTGGCGTGGAGTGGTATCTGTAGCACTTAATAACTGACTATTATGTCTACACAGAGTTGGTACCACCCTATTAGGGCAGATTAAACAACCAATTTTTCCTCTGTGGTGTTGCACGTGCACTGAATCAGAATCACTTGCACTGCCGGTCTAATCTGCAGCATAGGGGGAAAGACTATGGACTTGGAGTGAGGGAGCGTGCTGTGTTAAATTGTAATTTTAGATAGGAGAGATGGGAGAGGGGGGGTGAGAGATGGACAGAAGATGTGGATGAATGCAGAGGAAAATACATAGAGAGAGAAGTGATCTTGCAGCGAGAGACTGGGACTGCTGCAGCAGTGACGTCACAGGCAGCTTGGAAAGGTTTTCCCCCTTATCATCTCTCATTTACTAAACAGGAGGTTAGTGCTGATAAGGACAACTACCTATTAGACAGGGCATAGCCTTTTGAACACAAGGGTAAAATGTGCAGCACAAAAATCTTTCAACTGTCCGGTAGCAGGCTGTTTAGAGAGCTGTAATTGTGTGACATGAATGTAATGTTGCAGAGAGTAGTTATTGTAGGCAGAGAAAACCACCGCATAGATAGATGATGCAGCATGTTGGAGTGCTATCAAGCTGACAGATGTTCACACTGTGGGAAATCCAGGGTTAGGTTCGAGGTATTTATCAGTCTCCTCAGTGCAGCGTCGTGGCTCATCTATTTCAACATGTGCGTACTCGTCGTATGGAGGTTTGTGTCTTAGCAACAGAGTTTCAGAACTCTATTAAAGGTTCTTACTGGAGCAATTAAAGCCGAATGGTTTGCCTCAGGGTAACGCCGTTATCGGCCATCTGGGATTACAGCCGAGAGTGTGACAGTTCTAGTTGACGCTTTTGACTGACACACTTTTAAATGGGATCGACAGGGAGGAAAATGTAGCCTTGGAGGTGCTGGTGACATTAGAGGGATGTTCGCAACTTTGTCCAACTGTGCAGTTTCCTCTCCAGAGTATCGCAAAATATGATCCAGTCAAAACAGGGTTTGCAGGCCTACAAACAGGCTGTAGAAGATGTAGAAATGGCAGCACAGTGTGCAGTTTTATTTTTTTCTGAAAGTTTGTGTGATTTAAAGGTGCACTTTTTCACATCAAGGTTACTTGTCAATGGGAGAGCTTCTGGGCCTGTAAAAACAGTTGTGTGGTTGTATAATGTCTACTGTGGCTCTGGAGGGAGCTTTTCAAAGTGCAAAATAACCCTGATGATGTCAGGTTGGGCTATGAGACTTCAAATTCGTAACTAAAAGCAGTTACTCATGTTTAAAGGGACAGTTTTAGGGTGTTTTGATGTGGGGTTGTATGCGGTTCTTATTTGTAGTCAGTGTATAACCTAAAGTACAGCTGGTTGCTTTGTGAGAGTATAGATCACAACTTACCGTTCACGGAAACTTAGACTGTGTAGCTGCCCAATGGCAAGGCAAACCAGCAAAACTATTCTAAATATAGCGTAAACTTAAGTGAATATTGATTTTTTTTTTTAGACAGGGCTTACTTTTAGGTGGCTAAAAAAGGTTTTGCTGCCAGCCCATCCACAGGACATTGATTTGCTCCTGTGCTGGTACTTCTGCTTGTTTCTCCAAACTGGGTGTGTGCTGACTGTCATCTACTGTAGGTAATACACTGACTGTGGATAAGTAATCCTCTGACACCCCTGTTCCTTTAATAAACACAAGATTTTACCAGACAAGGAGAATCTAACAAATAACTCAATCAGGTTGCATTATAAGAAATGTAGGATACAGGATTTTTGGACCCATACTAAGGACTAAAAGTCAGGATATCTTGGACTCTGTTGCTTCAATTTAATAAAAAGTCCTCCAGTTTGAGGAAGTGCAAATCGCAATCAGAAGGATATAAATAAAACTGTGCTGGCCTCGAGGTGCGTGGATGTTCAATGAACCATGAAATCCTGCATTGTCACATTACCGCTCAGTGGGGGAGGAAAGTAAGACGCTGCACTGCCTGAACGCTGGTTTATGCTTTATTTCACTGTGCCACGTAACATCTGCTCTGAGATGTCAGCGTCGGTCTCCCTGGGTTCATCTTTGAGACTGTACTGAACTATAGCCTGTAATTTCTCACAGTACAAGACATGACTTGCTGTTATGCTGTTTGTCTTAGATTGGAAGTTATTACATGATTGTAAATGTTACTGGATGTGTAAAGAGGGCATGCACTGTAATGGCAGACAACAAAAAGAGGGGGTAATGCCTGCTAAATCGTCACCGCTGAAGTGAAGCATGCTTCTTACGTTCACATGTAGGTTACTGCAATCAGCCACCATATGCCACTTTAACATCCTGCCTGAAGTCAGCGAACACACACACAAACGCGTCAACTCAGCTCCCCTGATTTCCATTCAGAATATACCTCTTCCTCTCTTTCTCTCTCTCTCCGTGAGTGTGTGGCGCCATAGTGAAAAACACTGCAGTTCTCTCAGCCAGTCAGTCAGAGTCAGTAGCCTATACACGGTGTCTCTCTCCCTCATTCAGCGCCTGGCTCGCTCTCCCTCTACACTCAACACACGCTGCTACTCGCCTCCTCACTGCATCTGTCCTCTTCTCCCTGAAGTGAGGTACCATGCATCCTGCTTTCTCCTCCTCCTCCTCCTCCTCCTCTTCTCCGCTTGTCTGTTACATTTCCAGGGTCCCTTTATCAAACAGAGTGTTCTTGCTGCAAAGCCGGGGACCATAAGAGCTGTGTTACTTGCTCGAAGGACTTTGGAGACGGGACAAGGCTGTTTGCCGGGTCTGAGGACAGCTGCTGGAAACGCTGCTGCCGCTTTCTGTTGGGATGCGGATCTTTGCGGGGCCTCTGCTTGCTGTGTAACACCGCTTGATTCCTCTCAAAGTTGCAGGAGGGCACACGTCAATCAAGAATCTCATCTTTGTTTCTCAGAGAATGCAGACGACTCGCTGTGTGTAAGGACACTTGTATCAGTAAAGATTTTCATTGTGTGCGCTGAAGCAAATGTTTGTCAGAGAGTGTGCAAGCGTTTGCTTTTCTGTGAAAGCATGACCTTGTTTTTAAGATGTGTGACAGGAGTTAGAGGGTGTCTGTGATTATGTGTGTGTACAGTGTTGAAAGCCCAGTGTGGTGGTGCAGTGTTACTCTCTTCTCTCCAGGTGTTTGACTAAAAGCCTTAGCCACGGTTGGAGGGTGGAAAAAGACTCCCTAGACACCCACAACTCCTCCTGGCTGCCCGACAAATCCTCCTAGACACCCTGAAGAGAAACGCATTAAAAGAGGAATTAGAGGCAGACTTTGTGAATAGGAATGGACTTATCAGAAATGAGCAAGAAACCAAATTTGAGTCGGAAAAGTGTGCAATAGTTTAAATAGGAGGAGGTGAGGAAGATCAAACAGGACAGACAGAAAGAGGAAAATTAGATAGAAATGCAAGAAAAACTAGGGCATTCTTCACACGCCACATCGAAGCAGCTTAGAGATGTGAGCACAAGACGTTAAACAGTTAGAAAAAAAGAAAATCCAGAGGTTTTCTCTTCTTTCTGGTTTAGCAGGATGGTTTTCCTCATCCCCTCACACCTTTAACCCTCACCCCTCTAACCCTCAGCAACACACATGCTATCAAGTGCTCTTCTTAATTGGGCGACTCTTTCAGTAACTCATTCAGTGCCTCTTCTCCTTCATTCTTTCTCCCTCCATCTCCATCTTCATCTTCATCCTCTCTCATATATCCAGGTGGAGTCAGACCGGCACAGGATCCCCGTCTCAACTCCTCACACACTGACCAGGACTGCACTGCTGCTATGTGCGATCTTGAAGTAACATCAGCTTGAGATTCTTCTCCTGTAAAGAAACTGAACAATCTCATGCTCCCGTTATTCCTGCCTGTGATTTCCGTATGAGGTTCAGCAGCTCCAGGCAGAACTGGCTGGGACCGCTCACTTTCATCTTCATGTAAGAACAACAAGGACAAAATCCACTGACAGAAGAAAAGACCGTTAAGGACACAAACAAAGCCTTGTTTGTCTCGGAGCAGCTCTAGTGGCCTTTGCCAACAGCCATGCAGGTGTCCTTTGCATGTACGGACCACGGGCTGAAGGCCCCGCGTAACGGCGAGCACAGCAAGCAGAACGCCACCAGCCCCAACACAGCCAGCCAGGCCCGTGCCCGCTTTCGCACCGTGGCCCTGATAGCTCGCAGCCTGGGCTCCTTCACCCACCGCTACCACCACAACCTCAAGGAGTCCACCGCCAAGCTCACCGGCATGAAGTACCGGTACGTAGACTGATGGTGGAGACTGTGTGACAAAGTAGAAGGAGGAGGAGGAGGTGTGTTTAGTTTTAGTTAGTTTCCCTCCTCTGTCCTGCGTATGCTATGAAAACCTGCCACAACTCTGAATGTGAGACACACAATAATAACTGAATATGAACGTCAACACAATATAATTAGGGAGAAAAACAAGATGCCTAAAATGAGATGAGAGCCCTGATGGAAACAGTGAAGATATATGAGCAGTGACAGGTGATGAGTGGGATGGTGTGTGAGCGTGTTTGTGCGTTTGCGTCATGATAAAATGCATTTTTCCGAGATGCAGAATTATTGACAACTCTACATAATTATACGACATTATGTCTCTATTGCAAACTAGGATCTGGGACAATTTATTAAATTTATAAAATTTTGCTTACAAGAGATATTTGAAATGATAGAGAAAATATTTAGTGTTTTTTCCACATACACATGCTTTTTTTAATCAGGCATGTTAGGTGGAAACTGGACTGCTTTCAGCCTCACAGATTACACCTGGCGCTGCATTTAGACAGTACCCTGGAACATCATTCCATCGCTTCATGAAATGACCAACAACTGTCACAAAAATATGACCATCATGAAAATAAATTCATAAAATGAGCCATAATTACCATATAAATCATATCACACAGTTTGGTGCAGTAACGTCAACATGTACATGTAAGATAAAGTTGCAAATTTGCGATTCTCACAATGAAGTCGATCAAAAAAGTGGTAGTGAACATCTGTGACAGCTGTTACTGACAAAATCTGTTTATAAAGAGGAGGTTTGAGGAGTCCAGTAGGGCTGCAGCTAACGATTATTTTCATTATTGTCGATAGGTTGATTATTTTCTCGATTCATCAATTAGCTGTTGGGTCTATTAAATGGCAGAAAATGGTAAAAAATGTCAATCAGAATTTCCCAAAGCTCATGTCCTCAAATGTGTTTTTGTGTCCATCTCAAAGATTTTCAGTTTACTGTCATAGAGGAGTAAATAAACGAGAAAGTATTCAGATTTAAGAAGCTAAAATCAGAGATTTTTTTTTCCCTGAAACAATTTCAATGCACATGAGAAATAATATCGCCGGTAAAATATGTAATAAACAGTGAAATTTGTAAATAAATTACCTGATACATTCTGTGCACCTACAGCACAACACCTCACTGACACACTGCGGAGTTTAATGTTTAAGGGCTCGAATCATGAGCTGATTCAACTCTTCCAACATCATTTAAGACTCCAACCGCCGTGCATACAGTTCTTAATAACTGTCCGCAACCATGCAGCAGTGTCACAGTAAAGCCGTGTGTGTGTGTGTGTGTGTGTGTGTGTGTGTGTGTGTGTGTGTGTGTGTGTGTGTGTGTGTGTGTGTGTGTGTGTGTGTGGTAGTAAAAGTAAACAGCGCTCTCTTGTCTCAGTGAGTGGGCTCTTAACCCAGACCACACACGCAGAAGCAAAATAGTAGCTTTCACCTCACGCTGGAGAGGGTGACATCATCGCTCACGGTGTCAGGATCAAAAGAGATGCAGAGAGAGAATGAGAGAAACGGGGATGATGGGAAGGGATGGAGTTAGAGAGAAGAAACAAAAGACAACAAAAAACGCAGGATTATAGAGTGAATGAATGAGAAAATTGGGGCGCACGGGTCAGTTCGCACAGAAAAGAGGCAATTAGCAGAATCTGGGCAGATTGGATGCGGAGCAGCTAAATGTGATAAGTGTCTGCTTGTCACACAATCTCATCTCGTTTCCATAACAACATTGAAATGGCCAACTTCAATCTGTTCCCCAGCAGCAAACAAGCCTGGTGACTCCATTGTGCTAACTAGTTCAGCATTTACATTTTTTTTTTTTTTTTATTAATCAAAGAGATTAATTTTGAAATTGTATTTTTTAAATCCATCATTTAATTTTTTTTTTTTTTTTACTAAGAAGCCACGTTTTCCCCACGCTTGTTTCACAGTTTCTTCTGCTTTTTCTTAGAGAGCAACTGATACAACAACTTTACAGTACTGATGCAGAAGTGATGCAAAGTGTGTGGCCTCGAAAATGTCTTTATCTTGGTTTGTAACATGAGGATTTGCTAGATCTTGTTGCGCCTTCTAAAGACAGGTGGAGGATGTTAGGAGTAAAGCTTCCTTCAAGCCTTCAGCATATCCCCTATTTTCAGCACAGAGAAGCAAATGTTGGATGAAATATCTCATTTGTCTCTCTGCTTGTTGTCTCACATTTTTCTGCCCCTCTCTCTTCTAGTACTTTATCTCTGTCTCCCTCTTTTTCCAAACCACTGGCTCAAAGCTGTTTGGTTTAAGTAGATGCTTGTATTGTTTTGGATCTGACGGGGAATTTCTTTCTCTTGAGGCGAAGCCAAGTCCGCAACCAAATCTGTTCTTTGAAGTTTTCTCCGTGTGATAATAAATGAAGGCACTTTTGTGTGTGTGTGTGTGTGTGTGTGTGTGTGTGTGTGTGTGTGTGTGTTCGTGGGCGTATGCGTTTGGCACATTGCATTACATACATGAGTGCATGTATGTGCATTAGCTGAGTGTGGCGTTGAGGCTCCGCAACGGGAACATCTGAAGGCGTATAGCAAGTTGAAGCAGGAGATGTAGTGTGCAGAGCATTTGAGCATAAACTAATAATACCACCATCCGCAGCATTTTAGTTGTCATGGCGATATATATAGCGTAGTTCTAAATGTGGTGTCCCCGAGTTGCAACCTTCCAATGATGCTGGACCTCTTATAATAACACACAAGACCCACAAACAAGTACGCACGCTGGCCAAAATATGTGATGTAACAAAACATGTCGCTGGCTTCACACGTTGTGCAGATTATTTCTGGTTCCCGGTAGGGAGCCCCTGTTCGCCTGGATTGAAGTTCATAACGGTCATTAGGCAGCAGAAGGCCTTTTGACAGTGCAGGAGGAGGTTTGGGGAAGATTCCCCTTGGTTGGTTCAGAGCTGCGCTGCAGATGGGCATGCAAAAATCCCTTCTGTCGGTTCCTTCGGATGCAGCAGGCTTATCAGCGGCCAGCAGGGAGAGAGAGAGGCGCTCTCTGCTGTGTGTACATCTGTGTGTTGACAGTGTGAGTAATGTATAAAGCCATAAAAGCCATATCAAAAAAGGCTGCACGATTATGGCCAGAATACTAATCACGATTATTTTGATCAGTATTGGCACGATTAATTATCACGATTAATATTTGGGACAGATTATTTTTCTTGCACTTTCACTTTTAAATAAACAGAGCACTGCTTTTACTTCCATGATGTGCTACATTTCTGCCATTGTGTCAAAGTAAACTCGTCGCTATTCATCGTGCATCTCCCAGAAGCAAAATATGAATATAATTGTACCAAACCTTTTTATTCAAAATTAAATCAACAGAGCACTGCTTGCACTTTCACGCAGTGGTACATTTGTGCTAATTAATTTATTTTTGCAGTAAAATTAGCCTTAAAAATTGATTATTGCTATTGATTAAAGGCTTAAAGGAGAAATAAAGAAGAAGAAATATTAATAATCAATTAAAAAGCTGAGAAAAACGTAGAGGAGCGGCTCGTCACTTTAAGGAGAAAAGCTGGTCCACATTAAGAGAGAGCTGGCGCAGATACAGGAAGTTGGCTCTGGACTTCCAGCTGAGGAGTTGTCGCCTTGTAGCCTTGCAGCATTTATTCACAACAAATAAACTGTATACACTTTCTGCTACAGCTACGTTCACAGCTAAAAACGCCACCAACAATCCCACGCTCACCGCCGCCACACACACAGTCTGAAGTTTACGCTACAGTGGGCACGAAGCAGCAAAGCAGCTGCTAACGTAACACAAACATAAACCCTGTTTGTCGGATAGTCGCTAAAGTTAAGCCGGGCGACAGAGTGTCATTACGCCGGGCAGACACACAGCTAACCCACTGAACTGAAATCAGTGTGCGGCAGTGGTGGTGGCGGACTTTTACTGGGAAAATGGCTGCATGTCCGCAGCATTACACGCAGCACAGTGGCTGCTAACGCTACCGGATGATGGACCGGAGACAGTGAACGCAGCACTGTGGCTGCTACAGTAACACTCCTGATGGTGAAATGACTCAGTTGTCTGTTGTGCTCATATACTGCAGCTGCAGCACCGCTGCAGCCCTAATATAAAGTGTTTGCTTTAGAAATTTGGGTGTTGATATTCTGCATTTATTTTTTTATTATTGTAATAAAACTATAATATTTCATAATAACATAATTGCTACAAATACAGCTGTGTTGTACCATTTCAGTTGAACATTTTTCAGTTTGACTTTTTGATACGTAACAGTAAACGGAAAGGAGTAAAGATTATAATCATCACTGTATGTGGTTCATACTGCTGATTTCATGGTATCTTACACTTTGCTTCCTTGCACAGTGGATCTGAATGAAAGTTGGGGAAAAAGCTTTGAGTTTCTGTCCCGTTTTGTTGGTGTGATGCAGCCCCAGAGTGATTGTCATCCCTGCATTCTGCTAAGCCTCTAGCATGATCCTTTTAATTAAAAGTCTCTATTTAAAAAACTAGTGGGCTATCAAGCCTCAAAGCAAGAATCCTGATGTAAGTGACTTTTGTGTAATGCTATCTTTTCTCCTGAGTCACCTAAAAGCTCAGATCTCAGAGTTAAAAAAAAATACTGAAGACATGCATAGTATTGTCAGTTGGAAAGTACTTTGTTGTTATATGTTGAAGCTTTTAATCAGTTCATGGACTTTCATTACAATAGTTTGGCAGGGAATACACTGCAGATGCTTTTTATGTATTTAGCAGGAAGTCAGCAAGAAATCAGCGTTTTTCTTTGTACCACAGATCATTCAGTGGGTTTAGAGGAGGTGAACGGGGGCTTGTGAAGAATACACTGCAGTTTTTTAAAGCTGTATTGTGAGGACTGATGTGACCTCTGTCTGCCTGTCCACAGAAAGATATCCTGCAGCTGTGCCTCGTGTAAATCATAATTTGCTTCGTCGTCGTGTTTTGGAGTAAACTTTGAGTGTGTGTGTGTGCATGCACAAGTGCCTGTGTGTGCATACATGCGTGTGTGTGTTTGCTTGACTTCATGCGTGTCTGCACTCATGGAGCCCATCATGCTGCGCTAGAGACACACTGATTGGCAGTAAAATGTGTATCCAGCGCTCTCGGATTGGTAATTTTAGCCCAGTTTTTCATCATCAACTTTCAATAAAGTATATTTATTTTATGTTCCAACATCATTTACTTCAGCTAATGTCTCAGCTGTTGTGCTGTGATGTGTAGTTCTAATAATATGAGCCAGGGTGTTGCACAACAGGAGCCCTGTATGGAGCTCCACTCTGCCTAAAGACCAAACAAGCCCCCAAGGAGAAGATCTGCCCAATCTCTCAGTTAAACCACCAGGGCGTTTTGCATGGATTTTTGCATTTTAATTAAAGGTCACAACTAAAACGGTTTCCCGTGAGCATAATGGTTTTATAAGAGTGTTGCCTTGCAAATGCAATTTTGGCTTTTTTCTCCTCAAGTGGAGAACAGACTGAAATCACAAAGATAACTGGAAGTGATACAAGTGAAAGAAAGCACTTTAAATTACAAAACCATGCTTGTCGGCTGGGCTGTAAAAGGTAAAACATCAAATAATCACATGAACTTTACCCAATGACTGTGAAAACAGAAATTTACCTCCAACAGGTCAACCTAAAGCAGGTTTGCATCAGAAATTTGGGCTTGGCAAGATACTGTATCACTATTCAGCATTTATTTTCTATTTTTGTAATCAAACTATGGGATTTGATAATATATTAATTGCTAGAAAGTATATGTCATCTGATTTCCTCCACAATCATTTCTTGACAATGCAGCTGAAAATGTTTCAGTTCAACTTCTTCATTTCAATGCGTGCCAGCAAACAGAAACCAAACCTAAAAAAGATACCGTGACATATTTTCCATCAGTAACGTATGAAGGTTTTCCAGTTATCATGACATGATTTTTTTTTCTCTCCCCTCCCCATTGCTAAGCTCTCCACAACGTTCTGAATCAACCACTTCAGATCTGCCCACATGTTTTTCAATACAGGATCAACCCACGGGCCACTAGCTTCAATCATGTGTCTCTGCCGAAAATACAGTTACTCTGTGAGAGATTCTCTACCCAAAGGTTTGGGAAAAAACGAATGTCCGAGCGTTTTGAATAGCCGTACAGTAAAAATAACAGCGTGTGCATGCACAAGAGGGTCAGTGTATACTGCTTAAAACGAAAAAAGTAATGTCGACTTCAGCCCTGTGGAAAAACAAAGTCGTGTCCAGACTGTGGCTCTTTATTGCACACACACAGACACACACCATACAAACATGCACATTATGCAGGGCCCTGTAGGGACCCGGCTGTCATTTCCTATTTCCTGTTTTGTGTCATGTACAATGCTTTTCTGTAGAGGGCGTTTGATCTGCTTAGACTCGGGGCTTGGACTTGCAACTCTGCAAGCCTCAGTCTGTTGCTAGTGTCTCTTGTTTTGTGTCTCTCTTTATTATGGCACCCTCTCTCCTTCTCCTCTCCATCCCTTTCCCTTCTTCTGACACTGGTGTGGATTCAACCATGAGCTTCATCAGTGATTTTGTTTTTTTTAAACCCCAGCAACTCATGCTGAAGCTTTTCTTTCATACTTAATCTATTCTTTTTTCCCTCATTTCACTTCCCTACTTTCTTCCTGCCCACACAGGCCCGGGCTTTGATATATTTAGAATATGACCCGCCTTTCTACCCTGCACTGAATTATTTTGATAACAACATTATGGTTGCCATCAGGAGAGCGGTGGGAACCGAGGAGGTGGGCGTCGTCTAATCCCTCCGCCCATCAAGGTTGGCTTGTGTGGGTTCGCTCAGTCTACGTTAATCCCCAGCGAGGAGTTTTATCTGTTTACTCACAACCTTGACAAAAGTGTTAGCTGACAAATATTGATTTGAGCAATCCAACACCGGGAAAGAAATCATATGAAATGCCCGGGTGTGACTTGAGAAAGAAAATACTCTCATAATCAGAGATTCCTCCAAAGATTTAAACACAATGAATGTCGCCAGATGTTCATTTTTTTTATTTCAACTGGGGATCCTCTAAGAATAGAACGGGCTACATACAGTAGCAGCTCGCAGGATGCTCATAAGTGGTGACAGGTTTGTGTGAGGGGGCGTCTTCAAATGACTCATTTGTCATTTTACTTCAAGGCTTCTTTTGGGCACCATTCAAGCATGAGGGACCGAGTCCACACTCGCTGGCTTGCAAAGTTGTTTATGTTCAGGTTTGTCCAGACAAGTGTCCCTTCCTTAGTGTGTTTATCTTACCATTTACATTATAATATATTAAGAACTTGTGCCTCTGCATCCTAGCAACCCTATTATTCTCTCCCACAAGCACCCAAAGTTGTTCATTTTCTTTCCTTTGTTGCAAATGACATGCTGTAATCCCCTGAATCATTAGCTTCTTTAGCAGTGTGCGTCTGCTGGCACCCACTTCCCAGACCTGGACAGCTCTATTAATGTGCCACAGGCGGCTGTGTGGTTAATAATCAGGTATGGCCAAATGCTGCTTTCCTCACTGGGAATAAAAATACAGCAGCTGAACATCAGCTCTGTTCTCCTATCATTAAGACATCCTGTATGCATTTACAGCATCACACAATACACTGCAAATATAGCTTATGGAGGATCTCCCAAAACAAAGACAGCCAGCTCTATTTGAAGATGGAACATTTTTGCACATGCTTGCTTATTGTGGAGATGGTCTGCATCACCACTGTAAACATGAGCACAGTATCAATGAAGACCCCAGGCAAATGTATTTACAATTTACAACTATTCCAGGCATTAAGCAGATGCTTCATCCAGAGCGGCTTGCAATAAATGCAGACGTGAACATTCCTCACCAACGGCGTGGTTTGTCCTCAATAACCCCCCCACCCCCCACCCCAGACCGAACACACACATAGACTCTGCCAGTATCACACTTCTAACCTACAGTACAGACCCTCCCCCACATTTTCATAGATCTGAGCTCCCACTCTATAATACATCAGAGATAGAGGATTCAAAATCTAAACTCCTCCACTATATCAGAGACGAAGGTGCATCCCATGATTTGTGACTGCGGAGAATCCGTCTCCTATCACGTTAATTACACGATACATCAAAGAATCTATAAATGCATCGAATCTAGTGTTTATATGCAAACACTCCTTTATATGTTTTCCTCCACTTTTATCGTGGCAACTCGGCTGAACTGCTGACACGATGACTGATGCTTCTCCATGTTGAACACCTAATTGAACTGGCTGAGGGCATGGTTACATAGCACGGGCTCCTCAGATTAGTCCGCCCTCAGCTCGCCGGGCACAGGCCATTAGTTGTCAGGCACGAGGAAACCACTACTGGCTCTTTTTACAGCCTCATTTGGTGTAATGAGTAAATGCCTGCAAAACCAAGCAGAAGGCACAGACCATAATTGGAGGTTGTTTCTGTGTCAAGAAATAAGCATTCAAACATATTCTCCTCTCAAGATAAAGTGTGCTGCTTGTGATAGTGGCTCTGCGTGTGCGTGTGGCCTCTGTGATTCTTGTCAAACGAATGTGTCTCAATTTCACGGCGTTTTGCTTCAAATCGTTTCTTCTATCAGACGGCTGCCTTCGCAGGGCCGTGCATCACCTTGATGCAGTTTTCTTTCACCTACAGTCCACATACATCACTGGGTGGGAAGACACCTGCGGCGGCTGGAGGGAGAACAATCAGCTCTTACTGGTATCGCCGGTGTTAAGTCATCAAACACTCGCGCCTCAAGAGTTCCCCCTCTCAGTTGGACATGATGTGGCACAGATTGTGAAACTAGATGTGAAGTGGAGCGCTGAGACTTTGAGTCAAGGGTGGCAAGAACCCTGTCTGAGTTCATCTTCCACCATCTTAATGAGAGCCAAAAGGGCTGTATTGCATTGCTGCAGATCAGCTGGATGTAAATTAACTATTATCAAAGAGACATGTAGCAGGAGGTGTGCCATTTCACAGTTAATAGGTATAGGGATGCAGAGAAAAAGAGTGTCAGCTTGAGAAATGCTGATATGATACAACCTCAGTGCATGAGAGCGAGCATGGTTGTCTGCATTTTGTGGGTTAGACGATAACAGTAAAAAGCCAGAGGACAGAAGTGCTCCCTGCTGCAGGAGGAAGCAGAAGGCAGAAGGTAATTGAGTGAGGGGTGAACAAAGGGCAATACTTGTCAAAAAGTAGTGTGCCAAACTCCCCAGTGCAGCAGTACGAACAGTAATTTGATTTTTGTGATGAGTAGAATATTTCTCAGGGTCTTTAGAGGGCTCTCCTCTTCTCCCAGAGAAGGTGGGATCCATATTGATGGAATAAATCAACTGTCCTCCCCACTGTAATCTCTCAATTCTGATTCATGATTGCAGGTATGATCAAGGTGACCCTCACATTCAGCGATTCTCCTCTCGATCAAACATGAGAAGCTATTGTTGTTACTACTGTCCTGCATACTGCACCCAATTCGACTGTTATCAGGCCAATAAACAGGTGCTATCAGTGCTTCTAGCACCATAGATTTGGGTCATTAGGAGCCTACTATACCTGCTACGTTGTAAAAGTGATAATGAAACCTATAAGTAGTTGTCCCGAATACAGTCTTTTTGGCTTCGAAGTAAATGGTAAATGGACTTGCATCTATATCGCGCCTTTCTAGTCTTCTATCCACTCAAAGCAGTCTACACTACATGTCAGCATTTACCTATTGACACATGCATTCATACACTGATGGCAGAAGCTGCCATGCAAGGTGCCAACAAACAAAAGGGCTTCGCCTGTCATATTTACTATATAGGTAGCTGTTGTGTTCTTGTATATCTTCTTTCAGTGATCTATCATGTGAATAGATGATAAAACTACTATTGGGTGTAGTAGGCCCCTAATGACCCACATCTATGGTGCTTATAGCGACTGATGCCTATTTAAAAGCCTGACAACAGTACTGCAAGTACAATCGATTTGTTTTTGCCTATATTGTATACTCCAAATTACTGTTATTTCATGTCAGTCTCTCGAGTTATGATGTGGAAGCAAGATAGATTTTAGCTTTGTTTAGACAGAAAATCTTTGTGCACCCAGAGCCAAATACAGCAGCACAATACTATAATTGCAATCACATTTGACTGATGGCGTCTTGAGCCTGAACAACACTGTTTTTTTTTTTTTTTTTTTAAATCATAGTCTGTTTTTCTTCATAGGAACCTGGGGAAATCTGGGTTGCGTGTCTCCTGTCTGGGGCTTGGTGAGTACATTTAATTAGCATTAGAGGCAAATGTCTAATGATTTCATAAGCATCCAAGTGCAAACTCATCTCATCTGCACATGTGTGTGTGTGTGTGTGTGTGTGTGTGTGTGTGTGTGTGTGTGTGTGTGTGTGTGTGTGTGTGTCTGTGTGTGTGTGTGCCAGTTTAAGAGCCAAGCAGAAGGGGGTAGTGTTTTAAATCTCATTATATTATTCCATCCTAATCGAAACCTCATGCATCTTTCATACATATGGAGAGTCATGAGACAACACAAAGCTGTTTGCAGAGTGTTAATATTTTCCCTGTTAATATTTAATAAATAGCACTGGTTTCAGCAAACAAGTTGCTCAATTATCACACATATCCAATGCACATCCGAGAGTAAACACTCATTCATCTTGACAGGACTAATTCATTTAGTAAATCTCCTTGTGTGTGTGTGTGTGTTTGTGTGTGCATGCATGCGTGTATATGCTGGCCATATCTTTATGTGTACTGTGTTATAGCGTGTGTGCCAAGTCGCTTGATGGGGGTGTGTCTCTGAAGACAAAATAACTTGATAAAGCAAAGGAATGATGCAGTGCTGCCCAGGCCCGCTAGATACTGAACAATGGGAAATCTGTGAATGAGTTGGTTTATCATCCCCGTAGTGATTTCTTTCTTTTTTTTAAAGATAAGATTTAGCCACAGCTCATTCAGCAGCAGGGGGGAATAGCGAAGAGGTAACCATCCTTCAGCTTAAAGGAACTGGTTTCATGCCCTGATATTTGCAAACCTCAGCCATGCGGTACGGCCCTTAAGCAAAACATTGATTCCTCCTTGTACTGATTTTCAGCAGAGGAGTGCAAAAAAACAGAGAATTTCACTGTTGTGATCAAAGCAGGTCAAATCCATTGTATCTGTGTGGGTGTCTGTATCTTATTGTCTCAACTGCATAATCAGATTTTAAAAGAAATAGTTTACGCTTATTTGCTTTCTTTAGACTTATAGAGGAGGGGATTGATACCACCCTTGCATCTGTGCGCCAAGTAAGAAGAAGAAGAAGAAGAAGAAGATATTCCTTTATTAGTCCCACAGTGGGGAAATTCAGTTTTACACTCTGTTGTTCACACAGTACATATACATGCCTCAATGGAGAGATGTCAGAGTGAGGGGGCTGCTCCTGACAAGCGCCCAGAGCAGTTGGGGGTTCGGTGCCTTGCTCAGGGGCACCTCTGCAGTGCCCAAGAGGTAAACTGGCACCTCTCCAGCAACCAGTTGGTCTTGGGATTTGAACCGGCGTCCTCCGCGTCCTAACCCAAGTCCTTACGGACTGAGCTACTGCCGCCCCCAATAAGGTGTTAGCGGTAGCTATTAGCTTAGCTTAGCTTAGCACAAAGACTGGAAACGGGGAAACAGCTAGCCCAATTCTATCCAGGAGTAATAAAGTCTGCCTGCCAGCTCCTCTAAAGCTCACTATTTAACATGTATGTCCTTGTCCTTTCATACAGTTTATCTGTATGAAAACAAGTGTAAATATGACAAGCTGTCGTTCTGTGGGGACTAATGAGCTATTTCTTTGCCGTGTGCAGTAACTTCCTGAAGTTTCGGCCAGTTGCCTAGCAACCTCACATTGACGACATAACACCAGGCAATTTTTACGTTGTGTGTCTTTTGGTGCCTTCAAAAGGGGTAGTTTTTACCATGTTCACATGAAGAGTCCATATGTATGCCCCCCTATTGTCGTATTTACGTCAGAAATGGCGGAGGCCATGAAAGTTCATTTTTGGGGGCATAATGAGTTAATGTTTTGTAATTTTAGACATATATTGGTTTTCTTTGTAATTTTGAAATACTGTAGGTCTGAAGAAATGTTGATATTCCCAGCAGCTTCATCTGTTGCCTTTGTCATTATACTCCATAATCCATATTTCCTGCGTTATGTTACTCACTTGCTAGCTTGCTAAATTGTTAGCCTCTGTGACTTCTAGATGTTGACACGTCAAGCATATTGTGTACACAACTTCCCAAGTTGTAACCGTGAGCTCATAAGTTTCATTCAAAGGCACCATGTACGGATTACAGTACACAAAGGTACCATGATTTGTTAATTAGTGAGGTTCGGAGGTTTTGGCAGATTTTGTTACCTACAGACAGAGCTAGCTGTTTCTAGTCTTTATGCTAAGCTAAGCTAACCGGCTGCTGGTTCTAGCAAGCTACATATTAATGGTGGTATCATTCATTCAATCAGTTTTCCAAAGTTTTTGCTGTCAAATTGTGTAGCTGATGATAAAGCAGATCATATAAAAGAAACTATATTTCAGTTGCCAGCTTAAAAAAAAATCAGGCTGAGCCTACACCAGGCCTACTCCCACTTCTGGTGCAGTTGGCGACAGACTTAATACCAGCTTCTTTATTATTTGTTATTAGTGAGAGATGACAACAAGCAGCATGTGACAGGATCAGGCAACAGACCATATATAAAAAAATATCTGTAGAGTATCAAGTTTCTAAAGTCTGTGTTAAGACTAAAGAAAGTATAATAATACAGTAGGCGTACATCTTTGCAGTCTGTGCATGTATTCACAATCATGTGTGTATTCTCATAACCGGAGACTAAATCCGAACCCTGATACAGGGGAGGTTATTGATAGCTTCAATACTGCTATAACTTATTAAGCTTCTTTTAGCTTCTGACAAATGGCAGATGTTGTCTGTCTGTCTGCACCAACTCATTTAAAGCCAGAAGGAAAAAACAAGGAAATGAAAGGTTAAGATCGAGGATGCAATATGTTTCCCTGAGGGACCTTTCAGAAACTGATCTTTCAAAATGTTGAGTGGAGAACGAGGAAGTGAAGAATAAAAATATAAGGACCTATCACCAGAGAGCTGCAAACCTTCATTTGTTTACTTGAGCAATACAGTGATTCCTCCTCATTTTTCTCTTCCATAGAGTGGAGCAAAGAAACAGACCTTCACTTAAAAGTGGTCAATTTAGCATTGGTTTTAATGGGAGTTTCTACTGTATAACTGTATAGCATACATGCCATTTTGGCAGCCTATAATAATTTTATTGATTTTTTTTTTCTTGGCCATTGCTATCTTAAGAAAATCAGGCTAAGCCTACACAGATCTGCCGCTACATTTCTGGTGCGGTTAGCTATACATTTAACACCAGATTCTGTTTTTTTCTTATTAGTGGGAGATGACAACAAGCAGCACTTGCATTGTATTTGACAGGGACTGGACCTATTCTTCAACAGAAACAAAACTGTAAATGAGCCATAGTTATCCGAAACAGTTGTTTTAATCTGTTTTGAACAGCCCTTGGTGTGCATTACTTTTCTAGTATCTTATATTTTCATGTCTAGCATGTTCAGAAAAAGCACCCATTTTTTTGTAAACAAGACAAATATCAACAAATTTATGACAAAACGTAATATACTGTGTATCAAATTATATCACATACAAGTATCCCCAGTATAGATCCCTGTGGGACACTAGTGGGTTATAAGATGGTGAGAGCAGTAGATTAATGAGAAATATTTTGACACTTACATGACAGTTTATGAATAGCTTCAAGACTGCTATTTCAAGCAAAGCCTCTCTTAGCTTTTGACAAATACAAGGGCTGTCAGTCTTTCTGCACCACCCTGTTTAAAGAAGGAGGGAATGTAATGTAACTAAACAAACCCAAGCTGCTATGTTGTGGTTATTGCTGTAATTACATTTAAAAAAAATCTACATATAGTAGTCACAAGAAACGCTTGGTAGTGAACATTTTTCTCAACCCTGACATTTGGTGAGGGCATTTTGTCCTGTGCCCATGCCAAAATATCACAGTAATTATTTTATGTGCCCAAAGTCTTGTATGCTTTTTGTTTGTTTTAAAACTTTAATTTTCATTTTTCCTTCAACAGGCACATGGGTAACATTTGGAGGTCAAATTTCTGATGAGGTAAGATGTTATGTCAGAGCCATCATTCAGCCATCACAGTTCATGGGGAGATGTTGGCTTTCACTATTTTAGACCCTTACAGCTAGTGAGCACTTGTGACAGTCTACAACACCCAGTTAGTGGTGAGTAATTTAGTGCAACTGGATGTAAAATGGAGTGAGTTGACAGTAGTCATTCCAGTATCAATTTCCCAATATCACAGCAGCCTGTTGGCTCTACTAAATCTAACACATCAGGTCTTATTGTTCCCTGTCACAAGTTATTAAGCAGAAGACTTCTTCCAGTGCCTTGATCCAGCCTTGAAGGGGGGAAGCCACTGAACTGGAGACAGCTCATCACCGCCCGTTGACCACTGGGAATAACTGACACACAGAGACATAAACAAACAAACAAAACAGGAGTCGAGTACAGAAAGAGAAAGCCCTGGCCTTCCCATGAATGGCTCTGGATAAACTGCAGGCACAAGAACTAGGTCAAAATAATCTGGGAAATAAATTGAGCAGTAAACAACTTTAATCAACAAGCAGCCGGGCAGTTTTCCTGGTGATGTGCATCTCAGTGGAAAAGAGATTTATTCTCCTTGAGCTTCTTTGGGGAATTTTCCTGGCCCATTCTTTTTGAAGTGTAATTTTGTGTAGTATTTATAGTCGTGTATATTATACCACACTGGAGTCCATGATGGGAAACATTTCTTGTGTGTGTCAGGTGGCAGAGCAGCTGATGACTATCGCTTACGAGAGCGGGGTCAACCTGTTCGACACGGCTGAAGTCTACTCCGGGGGGAAGTGAGTGTCTCTCAGATTTGTTATCTATCAGTGACAGATCAATTTTCTGGCCTTTTCAGCTTTTTTTTCCCAGGAGATATTAACAAGGTTTAGCCCCAGACCAGGAATTATTCACCTGAGAAGGCCAAAAAAACAAAAGGTGCCAAGACTCTCAAGTGATTTCCATAATCCCATTCATCATTGGAGGTTTCCCATTATGGTAACAGCTCAATCTAACTTTATAGGCCTGGACGTTGTCTCACTGAATAATGCGGGACAGGCTGTTGTTGTGTGGGGATGAATATTAATTTCAATGTTGCAGGTGAAAATCAGGCATACAAAGCAGGCATTTGTCTTTTATCTTCTACTTCTCTTGATTTTAAACCAGGCTTTCATGCTGAAGATGTGTGACAGATAACCGTCACGCTTACATGCTCTTGAGAAGTAACAGCCTGAGATATAATCTCATCATCTCCTTGTGTATTTTGTTCTTTACAGAGCAGAGATAATCTTGGGAAACATCATCAAGAAAAAGTGCTGGAGGTAAAGTAGTCTCTTGAAAAGTGTGTTGCCTGAATAGGTTTTAGATTGTATATGTGCGTTTACACTACATGGCCAAAAGTGTGGACAGGCCAGTGAAATATCTACTCTATCTGTACTGTACGTTAGGATCTTATTCAAGAAATGCAAGCACTCGTCTAAGGCTCATTGGTGTTTCAATTTATTTCAAAGATGCTGATTGGGTTGAGGTCGGGGCCCATCTGCAGGCTGAAGTTCTACCACCTAGATACTCATTTCTTTATGGCTCGCTTTGTGCATGGTGACACTGTTTGAGCAATAAAGGTCCTTCAGGACACTGTTGGTGAAAGTGCACTTTTGTGTAACACAGTTCTTTTAGGCTCGTAATTCAAAATGAATCAATCTCTGTTAACGTGTACTTTGACAATGCTAATGTGTTAATGTTCAGCATGTATCATATTTACCATGTTAACATGTTAATATATGTTAATTAGCATTAAAAACAGGTACTGTTTGTGGGAATGTCATTAGTTTTGCAGGCATTTGATCACAAACCAAAGCAGAAATGAGTCCTAAGACCCAGAAATGAGTTAGTATTTTAGCACTTCTCGGAAGTCAATGGTTTTTGTTTTTGAATGGGTTTAAAGTAAGATGCTGATGAACAAAAGCTTAAGAGATTTTACATTATTATTTTTTGTGTTCTACAATATAAAATCCATCCATAAATATCCCACTTTTGAATTTTGAAGGCTTTACGTGTCTCAGTTGCAAACAAGTGGCTAAATGAGACTCTTAAATGCCATCACGCCGACTCGTCCACCATGAAAAACACTTTTGGCCACATGGTGCTTGTGTGCAAGATGCTTGTGTTTAATATGTTCATGTACATTGTCTGTGGTGAATTGAAGTGATGGAAGGTGCAGAATGTGCATCCATCTCACTTGGCTTTAAGCCCTAATTCACTGAAATCTTCCTAACCTAAATGTAACCATGTGGCTCACAGTTGAATAGCAAGCAGATGCTTTTGGGTGTGAGCTTGTATCTGCACCACAGAAAAAATATCAGTTTCATACATCTATACTGCATGCACTGCCACACTGCAGTGTGAGACTTATGTCAATTTCCCCTCTCAACAACTCAGCAGCTCTCTGCCTGCCCTCACCTCAGCTCTGGATCCATTTAAATTATAGATCATTCAAGCATGGTGGATTTTTATTGAGGGAGCTTCAGAGAAAAGAGTCTCTCTGTGATTTTTAATACGAGATAAGTTACGTATTTCATCTGGAGAACGCTTGCATGTCTATGCACACATGCGGCATTGCACATGCTGACATCTTTTTGACAACAGTCCTTTTTTATGTTGTTTTGATGTGTCTGTCTGTCTGTTTTCCCTCAGGAGATCCAGCCTGGTGATCACAACAAAGCTCTACTGGGGAGGAAAGTAAGTGTGTGTGTGCATGCAAGTGCGTGTATGCAGTTTTCCTCCTCGATGTTCGAACCATCTCACCAGCTACACATTGAGACATCAGCAACAGAGCGTGACATGGCATCGACCATTTTGGAAAACCCATAGATGCACAGACATGGAGGACACACTCAAAAAATGAGTGACACACACACAGATTTCAACATGGCCATGTTCTCACCCCCTCTTGCTTCCCTTCCTCAGCCTTCCTGCCAAACTGCCAAGAGTCATATCTGCTTCTTCTGTCATGCTGAAGTACTCTGCTCTCAATCTGCATTAGTCACGTTCCCTCTGTTTCTAAAAGTCTTCAGGCTCTTAGTGAGGGAAGAAGGAGCTCCATAAGTACATCCACATTCTTCTTCTGTCCCTCTTTTTAAGTATCCGATGTAGATCACTGGAGTAGGGCCCGGGTGCGATCGTGTAAATTTAATTTAAACTCATCCTTTCAGAAACATGTCAAGGTACCAAATCAGTCTTCATGCTGGATGGATTTAGACAACAACTACTTTAGTCTCTACTTCATTGCACTTCCCTGCCCCTTTTGCACAGAAATTAAGAAGACATGATAATATGGAGGAGGGGCAGCACGTTTTTTTGTGTGTGTTTGTACTACATTATTATAACCCTGAGCAGGCTGGAACGCAGGAGGGAGGCAGAAAGAGAAAGTGTGAAATTAAGCGAGGACAAGACAAATAGCAGGCAACTGAGCAAGGATAGAAACGCCGGAGCAGAAAGAAAAAAAAATAAATTAAGTGGAAAAGGAAAATGCAGACATGGGGAAGATCTGAAAGTGACTGAGTGAACACAGGTGAGGCTACTGACAAATTACTGAAGCACAGTTTTGAAGCTTTGCAGGTGTGTTTTGCCACTGTTTTAGTTGATTCCCACCACCACTGGCAGCTGTTTTCAGCAAATTATTATAAATCCACTGTGTACACCACATATAGTGCAACATTTAGCAGCCACTGAACCGGATATTTCCCTCAGAAGTTGGTGGAGACCAAAATAGAGCTTAAAAGGAGAGTGAATATTGGACTGCATTTGTCAGGCGGCCAGAACACAACTCTGACTAATGTTATTTCATATCGGCTGGATGAGTAAAGAAATGTTTGCTAACTTGTTTGCCGTAATGACATAAACACAAAATCAACAAAAGATTATTAAAATGAATGTAAAAATACCGCAATAGCCAATAAAAAAAAAAAAATCGTGCATTGCATTCAAAACTATGCTTCAGTAAAAGCCCAGAGGTAGCTACACAATGTACGTATGCATCAAAAGTACTGGATGGCTTCTTTTGAGAGTGCTGTAAATGACCTGAAAGAGGCATGTCTATGCTGTACGTAGTCTAGATGGTGTGACGTCAATTTACTATTTTATGCTATGCTAGAAATACTACAGTAGATAGAGCCAGAGCAGCACAACCTCCTCTCCACACCAGATATATAGAGCCAGAGCAGCATGACCTCCACCACAAACCTTGAGAGAGGACCAGAATTTTGTTTTAAATCACAGTTGCTTAGTAAAGTAAATGAAGGTTACTCATGCCAAAAGCCCCCTTAGACTGAAGTAATGTTGTTCTAGAGGCTAAGTCTCCTGGAGGAGGGAGGTCCAGGTCTTTCATGGTCCAGTTTTTGCCTAGATATACAGTATGTGCACCTGAAAATCACCAAAGCCCTGCTAACTGGGAGGCCACTGGCAAATCACTGGTGATCAGGACAAGACAGTCACAACAAGCCTTGTGCTTTACCCGCTGCACAGACCTACTGCACAGTTCGTTCCATAGCTGCGGGCACACTGCGGAGCGTAGAGTGGGTGTATTTCTCCTCAGCGATTTGTAGGTAGTTTGTTATGCAGGCTCTTGCTTGGCATGCTTAATGATCTGCTTCAATTCATGAGAGTTGTGTGTATGTGCATGGATGTGTATGTGAGTGTGTGTGTGTGTGTGTGTGTGTGTGTGTGTGTGTGTGTGCTGACATGCACTTCTTCTCTCCGTCCTGTTGCAGAGCAGAAACAGAGAGAGGCCTCAACAGAAAGCACATCATTGAAGGTAACAAGTCGATCTCCTCCGCTGCTTTGTCCTTCACATCACCCCGTCACTCGGAGCCCTGCTGTACTCCTGTAATCTCCCTCTTTTATCTCTTTTCCTCCCCCCTCTCTTTCTGTCTGTCTTCTCTCTGCTCTGTGATTTTTATCAGCATGTGCACCCAGCTGAATTTGAGAGTTGTCTGAGTCAATGGTACATCAAACCTCATCTTTTAAGTTGTAATACCTTTACAGGTGTCTTTTTAAGAAACCGTTTCATCGTAGTGTTCTCTAAACCCCTATCCTCTTATCTCCTCTTTTAGAAGAGTTATGGCTCTGCTCAAGCCAATAATGACATACCTCTCCTGTCCCATTGGCCCGCTCCACCCCACTTCCCTAACAACTAGCCATCCGGTCCTCAGCGCAATGCACCTCCTGCAGTGACTCAGCTCTTTACTATGTTATTAACATTCAGTGCAGCCTCTGTTACTTTCCCCCCAAACAAGTGAAGGGGGGAAAACACTTAGAAAGAGCTGGAGGAGAAGGGCACAGACTGAGAAAACTGACAGAAAAGTGGCACCGCCAGTTAGCTAAAGCCAGTCCTGATCATAAGTAGGATTCATGAGAAAAAGATGCAGTGTCCTTGTCACTGCTGGTGTGGCACATGTTACCGCAAGGTAATGAATGGGCTGAGTTAAACATCTCCTGACACCGTCTTCCTCACTACTGGATGTTCACATGGGTCGTATAAAAGTGGATGTAATCACCATGATGTCACCTATTGGTTTGTCAACAAAGCCTTGAGTTCGGCATTTTAGCCATCGCCATCTTGTTTTTTTTTGCAACCCCAAGTGATACAATAGGGTGGAGCTAAGTACACCCCAACGCTGAAAAAGACATTTATAGACAACCAAAATTCTACAGTTAGCTTTCATAAACTGAAAACACACCAGACAACGCCGTAGTAACGACCTGGTTGTGACCTGAGTATTTGACTTTAAATGGGGCCATAATTTACTAAATGAACATCATGCTGTATTGAAGAAGACTTGAAACTAGCGATTGAGACCATAAACTCATGTTTACAATGTTTACTGAGGTAATAAATCAAGTGAGAAGTAGGCTTATTTTTCATAGACTTCTATACAATCAGACTTCATTTTGCAACCAGAGGAGTCGCCCCCTGCTGGATATTAGAAAGAATGCAAGTTTAAGGCACCTCAGCATTTGCTTCACTTTTCAGACCAGGAGGTTGCCCACTTGTTGTACATCCTTCTACAGGCCAGTCAGTGAATCATTTGATTGGTTGAGTAACACTTACTAGGAATGATGGGGTGTCAAACTTAATGATCAATGAATGATCAATAGTAATAGACAATAGCTGAGATCTAATGAACTCTGAGGTGCAAGGAAAAGTCAAAGCTACCAGAACGTGTGTTTACCATTTTCCTCACAGGACGACAAAATTCCTCGATCATTTCAAAGAGACTTTCGTAGAAGACATAATTAAATGCATTATTCATCGCAGATCCCAGTTAGAATAGCTTTGTTGTTCAACATCTTCTTCTCAGCTCCAAAAATAGACTTCCTTCGCAGCCAGTAAACTCCAGCTAATCCACGAGACAGCGGAAACTGCGCGCGATGATGGTGCAGGCCCACATTTGGATCCATGTAATGGTGGTTTCTGGGATGGTGAGAGTGCAGATGACAGAGGAAGAAATAAGTGGTTGGAACGGCGGTGGGGAGAGCAAAACTCTCAGCTGGGATTAGCGGGCAGTGATGAGGCCGCTGGCACTAATCTGCCATGCACACTCACACATGCTCAAGAGTGTCTTTTGCCTTGTCTCTCTACTACTGTCGTCCTTTGTGACAGTCTTCTGTGTTCACTCTTCATCTTTCATCTGGTCTTCTCCGTGTGTGAATAGGGACTGATCTATTCACAATACTATGTTGCCATCGCTTATCCTCTCCTCAGTGTACAGTGTTTCACTTCCAACAAATACTGAAAGCTGAGCGAGAGAGAAAGAAAAGCGCTACCTTTTTTTCTGATCCCTCGTCTTTATCATCCTCTCAGCTTTAGGATTCTCCACCTCCTGTCAAAACAGCATTTGATTATGTAACAGGGATCAAAGTTTCCACCGGTGCAGGGCTTTTTCCACGTAGATCTTCTTACCAGGGGATAGTGGTGTGAGCTCAGCTTGACACTGATTAACCTTATAAAATTCCCGTTGTGAATGAGACTTGTAGCCCCAAAACTATGACTCCTACTAGGTAAACCAGACGGAATATGACAAGTCGGATTCACACTCGAGCTGAATCAAAAGATGTGCCAGGCCAGATGCAGCTGGCGGCGTTGAGTCACATGTGGTCAACTGTCACTTTGCCATGTTTATGAACATGTTGATTTTAAATCCATCTGGTTCTAACTCACCCTATTTGTCCTTTTACCTGATGCCATGGTTTAAATGAAAAAGAGAAAAACTAGCACTCTTGAATACATCGTGTTTGTTGCTGTGGGGAATTTGGGAAAAATCTTCAACCAGGCCGGTTGACTTTAGGTTACATTATTCAGTCACTTCCATAAAGGCAAGGTGTTAAACAAGAAAGACTCCAGAATTCAATGTGAATAGATTTACTGTCGATCAAGCAGAGTACAATAAACCAAGTGCTGGTCTCAAGAACACCCCTATGGTGCTCCGCCTTTTATCCTTTAACTCAAGTCTCACCTTTTCTGGGGCTTACAACAGGTGCCCCCCTGTCGTTATTTCCTTTTAAAATTATTGGTCACACAGACACAGATATTTCCAGTTTCTGGGCTAGATTCAGCATTTTCCAAATCGAATGGTGTCAGTTTTTGTTTAATGGTTAACCTTGCATGTATGGTAGCTACAGTTTTTTTAAAGGTACTTTCAGTTTTAGACACCATTGTGTTTTAGCTCAAAAATAAATATTTTATTACAGAAAAGATTGATCATTCACATATTAATATATTCTATGCAAGAAATTATTTTCCACAGCACCATCACAGATATTTAAGTTGATGAAATTATAAATACAGAGTACATGAGTAATTTTACGTGGTTACATTCCACTATTGGCTATCCTAACAATGAATGGTGGCAGAAAAAATATTGCAAGTTTAAGCATGCTGCAAATAATCTAATTTTAGTGTAATGTTATTCCTTTTGATATAACAGCATTGAATAGATAGCGAGGAGAATTGGAGGGTGATACATGCACACAGTGATTATCATTCATCCTCTGCAGATTCAGGCCAAAGTCCAAAGGTGTCAAGGGACAAATGATACTGTAATAAGTCTCCTTGGTCCACTGGTATTAAGAGATTTTTATATGTAGAAGGATGATACTCAGGGCTTATGTGGGCTATGTTGAGTCCTTATTTATAAGGGTGTCAAATCACCCTTTTGGAAGTTAGAAATATTTACTGATGTGTTAATGCTGTGGTTGGTAACACGTCTATTCTAGCAGTACAACAAATATGCTCAATGCTCATCGTGATTCCTATTGACTGCCTTCTTCTTTCGCAACATCTTCTCTCCTCTCACTTCAGGTTTAAAGGGCTCCCTCCAGAGGATGCAACTCGAGTATGTCGATGTGGTTTTCGCCAACCGGCCAGACAGCAACACTCCCATGGAGGGTGAGTGATAGATGCCTGACCAGACCCCGGGGGCTGGTAGGAACAATGCATGTTGTTCTGTAACGTGAGAAGGTGAGAAATACTGACAATGCTGCTGCCCTCACCGGACTGGTGACCTTTGCCTTTGACCAAAGGGGTTTGTCTTTGTGTCCTCATCTGACGCGCACACACATTTCAAACAATCTGACAATCTTGCCTCATCTCTCGTCCTCTATTTTAGTCGACCACTCTCCCTCTCTTTCTCTGTATCTGTCTCTGTGGGATCACTAGTTTCCACAGGGTCTCCGAGCTACACCCGCTCCCAGCCCGCCCTGTTCTTCAGAAGCAGGATTATCTGGCCCCCCAGGGGGAAGCTGGTGTATTTTTGGGCTGGTCTCACTAGATACAAACCCTACTGTGCACTCCGTTCCTTCACTCTAGTGCTGCCTCTCCCACACATCTACCTTATGTGACCATTTATTTCTTTTACACGCTTCCAGTTTCTTCGTCTGTTACTTCTCCTTTGTGAGGTGGCCATCATAGATACTTCTAAATCCTAAACCTCATCCACAAGTTGCTGAAAGGATGGAGTCCCACTAGGCTCACTAAAATATTTCCTCTCCCCCCTCCATGCTCCCTCCCCTGTGAGGACAGGGGGGGTCAAATCTTTCGTACTTTTCGTTCCCAGAGCTTTGCTGTCACTGGTAGCACTGGTGACTGGCAGCCAGATCCTGCAGCCCGCTTCTAGTAACCTGTCTCTGCTGATAAAGTCACTGATGTAGAGAAGTCAAATCTGATTGGGGGACTGATTGATCGAGAGTCTGATGGGATGATCGAAACTAGAAAGAGAGAGAGAGAGAGAGAGAGAGATGGCAGACAGACAAATATAAAGATAGATAGGCCTTTTCACTTTCAGCAGCTCTGCCACACAGTTGCTCCATTAATCAGTGTACAGCATTGTGCACATTTTCTTCATCCTTCATTACAGTGGAGCAAGGCCACTGCCGTAAATCACTATGTGGAGGGTCACTGTTAACAACTTGAGAGAGTTGGGACTGCATGTGCAGGCACACAAAACTGTGCAACATCGTTGTGCACAAGTTTTTCTAAGCAGCTTCTTTTGGAGATGAAGTAGCTGTGCAAACATGCAATAACATGGGACTTCTACATCTCTGTGGGCATTTGCAGTTCATAGGATTTGTTGGCAACATTTTATTTTACAGGTCGGCAGATTTCATGGTAATTAGATGATAATTAGCAAGTAACCGATTTGAAATTTCTTTGGAATTACTGCTATATGTTATTTATCATCAATATAAAATAGAAATAATAAAACTCCAGAGAGAGTCAGGATGGCCAAAGTATTTTTTTTTATAAATTTTGAGGTAAATGTCAATAATTCCAAAGAAATTTCAAATAGGTTACTTGCTAATTATCATCTAATCACAGTAAAATTGTTACCGACTTGTTCTGTACATATCTAACTAATTGACTCACACATTCCTGACACTTAAAACAAAAAATCCCCACTTGAGCTCTGAATGTTGTGTTAAAGATATGAATGTTAAGATAATTAACAGGCGTGTGCATGCATTCATGTGGAACTTGTGTTTGCATTTTATTCTCCTGACTTTAACTACTTCCGACCTTTGTGTGAGACGACACACGTCGCCTTGGGGACAAAAAATGTGATGTCATGGCTGCAGAGTCTCCCTTTGTTACCGTCACTGCGTTCCTTCTCCCTTGTGTTTCTCTTTTCTCCCCACTGCTTGGTTTGTATCCAGTCTAACAGGCCCAACATGTGTTAACTCCCCTCTCATACCCCCTGCTGTTCCCCTGCTACTGCAGCTGACACTCATAGTGATGACGCTGTATAGAAGTTTTGCCCCAAGGGGTTAAACGCCTTGCTGGAATTTCATCTTGCATGTGACCAAATAGTGTACTTCATAACGCACCTGCATAAATGATGAGAATATGCCTCAAGGAGAAGCTTCTGTGCCATTCAGTCATTGTTTTAATAGGCATACCATACCCTGCAGAGTTAACTGTCCAAATATCTGCACATTGTTGCTATCCAGTCACTCAGCATCATTTTTTCATGTGACAGAACAATGTGCAGAAAATTGAATCCATTCAATCAGCTGAATATGGAAATCCCCTGGAGAGAGTGAATAAAGAATAGGATACATAGGCAGAGGAAAAGAGCAGACATGTTATCAATAAATAGACTTTATAATAATCCCTCCAGCCAAGAGCAAATGAAGTGGTACTGCCACAGCATACTGAACACAAAACCAAAGCAGCCAGGATGTTCCTTCAAGTGTCAGGATGTCACCTCTCTCCTCAAATGTTCAGCAATAAAGAGCAGCATGCAGCATGATCTCACCCACTCAGTACCTCAAAACTCCCTTCTTTCCCACGATTATAGAACTAACAAAGGCTTCATCGGACATTGAAAATCTCCTGTGGTGTGACATATTGATCACTGCTCTATGTGTATGCATGAGGAGGATAAACATTAGCCTCAAAATGAGCACCACCTCCCAGTAAAGCAACTCTCACATCGATATCTAAACATCCACACTGCCCAGATCAACATTAGAGTGTGTTGCTGAATGCTTTCTTCCTCACTCCTCTCTGCACTCTGCACTCTGTAGAGGGGCACTGTGATACCTGCCAGCTGAAGTTGAGTGTTGCTGCTGTGAGAGGTCTCAAGGACGGGCTGACATTGGCACTTTGTACATTTGGATTTCACACACAAACAGAATTTGACCCACATTTCATGCAAGTGCTCAAACAAAAACAGAACACTGCCGTTGCCATTTCTGCATCACCTTATTTTATCCTGAATAGGTAAAAAAGCCATTTCAAAGAGACATTTGTTTGATAAATCAACACCTTGTTTTATTCATGTTATTGATAACATACATGTTAAATTCTTTAAAAGTGTAAAACAAACAGAATATACGCAAACCTTTCATACTCAATTCAGTGTTATAAGTAGGCTACAGTCATCAGATTAATGTGAATATTCAGCCTCCCTCATGTGGCTTATAGGTGTACTGCAGATATAAATGTAAAATGAAAGACTATGGAAGAATTTCTGCAAATTTATTGTGAGACCCTTATAATATCTCCTGTGACCCTCTTGTGGGCCCCGACCCAGTCTTTGGGAATGACTGTTCTAGATAATATATGACAATTCAGTCAGAACCTAAATTATTAAACAACCTGTTTATGTTTTATTATCTTCAGGGAAGTATAAACATTAGACTTTCTTGTATGCACCAGTAAATAGTGAATTAAAGGAATAGTTTGATATTTGAAAGGAAATATGCTTATTCACATTCTTGCTGAGAGTTAGTTGAGATTATACCAGTCTCATGTGTAGGTACATGTAAATAAGAAGCTAAATTTGGTTTGCTGGAAACAGCTAGCCGAACTCTATCGAACGTGGGCCAGGGCTGTCAGTATGTAAAATATGATTCATGATGATTGCCCATAGTTAATTGCGATTAATAGCAAATTAATCACACAGTTTTTATCTATTCAGAATGTACCTTAAATGGAGATTTGTCAAGTACTCAATACTCAGTCATGAGAGTGGGCAAATGTGCTGCTTTATACAAATGAATGTACATCTTAACTCACCCTGACAGGTACTGCATTTAGCATAAAAAATATGCTCAAATCATAACATGACAAACTGCAGCCCAACAGGCACCAACAGCTGTCAGTGTGTCAGTGTGCTGACTTGACTATGACTTGATCCAAACTGCATGTGATTATCATAAAGTGGGCATGTCTGTAAAGGAGAGACATGTGGGTACCCATAGAGCCCGTTTTCATTCACATATTGAGGTCAGAGGTCAAGGGACCACTTTTGAAATGGCCATGTTTTTCCCCACTAAAATTTAGTGCAAGTGTAAGTTTACATTTTAGGGTGCGCCACCATCTTTCATGGCACAGTCCTGGAAGAGCCACTGCCTTTAGACACAATGTGTGGGAGTTCTTTGACAACCTCACTTCAGTGATGGACGGGTACTATTGATAGACGAGGCGTGTCGTAAATGGCTCGACTTATCCTCTCCCTCGGCTCATCAAGGGCAAGTTGAGCCAAGAGCCCATTTTTTTCTGGAAAGCCAGAGTTTTAAAACTGTTTATTATACCCAAGGATGCACCATATCCTGAAATATATGCACATGTATTACTTTAAAGATGCCTCAAGTAAAAACTGGCTCAACTCACCCGGCTCCCCCTAGCAATCCTCTCATTTAAATTGTTCACTGATTTCATACATTCAAGAGCATATTAATACAGAACATGTATTGTGTTCATACCCACAAATTCACCCACATCCTCCTCCTTGAACACCCGCAGCAGGCTTATGTGAGTGGGGTGTTGATGGTGTACGCTGGATATCACACCTGAGCACTTTGCTCAGCGTGGCGTCTGGTGTTGGAGTTGATGACTCACCGCGGCCTCGTGAAAAGAAAATTTATGCTAAGACTGGCCAGTAGGTATAAGCACGGATGTTGCCATGGATGAAGTTGTCATTGGGGTGGATTAGTCATATACTCAGAAACCAGTCTAATAGGCCCAACGTGATTCACAAATATCCAGCTTCCTCCTTCCTGTACTGGATTTATCTCCCCTCTCATTCCCCCTGCTGTTCCCCTACTAAAACCTTGGTTCACAGTTATTCCCTCCGTCCTTATATCCCTCCCTCCCTTACGGAGCAGATGCACTGTTATTCCTCTACCCTCCCACCTGCGTCACCCACACCCACGCACACACACTTGCTCTCTGTCTCTCGCTGAGATACATTTCGGACCAGAGAGAGACCTGCTGATGAAAAGGAATCGCTCTTTTTTAATCACACTCTGCTGTGGTCTCATCTCTTCACCCTCATTTTCAGTCTTCGTATTTTGCGCTCACAATTTACATCGCTCTAATGTAGTTTCATTAATGCATTGTAAGTGCAATTACAGACTAAAAGCAAGCAAGCAATTAAAGTCTAAAGTAATCACATAAATTACTTTATCACTGTGTTGTTTTCTGTAGTCATTAGAGCAATTGTGCACGGTATACAACAGACACATATTCAAAATAATAGCCGTAATTTCACCCTCCTATGCGAGATGTCCTCAGTTAAAAACTCCGTTGAGAAAGAATCGCACTGTGTTTTTTATTAAATCCGATTTGCTTATCCACTATTCCACCCACCATTACTTACCCAGGCGCAAATAGCCTACACAAACCACTAAAGGCCACTGTGATTTCAACCCCTACAGCTGTAACTGTGATTTGTTCAACTGCACAAGCAACATTGTGCCAAGGTTGGCTGAGTCTTTTCATTTAACCCCTGCAGCGTTTGGACACGTGTAATCGTACGATCCCCAGGAAAGAATATCTGCTTGCACATGAGTTTAAAAGGACCCGAGCCTTTCCCACAAAAAGGCTGAATACATGTCAAGCATCATCTTTGCTTTTACTGTCCTGAAGGTGCCAGTTTTACTAAAAGGCTTTTTTTATTTGTTGTAGTCTTCTTTAAACCTTGTTCAAGTCTTATCAGAATTGTTACTATTTAATGGAAAATACCAAATTAATGTAATTACTCTGTTTTTTTTGCGTGTATATAATGTGAAATTTTCCAACGAAACTATCATTTCATCATCGGTTTTAAAATGGTTTTCCACGAGGTTATATAAAAGTTGCACTTGTGCCATCCACTGTTTGATTATTGACAATGTACATATCTGCTTTACAGAGATAGTGAGATCGATGACGCATGTGATCAACCAGGGGATGTCCATGTACTGGGGGACGTCCCGGTGGTCCGCCATGGAGATCATGGTGAGTGTGTTTTCTCCTAACAAGCAACATGAGATGAATAAATTTAAAAAAGACAAATAGTTCATAAGAAACTGGGTTCTAATTAGGAGGGTGCAATATATTGGTATTATTGCTTTTTATTATTACTATTATTACTATCCATGTAATCATATTGTGGGAACTTTTTTTTTAAATAGTGATAAATGTGTTGTCTAAATTACCACTACAAAGAAGAAGAAGAAGAAGAAGAAGATCTACCTTTATTAGTCCCACAGTGGGGAAATTCAATTTACACTCTGTTTTAACTTATACATGGTACATGCACACAAACACACATGCAGTAATGGATTTACAGAGTCACCATTCTTCCAGAATGGTTTCAGAAAATGGGAAAATGCAGGTAAATGTGGCAGTTTTAGTTTTCAATGCAGTTTCATGTGATTTCTGATGGCTATACAGATATTTAAAATGCATCCATCATGATATAAAACCTAGTGTTTCCCAACCTTTTCTCCTCAGGGACCCTTTTTCTGTCATTGAGTAAACTGACGACCCCTGACTAAGAGACATTTTATGGATATTACATATTATATTCAATGCATAACAATAACCGTACAGAAGAACTGCTGAACTGCAAAATGGTGAATTCAATGACTGCAGGAAGTTTGTGTAAAATGAGCAATTCGGAGGAATTTTGAGCAGATTATTTCTTGTGAATGTTACATCAGAGATGAGTTTTCCAGTTATTTTTAGCAACTTTTAGTCCAATTCTGTGTGTATTATGCATTTTTAAATTATTTTTTAACAATCATACATACTTACTTGGTTTCTTTTTTGACAAATTCACTGTTTCCTTCTCCCTGCCGCTTGGTTATTGTTCTGTCAGCTCTTTGGTTATTTTAACTGTGTACTTTTCTTATGCAGAACGAGGCTTTATCAGAGAGGGAAGGCTCTGTGAATATAACTTGTATTAAGGTCTTCACTGTGCCCTTACCCTGTTTATCTTTAAAATAATAATAATCCAAACTTTTAAATCAACAGTTTCATTTAGTTTTCTTCACAGAAATTAATGAAATGCTGAGATATAAGCCTACTGTATATTTTTTTTAAAGAAGTTGTCTTTCATGCCTTAAAATCAAGAAGGTTCCATGACCCCTCATGAGGCTTTGGTGACCCCTAGTGGGGGTTGGGAACCAGTGATATAGAGTACATCTGTTTTTCCCGTACTACTAAAGCTATCAGCACTTCTTTGTATTTGAGAAGGGGACAAAGGAATCCGAAATGAGCTGATACATTGAAATCGCATATGTAGAGCAGTGGGAGAAGAAAAAAAGAAAGTCTTTAAACATAAAGGTCAGTGTTGCACGTGTTCCTCATCTCATGAACATTTCTACCCTTTCTTTTTATTCCCTCTTCACATTCAATTAGGAAGCGTACTCCGTGGCTAGGCAGTTTAATCTAATTCCACCGGTATGTGAGCAGGCAGAGTACCACTTCTTCCAGAGGGAGAAAGTGGAAACTCAGCTGCCAGAGCTCTACCACAAGATAGGTAAGTCTATAGCAGGGATGGACAGTGGGCCATATAGAGACAAATATGAAGAGTCATAGGCTAAACAATAGTAAATGTCTAATGAAATGTCTACAAACAGTTACACTGCAAGAAAATCAGTGTTTCTAGACCAGAAAAATCCATGTGCCACTGTAGGAAGTATGGGACTAATGTTTAGTTTCATAGTGTTTTCCAACATTAAAACTCTTTTGTCACTGCAACAGATTGGTTGCAAATTAAGCAAACACACTTCCCTATGACTTTCTCCACATTTAGGAAATTTTCGGCACTCATTTGCTATCCTCTGTCTTTTCAGTTTTCAGTTTAATAAACTAATGTAAATGTTTTCATCGACTAGTCATCAGTGTAGGTCAAGTAGTTGTTCAAAATGGCAGCAACATTTAGTGTTCAATCTAAGAAGTGCAATGTACGGTACATATAGTGCAATTTATTTGAAATATGATCAAGCCACATTCTAGCTTATTTAAAAAAAAAAAAATCACTGTGGGCCATTTTAAAACAGGCAGCAGGCCATGGTTAGCCCATGGGCCGTAGTTTGGTCACCTATGGTCTATACTAAGTTTCTCCTGAAGTCAAGCCTTTGAATAGATTTAGGGCTGTGGTAGATTTGTAGTGACTATTGTTGACTATTGCAGTGACTATTGTTCCATCTCAGGTGTGGGTGTGGTGTCTTGGTCTCCTTTGGCCTGTGGAATCATCACTGGGAAGTATGAGAACGGTGTCCCAGAATCCTCCAGGGCCTCAATGAAGGTACAGCTTAAATTTCTTTTGACCATCTACCTAATGTCTATATGCTCCAATTGTTTTCACTTTTATCCAACAAGTACAAAACCAATAGTGAAACATAATCTGGTTTGTGTTATTTCTGCTTGATTTGTACTGCTTCTCTAGCCATACCAGTGGTTGAGGGAGAAAATAATGAGTGAGGATGGGAGAAAACAACAAGCCAAACTGAAGGAACTGGCTCATATTGCGGAGAAGCTTGGCTGTACTTTGCCGCAGCTAGCCATAGGTAAGGGACACCCAAACACCCAAAGACACCCAACTTTCCATTCCTGTGAGAGGCAACAAGTAAAATGTTGCTCAGTGTTTCTCTACACACTGTCTGATACCTTGATACCATCATAACGACTAATATCACTGATCTTTAGCCTGGTGCCTGAGGAACGAGGGAGTAAGCTCAGTGCTGCTGGGATCTTCCAATCCAACCCAACTAACAGAGAACCTGGGGGCCATTCAGGTATAACAGACTATTTCCTTAACCTGAGTAATATTGAATATCTATTTCATTATTTGGTCCAGTCTAACAGTATTGAGTGTGTTTTTGTCTGTTATCTGCACCGCAGGTAATTCCAAAGATGACAGCAGGCATTGCCTCAGAAGTGGATCATATACTGGGAAATCGCCCTCACAGTAAAAGGGACTACCACCATTAGGATGGACCCTGTTTTAGTGAACTATGCTCCAAAAAAAGCTTCTCAAAGCTCACTTCTCACAGCCATGGCACCATAACTGCGTGCCCAACTTTGCTTGTGTGCGCGTATGACTGTATGTGTGACTGTGTAATGTGTTCTGCTTGGCTCCTTGTTTGTATGAAGATCAACCAGTACTCATTAAATGAGCTACTCGACAAAACATGCATGCTACAGCTATAGCAGCCGGCCACTGGACTGAACAACAGTTAGAAGATCCAGACAGATCATTTCTGGAGCGAGATTCTCTTCCGCTCCAAAACGCTGCCGAACCACAAATTTAAAGAAGCATAAGATTAGATTATGGAGAAATGAATCACTGATCAATCAAGCTGATTGATAACTAGCATGCGCCATTTAACAAAGAATTGTAATTTTTGAATAAGGGTGTCATTGCATCAAGAAAAGAAGACTATCAAGTATTGCATACGATCATGGCAGTGCGGTAAATACATGAAAACAGATTAGGTGTATCAGAAATGTACTAGAACTCTACTAGATGTTTGTGATGTGAAGAAAAAAAAAAATCAATGATGACGTGTGTAACTGGGTCTCAGCACACTGGATAATATGCTTACACTTCCCATTGCAGCTAGAGCTGGCCTGTCAACATGATGAATTATTTCAGCACTGGATTAGCTGAAATTCTGCTCACAATGTTGTTGCTAAAACCAAGAGAGCTAAGTTAAACTGAAATATGTTTCGAAACATCTGTACTGACTGTTATATATATTTTCCTTATTAAGCAGCTATGTCAGAATGAGCTTTTCATCTCCTTGTGTTGTATTTTTCACTTATGCAAAAGTACAGCATAGTGTACTTCCCTATTGTGTCCCTTTAACCCATTTTAATTTGGACTATGCCAGACTTTCTATCAGTAAGGATAATGTCTGATCCATTTAATTTCTGTCTTTGTTATGGCTAAAACTTATTTTGTCTAGTTGAAGTTGGGGGAGCTTGTGAATTTAACAAAGCCATGTAGCTAATGAAGATACTCAGTAAAAGCAGTCATTGCACTGGGAACTCTTATCCAACTTCTCTCAGATGCCAGTTTTACATAATGGGATGATTTTTGTCATGTTTTGTCTGTGCAAACATGTATTTTAATGTCCTTCATCCGATTTGTACAGAAAAATAAAGATCTTATAATTCTCATGTGATATGTTTTAGAAGAACTATAGTAATTTTATATTAATGTTATGGATGCCTTCTAATTTTCGCCCCTTTATGAACTGAAATAACAAAGCTAGAGTAGACTTATTGTTTGCTGGGTTAAATTGTAAAAAAAAAAAAAGCCTGTGACTTGAAACACTCTGCCGTAGTTACCACTGTTTGCTTTTGGGTCTATCTGTGTCTCCCTGTTTTATAATAAAATATGTGAATTATCTGACTTGTGAAAACTATATACGCTTTTTCCTATGTTATTTTATTTTGTCGCTTCGCGACATAGTTTCCATGGAGACAAAGGCGGGCGCTTCCGGCGAATCATCCAATCAGGTGTTCGCTTCTTTGCAGCTATGAGATTTGATTGGCTCCAGGGAACTTCCTGGACTCTACTCAGCTGCCGCTCGAAGCCCGCGGTTTATAAAAACTACTGCTGAACGAAGTGGAATAGTGTAAATAATATCTTCTTTTTTCCTTATCTAGCCTGCTGGAAAGGTGTCAAAGTTGTGCTAGCGCCACGGTAACGTCAAACCAGAATAAAGCTGTTGAAACTGCGGCGGCAACGCCGCAATTTCACAACCAAATACCGCACGGTTTCGTGTTGTTTGTACTGGCTGTAACGTTAGCAGATGGCTAGCTAGTGAGCCAGATAGCGCAGGGGAGGTAACGTTACCTTGTCAACTAGCGTCAACTGAAACTGCCGTGTCCTTGTAGGAAGCACAAGCCGCACAGTTTCTTTCTGCGACTTGGGGTGAGTGTTGTTTTTCACGTAATCAAGTCAAATTAGACGGTAATACCCGAGCAACTGAAATGTCACCAATAAACATTTCTCTGTTAGCTGAACCTAGCTAACCTGTAAACGCCTAATGCTGCAGTCCATTCGTGTTCTCTGTATATCTCAGCTGGATAACCAAGAGCGATGTCGCTGTCGATTGAGGCTCATTTTGGGGCGAGTCAAAGCAGCAAAGCTAAAGGAGAAACTATTTGTGTGGTGCCCGACCTCACTCCTGGTCTCCTGGAGGATGACTTTGACTTGAATAAGTCCTACCCATGTACCCAGAGGCCGGTGTACAAGAAGAGCCTTTGTGCATTGCATCGTCGTTATCCTGGTTCCTTGAGCGGTGAGTGTAACTGTTGTATAATTGTGATTAGAGCTGAAATGATTAGTCAGCGGATAGTTTTGTTAAGTGATTATACTTTAAGTAATGCATCAGCCAGAAATGAACAGATTTATATTTATGTTTTTCTTTGATGAAATGAAGTTGCATATATTTGAGTTTGGGACTTTTTTTTGGACGAAGAAGCCATTTTAAGGAAGTCATCTTGGTCTAATATGAAAATAATTAGTTGCAGTCTTAAAGCAGCAGTGGGTAGAAATGGAGTAAATATAATTTTAAAAACGTTAACGGTCACTATATCCTGACAGTAGTGCATGAGACAGGTAATCTGAAAAAAAAAATCATGCTCCTCTGTGTCCTCCGGTGCTCCTAATGGCATCTGCAAGATTTCACAGACTGGAGGAAAACAGCCAGTCAGAGCCAAGCTGGAGCCTGCCGTCTCTGAGCAGCTGTCAATCACTCGCAAACTCCAATCAACCGGTCAAGCTAGGCAGCGCTGATTAAATATGAATCAGTATTCTGTTACTGTAATGCCTATTTCTCACCTCAAATATTTTCAGAAACATCTGGTAGTGTACTGTTTAGCCGTAAAATGAGAAAATTTGCGATCCGGCAACCATGTTGAGATCTGTTGAGGAACTACCAAGCACCACCCACCAGCCAGAGCAAACATTCACATTTTACAGCTAAATAAGATTTTTCTGAAAACATCTGAGGTGAGAAACAGGCATTGTAGTAACAGAATATCTGAATTACAATATGCTGAAGTGTTATTATGGATTTTTGCCGAATGATGCCAAAAACATTCTGCCTACTGCAGGTTTAATTGTGAGGATGAGGGTGGGAGAAAGTGTCTGTTTTTCTAAATGACTGTCCCCTGTTTGTTTGTTGCTGTTTTTTTGCTTACAGGTGAAAATTTGGATGTTTGCACCTCTGTTGCAGCAAGAAACCTCCAAATCTCTAGATTGTATCTTGGCTCACAGGTTTCTGCCATCTCCCTGCCACACCCGCCCACTATGTCAGAAACTGAGGAAAGCTTGTTCAGTCAGCTAATCTCTAGACATTTTGACCTGTCAGGATCTCCGTCTGCCCTCAACCCAAACAAAGTCATTCTTACGGTCGACCATAAAACCAGAGAGGTATTGTGTGTGCACTTAATGAGAGCTGTGGCAACTGAGCAGAAATGGTCAGCAACTAGAGCATGTGTACATGCAAATGTGTTTTATCTTAATTTTCAGATTTTGTCAGCAAATGAACAGGCCTGCAAATTGTTTGAGCGCACCACTGAAGAGCTGATTGGAAAAAAGCTGTCCTGTTTCTTGAATAAAACCAGTCATGTTCTGGAAGAAGCATTGGATGAAGATTTTCTGCGAGAGGATGGAACTATTGTGGCCGTATCTGGAAAAGTGGTATGAAATATGCTGGCAAAAAAACTTGAAAATTAAGAGTGTTTTTTTTTTTTCTTTTGTATGTTTAATGTGCTACTTTCTCTGTAGGTGGATGTTGTGACATTATCTGGAGAGGTGCCTGTGTCAGTATGTACCTACAGGCGGTCACAAAATGAAGAGCACTGGCTTGTCATGATGGAAAGTGTAGAAAGGGTATCAGCATTTCTGTCCTTTTCACAAGACGTAAGTACATCATTACTTCGTAGCTTTAGCAGTGGGATTTCCTCTTTTCTTTTTTGCATTTTTCATGAGAATTCCTGCTTTCTTCAAATACATGCTGCTGGGTAATATGAGCATTTTCTGACACATTAAAACAATTCTCTGTTACACTTTTGATGTCATTTCTAGGGCAGTATCCTAACCTGTGATGTAGCATTTGCCCATCTCCATGGATACCACCATCCTGACGAGTTAAAAGGGGCATCTGTGAAGGAGCTAATCCCCTCTTTACAAATCCCTCTGCACAATAATGCATTGCCCAAAGTAAGCACACTCCACAGCCAAAACTGTCCCACTCAGCTAAGGAAAGCTCCCTTTCTTAAGCTTTGCTTTCATGTTTCTGGTTACTAATGTGCTTCTTAGACAGTTCAGGAAAGCAGAGAAAAGAAATGTTATCCTATAACGTTTTAAGGTCAGGTATTTCTGTAAGTCTATCATCTTTGACTTTGCTTTTCCTTCTTTCAGACGCTGAGGGTTCAGAGAGTGTGTGGTAAAAGCAGAGGGGGTGCATCAGTACCATTGTGTGTTAAACTTCAGGGGGCAGTAGTATGTGGGAGGCCCCAACACCAAAGCAATGGGACTAGTTATACCTGCCCAACAGAGAGTCTGGAAAGATCAGATGCACAAGACAATCTGCCATGCTCTCCTCACACCTCCTCTACATGCAAATCAGAAGGCTCAAACCCCGGAGAGCCATCCTGTGGTAAAGTATTTAGTTGTTTTTTTAAAGAGGCTGGGACATTATGCTAGGCCAGAGAGGGATTAAAACATATTATTATTACCCATATTATTCTGTGAAACTGTTGCTTTATCCAGAGTTTATGCTGGCCAAGCACTAAACATCCTGTAGTTTACAGTATTTTCTTAAGCCTTTTACAACAAGAAAGATATACAGAAGCTCCACAAGATAACACAATGAACTATGAATGATGAAGAATTACATGTCTGTTAAGCTAAATAACAATTTAAAAACACAGTAGATTTAATAACTGCATTGTCACAAAGAGGATGCTGCACCTCACCTCACAGCACCTCACCTCACAGCAAGAAGATCACAGGTTGAAACCCAGCTAGGGGCCCCTCTGTGTGGAGTTTGCATGTTCTGCCGGCGTAAGCGTGGGTTTGCTCTGGTTTCTCCAGTTTCCTCCGACAGTCCAAAGATGTGCAGGTTAGGTTAATTGCTGCCTCTGAATTGCCTGTAGGTGTGAATGTGAGGGTTGAATGGTTGTCTGTCTATATGTGTCAGCATCCCCCACCCCGTGATAATGGATGAATTGACTGTCAAAAAGCTAAAATCAGTGCTGTTTTTTAGGTTTTTAAGGTTTTCACTGGATAGAAAAAATTTTCAAATACTGATCATGCTGATGCAGAACCATTTTAACCATATATGGTACCTACTCTACAATGAAAGTTTGTGTGTTAGTTGAATAGTATCCTCAAAACAATTCAATGTTAGCTGGTTTAGCCAATAAAATGATCCAAAATAATAATTATAGGGTAAACCGATGTACCCTAAAACATGTTATTCGTCATATCAACTAATTGTGCTTTTTCAATGTGTGTCTCAACTCTCACAGGAGTGAAAGTGGACAGCATCGTCCTCTCCCCTAGCCCTGCACTGGAGTACTCTGGAACCGTTTGGGTGTTTGCTCCTTTGAGTGGTCTCCTGCTGCTTCGCCCTGACGGCTCCATCTACAGCATCCACAACCACTTGGCTCTAAGTCTGTTTGGCTATGACAGGGACGAACTGCTGAGAAAGGTCACCGACATGACCGGCTGAACGAGGCTGTTTGATTGGCGATGATGCCCACTCTCACTTCCTGTCTTCTGCTGCTTTGTCATCAACAGAGTGTCACTTTTCTGATACCCGGGTTCTATGGATGGATGTCTGACTTGGACAGAAAGGCCAGCCCCCTCCCTGATTCTCAAGCAGAGGTTAATAAAAGTACAGCCTCATCCAAAATATCAGGGAAATCCGGTGAGCATTTGTGACGTGAACAAGATGGCAGCTTTTTCACAACCCTCTTGCAATAATTTGTCTAAACCAGAGGTTTCTCAAAAGGGCACAGCGTCAGACTTTCAAAATCCCTGGTCTAAACTGTGGTTAAAAGAACAAAACTTACAGGTTAATGTGGTATAAAAATATGTGATGTATCATATCTGTCCAACCAGGTTGTTTTCCCCACATATGTACTTCACAATAGTGTCCCTTCTTGTCAGTGCTGATCTGTTCTTTTACTCTGGATTCATTCCTGTCGTTGTACGTTTTTATATTGTTTTGTCATGCAGTCCGACCAAAGAAATTCTTAGTTGACTAACCGTCATGCGATTTTGTTGACTGATTAGTTGATTTAATCAACAGATATGTATAGCTGAGTTACTTTCTCCACAAAGAATTACACAAAAACACTACTTTAAAGCTTGTGTTTACCGGAGATGTGCTCCAGTGGAAATAAGTCATTTAGCATAAAAAAGCTTAAAAAAGACTTATCGTCTCAAGAAATCTTAGTTGATTCAGACAAAAATGACCAATTTGTCCTCTAATCTACTAAGAGGGGGCAGCCCTACACATGGTACTATTTGTTCACTCTATGTAATGTAGTCTTTTCTTTCTGTTTCTCAACCCTTAGACCCTTCCTCACTGGTGGCTGGTGATATGGCCATGGTGCATCAGGCTGCTCTGGGAAGATCCTCCACAGGTAGAGGCCGGATCTTCACTGGAACCAGCACCAGGCTGGAGAAACCAGGCAGCGCTTTGTCTACCCTTTCTCCTCCTGCTGTCACCTCCACACGAGTGGTTATGTAAGTAGAAGAAGAAGAAGAAGAAGATCTACCTTTATTAGTCCCACAGTGGGGAAATTCAATTTACACTCTGTTAAACTTATACATGGTACATGCACACAAACACACACACACATGCAGTAATGGAGAGATGTCAGAGTGATGGGGCTGCTCCAGACAAGCGCCCCGAGCAGTTGGGGGTTTGGTGCCTTGCTCAGGGGCACCTTGGCAGTGCCCAAGAGGTAAACTGGCACCTCTCCAGCTACCAGTTCACACTCAGTTTTTGGTCCATGTCGGGACTTGAACCGGTGACCCTCCGGTTCCCAAGCCAACTCCCTACAGACTGAGCTACTGCCGCCCCCAATAGTAACCCCCATGTCCTTATCATAAGGCACCTGAATGTTTTTTACTCAAGAACTCGATGATTACCAAAGGATAATAAACTTCTTGAATGTGACCGTGTTTAGCCTGCACAGAAACTTATACGCCAGCAGATATTAGAATTAATAATAGACCAAATCTTTTTGTGCTTTGTATTTTCACAAATAATGGACCAGACAAAAGCTGCTATAGCAGCATCCAGGGACCTAAAAGCGGCAGACTGCATGTATATTTAATGTGCCTGGCAGTAAATATGAAAACACAGCAGCTCTATGGTTGATCCTGATGCCCTCTGTGTATATAGCCAGCCAGTGGAGACACTAACACACTCTTTACAGCTTACCACTGTTATCTTTGTTTTTGTTTCTTTTTTTGTTTGTGCAGATTTTCTAAAATTTTTATTATGGGTCTGAATTTTTTAGATATTGTAACCTGGGATCATGAAGAGATGAAAATTTCAGAATAAATTTACAATGTATTAATGCACCTCTCCTGTGCCACCTGTTGGACAAATAATGTCACAGCATGTTTGGTCAATAAGAAATCGCAATTTCTAATATATAATGACTTATTCAATTTACTGTTTCAGTGAAAGAGATGAGTGAGAGGCATCAAGGGCTTGAATGAATATTTGTTCCCCCATAGAAGTACTTTAAATGGTCATGGACCAGACCTGTGACAGACATATTACTATGGTATTGCTGTAGGGCAGGCCTATTAAATTGGCCGCCCCTGGGCCAAATCCAGCCCTTTAACAACCCCAATCCGGCTCATGGATCATTTATAAATATGAAGAAAGTATTTAAATTCATGAATTATGTGATATTAAGCACAGAAATAATTATTGTTAAAAAGTTTTAACCCAGGCTGCTTAAGCAGAGGGAATTTAGGAGTCGACCTGAATAAAGTAAGATGTTAAGGGTCACACTGTGTTTATTAAAGCAACAACCTACTAAGATTAAAAGGTTTATTGTTTTCACAATTAAATTCCTAGCTCAGACTTAGGAAACGTAAACATCTGGCCCCTTGGCAGTTCATTGTTTGTTTGTTTTCAAAAATAAATTAAATTGGCCTGCTGTAGTCTTGTATATATATTTTTTAATCAGTCATTGACTACACTACCAAGAGAAATTAACATCCCATGGTGTTGATAAAATCACCCTTGCATTTTGATGAATGATGCATAATTTAGGTCCTCAAACAGTTATGTAGTAGATACATTCATTATTGCTGACAACCTTTTTTATCATAAGTTTGACTACACGACAAAGTTTTAATCATGTTGAACTTTTGTTACAGCTAAACAGACAAGAACACGCATCAACCGGCTGAGTGCCTTCAGGAAAACACTATCAGCTTAAAAACACTCAGTTATGCTTGCCTAAGTCGTGCTGTGTTTTAAATAAGTTTTAATACACAGTCATAATTAAGTGATGATCATTAAAAGAAATCTTGAGGGACTTGTGGTTTTCTTGAGTCAGAAATGTGTGAACACACTGATTATAAGCAATGTCTATTAGAGGTTTAAGCATTCATTCTGAAGGTTTTTCACAAAATATCTCATACCAGACTTTTTTTTTGCCTTTTATAATATGGCCATTATATTTTCTTATTTGATTGTGATTGGCTCATTGACTTATATTAAAATGCAGCCATTGTTTCCTCAGGGCTGATGACACTACAGAGCTGATGGAGGAGGCAGCCCAGGTTGCTCTCTGCACTAGCCAGCTAGACAGTACTGATTCCACTCAGGCACTCCTCAAGACATTTGCCTGGGTTGAACCCCCAGAAGAAGAGACATACTGCATGGTTCCCCCGAAACCACCACGCTATAACAGAGAGCAGCAGTTGGGCAGCACAGTGCATAAAAATAATCAACCTGATGTGAAGATTATACCAGGTATGATGCAGATAAGCTTTCATATTTATAGTGTTCAAAGCGCAGTCTCTGAGAAACTGTGTTGAACATTTTTCAGTGTTTTTTGTTATTTTGTTTTTTTACAAATTCAGACATTCCCAGACAAAATGGACATGCTGCTGGCAAGGTGGGTGGCACCTCAACTGACCACCGCTCATGTGCCTCTGTCCTCCAAGACTCCAGCTTTGAGGTCATCTCCCTGGAGAGCAGGTGAGGGTAGAAGTTTAAACTCTTCGTCTCAAGATACATTTTATTCACCACATTTTTAGTACAATATATAATAATATTAATATGTACAACAGGCTTTCACCTCATTTGCATGTAATGACCCAATCTGATATCTGATTTGATATGTTAGGACTGCCCATTTATCATGTCAGTAACCAAGGCTACAGGACAAGGAGAAATTAGCACTGCTTTGCATACTACATCTAATCATTGAAGAAATTACTTATACATCATCTATTTTATTCATTTATTTATTTATTTATTTTCTTCAGTGCTTGTGAATTGAAGTTTTACTACAATTTAGATAAATGACTCAATTTAGAAGAAAACCGCAAAGTAATTCCATAGCATCTATTTGGACTGAATACTTTTTCACTTGCGTTATTTACAGGCAAGTAGCCAATGAAATAGGTCAGAAATGCAAATGTGCTGCAGCCCTAATTATCAATGGCATGCCAGGTTGAGACTGGAAAGAAAACTACAAACATTCCTCACAACCTCCTTTTGATAGAATTATAAAATCTGGCTTTTTTTTGTTTTGGAAAGATTTGCCCATCTAGTGTCACTGGTTGCTGTTATTTGTCACCAGTTTATTGAATTTCTATCTCCCAGGTCGTCCTCTGGTTTCTGTGAAAACTTTGCCGGCCATGGTGGTTCTGATCCAGGACAGGCAGAGGACTCGCGTTCAGCACACATAGTGGACTCGGCCAGCTGTTTCCTGGATCTCAACAGCAACGGTGACGTCATGACCCGGGCCCTGGCTGACCTCGATCTGAGCAGCAGTGTAGAACTTCTCAGCGGTGGAGGGTACAATGATGAGAACCAACACTCCATGATGTCCTGCGATACAGCTGAGCTCCTGCGTACACCCTCCCCATGCGTGGTAGGATCTGACCTGGAAGCTGAGTCTGTTGAGACTGGTGTAGAGGCCAGAAACGGCTCAAGGGAGGAGCAGGCAGAAAACAACCAGTGTGAGCAGAATCAGTGGGAAGCTCTCTCTTCAGTTCATAAAGAAAAGAGCCAAGAGTTCGGAGGGATTCAATCAGTGACAGACATTCCTGCCACATCTACTCCTAAGAAACAGAAGGTGAATGGACGCTCTCAGTCCTCAGACTCTACACAGATACTAGAGGGACGATACGAAGGAAGCGCCTATCACAGAGACGGCACAAGAGTAGGTTGGTACTCCTACAACTATTAAATCTGTTTCCCTCAAAAGAATTTACACATTGTGTTACATGAATTTAAAAAAGACTTTAAGCGGTGCCTTATTTTCTGTCTAGATGTGCAGTGTGATGTGTGTAGGACTAACCTCCCTGATGGAAGCTCCATGTTTTGCGTATGGATGAGTAGGCCACCACTACAAACAGATCGATCACTGCTCCACCAATCAGGAGCCAGTCTAGGAGAGGTCAGTGGCAGTAAAGATCTTTCATCCTGAATTAGTGCGGCACATAATATCTCTCTATCAAAATATGACAATTGCTGTTCTGCTTTCATGCTGCACGCCCTTCTTCCTTTAGAGGATTGGTGAGGCGTTACGCTCCACCATGGACCTAGAGCAGTCTCGAGCCTGTGATGGGCAGTTTGAAGAAGAGTACCAGCCTCTTAAAGCTGTGGGTAAAGGAGCCTTTGGTTTTGTCTGGAAGGCAATAAGACGCTGTGATGGAATAGAAGTAAGAAAACGTTTTCATTAATGCCAAAACATATCCTATTCATGTGTATACAATATGTTTTACATTAATTGTTACCATATGAAAACCAAGATAAACCCTGTGATTTGTGAGAGTAATATGATTGTTGTGATGATGTGGTCTCTTTTGTTGTATTTTTTGTCATTTGCAGGTGGTAGTGAAGTTCATTAGCAAGGCCAGGATAGTGAGTGACTCTTGGGTAGATGATCCCATGCTGGGACGAGTCAGCCAGGAGATCGCCATACTAACACGAGTACAGCACCACAACATAGTCAAGGTAACTGGGTTGCCACAGATTTTTTAAAGGGCTAGTTGAGGTGTTTTAATGTTTTGGTGTTTTTGGAGTGGGATTGTATGAGGTACTTATCCATAGTCGGTGTATTACATACAGTAGATGACTGTAGGCTCACCACCTGTTTAGAGAAACAGAAGGGAGGTCTCACCTGTAAGCAAAGCAATAAACTGCTGTCAATGGGTCCGGCAGCAAAATGTATTTTATTTTTTATTTCACCTAAAAGAAAGGCCCACCTCAATGTAAGTTTAAGTGTTGGCTATAGTTTGAATATTTTCACCACTTTACGTTGCCATCAGGCAGCCCCACACTCTGACAGGGAACTGAAGCCTTTGTCTCCATCTATACTTGACAAAGCCACCAGACGCTTATGAAAAAACATGTAATTTTAACTTGCAAAACACTGGGGTTGCTGGTCAACCACTGCATTGATCGGTTACATTGTTTGTGTTATTGCGTGACTTGGGTTAATTTGGATTAACCCAAGTCACGCAGTAATACAAACAAACTAAATTATCGAGGCAACAGTTGTCCAGCAACGTCCTTGTTCTGTGAGGGAAAATTACTGTTTTTTTCAATGGAGTCTGGTTGCCTTGATGAGAGCATTGATAACAGCTTCAGTTCCCCATCAGAAACATTGACTGTATAAGTGTCTCGTGGCAAGGTAAACTAAAATAGCAAAAATATTCTAAATATAGCCCTCACTTAAACTGATATAGATTGTTTATTTATTGTGGGACTTTCTTTTAGGTGTCTAAAATATGTTTTGCTGCCAGCCCCATCCATTGCAGTACATTGCTTTGGTTTACTGTAGGTGATACACCGACTATGGATAAGTAACTCATACAACCCCACTCAAAACACCCAAACTATCTTGTTAAGATAATGTTGTATGTAATGTTGTGTAATGTCCTGAGTATTGTGTATTATTCGCTATTTTCTTTTTGTCATATTGTCCTATTTGGCACTGTGGTCCCTGTGAAACGTATTTTTGTTAGCCTGTATGTAAGTGTCCTTGTATATGCGGAAATGACAATAAAGCAGTCCGAGTCTAAGTAAAAACTTCATTTATTATGCTAAATTATTTAGCTCACCCTATATACAGTATGTGTGTGTGTATATGCCACTAGGTGCTGGAGGTGTTTGAGAATGGGAGTTACTTCCAGATGGTGATGGAGAAACATGGAGATGGCTTGGACCTTTTTGAGTTCATAGACATGCAGCCAAGGCTGGATGAGCCCCTGGCCAGCTACATCTTTAGACAGGTATGTAACATGGGAAAGAAAATACTTATGATGAAAAATGAAGCGACCATTTGTTCTTTGTTAAACTGGTGGGTCTGTCTCGTCCCAGCTGGTGGCTGCTGTCTTCTATCTGAGGAGTAAGAACATCCTTCACAGGGACATAAAAGACGAGAACATCATCATTGACAAATGTTTCCACATTCGACTGATAGACTTTGGCTCCGCTGCCATGATGGCTCCCGGGAAGTTCTTCTACAATTTCTGTGGCACACTGGAGTACTGCTCCCCGGAGGTGCTTCAGGGAAATCCGTATGTACATAATACCTGAGAATGACGAGTGGTATTTGTTCCTTTTCATTTAGCAACAAATAGGAAATTTCATATTGGTTTTGTTTAAAAGGGGATTAACTGTGTGTGATTACACATTCATTGACTCATGACTCATTAACCTTTACGATATCCAATTAAACTATATGTAGCTTCAAAGATATACTGTACCGGTCTTAAAGTTACAAGGCTGTACACAGACACTAAATTAACTGCCAAATAAAATGCTGCCTTGTTTTCCATATTGCCAAATATAATCTTATTTTAATTGTTGCTTGTTTCCTTGTTCTGTTGTAGCTATGAGGGTCCAGAGCTGGAGATGTGGTCTCTTGGTGTGTTGCTCTACACTCTCCTATTCAGTGAGAACCCTTTCTGTGGTGTTGAAGAGATCCTGGATGCCAAACTAAGGCCCCCTTTCCCCCTCTCTCCAGGTATACTACTCTTCTTTGTTGGTAGCCACAAATAGTTTTAATTGGCTGATTTTTTTTTTTTTTCTGTGCTGAAATTTCTCTGTATACTCTCAGACCTGCAGGGCGTGTTATGTGGGCTGCTGCACCCTAATCCCAATCAGAGGATGACTCTGGACCAGCTGCTGCTGCAGTCCTGGATCAGCCAGTCCATTTCACTGGCAGAGTACAGCTGGTCAGAGGTGGTCCCTGCAACTCAGAGCTACTGTGAGTACTCTTAAATGCTAAAGTCAGACTGACATGTTTTCCACTTAGATATTATGGGGCTCCACATGGAATATAAATATGTCTTTGTACATTTTGAAATATTTCTAAATGAATAACTCAGAATCCAAATTAAGATGGTACATGTATCCTTAACTTTCCCATCTTGTTTGAACAAGCTGCTAAATCACCTAAAGAAATAGTTGTTTTGACAACTGCTGGTTGTTTTAGATTAAGGGTACTTTCACAAGCCTTACTCCGGTTGGCTTGTATCACAGTGAAATTGCTACTTTCGGTTTGTGTTCACAGTGCACAAATTTAAGTAGACCAAATTAAATATTAATTTGCTGAAGGGAGTGTATGAATGAGCGAATTTATGTTTTTCATCTCAAGAGCTGCCACTTTTAAGCAGGGACTTACAGACTTGCTTTAAATGTGACTCAGCACTGATCTACTGTGCACACAAATCCCTTCATTATCTCAAATGACTATAAACATCACTTTTTGTGGACTTTATTTAGCATATTCTGTATGTTCTTTTCAGCCCCAGACCAAGCATTGGTCTTCTGTAGAAGCCAGGTCCGTCCTCTCCCACTCATTTACCGTAAATGTGTCCATCTCACCAAATGCCCACACAGGCAGTCTGTGTTTTGGTTTACTTTGAGATGGCGACCACTTCTTGTATGGGTGTGGTTTTAGTCTTGTTGTTTCGGTACGCAAGAGAGTTTGATTACTACATTCACAACTGCCCAAACAAACTGCAAACTGTTTCATTAAAACAGATAAAATGGTGGGTTGTGCAAGCACCCTAAATGTTTTTGAAGTGGACTCCAAAAACCCATATGATCAAACTTTAAATGTAGTAGAAAGTAGCACCTGGCCAGGCCTGGTTTGTTTCATGTTCAAGTTCTAAAATACACATAATCCATTAGTGGATATTTTGTGATGTCTTTTCTCGGTGTAGACGTTACCACAGAGAATCTGTACAATCTGTAGCCTCAGTTTTTTTTTTCTCATGGACTCAGGACACTGTCTTCCTTTAACAGACTCACCACCGCTCCAGGAGCCCAGTCCTAAAGTGTTCATCAGGCAAGGCTTGTTCCCGGATGAACATGAGGAGACTCTTCCTGATGATGAGGAGGAAGATGAGGATGACAGGTTGTCAATGGTAGCCCTGGAAACAGAGCTTCAGAAGTACCTCCACGAAGATTGAAGAATTCAGTCATTTTTATTTTTTTATTTTATGTAATTTTATTTTTTCACTTAATTTGAGCTTAACCATCCGTCCAACATTTAGCGTGCAGCAGTGCAAAGAGGTGTAGAATAAGAAAAGTAACCTTGTCTTTGTCCAAGGCCATAATCAGACACAGACAGTAGTTTTTTAGAGACAAATGGACCTTTGCCTTCATGAAGTATATATATCATACATATATCATTGCTAAGCTGTTTGTCAAGATGTGCTTGTTTGACATATTCTGTAATTGCTGAGTGCAACACAAAGCAAAAGTGTCATCATGTATCAGTTTTTTCCCCTTTATGAGATGTATTTTATTTATTCTCTCTGTTTAGTGAACATATCACACCAAAACCCACAAATGACCACAACCTTGAGTTTTGTACCTCAGAGAAACCACACAGAAAACTTAGGTTGATTGACACGAAAGGGAAAATCCAGCTTTTGTTAAACAAATGTCTGTTTTATGTTCATGATTTTAATCTTGGGATTTTAATTAAACATTGTAAGTATATTTACAATATTTTATCTATTTATTTTTATACACAAATAAATATTTGGCCACATACTTGTTTCTTTTTATATGACTGAGGATTCGCCTGTTGATCAGAACTGGAGAAAGTTATTGTTTGTCATGTAAACACTGTATATGTATTTGAATTTTATATTCTTGATGCAGCCAGTGAACACAGTAGATCATTAAATGGCAGTGCAATAAAACAGTTTCACATTGCTGTTTCTAACATAGTGAGGTACCAGATAGCCTGGACAGCAGCTACGTGGCCTTACTGAATCAAACTGCAGACTTCCAAAACAAAACTCCTTTAAATTGGATTTCATGTCAGAAATCTTGGAAAAAATGTATATTACAAATACTATATCAACTAAACTTAAAATATTTAATCAGCAATATTCTACCATATAAAATGTAGGGATATGTACAAACAAATGAGAGTGTTGTAGGTATACAGTATATATGTAGAATATAGAAGAAACAGTTTGTGTTTCTCAAATCATAACAATATAGGAAAAAGACATATCCTCTATGGAAAAAATGCTCATACTGCACCTCAAGCCAACATACCATCTTAATATGTTTGCTCGCAAATTACAAAAAAAAAAAAATAATCAAGACAGGTGTCAGGTTGGTAGTGGTCTATGTTTTAGAGCATACAGAGTACCGTTGGGAATCCCATGTAAACATGTTGGTATAAAACGATATGAAAACATCGTCTCTTTGGTAAAAACCATCAGTAATGATTTATCTCCGTCTAAAGAGAAATTTAACTTAACTTTAATTTTCACCTTTGCTGTGCGAGTGTTTGCGCTTGTGGTCAAGCAACAGAACATAGCGGAACCTTTGTCCTGTATCTGTTGGGGCTGAAAGACGGAAGTATATGTAAGACGGACAAGCATGGGCACCGGAGTGGCTGCGCGTCAGGTGAATCAAACTGCTATAAAACATGGTGATATTTATATTTTTCAACTTAAAATACTATCGTTACATAGTAAGATGTTTAATTTAATGAGCCACATACTTAAAACACGTCGAAGAAACGAGTGACAGCCACAAACGTCCGTTATAACCTTCGTGTTTGCTAACTTATGCTAATGATGTCGTAGCTGGTTTGTTCTGCTAGCTTTTCTTCTGTAATTGCTCTACAGCCACAACTGTGGCTATTGTCTTGTTCTGACAATAAGAATTAAAACAGGAATATAACTGCTGTTTGTGTATTATAGCCATGGTTTGTTTTCCACAGGTTCTCCTGCGGACTGTGAGAGGTGCCACCTCCTCTGTATTCAGTCCGCTTCGTTTTAATAGATGCCACCTCCAGCCTCTATGCAGATGGTTCTGTTCCTCCAGCAGCCAGACTCCTCTCCAGTCATCGCAACACAACCATGAACTGCTTGGTCTCTCCAGGAAGCCAGCTGCAGAGCTGTCCATACGCTCTCTGCTTGATATGGGATTCACAGACTCCCAGGCAGAGCAGATATATGATGCCACGTCCAAACTCAGAGGGAGTGTTGCCAAGCATGCTCTGTCAACTCTCACATCACTGTTTGTCTTGGGCCTCAATCCTTCCAGTGTGGTGAAACTGCTGGAGAAATGCCCTGAACTTTACACTGTCAAGGAGTCACAGTTTCAGCAGCGCATAGGCAACATGCGGAAATTAGGTTTAGGTGAAGGTGAGATCATTATCTTTGCTCAGCACAGTTTTATCATGCCATTATTGAAATGCTGCTTTAGGTGGATGTACATGCTTGATATTAATGGGTGCTTTGTATGATTATCCAGCTAGTATTTTTTCCTTATATCCCCACATAGGCAGTCTTCAGAGAGTGGTGTCCCACTACCCCCAGATTCTGACTGTGCCTGTGAAGACAGTGAAAAATGTGGTGGTGTTCCTCAGAGAGAAGTGCCTGTTTACCGTCCAGCAGGTCACAGACATCCTCAGAGATAGTCCAGCCATAGTACTGGAAAACATGGGTCAGCTGGAGTACAAGTTTCAGGTCAGTATTTCAGGCCATTCACTGGTTTAAGCTCCTCTGTCGTTGATCTTTGGGTTTTGGGCTGTTAGTCGGACAAAACAAAAACAAAATTAAGACAAAGCCTTGGGCTCGGGAAAATTTTTATGGGTCTTTTTAAAATATTATTTTCAGACATTTTATAGAATAAATAAATAATTGATAAATCAAATCTGAAATAATCATTAATTGTAGGCTTAATTGAAATCAATAGTTGTAGAGACAGGCAACAGCTCCCATGGTAAAATGCTGATTTCATGGTAAACTGCAGATTTATTGACTTCCTCAAAACTTGACCAAACATCACATCATATGTCACAGTAATAAAAGACAACACCCTCGCTGTTCACGTAGCCTGTTTCCCAGTTTAGACTAGACACACACAGTATGCACTACTTATTTTTCTACATGGCACAAAAGTAATCAAGACTTGTGCTGACAGATCTCACATTTAAACTTCACAAACACTGAGTTTTTTTGGTGGGGGGTTTTGCACCAAAGACACCCCCCCGAGGTGTTCATGCTGCTGTTTCATCCACAATCTGATTTATTTTTGTCTAGCTTTGAGCAGCTCAGAACCAAGCATTTTCAGTATCCATGCTGACTTTACATTCCCTAAACCTGCTTCGCACAATGGAATTGAGACATTGTTATGGTATTCCCTCCGGTGGCCATTATTGTTTTGTCTTTTGGTAAGCGTGTCTGTGAGTGGATCACAGTGCTGTTGTTAAGTGGTGTATGACTGGGCTGTCCACAGAATGGAACATACTTCATTTCAGGTTTTGTGCTGCTTTTATACTGGGAACTGATCATTAAGCCACTAATAATCTGATGTATGTCATATTATCAGTTGATTTACATGTTACTCTCTTGCTGTAAGTACAATATACCTGCATGGCTAGTATTATACGTTATTATTTGTGGTAATCTTGTAGTGTTTTTTGTCATTTCATAGTGATTGTTGTTTGTAACAGCATGTACTCGTCTTTCCACAGTATGTCTACTTCCGGATGGGTGTCAAACAGGCGGAGATGGTGAAATCCAGGTTGTTCCGTTTCACTCTGGATGAGGTGCGCTGTCGACACTGTTTTCTGGAGCGCCGGGGCCTGTATCAGACCCCGGACAAGAAAGGACAGACAATCATCCTCAACCCCAAATTGGACAGTATCCTCGGCGTTGACCAGGACACTTTCCTCACACATGTTGCCAGTGCATCAGCAGAGGAGTATGACGTGTTTAGGAGACTGGTGGCAAGAGAGTGGCAGGAAGAAGAGCAGCAGCAGGGCAGCATTGAAGCTGATAGTGATGATGATGATGATGAGGATGAAGAGGAGGATGAAGAAGATGAGGAGACTAGAGGGAAAAGTGGATACAGGAAGAGGAGAAAGAAATGACAGAGCACTGTGGGAGAGACAGAACTTATTTATGTATATTTGTGTATAACTTGGTGCCATCTAGTGGTGTGGTTGCAGATTGCAACCAGCTGAGTACCCTTCCACTCACTCTTCCCTTTCCAAAACTGCGGTAACGTGAGCTACCAAGTGCAAAATCGTGGTAACACTGTTTGCCTCACTCAGAGGCCATTCTTACCCTAAAAACACTGCTTAAGGAGCAACGAAAGTCAGACAGCGGCTGGCAGTACCACGGTTTGGCACTCTGCAGCTAACGTTACCGCAATTTCACGTGTGTCAGAGAACTACGGTGGTGTAAAAATGTGAAAGGGTCTCTCTAGAGCCATTGTGGCTACTGTAGAAACATGGCTGAGCAACATGGTGGACTCCGTGAAGAGGAACCGCTCCTATGTGGATATGAAGGGCTGACAAAAACACAATTCTTAGTTTCAGGTGATTATACACTAATGAATTTAGCAAATTCCATTTATGCTAATGAGCCCTCAGAAATGTTACACATTGTTCCTTTTAGAGGAACTGACATTATTAGAGAAGATGACATACAGTATCTGATGACGATAAATGAACCAATAAAGTGTTTCCCTTTATGTTTGGTGAGCTCGGGTTTGTCATTAAGTGCTATAGAAAATTCTTATCTAGAACACACGTGGAAACAATGGCACAGTTATTGTTACCGAGCTTATTCTCTTTTGAATGGTGATGGTAACAGATTGCACTGAGTGAACCGTTCGGTTTGATTTGTGTGTTTACCTAAGTGGCCGCATCCGGACGAAAGATGTGATGATGTCAGTGTGAGGTTAGGCTGATACATGACGACTCATATATACATACTATACATACATACATACTCATACAAAAATGTTTCTGATGTTCCTTAAACGACTACTCAAGTTAAAGCAGTTTCAGAGGCTTAACTGTCTTGACACTTGGTGTAAATTAAGAGGAAATGTAAATCTAATCATTTTAATTCAGATGGCTTTCAAATGACTTCAAACTAATCTACTAAATTAGATTTAAATCATGTTGGGTAGAAAACAAAGATAAAGTTACAGCTTGAGGAACAGCTAACAGGATGCAAGCTCCACCCTGTTACTATGTGACAGCTAAGTGGCTGTAGCTTTCTCCATCCCTATACTGTATTATCTGTATGAGTCAACAGAGAATACATCAGATAAGGGCAGCGGGTGAGACGAGTTGTACAAAACATCCATTGATTTATAGAAGCGTAAAAGCCTAATGGATGTGCAACACGCAGAGGTTTTTCTGTTTTGGACATCAGGTAAGAAAACGTACCTTTGGTCAATCAATAATTCATCAATAAGTGTGTCTGCACAAAGTTTGAAGAGAAAGTGATTTTCAGGTTTTGTCTCAAGTGTTTGAGTATTTTTAAGCGTTTAGGGGTGGTGGTAGCATAAAAACATCTATTAAATATGATGCCCTATCTGAAAGTTAAGGGAACTTTATGTATACTTAAATTCACAAAACCATTGTTTCATCCAAACTGTAATGAAGTTCATTTTAATTATTTTAATTTAATTTGTTAAATGTATACTTTCTTTATGTGTCAAGTTATACCGAGTTGATTATTTCCACCTTCCCCTTAATTTACATTTGTTTTCATTCACAACACTCTAGGAGCAGAGTTCAATACTGTATGTTCATATTTGAATTTTGGCCTCTCATTTTCCTAATGATCTGGACTGAGCCAACATGATCTAGACTATAAATAACTAATAGGAGCACCGTAAAAGTTAGGTCAATGTCATTTAGATTAAGAGTTAGCCAAAGCAGTCCATTGTGTATGAAGGTATATACTGTATGTTACAGGTTTGCCCCATCTACAATACAATAAGATGATGGATATACTGTATGAAAACTTTGAGAGATATTGTTTTTAAACCACAGTTCATAATTCAGAGTTACTTGCCTTATATACACTATATACTCATACATTTAACTGCAGATTTGTATGCATTTATATGCTTGCGTTTTGAAGGTGGTCGACTGTTGATATATATTTATGGGCTTCTCATTTACAGAAAACTGCTGGAGGAAGTAGTCAGCGTACCATAAAATACCCCTCCACCAGAGTGTCTGCCTCCATAACTCAAAGGATAAAATGACGTCGTCGATGCTCATTTCAAACCTCACACAGGAATGGGTGGAGAGTCTTCGGAGGTGGCACCTAGATTTCTTTTTCATCCCTACTACAGTTGTCACTCTGGCCACCTTGCTGGCCAACCCCGTTCTCCTGACATGCATCTTCCTGTCCCGTGCCTTGCGTCAGGAGACACGTTACCTGCTGGTGGCCAACACCCTGGCAGCAGACATGCTCTTCCTCATCCTCAACCTGGCCACGGTGATCTGTAATGCTGCCAGAGCTCAGATCCCCTGGTTGCTTTGCGAGCTGATCACAGCTGTCACCGTCACCGCCTACTGCTGCGCCATCCTCACCGTCACCCTCATGGTGGTGGACACCTACGCTGCAGTTCGCTGGCCTCTCCGTTACCATGACATTCTTCCACCTGCCCGCATCCACCGCATACTGGTGGGGGTGTGGATGCTGGCAGCTATGTACCCTTTCACCCTGGTGATCATTATGGAGATGAAAAGGGAGTATCCCCATGAGAAGGTGGCTGTGTGTCTGGTCCTCATCTCCCTTGGCTTCATTCAGGTCAAGAACATGGTTGGGATCCACATCTACTTCTTTGTGGCTGCGCTCATCTGTGCTGCGCTCATTTTTTTCTGCTACATTCGGCTCTACATGGTGACGAGGACCCAGGGCATCTGGCAGAGCCGCTTCTCCAGGGCCCGGGTCACGCTGCTGGCTCATGGGCTTCTCCTCCTCTTCTACTTTGCCCCTGGCTTCGTTTTTACCCTGGAGCTCTTCCTGTTCCAGAGGAAAGACATAAGTCAGGATGTACGTGTGTGGGTCAGCACAATCAATATGTGTGTTTTCATGCTGCTGCCCAGGGCATTTGCTCCATACCTGTATGGGTTGAGGTACAGAGAGATCTCTGATACTCTGATGCAGCTGATTCATCAACACAGGAGACTAAGCCAGATCACGGTCTCATGAAGATGTGATATACATATTTTTTTGTTTTCTCAGTTGCCTTCTAGCAAACAAAGATGTAACTGCAAAGACAGTACCCAGAACAAGTCCAAATTCCCCCGTGCATTTTTCATTTTGACTTCCACATTTTCTATATTTATAGAAAATATATTGTTTGTTGGTATATCTTGTCTAGGAAATACACTGGTGACCCCCTCATGTATGTTACACCTATGTCCCTAGGAATGATTAAGATTATTTTTTACACTTCTATAGTGTTACAGCATGTCAAAGAACAACACAAGAGAAACGTAAATCAATGAATCTGAAAGCTTTTCATGGACCCCCTGACAGAGTGTTCAGACTCCTGGGGGTCCCTGTGCCCCACTTTGAGAATCACTGGTCTAAATGCTGTTTCAAAACACTCCTCACATTCACAATTAGGTAACTCTGGTAGACAAACTCTAAAGTCTTATTTTTGGCCTACAGCTGTTAGTGACTGTAAACACCGTGTGTAATTTGCATCTAAATTTAGAACGTAAACTCGTTAAAACCCCCAAATTCCCAGAAACAATACTGAGGACATGTCTTTGTGTTCTCCATGGTATTTGCAGCCCTGGTTGCTGCCCTGTCCATGCTTTCCGTTGCGTCACCTCTTTGTCACTATTATCTTTTCTTATAAAATATTATATATCATATCAGTTTATGTCTCCGTGTTAAGGCATCTTTAATCCCACAATTTTTAAAATACAATTAAAATAATGATACAACCAAAATATGTATTTTGTCATTATTATGTAATGAAAAAGCCACTCTGGCTCAGTTTTATGACGATACTGTAGTTACCAAGCACTTAACTCCATTTGCCCTCAGGGCCATGTTTGTCTAGAACTGGATGTCCAAGAAAATCATTAACAAACTGACTTGGCAATTTAATGCACCAGAGGAGAGAAAAGAGCACCATCCCTCTTTTAGGAAGGTGTGGTGGATATAGTGAATAGTGATGAGTCAGGCATCCCGACTGCTGGGGCTTATCTCTGTCTCTGCTGTATGTCATCTGTAACCGGTACAACAACTCAACAGCAGAGGGACACATTCGTCTGTCCGCTGGGCTGCGTCACTGTTGTTTCCTGCAGTGAATTTCAAGTGTGTTTGCTTGGTAACCAGTCACTGGGCCTCGCTCCCTTAACACATCCTCAGTCTAAACATGTGCTGCTGGAGCTCACTGTAATCCTTTCTACATCTATAGATGGTTCAGATACGCACAAATATCACATTGGCTATTGTATGCCATTTTTGTATCAATTTCTGTGGCACTAATAGGAGTGTAAGGAAATACCTAAAAATTTATTCAATTCTTTAAAAAAGCTGTATTGATTTGTAATTAATAGTTCACATGAAAGCTTGACCCTGTCAATATTTTATTTCATTTGCAAAGATATGAACTTTCTTTGTATGTTTCCTTTAACTGTTTTTTGTAGACATGTTTGCTCTTGTCAGTGATGCTTTTCCTTCTTTATCTTCCTTGTGGTCTTCTCTGATTACTGGGTTTTGTTCTGGTGAACTTGTGCCCGAGGGCTAAAGCAACCTGCCTTGTGCAGTATTCTCACATGATCTCGACTTCTGGATGTTCCAGTGTGTTTTAGCCCTCTCCCCGTTATGGTCGGGGGGAGACCTGTGACTGGTCCTGCTCCACATTTATGGTACCAACAATAGTGGTCACCCTGTGACTAAACAGCACTGTGTGCAGTGGTAGATTAAGGTGGTCAGGGGCCCCTAGGCTACTCTTACTCATCATGCTTTAACGTTAGCAGAAAAAAAAGTAATTTAGTGCCATGTGTGAAAGCATGCTAGGAATATTACACAGCCCACACGTACACACACATTGAGCCTGTCTTTAATCTAAACCTTTAGGGATTTTCTGTAGTAGGTCTTGGTCCTGGTGTTCTTTCAGCTGTTGTGCTTTTAGTTTTTGTGCTTGGAGATCATTGATTTATTTTACTGTTATTCTGTCCAGTAGTGACATATTATTTGAATACCAAACCAGCTAATTGAGTAGATGGGGGCTACATCTGCCCAATCAGCTGCTTATTTTTTTATGTTTCTTATGGGCCAATAGGGGTAAAGTTTTTTTTCTCTGAAGTAATTTAGATAATTAAAAAATAATCTGGCCAATCTGGGGGCCTTGCAGATATGGGGCCCCTATAGGCTCCAACCTAGGCCAGCCTATGCATTAATCCACCCCAGACTGTGTGTCCCTGGTAATTATATTGTTGGTCATGAATATAGATATACAGTATGTCGAGGGATTTGTGTACATGTTGAAGTGTACACAAGCGGAAACTTTCAATGACTGTTAGCCAATGATGTGTAAAGGATACAGTCCTCCCCAATACTACCCACATGGTACAAACAGTGTAAACTGGGGCATTGATAACATCGTGGACGCTTTCGGGGAACTCGGCTGGGAGCTCTCAGAAATATTTTGCAACGGAGTAAGGAAGTTGTGACATCCTTTGTTCCTTCCATGTGAGCTCCTCCTTCTCCCTCACCTGAAAAAAAACGTAGCATGCGGTGTCTGATCCTGTTTTTTCACGTGCCCTCGGGATCGCATTACAGCTGCGTGTTTTGTTTGGCACCTTGTATGTTTTTTGCCGTTTTATGTCAATGTAACAACAACGCAAATACACGTTCATAAAGTTGGCATTTTATCCATGTAACACGGAGTACTTATAATAACGTTTGCGTAAACAATTTACGGTTAATATTGTCGTAATATCTGTCCCATACACGGCGAAGAAAACGCCGCAAACTGGTATTGTTTCCCGTGTATTTCTAAACCGCTGTCACTCCTTGTCGTGAACTTTTTTCTCCACTAAAAGTTGACTTTGTTTGCAAACAAAAGACAGCCACGTGGAGTCAGAGAGGCATTCGGGAAGTGTTGTTTGTCTGTGGGCAAAAAGTGAGCGACAGCAATCTTATGAACTCAATTACCCATGATGCACCAGCGGCACCAGCTGCCGTGCGCAGTGGGCCGGATATTTTTTTTTTTGTCTGACAAGTATATATGGGCTCTGTGTTTACTGTTAGCTAGTTAGAGCTCTTTGTTTTTGTCATCACATGAAAGTCAAAATGTCCCGGCTGTATGACAGCCTGCTTTGTTTGCCATAACTAATCGAGTAAAAGAGTATTGTAAAAGATACTGATAAACCCTTTCAGGATACAGATATTTTTATCCACACTTTTTTTGCTTTTGTCCACTTTTAACTGAAGAGGAAGCTTCTGGAAACGTCCGAGTAAGGTAACAACTGTTATCTATGACAAAAACATGTTGTTAACGCCTTATAATAGTTTATGACATTTTAATTTCGAATTAGCCTCTTTTATGTAGCTTTCCGGCTGAAGTGGAGTAAAGCAACGGCTAAGCTAGCTAGTGTTGTTAGTATGTTGTCAAAGGGCTAACGGTCGGCACGAGGCAAGTCTCCATTGTCTAATTAACCGAAACTAGCATGTTTCTGTCTTTTTTTAGCCACAACATATAACACATGTAACACTGCATAAATACATTTTACGTGATTGTCTGTAATTAATACTCAAATGATTGAGTATTAATGCTGTATTTCAACGCTTAGGTTTGTTTACAATGCAAAAAAATATGTCTGGTGTATTATTCTCCCATAAGCCTTTGTCAGTGTAAATTTGACTGTATTTCTCGTGGATAACATCAGATAGTAAGAGTATTTTATATATAACGCAATAAAATCTCCTGTATTTATTTTATGTCGTTTGTTTTATTCTATATTATTTACTTTTATTTTATTATTTAACTCCTCCTTGTTTGGTATTAGTCACAAAGTAAATCTTTCTGCGTCAGACACCTCTGGGTAAACCTGTCCTCTGGTCTACACGAAGGAGGTGCTGCTGCACGTGAATAGCCGGAGCCCCAGTTAAAAATAACCTGAGATAAATGACCTCATAAGAGGAAAAGGCCAGACCTGCTGTCAGCTTTAACACGGGCAGTATGGCCATAGATAAGAGACTTTAATGTTCAGATGAAATATCTTCAAGAACTTGAGAAGTGGCTGTCTTAAATGTAGAGTTTATGTGAGCAAAACATACTCCATAGGGAACCTTAGTTCGTTGGTATTAGTAGAAAAAGTGTCTCAAGTATTTGACTCAAGGTTATCAGTAGCACTGACTTTGCACTTGTTCAAACAATGATTATGTGGTGTCTGATAGCACCCCCCCCTCCCCCCTTTCAAAACAAACCTGATTGAACTGTACCAGGTTGACGTTGCTCAACCTCTCTTCCGCCTGCGTCTCTTTGTCATCTTCCATGCAGCTCATTGTGCTGCAGGGCACAACTGTTTAGCAGCAGCACTAGTGATGAGAGGAACTCTCGGGCAGGTTTGTGTGCAGCTCAGGTTTCTTTCCTTGAAACTATGTTTCTTGAACAGTGATGCAAGACATTTTAGGATGACCCCATGGGCAGAAACTGGTTTGCGCTTCTCACACATGCTTTGTGGTTTTGCTTTGTGAGTGCTTTGTTTGTCCATGGTGAAATGTTCTCAGATAGTGTGCTGGCTACCCACATCTGAAAGGATGGAATGATAGTACTATATAGGGATATTTAGTTATGGAAACATGTTTTCTTTTTTTGTGTATTACTGTGCTGCCTGCTCTCCATCCTCAGGTCATCTTAAAGTTTAGGGAAGATCTACGTTGAAAGTGGCAGCCATGGTGTTGATTCTGGGCAGAAGGATGAACAGGGAGGACTCTGGGATCAGAGACTCACCAGCTGTCAAACGCAAGGTGCTGTCAGATGCTTTCTATCTCGCAAATTTTGTCCCAACTGATTAAAGTCACAAATTGTACAAACCTTTATGCAACTTGTTGTCTGCTTAGGTGTTTGAGGTTGACTCCAAAACTTTAGCCAGCCAGGATGTCTTGGACTTCTGTTCTGGCTCATCCCATTCAGACAGCATCCTACAGGTGTTCAATGAGTTTCGCGACTGTCGCCTGTTCACTGATGTTGTCATCAGCGTGCAGGGCCGTGAGTTCCCCTGCCATCGCGCTGTGCTCTCTGCTTGCTCCTCCTACTTCAGAGCCATGTTCTGTAATGATCACCGTGAGAGCCGCGAGATGCTGGTCGAGATCAATGGCATCCTGGCCGAGGCGATGGACTCTTTCCTCACCTATGTTTACACAGGCCGCGCCAAGATCACCACGGAGAATGTCCAGTTCCTCTTTGAGACCTCCAGCCTCTTCCAGATCTACACACTGCGTGATGCCTGTGCCAAGTTCCTGGAGGACCAGCTGGACCCTTGCAACTGCTTGGGCATCCAGCGCTTTGCAGAAGCCCATGCTCTGAAGCAATTAGCCAGCCGCTGCCACAGTTACGCACTGGCCAACTTCTCAGAGGTGGCTCAGCACGAGGAGTTCCTCGACCTACGCAAAGAAGAGCTGGAAGAGTACACTGGCAGTGACGAGCTGTCCATCGGTAAGGAGGAGGTGGTATTTGAGGCGGTGATGAGATGGGTATACCACAGTGTGGAGCAGAGGAAGCCCATGCTTAAGGCCCTGCTGCACAATGTACGCCTGCCCCTTCTGCACCCCAACTACTTTGTCCAGACAGTGGAGGGGGACCAGCTGATCCAGAATGCCCCAGAGTGCTACCAGCTCCTCCACGAGGCCAGACGCTACCATGTGCTCGGAAATGAAATGATGTCACCCAGAACTCGTCCACGCAGGTAAGCAAAATGTTGACTGACTCGTTATGGGGTGTAAGAAAATATTGATACTCTCTGTCGAGTATCGCAATGTTATGTCTTTGTGATGCTGTAGGATTTCTCAAAAATGCTGTAGTGATTTTACATGCAGAGATTTGTGGCAGATTTTATGCATATGGTGATGTGTTCTTTATACTATAAGAGTTTACATTATGTACAATATTGCGTATATCGCAATTTATTGAATCATAACCCCTGTTATATGATATGTAACGTATCACCAGATTCTTGCCCATACACAGCCCTATAACCTAGATGTTATCTACAAAAAGAAACAGACAATGATGATCCATCAATTCATCATTTAACCTGATGCGTTTTTGGCATGTGGCGTGATTTGTTAGTCTGATTAAATTCTTACAGTATATACTGTGGTGCAGTCACGTGAGTGGTGCGACCGTTATCTCTGCTTTGTTATGTATCAGGTCTTTTCTACTGAAAAAGAAAAACAGATCACGTTTTTTCTTTTCTGGCAGCCGTTTGGTGTAGTTGGATTAAAAACACCTCTTGCACTGTCATGACAGATGTCAGAGTGAGAAAAGAAAACATGTCTTTATAAGCAATTTGTCAATCTTTTATCCTGCATTGAATAGCTAGAGGTTATAATTCGCACATGAACTTGGTGCTCTCGTTGTTGACAGTGTCGTGGTTGCGTGTGTGTGTGTGTGAGAAAGAGACAGGGAGTGTTATTGTACTGAACAGACAAGTGTGTGTCATTGACTGAGCAGTGTTTTGTGGCCCTATTTTAAAATGGAAATGATAATGAAGGAGGCAGGGCATGTTCCTACACAGACCGGTTGGCTGAAAAGATAAAAAAAATAATGATGTGATGCAAGAAACGGCAATCATGTAATGTTGAGTCTTGTTATCATACCAGCAATGTAACTCACCTTGCTCATGGTTCTGAGTGTCCGCACCTGTTCTCTTTTTACAATATGTCCTTTTATTTCCGGTGTTTTTTATTGTTTGAAGTGTCCAGTTGGATGTAGTGTTTGATGAAAGGACAAAAGTTGGTGCTGACTGCAACCATATGAATGAGATACAAAAACGGACCATATGGTAGCCTGCTGTGTGACAACAACAGTACAGCTGCCTTTGTGTGTTAGAAAACTGACACCAGTGCCAGTTGTCGGTTATTAAGGCTGCGTAGCGTGTATATCAGGTGCATTGTGCCAGTATCCAGGCAGATCTGTTCAGATCAGTGAGCCAATCAGGCAGTTAGTCCCTGCACTGTCAGCTTTGTTTGCCCTGAGGGCCGAATCGGCTCCTGCTCAAAACAGATGCCTGGTTCTCCCCTTTCTGTGTCTACATCTGCGCCTTTTTTCTCTTGGGAAGTCTCTACAATATAATTAATCACATGCAAACACACGTAAAGCTATAATGCTCCTGGGCCAGACTGTCCCATGGATGTAAAACAGCCTTAATCTCCGACCTGCATCTGACCTTAATCACTGTCAGAAAAATGTGGGGGAAAGTGCAAAGAAACCTGCTCTTTCTAAACAGATAAACCACTGGTAGTCTTTATCTGACATCAGTGTTTTAGAATGGTACAATAAGAAAAGAGGCTGTAGTTAATTAGCTCCCCCTAGGAAATGCAGTCATATCCACGGCATGTGTTGAGCAGCCACATAGGAAAGCTTTGTGATCATGGAAATTCAGCCTAAGTCTAAGACCAAGAGTGTTTTTGTTGTATTGATTGATAGCTTCATTGTAAATTGAACTTTGCCTTTTAGATAAGTTAAGTCATTCCTGTGGAAAACACAGCTCCTGTTCCTGCCCTGGCACAAATGTTTTGCTTTCTGTAATTATAAATCCCTCCTAGTGTTGACATGTGTATGTTTATATGTCTTCATAAGCTTTGTATAGGCCTAGATATACAGTGTTTTAATAAGCTGCCAAAAGATATACAGCGTTTTAAATAGATACCATGTCTGTAATCTCCACATTCTTGTAAGGTGCCTTTTAATTCTAACATGCTTGTCCCATGTTTGTGTTTTTATAATAGCTTCAGCTGTGTTGTCATTTCCTCTTCATGCCCACCTGGTCTGCTCTCCTTGTTTTACAGGTCGACTGGCTATTCTGAGGTGATTGTGGTGGTGGGGGGTTGTGAGAGAGTGGGGGGCTTCAATCTGCCCTACACTGAATGCTACGATCCGGTCACAGGAGAGTGGAAATCACTGGCCAAACTACCCGAGTTCACAAAGTCAGAGTACGCCGTCTGCGCCCTCCGCAATGACATCCTGGTTTCAGGTAAGACCCCACTGCATTTGGTACAAACCACTGTGGCAACACACATTTTCTTCAGCAAGATAATCTTCACAGTTGGACCACCACTTTTATGATTTTTTGTGTGAATGTTATTGCCAGAAGTAATAATGTTAGGCTATAAACACATAAAAGCACCAAAATTCAGTATTGGGGTATTTATTGATTTATTTTATGTCATAGAACAAAACATTAAAATCTCTTAAGCTTGTATTAACCACAGACCGTATTTAAGGCATCTAACTAATAACCCATTGATTTGGAGACGAGGGAGCCGAAAGTGCTAAAATGTCAATTCATTTCCAGGTTTTAGGATCCATTCCTGTACCACTCTATGTACAGGTATCTATTAACTGTGGCAGATAATGTTTGCAAGTTTGCAATATTACACTATTCATTTATTGATGAATTATTGACATGCATTTTTCTACTTCAAGAAAAACATTTTGGCAATTGGACATTCAGAACAGCTAATAACTTTAAATCTCAAGTCAATTTCAAGCCTTGGTACAAATGCTATTATTCCAACTTTTCACCTGGTTACACTCAGTATGGTTATGGTTGTTTCTCTTAATTGTTGTGAGATTGCACCATACAAAAGAGTCACTCATGAGGTACATGGTCAGTGTCTTTCTTGGCTTGACTTGCCATCTAATCCCCAGTGGAGTGGCAGGAAAAGGCCACGCTGGCTGTTTGCCCGCTGTTATTTTTACAGCGACAGCCTGTTGGAGTTGAAGGAAAATATGAGAACAACATCTGGATGCACACTGCAGGCTCAGTGCTGAAACAGGCCTTCACTGGCCAGCTCACTTCCTTCAGTCCAATCATCAGGGTCACCACCATTTACATTGGTTCAGCAGCTTTCGAACATCCCTTTTTGATTTTAGTTTCCAGCAACAGTTTGTGATGTGACTAGTTTGGAATATACCTAAATCTGAGATGTTATATCTCATCGCTTCCTGGCAAGGCTGCTGCATTTTTGGAACTTAGCAAGGGTCCAAATGTGGCGTAAGCCCCGTTTGGTGAAAAAAAGATCTACATTAAACAACACATTAGTATTACATCTTTCATCTTAACTGATGAGGTCAGGGAGAAGGTAGTTGCTAAAACCAAACATTGACGTGCTGTGTACAAGATGCAGTTCTTGTGTGGTTGTTGGATGGAGGGCACGATTTATGTGACATAGCTTCCAAGAATATGCATTGACAGAAGTTCAAACGTGTCTGCTCCGACTGCTCATGCTCAGACGTGCTCCATATGAGCTGCAAAACATTACTGGCCAAAAATGGCAGTTGAAACCTATAGAGAGGAGGAAAAAAAGGAAGGATAAATAGAGAAAAAAGCAAGTTCCCCCTTCAGCAAAGAGTGTGTGGTGTTTTGTTTTTTTTCTGCTCTCACTGTGCCAAGTCCTCACGTGTTCGCTATCAATCTACCCTCGAGCACTGCCTGGAAAAGTCAACATATCCCCCTCCCCCCATCTCTCTGTTTCACACACACATACATATGCACTACTGCTTTATAGCATTTCATGATCGTCATTGCCCCACTTTGTTTCTTTGTTGCCCCATCTGCCTTGATGCATTTAACCCCCCTTTCTCAACTATACTTTTATCTTGCTGTCTCTCAGTTACATTTCCACACATACCTCCACTCTGTCTATTCTGTCTGTCTGTATGTCTGTCAGCCTTGCTCCTCACACTGGGAACTGGTGCATATACCTTGGAAGGCCTCCAGTCTCTAGCACAGCTGCAGTTAACTGGGATCTTAAATAGGATGTGGCTCAATTGAATGTACCAACAACTTTCTCACATCCATAGCGTTATAATCTGATGTCACATGATAAATTGGATAATGTCTCATCAGCTGATGAGTAGCAAAGTACATGTGCGTGCCACACACATTACAGAAGGGTACGCGTAGGACTGTCCCGTCAACTAACACACAGTTTTGTCAGCTAATTGATTAGTTGATTTAACCAACAGATCTCTTAAACTTAAAGTTTTTCCACAAAGAATCACACAAAAGCACCACTTTAAATCTTGTATTTACCAGAGATGAATTTTGAAAAAATATCTAATTGCAATTATTGTGAATGATATTGCCATTATGATATGATTTGTATATTCGAGGGAATTTTTGCATAATTATTCTCATTTTCATTGAAAAACATATTAAAATGATTATGGTGTGATATTATTTTTTTTTTTTTTGCGGGGATCTGTACCAAACAAAGATGTTTTCTTACGTCTGGAGAATATGATGAGTAGGCCAGGACATTTCTGCAGCACAACAATGTCTAATTTAAAATGGTATTTTCACACACATTTCACCTTTAATATCACAATTTCCTCCTCATCCTGCAATTTTGAAATTGCAGTTGGTCATATTTTGCGATTTCAATAAAATTTGTATTAACTGTGCAGCATTAGAAATGAGTATTTCAGCATGAAAGAAGCATAAAAAATGAATAATCGACTAAAGAATTCCTTGTCGACTAAGACCAAAATGACTAAGACGAAATGAAGTATTCGACTAAGAGGGAGCAGCCCTGGGTGCACGTCTGACGTCTTAGTCACGAGTAGCCTGAATCCCTAGTTGCCTTCTCAGATACCAGGGATGTTACAACATACTGTACTAGATTATTTGCATAATAACTGTGAGCAGTGCGTAACTCTCAGAAAACTGTCACACAGAGATCATATAGGGACCTCCCAGTGACGCTGCCTCTTGTTCCTTAAGAACTAGTGATTGGCAGCAGTGGTCCTCCTCATCTGAGCCAGTAGGACCGTTTTCAGTGAGAAAAGACCGCCCTCTGAAAGTAGTAGTTCTTTTAAATAGCTTCTAGGTCTATGAGTCTGTCATTGAAGTGGTTCGTCCTCCATCAACCTGTTTCCTACATGCAAATCTTTAAAAACAGAAGCCTCAGGGGCAGCAGACTGTCTGTCTCTTTCTCTATCCAGCAGATTATCGAGCAGACACATGCTGCGACTGACTTCCTGCCCCTGTCTCCTGTCGTCTGTGTGCCGCAGTATAATTTAAAATGACTGCACATTAATTACTTTATATTACCTGTCTGTCAGCTATCTTACAATACAGAAAAAAACTTCCTGCTTTGTTTGCCTATGAATGCAGAAGAGGCCACGACACCTTTGTTTACACTGGCAGGTATTCGTTATGCCTTTATTCATTGCTCCATATAACCATGTGCTCTGTACAAAGAAAACACCCAATGGCAAATTGCTGGCAAGACCACAACAAAATGTCATGCATTGAGAAATTGTTTTTTTTTTCAGGAGATCAGCATGTATTAATCCCTGTTGTTAAATAGGAAACCACTCTTCTCTGAAAGACACCAACATTTGGAAGGCGGGAGTGTTCTTATTGATTTTCATAATGTGTATTTTATTAACTAATATCACCACCATGTGAACAATTTAAGTCCCTGTGTGAAATAACACAGATTGTCGCTGACTGTTTATGTGTTTGTGTCTTGTTAGTATCCATGCTACACCCATGCTCCGAGATATACTTCTTCTGATCTTATTGTTGGATCAAAGCCAGTGAATATAATTACTACCGGATCTAATAAGTGTGGCGGCCACAAAATCCACCTGTTTTCTCAAATGGCTTTTAAATAATGTTACATTGTCCCTTTTTTTTAACCTAAATTTGACAAATTTTTGGGAGGGGGTTTTGATCGGCTAAGCTACATTTCATCACATTATTGCTTGTCCTTTGTGCTAAAACGTTAGCTTCTGCCACCCATTGTTTTTTTCTTTTTAACATTTGAATTTTACCCCAGCCTTTGAAGAATCAATGATTCAAAGAATCAAATGTGTGTGTTGTTGGTTGTGGTGGTGGGGTTATTGAGAAAGAGAGGACGCGTGTCAGGGCTTGTTAAAAATGTACCTGGGTCACGCTGTTAGGTGCCAGCTGTTATTCTCTACAACTTTTTACAATGCATGTTTGCTCAGACAACAGTTGAGACACTCAGTTATACTGCAGCAGCAGTAGTAGTAGCAGTAGTCATATTGTAGCTCTATTAGCTTCAAAAGATCCCGATCATGGTTTGTTTGCTTCAGAAATAAATTAAAAAATAGTTGTCGACACCTGTGCCTTCATGGTGAAATATGATACTGTGGTGTTTGTACCGTTAAATAGCCAACTTGTGTGTTTGTGTGTGAGGAAATCTTTTGTTTGCTAGGTGAACTCTAGAGACCCAGCGTTCAGGTCAAATTCAGATAAGACACTTACAACTCTGCCCCAGTTAGGAGATAAAGTACGACTTGACATAAACACGCAAAGCTGGCTGTTCACCAAGAGCAGCTCTGGTTTATTTTTAAACTTCTCACATCAACTGGATGACAAATGACAACAATAACAAAACAAATTGTCTGGTGCTAGATATATTGTACCCGAATTGCATTAAATATTGTCTTGAATATTAACTGTTTGTCACTTTGTGCTTTTTAGGTGGTCGCATCAACAGCAGGGACGTGTGGATGTATAACTCCCAGCTCAACCTGTGGATCAGAGTGGCTTCTCTTAACAAAGGCCGCTGGAGACACAAGATGGGCGTCCTACTGGGCAAGGTAAGGAGGGAGCCTCGAGGCGGATTCATGCATCAGGGTGCATGGTTACCCCAGCATGGGTGCCTCTGATGTAGGAGTTGATAGTTTTATAGCATCAGACATTTCACTCCTTGATGGCGCCCTCACATCACTAGATAGCTGTGTAGTACATTATCAGGCCCTCTCGCACACTTCCAAGTAATCGTGTTAACATTTTACATTTATTATATGATATACTGTGGAGCTGATATAGAGCTATAATTCCTGCAAACAAAAGGATTGCAATAAAATTGGTTTCGCTAGATCACAAAATATGAGAAGGAGAAATCACAAGCTGGTCGGTTACATTTAGATGGTTTCCACAAGGTGTCTTGTAGCCTCCATAGTCTGGGCTCATGGTTACATTTTTAGAGTATAACAGTAGACATTCACAAAATTTGATAAAGCAATGGTTTGGTTTCCCAGAAAGAGTTGATGTGTGCTCACTGAAATTTCAGTCATGGATGCTTCAGAGGAATTTGACGATAATGTCTTTATTACTTGTTAATTTATCTGAGGTAAAGCACAAGGGGAGTGGACATTTACACAGTGAGGAAATTTTGTGGAAACTGCTGGAAAGGTTGCATTGAGCTTTTTGACTGCTTTCAATTCATACCTTTCACAACCACGCGTCTCATCCCACTGTTACGCATTGTCTTCTACCTGCAGACCTGAAGGAATTTTCAGACACACAAGGGCTTTGCATACTTAGTGATGACTGACAATAAGTATCAGGTCTTAACTTAGACCTAAGTGACTCATCAGTGGCAGAAACGCTAAGGATTTCCAGACTATTGCCTGCTTTCTGCTAATCAGTGATCCTCCACATTGGTCAATGAGGGCGCCTTGTGACAAGGAGCCAAATTATATTATATTATTGATGTGTGTGACACATCCATTTATCGTCCCAGGGTTTGTACGCCTCACACATCCTGGATACACATGAGCAGATTCAACAGAGAGAAGGAAGTTAGCCTTTTAATTTAAAAGTGGCATATAAACAAGTTCTTTAGCTGGTGGAATAGTGCAGCTGGTTCATCCATTACATACCCTACATATGGAAAATACTTTACTCCTCGATCACCGCATGTGAGCTGTTACTATATACAGTCTCTACTAAGGCTGGGTGGACATTCTTGTTTGAGGGCAAAGGGAGTTTAATGGACTTGCGCCAGCACCTCACACTTCCAAGTTAAGGACTAGCTTAGCCCATATCATGTTCTATGTGTCGCCGCGCAATCACACAACCGTGGAGTAGCCATACATAGCTGTGAGAAGAGAACCCCTGATACGCCTGTAAACACACACTGGGTTTGCAGACGTATGCATAATTCAGCACACTTACTCTATAAATATATACTGTACAAGACTGTTCATCTTCCTACAGCATATAACTACTGTATATTCCTAACCTGTGAAAGGTTTGTAACCGCATGTCGTGTTGTTCTTAAACTAGATAGTCAAGTCTGTCTTCATTGCATAGCATGTACTTTTTTAGCTTTTGTTTTTAAGACCATCTTAATGCAAAACTTATGTTGATCACTTGTACAGCACTGCCATGTGCACCTCACGCAAAGTTCCTGAGCTGTAATTATCTGTTATTAGTGTTGCGCAAAGAAGACCGGCCGCTGGTTGTCTCGGTTGAAGGAGGCAGGGCATAAACAGAGATGACTGAGCTAACACGCCACTCACAAACTCTCGTGTGGGCTTTAGTCATCATGCAGTACACATGCTTGTATACACACATGAAGAACATGGCGATTATTCTTGGAAAGCTTTGGGCTAAAACAGTGCTTTATTTACTTTGCAGATAAGTCAGACCTTTTCTGACATCTATTCTGAAAACATACTTTTTGTATTTTTTTGGAGTTCTGATTGTGGCCAGATCTGTACTGAATTTTCTTCTGACTACCAAACACCACCCAAAATGCTCAGTTGCCTCGCCACAGAAACAACAAACACAAGTGTGTCCATTCAAACCACACACAGGTCCTCCACAACAGTGAGGTAATCAGTTAGAGGGTCACATTCTGGCTATAAAAGTCAGTAATTAACTCCAAAGTGAGTCATCATGTATCCAGTTATGGTAAAAACAAGAGGACTTTAACTTGACTCTAAATGTTATAGAACAATAAAGGAAACCAGGTTTAAACTTGCTGGTCTGCAGCTTGATTAGCGCTCTTATGCAAAAACGATTTGATGCTAAAAATAAGACAGCATTAAATATGTATTATTTCTATACATGTGCCCAAGGCCTGCAATATAGAAGTTAAACTGGCAAGGCATCACACACAACATATAAGAGACAGTGGTACATTTATAGTTCTACACAGTATACACACTGTTAGCATGAACACAGTCTTTATCCTTTCTTGAAAACACATTCCTCTGAGATGTGAAATCCCAGGAGAGGCTATTATCTACAACCACTTCCTGTATCTGTCACACACATGGTTTTGTAGTCTTTGTCTTCTCCTTTTTTATACTTTCCTCTTTCTGTCTTTGTTTACAGAGATTTACAGCATATGTCTCTTAAGGATGTGTCTGTGTTTTTAAACATTTTTTTTCCCCCTCAGGATTTTGTTCCTGGTCCTCTTCAGTTCGTACCCAGTCATTTCCTCATTCTGTCTGTAATTTCCCCTTTTGATGTACCGTACTTATGCTCCAGTTTCAAAAATGGAGGAAGAAGGCTGAGTGTCATAAACAAGCCTGTGTAATGATCACATGTTCATGCTTCCCACTAACTCACTATTCAAACAATTTGCATATTCAGTTGACAAATCAAATATATTTTCATTTTTACTCATGAGCACGCCAACATTAGTCTTACTACACCTATGCAGACCTTCCATACATCCATTCACTTCGTTCTTGCCACAGCTTTAAGTCTAAACTTCTAAAGCTGGTTCTTACGGGGATCAAAATACAAGAACTCACACACACATAATCAGTGATGTGCTGTTAGACTGGTCCTGTTTCCATAAAGCAGAAGCAAAAATAGGTCACCACTTGTTTTCCTCTCCCTGTTGTGGCTGCGCTTGGTGACGGCTGTTCTCATCTATCATGTTTCTCTCTCTCTCTCTCTCTCTCTTTGTCTCTCTGTCAGTCTGTCTCTCTCTATCTTTCTCATCGTTTCCCCCTCCTGTAGCCACTACTTCTTCTCACCTATCTGCATGTTAAGGACAATTAATCATTCAGCCATCACCAGTGTTTGAACGTTGTCATAAAGTAAGTTGCGAATGTGCTTGTTTGGTGGTTAGCGAGTGCGTCCTCCTCAGTGTCGTGAATCACATTTGGCTTAGTGTTTATGTGATAACCACATACCTCGAGTCGGTATAGAGTATGTGCTATCATCATCGAGCTAATGTGGAATGAACCTATATTGATACATTTACATTTTAACAGTGCATTGAAACCATGTGGGGTGTTTTATCGAGTGACTGCAGAGGGGCGAGAGTGAAGAGGACAGTTATCTACTTCCCCCCAACGCCCACTACCACTCGTAAAACAAGTGTCCCCATTACTCAGCTCTCTGAGATAAAAATGAGCTGCTTGTACAGTATTTTCACTTTTTTAACTTCAGTTAAAATGCTGAAGTTGACAGTATTTGTCAACAGTATTTTTACTAGGTTTTCCCCCAGATTTTCTGACAAATGAAATCCAATTTAAAGCAGTTTTGTTTTGCAAATCTGCAGTTTGAATCAGTCGAGCCAAGCAGCTGCTGCGCAAGCTGTCTGGTACCTCACCATGTTAGAAACGACAATGTGAAAACCTGCTTTATTCCGCTGCCATTTAATGATTTACTGTGTTTACTGGCTGCATAAAGAATCTAAAATTCAAACATAGTTACTATGTTTGCATGACAAACAATGACTTGATAAACAGGTAATTCCTCGGTTATGTAGAAACAGATTGTATTAAACCTCTAAAACTGGGCAAATACAATCCATGTGGCTTAAAAGTGCATGACAGTGAAACTAAAGGGTGACCTATCCCTTCAACATGTTACTCTTGCATTTAAATTTTGTTGTCATCTGTATCAACATAGAGCGTTAAAATCAACAAATTTCAGTTGGTGTACGTGCCTATAGTCTTATTCTGTGAATTACAGCGTGGAAGCTGACATTTGCCTGTTGTTGTCATTGATATTTTGAAGCCACCGCCTGAGATATTAAGAGAGAGAGAGAAAGAGTGAACAAGTTCATAAAGGTTTTTTTCTCTCTCTATTAACTTGTCAGTTGAGAAAGGTGGTAGTGCTTTGTAATTAGCCCAGGTGTTGAATGCAAATCTCCATGTGTCCCATCTACTTCCGTCTTTTTGTTCCCTGTTTTTCCTTCTAGTTTTCTTTGTGTCTTTGTTTCTCTCTATTCTCTCCACTCTCTCTCTCTCTCTCTCTCTCTCTCTCTGTCTCTGCACTTGTTTATGCTTCAGATTGTGTGGAGAGACAGGAATAGCCCGAAGGTTTTCTGTTGCATAAGACCAGTGTGTTGATGAGCAGTGCTATGCTCATAATAACTTGTAATGTATTCTTGACAGGAAATAGACATTTACCATAGATCTCTACCTTCCACCAGCTTTTTGTCCCCCACTCTTTATGCTCATGTCCCCAATTTCTTTCTTATTTTGCCATCCGTTGAACTCCAAGTGATAGTTAGAAGATAGAAGATAGTTTGTGTAACCACAAGGCACTTGTTAGAGTGCATATCTTATGTCAACACAGTTCCCCAGTTTGTAATGCTTTAGCTTCCAGTAAGGTTTATGTTTTTGTTATTGTTAGTGGTTCAGATTTAATTATTCACAAATTGGCGTGGGACAGCACTTAATCAGCCAACTTCGAAATCAACACCATTGACTGATATTATTTTGAATTGTAAATTATTAGTATAAAATAACAGATTTTGATTACCGGTAGATTAGATTAATCTTTATTGATCCATAGCGGGGAAACTCATTTGCCACGAAATCAACTCATACAAATAGCAACAACACACAACAATATATACATTACAATCACAGCACACAACAGATACACAGCCCAATAAAAACCTTCTGAGGCATTTTTAATCGCTGACTGAATGGCCACCTTGTAATGGATGGCTTTCACAATACAAAACAGTTTTTAATTTTGCTCTTGTCCTCTATTAATACATAAAAAAAACATAAATGAGGACACTAGCGAAGATCCCCTGATTAAAAAAAAATACATGAAGAAGCGTCTTGCTGATATCAAATGATTGAAGCTTCCTCAAGAAGAATAGTTTTGGCTTTCTTGAATTCATCACCAGTGTTCTTTTTCCAGTTATATTTACTGTCCATTAATGACAACGCAAGTTCAAGGTTAGCAAACGCACTGGTGCCTGTGTTATCCAGTGTTTACAGCTACAAGAGCAACAAGGTCAGAGACAATGGTGCTTGTTCACAAGCAGTACGTCATCTTCCATGTGCACCTGATAGACTGGTTCTCTGAGTACTGAGTACTACTGAAACTATTGTTCATACTCATCAAATTGTACACATGGATACTCTTATAGTGAATGTGTATGTGTTTCTGTGTACATAGTGTATGTGGAAAAGTATATATCACACCTAAACACAACTCATAACTTCCCTCAACTCTCACTTTCATGATCTTGCTATGTGTAAAAAGCCTGTGGTGCACATCAGTTGTGCCAAGGTGGTAATCTCAACTTCCCCTCTAATCCAGATGTGATTGTGTGTCTGCCCTCAGGTCTACGCTGTAGGTGGCTACGATGGGCAGAGCCGCCTGAGCAGTGTGGAGTGTTACGACTCCTTCTCCAACCGCTGGACAGAGGTGGCTCCCATGAAAGAGGCAGTCAGCTCTCCGGCTGTGGCCAGCTGTGCTGGCAAGCTCTTTGTCATAGGAGGAGGGCCTGACGATGACACTTGCTCAGACAAGGTGGGAAACAGATGTGTGCTCCCCCAACTGCACAGTTAAGCACATAGTGATGACAGCTAAGGTGCTTTTGTCTCAGCTTTCCAGTGATTATACCTATTATATGTATAGGCTCATAAATTACAAGCTAAAGTTTCTTGTTTGTTAATAATAAAAACACAAAAGAAAAAAACACACTGTGAAATGTAAAATATGTTTCTTAGAGATCAGGACTTGAGGGGCTACCCTGAAATAGTTTCATTGTTTTGACTGGCAGCTTGTCGCTGGTAGTAAACAGTGAGACAGTGGCAAGTGGCAAGTGGAAGTTTTTTTTTTTCCTCAGTGGAACAGCTGGTTTGTTTGTTTATGTCTGTGGGTTAGAAAACAAGCATCCACAGGCAGAGAGGCAGTCTGATAAGAGTTAACCCAACATGGCTGACTATTTGTACCTGGCTCGACATGGCCTGAAGGAACTACAGTTCATGCGTTGAGCTACTTATCTCTTGAGTCATTCACATGGATCCTAAAGGTCTGTTGGAGTGCGTTTTTCATGCTAGCTGCAGTCAGAGACAACACTGTTGGGAAGGCGGCTATTTGAAAAGAGATGTGGGTGAGAGAATGCTTGGATTGTATGCAAAACCACACAGAGTCAAGCTAAAGTCAGCCCACAGAACAGACAGTAAAATGAGCTACATATTTTTTTTTCTATTCAACAACTATTTCCCCCCACATGGAGTCTTTCTTCTGTCTTTTACCATAGTAAAACACAACTGACTACATGTAACTGTATGCCACAGGTTCAGTGCTACGATCCAGAGACGGACTCTTGGTTACTGCGGGCCAACATCCCCATTGCCAAGCGCTGTATCACAGCAGTGTCCCTTAACAACCTGATCTACGTGTGCGGTGGTCTCACCAAGTCAATATTCTGCTATGACCCCGCAGAGGACTACTGGATACATGTGGTTCACACCTTTAACAAACAGGTAATAGATTAAATGCACACCACTCGAGGAACAGACTGTTTGAATTCACCTGCAAGAATCCTCTGAAGCTGCCACCTCTGATTTCTATCTCTCGCTCTCTCGCTGCAGGAGAGCTGTGGCATGTCCGTGTGCAACGGCAAGATCTTCATCCTCGGCGGCAGAGGGGAAAGCGGCGAAGCAACAGATACCATCCTGTGTTACGACCCGTCGACGGGCATTATCACAGGAGTGGCAGCCATGCCACGGCCGATCTCCTACCACGGCTGCGTAACCATCCACCGCTACAATGACAAATACCACAGGCCCTGACCATAAACAAGCACGCACACACTAAAGAACTTAAACTCTTTGAAACTTAAGCTCTTCAAGTTCACCCCATGCACAACACAATCACATACTTCTTTTTAACAGGCACATTAAGTAGCTCAGTGCTGTTGAGCTAATTTGTTTTCTCACAGCATCATGTAGCAATGCTCAGTGTTGCTGTGAATCTTTTTGCTGTTGCATACCGTAGTTATGGCCCTTCTGTGGAAATGTTCAGTAGTTGATAACTTGTCTGTAACCTGAGGTAAAGTGGAGTCAGATCAACGTGGCAGATCAGTGTGCCTTGCATTAGCAGTAACTGCATAATGTTGGGAAGTAATGAATCATATACAGTATGACAGAAATAAAGGAAACTGATGATGGTTAAAGTAGATTAAAATTAAACATGTAAAATATATTTTATTGAAAATGTTATGAGAGTATAAATTGAAATTGGAGATTAATTCTTAACATTAGCATTAAGTATCTGTGGTAACAGTATGGTTCTTTTACTTCTTTTACTAAACAATGTGTTCGATGACTCAAAAGCTAAGTAAAAGTTCAGAATAGTTTTACCACATTGTAATATTTGTACAAATTATCAAAAAAAGAATAAACACTGAACTTTCTAAATGACAATATTTGGCATATTTGATGGATGTAATACTATATTGATAGCGATTACAAGCAGGTCATCAATTTGAAAGTAAACTTTCCAACACTGTGCTTTTATTACTGTGCGAATTAACCTCACTTTGAGCTCTCAGATTGTTCTGATGAACAAAAACAATGCCATAAGACAAAGAAATTAAAAATCACTTGACAAAATAAGCCAAAAATGATCTGCCAGCAGAAGAAAACAGATGAGTGGCCAGGTCAGATATCCAACCTTGTACCTAAAGCACTCCATGCGGATACGCACATACAATACAGCACAGTACTGGTAAAGAACACTTTTTTAAAACTCTTTTCCTTATTTTCCTGATAAAACTGTGGTGAACTGTCAGCCAGCTGTTCTCCCACAGTATCAGTTATGAGGACAAGTTGCTCTCACCTGTTGACCCAGAGCAGAGTTAAGAGAGTGGAGGGTTTACCAAAATATTGGAACGTAGCCACTGTTAGCTCTGCCCTCCTGTTGCTTGTACTTATCACCTTGTTCCACTCCCTGTGTGTTTCCCTTTTCCAACCTTGAGCTGTGTCATCACCTCACACGTTATCTCCATTTTAAGCTTTATTTTTGCCCCATTTGAATTATTATTATTACACTCATTACTGACATTTTATTATTATTTTTTTAAGTTATGCATTTTTTACAATTGGATGTTTACTGTATTATAAGTAGCTTTAGTGTGTCTATTTCATATCAATGTTAGATCATTGGTGTACTGGGCTCGTGGGTGGTTTTGTAGATGTGAGAAGCCTTTGTAGATCAAACTCGAAGACTGCTCTGAATAAGTGGTTTGCATGTATGGTGTGTATGTATGTGTGTGACTTTTACAACCTGGTCTGGATGTGTCGGAGCCACATCTAGTGTAAGCATTGTACGACTTTCACGCTGATGGCGGCGCCTCTCACCTGTTCACTTACATGTAAAGATGTAACTCGGGGTAACCGTAGATACCTCCAGTTGTGCATGTTCTGAATGACGAGGATTTGGATGATGTGGCTCATGGTGAGTAAAAGTCACCTTTTACTACAGTAGGCGTTAGACTAGAGGTATTGCTGTGAATATAACTTTAATATTTTTATGTTTTCTTATATTTAAATGTATCTTTCTTGGTTGCATATTGAGTATTTTCTGTAACTGAGAGCCCCAATTGTGCACTTTGACAGAAGCCTGTTAAATGTAGAATTATTTGACAATGATTTACCTTTTTTTAAATTTTTTTTTTTTTTTTTTTTTTTACTGTATCAGTAAATGTTCTTTGCTTTCATGTGACGTATGGAAGAGAGTGAAAGGGCCCGTCAGCTCCTCCTGTTGGCTGCTATCTGTTATGGCTCTGATGTTCTAACAAAAACAACTAGTGTCAAGACAACAATGTCAGAGAGTTGGCTTTACATTCTAGGTTAAACCAGTTAGAGATTAGTGGGTGTGTACATTTGTTACTGTCTAACAATGTGTAACTGCATAATATGCAGCACAACAACATCAGAGATTGTGCTTCTGTCTGTCAGTCACAATGACAAAAACAGGTGGTGGGATTTCGGCTTAAACCATCCTCCAGACGTTTTCTGAGAAAGATGAGTCCGGTCAGGTTTTCAGCAGAAGTACAGGCTGAAAGGAAAACACCCTCAGGCCCACTTAGGGGTAACTCAGGAGGCCAGCGAGAGGAGGTTGAGGGGCAAGAATGTGGTAAAGCTAACGAGTTGGAGGGAGTTAGATAAATAGTGAGAGAGAGAGAATTTGAGTGTGTGTGCGTCTGTGATTTCACTGAGTATTTACACATAACAACATGCTATGTTGATTTTTTTGATCATTAGCTATGTAGAGGCCTTCATACGTTGTTTACCTTGATAAGATTATTCATTGTTTTTATCATTGATTAATTTCTTTTGATTGTTGTGGGACCGTTTGCAAGTTCGCCTTGCATGTAAATGGCATGCCTTAAATTAAACCCTGAAGAGCTGAGCGTTAGAAGTGGATTGATGGATTGTGATGCGAATGCAGATTTAAACCAAAATGGATTAGATTCAATCCCAAAGGTGACCTTGTTGAAAAATGCCAATGGGTAGTGTGCTTGCATGCAAAGATTGGGGGGCGGGGGGCTTTAATAATGTGTTAATTGCAGTATGTGCCTGAATAAATTAATGACAAGTGGGGAATTAAATTGCATAATTTTGATATAAACTTTTCTTATTGTATGTAATGTGATATTGTAACGCCATTTTCTCCTCAGACCATCTTTTGTCTAACTGCGAGAAAGCTTTGGATTTTTGTAAACTGCAGTATGTTGAAATGTAATGGTTGACTCGTGTGAAAGAAACATCAATAAAGTTTTTCTATACGTACCGTTTGTGGCCTGTCATCAGTAAAAAAAGTGGTTTAAGAATGAAATAATATGAAAAATAGGTTAACAGGTTAACAGAGATTCTAGGCCAGATTTTTTAAAATTGCACATTCAGTTTTAATTTTGACAAGTTCTGTATAATACTTTGTAGAGATATCTCTATAATTGTCTGTATTTCACTGCATGGTAAATGTATGATGTAAAAGTGGTGGTGACTGAGATGAAAAGCAGCTGTTATACTGGCTGTGATAGATAACACTTACCCAACCATTACAGGATGTCCTCATTTAAATTATATAATCACATTTATTTGGTCTTCACACCATAAAGATGGGGAATACAGAAAAGAAGTGATTATACCAAATAACTGAACCCACGGGACCACCAACCACACGGCAGATTACACTGAAAGCATCACAGCCAACTGCAAGAAATACGACATGACGTCTTATTAAACTTCCTGTAATCTGCTTCCATCTTTGATTTCATCAAGGGATGAATCAATCATATGGGTGATGTTTTAATGACCCATTGTGTTGAACAAGAAAACAGCATATAAGACTAGCCACACTGTTTCAAGCAAGGATTGAGCAACTCTTGCTGCAATAAACATTCATATAGGGCCCTTTTGTTTTGTCTTATGTGCTGATTTATATACTGCCTATTGTGGTTTGGTTTAATGAAAGCCACAAATATGCTTCCCACAAAATGTTATGGGCACGACGCCTCTGCATTCACAGTAAACAATGTGGAAAGAATTTAGCATCACACACAATCGGACACTAAAACACTAAGTTTGTGTCTGATGTTTGGCATTGACGGCATACTGTCACCTCACATTCTCATGCATCCGCCATGGTGAAGATTACAAACAGGCATAAACTAATAAGTGGAGAGAGGAAAGCTTCATTACTCTGGTCCCAACGTCTAACTGACCTACTTTTGAACTGTATAGAATGTCTTAATGCTACCATATACTGACATTCAACAGACAAGGAAACTATGTGGTGCATGTCAAGTAAATCCCAGCAAATGAGCCCCATTTTTTTTTAAGAAACGTGGCCAAAATCCACAATGCTTTTTTTTTTTTTGCTCTTTGCCAAGAAATGTGAGTACAACGAGATGTTGATCCACTGTGACGGCATTACAACGTAATCATTATAAATACTTTTGGAAATGTATCAGAACTATGAATAACTATAAAACCCTTTTCACCATCTAATGCTAATGTTTTTATGTGGCTCAAATGGAGCTCTGTGCGCATAACAACGATTTTCCTATCGGTAACTTCACTGAAGCAACAATAGAGAGGCCTGAAGGAAGAGAGCTAGATGATGTTAAGGACGTGGAATGTGGATCTGATCCCATTCCTGATCATCTAAAATGTGCTCATCAGAAACTCGTTCCACTTCTTGTCACGTGTTTTCTGCTTCATGGCATGTAACCTGACAGTGCTGTCAAGCTTCAACATGTAAGATGCATAGCTTGATACTCACAGGTCTATAGATATAACTACTATCCTGGTTTAAAAGCAAGCACATGCTCAACTTTAAGAAATCATTGCCTGTTTGTAGTCAGAATTCTGTTATACCCTTACAAAAAGAAATGTATTCAAGTGTGCAGTTAGTATACTTCTTTACACTTAAATTAAGAGTATAATTTCGGTTTACCTTTTATGTACTTATCCAAGATGTATACTTGGCCTACACAGTAAGTATACAGTAATGTCTAATTTCGGCTTATACTAATACAAGTATCAAAGTATACTTGGCTTAGGCTCACTTTTTGATAGAGTAGCCTATTTGAGTGTGTGAGAGTTGATATGAGATTTGTGATTTGCATGAGATTTGATATGAATTTACTTCAGTTCATGAAGAATTTTCTGTTTTTCTATTCTCCATTCACTGTGGAGGCATGCAAGAAAAAAATAATTTTATTTCATCAAGTCAAATAGCAAAAGGAGCAAATCTCTTTGTGTAATACATACATACATAAATCATTATCATACATACATAAGAAGAAGAAGAAGAAGATATTCCTTTATTTGTCCCACAGTGGGGAAATTCAGTTTTACACTCTGTTGTTCACACAGTACATATACATGCATCAATGGAGAGATGTCAGAGTGAGGGGGCTGCTCCTGACAAGCGCCCAGAGCAGTTGGGGGTTTGGTGCCTTGCTCAGGGGCACCTCGGCAGTCCTAACCCAAGTCCTTACGGACTGAGCTACTGCCGCCCCGTACCACAAGTTAAAGAAGAAGTTAAAGAAAACTTGCACGTATACTTGGAGTAAAAACTATTAAATTAGTACTGAGAGTATACTTTCAAGTGTACTTTCATAAACTAAAAAGTTGGTTTCAAGTAAATAATTAGTAAACTAATAGCATACCTATAAGATCACTTGTAGTATACAGCAGTTCACTTCATAGTATAGTTGCAGTACAGAATACAACTTAGATGTTGTGGTCTCAAAATGTACTGTTCTTACATTCAAAGTACTCTTAAAAGTATACTTTTATAAACTAAAAAGTGGGCAAATTTAGTACAGAGAAGTATTGAAGTAGCACACATGTACTAATTGTTGATGTTAGTATTCTTCCTAGGGTGAGTTACTGTAATGTGGGGCACTGCCTAATGTGGGACATGTAAGCTCCAGTGGATGTAGATCTTCCTCAAACAAATAAAAGTTAATAAAATTATTGGTTAACGCAAGCTGTGGAGTCAAGTGGTCAGAATCACATGACATCTCAAATGTCCAACCATACATTAGGGTGTTGCAATCATCAAGCTAGAAGCACCCTGTGTGAAGACCATCATAGCGTTTAGAAAAACTTAATGTTAAGGTTAGAAATTTCTAGTACTGTATATAAATCAATCCTGCTAGTTCTTATCTAGATATGTTTTGTTCATCAAAAACTATTATAATATAGTGTAAATATATTTGTTATTACAATCAAATTTTCCATTGTCCCACTTTAGGAAATATGGTTTCAAGGTGTGGGACAGGATGAGCTGTCTAATGTGAGACAGCATAAATTGGGCTGTAACAATGGTTATTTATAGGGTTTTAGTCTTCTAATGCATTATTTAAGATATTTGTGGTGAAGTGCAAATTATATTCCATGATCAAGGGAGTGGCTGCAGGTGATTAAAACCTTTTAATAAACTTTTAAGTGTCCCACATTTTGGACATGACTGTCCCACTTTGGGAAATAAAAATTTGAGACAACTTGGCACGAAGAGTGCTCATATGTCTATCATTTCTTTTAATAATGTGATATCTGCATTTTCTTTTTGGTTTAATTAGAACACATCCTGGGGATTTTGGAGTGGTACTGGGTGTGGATTTGATATTTAGGCTTCATATTGTAATGTATTCCACAGGTCTGAAATGCAAAAAACGTCTCAGATTAGGCAAATTCACCCTATATGAAGTATTCTGGCAAAATATATTTGAACTTTACTTCAGTTTACTTCATTTAATAAACTTTAAGTATACTACTTTTCTGTATGGTACGAATGTGACTGGCTCTCAGGCTTTCCATTGAAACTGTAATAAAATTGATAGAAAGTAAAATAGATGAAGAGTTCTTGTGTATTGTTATGTCTTGTTTATCCATGATCTTTCTAAGCTTGTAAAACACGTTATGTTTTTTACAAAATCACCACACATGCTCTCCCCAATGAATGAAACTACAGAAAGGTGGTAATGCATATTATCCACAGTCCTGAGCAGCGTCATCTGTTTTGTAGAATCGCGGCCCCTGCTGGCTGTTTTGGTGAAGTGCAAGGCTAACTATCCACTACTTAGCTAGCTTACTTGTCTCCGAGATTTAGCAATTTACTACACAGAAGTGTGTAAGATGAACATAGCGTAACTTAAAGGACATGCTCTCACTGAATTAAAACACACGCCACACAAAGAAAGGTTGCTCCACAGCACAGAGCCCTCCAGTAAGTTTGCATTTCAAACGGACTGAATCGGTGTCTACAAATGTGTGCTAGCGTTAGCTAAATTAGCAACAAGGATAGCGGTTGGCATGCTGCCGGCTACTCGAACGACAGGCACAGATTTATCTAACACACAGTTCGCGAGACACCGTTTGGTGGGTTAATATTTCTGTTTGATTTAGCTTTATTGTAGGCTATGGTTTTGTCAAGTAATAGACCAAGAATTTGAAACAGTGGACGCGTGCTAAGCTATATTAGCATAACTAGCTAGCTAGTCAGTGCTAAAGTTAGCTGTGGACATTAGCTTCTGTGCTAGCCGGCTAATTCGATGCTAAGGACCATCGCAACTGGCCATGGCAGCATGGATGTGACTAGCCAACGTTAGCTGTTTTGAAATGCATTTTTTCCCTTAAGATACTCTTCTTTGCAGGCAGCCATGTCAGGAATTAAAAGGAAAATAGAAGGCAATGATCCCGACTATGATGACATTTCGCTGGTTCAAAATAGTAAGAGAAACAAAGCGGCTGAACATAATGGTAAGTTCATGATCAGTAAACACAGCACACCTGCTTTACATGTAGTGACAGCTAACAGGTGGTCACGGATCTATATTATGTGATTCTTCTGCCTTATCAGCCCGAGAAGCAGCAGTACAGAAGATTGAAACCATCATCAGAGAGCAGTTTTCTCTGGAGATGAAGAACAAAGAACATGAGATAGATGTGATCAGTCAGGTATGTGGAGGATGATCGAAAAGTGTCTTTTCTTTATTTCTTTATTTCATTATACTGTTTTGTATCAGTAATGCAGATATACAGAAAGTAACTCACATATATTTACAGAATAAAGCAAAGCATTTTGGTTAATTGTTTTTCCATTATTTTGCAGCGACTCAATGAAGCCAGGAGGATGATGGACAAGCTAAGGGCATGCATAGTGGCCAATTACTATGCCAACGCTGGAACGACAAAGCTCCCAGAGGTAACTTCCCATATTTTCATACTCAGCTGCTTCAAGGTAGTGGTATAATACAGGAGCAGCAACCACCATCTCCTCTGTGTCCTAGCATGCTTCTAAGAGTGACCCTGCCGTGCTGAACCATCCAGCCATCCGCCGGTTCCTGGAGTCCCCATCCCGGTCCTCTTCCCCTCTCAACCAGGGCTCTGAGACGCCTTCTCTGGCCCACTCTGAGTCTGAGTCCCTCTCACAACAAGGAGAAGGAGCTGAGCGGGACGGAGAGGGAGCATGGAGAGAGGATGGCAGCAGGCAGGAGCGTAGACCAGGGCGCAATACAGGCAAGGTGAGCTCAGCTGGCAAAGATGACAGGTTTATGTGTTATTTGATGAATGCAAGTGGTATAAGTGTTAATCTTGCATCTTTTTATTTTTCATCAAGTGTGTAATGTTCTCCATTATCTGTGGTAGGACACATTTGGCGTGCCATTGTCCTTAGGAGCAGAGCAGAGGGTGACCTACCACACTACTGGAAATGAAGCGTCTAGACTCTATGCAAAGAAGACAATCGTAGTGGGGAACGTGTCCAGGTACGTAACCAAACTACGCAAAAGTTTTACTCACTCAGTCATCTTTCTGACTTGCTGTCTTGTAGATTGGGGGCTGTACTCACAAACATTAAGTGAACTCTAAGAGAGCTCCTATTTCTAGGAAGGAGTGGTAGCTAGGGCTGTAGGATGCAGTGGTTACCACTGACCTCACAGCAAGAGGATCACAGGTTCGAATCTGGCTTGGGACCATTCTGTGTGGAGTTTGCATGTTCTCCCCGTGTAAGCGTGGGTTTTCTCCAGGTTCTCCGGCTTCCTCCCACAGTTCAAAGACATGCAGGTTAATTGATGACTCTAAATTGCTCGTAGGTGTGAATGTGAGCATGAATGGTTGTCTGTTTCTATGTGCCCTGCGATGGACTGGCGACCTGTCCAGGGTGAACCCCGCCTTTGCCCGATGCCAGCTGGGATCGGCTTGAGCCCCTTCACGACCCCTAACGGGATAAGTGATTGAAGATGGATGCATGGAGTCCTAGCTTAGGAGTGATTTAGGAAACCTCTCAGAGCAACTCTGAGCGAGGCAGGGACAGAAACTTTTACCTTAGTGAGGAGATGCATACCCTTGTTGCTGCCTATGGCATCCTATTTTAAAAAGTTGTGATTGGTTGATAGGAAAACAGGCGAATAAAAATGTTCTCTATACACTCATAATGGGCATAAAATGGACAGTGAAATAGATAAGCTTAATCATAACAATAAACTTTATTTATATAGCACTTTTCAAAAACAGGTTTACAAAGTGCTTCACAGACATAAACAGACAAAGTACACAGTGCAGTTACAAATAAAAAAGGTCATTGCAGCAAAGTAACCAACAAACTGAAGTCACAAGCCTAATTTTGCAGTACCCTATTTACATGCTGATAGTTGTTATATTTATTTGCTTACATTTATGTACCATGCTGGTAATTTTATTATTTAATCTGTTTCATTAACTGACCCTTAAGTGCTAAGATGCTTTATGAATGCCTTTTATCATCACCAGGGTCTAGTATTAACTGTAAGGGGAAATTCGTAGAAAACATCATAATTGTAGGAATTTTGTTACCAGGAGCAACTATTTGTACTAGGAAGCTTTATGAATAGGGCCCCAATTTTTTTTAATTACTGGCACAGAAAATAATCTCCAAATGGTGGTAGAATTGTTTTCGATGGAGTTGACCAAACTACAAGGAGAAACTCACAGATAAACATATTTTATATGTGTCAAGTTAAAGGTTTAATGCAAAACATTAGATGAACTGTGCACTCGAGGGGTTGTTGTTTTGATTTAAATGGACAGTGTAGGATTTGGTGGCATCTAGTAGCGTGGTTGCAGATTGCAACCAACTGGGTATCGCTCCCCTCACTCCTCCCTTTCCAAGGCTGCGGTTTGAGTGCAAAACCATGGTAACGCAGTTCACCTTGCTCAGAGGCCATCCTTATCATAACAATTACCATAATTACCATGATTTAGGAGCAATGCAAGTCAGATGGCAGCTGGCACTACCACGGTTTTACACGCTGCAGCTCACAGCAGTTTCACAAGCATCTTGGAGAACTGTGGTGGCCTTCAGGTAACTTGGAAAACGTGGAAGGCTCTCTAGTCTCTAGTAGATATGAAGGGCTCATTGTAAGCAAATGAAAATGTAGCGATTCTTAGTTTCAGGTGATGATACACTAATGAAAACATAGTTCTGAATTTTATATTCCCTTACTGTTAATAGATTCTCCCAAATGCTAAACACTGTTCCTTCATGTTACTGACCTTCTAAAACAAGCGTGTCTCTCTCTCAGCAGTCTCCCTCTGTGTTTATAAAGCCACGCCTCTTTGTTGAATTTGTCTTTTTATTGCATAACTGTGCAAAGGAGAGCTAAAACACAATTTGATTTTGTTTTCTTGAGCCCAGTCTTTGCAGTTTCATCAAGACAACTAAGCCTTTTACTTAATTTATTTTCCCCTGGGTCTGAGTTGATCCAGGTAACTGACAGTTTCTTGAACCCGCTTTGTTCTGTGTAAAACGAAGCACATGTTAATCCTTACTATGTCTCCTTAGTATGTCTCAGAGGGCTATATGGGATGGCTTAGTACATATAAGATGGCTTGAACCTGACACAATGGTCATAGACAGTTAATAAAGATTGGTGGGATGAGATAAGATGAGTTTAAATTGACTTAGACTATCACTTAATGTATAATTGAATGTATTTAATTGCCTGACAGGTTCTTTGTAAAGCTGTCGAAGTGTTTGCATTAAATGCTCAAGGATGACCTATTTCTAATAATGTTTTTGCTTGTGACCTATGCAGCCTGTCTTCCCTTAATTTGAATTCTTTTCAGTATACTTTATCACTTCCGTTTACTGGCGCTAATATTTTATTGCTTCTGGCGGTTTTTCCTCTTTGTCTCTCACCCTCAGGTACATTCCCCCAGATAAGCGAGAAGAAAATGACCAGTCTACCCATAAATGGATGGTGTATGTCAGAGGCTCCAGGAGGGAACCCAGCATCGACCACTTTGTAAAGAAAGTCTGGTTCTTCTTGCATCCCAGCTACAAACCCAATGACCTCGTTGAAGTCAGGTTTGTGTGTGTCATTTTTTTTCTGCACATTTGAGACAGACAGTGTGCGTAAGCACTCTTCGGCTATGTACACATTTTCTGATATAGGCAGCGCTCCTCTCTTTGTTATACAAATTTGCACATGGGTGCTGTTTTATGTTGTTACCTCAGGCAATAATAGAAGCCAGAGTTGCCCATGGACACAGTGTTTGCCTTTAAACTTATATTATTATTCCAGGTTAGTAATTTGCCGCTCCTTTGTCCACACACCACTTGCCAAATTGAAAGAAGTGAGGAAATCATTTTGGATGGATAATAGCACCTAGATGTGTAATAGTCTGTCTTCATCCTCAGCTGATGTTTAATGAAACAAGTTTCAGATCACCCTCTGTGTGCAAAGACAGTCTGCGGGTGTTCGCATTGTGTAATCCCAGACTCAGCAGTAAACACACTGTTGTGTTTCTTTAATCCTTAAATATGGAGTGCCCCCTTGTGGATATGTGATGATGCAGCTCATCCAGCCTAGCCCCCATCAATAATAGCTGAAAGTAAAAATATTTTTGTCTGTGACATTTAAGAAAAGACATCATGCCAATTGTACATGCAAATAATTAGGTGGACTCTGTGATGTCATTTAGCACACAATGAGTCAGACTAAAAGTCAACATGACTAATAGTGGTCACACCTACATGGTGTAGTCTAGTCACTCAGAAAAACATGATGAAGTGTTTGCTGTAGCCCAAAGCACCGAGGTTTGTAGATTGATGTGGCTCAGTTCATTAAGGACTCTAGAAGGAACAGAGCATTTGGTCTCCGGCTCTGTGGTGGTTTAGTTTTTATCCTCTAAAAGTGGTTACAGATTTAAAATTTGCCCATGGCTTCTGAATAAGTGATCTCTTTCATCAGTCAGCCTTATCCTGTAGCCTCCTGGCTGTTTCAGCTGACAAGGCACTCACATTGCTATAGCAGCAGCAGCTCATAAGCTCCTTCTGACTGACTCAAGTCTTCGTTCCCAGTGAACCCCACACAGGCCCAGTGCTCTTTGCTGACTCGACACAGCCTGAATGCAGATGAAGGGATGAACGAAAATAAGAAAAAACAGAAGTGCATCACCCAAGGGCTATTCTTGAATAGACACATACTATGCATGCTCATACACATGCCCTTGTAAATGCAGACAGTTAGCTCTGTTTCTGTTGCGGGGATGAAACCCTCAAGCTTCAAAGGGGGAGAAACCTTCAAGTAATTGATTTTAGGATATTATCAACTCAGTCTGAGTCAGAAACCGGGGTTGGAGCTCAGTCATTTTTTTAACAAAGTCATTGTGCTGCATCCTCTACGGACCATTTCCCCTCCAGATTTGTATTTTGATGACTTTACATAATGCATTTTGTGTTTGTTCTCAGTGAGCCGCCCTTTCATTTAACACGTCGCGGTTGGGGCGAGTTTCCTGTGAGGATCCAGATCCACTTCAAAGACCCTCGCAACAAACGTATTGACATCATCCACCAGCTAAAGGTCAGACCACATCATAGACCACACCATCAGTTGGTTTCCTTTTTAGACTGACACAGCCTCTTGTAGCTGGCCCTGTCATTTACATCCACTAAAAGTGCTTGTTTTTGCCATGACAGGCTCTAATTAATATAAATGTGTAATGTTACGGAAAGGTCAAGGAGAAGTTTTGTTCTGAAGATGATGTGTTGCCGGAAAACAGTGATTTGAGCCAAAGTATAAGGTTATTCAGATATCACAATGAGACTTCCCGTTGAGTGGGACTTGGACACATAACAAACTCTCAAGAAAAAGGTTTTATTTCTCTGTAGGGGTCTTTCCATAATGTTGTCAGACACTTTTAATAACCATCTGAGCCCATCAGTGGCAAAAACAAGTGCCGTTATTGAGCATAACGTTACATTGATGCTACTACTTGCCCTACTACAGGCGGTTACAGTGTTCTCCATCAATACTGGACTGATTTCAGAAATTGTTGTCCCCATTAGTTACTATTAGTCCTCATTAGTTAAAATATGGGAAAATAGAGTCCAGGGTGAAAAATACCAAAGTTGCCTTTTAATGTATACTTTGAGTAATTATATAATATACAATATAAAATTTGTGTAATTGGTGTGGACACAGGTTTCAGAATTTATAACTTAGTAGGATCACACATGATATGCAGTCTGTGACAAGACCTTGGCATAGTTAGTAGCTACAATGCTGTAGATATGCTGTGTGTTATCACTAGACAATAAAAATTTTGAGTCATTATTCTATAATGTATTGGACTTTACAACTATGTATAGTGATTATAGTTCAGTAATTCAGTCCACTGTCTCTACTTTATAACCTAAACACCATAAAAGTCTCTATTATCTGTCCTTTTCCTGCAGCTGGACAGAACATACACTGGGCTGCAGACACTCGGGGCAGAAACTGTAAGTTCTAAATGTTCACTCTGTTTCTTGCAGTGACTTTTCTTCCTGAGAGCTTTACTCTGACAGTGAGCTATATTTGCTCCAGGTGGTTGATGTGGAGCTCTATAGGAACTCTCTTGGGGAGGACTACATCCCTCAGCCCTCTTCCTCCAAGGTGACTCACAGAGCAGCCAGCCCCACGTTGGCCACCTCCCTGGCCCAAAGTTATGGACGCTCCAGTTCTCCTGTCTCGCATGATTCCAGTGTAGACAAAGGTACACACACGGGAACATAAATCATGAAAAAGGTATATTTATACTGTAGTAAATAAGCTCTTCCAGTCCTTGAGGGTTCCGTCGGCCTCGGCCGACTTTACTGTCTTGCAGAGGGTGCAGCAGGCTCAGTTTTGGAGCTAGAGTGAAGGTGCTGTTATCACATGAATCCTAAGGAATCTGTTGGTAACAACCATGTCATGCTAGCTTGTTTGGAACGAGGCTAAATAATGCACTTTTGGTGAGGACTAAACTGGTATGGTGATTTTCACTGGGGTCCCTTGACCTCTCATATGTGAATAAAAATGGACTGTGTGGGTACTCACGAGTCTCCCCTTTACAGACATACCCACTTTATGATAATCCATGCAGTTTGGATCAAAAACAATGCAGTATAAATGTATTACTTTTGCCAGTTCTGAAAATGGTTTCTGCATACTGGGGTCCCTAAACAGTCTTGGAATTACATAAAGTGGGTGTGACTGGAGAGCTGAGACACTTGTGGATTCAATGAGCCCAACTATATTTATGCATAATGTTATTAGTGTCCATAGTATCCATTTCATTGTAGTGAGACCATTTTTTGAAACTTGACCTCACTGTATAAAATGACCTATTGTGACCTCTGGAATAATCAGAGACTCGTGAAACTTTCCAATCACAAACTAGAGACCTAGACCATTCAGAGGATGGATGGCTTTCCTGGGTATACTGGTAATAAGGGAGTTTCTGAGCAGTTTCCGTAACAGAAGTGCTTGCCACCCAGTCCCAGAAAAATGCAATTCTTGAGGGATTTTTGATTATTTTTTTTATTAATTCTGGAGTGGTAAAAAAATGTTAAATTTAGTACTAACTCTGTGTAACAAATGGTATTACCCCCAAATTAAATATATATAGAGACATATGTGAACACGGGAACGACTATCATATACTGTTATTATAATGTTCTAAATACTTATGCACCTTCAAAATGTATTTTAATTAATTATACCACTTCTATGTGACATATACTGCTGACCTGCTATCTCAACCCTAAAGATCCCCTTTCACCCCCTAAGAAGACAAAAATGGGTCTACGGCAAAGAGGGCTGGAGTGGAAAAGGTTAATGGTCCCCTTTGGAGTTTTTGACCACAAGTAACACTGTGGGGCAATAATTTCACAACTGGGTGCCTGTTTTGTTTTTATTCTACAAGCACAAGAAAACCCACATGCACAAGCATGCCGGTGATGCGATGCTAAGTCCTGCTGCTAATTTTATGCTGCTTTTGTGCCAGTAAAATCCGCTGCTGGCTTGTAAACTTGGCAGGATATGGAATATTTTAAAAATCATCTCTGCAAATGTTTATTATGTTTATTAGGCCTCCAGGATACACACTATTATGGTAAATTTGGTGTGAAACTGAATGTGAACGTAACTTTGGATTGCTTAGGTGGTTGCTTTAGGTGTTGTATACTCTTATTCTGGATACGTTATATTTTTACATCTGTAACTCTTTAACTCTTGCAGATGAGGTTGAAAGGGACTATAAAGGAAATTCACTCTCTCATTTCCTTCTAGGTTTCATCAAAGCAGAGATAGGGAGGTCTGCAGGCGGCCATAGCTCCTGCCTCACCGCTGGTGAGCGCACGCCAACCCGACCCAAAGTTGGCGACAGGGTCACTCTGGGTTCCCATGGCAACTCTGCCTTTCAGCCGATCACAGCAAGCTGTAAGATTGTCCCACAAGGACAGCCACCCAGTCCTGCTGAGTCTCCTGGGAAATCGTTCCAGCCAATCACCATGAGTTGTAAAATTGTTTCAGGTAAATGTCTCCACCCAGTGGCAGAGTTTCTTATGAATTTTTCATAGCTTTGCATTGCTAAAACTTTTTTTAGAAAACTCTTTTATTTTAGATTCAGGTAAAACACCACTAAAAACACATAAAACACTAAAAACAAATTTTGTCAAGTTCCAATGTTTGCACAATTGTTCGGTCTCATGTCTTTTGCATACATTTTGTTTCCTGGCATTGATGCTCATTCTCACTTGATCTAATTATTTAAATTGCAGCCATTGTTAAGAATATGCTGTACTCTGCAGAAGGAAACAAGACCTTTCCCCCAGGCACACATTTGCTGTACTAAGCAAAAATTGTAGAAATGGTTTCATCAGAAAAAAAAACCTCATCTGACTTTAAATCAGCATTTTGGATAGTTAAGTCAAAGAAAAACCTTATTTCCATTTGCAGTAATATATCTGTTTGGTGGTATGGCTCTGTTCTGGGACCTCCCTGCCCTTTGTTGTGCATGCATGGATGCACATGCATACGGGGAAAGCATAAGGCAAGGAGAGCACATCTCCTTGCCCCTCCATGTGCATACATAGAAAGCCAAAGGCGAGGAGAGCAGCAGCAAAGACTCCCAGGGTGCAGAACAGAACCGGCACAACAGAAATGACATTGATTAAGTCGGACACAGTTTTTAAAGGAGGTGCTGGAGTGGAGGTGGGTTGTGAGCGGCTTGTAGAGGAAGCAACAAGTGGAGACAGGCTGAACAGCTTAAATAAGGTGTCCTGTGTGAGATTTGCCAGTTGAGTTAATAGGGTTATGATATGAGCAGAGCTTGACTTTGTGGCCTGCCTGAACTAACGCTACACTCAATTTTTATTTGTTAAAGTCAATAAATTTCAATTTGACCAGCAGTGACACAATGACATCATTATTAGGCTGCTGGCTCAAAGGCCACCAACAGGGAAGGAATAGACATAATTTACATGTTTAAATGTATTTGTTGATTACATCCCAATTATTCATATAATAGCCTGTGTACATTCTCCCCCACAGGGTCGCCCATCTCCACTCCGAGTCACTCCCCGCTGCCTCGCACGCCCATCACCTCCACCCCTGTCCACAGCAAGCAGAACTCTTCATCAGTCCTCAATAACCCTTACATAATTGTTGACAAGCCCGGCCAGGTGATTGGCATGGCTTCCTCATCCGCCGCCTCCACAGGTACACGTCTCCTTTTCGGTGTCAAAGTGCTGCTTGAATTCGTAAGTGGACCTGCAGCAAAATTGAGAAGCAGTGTCTAAGCCGCCTACATAAAACATAAAAATGGCTGTGAGGAATCTACTCTATAGTAAAAAAAAAAAAAGATGAACGATGCCCTCTACACTCGCCTTAACACTTTCTCTATTTCTCTCTTTATTTAGGTACTTTTTTTTCTTGCTCATCCTCTTTCACCCTCTTGTACTTTCTTATGCAGCTTTTATTTTTTTCTGTCATGTTTCTCTCTTTTGTTCCTTTTTTGCACTCAAAGTATGACGTGTGGTGAGCCAGCTGGATGGTTTCTGGATGAGAGGTTACCATGGTGACTGAGCTGCTGTGTTTCATGGCCAGATTAGGATGAGACCCCACACTCACATCAACTTCTGTCTGTGTTAGTGTGTGTATTTGTGTGTGTGAACAAGGTGTGCAATTATCTGCAAGGATGAGTGCACTGTTAGATGGAGCAATTGTGCACTTTACTGTATCTGTGCATCACCCTATCATGGAGCAGAGTCAGCTTACATCACAGAGGCTATTGCATTTACCTCCTCACATCAGCAGTGTCGGTTCATATTCCACTTAAGAGCTCTTTCCTTTAGATTGCTCACTCTTTCTCGCCCACTCAGCCACTCCCACTCTTCATCCACGAGTACACAGCTCAACCAGATCTGGCAGCAGGGCCGCAGTGCCAGTAAGTGGTGTTTTATGAAGCTGGATGATGTGGGTGTTCTGGCTGATTCACCAATCCTGGGATAAAGCAAATTTTAATGCAGTAGGTACGGGACAAAACTTGGTTGCTCGGTTTCAACACCCACGCTGAGTAAACCTGACAGGTAACTGTCACCTCGTGAACACAATGGCCTTGATGTCTGTGGACAGGAAGGCAGGAACTGCAGCGAACCTTCATCTGCCCAGTCATCTCCTCCGTTACTTATTGTTTGTGTTTTTGTGTAAATCACTCCACAGGAAGCCCCTCAGCCAAACAGTCTCAAGGCGCTCGCTCTCCAGCCCCCAAAGTTCACACTGGCACCTTCCTCTCCTCAGGGATGAAGGTGAGTTGGGATGAAAGTGTCACCCTTTAACATGAGCTAAAACATCTCTTGAGCTGTTCTAGAGCAACAGCAATTAATCAATTAGTTGTCAACTGTCAAATTAATTGGCAAATATTTTGATAATCAATCTATTTATCTGTTTTCTGGTTTCTTTATTCCTCAGTGACTGTAGACTGAATATCTTTGAGTTGTGGACAAAACAAGACATTCACAGATGTCAGCGCTGATCGACATTTTCCCCATTTTCTGACATTTTATAGACCAAACAACTAATCGATTAATCAAGAAAAGATTAATCGACAGTGAAAATAATCTTTAGTTGCAGCCCTGATTTGTTCGCACTACCTTGAAGTGTCTGTCCCAGTAGTATCTGTATCTTTAACAAAGCAGGGTGGTATTAATAGTAGGCCATGGTGCTATCTTCAGCAGATGTGAGTGCTTTGGCAAGCTATTTAAATGGGACATCACTCTAAAGATAGGAGGGGGTGTGGGGAGATTTTGCAGAGAGAGTTGCATAGTTTTGTTTCACGCAGTGTCAATACGCTGTAATATCCTCCCACTCCCACATGCTCATCATCCCCTCGCCATCCACAAATAATGAAATAGTATTTCATTTAAAGTAAAGTGATTTAACAAAGTTGTATTGTCATTGTTTCAGATTCTAGAGTTGTCTCTGTTGTAGGCTGCTGGCACTTGCTGTGGTATTAAAGGCCAGGGCAGATGGGGAATACAAAAGCATATCCTTGAATCCCTGAATAAATAATGATTTTCAAAAATCTGTCTTAAGCAACAAATCTCTTCTCTCTGCTCTGCGTTATGTAGCCTGTTAGGACAAAATATGGGAGGCTTAATTTTACAGTAAAGATGCATCAATCACTAAATTCTGCTTTTTTTTTTTTTATTAGAGTCAAATTTACACCAATGCACCAATAGCTAAAACATCTACAACCTGTTGTCTCAGTTCAGAGTGGACTTCCTGTTACAATCCTTCTCTCCATGTGCACAAACGTTTTTTTTTTGCAGGTTATTATCAAGCAGGAGCCAGGGGAAGTTTCCACACATCAGCAGCAGATGGTTTCCACAGTAACCAACCAGCAGCAACCTGCCGCTACAGCAGCACACCAGTTTGTCGCAGTGAAGGGAGGTCACATGATCTCCATGTCGGCCCAGAAACAGGCAGGAGGGGCCACAGGGGCCTCAGCTAGCAAGGTCAGTGTATATCCCCACACACCCTGACACAGAAGTGCATCAGTCATTTACATGTTAATACTGATGCACAAGTTCCAGTCATTCAGAAACTATATTTTGCCCTTCTCTCATTTCTAGATGTTAGGTATTCCTGTAAGCTCAACGCTTCAGTCTGCAGTCAAACAGGTGGCTATCAGCAGTGGACAGATTCTGGTCGCCAAGGGCAACCCCTCTGTCTCCAAGGTGATGGGTGGGAAGCAGGTTTTGGCTCAGGGAGTTGCTAAAGCCATCGTCAGTGGAGCCAGTGGCATCTCTGGACAGCAGGCTGCTGCCAAGGCAGCTGTCGGTTCAAGTGGCAAGAGTGGAGGTCAGACTTCACACACACACACACACACACACACACACACACACACACAAGAGCATGTGATGCACAGGTTCATGTGACACTAAGGCAGCACAAGTAATTGTGCAATTATTATAATAACAATTTCAAATAAAGCTGTATTAGATCACTACTGTGTTAAAGTAATTTTCTGACTTTAAGATATAGAGCCTGTAGTACTGTATACATAAACTTGTATTTGGACTGAAGGCATATTCATGTTTGGCCAAGGAAAATGTTTTCATTTTGTTATATATCTGCAGTACAATTTAATTGGTTTTCTTTCTGCGTATGTTGTTAGTGATGGCTACTCTCCAGCTGCCAGCCAACAATTTGGCCAATCTGGCCAATTTGCCTCCAGGCACCAAACTCTATCTGACCACCAACAGTAAGAACCCCTCAGGGAAGGGCAAGCTGCTTCTCATCCCACAGGGAGCCATCCTCCGAGCCTCCAGTGCAAGTGAGACATACTGCATCCTATGTTAATTGTTTTAAATACAGACAATGGCAAAATAACTCAGTGTCGCCTTGACTTTCTTCTCCATGCCGCGTTTTAGACAGCTGTATCAAAAATGTTATTGCTCTCGGCTCATCATAAAGTTTGGGAAAAAGTAAGAAAGCTACTTCTGAAGTGACTCTACAGTTTGAGGCATGCTGGTAGCAGTTACAGATTTTGGCTGCTGCACTACCTCCTGGACAGTGAGTCAGTCATAGTCATCTGTTTTTTATCTGCAGATTTTTTTATGTGTACTGCGAGCTAGAATCCTTCACACAGCACTCTTACTGTCAAAGTGCAATGAGATTAAAGATAATAAGAAGCATCCTGTATTTTATCTAAAGTACAAATTTCACAGCAGTAAACCAACATTACTCAAATATGTTTTATACTTGAAATTACACAAATGAATGAATAGAAGGTCAGCTGTACTTTGGGATAAAGAATAACAGGATTGTTTATCAGATTTGAGACTGATGTGTATGTGGCTGTCTGTAATTTAGGTCAGCAGTCCCAGAGCAGCTCATCGGCAGGCGCTGGCAGCTCTCAGACCTCCTCTTCCTCTTCCTCTTCCAGCAGTCTGCCTTCCAATCTCTCCTACACCTCCTACATCCTCAAGCAGACCCCACAGGTGGGTAGAAATGCATTTACACTTAAATACAAACCTCAGAGAAGTGCATACTCTTGTTTAAATAAAATCTTGGGTATTCTCATCTTTATTTAGTATGTATTTGCTGGCATGTTTTGAGCAGAGTTTGAAGTGCTTCATCAAAGTCTGTAAGAAACTTGAGGGTGCTTTGCACATTTAATATTCATCACCACAGTTATAAAATATTTTACTCCCTTGTGGCATGACAGGACTTTCACAATCTCCAAATGGGTTTTTTTTTTTCCTTGGTGAATCTCAGATTTTTGTATTCTAGGAGAGAGGTTGAGCCTGGTGTGTTCCTAATTAGAGACATTCATTATAGCAGCATTGATCCTGCAGTCAGCTTTGGAACAGTGCAGTCTGCATTTAGCTGACGGCACATAATGAAGTTCTTTGCAGAGGTTTCCACCTACATTTAAATTAAGGAATCTGGGCTGTGTTTCACATTATCAAAATGTACCCTAATTATTATGCAGCATATGGGTGACATCTTAATCTTAGCTTTAACCTCTTAAGACCCGAGCTCTTTTTTGATATGCATTTTTGATGTCTCTTTGCTATTTGGGCTTATTGGAACCTGATAAGTATAAAAACTAAGCATCATCTTTTGACATAATGTAGTTTTAGAGAAAAATTATGTCCACATATGCGGACACTCGTTCTGAATTTCCATAAAACACAATAAAGTCACCATTGTGTAATAGTGCAAACCTCTATATGTCCACTCTGAACACGGCAGTGTTTTTCCTGACTGCTTTTGCATTTATTAATAACACTTGCAAACATGTTTTTTTTTAAACATTTTGGAACATCACAGTACAATTTAACAAAATAATTTTTTTTTTCCCCTTTTGGACAGTCATAGCAACAGTATGGCTCATTTGAAGTGCTGCAAACAGTTGCAGGACTACTAGATGGCAGTGTACGTATCCTTGTACGTGTACACAAGACCCCAGTTAAATAAAATTAAGTATTATGTTCATATGACCCAAAATGTGATGTCATCACATGTGTACGCCAGGTCCTAAGAGGTTAAGACTGATTTAAAGGTACAGCTGGTAGCATTTAAGGGGATCTATTGACAGAAATGGAGTATAAATATAATAAGTATATGTTTTCATTAGTGTATAATCACCTGAAAATAAGAATTGTTGTCGTTAGCTTAGAATGAGCCATATATATCCACATACAGAGAGGGACAAATCAAACACTGGCTCTGGATTGGGCCATTCTCAGTTTCCGTTGGTTGCAGTCTGCAACCTCTAGATGTCGCCAAATCCTACACACTAGACCTTTTTAAAAAGGAGACGCCAGCCTTTTCTCTCTTACATTTGTGGTTTAACTAGCTGAATATAGACCATGACAGTTCCCTTAATTTTGAATACAATCAAAGTAATATGTCGTTGTATTGCTACCCTTTCCCTAATCCTGCTTATCCACAGGGAACGTTTCTGGTTGGCCAGCCAGCACAGGGTTCAGGGAAACAGGGAGGTTCAAGTTCGGCAGGTCACGCATCATCGTCTCCAGCAACTGTTACCCAGCAGGCCATTCGTGTGACAGCTGGACAGAAGGCGGCTATCCTGGCGCAGGTAAGAATGGGTAACAAGACTGAGGGAATGACTCAACAATGTCTCATACTAATGGAAGTTGCAGTAATTACTACTGTTATGTTTGCGTCCCTTTACTGTTTCCCAAGCACCAACAGCCCCGTTTTTATACAGTTAAAGTCCCAGATACACCAAAGCAGCATCAGAGAACTAGTGGCGCTGAAGGCCGCCTATTGCATTGTCTCACGTCACCCGTGTCTTGGCCAAAAAGTTTCAGTTCACACTAAACACTACAAAGACTACAGCTAATGGCGAATGACCATGAATGCTCTGCCCCTGCCTGAGATGAAATAACTCTCCATACCTGCAGGTGGCGGTAGTCTGTATTCATTATTCAAAAAGGGCAAACAGAAGACGGAGGATGGCAGATATACAAGCCGTTGTATATGTCCTGTTTCCTCTCCTCACTGAGATTTAGATTTTTTATTTTCCTTCTCACTGCTTCACACCGCTAATAATCTAATAATATTCTAATATAATAATAATTAGTGTTTGCTGCTCTGTGATAGTATGTGATCTATGGAGGACGGAACCTCCCAAAATCAAAAATGAATAAACAAATATGCCATTAACTGTATCAACAATAATATTAAAAATAAATATTGGCATTAATAATTGATAATGTGACATGAATTGATTTTTGTTAATTACTCTTCTATTTGATTTTCCTTTCTTATGTATTTATTTTTATTAACATTAAACACATACATTTATTTATTTATTTTATATTTGTGTGTATTTTATTTATTTATTATTAAGTGTCTAATCTCAGACTTTACAGGTTAAACTGCTGATGGAAAGGTTTACCTATGTAACCCCATCTTAACCAAGATGCTAAAATGGTACCTTGGAGTGAGCAAAAGGAGCCCTAATAGATTTTGTATTTTCTTGAAAACAATTTTTGACCATTTTTATTAAAAGCATGTTGCTTAGTGTGGTATCCGTGAACAGAAAAAGAACATTAAAAGAGGGGTGTGACTAAGCATTACTGTGGACATCATGCGATCTGTGCATTGACTGGCAGACATGTCTGATTTACCAGCCATTGACCAAAGATATTTCCCACCCTGGACTTAGCTGTCACACCGTTTCGATGGGTTCTGTGTGTGTTTCCTGATTGACAGATTAAAACTAAAAATTATGTTTTTGGCAGAAATCAAAGCAATAATTCCCCTCATTCTTATAATGCTGTTATTTCTTTCAATACATTTGATGAGTTCTCTGATCTCAATTTTCTCTGGCATTATTTTCAGCAAGGAGAATTATGATTTGAATCAAATGAAAATGGGATGATCACTGTATGTTTTAGGTAGTATATGACCTCTCAGAGGAGTGACTCTTTCACAAACCGTGTATGACATACTGTGGAATATTGACCTGCAGCTAATATTTGACTGTTTGACTTTATATATCAACATAACCAGTTTGCAAAATATGCTGTAGCTGGTTACAGAATTGGTATTATTATTAGCATTCACACAGGAAAAATATTGAACTGTGTGGGTTTATCAAAGTCTGGAGAGAAAATTCACTTTGAGTTTTGTCTTGATTTACTGTGCTAAATACGTTTCTGCCACTTCACTTGCTTCCTTTCCAGTCTAAGTATGTTTGGACTGTTGTTGTGGATTGTAAGTGAATGGTTGCTCTCAGTTTCAGATCCTAAACTGAACATTGGGATTTCTATGATTCACAGGTGGTGGGCGGCTCCCAGGGTGCACAAGTGAAGTTGTCTGAAGGCTCTGTTAAGACGGTCACAGCGGCGGCAGCAAGCCACTTGTCCAAGCCGGGTACGACCACATTGAGGATGACAGGCGGCGTCATCACCGCCGCTAGTTCCACCCCCGGCTCTGTCAGCGCTGCAGCAGCAGCCAGTCAACAACAGGCGAGTTTCACGCTCCTCATATTATTCTGTTTTATTCTGCCTGACAGCTGTTCATTTTTAAGTCATTTCAAACTGCAAACTGGTTATTTTGTTTTCAAATGCCTCAGATTGCCTAACTAGATTAATTTCCACCAAACCCAGTTTGATTTCTGTTTTTCCAATTAGATAATTGATTTTTATGTTTTTGTGTGATTTGAGGATTATTTTCATGGTGAAATTGGATGTTTTTGCAGAAGGAATAATCCCAGTGATACATTTTCATTTTTTTATACTTTTGTTGAAATGGGATAAATATTCTAATTACAGTATGAATACATAGAAAGTGACCACAGGAGTGACCCAGTGAGTGCAGCAGGAAGGACAGTGTTGCATTTGTCAGAAAGAGTAGAGTTTAGATGGTGTGTTTAGAAGCACTAGCAGCAGTCCATCAGCAGTGGTCTGTGTTTGGGTGATTACAGCTTCAGAGTTACTGGCCAGGCTCCATTAACTTGAGAAATGGAAACGCACGAAAAGACTTCCTAGAGGCTCCAACTAGCAAAAACAAATATGCATACAGTATGTAACAAAGAATGACTCTCACTGCTCTGGAGATGTTCATGCGAACACAAAACTGCTTTTCCTGTTTTGGAAAAATCTGCTCATTGAGGACTGTTAATTGACTCAGGAGGACTCTCTGTGAGAGAAACTGACTCTTTTGTCTTTGAGAATTCCATAAAACCAGTGACCTGATCGGCACATCTCACTCTGGGAGTTTCATGGCACTGGAAAACAAACATGTGACCAGAGCAAGCAAAAGACGGTTAGCGCTAACTCTAAAGACCTGACACGGTGATTTAAATTTTCCCTGCTCTTTGTCTCTCCCATCTAAACACCAATGTGTTTTTTTAAATTTGTTTGTCACATAAATAATTGTCATATCATGATCACATTCTCTGTCATGTAACTGCAGAAGCAGTGAAAAGTGTCGCCTAGGGCTGCAGGATTTTGAAAAAAAATTCTAATTGCAATTATTTTTGACTGATATTGCAATTGCAATGTTAGAGGGAATGATTCTTTTTACATCATTATTCTTGGTTTCATTGAAACATTAAGACGATGATGGTGTGATTTTTGCCGGGATCAGTACCAAATAAAGATGTTTTCTTTAGTCTGTAAAATATGATGTGTAGACCAGGACATCTCTGCAGCACGAAAATATTTGATTTAAAAAGATATTGTGACACATATTTCACCTTAAACAAATACTGGGCCTCCTGTGATTTGGAAGTTGCAATATGTCATATTGCAGTTTCGATAAAAGTTTTTCCTATATCTTCTGGTATAAAGTATTTGAAACTAAGTGTTTTGTAAATGAAAGTTGATCAAGTAAATGCTTATTTTAAATGTTTGTTTAGTTATAATAAATCACTGTAATTTTCTTATGTTGTTACCTGGAAACATAAACATTATAGTAGCACAGTTTGCCACTAGAACAATATCAAGTTAAAACTCTGTCAAGGAGCCATGATCATGTTTTCAATCTTTTTCTCTCTATTGATAGAGTGCAAAATGACCGCGTTTCTGTTTACCTCTTGGTTGACCGCTGTGTTTTTGTGTTGTCTGCGCAGGCTGCTGATGGTGGCAAGTCTGCCTCTCAGCATCACTCGCTCTTGGTTGCAGCCAACCAAGCGGCAGTAATCAGTGCAGCTAAGAGCGCCAGTGCTGCTGCTGGAGGCAGCCTCTCGAAGACGGCGGTGGCCACCTTGGTCAAGGGCGCTGGCAACTCTGCCACATTGACAAAGAGTGCCGCGGGTTCAACTGGAGCTGTGGTAACAGTAGCCAAAGGCGTTACCAACATGCCAGTCGTCAGCATGTCCAAGGGTGCAGGGGTGGGGACTGTGGTGGGTGTGCCCAAAAGTAGCGGCACGTCATTGGTCACTGCAGCCTCATTAGTCAGCGGAATGGCAGCAGGAGGAGGAAAGACGGGTGCTACACTCTCAGGTATGCAGTACTGTATTTATCACCTGGTTTGAATGTGCATACAAGTTAAATTACAAATCATATAGTACAGTCATCTGGAATGTATTGTGTTTGGTACAGGTATGCTGAAGATCCACTCTGGAGGTTCCAGCTCCCAGCAGACAGTCTTGACCATCCCTGCCAACCAGCTCAAGCAGCTGGGGGTTGGCTCTGGGTCTGGAGGAGTGCAGACCATACTCATGCCCGTTGGGAAAGGTCAGTATGCCTGAGACAGCTCTTTGAAACATTTCTTTAGCCAGCACAACAGTCTGCCTCATCACTAGTTTATGTGGAGAGTCTTTTATAACCAAAGAATGCATTCCAGACACTGTGTACTCTGTAAATCACTTAAGGTAGATAAAAGGCAGTAGCAGAGGCATTTGAATAAAACATGAAGCAACACTGACGTTGATTGCTTTGCTGATGTGCCACATATTTTACAAGTTTTTAAAGAGCAATTGTTGAAATAAAGGATTTAGTTCTCTCAAAGGATTTTAAGAGTGCAAGAGTTTAGTAGCTAAAAGCAGCTTTACACATTTGTCTTTCTAAACTGAGTTCATTTTGCCAATATGTATGACTACATAGTGTGATTTATTTGAGAAAAACACTCCAACATCAACTGTAGATTCTCCTCCCTCTGCAGTAAACCATCTTCCTCCCCTCTCATTTTTCATCTGACTGTTAAGCCTATTTACCTAATGGGCCATTGATCGAATACTGTGTGTGTTCTGTGTATAGTAGTTTCTAAAGGCCCAGTCTCCAGTACTCTTTCCTCCTCCTCTTCCACCACCCCTGGAGCAGCTGGAGCCTCCCAAAGTCCTGCCAGACAGGCGTCCCCCTCCCTTGCCCTGCCTCTGGCACAAGGTGAGAGGGGTCCATCGCCACTCTACCAACTCTCCTCTTTTCTCTCATTCTTTCCATCTTTCAATCCTGACCTCCATCTCCTTCCATTCTTTCGTAATGTTTGATAGTAGTATATGGTTTTGGTACCACAAAAAACTTTAAAGGTGCTAATTCCAAACTCGGAGCATATCTGTGATTGAGGGATTGCCTCCACATGGCTCTCAACATGGCAGTTGCTGAGCTGGTGGTTAGTAGCTTGTGTTGTTAAAAGCGCTAACTAACAGTGCTAACACAGCTAACAGTTGCCCCTCTCACACTGTTGCGCCATTATGCCTCGTCGCTGTTCTATATGAAAGGTACGGAGATGCACTTGGGGGGGGGTTGACGTCTGTGTGAAGCCACCGTTGTTTCGTTCAGTTTGAAAAAGCAAAGTCAGCAAAACGGTGGATCTTCTTTATGACAGTATTGTGTGTGAAAGGGTCCTAGTATTAACCTGGGGGAAAGCGGAGGGTGGGTGCTATACTTCTGCCATGATGCCCAGGGTTGGGACGACATTATCAGTGGTAACTGTGTATGAGTGCAATGCAGAGTGGCAGTCATTAGCTAACCATAAAGACACCTCTCCTGCACTAATATGCAGGCTTGGCCAGACTGGCTACATCAGCAATGCACAGAGAAGCTCTGATCACATCATACATAGAGGGAGAGCAACTTTCTCTGCTCACATAGACATTACTCTTCTTTATACAGACAATAGTTTGCTGTTAAATTAATGCTCTGAATTTTATGTTTAGCACATTTTGCATTTCTCAAATGCATCAGTGTTTAATACAAACAACAAAGACTAGCTTCAACCTCAAATCAATCTTGAGAAATTTGTGCTTCTCTGTTTTCGCTCTCTTCTGCCACAGTGAAGACAGAGCCAGGTGCCAGCACAGCTGTCACAGCTGGTCCATCTCCCCCGGTGACTGCTCCTGGCCCCGTTGCCTCTGCAGCTACCACAGTCAAGCAGGAGCAGGGGGCGGATAACTCTGCACACGACCTCATCAAGTAAGTGCAAGAACAAGTCACGATGCTACTTTGACTTCCTGCACGTTATTTGGTTCTTAAAAGGACAGATAATTTATTGTCTGTTAGGTGAAAGTGAAGAAACAGATTTTTCTCTGCAGCTGCATTGATACTAAATCATCAGAGTGCAACTGTGTTTTTATACTGTATATATTTATTTCACCACTGAAGTGTTAACATCTCCATGTTTAACTTTCTGAACTCTGTGAAGAATAGCGTAGCTTCACTTATTAAAGCTATCAAATAGCTACCAGTTTAGTAATGGAAGGTTTTAACAACACTTCCTCTTCTCGGCAGCAGTTACAGTGAATATTTTCTGGTAGTACACCTGACACTTGCGCTACCCTTCTTCTCAGCACTGAGCACATAGAGACCATGATGCAGCTGCTGACAGCGGTGATGAAGAAATTCCCTCTGATTGTGCCAGACAAGAGTAAGTGAGCTTGCCTATGCCATTAGTATGCTGAAAAACCATGCTAGCCAGGCTAACACACTGGGTTTTGTCAAGCTGTTTAATTCTTTGTTTGTTTGTGTGTTTAGCTGAAGACTCCCATCCATTTTGTGCCTCTTCAACAGAACAGTATTATTCTTGGAATATTGGCAAGCGCAGAGCATCAGAGGTGACTTTTTATTGTTTTGTGTGTGTGAATGATGATGAAAATTCAAAATTAACGCTGTACATTATCTGTCTTCGAGTGCTTATAAAGCCTCATGTAGTCATGCTGAAATGATTAGTCGACAGAAGAATAATATTGTTGGACTTTTTGTGATTTTTTTTTTTCTCACTATTTTCTGGTATTTTATAAACTGAATTTTCTAAACTCATTAATGTCTCACAGCGATAGTACCCGCTTTTCTGTTTCCAGGGTGAGGGCGTCTATAATGTCAGTGATAATTTGCATTGTTTGCAGTTTTGTTTTGTGCGTAATCTGTCTTGGTACTTGGTGCTGGGCCTCTGACTCAGCAAGCTTTCTGCTCGCCTCATGTCTTCCTATCTATCTGGTCAGATGTGTATCTCTGCCTGCTTGTGTCCTCTCATCTTGTCCTAATGGATTCATCAATAGCTCATACAGTCCAGCCCATGTCTTAGCTGTCTGTTCTCTTTCTGTACGGCTATAAAAGGCTCTCAGACATGGATATTTATATCTACATGTCACTAATTTACTTAGGGGACTGGGGACTCAAATCACATTAGATGAGGACAAGGGGGACAGGCTGCAAAGTAGCCGATACTGGACTGGAGAGATTGTGTGCGGCGAAATATAGTCTTAGCAGTCCCAAAATGTTAAAGAGGATCTGTTATTCTTTTGTGCTTTTTCCCTTTCCTTTAGTGTGTTATATAGATTTTTTTGTGAATGTAAAAGGTCTGCAAAGTTACAATGCCCAAAATCCATAGTGAAGTCGGTGTGAGGTACAAATGCCAGTATACTACGTCATCTCAGCTTTCTCATGGTGCTGTTGTTGTCGTGGCACTTGGTTGTGCATCTCTGAATTTTTGTAGCTTCGCACCCACTGCCTGCCCTGCACCTTTCATTCAACATGGATGCCTTTGAGGGAAGACTGGCCGAGCAGTTTCGCCTGTACGGATAGCTCTACAACGGTTCATTTAGAGACCACAAGGACAGTCAAATGTCATTAAATACTTGTAAAGAAATAGGCAACTCACTGGGGAAAGAAGAGGCTTTTTGCCGCAGGCTGTGAAAGAATATGAAAAACTGTTTTGTAAAAGCTAAAAAAAAAAAAAAAAAAAAAAAATCTCATGTAAAGAGTGCTGACCCAAGGGGAAGCACAGAGAGACGGAAAATAATTTTGACCTGGGGTTAAGCGACTAGTAATAATTACATTACACAAATATAATGTTTGGTGATACGTTAGTGTTTACTACTGTTCCCAGGCAACCTACTTTCCTTTCCGGTACCAGTCGTTGACTTCTTGGTTATCCAGAGAATATTATGATTTTACGCTTCCTGGCTTTTCGGAGCTGAGCACAAACGCCTCTTTGCATGCTTGTAGCGCATGTATACGACATCTACAGAGGCCCACGCCACAGTGTTGTGCACAAGTATAAACAAAACTTTACTCACCCCCACAGAAACTCTGCTCCTGAACTGCCTGAAACGACTTGATTGAAGTCCTGTCTTTCAGCTGTAATGTCACCAAGTAAACACATTTGTATAATACCTGCATAGAAGCTAGTTTGGCACGCAAAGCGAGGTAGAGCGGAGCTGGAGCAGATCTGAAGAGTTTGTTTTGGTTGACCAATCACAACAGAGTGGACCAGCTGACCAATCAGAGCTTGGCTTTTCAGGGGGAAGAGTCTTTCAGGCAGAGGGTGAAACGAGGTGCTGTAGCACAGCCGGTAATAGAAAAATAAAGGGTTTTTGAACACCAAAGTATGTAAAGTAAAATAGAATAAACATAATAGTTAAGTCCTCCCTGCGAAAATATGGTTTTCAGGGGTTTAAGGCCTAATGTACATTTTTACATATGTATGTCTCTGTGTAGCATCAGCGAGCGGTGGCAGTAAAGCGGGTTATCCAGGATGTGTTAGACCGCTCACCCCGTCTGCAGGCCCTCACCCCCCCGAAGACCAGAGAGGTGGTGCAGTGGTGCCGGCAAAGGGGCTACACGCCACCTGACCTCGAGCCCCAGCGCAAGAATGACGATGAGTCCATCGAGGACATCCTCACGCAGATAGACAACGAGCCCGGTGAGTTTGTGTGCGTTTTTGGTGCACAGCTTGTACACAGGGATTATTTACTTTCCCTCGTTTTTGCGATTTCACAGTCGACTCAGCTCAAACTGGATCAATATTCTTCCTTCGGTGTTGAATGTGTGGGTGTAGTGCTTCTGCAGTTACCAGTAGGTCCAGTGATGCGTTTTGTAGTCCAGTAGTGTGTGAGTGCGTCCAGCAAGCAGCCTCTGTGTTTTTGTTCTTCCGTGTTGTTTTATTCAGAGTTCTCATTAATTCTGTCTTTTGTCTGTGAAGGGTGAGAGACGAGGCTGCTTAGCTCAGTGAATCACACACTTGCCTGAGCCAGACAATATGATAATCTGTGTTGTCCTCATCCCTCCTGCTTGCACAAATATCTTAATTTTTAATTGTCACATTGTTGAACCAGGAAAATGAGCCAGTACACGCCGCTGAATGAAATACTGGCTGTATTTGAAAACCGCCTACTGCATGCTACTGACCAATGCATTATGCAGTATACAGTACATACTGCATACTGCATTCTTCAGTAGTATGCAGCGTGACACTGCAATTTATTTAGAAGTATGCTAGGTCAGGCTTTAGCCTTTAAAATAGCTCTTAAAGTACTGGACAAAAAACAAACTCATACCACTCTTGCAATATTATCAAAAAATACAACTGACTTTTTTGTTGACTTTCTAAGATACTGCATGGTTCAGCTCCCCCACCCCTTAAACAAGTGAAGTAGAACAAACAGGATCATCAGCGAGGAGAGAGGAAAACATTGCTCGACAAAATGTACTCAAACTGCAATTTGTTACAGCAACAAAACGGGACGGATATCCCTATACATATTAGAGTAATGTTAAAAAGGATCAAGTTGTCTCAGCCGGTCCCTCTACTCTTCCGTTGCCACCGCTGCTCTGTAGTCGGTCTGTGAACATGACTGGCCGGCTCTAGAGCGAGCTACGCCTGCGGGTGATTGTGGAGCTTTTCAACTCCAAAAAGCCAGATAAACACAGGTTCTTGTTAAGTATATAATGGACATTTGTGTTGTGATATTTAAACAGGGAAATAAAAACCTCTTGCCTACAGACCGTCTCTAGAGAGAGCTCCAGCCAGCTCATAGCATGTCTCTGAGCATGTCTGCCCGGCTGGCAAGTAACTGACTTCGGCAGGCTACTAGCTGTCACAGCAGTTTGTGGACCTTCTAAACTTCAAAAACGGATATTGGAGCAAATATTTAATTCACCATCTAATATCGTAAAACTACCTACATTCAAAATCTACGCAGTTGATTTCTCACCTCAAAAATTTTAGTTATGAAATAGCTTTGAAAAATGTTTAAAAAAATTAGCTGTTTTTTGCTGCCGTTGTTGTAACCGTAGCCTGTATCGTTCCAGCATTTGCATTGTGGGATAAAGTAGGTGAGGTAGAGTGGTTCGATGCATACTGGAGATTCTTTCCAAGTTAGTTTGACATCTGCATATTTTTGGCATATTGGAGATTTTGCTTTTGTTTGCATACTGCGGCAGTATGCCGGTGGCAGTAGCTCAGTCCGTAAGGACTTGGGTTAGGACGCGGAGGTCAGGTCACCGGTTCAAGTCCCCCATGGACCAAGACCAACTGGTTGCTGGAGAGGTGCCAGTTTACCTCTTGGGCACTGCCGAGGTGCCCCTGAGCAAGGCACCAAACCCCCAACTGCTCTGGGCGCTTGTCGGGAGAAGCCCCCTCACTCTGACATCTCTCCATTGACATGTATATGTACTGTGTGAACAACAGAGTGTAAAACTGAATTTCCCCACTGTGGGACTAATAAAGGAATATCTTTCTCTTTCTTTCTTTCTTTCATACTACATGCTATATTTTGGCCAAATAGTAATATAGTATTAGTATAGTATGGGGTTCCAGATACAGCCACGGATTCAGTTGCTGATGCTGCTTGTGAACTAGTGTGTTATGTAATGTACATGTGAATCGGTCCGCAGAGTGTCCGACGACCCTGAGTAGCTGTGAGGAGCTGGTGCTGCGGCTGGAGCAGATGCAAGCTCTGCTGAAGACCGAACCAGAGGAGGCAGATGACAAAGTAGTCGACATCGTCACTGTGACCCCTCCCTGCCAGAAACTGAAGGTCAAAGAAGAGGAGCAAGAGGCGGACGTGGAGCCCAAGTTTTTCCTGGGCCCCTGCGTATCCGCCCAGTTTGTCAGTGAAACAGCGCAGCAGGTCAGGAACCTCTCTGGGGTTTTGGAAGTGAAAATGCAGGGAGAGTTGATGAATTCAACCAATAAAATCCTGTTATTGTGTTGCTCCTAGCAACTGAATTTTTAACTACAAGTTTCTCCATTTTCAATATGATGACTCCTCGTTTTCTCTCAGATCGGAGTAACCTTCCAGCCGGTCGAGGTGGAGAAGAATGTGTTCGCTCCAGTAGTTGAAGCCATGATTCTGAAGGTCGGTCACTATACAGGAAAAAAAAAGTTGTCTGTTTACAGTAGCTCATCATTTCCTCAACATACCCTTGACTAGAATGACGAATATACAGTATGTATGAGATGTACACCTACACAGTATTGCGTGATTCACCTTGTGCAGTATGAGATAGTGGGCTTCTTTGTGACTAATGGTGTGTGTGTATATGTGTGTGTGTGTGTGTATGTGCTGTAGGCTACTGAACAGTTTGCCAGTGACATCCTGAGAGAAGCTCTGGCTGGGGCCTACGCCAAATCCCCTCAGAACAGGTCAGCCTCTTTTTTTCTCTCTCTCGCTAACATGCAACCTGCTTAATGCTCCATTTTTCACTTCATTCATTATATCTAGGGCTTGTCCAAACCACCAGCTTGTTACTCAGATTATTCTTACTGTAACAGCAAGAAGCATCTATAAAATGTATTGCATGAATAGAAATTCAATAATTGTTTCAGAACAATATTGAAATACAGAATTTACAGCAACTTAAATTCAATAATGTAATGTATTATGTAAACAGATCCGTCGGATATGCATATGTCCCACTGAGATCACCAGCTAAAAGAATCTGAAAAACTAGAATGGCACTCGGAGAGCGCAGACCTCCACCAAGGTGCCCGAGTACTGTCGCCCTCCCTCTACGTTGAGCTAGCGCCATCATCCACTTGTATTTTTGTTTATGTTGAGATCAGCTGTATGTAGCAGAGCATCATAAAACACTTCATTCACACTGGACAGAAACAAAGTAAAACTCACCTAAACCATCATCGTTACTCTTTCCAACAGTTACCAAGCATACTTTGGTTGAACTCAACTGTAATTTCACCGTTTGATGTGAAAATACGGAAACACAGTTGTCCCCCCACCTGCTGTCTCTGTCTCTCAGCTCGCAGAAGGACGGAGGCTGGGTCACGCGTCATCAACCCATCATCAGTTACACTGCATATATGCTATACCCAGCAGTCTTCATGTTATGGCTGATAGGAACGCTTAAAAAAATTCCTGAATCCAGATCATGATCCAGATCACCACCAAAATGTACTGATTGTTCATGACGTCAAACCCCACCCCTCAAAAAAAATTTCATTCAAATCCATCACAAACTTTTTGAGTAATCCTGCAAACAGACAGACAAACCAATGCTGGTGAAAACAACGTAACATAGGTCCTTGGCCTTGGCCGAGGTAAAAAGTAATTATGATTACTTTGACTTTCAATTCAGTTTCTGTTATTAACATTAGTTTAAAAAAGGACTGCTCAAAGTCAGATGAATTTAAAAGCATTTTAACACAGTGGAGTGTGCTCTGTAGGAAGTACAAAAACTATGGATGTGCAAAGAGAACAGGATACAGCGTTGGAGGCGGGGCCCTGTTCATTTTTATGAAAGTTGCTTAGTCATGTATGAAGTCAACATGGCCTGACTATCGAGTGATAAAGTATCCACTGGGCCCATAGAGCAGGCACAGTAGCGTTTCCTTTAACTCTTCCTCCCAGCCCTCTCTCCAGCCGCGGTCTGGGTCTCATTAGCATGAATGGAGGAAGGAAATAACTCTGGATTTTGCTATTTGTGCATTTTACAACTTTTAGGACCTAGTGATTTAAATAAATGATATTCAAGTGTTTGTAATGGGGAGTTCATTTACCTAAAAAAAAACAAAAAAAACAATATCTGCTGATTTACAAATGTCTCTTTCACAATGTAAGACTATGAGAGAAAATATTTTTGGGCCCAGTGGCATAACGTGATGACACAGAACCTGTGTTTTCACCGTTTGGCCTCTACGAAAATTTGCTTCAAAGCCTGGCACGCTTCCCGGGTGCTTGGCAAATACTGGTACTATCTGCCATCTTTCTGAAACATACTGTATTTCCTGTGTGTTGAGCCATACTAACTTTGTAACATTGGGTTCTGCAGGGCTCCAAGAGAGATCACAGCCATGAACATCCACCAGGCGGTCAGTAGCATCCCCACCTGTGACTTCCTCACCAACACACACATGGGTTACCTGTCTAAGGACAACTGAGGCATAGAATGACACTGACCGACGCATACCGAGATGCGAGGATTGTTTGAACTCCTGGTTATGACAGAGAGACTCTGAGAACTGACTGTGTGAATATTCACAACTGGATGTAGTCCTGTTGCCTCAGGCTGCACAGTAATAATTAATGTACTGTATAAGGGCTCAGCTTGCTTCTCATAGCAGCGAAATAACAACAGTTTATAATACTCTGGTATACTGTAACATTTTAGTCCTAATGTAAGGAGAAGCAGCTTTGTGGGACTCGTGTTATTTGATTTTGATTTGTGGCGCTCTTGCGTACCTCATAACAAGATTCATTTAATGATGAAGTGTTTCCTGCTAGACAGCCAGATAGTTATCAGGGATATTAAGCCCGAATGACTTACAGGGCTTAAAAAAAACAACATCAGACAGCTGTCTCCTCCTTCGCTCTTCACCCTGCTGTCACAGATTCAGTTTACCAGCAGAGGTGAACCACAGATTTACAGCATGTTGGAAACACAAATGAACATCTTGAGTGTTGATGTTCTCTATCAGTCATGTTGATAGTGATGTCTGGTGGGTACTTTGGGCAAAGCAAACCGAGAGATTCTTCCAAAAGTGCCATTTCCATGGCAACCAATGATGTGTCACTGCGAACATCCTGTGATGTGTTTCAGTGTTACCTGGCAGAGATAATTATGGTTCTTACAATACCACTGTTTTTAAGGCTATAATTCATCTTATTTTTTAAGTTGCAGACAGATTATTAAGGGTTATGAAAAATCCCATGTTTTACTCTAACGAGAGTCTGCTAATAGTCTAATGAACAAATCATTACGATTTCAAGACGCCACTCAATATTTATCATCTTCGTGAAACAGGTTTGACAGCCAGTTGAAAGTGCTTTTAAGTGTTTCTGGTTAACAACCATAATGTGTCAATCATGTGTTGTAGACAGTGTATATGACCAATATGAAATAGATGGTTTCAAATCCTGTTTTATTTTTTTATCTAATAACTGCAAACTGTAATGCCCTAACAATAGTTAGTGAGTGTGTGTGTGTGTGTGTGTGTGTGTGTGTGTGTGTGTGTGTATGAATGTGTGGATACTAGTGGATGTAGTCGTCACAAAAGATCACGAATTTGATGGGAAGTGAGCGCTCGGTGTTTGTTTTGTCGGCTGATGTAGTGTTGGTAATTGTTTCATGTGGAACTTTGCTTTATGTTGATGTGTGGACGATTGGAGAGTGGAAGTGTTTTGGCCCGAGTGGTTGTGATGTCTAGTCAACCAAATTAGTGTAGAAGGTTACCCAAACATTGTATTTTAATGTTTCAGTGCAAACCAAAAATATAATCAATATTCTTGTAATAAACAAAAAACATTCTAGTTGAATTATTTCTTGTGTTGTTGACATTATGTATAATGTTTTAATGAACATAATATCAAGATAGATTACGGACACTGAGCTGGAGTATCTCTTGACTATCAAGGCATGGTGATGTAGGTACCGACTGTACTTGAGAGTTAAAGGGCCAGTTCACCCAAATTACCTAAAACCACATTTTCTTTCTTAAAGGGATAGTTTGGGTGCTTGGCTTCGAAGCAGGGTTGTACGATGTACTTACTTGATCTTATCCAAAGACTTTGGTAAATCCGAGCTAACCAAAGTCTCACAATAACAAAAGTGAACTAACTGATCGAGGCATCGTTTGACCAGCAACTCCTGTGTAAACACCTGAGTAAAATTACTGTTTTTGTGAACTGAGTATGGTTGCTTTGACGAGAGTATAGATAACGACTTTAGTTCCCTGTCGTAAACATAGACTGTATAGTCTTATATTTTGAGGTTGTCGGTACATCCCATTCTTGTGAATGCGGTATTTCAGGAATGCCTTGATTTGGCACAAACATCCTATTGGACTAAAGGATGAACTGATCGGATTTTGATGGTAAAAAGTCAAGATCACTGTGACCTCACAAAACATGTTTAACCCAATAATTCATAGGCTAATTATGACAATTTCACACAAATATAGTTAGGATAAAATGATTACGTGATGACATTTTGAACAGACATGGATGTAAAACAAAAACAATTTGACGTGTTGGCGGAGGCGTACAACCCCGGAGCGAGAATTCAATTTTTGTAGTTTGAGTAGCTGACTCTTGAACACTGACTATAAAGGGAACATACATAACATTATTACCATCTGCCTAGTACTGAATAGGTCCCCCTTTTGTCGCCATATCCGGCCTGACCCATCGAGGGAGGGACTCCACTAGACCACTGAAGGTATGCTGTGATATCTGGCTCTGGTCTGGTAAGTTGCAAGGTGGGACCTCCATGGATCGGACTTGCTTGTCCAGCATCCCACAGATGCTTGATTGGATTGAGATCTGGAGATTTTGGAGGCCAAGTCAACACCTGGAACTGATGTTCCTCAAACTATTCTTCAACCATTTTTGCAGTGTGGCAGGGTGCAGTATCCTGCTGAAAGAGGTGTACTTGGTCATCAACAATGTTTAGGTAGGTGGTATGTGTCAAAGTAACATCCACATGAATGGAAGGACCCAAGGTTTCCCAGCAGAACATTGCCCAAAGCATCACACTGCCTCCGCTGGCTTGCCTTCTTCCCACATTGCATCCTGGTGCCCCAGGTAAGCGATGCGCTCACTTGGCCAGTGGACACAGGTCAGCATGGACACCCTGACCAGTTTGTGGCTACGCAGCCCCATACGCAGCAATGACTTGTGACACCTTTCTATTGGAACCAGCTACAGTAGCTCTTCTATTGAACCAGGCCGGCCTTCGGCCACGTGCATCAGTGAGCCTTGGCTACCCATGACCCTGTCACCGGTTCTTTGGTTTTCCTTCCTTGGACCACTTTTAGTAGGTCCAAACTTCAAGTTTAAAATGTTCACTTGCTGCCTAATATGTCCCACCCACTGCCAGGTGCCACTGTAACAACATTATCAATGTTTCTTCAATGACTTCACCTGTCAGTGGTCATAATGTCATGGTTGATCTGTGTAAGTATCCTCCTATTAGCTTTGCTTGTAATTCAAACTGTTTTTGTTGTTGTTTATGTAAGTATGACATCCACCTTCACATTACCTGACCTCTGGTGTAATAGCGGTTAATTACAACAATACTACTGACAAAAACCACAGAGACATATCATAGAAAGTGCTAAGAACCTAATATTCTTTTATTGTAATTTCACTTACATTATATATTTTCTTTAACAATAGATCAACAAAATAATAGACCGTACAACACTTTCTCAAAATAGTAAACTAATCGAATACTGAGGAAATAACTTATTTTCTAGCAGAACACCAAAGGGCAACACACTTGATGACCGACCATGTCATTCATTATTGGAGCAGACTCAACATTATGTACAATAAACGGACAAATCAGCAGGGGCACGCACACAAACAAACTCACACATACAAACGCACGGAGCAGCCAGTTTCTTGTGCATCTATAACTGCAAAAAAGAGCTTGATTTAAAACTATTTCGTTACATGCATGTTTATTTCCATGGCAGCAGGGAGGGAGTGTAAAAGGGAGGTGTCTATCTGTCTCCACTTGGGATGCTGACGCTGCAGCTCACAAGGCTTCACAACAATATACGTTCCCTTGCATAGATTCTTGTGTTTGTGGAATGGACACAAATCATTCCCCCTGTTGATTCCTTAAAACTGAAACCGATCAAAGTGGAATGGTTGCAAATCGGAGCAGGTGTCAGATGTTGAAGGCCCTCGGTCCGCTTTGAAAGACGGCAGACGAGTTCGGAGGGAACTTGGTCCTCACCAGATGTTCCTGAGGAGAGAGAGAGAGATACGAGCGATGAAACCAGAGAGGGCAGCAGCTGTGGTGCTCACGCTGGACCCATGAAATGAGAGGAGACTGCTTTTGCCCGTGCCATCAAGAAGCATCAGATCTGCTGTCAGAGCGCCAGCAGCCTGGACTCACTGTGCTGCTATTTCCTGCTTAGTGCTGCTCGGTTCTGCTGATGGCAGCTGTTCTCAAAGCCGGACCGGAATCTATCTGGACTGTGGCGAATAAAAGAAGTCGCCCATGTTCTAGTCTTTCAAGCAATTATTGGATCTGTCGGTGAAAATGAGCCAGGCGACTTTAATTTACTTGTGGAGTGGGGCAGCTTTTTATCAGACAGTCTGAGTCTGTGGAGAGATTGACAGCTTGCTGTCCCAGCAGCACTTTCAGTGTGACTGTACAGCGCTGTGGGTGGTAGGGCAGGCAGTTCATGTTGGTGTGTGAGTGTGTTCACCTCCTCCCTCCTCCCACACTCACTCACTCACTCCGGCTTTTCTGCTCTGTGTAGCAGCCAGGTCTCTCCTAAATTAGATTGGTGCCAAAGAAGACTGCAACCCGGTGCAACATTGCACTTTAACAGATAATCCATCACACGGCGCACACTAACCCCTCCCCCACTTTTCCCTCTCTCGTTCTCCCTCACCTATCTATCACACACTGCATCTCATCCCCCCCCCCCCCCCCCCACTAGCTTTCTCTCTTTTCCCTCAGCCTTGTTGTTGCCGTTCCCCTGCTCTTAATACAATCCTCTCCTCCCTGCCAGAGTCCTGCCAACTTGGCACAGGACCCTCCCTCTGTAGTCCTGGGCAGCGTGGGAAAAGGGAAAAGGTCTAAGTGAAAGACAAGGGGTGAGAAAAACAAGGAGAAAGCCTGGCTTGGGGGGGATGAAGAGAAAAACAATGGATGTAGGAGTGAAGGGGGTAACTGCGATGGCAGGTTTAGAAACATTTAAATGTGTTAAAGAGGACATATTATGTTCTTTCCGCTTCATGCTTGTATTTTTGGTTTCTACTAGAATGTGTTTTGAATGACTTGTTGATTCACATGTTTGCTGATCTAGGCAGCCCACAAAATCTTATTTCACAGTTGCTGTGTTGGCACTCAAGACAAAGAGTATAGAAGCAAAGAAGTGAAACTCCATTGCTTTTTTGACCATGGCAGCTAGATGGACCAAAACGACGAGTCCGTAGTCATAAAACAGACACCCAAATATATGTGCACAAGCACTGAAAAAGTGAGTTTTTCTTTATGTTTGATTTTAAATCATTCTTGATTAATAGTTGTTATTCATTAAGTGTAACAAATGAATGCCTACTTCACTCCTCCACACCTCCGATATACACCGATCAGCCATAACATTCGGTCAGCATGGGCACCCTGACCTATCTGCAGCTACGCAGCTGCATACACAACAAACTGCGATGCACTGTGTATTCTGACACCTTGAACCAGCATTATCTTTTTAAGCAGTTTGAGCTACAGTAGCTCTTCTATTGGATCGGACAACACAGGCCTTCGCTCCCTATATGCATCATTGAGCCTTTGCCGCCCATGACCCTGTCGCCGGTTCACCGGTTTTCCTTGGACCACCGTTAGTAGGTCCTGACCACTGCAGACTGGGAACATCCCACAAGAGCTGCAGTTTTGGAGGTGCTCTGACCCAGTCGCCTAGCCATCATCACAATTTGACCCTTGTCAAAGTCGCTCACATCCTTACACAGCCCATTTTTTTGCTTCTAACACATCAACTTAAAGGACAACATGTTCACTTGCTGCTGCTGAATGTGATTCACTTCACCTGTCAGTAGTCATAATGTTGTTAATGTTAAGACAAATAGGGTGTATATTTAGGATCCAGACCCCCGGACTTACACAAAAAGCCTACAGATACACATTTGCAATATTTTTTTGTGGTCATTTTGCATCTTTTTGTAGTTGTTTTGCATGCCAGTAGTTGCTAGTAGTTTATTGTTGTTTGTCTAAATGGAGAAAAAGAAGAGCGAAACGGGCGATTACAGGAATTTTGAATGAATTTTAGGCTGCATTGTCCCTGCAGGCTTTCCATCATCTTTATGCAGTTTAAAACGATTATGAGCAGCATTTCGTTCCCTCTGCTGTGCATCTGTGTTACTGCCAGATGAAAACACAGCACTGTTATACGTTGTATTTAAAAGTTGCTCGTGAGCTCTGAGAGTACAGTCTTAAATCTCCAGGGGGCTGCTGCTTCTAAGCTGACAATACAACCAAGACGTTTCCCCTCTGCATGCTAAATGTGTTCCCCATTCAGCAGTTTTGTTTTGCTCATCCCTGACACACACCAGATTATACAGACCATCTTTGCAAATCTGCCTGCCTTGTGTTGCAGTTGCCAGGCCTGATTCAAAACACGCACACGACTGTGCGGAGAGTTCAGGGCTGTGCTCATTTAAGTCAGACGAGCCGGGTTTCATTCTTACAGAGTTTCATTCTGTCATCTGACAGCTCGCAACAACCGCTCGTTGGGATGTTTTAAATTAGGCATGTTAGTTCAGTGAGTTCAAGAAAACACTCATCATGAAAAGCATCAGCGTGTCCTTATCGGTCAATTGTCTGCTGCATGTCATGAAATTAAAGACAGCTTTTATCTGTTGAGATGGATTTTATGTGTTATAGGTGGGGGAGTACACAATTTAACAGATTGATTTGAGCAATAATGAGAATTTCATGACCGCCAACTCTTTTATCACCAAGAGCAGATTTATTCCGATTTCAGCCGCTTATTTGGGATTTAACCATTAAATCTTTTAATGAATAGATACAGTCTGTCTGTTCTGCTCCATGCTAAATGAGGAAGCTTCCCCTGCTGGTGATAACACAGTTTGGTGCAATCTGTATTTTACAGAATGGCATCGCCAACTGAGAATGCCCTCAAAGACAACTACCAGCAGAGTGCCATGACCCAGTGTGATGCATACTGGCGTGGGATGTGTAATGCTTGGTCGGACACCTCTGCAGGGGGCTGGTGAGTCAGTAATGAGTCGGCGGTGAGTGGGCCGTCGATGGATTATCTAAGATCGACTCGATTTGCTGCCAGGCTGGTTTGTGTCCCACTGGCGGACTGTGGTAGAGCTGATGAAACTGCATGAAAACTGCACATGTATGTATGTGTGTGCGTGTGTGCATAATATTGACTGTGGTGTTCAGTCCCACAGCAGAACACACTGCCAGCAGCACATCCCTTCTTAATGTGCCATGAACTCTCCCTCCAACTGGGCCAGTGTTATTAATAGAGACTGTGTCCCGCCATTGACATCTCTCACTTTGACCTCCATCACCAGCACACAGGATATTGAGGGACATAACAGCTTAATAGAGCAGTCATTATTCCAAAAATGATGTAGTTAAACGTTTATTTTTCTCTCATACATGAATCATGAATCTTCCTAAATCTGAGGTTGCAGGACTGGGATCAAACACACAGGGCTGTAACTAGGATTTTAGAAGTATAGAGGTCTCTTTTCTTTACACAATACCAATATTAAAGCTGCAGTTGGTGACTTTGAGCAAACATAACAACAAGTTATTTGCACACTATTTTAACTCACTATATCCTGACAGTCGGGCACAAGACAGATAATCTGTGAAAAAATCCAAAATTGCACAGTGCTGAAGGAAAACAATCAATCAGAGCCCAGCTACCAATCAATGCTCACGAAACTTGCGAACTCCGGTCAAATGAGGCAGCGTCGATCAAATATGAATCAATGTTCTGTTACTGAAATGCCTATTACTCACATCAAATGTTCTCAGAAACATCTTGTAGTGCACTGTTTAGCTGTAAAATGTACAATTTTGGAAATGTTGTTGTGTAGTTCCTGCTCCCACTGTATGAGTAGAACGTTTGTGATGTAAAGCCAAAGCTGACGATTTATATGCTCAAACTATACGGTCCGATCATCAGCCACGACCTGAGTGCTCACAGTGTTTGTGTAAAGTAAAAAGAATGAAAAAGAAACAGGGCCTATCGGCCCCTGAGGGCCATTCTGGCTGTTGATAGCTGTCAACAAAGATTTAGTTAGTTTTCTCTATGGGTCACAATGCGAACAAGGCAGAAACGTGCTGCCTTGATCATCTGTACCATCCTGTCGGCTAAATAAAAAAGGCGCCACAGTATATAGACTTGCAGATGGCTAGTATTTGCATTTCCCAGAGAGAATTGGAGGTAATTCATCCTCCTGTCTTTAGTTAATCGGTCCTTGGTCTTCCTTGTACACTGCACGGCAAACGATGCCTGACACCAAAATGAGTTGTGCGCCTCAAAATTCGGCCCAGAAACGGGCTAAAATCGTACAATGTATGCCAAGTTAGAGACTCCTCAGCTCTGATTGGTTGTTTTCCTCCAGTCTGTGAAATCTTGCAGATGTTAGGAGCACCGCAGGACACAGAAGCACATCATTTTTTTCAGATTATCTGTCTCGTGCACTACTGTCAGGATATAGTGACCATTTTACAAAAATAACAGTATATTTGCTCAGAGTTGCTCACTGCAACTTTAATTCTGTTTTTTACTGTATGAATTTTATTTATTCATTTATTTCACGTAATTAGTTATATCTTCTGTACATTTTATTTCCCAACATGAATGTCTCTGCCCTATGAAAACCATGTACCTCCAAAATGTTGACTTCAAGATTTTTATTTATATAATAAAATATAGATACTTGGTTTTCACTTGCTAAAGATTATGCCAGAATAAAATTCTGTTGTGAAAATAATTAAACTTTTATTTATAAGTTAGCGTAGAAGTACTCAAATTTGAATATATAGAGTCTAAAAATACTGGAATCTGTCTATAAAATCTCTGCTGAAGTAAACTGTGAACTTCCACCCCTTACTATCGTACTCTACAACCCTGCAAACACAGCTTTTCCCACAAAAACACATTTACTAACCTTCCCAGATACCTTTCAGAGAGAGATTTATTACTGCACAGTGTGCAAACAGACAAACCGGCCTGACCCGGCCCAGACCAGCCCCAGCTCTCCACTGGCAGATGGCAGCGAGGGGTGTGGGTGGGGAAGAGGGATAGCACTAAACCTCTGGAGATTCCCCCAAAACCACCTCATTTACTGTCATGCAAAACAGCTGACCTGAGCGACAGCACCCGGGGAGGAGGACCGAGGGACGTGTCTCGTCACCCAGTTTATCCTACGATAATCTGGAGCAACCTGATGAGTTCTTGGCCTCCTGAGCAAATCCTCTTGTCTTGTAGTTCGTTATGCTTCAATCACACATCTGGATCTGTGTGTGCCTGTCACTTTATATCTGAGACCACAAATCTGGGACAAAATTGTGTCAATATCGGGGTGATTCCTCAACTGTTTTTGTCATATAGTATACGTGAAATTATATTTTAGCTGTGACCTTTTATTGTGTTGTCTCCAGGCCAGAAAAAAACAGAAGAGTTACCCATTTACCTTTTTAGTTCTCATCAAGCCAAGTCTATTCAGGTCAAAGTAATGAGTGTCACACCAGCAGAGTTGTTACCTAACACAGTACATGGCCTGTTTTAAACAGCTGGGTCACTTTGAGCTGCTTGGGGACAGAATGCTGTATCACTTTTTCTGAAATGCCCCAACAGCAACAGGCCACTGGGGAGATGAGAGAAGATGACTTTCAGAGTCTAAACCTGTAGCTACTCCAATGAGCGCTTTGAACATAAGAATGTACATTACATGTCTTCTCCATCTTTTGCTGTAATATATTGCGAAGATTCACCATCACTGCTATCTTTGCTTACCTCTCCCTTTGTTGTTCTACTGAGCTCGGTCCTCTCAGGCGGGACGCTCTGCTGGAGGCTGGAGGGGATGGGTGAGCTGCCAGCTAGCAGGGCAGCGGGGATGGGCTGGTGGACAGCAGCAGGTTGTATGTTGGAGGTAGCCAATGTGATATTGTGCTCCCCATGATGCTGCCCTATGGACCTGTGGACTTCCCCGCTGTAGGCAGCCTGGTAGCTGGTCTCACGCGGGACGTGGGTGGCCTCTGTTCCCGGGCTGGAATATTGAGCTGGAGGAGTTTTCCTCGCACTTTTGGCTGGTCTCACCCCTGTCCACGGCTTGTACTCTTGTCTGGAGGAAGAGAGGTGCATCAGGTGATTGATGGAGGCTCAGGAGTTGGACTTAAAGGGGCATTCTACAGACTTTACATGTGAAGATTGGGTTGCTTGTCATGGGGAGTGTTTGGATTGTGAAACCGGTTGTCTTGTAATGTCTTTAGTCTTGAAAAATAACCCTGATGATGTCTTGGACTGGGTTTGTGACTGGGAGGTAGAGTTTGAAAGACGTGAGCATTAAAGTAGCAGTGGGTAAAACTGGGACAGGTGTGAGACAGGTAATCTGAAAAAAATATGTTCCTCTGTGTCCTTCAGTGCTCCTAATAGCATCTGCAAGATTTTACAGACTGGAGGAAAACAACCAATCAGAGCCGAGCTGCAGCCTGTAGCAGATGTCAATCACTCACAAACTGTGTTAAACAGAGTTTGTGAAAGGTCAAACTAGGCTGCGCTGGTCAAATATGAATACTGTTAAAATGAGAACATTTGTGACCCAGCAGCCATATTGAGATCTGTTAAGGAAATACCAAACACCGCCCTCCAGCCAGAGCAAACTTTCTCATTTTACAGCTAAACAGTAACTACAAGATGTTTCTGAAAACATTTGAGGTGAGAAATAGGCATTACAGTAACAGAATACTGATTCATATTTGTTGGGAAGTTTACGAGTGACTGACTGCTACCTTCCCTGAATGACCTGTGATTGGTCAAAGTCTCCCATCACAGGCTAGATTTTTTAAAGCCTGAAAACAGAGCCATGTGGAGGTGCAGAAGTCTAGTTATCTTTCAGAGCACTTGAATTACAATATGCTGGAGGGTTATTATGGAGTTTTTGCCCAGTGTTGCTAAAACCATTCTGCCTACTGCAGGTTTAAACTGGCATGGAGGGCCTAAAGAAACAGTCCCGATATCTCAGCCTCTGCTTTTTAAAAATGTATCCCTTTGGACATTAAATCACCAGAATACCTCTTTAATCACCATCATCACCATCATCATCATTTATATAACTCTACCTGGGGATCTGTACCAAGTGATCATGAGAAAAATCTGAAAGGTTGCAAGATGATTAACAAGATAATAAATAAGCATTTCAAATTACATTTATATTAAATTTATTTTTACCATGAAATTGACTTTTTTAGATCTCTAAAATCTACTAAAATGAGTAAACCTGACATCAGTCTTTGGTTGCACTGCTTGTGATTCACAGGAAGTCATATAGAATGATATTATATAGAGCTTTCTTTTTAGAGGGTCATAAGCCAAAAAAGGTTTGGAAGTCACTGCTCTCAAGCTTCTTGTCCACATATTCAAAAATAAAATGCAAAAAAATCAAATATTTATACTTTATATGAATATGAAATGTGTAAGAGAATTATTGATGACCCCTATCTCCATGCAGGCTTGCTGGGTCGACCCTGGAAGCCAATGCATTATTAAAACACCTCTAATTACGCATCAAAGCTGGGGTCAGCATTACTGTATACCACCAGATGTGGTGGACAGCGACAGGTGCTGAAACAAGTGATGAAGGATGACATGTCCTACCTGTAGGAGCTGGTTTTGCTCTCCTCCATCACCTCTCCCCACCTCAGCCCCCTGCCCCGCTCCTCTCTCTCCCCCGGCTGTGCCTGGCTGTGGTATCCGTTCACCGGGCTGACAGAAACACTCTCTGCCCTGCTGCCCCCGTTACTAATCCACGGGAAATTCTCCTTCCTGGGAATGGGCCAGGGTTTGAAATCCTGCTTGTACTGGGTAACACTAGGGAAAGGCACTCCGGGCGGCTGGTAGTCCTCCCGGGGCTTGTAACTGTGCTCTTTCCGCGCCCTGAAAGATCCTCGGGTCCCCGTGCCATCTTTGTGCGCATGAGGGGCGCCGGCGGCACGCGGGTCCGGGGTCGAGTAGTTATTCCCAGGCGCGCGCTCCGAGGCGGAAACCTGCTTGGTGACGGACCGCACCTCCTGCTCGGAGATGTCCGAGTAGTTCTGGATGGTGAGCGGGACGGAGAGGTCCGATTTGTCGAACTGGTTCCAGAAGCGAGCCAGGCAGCACACTCTGCTGATGCACGGCCAAGCCATACCTTCCTCCTCCTGACTGTTTGACTTGTGGAGGAGAGGAGGAGAAGAAGAAAATCAAACAAAAAGAACAGAAAAAAGGAGAGAAAACGGGAAAAGATCAGAGGTTACATTCAGAGTATCGCCCTCCCTCCGCGCCCGTTTGTGGGAAGCTGAGAAAACACCAAGAGTCCATGTCAGCAGCAGAGATGAACCGGTCTGTCGGGGACCGTCACTGAATATTCCTCTCACGTGGTCTGTGATAGTGCCTCCACTATGCAGAGGAATCTGTGGCAAATTATTCTCCGCATCTTCAGAGCGTCCGCATTGGATTCAAAATCAAAGAAACGTTGATATTTTTTCTCCTCCAAACATTTGCGCAATCACGGTCTTGCACCAGAGGAGTTGTATGGCTTCTCCACATGCCATCACTGATATTACTGTACCTTAACTGTTGCCAGCATGAGGGTTATATAATTATGATGCAGCGCCAAACCTACAGTAGTAGGTTACCTACAGTCTACACAGTGTGGGATGGCAGACCATGTTACACCAAAACCTGTGTGAGAAAATGTGTCCCCACTGTACCAAACTTTTACTTTTCTTTAAGAGTTGCGTGAATATATCTTTAATTTTAAAGGATCAAAATATTGTGTTCTCTGGTGCTTTTACTTGCATCTGCAAGATTTCATAGACTGGAAGGAAACAACCAATCAGAGCTGATCTGGAGCCTGGTGTCTCTGAGCAGCTGTCAATCACTCACAAACTGATCAAACGGTCAAACTGGGCAGCGATGATCAAATATGAATCAATATTCTGTTACTGTAATCCAAATCAAAGTCAAATACCAAAATGAAAATAACAGCGATCATGACTCAGGTGCCAGGCAGCAGCATGAACAAGAGAAACAAAATCTCCGGCACTCTTAGATAAAGAAACTTGTTTTATTTGTAGGGCAACCAACCGTACGCGATTCGGACAAAAGCCTTTGTCGGCGTTAACAATCAAAACGGCCAGATAACACCTCTCACAGCAAAGGAGGCATGGCAGCAACAGTCAGAAATAACCAGCAATACGATAAGCAACATCTAGAAAGCCCATGACCAAAAAATATATAAGAATACTGACACAAAACAACAAACAAACAGTAATTTATAAACATGTTCTATAGTCTAAATTGGGCAAAAAATGTGCTAGGATGCCAAGGAAGATTAATAGACAAAAGCATACTAGATATCCTAGAAAATTGTCAGAAAAATATAACCATGTATCATGGAAAAATATCAAGAGATAATGTAAATATATAAAAACTGTGCATTAAACAATACGTGCATTACAAGAATAAATACTACCACATATTTCATATGAAATAAACAGATTATAAGAAGCAAGTCAACAAAAGTCCCTTCATTAAACATTTCAGTTTGTAATGTATGTATCCAATGTGCCTCTCTCTGTAGTAGCAGTCTGTCCCTATCGCCTCCGCTTTTAAGAAGATGTACCATTTCTATGCCTTGAAATTTAAGGGAACACACATGATGGCCCACTGAGCTGAAGTGCCTGGCCACAAGGATTTGTCGTCTTTGTTTCTGATATTACTCTTATGTTCAGAAATCCTTTTTTTTTTTTTTTTTTTTTTTTACTCCCGTTTAGTTTTGGAAATACATGCTACCCCCGCAAGGACATTTCAAGAGATAGACCACGTATTGGGATTTGGATCCAATTCTTAATATAGAGCTTTTTATCAGTATGGGGCTGTGAGAAAAACATCTCCTCTAGTCATAGCGCTACTGGGCACAGTTCAAACATGGAAAATTCCTACCAGGTAGATTGGACAGAAAATGTTGCAGAGGTTCATAACAGTCTGCCCTGACTAAAGTATCCCTTCGATTTCTGGCACGCTTATTAGCAAGACAGGAAAATCTTGAATCAAATATGACTCAATATTCTGTTTCTGTAATCTCTATTTCTCACCTAAAATGTTTTCAGAAATATCTTGTAGTGTACTGTTTAGCTGTAAAATGAGAAAGTTGGCGACCCAGCAGCCATGTTGAGATCTGTTGAGGAAATGCCAGGCAGTGCTCACCAGCTGGAGGACAACCAATAGGAACGGTCCTCAACATTATGCCTATCTTTCAGAAACAAGTGTAGTATGCCTTTCACGCAGTATTAGTTATGGATGAAGAGACTCAGAAATGCTCCGATTCTTCTGAGATAGCTGATAGAGAATTACAGTTCAGTGAGTGTGAATATTAACGTCACAGAATGACACTTTATTCCCTCTGTGAGCTGTTCATAGAGAAGGAAGCAGGATTAGCCTCTCATAGGGAGGCAGTACAACAGTTTAAGAGCCACATAGGTGGGTTTGATACAGGAAAAGCGACTCTCATAGATAAAAATGAACATACACTTAACCTTCACACCACTTTACTTCCAGTGATAGATGGCACAGGTTTTGTAGTGTGATTGCCAGCGTGACACAAAAACATTAAGCAAGTTTTCAACAACAGATAATGAAACAGAATGACCATTGTTAGGTTATCAGTGAGTTTGTTGTACCACTAATGAACCGCATCCAGGAAGTGAAATCATTTGAAAAGCAGCATGATGCTACCATCTGCAGGGAAATATATGGCATTACTCGAACTTTGTATTGTTAATGTAAATGAACTGCAGGTATATGTATTTCTTTTTCTTAGGCATTATGTACATAAAAAAGCCAGAAACAGAAGAAGTATTCAGACCTATTAAGTTACAGTTATTGCTGGTCAAGGTGAAGCTTGATTTAATTCCCATATATACAGTTTGGTAGATTAGTCTTCTAGTCCTGTGGTTCCATAGGGCCCCTTCCTAAAGGTCACAGGTTAAATCTGAGGGGTTGTGAGATGATTCATTGGGCAGTAAAGAAGCTCTTTTTTTTTGTAAAATATTGTATAATTTTAATCATACGTTTTTCAAAGTTGGTGAATCAGTGTCACAACTAAACAACTATATGAAGTTGTTGTAAGTGATGCAATGGAAGAACGGGAACTGACTTCTTGTAAAAACATGTAGAGCTGAAATACACTGAGATATATGATGTTAAATGCATAGAATATTGAAGCGATGCAAGGAAATCGAAACAAGAACACCCCCACATATGCCATCAGATAGCTGCGCCAAGCATGTGGATCAGGATAAAGTGACCATTTTATAAAATTGCTCATATTTGCTCCATTTCTACTCACTGCTGCTTTAACTCATCAAATCAACAGACAATCAAATGTAATAACCCAAAATCAATAATACCAGCATAAATAAATCCTTAAACAGAGAATGCGGTCAGGTAAGAGAGATTGGACTGAAGAAAAGCAGTGTGTTGTTTCACCTACACAGTCATGAGATAAGATAAGATAAGATGAAGCTTTATTAATCCCCGGAGGGAAATTCGGGTGTCATAGCAGCAGAAACAGCAGTACAGATGAATACAATATAGTAAAAAGGCCTAAGCGGCCTAATAATGTATTTCAGTGGTTCCCACCCTGGGGGTCCCAACCCCTTGTTGGGGTCACCAAAGCTTCAAGGGGGTAGCGAGACCTTTTTGATTTTAAGTGGTGTACGACAGCTTTTTAAAAATATACAGTTGGCCTATATCTCAGCGTTTCATTAATATCTGTGAAACGAACAGAATAAATATGATACAGGGCACGGTGAAGACCTGAACATAAGCTACATACACAGAACCTTCCCTCTCTGACAGCCCTGCCCTGCATTAGGAAAGTATGCAATTAAAACAACCAAAGAGCTTGTTTTAGAGAGAGCTATAGAACAATGGTCAAGTGTCCGGGAGAAGGAAACATTGAATTTGTCTAAAAAGGAAGCCTATTAAGTATGTATGATTGTTAAAAATGAAATAAATAAATAAAATAAAAAAAATACTTAGATTAAAAGTTTTTTAAAATAACAAGAAAACCCATCTCTGATGCAATATTCACAGGAAATAACCTGCTCAAAATTCATCCAAATACTTGTTTTACACAAACTTTTACACTGTTCTGTACTGTTATTGTTATTTATTGAATATAATATGAAATAGCCATTAAATATGTCTCTCAGACAGTTTACTCAAAGATAGAAAAGGTGTCCCTGAAGGAAAAAGCTTGGGAACGACTGACGTGTTCAACTGAGTCATCTGAACTCTAAATGTTCTGCTGTGATGGGCGGAGAGCATCATGTACTGACCTACCTGAGAGGTGTTCAGCTCAGCATTACAGCAGAGCTGAGGCTTAAAAAAATCTCAGGCTTATTTAGATATGGATGATTTAAAACTAAAATTTATCAACAGAGATTTTACTTTATATACCTCCTCTACAAAGTGCCTAAAATGCATCAAGGACTGGCTCCCAGAGGACTTCAAAAAGGAAATGATTCAACTTGTCAAACTAGCAGGACCTGTGGTAAGTACAATATGGGAGCAGTCTATGGGCAGAATTATATATGTGTCATTAGAAACGAAGCTAAAGTGTACGCTGGTGGCAGAAAGTTTGCTCATATCAGAAAACGGACTGGTGGCCAGCAGCGATGCTGCATCTAACCCGTAAACTCTGTTGTTAATCTTGTATTTCAGATCATTTCTCATTTGATGGTTGTTCTCATCAGTTTTGTCAGCACAGTGCTCTGCGGTCGTCTGGGGGAAACTTGACGTTAGTATTAGCGGTGAGTAATCACAACCTGCAACAGCAGCTTGCTTTTAGTCTTTTTCAGTCACTGTTTGCTTAAGTCCAGAACTTATGCACATTTCTGTGTTTTCTCATCTGCATAATGAGTTTTTGTTATTGCTTAAATAAGACTGGTCAAATGCCTCTTGAATCTGTGTGAATTGTGTGTGACTTTGTGTTTCTATTAGTTGATTATTTACAGACTGAAATGTTTGTGTTGACTTTTTGTTGCTCTGAATGCTTTCCATTTATTATGGTTACAAATACACTAGATGGCAAAAAAAAAAAAAAGAAATTTTTATCCTGCCATACAAAGAAAAACCGCTGAGCATGAAAAACATTAGCGCACAATGATACATTTCAAGATGGTTAAACTCAGATACAATGCTTTACATACTGGCAACAATTGAATCGAAGGCAACTGGACTACTGGAGACGTTTCGCCCCTTATCCTTGTGGCTTCATCAGTTTGTAATGCTACAGTCTGACTAGTCCCCAGAAGTCTGACTATTTACGAACTGATGACATTACACATTACATTCATATGAAAATACTGTGCCTGAGAACAATACATTCTTTCCTCTTAAATAAAAGTATATTTTACAAGTGCATATATTGTACATTTACACATGCGTATTCTCATAACTTGATTCACAGTTCTGTGTTTTTGCTCTCAGAGTTGCCCAGCTGTATGTGAAGATCTTCATACCAGCTCTGCCAGTGAGTTCAGTTTACACTAAGACTCAACATCCCTGTCCCTTTCCCATTTGTATATTTTTTATTAATGCCTAGTCACTGTCTTGTCTGCAGGCTTCTTTCATGTACCAGCTGCAGGGGAGGTATCTACAGAACCAGGTGCAATGCACATACAGAAACACAATGATAGCTGAAGAATTGCCATTAAGGTCAACACTGATGTGCTGATGTCCATGATGTGCTTTAATTGGCAGCGTATAATCTGGCCCAAGGTGATAACTGGAGCCGCTGGAAATATTCTTAATGCAATTGTCAACTACATTCTTCTCTATGTGCTGGACATGGGTGTTATGTAAGTGCATCTACCATCATAAGAAACTAGAAAAAGAGGTAGTCATCATCATTTTATGTATAATTACGCTCTGATAGTTTTGTATATACCTACTTTGAAGCAGGTCAAGTGAAATATTTTCAATAGTATCTATGTCAGCCTTTCATTTACAGGTTTCACGTATCATTCAGTTATTTGTAACCTTGGTTCAATGAGTGAAGAGACTATCTCTCCACACAGTTATTTATTCCATATGTACAGAGGACTGACCCGAATGAGACAGTTGACTTGGATATCTCTTTAAGACACACCACTATGTGACTATGTAGCTATGCTCTGGTTTTAAAAGCCCAGGTATTTATTGTTGTGGAACATGTGGTTGCCAAGTGAACCGTATAACTACTGCTGTTATTTTTGACACAAAACATGGACATCAGTCTCTGATTATTCCCATTGTCACCCCAAATTTTGGGACAGCATCTTTTAGAAGACACTTCACAACTGTTCTTGTGTCGTCTTTCCTTCTTGCGAATGCCTCAGTCCATTTTGAAAACTGATCGGTGATTACCAACAAGTATATGAAACCATACGAATTTAGCATATGAATAAAATCTATCTGTATATTCACTTTGATACTTAGAAATAGACATCTTTGAGTTTGACTTTGAGTGAACCAATCGCCAGCAAGGAATTGCCTGTTCCACCCTTGAAACGGTTAAAATTTTGAAAGTCTTAAGGAACTTGTTTAGTCCCCTGAGGTCTAAAATTGGCCTGAGAGTACCATCCTGCTTCAGGACAAAGAAATAGCAGGAGTAAAACCCTGCCTGCCTATGATCTGGGCCACTGGCCAGCTGGCCGATTTTGCCAGGTGTAAAGTCTCTCTGTGCTTAAGGACTGCAATGATCCAAAATGTATCATGAGGGGTGTTCATAAACTGTAAACGATCATTGTTGAAGCAACTCAGGTCTGTCCTCCACTCCAGTCCACTCCACAGAGGTCAGGAGAAGGTCTGGGGTGGTGTCATGTCAAGAAGAGGCAGTTTCTGGCCACAATTTCCTCATCTACACCATCTAGACCTGCCCCACCATGATGTCTCCATGCTGTGGTTGCTTTGGCCGATATTTCTGAGGCCGGCACCATTCTTTGCTCTGCCTTAAAGCACCTGACACCTTGTGAGAACAATAACGAGCTTCTTGTGCCTGCTGGAGCATTTTAGTAGCATCAGCATGACCCAAGTATGGCAGACAGCTCTACAGGTAACCCCAGCAGGCATGCCCTGTCCTCTGGCTGCTGCATGGGTTGTGACATGCATGCCACACCCTGCACCACTGGAGCTGCAGTCCTGGGGCACTTTCCTGACTGTGGTCCTTGAGCAGGAGTAATAGAGAGCACAGGTTATGAATGTCAGTGAGCCACATGTCTTCTTTTAACTGTGTTGTAAACACTTTTCAATGACAGCGGCTCTGCAGCAGCAAATGCAATCTATACTCTATGCTAACTTTGGCTCTGATATTGTACATTTACATCTACAAACAGGCGTTGGTGGTATAGTGGTTAGCATAGCTGCCTTCCAAGCAGTTGACCCGGGTTCGATTCCTGGCCAACGCATTGTTTGGGGGCGGCAGTAGCTCAGTCTGTAGGGAGTTGTCTTGGGAACCGGAGGGTCACCGGTTCAAGTCCGGTGTGAACTGGTAGCTGGAGAGGTGCCAGTTTACCTCTTGGGCACTGCCGAGGTGCCCCTGAGCAAGGCACTAAACCCCCAACTGCTCGGGGCGCTTGTCTGGAGCAGCCCCCCTCACTCTGACATCTCTCCATTACTGCATGTATGTGTGTGTTTGTGTGCATGTACCATATATAAGTTAAACAGAGTGTAAATTGAATTTCCCCACTGTGGGACTAATAAAGGTAGATCTTCTTCTTCTTCTTCTTCTACTGGATGGGGTTACACAAGGCAACATGGTCTGGTGAGTTTTCTCTTCTTTTTTTCAGCTGATGCGATGAATCATTTCATTTTTAATCCTGTGTTGTGATAGAAGAACTGAAAACACTCATTACAACATCTCAGCATACGCTCAACAGTTCAGTTCTACATTAACCTGTTAAACTCTGCCTCCTAGATTGGTCACTGGACTGTCTGCATGGGGTCTGTTCACCAAAGTTGCCATTCCCAGCATGTTTATGCTCTGTCTGGAGTGGTGGACTTATGAAATCGGAGGGTTGTTGGCTGGTGTGATCAGTGAAGTTGAGCTTGGAGCTCAGTCAGTTGTGTATCAGATGGTCTCCATTGTGTTCATAGTAATTCTAATGCAGTTTAATTTTGTTCATGTAATTAGGACTCCAAATTGTTTTTGTAGTTTTCCTGTTCTGGTATGTGTTAATTCCTATGTGAAATTGCATACATTTGCATGAAATATGTCTCTAGAAACTAAATCTGAATCATTTATATTTGTATTTGTGTTGTTTAACTTGAATAATTTCCTAGTCACATAATTTGATATTTATTTATTGAATTGGAACTAAATTCCAATAAAATTGAAACTGAATGTAAAATCATCAAATGAATTCAGTTGCAGTTGCTGTTAATACTGTATTTGATGGAGGATTTTAGAGGATTCTTTTTATGTACCTGTGAATCTGCACTCGATTTCCCTGACTGGATGTGTGGAACAAAATTGAACTGCACGAATTTGAAATGTGAGCACTGAATACAGATAATTGAATTTTCAGAATTCAGGATCATATACAGTTACAGAGCAACTGAATTCAAGTTCATAATATTACCCAATAATACATTAAATTTCAAATTGTATGATTCAGATTTAGTTTATCGATGCAATTATTCGAGTTAATCAACATAATTTTCAAATTATGTGATTAAAGTTCAGTTTTTAATACAAATATTCAGGTTGAGCAATTCAAATTCAGACACGATTGATTCAGATTATCTTTCTACTGACATATTTCTGCCCATACAGGTCTTCTGAAACACTGTCAGGAGTCTGAAAAAGGCACAATTCAGTTGCATTATGGGAAATGTAGGATCTAGTGTCTCCAGGGTTTGTCAATTTTGACCATTGATTTTTTTTAAATCTGTCTCTTGTGAATAACTTTGCAACTTAACTTTGACATACATGCTACATTTCTGTAGGGTCCCTTTTCAATGTTAAGTGTATAAATATGTGTAAAGGACTTTGTTTTCCCTTTGACAGATATACTTTAAGAAATAATTAAATAATTTGTAAAATTTGTAAGTCATTTTTAGAATACATTGCCCAGATTTCTTTGTAGCCGACATCTGTGTTTCCAAATCCAATTTTCAATCCAGTTGTAGTCTCGTGCATTGTTGGACTTGTTCTTGGATTATCTAAGAGTGTGATTGGTTACATCTTTACAGCAGAAAAGGGAGTATGTAGTGTATTCTTGTATTCATAAAAAATATCTTTTTCTGTGCTGTAACTTTCAAATTGCACTTCATCCAACCTTAAGCCTGTCTCACTGTGTCAATGTTGTTTTTGGTGATAAGACTTCCCAAGAGACCCTTTGAGAAAAGAAAAAGCCAAAACCATGGCCACATGAAGGCAGCATGCTACTCCCAACTTTCGAAAAGCACACAGAAATTCCCCATCTGTTCACAAATCATACATTTCTGCTCCTAATGTAAATCTTTGTTTACATCTTTTAGAGATATTATCCAGCGGGTTTCTGAAGTCATGATCATTTATGTGCTCTTCCATCCTTTAGATGCCATTGCGGTAAGAGAGTAGTTATCACCATGAGAAATTATTCTAATGATATAATGAATAATAATGTCAAAGCTAAGCACAGCAGCTAGCTGTATTTGATGTGTGCAGGATGTGACAGGGGGCATTTTACGAGGAGCAGGGAAACCGATATTACTGCGTCGGCATTCCTGTTGGAGTGTCCCTTATGTTTGCTGCCAAGATGGGCATCACGGGTGAGGACAGAAGCGCACACTGCCTGTATCTCCAAAGTCTTGTTTGAAGCTTTGTTCAGTTTGAATGTTTTCCTTCTCTGTTACAGGACTGTGGTTGGGGCTTTGTGTTCGTATCACTATCCAGGCTACATTCTTTAGTATTTACTGTAAATTAGATATGAGAAAGGCTGCTGAAGAGGTAAGTGACAACACCTTGAAAATGCATGAAAAAGACAGCTAACTATAATTAATTTAAGAGGTTTACTACAATTTTACTGAAAGTGTAACATAAAGAACTACACTGTGGTGTGCATGGTTTAGCTTGGATTCATATAGGGCAGGAGTGCTCTCACTCGTTTTTGTGGTGAAAATCAAGCCTGTGGAGTGGACATTAGTCAGAAGGGGGTTTATTATATGATGCATCATGACATTTGTTAAGGATAATGTACTGTACTTTGCATAATTCGTCTTTTCTTTGTTTTAGACTTAAATTTAGATTTTACATGTTAATTGAGTTTTCTTGGGTTTGCACCCATTTATGTAAAGTAAAAATTTGTAGTGAGGCCAAAATCTGCAAAACCACTAGTGTGAGTGACCTTGTACACACCCCCTGGTCTTTTCTGCCCTCTACAGTCACAAGGAGGAAATCACACAAACATCTAAAATGTAATTGCAACTTAAAAAGTAACTGCAGTAAATACAGTACAATGGCCAATGTCCCTGTAGATCAACAATGTCTATTTGATTTCGATATATGCACTATAAACAGCTGTCGTAATTGTTGCAGCTGGGATAATCTCCAGTGAAATGCTTCCCAAACTGTTCAAATGACTATGACAACTGTGTGGATGCATAAGATGATCCATAATTTTAGTTAATTTTGTAACAGCAGACCAAGTAGGCTGTATCCAACTCTAATTCCACAAATTAATATGTTATTTCTTTGTGCTGTATAATCTCTGCATCTAATTGTGCAGCTACTCCTGTAGACAGTAGGCAATTTGTTAATTTTTAACAGGGATAGTTCAGTTTGATTGAATTTTTATTAATTACTTAACCTGTAAAATGTCCAATATGAGGTCTTGAAATTGATTTGTCCACCTGTCAAAAATCAAAAGATGGACCCAACAGAGAAAAGCAGCAAAATCCTCACATTTGAGGAGCTGGCGACAGAGGTAGTACAGAGAAATAAAATGCAATTAGCTGGATAACGTCATAATGGCTTTGTGGCACAGACCCTTGATATATAATTTTCTGAATAAAAATACACTTTGACTAACATTTCAGATAAAATCCATAAATAATATGCCAATAAATGTAACAAAATAATATTTAAAAAATATGGTCATTATCACTTGATAAAATGTGACATAAATTGATATTCCTCTTTTAATTTGCTCTTTTATTTATCTTTGTATTCATATCCATTTGTATTCATTTTTGTATTCATTTATAATATAAATAAAATACAAAAATAATTCTAAATATCTTTATTTATTTATGTTGATTTTTGTATGTATTTTCTATTAATGATTTACAGTTTTTACTTTTGCATTTTTTTATTAATGTATTTAAGCATCTATTTATTTCTGCATGATTTGTTTATCTGTTTACCTCCACAAGTTGCACAATGCACAACTAGACACCGCTGGGTTAACATCGCAGTCGGGTGCTCAGCCAAAATTCAGCTGGAGCACCAGTTTAACAGTTTAAGAGCCACTTAGGTGGGTTTATCGCAGAAAAAGCAGCTCTCATCAATGAAAATGATCGAGCACTTCACCTTCACACCACTGTTCTTTCAGTGATAGATGGCTGATGAGTTTTTTCAGATTAGCTGTCTCATGCTCTTGTGTCAGGATATAGGGACCGTTTTATAAAACTAACTTTTAAAAATCATATTTGCTCTATTTATATCCACTGCAGCTTTAAGTAAACAGCACTAAAATACTGGAATACTCATGTACAAGTAAAGGTCCTACATTCAAAACCTTGCTTATCTAAAAATATAGAGATATTAATAGCAAAATGTACTTAAAGTAGTAATCATGCAGAAAATTGAACCCTGTATCTATAGTATTATATTACTGTAATAGATTGTTCATACTGATGCATCAGTGCAAAAGAAATATTTTATTGTTGCTTTATTGTAGCTGGTCAAGGTGGAGCTTAATTTAACTGGTTTCATCAGTTCAGATCAGTAGATTAGTCTTTACGGCCTGTGCTCGGGCCATTTCCAAAAGTTCACAGGTTAATCAGGTTAATTATGTGAGGGATCATGAGATGATTCATTGGGTTGTAAAGAAGCTCTTTCTGTAAAATATTCTGTCACAACTATACTGCACATCTACCCGTGTCATATAGTAAGTATATTTTCACAAAGTTGTAGTAAGTGATGCAAAAGATGAAGAACAGACTTCTTGCATAAACACATAGAGCTAAAATACACTGAGATATAATAAGTTCAAATGTCAAGGATCCTGAAGAGACTCCCATTAATCAGACTGCATAACAGATTAAACTAACATTATGAGCTGCCCACAACCACATAATATCTGTTTATTCAACCCTGTCAAGACAAAGCTTTAACATAACTATCTGTCAGCAGTGTGGACTTAGAAACAAAAAAAACATGTCGTCAGTGTTGAGCATGTGTTAGGTATTTGAAGCATCTATACCCAACAGGCTTTTCTAGATTTTATTCTCATGATCTCCACCTCTCTGCCGGGAGCATATGCCTTTCAAAGACCTCTTTCTTTTCCTTCTCTGACAGATTGTTCACAAATTATCAGAGAAGGAGGGTTAACATTTGTTCTTTTTACTGAGGGGAGGGTATAGTCTGACTTTTTGGGGCAAGTTATATTTAGGGAAATTTATACTTCAGCATTCTCTTGCAGGATTAATAAAAAATAGTTGCAAATGATGGTTCCAGTGTTTACAGTTTCTTTAAGGTGTATGTTGCCATTAGCAAAGGGTGGCAATCCTTTCTGTGATCCAGGGATTTATTTTCTCCATTATAGTGAATATAATCTCTACATTTCTTCTTTCACTTTCTCCTGCATCATAACAAAAATTTAAATATACCATATATAGCTGGCCTATTTTAAAAGGTTATGGTTAAAGTCAAGTGCAACCTTTTTTGTTATGTTTGCCAAATGGAATTTGCTTTCCCTTCAAATTTGTGCATTGGCGGCAAATTGAAAATTATTACTTCATAAATACATTAAGATTTAAATTTGATTACACCATCTTAAATTTGTTATTAGTCATAAGTTATTAATGATGGACAGATTTGTGCCAATCTGGTACTCTATTTTGAGATATTAGTGGAAAGGTGATGCAGTGAGAATAAAGTCCAGATAAAATATTAATTAAGCCGAGAAGGGTCTTACAAGGAGCCTAAAGGCAGATAGATGCATTGTGCAAATTGTAGTAGAACGTGCCTTTTGCATTGCATTCAGAAGATAAATCTCCTCTCCCAGCAGAGAGGACAGTCCTTGTATACTGATATACAGTAGCTGTGGTCAGGAATGATCCTACAGCAGAGCTGAAGGGGCCTCCCACTGAAAACACTCTGCTGCTCTGTCCCTTCCTGTAGATAGCATCAGTGTTACACTTCCAATCCAGTCTGTTGTCATGGTGAACACCCAGGTAACTCACCATCACCTCCACCTCTCCCCCAGGATGGAAACGTGTTCAAATGAATCCTGGTCCTCCCAAAGTCCACCACCATCTCATTAGTCTTAGCCACATTTAAGGGGAGGTGGTGGTTCCCGATTTAAAGCAGCAGTGGGTAGAAATGGACCAAATATGATTTTGAAAAGTTAATTTTATAAAATGGTCGCTATATTTTGACAGTAGCGCATGAGACAGGTAATCTGGGAAAAAAATAAATAAATAAATAATGCTCCTCTGTGTTCTCCAGTGCTCCTAATGGCATCTGCAAGATTTCACAAACTGGAGGAAAACAACCAATCAGAGCTGAGCTGGAGTCTGCCGTCTCTGAGCAGCTGTCAATCACTCAACCAATCAAACAGTCAAACTAGGCAGGGCTGCTCAAGTATGAATTAATATTCTGTTACTGTACCAAGCACCGCCCACCATCTGGAGCAAACTGTCTGATGTTACAGAGAGAGTATAAGATCAGTGCTGCCTAGTTTGACCGTTGAGCAGAGTTGATTGACACAATTCACTGATTGACTTTACGAGTGATTGACAGCTGCCTCTGTTGAATGAATAGCCAGTCAGAATGCATAATGCCCAAAACATTCTGCCTACTGCAGGTTTAAGAAGACTAAACAATATGATTTTATCCCTCATTAATTGTTTCACAGTCCCTATCTCTTATCAAATCAACAGACAGTCAAATGTAATTATCCCAACACTCGATAGCATCCGATTAAATAAAGCCTCAAACAGAAAATGCCGTCAGGTGAGAGAGATTGGACTGAAGTATATTGAATCAACTGAATTTTAAATATTCTGCAGCATTACTGGGAGGAGAACATAATATGCCATCCTACCCCAGAGGTGTGTTCAGCTCAGCATTACACTAGAGCTGAGAGGCAAAAAACGATTTCACCTGGCCAGTGTTCAAGCTTATTTAGAGATGGAAGTTTCAGGACTAAACTTTGTCTATAGAAGGGGGATTAACAGTCAGAGTGACAGCGTTAAGTCTAGTTTATGTACTAACTATACTAATTGTCAGAGATGCATCAAGGATTGGCTTCCAGTGGAATTTAAGAAGGAAATGAATCAGCTTGTCAAACTAGCAGGACCTGTGGTAAGTATAGAGTAGACGCACCACAGGAAGAATTTGTGCTTCATCTCTCATGGCTTTTGTTGTGTTATGTTGTGTTGGTTGTGGTTTTAGCCTCTTCCTTGACTTAAGTGGGCTCAGTACATTTTGGATGCATTCAGGACTCATCACAACACTACGCAGTTTGTCTCATTAGTAGATCTTATTATTTTCTATGTACTGGGCAATAAATGGAAACATGTTTAAACTTCTGAACTTGTGTTGACCTATATGAAAAGTATATATTGTATAATTCTATTTAATTGTGGTGACAGCTGAAACTATTTTGATGTATACTGTATAGTAAAGTTTTACAGGTCTGGTTTGTCCCCAGTTAAGCAAATACTTACATCCAAATGTGTTTTTTCACATATTTCAGATCATTTCTCAGTTGTTGCTCTTCCTCATCAATTTTGTCAGCATCGTGTTCTGTGGTCACCTGGGGAAAACTGAGCTTGCAGGTGTTTCGTTAGCAATATCGGTGAGAAAACACAACTTCCAACGGCAGCTTAAATCCAGACCTCATGCACATTTCTGTGTTTTGTCATCCGTACATACACAGTACATATTTATTACACAGCTGTGGAAGATCTTAAGTCTTAAAACTCTAAATCTTTAATATCTTAAAACTCCTGCATTAAAAACTCTCCTTAAAGTGTAACTGCTAACCTAAATTTTTTTTTTTTAATGCTATAAAGTAAATGATGTGCCTGTACTGTGATGAAACACATTAATGCTGGTGTTAATATTGACATTTCTTACCAAATGTATAAAAGTCTGCATTTCATGGTAAAAAAAGTGCTAAAACATCTACTGTTTAAACCGAGTCATAATCTTGCAAGGTCAATGCTGACATAGAGTCGACCAGCTGGGAAATAAAAGAATGGCAACACCCTGTAACTAGACCCCCTCCTCACCTCCCCCCACAGCAGCTATCATTTTTAATTCTTCCATAACTACAGTGTACAACATACACAAGGCTTTCATCCAGGAGACTGCTGTTAGTGTCCCACGTGTACATTAGCACTTTCACTTTACAAGCAGTCACATTTTCACTGTAAAAACGAGTAATTTTAAGCGCAACCATTTTTTCCCGAGGGGTCTGACGAAGTGTCAGTATGTGACGCCTTGGGATGAGGACATGTTGGCTGAATGTGCGTTGCTACAGCACCTGCCCTCCTCTTGGTGATATAGTCTCTTTTACAATGAAAGTAGCTTGTACTATGACATTATGAGCTCACTTGCATATTGGTGTCGTCATCCATTTTTTTTGCATTAAGCTTAGTGGTTGCGCATGGAGTAAGGTGCAAAAACACCAAACTTTTCCTAATCGAGACTGAATTGGGTCAAGGGATGACAGTGACAAGGGTGCTGTAGCTGTGTCATATTTGTCGATGCTGCGTCAAGGCTTTCGTCACACATAGGTAGGTGTGGTTTCATCTCTGAGCCCCAAGCCCACTTTTTAGTATTTTTCAAAATTATGCAGTGGATGGACTTGTTGTTGGACTTGGGGTGAAGTTCCACTTTAAACCTACAGTTGGCAAAATGTTTTTGGCATCATTTAGGCAGCACTAATCAAATACGAATCAATGTTTGCTCCAGCTGGTGGGCAGTGCTTGGTATTTCCTCAACAGATCTTAACATGGCTGCTGGGTCACAAACTTTCTCATTTTACGGCTAAACAGTAAGTCCATCCATCCATCCATCCATCTTCAATTGCTTATCCCATTAGGGGTTGCAGGGGGGGCTGTAGCCGATCCCAGCTGGCATTGGGCGAAGGCGGGGTTCACCCTGGACAGGTTGTCGCAGGGCACACAGAGACAGACAACCATTCACACTCACATTCACACCTATGGGCAATTTAGAGGCATCAATTAACCTAAATTACATGTCTTTGGACTGTGGGAGGAAGTACCTGGAGAACCCACGCTTACACAGGGAGAACATGCAAACTCCACACAGAAGAGTCCCTCAACCTCCTCTTGCTGTGAGGCGAAAGTGCTAACCACTGTACCACCATGCAGCCATAACTACAAGATGTTTCTGAAAATATCTGAAGTGAGAAATAGACATTAAAGTAACAGAATACTGATTCATATTTGAATCAATATTCTGTGGGTATTCTGAGTGACTGGCAGCTGCTCAGAGATGTCAGGCTCCAGCTCGGCTCTGATTGGTTGTTTCCTCCGGTCTGTTAAATCTTTCAGATGCCATTATGAGCACCAGAGGGCACAGAGAAACGTGATTTTATTCAGTTTACATACACTACTGTCAGGTTATGGTAATATCATATTTACTCTAATTCTACTCACTGTTGGTTTAGGTAAAAGTAGGGAAATATTATTACAAAAATAGTATAATAGTATAAAGGAAAAAGTACTGACTATATGCGGCTCTGGCATTGTTACATTACTATATATTACAGACATACTACTAGATTATTATTATTATTATTATTGATGCAGTAAGATGTAAGCTGTGTTTTAATGTTGTAGTTGAATGTGGTAAAGCTATTTTGACTTATTTTTTATACTGTTGGGTGGTTTAATTTACTGGGGGCTGCACTCTCGCCTCACAGCAAGAGGGTTGCAGGTTCGAATCCGGCTTGGGACTCTTCTGTGTGGAGTTTGCATGTTCTCCCCGTGTAAGCGTGGGTTTTCTCCGGGTACTCCGGCTTCCTCCAGAGACATGCAATTTAGGCTTCTGTCTATATGTTGTGTGTCTCTATGTGCCCTGCGATGGACTGGCGACCTGTCCAGGGTGAACCCCGCCTTCACCCAATGCCAGCTGGGATCGGCTCCAGCTCCCCCGCGACCCCCCAACGGGATAAGCGGTTGACGATAGATGGATGGTTTAATTTACTGAATAACAATGCATTGTACTTGATATTCTCATTATAGATTTTTAAAATCTCCATCTTCAAAATAACTAATCACTACATGCAACTAACCACCTAATAAATATAGTGGAGGAAAAGTATAAAGTAGCATAACATTAAACCACTGAAGTAAAGCACAAGTGACTGTTTGTACAGTTTGAAAGAAATTAATGTTGACATTGGTTGTTTTGTTTCTGTGTTTATATGGGATACAGGTTGTCATTGTGACTGGTATTTCAGTTGGAATGGGTTTGTCATCGGCCTTTGACACCCTCATATCTCAGGTACAATCTTGGGCGAGGCTCATTTTCGTTTCCATTGTCGTTTCTTCAGTCCATCACTGTTCTACATCAATAATTGCCTTCTGTTTTTCATACAGCATTTATTAATGTGCACACGTCTGATCTATGTGCTGTTTCATGTAGACGTATGGGAGTGGAAACCTGAAGCTTGTCGGAGTCATTCTTCAAAGAGGTGTTTTGATTCTGCTCCTGGCCTGCTTCCCCTGCTGGGCTATCCTCATTAACACAGAGAACATGTTACTTGCTGTCAAACAAAACCCAGATGTCGCACGGTCAGTATTCATTCACAAACAAAAAACATGCAACATGTGACAGAGTAGCTCCGTCAGTTATGGTGGACAGTCCACACACGCCAAACATTTCTCTAAACTGTTTTTCAGTCGTGCCACCGAGGGTGCACACTTGATTCTTCTGCTGTTTCCTGTATGCATATATTCACACAAACATTATTCTCACTCACCAGTCGATGAAGCTGCCTGCCCATCCTGTCATCATGAGTCTGACTGGCAGGCGTAGCAATTACCTTCTTGAAAAGAGCCTTCTCGCGCGTTTTCAGGGTCATGTGATCAGCATAAATATATTATTTATATTATTTTTCATTGTGATTTTATTGCAAATTAACTTGTTTGGGGGGGTTTAGACAGAGGTGGAGAATATACAGTATGTGTAAAATACACCAAAGTTAAAGGGGCCATGAATGTCTTCCTTGCTGAAAAATGTTCTTAATTGTATTTTTCTAAGTAATACGCCCAGGGGACGAGCTCCCAGACTGCAAATTCAAATGTTTTTTTGTTCATTTGCCCGTTTCTGCCTGGACAGACCTTGAGGTACTGAGGAACTCAATTTTCAGTGCTATTTCATATTTTTACACATAGCTTATTTTCTACTTTTTTTCCACCTTTTGTAAATATTTGCACTGCTTGCACTTTGGAAGGGCCCATTACAACATCTTTCGACCACGCCAATGTTTTCATGTTGTAAGGCGTTTTGAACTAGAACCCTGCGACATACACAACATGTCCCATAACACTGTATAACATGATGACAGGGACTGAATAACCCTATATGGAGCTCTGATATAGAAATAATATTTTATCCAAGAAGATAAGCATATTTCACCCACACCATCGCCTTATAAAGATAATACAGTGAATCTGTTAGTAAGCAGTTACCACTTTACACATCCAGCAATTACAGAGCAACATTACCTAACAATAATATAAATAATGATAATATCTGATTCTGATACATTCAATTTTCTCTCTCCTCGTAGCTCTGTTTTAGTCTCCACCAACTCCTGAGGGAAATATCTGGCTCATTAGCCCCTAAATTTTCCACAATGTTGAACAGTTCGTCATTAACTTGCTCTGTTAATGACTGTTTGGTTTGCCCTGTGGCAAGAACTAACATTGTACTAAACCAGCTGAACCACACCTTCAGTGTTCTTATGAAACAGCATGGAGTCTCTCATCTGAACCATGACGGCAACCTTTACTTGCATTCCATTCATACTATTTTATCATAATATCGCGTCTAAATATTCTGTTGCACAGAAGATTATGAGTCCCGATAGCCAGAAAAGCATGCTGGCTTGCATACTGCAAAATGTAACCAGATGCAGTTGATCATCCTGGTATTTTTGGCATGCTGCATTTGACGTACGATGTATTGGGACGCACTAAATCTTTTTCTGGTGTATTAGTAGTATGGTTGTATGGGTACCGGAACGCACAGTGTATTACTCCTTTCAACTTGACACCGGCAGTGAAAACCATATCTACTCCTTCCATTCTTATCTTTCACAATATTATATAATATTCACAAGGGAACTGCTTTGCATTTTTGTGTCGTTTATTCATCACACCCCCAATGTGTAACAGCCTTAAGACAGTGGTAACACTCGACCAAGTACCACTGTACATGGAAAACTTCTGAGTGTATTGAATTGATCAAGGGTGTGTTTCATTGCTTATGAATTTAACATCTAATTTAAAAAAAAAAGTTTTATTTGTTCTTTTACAACATGCATAGCTTTAAAGTAATTATATTATTATATTATTTACCCACCACACAGTGAACCTGGTGCTTTCTAGCCTTGCATGATCACAGACAATAAATTCTTTCTGCTTAAATAAAAATATCTTTTACATGTGCATATACTGTACATTTACATGACTGCATTTTCACAATAACTTGATTCACTTTCACATATTAGACATTTTTCTGTATGTTTTTTCTCAGACATTCCCAGATATATGTGAATATCTTCATGCCAGCTCTACCAGTGAGTTCACTTTACACCAAGACACATCCATGTCCCTCTCCCATTTGTTTGAATATCTAAGTTTTATTTACTCATATTCGCTGTCTTGTCGGCAGGCTTCGTTCATGTACCAGCTGCAGGGGAGGTATCTACAGAACCAGGTGCAGTGCACATACAGAAACACAATGATAGCTGAAGGTCAACATTAAGGTCAACACTGAGTCGATGATGATGATGTGCTTTAATTGACAGGGTATCATCTGGCCTCAGGTAATAACTGGAGCCACTGCAAATGTTGTTAATGCATTTGTCAACTACATCTTCCTCTATGTGCTGAACTTGGGTGTTGTGTAAGTGCATCTGCCACCATAAGAAACTAGAAATAGAAGTAGTCATCATCATTGTACATATAATTAAACCTTGATATTGTTGTTTCATATATCACAGGTTATGAGTGTCAGTGAGCAACCTATTTCATATAACTGTTTTGTAAACTCTTTTGAATGACAGTGGATCTGCAGCAGCAAATGCAATCTCACAGACAGCTTCGGCTCTGATATTGTACATTTACATCTATTGTATGGGGTTACATAAGGCAACGTGGCCTGGTGAGTTTTCTCTTCTTTTTTTCTGGTGATATGATGAATAATTTTAAATCCTGTACTTTGATAGAATAACTGAAAACACTCCTTCCACTACACCATTTCAGCATATGATCTACAGTTCAGTTCTACATTAACCTGTTAAACTCTGCCTCCTAGGTTGGTCACTGGACTGTCTGCAGGAATGGGGTCTGTTCACCAAAGTTGCCATTCCCAGCATGTTTATGCTCTGTCTGGAGTGGTGGACTTTTGAAATCGGAGGGTTGTTGGCTGGTGTGATCAGTGAAGTTGAGCTTGGAGCTCAGTCAATTGTGTATCAGATGGTCACTATTGTGTTTATGGTAATTCTGATGCATTTTATTTTTGATGTACTGTAATTAATTTTGACTAGTGTGATAGGAGCTGGTGCTGGAGGGGAACCCTGTATGACTGTATGAGGTCTTAAAGGGGACTTGACTAATGTTAAGGGATGGGAGAAACCCACGGCAATGACACAGAAACTTCTGTATCTGCTAAGTGCACTGATACTTCCCACAAGAGTCTACGAGAAACCGCTGATGAGTTATGAAAGGTGGGGGTGTGGCTAACATATTAGGGCGGGGCTATGAGTCTATATTTGCATGTAAATTACCTCAGACCTGGACCATTATCCCGGCTGAAAGATTTGTAGCAGATTTGACAAAGTATGCTGAAGTTACAACAACTTCCTGTTTCATGGCTAATCATGCCAAATGCCCACCATGCTACGGCAACGCCGTTCAGCACTACATTCACTCAGACAGCACAGTAAAACAGCATTTCTCCTTCAGTAAACCAAAAAATAGCCACCGAACAAGTGCTTCTTACAGAAAAAATGTAACTGATATCGCTTTGATTTTTGAGGAGTACATATGGTGTGAAATTTGTGTGTGTAGTGTCAACAACGTGTCCTCAGGAGCAGTTTCAATTACTGGTAACTTTTGCGCTGATCCAAAAAAAAATTGCCAAAATTAACACAGGGCCCTATGGGGACATAACCTGAAAATTAACCTAACCATAACCTAAAATTTCACTAAACATATATTGCAATTTTTTTGAAAACCATGACAGAAATCAAAATAACTGTTTGGCCCAATAAAGACCACAGACATGTTAATCATGTTTCATGTTCAGCAAAGAGGAGTGTTTTTTGAGCTGTCTTCGTGTTGATTCTCCATTCATTTCAATGGTGATTTTTTTGGAAACCGTTGCACGAAACTTTTAGAAAAGGCATAGCCTGATCATTCACGCATGTTTTTTTGTACAGGTGTTGGCAACGTTGCGGGATGAGTTTTGCAGCAAAGTTGTAGGTGGAAAAAGTCAGAATACAGTAAACACGTCAAATTATATACAGTAGTATTGTGCTCTGCAAAAGGCTTTCCCTTTTGCAGCATTTCAGATGAAGAGGGAATATGGGTATATTCACAGACACAGTATGAGAAAAAAAATATTTTTGTTTTCAACATCAAAGCATGTACATGTGTGCTAGTAGAAACCCAAAGTACAAGTGTGAACCTTAAAATGAGCATGATGTGAAGGTGATGAAGGTGAAATATGAGGTCTTAAAGGGGACACCCTTTAAGACTTTGTGTTTCTTCTTCAGTGTAGACCATCCAGATGTGTGTATTGCCACATATGTGGTTTTAAATAGTTACTTTCTAACATGACACACGTTTTTATCCCTTTCTACCCCACAGGTCCCAATGGGAATTACAGTAGCTGCCAGCGTGCAGGTTGGGAATGCTCTTGGTGCTGGGAACATTGATCAGGCAAAGGCATCTGGCAAGGTCGCCGTCATATGTGCATGTAAGAGCAAATGCATCCATGCAGGCTACTTTCCATCCACAGCAAAAGCACTTATTAGCACGGCCAATTCTGCAACATAAATTAATGTCAGTACCTTGTATGGGGTTGGAATAAAACAAGTATGAATATATTTTAAAGGGACACTCCACTGCTTTTACCCATGAAGTTCGGTTTATTTGTCAGGATGAGAACTACTGAGCTGTGAAAATAGTTGTATCACGTCTTCTGAGGCACTAAAAAAAGACTCTACTCAGTTGTATCATGGGAAATGTAGGATCTGGTATCTCCAGAGTCTCTTGATTTTGATTTTTTAATCTGTCTCTTGTGAATAATATAACTTTACAGAGATAAATACCAAATCCTGGAATGTCCCCTTAAATGTTAAGTGTATAACTATGTGTGAAGGACTGACAGATATACAGTATTTTAAGCTTTTAAAATGTATAAGTCATTTTTAAAATACATTGTTCAGATTTCTTTGAAGCTGGCATCTGTGTTCTTCCATTTTTTAATCCAGTTGCAGCCTCGTGCATTGTTGGACTTTCTCTTGGATTATCCAAGAGTGTGATCGGTTACATCTTTACAACAGAAAAGTGAGTATGTAGTGTGTTCTTGTATTCATAAAAAAATATTTTCAATCCCTGACTTTTAATGTGATCTTTGTTTGCATTTTTTAGAGATATTATCCAGCGGGTTTCGGAGGTCATGATCATTTATGGGATCTTCCATTCTGTAGATGCTGTTGCGGTAAGAGATTAGTTATCATCATGATAATGATGTCAAAGCTACAGTAAGCACAGCAGAGGGAGCCTAACATCTGTATTTAATGTCTGCAGTCTGTGACAGGGGGCATTTTACGAGGAGCAGGGAAACCGTTGGTTGGAGCCATCTGTAACCTGGTGGGGTATTACTGCGTCGGCATTCCTGTTGGAGTGTCCCTGATGTTTGCTGCCAAGATGGGCATCAAGGGTGAGGACAGAAGCGCACACTGCCATGTAACTCCAAAGTCTTGTTTGAAGCTTTGTTCAGTTTGAGTGTTTTTTTCTTCTCTGTGGCAGGACTGTGGCTGGCGCTTTCGGCTTGTATGACTATCCAGGCTACATTCTTTATTATTTACTTGTTTAAACTAAATTGGAAAAAGGCTGCTGAAGAGGTAAGTGACTACACCTTGAAATTGCATGAAAAAAGACAGATAACTACAATGAATTTCAGAGGTTTACTACAATTTACTGAGTACAACATAAAGAAATACACTGTGGTGTTTAGCTTAGATTCACATAGGACAGAAGTGCTTTCACTTGTTTTGGCGGTGAAACTCAAGCCTCTGGTGGACAGTGGTCCAAAGGATAACTTCAATTTAAACATAATGGTTTGCTAAGAATAATGTACTGTACCCTGCACAATTTAGCTTTTCTTTGTCTAAGACTCAAGTTTAGAAGGACAATACATCACTGAGGTGACCTGAGAAGATTTAAGTGCATCTGAAGTAAATTTCTCAAAGCAAAACTCTGCTGATTTTCCACAGTGAGTTGTTTTCTCGTCACAAGGAGTACTAGCTAGTAATGCTTTGGAAGTAGTTTCCGCCCAGTTATGTAAAGTAAGAACAACTTGTAGTAATGTGGTCAAACCAGCAATACCAGCAGTGTGAGTAACTTTGTACACACACTCCCTGGTCTTTTCTGCCCTCTACAGTCATAAGAAGGAAATCACACTTAACATCTTAAATACAGTATATCACATGTGCCTGTATTTGCAACTTAAAAAGTAAATGCAGTTAATTCAGTTCAGTAGTCAATGTCAATGCAGATGAAAGAACTATATTTGATATATGCACTATAAACAGCTGTCATAAATGTGTATGAGCAGGCAATGGTGAGAGCCGGGGTCCTGGTGCTGGAGATGAAAAATGAGGGTACGTAAATGCTTGCTTCACTTCTCCTTTTCATTGCATGAACTTTAGGAACATGCATACTAGAGTACACACATTTAACTCCACGTTTCCCCCTGTCTGATCAGGACATACCCGTACTCCTCAGACAGAGCCTCAGGTCAACATCATTTCATCTAACTTCCTGAGTTATGAGGAGTGCAACTCAGACCTGCAGGTTCTCAGTCCGGGTCATGATGAGACTGACGATGCTGCAGTGCCTCAGCTTCTGTCAGTCAGACAGCTGGTGGTGCGTCGTGGCCTGACTGTGGTCTTAATGGTGCTCATCCTTGCAGCTGGGATAGTCGCCAATAAAATGCTTCCCAAACTGTTAAACTGAGCCACACTGCTGACTGTCTTACCACTATATGGTTGAATAAGACGCTACGTAATGTTGTGACACAGCAGACAAACTAATATGTTAAAAGTAGGCTGTAACTGTGATATGTTATTTCTTTGATTTGTTTAAAAACAAAACATTGGTTTACATTGTCATAATGTAATTAATGGAACAGCATATCCTACATCTTTAGTATGCTTTGGCTTCTATGCAATGCAAGGTTTAAAAAAAATGCTTGTGGAAGAGTCACTCATAACATAGTTGAAAATTGTGAATTGTGAATTTTATTATTTTCATGTTTCTGTTTTCACTTTCTCTGAAGGTTTTGTTTTCCTTAAAAGGCCCCTTAATATGAAACCCTGTGACATTGTGGTAGATAAAACATAATATACAGTATATAGAGATAATAATGGTGATTATTTCAATTTGTCTACATTTTGTTATTATTACTTAAATTGTAAAGTGATGTGTGTCCAGTGTGAGGTCTCGAAATTGATTTGTCCACCCATCCAACAGAGAGCTGGTGACAGAGAAGATGTTTGAGATTTTTGCTTGAGAAAATACTTTAATGCTTAATTGTTTCTGAACTGAAGCTGAAACTGATTAATTTCTTCAGCACTAAATTATCATGCTTAATGCACATTTTGTCTTCATTTAGTGGCATAGGTTGTGGTCTATAAAAAGTAGTAATAGGCGTATAATATATTGAATACTAAATTTTGCTAACTGCAAATTTTTATACTGTAAAATTTTGTATATGTGTGAGGTGAGATCTTGAAATTGATTTGTCCTCCCGTCCAAAACCAAAAGATTGAGAAATAAAAACTGTATTTTAAAAAATTTTATCAATTGCTAATTTTCATATTGTAGAATGTTGTATGTTGCACAATTATTGTATTGCTAAGTACTGTATAGTTTTTAAAATAATATTTAGTTTTTTTTCCTAAACTGCTGTAACAGTGAAATTTCCCTCTGAGATTAATAAATAATATCTATAAACTGAAAGTAAATTACAGCATAAAAAACTGAAACGAGTAGTCAAGTCATACATTTTTTGTATAGCACATTTAAAAACAACCGCAGTTCACCAAAGTGCTGGACATTTACATAATAAAATGAATACAATGCAAATGACAATAAGAACATTGCAATATCCGTAAGCATAATGTGCACATAACAGAAGTAAAAGAGTAGCAGCACAACAGAAAATAAACTTAATCTAATGTCAGCGAGAAGAGGTGAGTCTTCAGCAGCGACTTGAATGATTCTACGGTCTGAGCAGTTTTAATTTGAAGAGGTGAACTGTTCCACAAGGCTCCATCACCTCTGATTTTGAGTCTAGTTCTGGGGACGTCCAGGAGCATCTGATTGGTCGACCTCAGTGCTCTAGCTGGAGTATGAAGGTGCAATAGCTCTGAAAGAAAGAGTGGTGCCAGCCCATTTAAAACCTAAAAACAAGCAATAAAATCTTAAAATCAACCTGGAAACAGAGGAGGCCAGAACTAGTGATATGTGATCACATTTTCTTTGTCCAGTCAATAGACGAGCAGCTACATTTTGTACTAACTGCAACTGATAAACAGATGACTGTTGTAAACCCACATACAAAGAATTACAGTAGTCTAACCGAGAGTTAATAAAAGCATGTGTAACTCTGAGCTGATTTATTTGTCAAAACTGAAGGTGCTGTCAAAATTACACCAAGATATTTAACAGAAATCTGTTTATGAGAGGCCAAAGGGCCAAGAGTATCAACTGAGTTGTCTAATAGGTCTGGGTGTCCAAATGTTATGATTTCAGTCTTATTTTCATTAAGACTGAGGAAGTTTAGATTCATCCAGGTTCTGATGTTATGTAGACAGTTAAATAAAGACTGCAAAGAGTCTTTGCTGGTTGTTTTTAAAGGCAAATATATTTGGATGCCATTCATAAAACAATGAAAATGAATATTATATTTCTAAAAAATGGACCCCAAGGACAGCATATACAAAGAAAGGAGGACAGGGCCCAGAATGGAGCCTTGAGGAACCCCACAGCTTAGTGGTGCTGCAGCAGAGGAACATGTGCCTAGTTGGACTGAAACGCTCCTATCTGTCAGGTATGACTGGAACCATTTTAGGGCCGTCCCTTTAATGCCCACACAATGTTCAACGCATGAATAAATGATCCCATGATCCACCGTGTCAAAGTATAAAAGCACTAAAATAACTAATAATGATCAACAGTTAAAATAAGATCATTAAAAACCCTTAAAAGAGCTGTTTCTGTACTATGGTGTGGTTTAAAGCCAGACTGAAACTTCTCATAAACGTCATGGTTTTCTAAAAATATTTGCAACTGGTTCAAAACTATTTTTTCTAAAACTTTAGATAAAAACAGACACTTTGATAAAGGTATGAAGTTTGAGCGAACAGAGTGGTCCAGACTTTTGTTTTTGACAAGAGGTTGCACTGCAGCATATTTAAAAATCAATATTCTGTTACTGTGAGTAAAAAGTTTGCTCCGGCTGGTGGGCGGGGCTTGGTGTTTCCTAAACAGATCTCAACATGGCTGCCGGTTCACAAACAAACTAATTTTACAGCTAAACAGCAACTACATGATGTTTCTTCATTTGAGTTGAGAAATAGACATTACAGGAACAGAACATTGAGTCATATTTTAATCAATATTCTGCGTGTATTCTAAGTGATCGGCAGCTGCTCAGAGACGACAGGCTCCAGCTCGGCTGTGATTGGTTGGTCTCCTCTGGCCTGTGAATTCTTGCAGATGCCATTAAGAGCACCAACGGACACAGATACACATGGTTTTATTAAGATTACCTGTCTCATGCACTACTGTCAGGTTATAGTGACTGTTTAAAAAAATATCATATTAGCTCTAATTCTAATCACTGCTGGTTTAGGTAAAAATAGGGAAGTATTATTAAGAAAATGTACTTGAAGTTTAAAGGACAAAGTACTGACTATATGCAGCCAAAATGGGCTCAGTCATTGTTACATTACTATATATTACAGGCCCACGACTAGATTATTATTATTTTTAGAAAATCTCCGAGAAACTGACTTTACAGCTCAGTTTGAGGACACTGAATGCACCACAGAGATTTGGGAGATTTTACAAGGAGTATTTGAACGCAGCATAGCCAACATATGTAGGGTACGAAGGGGTTAAATGACAACGCCCCGCCTTCTCTGACTCATCCACATCAACAAGGAAGTGTCTGTACAAACTAAAACATGCTCAAAGGACTCTTTTAGGTCGGGACTCGCTTCAGTTTGTGAATATTTCTTCCACGTTGTCGCTGCGTCCACAGTAAGAGCAGCCGCCCACTCTGCGTGGAGCGCCAGCTTTAACGCTAAAGCTGTACAACTACAACACGTGGATATTTCCACAGTTACGAACCGACACACGGAATTTGGTAAGTAGCCAAATAAAGTCTGTAATTCAAAGGCCAGTCTGTGTAGGGGGTGCTACAGTCTGAAACCGAGTGAGTGAATTGAACTCTAAGGGGATTTTAGTTGCATTGAACTGGAGCTTCACAGTGTAGCAGCACGTGCCCTGCATGCCCACTGCAGGATGTTGTGTTTATGGTGGACTATTTGACTTCAGGCTGGTGTTAAGTATCTTTATACCCCACGATAGGTCATTAGAAGTTCACCTTACCTCTGATGAGTTTCTATTAGGAACATTTGTTCCCATTAACAACCTTAATGTGCTCTGAATGTCTGAAATAAATGGCTTTTGGCAGCAGCCATGATGGATCCTGGATCAGAGTTTGTAAACTTGCAGCCACAGTGAAGCAGTTCAGTGTTCCTTTCTGAAATGAATAATATGTGTATATTTTCTGTCACATTTACATGTCCCAGAGAACATGGACTACCTGCCGGATCAGAACTCCAGGTACAAAGACGTGGACTACTGGGATGAAAGATACAAGACAGAGCAGTGGTATGACTGGCTGGGGAGCTTCTCCAAATTCCAACATCACCTGGAAAAACACATCCAGAAAGAAGACTCCATTTTGGTACTTGGTTAGTACTTTTACGTTGTTCCCATCATATGAGACACACAGTCTGCGATTCAGCATCGCTAGTCTGACCTTCCTAGTAGGGGTCGCCTAGATCAAGTCGAGCCTTGTTGCAAGTCTTCCCTCTCCCTCTCATCTCTCTAGTTTCTCTTGTCAAAACCCGTCACCATTTGTCATGAGTGATACCATCGTCGTGGTTGTCAGTGCTGTCATTAGCATTGCTTTCAGTAAATCCTCCTTGGCAACCATTCATGTGGAATTGTACTTTTAGTTGGTGTGGTAGAAGTGGCCAAAGTACTTGTATGTGTAAAAAGGATTAATAGATTTGACACCTGGCTGTGTAGATATCTGTTGATAAAAGGTTGTTAAATTCACTCTTAAAATGGCAGTAGGCAGAATGTTTTTGGCATCGTTAGGCAGAAATCCCATAATAACCTTTCAGGCAGAATGTTTTTGGCATCGTTAGGCAGAAATCCCATAATAACCTTTCAGGATATTGTAATTCAAGAGTTCTGTGAGAAAACTAGACGTCTGCACCTCGTCATGGCTCTGATTTCAGGCTTCTAGTCCATGAGGGGAGACTTTGGCCAGTCAAATCATTTCAGAGAGAGAGAGAGCTATTGGCTGTTCATTCAGCGGAGGCAGCTGTCAATCACTCGCGATCTCCGATCAAACGGTCAAACTAGGCAGCACTGATCAAATATGAATCAATATTCTGTTACTGTAATGCCTGTTTCTCATTACTGCTGTAAAATGAGAAAGTTTGGTCCGGCTGGTGGGCGGTTTTCGGTATTTCCACAACTGATCTCGCCATGTCTGCCAGTTCACAAGCTCTCATTTTACAGCTAAACAATAACTAAACAATAACAACATGTTTCTGGAAACATTTAAATAAGATATATATATTACAGTAACAGAATATTGATTCATATTTGATCAGCGCTGCCTAGTTTGACTGTTTGATCAGAGTTTGTGAGTGATTGACAGTTGCTCAGAGATGGCAGGCTCCAGCTCTGATTGGTTGTTTTCCTCTGGTTTATGAAATCTTGCAGATGCCATTAGGAGCACTGGTGGACACAGAGGAACATGACTTTTATTTTCAGATTATGTTTATCATGCACTACTGTCAGGATGTAGTGACCATTTTATGAAAATAACTTTTTAAAATCCTGTTTGTTCCAGTCCTACGTACTGCTGCTTTAAGTAGAGCATGTCATAAAGAAAAGTCCTGTTGAGTGTTATTTCTGTCAGAAGGTCATATAAAACATGCTGCATTATCTCTCTGAAGGACGTTAAAGAGTTGAATTTGCCATCATTTTTGAGATGCAACAGTATTGCTCAAGAAATTCTGCTGGGATTTCTGAGTGAAATTTACAAATTTGTCCACAAGATGTCACTGCATCCATAAAAATATAGCCAGTTTCTTGCACCTAGTACTACCTGCAGTACCTGATTTTAAATGGCCCTGCTGCTCTGTAAAACATGCATCAGACCTGCATGTTGAGTTGGGCATATGTGAAGCAACTGGCTTGAGAGCCAAAAGCAGATGGAGGCATTATCACCACTGGCACAAATTCTTCAGTGGTTTGATATTTATCTTAAGCCAGACTGAGAATTAATCTGTTCATCATTTGTATATAAAATTATTTTTAAGACCTCCTAATGCTGATAAAGAGTGAGCAGCTACGGTATTATAGTGGTTCTTAATTTAATTGTGAAAAAAACTTTTGAAAAACAGATTCTGCACGATTAAATGGTTGTAATATAATATTTTTAATAATGCAGTTTTTCAGGTTTGTCTTCAGGATGAGTTATACACAGATGCGTATACACGCTGACATGCCTGCTTTGAAGGCTTTTGTTGTAACTGTTATACCTCCAGAAGCATAGAGGGCTATGGCGGTCTAGTTCTTTTCGATGCGAGCCTTGTTGATGCAGCTCAGTGGCTTGTGTGTGTGTGTGTGTGTGTGTGTGTGTGTGTGTGTGTGTGTGTGTGTGTGTGTGTGTGTGTGTGTGTGTGTGTGTGTGTGTGTGTGTGTGTGTGTGTGTGTGTATGTCAGGGGGTTTGTTAAAATTGTGTCAGGGAGAGACGGGGGCTTCTGTGTGTGTGTGTGTGTGTGTGTGTGTGTGTGTGTGTGTGTGTAAAGGGGAGGGGGGCTGATGAGGTTGTCAGAAGAAGTTGTGTTCTTTGCTCGACAAAAACCTCCCTGTGTTTTGCTGCTGTCTAATTCCTGCAAGACTACAGTGCCAATATCCAGAAGTTTCTTATACCTGGATATCTTTTTTTAGTTTGGATGTAATGATGTTGAGCCCTCCTTGTTTAAAAACTGTACGGTGAAAAACACGTCAGCGTGAGAACATTGACTGATGGACAGACACGGATAGCATGCAGCCTCACTTTTTCAGTGTGCGTCACAGGCACACCTACAGCAAAGGCGTGAGTGAGTGAGTGAGTGGGCTCAGGGACTGTGATGTATAAAATATCTTCTCTCCTGCGTTACACTGCAGCAGTCAACGCCAGGGCAGACCACTTTGTGCACGTTGATTTAAACCCAAAGGAGAGCCATTATATCGCTTCAGAGCTCTCATCTCGGAGGGCATCTCTCTCTCTCTCTCTGTACGTCTCTCTCCTCTCGCCAAATCATGGAATCACACGTTTCATCAGCACATGTTGGCGTCTTCTTCAACAACTCACATGCACCGATAAGCAGCTATATAGGGAAGCCGTACTGAAAAGATGTGTGAACCCTCACATGTTGTATAGACGTGAAGAGCTCTTAAAAGCGCTTAGGTATCACCACGCTTGGACAAAGTGCCACGGTTGCGCACAGCCTCACGTGCCAAGTCTGTAAATCCAGAGGGACTATTGTTTCATATAAAATGACACAATAAATTACCGTCACAGTAGGGGGATCCAGGACACAATTTGGCAGGGGAAGGAGAGAAGACGTAAAGGAAGATTTGAGGCGCCACAGTGCTGTTTATGTGTGCGATGAGTGGATAACAGAAAGGGAGATGGAAGGGAGGTAAATCACTAATCAGGTTTGGGTCATTCAGCTGTCTCAGATGGAGGTCATTTAAGATAATCTGTACAGCACAGAGAGGAAGATACAAGAGAGGTAGGGATGTATAGATGGGGAGAGCTAGATCCCTTTACTGCATGCTGATGACATTTTGTTTAATGTCATTCTCCTTCCTCAGTTTATTCATGTTTTTAAAATTCATTCCAGTTGTCCTCTGTTTATCTGTTTCACAGTTTTATACATGTAGTTTTTGCTGACTCTATCTCAGCCTTCATTTACCTGTTTTTTTTTTATCTATCCCACCTCATTCAGCCCACTGTCCTAATATCTGGAGAGACTGGCTTCACCATCGCACTGTTTTTGCTCCCCACTTTCTCACTAACCTACTTATCCCGTTCATATTATTCTTTCTTTGTCAAGAACTCCTACTCAGCAGTATCAGCGCTAACATCTAGACCATAACCACATACCATGTCTCTGCATGTCAAGAGAAAATTGCAATAATCTGAAATGAAACTAGGGCTGCACGGTGGTGCAGTGGTCAGGACTGTCGTCTCACAAGAGGGTCGCAGGTTCAAACCCGGTTTTGGGCTGTTCTGTGTGGAGTTTACCTGCTCTCTCTGAGTTAGTGTTGGTTTTCTCTGGGTTCTCCGGCTTCCTCCTACAGTCCAAAGACATGCAGGTTAGGTTAATGGAAATCTAAATTGCCTCCATTTTAAAATGTAGCTTAAAGGGAGATTTGTCACGTATTTAATTCTCTTATCAACATGGGAGTGGGCAAATATGCTTGCTTTATGCAAATGTATGTATATCTTTATTATTGGAAATCAGTTAACACAAAACAATGACAGCTGCTAGTGTGTTGACTTGACTATGACTTGCCCCAAACTGCATGTGATTATCTTAAAGTGGGCATGTCTGTAAAGGGGAGACTTGTGGGTACCCACCGAACCCATTTTCATTCACATACCTTGAGGTCAGAGTTCAAGGGACCCATTTGAAAACGACCATGCCAGTTTTTCCTCGCCAAAATTTAGCCTAAGTTTGGAGCGTTATTTCGCCTCCTTTGTGACGAGCTAGTATGACATGATTGGTACCAATAGATTTTCTAGTTTCATCTGATGATACCAGTATCTTCACTCTTTAAAAGTGAGTCTGCTACAATCGAAAAAATCATAAGTTGTACTAATGCATTAAAGAAATTACCTTAGTAGCATTAAAACAAATTTATGTTAACACATAGTTTTTCTCAATAAAGATGGGTGATTCGACTTCATTCATTCATTCATTCATCACATCACCAACTTTACTGTGGTATTCGGATCTAGGATAAATCTGGTGATAATCTCTATCCAGGAAATTGCTGCCTTTCTCCTCTGATATTCTATGGTAGCATGTTGCTTCATTATGATAAACTTGGGTATTGTAGTTTATTTTGAGCCAGTCCCATGTACATCATGCTGCTGCAAAATACTCATTAGTAAACACTCACTAGTGCACCAAAGCTTGAGCAGAAAATAGTCCCCAGTAAATACTATTTATTGCTGTTTGAGTTATGTTTTCTAAAACACAGACACACAGTCTTCAGTTTGTCTAAAGATGTACATGTCTCTTCTCCAGGACTGTAACCACGTTCTCTCTAGCTTCTCTACTTCCTGGTAACTGGTACATAAATACTTGGTAACTGTGTATTTTTTTTTTTTTTTTTTTAGTATATACAGTATTGATCCTCTCTAGTCCCTTATGATTAATAAGGTGGTAAAAGCATTCATAATAGCATATCCTGTTCAGAAGCTGCACTGCCCACTCATACACCCACTTTGACCACAATGACATAAGGTCAGTGTTGTTTATGCTTTAAAATGGTGCAGAAAGTTGCTTATTTAGAATGCCTTAACATTTCTCTGGATAATGATACGGAGAACCATATGTAAAAATGCACTTGTATTGGAAATGTACATAAATTTTGAAGTGTGATAGCTTATCAATAAGTTTACAGTTATGAAACAGGACTACTGGCACAGTCTACTCTTTAACTGGAACGTAAACCCCAGCATTGATAATGATGGAATATTGCTATTAAAGCGCAGAGTGTGTCTCATAATGTGACATAACAATGCTCATTACTGGCTGTGCTGGCTGAAGGCCTGGGGTGCTGTGTGTCACAGCATTGCGTCAAGCAGTCCCTGACCCTCCGCCCGACCTGTCTGTTAGCAACATTACCGAGCATTAGTGATGATCAGCTAACCACACGCGGTCCAGTTCCTGCCTGCCACCCAGTGAGCCATGGCTACTTCTTTTATGGCTTGCTCCTGGCTACTGCCAGTGATGTAATGACCCCACATCTCCCAGCGGTCAGTGCAGCTCATACCTCGTTCCTCAAGGCGAGGGGTGGTGATGTAATTGCTCTGTTCTCCAGCAGTGAGTGGGGCTGAGATGTGTGTGAGGTGCTATCTGTGGCGTATCTATCCGCCTAACGTATTCTCTACATGTTAACATCAGTGTACTTGACGCAAAATCCTCACAGTCAGACCAAGAATCTGTATTTTCAGATTTATACTTTAGAAGACAGCTGATGGCCTCATCTGTAGGTTTTTTTAAGGTTTGGTGAAGTTTGCTGCTTCGGTTAAACCAATAGCCTGTGTATTCATGGCTGTTTTGCTTTGTTGCTTTGGTAGCCTATATACAGTATATGTATGCATTTATATTTTGTGCTGCACATTAGAGCTGAAACAATTAGCCAATTATTCAATCAGTCAATTAACAGAAAATGAATGTGCAACAATTTTGTTAATTGATAAGTTATTTTTTTTTTCGAGCAAAAATGTTGAACATTCCCTGGTACTGGCCTCTCAAATATGACAGTGCTGCTTGTCCTTTACTTGGAAGCTGAATAACTGAATAATGAATTTGACCGTGAATAATAAGGGATAAGCGGTTGTGGATGTATGGATGGATGGTGTGATCCCGTCCGCTACCCATTTCAACACCCCGTTGCCACATACGGAAGCAAGCTAATGAACTGGATCAACAGAAATAACATTAACGTTAAATTCTACCCGACCTGAAAAACTTCGGCACGTCTCCCTGTGGTCTGGGTTATCAAGGCAGCGAGTATTTGAGACACTCAACTGGTGAAGTGACTACTGCTGGTCAAAGGCGAACGTGGTTGTGTCTAGAAGGTAACCCTCAAATTGCAAAAATATGCTCTAACTGTGCGACTCCATTGTTTTGAATTTGTATTGCAGTATCCATTTTAAACACTAGCTGTCAGTGCTACATATTGCTCCTTTAACACAAAAATCTTGGTTGCACAATGCCCTCTTACCAGCTTTTTTACTGCGCTTTCAGCTGCTTCTCACACACTTTTTGGCCATTTTATGCATCTTGTAATGCCACTGTCCACTATTTTCTAATATTTAATACAAATGTTAAATCAAGATTATCACTAGCAGATTAATTGATAATGAAAATCATTTTTAGCGCAGCCCCACTGAGCATGTAATAGACTTATAGGGTATGTCTATTTAGCTCACCCACTGACATCATTGTCCTGTCACTTTGTGGGTCCCTTCAGCTCCTGACAGTGATGTAAGCAGTGTTTATTGGCAAAGGAATAGTGAAAGACCATGAGTGTGACTGTTCAGTCAGCTGTTGTGTAACTATGTATGGCCCAGTGCCTTGACTACAATGACATTATGCCTTTTTATAAAGAACATTACCACATACTAACAATGATGTAAAGACTTCCCTCCGTCACCCTCTCTGCCTTTTGCACCACCCCATCTTGCTCATTAATTCCTCACACCTGTCCCCTGCTCTCGCCCTCCATCTCGCCCTTCTATCACCTCCTGATGCTCCCTCACTTCCTCCATTTCATCCTTGCTGTCTCATCTCTCTTTTTCCTTGTCGACCCGTTGCCTCACACACAATGAATGACAGATGTCCACCTGTGTGCCCAGAGTCAGTCCAGCTATATAGCGGAGGTGTTTACAACAGTGTCAAGATCTGTGGGAGCTACATTTTTCACAGGAGTGTGAAACTTGGTGGGCTATTTCGACTCATTCAGTCAAGTATCAGAATGATGTTTATTGTCATACATTTCACAGACTTCCGTCACTGCGGTTAAGATTAAAACAAATAAATAGAATAAAATAGATAAAAACAGTTGTAATAAAAATAGTAAGATTAGCAATATCACAAAAAGTAATAGCAGTGTATCTATCAGCCTCTACTGCTGTTGATATTTATTAATGTCTGTAGTGTTTCATTCCACTATTCAGTGTGTTCAGAGTGTGTGGGGTGTAACAGTACGTTTTTATGACAGTACGATATCTCTTTCTATGGTTTTAATACAATTCAAGGACAATATTTGGCTCGTCTAGAGTGATCCGATATGATACGATTCATTGACTTGAAACTGTCATTTTTTTGCCAAAAAATCAATCAGTGTGACTGTGAAGTAAATGGCTGGATACTGGACAGTGCAGGTCAGGATTCCTCAAAGTTTTTCTTGCAAGGGAATCAGGGATGAATTAATTATGGATTTAAACAAGCAGGTGAGTTTTGGCCTAACTTCTTACCTAAAATGTTGTGAAGCCTTCGCAGAGCTAGCTGGCAAGGCCGCCGCTGTGGCAACGCTGCTTGAGTTACTTGGGCGTTCGGTGTTAGCAGTCCTATGGCGTGTCATTAGGTGCGGGGACAGACTGGTTGTTGTATTTTATCTGGCCTGGTGCACATTCTGCAAACAGCGAGTGATTTAACAAAGACAAAAGTCAAAATGTTTCCACACGCTGGCTCTCTGGCTCATCTGGCTGTTACCTGCCATCAGCCTGCTTCGTTTTGTCTTTCCGAGATTGTCGTTGCTGGCGCATGTCAATGACGTCATACGGAGAGTGAACCAGAGTAACGTTTAACATTCCTTTACTGTTAAAATGGCTAAAAATACATCCATATAACATTTTTCATGCTTAAATACAAGGTGGAATTTTTTTAGCATTGACACAATCGATTATCAATTTAAATTTGATTTTCAAGATAGCAAATCAAATTTAAATTGATACACGTCCCCCATGACAACTTGCCGAGTACCTATGAATTTAGTTGGATCGTAGGAATATAAATCGATACATTGATGTGGTAGATGAATCATTACACCCTTATGTTTAATATGTAATACAGAGAACTATATATTAGCTGTGCCTACCTCATGCAGGAAGATTCTGCAGGCCAGACCCAGTTTTGTGTTTGTTTGCTTGTGTGTGCATTGGGAAGAAGCTAAGTGTGCTGTTTGTTTGTAAACCTGGAGGAACATATAGGCTTAGCAGGAGGGTTTTATTTCAGTGTTAACAGGGAGATCTTAGGTGACAGTCCTCTCACATCCCTTTTTCCGCAGTGTTAGAAAACACACACACACACACACACACACACACACACACACACACACACACACACACACGAAATGCTGATGGGATGGAAAAGTCACTGGCAACACACAGAGCATTGGGGGGGGGGTAGTGAGGCACACTGGAGTTATGTCTTAGCAGCTGTCAGAAGATCCAGCTGATATCAGATATGCCGTTGCTCATGAGAAGTTCATCCGTCATTCCTAAACTTGAGTTTCTACATTTTTCCATGTGACCTTTTCCTCCTTTTTCCCCTCCGTATCCCTCCCACAGCTGCTTCTTATTTTTTTACCCTCACCCCTCTCCTCCCTCATCTCCTTACTCCTCCATCCATTTTTCATTCATCCTCCTCTGTTTTCTCCTCCCGTCTCTTCCTTATCTCATGTTGCTCACTCTCTGCACATGCATGTGCACACCTCCTCCTCCTCCTCCTCCTCCTCCTCCTTCTCCTCACCCCTGGAATAACAACAGCAGTGAGGCTGTGAGGAAAGCTTTCAGAGGAATAATAGAACCAAGAGACGAGCCTCGGCCATTTCACGCTTGCCCTTCCTTTTTATTGATTGCAGCCCTTCCTTCCTGTGGCGGCTGGAGGCGGAGCACGTCTGATCAGATAGGCTTGTATCAGCTCTGTCCTCCCCTGTCACTGCCCCAGGTTGTGCCGGCAGTTGCCATCCAGCTTATCCACGGCGGGGTTCAAGGAATATCTTGGTTTTATGTATTTAACAGTGACCTAATTCTGAGATGATTGCATGGGCTCTGACAGTCTCTGATAAGTGTATATGTTAATCAGACTAATGTCATGCTCTTGCATTGATGGCTGGAAGGATTTGCAAGTGTTGTTGTGTAGCTTAATAATGAACAGCAGTGAGGTAGTGATATTGTGTTGTTTTGGATTAAATAATCTCTGAGGAACAAGTTAATGCAGAGATAAATGTAACTGCTGGACAAACAAAGGCAGTAGAGGTGGTTTCGTCTGTGTCCATGTGTCCTATGGCTTCAACCAGAGGGGGACTTGCCCCACGTACACACATACTGTATATTGTCCATGCACAAAAACAGTCTGCACATTACCGCACTGTGTCCGCTGCAGCACACACAAAACTGCAGCAGATGAGGTGTGTTGTGTGAATGGAGGGTGGGTTGAATGAATGAATGAATGACAGAAAGAGGACCAGAGGAGGTGGAGGAGAGTGTAGTTTGAAGCGGATGGATTCTTACCCCCCATCCTCTCTCTTCTTCCCTCTCTCTCTCCTCCCTACCCGCCCCTCTTCTCAGCATCCGGATTGGCTGTTTTCAGTTTTCAGGGAGCCCTCACCATGCTGCAGTCAGTAAGTCAGTAGGGGCAACCCTCCCTGCTTCCCGCCCTCTCCTCCTCTCCCCTCCCCTCCCCTCCTCCCTACTTTTTTGCCGCTGTAAGGAGTGGTGCTGTTTATGAATGAGCCTCAGAGCCGCAGAATGTGAATGAAAAATAAGAGAGGGAGCGAGCAGATAGGGGTGCAGGCTGAATGAAATGCAGCAAAAGCAGGAAAGAAAAATGGAGGAAGGATGCTGAATGAAAATCTCAGGGGTGGGAGGAAGTGGAGGAGGGGAGCGGGGGAGGTGGTGTGGTGGTGGTGGGCGATAGAAATGAGGAGAATGCGAAATTTTAGCGGCGAGATAGCCTCGCTCCAATTGCAGTGTTCCTGTAGCACAGTTGTAGTGGGCATGGGTGGGTATGTGTGTGTGTGTGTGTGTGTGTGGGGGGGGGTTATATCCACCATTGCAGGTATGAAGCTCAGGGAGGATGCTGGGAAGGAGGATGCCTGGACTGCTTTGCCTATGAGCCAATGGGAACCTCCACTACCTAACTAACACACACACATACACACACATGCACAGCTTTCTCTGCAAGCTGGTGCACCGTGCTTTGAATAATAACGGGGTTACCCGGGCAACCAGGCTAGGATGATCGATGGGCCAGGCCCTGATAAACAGAGCACAGTGGGAGTATGTGTGTCTGCGTGTGTGTCTGCGTGTCACTGGGTTTGTGATGTCGCAATGGGAGTTTCTTTGTTCTGGGACAATTAGAAGATATCGTATTAGCAAATCTCTTTCAGCGTGCATGCGTGCATGTGCGTGTGTGTGTGTGTTCATGCGTGTGTGACACAGCCTCACAGGTTGCATACACATGTGTATATTTGTTAGTGGCAGCAGAGTTTGCTGTCTGCTTGTGGACGTGGAGGTTTATTTTTTTAATTTTCAGTGAATGACTCGTCCGTTCTCAGTGACACTGAATGCCCTTGGTGAGAGGGCTTATGCAGGCGGACTGTGTGGGTGACCACACACTCTCCTGACACTTACAGTAATAACATGGCCATTGGAAGGGGAGGGGCTCTTACTCAACCCCACACAGTGCAAATTATACAGCTAGTCAATGAGTCAGACTGGCTACTTGATTTGATTAAATATGTGCTGCGTACAATTATGTTTTTTTTTTTATATTTTGTCTTTTTTTTTTTTGTTTACAAGGGCTTTTGTTGTGAGGGTAAGCTATCATTTTGGAAAGCATAAATGGTTAGGTGAGGATGGAGATGTAAAATATGTGAGCATAGTGAAAGTGATTAAGCTAGAATGATTTAGAGAAGTAAGTGATTTCCTCAGAGTGGGATCAGGATGCCAATATACTGTACAGCTTTGGTGTCGTGTATTGGAGATAGTGAAATAAGTGGAGACCTGTATTCAGACATACATAACAAGGTCAATTAAATCAAATTAGAGCAGTTTCAGAAAGTGTTTGGCAGTTTTTTTGGTAATATTTCTGTATTTCTAAGCACATCATACTTAATAAAATATATTGATATTGTTGCATCAGTGTTAAATTTATTATTTATAAATATTAAATATATTTTGACAATAACATAATGGAGCAACTGTTATATATTTACTACAATAGGAAACTGTTTATCCTTTATATATAAAGCATAAATTATTAAAGTACCACAGTGTCTGTTGAGTAATGAGTAATTATGCCTGTACTAAAGGGTCAGCTTACCAAAATTACAAAATAAACATATACCATGACACTAATCCTTATTTGTATCTAGTCATGCAGATAGCTTTGTTTGCACAGAAGCAGATTTTTTTTTCTTCATCATCACCAGCATCCCAATCAACATCAACAATATCCTCAATATCATCATATCAGATGTTCGTTTCTGAGACATCTGCCTCCACCATCATAATAATACGGCAGCGAGTGGAATTTAGTTTGTGGTTGTTGCAGAATTGAAGTATCAACATCAACATATAGCAACATCTCTCTCCAGAAACAATGCCGCCAGTTAAGCTGGATAATCCACCAAACACACTGTCAGGAGTTTTCAGAGACCTTTTAGTTGGTGGACAGTAATTCCACTGAAATCTTTTCACCTCAAGGTCTGTGAATTATCAGTATCTCCACCACTGTGAGTAGTGGAGATACCTCCATTGTACTGGATGTAGAAATCACAGAGATGTCATGGCAATGTACCATGGAGTTAACCTCCATCACTTTACTCAATGCACCATGCTGGACTTCACCACACCATAGACTATATGGGGTTGTAGCTTCTGCAATAGTGGGCCAATCACATGTCACATTAAACCAAAGAACACTTGCAGTGATTGGCTGTGAGAAAAAACGCACAAATAGTCTTTTTCTAGATCTGGGTCTAAAAACAATTGAATGCAGGTCTCGTCTGACTGGTTTCGATAGTACTTGGTATTGGGTTATTTTGGTCGATACCTTAAAGATATCAAGTATGAAGATACTGTCGCAGGCTCAAATCTGGCTTGGAGCCCCTCAGTGTGGAGTTTGCATGTTCTCCCCAGTTAGGTTAGGTTAATTGTTGTCTCTAAATTGCTCGTAGGGGCGAATGTGAGCGTGAATGGCTGCCTGTCTGTGGGTGTCAGCCCTGTGATAGGTCCAGTGTGTAGTGGTTACAGATAATGTGTGAATGAACCTTTTTAAGTGGTTAAATGTTTACTATCTTAGAACCCCAGTACAAAGACGTCCACATACAACGGTTGCATTTTAACTGCAGCCCAGCTTGAGTGTCGGCAGATGTATTTGTTGAAGTGTTTGAGGGTGTTTCTCTGGGATGTTGGTGTGTGTATGGACCGAAAGATACAATCCACCTTCTCACGCCAGCAACCAAAGACAATCCACTTGTAAAACTGGACAATTAAATTGCACATGTACAGTATTTGTGAATGGGTATCTCATTGTGTGTGTGTGTGTGTGTGTGTGTGTGTGTGTGTGTGTGTGTGTGTGTGTGTGTGTGTGTGTGTGTGTGTGTGTGTGTGTGTGTGTGTGTGTGTGTGTGTGTGTGTGTGTGTGTGTGTGTGTGTGACATTCACACAGCCTCTTCTGTCTGCACTGCACACTGCTGCATCACATTACCCTTGCTGCCTCCCTCCTCTTCCCTTCCCTATCTCTCTCCTGTCCCCTCTCTGCTCCTCCTCCCCCGGCAGAGAGGAGGAGGAGTAGGAAGGAAGAGTGGCTGCTGAGAGGTGCATCTGCAGCCAAAATCGCACTCTCAAGAGCTGAAGTGTCATCCTGGAGCTCGCTGTGCATTTCTCACAAAGACATTATGTCAACCTCAAAGAAGGGTCATCTAAGTGTATTCAGAGATGTACTGCTCTCTTGTCATGAATACCAAGACACAAGCTTCCCTTGGCTCTGACAATCACTGTATGTCGCAGCACAAGAAGTCACTTCTCTGTGACCTTCTACACTTAAATGTGTGATTACAGCGACAGGCTCTCTCCTACAAAATCAACATGCAAGACATTAAAACAGTGCCGAGACCTCTGCGTAAAGACGAGAATGAGAGAATAACTGCTAATAAAGAGCTTATCAAACGAGCAATACAGACCTTGGAGCACATATGGTCCGGCTATTAAGCCGAGAGTGACACTTTAAATGCTTCTGTAATGCATGGATGATTGATTGCACATACATGTTTGCAATTATTTTGTTTTCTTTTATTTCTAATTTGTGACTCAAGATTAGGTACTTAGGATGCACTGTTCAAATGCCATTTTCAAATGTGGTTATGGATGCACATGCATGTAGCACAACAGAGCTCCAGCTGAATATCCAACAACTCAGACAAGGCTTTGAAGAGTGTACTCCAGGCGAGGTACAGTCTGCTGAAAGGTTTTAAAGCTCTGCAGGCACAGCTCTATTACCAAAAGGTTTCTGTGTCTGTTTTTCAGAGGGTTTGATAGAGTTGCTTGTCAGAGAGACTCCTAGTCCCTGTGTTCTGAGTCTCAATGGCGTCATCACCCCATCACTACGTAGCTCTGAGGAGGGAATGCCCTGTCAGCGAGGTAATAGCGCTGTGTGTGCGTCACTGATGTCCCGATGCTTTCAGCCCTCTGCAGTGACGCACTGTCGCTGCAATCCTGCTGTGTTAATGTTGAGTTATACACTTCGGTCAACTGTTAATAGGTGTGGGTTGCTCTATATTTTGGGGTCTTTAAGTGAATCGTCAATAGAGGGAGCATCTACAGCGGCAGACTCAGTGTGGCATGTGTCACTGAGATGTTCAGTCTGCTATAGAATGCAATCCACTGTAAGACAGGAAGACAATGTCCAATTGAAATCCACTATCAGAGACTTATATATGGTATATAGCTATATATACCCTGCAGCTGTGTGTAATCAATGTAGTAGACAACAAACACTACAACTGTTTTTATTCTGATCAACACACACATTCTATACAGTGTCTACTACAAGCTAACCGTTGGTTCATTTCTTATTTATGAACAGGAAATGACACATGTACCAAAGGGATCTGTCATGCTGTTACTTTCAAATGCTGCTACCATTAAACTCCACAAGGAGAAAGAAAATCATTTTTCCCAATACTTAAATCTGCTATGATCCCATTTTTTAATTTTTAACAGTGGATCAGCATCTTGCTTTGTACTGTCAACAATTTGCTGTTCAGATTCACTCTCTCAGCTCTCAACAACCTCATTTCCAACCACTTCAAGCAGCCGTTTTCAGAGAAAAAACAAACCTCAATATACACTACCTGCCCAACACCAAACAGCAGACGGACAAAGTTTGAGATGAGCTGGTGAACATAAAGATAGCATTTAGCAGGAGTTGATGTAAACTGAGCTAAAAGCAGAGTGAGGGAATATTGGACTTGTATACATACCGTACATGCATTAGGTGTCCAAAAACACAACTCAAAGCACAGTAAAATCTCCTGTTACTCAGTATCTGTTGGACATGTAAATAAGCAACTGTTTGTTGTTATCACAACAGCTTAAAGGAATACTTCACCAACAAAATGACTGCTTGTATATCAGTTACTCACCCCATGTTACCTTGAATTTGTGAAGTAGACTCTGTTTTTCTTCCTCATAAAGTGTAGAAAAGTCTTGATGAATTGAAGTAAATGGGGGGCAGTGAAACTATACCAAAACGTCCATTTACAAACTCTCACTCAACTCCAGTATAATCAAAGTCTCATTTATCATGTCGTGTGCTCAGTACTTCCCAAACACATGCATCTTCGCTAAAACCTTACTAGTTACAACCTAACTTACACTAAATGAAGTGTTATGAATAGTAATGTTTTAGTAAAGATGCATGTGTTTGGGAACTATTAAGCATACAATTGGATAAATGAGACTTGGATTACTGTATACTGCACGAGTCGTGCGTGAGTTTGTAAGCGGATGTTTTTTTGATCTAGTTTTGCTGTTAAACATGGCTCCCATTTAATTCGGTTCATCAAGACTTTCCTCTTTTTGGATTCTTTGTTTCCTGTGGAGGAACGGGGAAAAACAAAGTTTTCTTTAAGAAATCAAGACAACACAGGGTGAGTAGTTGCTCTTTTGTAAGTATTCCTTATAGTGTACTGTTTACGGCTAATTCTTCCTGTTAAAATAATCACTTTTTGCTTGCTTAATATATAATTTGGTATTGGCGTTCACAGCATGAAATCCACAGATGTTGTAATGATATCATATTTTATAGTTAATAACAAACCATCTTAGAGTTAGTACTGTATTCACACACATTAATTGTAACTATATGATGACACCACACTCTCCTTCCTGCTACCTCGTCAGTTATCTTTCATCGCAATATCTCTCACATGTCTCCAAATCCCCTCATCATCGTCTCCTGTAAGACCATTACTGCAGCTAAGTCGTTAAACACACCGTTTCTGTTTTCTTTTTCAGTGTGTATGCGTGTGTGTCCAATCGGGTTTTTAGGAGAACGCTGGCTTTGTGCGACGCAGTCCCCAGCCCTCTTACATAATACTGCTTATAATGCTGCAGGCACAGACTAACAGACCTGCACCTCCACCTCTGCAACTTCATGTCTGTCCCTCCCAGTCTGTGTCTGAGGATCTGTCTGCCCATTTGCCACTATACCTCCCAGACGGTATTCTGTGCTTAACTATCCATCAATGTATCTACACCAACTACTGACGTTTTGGCTCTCTTTGTGTCTTCTTAACTGACAGATTTACTCCCTGAGCCTCTGTTTGTCTGTCGCTAATTCTCTGTCTGTCTCATCGCTCTGTTTGTGTGGACCCAACTCTTCAGTCTTTGCTTTATTTTCTGGCTGCCTGCACATCTTTTCTCTCAATCTCTCGCTTCTTATACAGCACGCATAACCGAGTTAGTTCGGCTCGGTCGTGATATTCTTATATAACTCTTCATTTGCCTTTGTCACATACACGTACACAAGAGATGTAGAGGTTTTATCCACTATCCACTTCAGACTGCAGTTTCCTCGTCAGATTCCTATTTCTGTGATGTTTTTGTGGATTTTCTAGCCAATTTGTTGTGGCCTTCACAGCTCTTTGTATTGTACATTGTGGTGACTCTTCAGGTGGTTGTGGTTGCTGTGCAGTGCTGTGACAATTTCTCACCATCAGTGGCAGGGTTTTCTGACTCATTTTGTTTGTGATTTTGTTGATCCTCAGTGGCTTTCTTTACTGTGTGACTCCTGTGTTTCTTACATTGGATTTGTATTCATTTTTGCCACCTCTGCCTGTGCACAGTTCATCCCACGGAGTGACGCAGTGTTGTCATTTGTTTTTAGAACTCAGGGAAGTTAGATCACTTGGAGCAGATGTCCCTCTTGCGTATTCAGATATGGCAGGAAGGCAGGAATCATAAATGCCTGGCTGCAAGATAACTCATATCAAACTGTAAATACAGTAGAACATCAACATAGTGATATGGAGCGTCACAGGGAAATTCATGACCTGCTGAATCAGACCAAACCAATCCTTGACCAAGTTTTGTATGCATGTCTCTGCTATGTTGTACGCAATAGCGTGTATTCCGTCAATGACGACGCAGGCCTGGCAGTGTGTAATGAGTGGACATAATCTAATGAACACAAACAAGTGTCAGACATGACAAAGGTCAAACAGAAATCATAGACCAGACCTGGCTTTGATTACAATTTAGGGTTGACTTGAAAATGCGTTAAAGCTTTGACCGTTGCTATGGTAACCAACCTCCGAATCAGTATTTGAATGCTTTGTTTTTTGTTTATATAATTTTTGTATTGTTTTTTTTTTATGTATAAAAGTATGTAAGATCCTACTGGTCACCATACGCAGGTACAAGTGTAGATACAACAAATATCAAGGTAATCAGAAGAAGCGTTTTGTACCCAATGTAAATGAATATATTGTGCATATTTCCTTTAGACTGACCCAGTTCATAGTTTTACTTGAGTCATCATGTGATGACTGAGCTCTTGGAGTAGAAGGCTCCATGTAAATGCAGCTATGCAATGACCTGTGACCCATGCTGCATAAGAATTCAAGTAGAAATGAAACCAACATTGATCCTCAAGGACAGTTGCTCTCAGTGCTTCTTCTCTGTATTGTCTGTATATATAACTGTGGCTATTGGTGCTTGGATGAACTGACCAGAAAGCAAGTGAGGGCGTTCAGTGAGACAAGTTAAAGAGTACCGAGAGGGCGAGAGGAGGTATATATATGTGTGTGTGAGAGAGAGATTGGATTGATTAATGGTGGAAAGCACTCAGTGCTGACTGTGGCTCGCTGGAAGCCACCTGTCCCCACGGTTCCATCAGTGCACATCACTGACTTCGACTGGCCTGAACCTTCTCTGCTCTCTGTGCTGCTGGGCCTGCAGGCTGCCATCACCATGGCATTGTTTTTTAACAGAATACATACAGGTATGTCTGTTTTTTATGTGACATTGAGGAATTAGTTTTAAAATATCACAGTATTTGAATTTGGCAATATCACCCAGTGTTAATTTTCAATTTAGTTTCTCAACTGAATTTCCAGAAAATGTACTTTACCATAATATATATGTTAAAAGTGATATTAGGACTTAAATTAATAGTCCATTAATAGATTAACCAATTGACAGAATCAATCTACAACATTTTTGACAATGAAATAAGTAAGTAAGTATTTTTTTTAAAGCAATAATGCATAAAACACACTAGTTGCAGCTTCTTAAATTTTAATATTTTCTGTTTTTTATTTGTCATCTGTGATTTCTAAACTAAATACCTTTGTGTTTAAGATTTTTTGTCGCACAAAATAAGCTCATAATTAGCCACCTGCTGGCTGTTAGACTTAAATGATGATCAGCAGTGTTTTGAGAGATTGTAAAAGGTTTATAGCCATGTGCCAATTGCTTTTACTGAGCTCTGTGACACTAGAAACCATATTGAAGCATTTTGATGACTATAAAAACTTTTATTTTCATTTTAAACATGGCTGATCATCATTTAACCCTAACCAGTGGTGGAAGAACTACTCCAATACCACATGCTCGAAGTGATACCACGTTTAAAAATACTCCATTACAATTAAAAGTCTCAATCAAAATGTTACTTAAGTAAAAGTACAGAAGTATTATCAGCAAAATGTACTTTAAGTATCAAAACTAAAAGTTCCCATCATGCAGAATGGCTCATTTCACAGTGCTATATTTTTATAGAGTATTACATTTTTCTGTTTTTGTCACTAACATACTTCAAAAAATCATGTAATGTTGAAGTTCCTCAATGTGAAGACAATATTGAGATTGTGTGTGCTACTGGGTAGATTTGAAGTGTAGTACTGCATCATATCATATAAGGATATAATGTTTTTTTTATATTTACATGTACAGAAAGTGTTAAAGAAATGTGGTGGAGTAAAAAGTATAATATTTCTCACTGAAATGTTGTGGAGTATAAAGTATAAAGTAGCAAAAAATGGAAACACGCAACTAAAGTACGAGTATGTCAAAATTGTGCTTAAGTACAGAACTTAAGAGTAAATGTATGTAGTTACATTCCACTACTGACCCTAACCCAATGTTGGGCATGTGGGCTTTAAGGGGTTAAATATATCAATTAATGCTTTGGGAAACCAAAACTGGTATTTTTGTCTTAACTATATTGTGACATTTTATCGGCCACAATGAACTGTCCATTAATCAAGGGGGGAAAGGAACAAGGATGAGGTGGTAAACATTGGTCATTCTCCTGTGTGATGTTTTTTGTGACTCCCCTCGCTGTAATTAGATATCAGAGAGATACAGACAACACGAACAAAAGTTAGTAACTGGAACTTGATGTATTGACATTTCCCTTTTTAGAGTGGAACATAATAATCGAAGGGGTCGGGGAACGATGCCCACAGGCTCCACTGCTTGTCATGATCAAATTGCATTGAGCCTTCTCTTTTATGTGCCATTTATTTCTTCCTTCATTTCAGCGGTTTCACAAAAGCATTAACTGCAAATAGAAGCATGAGAAACCCGCCATGCTCTCTACTGACGATCCTTTAAAGTTACAGGGTTTTACTGTGGCTGAATTTAAGTGGGATAATGCTGACGGATAGTGACGCAGTGGTGAGTGAAAAGGTATTTTGAGGAGAAGTCTCACGTTTGGATGGAGGATTATCTCGTCCAGTGGTGCTAGGATTAGCTAGCGCCATTGGAGCATAACAAACAACTGTGTGTTTGCATGGCCTATATTAGCCTGTACAGGGATTCAGAGAGCAGATGGTCTGCCGTGGTCTCTAATGCTCTGTTCACCTAACCTGAGAACAGGGGCCTCGCATACCCCAATGCCATACCTAAACACACACACACACACACACACACACACACACACACACACACACACACACACACACACACACACGCACACCACTGAAAGGAAGAGAGTTAGACAGTTTTGGTTAGTCAGCTGAGACAAACCCATGAGTCCAGTGTTCTGTTTAATGCTGCACACTCAGTCAAGACAATCCCTCCCATCCCTACAGTATTAAATCATTTTGGACTTTGTGAGAGTACTGAGAGATGAACCCAAACCACCATTGCAGAGTCAGTTCCTCTCTGCCTGTTGCCATGGCTACTTACTCCCCAAGACAATATTTATTTAAAAACACATTGTTATGCATTAATTTTCCTGCTGGGCTGTAATAAGAAGGTGGTAGTGTTTCTGTGTGTGAGCCTAATGAGTGGGAGAGCCTCTGTGGACCAGGGCTTTATCATATGCCGTGTGCAGTGTGTTATATGCTGTGTGAGCATTGTGTTGATACCACTGGGGATTGAAGGACTTTATAAATCATTGGCATGCAATTGACCATTCGCTAATCCCTGCACGCCTTAGTTACTGTTGATAAGACTGCCAAGCTTTCCCCTCTGGCATGGCACGTATGCAGTTTACAAAGACTTGAACAAAACCCTGTTTTTGGCTGTGCAACCTTTTTCCTTGACCCTCTCCCTGACCCCTGAGACGTGTACTTGTGCCTCAACCCCAGCCCTCTGTACTGCTTTCACCCCAGCCTGCCCTGATCCCCCTTTGACCTTCTGGCCTCACCCCTCAAAAATATCCTGTGCAAAGTGCAGATTTCCAAGCAGTATTAATGGTGAATTTGAAAACGGTGTGACAAAAGGTGCATGGCACATATCCCAAAAAAGCACACACAATTCTCACAGTACAGTGGCGTAATATTATTGTATATTTGTCACCAATACATTATATTATCTGTTGTTGTCCAGGAACTGCCTGGTTTGCTGAGTTTCTCTCAAAGAGACCTTAGTATAGGAGGTCTTTTAAATGGCTTGAGCCATAGTTGCAACAGTCACTGAAGGACTCGTGATCATTTTGAACTTTTGATGTGTCCCAAGGGAACATGACAGCCTTGCAGGAAATGCAGAGTAAATACATCTTGGGTGCAAGAAATTTAACTGCATTTGTGACTTTTTGTGGAGCTGTCCAGTAGGGCTGCCTATTGGCAAGAATCTGGTGATACGATATGTGTTGTGATACAGGAGCAACGATTAAATCTGTTGTGATGTATTACGATACTGTAAGCAAAGTGATTATATTGTGATTTTTTTTTGTGAGTAAAAGAACAATCAATATATGAAATGGCTGCTATGGGGACTGACATTATTGCACATGAATACAATTAGGCTTATTGGATTGACAAAAGTTTCAACTTTGCAGTCATACCCAATTTATGCAATTTCAAGACTGTTTAGTAACCACAGTATGCAGAAATATTCAAATACACCATTTTTAGAATAGGTGAAAATGACATTTAACACATTTGTACTGCATGCAAAACAGTGCATGTTTTTTTCCCAAAACTGCGTGAGATTGTCATAAAATGGGCATGTCTGGAAAGGGGAAACTCGTGGGCACCCAAAGAATCCATTTTCACTCACATATCTTTAGGTCAGAGATCAAGAGACCCCTTTGAAAATGGCCATGTCAGTTTTTGCTTGCCAAAAGTTAGTGTCGCTTTGGAGCTTTATTTAGCCTCCTTCACATGTAAGTATGATATGATTGGTACCAATGGATTCCTGAGGTTGTCTAGTTTCATATGAGAGTCTTTCATCTTAATCTGAATCATATGATTGTAACTTCACTCTAGCTCTAAAACTGAGCCTGCTATAAGTTAAAAATTCAGAATAGTGTCTGAGTCTGCTTTCAGATTTTTAAGAGGTTGATTTAAAATTGATACAGCGTTTTGGAGAATCAATACAGTATCACAAAACATAATGCGATACTCATGTGTATCTGTATTTTCTTACACCCCTACTGTCCAGTCACTTCTAAAGTATCTGGTCCTGTCCGATCTTTTTCATTGCCAACTTGCTGGACGGCGTTGACCCGGAAATAGTCAGAGTATTGTCTGAAATTAGGTATACATTATCAGGGGTCACATGTTGGTTGCGGACAGTTTACTCGGTATTGTTAATGTTCAACTAAGATATTCAGTAATCATTGGGAATGTCATATTTTAGCAAAACATAACACTTCTCCAAATTCAGTGAATTGCAGAACATAGATGCAAGCATCATTCTAAACTCTGATAGCATCCAGGATGGGCTTAATGATCAGTCAATGTACCTGTTCATGGGTTCATGAAGAGGAGAAGAAAAAAGACAGAAAGGAATGAAGAAAGATTGAGAGAGAAAAGAGAGAGCTGAGCTGCAGATTTTCCCAAATCCCACTACTGGGAGTCTTTCCAGACCTTGCGTTCCAGATTAAATCCACACAGACACACAGAATACACATTTAAACTATGTCACTCATCACACATAAACCCAAAGCGGGATGAGACTGCTGTGTTGCGTTGCATGCTGTCTCATTCGCTTTCAGTTGGTTGTGTTTTTGTGTCCCAGCCGATGAGGTTTCCACAGTCCTTGTAACAAAACATAGCTCCTGGATTTTAAAGAGCCAGAGTCCCATTTTCCTGCTGTGTTGTGCATATACGCTTGGATGTTAAATGTGGTTCCTGTAGCTGTTTAGGAAGCATGAAAGTGCTCCGTCCGTGACTGTTTGATGACGAGTCTCTCTGCACAGTTACATTTTGATGACAGACATCATCACGTCATCTCTTAACATTTTTATTTTCCTCCTCTTTATTTTTTGCCCTCCTCCCAAGTTCCTTTCTTCACTTAAACCTGCAGCAGGCAGAATATTTTGGCAATCATTGGGCAAAAATGCCATAATAACCTTTCAGCGTATTGTAATTCAAGTGCTCTGAGACATAACTAGATTTCTGCACCTCCTCATGGCTCTGTTTTCAGACTTTAAAAAATCTAGGCAGTGACGGGAGACTTTGGCCAATCACAGGTCATTACAGAGAGAGAGAGCATTCCTATTGGCTATTTATTCAATGGCTGCAGTTGTCAATCGCTCGCAAACTCCAATCAAACAGTCAAATTAGGCAGTACAGATCAAACATGAATCAATATTGTTACTTAAAGTTTGCTCCGGCTGGTGGGCGGTGCTTGGTATTTCCTCAGCTGATGTCAACATGGCTGCCGGGTCACAAACTTTCTCATTTTACAGCTAAACAGTATCTTTCTGAAAACATGAGGAGAGAAATAATCACTACAGTAACAGAATATTGATTCATATTTGATCAGCGCTTCCTAGTTTGACTGTTTGATTGGAGTTTGTGAGTGATTGACAGCTGCTCAGGGATGGCAGACTCCAGATCAGCTCTGATTGGTTGTTTTCCTCCGGGCTGTGAAATCTTGCAGATGCTGTTAGGAGCATCAGAGGACACAGAGGCACAGGATTTTTTTCAGATTAACTGAACTGTTTTCAGTACTTTCACTTTTTTTATATCATATTTGCTCCAATTTTACCCACCGATGCTTTAAGTATTAATAAAATATTTCCTGGCACCTATTCTAACTCTCAGTTCTTCTCCTTAAACTGCTTTTTGACTTTCTCTTTCTCCTTTTCACTCTCCTGCTGGCTCCTTTTTTCTCTTTTAAGAGGCTCCTCACGACTCATGGCGACTACTCTCGTACCTCACATCTGTCTCTTTCTTCATCGTGTGCGAGTTCTGTGTTGTGGTCTGTTTCGATGCATATCTACATGTATGTGTTTGTCTATCTCTAAACCTTTGGCACACAGTCTTTTTGCTTTTCATCCCTGGCAACCTCTTCTCCTCTGAAGTCTGTAGCTCAGGTTATGTAATATACATTAGAGAGAGGTGGAGGGAGGGATGGTGGAAGTAAGGAAGAGGGGATGGAGGAGGGGATGAAGATGCCCTGCTGCTCTGCTGAGAAGCCTGATGTTCTCATCTGTCTGAGCAACTGATGCTTGGCACGACACAGTCTGGGTCTTTATCTGATCTGTTGTTTGTGTGTTACTGCATGTTTAGCGGGTATGTGCACTGCATTTACTTACTTTTATGTCATTTTCTTACATAGGTGTTCAAATGACTGTCTTTCCCCCCTCATAAGACATGTTTTTGTAAGAATAGAGCCTCTGCAGCCGGTGTAGCTCATTTTCATCTTCAGGAGCTGACATCTGGTCTGCCCGTCCTCTCCTCCCTCGTTTTTGTCCTCCCTCTCTCATCCTCTCATCCTCTCATCTCTATCATGATTACACTTTGCCTCGCTGACCTGCGATGATGTAACTATTTTTTGGCAGCAGACTTTACCCTCGCCAAGCATTATAGTCCCCCCCCCCCCCAATCTCTGCCTCACACTCTTCGGATGTCGGATGATTTGGTACTCCATTTGTGTATATATAAGGACTTAAAGACTGTTAAGTAATGAATAAAAGGATGAGAGCATTGGACGCTTTGGGCGTCAAACATTGTCTTTTCTCCAGGCATCATCTCCTCACTGACATTTTGTAGCATTTTTTAAGTCTGCGTCCTGCATGTTCGTTGCCCTGTAGAATCTTTTGAGTTGCGGCCTACATCTCAGATTAGTTCAGCATTTCAAATAGGTCTTGTGTTGTGATTACTATTTCCCCCTGTGAGAGAGACATCTGACCAATCAGGGCTCAGCAGGAGAGAATGATAATGGGGGTCTCCTTTTCATACACAGTAGGGATGCTAATTTTGAAAAGAAAATTTAACTGATAACCGACCCTCGTTAACCAATTATTAACCGTTAACTGCTCACCGTAGCCACACACATACTTTTGTGTCCAACAGACTGCATGTGTGTGTTGTGTTATTAACATCCTTAGTAGATAGCAAGCTAGCTACTAGGCTACATTCATGGAAACAGTGACAGAAAAATAGTGACAAGTGTGGATGAGATAAACACAGCTGTACAGTTTGACTTAAAAATGTTAACTGCTACTGACGACCATGAACGCAGCTTCTGTTGCAACTGAAAATTTTGTGGGACAGATGGATCGCTCATTATTGACTGGTCTGGGTGAAAAAAGTTAAACTATGAGTCTACAATATTCCCTCTTTGATAACATATAAGTAAAGAGTATTTTTTTAAAAGGTTTTGTAAGTTTTTGTGGCCTTCCCTCTCACTTGTCAACCCCCACTGCTGGTTGCATTAAGCCTGGTTTATGGTCGCCATAGTGAAGCCGGTGCGAGGAGGAAGCGCCAGAAAATGACGTCATCATAGCTTATGCGTCATTAAATACTTGGAATGAAATAGGCAACAATATGAGGAAAGAAGAGGCTTTTTGCCACAGAATACAAATCCAATGATTGGCAGTACGTCCATCTGGGTTCAGTGTTTACTGCTGTTGCCAGGCAGCCTACTTTCCTGTCCGGTACAACTCATTGATTTCTTGTTTATCCACAAAATGTTTTGTTTTTACGCCTCGTGGCATTTTGAAGCATATTGCAGTGAAAAATGCACTTAGCATAAACGCCTCTGTGCATGCTTGTAGTGTGGCGCCATCTACGGAAACCCACCTCATGGTCAAGGTCTTCGTAGGTGTAGAGTTCAGAGGAAAGCAATCAACCAACATAAAAAATGAATTTGAATTCAGTCATTCACGGCATCACTGCATATGCATGCTCATTCCTAGTTCAACGCTGACCAACACCGCCCTCCAGATGTTTTTGGTGATGTAAAGGTCTTTGTTGACTGTAAGGATACTCTTCATGTCAGGACATGTACTATGTAATATAATTGTACTGTAATTACTAAAAGTATTATCTCTAATGTGTACAAGGTGTCCTGGAAGTTATTTGTTTTTAAAGATTGTGGTTATGATAATATTGATATATATCTTAGCTTAAATTAATGTTATGGGCTGTGAGATAAAGCAACACAGTTGTCTACATTTATTTGACTGAAATTAACAGTAAATATGTCTACCTAATGACTTGTGTGTAAATATAATTTGAAGCATATAAACAGTCAACCACCAAATACCACATTTTCTCATTTTTATGCATTGAGTTGAAAATATCGATATTGATTTTTGTTTTTATCACCCAGTCCTGTATCAATGTTCCCTTTTATTTGACCAGCCAGGATCACACAGGAAGTGATGGCAGGCCAGTCCAGAGTGTTATCAACAGAGAAGATCAATGATTGATAGATTAAGTCACATCAGAGACAGTACACACTCTCATTGATGTAGAAGTGGCATATCTCAATGGACACAGCAGCATGACATCATCATCTGGTGACACATGCTGGGTCAGTTTACTATTTAGGTCTGATTTCCATTGACTGCTGGAAAGCCTTCGGCTCTGGCGACTCAAGACTGTTCAGCTGATTATCCACTAATGCTGACTTTAATCTGCGACTAGTATTATTTTTGTGTATATGCACATGTTGTGTGTGGTTGTAATGTTTGTATTACAGGCTTGGTGAGGGGCTGCTGCTATGCTCTGTTTTGAAGGGGCCCGGTTATCATAAAATAAAGCTGTGTAATCTACACAGAAATGAGAAATCCTGCTGGCATTTTTGTATAGTTTCAGGGCCAGTCTTTGTAATTAAGTAAAAGTACTTTATACATACTGATATGCAACATGTTCAGCAGTGGCAGACAAAGGATGGAGAAAGTAGAGCTATTATTATACAGTTGTTTTTTTTTGTTGTTGTCAATATCAGTCAGTCAGTAGGTCCACCACTTCGGTGCAGACTGACTTTTGGGAGTCTCCGATGTTTTGTTTTGTACCACCATCATGTTGACTTTTCAGTTTGTCCAGTACTTCATAATTTATGAACAAATACGTGCAAAACCAATTACATTTTCATCAGCCTCAGCTGTACTTTTATGTGTAGTTCAAATGTTAGCATGCTAACACATTAAACTTGTATGGTGAACATGGTAACCATTATACCTGCCAAACATCACCATGTTAGCATTTTCATAATGGAAATGCTGATGTTAGCAGTGTTAGCCGCTGTATCCATCTAATTTATCTTTGTAAGGCAAGGTTGTGTAATGTTTTAGCAAAAATAATGAATTATTGAATTATTCTCATTTGGTTATTGAGCTACTGCATTTATCTATTAACCACCCAGTGCCAAAGAAGAACCAGTTAAAGTTAACTACAAACATAATGGACACGTTTTATATACATGTCTAATCAGATCTGTTGTGTAGGACTAGGTGTTGCTATCCCTCAATAGAAGCATACTTAAGGCACCGATGAGACTCTGTGGAGTTCAAGTTAGTGGTAGCATCCTTCGGGTTATCAAGTGGGCGCCCTCCTTCACGGGTGTTTCGCTGATTGACCCACAACACCTCCAGAGTGTTCAGCAGTGAGTCCCAGCGTCCCAGGTTCACTCACTAGATGCCATCAGCTCACTTGAAGGCCCAAGTTGGATCCTTTCTCTTGATCCACAGCCACAGGCTCCCCTTCTCAGCAGCTCTGGAGAGGTTCTTGACTGCCTGCCTGTGGGCCTTCCCTCACACTCCCACTTCCCTGAGTAGCCTGGATGTTGAGGTGGCTAGGAAACCTCTGCAGCCTACTTCCACTGGGCGGATCTTGGCTTTCCAGCCTCGTTGTTGAGCATCTGCAGCGAGGTCGGCATACTTCGTCTTCTTCCGCTCGCAGGCCTCCTCCACTGCACCCTCCCAGGGCTCCGTGAGCTCTATGATGTGGACGAGCTTGAGTGAGGGTGACCACAGAACAAGGTCTGGTCGCAGGTTGGTAGATGCGATCTGAGCTGGGAAGCAGAGTTTCTTGCCCATGTCCGCCAGCAGCTTCCAGTCCCGTGCTCTGCCCAACTGCCCAGGGTCAGCTCTTACGGTGGCAAGGCTAGCTTGACCCTCCTGGACAAATGGTGTTGGCTGCCAACTGGATGACGGGGGATTGAAGGGCGTTCATGCTTGTCCATTGTCCATTGTAACACCTGGTTGTGCCGCCAGGTATAACGGCCTTGGGTGAGGCTGGTCTTGCATCCCACTAAGATGTGCTTCAGTGTTGCTGGACTTGGACATTGAGGGCATGTGGGGTCTTCGCCATACCACTGGTTTCGATTTGCAGGAGAAGGCAGGACATCATAGGCAGCCCTGATGGTGAAGCTCACCCTGAACGCCTCCGTCTCCCACAGATCTTTCCAGGAGATCTTCCTCTTCTTCACTCCTTCCCATGCCATCCACTGCCCTTGCTTCACCTGCGACACAGCTTGTGCGCGCCTTTTTGCTTCCTCTTCCCGCCGAACCTCCTGGACCACCAGCTTGCGTCTCTGAGCTGGATTGGCCTTGCTCCAGGCCAGTGTACTGGCCCCGAGACCAAGACCGCTCCTCCCCTCCTGACCTCTGCCCACGATGTCCCTGTGTCTGAGTGCTGCTTTTGCTTGCTCAGTTGCAACCAACGGGGTCCACTTCCTCCCGGTGGCCAGGACGGGGGTCGCTTGGGCGACAAATGGATCACTTGAGTCCAGCAGCATCATTTCAGTCTGACTTTGGCACACTTGTACTCCTCTGCCAGACTGGAAATAGGCAGGTGTACCATCCCTTTGACATAGAGCCCAATACTGCTGAGGCCCCTGGGAAGGCCAAGCCACTTCCTTACATATGAGTTGACCAGTCTCTCCAGCTTTTCCACCTTTGAGAGCGGGACTACATAGAGGGTTAGTGGCCACAGGAGACGTGGGAGTAGTCCATACTGCAAGCACCAGAGAAACAGGGTTCTGTCGATGTTCTCCAGGCCGCTGGCTACCTCCTTCCTGAGCAGCTCTATTTGCTCTTTATCCTTAAGGGAGGCATCATACCAGCAACCTAGACTCTTCACAGGCTTCTCGAAGACCATTTGAATGGGTTCCTCGCCAATGTGGAAGCGGTGGTCTGACAGCTTCCCCTTGACAATGGAAATGCTCCTGGACTTGCTCGGCTTGATCTTCATGTGAGCCAACTCGATGTTCTGTTCTAGCAATAATAATTGGTTTGCGATCTTGCCTGAACTTGAGAGTTCGTGATACCTTAATAAATTAAGGTTGATCGCTGCCATGTTGCTCAGAATGGTGCATCGCTTTAGAAGTTGCCACCACAAGGAATTGTGAGAGTCCTTCTTATTATGAATACCAGTTTGTTTAAAGTAGAAATTTGGAGACATGTTTCAACTTCTTCTGTTTACGCTGTTACCCTCTCCGAGGGACACAGGATTATTTTCCCCAAAAGGGGGTGTGGTCATGCGAGCCTACTCTGGATGACATGCCACCAGTCTGTACAGTGGTGCACAATGCCACGTCTTGAACGGCAGGTCTGAAACTACTGGCCCTGTGGCTCTGCAACTCAACAATATTATCTGTGCATCAGGCCAACTATGACCTATACACTGTCTGTGTATGTGTCCCTGTGTGTAGTGTTGAATCACTTCTATTTAGTTGGCTGTATTTATTGTACTTGTGGTCATACATGCACAGTATAGAAGTCTGGGTTGTTTGTATTTTAATTGGTTTCTTTTCTTTAATGAAAGGGTGTAGAGTAACAAATATTTCCTAACCGGAAAACCGTGCTGAGACCAGTGGACCCCTCTTGTAAACTGTGTGTGTGTGTGTGTGTGTGTGTGTGTGTGTGTGTGTGTGTGTGTGTGTGTGTGTGTGTGTTTGTGTTTGTGTGTGTGTCTCAGATAGTGATACTAGTGGGTTCAGGACTGGTGCCAGACTTGGTGCTTAGCCTGGCGCTGCCTTATCAAATAAAGTGCGTGTATGTGTGTGTGTTGAGATTTGGGAACTGTGCTGGCTCTCATCAGGTATGCAGTTGGAGTCGACGCTGCAGCAGCGATGCTTAATAGCGAAAGCTGGAAAGAGAGTTAGAGAAAGGCTATGAATACGTCATGCCACCCGCTCACTTCCAGCCTCTCCTCTCTCTTATTTATCATCGCACTTGCCAATTACTCCTTTTCACACTCGTCTATCTCAGCCTGCTCTTCTTCCGCATCTCTTCCCTTTCGCTCCCTACCCCACCCACTAAATTCCTCCGCTCTTATCCTCATTCATAGCCCCAGCCATTCACATCCCTCGCCCGCCCCGTTTCCACCAAATTGAGTGTCATTCATACCTCTCTCAGTCCCCCTGCAGCCTGGAAAGAGCTGTCGAGAGTTTCGGCAGCCCTCTTCACGCTGCAGGTAGCCTCAGAGCACCACAGACATTACTACAATGGCATTTCACTGCTCGTCTTACAGTTCCTGTTCCCATGACCATATAAGTACTTCCTCTTGGCTGAGTGAGTGACATCACAGCGTTGGTCTGACTTGAGCAGTTGCAGAAAGGTCACAGACAGGTGGAGATGGGAGGGTGTTTAAAGGGAGTCTTTTGGGAGATACCGACCGCATAACACACACACACACACACACGCACGCACATATACACACAATCTGACTTCTCCTCATGTCCTCCTTCTCACCTCCTCCATTTCATGGACAAAGAACACCCAGTTCCTGCCAAACAGGAAGTGGTCATGATTCAGTGAGAACAGACTGTGTGTGTGTGTGTGTGTGTGTGTGTGTGTGTGTGTGTGTGTGTGTGTGTGTGTGTGTGTGTGTGTGTGTGTTTGTGTGTGCGTGCGCGTCATATTGCACAGTCCAGTTCTCAGTGACTCCAGCAGCAGATGCTTTGCAGCGCGGCCTTCCTTTACCCCTACTATATGCTTATGCAAATGACTGAAAGACATGATGACTGAATCAGTGACAAACAACAGTTTCCTCTTGAGGTATCAGACAAACAGCTGGAAAATCATAGTGTTTGTGTGTGTCAGAGAGCAATGGAGAGCAGAGATAAGACACTGGCATATTGCATGTAGCAGCACACCAGAGGAGGGAATGAAGCATGCAGCATTAATCACCGTCTTCATCCAGCAGCCTGTCTTAGAGGCTGACTCACTCTTCATTAGCGACTTCACTGCTGTCAGCTGCTCACTAGTGGCCCAAAAGCAAACGACAAACCACACTATCACGTCAGTACAAACTACAGTAGTTGCTTTTGGAGCACCTGTTGGAAGCATGGCCAGATAGTCAACAATTATGGATGTGAAAGGACTGATGCGACTCTAATGTGAGGTCTGCATGTGGCTAACATTACATTCTGAAGTGCTAGATCCACCTGATGTGTATAGACGATCGTGTTTTTCTGGTGTATTGTCTGTTATGTTGTGTTGACAGCAGGTTTAGGTATTAAGCTAGCTGTAACAGATGTTAATGGAATCTCAGTGAATGTCATTTAACTACTTAGCTTATCTACTGCTCTAATATATAAACAAGAAAGATGGTGTTGAAAGGAGTTGGCAGATAACATTTGAGCATAAAATGCTTTCCACAGCTAAATAAGAATCTGCTCATTGAAGGAGCTGGCCTCCCTGTCAAAGTTAGGTATTTGTCTGAAGGTGGACCAAGAGCCCAGCGCCGTCACACCTTCAGATTGTGGGAATGCATGAAAGCAGAGAGACTCATGTCTCCAAGGACATTTTGATAGTTTGGATTTGGGTTCATGGCTCAGTCATGACAAAAATCACAAGAAGATATGTACTTAAAATCCCTCAGCCCTACCCAAACTGCAGTCACCTCCGTTTTAGTAGATAAACACTAGGGATGCACAGATCCGACGTTTTTGGCCCTGATAGCAGCAAGCATCAATCCGATACCAGTGTTTCATTAATATGCTCTATACCTCAATGCGTGGAAGTGACTGGCATCATTCTCTATATATCTATCTATCTATCTATCTACTGAATTGTTATTTATTTTCAAAATAATAAATTGTACTCCAACAACTTGGTAAATAGATCCTCAACATTATTATGCTATTCCTGTGTAATTTTTTTTTAATGGAGCAACAAATTGGTCAACACTTAAACAGGAATTAATTCCACTACACATGTATATAGGAAACATAGAACTGAATTTAATAGATCAGCCCCATTGTCACGATACCTGATCCAGCTATTTGAGACAGTGTTAGTCCAATATTAGTATTGGCGCATCCTTAATAAACACACCTGTATTTTGTGATCAGCTTGCAAAGTCATGGAATGATAACATGCAGCACATGTAGAGTTGCAGTGGTGCTATAACAAGTTAAAGCCCATGTAGAAGTTACATGGAGTGATTCAGGGGGTTCAGACTGTTACAGGGCCCAGAGTGAGCTGCTGTCTCGGGCTTCTGAGTTTCTATCAGCACGCCTGCTTCAGACCTCCGATTTAGATTAGACTGTGACACAATGACACTGCAGAGAGACATACTATTTCCTCCTGCGGAGATCAATATGCTTGGTCAGCCATAAAGCTCCCACACTGGGCTCGACTCTCATCTGCAAAACCCGATCCATATGCATAATCACACCAAGGTCAGGCAACAGAGCCATTTACATATAGACGCAGGCACCTTGAACTGACAAACTCGCCTGCCAACCAGGCAGAAAATTAACCAGTCGTGTGTGTGTGTGTGTGTGTGTGTGTGTGTGTGTGTGTGTGTGTGTGTGTGTTTGGGGTGTAAGGGCAGGGAGAGGAGTGCTCATAGTGAGTGTGTGTGTTTATAAACTTGAAATACCTGTGCTTTTCATCCATTTTGTTCTGTCACAGACGTGGTCTCGGTAGGTGGCTAATTAAAAACGCTCATACTGCTGTTACCCTCTCTTCCCCCTCTACACAACAGTGCATGTGTTCATGTCTATGCGTGTGTATTTATTTGTATATTAATGTGTGTTCGTGTTCTTGTTCCCAGCATGTGTCAGACTATCCCCCAACACTGGGACACTGAGATTTTTCTTAAGTTTTGGCCATATCAAAGTCTTACCTCACACACATATAGATGTAAAGCGTTAAACCTGTAGTTTTTCGGGCAGTAAAATGTCATTGTAACGTCTCTCTTATGCTGTCATGAAATCTCTGAGCAATCTTTGTGAGCTTGTCTCTGAACCTTCTGAGTCTTATCCCACACACTCCATTTCCCTGACTTTGCCTAACCTGTACTGTTACACTGTGTCGTTTTCCTGCTGAGGCAGTCTGCATTGAACCCTCATTGCATGCAGTTACTAGGAGGTACCTGACAGTGACAGTGATGTCTTTGTGCATCTTCAGCTTCATACAGTATGTTAGTGGGGGATGTTTGGAGAGTGGAACAAACTAGAGCTGCTTTTTCTAACGTCATCACACAGTTTGAGCCTTTCTCTGCTCTAGTTGTTTCTATCTACTGTGAGTGTGTGTGTGTGTGTGTGTGTGTGTGTGTGCGTGTGTGCGTGTGAGTGTGTGTGTGTCTGTCCAGGTCACAGTACAGGTGAGGCGGATTAATCTCAGATTAAAGGGAGCAGAGAATTGATTCCTGTGAACCGTGATTGTGCACACACATTTACACACACATTTTTCTTGCTGAATCATGACCTTCCTCTCTGCTGCGATTACCACTGACTGACAGATTAAAACACTGCCTGTCAAAGAGAACAAACCATACAGTTCGTAGTCACACAAAGACACTCACATGAGCACATACTTTTCTTGCAAGAATAGCCTGACGGAAATATAAATATTAGTGCCTCTGCAACTGACTTAGCATGGCTATAATGAATATCAAGGGGAGTGAGAGGGGAAAGCTGTCGACAGACTCAGCTACGCACAAATGTGCAAGCAAACAACCCAGTTATCTGTACGTCATGTAGGTAGTATGACCTGACGAAGGCTCTGACGATATGGATATTTCCTCTGCAGGTGTTACATGATGGTTATTAAACAGAGAAAGAGAGCTGGCATTGTGTTTGCTTTGTGTTTGCTTTGTGAAATACCTCCTGTGATGTGATGAGCAAGGTGCAGGTGATTTTAAATGTGACAGGTATGGCATGGTGAAAGGTGTCATGTACTGTGGCAATGTGTTGGAAGGGGACAAATTAGAGGAAAAACCTAAATGAATAAATTGAGGATATTCAGTGCAGATGCTTCCATATGTAGAGTTGTAAAGTGCCCCATTCATTGTCTGAACAGGCAGCTGGAGCTGGAGCACTTTTTAGGCTCCTGAGTGAATCATTAGTACGAACGAAAATATATTGTTCTTTGTTGAAACAGCCACAAGTCTAAAGATTCACATTTTTAAAAAGTGATTATCTATAATCTGCATCTGAAATGAATGCACTTTCAGATTCTTGGCCCATTTTGGATGAATTTGGCAACTAAGCTTGTTTGGTTCCCAACTGAATGATGGAGCATTTTAAATTTGTTACTCCTGGGTGTCATTTGCAATCTTCTGTGCCTAAGTAGTGGAACTGGATTTCTCAGAAACAAAGCCCAAATAATTAAATCTAATGACCATAACATAAACCCATCATTATTACATTATCTCAAAGAGCCCTGTCTCTCTATGTTGACGAGCTGTATATAAGACGTTATCACCGTGATGTCACTCATTGGTTTTTGGATGGCCATTTTTAAGCCTCAGACTCAGAATTTTGTCCGAAATTGCGTACTATGCACCACATACCCAAAATGTGTGCTGTCGTTCAACATACTTCTGTGTGAATAAACACTAGTTTGTATCTTTTCAGATACACTGAGCAATAATGTACATCATCACTTCCTGAGAGCCTCCTTGCCAATTGGAGATGTGTAACCATGGTAACTTATGCCAACCTCATGTGCCCAAAACAATCATTTGTGAGAGTCAAAGTTTGAACCATATTTAAATTGACATTACGGAGCTGTCTGATTTATGAACGTCATCACAACTGCATTGCATTGTGGGATATTTATGCCACCGTAGTGTCCAGCGTTGCATACTGTAATATTTCACCGGAAATAGTATGCAATTTAGGGCTGCACGGTGGTGCAGTGGTTAGCGCTGTTGCCTCACAGCAAGAGGGTCGCAGGTTTGATTCCGGCTTGGGACTCTTCTGTGTGGAGTTTGCATGTTCTCCCCGTGTAAGCGTGGGTTTTCTCCGGGTACTCCGGCTTCCTCCCACAGTCCAAAGACATGCTGTTTAGGTTTATTAGATGACTCTAAATTGCCCGTAGGTGTGAATGTGAGTGTGAATGGTTGTCTGTCTATATGTTGTCTGTCTCTATGTGCCCTGCGATGGACTGGCGACCTGTCCAGGGTGAACCCCGCCTTCGCCCAATGCCAGCTGGGATCGGCTCCAGCCCCCCCGCGACCCCTAACGGGTTAAGGGGTTGACGATGGATGGATGGATGGATAGTATGCAATTTATGTGCTACTGGTTTCATTCTAAGGTTTCAGACATGCTAAAATACCTCACGTATTGTTTTAGTGTGCTAAATTGCACGTTCGTATGGAGTTTCAGACGCAAGCCAGGATTTTGGCCGTCGCCACCTTGGTTTTTGGCTGTCACCATGTTGGTGTTTTGCAACCAGATGTAATGCGAGAAGGTGGAGCTAAGTAGCCTGCAACTGAACATTGAATAAGACATTTTTAGGCGACCAAAATGTTGCAATTAACTTCCATGACTTTTCACAACGCTGTGGTACTGACATGTCAATCACAAGGTAGCCACGCCCCAAAGCATTGTTTTTTGGTCTATTTGACTCTAAATAGGACCATAATTTACTAAATGAACATCATGCTGTATTGAAGAAGACTTGCAATTAGCAGTTAAGACCATATTTACAATATTTACTGAAGTAATGAATGAAGTAGGCTCATTTTCTCATAGACTTCCATACAATCGTCTGCTGCTGGCTGTTAGAATGAATACAAGTTTACTTCTGCATATCTGCGTTTGATGCGATTGCTCTTCACTTTTCAGACCAAATGATGTGAATCATATGACGTCGAATTTGCCATCACCACATCATACCTCTATTGAATGTATAGACTTTGGAGAGACCATCATCTAAACACCAAAGGAGGGGATATCTCTTGGAAGAAGTATGTTCATCCTTCCAGTAGAGATCCATAGATTTTAATTCGTCATCCATCTGTATTTGTGACAGAGGATGTCAAAATGTGATGGTGATTGTGCTTCGATATGCTGTGTGGAGTGTTGATGGATGTCATGAGTTCTGTGGAGCCACTTAAGTGGGATGGAAACTGGGAGGGAGAGAGAGATGAGACACAGTAGCTACAAATATAGTGTCATTGTTCCATTATTTATTATTTTAAGGGGGAGGGATCATTTGTTGCTGTTGTTTCTGTAAGTATAACAGGTCACAGCATCCTCCTTTACAAGGACCTGACCTGCAGTGACGTACCTGACTCCTGGTGTGTGTTTGTTTGTTTGTTTGTGTGTGTGTGTGTGTGTGTGTGTGTGTGTGTGTGTGTGTGTGTGTGTGTGTGTGTGTGTGTGTGTGTGTGTGCGCCCCCACTAGTGCTGCAGTTACACAGCAGATCAAATGGCATCATTTGGGCTCTCAACCACACACTCTGTCTGTCTTTCACTCCCATTCTCAGTCACCCCTGTTGCTCTCATCTCCCCCACTTTGTCTGACAGCTGCCCAGATGTCATGTCCATCGTTCTTGATCACCACACTTTCATCACAGCAGCTGTTTTTTTTTTTTTTTTTTTTTTGGGCTGTTGTTTGACCCTCCTAAGGACAGAGATGCAGACAGTAGTGCTGCAGCCTCCACAGTCGAGTGTTTTTCTTTGAGCAGACGGTGAAGGGTAAAGCACTTCCAATGTTCAAAAATGTATATTATGTGCAGCAAATGCTTGACTCGTGGTATTGTATGAATTCTGGCAGGAAGAGTAATAAGGCATAAATAGTAATATAAAGAGGGAGGTGGGTGGCTTTCAATAACTGTTAGTTCTGGCTAAAAAGAGAGATAGCTCTCTTCTCTTTGCCATTTACTAAGCCCCTGTTCCTGGTGCCTGTTGGTGTTTTTGGATCTGAGAGAAACTTTAGGCTCTGTGCCACAGTAGAGAGGCAGATTCATACAATGGAGTCCTTCCAAAAGTCCTCCATCACTCATACACACACATACACAGACTCAAACAGCCACACTGTCACGGGCACACGTTTAATTATTCAGTCACTAATTATCTCGTATACCCGGTTACGTAACCGAGGTTGCTTTTGTGAGTGGAGGGAAGAAGAGACTTGTGAGGAGAACTTGCCGGAAGAGCCAAGCTTTTGAGAGAATTTCATCTGGCCTCGCTGCTGATGCAACTTCTCCGGAGCATCTGAAACTGCTTGAAAAACACAGAATATCTATATCTGGCATAGATGGCAAAGATGAGGCTGTGTTCAGCTTGTACATACCAAAACACACAACTGTTTGTCTATTTAATAGGGCAGTCAGTCAATTCAAATAATTAATCACATGATTGTCCATGATTAATTGCAAATTAATCACACATTTTTTATCTATTCAAAATGTGCCTTAAATGGAGATTTATCTAGTATTTTATACTCTTATGAACATCAAGTGGGCAAATATGCTTACTTTATGCAAATGTATGTATATATTTATCATTGGAAATCATTTAACAACATAAAACAATGACAAATATTGCCCAGAAACCCTCACAGGTACTGCATTTAACATTAAAAATCAAATCATAACATGGCTAACTGAAGCCCAACAGGCAACAACAGCTGTCAGTGTGTCAGTGTGTTGACTTGACTATAACTTGTCCCAAACTGCATGTGATGATTATAAAGTGGGCATGTCTATAAAGAGGAGACACGTGGGTACCCATAGAACTCATTTTCATTCACATATCCCCTTTGAAAATGGCCTTGCCAGATTTTTCTCACCAAAATTTGGCGAAAGTTTGGAGCGTTTTTAGCCTCCTTTGCAACAAGCTAATATGACATTGTTGGTACCAGTCGATTCATTAGGTATCTTCACTTTAGCTTTAAAACTGAGCCCTGTAAATTCACAAGTTGTGTTAAAGAAATTAGTGACATTAAAACAATTTGCAGAAACATTACGTTATTATTGCATTAGCCTTGACAGCCCTAATATTTAAATATCCTTTCATATGTAATATAAAGATGCAGCTCTTTTCCCTTCCCCCCTTTTCTCCTTCATTTCATATTGTTTGCCCTTGTCTTGCTTTAGTGGTTTGTCATTCTATCCTTTCACTGCTTTCTATTTCTCTTTAATTTATTTTGACTGCTTTTGCTTTCCCTCTCCCTTTCCATGACTTCTCCTTCATACCCGCTGTTTTTTAATTTTTATTACTTCCCGTGTTCCCTCTCTCCTGGTGTCTTATCTTCCTCCGTGTGTTTCCCACCTCCACCTCCCTCCTAAATCTCCTCCACTCTCACTCCTCTGTGTCAGTGTGAGGCCAGACACACTGTGAGACAGTTTCAGTCAGCACAACTCTTGGAAAAATGTGCATTTTTAATCGCAAGCTCGTGCTTAAGTGCGACACCATGATTGCGTTCAAGGTGAAACTGTCAGAAAATCCTCTCTGTTTCTTCAGTTCATTACGTGCCAGTCTCTCTATAAAATCCTGTCTTCGACTGTGACCATTTGGAGCAGCTATATACTTTATTTGTTTATTTATTTATTTATTTTGCTTTACATACTTTTGCCAAGTGGTGGGATGGCATGTTGTTCGAACTACTACATTTCAAGAATACCTCAGCCTTAAAGATACCTTTGGTATTTTTCAACCTGGACCCTATTTTCCTGTGTTTTTGTGTCTAAGTGACTAAAGGGAACAACAAATTTTGAAATTGGTCCAGTAGCGAGGATAGGGATGCTAATTTTTTAACCGATAAGTGACCCTTGTTAACAGATTATTAACTGTTAATTGACCAGATTAATGCGTCGCATGCAGCGGTGCTATTTTTAGTGCCAATGCACAAACAGGTTGAATCCATCATTTATCACCAGCCGCAGTGTATGTGCAAAACAGACACGTCACCACAGTGGGAGAGTTACTGTAGTAGCCATGATGCTGCAAGGTTGTCAGCTGTGTGTCTACCTGGCTATTCTGTCTGCCTGGTGTAACTTTAGCGAGTGTCCGACAAACTGTGTGTTTGTGCTACGTTTGTAGCTGTAGCATTGCTGGTGGCAATGTGGAGTGTCCAATAGACTGTATGTGTGGCGGTAGTGAGTGTGGGGTTGTTGATGGCGTTATAGCTGTGAAGGTAGCAGTACAAATTTCCTATTCTCCTTAAAACGACAAGAGTTTTGCCCAGCTTTTTAGCTATTTTGTAATATTTCTTTGAACCATTTAACTAGGGGTGTGACGATATATCGTGCCGTGGTATTTCCCGAGTCGAAAACTGTATTGCGATATTTTGGGGATGTGATAAATTAGTTAAAAATGTGCTACTCTCTGTCTTTCTCTGCCAGGGCTCTCCACTATGTAGTCTGGCTAAATGTCCCACCCACAGCACTATCTGACTGGCTACACGTCATTAGCAATAGCCAATCAACACTAAGGATTACCGTGCTTCAGACACACAGCGGACAACACAGACACAGCCCGGAGCTGCTGCAGTGAGCGGAGCTGTGTCCTCTCCTCAGTATAGTCATACCTCTCCTTTTAATTGGTAGCATTAATCGATTAAAATTCTTAATATTGGTTAATGGTTAAACACTGTAACCAGCAACCACGATATGAGCTGCGAGAGCAAGTGAGCAGAGTCAGTTTGTGTCCACTAAATGTGTTGTTTTTGCTACTGACAAGCTCAGATTTTTATTCTAAGTGTCAACATTATGGAAATGACCCTACAGCGAAATAAAATGTTTTTCTTACCTTTCACTTGATCCGGTCTCATTGTTATGTCCAAGTCCCGCTCAAGGAGAAGAGCCGTCGAGAGATCTGAATAACTGTATAGTCTGGCTCAAATAAATACAGACGGCCATCGAATTCAAAGACCTCATCCATGTCTCTGAAGTCATCTAAATATTCAGCCATGACTTTAAAATCTTTTTTTTTTTTAAAAATACTTTATTTATTCATTTTCAGATGTACAACACAGAACATCAGGGTAAATAACAACCTGAACAATTACCCCTTTCTTCCCATCCCAAGACAGGTGTGTGTGCATTTCTGTGTCTGTGACTGCATGTAAAATGTCAACAAATGCTTGTCGTATAAATGTGGATGCTTAATTAATCAGATAACAGTGGACCCTAACATGGAGGGAAGATAATGAGATAATTGGATAAAACAAGGCCCAGTGTGACACTGTCTACTTCCATCATTGTCATAACACACACACACACACACACACACACACACACACGTGCAGTCTTCTATTAGCCTGGCATGACCAGTCACAGTCACACTTTGTGCACACCAACATTAGCTTCATGTCTGTGTACGTAATAGGAAATTCTTCCTTTTTGTTAAATATAAGTGATTATGGTGAAGGTTTAATATCTGATTTTCTTTCTGACAGATAACACACCATGTGCACACATCCACCCAGGCACTAAGCACACACTTACTGACAGCCACGTGATTAATGCACACACACAATCACACACAAAAACAAACGCCTCACATGGGCTTTTTTTTTCTCATGTTGACATTTACAGTAGTTGCTGCTGAACCTTGTGAAGCGTCACCGTGGCATCGGTTTACCTCGGGTTAGCCCAGACCCTGCAGGGGCGGCGGGGCTCAGTGTTGTTGCTATAGAGCATGTGAACATCACCTTTCGCTGCCCACAATCCCCATCGTTAATGTGTCTAAACCAATCTGGGATGCGACTGAGTTCCCTGCATGCCTCTGACATCATGGAGTTTCCACTGCTGCGCTCGTCTCACCTCGGAGATAGCAGCTTTGATATTTCACACCGCTGGCTCACTCACAGGGGTTCCCCACCCACCACCCCTCCTGACCATAGATGGACTCTGGAGAGTCGATGTTTATGTAGACAGAGGTCACATGATAGCCCAAAGGTCAAATCTCCAGCAGTTCATGTTTTGTAAGAGTCAAGGAGCTTGACTGTAATCTAATGAAATTACTATAAAGGAGCGTTAAATCTGAGCTGACGTTTTTGGTGTGAGGATGGGCCGATTCCAAACCAGGATGTGATTGCGTAATTCTGAACACATCTTTTAACAAAGTGTTAATGTAAATACTGGAGCAGCACTTTCTATATGTAAAACAAGCTCATGCAAAAATTTGATGTGATCATTAAAGGACAGTTTACATTTACCAATGCACACTCTGCTGCAACACTATATGCTTGTGCTATAAATGAGATGAGCACCCACATAGACAGCCAGCTGGATGATGATGTTGATTTACTGCAGCAAAGTGTTGAATGGGGTTATTCCCTGTGGAAAATCCCAGAAATATCAGCAGGTGTCAGTTACACTTTTAAAACTTTCATCGTAGGTGTTCTGCTGTTTCCGATATAATCATGGACTTTATAGATTGAATGATGTACTAACTTAATCCTTCCCTTTGGTGGAAAAATGTATTTTCACTGTACAATCTTCGGTAATCCAACTGTGTAAAAGCAGCAGCGGAATGCTGCGTTATTCCATTGGATTACTTATGAGGCTTCTTTTCCTGCGAGGGTCGCGTGTCAAGCCTTTTCTTGAATATCAAAGGGTTTGTCAGGTCATTCATGCAACCCGATACCACTGTTGCACCGAGCATCTTTGTGTCTGCAGGAAGTAGCCACCTCCATGTTTGGCTAACATTCATCTCTGTCTGCGAACAGCTGGTTTTCTTCCTCTCCTATTAAAAAAAACATACTTGTTTGTGCATAATTTCCTGTATAAATGGACACAGAGACAAACAAATGCATGGACTAACAAAGTTACTCATTACAAACTGATGACAGATGTTCACCACAATTTATTTTCGCCAGTTTGTTATGAGTGGTATGGTACTTTATAAGACCAGGACTCAAATTTTCCATACACACACACACACACACACACACATGCACACCCACACAGCCAGCAGAATGAGGTGACATGACACCTCCTTCTCTGCCGCTCTGGATAATCCAGTTAGGACGCGCTATTGGGAGATTTTAGCTTCCTCACTTCCAGCTGGAGAGAAAACAGACTCCACCCTGGCCTGGACTGGCCTGGACTGGCTTGGTATCCTGAATAAACCTTTGTCGCATAAAGGCGTGTGACACATACACTGTAGGATCTCCCCCCATACATACGCACACACTGACATGAATGCAGTACATCCTGTCAAACCCCATCTTTGGCTGTGTGTATATGCGTTTGCATGTGTACAGGTGAGCATGTGTGTGTGAAGGTCAGAGGTTGCGGGGGGCACCAGCTGATGTCACAGACCCAAAATGAGAGGAGTGTCCTTGATGACAGCCTGGCAACTATAATTGTCGTGACAACCCCTAGGAATGAGCTGTCATGTGACACCCCTTACTCAGATCTGAGTGCATGGAAAAAGAAAACACACACACACACTCAGCTGTGTCAGCGGGGGGAACCCTTCGGAAACAATGTCTGGCATGCTTGGGGATTTGAGAGGGGAGTGCAGGAAGGATTTAACCCACTCTAGAGAGCACCAAACCTGGGCATGGAACGAGGCCACAGACCTTCATTTTCACCATAAACTGAAAAGTAGATGCAAACTGATTGTCCGAGTTTCCAAAAGGGATGATGCCACAGTGTTTTATGGCGTTCTGTGACCCATTTTTGAGATGGAAAGAATGTTAAGTGCTCCTGAAAGTCATATCTTGTTTGTCAGCCTGCCTCTCCTCCATGCAAAATGTATTTTCCAAACCTGTTGCTTGCTTTTGGCACACGCAAAGCAAGATTAAAGTTATCTAAAATAAGCCTGTGTAATTCAACCCCTGACACATTCTCTCATCTTCCAGCCGTCCATAAAGAAAGCGTGATTTGAGTGCGACGAGCAGCGCTGACATATTTCCTCCCTTGTTTCGAAGCCAGTGTCATGGGGATAGCCATCACAGGACAACATGGCTCCAGCCCTCTGATGTCTGGAACACACACATACAAATGTGCGTGCATAAACCGCTAAACCGTATTTGGCAATGTTTTAATATTGCATCTGTGGCTAGTGTTGCTTCTGTCCTTGTCACTTTAATTCTGTTTCCATAGCTCCTGTCTGCTGCATTTCTTTTGTCCATGTATGTCTATATGAGTGATAGACATATACATGTTATTATGAGTGTACAACATACATGTAAAGTTTCATATTGCGCACACACATACACCTAAATGTGTTGTTTAATGTGTGAGGCTGCTAACTGAATCAGCCTCATGTGCTCACACACATGTAGCTTTTGGAGGCTGGTAATTAGTCGAAGCAGTAAGGTGCTAACAAGCGCCAGCCACACGTTTGCAGTGGAGGTGTCGGTGCCAACGTGCTGCTGGAAGTCACAGCCCCGCCTATCACACTCTCAACCCCCCACCCCCTTTCACAGGAGGAAGTGCACAAGCTCAGACTTTCTTAAGTCGAAGATGATATGAGCATTTCCAAGGCTAACTCACATGAGCTCCACCTTTTACTAAAAAACTGATTATGTGCATCAAGAGAGTGCATATGCCTCCACCCACTCCTCCACCTCCTCCTCCTCCTCCTCCTCCATGTACACAATCTATGAGTCATCTGATCCGAAAGGTGAGATGCAGCATTCAGTAGATTATTTTCATCTTGTCTTGCTATATGAAAGGCAATCATCACTTTTCTTGTCCTCTTTCATTTCCCTCCTTGGCTTTCATCCATCAGTCCCCCGGTGATGAGACATGCTTGTGACAGATTTTGTGCAGTCAGGTCATGTCAGAATAGGCTGCTCTCCCCCTGAGCACACATATATGACGCCCATATGGTCCTCTGGAGTGGGAGGTTTCCATCTCTGCTTGATCAAATAGAGTAAATGTGCTTATGTGCCTAATCCATCACAGCAGGTGATCCCAATCATAGTGGTCTTTGTGGCCATAATGGGAATTTGCTGTTTGATCATACAGTATGTTGTTGCTATATTGATTACACCAATACCGAAAAAATACTGGGGATATGAGTCATCAGAGACATAGTGTCAGTCTCCCTACCTCTGTTCTTCCTCTTCCTACGACCCTTTTTCCTCTCCCAATATGTCTCAGGTCCACTTTAAGTCCTCTCTCCTTTCTTTTCCGTCAGGTTGTGGAAACAGCAGTATGAGTGGCGACATGTACAGTGCCGGCTACCACTCCATCACCAACATTGACTACTCCGTTGTCTGCATCAACACAATGAGTGCCAGGTACAGCGACTGCCCGGGTATGACCTGGCATCAGATGGACGTGCGCCAGCTCTCCTTCCCCGATGCGTCCTTCGATGTCATCCTAGAGAAGGCCACGCTGGATGCCATCATGGTGGAAGAGAAGTCACCTTGGGAGGTGTCCCCTCAAACTGCTGGTTTCATTCACCAAGCACTCACAGAGGTACGAATCCCAGCAAGGAATGAATGTTTCTTGAATAGAGATCACAAGTTTTATTGGGAATTTGCTGCACATTTGCTGGGATTTTTTAGCATAAACGGTCAGTCGGTTTACCGACTGAAACAGAGATGCCACAATTTAGCTGAATACTATGGTACAACCTTCAAATACCATTATTATTATTACAGTTCAGCTGTATCGCAGAATTGATATCTGCATTTGGATGAGATCCTTGAACAAAGTTTTATGCGTTTGTGTTATTTTCAATTGAATTAGAAGAATGAAACAAGCAAAACATATTGAACATATAAGTGCCCCCTACCCAGATTCAGGTCAGTCATGTGCTTTAGATGGATGCGAAAGTATTGACATACAGTAGTTCTTCTAAACAGTATTTGGACAGTCTGGTTAAAAACTAGATGTTTTCACTGCTTACATAGTCTGTTTTTCTTTTGGAAGTCTGGCATGTCTTTTCCTGCGGTGATACACATAACAAATCAGGCTGTTCTCATGCACCGTTCATAGCTATACATACGAAAAATACTGTAATTCATATACAGTGTATTCCACGAAATCAGATTCTATGTAATCCACGTAATCGTGAACCAGGAAGTGTAAAGAACGACACACACTGTGTGGGGAGGAGGTCGGGGTGGGTTTTTGGGTCAAAAAACACCAGACTTTCACACAGGAGGCTGGTGTTCGTATTTCATGTGAACCCAGAAATCAAAGTTGATTTATTTGTCACATAACTTCCGTACTTCAGTTTCGTAGTTATTTTAACCCAAACCACGATCTATACCTAAATCTATCTAAGTAGTTTTGTTGCCTAAACCTAACCAAGTTGCTACCTGTGAAGACAGAAGTTTATTTTGAAAAGACTGTACGGAAATTGACACATGTTTTTTATGTTATTTGACTGTTCTGTCCTCTACTAGTCAGTATTGTACAAGCTACAAGAGTCTTTACACACCTATGATGATTTAAATGCTCTGCTACATTAACACTTTTTCTGTAAATGGCTTCTCCCTGACAGTGAAATCGGTAATAGTGGCTCTTTACATTTCCACTCCATCTCCGCAGCCCATCAGTTGACTTACGTGACGTCAAGTGCCCTTGAGCTGCTGGCTGCAGCACTAACTGCCACTGTGTCAATGTGACAATGACAATGTTTTGGCCATTAGCCATGCTTGACCATGACACACTAAGACAAGAGAACGCTGCTATCAGCTGAAGTAGGTGACTCCCGAGCTCTGAATGGGGAAGAATTACTCATGATGTACTCATGGCTGCATTTGGAGCACAGCTAAATGAGTTGTAATTCAAAGTTTAGTTTATAATTACAGACATAGATCAGGCTCAATACAAAGACCGAACATATAATTACAGTAAATGCAACAGTGGGAAAGGTCAGCTGTGTGAATCATTTTAATGGAGGTAGAGAAGACTAAGTGCGACTAATGTTAATGCAAATTTAAACTGAAACTGTCTTTTTTGCCTGATATTTTAAAGTATACATAAATGATAATATTCTGGTACTTTTCAGTTGAATATTTTTGCTGAAAATGTTGCAGGGCACTACCAGAGTTTATGCTGATGATTTGGATTTGGCATTAAGTGATTCAGTGTGTTAGTGCAGGAAGTATCAGTCAATTAATAAAAAAAAGCATGTAACCCGTAAATGTTTTATGAGGAAATGAAATGCATTGAAGGTGATGTCAGACCTCATGGATAAACACTGTGAGAAACACTGAACCTCACCGTAAATCCATGGGGCGCATTTAATAAAAGTAATCAACAGATTAATCAGTAATGAAAGTGAATTAGTTGCAGCTCTGTAGTGCAATGTAATCGCCACCTTTTATTAGGGGTGTAAGAAAATATCAGACGTATTGAGTATTGCTTTATTATGTTTTGTCATACTGTATAGATCTTCAAAAAAACTATTGATTTTTAATTAATAATTTGCATGCAAAATGCAAAGATTTACTCAGTCAATACTTTATTTCATTTGAAAAGAGATGCGCCCTCTAGTATTTTCTTTCTCAAAGCAGTGCTGTGATGTTGGATGTTAGAAGAATTGTGATAAATTCAAATCAGTTCAGTTCACGCGGTTCTGACTGCATTAAAAAAGTAAACCTGTTTTTACTCAGATTTTATGCATATGGTGGCTTGTTCTTTATACCATCACAGTTTTCCTGAGAAAAATCACAACATATTGGCTGGCTTACAGCATTGCGATTTATTGAATCATATTGAAATTCCAATCATATTTGAATGTGGGCAAAAAATGACTGTTCAGTCTGTGAACATCTGTTTAAATTCATGTGTATAAGCACAAGAGGTTGTGTCTCTGTAGAGTAGTGATGTTCCTTAAATGCAACGTGCATCCCTTTAGATTATTTTTGGCTTTTTGCTTTTATTTTTCGATCGTGACAGTGATTATGAAAGTGGGAGAGAGGGGGGATGACATGGAGCAAAGCGGGTCGGATTTGACCCCCGGGCCGCTGTGGTAAGGACTCAGCCTTGAGCTACCAGGGAGTCCCAGCGTGCGACCTTGTAAAACACGACTGTAATGCTAGCTTGTCACTCAGCAGTGAGGCAGCAGAGGCCCCACGAATGAACGGAAAACGGTCACCTGGCAAAGTTTACTTGTGCTGAAGCAAAAAGCAGGTGGGACAGAAAAAAAAAAATGTCAGCAGGTTTATTGGCATAAAGTCCAGGAACGATCAACAGCATTTCAACTTAATTTGTTGAACTTAATTCTTATTTCACTTCATTATGTGCTTGCAGTGTCCTTCCTTCTTTGTCATTGGTATTGTTTTCTCCATGCAGCTCTATAAATGGTCATATACTGTACTGTAAGTGTATGAATTAGTATTTCCTGAATGAGAAGTCAGTTCCACCCGTTTAAGTGGCTGGAGATTTGAGAGCTTTGCAATCTTGTGCTTTGCAGTCAGTTGCAGCCCAAATTACAGCTAGTTGGAAGAAGTTTGAACTTTAAGTTTTTTGAGATAGTGAGAACCTTAACAGCACTGTGCGGTCACTGGGTAATATGAAATAAAGGGATTGGCACGATGCATAGCATGCATTTATGGCAGTCATCCCAGAGAGAAGAGGAAGCCTGAAAAATGTTATAAGACTGAAGTATTTATAGGATGTTTTGATCACCCCAAATCAACTCGGGGCTTTAATGCTACGAGCTTAACCGGGGCCAAGCTTGACTCAAGGAGTAAACAAAGGCATACACTGCGCTGTATATGGGCCAAGTTTTTAAGGACAGCGTCTGACAATAACAGCGCACACACACACAGAAGGAAGTCTTAAAGAGGGATCAGTGAGTGTGTGTGGAGGACAGATGGGAGAGTCTTACTTCCTTTCAAAAGAAGCAAAGCCGAACTCACGAAGCAGCCCCGTTTGATAGCCATTACGGAGAGTCGAGCTCCTTTTTAGTCATCGTCACCTGCTTCCCTCCACGCCATTTCTTCTCACTTCTGCCTCTCACTGTTTTCCCCTCATTTCCACTTTTCGTTTCTCTCACCTGCTCTATGCAGAGACGGTAATGTGTGATTGTGTTCATGTTCTCTTTCTGCTGCACTCTGAGCGGTGTGTGTGTGTGTGTGTGTGTGTGTGTGTGTGTGTGTGTGTGTGTGTGTGTGTGTGTGTGTGTGTGTGTGTGTGTGTGTGTGTGTGTGTGTGTGTGTGTGTGTGTAATCACAGAGAAGTCGATAGCTCTCTGCTATGGTGTATTTTTGCTCTCTCGCTGTGGCTCGTATGGGTACAGCAGTCACGATTCCAGTTTGTCTTTGTGTATGTATGTGTGTTTTGCAGAAATGTGGGAGGTGGGTTCAGAGCCTACTTTTATTTCTTGCGAAAAAAAAAGAAAAAAACATTCTCACTAAATGGAAAAAAGAAAGGGGACAAATGGAGAGAGATGAAGATGAGGAGGAGAGAGAAGCTGAAGCAGGAAAACGGCCCGAGTGATGAAAAGGGAGGAGATCCCTGAAGAATCTTTTGCTGAGTTCACACACAAGGAAGGAGGAATCGAAGGGAAAAGGAGAAAGAGGAGAGTGAGGAAATAGCACGACGGCATAGGAGAAAGAGAGGAAGAAGGGGAAAAAGGAGACAGAAACCGAGGCTGACAGGAAGCTAATGAGCAGTGCGCCAGTGTGAGACCGATGGGAAGAAGGTAGCAAAGGAGAGGTAGAAAGAGGGAGGGGAGGGAAAAGAGTGGAGCGCTTTTTAATCTCAAATCTGCTTTAAGAGAGTTTCTTAACAAAAGCAATCACGTCAAGCAAAGATATAAGCAGGTGACGATCAGCAGCTGATACCACTTCACACCAACAGATCTTACTTCACATCAGCATGATGATAAACCATGTAAATACATGTGTGAAGATAACGGCGTACAAAGGAACCAGAAATCATCTGGTGTCTATCAAAGACACATAAACTGGGTATAGAATCATAGTACGATAGGTGTACCAACAAGTCCAGTTTTGTTGCCAACATGCACACACTGACACACACAAACAAAATCTCACAGTAGAGGCCATGGTGCACTGAGATGTGAAATTTATTTCACAGCCTGACATGCTCTGTGAATCACTCTTACTGTTACTATGGAGACTCTTCCGTTGGATATCATCTTAGGCTAACACTTTTAATCGCTAACCTTTAGTCCTGTTTAAAGAGGTAAAGACTAGTCCTTGCACTTGTTCAAAGAGGTAGGGGATAGTTTTTAAGTAACCTTCAAATGTTTTTTAGTCCTGTTTAAAGAAGTGCATATAAATCTGTGGTTTAAAGCTGCTGTCAGTAACTTTGAGCAAATATGATAAGAAGTTATTTTTATAAAACTGTCATATCCTCAGAGTAGTGCATGAAATGGGTAATCTGTGAAAAAAAATCCACTGCTTCCGCCTTGAACTTCTAATGGCATTTGCGAGATTGCATGTTTTGCTGATCAATTTGCACATGACATGTATCTTCATCTCTGAAAGAACTGCTAGTTTTGTTCTCAGCTCACTCATAAGATTTTTGTCCAAGGTTTCAGGCACATTTTAGTCAAACAGGGCATTTTCACCAAGACTAAGCATAGATTAAGTGTGCAAGATGCTGGAGATGGAATCATGCGTCCCTACAGTCCCAAGGAGTCCCCACCTCCACTGGGCTAATGTACAGGAAAAAAATGGTTTGTGCACCCACCCACCCATCATGGTGGGGAGGCTGTCATGACATCATCCTGAGCAGGTTTAATGCATTGAATGAGAAACATTCATTGGCATTGATTGGTTGTCCCTGGCTCCTGTTGTGGAGAGTTCTCCTCTGCTCCATTACCGGGAAGCTTGGACGCCTGCCGGGAAGACGGCCCCAGGGGAACATTCGTATTAGAGCACACATAGATGGCATAACACACACACACACACACACTAATGTTCATAATGCTCAAATAGCATTGAACTCTTGTGTGTGCACGTGTGGGTGTCTGTCGTTCTGTCTGCGTCTTGATATCGGCATGTTTTCAGTGCTGTTTGAACCTTTTGTGCCAGGATAAAGTGGATTACACCAATCCACTTTATTGTCTCCCTCCTCGCGGTCTTCACACCCTCCCTTTTCTGTCTCACCTGTTCCATGTTCTTGCAAAAGGTGAAGCTTAAAAAGGGACTTGAATATGAAGTGCAATTTGAAGGCGTTACTTAAAATCTGACATTATTAAAATCGATTTAGTCCAATCTGAATTTAGGAGTTTCTGCCAAAAAATCATTTTAGCATGCATGCAAATATTGGGTTCCAATTCCTATTCATGTAGGATTTTTATGCAGAAAATGTGGACTATTTTTTTTTTTTCACAAATTTGGCCATGAAGGTGCAGCTTCAATGCCAAAATGAGCTAGCTTAATACGAAACTATAATTGTACAACCAGATGTTTAAACACACCACAAGGTGTGTACCACCCATAGACAGTATACTGTATAAGAAGTGCATGTAGTCATTGTGACGTCACCCATTGGTTCGTGGACTGCTGATATGAAGCCTTGAGTGTGGAATTTTGTGGTTTTTGGCCGTCGCCGTATTGGCTTTTGGCAACCAGAGAAGGTGGAGTTAAGTACAGCCGAATGCTGAATAAGACATTTTTAGGCAACAAAAATGTTCTAATTAATTTTCATGAACTGAAAACACACTGTGTGAAAGGGTTAAAGTTGTAAGACGAAAATGTGGGCATCACCCAGACAGGCCAGCGCCGTGGTAGCGACCTGTCAGTCACAAGGTGGCCACTCCCTAAAGCATACCCTGCTTTATCACCGACTCTACATAGAACCATAATTTACTAAATGAACATCATGCTGTATTGAATACTTGAAACAAGTGATTGATGCCATAAACTCATGTTAACAATGTTTACTGAGGTAATAAATCAAGAGAGAAGTTTTTTTATAGATATCTATACAATCTGACTTCTTTATTCAACCAGAGGAGTCGCCCCTGCTGGATATTAGAAAAAATGCAGGTATATGACACGTCAGCATTGGCTTTGCTTTTCACACCCAGAGTTTACCCACTGCTACTACCTCTGTTGTTGTTCTGTTTGAGCCAACAACAGCAACAAAGCGAATTGGTTCAGGTGGATAACAAATTGATTTGACCCCAATGACACTGGGAATTCATTTGGATTTTCAAAAAAAGTTTAAAAAGTCTTATACAATATATTGGCTGACGCACATTACACAATAAAATGAGAAATATTTTTTTAACAATTTGGTTAGTATTTTGACAAATTAAAAAAAAAAACTTTAACAATAACAAAATACATTAGATATACCGATATATCTATGAGCTAAAATTGACCTATTACAGCCATACTGGTGCATTGGTCAGGTTCCAGTGACAATGCTCTTTTGCAGCAGTTTTCAAAGTCTTTGGCAAATTTGCACCATTACAATTATGCAAAACTATTAGCACTTCCTGTTTCCACTGTGCCCACGCTGTCACAGCTGTCACTGCCTTTCATGCAGAATCTTTGCCTCACGTGATGTTTCACCCGATGCGCTCCCTTTCTACTCTCCCGCACCTTTCTCAGTTTGAAAAGTTCTGTCGTACGGGACAGAAGTGAGTTTTGATTCTGTAGGTCTATATGAGTTACAGAAAGAAAGATGCTATTAGTCCCAGCAGCCAAAGTGATGATAGCGTCAGTATGTCAGTAATCTTTAAAAACTGTTCATGGCAGCTGAAGTATATTCTTTACATCACTGTGTGTGTCTGTGTTTATCTACAAGCCTTGTGAACCCTTTCCTTTTTTTTACACATATGCTCATGCTGTTGTATGCTTTTTATGCTCATACATGTGAATCCACAAACTGGGAATTGTTGTGTTTGTATGCTTGAGTTTGCATACTTGCAGTTGTATGTGTTTATTGCCGTGCATGCATGCTTTTGGGAGTATGTCTGCATCATTTTGTGTGCATACCTTCCATGGTTTGTGTGTTTGTGTGTGTGGATGTGTGTGCGAGGGTGCTGGCCCGATGAGCCCTGTCCTCTCCAGCTACAGCAGAGGGAAAGTAGAGCAGTGGAGCACACGTGAGGAAGACGGAGCGTGGGTGATCGCAGTTCTGGTTGCGCATGTGTAGAGATGTGAGGATCAAAGACAGGGTGTGCGAGTGTGTTTGTGTATGCTTGCAAAGCATCTTTTTATTTATTTATTTTTTATTTTTCAAGTGCGTTTTTGCTTCTTGTGTTGCTTGTCTGTGCGTGTGTCTTTGTGTGTCTGCATGCATGCATGAGCACAGATCTACATCTACATGTGTCCTTACATGTGTTTTTTGTATATATATAGTGTGTTGGGGGGTAGACTGGTGAACAGAGGCCTCCCGGGTCTCCAGAGATTTTTACACAGCTCAGGCATGATTCTCTGCACGTGCTCAGTCATACATACACTTGCCACTGACACTGGCAGCTGGTCTGACCCCCCACACACAAACAGCACCATCAAAACAACACATACATACATGAACTGTACAATATCCATACTTATTTTATGCCATATTTAGTGTACATTAATATCACAGTATGTTGGCGTGCCTGAAAATTCAAGTCATTAGTTCGACCAGTCAGCTGCTTTTTTGTGTTCGGCCTGTGTGAAATATGATGTGAATAGGAAGTTTTCTTTTTCCTCTTCCTGCATTTGTGGTCTGAGGATCGTTAGATATATTTGATGCAAGTCATCACGGGCAATAACACAGTTTTCTCATCTACTTCCTTCCCTTTATACACACTTTCTACATAATCCCTCTTGTTTTCTGTCCCAGTTAAATCTAATGCTCCCTTTGCACTTTTTACCTCATGCATGCTCTCTCTCTTCTATCTGTGGACACTTTTGTTAATCCAGCGTTAAGGTTTGTCCCAGCTGTGAATAGGGAAGCCCCTGGAGCCAGACACAATCCCTCTGTTCCCTTTTACATACACACTCTCCCTCCCTCCTCACGTACTCACTCAAAGTCGCACACAAAGATTGTTTCAAGTTTACAAGGCTGTCCGTGCAGATATAACATCCCTGTAATGTGCTGACATGGGTTGACAGATGCAGCATGGGTCATTATTAAATCTCATAAATGTGACTGCATGCTTTAATGCACACATCTCATGCACTAATACTTACTGCATGCAGTCACACACACACACACACACACACAGACATATACACACACCGTATTGCTATTATTGGTATTATGTTGGTGATTGCAGCATTACTGTCCAGAGATTATAATCTACAGAGATTGACTTTGAGAATATGATGGTACATACTGTATGTGCAGTGGGCTCAATGCTGAGGGAGACAGTTTAAAGAGAAAAGGAGGTGGATTAGACACCAACAACAAGATACTGTACACACTGTCGTAGAACTGACGAAAAAGGGGAGAACAGTGGCAGCACAGGCTGGTCGATTAAGTATTTTAAATGAAACTAAAGGTATTAAAGCTGCAGTAGGCAGAATGTTTCTTCTTCTTGTAATCCTGAGTTCTGAGAGAAGAAATAGACTACTGCACCTCCTCGTGGCTGTGCTTTCATGCTTATAATAATCTAGACCGTGACAGAAGACTTTGGCCATTTCAGAGCAAGACAGCAGCTGCCAATCACTCGCAAACTCTGATCAAACAGTCAAACTAGGCAACGCTGATCGAATATGAATCAATATTCTGTTACTGTAATGCCTATTTGTCACCTCAAATGCAGATGCTATTAGGAGCACCAGAGGACACAGAGACACATGACCTTTTTCATTCATATTTGATCAGCGCTGCCTAGTTTGACAGTTTGACTGGTGTCGGCAAGTTTCACAAGCAGTGATTGACGGCTGCTTTAGAGACTCCTCTGCTCTGATTGGTTGTTTTCCTTCAGGTACTTTTGAAGTCTTACAAATGTCATTAGGAGCACAGGAAGGCACAGATTATCTGTCTCATGCACTTCTGTCAGGATATAGTTATCGTTTTATTGGCTCCAGTTCTACCCACTGCAGCTTTAATTCCCTCCGATATGAAATTCAATATATTTTAAACACAAAAGTAAAATAACTTTTCATTTGTCTGACAGAAAGTCATGCAAACACTGAACACAGAGCATCCCTGCACCACTGCAAGGGGCCAGCCCAAACCAAGTAAACATGTGACATGTGCTCGCGCATTCACACTCACACACACACACACACACACACACACACACACACACACACACACACACACACACACACACACACACACACACACAGAATGTCCTTCCCAGCTCACCGTTGCCTAGACGACTGGTATCGACTACAGAGCACTGTTCCTATGGAAACAACGGATGCCTAAAGGAGGAAGATCATTAATTGGAATAAGAGAATATAGGAGAGAGGGATGAGGAAGACTAGAGACAAGGGACAGAAAAAGAGAGAGAGGGGAGGATAATGAGGGAGAAAGTGTAGCGCGGCAGAGGTGTGGTCAGAAAAACCTGAAAAGAAAAACCCTTACACTTGAACGACCCTTACACGAAATAGAGTATTACAAGGGTGTATTATAGTGATCTTACTGTCAGTGTATCTTTTTCCTTTATCTTTCTGATAATTGACTACATTTGTTTGTGTATTCAGGTGACACAAGATAAACACAACCTGGTAGAGAGTAAAAAGAGGGAAAATTCATACTTAAAGTAAAGGTGTGGAAAATCAGCATAAGCCACAGTAAAGTGAAGTGGAGCACACCCTTCGAAGAAGGTTAGTAGACCACAAAAATCTCCCAGGAGTGTGTGTGTGTGTGACTGCACATGCTGGGATGTTTTATACTCTTGAGTCTCTTCAACCTTATCACTGTTAGTCAGTCCATTTTCTGCAGTGGTTCCCAGTGTTACTCCCACTGCCTTGTCAGATCAGTTCAAGTACCCCTACATCAACACCACATGTCATGTCCTAAATGTGATCTCCTAAACTGACTTTAAACTGAATGCTGACATTATTTATTATATAAAAATAAATTATATAGATATTGTTCCAAACTGTTTTGTCATACAAGACAAAGTCAACGATGTAACTTCAGTAGCATTGCTCAAGTTCACTAGTTCAAGTATCACTAGGATTTCTCAATTATTTATCCGTCAGCTATCTTTTTCAATCTCTCTGATCAAAATACATGGCAGTAACCTCCTGGTGTCTCCACTGGTTGCCTGGCAACCAGTCGTTTTTTTATTCTTTGGTTTTTGTACGGATTAAACCAATGAGAGAAGGTGTGAAGTAGTGAGTTTTAGAGGTGCTGGTACTTGGATATTGTCTCCTTTGGACAGAGCCAGGCTAGCTGTTTCCTTCTGTTTCCAGTCTTTGTGCTAAGCTAACTGGCTGACAGTGGTATCAGTGTTTTCATATAACATAGATGTACTTTAGCTTCAGCAAACCAGTTAACACTATATGCTTCCCAAAGGTGCTAATTTTTGTAGCGCTATTACTGTACATTTCAAGGTGTTCCTGCTATTTTGTCCACCCCCTATGGTTGTTGTCTAGCAGTTCAGTAGATTGTTAATGCTTTGTTCTGCCTTTAGTTTCATATGCTGCTAAAATGGAGAGAAATAGGGCAAATGAGTAGGCCTCCAGACAATACTATTATTTTAGGTGTTACAGAGACGTGCATCTTCTGTAGTATTCCTTCATCATTATTCCTGAGTTTAACAAGAATTACAAACAGTGGCACACTTACTGTAAACATGCACTAATGAGTGCACAATCACAGAAAGCCATACACTTGCATCTCTGCTTCTATTTTACAGCCAGGCAGTTAAACCGAATCTTTGTATTATTTATACAAGGTGCACCGTTCCTCAGTGGGCTGCAGTGTCTGGAAGCTTCTTCGATAGGATGCACTCTCCCTCTCCGTCCCTGCCTCCGACCGTATCTTTCCTCTTTTGTTCTTCGATCACAGAGCGTTAGAATGCAGGAGAATCGATACAGGCACTTTTCCCTCATTAAGGCCTTTCAAAGTCAGAGAGGAGGGAGGGAGAAAAAGGACGCTCGACTGAAATACTTTGTGTTTACTGTTTCGGTGTTGAAAGTTATCATTTCAGTTTAGGAGATTTTTGGAGGTTGGGTCCGTTTTGCGTTCATTGCAGTCGACACCTTCGTCTTCATCATGTTGGTCTCTAGTGACACTTTATGGAGAATGTATTTTGTCATGCGTCACACATTAAATGATCAAGGACTCCTGCACGCATGCAGACTGGTCCAGAGTGGATAGCATGGGCAGCGTGGAAGAGAGGTCAGAGAAAACACTCTCATTCAGCATAGAGGAAAACATTGCCCTGACATAACGGGGTCGACCGCAGACCTGATTCTTTTGTGTACATTATTTGTGTGTTTGGATATCTGGGAAACATGTGAGAGGCATCATTGAGCATGTATGATAAAGTTCCTATTTGTTTGTGTGTCTGAGCATTGGCATGTGTGTAAGCGTGTGTGAGGTGTTTCTGGATAGATAGGACCCAACTAACTGTGAAAATGGCCTTCCTCCACACAGCAAGTCAATCCAGCCTGCAGTTCGGTCACTTTCTCTCCTCTGCTGCATTCTTCTTCCCCGAACGTTTTACCGTCCACTGAAAGCCGGCCTGGGTCGAATGCTCATCCTTGTGATCTTCTATGTGCCCGCACTCCAGTCCCACGGCGGACACTCAGAAGACTCATAAGAAACTGATTTCTCTCTGCTGGCAGAGATCCACACAACATAGTGCCGGTTCCATCTCAAGTGACCACAATGACCTCTTCACTTTTGAGCTAATGGACCAGGGCAGACAGCTAAGGTAACAGCTATTTGCTGCTTAACGGAGTGGTTGAAGCAGGGAGATATTGTTGATTTGGACACTTGAGGCTTGACCCTCTCGTCCTCTTGCCAGGTACAAACAGATCACGTAACTCACCAATTGTCAGCTGTGGCGTCCTTTTTGGTGCGGCTTTGAAGAGGCCTTGCTTGGAGAAAGCTCCTGCAGACTCTAAGACCCAATGATTTTATATGACTTTGTAAAGATTTTAATGTAGTCCGTAGTGTTCCTAGTATGTTAGTTATACAGTATAAGTGTGTTGTTTTTGCCAACATGATTAAATTTTCCAGCAGGTTTTTGTGTGGGACTCTTTAAAAACTTGGTATTTCACCTGGAGCGGTGTGGTTTTGCAGGACGTAGCATTGCACACTTTGGCGAGCTCCGTGGCCATCTCAACCCGTCCTCCGAGTGCATGTTCATGAGATAAGTGGTTGAAGATGACGGTGTGTCAGTTCATTTCATGGTTTACCTCACCACACCCTTAATAACTATATTTTCAAGGGTTCTTTCTCTTCTTTGGAATGAAAGGAAAATTATATAGACTACACAAGTGAATAAGTGTGCTCATCTTCTTTCCTCGTCTCTCTTAAACACTCAATGTATATCTGTTTGTCTGCATCTCCATTTATGAAGCTAAATCCATCATCTTTTCCTCTTTCAAACCTTCTGCCACCGCCCTTTGTCTATAATCTTATCTCCTCCTCTTCCCTCTCATCATTGCTGTATGCTAGATACACTCTCCACTCCAGGCCAACGCATGCTGCCAGATGTGCAGGGATCTCACTGCTGAACAGCTGGCCGCTAGTGCTAAATACACACATACACACACATACTTGCATGGACACGCATAAAGACCCTCGTGCATGTTTCGGCGCACTCACAATGCAGATGTAACCCTGTAGCCCTCCGGTGTCACAGCTCCAGATGTGTAGACCGTTCTTTGCATATTTCTTTTGCACTAAAAATTGTCTTTCAAAATTCTCCTTGAGTCAGGCGTCGCAGCGTCGCATTTAACTACTTCTTGACAACCTCCAGATAATTATACATTTATTTAAGTGACATCTCCAGTGCTGGAAGACGCGTGATGCATAGGCAGTGACTTATGCATCTGCAACACAGCAGCTGCCAGCAGCTGTCAGAAGGCTTTTTGGCAGACACTGCACCTCACACACTCACAATACATCTGAAAAAATGTCATTATGGTTGCTGTGTGCCAACAGAGAAAAGCGATGCAGAAATACGTAAATCAAGTCCAAGAAATGTCCTAATGTCTGCCATTACACTGGTACAAATAGCTTGATCAGATCTTTACAAGACGAAGAGATGTAACTGTATTTAATGTACTTGGGTGTTAAGCATTAAATCACACATTTTAAATTACTCTTCTATTTCCAGGCCCCATTAACCCTAAACGTTACTTCATGCTCTAATTGTCTCCTTTTACAGATGGCTGACTTACATTTGAACCTCATAAAACTACATCACCTTTATGGCCTCATCACTATTTTGTGAAGCAAACCTTTTTCTTCAAAATAATTTGCCACTCTGGACTGCATATGCAGATAGAAACGTAAACTCACACTGTCATCACAAAACAAAGCTCATCAACATAAGCTTACATATAGGGCTGGGAATATGGTGATGCGTGTCATCAAAACACATTATGAATACATTTTGAACAGATAAAAAATGTGGACTTAATTTGAGATTAATCACAGTTAACTATGGACAATCGTGATTAAGCGCGATTAAATATTTTAATTGACAGAAGAAGAAATTGCCTCTATCGCGATGGAAGATTTTGGCCATATCGCGCAGCCCTACCTACATATGACGAGATAGATACATGTCAGTTCAGTATCAATGAAGTTTTTGGATGCTGTGTAAGTTGTGGCTTGTATGTGTGATTGGGCAGAAGTGGAGTTGTGTAATATTCCATCCATCCATCCATCTTCAACTGCTTATCCCGTTAGGGGTCCGGAGGGGCTGGAGCCAATCCCAGCTGGCTTTGGGCGAAGGTGGGGTAATATTCCCATTCAGTTAATTAAATCACCTCCAGTTCCAGGTGCCCTTCAGTCACTACAACCATTTATTCAGTCATCCACAGAAAACAGCCATGCCTAAAGCAACTATGACAGTTCATACAGCACAGTTTGCTCTTCCTATCTCGGTTTGACCATCACATGTTCTCGCTGCTCATCTCTCTTGTTTAAACTCTGTTCCTTTCCTCATGTCAGTGGTTATCGTGGGATGTTGTAATATAAAACACATATTTCCAGTCTGGTGAAATGTGCATTTTAATTGTAAGATGTGACTGAAAGATGTCATCATAAAATATAAGAACAGATAAGAGAACCGAATTGTAAATTGTTTATATGTGGGACAAGTTTCCCATTTTTTTTGGGTTGGCATCAGTCATTGTGGATCCAGATTCGCTAAGCACTGATGCTGAACAATCCCTCATCAAAGCTTTTAGCTCATTGTTCTTTGTCATTAGCAGAGAAAAACTTTCAATTAACGCTAGCAGGCTTTTCATGTTTAACTGATGCTGATCATTGTTGTTGCTAGTTATTGATTTATGTGTTATTATGGCAAACATTACAATATATCAGTCTGCAGTAATTGCATCAAATCAATCTCAGGACTTTTATTCAGCATCAATATTTTAAGATCCTCGATTTCCCTCCAGTGTTTGGTGTAATTTGTGGCAGATGAGGTTTGCTTAAGTTTATATAGTCATTTCAAGAAATTTTTGTGCTTCCATGCCAAGCATTAAGTCAGCAGAGATAGCTTTCTTAGCTTAGCACAAAGACTGGAAACAGTGGAAAACAGCTAGCCTGGCTCTGTCCAAAGGTAACATTAATGAGCATGTTTTAAATTGTTTGTAGAATTTGTACAAAGTCTAAAGTGTAAAAACGACAAATCAACATTTTCGGAAGTTACTCCACCCAAATAAGAAATAGTCCTGCACATAATACCCTGTAGCATTTCCTAAAATGTTAAACTTTTCCTTTAATGTTTGATTTTCAGGTTGTAAACTCTTAAAAACTGTAGTGTTAGACAAGGGATGTAAAGGAATTCAGATTCAATACTGGATTCAGAATGGCTAAAATGCCATCAAACCGACTCTGTGTGTGGATCTATGTTTATACTTCAAACCCATACGCACAGGGAGCAAATAGTAGTAAATGTGTTAAATTAATAATAATATGATGAAAAAGGCAATGGGGGGGTTGCATGTTTTTTCATTGTATATGTAATTAATAACTCACTTCCTGTTTGCACATCTTTGCTCTCAGCTTTGTTTATATTCCACACATTTGTGTTTGCATAGCAGCCATAATGCAAAAAGTCCGACTGAACTCTCTGGTGCAGTTTGTCAGAGCGACTGAGTGAATAAACCTCACACTGCGTGAATAAGTGGGCATCTGAAAGTGTGTGTGTGTATGCATCCATCTGTCGTATGGTGCTCCCTGCCAGTTGCTGCCCATATTGTCTGTCACTGACTGTAGTACACAACATGCTCCGAGGCTCTCTATGTGACAGCAGTTAAATAGACTAACCCAGCAGGCTGCAGTCCAACTTCAGCCAGGGAGAGATTAGAGAGCTTGATGGAGATGAGGACGGGGCGAAGGGGTGGGGAGTGCGCAAGAAGATGTTACGGGAAATCAAATGTAGTCAAAAGGCTGGTCGGTCTGTAATTTCTGGGAAACTGCCTTTTTATCCGGACATCTGCAAATGAGTGTGTCAGGCTTGGATTCACCTGCCGGCAGCCAGCGCTGCCTCCTTGTTATTTTCTCAGTAACAAACAAATTAAGCTGTTTGCCACTTCCCTCTCTTTACTCATATTATTTGTGATGGAGTGTGTTGTTTCTGTTACATGGCTGTTATCTTGAAAAGGTGATTCACATCGCTTCCAACAGTGGATGGATTCAAGCACATACTGGTATACTTTCATATGAGGACTATGATTATCTCCATTATTTCTGCTGACCTTAAATCATACGTGCATAACACAATCACTTAGCCTATAACTAAACTCACCTAGAGCACTGTATGGACACTTGTATATCTTCATTAACAAATGAGGAGAGTTCAAAATGTCCTTGTCTTGAATGTCTACAATTCAGATTGGTTCTGGCAAAGATAAGAAGAGTAAAACATGAGGGGGAAGAGTGTAACTGTGTTTGGCTGTAGTGACAGCCATCAGCCATCACGGTGGTTATGTAATGTTTGCTGTACAAGGCCAACAGATGTGTGAGATGAATGTAAATGAGGTGACTCCGTCCTTTTCTCCAATGCTGGATCATGTTCTCTATCAAGCACACAAATCCCCCAAAAATAATAAAGTAGCCAGCCCTAGCCAGAAGCTGTAGTTTAATAAAGTGAACTGTGCCTGTAGTGAGCTGTGTTGATGCTTGGATAATACTTGTATTTGAGCCCCTCCACTTTACTTTCTATCCATTTTCTTTTCTCTCTCCTCCTCTCCTCCTGTTTTTTTTTTTATGCTGCTCTATCCTCACCTCCCTCTGCCTCTTCGGCAACAAAATCTCCACCACCCGACTCCCGAGTCTGTTCCAGGGCCTGTTTCCATAGCAACAGGTTACCATGGAAACTAGGTGACAGTGCAGTGCATCCCATCGTGCCATCGGCAGGCGTGAGGTGTTCGGAAAAAGGGAAAGTTTGTTTTGTCTGCCTTCTGTTTACCGAGATCAAACTTGATTTTAACCTTTTAAATATGCATTTTAAATCCACCAAGTATTTCTTATTATAGTGACAACTGATGTTTGCATTCATGCAATTTAAATAAACTTTGACAGAGTATTTTAAACATCTAAATCTTATCAGCCCCCATATGTTCAAAAGATGAGTAAATCTCGACATGTTGAGGTTTTAGCCCTAAATCAGGCTGATGAATATACCACAGTTACTTTCAGGATTCCTGTGTTTTTGAAAGGACAAAAAATATGTCCACGGTGTTCACCTGACATTTATCCGAAACCTCTGAATTTATATGCTGACCCACTTGCAGAATATAGATGTGTCCATCTACAGTATAATCTGTGATCTTTTCCTGATCTCCCCCCTCTCTCTTTCTCCCATCCTATGAAATCTTCAATTTCATGTCCCTTTGAGCCTTTGTGTTGTGTACAGAGAGATATCCAAGGGCTTGAAATAACTGTACCACTTGCCAAATGATGCAATTATACAGAAATGGCAAAAAATGGACTCGGCTTTTATGTCGCTTCAAATTTAGAAATAGACGGGAAGAAAGAGATAACAGCAGACAAAGCTACTCACGTGTAAAGGCAGAGGGGGGGGGGGGCTATGCTGTCGTACATGTTCACAACAGTTATAATGCCTCCACTTTGGGACTACTGTATGTGGTCAGTTTGCTCTGACCTGTACAGTATGGATATGAACATGAGGAATATTTTTGGAACAGCCCAGCAGTGTGAGCGTCCCCGTTTGTTTGTTTGTAGCCAGATTGTTGCTCCACTTCTTAATTATGAAAAACAACAGCCTGGGGTCACGTTGAATTTTCACTAAACAATCACAGCTTCTTGAATCCAAGTTGCTCATCCGGTCCTCGATCAGCCGCGATGAGAGATGGAGAGACAGACAGAGGGGCTAGAAAGAAAAAAGAGTGACAGATAAGCAGAGCACAAACAAACAGAAGGTGCGACACAGTGATGGAGCGGCAGTGTTACGCCTGCTGCTGAGGTGGTATCAGCTCCTGATACTACCAAAATGTTTTGATGCACTATCAAGCAGAATTATACGTCCACAAATGAGTCAGCTGCATATTCCTCTAAAAACATATTCAGGCCCTATAGGTCCTGCACGGTGCTATAGCATGAAAAGTTTCTTTTCCCCAGTCAAAGCAGTACTTTATGTCGAGCCTGGACGATGTGAGGGGACCTAAGTGGGCGAGTTCAGCCCTCCCCTCTAATGCTCCAGCCGACCTGGTTTGAAGCATGTGATTAGATGCTGCTGTAGCCATCTACAAGCTGCATATTCTGCCTGCAGGATTGACTGCCGCCACAAAATAGCTCCAAAATAATAGCAACAGTTCAGCAGTACTTAGTGCGAGTAAGGGCACTATTGAGTGTCTGTTGAATTGGATGTGACATTTTAAGGTTGGACAAAGCAGCTCACAGCAGTGAGCACTTGATTGTTTGTTGTGGTTATTCACTGGATGGGCTGAAACAGTAAAAAAGGAATGAGGTGAATTAAATTTTTCGAGGCATTTTAGGCACTCAGTTTGTCGACTGTTGATGATTTTTTTTTTAAATTATTTTTTTCAGTTGTTTCAGGCTTTGATGTGCAGTGTTACTCTCTCCAGCTTTGATGCTGGTGGCAAGATGCGAAGGGATTTGTTCAGTCCCCTTTGGGATTAGCTCTGGGAAAAGCACTCTTGATGTTGTTTGTCATTACTGTCCATAGAAATCAGGCTAATATGCAACTGTGAAAATATGTCGACAGCTATACTAAAGGCATATTTGACAACATGCTGCTTACAGTAAATCAGAATGATTTAAAATTAGGGCTTTAATCATGATTAATCACATGACAGTCCATAGTTAATCGCAAATTAATCACACATTTTTTTCTGTTCAAAATGTACCTGTAAGGGAGATTGTAACATATTTAATCAACAGGGAGTGGGGAGTGGGTAAATATAATATAGCTGGATGGGATTATCATAAAGTGGGCATGTCTGTAAAGGGGAGACTCAGGGGTACCCATGGAACCCATTTACATTCACATATCTGGAGGTCAGAGGTCAAGGGACCCCTTTGAAAATGGTCATGACAGTTTTTCCTCCCCAAAATGTAGCACAAGTTTGGAGTGTAGCATAGCGTGTTAAAACGAATTTGCGTTACCATGTTATTATTGTGTTAACTTTGACAGCGCTAATTGAAATTGAATTTTATCTTGCTTTAAATAAACGGACTGTTGTTTTTGCATGTCCCTTAACTATGATGTATGTATACTTTACATTACTACTAACCATTAGACAATAGATTTACATTCTCCGATGAGTATTTTCTGGATTTTAGCGTTATGCCACAAATAAGATCTTGATCTCCTTAAGGACAGAGGAGCTGTCAGAAGTAAAGTGGAGTGACTGAAGGAAAAGTCTCCAGTTGCTAGAAGCATATCACAGCTTGTTCTTGTGTTTCTCAAGAGAGGACTGAGAGTTGACAAAGTTATCAAAATGTAGCTGTATACTGATCTGTCTGTCATAGCACAGCTGTGGAGAGAAAGCATTAACATGACAAGCAACCTTGCTTTCTCTTTGAATTAAAAGAAAAACAGTTTTTTTGTTTCAAAATCAAACAATGAACAAGTTTTGACTGTAACACAGAGTTAAATCTGTACTACATGACTTTAAGCCTAAATACAAACATCTGTATTTAGGCCTCCGACGCATCTTCAGTGCTACTCTGGTTTCCCTTTAACACTGTTGTGTCCCAAAATTAACCTGATTTCAGTCAGCAGAAGTTTTTTAGCATTCAAATGTAAACAAGATGTGGCCATGAAAGCTGAATAAATTTAGGTCACATCTCAATAGTTTGTTCTCAGAACAACACATGCTCCCCTTTCCAGTGAAGGATATCAATTATTGTGGTGTCACTCTGTTGTTGTTTGAATAAATGATAATGATTGACTCATTATGAAAGTCAAGTTCCTTTTTCCCCTCTTCTCTGATTATGTGGTTTTGACACTCATCAAACATACATCCATACATTCAGTGTGTTTTGCCCTTGAAGGGGCATTTCAGTATTTTCCAACCTGGGTGTACTAAGGGGTCTTGCTAATTTTGCACTCAACTCTCGTGTTGTCAACTTAGACTGCATGTGCCAAATTCTTCAACATAGATATCAGCCGTATGTATCCTATCCTATCCTATCCTATCCTATCCTATCCTAGCTGGCATTGGGTGAAGGTGGGGTACAATCTGGACAGATCAAGCAAAGATAACGAAAAGGAAAAAAAGTATGAACATTTTGTGAATATGGGAGAATCATGACCCCGGGTGGAAATCGGGAGAGGGCAATGAAAAACGTGAGTCTCCCGGGAAAATCGGGAGTGTTGACAAGTATGATGGGTCGCTGTTGATTTAGTGTGTGTGGATGCTAGAGTGTATTCCCCAGCAGTTCAGTATATATAACCTGAGCACTTGACTTAAATCAAGTAATAATTTTAATCGGTTAACTGTGCAGAGTACTGTGGAAGCCATTAAAGCTTCACACTAGTGGGCAGCTGTGGGGTCTGAAAAGTGAAGCCAGTGTGAAAGTGCTTTAAACTTACATTCTTTCTAATAGCCAGCAAGGGGCGACTGCTCTGGTTTGCAAAACAATAACTGTATAAAAGTCTATGAGAAAATGACCCTACTTTTTACTTGATTTATTACCACTGTAAACATTGTAAATATGAGTTTATGGTCTCAATTGCTAGTTTCAAGTCTTGACCACAGCATTGTTTGGTCTGTAAGTTGTCCATGTTTTCGTCTTACAACTTTAACCTTTTCAGAGTGTGTTTTCTGACATGTGTGTGTTTTCAGGTCATAAAAGTTAATTGTAAAATTTTGGTAGCCTAAAAATGTCTTATTCAGCGTACCATTGTACTTAGCTCCAACCTCTAATGTCATTTCTGTTTACAAATAATTAAGATGGCAATGATGGCAATACAGTCTATGGTTCACTCTCTTTCTTAAGCTTTGTGTTTTAGTCATTATTAGTTGTTTTTCATCATGAACTGTCGGTCCTGATGCTGCAGTACAACAGTCAGGGAATTCCTCTGGCTGTTAAATTTGGATTAAAGCCTCATCGCCGGTGACTCAGTCCCACTCCAGTCACTTCAATACCAACTCCTACAGTGACTGCTACTCACTGTGAGAGCCCGGTCCAACCAGGTGGAAGCAGGAAAACACCTCACAGCCACAGCAGACAGCCAGTCAATCAGTGTGGCCATCCCACTCCGCCCTGCTCAATGCCTCACCAGCTTCATCCATCCATCTACTCCTCTTGGCGTGATATTAATAACAATCCCAGGCCTTAATGACACCAACAAGGTGTTTTTGAACAGCAGCTGGCCAGACTACTGTACTGTTGGTTTGGCATTGCCAGGAGTCATCAGTATGAAGTGTCAGAATGGAGCCAACTCTGTTTTGGAGTAAAAGTTGTTTGCCTCGAGGCAGACTCTGTTCAGACTCCCTCGTTGGCCAGATACCAGGACAGTACATCTTGCCTCAACAGCTTTGTTGACAGAGAGTACCTTTTAATTGTTTTATTTATGTAATGGTTTTGTTGGCTTTGGAGAATGCTTTTTTGCTGCTACTTTCTGTGGCTTGCAGATCAGTGTGCTTTGGCCTGATATGGGGCAGATATCCACATACATCAGTTGGACAAACAGGTGCAACAGACACAGGAGATGTCATTTAAGCCTAGTAAGGAATAAATCTCTCCTTCTGTACCTCATAGTCCACTCTTCATCCTACCAGTTTCTGCCCCTCTCTCTGTACCGTGGTCCTCACTGCTTTAAAGTGGATCCAGTTCGTCCTCGCCCTCCCTCACATACTGCCCAGTCACACCACACTGGGCTCGAACCCATCACTTGCTCCCCTGAGTCTGCAGCTCTGACTGCCTGACTGTGAAGGCTCTTAACACTCGCTGCATAATGAGACAGTAGAGGCACAGTTAAAGAACAGTTTTATGATCTAGTGTTTAATGAGTCTCGGCCTGGTTTTGTGTGAAGAGCAAGAGCTGCTTTATAATTTTGGCAGCATGACTGAAAAGAACAGGAGCGCCGTCTTATTGCACGTCAGCACAAAGTTGGAAGATAATTGCACTGTTTCCCAGATAGGGGGCAGTTCTTACTTGAGCACACCTTATCATAGGCTCTTGTACAGGCCGGGAGTTCGGGGACTTATTGTCCCATGTGTCTATATTTTCACAGCTGAATTCATACATTTTCTTGACGGAGAGATAAACCTTTAAAAGACCAGGCCTGTGACTGTGGTTTAGGGCTGTTGCGGTGAAGGATTTTCCCCTGCGGTGATAATGATTGGCTCAGCGGCGTGATATGTGATATCTTTTTTGCAAATTTCTCAGTTTATCCTCATGTTAGCCTAATGGCTATTAGTAGGTATATAGTTGCTTTTTAAATGAGAAAGATGACATTTTTAAACTAAGCACAGAACTAACCACAGAATAGACACTGCCTCTGCCTCGCATGCCTCGTCACACTGCTCACGTTTGTAGCGGTTGGCTTGTCAATATTGCGATTATTGCAACAGCCCTGATCTGGTTGTCTTAGCCCGTTTGTTACGAACCATGTATACTTCACTTTATTGCTACTGTTGTGGGTTAAGGTTTCCAGACAATCACTGCTTTCCAGTCAGTGACATGCAGCACTAAAATGAATTCACACTCTTGAAACTTGCTTGTTGTGAAACCCATCACATAAAACAGTCTTCATTGTTTTTGACAATATGACATTATCGTTTTGAGGTAGCATTTTTAAAATCAGTGGGCACTTGTTAAATCTGTGAAAAATAGTCAACGCTAGCAAGTACGTCTTGTAAGCGTGATTGACACCTGTACACGTGTAGTTTAAGGTATGTCATCAAGCACTGTTAAGATATTAATATTTGATTGCAAACTGTTGTAATGGTCTTTCTTGTGTGAATAAAGCCTGCTGTGCAATAAATCCAGAAGGGACCCCATGCTGACCAATGGAAAGCATGCAGCCTTTGACACTAATTGGCTCTTTCTGTCTTGTTATGCCAACATACACAGCTGCCGGCCTTGACAAACACTGCTGCTAGTATTTGGGGCTTTTCTAAAAGCTCAAGCCCCAAGAAATTACTGGCATAACTGGCCTCAACAAAAAAAATCAAATGTGGGCAAGTGTCTGTGTGTTAATCTTCACAGTCCTCATTTTTAAATGTGTATATACAGTATATAGTATGTAGCTTTGATCCGGAGCTGGAATTTGTGTTTTATTAGTTTAGCCTGGCAATAGACCCTCATTCACTGGCACTCTGCCACCCAAACAGCTGATGTCACATTATTTCTGAATGGAGGAGCTGTTGACAGCAGCAGCAAATTCAAGTAAACTAGTTTTGAGAACATGGAGGAGGTGTGGTGACGAGGATTAGCGTCAAGTTTTGTTTTAGGAACAATCAACTGAGACTGCAGTTGTATGTTCTGTGTATCAATAGCACAAATAGATGAGCAGACTTGATTTTTTTTTGCACCCAAACTTCAAGAATAAATTAGCTGAAGTTGTTTGTTTTGTTTTTTTTTATCCTTTTTTTTTTTTTTGTCAGGTTGTTATGGAAACTGGCCCGCCTACGTCTGCAGCAGTCCTGTGCTGTACGGAAGTGTTTTCTAGCTCTAATTCTCTCCACAGTCACTCAGTAAATACTTTTACTGTTGTTCAGCACAGCTTGCATACAGCAAACAAACTGACACTAGAAAACCATATTGACAATTCATGTTGTGCTCTGTGGACTCTGTGGACGATATTTTCATGACACCAAAACCATAACTGAATTTCTGTCATGCTTTTGTAATAAATAGAGTAGTTGATATACTGATATACTTTGGTTTCTTATTTTACACTTAATTTTAGTAAATAAAGTAGCTCTCCCTCTGTGTGTGTGTGTGTTGTAATCCAAGCTTCTCTGTGCTTTGCTGATGTAGCTAGGCCGGCCATGCATGCATTTTAGTGCATGTGTCTTTCTGTTTTGCTAACACTGGTTAGCTAATGGACGCAGCTTTGCACATTGGTTTTGTACTCTGAACAAAAATATAAACACAACACTTTTGTTTTTGCTCGCGTTTTTTATGTGCTGAAGCCAAACATCTAAGACTTTTTCTATGTACAAAAGGCCTCTTTTTATCAAATATTCTTAACAAATTTGTCTAAATCTATGTTACTGAGCACTTCTCCTTTGCTGAAATAATCCATCCACCTCACAGGTGTGGCATATCAAGATGCTGATTAGACAGCATGATTATTGCACAGATGTGCCTTAGACTGGTCACAATAATAATAATTCTAATAATAAGAATAATAAGATAAAAAAAATAAAGTCCACTCTAAAATGTGCAGTTTTATCTGTGGAATGTTGGTCCACTGCTCTTCAATGGATGTGCGAAGTTGCTGGATATTGGCAGGAAGAAGAAGAAGAAGAAGATATTCCTTTATTAGTCCCTCAGTGGGGAAATTCAGTTTTACACTCTGTTGTTCACAGTACACAGTACATAGTACATATACATGTCAATGGAGAGATGTCAGAGTGAGGGGGCTGCTCCTGACAAGCGCCCAGAGCAGTTGGGGGTTTGGTGCCTTGCTCAGGGGCACCTCGGCAGTGCCCAAGAGGTAAACTGGCACCTCTCCAGCAACCAGTTGGTCTTGGTCCATGGGGGATTTGAACCCGGGTCCTCCACATCCTAACCCTAACCCAAGTCCTTACGGACTGAGCTACTGCCGCCCCGGAACTGGAACACGCTGTCGTATTCGCCGATCCAGAGCATCCCAAACATGCTCAATGGGTGACATGTCCACTGAGTCTGCAGGCCATGCTAGAACTGGGATGTTTTCAGCTTCCAGGAACTGTGTACAGATCCTTGCAACATGGGGCCGTGCATTATCATGCTGCCACATGAGGTGATGACAGTGGATGAATGGCACAACAATGTGGCTCAGGATCTCGTCACTGTATTTCTGTGGATTCAAAATGCCATCAATAAAATGAACCTGTGTTTGTTGTCCATAACATACGCCTGCTCATACTATAATCCTACTACCATCTTTGGGCCACTCAATTCACAACATTGACATCAGCAAAACAGCACCCACATGATGCCATACATGCTGCCATCTGCCCTGTACAGTGAAAAGCTGGATTCATCCTTGAGAACACCTCTCCAAAGTGCCAGATGCCACTAAAGGTGAGCATTTGCCCACTCGAGTCGGTTACGACGTTGAACTGCAGTCAGGTCAAGACCCTGGTGAGGACGAGTATGCAGATGAGCTTGCCTGAGATAGTTTCTGACTGTTTGTGCAGAAATCCTTTGGTTATGCAGACCGATTGTTACATCAGTTGTCCGGGTGACCTCCACATCTGGCATCTTCACCTGCAAGATGTGGAGGTCCTGGGCTCGTGTGGTTACACGTGGTCTGCGGTTGTGAGGCCGGTCACGGGCAACAGCTCTGGTGGACATTCCTGCAGTCAGCATGCCAATTGCACGCTTCCTCAAAACTAGCGATATCTGTGGCATTGTGCTGTGATAAAACTGCACATTTTAAAGTGGATTTTTATTGTGACCAGTCTAAGGCACACCTGTACAATAATCATGCTGTCTAATCAGCATCTTGATATGCCAAACCTGTGGTGGATGGATTATTTAGGCAAAGGAGAAGTCAATAAAGTGTGTCGTCTTCTTCTTCTTCTTCTTAAAAGCGTACCTTCTTGACACAACCCTGCACTATGCTCGTACGGCGTTTGTACTGTTGCTACTGTTAGCCTTCAGCTGAATGGTTGGCCTTTTGAAAGCTGTGTGACAGCAATAGATATGCTCTGAATTACACATTGAGCACCTTTAAAAAAGACAAATATACAGCTTTAATTTGGGTACCTTGGTTATAAGGAACAAATCATTTACTGGAAACAAGTTTAAAAACACCACACAGAGGACTCTGATATCATACGATCTGCGAGAGGGGGCAGCGATTGTATCAGGGTTACCATGGTTGCCCCTTGGCGTTGCAACTTTGTGGAGTCAGAACTGTGTGTTAACCAGTGAAGGACAGAGTAAATGCACCAGTGTCCTCTGGCCAAACATGATAAATTGACCTGCTACTGTAATTTCTCTGACAAGCACCATCTCGAATGAATTGGTTTCCCTCAGCATGAACCTTTGCTCCTCCTCCTCCTCTCTCTTCCTCAGTGGGAAACTGAGAAAGGTAAAGACAATTTACGTGCTGCACTCACTAGTAAATGTGCCATAATGATAGGATGCTTAATTTTTTTTTTTTTTTTTTTTTTTTTTTTTTTATTAGCCAAGCCAGCCAGGGAAAGCAAAGGAGACCCACTTTTGCTTTGTTGTAGGATGAGTCACTGAGGTCTCCGGTGGGTTGAGACCTGAGAGGGAAGAGTCTCTCTGTCAGAAATGTAACATGTTAGTGGCCAATAGCAATGGAAAACTGGAGCATATAATTTTAATGCAACTCCAGGATTCTTAGTCGCCATATAGCCTGTTTTCACTGCTGAGACTTTTCCAGAGGCCCAGCAACCAGTTCCTCTGCCTAGTTCCTCATGCCAAAAAGTCTTCTCTCCATGGACAGCACTTTCTGATGGCCCGTTGGATTGGTCAAGCATAAAATTTGTGGCTGCCACAACTTGTGCACAGCTTCATTCAAGCTATAATTCAACTAAAAAATCGAATTACAACAAATCCAAAGAATGCATTATTTTTTGAGGTAGGACAGTTCCAAGTACCATTTCTTTTTTTTTTTTTTTTTTTTTGGTCTTTGAAGCTTCGATGGGAAATATTCAAAGATGTTTGAAGCTTCACGACTCAGTGCAGTGCAGTTTATTGACAAGTTATGTAGGTTAAAAAGAGAGGGATGAACTGAGAGTAACAGAGCCAACGTTCACGAATGTCTTCCTCAGGGTTTCCTCGGAGGTAACTCGGTGGTTCAGGTGTCACTTTTGTGTAACATTTAGTTGGTTCCAGATTTAGTGGCTTCCCTGTGCTGCTGGCCCAGTGAAGGGACCGGACTGTGTTAGTGTGCTGCTGGAACCTCCACCTGGCTGTCCTGTCCCCCCTTACCCATCCCACGGGAGATCCCTTCAGCAGCCAGACACACTGGCCCATTTTACTTCCTTTTCCGCCTCCCTCCTTCTCTGCTTCTCTTACCGTGTCTCCCTCCATCTCCAGCTGCTGCTTTAGCGCCCGCTCGCCATGCTCAGACTTCATTGAAGTACTTGTTTCTTTTTTGGCTCTTGCTCTATCCACAGTGTCTGTCTCTATTGATTGACTTTTTCATTGCTGTCAAAGTAGTTTGATATGCAGTGGCAGTTTATGGTTAAAAACTAATCATATAAAGTAGCGAAACATTAGCTGCGGCGTAAGCTGCAAGTGTTGCTAAATAGAAAATGTCTACAATAAACTAATTACCCAGCCGCTGCTGATGCAAGTCTGCCCACAGGAACTTAATGGGTAATTACATATAAGTGCAAGCGAGGGCTTGATAAGTGTAATAAGTGTCCTGGGCTTTAAAAGGTAGTCTCAGATTTAGAGACGGAGGAAGCAGAGGCGCAGAGGGAGCGAGCCAAAAAGAGAGGAACACCCTCCCTCCTTTTACTCTTCCTGCTTCGAAGCCAAACGTGTCACTGTACCAGCCGCTCACGTTTTGCTCCAGTTTCTCTGCGGCTCGTATTCCTCCGAGTTTTACCTTTTTTTAACTGTTGTGAAAGGCAGATGAGTTTATTAATTACACATTCGCTGACTCTGTGCCTTCCCATCCAGCACAAAGTGTTTCACAAAGTCTGCATCATTTTTTCATCATACTACACCAAGAATAGCAAACATTGCTTAATTAATTTAGCATATTTATTCGCAGTGAAATCTTGCTTTTGTATCCGTGACGGCTATAAAGTAATGACCATGGATGAGGAAACTTTTTACAAATTTAAACACAAGCACATACAGGTTTGGGAGTATAGGTATTAAAAGCAATGCAAGGATGCCAGGAGCATGACAGTGGGCGGGTGTGGGTGTCTGAAGTGTGTCTCTGTCTTTCTCCGCCAGTGTGAAAAGTAGTTCAGTAATTAAAGCAAACCTCTCTCTGGTCCCCAATGGAAAGGGAAGGCAGAGAGGGTGAGGAGGCTGCGAGAGGGAGTGGGAGAGATAAAGAAGAAAGGAGAGATAAAAGCCAGAGACGGTTATTTTTGATGAAAAGGGAAGAAAGGGTGGTTTTAATTTTAGCTCGGCGTGCTGGATTGCCACGAGGGGAGAATGTGGCGGCTGAATGCGAAGATGTGGATCGGTTAGACAGGGGTCCACGCACAGGCACAGACACACAACACACACACTGATGCCAACATTACATCTCACAGCACGGGCACGCCGTTGAAAAACATGCCCGAAGACAAGAGTTTCCCTTCATTTTAAGGGAAATGACCAAGGCACAGCTTTCAGTTTTCTTCATGTTGAAGAAGTGCTTTGTAAACACATCAGCAGTGACCCAGTTCAGAGCTAAACTTACTGTCAAAAAAATAATAATTCCTTGTCTTTATTGAACATTCACCTAAAGTCAACCCACTAATTAGGCTGCTGAGAGAGACTTTTCTGACACACAGTTGTGTTTGTCTGCAAGCCGGAAAAGCCTCAAATCCCAGTGAAATGTTGCTGTTTATTACCACTGTAAACATCCAGCGTAGTTTTGTGTTGTTGGAGCCATTTTCTCATATCAGTGCTGCTCGTTATCCAAACTTTCTGCCATTCTCCTCGTCTAACGAAGGCGCGTTTCACTGTTTGCTGCCTGGTGTTTTTGTTTTGAGAGGTGTCCCATTCTGACCTATATACGTTAACCGTGACCAGCGCTAAACTTTTGTCTCCATGGCAACGGGAGGTGTGAAAAGCAGGGATGCGCCTACTTGAAAGACAGGATGTTGTTGTCTTCCTGCAATAGCCCGAGCCTCCACAAGCCCACACAACCTGATTTATATATCAGAGCAGATATTGAAGACGGAATTGAGCCCTAGAAATCTCCATTTTGAATCAATGTCAGCTTTTTCTATAATGTTCACTCGAAGCCATTTTTTTTGTCCAAGCCATGCAAGGGTGGGTAGATGTTGAGGGAGAGAAGAGAAAAGGAGAGGAGGTCTTTGATGTATAATTTATCTGTGCAGTGGGTGGGCGGAGGTGATGGGGTGTGAGCTGGGTGAGGAGAGGGGAGGACAGCAGGGTAGGAGAGAGGAAATTTGGGGGAGGAAAGGTGGGTGGGCAGAATGGAGGAGGCAGGGAGTCAGAGGGTGGAGAGAGGGAATCCAACACTCACATTTTCTCTGTTATCTATCACTGTGCCGAGTACTGCAAGTCTTCCCGTGGGATTATGTGTCTGTATAAATTAATATGTGTGATCACAATGACACATATTTAGTATCTTGTTTTGCTCTTGTGCATATGGAGCACCTAGACTTAGAAAAAACCTCTTTATAATAATACAACATGTTCCCGAGGAAGACACTTTGCTTTTGCAGCAGCAGCCCACTCGCTCAGGCAAATTTCTACTTCAGGGCAGATGGTGCCTTATAGCGTTTGCACATTTGGCTCTGGAAGGCAGGAGCTTGGAGGAGGAAGAAGAGAAAAGGAGGGATAAAATGGGGATGGAGGGATGAAGGACGCAAAGCAGGCTGTTGCACCCCTGGAGGGAGGAGAAGAAGAGCAGAGCTGCTTTGTTAGGAGACCGGTGATTAGACCTCATTCTCTCACCCCTCCTCCCTCTCTCCCATCTTTATTCTCTCACCCCTCCTTTTTTCCTCCTTGTTCCTCTCACCCACTCCCTCTTCGTTTCTGTTTCCTCAAGACGTTTACACGTTTTTGCCATCCACATGCCTGGCTGCAGGCTACGAGTGAGGTGAAATGGAAAGAGAAGCAGTTGATTTCAAATGCACATTTCTTCAGGGAGGGGAGGGAGGCTGCAGTGAGGGGGTCTGCAGCGCTACATGAGACCAGTAAACAACCACAGAGAAGATGGGAGGGAATTTATAAAATATGATACCGAAATATGACCTAAATAAAAAGTACACCTCCTCCTCGCTTTTCTCTCTGCCCCACTTCAAGTATGTGTTCGTACGCGCACATTTCTGCACAGACTGCATAGCTACGCATGAGTGTTTGTGTGCACAGTTGTGTGTGCTTTGTTTTTTGTGCGTGTGGGTGTACAGTATCTCTAAAGGAGACAGTAGGCGGTGGTCCGCAAGTCTGCTGACCGGAGATAGCACTTTGTTGTTGTCTCTACCCACTGATCAGCACGGCCTCACCCACAGTGAGGTGGGTGCACACATACACATGAATGCACACAGAGGATCCACCTCTGCTCGCCTCTCTAATCATCCCCCACATTAAAGCCTCCATCAGCGGTTCAGAGTGGACAAACTGTAACAAAACAATAATAACTTTGTAGTAGGCGAGCCACAGTATTTTTGGATTCTCCCACATTTCGGATATGGGTCAACATCACTAAGACTGTTTCTCATGCAATTTGTGGCAGAAGTTTTTATTTGATGTTGGGCTGCCGACTCTGTCGATTAGTCAACTAATTTGTTGTTTTGGTCTTAGCTAACCAAGATTTCTTTAGTCGATTAGTCATTTTTTTATGCTTTTTTCATACTGAATGACTTATTTCCAAGAAACTCATGAACACATCCCTGGTAAACACAAGCTTTAAATCAACTAATCGAATAATTGGTAAACTTGTATGAGTGTTAGTCAACTAAGAATGACTTTGGTTGAGAACAGCCCCAATTGGATGTGTCAGTTTTGTTTTATTTTTTTTTTTTTTTGCCTTTGTCAAGTTGAATGTAAGTCTCTCTGAGTTAACAGGATAATAATGCATTAAAGCAGCAGTGGGTAGAATTGGAGCAAATATTATTAAAAAAAAAGTTATTCTTATAAAACGGTTGCTTTATCATGACAGTAGTGCGTGAGACAGGTAATCTGAAAAACTTCATGTCCTAATGGCAAGATTTCACAGACCAGAGGAAAATAACCAATCAGAGCCGAGCTGGAGCTCTCTGAGCAGCTGTCAGTCACTCGCAAACTCAGATCAAACGGTCAAACTAGGCAGCGCTGATTGAATATGAATCAATATTCACCTAATGAATGCGTAATGACATCTTTCTCCTCAAATGTTTTCTCTCTGAAATGACCTGTGTTTGGTCAAAGTCTCCTGTCACAGGCTAGAGCATGAGGAGGTGCTGAAGTCTAGTTTTCTCTCAGAATACTTGAATTACAATATGCTGAAAGGTTATTATGAGATTTTTGCCCGATAAAGCCAGAAGATTTCTGCCTACTGAAACTTCAACGCAAATTTGTTTTAACGCCACTAATTTCTTTAACACATTAATGCAGCTTGTGATTTTTGGATTGTAGTGGGCTCAGTTTTAAAGCTGACCCTGGCATCATAAGAAACTAGAAAACCCAAGGAAGCCATTGGTATCAAACCTCTATCATACCTCCTATCCCAGGTCATGAAAGAGCTTTTTGCACTCAGTTCCTAATTACTGTTTTTCTCCCTCAAGCATCTGTGCCGTTATGAATGGCTCAGTGTTGATGCAGGATGAACAGAAAAAGTGACACTGTGCGCTTTCTGCCTCAGGCACCACAAACATATCTTTCAATCTTAGATGAACCCAGATTATGTAACCTTAAGGTCCTGCAGAGTGATATCACAGAGGGATGTGATGTGACCACCGCCCTGTCCTCATCTGACCACCGTAGACAGCCAGTTATCTCATGTACAGTAGGCCAACCTGAGCTCAGAGAGGAGAGAATAGAGATAAAACAGGATGAATATTATTATTGCAGTCCAGTGAGGACAGGCAGACAAAGCCATGAATAAGAGAGATTGAGGACACACCGCTGGAGAAAGAACGCCTACAGAGCAGAGGAAATGTCGTTCTCTGTCGCTGGATAGACAACTTATCTTCTCTCCGACTAATGCGGAAAGGTCAGGCTTGGACTTGGACTGACATATACAAACTTAATATTTCAAAGGTTTAGACAAGTTCATTGCTTTCTCCCAATACAAAGACTGTTTTGGTCAGTCTACCATATTAATATTTAATGTGGTGGTCACAATGGGCCTCATGCAGCAAGCGAAATAAGAACAAATCCTCTTATTTTTTTGTACGTACACTTGATTTGTTCTCATTTTGTTTGTGCCAATTGATTTCTGGGATTCACCAATATTTTATTTTTGCTCTTCTAATTGTGGTTGAGAGCAATCTTACTAAGATAAGAATAAAACATGCAGGGAAATGGAAAAGTTTTAAATTTGAATATCACAGTCAAATTTACTGTATATTATATTTTTTAGATTAAGTATAATGATTGGATTATTATTATTATTATATTATAATATTATTGATCCATTGATCCCAGTTAAGACTATAAAACCCTTAGGTGCTCCTCAATGCTTTTGGTTTCCCTGTAACACCAGCACCGACTCTCCTCTCTCTTTTTTGTGGCATCTTGGGCATGTGCCAGAGTATTTGCACACAGCAACACCTACCCTTATATATTGTTTAGAGGGTGTTACCTATGATAATACCTGCCCTCATATAGTATTAATAAACTAATAATAACTGATTTGTGTGTGATTCATCATTCAGCACACCCAGGTAAGAGCAGATTTGGATGGTTTGGATTGGTGCATCTGGAGTTGACTTCTCTTATTTTTCTTGTCTTAACAGAAAATTAAGAGAGTGCTGCGCATGAGGCCCACTGTGTTGATAATAATACACTGAAAAGTTGATTGCCACATGAAGAAATACTTAGACTTGGAGGAGTAGTACCCTTCTGATTCATATACAATAGAATGATTGGTATTGCAATATCGTTAAACATCTTAAAACGGTAGTGGGATTACCTGGAATTCCTCATGGGGATCTGAACTCCTTGTCTCTTGTTACCTCTCTGTTGCAGTACACTCAAGACAGGTCAGGTCACTTAGACACAAGCTTCTGCCACCACACTGAATAATTCAGGAGAGACCATGATGCAATGTGAGCGTGTGTGCGCATATGTTGAGGAATGGTTTCAGTGGAGTGTGAGTGTGTGAAGATGGGCGCAAACAGAGTGGTTTCCTCTGTCCTCTTGGAGAAGCCCCATGGCCCACGTAGGATCAGCTTACAGATGTTGGACTGAGAGTGGATGTTGAAAACTGACTCAGTGTTTTGGGGATACTGTTTCCTTACTCCAGTGTTTGGGTGTAGCAGCCAACGAGCCCTCCTCCACCTGTTGATTCAGATGAGAGGCTTTACATTACATTACATTACAGCTTATCTGTACGTCCTGACACTCATCATCACATCTGAGCAGACCTGCCACTGTTGATCGTTTATCATAGTAATACCACCGCTCTGACGCGTGGGTGGATGATTTACACTGTGCCAGAGCTGTTGTCGTAGTACACATGCTGATATACATTCAGAATGTGTATGAAAATGACTCACCACACACTGAGAGTGAGAATCTCGGTCAGTAACGCATCCTGAGAAACACATAATGTGGGACGGGGTAATGTCTGTTTCAGTTAGGTTAAAATTTACCGTTTGAGCCGTCATCTAACTGCCAACCAAGCTTACAAGCAGTCACGGTTATAGCTGAGCTGTTTGCTATAGCTCGGTGTTGTCTTGAGTTGCAGTGACGCCAGTCTTCCAATCACTGGTGACATAAGGCTCTGGAGTTACACAGCGTGCACGCATACATCTCAGTGTCATGAATAATGGCCGAAGAGGTGAAGTCAGGATGATGCATTTTGTTAAGTCTGCTCCGGTTTTGTTTTTAATCCCAGCAGTCTGACATAAGACCAGTTCTTCTGAGGAATTGTCATATTTTAACAGAAAAGGGAATGATGTGCTCACCTTTTTCATAGGTAGTTTTAAACTTTTTGGCACTAACATTGGGAAAAACACTTCACGTCAAAAAAGACAAGATAAAAAAAACACCCATCTCTACAGTTCTACTGAGCTTTTTTGCCTATTTTAGTTCAATATTTTTGTTTTAAAGGCTGATATCAAGACAGGAAGAGGTCCTGCACTTGTTTAGGCTACTTTAGCACAGACATTTGAGGTAGGGTAACAGTATCGTTGTCACAAGCCAAACAATATGCCTTTCAACATCTCCGAAGCTGTTCATGGTGTGTTATGCATGTAACACTTATAGAAACCAAAAAGGTGGCAGTGTGGTCATCGAGCAGCTGGCTCATACTGTGGGGCTATTTCTTGACCAGCAACATCAGTCTGAGGAACAATTAAGATGTCTGGACCACCTTGTAAAATGTTTTTTAAAAAATATGTTATCTGCTCCATTTTTTGTGGCTGTCATGGCTTCAACTCTAAATTCTTTCAACTCTCATCTCCATGTTTTTGTCCGGCCCTCCCTAATCTAGATCACCTCACTCTTTTCCCTCCCATTGCTGTGCATTATGTTACTCATTTCATCCCATATTCAACGACCCCTCCACCCTTCCTCTCGCTTTTCCTCCGTGTCACAGTGGAGAGTGAATAATTCATGTTCGGGCTGCTTGCTGGTGGAGATGAATCATGTGAGAAGAGCAGGATACACGTGCTCCTCTCAGAGCGACTCCTCTCTCCAAAGACCCCAGGACAGCGTAGGAGTGGGGGGAGCCACTGTGCTTCTCCACTGCTTTACTGTACAGACCACAACTACTCCGTCCTGGCTGCATGACATTACCATCCCAGCTTTCGTGACGGTCACACGTGAGCTCAACATCAGTTCCTCTGCGTTCAAAGCCCAGAGAGACCAAGCAGCAGCTTCTCACTATACATCCATGTACTGTATCTACAGTGTACGGCATTAGGGCCTCATGAATGATGTATCCAGAACAGTTTTTACATGTTTATAGTAGGGCTGTCAAGGTTAACACAATAATAACACATTAACATGATAATAATCCATTCATGAAAATTTGTTTTAATGTCACAAATTTCTTTAACGCATTAGCACAATCATGATTTCAGACGTTGACGTTGGAATCACTTTTAAAGCCAGAGTGAAGATACTGGCATCGTATGGAACTAGAAAACTTTTCCAAAGGGGTCCCTTGACCTCATACCTCAAGATATGACAATGAAAATGTGTTCTATGGGTAACCACGAGTCTCTTTACAGACATGCATGACATGGGGCAAGTCATAGTCAAGTCAGCACACTGACAGCTGGTGTTGCCTGTTGGGCTGCAGTTGGCCATGCTATGATTTGATCATATTTTTTATGGTAAATGCAGTACCTGTGAGGGTTTCTGGACTATATTTGTCTTTGTTTTGTGTTGTTAATTTCCAAAAATACATATGAAAATATGTATATATAATATGTAATATATGCAAAAATATGTTTGCATATAGTAGGAATATTTGCCCACTTCCATGTTAATAGTATTAAATACTATATAATAGACAAATTTCTTTTTAAGGTACATTTTGAATAGAAACAAAAAAGTGATTCATTTGCAGATCCTTTAGAACAGTAGATGTCTATGTTGTGTTGATTGCTCAAATAACATTCAAATTTTTCAAATTCAAATTACAAACAAAAATGTCCTAACTCAAGGATCACCTACCAACTATGTGTACAGCTTTCAGCCATATCAGACCTTCATCAGTGGATGGAGTTTGCTCCGATGTCGTAGAAATAGCTTGATTGTTATAACTCATACTCACGTTTTTTGAAGGAGATGTAATTTTATATGACTTTAAATGTTCCAGATTGGTAAAAGATTTAGGGAAAGTGGGACAAAGTCATTGTTTTGCAGGTCTCAAGTAAATCAAGTCCAAGGCGAAGACTTTTATTTTTTGGTCCTAAACAAGTCATTATAGAATTAGAAACGGTAGCAACAATACAATACAATAATAAAAAGTTTGTTACCAAGCTAGCAGTGCTGATGGCTTATTTATGTGATATTGTCAAATGGTACCACTAAATTCTAGCTAATAATATCAGCTTAAGCATGGCTGGTCAGAGCACATTGGTTGTGTCCAAAATTTCATGATTTTTTAAGATGTTCGAAACCTTATTATGAAACCAATAGTATATGAATTACATACTATTTCTGTTATCTTCATAACAGACGTTGATGGACAGCTATGAACACAAAAGTATTTTCAACAATAGTACACATATTGGGTATGTATGCATAGTATGCAAATTGTACTGAGTTATTAAACCAAATGTTTTGCATGTTGCCGTATGTTTTTTGTTGTTGTTGACCACAGCGTGATCATTTTATCGGATCATGATTATCCATTTGTCACCTTTTGCCTGCAAATTAAATCTGCTGTCTGCTTTAAATCATTCATTAGCAATGCATTAGGACTAGGGATGCTAATTTTGTGAAAAAAAAAAAGCAACCAACCCTCATTAACTGTTAACAGACAGTGGTGCTATTTTTAGTGGCTATTGAGGCGGCCAGCTGCAACGAAAAGCAGATTCACAAACAGGTTAAATCATCATTTATCACCAGCTGCAGTGTATGTGCAAAACAGACATCTGAGTCTCCGGTTCATCTGTCCGGCAGAGTTACTGTAGCAGCCACGCTGCTGTATGTATTATCCCAGTAAGTCTCAACATCATCATTTAGCTGTGAGGTTGTCAGCTGTTTGTCTCTCCTAGCGTACTCAGTAATCACAGCGTAACTTTAGCAAGTGTCCAGTTGAGAGACACCCGTGTGTGGCGGCGGTGTACTGTTGTCAACCCAGCGTTACGTTAGTGGGTTTCGGACAGACTGTGTGTGTGCCGTCAGTGAATGAAATGACGAGCCGCTCCTCTGAGTTTTGCTCAGCGGTTTATTTAATCTTTAATGTTAACGGTTTAACCGATAGCATTAATCAGTTAAAATTCTTAACAGTTAAACAGTTAATTACTAACAGCCATAATAAGGACAATATGTTGACCCAGTTTACATGTTCAATAAATACAATACGTTTTTTGCTCGCTGTTCTGCAGATCCCTTCACTCCCACACACACACTTCTGTTTGTGGAGAAACTCCCTGCCTGAGTCGAACTAAATGTGTTTCTGTATGCTTGTGTGTATGTGTACTTTTGTTTGCCTGAGCTCTGCAGTCCTCTGAGGCTTACTGTGTCCTGATGCACACGTGTAGCTCACACGAAGGATCAACACACTGGTGTGTTGATGGACCCAGAGCAACAATTATTCATATGGAGGGACCCTCGCAGTTTTCATGCTGTCACACTGTGTTATCAGACTGCATGGCTAAGCAGCCAGCACTGTGGACTGAAAAGCTTAACGTTCGCTCTGGTGTACAGCGATGCAGTGCCATGTGCATGATTGGAGGGAATTTGGTATCCGACAGAAGAATCCGTTGCTGCACACAATTCGACTGTTATCAGGCCAGAAAATAGGCGTTATTAGTCACTATAAACACCATAGATGTGGGTTAATAGGGGCCTGCTGTGCCGACTATGTTGCAAAAGTGAAAGTGAAACAAATTGTAAAAGTGCGTGAAACGTTATGTTTTGAACACAAACAAAAAGGCCTCTTTAGATTTAGGCTTTTTTAAGTTTAGGCAACAAAAACAGTTTAGGGAAAATTTTGCGTTTTGTATCTCAGTTTCAAAAGTGAAAGCAAAGCTTAACGATTGAGAACTCAAAGACAGCTACACATTGCTGGTTTCAGATAGGATGTGCATCGATCATGTGAACCTCAGCCTCCTGGATGAAAACCCTGTGTTTTCTGCTCCACCTCATATGGAGTTTCCTGCTGTCTATTCTATGGCGTCTGACTGCCACTTCTGCTCCTGTCTTTATTACTATGATCGCTGTGGTCTTCTTTTATACACTCCTGATCAAAATCTTAAGACCAGTTAAAAAATTGCAAGAATTTACGTTTTGCACTGTTGTATCTTAAGAAGGTTCTAAGTAGAGTTTCAAAATGCAAAAAGAAGAAATGAGAGCAAGAGACTAAATGTTTTGAGCAGGCAATTTATTGAAAAGAACAATTTAACTAAAATAGGCTGTTCATCAGCTGATCAAAAGTTTAAGACCATAGCTCAAAAAAAACCCTAAAACAGAAATTAAAGTCTCAAAAACAGACTCAGTAATGAGTAGCTCCACCATTATTGTTGATCACTTCAAAAATTCGTGTTGGCATGCTTGATGCGAGTGTTTCCAAAAGGCTTGTAGGAATGTTGCTCCAAGTGGTGAAGATGGCTTCACGAAGGGCATCCACTGTCTGGAACTGATGTCCATTTTTGTAAACTTCCCTTGCCATCCATCCCCAAATGTTCTCAATTGGATTTAGATCAGGGGAACATGCAGGATGATCCAAAATAGTGATGTTATTCTCCTGAAAAAAATCCTTTGTCAGACGGGCATTGTGAATTGCAGCATTGTCCTGCTGAAAAACCCAGTCATCACCACACAGACGAGGGCCCTCAGTCATGAGGGATGCCCGCTGCAACATCTCCACGTAGCCAGCTGCTGTTTGACGCCCCTGCACAACCTGGAGCTCCATTGTTCCATTGAAGGAAAAAGCACCCCAGATCATGATGGCGCCCCCTCCGCTGTGCCGTGTTGAAAAAATCTCAGGTGGCATCTCCTTGTCATGCCAGTAGCGTTGGAAGCCATCAGGACCATCAAGGTTCAATTTTTTCTCATCAGAGAATAAAACTTTCTTCCAACTTTGAACGTCCCATGTTTGGTGCTCCCTTGCAAAGGCCAAACGGGCCATTTTGTGGCGTTGACGGAGATGTGGCCTTTGAAGACGTTTTTGTTTTTGAAGCCGTTCCTTTGCAGATGCCGTCTGATGGTTATTGGGCTGCAGTCAGCACCAGTAATGGCCTTAATTTGGGATGAGGATCGTCCCGTGTCTTGACGGACAGCCATTCGGATCCTCCGGCTCAGTGCCGGTGAGATTTTTTTGGGTCTACCACTTGATTTTTTTGTTCCATAAACCTCAGGATCTTTTAAGAAATGCAAAATGACTGTCTTACTGCGTCCAACCTCAGCAGCGATGGCACGCTGTGAGAGGCCTTGTCTATGCAGCTCAACAATCCTGCCACGTTCGAAGGCAGTGAGTTTTTTTTGCTTTTCCCATCAAGAGGTCTTGACAGTGTGATTACTTGACAGAAAATGACATGGAATCCAAATTTTTGCACAGATTTGGGCTTTTAAAGGATGTGGTCATAAACTTTTGATCAGCTGATGAACGGCCTATTTCAGTTAAATTGTTCTTTTCAATAAATTGCCTGCTCAAAACATTTGGTCTCTTGTTCCCATTTCTTCTTTTTGCATTTTGAAACTCTACTTAGAACCTTCTTAAGATACAACAGTGCAAAATGCAAATTCTTGCAATTTTTTAACTGGTCTTAAGATTTTGATCAGGAGTGTACCTTCGGTGATCTACCATGTCAGTAGATAATGAAACCTACCATTGGGCACAGTAGGCCCCTACTAACCCACATCTACTGTATGGTGCTTTTAGCAAACGATAATGCCTTTTTAATGGCCTGACAACAGTGTAATCTGCTGGTCTATCCGTAGTAGTCACAGAGTTTATTGTAACTCAGATCTGGTTTTCATTTAGAAGATTGGAGTCTTCCACAGCAGTGCCTGTCCTAAAGGAAAACTACCTAAAATGCCTAAAACCTTTGCTGCTGATGCATTGTCAGCTTTTCATAGTCCGTTATAAGTATAGAAATGATCTTGGTGAATTTGAAATAGAAGGCACGGTGATGGTAACAATCTGAAATGAGTCAACAACTCTGGCTGCTCAGGTAGTGGTAGAGGCTGATGGTATTGACGGAGGGAAGTAAATTGGTGTGGGTCTTGGTGGTAATGTCTTCTAATACTATTCCTCTTTTCTTTCTTTATTCTTCTCCCAGGTTAGACGCTGCTTGAAGCCTGGAGGACGGTTTGTGTCTGTAACCTTCGCCAACCCCTTCTTCAGGAAACGCCTCTATGCTCGGACGGAGTACAACTGGTCAATTAAGTGTTACAGCTATGGAGAAGGTTTTCAGTATTTTGTCTATGTAATGACCAAAGGTGAGGAACTTAGCCCAGAAGATGCAGCTCTAGAGAAAAGGCTACTGGAGGACACTACATCCTTACCTGCCACAACTACCACAATACCATATGAGGATGGTGAAGATTTTCTGTCTAATATTGAATTTTAGGAATTAATTTGACTTGAGATTTATAAGTAAGCTCTATACTGTAATAATGACCTCAGAAACTCAAACTTCTCCACCATCACCAAATCCTCCTCTGTTATCCCAAATTTCTAATTTACCATTATGTATTTTTAGTTTAGCATATAGATATCTGTGATGGATGATTATAGTGGATTTGTTTTATACTTGATTTGGACTATGCATCACCAGGGACATTTAATACAAATAAAATCTATAATCTGACATGATAGCGAATAATGGCTTGATATCTATCCAAATCCATGTGGTGAATGCACAATAATTTGCAGTTGTTACATTCCCTAACTAGAACTGAAGACAGCAACATAGCGATCATGTTTGAGAATAATCAAAACACAACATGTGGTATTTATTCACATTACAGACTATTTATAACATTTATGTATAGAAGAAAAGATTCTCTAAACATGGAGGGGACTGGACGAAATAGCTGTGCCAAAAAGTAATAAATTAATGAGACAAAAGGTACCCTAAATAACCACATCTTTTGGAAAACTAAAATCCAAGCAAAAGACCTAACTCACATGTATATATTAAAAAAAGCAATTGTATTATAGTGGTCACATAAGCCAATAAACCTACTGCTTTTAACAAAACGTCACCTACATTTATGAAAATGTATAGACCAAAATACAGAGCACCATCAAAACAATGTCAACACAGAATAACTCTTTTGCTTGAAGTCTCCTCTTATATACGTAGAGTCTCCCTGTTTGGGTGATCCTAACCAAGCAGCAACCTCTGGGTCTGATAAGTGAAGCCAGTGCATAAGTGTCTTAAACTTGTATTCTTTCTAATATCCAGCAGGGGGCGACTCTTCTGGTTGCAAAAAAAAAAAAAAAAAAGTCTGATTGTATAGAAGTCTATGAGAAAATGAGCCTACTTCTCACTTGACTTATTACCTCAGTAAATATTGTAAACATGAGTTTATGGTCTGAATTGCTAGTTTGGAGTCTTCATCAATACAGCATGATGTTCATTTAGTCAATTATGGTCCCATTTAGGGTCAAACAGACCATAAAGCAGAGTGTGCTTTAGGGCGTGGCTGCCTTGTGATTGACAGGTTGCTACCACAGCGTTGTGTGGTCGCCTAAAAATGTCAGCATTCGGTTGCACACCCTCTTGTCTCATTTCTGGATGCCAAAAAAAAACCAAAAACATGGCAACAGCCAAATATTACGATAGTTGTAGCCAAAATGCCCAACTCAAGGTTTTAAAATGGCACTCCACATACCAGTGGGTGACGTTACAGTGACTACGTCCACTTCCACATGCAGTCTATGGTCAGACCCCGTAGAACTCCATGTGAAAAAGCCCAGCTTAACAGCAGGAAAAAAAACGTGTCTACAGCCTGAAACAAAAAGTGGTTTGTGTCTCCATAGCTAATTTCCTTGACATCTGTACAGGATGAATTTTTATACAGCTCACCCATTTAAAATAAATGTTTAGACTTAAAGTTATGCGTAAGGCCATGGGCACTTTGAGTGACAGGTGGATGTCATCACAGCCGTAAGCTATCTGCTAGGTGTCACTGAAATTAACTTCTCGACTGCGTTTGTGATGTTGGTGCCTTTTGGAGATATTTACATATCGGACACATAATATGGCTTGCTGTGTGGTTTTGTACAACGGAAATCCTGCTGGCCAACGTGTGGGCGCTGGATGATGGGCTGCCACTGGATGACCTCTGTTCCAACAGGATATCGTGAACTGTAATGCCTGTGAAACCTGGCTAATTCCTGGAATACCCAGGACAGCATCATTCATCTGACTCTTTTTCTATGTACCGATCTGACAGAACAAAGGACTCTAATGGGACATGTAGGTTATGGTCAGTGCTGCAGTACAGGGTTTTTGTTATCACACTATACAGAGTAGCATATAGCCTGTTCTCTTCCATGAAATAGCTAGCTTGGAAGCTCCCAGGTGGCTGTAATTCACCAACTAGGCTGCATTTGTCCTGCCTCAGCTCCATCCATGCTCTACCTCTTGGCCCATTCTTGGATTAGCTGGAAACGTCACTGCCAAGATGGTGACCCAGAGTCGCTGGAAGCCACCTACTTTGAGCTTCATTTTTGCTCTTTAGAAACCTGTGGTGACATCACGGAGACTACATCCATATTTTATACAGTCTCATGTAATGATCCTAACGTAAACATTGTTTTCTATATGTTTTCTATGATTGTATTGTTTATACAGTCAGTTTGTGATTGCTGTGGAGTGATTTGTAGTAATGTTTAACTATGACTCATCATGTTTCTGTCTGTCATAATTTTCTGAAGCTGCTACTATCAGCTTCTGTTCTACTGCAATTCATAATAGAAACTATTATTATTATATATACTATCTTTTAGAAACCAGTTTTTACATCCCAATCTTTAGCTGTTCTGTCTGCCCATGTATCAGGGAAATTCAACAGTCTCTGAATCAGTGTTGCAGCACAAGCCTGCCAGTGTAACACAATTTGGAAGACAAACTGGCATGTCTAGACATGGTACATAACAGCACCACTGGCCTTCATGTTAAGTCAGTGTTAAAGTCTGTTAATATGTCAGTCAGAGTCTCCCCTTCTGTTGGGGTTGTCTGCATCTGTCCCATGTCTGCTTTAGATTCCAGACAAAAGCTGCTAATGGAGGTACGCGGTGTTTGACACTCGCCGCCGCTGCATGTGGGCATGTACGCATGTACATACAAGTAATAGCCCACCCTGCGTGTTATTTGTCGAGGAAACATGAGATGAGTCTCGAGCCCTGTGCTCTCTGCTGCTTAAATTTAGACCTGAAAGGGAGAGAGAGACAGGCAGGAAGGCTGGTGACTGCAGGGGGGACCACATTGATAAAGTAGAAATCATTTATTTTTAATTCTCCACTGAGATCTAATTACTGCCTATTTTTAAGACTTGAAAAAATGGTGTGTGATTTTTCAGCTGGCTCTTTCGTTCCATGACTTTCTGCTGGTTTAAACGTGGTAGTTTGATTAACTTTGATGTTGACACAACAGCTTCACCTCGAGGTCTATTTAGTAGCTGCTCTGGAGCGTTTGATGGTATCACACAATCTTCCTCAATAGGCGGAGTTAGCCCAGTTGTCATGGAATTAACTGTTGGCTAAACCCCACCCCCCCTTAGTTACTGTTGCTACGCTTGTTAAGCTTTGTTCTTGGCCATGGCACACATGCAGTTTTGTGCTGAGATTGTTTTATCAAGTAGTTTCCAAAGTCAAAAATGATCTTTTTTTTTATCTCAATCTGTTGAAATAACATTAAAAAAAGTGTTTCATCTTTTCATTCCTATTCCCTGTGTCACTGCTGCAATCGTATATTCTCCTGTTATATACTGTACATTCACATACAGGGAACATCACTATCACATCACTATCACTATCAGACAGTGATGGTTTCAATCTCGCCCACCCTATCTCCCCCCCCCCAGACCCTTGCATTGTTTCTGGGTAAACCCACTGGCTATTATCTGGTTTCCATGGTGACAATTGGATGCATTGCCCTGGCTACCTGAACAGGAGGATTAAGAAAACAAACGGCACCTATTTGGCATGGCAGGGTGGATGACATTAGGGCACTTATGTAAGTGGCAGTGGGCTTGATATTGACAATAGAGGCTTTAGGGGTGCAGGGCAGCTACACTGCAGCAGTGTGACAAAAAAATATTTGGTGTATTTGGCACACTGTGGATGGGTGAAGGTTGTCCCTGCACATGGAGAAAGTATGATGCAGTTTTCCCAACTTTTCCTCAGTTTCGTCTTATTTCAAGTTCTGTTCTGTCAATATATGAATGTATTGAAATTCAGCAGTTGTTTGGAGATAAATTTGGTTTCCAGTTCCCTTAGTCAGACTGACTGATCTGCAATGGCAGAGACCCCGACAGTGAGATTTAACTTGACTGGACTTAAGTTATATAACCACAGAGCAGGGCGTGAGCCTCACACAAGAAAGGTTTAGTCATCATTTTCTCTTTAGCACAAACCTTTTCTTCTTATGTGCAGTTTTTTGTTTCCTCAGCTGATCACCTGAGTCATCCAGGTGTCTGAGGCCATGATTTAATACAGAGCGCTGTGTATTTATGTGTGTGTGAGATAGTGGAGCTAGAATTTTCTCTCCTGCTGCTAATTGTCCTCCATGCTCTGTTGCCCAAGGGCAGCAACAACACTAATCTACTGCATGCTCAATGCTTTTCTCTCTCCGTCTTTCTGTCTCTCTTTTACTCTGTCACTCTTCTCACCACCACCACCACCATCACCACCACCACCCTGCCCTCTCTGTCTGCATCGATTGGCCCTGAGTGCTTTGGTGTGTTGGTGTTAAGTAAGGTCTCATGCAATTCAAAAGGTCTACTGCATTGTCTCTGGATTTTTATCTGCCTCATTATATGTGTTTTGTGTTTAAACTGTATCACAACACAGCACTACTCTCTGTTTGTCCCCCTCATGCCTGCTGCAGCTACACTCGAAGCATCCACAGTGATCCTTAAGCGGAAATTCAGACTACGGTCCTGTTTGTGTAATTTTATCGGTAATAAAACCATTGTACTAGTTATTTTCTGAGCTTCTGAATGTAAAAACATCGCTATGTAAAGATATAGAGGAGTAATGTCTTGCTGAGCAGAGAATGAGGTCACTCTGCCTCTGTGTGTGTTGTAATCCAAGTTTCTCCATGCTTTGTTGACATTGCTGGGCCGGCCACATGTGCTTTTGGTGCATGTTCATGCATGCGAGCGTGTCCCACAGGCTAGCTCGTAGCCACCGCTTTGCACTGCTCGCATACAGCAGTTACAGCTGATCATGCTGTCCCAAATGATGGCACCGTCATGGAAACATAGCACCTACCCTCCGGTTCCCCTCAGGTAAACCGTCAGCACTTTTGCCGTTCTTTGCACTGTTGGTGCTGCTAGCGCTGTTACTAGAGAGAGCTGTTGAGAGGCAATAATAAATGCTTTCAGTCCAAAATTATTTAGCAATTTCTCTATTGCAGTCTATTATATTCTATTAATATTGTAATTGCTCACATAGCCAAGTGACATTCTACTTGCTAGCACTAGCACTAACTCGGCTACCTCCGTCGGTCATGGAGGTTGTAGCAGTCTTTCTACCCCATCACACTTTGTAAACCAACTTTCTGGATCAACATCAGTTGAGGTTAAATTTTTTTTACCAGCATTTTACAGTTGCTTGGTTCTGGTTTTAACTCCGTATGAACTGGTTCAAATCAGTGATTCCCAACCTAATAATAATTAACGTGATAAGAGAGACTGAACACTTCTTGTACACATTTTTTTGAATTTTTGAATTTTCTTGAATAATTCCCATTTTTACATATTAGATAAGTTTACCCTTTCAGGCTTCCAAAAATTATTCAAATATGAAATTGCAAAGCGATGCTGCAGCTTACTTTTGTGAGTACTTTTATCATAACAGATAGTAATTATGTGCAAAACTATGAAAATAAGACCAAGCTGTAGCCTACAGCTGCTGTAACCAGTTGCTACAGACCAACATGGATAGGATGGAGGTAATCTGTATCTGTGGAGACCAATCTGCATTAGATGTTGCGAAGACTGAGAGACTGACGCTGCTTTCCACTGCACTGTATATCTGCCCATATCCCTTAGGGCAACATAATGGCAAAATATATTGTATGGCAGGCTTATGTAACTGGAGGAGGAATATTAATGGACGTCCACTCAGGATGGGGCGAAAGTGGAATCAGATCAAAGCTCTTTGTCCACACTGCACACGCTCAGTTTGAACCTAGAGCTGAGAGTTGCTGCGAGCTGTGTGAGAGATAACAATATAGTGGCACTTAGCATTTACAGCGGCCTGCTTTAGCATTTTGTTTGTTTTGCACACAAATGTCGTGGTTACATTTCCATCCAGTCTTTCTATGGTTACACAGTGACTGTCCACTGGGGAGGCATCTACAGCATGGCTGTGTTGATCCAGTATGGCCTCAGTATGGCCTGCAATCCCAGCCAATCTGCCAGGTCAGCACACAGGAGCCACAGCTCCAGTTCAGCTGACCTCTGACCCTGAAAGCTGCAAAATGATGACTGAATTTATGACTCATCAGAGGGTAGTAGCTCATTAGTTGCCTGAGATGTTCCAGTCAGACAATTTAAAGGATAAATCTGGAGTTATTTTACCGTTGAATTATCCATCCACATATTATCTGTAACCGCTTATCCCATTTGGGGTCACTGGGGGGCTGGGGTCGATCCCAGCTGACATTGGGCAAAGGCTGGGAACACCCTCGACAAATACTCTTTAGTTGGATTTTATCCAAGCCTCACTGATATCCATAGTTTAGAGTTTTAAAATTTTGATTACAATGTGGCTGATTTTCACTTCTTTTTTTTTTTAAGAATAGATACGCTGACTTTGTTCATTGTAGTAAACCAATATGTCATCCAAAGCAATCTTTGTTGTATTTTTTAATAGTTTATGGACAACATGGGAGCTTATTGGCACAGAGTCACGTTGGCTGCACAGATAATACTTGTTTGGAGGATAAATGAATTGCTTAATTCAATGTCTTTAGGGAACTTTTATTCAGCCCGGCTACATGAAAAGCTGTGTGAATGACACAATAATACGCAAGGCAAAAGTGTGTCATAAGAATGCTGTTCTTACTTTAGGCGTGTCATTTGTTAACTGTTATTATAAAGTGAGATAGACCGCTTATGGCAGGTGGGTGGGGAAGTGCATGAGTTCAACAGACATAAGACTTTCAACCAGGAGATCAGTGTTTGAGACCCTTTTTTGGTTTGTTTTATAAGTTATGTGACATTTGTGACATGTTTTCTGTACTGATGTTACCTTGTTTCCATGCTGTTTTACTTAAATTACGTAATGTGACCCTGACATGCTATCCTCTGATGGATAGGTGGGTCTATTACGCACTTTGGCATGATTGTGGGTTGTGCTATGCCTCAACGCTCACAACATTATGTTTTCAGGTTGGCTGTCCATCCCATTCTCGTGAACACCATCTCAGGAACGCCTTGAGGGAATTTCCTCAAACTTGGTACAAATGTCCACTTGTACACAAGGATGAACTGATTAGATTTTGGTAGTCAAAGCTCAAGGTCACCATGACCTCACAAAACACATTTTTGACCATAACTCAAGAATTCATATGCTAAATATACTAATTTTACACAAATGTCTAACAAGATAAAATGATTAAGTTATGACATTTTGGACAGACATGGATGTAAATTGCAATGTAAACTGCAACTTGACTGGCTGGCAGAGGCATACAACCACAAGAGTTGATTCCAATTTTATGACAATTAAGACAAAATAACACCAGTGTTATCCTTTAAGCCTGTTGTCTTTCAAATGTCTTGACATATTTTGATTTATGAATATTCTGTAGGATTATCAAGCCTGAAAAGAATGCAACATTACAAATTAGCTTATAAAAGCCTTGAACACTGAAGGGAGAGCAATGCTGCAGCAGTAGTGGTAGCAGGACTTGAATGAATTTCTTTATAAGTCACATGTTTAACAGTCATGACAGGGAGAGAGGCGTGAAGCAGAGCTGATACAATTCAATATTTGCCCAAATATGTCAGTCCGGTTCCGGCCTTCCAGGGCCGCCCATTACTGTGAAAGTGTAATTGTCCATGACTGCAGACACACACACACACACACACACCATCCACAACAACAACATGATCGATAGCACTATGTGTTCATTCAGTGCAGTGCTGATGTTATCAGGACAGTCAATAATCTCTCTGATGGGAATGTGGTTGGTTGCACTGATGACGCTTTGTTGATGCTCTGTTATTAGTGAAGTGCAATTCAGGGTCATACTGGCAAATAGTGTGTGCTACAGTGAAGAATACTATTCGAGGGTTTCTGCTGCAGTTACCAGGGGGTACTCGCAAAGATTGTGGAGTCACTCAGCTAATGTCAAACAGAAATTTGGATATGATTTACATTTTTGTGATTTGAGGAGAAAATAGGATTACAAACGGCTGTGATGCTGATCTTTACTATATTTGTCACCGAAACCAATAGGTACAGTATGTTAATTTGACTACACAGTTAGGTTTTCCACCAACCTTAATCAGTTAACACCTTCATACCAATATTTATTTTGTGATTGAAGGTATGTGGAAACTAACAAGCAAAAAGCGATAGATAAATGGTTGTTTCTGCCATTGTGTGTGGGTCACTTGGACCAAAAATGGATGGGAAAGACTGCACTAAACCACAGAACATGTTGGATTTTAATTTTTTTAGGTTTTTGTGCATGATATAGGTATTTCTTGACGCACCAGCCAAAAGCGAGTGTTTCCAGCCCTGCTGTAGACTGTGTAAGAGGTACTGTACGAGGACACTGCACATGTAGACTTTGATAGATGATCATGTGGCCAGTCGTGGCTCCCCAGGGGTCTGTGGTTTAATGAATGCACTAGTGTAGGCCGACAGAGCTGTTTAACAGCTTAACAGATGGATCACTGTTCCTTCCCCGCTCTTTAATTAAGGATCAGTATTTACTGTCACTGAGGTCATGGCTACTGACTCAAAAGGATACAAAGAAATGAGAAGACTTTTGCTTTTCGATGCTGCAACTACATCTTGTTTTTTTTTTTTTTAAAGGACCAGTATGTAACAGTTAGTGGGATCTATAGGTAGAAGTATGTTTTCTTTAGAGTATAATCATCTGAATATAAGAATAGTTGTGTTTTTGTTACCTTAGAATGAGTCGTTTATATCTACATACAGCGGGTCTTACCACGTCTCTACAGTAGCCCATAACGGACAAATCAAACACTGGCTCTAGATACAGACATTCACGTTTTCATGTTTTCACGATGGCCACTGTAGTTGTCCTACACACAGGAAGAGAAATTTCAGTCGGCTGCAATCCGTAACATCATTGCTAGATACGCTCTACTCCTTTAAAAGATCTGGAGATTATTTGTTTTTATTGATGCTTTGCTGAGGTGATGCCTTCTGTGTTATTAACCTCGACTTGTAGTCACAGAACAAGCCCAGACCACTCTGATCAGGCTGGTCTCATTCACTGTTCATAACTATACCTGTGAAAAGTAATGCACTGTATCTATACCATAAAATGTTTGTGTGTAATCATGTAATTTATTGATATATTTGCCACATAACTTGCATACTTAAGTTACGCCACTTCCAGAGTTACTTTAAGCCAAACCACAAACTTTTTCTAAACTAAGTAGTTTTGTTGCCTAAACCTAACGAAGTAGATTGTTTCCTAAACCTAAGTAGTTTTGTTGTGTAAACCTAAGGAAGTTGTTTCCTATGAAGACAGAGGTATATTTTGAGAAGACTGTATGCATGTAATGAGTGGAAATTGACACGCGTTACTAGACATTTGTAGAAAAATGAACAAAAAAGAACTAACTTTTTCAGACGATATATGAACTGTTGCACGAGAATACGTTGCTCTGATGTTGGTCCTATTGTTTGTCATCCTCCATTGAAAATATTTTGGGACAAAGGCCATACCAAAAAAAAAAAAAAAAAAAAAAAAATCACATTTACATGTTCTTTCACCATTTATTAATTCACCAAATACAGTGAAAATGGCATCATAATATACAATGACTCATTCTTAGAATGTCATGACATTTTTGTTGCTTTTTTGCTTCATAAAACAATGTTTCATTATTGAAAATATTAAGGTTTCATGCACAACAAACCATATCCAGTTTCTTTAAAATAATGGTACAAAATAAACAAAATTAAAAAACAAAAACTTTAATGTCCAAAATCGTTCAAATAACAACGTGTTATTTGAGGATACTCGTAAACAGTGCAATATACTCTAAAACTGCCATTTTCTAACAAATTCATCAACGAAGCTCAAGTCACAGTATACGATTTCTTAATAATAGTTTAACATTGATGTGTGCAAAAACCCCAGACACATTCAGTTAGTCTTTAAAAAACACCCGACCACTGATATAGAATGAGACCAGTCCACCAAAATCTCAGCTTCACCTCCATGAAGCCCAGTCTCATTCTGTATATCCTCTCTGAAGTAGAAATATTTTTGTTGATGAATTGTAAGACGATAGACTAGCATATCATTTAAATAACAAATATTTAGATATAAAAATACAAATATGACTTTTGTTAAAAAGAAGCGTGCCAGGGTAAGAGTAGTGGCACCTGCGTTGGCACCGGAGTGAAAGTTCATGCAAATATATGGAGAAGAAAACTCAGAGGACAAAACACGAATTGCAAAAATAATCAAATTGTCCAAAGTATATTTTTTTTCCCATCAATTTCATGACTATATTTTTTAAACATTTACTATAATCTCCAAATCTGTGCTGGCCTCTGTAGATATCTGAGCATTTGAAAATAAAGAGGGGGATTGTATGTGAAGGTGTAAATCAACTACATGGAGGTGCCAAGCTGCACCTTTAACCACTGATGGGTAAGAAGAAGAATATAGGTGGTTCGGGTTTAATCTGTGGCCTAATGCTCTTCAAGGGCCAAAAACAAACAGGGCTCCTACTACAGAAAATATTAACATTGCACCATCCTCGGATATATATTTTTAAATACAATGGGTCTCCTCGATTTAGCAGACTCGAGAGTTTGGTTGGTCTGTTTTTAAAAAGCAATAGCAGCAACAGGAATGCATTGGCCCAGTGCTGAAAGGACAGCTCCCTTGAATGCACCGTCGCTGACTGAATCAACAAAGCAAAGCCTAAAGGAGGAGGAGGAGGAGGAGGAGTAGGGGGAGGAAGGGGGACGTCTGAGAGCTTAGCCTACCTACTGTACTGTACAACTTATTGAAATAGGGCTGGGATTTAGCTTCAGCCTCCAGTTGCAGTATTTTGTTGCTTACAGCGCTGTTGGTAAGGAAAAACAAGAGATGGTCGTGAAGTAATGACAAGTTCAGCCATCGTTAAAGTCAGCAGAGGTTGAGATACAGAGCCGGGTCCGCCATCTCAACAGCCTGCTGCGCAGCAGTAGTTAAAATCGGGATTCGTTTGGAGAATTGCCAGCAATCCCATGATAAATCTAGGTCTTTTCCAGAGTCTCTCTCTCTCTCTCTCTTCATCTCTTTCTTCAACACGTCTCTTCCTTAAACCTTCTCCGTCCTTTTTTCCCCCGTTGCCTTTTCGTCAGTCACTCCATCCTCGCTTCGTGCCGTCGTTTTTCTCCCGCAATCCTCGAACATGCACAGCCATCAAGTGCTTCAAATCGGTGATCAAAATTAAAAAAGTCTGCAAGGCATCGCTCGTCGTTTAAACGCCGGGTGAAGACTTGTCTGTCATCCCCTTCAGGACCTCGTCTATTCGGTCGTCCTCGATGACCACTGAGGAGAGAGGAGGAGAGAGGAGGAGGGTGTTTACTGGGACCATGACAGCAGAGATGACATTTCTATAATATTCCAGTCAACAGTGAGCGCATTGTGTTTTATTATAAGGTCAATGGCGCACTAGATAACCAAAGTAAGGCGAGAGAATGTGGCTGTGCAGTTGCAGGTGAATATATAAATATATTAAAGCACTATTGCAAATCTCCGACGCGCACTTGGTGGAAAACAACCCATTCCCGGTAATGGCGACGCGCCAGGCTTTTTACCCTTATGGTTAACCCCATTGTTTTGGGTACAGCACGGGGCGTGTCCTTACAGGAAGATCATGTCTCGTGCATGTATGTAAACAGTTGTCAACAAACGCGCGTAATACAGACGTATTCATCCGATGGTGCAAATATTAAAAATGTTTATAATATTCTAGAGTCAGCAATATGAATTAAAAGGGATTATATGAATTGTAACATTTTGCACATTTTCTATCACATAAATAAGTCTAGCCACGTATCAGCTGTGACACAGTGTCAGTCTTTTGATTTAACCATCCTTTACCTCGCTTGGCTCTGCCGATCTGTCCAAGCTTTGGGGGTCTCTTCGCCTGCGACGCAGCGAAAAAGGCGCTTGTGTCCTGCAGTCCGCAGCTAAAGGACATCTGACTGACCTCGCTGTCCGCCCCGTAGCCGCTCATTTTCCCCTCATTGTATGGCAACACCTCGGACATTGTGGCACGACGGACAAGGACCACCAGCGTAGATTAAAAAGTAGATAAAAGTCTTCCTCTGTGGCTTTATGTGCTAAATAAAGCCGTAGATCCCCCTTTTTTCTGTGCAAGCTGCAGCGGTTGGTGCGTTTCTCCTGCTGGGATCCTTTCTGACTCGATTCGGATGAGGGGCGTCTGAGGTCCGGGTGTTGTTGTGGTCTCTCTGTGGTCTCTGGATGTGCTGCAGCTGCGGGGAGAGACAGCGTGTCAGTGAGAGAGTGAGCGGCAGAGAGAAAGTTGTGTTCGCCTGTGTTGCTGGCTGATGTCTGGTGAGGGAAGTGGGAGATCCCGGGATCATAAAGGAAACCCAGGCAGAACGGTGAAGTCATCCATCCGGGGGTGTGTGTGTGTGTGTGTGTGTGTGTGTGTGTGTGTGTGTGTGTGTGTGTGTGTGTGTGTGTGTGTGTGTGTGTGTGTGTGTGTGGACTCCCGAGTGGTAGAGGAGCAAGAGTGACATCAGCAGGCGAGAGATGAAATTGCACAACTGAGCCACACTGAGGCAGGTTTGAGGCTTGGATACGTTGTTTTTTTGGATATCTGAAGAAAATTCAACATTACATAGAAACAGTGCGTGTCTGGTAAAATGAATGGATACATTAGTAAGTAAAGTAACTACAAGTACAGTTACACAAGCGCTGTACTTAAAGGACCAGTGTGTAACAATTAAGGTGATCTATGGGGAGAAATGTAATCTAACGTTAATAAGTATAGTTTTTCTTTCTTTATATGTTTATGTTCATAATGATAATTTTGAGGGATTTTGAGGGAGGCCTGAAGCAACAGACTGTCAGTGTTGTTGACTTGACAACTGTCTCGCTAGATGTAAAGACTTTTGGAGCTAATGCTGCTAGCTACTTTCACTGGAAAAGATTTGGCTGCGCAGGGCTGTTTTTTTTTTTTTGCTTGGATCATTTCTAAAAATCTAGTGTGCTCTTGCTAGTTTCTCAAGATCACTGACACTACCTTTAAAAGATGTAGGCATTGTGGGTAATGTAGGATCCAAGGTTTTTGGAGCTTGAGCCATACAGACTAAAACACAGGACATCTCAGCCTCTGCTTCTTTGATTTTGATGCCCCCCCCCCATATATCTCTTGTGATTTCCCCGACTTTATAAAAGTGAAATACTGAATCACTTGAGAGCCCCTTTAAAGTGTCACAGCAGCAAAATAAAGTACAAAAACAGATACCTAATCGTATGGATAAGCAAAGAAACCCCTCAAAAGTGGAGACAGTGAAATAGTATAGATCTATACATTAAAATCATCTACTATGTACAATAAGACACATGAAAAATAAACATCATGGTGTTATATATAAAGTATATTATAAACTATATATGCATTCAATTTAAAAATAGAATTAGAAAATATCTAATATCTATAAGGTCTAATAAGGTCCTGGTTGTGTGTCATTAAATATGTGAATGGTTCATTTCAGCACCACGGACAGAGTCAGTATAATTTATACTGTATATTGGCTGCATTTGAAATCTCGTCATTCCTCCTTGCCTTCTTTTTGTTGCAGCCTGTTACAACATCCCGTCCTATCAGCATATGGTGTCTCATAAAAAGCTAAAATAATGAGCTGACAGAAAGCCTATAATTGGACCAAACCATTTTAACAACTTGGGCCAGCTGACCTGTCTATAAACATGTAATAACCTTTCCGTTGACGCAGCGCCCCTCTGTTTTAGCAGCCAGTCTGCATAGCTGACCGGTGAAAGTGACCAGCTGACACTCTTTGAGATCAGTGCCTTTGGAAAGACTTTTAGATTTCCTGTGGGGATAAGACGCGGGGCATCTGCAGTCAAAGCAAAGCTGCCTGGCTTGCCTCCCACAGAAACATGGCCCATATAACCCCCTGTAAAACATGTTACTGAGTCCCGAGAGCATTTCTGTTAACCACCAGTTTACTAATAAAACTTGCATGTTGGCTACATGTTTTCTTTGGAGGCAGGTTCAAACCAAAACATCTATTTCCGTGCAAAAGCAGTCACAGAACTAATTATCTTTATCCATTTCTGACTTTTCTTTCGCTGAGCCACACCGAATGTATAAGGCTATATAATGCATCCGAGATCATAAATCTGCCACTATCTGAATGTAATTCCCTGGGGATGACTCACAAAGCTCCTCCTATCCATTAAACTGCAGCCTCCAGCGGTCAACAAGCGGAGCTGTTGGTTCATCTTACATTACGTCATCAGTCGGCGACACAGTTGGAGGTTGTGAGGAAAAATCTAACCTGCTGCCCCACATGGTACCAGGTGCTACTTCGTGATCACTATTTAGAGAAAGAAACATGCATGTGTCGTACCAACTGGATGCCCACCTCTTCCCCTAATAATGCACAGCCTCGTACATAATGTTGAACCCAGCATGCTTTAAGTGCAGCAACTCCTCATTTGGTCTGCCTCTGTTTAGTTCGATTGATCTTTCTCAGTCCGCATGCTGTGATTTCTCCTCCTCTGTCCCCTTCTTTCTCCATCTCTGCCTCCGTAGCAGGCAGCAATTCAGGCTCACTCAATCAGTCCCATCATCTCTGACAAGGGCACCCACCCTTAAGAAGTGTGTGTGTGTGTGTGTGTGTGTGTGTGTGTGTGTGTGTGTGTGTGTGTGTGTGTGTGTGTGTGTGTGTGTGTTCTTGAAGCACTGCCTCCAATTATAAATGAATCACTATGCTGAGTCACTCAACAGCCCCCCACCCCAAGCAGACCAGGAGCTGTATATACACACTATGTTCGTCCCCGAGGAACACTAGCTGAGGAAAAAAACCCAATAACAAGCGTAGAGCTAAGAGCCAGGATCAATTCCCTGAGTATCTCTTAGGATTTGTCTGTGTGTGCAGGCCTATATTTAAGGGAAACTAAAAATGTAGGTGAGCGGAAAGAGAGAGGAGAGAGACACACCACCTGCAGTCATAGACCTATAAAAGTACCGTGTATATCTGCTTTCCTCGTCATGAAGATCAATGCTGTTTGTTCCCCAAGCATTTAAACCTCCTCCAATAGATGGTGGGGACATTGGCAGAGCGCCTGCCCTTGGATCAGTGAACACACAGCTGCAGTTTGAAGCTACACCGAGACCACTGTACGCCCCGCCTCCCACACCTCCGTTACAGGAGAGGCCAAAGCTGGGATGTGTTTGGGAGGGTTTCATCTTGTTCAGTACCATGTTGGTGAAGTCTGTGATTTTATAGAAAACCTTGCCAACAGTATGAGGAGTGTTAAAGGGTGGCTTTTACTTAAGTAGGCCTACTGTGTATTTTAAAAGTGCAACGTTGATAGTTCTTTACATTTTATACGACTTTATACCTCTGCTCCTACATTTTGGAGAGAAATAGTGTACTTTTTACGCTACTATATTTATTGTAGTTGTTAATTTTACTACTACTGGGGCGGCAGGAACTCAGAGGTCGAGCGGGTTGCCCACCAATCAGAAGGTTGATAGTTCGATCCCCAGCTCTTCCGGTCACATCAAAGTGTCCTTGAGCAAAATACTTACCCTCCCCTAATTTTCTGGCTGTGCCATCGGTATATGAATGAGTATTTACTTTAGATCCTAATGAGCAGGTTGGCACCTTGCATAGCAGCCTCTGCCATCAGTGTATGACTGTGTGTTAATGGGTGGATGCTGACATGTAGTGTAAAACACTTTGAGTGGTCGGAAGGCTAGAAAGGCACTACATGCGGTAGATCCAAGTCCATAGTTATTAGCTGTTTTTCATACAAAACAATCAGTTTGTAAAATATGATGCATTGTTACAGTTAAACTACCCAAATGTACAGTATACAGTATGAAGCAGTTACAGTTAGCTTCACCACGATCAGCCACAACATTCAAAATCTGCTTGATGCATCAATATTAACTATCCAATAAAATAATAATACTATAACAGTGACAGGCCATTCTGCATGAGTACCTTGTACTTGCCAAAATGTGTGCGTTCTGTCTGTCCGTATGTTCTATCACCTGCTGCATGACATCCGGTCTGCTTCAACACGGCATAGTTATATCTAAGGAATTCAAGAGGAATAAAACTTAGGAAAAAGTCCTGACTGAGGTTGTCATAGTTCATGATGCATGAATGGGTTGAGTAAAATTTTGAATGTCGTATTTTTACTTGTAGTAAGTACTTTTTATGTGCACTTAATTGCTTCTAGCTGCAGGCATCTGTTTTCAATGGAAACATTTTGATTAAACTGCTGTACGCTACCTGCCCAGCACCAAACAGCAGACGTATAATGTTAGCGACAAGCTGGAGAACATAGTGGAGCAATTAGCAGCTAAAAAGACATTTTTCTCAAAAAAGCAAGCAAGACACACAGTAAATATTGGACTTCCATTCGTTAAGTAGCCAGAAATATAACTCTAAATGAATGCTTATGGTGCTCCATGTCTTTGGATGCGTCTCAGGTTGGGAAGCATTGCTCTGGCTGTATCTACGGTGGCCATACAGATTTGGTTTTATCAGCTTAGATTTTGAGATATCCACTTCTGAGATTTATGTTCTCATCCAAATGCAATGTAAGTGACAAAAACATGCTCATAGTGCTGAAAAGTTAAGAAATGAACACCAACATTCCTTTGTAGATATAATGTTCTGGATGTTAATGTCATAATAATCCACAAAGCTGAATGTCACTGAAACTACTTTCAAATGAGGAAATAGTACCAACAAAAACTGGTGACAGCATGAATTATCCATAGTAAGCTGGACACTGATCCTAGAAAGATAGATTTTGCTGTTTTTGAAACTCCCTTCACCCCCATTGTACTGTTATAGCAGAAGAAATGTCAGTGACGGAAATCTTTAAACGTGAGCAGATAAAACTAAAACTATCAGTATGGCCACCACTAGAGATAGATGAGGAAACACACCTTTTTTCAATTTGGGGATCTGTGTCCAGAGTGTAAAGTGTTGGTAAGAAAGTCTGGAATAGAGTTGAGATATAAAGTGCATTCTTGATGGTTTCCCCTTCCTCCATTAGATTTACTGTATTGTTGCACTCAGACCCCTGGGTTGGGTGAATGAGCTGAGTAAAAAAACAGTAGACTCTGCTCAAACTGAAGCGGCAAACAGAAAAATCTTTATATCTGACCAGTGTGCATTTCCCTGTGATACCATCCCTATCTGCCTCTCCTCAGGGAAGGAGCACTTGGTTTGTTGATGAGAGAAGAAGCACTGCAGTCACACTACTGTCACAAAGTAGGTCACTTATCCCACGTTTCACTGCATGCCCAAAGCAGATGGGTGACAGCGGTAATTGGCATCAGGGACTATAACACGCTGTGATGGCTCTCTCTCCTGAGATATCGCATCTCTACCTTTCCTCCTGCTGTCCGCTGAGTGTCTGCTAATGCCAAAGTCAAAAAAGACCCCTCCACCCCACCGTTCCCTGTCAGGAGCACAAGCACAGAAGGTCATGGTGTGTCAGGATTTCAAAGATTTATCAAAACTTTCTCTGGAACTATGCCATTTTCATTTTACACTGTTTTTTGAATTCAGCATTGGGCTCCATCTGCTGTAGTTTGGCTGGGCTATTTTTGGATGTAACACAAAAGAAATCTTACTAAATAAATAAATGCACACCAAAACAGGATAATACCACATTTGTACAATTTGTACCACAAAGATTAACTTGAGTGAAACTGACGATACTATTGCGGACCATAGGCTAAATCCTGGACTTTGTCATGGTATCCCTGACAATGTCTCGACATCATTTGAAGACTTAAGAGCCTGCAGCCATACTAGCAGTTCTGTGAAGCTGTAGCCAGTTAAAGTTTAGGTGTTTTGAAGTAGGGTTGTGTGAGGTACTTATCCACAGTCAGTGTATTACCTACACTAGATGACGGTCTGCACGACTCCAGTATGGAGAAGCAGACAGGAGTTACCGCATGGAACCAAAGCAATTTACTGCTGTGGACCGGACCGGCAGCAAAACGTATTTTAGATGCTAAAAGAAAGGTCCACCTAAAAAAATCGATATCAGTTTAAGAGTACACTATATTAGTAGAATATTTTCACCACATTACCTTGCCGCGACACAGCTACAAAGTCTATGTTTCTGAAGGGAAACTGATACCGTTGTCTATGTTCTTGCCAAATAACAAGCCTCCATTGAAACAAAACTGTAATTTTACCTCAGTTGTTTGCCGAATTGTGTGATTCTGGTTAAAAGTCACATAATAGCACAAACAAATTAACCGACTGAGGCAGCGGTAGAACAGCAACACGGTGTTGCAGGTTATTTCAATGGGGTCAGACTAGTGGGGACTAGACTGATGTCAGACTAGTGGGGACTAGTCAGACTGTAGCATTACGAACTGATGAAGCCACTTGGATAAGGGGCGAAACGTCTTCAGAGACAAATCTAAGTCCAGTTGCCTTTGATTCAATTGTTGCCAGAATCAAACTGATACCGTTTTGTTTTTTGTTTTTTAAGGTGGCTAAAGTACATTTGCTAATGGCCCCGTCCACAGCTCTATATGCTTTGCTTCTGTGCGGTAACTCTTGTCTGCTTCCCCAAGCTGCAGGTGTTCCAACCATCATCTACTGTAAGTAATACACTGACCATGGATGAGTACCTCATTCAACACCACTTAAAAACACCCAAGCTATCCTTATATATAGTCTAGTGCGTTCATCTAAATGCTAACATTAGTATGCCAACATTCTCACAATGACATGTGAACATGTTTAGCAGGTATGTTTACCATGTTCACCGCTTTAGCATGTTAGCATAGTAACATTTGCTAATTAACGCTAAACACAAATCGCAGCCGAGGCTGATGGGAATGTCATTAGCTTTGCTGGTATTATCAAAGTACTGGACAAATTAACATTTTGACCTTGATGATGGCGCTAGTTGAAAAGTCAGGGAAGTTTCAATTCACCCTGAGGAGGGCACCAAATTTTATGGCAATCCATACAATAGTTGTCAAGACATTTCACTCCAAACCAAAAATATGATCCTCGTGGTGGCATTAGTCACCAAAATCCAGCAAATCACCAAAATCAATAGACGTCAGTTTAATGACCATCTATCCAATAGTAGACATTTCACCAAAACCGAAAACGTTAACAGCATCATGATTCCACAAACATCCGTACAAAATGTCATGGTAGTCTGAGTAGTTGAAACATTTCCAACAACATTACCTAAGTGGACCAACATTTCCATCCCTAAAAACTTCACGATAATTACCAGATATGCTGTCATTAAACCCCTGTATTTAAAACTAGTGCTCCTAATGAATAAGGTTGTACTCAACTTAGCCACTGCACCCTCATCACCACAAATCAGGATCTACACCCATGAAGCACAGCCAATTAGAGAATAATCATATCATCTAAATTGTTTGTCAGCTATCAGAATGGATTAAACAGGATATCACAGCCTACATTAATTGCATGTGACTTGGAGACCATCCACTGGAGCCAGTGTCTTCCCTCACTGTCAGTCAGTACAGAGTGCATCTAACTACCTCAAGTGAAGAAAGATGAACACCTAGTGTTAGAGGCACCAATCTTTTATCCTAATTCAGAAATACTGAAATAAGCTCAAATTAACAGTGAGGAAAAATAATTACTTATTTATATTTCAGAGCTTTTATCTCTATATGAACTGTACATTACATATACAGCAGTTTTATAGCATTCACTCTCTCCCCATGCGAGATTATCCCGATCACTCTTTTGCTGTAATGTCTTTTTATCTCAATTATTAATTTAAACTGAATTGAACAAATCAGATGCCACTGATTTTTGCCATGCCCTCAGAGGTCTGCGAATGCTACAATAATAGTCTGTTCTGAGAGCCGCAGCTGCTGTTCTGCTGAGAAAGCTCATGAAGATTTCGTCAAAGTGAACTCTTATGACCGCTGAGGAAGATCTATGAGACCTTGTGTCTCCAACCTGCTCCTTTTTCATGCCCAATCAGACCTTATACCCCCCAGCATCCCCCACACACCTATTAGGTTCCCCTTTCTGTGCAATAGAAAAAAAAAATGCCATTCTCCACATCCTCTCACCTCTTGTTAGAGATGACAGAAATAGTACGCTTGATGACTCACTACACCCAAGTCCTTTCAGACACCAGGTGCTGTCAACAAGCATTTGTGCCTATGGAAAAATAAAAAGACCCATCATGAATTCATATCTTGAGGGTCCTGTGAAACACGTGTGTCTATTCAGATACTTTCCTAATGTTTAAGAGGAGCAGCAGGCATTTGATGTAACAGCTGCAGCTGAGATGTCTGGGAATCATTAAGGGACACCAAGTCTTGAATCATATGTGATCTGTACATTCAAACTGAGCATAATATATAATATATACATAATAATTTCATGTTATCCTCACACAGGCTCATCTGTCTGTAGAATATTAATTATTATAAAGCTTCATCGTGGCAGTAAATGTCTTCAACAACGTCCTGTGACTCATATCTAACTGAAAGCAGTTGAAACAAAAAGTTACTCAGATACAGTTCAGTTGTCAAATATGTCAGCTAGATCACATCCAGCAGTTACAGAGCAACATACTCATTTATTTGGAGTCATGTTTGTGTCCACCTGATCCAATATTCACTCTCTTGAAGCTCTGTTTTTGGTCTTCACTAACTCCGAAGGGAAAAATGCTCCACTATGTTTACCAGCTAGTTGCTAACTGTCTGTCTGCTGTTTGGTGCTACTTAGAAGGGGTGTGTACCTTCTTCTATCAATTAAAATGGATATTCTAGCAAGAAATTAGATTTTTTTAATTGACCAGATAGTTTGTCTGATATACAGTATGTAACAGATTCTTTGGCTGTACCGTCAGTGTCACCTACTACCACTCTGAACTCCAGAGTCTTCTTTAGTTTTGCATTTAGTTTGCCAAAGAGTATCGACTCTGATTTACAAAGACAGAGACAATTTATTTTCTGCTAACCAGATGCTAACTTTGTGAAGTTCTTTTAAGTACTTTTAATTTATCATGATGAGAAACAAGCAGCTGAATCATCTGCCTAAAGGAACAGGTTGCAATGACAGGCTGACAGACTGTCGTTGACATAATAGAACGAAAAGTGGACCTAAGATGCTCCCCTGTGGGATCCCGCCTTTTAGTGGTAATGATATGGACATGGTTCCATTTCAATTAGTGGTGTAATTAGGGCTGCATATTGGCAAGAATCTGGCGATACGTGTCACGATAAAGAAATAACGATTCATTATACTGTGGTACTGTAAGTAAGGCGATATATTGTGGTTTGGTTTGTTTTTTCAAATCTAAATTTAAATTAAATCCAGCATGTAGAAATATTGAAAGATGTCATTTTTAGCACAGGTGAAAATACCACATTTATACTGCATGCAAAAAACTGTACTGTTTTGCCCAAAAAGGGGAGACTTGTGGGTAACCATAGAATCCAATTTCATTCACGTATCTTGAGCTCAGAGGGACCCCTTTGAAAATGGCCATGCAACTTTGACCCTAACCCTTTGTTGGATGTGAATCGCAGATTGATTACACAGTTTAACCATAAAGTTTTACTGCCAATCATAATGGATGATATTCAGTAAAACTATGTAATCAAGAGCTCGGCATTTATGCTTTCTAGTTGTCGAGCCCCGATGGCTCATCTGTGACCGGCACATCTGTGTCTTCTGCAATAATTGGGGCATCCCTAAAGGTTATATTTGCTCCCTTTTTTCTGCTGATCGATCAGTGACTCAAAACTGTGATACGATCCGAACCATGACATTTGAGATCTGTCACACCCTTAATTTACATCCACCACTTGTTCTCTCCCCTCCAGAAAAGACCTAACCCACTGTAGAGACGAACTGCTAAAGCCTAGAGCCCGTAGTTCAATGAGAAGAACATCATGATTTCTTTTAGTGTTGAATGCCTTTCAGAGATCTGACATAACCTGCTGCTATACTTTCCACCCACTACTTCTTTCCTCACGTGAGGTAGAGCAGACAGGTATCTGTCGAGCAAGATTTTCTGAAACCAGACTGAAAGCCATACATAATTGTGCAATGAAAAATAACTGTTCATGGTTAAAAATGAACATAGGATGGAGACAGGATGATAATTACCATATTCTAATTTGCACATTTATGGGAAACCAGTCCTTCCTTCTCCAGTTCAAACCACTGCCACATTCACACTGCGCCTGTGCAAGTCTGTCACATCTACTTCCTGTTGTCCATGCTAAAAAGCTCCCGCCAGCAGGTTTCAGCAACTGTATATCAGACATCACATCAACATAGTGATCTGTCCCCACAATTAGATAATCTTAAACAGAAATTAGACAAGTTCATATTAAAATGGATTATAGATGGTGAGAAAGTATATCTTTAGTATAGAAAAAAGAGTGAAACTCACTATTATAATATATAAAAAAAAAGAAAAAAAAAACTCTAATAGGTTTATACAGTGGATTTTTTTTTAATGCAAATCTCTATAAAATTGACTCTTGTAATAACAGTTCTGGTATTTTCAACTTGAGTGTTTTTGTACATCATCTCACAGTGCAGAACAGTGCAATGGCACCACCTGCTGGACGACAGCTATAGTGCAGCACTGATAGATGACAGAAAGAACCTCTGCAGTTTACCCTGCGGTATAACAGTTCAGTGTGAAGAGGGGTAGGTGGGGAGTTTGACTGGGACGGTACACCTGTCATGACTGTTTTGACATCCTATACAATGACTTTTTCGACATACTACACTATGACTTTTTTTGACATACTATACTATGATTTCTTTTTAACATGCACTACTTATTTTACTATGTGATGACTTTTTTTTCCAACATGCTATGACATACTTTCAACATACTCTACTATAACTTTGACATGCTTTAAAAATTTTATGAAAAAAATGTCATACTATAGTATGTCGAAAATTTTACGCTGAAAACATCATATTATTGTACGTTGAAAAAACTAATGAAAACAATCATTTTATAGTATGTAAAAGGATTTTATGGTGGACAAAAGTCATGTTATCGAATGTTGAAAAATTTCATGAAAAAAAGTCATACTATGGTATGTCGAAAATTTTACACTGAAAACATATTTTTTATGTTGAAAAAACTAATGAAAACAACCATTTTATAGTATGTAAAAGGATTTTCTGGTGGACAAAAGTCATATTAGGGAATGTTGAAGCAATTTCTGAAAAAAATGTCATACTATAGTGTGTCGAAAATTTTGCGATGAAGTCATATTTTTTTGTATATTGATAAAAATAATGAAAGCAATAATTTTATAATATGTAAAAGGATTTTATGATGGAAAAAAACTCATTTTATGGAATGTTGAAAAATTTTATGAAAAAAATGTCATACTATAGTATGTCAAAAAATTTTATGATGAAAACGTCATATTTTTTGTATATTGATAAAAATATCGAAAGCAATCATTTTATAGTATGTAAAAGAATTTTATGGTGGACAAAACTCATTTTATGGAATGCTGAAAAATTTTATGAAAAAAATGTCATACTATAGTATGTCGAAAATTTTATGATGAAAAAGTCATATTTTTTGTATATTGATAAATATAATGAAAACAATCATTTTATAGTATGTAAAAGGATTTTATGGTGGAAAAAAAACTCATTTTTGGAATGTTGAAAAATTTTCTGAAAAAAATGTCATACTAGTATGTCGAAAATTTTACGATGAAAGGTCATATTTTTTTGGATATTGATAAAAATAATGAAAACAATCATTTTATAGTATCTAAAAGGATTTTATGGTGGACAAAAGTCATATTATCGAATTTTGAAAAATTTCATGAAAAAAAGTCATACTATAGTATGTCGAAAAGTTTACGCTGAAAACGTCATATTTTTTGGATATTGATGAAAATATTGAAAACAATCATTTTATAGTATGTAAAAGGATTTTATGATGGAAAAAACTAATTTTATAGAATGTTGAAAAATTTTATGAAAAAAAATGTCATACTATAGTATGTCGAAAATTTTATGATGAAAACGTCATATTTTTCGTATATTGATAAATATAATGAAAACAATCATTTTATAGCATGTAAAAGGATTTAATAGTGGAAAAAACTCATTTTATGGAATGTTAAAAAATTTTGTGAAAAAAATGTCATACTATAGTATGACGAAAATTTTATGATGAAAACGTCATATTTTTTGTATATTGATAAATATAATGAAAACAATCATTTTATAGTATGTAAAAGGATTTTATGGTGGAAAAAACTCATTTTATGGAATGTTGAAAAATTTTATGAAAAAAATGTCATACTATAGTATGTCAAAAATTTTACGATGAAAACGTCATATTTTTTGTATATTGATAAAAATATTGAAAACAATCATTTTATAGTATGTAAAAGGATTTTATGGTGGAAAAAACTCATTTTATGGAATGTTGAAAAATTTTATGAAAAAAATGTCATACTATAGTATGTCGAAAATTTTATGATGAAAACGTCATATTTTTTGTATATTGATAAAAATATTGAAAACAATCATTTTATAGTATGTAAAAGGATTTTATGGTGGAAAAAACTCATTTTATGGAATGTTGAAAAATTTTATGAAAAAAAGGTCATACCATAGTATGTCGAAAATTTTACGATGAAAACGTCATATTTTTGTATGTTGAAAATTTTCATTCCAACAATGATATAGTATGTAAAAAGATTTTATAATGGAAAAAACTATTTTTATGGAATGTTGAAAAATTTTGTGAAAAAAATGTCATACTATAGTATGTCGAAAATTTTATGATGAAAACGTCATATTTTTTGTATATTGGTAAAAATAATGAAAACAATCATTTCATAGTATGTAAAAGGATTTTATGGTGGAAAAACTCATTTATGGAATGTTGAAAAATTTTATGAAAAAAATTTCATACTATAGTATGTCGAAAATTTTATGACAAAAACGTCATATTTTTCGTATGTTGATAAATATAATGAAAACAATCATTTTATAGTATGTAAAAGGATTTTACGGTGGAAAAAAGGTCATTTTTTGGAATGTTGAAAAATTTTCTGAAAAAAATGTCATACTATAGTATGTCGAAAATTTTATGTTGAAAACGTCATATTTTTTGTATATTGATAAATATAATGAAAACAATCATTTTATAGTATGTAAAAGAATTTTATGGTGGAAAAAACTCATTTTATGGAATGTTGAAAAATTTTATGATAAAAATGTCATACTACAGTATGCCGAAAACTTTACGATGAAAAGTCATAATTTTTGGAAATTGATAAAAATAATGAAAACAGTGATTTTATAGTATGTAAAAGGATTTTATGGTGGAAAAAACTCATTTTCAGGGAATGTTGAAAAATTTTATGAAAAAAATGTCATACTACAGTATGTCGAAAATTTTACGATGAAAACGTCACATTTTTCGTATGTTGATAAATATAATAAAAACAATCATTTTATAGTATGTAAAAGGATTTTATGGTGGAAAAAAACTCATTTTTGGAATGTTGAAAAATTTTCTGAAAAAAATGTCATACTATAGTATGTCGAAAATTTTACGATGAAAGGTCATATTTTTTTGGATATTGATAAAAATAATGAAAACAATCATTTTATAGTATCTAAAAGAATTTTATGGTGGACAAAAGTCATATTATCTAATTTTGAAAAATTTCATGAAAAAAATGTCATACTATAGTATGTCGAAAATTTTACGATAAAAACATATTTTTTGTATATTGATAAAAATATTGAAAACAATCATTTTATAGTATGTAAAAGGATTTTATGATGGAAAAAACTAATTTTATAGAATGTTGAAAAATTTTATGAAAAAAATGTCATACTATAGTATGTCGAAAATTTTATGATGAAAACGTCATATTTTTCGTATATTGATAAATATAATGAAAACAATCATTTTATAGTATGTAAAAGGATTTTATGGTGGAAAAAATCCTTTTATGAAATGTTGAAAAATTTTGTGTAAAAAATGTCAAACTATAGTGTGTCGAAAATTTTATGATGAAAACGTCATATTTTTCGTATATTGATAAATATAATGAAAACAATCATATTATAGTATGTAAAAGGATTTTATGGTGGAAAAAACTCATTTTATGGAATGTTAAAAAATTTTATGAAAAAAATGTCATACTATAGTATGTCAAAAATTTTACGATGAAAACGTCATATTTTTTGTATATTGATAAAAATATTGAAAACAATCATTTTATAGTATGTAAAAGGATTTTATGGTGGAAAAAACTCATTTTATGGAATGTTGAAAAATTTTATGAAAAAAAGGTCATACCATAGTATGTCGAAAATTTTACGATGAAAACGTCATATTTTTGTATGTTGAGAATTTTCATTCCAACAATGATATAGTTTGTAAAAGGATTTTATAATGGAAAAAACTATTTTTATGGAATGTTGAAAAATTTTGTGAAAAAAATGTCATACTATAGTATGTCGAAAATTTTATGATGAAAATGTCATATTTTTTGTATATTGGTAAAAATAATGACAACAATCATTTCATAGTATGTAAAAGGATTTTATGGTGGAAAAACTCATTTATGGAATGTTGAAAAATTTTATGAAAAAAATTTCATACTATAGTATGTCGAACATTTTATGACAAAAACGTCATATTTTTCGTATGTTGATAAATATAATGAAAACAATCATTTTATAGTATGTAAAAGGATTTTACGGTGGAAAAAAGGTCATTTTTTGGAATGTTGAAAAATTTTCTGAAAAAAAATGTCATACTATAGTATGTCGTAAATTTTATGTTGAAAACGTCATATTTTTTGTATATTGATAAATATAATGAAAACAATCATTTTATAGTATGTAAAAGAATTTTATGGTGGAAAAAACTCATTTTATGGAATGTTGAAAAATTTTATGATAAAAATATAATACTATAGTATGTTGAAAACTTTACGATGAAAAGTCATAATTTTTGGAAATTGATGAAAATAATGAAAACAGTGATTTTATAGTATGTAAAAGGATTTTATGGTGGAAAAAACTCATTTTCAGGGAATGTTGAAAAATTTTATGAAAAAAATGTCATACTACAGTATGTCAAAAATTTTACGATGAAAACGTCATATTATCGGATGTTGAAAAATTTCATGAAAAAAGGTCATGTCGAAAATTTTATGATGAAAACGTCATATTTTTCGTATGTTGATAAATATAATAAAAACAATCATTTTATAGTATGTAAAAGGATTTTATGATGGAAAAAACTAATTTTATGGAATGTTGAAAAATTTTATGAAAAAAACATCATACTATAGTATGTCAAAAATTTTATGATGAAAACGTCATACTATAGTATGTCAAAAATTTTATGATGAAAACGTCACATTTTTGTATGTTGAAAATTTTCATTCCAACAATCATATTAAAGTATGTAAAAGGATTTTATGGTGGAAAAAACTCATTTTCAGGGAATGTTGAAAAATTTTATGAAAAAAATGTCATACTACAGTATGTCAAAAATTTTACGATGAAAACGTTATATTATCGGATGTTGAAAAATTTCATGAAAAAAGGTCATACTATAGTATGTCGAAGATTTTATGATGAAAACGTCATATTTTTCGTATGTTGATAAATATAATGAAAACAATCATTTTATAGTATGTAAAAGGATTTTATGATGGAAAAAACTCATTTTTGGAATGTTGAAAAATTTTCTGAAAAAAATGTCATACTATAGTATGTCGAAAATTTTACGATGAAAGGTCATATTTTTTTGGATATTGATAAAAATAATGAAAACAATCATTTTATAGTATCTAAAAGGATTTTATGGTGGACAAAAGTCATATTATCGAATTTTGAAAAATTTCATGAAAAAAGTCATACTATAGTATGTCGAAAATTTTACGCTGAAAACGTCATACTATAGTATGTCAAAAATTTTACGCTGAAAACGTCATATTTTTTGGATATTGATGAAAAATAATGAAAACAATCATTTTATAGTATGTAAAAGGATTTTATGATGGAAAAAACTATTTTTATGGAATGTTGAAAAATTTTATGAAAAAAACGTCATACTATAGTATGTCAAAAATTTTATGATGAAAACGTCATACTATAGTATGTCAAAAATTTTCTGAAAAAAATGTCATTTTAGTATGTTGAAAATTTTCATTCCAACAATCATATTATAATATGTAAAAGGATTTTATGGTGGAAAAAACTCATTTTATGGAATGTTGAAAAATTTTATGAAAAAAATGTCATACTATAGGATGTCAAAAATTTTACGATGAAAACGTCATTTTTTGTATATTGATAAAAATATTGAAAACAATCATTTTATAGTATGTAAAAGGATTTTATGGTGGAAAAAACTCATTTTATGGAATGTTGAAAAATTTTATGAAAAAAGGTCATACCATAGTATGTCGAAAATTTTACGATGAAAACGTCATATTTTTGTATGTTGAAAATTTTCATTCCAACAATGATATAGTATGTAAAAGGATTTTATAATGGAAAAAACTATTTTTATGGAATGTTGAAAAATTTTGTGAAAAAAATGTCATACTATAGTATGTCGAAAATTTTATGATGAAAACGTCATATTTTTTGTATATTGGTAAAAATAATGAAAACAATCATTTCATAGTATGTAAAAGGATTTTATGGTGGAAAAACTCATTTATGGAATGCTGAAAAATTTTATGAAAAAAATTTCATACTATAGTATGTCGAAAATTTTATGACAAAAACGTAATATTTTTGTATGTTGAAAATACTAATGAAAATAATCATTTTATAGTACGTAAAAGGATTTTATGGTGGAAAAAACTCATTTTATGGAATGTTGAAAAATTTTATGATAAAAAAGTCATACTATAGTATGTCGAAAATTTTACGCTGAAAACGTCATATTTTTTGGATATTGATGAAAAATAATGAAAACAATCATTTTATAATATGTAAAAGGATTTTATGATGGAAAAAACTAATTTTATGGAATGTTGAAAAATTTTATGAAAAAAACGTCATACTATAGTATGTCAAAAATTTTATGATGAAAACGTCATACTATAATATGTCAAAAATTTTATGATGAAAACGTCATATTTTTGTATGTTGAAAATTTTCATTCCAACAATCATATTATAGTATGTAAAAGGATTTTATGATGGAAAAAACTCATTTTATGTAATGTTGAAAAATTTTATGAAAAAAATGTCATACTATAGTATGTCAAAAATTTTACGATGAAAACGTCATATTTTTTGTATATTGATAAAAATATTTAAAACAATCATTTTATAGTATGTAAAAGGATTTTTTGGGAGAAAAAACTAATTTTATGGAATGTTGAAAAATTTTATGAAAAAAACGTCATACTATAGTATGTCAAAAATTTTATGATGAAAACGTCCTACTATAGTATGTCAAAAGTTTTATGATGAAACATCATACTTTTGTATGTTGAAAATTTTCATTCCAACAATCATATTATAGTATGTAAAAGGATTTTATGATGGAAAAAACTCATTTTATGGAATGTTGAAAAATTTTATGAAAAAAATGTCATACTATAGTATGTCAAAAATTTTACGATGAAAACGTCATATTTTTTGTATATTGATAAAAAAAAATATAAACAATCATTTTATAGTATGTAAAAGGATTTTATGGTGGAAAAAACTCATTTTCAGGGAATGTTGAAAAATTTTATGAAAAAAATGTCATACTATAATATGTCGAAAATTTTATGATGAAAACGTCATATTTTTCGTATGTTGATAAATATAATGAAAACAATCATTTTATAGTATGTAAAAGGATTTTACGATGGAAAAAGGTCATTTTTTGGAATGTTGAAAAATTTTCTGAAAAAAATGTCATACTATAGTATGTCGAAAATTTTATGATGAAAACGTCATATTTTTTGTATATTGATAAATATAATGAAAACAATCATTTTATAGTATGTAAAAGGATTTTATGGTGGAAAAAAACTCATTTTTGGAATGTTGAAAAATTTTCTGAAAAAAATGTCATACTATATAGTATGTCGAAAATTTTACGATGAAAGGTCATATTTTTTTGGATATTGATAAAAATAATGAAAACAATCATTTTATAGTATCTAAAAGGATTTTATGGTGGACAAAAGTCATATTATCGAATTTTGAAAAATTTCATGAAAAAAAGTCATACTATAGTATGTCGAAAATTTTACACTGAAAACGTCATATTTTTTGGATATTGATGAAAAATAATGAAAACAATCATTTCATAGTATGTAAAAGGATTTTATGATGGAAAAAACTAATTTTATGGAATGTTGAAAAATTTTATGAAAAAAACGTCATACTATAGTATGTCAAAAATTTTATGATGAAAACGTCATATTTTTGTATGTTGAAAATTTTCATTCCAACAATCATATTATAGTATGTAAAAGGATTTTATGATGGAAAAAACTCATTTTATGGAATGTTGAAAAATTTTATGAAAAAAATGTCATACTATGACTTTATGAACACCAGCATCAGTGCAATAATACGGCTTTAATATGACCACCTTTATTTATTTATCTCATGTGCAATAACACCATTACTGTCATCAGTTTTTCTTGGCATGTGCAATACTTCACATATGGTAATGCTGTTCAATTAACACTACATTACTGATGTTATCTGTGCAATATGGTTATTTTTCATTTATTTGATTTCTCACTATTGATGAGAAAAGTACTTTTCCCCTCCTATTTGTACTTATCAATCCTCAGTTCTTATCTCTTTTTTAAACTTGTTTCTCTATGCACTGTGTGATGTTAATTGTGTTGTGTTTTGTACTTTTTGTAAATACTGAGCATCTATGGCACAACAATTTCCTTCGGGATGAATAAAGTTCAATCTTATCTTATCTTATAGTATGTCAAAAATTTTATGATGAAAACGTCGTATTTTTTGTATATTAATGAACATAATGAAAACAATGATTTTATAGTATGTAAAAGGATTTTATGGTGGAAAAAACTCATTTTATGGAATGTTGAAAAATTTTATGAAAAAAATGTCATACCATAGTATGTCGAAAATTTTACGATGAAAACGTCATATTTTTGTATGTTGAGAATTTTCATTCCAACAATGATATAGTATGTAAAAGGATTTTATAATGGAAAAAACTATTTTTATGGAATGTTGAAAAATTTTGTGAAAAAAATGTCATACTATAGTATGTCGTAAATTTTATGTTGAAAACGTCATATTTTTTGTATATTGATAAATATAATGAAAACAATCATTTTATAGTATGTAAAAGAATTTTATGGTGGAAAAAACTCATTTTATGGAATGTTGAAAAATTTTATGATAAAAATATAATACTATAGTATGTTGAAAACTTTACGATGAAAAGTCATAATTTTTGGAAATTGATGAAAATAATGAAAACAGTGATTTTATAGTATGTAAAAGGATTTTATGGTGGAAAAAACTCATTTTCAGGGAATGTTGAAAAATTTTATGAAAAAAATGTCATACTACAGTATGTCAAAAATTTTACGATGAAAACGTCATATTATCGGATGTTGAAAAATTTCATGAAAAAAGGTCATGTCGAAAATTTTATGATGAAAACGTCATATTTTTCGTATGTTGATAAATATAATAAAAACAATCATTTTATAGTATGTAAAAGGATTTTATGATGGAAAAAACTAATTTTATGGAATGTTGAAAAATTTTATGAAAAAAACATCATACTATAGTATGTCAAAAATTTTATGATGAAAACGTCATATTTTTTGTATATTAATAAAAATAATGAAAACAATGATTTTATAGTATGTAAAAGGATTTTACGGTGTAAAAAAGGTCATTTTTTGGAATGTTGAAAAATTTTCTGAAAAAAATGTCATACTATAGTATGTCGAAAACTTTACGATGAAAAGTCATAATTTTTGGAAATTGATAAAAATAATGAAAACAATCATTTTATAGTATGTAAAAGGATTTTATGGTGGAAAAAACTCATTTTATGGAATGTTGAAAAATTTTATGAAAAAAATGTCATACTATAGTATGTCAAAAATTTTACGATGAAAACGTCATATTTTTTGTATATTGATAAAAATATTGAAAACAATCATTTTATAGTATGTAAAAGGATTTTATGGTGGAAAAAACTCATTTTATGGAATGTTGAAAAATTTTATGAAGAAAAGGTCATACCATAGTATGTCGAAAATTTTACGATGAAAACGTCATATTTTTGTATGTTGAAAATTTTCATTCCAACAATGATATAGTATGTAAAAGGATTTTATAATGGAAAAAACTATTTTTATGGAATGTTGAAAAATTTTGTGAAAAAAATGTCATACTATAGTATGTCGAAAATTTTACGATGAAAACGTCATATTTTTTGTATATTGGTAAAAATAATGAAAACAATCATTTCATGGTATGTAAAAGGATTTTATGGTGGAAAAAACTCATTTTATGGAATGTTGAAAAATTTTATGAAAAAAATGTCATACTATAGTATGTCAAAAATTTTAGGATGAAAACGTCATATTATCGGATGTTGAAAAGTTTCATGAAAAAAGTTCATACTATAGTATGTTGAAAATTTTATAATGAAAACGTCATATTTTTCGTATGTTGATAAATATAATGAAAATCATTTTATAGTATGTAAAAGGATTTTACGGTGGAAAAAAGGTCATTTTTTGGAATGTTGAAAAATTTTCTTAAAAAAATGTCATACTATAGTATTTTATGAAAGGTCATATTTTTTTGGATATTGATAAAAATAATGAAAACAATCATTTTATAGTATCTAAAAGGATTTTATGGTGGACAAAAGTCATATTATCGAATTTTGAAAAATTTCATGAAAAAAGTCATACTATAGTATGTCGAAAATTTTATGATGAAAACGTCATACTATAGTATGTCAAAAATTTTATGATGAAAACGTCATATTTTTTGTATATTAATAAAAATAATGAAAACAATGATTTTATAGTATGTAAAAGGATTTTATGGTGGAAAAAACTCATTTTATGGAATGTTGAAAAATGTTATGAAAAAAATGTCATACTATAGTATGTCAAAAATTTTACAATGAAAACGTCATATTTTTTGTATATTGATAAAAATAATGAAAACAATCATTTTATAGTATGTAAAAGGATTTTATGGTGGAAAAAAACTAATTTTACGGAATGTTGAAAAATTTTCTGAAAAAAATGTCATACTATAGTATGTCGAAAACTTTACGATGAAAATACATAATTTTTGGAAATTGATAAAAATAATGAAAACAATCATTTTATAGTATGTAAAAGGATTTTATGGTGGAAAAAACTCATTTTCAGGGAATGTTGAAAAATTTTATGAAAAAAATGTCATACTACAGTATGTCAAAAATTTTACGATGAAAACGTCATATTATCGGATGTTGAAAAATTTCATGAAAAAAGGTCATACTATAGTATGTCGAAGATTTTATGATGAAAACGTCATATTTTTCGTATGTTGATAAATATAATGAAAACAATCATTTTATAGTATGTAAAAGGATTTTATGGTGGAAAAAAACTCATTTTTGGATTGTTGAAAAATTTTCTGAAAAAAATGTCATACTATAGTATGTCGAAAATTTTACGATGAAAGGTCATTTTTTTGGATATTGATAAAAATAATGAAAACAATCATTTTATAGTATCTAAAAGGATTTTATGGTGGACAAAAGTCATATTATCGAATTTTGAAAAATTTCATGAAAAAAGTCATACTATAGTATGTCGAAAATTTTACGCTGAAAACGTCATACTATAGTATGTCAAAAATTTTACGCTGAAAACGTCATATTTTTTGGATATTGATAAAAAATAATGAAAACAATCATTTTATAGTATGTAAAAGGATTTTATGATGGAAAAAACTATTTTTATGGAATGTTGAAAAATTTTATGAAAATAACGTCATACTATAGTATGTCAAAAATTTTATGATGAAAACGTCATACTATAGTATGTCAAAAATTTTCTGAAAAAAATGTCATTTTAGTATGTTGAAAATTTTCATTCCAACAATCATATTATAATATGTAAAAGGATTTTATGGTGGAAAAAACTCATTTTATGGAATGTTGAAAAATTTTATGAAAAAAATGTCATACTATAGGATGTCAAAAATTTTACGATGAAAACGTCATTTTTTGTATATTGATAAAAATATCGAAAACAATCATTTTATAGTATGTAAAAGGATTTTATGGTGGAAAAAACTCATTTTATGGAATGTTGAAAAATTTTATGAAAAAAGGTCATACCATAGTATGTCGAAAATTTTACGATGAAAACGTCATATTTTTGTATGTTGAAAATTTTCATTCCAACAATGATATAGTATGTAAAAGGATTTTATAATGGAAAAAACTATTTTTATGGAATGTTGAAAAATTTTGTGAAAAAAATGTCATACTATAGTATGTCGAAAATTTTATGATGAAAACGTCATATTTTTTGTATATTGGTAAAAATAATGAAAACAATCATTTCATAGTATGTAAAAGGATTTTATGGTGGAAAAACTCATTTATGGAATGTTGAAAAATTTTATGAAAAAAATTTCATACTATAGTATGTCGAAAATTTTATGACAAAAACGTAATATTTTTGTATGTTGAAAAAACTAATGAAAATAATCATTTTATAGTACGTAAAAGGATTTTATGGTGGAAAAAACTCATTTTATGGAATGTTGAAAAATTTTATGATAAAAAAGTCATACTATAGTATGTCGAAAATTTTACGCTGAAAACGTCATATTTTTTGGATATTGATGAAAAATAATGAAAACAATCATTTTATAGTATGTAAAAGGATTTTATGATGGAAAAAACTCATTTTATGGAATGTTGAAAAATTTTATGAAAAAAATGTCATACTACAGTATGTCAAAAATTTTACGATGAAAACGTCATATTATCGGATGTTGAAAAATTTCATGAAAAAAGGTCATACTATAGTATGTCGAAAATTTTATGATGAAAACGTCATATTTTTCGTATGTTGATAAATATAATGAAAACAATCATTTTATAGTATGTAAAAGGATTTTATGATGGAAAAAACTCATTTTTGGAATGTTGAAAAATTTTCTGAAAAAAATGTCATACTATAGTATGTCGAAAATTTTACGATGAAAGGTCATATTTTTTTGGATATTGATAAAAATAATGAAAACAATCATTTTATAGTATCTAAAAGGATTTTATGGTGGACAAAAGTCATATTATCGAATTTTGAAAAATTTCATGAAAAAAGTCATACTATAGTATGTCGAAAATTTTACGCTGAAAACGTCATATTTTTTGGATATTGATGAAAAATAATGAAAACAATCATTTTATAATATGTAAAAGGATTTTATGATGGAAAAAACAAATTTTATGGAATGTTGAAAAATTTTATGAAAAAAACGTCATACTATAGTATGTCAAAAATTTTATGATGAAAACGTCCTACTATAGTATGTCAAAAATTTTATGATGAAACGTCATACTTTTGTATGTTGAAAATTTTCATTCCAACAATCATATTATAGTATGTAAAAGGATTTTATGATGGAAAAAACTCATTTTATGGAATGTTGAAAAATTTTATGAAAAAAATGTCATACTATAGTATGTCAAAAATTTTACGATGAAAACGTCATATTTTTTGTATATTGATAAAAAAAAATATAAACAATCATTTTATAGTATGTAAAAGGATTTTATGGTGGAAAAAACTCATTTTCAGGGAATGTTGAAAAATTTTATGAAAAAAATGTCATACTATAGTATGTCAAAAATTTTACGATGAAAACGTCATATTTTTTGTATATTGATAAAAAAAAATATAAACAATCATTTTATAGTATGTAAAAGGATTTTATGGTGGAAAAAACTCATTTTCAGGGAATGTTGAAAAATTTTATGAAAAAAATGTCATACTATAATATGTCGAAAATTTTATGATGAAAACGTCATATTTTTCGTATGTTGATAAATATAATGAAAACAATCATTTTATAGTATGTAAAAGGATTTTACGATGGAAAAAGGTCATTTTTTGGAATGTTGAAAAATTTTCTGAAAAAAATGTCATACTATAGTATGTCGAAAATTTTATGATGAAAACGTCATATTTTTTGTATATTGATAAATATAATGAAAACAATCATTTTATAGTATGTAAAAGGATTTTATGGTGGAAAAAAACTCATTTTTGGAATGTTGAAAAATTTTCTGAAAAAAATGTCATACTATATAGTATGTCGAAAATTTTACGATGAAAGGTCATATTTTTTTGGATATTGATAAAAATAATGAAAACAATCATTTTATAGTATCTAAAAGGATTTTATGGTGGACAAAAGTCATATTATCGAATTTTGAAAAATTTCATGAAAAAAAGTCATACTATAGTACGTCGAAAATTTTACGCTGAAAACGTCATATTTTTTGGATATTGATGAAAAATAATGAAAACAATCATTTTATAGTATGTAAAAGGATTTTATGATGGAAAAAACTAATTTTATGGAATGTTGAAAAATTTTATGAAAAAAACGTCATACTATAGTATGTCAAAAATTTTATGATGAAAACGTCATATTTTTGTATGTTGAAAATTTTCATTCCAACAATCATATTATAGTATGTAAAAGGATTTTATGATGGAAAAAACTCATTTTATGGAATGTTGAAAAATTTTATGAAAAAAATGTCATACTATGACTTTATGAACACCAGCATCAGTGCAATAATACGGCTTTAATATGACCACCTTTATTTATTTGTCTCATGTGCAATAACACCATTACTGTCATCAGTTTTTCTTGGCATGTGCAATACTTCACATATGGTAATGCTGTTCAATTAACACTACATTACTGATGTTATCTGTGCAATATGGTTATTTTTCAGTTATTTGATTTCTCACTATTGATGAGAAAAGTACTTTTCCCCTCCTATTTGTACTTATCAATCCTCAATTCTTATCTCTTTTTTAAACTTGTTTCTCTATGCACTGTGTGATGTTAATTGTGTTGTGTTTTGTACTTTTTGTAAATACTGAGCATCTATGGCACAACAATTTCCTTCGGGATGAATAAAGTTCAATCTTATCTTATCTTATAGTATGTCAAAAATTTTATGATGAAAACGTCGTATTTTTTGTATATTAATGAACACAATGAAAACAATGATTTTATAGTATGTAAAAGGATTTTATGGTGGAAAAAACTCATTTTATGGAATGTTGAAAAATTTTATGAAAAAAATGTCATATTATAGTGTGTCGAAAATTTTACGATGAAAACGTCATATTTTTTGGATATTGATAAATATAATGAAAACAATCATTTTATAGTATATAAAAGGATTTTATGGTGGAAAAAACTCATTTTATGGAATGTTGAAAAATTTTATGAAAAAAATGTCATACTATAGTATGTCAAAAATTTTACGATGAAAACGTCATATTATCGGATGTTGAAAAATTTCATGAAAAAAGGTCATACTATAGTATGTCGAAAATTTTATGATGAAAACGTCATATTTTTCGTATGTTGATAAATATAATGAAAACAATCATTTTGAAGTATGTAAAAGGATTTTACGATGGAAAAAAGGTCATTTTTTGGAATGTTGAAAAATTTTCTGAAAAAAATGTCATACTATAGTATGTCGAAAATTTTACGATGAAAGGTAATATTTTTTGGATATTGATAAAAATAATGAAAACAATCATTTTATAGTATGTAAAAGGATTTTATGGTGGAAAAAAATCATTTTATGGAATGTTGAAAAATTTTATGAAAAAAATGTCACACTATAGTATGTAAAAAATTTTACGATGAAAACGTCATATTTTTGTATGTTGAAAATTTTCCTCCCCGGGAACCATCACCTTAACGTGGTGCAGAGGTTTGTGTGTCCCTATGACCCTGAGGGCTGTGTTGTCTGGAGCCTAGTGCTCCTGGTAGGGTCTCCCATGGCAAATTGGTCTCAGGTGAGGGGCCAGACAAAGAATGGTTCAAAAAACCCCATGAATAACCGAGGCAGAGGAGGAGTGACCCGGCCCGGAGGAAGCCCGGGGCCCCTGTCTGGAGCCAGGCCCAGATGGCGGGCCCGTGAGCGAGCGCCTGGTGGCCGGGCTTGCCACGGAGCCCGGGCTTGCCACAGAGCCCGGTCGGGCTCAGCCCGAAAAAGCGACGTGGAGACCCCCTCCTCTCCATCCTGTGGGCTCACCACCCGCAGGAGGAACCGCTGGGGTCGGCATATGGGTGGCAGTGAAAGCCAGGGACTTTGACGGACCAGACCTGGGCGGCAGAGGCTGGCTCTGGGGACGTGGAACGTCGCCTCTCTGTGGGGGAAAGAGCCAGCAGCGATGGAGAAGGACTTTCGGTCGGCACCAAGGTGCTTCTGGAAAACTGTCCGACACCTCAGGAGGGGGAAACGGGGAACCATCCAAGCTGTGTACAGTAAGGATGGGACACTGTTGACCTCAACTGAGGAGGTAACCGGGCGGTGGAAGGAGCACTTTGAGGAACTCCTAAACCCGACTGATACGCCCTCTCTTGTAGAGGCAGAGCTGGAAGCTGATGGGGGATCGTCGTCAATTTCCCTAGGGGAAGTCACTGAGGTAGTTAAACAGCTCCGCAGTGGCAAGGCCCCGGGGATTGACGAGATTCGCCCAGAAATGCTGAAGGCTCTGGGTGTGGAGGGGCTGTCATGGATGACACGCCTCTTCAACATTGCGTGGAAGTCTGGGACAGTGCCTAAAGAGTGGCAGACCGGGGTGGTGGTTCCCCTGTTCAAAAAGGGGGACCAGAGAGTGTGTGCCAATTACAGGGGTATCACACTACTCAGCCTCCCTGGTAAAGTCTACTCTAGGGTGCTGGATAGGAGGGTCCGGCCGATAGTCGAACCTCAGATTGAAGAGGAACAATGCGGATTTCGTCCTGGCCGTGGAACAACGGACCAGCTCTTCACTCTCACAAGGATCCTTGAGGGGGCCTGGGAGTATGCCCATCCAGTCTACATGGGTTTGCAGATTGGTGTGCTGAGGATCTCATCGCTGCTTTTTGCAGATGATGTGGTTCTGCTGGCATCATCAGTCTGTGACCTCCAGCGCTCACTGGATCGGTTCGCAGCCGAGTGTGAAGCAGCTGGGATGAGGATCAGCACCTCAAAATCGGAGGCCATGGTTCTCAGCAGGAAACCGATGGATTGTCTACTCCAGGTAGGGAATGAGTCTTTACCCCAAGTGAAGGAGTTCAAGTACCTCGGGGTCTTGTTCACGAGTGAGGGAACAATGGAACGTGAGATTGGCCGGAGAAACGGAGCAGCGGGGGCGGTATTGCAGTCGCTGTACCGCACCATTGTGACGAAGAGAGAGTTGAGCCGGAAGGCAAAGCTCTCTATCTACCGGTCAATCTGCGTTTGCGTTGAAAGGAGCCAGTTGAGGTGGTTCGGGCATCTGGTAAGGATGCCTCCTGGGCGCCTCCCTAGGGAGGTGTTCCAGGCACGACCAGCTGGGAGGAGACCCCGGGGACGACCCAGGACTAGATGGAGAGGTTATATCTCCACTCTGGCCTGGGAACGCCTCGGGATCCCCCAGTCCGAGCTGGTTAATGTGGCCCGGGAAAGGGAAGTTTGGGGTCCCCTGCTGGAGCTGTTGCCCCCGCGACCCGACCCCGGATAAGCGGTTGAAGATGAAGATGAAGAGATGAAGATGAAGATGAAGAAAATTTTCATTCCGACAATGATATTATAGTATGTAAAAGGATTTTATGATGGAAAAAACTCATTTTAATTTTATGATGTGTGTCGAAAATTTTACGATGAAAACGTCATATTTTTTGGATATTGATAAAAATAATGAAAACAATAATTTTATAGTATATAAAAGGATTTTATGGTGGAAAAAACTCATTTTATGGAATGTTGAAAAATTTTATGAAAAAAATGTCATACTATAGTATGTCAAAAATTTTACGATGAAAACGTCATATTTTTTGTATATTGATAAAAATATTGAAAACAATCATTTTATAGTATGTAAAAGGATTTTATGGTGGACAAAACTCATTTTATGGAATGTTGAAAAATTTTATGAAAAAAAGGTCATACTATAGTATGTCAAAAATTTTACGATGAAAACGTCATTTTTTGGATATTGATAAAAATATTGAAAACAATCATTTTATAGTATGTAAAAGGATTTTATGGTGGACAAAAGTCATTATCAAATTTTGAAAAATTTCATGAAAAAAAGTCATACTATAGTATGTCGAAAATTTTATGATGAAAACGTCATATTTTTCGTATGTTGATAAATATAATAAAAACAATCATTTTATAGTATGTAAAAGGATTTTACGGTGGAAAAAAAGTCATTTTTTGGAATGTTGAAAATTTTTCTGAAAAAAATGTCACGCTATAGTATGTCGAAAATTTTAGGATGAAAGGTCATATTTTTTTTGAAATTGATAAATATAATGAAAACAATCATTTTATAATATGTAAAAGGATTTTATGGTGAAAAAAACTCATTTTATGAAATGTTGAAGAATTTTGTGAAAAAATGTCATACTATAGTATGTCGAAAATTTTATGATGAAAACGTCATATTTTTCGTATATTGATAAATATAATGAAAACAATCATTTTATAGTATGTAAAAGGATTTAATAGTGGAAAAAACTCATTTTATGGAATGTTTAAAAATTTCATGATGAAAACGTCATATTTTTCGTATATTGATCAATATAATGAAAACAATCATTTTTTTTAAATTGATAAAAATAATGAAAACAATCATTTTATACTATGTAAAAGGATTTTATGGTGGAAAAAAATCATTTTATGAAATGTTGAAATATTTTATGAAAAAAATGTCATATTTTTGTATGTTGAAAATTTTCAATCCAACAATCATATTATAGTATGTAAAAGGATTTTCTGGTGGACAAAAGTCATATTATGGAATGTTGAAGCAATTTCTGAAAAAAATGTCATACTATAATGTGTCGAAAATTTTACGATTAAGTCATATTTTTTGTATATTGATAAAAATAATGAAAACAATCATTTTATAGTATGTAAAAGGATTTTATGGTGGAAAAAAACTCATTTTTGGAATGTTGAAAAATTTTCTGAAAAAAATGTCATACTATAGTATGTCGAAAATTTTACGATGAAAGGTCATTTTTTTGGAAATTGATAAAAATAATGAAAACAATCATTTTATATTATGTAAAAGGATTTTATGGTGGAAAAAACTCATTTTATGAAATGTTGAAAAATTTTCTGAAAAAAATGTCATACTATAGTATGTCGAAAATTTTATGATGAAAACGTCATATTTTTTGTATATTGATAAATATAATGAAAACAATCATTTTATAGTCTGTAAAAGGATTTTATGGTGGAAAAAAACTCATTTTTGGAATGTTGAAAAATTTTCTGAAAAAAATGTCATACTATAGTATGTCGAAAATTTTACGATGAAAGGTCATTTTTTTGGAAATTGATAAAAATAATGAAAACAATCATTTTACACTATGTAAAAGGATTTTATGGTGGAAAAAAATCATTTTATGAAATGTTGAAATATTGTATGAAAAAAATGTCATATTTTTGTATGTTGAAAATTTTCATTCCAACAATCATATTATAGTATGTAAAAGGATTTTCTGGTGGACAAAAGTCATATTATGGAATGTTGAAGCAATTTCTGAAAAAAATGTCATACTATAATGTGTCGAAAATTTTACGATTAAGTCATATTTTTTGTATATTGATAAAAATAATGAAAACATTCATTTTATAGAATGTAAAAGGATTTTCTGGTGGAAAAAACTAATTTTATGGAATGTTGAAAAATTTTATGAAAAAAATGTCATAGTATGTCAAAAATTTTATGATGAAAAGTCATATTTTTTGGAAATTGAAAAAAATAATGAAAACAATCATTTTATAGTATGTAAAAGGATTTTATGGTGGACAAAAGTCATATTATCGAACGTTGAAAATTTCATGAAAAAAAGTCATACTATAGTATGTCGAAAATTTTACGCTGAAAACATCTTATTTTTTTATGTTGAAAAAACTAATGAAAACAACCATTTTATAGAATGTAAAAGGATTTTCTGGTGGAAAAAACTCATTTTATGGAATGTTGAAAAATTTGGTGAAAAAAATGTCATACTATAGTATGTCAAAAATTTTACTATGAAAACATCATTTTTTGTATCTTGATAAAAATAATGAAAACAATCATTTTATAGTATGTAAGAGGATTTTATGGTGGACAAAAGTCATATTATCGAATATTGAAAAATTTCATGAAAAAAAGTCATACTATAGTATGTTGAAAATTTTACGATGAAAACGTCATATTTTTATATATTGATAAAAATAATGAAAACAATAATTTTATATTATGTAAAATGATTTTTTTGGTGGAAAAAACTAATTTTATGGAATGTTGAAAAATTTGGTGAAAAAAATGTCATACTATAGTATGTCGAAAATTTTACGATAAAAACGTCATATTTTTTATATCGGTAAAGATAATGAAAATAATCATTATATAGTATGTCAAAGGATTTTATTGTGGACAAAAGTCATATTATCAAATGTTGAAAAATTTAATGAAAAAAATGTCATACTATATATAGTATGTCTAAAATTTTACGATAAAAACATCATATTTTTTGTATATTGAAAAAATTAATGAAAACAAATCATTTTATAGTATGTGAAATGATTTTATGGTGGAAAAAACTCATTTTATGCAATGTTCAAAAATTTTATGAAAAAAATGTCATACTACAGTATGCTTAGTAGCGTGTCGAAAAAAGTCATAGTTTAGCATGTCTAAAAATGTCATAGTATAGCATGTCAAAAAATGTCATAGCATAGCATGTCGAAAAAAGTCATAGCATAGCATGTCGAAAAAAGCCATAGCATAGCATGTCGAAAAATGTCATAGTATAGCATGTCGGAAAAAATTGTACAGAAGTCACAGTATAGCATGTAGAAAAAAGTCATAGTATAGCATGTCAAAAAACGTCTTAGTATTGCATGTTGAAAAAAATCGTAAAAAGTCAGTGTAGCATGTCGAAAAACGTCATAGTATAGCATGTCAAAAAAAAAAATCTTAAAAAAGTCATAGCATAGCATGTTGAATAAAGTCATAGTATAATGTTGAAAAAAGTCGTAAAAAAGTCATAGTATAGCGTGTCGAAAAAAGTCCTCGTATACCATGTTGAAAAAAGTCATAGTATAGCATGTCGAAAAATGTCATAGTATAGCATGTCGAAAAAAATTGTAAAAAAGTCATAGTATAGCATGTCGACAAAAGTCATAGTAATGGATGTCTAAAAAAGTCGTAGTATAGCATGTCAAAAATCCTATAGTATAGTATGTCAAAAAAAGTTATAGTACAGCATGTCGAAAAATGCCATGGTATAGTAAGGGGGTATTTTGGGGGCGGCAGTAGCTCAGTCCGTAAGGACTTGGGTTAGGATGCGGAGGACCCGGGTTCAAGACCCCCATGGACCAAGGCCAGTTTACCTCTTGGGCACTGCCGAGGTGCCCCTGAGCAAGGCACCAAACCCCCAACTGCTCTGGGCGCTTGTCAGGAGCAGCCCCCTCACTCTGACATCTCTCCATTGACATGTATATGTACTGTGTGAACAACAGAGTGTAAAACTGAATTTCCCCACTGTGGGACTAATAAAGGAATATCTTTCTTTCTTTCTTTTGTCAAAAAAGTCATAGTATAGCATGTCGAAAAAAAGTCATAGTATAGCAGGTCTAAAAATGTCATAGTATAGCATGTCAAAAAATGTCATAGTATAGCATGTCAAAAAAAGTCATAGTATAGCATGTCAAAAAAAGTCATAGCATAGCATGTTGAAAAAAGTTGTAAAAAAGTAATAGTATAGCATGTCGACAAAAGTCATAGTATGTCGAAAAAAATTGTAAAAAAGTAATAGTATAGCATGTCGACAAAAGTCATAGTATAGCATGTCGAAAAATGTAATAGTACAGCATGTCGAAAAAAATTGTAAAAAAAGTTACAGTATAGCATGTCGAAAAAAGTCATAGTATAGCATGTTGAAAAAAGTCATAGTGTGGCATGTCGAAAAAAGTCATAGTATAGTATGTCAAAAAAAGTTATAGTATAGCATGTCGAAAAATGCCATAGTATAGTATGTTGAAAAAAGTCTTAGTATAGCATGTCAAAAAAGTCATAGTATAGCATGTCAAAAAAGTCATAGTATAGCATGTCGAAAAAATTTTAGTATAGCATGTCGAAAAAAAGTCATAGTATAGCATGTCAAAAAAAGTTGTAAAAAAAGTCATCGTATAGCATGTCGAAAAAAAATTGTTAAAAAAAAGTCACAGTATAGCATGTCGAAAAAAGTCGTAGTATAGCATGTTGAAAAAAGTCAGTGTGGCATGTCAAAAAAAGTCATAGTATAGTATGTCAAAAAAAGTTATAGTATAGCATGTCAAAAAAAGTTGTAAAAAAGTCATAGTATAGCATGTCTAAAAATGTCATAGTATAGCATGTCAAAAAATGTCATAGTATAGCATGTCAAAAAATGTCAAAGTATAGCATGTCGAAAAAAGTTGTAAAAAAGTCTTAGTATAGCATGTCGAAAAAGTCATAGTATAGCATGTCGAAAAAGTCATAGTATAGCATGTCGAAAAAAGTCATAGTATGGCATGTCGAAATAAGTCATAGTATAGCCTGTCAAAAAAAGTCATAGCATAGCATGTCGGAAAAAATCATAGCATAGCATGTCGGAAAAAATCGTAAAAAAGTCACAGTATGGCATGTAGAAAAAAAGTCATAGTATAGCATGTCAAAAACTGTCATACTATAGCATGTCGAAAAATGTCATAGTATAGCATGTCAAAAAAAGTTGGAAAAAGTCATAGTATAGCAGGTAAAAAAAAGTCTTAGTATAGCATGTCGAAAAACATAGTATAGCATGTCGAAAAATGCCATAGTATAGTATGTTGAAAAAAGTCTTAGTATAGCATGTCAAAAAAGTCATAGTATAGCATGTCAAAAAAGTCATAGTATAGCATGTCGAAAAAATTTTAGTATAGCATGTCGAAAAAAAGTCATAGTATAGCATGTCAAAAAAAGTTGTAAAAAAGTCATCGTATAGCATGTCGAAAAAAAATTGTAAAAAGGTCATAGTATAGCATGTTGAAAAATGTAATAGTACAGCATGTCGAAAAAAATTGTAAAAAAAAAGTCACAGTATAGCATGTCGAAAAAAGTCATAGTATAGCATGTTGAAAAAAGTCAGTGTGGCATGTCAAAAAAAGTCAGTGTGGCATGTCAAAAAAAGTCATAGTATAGTATGTCAAAAAAAGTTATAGTATAGCATGTTGAAAAATGCCATAGTATAGTATGTGAAAAAAGTCATAGTATAGCATGTCGAAAAAATTTTAGTATAGCATGTCGAAAAAAAGTCATAGTATAGCATGTCAAAAAAAGTTTTAAAAAAAGTCATAGTATAGCATGTCTAAAAATGTCATAGTATAGCATGTCAAAAAATGTCAAAGTATAGCATGTCGAAAAAAGTTGTAAAAAAGTCTTAGTATAGCATGTCGAAAAAAGTCATAGTATAGCATGTCGAAAAAAGTCATAGTATGGCCTGTCAAAAAAAGTCATAGCATAGCATGTCGGAAAAAATCATAGCATAGCATGTCAGAAAAAAACGTAAAAAAGTCACAGTATGGCATGTAGAAAAAAGTCATAGTATAGCATGTCAAAAACTGTCATACTATAGCATGTCGAAAAATGTCATAGTATAGCATGTCAAAAAAAGTTGTAAAAAGTCATTGTATAGCAGGTAAAAAAAAGTCTTAGTATAGCATGTCGAAAAACATCATAGTATAGCATGTCGAAAAAAATCGGAAAAAACTCAGTATAGTATGTCGAAAAAAGTCATAGCATAGCATGTTGAAAAAAGTCATAGTGTAGCATGTTGAAAAAAGTCATAGTATAGCATGTCGAAAAAAGTCATAGCATGGGATGTCGAAATAAGTCATAGTATAGGATGTCGAAATAAGTCGTAGTATAGCATGTCGAAAAAGGTCCTAGTATAGCATGTCGAAAAAAATCGTAAAGACCTCATAGCATAGCATGCCGAAAAAAATCGTAAAAAAGTCATAGTATAGCATGTTGAAAAAAGTCATAGTATAGCATGTCAAAAAATGTCATAGTATAGGATGTCGAAAAAAGTCCTAGTATATTATATGAAAATAAGTCATAGTGGTATGTCGAAAAAAGTCGTAAAAAAAGTCATAGTATAGCATGTCAAAAAGGTCATACTATAATGTCGAAAAAAATTTTTAAAAAAAGTCAATATAGGATGTCGAAAAAAGTCCTCGTTTACTATGTTAAAATAAGTCATAGTATAGTATGTCGAAAAATGTCACAGTATAGCATATCGAAAAACATTGAAAAAAAGTCAAAAGCATGTCGAGAAAAGTCATAGTATAGGATGTCGAAAAAAGTCGCAAAAAAGTCTTAGTATAGCATGTCAAAAAAAAATTACAGTATATTATTTCAAAAATAGTGAAAAAAGTCACAGTATAGTAGGTAAAAAAAAAAAGTCATAGTATAGTATTGGAAAAAAAAGTCCTAGTACAGTATATCAAAAAAATACTCAGTATAGCATGTTGAAAATTCATTGTATATTATGTAGGTTAAAAAAAGTCATAGTATAGTATGTCAAAAAAGTCATACGATAGTATGTCGAAAAAAATGAGTATAGTATGTCAACAAAGTCATAGCATATTATGCAGAAACAGTCATTGTGTAGCATGTTAAAAAAAGTGTAAAAAGTCATAGTAGAGCATGTTGAAAAATGTCATGGTGTATTATGTCAAAAAAAAAAGCCACTATACATGTCAATAAAAGTAAAGTATATTATGTCGAAAAAAGTCAAAGTATAGTATGGAGACAAAAGTCATAGTACATGCCAACAAAAATCATGGTACAGTATGTCAAAAAAAAGTGTAAAAAATGTTAGAATATAGCATATCGGAAAAAGTAAAGTATATTATTTTGGAAAAAAAAGTCATAGTAAAGTATCAAAAAATGTCCTAGCATAGAATGTCGAAAAAAAAGTCATAGTATAGGATGTAAAAAAAAAAAAAAAAAAAAAGTCACGGTATAGTATGCAGAAAAAGATACGATGACTTTTCCGAGATTCTATACAATGACTTTTTTATACTTTTGTTCAACACACTATACTACCATGATATATTATACTATGACTTTTTTTCCGACATACTATACTATGATTTTTAGTATACGATGACGTTTTTGACATACTATACTATTTTTTTCACATATTACACTGAGTTTTTTTGACATTCTCTGACTTTTTTCCACGTACTATACAATGACTTTTTTTGACACACTATATTATGAATTTTTTGTCAACATACGACTTTTTTGGACAGTATACTATGACTTTCGACATGCTTAACTGACTTTTTTTCGACATACTATACAATTTCTTTTTTCGACATACTATGACTTTTATGACATCGTGTACTATGACTTTTTTGATATAATATACAATGAATTTTTTTCAACATATTATACTTTGACTTTTTTCGACATATTATGCTACGTCTTTTTTGACATAGTATACTAGGATCTATTTCATGTCTTTACAGGTCGCCCAAAAAAATCAATTACAGAGATCCAGCTGATTCAGAGTGCTGCTGCTCGAGTCCTCACAAAGACCAAGGAAGTGGATCACGTCACATCACTCCAGTTCTGAGGTCTTTATACTGGCTTCCTGTCTGCCAAAGAAATGACCTCAAAAGACTACTGTTGGTTTACAGTAGAAAGCACCGAAGGGCCAAAATACATGTCCGATCTTCTGCTACATTATGCATCATCCAGATCTCTCAGGTAGTCTGGGACTGCATCTGGGTCTGCTTTCTGTCCTCAGAGGGAAAACTAAATATGGAGAAGCAGCAAGCAGTTTTTATCCTCCACATACCTGGAAAAAATCTGCCTCTTTTGAATCAAGACTGTTCTGTTGGCATATGGCTTTTTTGACATACTATACTGTGACTTTTTTGCATTTTTTCGACATGCTCTAGCACTATACATTATTTGCTGTTTTTCAACATACCACTCTGACTTTTGCATTTTTGACACATTATTTTTTTTATTTATTTCAATATACTACACTATGACTTTTTTGAATTGTTTTGAAATACCATACCACACCATGACTTTTGACATACCATACTATGACTGTTTACGACATGCTATGCTGACTTTTTTCCATTATGACTTTACTATGACTTTTTTTTTCGACATACTATACTATGGCTTTTTTGGACATACTATACTTTGACTTTTGCTTTTTTCCAACATGCTATACTATAATTGATTTTTTGTGGTTTTTTAGATGTGCTATACTATGACTTTTTAAACATAATATACTATGACTTTCTTTACACACTATTCAATAACTTTTCGACATACTACATTGTGACTTTTTTGCATTTTTTTTTTTCAACATACTATGGCTTTTGTCGCCATACAATTCTTGGACTTGTTTTTTTCATTATATACTATGACATTTGATTTTTTTCTACATACTATACTGTGACTACACTAAGATGACTTTTTTCCAACATATTATACTATGACTTAGATAGATAGATAGATAGATAGATAGATAGATAGATAGATAGATAGATAGATAGATAGGAAATTCACAACTACTACATGTCTGTGTTCTCTACAGCTGTTTTCTGTAGCTTACACCTCCATTTGAGAGTATAACTGTGGCTTAGCGCTGAAATAATTGTGCCCAGTCCTGATGAAAATGCCTATAGTGCATGCATAAGCGCATACTTGTGTGTGCATGAACGGGTCCTGGGTGGGGACTGGAAAATATGGTCACTCTAAGCTAAGGGGAGCACAACTTTGCAGACCTGGATTCAGACTAGCAGCAGGCCACCAGGTGGTAGAAATGTCAAGCAACCATTTCCTGCATAATTAATGTAATGTGTAGTAGGGCTATTTTCTCAAAAGATTTTTTTTTAAAAGTTTCAAGTAGGCTACTAACTCTGCAGTCCTACTATTGGCTCTGTGTGGCTGCACTTATTATGTTTATTTTCAGGGTCATACTTATATTTTGGGCTCGACCATATAAAAAAAAATGGATATTTACTAATATATGTGATGTCACAGAACAAAATATTAATATCTTTTATGCTTGTGATTTCAGGCATCTAACCAAAAAAAACATTCAAAAAATTGACTTTGAGACAAGCAAACCAGAAGTGCAAAAATGTTAACTCATTTTCAGATTTTAGGATTCCCACAGCACTCCATTATTCAATTAAACTGGACTGAACAAATCAAATGCCCTCAGAATTTCTGTTTTCATATGTACAATAAGAGCAAAATAATCATAATAAATCATACAAGACAGCCTGGTGATGGCCATATATTCACACACACAGCTGACAGATCCAATAGCATTATCAAATCAGGCATATGGATAGTATTAACATTAGAAAATACAACTTTTGGACCTCTGACTGAACACCACATATTTCCAGTACAATTGTTATCTACCACTTAGTAGATAACATACCAACAAGTGCACAGGCTCAAAAAAAAGGAGCGAAAAAAAACTAAAAAGTGCACTTAAAGCTTGTGGATACCGAAACTGGACCTTTGTGAAAACAGCCACAAAATCCAGAAAGAACACCAGTACAACGATTGGTGAAGAAAAGGACAAAGCAACACCATTGTTATTCCTTATGTGTCTGGAGTGTCTGAGAAACTCGAGGATTTTTAACAAAACCCTCATTCCTGTGTTTTTCAAGCCCAGCAAAACCCTCAGACAGAAACTGGTCCACTGGTCCAATTAATAAATTGCTGAAACCAAACAACTAAACAGATGGATGGCTCAACACAGACAGGCCAACTGCTCAGGTCGAGACTCAGCAGTCTATCTACACCTGAAGGATAAGGGACACTCTTTTGAGGACAATGTGCATTTTTTTGTACAGGGAGGACATGTGGTTTAAAAGAGGAGTGAAAGAGGCCATCTATGTCAAAGTAGAGAAGCCATCACTCAACAGAGGAGGCCCAAAGCATCACCTGCCTTCCACTTTACAATGCTGTCCTGGCATCGCTTCCCAGGAGATTAAACCACCACTTGACCTCACTGGACAGTCATTCACACCAGACATCAGCTGACTCCAACAACCCATGACTACTGTCTTCACACTTAGGAGCACCCATGTACTGAGTGGTTTCTATTATCTTGCTATTGACCCCACAGAGGTTAAATTCCTGGTTCCCCTGCCAGGTAGTCAGAGATGAAGAGGCTTCTTGGATGGGAAGTGAAACACCTTCAAGAATCTAAACAGAGTCCAGTTGCTGCTGATTTAACCCTTACTCTGATACCATGACCTGGATGACTGAGAACCGTCACAAACATATGTCAGAAAATACACTTTAACATTGCTTGGCACAGCGGCCACATAAAAATACACACAGCTGACAGCAACATCAACATAAAATCCAGTGGTACACCAAACAAAAATGATAACAACCAAGAATATTGAAATAAGCCACTAGTCCAAAATTGAAAATGAGCTTACTTTGGATGATGACAGCAGGAGATGACGGGGCTTGGTGTTGAACACTGAAATGATTTCATTGTCTGTCAAAGGAGAGCAGGTACAAAGAGTTCAGTCTGATGATGATGAACAGCGCTTTCACCAGCAGGCCTACAGCTTGTTATGGGTAGTTTGGGTGACGAGGGGCCACATAACATTACCTGTCGTTATTATTCGGGACTTTCTGAGAAGAAACTGGAGGACTTTGGTTGACAATGATGGCTGAACTTCTTCCTCCTGCTCCTCAGGCGTCTGCTCCTCAATGCGCAGGTGTTGCGGTTTAACGAGTGACCGTGTTATCTGGTGACTTCCTGCCGAATGCTCGTAGTTCCTCTGATGTAACTAGTGAACGATAACAAACACAGAGGTGCGTTTGTTTAAAACCGATGAAGTAAAATTAAACAGCACACGTCACCACGTGTAATCAGTGGCACCAGCTGTGCGCTGAGTGAAAGAGGAGGGGCTGCGAGATGCCGTCCCAAAATCCTGACCTATCAGGTAGCCTCAAAAAAAGAAGCTTTCTGATTGGGTGGGCGTGAGTGCCAAGTGGGAGGCTTCGGGCCTATTGCAAGCCGTTTAACATTTATTAGCTCGACTGGATATTGATTAGAGATATCTGCAACGTCACTTTACCAAGTCAAAACTTTAATTCAGAATATCTGTAATTTGACTAGAATGATTCAAACTACCTCTGTCATTTATGTGTATGTGGCTTCTCATTACAGATACTCTACAATTCAGTTGCAGACATGTATATAAGATAAGATAAGATAAAATATTCCTTTATTGGTCCCACAGTGGGGAAATTCACAATATATGTATATGCACGTGTATATATGTATATAAGATAAGATAAGATAAGATATTCCTTTATTAGTCCCACAGTGGGGAAATTTACATATATGCGTATGTGTGTGTAAATATGTGTGTGTGTGTGTTATATATATATATATATATATATATATATATATATATATATATATATATATACTGTTCATACATATATATGTATCGACATGTATGTATGCATGTATATATATATATATATATATATATATATATATATATGGAGCTCAGAACAAGAGTCAGTACCAACAGGAGAATACACTCTCAATTCAAGATATCTACATTGTCCTTTTTAGATATCTTACATTAAATATGGACTAGACAATGATGTTGACATCTTGAACTGAAGTTACGATTAGTCATAATTTAAATGTAGATATGTTCTATGAAGTTATAGATATCTTGAAAGAATTTCAATTAGAGATATCTCATTTGAAGAAGTCTTTAACTTTGACTCTGCCTAGTCAAAATGCCATTGTAGATATCTATTAAATGTTATAACAGCTTGTCATACCAGGCCCACCTACTGTAAGTCCACCCACAGCTCAGTGTCCCCAGAGAGCCACAGCTGATGTTCTGCTCGGAGCTCATGAAGAATTTGTCAAAGTGAAGCCTTACATGACCGCTGGGGAAGACGAGATCCTGTATCTCCCACCTGCTCCTTGGCTCTATTCTCCATATCCTCTCACTGCTTTTTGGAAATGACAGAAATTGTAAGCTTATTGATTCACAACACCCGAGTCTTTTCAGATATCAGGTGCTGTCAACAAGCATTTGTACCTATGGAGAAACAAAAAGAATCAAGTGAATCATGTGTACCGTATCTAATAATATATAATATTAAAGAGGAGCAGCAGCCATTTGATGTAACCATTACACTGTAACAGTTGCAGTTCAGATGCCTGTGCATCATTAAGAGATGTCATATCTTGAATCATATAAAATTTGTACATACACATTTACCTTAATGCAGTATTTCATGGCCGCACACAAATCTGAACACAACTAAGTAGGTGAGCAATTTACCTGCATTTATACATGGTGTTGACAGTGAGCGAAATATGCTTCACAAATAGTTCAAAGAGTCATAATTTATTGAATTAATTTCAACAAGCCAATGCTTTACACACTCTCACCTGCCTGAAGTGCATTAACACTAAAGCTTTGTCTTGGCAATGAATGTATTTTTTGCTTCAATAACTTCGTCTGATTAAAGTAACTGAAAGTTACCAGACTTGATTTATTCAGATACATACTGTTCAGTCACTCTTAGAGAGCAGCAGCCATATAAATTACCAAGATAAGGCACACATTAGGAAAACAAACATCTCTGTTGCATAAATTTACACCCTTTTTTCCAATTACTTAATTTTCCTGTATTTCTCATATACAATTACAAATAAAATATATCACTGAAACTCTTTTGTGAACTAATTGATTGCACATTTAATAATATACAGTAATTTAATACATACAGTATGTTTTTAAAAAAAAAAAAACATGTTCACTGTTGCAGTGATAAGATTTTCAGAGTTGCCTTTGTCCATATTTAGGTGCAAGTGCAGCACTTTAGATGTTTGAGGTGTAAAGCTGGTACAGTTTGTACCGTTATGGTACATGTCCACAGCCTTTCCACGCTTCCCATTCATTGTCTATGTAAGCTGCCACGGAATGCATTTTGGGACGTCATGTTGGCCGCTCTTCATTTGCATTAAGTACAGGTCTAGGCTACTGTATGCAAATCACAGTCATCCAATGCAATGCACTTTTATACTAAGTTTTGTTGATCTAAAAAAAAAGAGCTTCAGCAACTGCATGGCTTATTTCTCACATAAAATCTTAAAAAAAGAGAGTTTCAAAACAAGCTGCCATGGTTCTGGTTTGAAAGGTGGGAGCGGTGGCCCAAGAGGGAAAGTGTTCGTCCAATCAAGTGCTGAGTGCCTAGTGTCTAATGGCAGCCCATCAAGCATCCAATGCTGGGAAGCGAGGCAATCCCTTGCGATAAAAAAATGCCTTTGTGGACATGTACCATATGGTGGTGAAGCTCCACTTGAGGTTATGCGGTTACACAGGAGCCTCAGGCGTGGTAGAGAGGCACCACTCTGCTGATGTCCTGTCTACATATGGGGCATCGGCGGTGTGGAAGAGCCTGGTAGCAACTGTAGCAGCAGCACACATGCCCACAGTCCAACAGAATACAGTTACGTGGCTGACTGAGGCAGATCACACAGGCGTTCTCTATGTGTTCCTCTATCCCATCTTGAAGGGCCCCAGGGCCCGCTACTGGAGCACGTGCTCTGGGGGCTTCAGTCCGCAGTCTTTCAAATTCCCTCCTCTCCTGCTCCCTCTCCCAGCGAACTCTTTGTTGGTAGTAGAAGCGTCGCCCTACCCAGAGGAGGACCGCTGCCCCTGCCAAAGCAGAGGCAAAGGCCAGTGCTTTCCACCACAGAGCCGTGCTCTCTTGCTCTCCTAGGAGGGTGTCAAAGTCTCTAATGCTCAGAAAGTACTGTGAGCCATTAGAAGGGGGTCGGAGATTCAAGGTGCCGTCCACGTCCAGTATCAACTCACCCACGCCAGTAAGAGTTGTGCCCACCTAGAAAAAGAGGGGAATATTTGTGAAATGTATCATTGACATCAGTTTTTGTTAATATTTGCCCTTGTGGATAGCAAAAATTATTTATGCTTTGTCAAATAAATATGACTTCATTATTGAGTTACAGACGTTAATGTCAGCTATCTCATCTTGCAACTGACTTTGAGCATTTCCTCGGTCTCCAGTTGTCCTTTAAGCTTCTCCCCACTGAGGTATTGGCCTATGATGTCCCCCAAGCCATAATTGACCTGGTGAAACTTCTCGTGGGTGGTCTCCATGTGCAGTCCTGAGGCCTGCAGAGGGCACAGGACTCTGACGGTGGTGTCATTTGATCCCACTAACACAAAGGGCACTGCATTCACTCTGTGGTGCAAGACTCGTTCACTGTCCGTCCTGCAACAGGTAAAAGGAATAAACAGTAGGTATTTTTAGTCTACAGATGACGATAAAGATAAAATACCACATGCACTGGAACTTTGGGGTTGCCTCATTGTTTCATGTATATACATAAATATATAGAAAATTTGAAAAGACAAAGTGACCATCACAACCTCAGACTGGGCTAACAGATAACCTGCCTCACAAACTGCTTTGTGGAATTTGAATGCTGTCACAGAGGTTTATTTCTGAGCTGAGGGTGACGTGATGCTGTTTAATATTTGAATGTGAGAGCAAAAAATGCATAAATGCGATAACTTTAGACAGTCCTGACTAACAAACTAATATCCAACCAGGATTTTATTTGACTCTGACATACAGTAAACTGTCAATGCATGCTTTGATACGGACTGAATCAGTGAAGAAATAAAACAGGGTGTGTGGCTCTGTAAGAGGGAGGAGAGAGAGGCTTCGTCCAAAATTCCAGCTGGGAACATGTAGTGCATTTCATACCCTTCTCTCACTCTCATAGCCTGTCCTACTACTCAGTTAAAGGTGAAGATGAGAAAAATGTATCATTCAGGTATATCATCATAATGCTGCAGTGTATGATAAAGTACTCACCAAGTGCGTGAAAGGCCGTTCCACACCAGCCTGTGCTCTCTTAACATGAATTTCTGCAACACTCCAACAAATTCTTTTTGGAAGTGGCTTGTCAGAGGCTCACCTACTGGTTGCACAGCACCTACAGCATATATACACACATGATAGAGAATAAGACGCAAGAGGCATTTATTTTAGTGGAAAAAAAATATGCCATCAGCTTTTGTCTGTATTTGAAACAGTGAGACCCTGTTCACCTTCGATAACAGCATACTGTAGACAAGCTCCTGGAGTAACTTTCAAAATGTCTTTCAGTTTTCCATCTATGGTGAAGTGTGGAGCACCCTGACAAAAAAGACAGACTATTTACATATGTAGTATACATATTGGAGTAGACAGCCTTTGAGTTTTACAAAATTGCACAGTGCACAGCATTACTGTCACCTAAGGATTCACAAGATTGGAAAGAAAAAGAAAAGAATGTGTTTCTGCCACACAATATTCAGCTAGAACTGGGCAATATACTGAATATCAATTTAACACTGACATAGTGATATAAGACTAGATATTGTCTTAGATTTTGGATATAAGATAAGATAAGATAAGATGAACCTTTATTAATCCCCAGAGGGAAATTTGGGATATGGCATAGGTGTTGTCTTTTCCTGATTTTAAAGGCTGCATTACAATAAAGTGATGTCATTTTCTGAACTTACCAGAGCGTCCTAGCTGTTCTATTATGTGCCTTTACACACTTAGTCATTTTATCCACATTGTGTAAATATTTGGTAAAAGTACCAATGGTCAACCCTACAATATCATCATTGAGGTTGGTCAAACATACCAAAATATTTGATTTTCTCTATATTGCCCAGCCCTATATTCAGTTAATTATCGTTTTTTATGTTCTCTCTGTTTTGTCCTTCTGAATGTTTGTATGGTCTACTTCTTCAATCTTCTAAAAATAAAAAATAAAATACAATAGCAAACTTGTGATGAGGGGCTGCAAGCTGACTCTGCTTCATTCACAAACCTAATAGGATGAAAACACCGAGCCTATAAGATTGGCCTCCATTGTAAACACAATTCAGAGACATTAGAAGAGTGTTAATCTACTTAAAGAGAATTCAAAGCAGTATGAAAAAAACGAAAATCAAATTTTTCAAAACAGAGCAATATAGTTATGTAAGATTATGTTAATTAATTACACATGAATCACAACTAACATCAAGTTTATCTAGTGTCATCCGGCTCTTCCTATAGAGATAGTAGCAGATGCCTGAGACGGCAAGGCTGGCTCCAAGACACACTGCCTCAGAAATCTTCACAGGAAATCCATCCATTCCCTCTGAGTCTCCTGTCACTGCAGACCTGCGAATAAATAAATATGTAAGAAGGTAGAAAAAAATCAAACTGTGTTGTTCCTTTTGTATTGATCAAGATTTTCAAAAAGTGTATGTTGCTGTGCATGTTTAAAAGAGCCGTCACTACATGCAGTGTAACAGTCTCATCAGTGGTGCAACATTCTGCTAAACTGACAGCACTCATAGTGCTTTTAGTGCGTCATCATTAACTCAGTAAGATAAAAAATTTAAGATAGCTCTATGTTCCTGTATGTATATGATGATTCTAATAAGTTTTGAATATTTATGTTTTAAGTTTTTAAGTAATCAGACACTGCAAAATGTAAACAATATAAGTATTGATACAATCAAAGCAGTAAATAAAAGAAAGTGATACATGTCAACTTTTACTCTTGCATTTTTGTGAGTTGGCAAGGACTGGCACATATATTTTCACATTCAAATGGTCCGAGTATTTGAGTGTTTTGGGAGTACCATCAGAACGGGTTGTTTCACGACCACCTGGGTATCTCATTTGTTTTTCGAAAAGGCTTGCATAGAAATAACACATTTCTATGGATGCTTAACGTTAGCTCTGTGACTCTAATGAAGCTAATATGAATATGAGAGGCACGGACTGGGGCACAACTTACAGATAAACCAGCAAAAACAAACCGTGATGTGAGGGTAAAAGTAAGACACAAAGACGAGAGACATGTTGGCTGCTCTTTAGCCATACCCGTGACAGCTAACATCATAAATATAGCTAACTCGAACTGTAACTAGGATGCTATATACAGCAGTTTCAACTTTTTGTCTTTGTTAATAGTGTGTGAAAATAAAAAATAAAATGGGTGAAAAAATACTAAATGTAAATCGTGTGAGCGTGGCACTTATCACATAATGTATTTCAGTGAGATTATTTTCTTTTTAATACTGATTAGCGTTAGCTAAAGTTAGCTGCTAACGTTAGTTAGCTAACGTTGTTAACGCAACAGGGGAACCAGTGCTGACTTCTAAACGCTGTTTTTAACAACACTGGTGGTAGCTAACCAGATGAGCAATAATACCTACTGTATAAAGGCATATATGTATTAATTATCAAGTATGACTAAATAGAAATCATTTTTTACCTGTCAGAGAAAAGAAGTCTCTCAAGGTGCTCTCAAGTTGACATATTCGGATATGTCTATGTTGTTCATTTTACGTCTCGTACGTGATGCAAACGTTACGTGATGACGTATACCGCGCATGTCAGTTGCGGCCTCTCTCTCTTAGTCGGTCGCTACCAACGCCGCAGAGATGGCAGGAGGTGTGCGAAGAAGGTCTCCCGGTTCCCCGTCTCAACTGTGGGGGAAGCTTCACACACTGTGGCAGGACAAACACTTGGTCCTGTTCAAGACGGAATACACGTTACTGGTCGTTTCAGTTTTGTGGTTCCTAGAGATCGGGATCAATGTGTGGGTCATACAGAAAGTAGCATGTAAGTAGCTGCGTGGCTAGTTAGCATGCTGTGGTGCTTTGCCATTTTCGTGAACGTATGTGAACGCTAAGTAGCTAGCATTAGCTGTCGTACTAACTTAACACTGCCACCTGTCAAAGGGATTTCAATGCCCTTGCATGACCACATACAATCTCGGGGCTCTGTTTTCGGGTACTGACATTCTTTATTTTCAGCTACTGCTAATTTTATGCGGTTAAAGGTACGATTTTTACTAATAATAACGTCACTCTAAACTTGTCGAGGCATGATAACAACCTCACTGAAAACCCTTACAGGTTACTCCAAGCATTAGTGACGTTGTCATCTGTGCCATTGTTGATTTTGACAAATGTACTTCTTTGTCTGATGTTTGGCTGAAACTGTTGTCATCAGATCTAATTTAATAATCAATTACTTGTTCTATTATTTTTTGGTAGATACACAGAATTTTTATTCAATAAAATGATTGAAAAAGTGATAAAAATCCTCCAAAGTCCAGTTAAGGTTTTCAGCTTTCTAAAGTTGTTCAATTCACAATGATCTCAAATGAAGAAAACCAGCAAATATTCACTGTTAGGAAGCTGAAGCCAATGAATATTTGACATTCTCTGCTTGATAACTAAAATCAGTAATCAGTTGTCAAAATTGTTGGTGATTGTATTTCTGCCAACGGGCTAAACAATTAATCGTCAGTCCTTTCACCACTAGTACATTTGCTTGTCCATTGTGGTGCTGAATTAGTTAGTGGATCAAGAATTTCACAAATGCAACAAGCATTTTCACAGGTTTTATATCAAAAGATGAAGACTTTGGGGTTTTGGCTTGTAAAATTAATTACAGGACATCACTTTGGACTAAGAGGAGATGTGATGGACATTTTTCAGAATTAAAAAAATATATAGACAAAGATATTTAAATTGTGTTCAGCAGAAAATTGTACTATTAATATAAATAACTACAACACAGGACTGATCGTAATGGTCCCCATCATTCATGATCACTGATTCATGCTCTTTACTGCAGACACTGAGATAGACTGGAAAGCCTACATGGATGAAGTAGAGGGAGTCATCAATGGTACTTACGACTACATCAAGCTTAAAGGAGACACCGGCCCCTTGGTGTGAGTTTAAACGTTTTTTTTGAATGATGTAGTCTCTCCATTTTGTAGTTTGATGTAGTTTTCAGTGCTGGATAAATTAGCACCTTGTTGTTGCAGGTACCCGGCTGGCTTTGTCTACATCTTCACAGCTCTTTACTACGCTACCAACCGTGGGGTGAACATCCGTGTGGCCCAGTACCTTTTTGCTGCCTTCTACCTCATCACACTGCTGCTCGTCTTCAGGGTGTACCACCGCACTAAGAAGGTCAGTCTGCGTGACGAAAGCCGTAGTAACCACGTGACATTTTAAAATGTGCTCAACTGTAGTGTTTTGCTCGGTAAGCCATTGAGGTTGTGTAAAACTATTTCTCTGTACTTTTTAGGACACGTTAAAACTTCAATGTTCTGATATGTCTATAATTTCTGCCATTTCCTAATACTTTCATGTTAAAACACCAATGAGAGTAATTTCCCTTTATTGGCCTAATTCTGTTTATTTCTTTGAATTTTTCCAGGTTCCTCCCTATGTGTTCTTCTTTGTGTGCTGTGCTTCTTACCGGATCCACTCCATCTTTGTGCTGCGTCTCTTTAATGATCCGGTGGCCATGATGCTGCTGTTTGCAGCTGTCAACCTCTTCATGGATGGATACTGGACACTGGGCTGTGGCCTTTACAGGCAAGTGTGGACTCCTTAACAACACAATGCAGGTTTTCATGTAATGGCTTTCCCTGGAGGAATGTGTATCAGGTGTCATCTATCTTTGTGAAACTTTTTACCATATCCATGTGTTACATGATGAAATTACAACTCAAATCTTCCTCTCTTTCTGACAGTTTAGCAGTGTCTGTGAAAATGAATGTGCTCCTTTTTGCTCCGGGACTACTTTTCCTCCTCCTGTCTGAGTTTGGTCTAATCAGGACAATCCCCAAACTTTCTCTGTGTGCAGGCCTACAGGTAAAATATTCCCTACAATAGAACCAGGCACAGTTTTACCAGCATACTAAAAAGTTTCTTAATGATATCAAGTATTGCCAAGCACCATCTCTAAACGAATCTGTCCCTATTGCAGCTTTTGCTGGGTCTGCCTTTCCTTCTGGAGAATCCTGTGGGTTATGTGAGCCGGGCGTTTGATCTTGGCCGTCAGTTTATGTTCAAGTGGACGGTCAACTGGCGCTTCCTGCCAGAATGGCTCTTCTTGAATCGGTACTTCCACTTACTCCTGCTGGCTGCCCACCTGCTCACCCTGCTGATCTTTGCTGTCCGCCGTTGGAAGAGGTGAGACAGACTTTGGCTGTGCTAAGGTTACTGTTGGCATTATAGTTTGAGGTGAGCTGGAATACTATAAAGGAGGCGTTAAAGTCATGCCAGTTTTTGTTCCAACACATAGCCGGCTTTGGCTCAGGCAGTTGTTCATCTCATAGACGACGCATGAGGATTGCATGAATAATGCCTAAATTATGCAGTGGTTTTGCTTACCACCATATTGACTCTTAAACAGTATGGCATTATAAGACAATGCAACCAGCTGTCATGAAGTAATGTGAAGACATCTCAACAGCGTAGAAGTCCTTAGAGGACATGACTTATCTGTCTTTGTGTTCTGCTGAAACCATCAAGGCATATAAAAATGAAGATACATTTTTGGCAATTCATGTCATTGTGAGTGCGTTATCCACTTCGAGCTATATTGATTAGCAGTAGAGGTGGAATTGTTTTTAATTATTAATAAACAATATCTTAAAAGCAACTATTTTTTTTCTCTTACCAGGCCTGGAGAAAGCATCTTTGAACTCCTCAAGGAGCCAAGCCAGAGGAAAACCCCTGCTCAGAAAATGACTGTTGATCATATCCTTTTGTTCCATTTGGATCTAATTAAACTGTATATTGTTCCTTAAAGGACAAATTAGGATTGTCAGGTGGAACACTATAACTTTTACTGCTCGTTGTGTCAAATATAAATCGGCTAAACATGTCTGCATGATATTGGTCGGAGAGTAAATTAATGATGTTCCTAATGTTCACCAACTTGTGTGCCAAACCTTAACAGACACTCACAGATGGTGTTGATTCTGTTCACCTCTAACTTCATTGGCATGTGCTTCAGTCGTTCGCTGCACTACCAGTTCTACGTCTGGTATTTCCACACGCTGCCTTACCTGCTCTGGAGTGGCGGGGTCAAGAAGCTGGCCCACCTGCTCAGGCAAGACGACGTCTAAATACTAAACTACAAGTTCCATTTTTGATTAGGTTTAGATCTACAGCACGTTTAATGCTATGTTGTTTTCTCCTTGTCTTCAGGGTATTGATCCTGGGTCTGATTGAGCTTTCATGGAACACTTACCCTTCTACTAACAGCAGCTCAGCTGCCCTGCACGTCTGTCACCTCATCATCCTCCTCTGTCTGTGGCTGGCTCCGCCGCTGCCTTCAGCCCCAGCAGAAACACAAGAACAGACACCCGTCAAAGACAAACGCCAGTGAGCCACAGCCTGATCGGACCGGATGTCGTATTTCAGTCTAATCAGCCCGCCAAACAGCCTCCATCACCCTCTTCTCTTTGATTCACACAACACCGGTGCAGAGGGAGGTCACTGGGATAAGACTGTTTTTTCTAAGTGAATACAAGGAGCCATTTACTGCTTCTCATCTCGGCTCACTGCAAAAGTGAAGGAAGCTAACGTGTAGGTGCAGTCTGCAGACGGATACCCACATGATGAAGTAGTCCTTTTCAGTTGAAGAGATGAAAAGAGGAAGAAAACATGGATTCTCAGGTTTCATTTTCAGATACATAATAGGGAGACTGGAGTAGAGAGCTAAGAGGAAATTGTCAATGTTATGCTGTTTTGAGAAAATGTTACATAGGCTTTATTTCTACAAATTGTGTTCAAAATACGCTGCACATATTTCAACTGGTCATCATTTTTCTCTGCTTGATATTCTGATATTATCAAAAATTTACTGGTGCACAAATTATCTTGTGTATTGTATTAAGAAGGCAGTATATTGATATATTATACGGAAGCGTATTGCTGCCACACCAGGAAAACAAACAGGATCAGTATCATGTCATAACGTGAGGAGTTTCTTGTTATGCTAAGATGTTTTCCACATTATAACAAGAAACTTTTCTTGTTATGTACTATTTATCTTGTTATAACGTGAAACTTTTCATGTTAATACATGATAACTTATTGTTACAGCATAAAACGTTTCACGTTATAACACCATCACTGTTATAACTATTATAGTTTGTATGTTGTAATAACATGTCTCGTTATAACGTGATACTAATCCATTTTTTTTCCTGGCATGGCAGCAATACGCTGCCTAATATCGTATATCATTGAAATTATGCAGACCTTGAACAAAGTACCAAAAGCTTTAAATTAATTGCAGATCAGACAGTAGCCTGCAGCATTTCCATTTGTCACAGTAGTTGCAGCATTAGCACCAGTACAAGGCCAAAAATCGTTTCCAGTAGTTATATAATTTTAAAGAAATGTGTAAAACTAAGCTGTAGACAATCATGGCTATTTGTCTGTCTGATTTGTGACATAACTGATTCATCTTCTGTTGTGAGTAGCTCAGTACACTCATAAGTAGATTTAATGTGAAAATTTTGCAGTAGAGAGCAAGTGTGACATTTTATATTAAACAGAGATGCCCCTTAACTGTGATGTTTTTTCTTCTTGCTTTTCTTATGTTTTTGTTACACAATACAACAAATGGCTAAATTCCACTGTTTTTTTTATTTATTTTCGCAACAATAATTTCATTATTTAAAGTAAGATTTCATTAGTTTATCAAATGATCATCCTGATAATCAAAATCATTCCCATTCAACACTGACTGATCGTGATTATACATTTGGCAAAGTAACTGACAACATATAGACTACAAAAAGCCCATTCAGATGGTCAAGGCATTCTTGTGATTGCATAAAGCAATATATAGATTTATGATAAAAGGCCACTTGGTCATTTAAAGGTATTCTTGTCACATAAATATAAATATAAGTCTTACATATGTGCAACTTAATATTAGAATGAACTTGGCACAAGGTTATTATGGTATTAGTTGATCCTGCAGATAAAATACAGGATTTACTCTCATGTAAAGGCGTTGCTATCATTGGTAACAAGTGATTATGCTAATCGGCAGATCTGGCTCAGTTTCCTCAGAGATCATTGTCTTACATATTATTGGGGTTATAGCACAGCATGTTGAGCTTGATGTTTTCGTCCCAGTGGCGCAGCAGCAGGAACAGCTGTCTGGCAGCTCCCTTCAGGCCTACCAGGTCCACTCCCTCGGGCAGCTCCTGACAGCGCAGCCAGAAGTCTGCTTTAGCTGCCACCAGCTCCCACTCCATGAAGTAGCCGGCACAGCGGTGCTCGAGCCAGGCTAGAGCCACAGCTGTGGCCCAGCTCGAGCCCTCCAGGTCCTCTTGAGCCAACTGGCTGCTCCCTTGGGGGTCAGCTGGCTCTATTAAGGAGCTGTCGCATACATCTGTCTCTGATCCGCGACCACTATCTGCCTGGCCCTGGCTCTGGCTCTGAGAGGGGCCAACGGCCAGCTCCAGGGAGCCCTCCTCAGAGCTGGGGAGGTCAGGGGGTGAGATGACAGGGTCTCGGTCAGACAGGTGTCTTCGCCGTAGCCTTGGCTCCAGCATCAGGGGAGTGTCGTCTGGAGTGTGGTGGAAAGGAGGGGCGTTTGGTTTGGCGAGGGAGCAGGAGGAAGGAGAAAATGTAACATGGTGGCTAGTGGGAGCACCGGGAGGCTTGATACAGGTGGATAAAGATGGAGCACTGGGGGATGTGCAGCGGAAGGGTGGGCTAAGGCTGCGGCGGTGGAGGCTGTAGGGTGAAGCCCTTTTCAGGCGGTCCAGGGGGATCTGGACACAGTCAGAGTAGATCTCTGTCAGAAGAAAAGCTCCCGATGCCAGCTGCAGATGCACCTGATTAGACACCACATAGACACAAATCAATAAATGCGTTTGTCTGCTTGTGTGTTAAAATAGATATGTTGTAAGTGTCTGCACAGCTCACCAGAGGCAGGTAGTCTGGAGCTTCAGTTTCAGGTTGTTTCTCAGTCTCTGCAGACAGACAGTGGGACTTGAGAGGAACCTGTTTTCCTGATGAAATAGAGGACCGGAGTCTGCCCAGTGGAAATCTGCATATATAAAAAGAGGTGGGTTTTGAATATCCTTACATTTAGATGTAGACATAATACACACCCTCACAGAAAGGGGCTTACTCTCCGAAGTGACCTGAACACAAACACTAATGTTTAATGCAACTTGCATTGGTAGAAATTTGGCAATACCATTTCCACCACAGTAGCAATTGTCAAGTGAACTCACGAATCCAGCTGCCTGGCAAGGTAATGAGATTTGTGCATACATGGAGGAGGAGGAGGAGGAGGAGGGTGAAGCAAATACATAGCTGGATCCCAACCAACCCTAGATGAGGAGGAACTCTGGCTTCATGATTACCAGACATTTGCACACTGTAGTCTATTTCGTCAGCGTATTCAGCTGTCAACTTTTATAAATTAAAGATTAGCAAATCCTGTAGGAAAAGTCTTTTTTTCCTTTGGTATACCCTTAAATACAAATTTGTGTCTATGCACCTATTAACCTTAAAACCTGTAACACTAGACATTATTGTTCTCAGGAACCTTAAAGCTTTCATTTCGAGTCTTTTGTTTTTAACTCAAGTGTCCCTTGTGAAGAAGTTGTTTTTGTTTGTGTGGAAGGTCCAAATAAAAGAAGAAAATAATCAACTGCAATGATTATTTATTTTAAAATTTCTTAAGCAAATTTACAGAACTACTGTACTGTGATATAAAATTACATACATACGTGACAGAAGATTTTGGCCGTATCGCCCACCCCTAACAAACACAGCTACAAAGATCCCCTTTACAGTTTAATGCCACATTCACAAGAAATATAATCTATTATAAAAGTCCTACCTGGTGCCAAAGAAGCTCTCCATTGACTTGCTCTCGATAGATCGCTGTGATCGAGTGCACGAGGCGCCTGTTATTGCTGGGGATGTAGTAGAGTACGCACTGCCCCCTACACCTGAGAGATCAATGTGGAATAAAACATTAAACAGTACTGTGTCATCAGCACATGATGAAATGATATTTCCTGACGGCGTTTAAAGGCTCATTTCACATTTTATCATGACATAGCCCCCCCCCCCCAAAAAAATGTTTGTTTTGCTGTAAGCCATCTTTTTTTTTTTTTTTTTTTTTTTTACATTTACAGCATATTTGATAAATTAGCCACAGCGAAGGGGAAATGTTGTTCCTGAAGTTTTTTCAGTGCTGTGAGTTACATGTCCTTTGCATTGGGCTAGAGGTGCAAATCTTATTTTTTTGTAATTTGGGTAAATTGATACTTTAACGACTACCTCAAGATATTTTCTATTTATTTTATTTTACCTTTATTTTACCAGGAAGTCCCATTGAGATCAACCGTCTATTTTAGAGAGAGACCTGGCCAAGGTAGCAGCCATACATAATCACCACACAATAAAATACAAGATATACAACAGGATACACAATAATTCACATAAAACAGAAGAACAGCTGTTTAACTCATTGGCCTCTGAAGAAAAACAACCACATGCGTCGATCACCACATTCTTTATGATGCCCTTGAATTCATCAGTGAAAATGAAAGTATTTTTGTAAATTATTTCATGCCCAGGGTGCATAGCAGGAAAATGCCATTTTCCCCAGATCTGTCAAAACCCAGGGTACATTAAAAGGCAACATCTTGGAGGAGCGTAGAAAGGTACAGAGATAAGATGGAAGTTTATCTACTATCTCTATAAAAAAATAGACTGATGCTGTTGTCTGTGAGTGGTCAATGATGTCCAACCCACCAAATCATAAAGAATGCAATGGTGAGTAAAGGGCTTTGCATTTGTAATGAAATGTAGAGATGCATGGCAGGGCTGCTGGTGTGCATAATCAAGTCAGGGGAGAACAGTCAAAATATTTCTCCCTCCAAACATACTCACCTTGAGTTCTGAACTGAGTTTCAGATTAGGTGCCTCTAATCTTGAGACTACACTGACACTAGAGGGTTTTCACTGATCGAATCGAGCCGACAATACTTACTAGAGTCCCAGGATGTAAGGCTACAGGGTGAGGCAGGGGTGTCATCTCTGTCTGAGAGATACAAAGATTGTTGATGACCTAAAGTCTTGACAACAGAAATGGGTGGTGGTATCGTTCGGTCTGTCTACCTGTAGAGTTCCAGGTGTCCTCGATCTCCTCACTGTCTCTGCTAGTGCGCCGTCTGCCCAAACCGACAGAATAGGCCCTCTGCCTGCGACTACCTGACTGGGAACGCCGCCTGTTCCCCAAATGCATCCCTACAAGCACACACATATACACATCACAAATGCAAACCAAAATGTGTTATTCAAATGGTAACCTCGTCCACATATCTTTACCCATGCCTTAGTATATGAAATCCAATCTGCATTTTCCTCATAATTTTAAGACAATGTAAGAGGGGGGGTAGAGTAAACCAACTATGGATGCTATGGTGTAAGTGGTGCTGGTTGAAACTACGTATTTGTTCTCATGAAAATAAATATTGAAAGGTGCAGTCCAGTGATTTGGCATTACACTTTCACTAAGAGGACTCACAAGAAACTTATCATAAAAGAAAATACTAAGAGGCGTCTGAGATATCCTGATTTTGTGATCCAGACTATGGGTCAAATACCGAAAACAGAGATTCCCACAATTCCCATAATGCAATTCAGTAGTAAGGATGTCACAAGCTTTGGATACCGTTGAATATTTCTCACAAAAGCTTTGAATCACAAAAAAAGGTATTTCAGACAGCCGTGCTATCGATGCGTCAAGGGGATGCACCCTATATTTTCACAGATAATGCTACAATACGAACAACAAATCTGTGCTGAAATTGGCAGGAGGAGAGCGAGTTAATGTTAGCTGTTCGCTCCGTGCAGGACTGTGCTGCTTACCTGCTGCTAACAGCTAACGTTAACTAGCTCTTGTCCTGCCAGTTTCAACATGAGAGTGCCAATGATTTACATTATGATTCAGGCTCTATTCAGTTAAAGTGAGTAATGGGTTGTGTTCAAATGTAGCCTAATCTTGTAAAATGTAGTTTTTGGTGAGAAACTTGAATTTTCACAGCAATATCAAATAGATAATAAAGAGGGAATTATGACCTGTTTAACTTTCTTAACAAAAAACAGTATGCAAATGGTAATAAAGGAGTGCATACTGAAGTATGTGGGAATTATTGTTTTACTTTTGTTTTTTTATCATGGTATTGAATTGGTAGAAAATCGTGGACTTTGGTATCCAAGTCCCAAATTCAGAACATACTGTAGGCTTTCAGTTAAAAACGGTTGGTAGTAAGCCACACCTGTGTTTTGGACGTCCATGCTGTCTGGCAAGCCTTTGTTGGAGTTGCTGTCAGTGGTAGTGAAGGCTGTGTACATGCAGATGATGTTACAATGCTTACTGGTCTGGATAGCCTTCATGCGGTATCGCTTAGCTGAACCTAAGAAAGAGTTACGGGGGAGGCAATATGTGCATTGAATACCTTACAGTAATATAACATGAGATAAAAGTTTGAAGTAGTGAAGTCTCACCATGTCCAATGTCACTCTCCTTCTCTGCCATTTTCTCAAAGTCCCTGATAACTGAGCGAGCAGTCAGTTGGTGAATGATCTCCTCCCATGGTTCCCCTCCTTTTCCTTCTTCCCCTCCTCCTCCTCCAATCCCCTCAACTCCTGGTGTCGCCTGACCCTCAGAAGTCAAGAGATGCCCCAGGTCCACAGTAACTTCCCAGGACACAGGTCTGCCGCTCAGCAGGCCGTGAATGAGTGAGCGGCACTGACCTGGTGGAGGATCCTCTGGTGGGACAGCAGTAAAGAGATACTCTGGGTCTGTGAAGCTGTCCCAGTCCAGAGGAGAGGCGGGGAACAGGAGTCCATCTGAGGGTCAGAGTTTGAAAGAGAGAGATGGAAATTAGCTGGAAGTAAATTGGGAAGGCTGCTTATCTTAGTAATATTTCTTACTGGAGTCAGTGAGGCTTCTGCGGGACAGTGTGCCTCTTGATGGGGGCTTTGTCTCCCCATCGCTTTCGTCCAGCCTCCCTCCCAGTGTTTGGTCGAAGGACACCCTCTCAAGAGCTCTCCTTAATCGATGCATCTCCAGCTCGCCCTGGGGGGACGAGAAGCTCCGTGCTGCCATGGTTGAACGGGCCAGTGCTTTATGTCTTCTACGAGACTCCTCACCTCCATCCAGACGCCCGATCTGGTTGTATAAGGGAGAAAATCAAACAGGTTCGAAAAGTAGGTTAGACTGCTGTTTCATTTCTCTCTGCAACCACATATGTCTACAATTAAAAGACCTTAAGGTTATCTCTGGGGCTGTCCCGAATACCATTTTTGGGGCTTCCAAGCAAACACAGAGGAAAAGAGAGAGAAAGGGAGAGAACCTCCTTCTCTTTTCAAGTGCAAGTCACCTCTCACCCTTTACATAGTCAATCTTTCTTGTGGCAGCTTGTGTCAGTAAAAATCACTCCTGCCATTGCACCTTTACAGTGGAGCATCAATTGCAGCCCCAGTAAACCTGTGCATTAAAATGGCAGTGAGAGTGGAGACAATGATAGCAGACCGTCGGTATGTAGAACAGCCTGTTGCTATGGGTGCAGTTCTGATGTCGGACTCTGGCGGACAGTTTTTGTGTCAAATTATTGATTTCTTAACTAAGAAGCTGTGTAATAAGCGGCATAATGTACAGCGAGCAGGTTACTGATGTGAAATAAACCCCTTCAAGGCGATGCATTGGAGTGCCACATCGACCTGTCGGAGTTTATTTCACAACAATGACCTGTTTCCTGTACATTATCCCTTACATATTGTGCTTTACTTTGCTATTATTATCTAATGAGATATGAAGACAAAAATCTGACTACAACACTTGTCCTTCCTTTTGAAACAAAAATAGCAGTAAAATGTGCAATAATCACATCAAATAAGTTTGAATTTGCTTGTATGTAGGCCTATAAACAATCAATAAATAATAAAGAGACTATGACAGAATATAAAAAAAGAGACCTGGCTTTGCTGAGACTGTCTTGCGAGCTCCTCTGCTGTGTTTCAATACTCAGAACAGCGCTGCAACAACTCTTACACCCACACAACAGCACTATCCATCTGATACTAACAATAACAACTAATAACTAATGTTGGTGCATAGTGCATAATGTGGGATGATTATTCGTTATTTCATGTGCTTTTTGGGATTTTTGGGGTAATGCATAAAATAGAAAAAAAAACAACAATGCATTTGTCTATTGGTTTGGACATCAATTACCATGGTAACAGTCGAAGCTTCTAAGCATTTAGGCCAGCCTTATTTATGTGTTTGTACTGTATCTATTTGTGATATTTTGTGAATTACAGTACTTCTGTGGTGTGCCGACAGTACTTTGCCTCAAGCACTACATCGGTTGCAATCTAACAAATGAAAACATTTCTCCTGTCAAACTATTTTGTAGCATGTCATGTTCCATCTACATTTTACCGGTAACTTGGAGGAACGAAGAAAACTACATTAGGTCCAGTCTACTGCATTCAGTCATACCTTTTCTGCACTGTTTTCAGGGGTTTCTGCTGAGAGGTTTTGCTGCCATGCAGAGTCTGCCCAGCGAGACAGGGATGATTTTTGTTCTGGTGGGGGCATCTTTTCAAGGCCTTGGGGTAGAGACCCTGTATCCAGCACTGAACCAGAGGAGTGAGGGTCAGGCAGAAAGACCCCGCCTGCAGAGTCAGAGTTGGACGAGGCGTGTATGTGTGAGTGGGACTGTGTTTGTAGACTCCGCTCGCTGCTAAGGGAGCAGCGAGTAAGGACATACTGCTCCTGGATATAAGAGCTCTCCTGAATCCTCCTCCTCACGTCACTGGACCAGTCTACCTCCACACCTAGAGCAGACAAAAGCCCAACGTTAACCACTATGGTATGAGGTGTCCAACCTATTCACTACAAAATCCACTGATGAGTGACTGACCTGGGCTGGTTCCGGGATCTGTGTTTCTGGCACAGGAAAACTCAGAGGAGATTTCTCTGGAAATCTCCCTCAGTGCCTCCTCCAAGTCGGTGCCATCTGCACACGTCACCACAGGCATTAACTCGGAGGCAGGGGGAGGTGAAAGCTCATCATTTGACTGTCCAAAAACTGAACCCGTGGAGCCGCGATGTACACTTTTATAGCCCCGTCCTTGAGACTATAACAAAAATTAGAGATCTCTTTATCCATGCGAACACACACACACAGACATACTTTTAAAGAATGTAGTGACGTGTACCTCTGTCTTTTTTGCTTTGAAATTCGTCATATCATATAGAGTGCAATATCCAATTAGACGGTTCCCAGGGTAGAGTGGAGGGATTTCATTGGGTGTAAGAAAAGCCTCCATGTTTTCTGGCAGATACCAGTCAATCCGTACGTCAGTCAGTACAGGTTCAAAGGCCTTTTTCAGAGACTTGATTAACTGAGGAGACAGATAGATCACAGTATTTCTAAACTGAAGGCTTCACAATTCATTTTCACAGCCGAACAGAGGTGGAAGAAGTAGTCAGATTCTGAGAGTATGTAAAATATACTCAGGTCTTGCTTTCAAAACCTTACTGTGCTGAAAGCATCAAGTACAAGTACGTACTTCTTTTGCAGACAAATTGCCCCTGTGATTTCATTATTAGCAGTAAAACTGATTCATCAATGTGTACTAAAGGTAATATTTTACTGCTGTAGCTTTAAGGCTAACTGATATGTTTACTTGTTATTAGTAATGCTATTTTGTTATTTCAATATTAGTTTATGTAATATGGAATAATTACTGTATTTTATACATTATATAGTGTATCATAGCTGATGAGAGATGATACATTCTGATTAAATTAGTAACTTATTTATTAAGAGTTTGTTGTTGCATTTATTGGGACATTTTATCTACTATATTAAATAGTAAATATATAAATATGTTAAAATTAAAATGATTTTTAAAATAAGATGCTTTACAAGTATTAATAACAACTTTACAAGTATTAATAATATATTTATTATTAATTTCAACAAAGTATTAATAATAATCCCAATGTTCAACTTTATAATAGCCATCCAAATAATGTTTGTAGATGTTTAAAGGTTTACAAATCATTTCATAATCATTAACAAATACTTAATATAGTATAGAAAATGTTAGAATGTGTGCAACAATAAAATGCTAAAATAACATAAATTATAGCATTACAATTAATTAACAGAATTAACATTAACACTTAACAAGATTTTAATTAACTATCAATTTACTATTTATTAATTATGCTTATGATAAAGTTTTACTGCTTTGGATGCAGTTAGGTAGTTTAGTCCTTTAGTCCATCAACCTAAAGCCTCCTCCAGAGGGTCACAAGATAAATCTGGCATACAAAGTAGAGTAAAAAGTAGAAAATTGTACTTGAGAACAATCTCAGCAAATGTACTTTACTTTTCGCCACCATTAATGGCTTGTGAAGCAGTGTGAAGAGCTAAAGCTGTATCTATTTATCTCATTAAAAAAGTAAGATCATGCTTTTAATTATTCTGCAATTCATACTTTCTCCAACAGGTGTCAGTGCTGCAGTGCTGCTGACCTTGGGCTGGAGTCTCTCCTCATCATCCAGGAACTCTGTAGTCCCTCCTGTCAGTTTGGCAACGCCCTGCAGGAGTCTCCTGCAAGCTCGGGGACCAAGGCCGAAACCAAAGCATCTGCAGAAGTGATACAGTATTACATTTTTGCCACATCCCTCTAGTAAATTTCATTATGATACGACAATTATTGTGGGGATTATCTTCAATTTCTACTATTACAGAGTGGTCTTCGATCGCTGCCTGAACTACACACAATGTACACTGTCATTTGGTTTTCCCATCTGAACAAATCAACTAGCCTTTTGCAACAACTCAGACTTACGTCAGTGTCTATTTGTGAAACACTAATGGCATAGAGGCTTCCATGTGTCTAAGGAAAGAGACAATTTGGAGTCATCAAACAGACAGAACTGTTATTTGGGTACTTGGAGAGATCACATGCCATTTGGCTGAGAGTTTGAAAAGAGCAAGGGACAGATTAATTGAAAAGGCTCTAAAAACAACAAGTATGTCTAGCTGGGTAAATATGGTCAGCACAACCTAAATAAGACGAAAACCAAAATGATATCTATTTTTAGGACTATGGATGCAGATAGTAACTAGACTGAAATGTAATTAACAATCATTTAAATGAGATGTATTGAGAATAAAGAAATATATACATAGTTGTGCGAAGGGACAGCCAAAATATAGTGGAGAAAGTCAGTGTAGCAGGAGAATACTGATGAGAGATAAATGGAGTTATTGTGTGTTGCTGAAGGACCTGGGGAAAGCCAGAAGGGTGTGACTCTTACTGCAGAGGAGAGCACTTAACAGGATTACTGGGCGGGGCAGAAAATTACCTCAGCCCGTTTCTTTTCTGTCTTTCTTTGGTCTCAGTTCTTCAAGATTGCTGTTTGCTTGTGTCTCCTCTCCTTCTCTTTCCTCCCCCACATGGTGTCTCTGTTATATTTATCACCTCATTCTGCCTGCACTCTATCCCTCTCTGCTTCCTTGTCACCCACTGTGATTTAACATCCTATCACAGCCATAGAATAAATCTTTGTTAACTAGTTGTTTGGCTTAATGTTCATTTTATGTGTTTTTACCTCATACCAAATCCATTCTCTTAAGTATCTAATTGACAGTTACGTTTTAGCTCAATACCTGCCAGCGCATGTGTTTCTGCGGACCAGCTCCAGCACTTTAGCCACATTGCTGATGGATCCGTCTGTGACGATGAGGACCTGGCGAGGATAGGAGCGCTGCATGGGCTGCTGGTACACCCAGGACAGTGCCCCCAGCAGGTTGGTGCCTCGCATGTCAGCTCTCATCCTCTGGACGTACTCGTATGCCTGCATTAGAGTGACCTGATGCAGTGAAAAAGAAAAGGAAAGAGTATCACACCTACAGTAAAGGTGGGAGAAGTATGATGTTGACTGTGCAAACATCACCTATGTGGTCAAGATAAATTCACTGTTTGATATCAGATTCCCCATTTACACTGTGAGGGTGGCAAAGAGTTGAATCGGCACATCTCTAATAAAGAGAGAGCAACACACATGCATTAGCACCTGCCTTAAAACCACATCACACCGTGGACAAACATGCCTGACAGGAGAGGAGATGGAAGGACATCTCATGCCTTAGTGAAAATGCATGAAAGGTCACCATATGGTCGGTAGCATGTGCAAAGACTGTTTGTCCATGCAGCTCCTGGTCTGGATAAAACCTGATCCTCTGCTACTAAGGCAACCCAAGGAACTGACCTATTGCTTGATTAGAGAGTAGACAAAATAGAACAGATTGTCCTTCGTGGTCGAAAAACATCTGCTTTCAGTAAACACGGTCCAAATGCTCCATGTATTTTCTTTCACAGTGAAGAATTCATATGTAATTAATTGATTAATTTCATATGTAATTATTATTATTCTTTATTCTATTACTTTAAATATATTTCATCATTGTGTCATTTCTTAAAATCCATATTATTTTATTTTTTTGCTACTTACTGTTTTTAATCTGTTTTTGTGGAAAAAGTACTTCACACGATTGTACTTGTACAACCTGTGTGACAGTGAACATCTTGAAGCTTTAGAATAAAATCGGAAAAAAAGGAAAGTGGAAAGTTTTGGTGTATGTAAGTGCTAGTGAAGTGGAGATTTATGTATGGCGTATGGAAAAAAAAACTAATTTTGAGGAAAAAAATGTAAAAATGTTAACTAACATATCACCATGACACTTCCCCAGTTGATTATTTATGTTATGATAATTTTTTGTATTTCAAGTTTTCTGAGATATGTTTAAATATGCAAATGAGTCATTATCTAATACTAACTTTTGGTGAATTTCAGAGACATATACATACATAAACAGACAACGTGTAGTAAAATAAACAACTAAATTTGTATTTTGGATGTTTTCTTTCCACTAGTCTGAAAGAAGCCCTTATAGAATCAAAATAGCCCCAAATCTGTAATTTGACAAGTACATGAAAAACCATGTTTTTGCATTAAGGCAGGGTTTTTTTTGTTTAAAACTAACATCAGTGCAGAGCTTGCTGGAGGTGAACAAAGGCTTGATGGTGGTGCCGAAGCCCACAATGTTGAGCATGGTGCCAGAAGGGAGACTCTTCAATGCCACCACCATGGCATCCTGTGGAAACAAGAAAGAACAGACAGGATGGAGATTAACGTACGTGTCTAAATGTAAAAACGTAAATCTGGTTCATTGGTGTGTTTTCACCTCACCTTTACGCGATGGATGTTGGTGCCACTCATGCTGCCGCTGCGATCAACAAGGAAAAGCAGTTCTCTGGTGGCTTTGTGCAGCTCCAGAGGCTCACACAGCAAGTCCGGACAGAAATTGAGCATCAAGACGGGGCTGCTCAGAATGTCCTTATGGTATCGCTTCCTCACAAACTCCAGCTGCAGGCCAAGAACATCAGCATGTTTTCATGCAGTTAACATAGTCAGGGTACATGAATAGGAACATGTGAGATTTAAAAGGTACATAGAGAGCAAAGCAGCTTCAGCAACTACCAACCTTCCTCTCAGGTTCTGAATCTTTACGAGTGCAGCGAATGAAGTCACGGCGGGAACAGATCTGCTGTTCATACTGGCCGAATGAGAGCCTGCCTCTCTCTAATATGACCAATGGGCTGTGAGGTTCTGTGGAAGAGGTTTGGTAATTGAAGTCACATTCAAAATATCAGGGGGGGAAAAAACACAACAAGGACGGAAAAAAAATGCTTTCAGCTGCTCACCACTGAGGTGCAGAATAATCTCTATGTGTCTGTCATATGGATGCTCCTGTGCCAAGGTGATGTAGGTTGCTGAGGCACTTTGGGCACTGGGGTCTGCATCGGCCCTCAGAGCGTGAGTGGGACTCTCCAGTCCTTTAAACCAGTTTAGGGAGAAAAAAGCACAAATCTTAGGTTATTATGTGTTATCAAAGATAAGATTACTGTTTTAAGTTAAGATGTATAAACACCAGTCATTCATATTACATTATGACTGTGCTTTTTCTATTTCTACAGCACAGACCAGTAGAGCAGATTGTCTGTTTATCTCCTTTGTATTTTGTGTTCTGGCTATGCTCGGATTCAGGCTCTTTCAGTAAACCCATTCATTTTAGTTTGTACTGAGATTGCCCACCATTCCAATATTTCCTAATGATTGAGTGAGTCAAGCATCGTGAAACCAAAGATATTTGATAAGAAAGGCAGTACCAGCCAGTAGGCAGGCTCCTCTGACCAGCAGCTGGAAGTTCAGCTCATATGGTGCCAGGTTGGCAGCTGGACTGGTGAAGATGGAGTGGGCACACTGTTGCTCAGAGTCTAAGACCCGGTCTTGTTTTCCTGAGGTGGCACCGAAACAGCTGGTTGGTCTGAAGAGGAGAGAAATTTACGAGAGATTGTTTTGTAAAGCCAAATACAGCAGTCAGTTACATCTAATTTGTTGAAATGTACAAAGTTGCGACAGTGGTTTGTGACATAAATACCCAGTTTCTTCAGATTTCCCCCCATTTTCACTCTTGCTTGGAGTCATCTGGCCAGTGACGATTGGAGTAAGTAATGTGGGGTAGACGATGCGGATTGCCCCATTTTCTAATGTGGGGAGTTCTAGTGTGGTGCTGATGATAACGGACACTATATCCATGGGCCCAATGAGGCCTGTGCCCACAATGAAGGTGGTTCTTTCAAGGTCTTCGTCCAGGATGAGATGTCCTAAAGGAGAAATAGAACAGTTACTCGCATCATTCAACAATACAAACTGACTTAAGCCCTGTTTCCACCGAGAAGTTCCTGGTAATTTTAGTCCTGGGACTATTTTTCTAAACTAACTAAAAGGCTCCTTTGGGCTATTGTTGTCTGCGTCCCCATAACGGTCTAAAGACCTGCAAAGATTATCGGCTACTGACGTATGAAAAAGCAACATGAGATGGGAAAAGGGTTGCTGGTGGTCACAGTGGTAAAAACACTCTGCAGCCTGCAGTTCAGTGTATTCGCCTGTTTCATCTAAAAGAAAAAAAAATAAATTAAAAAAAATTAAAAAGATACAAAACTAAGCACCTCTGTCTCTACAGTAAATCATCTGTTGAGTGTTTGATGGTTATTTGTGCTTAGAACATAAACACAATGAAACAATCAGAAAATGACTTTTTTCCTCTATCTCTATGTCTACTCTGCCATTCACCATGTCCGCAAACTCACGCAATCTTTTTCTTGGTCTTTTTTAAAATGAGTCGGGAAGCTGACAGCGTTTCAACTTTACTTTTAACATTATCAAACAAATAGATATATTTCCTCATGCATGAAGTGGTACACGAGCTGAAGCCGTTGAAGCAGCGGTGCTGTGTATTTTTGAGAAATCAGTGATGGGCATGAGTGCAAACTCCACCACAAAAGTTCCTGTACTACCCTCCGACTCCGGCCTTTTTTGGGGTAAAAAGTCCCCAGAACTAGACCAGGGTCCCTGCAGTCAAAATGGGGCTATAATAGACTGGGATGGTGAAATCAACAAGGCATATCATAATCAAAATATCAACAGAAATTTGCCACAAGCAGCTCTTCCAAAGAGCATACCATTAAATACTTAAACATACATTAATTATAAGGCTGACTTTATTGTCTCGAAAGAAAATGTATTTGCTATCTGTCAAAAAACACAAACTAACATAGTGCATATACAGTCACACACACACACACACACACACACACACACACACACACACACACACACACACACACACACACACACACACACACACACACACACTACAAGCACAGAATGACACCAACCAACAAATAGCACACTGCCCATCGTACGTCACACTGATAGACGTCTTAATAGTGTGTTAATGTATGTGCCGTGAGATTACAGCACAACAAAACAAATTAAAAAAACATAACCTGCTTTTCTGAATCTCTAATAATTTTGTACAGTCCCAAATATAAAATCATTCATTGAAATCAAAATGATCTAAGGCTGTGACAGTTAATTATTCCATGCACATGATACCACTGTTCCCAATAAAATGCTACACACTTCAAGTTGATGTATGACTACTAAGTGAACGCCATTTCACCATTAGGCAAGTGGCCAAATCCATTTGCCTCCCTCATCTGTCCTCTCTATCCTCCAAGTGGCTAAAACAGGACAGGGAAGGGACTTACTGGGGCTATATTTGTATTCATAGACCAGATCTTTACAGCAGTGGGCAACATCGCATTACCCACTGCTACTACAAGTCTTCTCCTCCCCTCCTCACCGTTGGTGCATTGCATGTCGAGGCTGGAGCTCCCACAGCAGCCCCACTCCCGGCCATTCCCGCAGTGGCCTTCAAGACCTGATCCAGGGTAGCAATCCAAACAGCAGTCCTTCAGCTTCCCCCGGCTCTCGATCTGGACCCCGACCAACCGGCCTGCAATCACAGCCTCAAAGCCCACCACAACTTCCTTCTCCCCGAGAGGGTACACAAACACACCTAGATGACCAGAAATGTTTGACACACAAAACAGTGATTTCAGTCTTTTATATTAATTAGGAAAGCAATCAAACTACATAACATGTTGCATACTCTAAAGTACAATAGATATTTTGGATGAGCATGATGAAGGTTTCTTACTCAGTTTTAATGTTTATTGTAGTTGCCTTGGATGTAAGTGTCTGACAAGATGCTGGCAAAGCAGTTTTGAAGAAAAAAAGATGGTAAGTACTGTTTGATTTCATTTGGTTATTAATCTTTTAAAACTTGAAGTTTTTTTTTTTTATTTCAAATCACTGATAATTAGATGGGTGCAGGGATGACATATTTTTGTAAGGAAGTTAGCATCGCCCTGGTTCCCCCAACAAAAGGCCAATGGCATTTTTCCACTGGGCTTTGGATAATTGCAGAAAATAAGCTCTGTGACAAACAAACATTTATGATACTAATACGTTTTGTTCAGTAAGATAATCTTCGCAGATTTTATGCAATCACAAGAAATAAAAAGCTAACATTAGACTATAAACAAACTACACCATGGTCACATGAACACAAGCATAAAGAACAAGGCTGTAAAGGTGGACAAGTCGGTGTGATGACATCTAGTAGTTTCATTTAGCCACTTTTTAGCAACCAACTTATTTAAGACACATAAAAGCTTCAAAATTCATTAGTGGTTTAGTTATTGACGTATTTTATATCGTAGACCAATACCTTAAAATCTCTTAAGCTTGTGTTATTTCAGGCAACTAAAAAAAGCACATTCAAAAAACCCATCAACTTCCAGACGAGGGAACTGGACATGCTAAAATGCTAACTCACTCCCAAGTTTTAGGACTCAGTCCTGCAGCAATATATTTCCCTTGTTATTTATCCTTTACTAGACTCTTGCTTACTGCTAACAGATGTGACTGACCAGTTTTGGTCCACTTAGATTTAAATGCACCTTTGCATAACTTTGAAGCTTAGATTGACTTAAAGTGCTTTGCTATTGATTTAAAAAATGTATTACTTCTGTAATACAACCTTTGTTGTAGGAGACAGCTCTTCCTCTAAAGTTCATATTATCTGTGGAGTTCCACAAGGATCAATCGTTATCCTCCTACTGTTTTCAATTTACAGAAGATTTTTCCTCTGAGACACTTTTGTTGTCAGTGCATTTTGCAGACGATACCCAGTTCCATTTAAAATACAGCTGCTATGATTATTATTTGTGCTAAGAGTGTAACATCCTACTAGTCCTACTACCTTCTACAGACTCTATGTCTGCATTAGCGTAGGTAAGGTGTGCGGTGATGCCCAGGGAGCAGCCATTGGCACAGGACTTGATGCAGGAGGCCTTGAGCAGCAATGGTTCCCATGTAGAGCAGTTTCTCAGTCCCACCATCTTTTCAGGGCAGCAACAAGCCGCTGTTCTGCTGGTTGCATGAGAACGCAGGTAAGTGAAATGGTCTGAGCAGAGAGGAAGAGGGATATGTGAGTGCGCATTTAAATTCTCTCATTTTCCATCACAGAGCAACCACAGTAATCTTGGTAAATCAGACCTGATTTTTGCTGCATAGATTTAAACATCTAAAATGTCCATTAGTTCCACATTGTTTTATATATAGTGTACAGTATATGCCTGCCAGATATCTATACTGCATGGATACGACAAATCTTGGACATGTAACCAAGCTATCGCCATTCTTCGGGCTCTTAGCAACCAGCTGTGATGGTTTGAGTCTAAGAGGCTTGGCCAATCATTAACTTTACAGGACAGCACTTACTATACTGTGCATCATGCCTATCATATGTAATCAGTAGCCAACCTGTATGCAAATCCATGAACTTGCAACTACTGTCTCACTCTCACTTCACTGCACTCTTAGCTAACTGCAATGACCTGGATAGTAAGAAATGGTAGACTAATACTCTTCTGCTTTATAACAGAATCTTGGTAACAAACCACCAACTGATCCCAATATCCTGTCGGACTTTCCATTTATATAACTCAAGCTGTACGCAATAATTCTTCATGACTGACCACTTAATAACTTTAAGTGCAGCAGGTGCAGAGACCAGCGTGCAGATTGCGGCTTAGCGAATGGTTGACTGCACAAAACTGTGTGTGTGTGTGCGTGCATGTGTGTTTGTGCATGCACACATGCGTGCAGTTGCGTGTGCATGTCTGTGTGTGTTTGCTGTGGTCCAGGTAATGTTTTTTTTTTACCATCTACCTTTTTAACAAGATCAACAGCGTCCATCTGGCTACTGTGCTCTCAGGTCATAGCGGGCAAATAATAAATGCCTGGTTTGTTAAAGTAGAACAAACTGATGCTGTCACAATGCACACTAAAGTAACTAAAACACCCCCCCACCATAGTCTGCTGAGACTCAGAGCTGTGGCAAGGCTGTTAAAAAAAAAAACAAATAATGACTTCTTTACACACTATGAGTTGATTGAGTGTTGCGTAATTAGAATGAATGATGTAAACAGTACACACACATATAATAGCCATGTAAAGCTCTGTCTATATTACAACACACAGTAATACATGTTTAGTAAATGGCAAAGTAACTCTAGCAGCTGCCATCTAGAAAAACAAAGCATTCAAAGTAAATCAAAACCTTACAAAGTGAAAATTCTGCATTCTGTGAGGTTTAAATATCCTGTCTGGGTGATTGCAGTAGCATAGCTGGCTAAGAGTTAGCTCTGGGCAACACTGCAGTCCCCTTATGTCAGTTAGAAGCTCCAGCTAATAAGCAAAAGACTCATCCAGGAACACTTACTGTACTGTTCAGTGCCGTATCTGATAATCTGCCTCTGTGTCCAGCGTCTGCATCACTCCACCATCACATCTGCTCGCAGGTTTCCCAGTGATACAATGGTAGGAGTTTTCCTAGTAACAGATACTGCTCTCTCCTCTCTCTCTCTTTCTCTCTCCACAAATCCACCAGTTGTCCTAAAAGGACAATCATTTCATAGAGTCAAATATTAAGAGATATGATGTTGCAAATACAGTGCAAAACAGTAACTGAATTTGAATATCATCTGCATGCACTAAAAGATTGTTGCTTGTATAACCTGCTATGAGACAACCGAGCAAAAATCTGGAGTAACTATTACATTTATTTTCAGTATTGGATAAACAGTATATAAACATTACAATGTACATTTCAGAAGACCTGGAAATCTCCCTGCTGCGATCAATCACCAACACGCAACTCGGCAACGCTAACCCGCATTTCCTGTTAAGTGAAATGTCATCTGCTTACCTGCTCTGACCTGAACCACAGAGCTGATCAGAAACTATGATCCTGAGCCTGCTGCTCGGACACAAGCTAACACACAACGGTAAGTGAGGCAGAGCCTGCTTTTCATCCAGACAATTGGCTGTGATGGTAGCAGCACCATTATTCATGGCTAATGGCTGGGCCAGAGAGAGGAGGGGGGTGATGTGTTCTGCCTCTCCCAACAGGTCAGGCAGACAGCAGCAGCAGGCGTGGTGGTGGTGGTAGGTGAGACCAAAGAAGCAGCTTTTTGTCGTCTATTCTCCAGCTGAATGGGTCCAACGCTACAAACCTGAAACAAACAGTAAAGTTACATCTGTAATAGAGACATATGACCACAAAAAAACTACTTTGCTGCATGTTGATTTTTATCTATTTATATTTTTAGAAAGTAATCTAAATATAATCAAAGCAAGAATATTTTTTTATATGTTTGCTCCTTATGTTATTACAATACCTCACTTAATTTACTAATATAGTCTTTATTACACACCAATGTTTGCAATGGAATAACAAAAGCTGCTGCATCACATAAGAGAGCAGTTTGACTTGTAGATTAAAAATCAGCATTTTGTATTTGTCAAGATACTTACCAATGTTACTATGTTTACAGTGATTATTGATGAATTACTTTTTTTGAATAACTGTTTTACATAACTAAACAGAAACAATTTTTCTTATATACGGTAATTGTGAGCCTGAAGATGAAAAATCCATAAAGTATATTACTGCTATATTTCATTTCATTTTACCAAAGAAACTAACATTGTGTTTGCTGTTCTTAAGGTGGAAATACCAATTGCTTTGATTTTAGTATTCTACCAATGTGTTAACAAACATGGAAGACGCATAGTTAACGAACATGGAAGACGCATAGTCTTCCATGTTTGTTAACACAGACAATTAATAATGTAATTAAAGAATATATCAGATACATAAAAGGGCCTGAAAGAAGGAAGGAAGGAAGGAAACAAAATCTTTGTTTTACAGATTCATTTCATTTTTTGGTACATGGCTTGCAGGTGTGTGTGTGTGTGTGTGTGTGTGTGTGTGTGTGTGTGTGTGTGTGTGTGTGTGTGTGTGTGAGAGAGAGAGAGAGAGAGAGAGAGAGAGACAGAGAGAGAGATTGAAAGACAGCCAGAGAAAAGTACAGTGAGGGTCAGAATAGTGGAATTACTCCTTTTGATATTTCAGCTGGAAGCACTCCACTGTTTGTTTTGATGTTCCCGTTGTGACTTCAGCTTTTACTTTATCATATATTGTACCATATTTTTTCACGTAACACATGTAACAAATTTAGTGCTGCTTGAATTGCACTTTAAATTGATTAACTAAGTGGTGGAGGTCTAATGTACAAATATCATTTGGGCATCACTAAAATCATCTCTCAGATAGAGAGAGAGAGAGAAGAGAGAGAGAGAGAGAGAGAGAGAGAGAGAGAGAGAGAGAGAGAGAGAGAGAGAGAGAGAGAGAGAGAGAGAGAGAGAGAGAGAGAGAGAGATTCGTCAGTATTTCCAATCTGTGTCCCACACTGCCTCCGTGTGGCCTTTCTCATTTTTTCACTTTCTTCAGTAACATGAATAATCCAGTTAAAAGGACTCCTGACAAACTTACCTGTTTCAGACTCAAATTAACAGACTGGATTTGCACCTTTTGGTAGTTTGATGAAGTTAATATCAATTGTCTATTTTACATCTGCAGGCAAATCATAAAGCCTTACGAGTCCTTAAGTTTCATTTCTGGTGTGCAGAGAATACTTTTCCTCAAGCTATTTTCTCTGAGTGGTTTCTCCTGTGCCAACATCTTCAGGAGCAGTACTCTTTCTCAACTCTAACATGAATGACAACAGGTTAGCTAAGTATTGCTAGTATTAGCTAAATACTCAGCTTCATCCTGGTTTTCCACTATTTCTTCAGCCGTTTTAAAAAGCAGCCTCCCAGGCCTGCAGTGGGGATCTTCTCTGTCTAACAGCCAATCACACTTTAGGTACCTGCAGACTCCTACGAGGTTACTCTCCCCCAGGTGACATGTGTTGACAGTGAAAACATAACCTCCTTGAGGTAATGACCACATCCCAGTAAAATACCTCATATAGAGTAATCCAGGTAAGTGACAGTGTATTTATATTACTGGTATATAAGATTTCACTCACACACACCAGTGCCACACTTGAACATATCATGTTGCTCAACAAAGGAACCAAAGGTGTGTGATTTCATCAGACCCTCGCCTCTCACATCCATGCAATCAAAGCCATCCATCCATCCATCGTCAACCGCTTATCCGGTTAGGGGTTGCGGAGGGGCTGGAGCCGATCCCAGCTGGCATTGTGCAAAGGCGGGGTACACCCTGGACAGGTTGCCAGTCCATCGCAGGGCACACAGAGACAGACAACCATTCACACTCACATCCACACTTACAGGCAATTTAGAGTCATCAGTTAACCTAAACAGCATGTCTTTGGACGGTGGGAGGAAGCCGGAGTACCCGGAGAAAACCCACGCTTACACGGGGAGAACATGCAAACTCCACACAGACGAGTCTCAAGCCCGGATTCGAACCTGCGACCCTCTTGCTGTGAGGCGACAGCGCCGTGCGGCCCGCAATCAAAGCCTTGCTAATGTAATCTGAAATCATGCAGAGCATTGCAGTTCCAGAGGAGGATAACTGCAACTACATCTCTAGTAAAAGAAGTTTCCATATTGAGACACTAGATGTCAGCCTTTTCAAGTCAGCTGTAGCATGTCAGTAATGGACTGGAATCATTTAATATAATGTAGTCTCTCCCTCATTCGGCTGACTAAACAGGAGCTATATTTGACTATGGCATAATCGGAGAACAGCAGAGTGATTTTCATCTGTTCTCTGTTAAGAATCTACAGGCACCTGCGTTAGATCAGTTACAACTGTCTGTTATTTGCAGCTTTTAAGACATTTCATTTCCAACTAAGGGTAGAACGACACAGTTACACTATGTAAAGCATTTCTCAGCACAGATTAATTAATATATGACTAATACTTATAATATTTATTTTTAGTATAGAAGTTTAGTTCAGTTTTCCTCTCAGATTACCCCATGCGTCTCATATGTCTAATAGATGCTGGTCAGTGTTTGGAAATAAAGGGAATTGTTGTCTGCACATGGAAGTAAAGACCATTTGTTTTACTCTAGAAACTTGTTGACTGGCCAACTTTAGTGGGTAATGCAACAGTGTTTACATACTCACCCTGAGTACTTGACTGCTGGCCACTGTATCCTTGCTTGTCCCGTTAGGGGTTGCAGGGTGGCTGGAGCCGATCCCAGCTGGCGTTGGGCGAAAGCAGGGTACACCCTGACAGGTCGCCAGTCCATCGCAGGGCGCATAGATACAGACAACCACATTCACACCTAGAGGCAATTTAGAGTCATCATTTAACCTAGAAAGCATGTCTTTGGACTGTGGGAGGAATCTAGAGAACCTGGAGAAAACCCACGCTAGCACAAGGAGAACATACAAACTCCAGGCAGAAGAGCCACAAGTCGGATTCAGACCTGTGACCCTCTTGCTGTGAGGCGACAGTGCTAACTACTGCACCACCATGCAGCCCCATATACACTCACCGGCCACATAATTAGGTACACCTTGCTAGTAAAAGGTATATATACGTATATAAATATAAATAAAGGTATATATAAAGTGTATTCTACATTATGTATGTTTGGTACATACATCTATACATAACAAACATGGTTTGCTCATTCTGTTTCTGTTCATCGTGGTTTTAGATGCAAAGAGTTTGGGGCTGGTGGACAGCGTTAAGTGCAAAGAGGCTGAATAAAAACTACTACAGCACATTGAGATGCACATCTTAGCCTCCCTCCCTGCAGGTATGATGCATTCTGCAGATGTTAAGTTCTTCCAATACATCTACAAACCAAAGCCTATAAGAGCAAAAGGACAGCAGAGTACAGTATGTGGCTAATCAGGGTTTTCACCCCTCAAACTTAGATCGGATGTCAAATATACAGCCTCAATCGCTGACCCTCAAAGCACCGTTCTGGGAAAGGGGCCCACCCCATGTTATGGCTGGGCTGAGGAGACAAAGGAACCTTCGCTTTGTTCATAAATAAACATTCACAAACAAAACCTAATGTAATTATAAAATCTAACTTTTATTACTCCATGCTACTCTTGATTGAATTTGAATACTTTCATTCAATAAAAATATGACACTGTATGACAAGTCAAAGGGTCTGTCATTTAACTGTTAGCAGGAAATCTAAAAATCTCAGCAGCTTTTCCACATAAACTTAATCAACTACATCATCATTATTACTCCATTTAGATAAAGCTTGTATTTCATTATCGAACAGTTGGTGGTTGATGTGCGTTTAATGGCAGTTAATGTGATTGTCGAGGTCATAATAGATCTAATTAACAACATGTCTAACAATGACCCGATACAGGCCTGTGCAGACGAGCTGCTTCTGCTTGACTATTGTCGGGGGGTTCAAGTGTCTGTCTGTGCTGAAATGTTGGGAACCTCTTCTCTGTTGCGTACCCCACTGACCTAGATTTCAATTGTTTTCTGCCTGAGACAATGGGAGAAATGGTTTCATAACTGAACACAATACCTGGGTGTTATTCAACATGATTGTTGTTAAGGTTCTCATTGTGGTGTGATTTTGTGCTGCGCATTGTGTGTTTTCTTTATGTAACCTGCACGAGCAGCCAGCAGGTGACGAGCCTGTGCACCCCACAGTAAATCCCATCTAGACAGTTCAACAGTTGATTGTGCATTCACGAGTTTCTGCAGCCCAGCTAGTCCAGTCACGCCTGTGTCAAACACAAACATACTGCTCACATGCTTTTACCAATCTTTTTTTGCATACAATCTTTTTGATACTGAACAGGTATAACCTGAGAGACAAATATGTGTTTTAGTGACTCACTAAAACTGAGGACACAATAAATTACCTTGGGCACAAGATACTCAACTGTTTAAAGTCATCCCACCTACCAGAAATACAATGCAATAGTGACTGTCTTGTACAGACAGCTGTGTGTGTTACAGGTGCAACACAAGATAGTTTAAAGGTGCAGTGTGTAGGATTTAGCAGCATCTAGTGGTGAGGTTGCAGATTGCAAACAACTAAGTACTCCTCCGCTCACTCCTCCCTTTTCCATGACTACGGTAATGTGAACTTGTTGTCTGCTAAAGTATATTGATAGAGATCTAGGCCACTGGTTCCCAACCTGGGAGTCCTGACCCACACTAATGGTCGCCTAATACTCACACAGGGTCACGAGGTCTTCTTGATTTGAAGGGTGTAAAACAATTTCTTTTAAAAATATACAGTAGGCCTTAGGGATATTAATAATAAACCGTTTAACTAATGACCATCATGAAGCATTTTAACCAATTAATTCTATCGGTTAAACGCTTAAAAGAAATATTAACAATTAATTAAAAAGCAGAGAAAAAGGCAGAGGAGTGGCTCATCACTTTAAGGAGAAAAGCTGGTCCACCTTAATAGTGTCTGAGCCAGCACAGATACAGGAAGTTGGCTCAGGACTTCCAGGTGATGAATTGTAGACTGAAGCCTTGTAGCATTTATTCACTGACAAACTGGACACACTGTCTGCTACAGCTACGCTCACAGCTATAATGCCACCAACAAACCCACACTCACCGCCGCCAAACACACGGCCTGAGGGAAACTCACTGAAGTTATACTACAGTGGGCACAAAGTAGCCGGCAAACACACACAGTGTTTGTCTGACAATTGCTATTGCAATTACATTACTATTGTTATACAGCTGACAACCTGCTAAACTACACTAAACGTGTGGTGGAGACTTTTACTGGGAAAGTGGCTGCATGTCCACGACACTAAACGCAGCACCGTGGCTGCTACAGTAGCTCTCCTGACGGTGAACTGTTGACTCAGGTGTCTGTTGTGCTCATATACTGCAGCTGGCACATCACTACATGCGAGGCATTAATCTTGTCAGTTAACGAGGGTCCGTTATCGGTTAAGAAAATTTTTCAAAATTAGCATCCCTACTAGGCCTGTATCACAGCATTCCATTCATTTCTGTAAGGAAAACTAAATTACATGTTATTTTTTAAGTTTGGCTCATTATTTAAGATATAAACAGGATAAGTTCACGGTTAAGACCTGAACACAAGCTACATTCAGACTCTTACCTAAACAGCCTCATCCTGCATTAGGAAAATATGAAGTTAAAACAACCAAAGAGCGAACAGAACAATGGCCAAGCGTCAGGGAGAAGGAAATACTGAATCTGTCAAAAAAAAAAAAGCCAATATAGTATGTGTGATTGTTAAAAATGAAAAACAAAAACATAATACAGACAGAGAATTGTATTAAACGTTCCTTAAACTTATCTCTAATGCAATATTCACAGGAATAATCTGCTGAAAATTCATTCAAATCACTCGTTTTACACAAACTTCCTGCAGTTTTTGTGTTTGGGTTAATTGAACAGTTAATCAGTTGTTCTGTACTGCTATTGTTAAGTATTTAATATAATATGAAATATCCCTAAATCATATCACTTAGTTTACTCAATGATAGAAAAAGGGTCCCTTTAGGAAAAGTTTGGAAACTGCCATTCCCAATTAAATGAGTCATAACTTGATCACTAATGCATCACAGTGCATCTAGTTTAGATCATATAATAAAGTATAAATATAAAGTGTGCACAATCTTTTAACTGGCGGTGTTAATGTCTGGATGTAGCCATCATTGCACAAGGGTAGATAAGGTAGAATAACACCGTTTGTAGAGAAGAGAGAGGCCGAGCGCTCCATGTTCGATGGGGAGATGATGAAGGAAGAGTGAGCAGAAGGCAAATTAATCAAAAGGACATCAAAGGCGGACGGGTTGAGGGAGCGAAGAAATGAAAGAGTGCCGCCCGTTTGTCCCATGCCGTTCCCGCTCCGCTCCGCCTGAGCCTGCTCTCAGATCTCAGGGCCATTGTGCCGCACGGGTGCATGGAGGGGGCTGGGGCACAATGCACACACAACAAAACATATACACACTAACAAACGTCTCAAAGCAGCAATTCAAAAGAAAGACGTGTCATTTTTTCTATCTTGTCTAACTCTGACTCCTCATCCTCTTCATTCGTCTTTATGAGCTTGTTTAAGCTGGCGTATGCGTGGTTGATTGTGCGGTTTTTTCACCATCGAAGCATTTGAATTCACCAGAGGCACACAGTCTCTAACACGTACTGTATGTTGTTGTCAGTTAGAGCTCAGTGCTGGCTTGTGGCAGCAGTGGACGGCTCTCTTTGATAATGCCCTGCTAGATTCGGCCGCCACTCTTTTTATCGTTCAGCCAGTTAGTATGTTGGCTCAAAGTTGACTCCAATTTGTGCTTCTCGATTGGGTTACTGGTCGGCACAGACTTCTTTCTGTGCCCATGTAGACTGTGACCCAGTCTGCTGCCTGTGAATGTACAGAACATTTTGTTTATACCAGTTTTATCCCTCTCTGCAGAGATGTTTACCATCCAACGCGTAGCGATCCACAATGAACTGCATTAGTTGCATTTGTTTTGTGAAAGATAAAAACGTATCCTCAAATATGAAGATGGTTTGACATACAGTGGACTAAGTAAACGGATAACTTTGACACATTATGAATGAGCATATCTTGCATCCTCCAGCACACACAGAAGCCACTGTTTTGGTTCAATTATGGCCGAAAGACTTCACAGTAACGATATTATCATCATATATCTATAGACACTTAAAAAACAACAGTCAACTTCATCTTTAACTTTGTTTACTGTTCGTTTTGTCTCTTTATTATCTAATGAATTACATTCAAAATATGTGAGTATAATAGTAAAATATGTGGTATGAGAGTTGAAGAGAGAGCCTGTAACCATAACTGTACATATAAAATGGTTTAAGAGGCACTGGATTAGTTACACAATATTATCACATGTATTATTATCATGATATCAGCATTTAATTTTTATATATCATGTCAGTATCGGTATATCGCTACACATCTAGGTTCAATACACAGTGACAATTCAAAATTAAAAAAGCTGAGATTATTTGATACAGAATGGCACCTTGAATGCTCGTAAAACAGTTTTACTTTGTCTCTCCTCCTGCAGTAAATTTCCATTTCATACACACACATGCATTCAGCATTATTAAAACAGGGAGTGGTGATAATGCTTTACACACTCACTGTGATATTTTTTACAGGGGAAGATGTATCTCACATGTTATTGTTTGAGCTGTAAAAAGATGACAAGGATGCTGAGCTACAGTAACTACAGAGTTAGATAACTAAAGATTAAGACATATCAGTTCATGTGTTCTGTGGTATTTTCACTTTTTCGATAAAAACACTATGAATGTTATTTAATGAGAAGGATATCTTCATGATTAAATAAAGATTTTGTCTGACAGTCAGTATTTTACTGATGTTTCAGCAGGACACGACTAAAAAGTTGACAATAAATGCAAAAATGCTAAAATAAAAGAAATTTTTTCAATGAATGATTTCTTTTGGAATTTAAAAATACATCATGCTCATAAGCACTTTTTGTACTGTATCTTTATGTAACAAAAGCAGAGTTCAGCAGAGAAAGACAAAAGTGATGTGAACTGACAATATTTTAATGGGGGGGATAAAAGACTGTAAGTGATCAATGGAGGCGGCGGCCAAGTGATGCCCGGGGGACGGCTTTGATGTGGGCATCCTCAGAGGGACGCCGGGGACAATGCCCTCTTTGAGGGGCATGCAGAATGGCAGACACTTCCCTCTCTCTCTCTATCTCTATCTATCTCTCTCTCTCTCAACCTCCCTCCATCTCCTGCTCGCTCTGCTCACGCTTTGACTCTTCAGTTCAGACGTTTCGTTGTACGTTCCTCTACCCAAGTGTCACATCAGCCCATATCCTTATCTGCATAACTTTACTCCCTCTTCCTCTCACATTAATTAATTCAAACAACACCCCCTTCCTGCCACCCAGCCAATCACTCCACTTTCCCTTTCTCCCCTCCTCCCTATCTGCATCTCTCTTTCCCTCCCCCGTCTCTTTTCATAGAACCAAACCTCTTTGTAATGTCCAGCCTTGGCAAGTTGCACCCGATTTGCTGTCACAGTCTTAATGAATTCATCTGTTTGTGTATTGGCCATGGGAGCAGTTCTCCCTCCTCCCTCTCTCTCTTCCCTATCCTCTCTCCCCCTCCTCCCTCTTACTGGTGTTTCCCTGGGGGCTCTATATATACCAGGGACCACTCCAGGCACCTATTGTTCCTCTAAGTAAACTTACAGACAGATGCCCTGCACCACGGTGTGGGAGAGAGCCCAGAGAGTCAGGAGGAGGAAGACAGTTAAGGATTGTAGAGACAACAAGGACCCGGGAGCCCTGCAGACTCGCCTCACAGCCAACACCTCTGCATCCTCTTCGCGTGTCTCCTGCTTGTTTGCTTGTTGTCACTGTGGAGTAGAGGTCTGATGCCCTGATACCATGCTGCTGCTGATATCACTGCTGCTTACAGGACTCGAGTGCTTGCTGGGAGCCCCGACAGGTCGAGAGGTCTACAGGATGCCCCAGAGTGCACTCAGAGGTAATGTTTCTAAATGTTTGTATTGTTTCTCAAGTATGGAAATGTTATGAGTAGTGACAACAGTAGTGGTTAGTGCATTTCAAGCATGAGTGCTGCAGACACCCTGTGAGGTGGAGCTAACCATACAGTAATAATACAGTACCTCAAAATGTCTTATAGACAAATGTTTATCTCTTTTATTGAATTTCATAGTGAGAACCCTGCAAACCAAACGCTGGTGATTAATGCTTCAAAAGCATTAATTTCTCTAAGAGTTAAGCGGACAAAACATCTGGTGATACTATAGTACCAATCCCGATGAGGCAGCCCAGTAGCTTAAATATGAGTGTCACACACAGATTTGATGCAAGCTTATGTAGCCAAACAGCTGACACATTAACAAAGAAGTATGAAATTAATGTAGAAATGCTTTGTTTTGCTATGGGCCTACTTTATTTAAGTTGGATGATTGCTGATATTCTTGGGTGCGTGCAGTACATGCTTTATGGTAAGCAGTAGGTTTCTAATCAAAAGAAATAATACATCAGACTTCATTAGACTTCAGCATTCGCCTTCTTAAACAGTCTTCACTCGGTAAAGAATAGAAATATTATCAGTTGCAAGCAGGCTTGTCAGAGAGCCACTGCAGAGAAACGTAATTCCTGCATTAAAGCACAGTGATGAGAGAGCTCTGGCCTTCTCTGATTGAAGTGCTGAGTACAGCAAGAGCCTTCATACAAGCAGCTGGTGATGGCAGTGTGTGTTTGGAGTGTTTAGAACAAGGAGACTCGGGGTCCCAGCCGCCCTGGGGCTGCCAGCCCCGTGCCCCTGGGGCCTGTCCCTGCCCCGCCAGCCTCTGCCAGCTCAGCCCTAGCCTTCTAATTAAGTCTTCAATCAGCATTGTTGTTGTTAGTGGCCTATCCTGTGATGTGGCGCGGCACAGAGGGGGGCTGCAGGGCCGGCGGCCCGATTGATGTGTGTCTGCGGAAGCCTCACCAGCGCGCTGAGCGTGAGCTAGCTCCCCTAACACGCTGCCAATGAGTTCAAAGAGCAGCATGAGAAAAAGGGGGCTACTCACACACACAGCAGAAAGCTGCACCGGTTTATACTAATGCTCACATACACACATAATGTTCCCACAGCAAGCGACGGTCTTCCATGTCCAACAACTTCAATGTCTTTCTTATTTTGTTTGAATTCAGTAAATATCTATGACTTTGAAAAGTAAGTGCACTGGAGCCAAACCAGGCCGCTACTGATACTTGAGTACTGACTACTACAATATTTATTTCAAATGCAAACATTTTTATAAGAACTTCTCAGTTACCAAGATAAATACTGACCAGGACAGTTGTAATGGAGACATTACCACAAATCTGTCTTTGTTTCCTTTTCCTCTCACAAACTGGCCGACATATACAGCAATATCTGCATATGAGCCTGGACAATATATCGGTCTGGCTACTGTATGCACTGTCTGTGTCTTCTTCTCCCTATCACCATACTTCCTCTTCTTCTTCCCTAGCTTGTCTCACATGTTTGCTCTCTGTTCCTTTCCTGCCTGTCTTCTCATGCAGCTCTGTCTGATCGTGGCACTGTGGTTCTGGAGGCGGCCATGACTAGCGCTCTGTCCGCTCTCGAGCGTGCATCATCTGAGAGGAGTCGGGCTGAAGCAGGCTGCCGGGGCTGCGCTCCCTGTCTTTTTCAGGACTGTGGACAGCTGTCTGGCTCCTGTTGTAAGTAAAACATTGCTCCACTTACCCTTTTCATTCGTATCATCTCGAGTCACGTTGTCCTGTATTAACGCTTTCTTAATATGTCCATAACTCCCTTTCTCACCCCAACAGTGTCTCCTGCCAACGCCTTATCAGAGCCCAGCTGTGATGTCATCAGTAAGGCCCAGAAACTTCAAGATGAAGCCGAGCGGAGTTGGGCTCTGAGCCAGGCCTGTGCATACTATCAGCATCGCTGCCCAGCTGGTGAACTGGACAGAGAGAGCTGCATCAGGATCATGGGTGAGAGCTGCAGTGCCCGTGTCCTCCAGTGCAGCCTGCTTAACACAATGCAGAACCTGGAACCTGCTACGCAGACGCACGCACAGGGTGAGGGGACACATGTTCACAAGGAAGTGTTCACATGTTCATAAAGAATATCTCTGTCAGTGAAGAGGCACAAGGCTCATGTTTCTCTACCCAAAACACATTTTGCTGCAGTTTTTGATCAGCATCTCTCTGTCCCAGCAGCAGTGTGCGGTCAAAGGTCGTCCACGCCACAAAACGTCACACAGCCTCGCTCGCGGATCGTGGGCGGCTCGCCTGCTCCTCCAGGTAGCTGGCCCTGGCTGGTCAACCTCCAGCTGGATGGTGGTCTGATGTGCGGAGGGGTCCTGGTGGACAGCTCCTGGGTGGTCACTGCGGCTCATTGTTTTGCTGGGTGAGTGTGCATCACAGTTTTTCTGCAACTATAATCTTTGATTTGTGGAGATTATTATAGTTTCTTCTGTCTCTCGTTGTTCTGACCTCTGTAGCAGCCGAAGTGAGAGCTACTGGACAGCCGTGGTGGGGGAGTTTGACATCACAAAGACGGACCCTGATGAGCAGCTTCTCAAAGTGAATCGCATCATCCCTCATCCTAAGGTAAGTGTGGGACACAGTATACATAGATGGATAGGAATAGATTACCTCTCCCATCACACCTCCCTGGTCAAACAATCAACCAGATCAGTCTGTCATACTTCAGTTCATTCAACTTTCTCCACCTCCTTCTGCAGTTCAACCCAAAGACGTTTAACAACGACATAGCCCTGGTGGAGCTGACATCTCCAGTGGTCCTGTCCGGCCGGGTCACTCCGGTGTGTCTCCCCTCTGGCATGGAGCCCCCTACTGGCAGTCCATGTCTGGTGGCAGGCTGGGGTTCCCTCTATGAGGGTGAGTGGGAGATAATTCACATGGATTTTCACATTAGAGTTATTTATAGCTTCGTTTTCTGCAAGCTAAATATTTAAATCCATCTAGTTTACATAGTTCATTTTTGTGTGTGTTTTTCTCTACAGACGGTCCATCTGCTGACGTGGTGATGGAGGCCAAGGTGCCCCTGCTGCCTCAGAGCACCTGTAAGAGTGCCCTTGGCAAAGAACTGGTCACCAACACTATGCTGTGTGCTGGCTATCTTTCTGGAGGCATAGACTCCTGTCAGGTGGGCAAAACAGCATTTTCTGAGAAATAGTGCCCTTCTTTTCAGATCTCCCAAGTCTTATTTCTGATGCACGTTTTGTTTCTGACAGGTCTTAGCAACGCCCAAGACATTTTCTGTAAACAGTATAAGCTTTTTTTTAACTTTTGGGGGATCTTCTGTCATTGGTAGGGAGATTCTGGAGGTCCCCTGATCTACCAGGACCGAATTTCAGGTCGGTTCCAGCTCTACGGCATCACCTCCTGGGGAGACGGCTGTGGGGAGAAGGGCAAGCCTGGAGTTTACACACGGGTGTCTGCTTTCTCTGACTGGATTCAGGCTGAGATACAGAGTGAGTTACAAGCAATAATTACCCACGGAAACTAAAATATTCACCCTCACAGTGTACATCTAAATATTAAAATACTATCTACAATGAACTTATCTTTTTTTAGAGTCATTTGGAAGCAGGGAGCCAACATGCCCGGAGCTTCTAAAGACAACAGAAATGACGGAGGAGGAACAGAAGTCAGAGTTCAGCTCTCTCTGTCGCTTCTACACCCTGACCTGCCCCGCTGGTCAGTCTGCCAGCACCTGCAGCCGAATGGCCGAGGACAAGTGCCTCACCCGCTTTAAGAAATGCCGTGAGTGCTCTTATTCAAAAGCTCAGCTTGATGGATGTAAAACAAAAATACAAACTATGCTGATGTTGAGGTTTCGCTTTGAGTTTTCTGATCTGTTGCTTGCTCTCTGCCATCCAGAGTTGCGCTCGTTCCTGCAAACCCTGTTGGACTTGCTCCAGAAAGCAGAGGACTACATCCGGGACAAAGTGGACTTGACCTTCTTCACCCAGACTCTGCCTCAGCTGGTGGAGCACATCTACAGCACAGCTTTCATTCACACCAGAGAGAGGAGGGACCTGGGCCTGAGCCACGGTCTCACACAGACTGAAGGTACATGATTGACAGACTATGTTATTCCATCAAAATGTACAGATAATTTAAACATAACCATGCAAATCTCTGGTGCATTGTTGGTCACTACTCTAACAAATGTTTTGTATGTATGTTTTTACTTGCAGAGCAGCTAGGTGGAGCTGCAGTACCAACAGAGCAGGCTCCTTCTCCAGTTCCCCCAGCCTTATTCAGAGGGGTGGGACCCTCAGTGGATGACTGGGAGAAATACCTGAGAAACCTGGCAGAGGACCTGGACCGACAACATACCGACACATCCACAGACGTCTCCTCCACACCAACAAGACAGGAGGACAAGCTTTTCAAACAGGTAGATTTCTAAATTGTCCAAATGCAGATGAGGTTACGTCGCATCGCATCATTTTGAAATATTCCCAGTGCTGTCTGATGTTTGAATAGTCAGAAATCCTTTGAGGAGTATACAACTGTCTAAATCAGTAATGTGGTTTCGTAATGAACCCATTTGAGCTGTAACTTTTGTATTTCCTTTGGTGGATGTGTTCTCTGGGCTTGCCTATAAGCACAAATGTGAAGAAATTTTCAAAACTAGTCAAACTGTTTGTTTTTCAAAAGTATGTTTTTCTTATACTCTATATAGTCTTTGGGCTCATGGGAGTATTGTTTCTACAATAGACTCCATATTTTTGGAAAAACAGTGGTCCCATGTACCCAAATACTTGATATAGTATGTAAGAAAACAGCCATGTCAGAAACTACAAGGCACACCAAGTATTTGGTATCTATGAACTCATAACAAGTTAAATATCAAAGATATGCTCACAGATAAAGACAAAGATACGCAGTGTAAAAATCATTTGGAAAACATTTAACAAACACAATGTTTTTACACAATTTCCTCATTTTTAAAAATAACCTGACTTTGACTATTAAGAAATATGACTTTTCATGTGATTTAAAAATTTCACAGTGGTACTGTCAGATACTTGCTCACAGTATGTCTACACAGAAATTGGCAAAAATAGGTTAAGCAAGCCTTACAATATCAAAGAGCACAGGCTTCTTTCTAAACTCATCATTTTGCCTGAGCATTCAATGGGGAGAAATAAAACGTCAGCTTGACTGAAGGGGCATGATGACTTGTGACTTTAAAAGGTAGTCTGGGAAATGTAGGATGCCAGTGACTGAAGATGTAGACATGGCAATGTTTTATAATGGTTTGCTGTGGATTTACTTGAAGCAATAATCTATATCCAACTCTATTTTTTCACATCATCTCCAGACAGAGGACTCCTCAGTGCATCAGCTGGAGGCAGAATTTCAATCTGTTATCTCAACTCTGCGCTCCAAATTTGACTCCAGAGCTGCCCCTCCCATCCTGCACTTGGACACAGCCTACCTCCAGGAGGACCCTCCCAACAGTCCCCCTTTAACCACTACCTCCACTGGAGCACCAGTCCACACCGACCCCTCCTCCTCCCAAAAATCCCAGCAGCCTTGGTCACTTTTAACAGCCCTCATGGATGAAATTCAGAAATTAGGGACACAAGATGAAATTGTGACAGCAGACACGTCACAAAGTGAAACCTCGTCCAATAGAGACGCTCCGCCTGATGAACAATGGAGCGCCACGTCAGACGATTTTACTTTTGTTCAGAATGAAGTAAGAACAGAATTAAAATCTTCAGCGCTTCCAGTGCAGTCAGCATCTGTCGATGTTGGTCAGACGACTGCTGACCCCAGGCAAGCTGTGTACGCTGTAAAGAGTCTTCACAGAAAATACAGGAGCCTTCTTCGCAAGAGGCAAATACCTGGGGCCAGTGGGAAAAGTATGTGCCACACCTAGTCCAGACAAATTAAATACCACCACAAAATACAGTATTTGTTCATGGGTAGAGGTTATTTTCTCAAATGAAACATGTTTTTGTTCCTGTAGTTTGTCCAGGAGTGAGAGAGTCTTCGCAGCAAGTCGGCCAAGTCAGAGACTCTTACAGCTGGGTCTTAAGCATCCCAAGCAAAAACCTACGCATGACCTTCCAAGAGGTAAATTATCATTTTAGATGGAGAAGTTAAGTTACTGTGGAAAAAAAAAAACACATCTGATTTACTCCTTTCCTCTCTGTTATCCAGGTTTTAGTAGATCTGAGCTCCAAAAATGATCGAGGGCTTTACCAGGCACGAGTCAGGGCCACAGTGGGAGGACGACCTTTGACCTTTTACAGTCTTGTGGGCCTCGAGAACGAGTCATTCTACCGGAGCGTGCCAAGGATCATCGCTTTGGCACTAGAGGCACTCAAGACTTGACTGTTTCATAACAGCAAGTGAGCAGACATGAAAAATACTAGACAGACTCAAATGATGACAGCACAAAGACTCTCAAAGAGACCACCAGAAAAGCCTCATCATGGGACAGAGAGACGCACATAAAAGCGCACAATCACTCCTTCTGCCATCTCCTGTGAAAAGCACTATTTTGTTTTCCCTGTCTGAGAGCCAGACTTTGGCTCCCAATGAAAACACAACTATGAATGTATCAATCCGACTATCGCCCAACCGCCACGCCACAGGATTTTGTTTTTTATGTGTTTGGAGACACAGCCTTGTCTAACTTATGAACCTGTACAAAATGATAAGTTATTCATATTGTCTTTTGCAAAGGTTGAACCTCTTGTGAAGCACACAGACTGTTTATAATATTCATATTCTTACCTTATTCTTATTTATTTGTATGGAGAAAAGCATTTGTATTTTTGTAATAAAACAAAAAATCTATATATAAATAAAATTGTTATTAATGCTATGGCATGTTGTGTAGAGTGTGGTGGTAATCTGCAGTTTTGTAATTCCAAATTGACGTGCGATATTCAAATTAGCTGACAGTAATGCTGCTAATCCTGCAGTATTTTGCTGCTGGTGCACGGCAGCTCTGCCGACAGCCAAACATGCTCTCTGGAGACAGCCGTTGAGGCCAATTGGTTCCTCTTGTGACCCCAGATTGACCTCAGTCCTTCGCCTCCGACCCTTTAAGGGTAAGCTTTCCCATCAACACAGCAGCTGCTGGGCTGGTGGCCAGTACCACCCACCTCCTCCCTTTCTTCACTCCTTATGTCCAGAACGGGGAATTGTAACTGGACACAGTCTGACCTTTAGAGCCTCTTAGAGTCTCCATTATGAGTCACAGCATTGTGAGCAAAAACAACAGTTGCTTGAGGATTAATTAATTAATCAACTAGTTGTCAATATTCAATTAATCACAAACTATTTTGATAATAGTATTTTTTGAGTATTTTTTTTTTTAAGGAAAAAAAATCTAAATTCTCTGAATATTTTCTGGTTTCTTTACTCCTATAGGACAGTAAACTTAACAGCTTTGAGTTGTGGACAAAACAAGACATTAGAGGACGTCATTTTGGGCATTTTACACCCATTTTGTATACCAAACAACCGATCAGTTAATCAAGAAAATAATCAAGAGAAATAACAGTGAAAATATTTGTTAGAAAACATTTGTTAGTGTTGATTTTTTCGCCACTGTTAGACCGCAGTGATGACAGGATGAATGAGCCCAAATAAACCAAAGTAACTTCACAACCGGTTTACTGGCTGGCCCAAATGTTAAAAGAGGGATAAACAGGGATATGAGCGGAAGCAGCTGAGTAACCACTCACACATACTTCTGTTACAACACGTCAACTCCTGCTTCTGCCTCGTGTGTTTATGTATATGTGGGAAGTGGGCCAAATCTGCAGGAACGAGTATTTCTGTGACGCACACACAGAGTAATTACACAGTCATCACAGAGGGTATGCTGTACTGTAAATGGACGAGACTCATCACCTGTTCTCTTTACACTGTACGGCTTTTTTTACGTTCTGGCTTGCAGACAGGCACAATGTTGCTGCTGTCGCCCTCTCTTTATCGTCTAATCTTTCTGTCTGTGGTCCTGTTATTGTAGAGAACACATTTAACTGTGGCTTCTGATGGAAAAAAGGCTAGCTTTTTATAGATCACTGGTGTGCTAAATTTGCCCTCCCAGAATCCATGTTACTTTGTTCATGTGGACGTCTGAATGACAATAGCCAGGTGCAATGAACACTGGGTGTTTTGATGGTGTACGTTAACACTGGAGGGCAGCCATGCACGGGTTACAATGCCTAAACTATGTCCATGTCATGTTCCCAGTGTCTGTGTGTGGTGTTGTGACAGCTGGCTATGCAGTACTGGAAATAAACTCATGTATTTAATCTATCCAACCATCAACTCCCCCACCAACCCCCAACCATTCCTCTAAACCTCAACCCGTCCCATCAGCCTGAGCCCTGACTCTTGCTGGGAAACACACACACACACACACACACACACACACACACACACACACACACACACACACACACACACACACACAGTCTGAGTGCCAGCAACTCCATCAAGTCGTGTGTCCATGTGTATCAGATTCGTGATAATCGTCAGATTCGAGACAGCGGCACACAAACACACCCTAATGGATTCTGGACCTCGCCGCTCCCTGTTACTCTTCGTGAGGGTGTTTATGATTTCTTCCGCAGGTAGGCTGATCAACCCACGTCCACACTTGGGATAAATTACACAATATCTACTTAGTAGTTTGTTTGTAGGGATTTGCATGTTGTGGTGTGAATTTGTGAAGTCAGACATTCAGATTTATGTTGAATTAAGTGCCACATAAATCAATTAGACAAAGTACAACATTCCTCAAGAAGGCACCTAATTTATATTGAACTTTTGGTCCATCAAACTGTGAAAATATTTAAGTAATTTAAACACATAAGGCAAGTTTAAATATTGCTTTGTCTATACGTTCTCACACTCAAACAAAATGTGGTGCTCATCTCCCAGACAGCTGTCATTATAGCGCCGTTCACCAAAGTGTGACATGTTCAGTAAGGAATGGCCGGTAAAACAGCAATAATCTACTATTGTTGTAAAGATACATTATTACTGAACTGTACTGTATTATTTGGCAGGGCAAGTATACAAAGTTTTTAAATAAGACTTCGTTTGTGGTGCTGGACCACACTATGTGTGCTCTACTGTACAGCCCATTGTTACTCAGGCAGATCAGACAAATGTACGAGACTTCATGCTGATTCCAATTTCACACCACCAGGCGTTTGCTGTGATATCAATACAAACTAATACTCTGTGGTGGAGAATTATTCAGATCCTTTACTTAACTAAAAGTACTAATGCCATACTGTAAATTTACTCTGTTACAAGCAAAAGTCCTGCATTAGAAATGTAAATAAAAGTATGCACTGTTATACTAGTATATTATTAGACTATTATTACACTCACACATTAATGTAAAAGCAAGATTTTGCTGTAGTAATTGGTTGAGGTGGAGCTTATTTTTTATTATGGTTTAATCTGATGATTATTTTTTCCATTAATCAATCGATTGTTTTGTAAAAAAATAGTTAGAAATGCTGTCACAATTACCCATTATTTTAGCTTTACGTATATAACCCTTTTAACGTATAACCGGTATTTAATTTATAACAAAACATACTTTGTAAGCTCTCAATGATTTTTATTCAAAAATTGTTAATTTGTAAAGTAACTAAAGCTGACAAATAAATGTAGCGGAGTAAAAAGTACAATTTTCCCTCTGAGAAGTACTGGAGTAAAAGCAGAAAGTGGCATGAAAAGAAAAGACTCAAGTAAAGTACAAATACCTCAAATTTGTACTTTAGTACAATACTTGAGTGAATGTATTTAGATACATTCCACCAATGGTAATACAAGACACCAACCAAACACACTAGCAACATATGTCTGTGGTTGGTAAGTTATCTAACAAGTATTTCACATGCTTTAGTGAGTTTGCCCTCTTTAGTTTGTCTTGTAATTCATCCACTTGTTTTAACGTTATTTCACTGAATTACAGAGAAATAAATGTTTCATCTTTATTCCTGTCTTGATGTGTTTCTATAGCAACTAAATTTCTATTGGAAATTAAACTGGAATCATGATTTTAAAAGGTTCTCATCTCATTTATTCATGACTGCTGTTTGAGAGAAAATGCATCATGTAGTTTAGCGACTCTAAAGAGGCGGACTGAAAGATAATAATGGTCAGGAGCAGACTTTTAGCCCATGGCATGTGTTAAGCTAATGTGATCCATCAGATGGTTTGAAAGACAGAGCCATCTGGAAACTGACTGAAAAAGTGCAGGCACTTTCAAAGAACATTTGGCAGATGATTGGACGAATCATCTGTCAATCAAACTGCTGTTGAAGCCACTCGAGAGAAGAGCAAACAGCTTTTCCAGTGCCTTTCTTTGCTCTTTATTCAATTAGGGATGCTAATTTTGAAAATCAAAAATATAATAAACATAATAAAACTAGATGCCGCTGTTGGAAATCTCTACCTCTAATATTAAATGAACAGTAGATAAGATAAGATAAGATGAACCTTTATTAATCCCCGTAGGGAAATTCAGTTTTTACACTCTGTTGTTAATTTCACACAGTACACAAACATGCATCAATGGAGAGATGTCAGAGTGAGGGGGCTGCTCCTGACAAGCGCCCCGAGCAGTTGGGGGTTTGGTGCCTTGCTCAGGGGCACCTCGGCAGTGCCCAAGAGGTAAACTGGCACCTCTCCAGCAACCAATAGGTCTTGGTCCATGTTGGGACTTGGGTAATCGTGCTAGGGCACCCTGGCAGAGGTCTACACTCTCCGAGTGCCATTCTAGTTTAACTGTGGGAAACTCTCTCCAGAGTCACGGGAGACATGATACAACAGTTTTCACAGGCTGAACAGCACTACTCCTGACAAGCAAACTGAATTTAACATGTAGATTTGAGGGACTGCCCCTTTAAATGAGTCCCTTTTCTGTCACTTGTTTTAGTCTCTCATATTTTCTTGCAGCATCAGCCATCAACCTTGAAGGGGAGCTTTTCAAGGATTTGATGAAGGGCTACAACAAGAACGTGCGGCCGATGGAGAACAGCGGTGATATCACTCAGGTGGACATCAAAATGACGCTCACCAACCTCATCTCTCTGGTGAGTAAAGTTCAGTCTGCTGTTTCTGATCAGTACCCGATCGTTCACTAAACTGTCGCTCCTTAGAATGAAAAGGAGGAGGCTCTGACGACAAGCGTCTGGATAGAACTGGTAACTTTACACACACCTCACCTGCTGGACTGTTTTTAGCTGCTCTGCAATGATATCAAACCCACAGTATTTCTGTACGTAGCAATGGTGTGACTACAGGCTCAGATGGGACCAACCGCCCAGGTCAGCTCTATATGGGAACATCACCTCTCAGCTGAGGGTTCCCTCCAAGAGCATCTGGCTGCCAGACGTCATACTGGAGAACAAGTGCGTATACCAACCTCCACATTTTAAGATTATGTTTGGTCTCAGCCAGTGAGCCATCTTCACTAAGCAACTTTTCACACGCAATAACAAGTTGAGAATTATTAGACAATAAAGGCACTGTGTAGCTTACAACGAGTATAAAAGCAACGAAAGCACATTATTCAAGAGTTCTTTCTTAATTATTGTGACGAAAATGGGACAACATGTTGTTATAAAGCACAGGTTCCCAATCTTTTTCACTGAGGGACCCCTTTTCTCTTTTCTATCATTGAGTAAACTGACAACCTCTGATTAAGAGACGTATTTTATGGATATTTCATATTACAGTATATTCAGTGCATAACAATTACAGGACAGAACAACAGCAACTGTAAAATTAACCCAAATAGTGAACACAATAACTGCATGAAGTTTATGGATAAAACAAGTAATTTGGATGAATTTTAAGCAGATTATTTCTGGTGAATTTTACATCATCAGACATGATTGGTGACTGTTTTTTTTTTTTTTTTTTTACAGTAATACATAATTTATAGGCTTCTTTATTGACACACTCAGTGTTTCCTCTCGCTAATGCTTTTTGGTTGTTTTAACAACCCCTGTGAAGCTGTGGAGACCCTTAGTGGGGCCCGGGTCCCTCAGGTTGGGAAGCAGTATTGTAAAGGACAATAATACAACAGTTAGATATCAGCGATGCAGCATAAGGCAGCTGTATTTTACTAGAGGAACATATGGGCATTCAAAATATGTGTCATTTACTGTAAATGGATTGAATGGCTCTTATTTGTGTGCTTTTACATGATGAGCTAAGCATTAGAGTAACATTTATTTAGAGAAAATTTAAGTGGTATTTATTATAAATGTAAAGTGTGTTTGACTTTTTGGCCATTTTTCCTTCCTCTGGACAGAGAAGTGTTCAAACTGTAGAAACAATGTGACTGTGTGTGTGTTTCCCTTCGGTCTAACCTGTGCTCAGTGTGGACGGACAATTCGAGGTGGCCCTTTACTGCAATGCTCTGGTGTCTCCTGACGGCTGTGTGTACTGGCTGCCTCCTGCCATCTACCGCAGTGCTTGTGCCATCACTGTCAACTACTTCCCCTTTGACTGGCAGAACTGCACCATGGTCTTCCGGTGAGTCGAGACAAGTTACATTACGTATAAAACATTAGGCAACTCTATAAAAAAATATAAAGCACCTCCGTTTCACCATGTAACTCTCAAATTTGTTTATTACAAAGTTACACATTAAAATTTATATAATAAATCTAAATCTGCTGTAATTTAGACAGACAACACTATGAGGTAAGGAAACAGAGAAAGAACTATTTGAATTAAAAAGAGACTATTTACAATATATACATACTATATAAGTGAATTGTGCAAGTTGCTGTGCAAAATAAGGGTGTGTGTGTGTGTGCGTGTGTGTGTGTATACATATATACATATATACTGTATATACTCACATACATATATAGTATGTATAAGTAATATTACATATTAAAGTGTTATAGATATGTTACTACTTATGATACTACTATTCCCATTGTAATCATAATACTGGTAATATATTACGGAGGACAAGAAGCAGGTGTATTGTAAAATGTTTGTTACAGATATAATTACTACATCTTCTTACTTTATGATAAATATCTTCACGTTATCACAGTTGTAGCTTGAAAACACAATCATATCCTCAATCATTTCTGGGAATTTGGGGATTTTTAACAACCCGAGGAGGACATTTTATATTTTGTAAACACATTTTTTAATTCAACACTTTTTTGCTAAAATGTTTAATTAGATTTACTACAGGTATTTAGTTTTTCTCCCCTTTTATCCCTTGGCAGTATAGAGAAGGTTTTGAAATAAAATTTAGACCGTCACGCGAGGTACCATTTCAAGAAAATGATATCTAAGTTATTAAGTTATTATCAAATACATTGATAAAATCAGGGGGATTGGGTACAGCGGCACTGTGGAAAGGTTTCGGGATTCTTTGTGCTTAAATAGAATCCACAGTGTCCACACCAGGAACAATGATTCCTTCATTCATGGTCCCTTTTCACCACGCTGTCTTTTAAACGTGAATAGATGGTTTGTTGTGGCAACACAGACCATATGTCTTCTCCCTGTGTTCAGCTCTCAGACTTACAGTGCCAACGAGATCAAACTGGTTCTCAAAGAGGAGGATAACCACACTCTGGAGTGGGTGGATATTGACCCGGAGGCTTTTACAGGTATAACAATATTTGAAGGATAGATTTTAAATAATGTAATCAATAGTACGATTATTGTATGATTATCTAAAGTATAGCAAACTGTCCTGCAATCTCATTTTGTTGTTAGAAAATGGGGAGTGGGTCATCAAACACAGGCCGGCTAAGAAGGTGATCAACACCCAGTACACTAAGGATGAGCTGGAGTACCAGGAGGTGGTCTTCTTCCTCATCATCCAGAGAAAGCCCCTCTTCTACATCATCAACATCATCGCTCCCTGCGTGCTCTTCTCCTCTCTCGGCCTCCTGGTCTACTACCTACCTGCCAAAGGTCTTTTTCCTCATTTTGTATATCTAAAAGCCTAATCTTAGGTAGTCAGACCTCTGTCACATCAACCTAATCTAAGCCTGGATGAATCCAAGCACAAACGATACTAGAAAAGGGAAAACAAAAATCCCAGCCAAAGGGAGTTACTCTCCCCTACAGAAACACTGCTCCTGAACTGCCTGAATCTTCTTGCTTGAAATGCGGCCTTTTCTTCCGTAACATGGTGATGACACCAAGTAATACATTTGCACAATACTACATAATACAGTTGACTAATTACAACAGGTAGCAGGATCTCAACCATAACGTTTCAGAGGGTGAAAAGAGGTGCTGCAGCACAGCATAAGAAAACATTAAAGCATGGATATATGTTCTGGCAGAAACCCAAAATACAAGTATGCACCTGAAAATGAGCATTATAGGTCCTCTTATATTGTTTTTTGCAGCGGGTGGTCAGAAGTGCACCATGTCTATTGCCACTCTCCTGGGCCAGACTGTGTTCCTCTTCCTTATCGCCAAGAAGGTTCCAGAGACTTCGAAGGCAGTGCCTCTTATTGGAAAGTAAGTTTATGTGATCACTCCAAGATTTCAGTTCACAGTTTCGTTTCAACTGCAGCTGATCTGAAGAGAGAAAAAGACGTGATTTGTAAACCTTTGACTGCAGGTATTTGATGTTTGTGATGTCAGTGACCACCATGGTGGTGATGAACTGCGTGATAGTCCTCAATGTTTCCCTGAGAACTCCAAACACGCACATAATGACAGACAAAGTCCGAAAGGTGAGACTGTGGCCAGGCCAAACACTCTTCTAAACGTAATTTCCATTAAGAAGCTACTGAATGAACATGCCGTGGAGTAAACACAAGCCTATTTGCCACTGGGTTATCCTTCGACCCTGTGACCTCTGCAGATCCTCCTCAACATCCTGCCTCGGCTGCTGAGGATGCAGATGCGACCCTGGACACCAAACGGTGACAACAAAACTTCAGAAACTAGTAACAGAGAGAGTCCAGACAGGAACGGTGTTTTCCTGGTCCCCTGCAGACGGCGCAGCTCCATGACCCTCATCACCAAGGCGGAGGAATACGCTATGAAAACAGCCCGGTCTGAACTCATGTTTGCCAGATACAAAGAAAGAAATGGGCTGATGAAATCAGTACTAGAGAAGATACGTAAGTATTTGATTTTTAAACTGCACATGGAGGTGTGTTTTCCCTGTTCATGAATATCTGGTGTGTACACAGATGACGGGCTGGAGGGAGGTACAGCTGAGCAGCTCAGTGCCAGCCTGGCAAAGGCCTCTCCACAGCTGAAGCAGTGTGTGTCCTCCTGCAAGCACATAGCTGAGACTGCAAGGCAAAAAAACAACTTCCAGAATGTAAGCTCTACACTCTTAAATTTACTCATCTTCTCAGGTTTAAATCAGAGATAATCTCCTAATTTTCTTCCAAACCCAGGAGAATGAAGAGTGGTTTCTGGTCGCCCGTGTGATCGACAGGGTCTGCTTCATCGTCATGGTGTCTGTGTTTTTCATCGGCACGATTGGGATCTTCCTAATGGGCCATTTCAACCAACCTCCCTCATCGCCATTCCCTGGGGATCCCAAGAAGTATCTCCCTCCAACAAACAACCTCACTGATCCAGCTGAGAATGGGATGGGAGCAAACATCCTGGGGTGAACCAGGAGAACATCTCCAGATTTTATCCCTTCAGTCGAAGTAGAAATGTGACGGCGTCCATCAGTGACCTTTCACTAATGAGTGGGACTCATGGAGAAGATGTGGGGACAGTGGACTGTCACAAAGATGGTGATAAAGGATCCACTGCACAGCTGTGTGGACGCCACACTTGATCCGTGGTGATGCATACTGGCATCAGCTATGACTGACTGTTGAGGCTGAGAATATTTTTTGCAGAAAATGATGTATAAGATAAAAGAGCATGTTCCTTTGCTCTTCCTGTTACCAACTCAGTGTTTGATGTACGTGCAATTTTTTATCTGCTGTCGACTTTGATTGAATTCAAGGTCATCATGATAAACTACATGAGACATCTGTTGATCACAGACAGAACAACAGCCAAGTATACCAAATCATTTTTTTAAATCAATAAACGTACTACTATAATCTCATCATTGCTCACTCTGAGACACTTCTTAATCCAGTATTTGACACCTTTTTCGAGGCTCACAGGGAGCACTGACACCCCCCCCCAGGCTACCCCCAAAACACAGGCCCACTGCACAGCCCCCCCACCTCTGCAAGCAGGATTTCAATTACATGGCTGAGCGATGCCTTTCTAACCCAACAAAAGGCAGATCCGGCTAGTTGGGATGGAAACGGAGTCGGGGTGAAACAGAAAGACAGGAGGAGACACACACACCCACAAAGCCAAACATTACTACGTGAATATTCACGCAAACACACAGTGGTGGTTAAGAAGTTTGCGCTTCACTACGCCTCCTGATCATGACGATTCGTGGATGGTTGCCTGGTCTCTTCCTTCTCACACTTAGATTATCAGAGTCTGTAAGTACCTGGAGGTTAACCGCAGATGGTAAGCAAGAGATTTGTAATGCTCTATTGGGCTATTTTCTGTCTTTGTATTCTTGGTATTGTAGAAGATGTTAACCATTTGGGCACCCGCTGCACTGTTTTACACAAACAGTCCGGAGGACCTGAGGTAGTACTTCATTGTAGTACTCTGTAGTGGAGGAATACAGTACACTGTACAGTGTTGCATGCAGCTGCGGAATGACACCAAACTGTGCAAGCTGAGTGTGTGTGATGTGAATAGAAAGGAGGCTGAGGCTGGCTGCTGTGATGAAATCACTTTGTCTTAACAGCAGGATGTTTAAACTGGTGCCAGAGAACTGTCTGAACCTGCTGTAAGGAACCTTGAGTGGTAGGGGGAAGGTTGTTTTTCTTGAATTTTCCCTCATAAATTGAAGCATTAACTCAAATTATTTTTAAACTGTAAGCCTTCATTTAACTAAAAAAAAACTTTTTTCACATTAAAATGATAATAATGTGGTGCATGCGCGCATAGTGGTGCTATGATACTTAATGCCACCTGCACCAACGATGTGTTATTGTGAAAGCTGAGACTCCACAGATTCCAACAGTGTGAGTCTTATGACTCACTGAACTAACCGTAAACAGAAATAAAAATAAGCTTCACTTAATATCGCCATAACCACAAATTATGTACTGCCATTTTGTGATCAAAGGTTGTGTTCGAGGGCATATCAACACTGCTAATGACTACCCCAACATCTCTGGATCATTTCTGAGTCAATTCCAGTTGTCTGTATACATTTGCATTGGGTGGAGGAGCACTGGCAGTCTGTCGTGCCTTCTTCCAACAGCAAACAGCCTATCATGTGAAAACACCGTCTATATCTGGTGGATGAATCTTGGTGCTGCACTAATCCTAAAAACACTGGCCTTCAATAAAGGCATTAGCTGGTCAAATAGATCGATGGTTTTCTGTGAATGAGAACATGTATAGAGTTGATTGATTTTTCAAACCACCTTAATAATGAGGACAATTAAATGCTGAGAATTTACAAGACTTTCTCCTGTAACTGAAAACATCATGGTTAATTGTGTTGCACAACTCTGGAGCCTAAACAATTGTATGATCCAAACATAAACTAGTGACATCGGATCCTGAGGCCTGTACTGTTCCAAGCAAGTTCAACATACCCAGGGTAACTTCTTGTTATCTGGCTCCACTCCCTCTAAGCTATCCTACAACGCTGGTCATCAACTCGGTAAATCAACCCATCAAAAGTTTCCCAATCCAGCTATGAGCGTGTTCACATGAACGGGGAGGTGTTTGCAGCCTACCGTCAGCAGAGCGGCACATTTTACACACCAAGAGCAAACTCTAATATTAGACGAGTATAAAGAAGTTAAACACACAATCCATATTAACAGTAACACAGTTTAAGCTGCCAAATGCAACAAAGAGAGCTGGCAAAAGAAAAAACTGCCAATGTGAATGCGTACATTGGCAGACTTATCATTTTAATAGAATACTCAAAATTCAGATATTGTCGTCTAGATGGGAGAGTGAAATATAAATAGCTTTCAGAGCATAATGGATAATTCGATTACACTTATCACGTTATGGCATTCAACAAAGTTGTGGCATGTGTGATTATTTCTCCCTTCTTTCAGCTGCGTCCCCGACTCCAGCACTGTGAAATGGACTTGAGAGCAAGTACAAAAAAAAAAAATATATGAACACATAATTCAAAGCGGCAAGAACTAGCGATGTTAATAATTAACTGATTTTAGAATTCTAACCGATTAATGCTATCGGTTAAATAGTTAAAAGAATTATTAATAATTAATTCAAAAGCTGAGCAGAACAAAGGAGCAGCTCATCAGTTTACGGATAATAGCTGGTTCAAGTCTTGAGCTCGCTTGAGCGGAGGAGTTGTAGCATTTATTCACTGACAAATATACTGTACACACACTGCTACGTCCACGTTCACACCAATAACACCGCTGACAGCCCCACACTCACCGCCGCCACACACACTCAGTCTGTCGGACACTCGCTTAAGTTACGCCGTGCTGACAGCGTATGTGTGTGACAACAGTGGGCACGAATCCTCCAGCAGAGCTGCAGCTGCTAATGTAGCACAAACAGACGGTGTTTGTCGGACACTCCCTAAAGTGTTGTTATTTCGTTCGTATCGTTACTCCAGGCAAACACACAGATGACAACCTGCTAAACTAAATGATGCGGTGTTGGTGGCGGCAGACTTTTACTGGGAAAGTGGCTGCATGGGTCTGATAATACATGCAGCACCGTGGCTGCTAACGCCCCTGGATGGGTGAACAGGAGACTGAATTGTCTTTTGTGCTCATACACCGCAGCTGACGCACCACCACGAGACACACCCATCATGTCATTTAACGGTAAATAATCAGTTAACAAGGGTCGGTTATCGGTTAATTTTTTTTTTTTTTCCAAATTAGCATCCCAAAGTAGCAACCCAAAGCACAGAGTCATCTGTCCTTCCTGCATTTGTCAGTTAAAACTGTGTTGTTTCTAGCCTGGATTATGACTTTAACTTTATATTTGTGCATCTACCACAGTAAGAAGTGAACCACCATCGTAGGATGGAAGTTGGATTGGATTGAAGTTACCTCACTAACTTTGACTTCCACATATATTTTCAGTATTACACCATGTCAGCGGTGACCAATCAGCCTCTTCCTTTTGGTCAACTGGAGCGAGAGAAGCACATCCAGATGATCTTCAGAGCTTTCCAGAACCGCTGTGGGCCTTCATGTGAGCGCCACACTCACGCACCTGGACCCACACACCACCAAACGCCTCCTGACTGGGAACCTGATGAGCAGCTGTCAGGTCTGGCTCTTCCTGGGAGGAAGATGGAGAGCGGCTACACACAGCCACCAGGGAAAGTAAGCAGGCCAGGGGTGGAGGAGCAGTGGCCTGGAGGTGCAGCAGGATCACATTTTATGTCTGTGCTGGAAACTGTCAGTCAAATACATATCACTGCCAAACCAGAGCTGCAAGGTGAGCAGGAGCGATAGCTTTTATGTATTTGTTTGTAAGAGAACACTTGCAGAGCAGAGATTTGTCTGTTTTAACAGAATAATGCTTCGTCATTTTAGGTCCACAGTGTGTTCCTAGGAGGATCTACAGCATCACCACAGGAGGCAGCAGGTCACAGTTATTTGTGGCTGTGGAAGGTACTTGTCCCTGTTCATCTACATGTGTCTTCACTGAGAATATCCATATGCATCTCATTTAAAAAGAGAGTGATGTTTTTAATGTATCCTCCGTCTCTCCTTGATCTCTTCCTCCTGTCAGAGAGTTCTTGTGTGTGCCTCCAGTGTTGCGGTCCAGCTCGGGCTTGTTCCTTGCAGGGCTTTGACTGTCAGGGACGGCGGGTATTTTATTTTGAAAGGCCCCTCAGGGTGGACGCCTGCTGTTTGGGCTGCTGCCTGATGGAGATGAGGGCCTACACACCTCAAAAACATCTCATTGGCACTGTATGTCAGAGGTAGGACGGTCTGAATCTGTTTCTGATGCTCTTGTCTAACTTGAACAGTGGTGAAAACTACAGTAAACAAGCACATTTACTCAAGTAATGTACTTAAATGCAATTTGGAGGTACTTTTACTTAATAAGCCGTGTTTCCACCAAGAAGTTTCTGGTAATTTTAGTCCCTGGACTACTTTTCAAGGAACTAAAAGCTTCCTTTGTTGTCTGCATTTCCATAGCGGTCTAAAGACCTGCGGAGATTAGGCAAATTATTCCGCTGACATATGAAAAAGCAATGTAACACAGGACGAGGGCTGCCAGCAGTCACAGGGGTAAACACACTCTGCAGCCACAGTGCAATAGAGTATTCTATTTTATGCAAGTTTTACTTACTATTTCACTCTGTATTTACTAGTTACTTTGCATGTTTTACATATAAAACACATGATCAGCTTATAAAATACGGTACATTGTTATAGATTAAACTATCCAGCGAAGAGGTTAAATTTAGCTACTTCCACATTAATGTAGAAATAATAATAATGCAATAGTATACAATATATAGAAATATCCTGCTCTGAAATATTACAGCATGAAGGCATTCTACTTTTATATGTTTACGTAAGTAAAGAATGTGAGTACTTGGAGGCTCAACTATAATAGCCTAATCATAGTAATGAAAATTATTTTCAATGAGATATACAAAATAAGATGTTAATGATGTATTCATCAAACATCCTTAATAAAAAGGATAGGTTCACTCAAATTACAAAAAGAAAAAAATAATCTTCAGTTGCCTAGTAAAAGTGGAAAGAGCAGGATACTAGAATATTGTACTGTAAGTAACAAAACAATCACTTTAAAGAAATTTTACTCCGGTAAAAGTAAAGTACTTTTGTATGTAGCCCATTAAAGTAAAAGTAAAAAGTAGGTCAGGTTAATTCTACTCAGAGTAATCATGATGATGATGATACTACTGCTTGTTCTGTATTTTATTTTGAAGGCCATCTATTACACTGTTTTTAGCAGAGTCAGAGATTCAGCCAGTGGGTGACTAGTGATGCCTCAGTGTTCTACTGAACAACTCAGGAGGTCTTTTGATCCAACAACGGTCAGATTTTTTAATGATCTATCTATCTATCTATCTATCTATCTATCAACTACATAATAAATTGCACTGCATGTCAATTTATACACAAGTGGAACAACATCAGCAACTCCCACAAAACCCCCTCTGTCCAGACCAATAGATGGATGCTATTCTAAATATACCGTACAACTACAACTGCCTTCAGTTGAGACAATTAAATAAAAATGATCAACAATAAATAAAACAAGCTATAGACACCACAGCACTTCTTTATGGATCAACGGTGGAATAAAGCAGCACCAAACCAGACAAAGTGGACATTTAAACAATATAAACATCACATCGGCTGAAGCCACCAACACAAATCACAGCAACGGACAGACCACAGTTTTTACATACCACGTAGTGCGCACACTCAACTACTGACTATTGCTTATTATAAATTCAGAAAAAAAAGGTTGGAAATTTGTGTTTGGTCAGTTATATTTCTGTTGTTACAATGCCAACTGGCATTGTATTTTATTTATATATTGTATTATATTTGTGGGCTGCACGGTGGTGTAGTGGTTAGCGCTGTCGCCTCACAGCAAGAGGGTCGCAGGTTCGATTCCAGCTTGCGGCTCTTCTGTGTGGAGTTTGCATGTTCTCCCCGTGTAAGCGTGGGTTTTCTCCGGGTACTCCGGCTTCCTCCCACCATCCAAAGACATGCTGTTTAGGTTAACTGATTACTCTAAATTGCCCGTAGGAGTGGATGTGAGCGTGAATGGTTGTCTGTCTATATGTTGTCTGTCTCTATGTGCCCTGCGATGGACTGGCGACCTGTCCAGGGTGTACCCTGCCTTCGCCCTATGCCAGCTGGGATCGGCTCCAGCCCCCCCGCGACCCCTAACGGGATAAGCGGTTGACGATGGATGGATGGATGGATGGATGTATTATATTTATATGTCTGAGGAAAATGTTGATATGCTCAACGACCTCATCTTTCTCCTCTGTCATTATGTCTTTGCATTTCCTGCATTATGTTACCCACTTGCTAGCTTGCTAACTTGTTAGCCTCTGTGGCTGCTAGTCTGGACAGTAGCGTTAATATTGTCGTTGCTTAGCAGCAGTGTTCTTTACGACTTAACCACTTGAACGCAACTTCCCAAGTTCCACTGAAGGCACCAATATTATAAAATTACAAAGAAAAACAATACATGGCAAAAATTACATTAAACTGTACAATATGAACTTGTTATGCAGGGATTAATTAGCTTACATGGGCTCCTCCATTTTTCACAACACCACCAAACACTTCACAAGTCGTGAACTTGGAGACTTGAGAAACTTTCCACGTTTAAGGTCGTGAATACGACATAGGACAAACCAATCAGGCACCATTTCACTTCTTGGGGATATATGCTATTTAATTCAGCCGTGTTTTGTTGTACTCACCTGTCTGAAGGGAACCAGTCTAGTCCAGGTTCAGCTTCTCACGTTCATCATCAAAGCGTCATACAGCTAGTCCGGTGGGCCTCTCTGGCCCAGGATATCCATTCAGCCTCTCTGGTCCCGCTGCTCCCCTTTAATCCAAAAGGTTTTTGGCTCTGCCGTCACATCAGGGATGAACAGTCTCAACAGCAGGACGTCCTCATACACCTCACTGAAAGTTCCTCAGGATCCACCAGCAGCATGTTAGCATTTAGCATGTTAGCCAGACACAGCTAGCGGCCCCTGCTGTGCTGAACACCTTGGGTGTGACTCACTCGCAGTGTTGCATTGAATCAGTTATTAATAAAGATAGACACAACATGTTTTAACTATGCTGGGGTACAATAATGCTAATTATAACCACACTACGACCCAATTATTTCCTTAAGTTGAGCTTGAAGTGTCAGTCCCCGGCCGTGAACTCGGCCCGTGAACGTAAACAAATAAACGCATCATTTCCGGGGTGTCGCCACTGACGACGCGGAGGTGACGCCCTCCTGTGGCCGCAGACACACGCTTATCTCCTTTCTTCTGGTTCATTCTCACACAGTCTATCAGGACTGGTCTTTTGTTTTTACTCTGTAACGGATGCAACTTGTAAAATACAACACCTGTGATAAATAGTACTTAAGTAAAAGTAAAAATACCCATATTAAGAAAAAAAAACTTAAAGCACAAACACACAAAAAATATTTGTCAAGTTCATTTAAGTTCATGGGCCACATACAGCCCAATTAGATCTGAAGAGGGCTGGAACAGTGAATCCATTGCATAATAACAGCACCTTAATAGTCCCCCTTCTTTTAGTGTAAGGAAGTACAAGTACATTCTGAAAACGTCCACACCGTTCACCATGACGTCCATGTCAATGTCCATTAAAAAACAGCTGATGAACAGCCCCTGTCTCCCTGATCTCTGGGCTACAACTAAAAACAGACTGCTGTTGCCTCAGATCCATCAACAATTCATTTATCTTCTCTGTTCTCATTAAGGTTTTGATTTTTTGCCAAACAAATATATTCCTTGAGCACTGAAAGTTGCTGTGAACACGCCAAGCGCACTGGCTTCTCATTTAAGCCCATTTTTCTTAATAAACCCAACATTTTTTTTACCAGCAGCTCCTACAGCACAACTCCAATTAGACAATAGCAGTGGGTTTTTTTTGCTGAAAAACTGAGAATTAATGACGTCTCTGCAATTTTCCCACTTTTCAAAGTCATCCAGTGGGCAGGATCGGACCCTTTGGTGGGTCGGTTCTGGTCCTTGGGCCGTATCTTTGACACCCCTGCAGTAAGAAGTGTAAATGTAATGTTGCTTCCACCCCTGCCCACTAGTGCTGTCTGGTTTAGGTTTCACAGTCACAGAAGTGAAATAAAAGACTTTACTGTGAAGTTCCTATTCAAACTACTTTCTGTCAAAAATTCCCTGTCGATAAAAAAACTGTCGACATTTCTGTGGGTTAACCAGCATAACGAGACATTAATAATGTTTTTATGGACAGAGAGGTTGTTGAATGTAGTCTTTCATGTTTTTTGGTATTAGAGCGAATTGACCCTTTGACCCCCTATATCACAATACTGTATATGCAATCTTAATACTTCACATTCTCAGACTGAACAACTTAACACATGTGGGCTTTTTTCCATGTCACCCCCAGCCTCTGGCCACCCTGAACCAACATAGATGCCCAGGCTTGTCTGTAAATAGCAGTTCCACCCAGCTGGGGTGTAGTCTAAACCTGAGAGACTTAATACACAAAACAGCTGCTTGTCCTGGGCTGTATGGGAGGGAAGGAATGCATCATCTTTCCTAATGGGAATGTTGGCTGATGGGAGGCACGGCAGCATCCAGTCTCCTGTAGTCAAAGCAAAATACTTCCTTCCTCATTTGGCCTAAATCTGATTCCAGGGTTAGCCACGGTGCCTTTGTGTGTCGAATTTAGTTTTCAAGAAGCAATGCTCGACGAAGTTGTCCCCAATTAAGACTGACCTGGCAGAGGTTTTCGGTGAGCAGAGATCTACTTGGTATAAATATTCCCTCAGTTGTGCTCGAATAAAGCACGCCCCAGTTTGAACTCTTGTGACACCGAGCAAACAATGGTTTTGGTGCTGCAGAATCATGACAGCTGAAAATGTGGTCAACCAAGCATCAAGGCTGGGCTGCGCCAGCGTGTGAAGTACTGGCCAGCGTATCTGCCAGGTTGCTTGTTGCACAATTATGTAAGGAAATGTGCTGTGTGCTGGCTGGCTGTGCTTTCAGGTGGAGCATGTTCACTCCTCTCCTGGAAGTGTGTGGTTCAGAAGGAGCATCGACCGTCAGGATCCAGGGCTCCTGCTGTCCATACCGCTGCTTCTCCAACCAGCAGCTCCAGGTAGTAACATTTAAGCAAAATAAAATGGGTTTTACACATATATTTGTAAAGTATATAAAAATATCTTTGGCTTTACACCAGATTGTCTCCAACACTGGCGAGAAAATAGGCACGATATGGAAGAGATGGCCTGGCTTCAATGACGATCATAACATGGACCATGAATATTTTGGGTTGGAGGGTGAGTTGTGGCTAAAGAAATATGATTTAGTATTCCTCATTGGTGGCTTTAAAACTTCTTCCTATCATGTCCAAAAGCCGTAACAACACAGACATGAATTTGAATGAATGAATTTGATTGAAATAACAATAATAAGAACATGACATATTACTTCTCAATTATCTTTCTCATTAGTTTCTTCAGAGCAAATGAACCCTTACACCTGTGTCTACAAGTCAAATGCTGATAAAAAGGGATTACAGCTGCAACAATTAATCAATAAATTGATTAGTTGTCAACTATACATCAAAATTCGTAGATTTAAGCTTCTTAAATGGGAACATTTTCTGGTTTCTTTACTCCTCTGTGACAGTAAACTGAATATCTTGGAGTTGTGGACAAAAAAAGACATTTAAGGACGTCATCTTTGGCTTTTGGAAACACCGATCAACATTTTTCAATAATTCCTGAAATTTTGTAGCTCAACTAATCGATTAATCAAGACATGAATCAACAGATTAAGTGATGAAAATAATCATTAGTTGCAACCTTAAAAGGGTAATTCAGCTTTAGTTTCACTTCACATTTTTCCTGTGGTCATGCGCATCCCATATGTTGATGTATTTCTAATTAGTCTGACTCTGTCACTCTTCCAGTGCCACTGAATATGGAATCACACTCTAAACTGCTGCTGCTGGCAGCCACCTTCTTGTTGGTAAGCAGGTGAATTTTTATTATCGCTCTTGATACTGTATTTTGATGTGTTTAAAATCAGAGAGCAGAGGTGTAAATAAAGGAATTAAAGGACTGAATTTCATTAGGAGCTTCAGCTTCAGGCTGCTGGTGTACAAGATAGGTATTGCTACTGTTTTTGGTAATACCATGTAATACCTGTCAGAGTTGGAAGAAGTACTCATGTTATTTGCTTCAATAAAACAAGCTGTAGTCGGTTACAAGTAAAAGTAATGTACGGTATTTAAATGTTTACTTAAGTAAAAGTACAAAAGAATTGGCATCAACATATACTTTAAGTACCAAAAGTAAAAGTACTCATTATACAGACCCATTTTAGAATGATATGCTATTCTGATTGATGATTATTGGCATAAATATAAATGTGCTCGTTTTAATGATGCAGCTGGTAAAGATGAAGCTCATTTCAACTACATTTTAATCTTTAAAATGCTTCGTACCTTGTGGAAGTTTAATCTTAACCTATCATATTTCTTTTGGTGATTATATTCATATTAATAATCTGAATCTGCAAAATAAGTGACATTGTCAGATAAATGTATTGCAGTAGAAGTATAAAGTAGCAGAAAACAGAAATACTCAAAGTACCTCAAAATTGTACTTAAGTAGCCAACTTGAGTAAACATACTTACCGGTAGTTACTTTCCAACACCGCTGTCAAAAACAAATGATCAAGTCACCTGTTTTCACTATTTTCTCTACAGAACTACATGTTCTTTGAAATGAGCTGAACAACAAAAAGGATCAAACAAGAGTAAAACCGACATCGTTGAACGTGGTCTACAACTAGTGAGGCGCAACCGGCTGTTCATGGTACAAAAAAACTGCATTGTTGAATTGCGTTTGTATGAGTTTCAACATACATTTATGACACTGAACCAGGTTTAGCAGCAGATGCATATTTGACGTTTATTGCTATAATCCATCAGGTGTACATCCAGCAGTGGTTCTTCACTTTTGACTCACACCTGTGCCCATCATCATCACACCACCAAACACGGGCAGCATTACAGTCTTTTACCAAACTTAAGAGGTGGTTTCTTGACAAAAAAAAAAAATGCTCCCAAGGAACTGATAAAAACTGTAGACCCTGACCGTGGGCCCAATTTCATTTCTTTACTACAAAATGGAAAAAGGAGTGAAGGTCAGTGTTTCAGGACTCCTGTAAACCTTTGTTAAAGCAGAGCCCAAGCCTTGGATTCTTTCAAGGCGGGATAACGACAAAAGAGACAGAAGAGGAAACTGGTTCGGGTCGGGCTCGAGGCCAGGCACAGTGATTTAGGCAGCTTGGCAGTCCATTCTTAAGATGCCGGTTATACAACCTTCTGCCCAACACAGGATGGTCCTCATCCTTTGGGATTCAACTTCCAGGTCAAAATGGAGAATCATTGCTGATTCAGCTAAGTGATCTTTGAAGTGGACTGTATTTACAAATATATCGTACACACAATAATAGTAATCATTCTAGTTCGAAATGACCAGAGGAATAGTAGTTAAAATACAGCACGGTAATAAAATAACATCTACCTGCAACCCTGTTTGAGTCCCAACGAAACAGATTAATTTTAAACAGAAGGAAGTGTGATGTTATGATAAGCAATAAAATCTGATCTAGCATTATAACAGATTGGTTTTGTTGTATTTTGTCAAGTACACTTTGTTAACAGCTCCATGACCAGATCAGCAAACACCAGTCACACGGCCTCCCTCTGGTGGCGAGTTAACAGATGTTACAACTGGTTGATTAAAAATAACGCATATTTCTCTCTTCGGCTTGGTTCAGTGTTGACAGGCTTTTCTGTTCACTTTTCAATTTGACACAAAGAAGGAATGGTCTTCTTGCCTCTGTTCCTGACTTTTGCTCTGACTTCATATTACACAGTCAATCCACGTAGAGGAATCCATCCCTGGACTCGTCATCCCCCAGCACATTATCGCATATCATACACACACCTACACACCACAGACAGAAACAAACGTTAGCATGAGACAAACCACATCAGAGAAGAACTATTTCTTTCAATAAAAACTGACACAGCAACAGTTCTTACTCTCGCAGAGGTCAGCTGTGTGAGGGGCTAACGTCCGCCACTAGCATTCACCAGTCCATGGAAGTCTTCCCATGCTCTGTAAACAAAGGATGCAGCAAATCATCATTCAAAATAAACAAACCGTTTGGATATTTAGGCCTTTTCAATGAGAGAATCACAACTGCATTCATTTAACTGCAAAAGCACATGAAACATGACGGAGATGCATACATTGTTGTATTTTACTTATCTTTCTATTACAATATATATACACCAATAAATAACTATAGAAAAATAGATTTGTCTATTTTTAATAGCTGTAAATGTCATAATGAAAGTATTTAATTAGTAAATGATAATTGCCAAATAAAAGTACTAGCCAGGGTTTCTGCCAGGTTGCTTGTTAGCGCCGCAACGAACAATTATGTTCATTATCAGTGATAACAACTTTGATCATTTTCTTTTCAATTAAATGTTTCTTCTATAAAATGTCAGAAAATTATAAAAAACATTATTTCTCAGAATCCAAGGTGACATCTTGAAATCACTGGAGCTTTTCAACCAACAGACCAAAACATAAATATATTCAAATTAGAGGCAGCATTTTTTCACATCTGAGGAGCTGTAACAAGCAAAGGTTTGAATATTTCAATTAAAAAAAAAAAAAAAAAAGACACCACAACCATCTATCTGTTTAGGTTGTGAGAAACGTTAGGATTATTTTATATCATTCTCCTTTTTGAAGCAACACTAACACATTACAGTTTTATCCCAACAGAAATGTGAGAAAATGTTTGTGAGCATGCATACACTTATGTGAGATAGAGAAAGAGAGAAAATAATAAAACGATGAGACATACATACTTAATGCTGTCTGTGTGAGTCTTGTACTCCATGATGGTGTTGGGAGGAAGGTTGAGGACTCTGCGCAAGGTGTCTCTGATGCGAGCGGTGGTCGCCTGGTCGCTAGCTGTTTTGTTCCAGATGGAGATGATGTCCTCCTAGAGAAAAGAAGCAGAGGTATGTCTCAGTACAGACTCTTTCAATGGAATTGCATTGGTAGGTAACAGCTTGGGTCCAGGTTTACTTCCTGTTAGCTGATGTCATTCACAAACACTGCAACATGAAATAACCTGGGACACATTTGGACAATCAACTGTGAAACGGTTCATACTGAAGTACGCAGTATGTGACTAGTTACTAGGTTACTAGGGATGTTAATAATTAACCGACAGCATTAGCTCAGTCCGTAGGGACTTGGCTTAGGAAGCAGAGGGTCGCCGGTTTAAGTCCCCACATGGACCAAGTACTGAGTGTGAACTGGTAGCTGGAGAGGTGCCAGTTTGCCTCTTGGGCACTGCGGACGTGCAGTTGAACAACTGCTTGGGTCGCCTGTCAAGAGCAGCCACCATCTCCAATAATGCATGTATATAAGTCCTATTTGTGCATGTATGAATTTTGGACCTGTGTGTACTGTGTAAAAAATAACAGGGAAAAAAGTGTCTAACCGACATTAAGCATTTCAACCAATAAATGCTATCGGTTAAACGGTTAAAAGAAATATTAAGAATTAATTAAAAAGCTGAGAAAAATACAGAGGAGAGGCTCATCACTTTAAGGAGAAAAGCTGGTCCACCTTAAGATAGTCTGAGCACAAAGTTATATCCCATCTTTGTGAGCTCAGAGCAGAGCAGTTGTAGCTTGCAGCCTCATAGCATCTATTCACCGACAAATAAACCGTACACAAACTGTCTGCTGCACCTACGTTCACAGTTATAACACCACCAACACTCACTGAAGTTATGCTACAGTGGGCACGAAGCCACCGGCAAAGCTAGCAGCTGCTAATGCAGCACAAACCCACACACTGTTCGTCGGACAATCGCTATCGTTTATCCGGCAGACACACAGCTGACAACCTGCTAAACTTAACTAAATGTGTGGTGGAGACTTTTACTGGGAAAGTGGCTGCATGTGGTGGTTAACAAGGGTCGGTTATCAATTAACAAATGTTTTCAAATTTAGCACCCCTACTAGGTACAACAGGTGTATGCGTATTTGTGAGTTTGTGAGATTACCTGGAAGCGTACTGACACTACGGCCCCGCAGATCTCCTCTCCAACCATGAACTGCTCCCCTAGCATGGCCAGGATCAGGTTCTCCCAGCAACGAGATGCCAGGCCTTTCCTTAGACGAATGATCCACTTCCCACCCATCTTATTGGCATCATCCTAAAAACAACATAGGCAGCGTTTCAGAGTGAGATTTTCATTTTTAAACCAAATAGATTCAATGTATTACAAGATATGGTCTTAAGTGTACAACATCTTAGAATACCCACCTCCCACATGGGTTTAATACCCTCCTTGAAGAGGTGGAAGTCACTATGGCCTGTCAGGTCACCTGGCCGGATCATGTGACTATAGAAACGCCAGAACTGCTCCACCTTTGGAAGGACAAGAAATGTTTACATCAACAAGAGTCACGTTAAGCTTGTATTTATAGATTTCCCCATCTCCTGTGTTCCCGATCTAAGGAGGTCATAAGGAGTGACTCACCGAGGCGAAGCTGCCAATCTGTTTAATGTTCTGCTCGTAGCTCTGAGTACTCGCCGGTCTCCCTGGGGTGCGTCTGGAGTACCAGAAGGTGTAGTTGTATTGAAGAGGGTGCTCACCTGCCCCTGGCACCACCATCTGCAGAAAACAAGGAAGCGACTGAGCCATACAATCAACTTTGACGCTGCAAACACACCAGTCATTCTTTAAATAGGCTGACCTTTTTCTTGGAGGTGTTCTGTTCTTTGTCCTCGTCTTCAGTTTTTTCCTTCTCACTGTCTTTCGGTGAGCCTTGGTCCTGGTCGTGGTCTCCACTGTCGTCATCTTTCAGACTGGATTTGATGGAAGCAAAGGCAGCAATTAACAAAAACGTTTTTGTAACGCACTGACTACATTTAGGTGAACTTACAACTCTGTTGACAGGTATACCTTGACCTAAAAACCAGTGCTGTCAAACAACATAAAGTTCCATTTAAACTGCTCTAGAGAGGTGTTGAGCCAACTTTACGGTCACTTTGGAGGCTGTAGTTTGTGGCGCTGAGCGGTACTGCGTTATAGTAACAGTCTAATGTTCAGTGCACCCTCATTGATATGAATGGGGACAAAAATATTAGATACACTACAACAATATAGACTGTTTATGATGCACACGTACACACCTATACATTAACTACTCTTACCGTGAATTTTTTACAGCACAGTTGCCCGTGCTTTAGGGCAATGGGAGTATAGTTTGAACCCGAGCATGCGCGCCCCCTCCGCGGCCTCTCAACAACTACCACACCGGGGATTCAGGGCCTGTACGCCTTCCGGCAGGCTAAGCTACAGCTAACAACACACACATTCCCCATTATAAAACACCGTGTAGTCTCTGTTGCTACTTCCTTTCTTTTTAAATGCACTTGTGTGTGTGTGCGTGTGTGTATGTGTGTGTGGACCTCGGTCTCATGTGGGTTTATAAACCTAACATTACACAGAGCATGCAGGACCATGTAATAAAGCTGACACACCTCTCTTTTTACACGCAACAGATTTCATTAACGTCTACGCGCCACAGTGAATTTGCAGCTACAACTGGAGGGCCCACTTTCTGGCAGATAGACCCAAAGGAGCTTTTTGATTACTCACGCGTCAAATTTGTTGTTCATTATTTTCTTGGTAGGAGCCTTTCGGAGTCCGACCACAGCCTCCTGAATTCCGCAGCAACGGCGGCGCGCACAGCAGACGTACGTGTCCGCGCACGCAGCGAGTGTCGGTCGTGGTGATGAACGTGAGGGTGAAATACAGCTTTTCTCGGTTTTTGACCAAATTTATCCATCTATACTCACTGTAAACATGCATGATGCAAATATATGAAGCCAAAATCACATCTAAATATGGGACACGTAAGCACCAAGTTCTGTTTCCACATTTTATTCACCCCATCTCACTACTAAACATAATAAATACACAGCACAGTACCACTCAAATCAGTTAATTATGTAAAAGTCTCTGTTAACACTGGCTCCAAAGAATAATCGGAAACCCTGTGACTTCAGCATGGCTACGGGCAGGCAGACACACACCACCACACATACGCAGCCTCAACACAAAAAGGACTGGCGGCTTCCTCATATGAACAGGCCTCCTCTGATGTGCCGCATCCCTCGTTTCATCCATCCGCTTGTCATCTGTTCTTGCGGCAACTTCAAACCGTGGCCCTGTTCAGGTCCAGGCAGAGCTGTGGACCGAGTCTGGGGGGACAAAGGGGGAGCTGCGGGGTGAGGACGGAGTCCAGAACAAAGTGGGCTTCTTTAGGTCCTGTCTGACTTTAGTGTTAGTCTGGATGCTGGTGAGCCTGTTGGGGGATGATGGACTGAGAAAACTCTGTGTCTAGAGATAAACAATGCAAGCTAGGTAAGGAGCAGAGCGTCTGGGGGTGAGGGATGGGAGGAAAGCTCTGGCATAGTATGGCATGGTATGGTGTGGTGTGGTTTGGTTGGCTCTGCTGTCAGAGACCATCCCCTTGCCCCTTGCCCCCTGTGCCTCTGTGAGGACCTTCATGAGAGGGCCCTTTGTTCCGGGCAGGCGCACCAGTGAGTGAATGAGCAAGAGCACCGGCGGCCCTCTTCAATGGCGGCTGTTTGTTTACACCAGCCAGTCCCGTCATACTTCATTAGCAGCCCAGCCCACCGACAACCTCTGATGTCCTAATCGCCGATGAGTGTATGGCTGCCCATCAGCCCTGAGCCTCAGCGGTTCAGGATAAAGGGGTTTCGAGGATTCCCGACACACACATTCCCACTAAATCTGCCTGCTTGCCTTCTCAGCCACTGGTGGTACACATACACACAAACAAACACACACACACACACAGACACACAGCCTCCATGGTGAGAGTGGATGGGAGAACTGGTTCTTTCATCATGGGCCAAGAGGCACCAGGAGGTGAGCCGACGTCAGTGGAGCAGCAACTGTCCCAGAGAACTAGCTCTGCATCACAGAGATGTGAGAGATCTGCCGCCCAGAGAGAGACAAGAGCAAGACAGAGCCATTATTCAGTGCTGCCATCGTCTGAGCACAATCACAGAGTTAAAAATGTGGCTTTAAGGTGGATACAATGGAATTTCTTCTCCCGAATTGTCCTGGAGGCAGGACTAGCTGTCAGGCTGCTGCCGCATCTGCCTCATCAGTCATCATTTGTTGATCTTTGTTGGAGGTGAAACAGTATAAGAGGACATGCTAACCGAGAGACGCAAGGAAGTTTCTTTACCACAATGTAACACAACACCAGGGCTGTAACTAATAATTTGGTTTTGACTGATTGTTCTTGATTAATAGTTTAAAAACATTGGGTTGCGTACTTTTATTTTGAAATTTCTGTGTTAAAGGTGCAGCTTCCTTTAGTCCTCTACATGTACATCTCTCATTGGATAACTGATAAAGATTTTGCCTAATTGTAGATTATACACTAGTGAAATAAACACAATTTGTCAGCTTGTGTTGCCAAGTTTTCACATTTAGCACTAAATAAATAATACTAACTTAATTACCTCAATTAACTGACCTTCTCTCTGTCTTTTTTTCACATTCACTTTATAGACTGGAAAGCCCTGAGGCAAATTTCTCATTTGTGATATTGGGCAATACAAATATCTAAATCTTTTTATTTTATTTGTATTTTATTTAACTTTTATTTCTTTTTCTTCTACTTATTTTATTTTTTGGTTGTTCCCATTTGCCATCAGGGGTGGGGGGAAGGGAGGATGGGGTATTTTTAAGACTGGAGGGGCAAATAACAGCCCTTTGTCGGGCAGATATATGTACCGATATATAGATTTAAAAAAAAATAAATAAAAAGAATACCATGTTTTTATATGTTATGTTAAATGATCCATGTCCACTATTACAAATATATGTAAATGCTGATGATTTGCTGTTACAATCTAACTCTACTACTGAAAAATTATAAATTGATCACAAAATAAAAATTAACTGACCTCCTGAATGGCTCTCCCCAGCCTCTCCTGGCTTTTCACCACTTTCCTGAAAGAGACACACACCTTACATTATTTCTGAAAATGATCTTAATAATAATAATGATAATAATAATAATAACAGCAACAAAAACAACGATAATAATAATAATTGAAGCTATTGCTGTTAGTTGTGCAGTCCTGTTCTGGTTACAAGATTAAGACAAAGGAAGAGAGCCAACCTGTGTATTCTGCGAGCCAGGCTGAGGGTGAAGTTTGCTGAGCAGTCAGGCTGATAAGTGGACGGCACTATGGTGTAAACTCCAGGAGAAAGACAGCAGGCCAGACTGACGTCCTGGGTGTAGCAGTGAGGGACACAGCTGGCCACAGGATCCTCATCCCTGGGCAAAGTCTGCTCAGAATCCCCTTCTGGTACCTGGATACAGAGTGAAGGTCAAATGTTCAGATACTGTAGAACTACCTTAGCTATTTCATTATAATATAAAGTATATTAAGAATATTTTATTTTTATTTTTTTAAGGTATCTTTATTCGTAACATTTTCTGGTTGTGAATATCTGAGGGGAATACATTGTACATAGAGATAAATGGCCTTTTGTTCTAAGTGACACACTGGTGTTCTCCCTTCATGTGACTGACCTTATAGATGTGGAAGCCAATAGGGTGCAGGTCAGTGTCGGGGCGGCTCTGGTGCAGGGTAATTCTGACATTAACTGCTGATGTCACTTCTGACTCATCACACACTGTAAAAGGGAAGCGGGGGTTCTGCCAGTGAGACAGGAAGTTCCTGCTTCCTCCGGCCGTCCTTCCCTCCACCCACGAGCCCCGGAAGGAACTGCTCTCCCACTCTCCATCTGTTGTCAGCGGCAGTGAAGGTGCTGGGCTTTTCAGGGCACTGGGGTGGGGACACCAACATTGTCATGTCAGGAATAACTCAATTTAAATAGCAGCACTTTATATGGCAAAACGTGGAAGTAGGAAAATTCATTTTTTGAAAAAAAAAAAAAAAAAAAATGTGGGGTATCAACGTGACCAGTAGATGTCACAATTCACTTGCTGCAATCAATTTTTATGGGAAATAATGGAGAAGGAAAGTTTGTTTGCTCAAATCTCACTAAAATGGACGGAGTCTCTGTCTGTGTGTCTGTTCTTTTTCTTGACAACTGTTCATCCAAGGTAGTGCAGTGTCGAGTGTGAGCTCTTAAGATCTACATAACAAATTTATTAGTAGTATGTTATGTACACACTGTGTAGTGTACAACTATAGTACATCCAAGAACACATGAAGTAAGAGAGACCAGAGGTATACAAGCAGCAATACCAGGAGGCCAATCAATCAGATCATTTTGAACAGGCACATTTTGAATGGGCACTGTATTCAAAAATCATGCATTGTGATCTCCTGTCCATATATTTATAGCATTTAACAATACTGTTGATAACACACATTTAAGGGATCTTAAAATATATCAATCATTGTGGAAAGGGCAAAATAACTAATGGAGTTTTGCTTTGAGTTTGGAAGGAGGCATTTTTTACATCTATTAAAAATATGTAAAAGCTAACATTGATAGTGTTGTTCAAATATTATATTTAGTTATATTAGTTGAAATTCTCATTACATCCTGAAAGCAATAAATAAATCAAATCCTCTGACAAAAAGAAGAAAAGAAAAAAAAATCCAGTACCTGTGGCTATCGTAGAACTATAATAAACCCATTCGGCATGATAATTGTGGGGGATGGGCTTTGGAGAGAGGCCTAAAGGGAGGGACTGTCAGTGTTGCTGACTTGGTGACTCTCACTAGATTTAGGGACCTCTGGAGCTGGTGCTGCTAGCTACTTTCACTGGAAAAGAGTTTGCAACACTGGGCTGGATTTTTCGGCTGGATCATTTTCAAAATCTAGTGTACTCAAGATTATGTACTGTTTCTTAAGATTACTGACTCTACCTTTAAATGTAACCTGCTGTTTAACATGATGTTTTGTTCATTTATGCATTTGATTTTCCTAATTTGAGGGAATGAATTATTTTTGCACCCAGATCAAGTTTTTTTTTCTTTCAACAACAGCTTAGAAAATAACCTTCACACACATCTCTTTGAACTTTCTGAAGATGGAATGAAACGTCTTGGATCTTATAATGAAGTTCAAACTCCATTATGAAAAAAGAAACCTGGATGTGCTGCATGGTTCCTATAATGGTTACATTTGTAGACAAGCAGATCTTTTTGACTTTCTCCATCTGTGAACTGGTCGTCACCTGAGGGATGTGGAGGAGGAGGAAAAGGCCCTGATGAGGAAGCAGGCCTCTGCTCCCGGCTGGTAGGTGCTGGGGATCAGTAGGTAGTATCCAGGCTCCAGCTGCCCACGAAGAACCACCTCTCTCTCATAGGCGTGGCAGTGAGTAGAAGCACAAGGGGGTTTGTTCAGCATCCGTCTTAGATTAAAACGCCTTTTCTCCACCTAATAACAGAAAAACAAGAGTGACACGATGACAAAGACACAAACATTTTGTTTTTGTTTTTCCTGTAAGTGACAAACCTTCCACATATGTAGAGCAATAGCCTGGTAGTGCTGGTACGTTGTGTTCTTGTTATCCTCGAATGGCGTTTGTGCGTATTTCTCCATGTTTCTCCATTTTCTATACTGCAGCAGGGACACCAGCACCTCTCCTCTCTCACACACTTTGAGCCAAAACTTTGGGTTGCTGTCGTAGCTGCTGCTGTTTCGGCAGCCACCGGCGGAGTGCCCATTCGTCCACCGGCCAGCCAGCTGATGGCTGTATGTCAGCAGATTTCCTATTGGAGGGGAGAGTAATAAAGGTTAAAAAGGAGTGCCACAGTCAATGAGTGTTACTTTTTTTTAAGCAAAAATGAGGGAATTACCAGTATAGATGCTTTTTAGGTGCCCCTCATCACTGATGGGGTAGCCCACCGTGACATCATCAAACTGGGACAGGAATTCGGTCTCATCCAACCAGAGCTCGCCCTCGGCCACCCTGGCTTTTAGGTCCAAAGCAGAAACAGGGTCCACACAACACCAGCCTTCACCACTGCAGACAAACAGGCAGACAAATGTCTTCCAGCGCTTGCAGACTTGTGGATTGTACAGGTGTGTATATGTGAATGCCTAAATGGCTGTTCAACTACACAGTAAATCAAGCATGCAAGGTGCTTTAGTGCACTTTCTCTGGACTTTTCTGTCTTTCCAGAGAGCCCACCCTGGGTGCAGACTGCCATTAGGAATTCAATTCACAACAATTCATGTTGACATTTGAGATAAAATTACACTGTCAACGCACTGGTCATATCCATGGCAACGACTGCAATCTGAAGACTCATCTCTAAATCTCAACTATGACACACATGCCTACCTCCCTATCCAGGCCCCTCCCCAGCAGCATCTTCCCCAGGGATTTCTGATCCTGAGCAGCAGCACTTCGCTTCCTGACACTGTCTTCATATTTACCCACTCCATGACAGTCAGCGCATGGTACTGACCCAGCTCACTGGCACCTACAACAGATGTCAAGGTCATCAGGTGATGTAACACAAGATCAAAATCACTCGTATTTGCAAGAAAAGTCTTCTGACTTTCTGACCTCCGGGGCTGCTGTGAGTGGAGCAGCTGACTGCACACTCGTCTTTCAATGGATACAGAAGGTTCAGGTCCAGCCCTCTCCTCCTGACCTGGTCACTGTCCTGTTCTGGTCTCTGCTCTTCCTCTGACTCTCCCAAGCTCCAGCGCTCTGCCAGGCCCCCGGTCAAATCCACCAGTGCCTCGGACACCTGCCCTGCCCACAGTCGCTCATATGAGCCATGAAGCCTGAAGAGGATGGAAGGGATGAGAAAGATGATTTCCAAACTTCACTAAACATGTGGTTGGGAATGCATTACAAGGTGCATAGTGTTGTTCATAGTAGGATAAACTGAGGTCAAACTGTGAGATAATACAAGAAATTCTGCGCGTTACTTACTTGGCATAGGCCTTCTCTAACAGGGCTACCCAAAAGGCAATGGGGGAGTGGCAGCGTGAGAAGCAGAGAGTGTAATTTATGCAGGGCAGGCGGTCATCAATGGTCACCTCTGTCCAGTGTCCCTGCTGCCAAAAACAAAACTGGAAGGAGCCCCTGTACCTGCTGTCACCCCACTGGGGCTGGTCTGGAGGCAACACCTATAGAGAATCAGACTAAATCAACACAGCAGTCTAAGACATACAGTACATAACATGCTCATGACACGTATTCACTGCAACTTAGTCTCATCACTCTGCTGCCAAGAATCCACATCTCCAGATTCTTGACAAAGTCAAAGCTGGACATCATAAAAATCTATTATAATACAATTGTTGCTCTACCTTGTTCAGTAGATGTTTGTTCTTGAGCAAGAAGGTGGAGGCACAGAGAAACCAACAGTCTCCTAATAAGCCTTGTTTTGCATGACCCAGGTTGATGTTGTCAGGGAAGAGAGCTGGCACCTGGCAGATCTCCTGGAGTTGTCAAATAAAACATAGATTGAGACACGCTGACTTTGTTGCAATAACCCGAGGATCTGGGTTTTGGGGGTTGAAAAAAATGAGTAGCTGTTTGCATGGAGGTCAGGCCAGGTTTGTCACGCCATCATTTTGACAGGTTGCCAGATGATAAACAGAAACAGAACCATACTACAAAATATTTAATTTTGTCTTTAATTACGTGTTTACTTTAGTGAAATACTGTACAACTTTAAACCTGTAAGTATGATTTAGAAAAAATATATAATTGAGATAATTTGGACTGTTATTACAATTGTGATATGATTTGTGATATCAGAAGGAATGATAATTTTTACACCATTATTTTCATTTTCATTGAAAAACATGTTAAAATGATTATGGTGTAATTTTTGTGGAGATCTGTACCAAACAAAGATTTTTTTCTTAAGTTTGTAGGATATAATATGTAGTCCAGGACATCTCTGCAGCACAACAATATTTAATTTAATGGTATTTTGACAAATCTTGTCCTTTACAAATATTTTACTTCCTGCGATTTAAAAATTGCAGTAGGCCATATGGCAATTTTTATAATATTCCAATTCATTGTGCAGCCCTACCTCTCAGCACTCGTTCATAATCAAATCAACCAGCTGATAAGGGAAATCCTGCTTTTGTTGAGCAGATGTCACACATGTAACAGGTGATACAACATTCAAACAATGACGAAACAAACACACCAAGGAATACAACAATACAAGGAATCGGCACTGGCTCTAACCTGTGGCCGTAGCCAGGTGATGTCTCCCTGCAGTCTGGCGATGGGCGTGGAGCTATCAGTGAACAGGGAGGTGTCATCAGAGGGGAAGTGCGGGTCCTCAAACAGATCTGACCTGCTGGCTTCTTTCATGGCTCCTGCTTCTTCTCAACCTCGATCAAACCTGCTGGTCAGCGGGTAAACCTCAGCCAGCTGTGACTATCCTCACGGCCCCCCATGTACATTTCACACTTGCGTTACACCTAAAAATAAAACAATAGTTACATTATATATTTTAGAGATTTTGTAAATGCAAAGATCATATGTACCAACAGTAAGCTGCACCTTGCTGTAGATGTAGGTAGTTTAAGTTTATTTGTCTGTGACTATATAGTGTTGCTGTTTTGTTTTGTGAATATTTGGACTAGTGTGTTATGTGTATTCATGGAGGTAACATTAAATCAGTTCACCTTCCCTCATAAGTCTACAAATATTAACATAATATCATGGGATATATTGTGACACTACTGTATGCATGTAAGTAAAAGTGTCTTATACAGGAAAAACATACTTTGTTAGCTTAAGTGCTAAGCATTAATTCGTATTTTAACTGTTACCTACAACCGTATGAACAGGGACATAGTGTATGAAGGAAAGCTGTGTGAATACTATGAAACTATACTGTAACGTTAGAAACACAGCAGGTTATTGTGAGGCTCTCCTCTATGGTTTTGTGTCTTACCTCTCTCCTCTTTGAAGCATCTTTCCCCTCGTAGCTTTCATTCTTCATCAACAGCTAGCTAGCTAACCGTTAGCTTCTGCTAGCTTGTAATGCACAGATGTAACACAGTTAGCATGTCCGTATCGCTTCATCTTATCATGGTTTCACAACCATACAACCACAATTGCCGGTAAGTTTTTTTTTAGCCGAAAGCACGACAGAGTCCGTTATGACTGACGGTTAAATCCAAACCAGACATGTCATGTTGCTGAGTATAAATACAGGCAACGTAAAGTCTCTTCCGCTTGGACATCCAGCAGTTCATTCATAAAGTGAATCCTTCCTGTGCTGCTGTGCTGACCAGTTCCGCCCCCTACTGTTGGTACCGTGAACTACACACTGTACCGTACAGCGTTCATACGGATGAAAAGCACATAATAATAATAATAATAATAATAACAACAATACCAACAATAACAATATAATAAAACACTTATTATTATTATTATTATTATTATTATTATTATTATTATTATTATTATTATTATTATTATCATTATTATTAGGCACATGTGGCTAAAACTAGTGCAGACAACAGTCGTGCAATAAATCCTACCTATCTTCGTGAAGATTATAGTGTTAAACAAATTTGAATTTATGGTCATGTTGGAGGATGTAGTTTGTGGTGCTGTTGTGAATTTTATTGCATTATACAAAGTGATGTTTTCAATACTTTGTCCTCCTTGTTGTTTTCACTATCAATGCTTGTAGATTGAGTATTAGAAATACAGCGACTAAACACAGGTTTACAAATGCTGTACCTCCATCAAGGTGGGTTTTAATGAAGGGCTTTTGTAGTCGACTGCATTAGGTTAAGTTACCTAATGCAGTGGCAGCTAAGAGTATATTTACTCAAGCACTGTTCCTAGTACAAGTAAACCTATTTTAGTTCCTGATTTTCCTCCTTTCATTCTTTCTGTTAATTAGACACCAAAAGTCAAAGTCTTTCTTTCTTTCTTTCTTTCTTTCTTGTCTTGACTTTCAAATGAATTGCGTTACTAGGCAACAGCTTTGGTCCATGTCTACTTCCTGTCGGCTGTTGTCATTCACAGACACTGCAACAGGAAATAAACCAGGACTCATTGGAAATGTTTACATTTACAGCTGTAAAATTCATATTCCTTCTTCTCGTTCCTCCTTCAGCTGACCATAAAAGTACTTTGACTGTGGATCCTTGAGTACATTTTACAGCTAATGTTTGTTTACTTTAGCAACATTTTGTGACATTGCTATACATAAACTGTAATATGTTATTTCTCATCATTCCTATTTAAAAAAAAAAAAATCACATCCAGGTACTTAAATAGATAAACACAGAAACAGTGATTTATTAAAAAAATATTCAATTTATTTCCTTTAGAGTAATACAAAATAAGTAGCTGAATTAACTTTGAAATAACACTTTAAATTCATCTTTTGTGTTGGAGAGTGTGTCTTGATTTCCACAGGAGATCTCCGTTAGTGAAGATGCTGCTCAAGGTTTTCTATTTAGAGACAAGAAGGATAAAAAACATTAAATTGATTCGCATAAGATTGTACTTTTGCTCAGTATTGATGTCCGTTCTGTGTTTTAGCTCAGAGATTAGTTGTATAGAGAAATTAACTTACTCTGGTATAGACTGCATGGCAGTTTTCACCCATTTTCTGTCAGGATCAGCACAGAAGAGTCTGTTTTTCAATGTCTTGAAACTGAATTAAGACAAAGGAAAAAGTTAAGACATTTCTACCAATAGCAGAGCCATACTGTGTGATTCTTGTGATTCACTGATTATCATTTCTTACATTACTGCCTTGATGTTGCAGTGATCTGTGACCTCCTGGATTCTGTAGTATTTCAAAAATTTCACTGGGACTGGATTTTCTTGGTACTCCGTGCAGCAAATGTGACCTTTAAAAAAAGAGACATTACAAATATTTCATACTCCTAACATTACTGAAATGTATATTACGTGCTGTAAATAACTGCTGAAGTCATACTTACTGCTGTCACCCAGCGCCACCAGCAGCACTAGTATAATGGAGAGGCACACAGTGAGCTTTGTCATCTTCACACAGCTTCTCTTCAGCAGTGACTCAGTTTTCTGATCTGGGCTCTCAGATTGGATGAACTGATAAAGTTTGTCTCTCTCAGTGCAGTTTAAATACCCCCAAATGCCCAATCTCAGACCAAGGAACTACATCTGGAAATACCAGTGTTGTAATGTAATCAGGTCAAGCGGTAAGTATGAGGGCATGCCGTACTTCTACCCACAACACTGGTACAAAACCCCCGTTTCCCAACAGACAGAATCAAGTGATGCCGGATACATGTGGGACACTTTTTATTTTTTTTAAGATGCTGGCATGATGGTATGTTGATGATGAATACTATATAAAAGTTACATAACAGTAAATGGTGTTCATTCCTTTCCAATGTCATTATTTAATAAGAAAAGGTGGTATTGGTAACTATGTGCTTGTTTACTTAAGTACTAGTACAGTTAAAATTTCACACACATGCGATCAGTTAATACAATATGACATATTTCATAAATTAAACCCAACTGTATATAAAGCGGTTAATATTTCCTGTAACAATAACATAACACTGACAGGAGCTGTTGCAAGCTTTCACTTTTGATCCTTGAGACGGCCGACTTTACTGCCTTTCAGAGGCTGAAGCAGGTTCAGTTTTAGAGAGTGTAGTCATGTTAACCTGTTACGAAGGAGGCTAAAGTTAGGCTAAATTTTGGCAAAGAAAAACTGGCATGGCCATTTTCTAAGGGGTCCCTTGACCTCTGACCTCAAGATACATGACTGAAAATGGGTTCTATGGGTACCCACCAGTTTCCCATTTACAGACATGCCCACTTTATGATAATCACATGCAGTTTTTTTTTTTTTAAATGTGTTATTTTCTCCTCTAAAAATGGTGTAAAAATGGTGTATTTCTGCTTACTGGGGTCCCTAAACAATCTTTGAATTACATAAATTGTGTATCACCATAAAGGTGAGACTCTTTTGGTCCAATGAGCCCAACTGTGTTCATGTGTGATGATGTTAGTCCCCATAGAAGCCATTTCATTTAGTGAGACCTTTTTTTTTTAAACTTGATGTCAGTGTATAAAATGACCTGTGGTGACCGCTAGGATAAGCCTCATGAAACTTTAACCATAAACTAGAGACCTAAGGTATTCATTCATTTCCTAGATATGACTGACAATAAGTGGTTTCTGAGTAGCTTATTGGTCAAAAGTGCTCACAATTGCCAAAAAATGCACCTCTTGCAGAAATCTCCAAATGTTTTTGATCTCAAATCCCAACATGGCTTTTACTATGGTGTTCCTCAAGGTCTTAGTGTCTTAATGTAGTATTTTGAAGGGGTTATTGACCATTATCAATTCTTGAGTGGTAAAAAAAAATGTTAAATTTAGCACTAAATATGTGTAATAAATGGTATCAACCCAAAAATTGCTGCAACAACTTATGAGACATAATAGAGCATGGGGATGGACATCATATACTTCTATCATAATGCTCTAAGCCCTTATACACTTGATGCATGTATGTACTATGAAGATACACTGATTTATGACTAAAACAGCTTGTCACACAGTGCTGAGCTGTATCTCAAATTAATCTTCAGGTTCCCAGCTTTCAGATGATATACACCACTTCTACATGACATCTTCTGCCGATGTGGGTCTGAGAGGTTTATGCTGACAATGCTTGAATTGAGTATTTGAATGGAGTATTTTTATGATGTGATATTGCTTCTTTTGCTTACTACAAGTACAATATGTGCATACTTCTTAAAGCACTGGTAATGAGATCTTATTGAGTCTTACTAACAGCTTGAGATTTACTTGTAACAGTAGTTTGACAGGAACCATAAACCAGACCTCACAGCACAACATCCTGCTGACCTTTTTTTTTGCTGCACATAGGCAACATAATGAAGAAACATAGAAAAGACGTTTTGTCTGCAATTATGACCGCACACTGTTTTCATTGCATTTATTGCCATTACATCCAGTTATCATTTATACTGATTTTATAATTTGTCAGTTGGCATCTGCAGTTAGCATCACACATCACCATTGCTCATTGCTTATGCTGAAATCCAATTATGAAACTGGGATGATGCAGATAAGACCAGCAAGTGACAAGCAAGTCAGAGTCAAATCAAACATTTTTTGTATAACAAAACCTTCAAACATACTAAAATAATCTTCTTTTTCATTAAAACAGTGAAGTTTATTTTTCATTAGAGTGCAACATTTCTTAAAGCAGCAGTGGGTAGAAATGGAGCAAATAAAATGGTCACTATATCCTGACAGTAGTGTATGAGACAAGTAATCTGATAAAAATCAGAGGAGGACAATGGTGCTCCTAATGATATCTGACCAAAGGAGAACAACCAGTCAGAGTCAAGCTGTCAATCACTCAAAAACTCCAATCAAACGGTCAAACTAGGCAGCAAATTTGAATCAATATTCATTACTGTAATGTCTATTTCTCTCCTCAAATGTTCTCAGAAACATCTTGTAGTTACTGTTTAGCTGGTTAATGAGAAAATTTGTGAGATCTGTTGAGGAAATACCAAGCGCCGCCCACCAGCCAGAGCACAACCTATAGGACCGCTCTCTCTCTCTGAAATGACCTGTGATAGGCCAAAGTCTCCCGTCACAGGCTCAATTTTTAAAAGCCTGAAATCAGAGCCATGAGGAGGTGCAGAAGTCTAGTTTTCTCCCAGAGCACTTGAATTATAATATGCTGAAATGTTATTGTGGAATTTTTGTCCAGTGATGCCAAAAATATACTGCATACCTCCACTTTAAGTACATCATTTTGTACAGTTAATGGGAAAGACAAAGTCCTTGTTTTGGTTGTTTTAAAAAGCTTTTTCACATAATTTTGACATGTCTCAGTACCATGTGTCAGGGTCCTGGTATTGAGCATGCTGCCTCACTGTCATGCTGTCATGGCTTGGAACAACATATGCTATGACGAGTCAAAATGTACCTCATCCTGAAGGAATTTACGATAATTTCAAACGGTTATTTCCAGTGATCGATTTGTTTTCTCAGCTCACTGCTTGGAGTGGGCAGTGAAAAAGCCAAGGCTTATTAAAAGATCACAGCCGAGCTGTCTGCCTAAACCCCTTCATCTCTCTGTGAGTAGGTGTCATTTATCATTCTCACTTATTCTCACGGAAACCTGGTTTCCCAAAGTACCTCTTTCATTAAAGGAAAGGGTTTTTTTCACTTTTTAAAGTCTGTCTTAAAGCCATACTCCTAGACATTGAAAGCTTTTATTTCTATACCTTTAAAATAAACAGGCTTTATTTGACTAACTCAGACTGGTGATGCTTCATATGAACAGAACTGTGGATTTTGTTCCCCATCACCTACATTTAAGTTGCACTGGAAATAGATCACTTCACATCTAGTCTGAACAGGGTGAATATTACAGTGACCAGTAACTCTTTTATGTATGTGAGAGTATTGTTTTAAGAGTCGTCTGATTGCTAAAGTAAATCAGAGACAATAATTGAGTTGGGTTTAACGCTGTGATAATACACTTTGCAGGAAATCAGTCGAGACTTACTGTGTGTTTCAAACATGGTGTGGTTTTGTTGGAAAGTTTGCGATGCACAATTGGACAGATATTAAGTGTTTCGTGACCTATTTCAGTGCTCCCCATGCATGCAGTTTTTCCTTTGATGCACGGTTCTTGAGTATAAAGTAAGTGTTCCTCTGACCTAGAAAAGAACCTCAAAGCAACCTACTTAAAGGGCCCACATCAAGGTTGTGCACAACGAGGTCTTCAGTGAAACGTCATCCTCTCTAAATTTCAAATGTCAAATTGCTCGCGTATATCAAATATATTCAGCCTTTAACAGAGCTGTGTGCACAGTGACGAGCCACACCTACGCAACTTCAGAACTTTGTGTTTCATTGATATGGTGAAGGAACACCTAACAAGTTTTTGTTTATGTAATTAGTTTGTAATTAGATCTTTTTTTTTTTTAATTCACATATTTGAATTTGGTCAACGTGTTACTGTCAGTGATACACTGGAAGCCTGCTCTCTTCATATCCATCATGTAATTGTATTAAACCATAATTTAGTGAAATTAATCCATTCATCTTGACAGTAAAATCCAAGAATTGACAAAACTGAATGATGATATTGGTTGCTTTTATTGATTCTTCTGCAACTTGACCTTTAAACAACAACAAAGTTTCTACAGTTTCTACATACTTGGTAAATCTTTCCAAACTGATATGATCTGTTTAATAATAAAAATGCAGGTTCCCATAACATCAAATGTTGAATTTTAGGGTTAGGACTTTGTTTAGGGTTAGGTCGAGGTTAGGGAAAGGGTTAGGATTAGGCAAGTAGCAGGTACAGCTAGGGTTAGGGTAAGGCTACAAGAAATGAATGTAAGTCAATTTAATGTCCAAAAGTTTTGAAAACACGACTGTAGGTGTGTGTGTGTGTGTGTGTGTGTGTGTGTGTGTGTGTGTGTGGTGTGTGTTATATCCCCTGCCCCACAGCTTCCCATTTTTTTTCATTGGGGAAAGTGATGGGGGTTTCTGTGGTGGTGTAATGCTTACTGTGTGCAGATCTCATCAGTGGAAGTTTCCTGCTCCTCTGAGGAATATAAAAGGCTGTGATCAGCAGCTCAGTCACTACAACCTCTCAACAACTCCACCTGAGGACAGACGAGAGAGACGACAGCTGAGCTCAGAGTCGCTGCTGCGCAACACAGAGGAAGACATGGTGTCAGTCCGAGCTGCAGTGGTGGTGTTGACGTTCCTAGCCACTTGTCTGCTGGCCTCAAACGCAACTACAGGTATGCACTGTTTTGTTTCTGTTCATTTATTTGCACGCACATAAAAATCCAGATAAAAATAATAATATAACAGGGATGGTCAACAGATCTCCCCTCAACATAATGACAAAAAGAAAAGAAAATTAAGTAATATAAGAATACAAAAAAGACAACAAAGGTACAAAAATAAGCAGAACAACAATCCAACAAAAACTAATTATTACATTAAAAAAAGTTTCTAATTTAAAAAATGGTTTATTTAGTTCCATCCTCACTGTGATAGACACGTGTCTCTTAATTTTTTGCGCATCTAATCATTTTTTTTTTCTCATTTCACAGTGTATCATGGATGCTGTCGAAGTTACATGACAACCAAAATACCATTTAATAAAATCAAGGGGTACTCGGTCCAGACTGTCACAGAGCACTGTCCCATCAATGCCATCATGTGAGTATCTCCTCCTGCAGGGAATACATAACACGAGACATAATGTTCATCATGAGTGCAGTGTTCATTTTATTTCTTTCCTTTTAATCTATAGTTTCCACACAATGAGGGGCAGAGCATGCACTAATCCTGCACTCAGCTGGGTGATGGGCTACGTCAACCGTTTAAGGTAAGATAACTAAGAAACGTCATCATTCTGTAAGCTTTCGAATGCATTTGCTCAAAAGTATGAGTAAAATTTAAAAAATCAAATTCTCATTGCAGGAATAAAGCAGAACTGGTTCACATCAAGACGTCACAGGAGCAGAAATAGGGTTATTATGCTTTTTGAAGAGAGACAGTGGAGCCCAAACTGTTTTCTGCCTATAACCAGTGATGTTTCAATGAACTGTTTGAAGCTGGTTTAACAAAACAAGAAGTTGTAAGAGCATTGTATAATATTATTTTCATATGCTTTGTTTTCATAAATTTTGTATTTGAACACGTTGTAATATAGAATCAGTAAAGTTTTGTTAAAAAAAGAATAAAGTGTGATAGGTGTCTTAATGAAAACACTCGTCTGTGTGTTGAAACTTTACACGGGACTGAAATCTCAACTTCCTTGTTTATTTAGTCGTGGTGAGAAATTCCAGCTCTGGAAGTTTTGTGTCCTGTAATCAAAATGTGGTAAATATTTAAACACAATGAGGTGAATGTCCCGTGACATCAGCACGAGGAAGTAGTGAGAGCTGGTGATCTGAAGCAGCAGAACAAGGTATTTCCATGTTGCCACAAACGCCAACATCTGCCATAATAGAATGTAATCAATAGGCTTAATGATTTTCTGAAGGGATTATTACTGTTGTAAACATTCAACTTCATACCCGATCTGACTGTTATCAGGTTTTTTATGTTTATGAGCTAGTAGGGCCCTACTAAACTAATAGTTTGTTCACAAGGCTGTTATCTATCTGCATTATATATAAACTTACTATGTTGTAAAGGTGAAAAAGAAATTTTAAAATGACACGTTTAGGTTTTAGCAACAAAACTACAACTTCTTTAGGTTTAGGCAATAAAACTACAACTTCTTTTAGTTTAGATAATAAAATTAAAACTTCTTTATGTTCAGATAATAAAACTGCAACTTCTTTTTAGGCAATGAAACTACAACTTCTTTTGGTTTACATAATAAAACTACAACTTATTTTGGTTTAGGCAATAAAATTAAAACTTCTTCATGTTTAGGCATTAAAACTACAATTTTTGGGGGTTTTGGGAAAAACATGCTTTAGGTTAAAATAACTACTACATTGTTGGTTTCACACAGGCTGAAAACTCCAGTCTCCTGGGTGAACATCTTGTGTTTGTTTGACCCATTCTCCACCACTCCCTCAATGGACTTTCTCACTATTTATATTACATGCTATGAATACCTACTGGTGGGCCCACATCTATGGGGCTTATAGCGACTTATAACGGTTAACTAATAGTCTGACAACAGTCTAATCAGCTGGACTTCTTGAACTGAGATTATTCTCTAAATATCCTCTTAGTCTGAAAGCTATTTATACTCATTTACACAAATATTCAGCCCCAGGTTGTGCCATTTTTGGTTGCATTATTACGGGAAAAATTGTTTTGTGCATCATTTAAACATATAGTCTCATTTCATGGTCCAGCATGACATATTTGTTGCAGTGCAACATGAGATTGCATGAAAACACAGCTTCCTACTTGCACACAAGATAGAAAGCAGTCACATTAATTATTCTCCTATTGAAACTGTTTGTCAGGGTGCAGCTGATTATAGGTAACATGTTTATATAGACAATTGTGCAGTGAAGTTCAGTTCAGCAGTGTAAATAAAACAATAATAATGATATATAAGCATTTGGAGTCTTGCTAGAACATTAAATGATGATTAAAATAGAATGTGGAAAATTAATAAAGAACAAATTAATTTGTAGACGGGATGTAACAATAAATTCTTAACATGCTGGTGTCATTATTATGAAACCGTCTATTAAGCAATAAAATAACACTCTGACAGAGTATTTAGGCTATACTAAATACTGCAGTACCCGGTACCCAAGTACCCCTCCACTCCCTCCTCCCTTACCAAGACTGCGGTAACGTGAGCTGCCGAGCACAAAGCTGTGGTAACACTTCAGTCAGACACCATTCTTAACACAAATAACCATAACCATAATACTATTGAAGGTAACAAAAGCCGTCTTCTCTCCAACAGTATTATTGTATCAAAAATTTGTAAAGTCTTTAAAAATGGGTTGAAAAATTACTCTGGAGATGTGTTCAGGTTTCAATGCAAAAGTGTTTACTCTGTCACCAATATAAATAATGTGGTCGAGTGGTCAGCTCTGGAGCAGAACACCAAATCTTACATACAAAACATACTTTTTTATATGCTCCCCTCTGAGCGTAAACAAAATATTTTCACTATTTTCTTCCAATCACCTTTGTCAAAACACTCCCGATGCCACCCATTACCATGTTTTGGACAGCTATGCCCCCCTCTTTCATTGCCAAATTGTTGGTTTTAAAGGTCAGATGTCAATTTGATGGATTGGTTCCATAGCAGGTGCCAAGTTATCTCATACCACCTCGGGTCATTTTTTCTCATTTCAAACAGAAAATAAGTGCTCAGGGTTCAAAAAAGGGGGTCAATACCAAAAAAACAACCTCACAACCTTGTGGTCCTTCTGGTTTTGTGCTGTGAGCTGTCTCTCCCTCAGCAGATATGAACCACAAGCTGTGCCAATGAGGCATAAAGTGGATTTTTTTTGTTCACCGGTTCATCCAGAGTCTATTGGGCCCGCTCCATGTTGAAAACCCTTATATTTTGGCTTGCATATTGCATCAAGCATAGTTTGTTTATGTTTAATACATGATATTAGATTGTGCTAGATAGATAGATAGATCCCCTGATATGTGATGTTGTGCCTTTAATAATTTAATTCAGTTTCGGTCCACCTTCAAACAGTCATATTTCTTAATAATAATAATATAATTAATGGATTCTGTTCCCCTGTAACCTACTTGATTGAGTAAAACTTTATTTGCATACAATTTAAATATACAAAACCAAAGCCAGAGCTCCAAAAAGCTCAGCTGTTACAAATGAGGTGATAGAAATCATGAAAGCATTTTTAAATCAACAAAAACATTGTAGATCCAGGATGAGTTAAAACTGTGGAATTTAATAATGATCCTAAGTTATTTTATGTCATTTCTACATGACAGATTCACTTGTACATGAAGTCATGATTAAAAAAAAAAAAAAAAAAACTTCTTTCAACACTAGATGGTGGTAGAATCACTTCAAAGAAGTAGTGCTGTCAAACGAGGTCTCAGCAACACTTCTATGAAGTTTTGCTGTTTCAGGGCTATTTCTGAGTGAAAATACTTTATCACACATATTAATGTTCAGTGCTATTGGATCACACAATGATGTGGTCATTTAGCTGCATCTCCGCACAATTTCCTTCTCTTATACTGCACATCATGGGCAGGCATCAGATCCATGAAGGGAGATTTAACGTGCTAAAATATTCCACTTTTATTACGGATGTGCTTCATCACTTGCCATCAGCTGTCGGCAACACTAACAAAAGCCGAACAAACACAAATGAGCGTTTTCTCCTGTCGCATGAATCCATCCCAAATGACAGTCCGGAGCCACGCTCGCAGCCACTATTACATCACCTCCACTGTTCTGCACCACTGTGCAGAGTGCTTTTCTATGAATAATACAGAGACTGGAGAGAGAAAGGGACATGGACATGGGTTGCTAAATGACAGAGGGAGTATATCTTGGAGTTGGAACATCACTGTATGGGAGTTGTATGTGGAATACACACTGTAAATAATCACATCAGACACTTATGCATGGATTCTGATTTATCTTTATTGAATTAATGAATGAAACACATTCTTAAATATATATATATATATATATATCAACTGTGTGTTTACATTACATGATACAGTAGATGCATGGCCAGTCCCAGACTGTCTGCAGGAAGACAAGGTTATAGACTTGTGTTTTCCCATGAGGAAGCAGGCTGCTTTGGTATAGAAAGAAAATAACATATTGCACTCTGAGATCAGCAGACAGGTCTTCTATCATGGCATACGTGCACACACACACACACACACAAACACACTCACACTCACAGAGGCAGGCAGGAAACCAGACAGTCTCTCATGAAGCTGAAACAGATAATGAGACATCCTCAGTCAGAGAGGTGAAAAACAATCTTCTCTCTGCGATTGCAAATTGCTTTATATCGCAACGCTTTTGCAGCAACACCAGCAAGAATATTAGAATAAATATACTAGAAAACTGGATAATAATTTTACCAGTGCTATAATCTCTCCACCTCTTTTGCTGCCCCTCGTCCTCCCTCTCTTTGTCACCCGCTCATTCTCGCCGGCGCAGTTAACACAGAGTTAACCGAGCTCGGTGTATAATTAGACAAACAAAAAAGAGAGGGATGAAACATCTAAAGGAGAAGAGACTCCAAATGATTACACATTCACTCCGCTTCCTTCCCCCTTGCTGCACACATAACCACCAATTAGAGGAGAGGAGAGGAGGATGAGGACAAGCAAGTGCCGCCAGAAGTCTATTTGTGTCTCTCTCTCTCTCTTCCCCTGAAGACTAAGCAGCGCCGGGGAGGGAAGAAGAAAATAGAAGTGGAAAACAAGTAGAATATAAATAAAGAAATCGGAGTGTTTCACATCCGGTCGGCTGATTGGCTGAGACGCGAGTCAGGCAGATCTGGGCCACAGTTGCACTCATTGTTCAGTGAGCTTTTCTACACAGACCAACCCAGCGACAGCAATGAATGTTGATTGTGACCTTTGGTCTTTGGGTACAGTGGAAACAGAGTGTCACTTTTGTGCATGTGTGTCTTCGTGTCTACATTCTGCGTGCGCCCACTTGCCCTTTTGTTCGTTTTTTTGCGCTCGCTCCCGACGTCGTCGTCAGAGCAAAGCCCCGGGGCACAGTCAACGGTCGATGGTTTTTATGTGATCCATACCAAAACTCACCGACAGCGTTGAATGTTCGCCGAGGCAAGCAGGACTGTGAGCGTGAGCTGAGCTGACAAGACGAGGCAGGGCGTAGAGGAGGAAGGGGGGAGGAACAGAGAGGGGACAGGGACGGAGCCGAGGACGTCAGTCAAACCCCAGAGGTCAGGTCGCACAGCAGAGGGACATAATGACGCAGGACAGCAGCAGAATGAGTCCACTGTCTCTCCACGGGGCAAAAATGCCCCTGGTTTTGTTATACATGTTCTCACATTGTGTGTTTTAGGTGGAACATACACTGCTTTATTGTGTCACCATCACCTCATTAATCAGAGGAACTTCTTTCACCTTCACTTCACATATTGGCCGTAACAGAATCTGAAACAGATATGAAGAGGAAGTTGTTAGTAACGATGCTGCACAGTCTTTTTTAGCTGTAAAGGGTCAGTTCACATAAAATTGCAGAAACACATTCTTCTCCATTTGCTTTTATAATATTTGGCCTTGTAGCTGGTATTTTGGTTTCCTTTGCGCAGGTGTTCAGATATCTATTTCACACATTTCTGCTGTTACCCCAATATTGGGGCTTACTTTCTCAATTGATCAATTAGTTGTTCTATCTATAAAATGGTGAAAAATGTTTCCCGAAGCCAAAGATGATGTCCTCAAACACCTTGTTTTATCCACAGCTCAAAAGCTATACAGTTTACTGTCAAAGAGGAGTAAAGAAACCAGAAAATATTCACATTTAAGAAGCTGGAATCAGAGAATTTAGACCTCTTTTTCTCTTAAAAAAAAAATTACTCAATACTCAAACTGACTAATCGATCATCAAAATAGCTGCCAATTAATTTAATGGCTGACAACTAATCGATTGATTGTTGCAGCTCTACCCAATATAATAGTGGCGAATGGAACAACAAAAGAAATAAAATCCAGGCTACTCTAAATAGTCCACAAACAGTTTTCATAGTGACTTTAAACTTCTTCTATGCAATGAGCTACAATCAAATCAAAAATTGTCCATACAATCAAATGGACAAATGAAACCAAAACCATTTGCACAGACAGGTAGCACTAGAGGATTAACTGAGAAAATGTGTTTTTTTTGTAATTTGAGAGAACTTACCCTTTAATCAGATAAGTTGAAAAATAAACAAAAACAAAAAATATATAAAATAAATGTTTTAAATAAACAAAATAACTTTTATTTTTGTATTAAACGCCCTCCCTCTGCAGTTTGACAATGCTCAGAACAATATCAGAGAAATATCTCAGAGCCTGCCACGGTTCTTATGGACACCCAGAGAACAATGCTGCGATGTCCTACTGTGCAGCCAAGCCTTTCAGACCCCAACCATCGCCCCGACCACAGGCTGAGAGCTCCCATTGTCAGGAGTGGAGCATAGCTGGGGAACAACTACCGACAGTGTCACCGAGCTCCTGCGCAGACCGGGGGGCTGACGTCAGGATGCTAAACGCTGATCTATGGTCATTCATCGCACCATTTCATCGACTTAGTGTGCTGATGTCATTGGGCCGGCAAAGACCTGCATCCATTACTCTGCTTAGGGAGGCAGACGTCAGGCTGGCGTGATCACACACCGGCTACAACCAATGAGTAATGCATCACGTTATGGCAGCTATAATTCAGAAGGTCATAAAATAGACAGTTTGGTTTTTGTCCGGGTCTTTGAATTATTGCCTCTGCATTCTTCCACGGCATGCTTTCCTTCATGAATATGTAGAAATGTAATTTGGGTGAGCATAATAAAAGAAATATGTAGTCAAATAATGTCCTATGATGTAGTAGAAATATACAGCCACTTAGTAAATAACAAAACACTATAAACAAATTTTTAGACCATTTTTATGGTGTCTGAACTGCAGCGCCAGAAGAAGTCTCTCTCTCGTGGGTGAAGCAGCTCAGATAAGAGACTAAATTCATAAGCCACATTACATCTTCCCTGCTCTATCACAGTGGCACACACACCTCACCCCACAATGAGACCTAAAACGAAAAAAGGCGGAGGGGTCGAGGCAGGAGAGGAGAAAAGGGGGGCTTTGCCATGGCAACCCCAGTGTCAGCCAGCCATTTCTTCTTAATCCCCCCCAGTTCAATGTCGCGCCCTCTGAGGGACCCCCGCTCTACAGCTGAATATTTCTTTTGTTGAGAGACTCTATGTGTATGTGTGTGTGTGTGTGTGTGTGTGTGTGTGTGTGTGTGTGTATGTGTCTGTGGGAGGGATAACGGAGGGGGGAGGGATCAGGGTTAGAGGGGGGCAGATCATAGCTAACCCAGCTTAAATGGGGGGCCAAGCTGCAGGCCACAGAGTCTCAACATTACACCAGGGGTACAGACCAGAGATCAAATCACACGCGCACACACACACACACACACACACACGCATGCACGCACGCACGTGCGCGCGCGCGCGCACACACACACACACACACACACACACACACACACACACACACGCACGCACGCACACGCGCACACACACACACACACACACACACACACACACACACACATTTAAACACTGTATTGATGGAGCGAGATAATCTTTTGAAATGGCAGATAATTACATCATATGGCAAACAGCCAGGCCTTTCCTCTCCCTCCGAGCCAACAAACTCATCAAGCACTTTATCTTTTTCCTGCTACGGTACGAAACTTCTCGTGGTTTCTCGCTCTCGCCACTCTACATTACCGACAAAAGTGTTTTTTGGAGGAGTGGGTGGGGAGAGGCGTCAGCTGCTAGACAAAATTAAAAGGCCTCTATTTGTTCCCGACAATAAACGTCCCCCATCTTTCGGAGCTCCTCCACAGCTGCAGCCAGATAGGCTTTCATTTCTAACTGCGGACTAATAGAGAGCAATGTCTCCTTCCTCCACTGTAAGCCGATTTAGTGTGCAGGGTAAAAAAAAAAAAAAAAAAAAAAAAATTCGGGTAGCTTTATAGTTCTGTGATGCCTCTCCACCAAGACAGAGGACAAAAGAATGTGACACATGGAGGATATTCAGTAACGGAGAAATGATTTGAAGCTGTTTTAATGACGATGTGCAGTATACCTGATGGAGATGATCTTCATGGAGTCACAAGCAGAAAACCTACACACAAGACAAAAGCAGATATAAACACAAGGCAGTTAGAGGCAAAGAAATGTGTAGAGAAACATGAAAAAAGCTTTTCCGGGAATCAGACTATCTATTATATAAACTCACGATTATTTTCACTAGAAAGTTTCCTAATCAGCAGACAATTAATGTCCAGTGCATCCTCCGGAAATCCCAAAACGTAACCCCCCCCCCACTCCCTCAAGGCTAAACGATGGAAGCGGGTGAAGGAAGTGCCAGCGGTGTGTCTCTGGGGTGGTCTGATGTGGCCGTGGGCGAGACTTTAATGTAGCTGCGTGTCCACTCCAGTGTGTACTGTACATTCACCCGTAATGACTAACAGACCCGCAGTCTGCCTGTAGGGGCCTCGCACGCCACTCCATGCCTACACATGCATATGCTCCACTTTAATGGCAGCCTTCAGACTTTATTTGAAGTGTGCTGTGGTGTTTCAGAAAAAAAAAAAACTGAGCAAGGATTTTTTTTAAGAGAGGAAAAACATGCCTGACTTGGAGGACCAACAGTGCCCTCGGCCTAATATTTGACCCTGGTGAGTTCATTATATTTAAAGTGGCCATTTAAATCTATTCAGACTATGGATAATTGTAGCTTGGCTGCTTTGTGGTGGTTCTTTTTTAAGCATATATAGACCTGGGCTTGCCAAACATCTGGCTGGGATATTATATGTGACATATAGGCTGCAGGCATTATTCTAATTAGTATATTGTCAGGCAAACTTGGCCAAAGAATCCAACTTAAATTGAAGGTCTGTGCAGCTTCTAGCAAATGTATTTTCTTCTCCTTTGTAGCAGGACTTGTACATTGTACGTTTAGACTGCCGATACCTAACACAACGAACATTATGAAACCGTGAAAGTGCTCCATGCCAATCTAGTCTACTAGAGAGCAAAGGGCACATTGTAACACAAGGTGCAGAGTCTGTTCAACAAGTGCAAAGACATAAAGCAAAAACAAAAGGCACAGAGTTAGTGCCTTGGGACTGATTGGCAGGGTGGGGTCGTTGGGCGACCCTTGACCTTTTTAACCCCAAGGAATGTTGTCGTGCTGGTGCGTGTATTGTTCCAGCCTCCCCGAGGAGCCCCAGCAGTGTATCAGATGAATGTGAACGCTGAATGTTCCTGAGGGCTTCACCTTCCCACCCCCCCAAAAATCCCTCCTATTTCTTACCCTAATCCTTTCTTTTCTGCTCCTCTTCCTCAGACTTCAACAAACAAAAGGTATCAACAGGTCCAAGAGTGGGCCGTTGTTGTCTGAGGTCTGAAGTGCACATACGAGACACAAATACGAGAGAGGCCACTAACTTGGGTGCCAGGCTGACTCTCCTCGCAGACCTAAATGACCAAAGAAAAAACAACTCCCTCTTTGCCCTATCGCTCATCAAATAAAGTGTTTTTATTCATCCTGATCTAAGAGAAGCGAGTATCTTCGGGCAGTCTGAGAGTCTGGCTCTGGAGGAAGTCCCCGGCAGTAGAAGGAGACGGACAGATGAGAGAGCCAGACAGACAATTACTGACCAGGTATGTCCTTTATATCCACCTAGGGCTGGTCAGAGGAAATGGAGGAATTTATGATGTCATAAAAAAGAGCCAGAAGAGAGGTGCCTGAGAACAGGTTGTCTGTGGAGCTGGAGCCATAAAAGACTCCCGCGGCTTCCGCTCCCTCCCCCTGACCACCACCCGAAATCATCATAACACGAGACTAGCATGTGTACAAATCAACTCATACTACCATATAAATATGTCATTTGAATGATAATAAATAAGTGGAAAGTAACAAAATACTTTTTCTCAAGCACCCCAGATTTTTTTAAGATACTCACACTTTCATTTCAATATTTTCATCTTGTGGTACTTCATACTCTTCATACTCTTCCACAAAATTTCCACAGAAAGGAATAGATGTTTTCAAATTTTGGAGGGAATAAATTTGCATGCAAGCTCGTAAAATATGGTTCAGTAGTTAAACTATCCAATAGTAAATGTATCAAGTAATTAATGCTTAAGTGTTCTAAAGTGTAGTAGATCCACTATTGCAGAAGGATTTGAATACTACAGAAAGAAAATCTGAAATGCCATGTCTAAAAAAAAAAAAAAAAAAAAAAAAAAAAAAAAAAAAACTTTTGGCCCAGCTGATGAAACTAAACTGCTCCAGAATGATTTACATCACCAAACTGCTTTCTTTTATGCTTCTCTCCCTCAACCTTCAACTCCCTCTACACAGTTTAAAACAGGGCAAAAACAAACCTTGATACAGGAAACATCTTCAACAAGAGAAGCACCATCTGTCGCCTCAAACTAAGCAGGTGGAAGGAAGAGAAAGCCTAAAAATGATGGACATAAAGGATACCCCCATTCCTCTTTATCACACACACACACACACACACACACACACACACACACACACACACACACCTATAAGTAAACACTTCTCTCTACAACAAAAAGATAGAGACACACTCTCAGTCTTGGTGCTTGTTAAAAAAGGAAGAGAAAAGGTGGGTATTTGCTCTACAACCTCACTAAGGAGGGTTCCCATTGTAAAAAGGAGTGGCTGCACAGCCCCGTTTCCTTTCATCCCTCTCCTGGAGGCACGCTGCCTTTGTCTCACAGAGGACAGAACAAGCAGCCTCCCGGCCACGCTACGCTGGTCAAATACCTGGGAACTACCACCGGCCTGGTGGGAAAAACAACAAGGGGAGTAGGAGGAGGAGGAATAGGGACAGAAAGAGAGGAGGTGTGAGTGTTAATCTGAGGTACGGCGAGACCAACTAAGAAAGAGCCTGTTAAATAAAACCTGTTATTAAATCAGAAATAGGAAGGAGGAGGAAGTTTAACTATGAACACCTGGTACCAAACTTCACTTCAAAAAAGATGTTGACACTTAATAAATGTTATGTATGATTTTAGAAGCTTAAACCATGACCACCTGCTTTTACTTTTCTATCTTCCTTATTAAAGGTAGGAACTGCATGTGTGCAATTAAGGAGGTTAAGGAGAGCAGGTCTAGCACTTTTTTTTTCCTCCTTCTCAATTCTGCACGTTCATGCCAGCTCAGCAGAATGAAGGCAGTTCCTGTATACGAGGCACTGTAAAGGGGTGAAGAGAGTTTAAGTCCTCCCCAAAACCCGACCGCAGCCGACTGAATGTAAGGCTTTACGTTCCAGTCCACACGGACAGCCTCGGCAACCAGACCTCACTGTCACACCTCATAAAGCAGAGCTCAAGCAGCGGGTTGTGTTTAAAGCCAGGGGGACAGATAAGGCAAAATAAGGACAAAATAAGGAGGAAAAATAAGAAAGCACCCATTCAAGAAACTGTAGAGAAAAGAGTGAAAAGCCCCTGACAAAAGCTCTTTAGCTGAAACTCTGATGGCGTGTCTCCAGTACGTTGAATACCAAAATATACTTTCAGGACAAATTGCAGCAGGAAACATGAGACAGTAAAGGAGGGATTTTTAAGAGGATAATCCTCTCTTCTTATTTCTAGTTTTCTGCTTAGCTGTCGAGAGGGAAGCGAGGTCCCACAAGTTTATTTTCAAATAGTCCACAAAGAATGCCTGTCATTTCCTGGCGTTCCCCACTTCCATATGAAAGCCCCCGTTCCTTTAGGAACAATGGGAAAGATTCCAAAATGTCCACGGGGAGTTTCTCACACGGCGATACAATAGAGAGTGTGTTGTGACAGAATTGAGACAGGCTTGTTTCTCTCAGCTGTGACAGGATCGGGACAATTGTAATGTTTTTGTCTTACATTTACCATACTGCATGATTAAAGTGGCCACACAGCAGCTTTAACATCTCATAAATGAGCTGAGAGTGAAGTCTGAATCTGTCTTTGACAACTCACTGGAATAGGAAACATTTTAGTGGGAGCTCCTCAGACATCAAACTGAGTGGACATACGTGTCTGACTTTATGGCTAAAATCAAATTATATCAGAGAGTAGATGTTCTGAGTTTAACAGGTTTCAACAGGCTTATCTGTGTGTGTGTCTGTGTGTGTGTGTGTGTGTGTGTGTGTGTGTGTGTGTGTGTGTGTGTGTGTGTGTGTGTGTATTCTAGTCTACAGCATTACCTGCATCTACAGACAGTCACACACAAACCATAAGAGTTTCTTAATTAACCAAAAGAACGCGTTTGGTCCTGAAGTGGAAACAGTTCAAATGTCATGTGCTCCTGAACGTGCCAAAAGGCTTCTTGAAAGCCACCTGGCCTGACCCGAGCAGACCTGAGCCTTTGGCTAGACGAGAGGTCAGAGGCCATCCACTCAACTAGATAGGCAGTCTGTCGAGATGCCTGAGGCAGGGGGCAGGGGTCTCTCCACCACCTAACCTTTACTTTCTCAAGAGAAGCACAAACACACACACATGTGGACACACAGGTTCCTGCTGCTGTGAACTCATTCACCCTTTGACTTTGTTTACCTGTAATGCATGAGCACAAAGCAAAGTGTATATGGTCAAACAGCTGCTATAAGATCCATAGCTGTGCAATAAAAAAAGAAAATAACACATGCAGGCATTACCTAATGCTAAATATAGTTCATTATCCACTGGGCATCTGTGCTTTTTATGTCTTCCAGATGACTCAGAAATAATGAATTAAAAAGTTTGTATTATTGTATTTTAATGATTGAAAAGTGGGGGTGTAAGCATATTTTCTCCCCCCTCATTTGTGCGTTCAATGTTTGATGGCAGTGGGGAAATATTTGGGTGCCTGCTGGGAGTCATGTGATGGCGGGAGAAGCAAGATGGGACTCCCTGATGCTTCCACTAACAAATACAATTATTAAAACATTATGTTTTCAATTTGAATTGTGCCATGAATGCTGCCAAGAAGGAGATGATGTGGAGGAACGGCGAACTGTGGTTGAGGGCCTGGTAGCAGGTTGCTTCTCGACACAATTTCACGTTACAGCTGATGAAGCTCATCACGTGTGATAATGAGATGCACAGCGATGATGATCATAGTTCCAACAGGAGATAAGCTAAGCCAACATCCAACCACCACTCTGCCCGCATAACAGCAGCGGGAAGACAGTGGCTTTGCTCCAACCACCCTGATGACTCTCTGAGAGCAACTCCAAACTGAACTGAAGCTCTACAAGAGAGATATGCACTTGAACATCCGCTGCTCTTTGCTGTGAGGGAGCAGGATGCAGCTTTTTCTCTTCACCAGGGACAAAGTTAATTACAAGTAACTCAGCCCTGAGAGGGACGGAAGTGAGGCCATCACAGCACACGAGCATCCTACTGGATTATGTACAACAAATTTAAGAACAAATGTCTGCATTTGTTTTTCAATAAAAAGCCATGCATTTTTCATTAAAACCTGCTGAGTACAATCCATAGCCAGTAAAATGTAGTGCTGAACTAAGCATCTAGAGCTGCTATCCAAATGGCAGAAGAATTTATGGAGGCTGTCTCATTAACCTTAAGGTATATTAGTGCTTGGCACAGCAGCCTCCAAACTGTCCTTAAAGACGCTTTAAATTACTTAACGAGCCAAAGCTGAGTGGCACATTAGACCCAAATAAAAGTGTGTGACGCTATGTCATGAAGTGTGTTTATTTGGTCAGTACATCCTCTCAGTGCCCACCCTGAAAATGGCAGTCTGGCTGTTTTTTTGCCATGTGCTGGAGGCCCAAATTCCGGGAGGAAGTCGGATGCGCACAGACTGTTTCCGAGAATTCAGGATGCGTAAAGCAACCACGCTTGTAGCCTGCTTGCACTATCCCAAATTCCTATCTACATTTGAAAAACAAAACGAGTCACGCATGCATTACGTTGCACTGCTTCACGAAATATTTTAAGTGCACCAGTGCCTCTTCATTTTGTGGCTGTACGTTACGCACAGACATGCGTCACGGCTCGGCTAGAGACGGGGTGGCGGCTGTGAATGATCGCTGTCTGCTTTCTGCTCTTCAGGTGTCTCGCTCGGATTCTTCGGGGCAGGAGGGCCGCTGTAATGTCGATACAATGACAGATGGTCCGCACAAAAGCCGGTGCGCATTGTTCAGCTGAAAAATAATAGCCACCATTTATCAGTGTTCAGGCCCAAGCGGACTGTCTGGTGAGTGAAATGAATCAAAGTTATATTGTTTGGGAGGCTCCCACCGGGATTCCTTTGGGCTGCACTGGCTGTTTAAACATATCGTTAAAACTTTCCCAAGCAGCGCATTCAGTGTCTGTACACTGTGTACCATCGATGCAAAGCCGTAGAAAAGTTGAAGCGCACAGACCAGTCGGAAATCACGTTTTTCCCCGAGTCACATGGGATGTATTATGAAATGCAATGAAAGGCACGCTTTTCTATCCGCTGGCATGTTTCACTTGCGCTCATTTTGGAGACGCCTCATTAGTAGAGCGCCAACCCAGACGCATCACATATGATCACAGTTAAACATCCACGTGCGTAATCAGCAGGATCATTTCTTTATATGAAAGATGCATAATTTCCTTCTCACTACACCACCAGTGTGAACTGGATTTAACAAAACAACGCCTTCCTATTTTTAGATTTACGCATTTTACATGATGGGATACTTACTACATTTTCCTGCAGTCCTGTCGGCTGATGCGATGTCTTCAAGTGTGCCACAGCGCGTATTTTCACTCTCATCACTTCCGTCGATGACCAACAACTCTCCACCGACCGACTGAGCGCCTCCTCTCTGATCCACACATTACGTCTGTTTGAGAGGCAGAAGGAGGGAGGGCATCCGGTGTACTGGGATCACCGGGAGGACCGGGATTGGCTCAAAGGAGATAGCTTGATAAAATACGCGTCTGTCATTGGACAGTGGGGGCACGCAGGCGGGGATTGGGGATGGGGGTGGGCGGGGGTGTCGTGTATTATTCAGGAGTAACCGGGTGGGGAGTGGAAGAGGAGGATACTCGGGGGCAAAGCGGCATATGCAGACAATGCCCTGTCTCACAAATTCACATTTCATTGGTGGACTTATCCACCACAGTTTATGGCTTCCAATAATCTCATCCTGAACAAACAGGAGCACTCATGTTAACCAGAGTGTCTGTAAGTGTTGTAAGTGACCTCAGAGTGCTTATTATAGGCTGTAATAACCCCATAATGGCAATTTCATATGGGAAAAAATGATGGAGAGGATTTGCACCTTTTTCTTTCTATGGTTGTCCTATTTTAAGATTAGAATTAAATATGCTGGACTCACCAGATGGAAGAGAACAACTATAAATAAATCAAACAGCCATTATTTTGCAACATCAAACATCAAGAAAGTCTGTGTATGTGTGGCTTTCTCTGTGTGTTTGTGTGTGTGTGTGTGTGTGTGTGTGTGTGTGTGTGTGTGTGTGTGTGTGTGTGTGTGTGTGTGTGTTTCTGCTGTATGTAGGCTACGAGACAGCTGGAACTGCAGAATTTTTCCACACAGGAGTAGGGGAGGAAATGGTGCATGGATAATTCTCTCTTCAGATCCTCTGGTACTCGCTCTCCGAGAGTACTCAGCTGAATCAATACTGCTCAAAGCTTTCTCATGTTCCCACTCTCACATCAGTGCTACTGTTGGGTGTCTGGGGCGAGTCCATTTTAAGGCGTTTTCTTTCATCAAGATGATTATTTGAATTAAAAATATGCCGCCACTCCTTCTGCTGAGGGATAATTACAAATGCAAAATCACCCTTGACCTGCAGGCCTCCTGCACACATACACACACAGATGCACATCCATAATACAGCCTATGTGAGTTGTTAACCTGCATACTGAGCTGGTGTGTGAGCAGACAGAGAAATCCTAATAACCACAGTGGGGGCTCTTCTCTGACCGGTAGCCATGGTGATTGAACACATTTCTCCACACAGCAAGAGAGGCGGTCTGTCTGTGCTGCACCACACAGGCCTTTATTAGGCCCAGACCCTTTGGACTGGAAGGAAGGAAGCACCAAGTGGAGGGTCACACCCATTTCATTGTGACTCTACAATTTTACGACAGTCAAGAGGCCGTCCACCACAAATTAGCTCTCTTCTACTCTAGTCTCCGTATAAACCGATAAAATAGCACGCTCAAATCTCAACAAAGCGGCACATCATCTGATTATTGTGTGGATCTGAAGGCTAATTTGCATAACTGGTGGGAAAGATGCTCTCAGAAGTATAGCACCTACAGTAGATTTACTCAGTATTCAGTCTAATTTCAAACATCCAAACGGGAGCAACAGCCTTGGCTTGATTTCCTTTAAGCTTCTAATCTCTCTTTCCTCTTAATTTAGCTGCAGCTTCAATCACAGCTCTTTCACAAATCTAACCGTGTGGGAGTTTATGTGTGTGACTGCTATCATATGAAAACATTATAATTCCATTTTAGCTGAAGGGCCTCTGTGGGTTTGAAGATTTTGGCACCACTTTCTGATAAGGCAACCTTTATGACAGATCTATAAGTTGTGACTTTTATTTCAGTTATAAGCCATCAATAAGAAGAGCTACTTGGCTGGTGTTTATTTTTCAAAGGGTCACTTACCTCCTGGAATACTAATACGAGGTTTCGTTTATTAACCACTGATTAATATTGATAACTCAAGACAAAATTCATGAACCTTCACATTAAAACTCCAGACATGGCTTATAAGAAAGTGGAGAAACTACAAGCATTTATTAATGATTACTAACCGTTATAATTATTGCCAAGAAGAAAGGACAAAGGTTTTTTACAACCTGGCAGCACAAAGGTTGTCATTGAGGCTTTTTACCACAAAAGTCACACAAGAGTGAAGTACACAGCATCATGTTCAAGTTTTCCCACTTTCTTTCCAATTTCAGTCGCTGTCAGTGATGATATCTTGACATCAAGAGGAGGTATCCCTATCAATAGGATGTATCCGATTGAGCCAATATGTGAATAGAGGCTGGCGAGTGGGCATGTTGATGACCTTTCCATGCGACTGATGAAAAACCAACACGATACAAATATCCAACGGTGAAGAAGAGGGGTCATTTACACAAAGATGGCAACAAAAATGTCTACCTGGAGACACGACGAGATTCAGGAACTTAGTCGTTAAGGGCTGACACCAAAATTGCCAAATTCAAGGAATTTCAAGAGACTCATTTGTTTACGACCAATTTACAAACTGGCAACGTGACCGCACCATATCCTGTCTTCTGCAGGCTCTACCCAGATGACACCCCTCACCTAAAATAAAAGGCATTTTTTCACTGCAACACAAGCTAAAATGCAGTCCCTCAAGCACAGGGCTGTGACGAGTGCAACCTCAACCCTGTACGTTCTCGCTACTGCTAAACACCCACTTGTCAAGTTGACTTTTGAGTCTTTGGAGGCTGGGAGGGAATAGACAATGGCTGATGTCTCACCTTTGATTGCACTACCACGCTGGCATGCTGCCTGCCATGAACATGCGTTCATGGACATCAGGGCATATGAGAAATTATTCAAGTAATTTGCAATTTGTATGTAAATTGTAATTTGTTGTCAAATGCCAAATCTTCTCAAAATCAATCTAAGAAACTCCAAAAAGTTTATATTTCTTACATAAGGCAGCCTTGTCAGTGTAAGCTAGACTGATGTGCGTATTTACAGTCATGTCCATATACAGTGTATGTGTGTGATCCTGACACAAGCCAGATCTGGACTCAACACAAATGGAAAGTGTCCGATGTGCTACTGTTGATTACCATGACAACGTATTAAGCTGAGGCTTAAAACCATGGCGGTCCCATACTGTGCCTAGTGAGAGTGACACCTCCAACTGCTTCAGTAATGAGCTGTCTAACATGCTGTCATGCGCTACAGATGGAGCACATACTGTACAGTAGGCCACTCAACATTTCTGACAATTATCTAGTTTGACATTTTAAAGAAATACATTTTAGAGAAAATGTTTATTCCAGGGGGGTAGCTCCAGGGTCTGAAAGGTAAAACCAATGCTGTAGTACCTTAAACTTGCATTCTGTCCAACAGCCAGCAGGGGGCGACTCCTCTGGTTGCAAAACAAAATTGGATTGTATAGAAGTCTATGACAAAATGACTCTACTTCTCACTTGATTTATTACCACACCAAACATTGTAAACATGAGTTTATGGTCTCAGTCGCTAGTTTCAAGTCTTCTTCAATACAGCATGATGTTCATTTTGTAAATTATAGTCCCATTGAGAGTCAAACAGGCCATAAAGCAGGGTTTTAGGGAGTGGCTACCTTGTGATTGACAGGTTGCTACCACGGTGTTGTTTGGTCAGAGTGTCACTTCTGATTGTAAAAAAACAAGATGGACCAAAACAGCTTCAAAACGGCAGTCCACAAACTGATGCACAACGTCACACTGACTACGTCCATTTCTTATATACAGGCTATGGTTTATTATCTCTCTTACGGAGATCAGTCACAAGATTGATACGACTTTAGGTCTGTAAATATGAAGCCAAGACCAGAAGTCAGTCAGCTTTGCTTATCACAAAGACAGGTGTAAAAACTGTGCTACATTTGGACAGAGCTAGCTACCCTGTTTGCAGCCTTCACATTATGCTAAGCTAACTGGCTGCTGCCTATAGATTTACATTATCAATCTTCTCATCTAACTCCTCGCAAGAAAGTGTCTAAATGTAGGCTATGTTCCAAAATGTCAAACTATTCCTTTAAAGTTTCAGTTATGTTACATATGAGACACATTTGTATAGATACAAGTCCCCTCAATAACTATTGGTACAGCGAGGCCAATTCCTTTATTTTTGCTGTACACTGAAAACATGAAAATTAATACGAGACAAGAGATCATTATTTCGGCTTCTATTTCCAGGTATTTAAATCTAGATCTGTTACACAACTTAGAAGATAGCATCGTTTGTAACAGAACACCACATTTTTAGGTGAGCAAAAGTATAGGAACAGATACACTTTAATTAGATTAAAGTGAATATTCAATATTTAGTTACAGATCCTTTACTTGCAATAACTGCATCAAGCCTGCGACCCACCAAACATTTATATTCTTCTATTGTGATGCTTTTCTGGGCTTTCACTGCTGCCTCTTTCAGTTCTTTGTGTCCGGGGGGTTTCTCCCTTCAGTCTTCTCTTTAGCGGGTAAAATGCTGCTCAGTAGGGTTTAAGTCTGGGCGTTGACTTGTCCAGTCTAAAACCTTCCACTTCTCTCCCCTGATGAACTCCTTGGTTGTTCAGACAGTGTATTTTGGGTCGTTGTCTTGCTGCATGATGAAAGATCTCCCGATCAGTTTGGTTGCATCTCTCTTTAAATTGTCAGACAAAATGTTTCTGTAGACTTCTGAGTTCATTTTGCTGCTGGCATCCTGAAGCCATGCAAGCCCAAGCCATGACATTAATGATAACTTTATAATAACTTTTATTTGTATAGCACTTTTCAAAACACAGTTGCAAAGCGCTTCACAATAAAAACAGAGTAACAGATAAAATACATGAGCAATAATACAAACAGAGGTAAAAAAATGCCACCAGTTAAGAGGCAGCCAAACGATAAAAGCGTGTCTTCAGAAGAGATTTAAAAGAGGGCAGTGAGTTAAGATAAGATAAGATATTCCTTTATTGGTCCCACAGTGGAGAAATTCACTAGGTCTCTGGACAGGGAGCTCCATAGCTGAGGGGCCCGAGCAGCAAAGGCCTGGTCACCTCTAGTGACCATGCAGGTTTTTGAAACCATTAGAAGGGTCCTGTTGGAGGATCTCAGCCAGCGATCCAGCTCATAGGGGGTTAAAAGATCACAGATAAATGCTGGACCCTGACCATTCAAAGCTTTAAAAACAAGCAGTAAAATCTTAAAATCAATTCTAAAACTCACAGGTAACCAGTGAAGGGCTGCAAGGATTGATGTGATGTGGTCTTTTGTCTTGTTAAACCTGGCAGCAGCGTTTTGAACCAACTGAAGTCTCTGTATGTTTCGCATACTGATGCCAGAATATAGAGCATTACAATAGTCCAGTCTGGAAGTGATGAAAGCATGAATAATCCTCTCTAAGTCTGCAGGGGAGAGGAATAAGTTGATTTTACCGCCACCGTGATTCACAGAGGAACTTGTGCGTTTGGGATCATGAGCAGATCCTTTCTTTCTCCACATGCTAGCCTTTCATCACTTTGGTAAAGGTTCATCTTTGTCTCATCAGTCCATGAAACTTTGTCCCAGAACATTTGAGCCTTGTCTCTTATTGCTGATGAGTGGTGTCCATCTTCTGGTGTAGACTCTGTACGTTTGTACAGAGTCTACCATGAATGGTGGATTGTGATTCCTTCACTCCTGCCCTCTGGAGGTTGTTGGTGATGCCACTGACAGTTCTTTTAGGGTTTTTCTTTACAGCTCTCACAACGTTTCTGTCATCAACTGCTGCTGTTTTCCTTGGTCTGCTGGTTCAACGTCTGTTGCTCAGTACACCAGTGGTTTCTTTCTTCTTCAGGGCGTTCCAAATGGTTGTACTGGCTATGACCAATGTTTTTGCCATGGCTCTGATTGGTCTTCCATCAACTTCAAAACTGCTTGCTTTTCTCCCACAGACAGCTCTCTGGTCTTCATGTTGGTAACACCTTTTTAACTATAAATGCAGTCTGCACAGGAAAAACCCAAAGCTGAAACTGTAGACATTCAGGGCTATTTATTGTTTGAATAATCAATGTAACAGGACAACAAAAAAAACACCTGTCAGTCACATGTTCCAATGATTTTGCTCACATGAAATATGGGTGGGTTCAAACATAAGGTTCTATCTTCTGTTCTGTTTTAACAAATCTAGATATAAATACCTGGAAATAGAAGCTTAAATACTGATCTCTGCTTATCTTCATCTTTTGATGTCAAACCCGAATGTTGTCAGTGTAACCAAATGTTTAGAGACGACTGTAAATGTATACAAGCTAAAGTAATGGCCACACATGCCCACCATACTGGGCTGCTGTGCTTTGGGTAATTTGGAAATCCAGATATCAAGTGTTTCTGATGGAGAACAGGGGATATTAGTGATAGTGATCACCACCAATCGCTTTTGTTTGCCTCCAAACGTAAGTAGCTATAAAAGCGGGATTATCATTAGACACACACAGGTTTTGTTTATTTGATGGGTCAGAAAATCTTCATATAGCTGTTATCTGGTAACTGTTCTCACACAGCTAATTGCGAACCCACAGTGTGAGCGCCTTATCTCACATCATCAACAGTATGGCGCGGTCCCCGGCAACCCCGGACCACCTCCACCAACCCTGCGTACAGCTCTGCCATCATGGATGCCTCCTGTCGGGTTTCATTCTTGCTCGGTGCCAAGAGCAAATTCTCTGTCTCAATTAATCACTGAGTTTCTAATGGAATGCTTCCCTTCAGGATGAGGCCCATCACAGAGGGGCTGCAGTCAGTGCTGTCGCTGAAGCTGCTCTGATTGCCTGAATACACTCCCAGCTTTGGAGTCACTGCAGATGTCTGCTAATTGTGGTGATTATGGTGAGCGGAGGGGGGTAGGAATATGTAATGAATTTCCCATTGCTTTCATGCCTCACATCCTTTGGTTGTGTGCATCTGCTGTACAAGCTGAGCATCCGCAGGGTTTGGAGACGGACAAAAGTGACATGGGGGATTGGGCACAGGTTTTTGGACGGGCAGCTATTCTGACAGCAAGTGCAGCCAGATTGGGTCCATTTATTCTTTTAGTTCTGTTCATTTCTGATACAATGCTGGTTTTAATTTCTCTTCTCTCCTCTTCTGCTCGATGCGCTTGTTCTGTCACCTCTTATCTCCTCTTCTTTACAAATCTCTGAATGGGTGGGTGACTTTAAAAACCTTTAGCAAGCTTTCTCTCTGACCAATTTACACTTAACAAGTCAAATTAAGTCCATTTTATCAATAGCCTATTGCCCAGAATTACAGCTTTACATTAAAGGTACAGTGTGTAGCATTTAGGCGATGTATTAGCAGAAATGGAAGATAATATTAGTAAGTATGTTTTCTTTAGTGCATTATCACCCAAAAATAGTTGTGTTTTTGTTACCTTAGAATGAACCGTTTATATCTACACAGGGAGTGGGTCCTCTCCACGGAGCTGCCAACCAACAGCAGTAGCCCAGAATGGACAAACCAAACACTGGTTCTAGATAGGGTCATTTTCATGTCAGCCACTGTAGTTCTCCTACATGTTTGGCACATGGGAGAGGTTTCACTTGGTTGCAGTCTGAAACCTTGCTGCTAGATGCCGACAGATTCTACACACTGTATTAAAGGCTTTACAGTTTTAACCACTCTATCCTCAGTCCATTGATTAACAGAGCAACCGCAAGCCTGTCTGACCAAAGGTAACAAAAACAACCTACCAGCACCTGAGAGTAACATCAAGCTTCTCATCTAACTCTCAGCAACAAAGCAAAGAAACTTGTTTTTAAAAATGTCAAATGAAAAAAATGACACTCCAAAAATAAGTTCAATAAATAAATACAAGGTGTTTTTGCTTGCAATGAGTCAGAAATATCTGCCAATGGATTAGGTGAAAATACTTAGTAAGATTTAGTGAAAAAAAGATGTACTTTGTACTTTATGTGTTTACGTCTTTCAAGATAAAAAAGAGATTAGCTGGGAGAACTATCTATTGCTATATTTCACTAGTATTAGGAAGTGTTATGTGTCATAATAAACCTGTAGCTAATGCTCTAAAATGCATTTTTCACTTAAGGTATTCAAGATGCATTGTCTAAAGACAAGCCCCTATATCTCACTGAAAAAAGTGATTGTGTCTCATATTAAGTGTTTTGAGATGTTTTACTAGTAAATAAACAAATATACTTCACTACTAATGAAGTGAAGACATCAGGAAAGATGTTAAGCAACTTCCAGGTGCCACTTAACATTTAATGCAGTTGCATCCTGTTCAGACTCCCAAGGCAGAAATAAAAAACATGTTAAATTTGTTACACAGTCCTCATGTCAGAAACACTGAGTCATTTTAATATTTTTACCGGAGAAATAAAACTGGTGGTTGTGCATATTTAAGAGCCATATGTAAATTGCTTGTGCAGCTTAACAACCTATTAAACTGAGAGGATTATACACACAACCTGAATTTCTGCACATTCTTCTCTTTACGGTTATCATGCCACTCTTGGACATGTTACTCTGGACGTTGAACCGGAACAAATCATATTCATACATTTAGCATATTAATGAAGTTAAATATCAGACGTTCCCTCTCTTCTGCCGCAAACATTTATTGTGGATGTGCTTTTGCAAGGCAAGAGTTCGCTGATTCCTTTGGGGCGAGTGCCCTTCCTGTCACACTGATCAAAGACTTTGTCTTGATATGAGCATAAACTGCTCCATGCCCCATCACCGTCAATGTTTGTGCATGCGTGTGAGCTTGTGTGCGCGTTTGTGCAAGCGTGTGTGAGGTGGGGGTGTCATGTGTGTATGTGTGTGTGCGTATCCATCCCCCATCACCAGAGGCTGTATTATGCATTGTTGTTGGCATGGCCTACATGCTCACCCAAGCATGGTCCAGTGTGGTACAGTACACACGTCTTCCCATCCCCACCGCACTCCCCTGTCGTGTCCGCGGGCCCGCTTCATTTACCTTTGCTCCTGAATTAATGCTAGTTAACTGTCACATTAGCTCAGATCTGTTGGCCCGCTTTGTCGACAACATAAACTAGCCTCAGTGTGTGATAGCCAGGGTTATTTTTGCTTTGATACACACGCATGAGCTGTATTTGCCTCAATGTATGTAGGTTACCTAAAGCTGCAATCATCCATATATAACATAATCGGAACAAAATGCACTGTAGCGTACAACTGTAAAACTATACATGCTGTTTTGTATTTTTTCAACAAAATTGCAGAGAATGCAGGAAAATGCAAAACTTCTCAGCCGTCGTGGCTGCATGTGCAGGTGTTTCATTCAGCAGTTCAATAGAGGCCAAACGGTGGGCGTGGACACTCGATTGAATGAGTGCATGGCCTTGTATCTGTGTGTGTCTTCACATGTACATGTGTGTGGAGCATATATTTGCCTGCCAGAAGCGAGTGTGTTAAATTCTCTTAGCATGTGTGACGAATCAAGTGGCTGGGAAAAGAGCAGTGCGTTTCATGGCCTCTCTCGGCCTCTCACACACTGAATTCTAAAGGGGCTATCGATCTGTCAAGGTCTCAATTCCAATGCGGCTCTGCGCCTATATATCCCTATCTTATCTATATGACTTTGTATCCCCCTTCTCTGCATTGTCCACAGTGTCCATCTTTGTATCTTCTTCTTTATTTCTTGTCCATGTTTTGAATAGATATCACGCAGAATGTGGGAGAGATGCAACAAGCGTGTGAGACAGATAAAAAAAAAAAAGAGAGAGCATCCCCCCACTCATATGTCTTTCATCCTAATCCGTAGTCTCTGTCCAAGAAAGGGCCTCCTTTTCACTTGTCTGCCCTAAAGCCTCTTATATGTGACCCCTCTGTGTCTCCCTTGGGGCTCTCTCCCACGGCCAGAAACCACACACACAAACACACACACACACACACATCTGTGCATTTCTGGTGTATGGTAACAAACCACGTAAAGTTACATGTGTTTATGTTGAAACAACAAAATACTTCAAGTAAAAAGGTCAGAATGCATTCGCTCCAAAGCTGTCCAAAGTCACCATTTTGTCGAACTGACAGAGCCTCTTACTATATGTTTTTGCCTCAAGGTGAAGGCAAATTTACCGCCAGGCTGACTAACACAGCTGCTGGGATAGCGTGTTTCTCGTTAAAAGAACTGACCTCAATAAAGATGGACGTTTGGCAGTCCGTTATGTAACCGACTGAGGATGATCCTGAGGCCGTGTGAATGTGTGTGTTGTTTTTTTGCACTAGCGCTTTCATGTTAGGGGCAGATTATGTGTGCATCTGCTTGCATGTGTGTATTGAGGGGGGTACACTGGGGCATATGTGGTGTGCAAGTGTTTATAAGAAATTTTATGTGTATATCATGGCTAGTTAGGGACCGTACAAGAGTTACAAAGGTGGGGAAGGGTCTGAATTTTATAGTTTTTTTGTTTTTTCTAAAGAAATATTCCCCTTGCATCCTTTTCTTCTGTACAATTTCTTTCACTCAATTAAAACCTCGGTGTCTTCATAACAGCCAATGTGTAGAAATGTTAACTTAGAAATTGAAAAATTTATGGCAACATTTTGAATATTCCTGACACTTTGTTTTTGGGTTGCAGCTTATGTGCATGTCAGGCTGCAGGCAATAATGTTTTATTCCTATCCCAGATTTCAGATCGATAGAATAAATGTTTATTAGACCAGATGCTGTTGTAAGTTATGTGTAAGGTTAAGTTGTATGTCTGAATGTCTGTTGTATACAGGGATGGGTTTCTGGAAGCCATGTTGGTAAAATCCCTAGATTTATTAAGCTCCTCCTTGATCTATCTTAGGTCATCTTTCTTGCCTCTTTCTGACACATTTGTGAAGTAAACAAACGTATGTATACACATCACCGAAGTCAATGAAACAACCGCTAAATGCAATATCTGCCAGAGGGTACGCACAACAACGGGGGGCTAAAATATTTATCTACCGTCCATCATGTTAAAGTAAGAGCTGTTGCATTTTTGATAACCTGAATGGCATGTGCCGATGTCACACTGTGTTCTGTGACCCATCGCATCCTGTGACCTGTGGCAGGGCAGCAACCATTTCACCCTTAGCGTTAAGTGCATCGTGCACGCAGAAAAATCAGTGATATATTTGGTTGATATCTGCTGAATGATAAAGTAGAAATTCATATTATTTCCACTGTGTTGTTTTTACTTTTGCTTCTATGGCTTCTGCAACACAGCCACACACACACACACACACACACACACACACACACAAAAGTGAGGAGCAAACGTTGTTTTCCCTCGCAGCAAAAGGAAAGATGAGTCAGGACGGGGTTAGTGAATGTCACAGAGCAGTGACAAAATATGCGGTGAAAGCTCCTCACTGGTTCAGCATAGTAGATTCTCTGTGGTTTAGGTCTAATACTGAATTATATAAAAACTGAGATATATTCATTCCCTACCTAAAAATACTTGATGAGAGATTCAGTACTGGATTCAGTTTTGATAAAGTGCTACAGAACTCCATCCTGGTCCATAATCCATACAGTCCTAAATGAAGACTGTATTTAAGAAGTGGACATAGTGAAGTGGACACCCATTGGTTTGTGGACTGCTGTTTTGAAGCCTCAACTTCTTGTTTTTTTGCCACCAGAAGTGACATGAGAGGGTGGAGCTAAGTGCAAATGAACATTGACAAGACATTTTTATACGACCAAAATGTTACATTTAACTTTCATCAAAGGGTTAAAGTTATAAGATTAAAACAATGACAACTCCCAGTCCTGACAATGCAGTGATAGCAACTTGTCAATCACAAGGTAGCCCTAAAGCCTGCTTTATGGTCTATTTGACTCTAAGTGGGACCATAATTTACTAAATGAATATCATGCTGCATTGAAGAAGACTTGAAACTAGTAATAACGACCATAAACTCATTTTTACAGTGTTTACTGACGTAATAAATCAAGTGAGAAGAAGGGGTCATTTTCTTATAGATACAACAGAGAGATCCAACACAAACTGGCTTCTTTTTGCAACCAGAGGAGTCGCCCCCTGCTGGCTGTTAGAAAGAAAGCAAGTTTAAGAAACTTCTGCATTGGCTTCACTTTTCAGAACCAGAGATCCCCCCCCCCCCCCCTATTAATTGTCATACACTCACTCTCTTAGTTGGTAAAACAACCAAGCTATGGTCTTGGTGTCATGTACTATATAGCTCAACTAAATGCTTTATTCTGTAAAAAATGCATACATACATACCAATGCCACAATATACATAGAAACTACACTTCCTATGGAGTTACTGTAATCCCTCAGAAGTGGTCATAAACATATGACACGGCACTCGACACTAAGAACAGAGAGGCTCTCTGTCTGCACTGTATTGAGGGATTTGATGCTGGCTTGCACTCTGCCTGGCGTGACCCCACCCCTGGTAAATACAGGGTTGGAGGTTTCCTCCGTGGATAAAAATACACTTGCCTCTCAGCAGAGAAGGGGGAGAGAAAAATTCTTCTCTCCTCTGTGCCCATTGTGCACGAGGAGCTAAAGACTTCATCACTCATCAAAAGTGTTTTTTTGTTTGTTTGCTTTTTGAGGGGTGGGGGGTGTTTGCAGTGATAGAAAAGTTGTGTGATGAAGTATATGTTATAAAAAAGTGATCAATGGTCAATGTTTGCATAGTGTCAGTTGGGGACGGTGCAACTAATTTGGTAATTTAGAGACTTGTGTTTTGCCTTCTTCCTGCTTTTGTCTTTTGTCCTTCATGAGCTCCCTTACTTTACAGCCTGTGACATCATATTTGAGTTGCATAAAAGCGTGTCCAGCAGGAGAGGCCTACAAGGTACGGTCACTGATAAACCATACACCAAAAGTTTGAAAAGACTCACCAATGGTGTATGTGGTCAACCTTAAATGCGCACTGAGAGCTTCCTGTTCAGAGAGAATAGTTTTCTACTTGTTGAGCTGAACTGGAAAAGAGACTCTGAGTGACTTCCTTGTTTGAGCTGGAAACACACAAGTCAAAGTTATGGCTTGTAGGACTCCATACCGGTGAGTAATGTCATCAGTTTAATGATTGTTTTGGTGTCAGTTTGAGCTTGGTGGATCATGTTTGATCTAATGAATTTAATTTGACATACTTATAGAACATTTTTCTTAACATGAAGTCAGAAAAAAAAGCCCAACGTGTGACCATGACTGTTAACTGCATAACTTGTTTTTTATTCTGATCTCTTCACAGAAACAAGAATGTCCATGAAATTGTGTATCTCTCTCTCTTCTCAAGTCTTCTCAAGTTTTTTGAGAAAATGAAGAATATGGGAGAAAATCACATGTGATCTGGTCAGCTTCTGTTACAGGCTGGAGGCTGAGTAGCACATAAAACTGAAAATGAGTCACGGGGGACAAGAAAGTCAGGGGACGGGACTGAAAGACGTCTTCGACATACTAGTTAAAGCACCAATGGAGCGACTGCTAAGCCTGACATTCCAGCTGGGTGAGTCTCCTGAAGAAAACATCATCCACGCCTTATGTCTGATTATTCTCCAGAAAGAGGAGCGAGCCCTGAACACACTCCAGATGCTGAAGGACAACTACCTCGCTAACCATCTGGCTGAAAAATGGCAGATGAGCGGAGGCAAATTAGACAATTTTGCAGTTCATTGTAGTCATTTTCAAGAGCTTACGGGGGAATCTTTGGCGCCGTTGGCTCGTATTTTCAAGGTTTTGTCAGAACAGAGGCTATGTGATCCACATCTGAGAAATCTGGCGTATAAGAGAGCCCTCTCCAGTGACAATCAAAAACCAAACAGTTGTGAGGATCTGGCATATTATCAACTCAGAGAGGAAGCTAAAGTCGTCTGCGGGCCTCACTTTGCAGAGTGCACCTCAAAGGATCTCATGTCGGGGTCTTACCATGATTCTCCTAGCAGCAGCCTGGATGAAGGAACTTTAAAAGTTACTCTGTCTCAGGATCGGTCACAGAGTGCTCACAGTTTGCCCAGCCCACTGCAGGCGTCCTCCTCTATGCTCTCATACCCTACTCATCTAGAGATAAGCCTGCCTCCAACAGCCTCATTTCAAGATGACAAAATAACTCCAGAAACATCAGACGAATCCAAACTTGAGACTCCCGTCTTCCTTGTTAGTGAACTTGAGCAATCTCAGCCTAAATCCAGTGAACCTCCTCTGTCTGGTGCAAAGAAACCCTCAAAAATGGATGAAACATTAGCTGCAGAGGGCAGCGAGTTAGACAGTTTTATCGCTCAGAGTGAGACTCTACATCAAACCACGAAACCAGCCACTGAACCGAACTTTGCGCTACCCACTGCGAGTAACATTTTCCTACCGAAATTCCCTATTCCCAGTGAAATGCAAGAAACTAACAATGTAGAGGATGAGGAAGAGGCCATATTTTATGCATTTGTTATCTTCCATGCACCGGAGGATGCAGATATGGCTGAGAGTATTCGGGAGAGAATGGAAAAAATCATTGGTGAGGGTGAAGGTGCAACTTTTTCTGGGGACTTTGCTGAACCTGGAAAGAGCACCCTGAGGAGCGTAGAGGACGCCATCAACAACTCGGCCTTCACGCTCCTGCTGCTTACCCGCAACTTCAACACCCGCCTGCTGACGATGAAGACAGATTCTGCCTTGATCAACTCCATAAACAAGAAACACAAGTACAACACGGTTATCCCTCTGCTGCCACGGGAGAACTGCATGCCCAGACAGAACATCCCCATAGTTTTGCAGACAATAAATCCGCTGGAGGAGAACAGGAGCTTTGAGAGGAGGATACAAAAGTTTTTCTCTCCGGCAAGGATTAAAACCCAGAGGAAGATCTGGACTGCAGAGCAGGAGGTGAAGATGCAGATAGAGAGGCAGGAAAGACTGAAGCATTTAAACCAGCACCAAAAGCAGATGATCAAGGAGTACACAGCAGCACAGCTGCTGGAGAAAGAGAGCCTGAGGCTTTTAATGGCACAAAAACTTCTCCTCGGCTCCAGTGTGCCACCAGAACAACAACAACATCAACCAAATATTCACATTGAAAATGCTCAGTACATTATGATTGGTAATGACTCTCAGATGACTGTGGGTTTGGGTGCAGGTGCAGAAAAAGATGACTTAATTTACAGAGAGGAGCCTTAAAAATAAAAAAAGAGACTGGAGTCAATGTATTTGTAGAAAATGAAAGAAATAATCCTGTTTTTTGTCTGAACACTAAGATGTCAAGGCTCTAACAATCTCTGTGGGGTATTCACACATGCAGTTAAGCATCCCGATGAAAGGAGATTCAATAAAACTGTCAGAAGAGCAATTAAGTGCTATCTTAATGATTTCATAGGACTCCTTGAAGAGAGTATATTGAGCGATACGAGAGCTTCAGATGAATGTTTAGTAGAGGACTGCCATCTACTGACCAATATGTGTGCCGTATACCCCCGGCTCTATTCAGCTGTGTAAACCTACTGTAGACACTAGAGAGCAATGTTGTTACATTGATCCTCACTGAGGAACAGCGTCAACCAGAAGCACTGATCTGGTATCTGAGAGCTAAAAGAGTTTAAATAAAGTCTTTAATATTTTCTCTATTATTCCAGGTGTTTGTGTCAATGTGTGTGCAAATTTAAATCACAGAGTTAGGGCACAGTTTTGGTTATGTTATTTGGTGATCAGATCAAGTTTCAAGCACTTGAAACAGTCTTCATAATATGCTCATTTATACCCTTGTCTAACCTTGACTCATATTTCATCTCATCATCCTCTTGTCTCTGTAGCAGCTCTCTGGTAGTTACAGAGGACGACACCAGCAAGCAGACTGTTGTTAACAAAATACTGAACATCACTGGTTGCCAATAACTACAGTAGTAAAACTGATGTGAAGATTTTAACGATCAGCTTTGGTTCAGGCTTAATAGGACCTACCTATTAATCCCACTATCACAGACATTTTTGGACATTAGGGTTGCCAATCAATTTAATTCTGATTAATCACATGATTGTCTATGATTAATTGTGATTAATCACACTTTTTTTTTATCTCAAATATACCTTAAAAGGAGATTTGTCAAGTATTTAACACTGGGAGTGCGCTTTTTGCAAATGTATGTATATATTTATTATTGGAAATCGCTAAACAGCACAAAACAAATCATAACATGGCAAATTGCGGCCCAGCAGGCAACAACAGCTGTCAGTGTGTCAGTGTGCTGACTTGACTATGACTTGCCCCAAACTGCATGTGATTATCATAAAGTGAGCATGTCTGTAAAGGAGAGACTCGTGGGTACCCATAGGATCCATTTTCATTCATATATCTGAGGTCAGAGGTCAAGGGACCCCTTTGGAAATAGACATGACCATTTTCGCAAGTCTGGAGCGTTATTTAATCTCCTTGACAATCTAAAATGACATGGTTGGTATCAATGGATTCATTAGGTTTTTAAAATTGTATTATATATATATATATATATATATATACAGTAGATAGATAGAGAGTTAATTAATTAATTAATTTTCTTTCTTGTACGTCTGTAAATCTGACAATAATGTTATTGTTATTTGTTTATTTCATATACATAATAAATTATATATATTGTAAATAAATAAATTACATATTAAATACTACTACTACTACTACTACTAATAATAATAATACATATTAATATTATTATTATATGGAGAAATTAAGACAGAAATCAATGTATCTGTATTAAGTAATTATTCTTTTTTCCCCTTGTCTTCATGTGTCCATTGAAACCGTGTGGTACTGAGTCAGAACCGCGGTGCCAGTGAGCTCCTCCTCGGTTTCTGTTACATGTGGTGACTCCTGTCAGGAGCGAAAAGACTGGGTGGGTGGATCGCGCATGCGCAGTGCGCTCTATCCTCCTATCAGTGCCGCAGGAAAAGCGCAGAGAGGACGAGAAGGGAGAGAGAGAGAGAGAGAGAGAGAAAAGAGAGAGAGAGAGAGAGAGAGAGAGGGGGAAAACTGTCAGAAAAGAGAGAAAGGAGAACAACATGGACTCAACCTTCAGTTAACGTGTGAAACGGTCCGCTGGTGTCGGGCTGTTGGTCCCTCCTCTTCCTCCTCACAGCTGCTCCGTTATGTCGGACAACCGGAGGAGAGTCATGTCTGGGAATATGGAGGAAATCTAAAGAAATCCTGCTGCTAAACTGCGCGGTGCTGTCTGAGGAAACATAAAGCGGAGAGGATGGTGCTGGTGTAGCTCTGTGGTATCCAACCCGTCGTGCTCTCCAACAACCAGGCCACGCTCAAAGTTTTTTTTTTTCCAGGGGAAGAAGAAGGGGAAATTTTGCTGCATTGAATTCCTCTGGACGGGATGTCATCATCCGCAGTCAGGAGGAGTTCCTCTGGCTGACCGATCCTCCAGCTGCAGCGTACACAGAGAAGATGATGGGAGATGCGACAGACGACAGAGGGATGAGAAGGACCTTCATCGTCCCGGCCATCAAGAGCTTCGACCACTACGACTTCACCAGGGCCAAGATCTCCTGCAGCCTGACGTGGCTGGTGGCCAAGGCTTTCGGCTCGGGTAGGTGGCGCCTCTTAATCATCTTCATCTCTGGATTAAATCAGTGGAAAACATAGTTGAGATAATCATCTACCATGTGCAATAATGTGGACTGATGTCGTGTTTTCACCAGGGGGACTATTTAGTAAACAACAGCCTGTCACCAGACACTCGCTGTCAGTCAAACCCTGTTAAACTTTCATTGTTATTATAAATAGACACTGAAGTATGTCCTCTCTATTTATCCATGTAGAGTAATATCAAACTGATGCACACTATATAGTATTTTAGGTTAATTTGTTTACATTGTTTTCCATACAGTCTCTACCTGGAGGTCACAGGTCGTCACTGCTGATGTCCCAGAGTCATTGATCTAACCTGTTGCCTGCCTGTAATGCTAATTATTCCCTGCTTGAGGCTAAACCTATTATGTAACACTCCGACTACAGATCTTTACTGTTTACTGGCTGCTGATCAGCAGATGTGAAGACTCGTGTCCTGTCTGTGTTGTAACTTGAGTCAAATATGTTAGAAAATTCAATGCAATTGAATGCGCGCGCACACACACATTCATTCACACCCATAAAAACAATCTAAAGAAGCAAAATATTATTGTAAAAACAAGAGCTGGACAACAGTGTCCAAAACCATAAAGACACATCATGTCAATAAGTGCAAAAAGTGTCATTTATACACACAGTAAACATACTTGGGCTGTTTATAAGTCTGGACTAAAACCACTTGTGTTTTCTTGCAGCCAATCTGTTCTAAAATACCTCATCAAAATGTTGATTAATGCTCATCACACTTTCCTAAAGCTCAAGCTGATGTCTTGTTTTGTCCAAACAGTCTAAAAATCAAATATATTCAGTTTACTATTGCATCATATGAGGAAAAGCAGCACATTTTCACAATAGAGAAGCTGTAAACAGGGAATGTTTGGCATATTTGCTTGAAAAATGACTGAAACGCTTTATGTTTTGCTCTATACCATGTCAGAATATAGTGAATAATGTCAATGACACGTTCCTAAGGTTCAAGGTGACATCTTAAAATATCTGGTTTTCTCACATTATTATCACATAAGATGAGGAAAGGCAGCAAATTCTCACATTTGCTTGAAAAATGACTGAAACGGTAGATTTTTTGCTCTTTTAAAAGGTCAGAATATAGTGAATAATGCCCAGATGTCTTGTCTTGTCTGACCGGAAGTCCAAAAATCCAAAGATATTCTTTTTACTATCACATAAAACAAAGAAATACTGCCAATACGAGAAGCTGGACTTAATTGAATCTCAAAAAATGTTAAGATTCTGTCAGATCAAGTAATTGATTAATTGACTAACTGTTTCATCTCTATATCTCTTATTCCTTTTGAAACACAGCAGCTGACAGACAGTTGAGTTTTGCTTTCCTCATACATGACTCCATGTATCCGAGCTTTGTCCTCAATGTAGTCTGGCGGCCTCCCCTCATAAAGACGGAGTAATTACAGCCCAGACGTTTAGTCCAGCTCCTATTGAATGCTTTTAATGGCTGCTTTTCCATGTACTGTTCTCACACAGACAGACAAACCTAGACAGAGACAGACGTCTGAATCACACTCATCGATCCAACAGCGAGCGCCAACTAGAGCTGCAACGTGACTCACTTATTCTACTCTCGTTGGAAATGCTGGAGACACACAAGGTAGAGGACAGTTCAAAGCGACCTGCGGCTGTTAGCATACTGCTGCCACCTTGTTTTTATTCCCATCCCACTGGTGACACAGTTTCAGCTCCCAGAACCGCCGAGCACTGTGGCCCACTTCGTATAACCAGTCCTCCTCAGAGTCTTGTTTGGCCTAGTTTCGATGGATGGTTTGAAACTGGTGGCGCTCAGATGTAGCAACTTTCTCATCAGCTGAAAGTTTGTGCTTCAGAGAGATGAATTTGCCTGAGCATAGTTGTACTGACCACATACAGTATGCATAGTGTGCAGCACAAAGCACAGAGGTAAAAATATTCATATGGCACTTTTCAAAACAAAGTGATTGACAATAAGAAGACAGGGGGAAGAGACAAGAAAAAGCAAATGGCTTTTAAGACGGTCTGATAGTACTGAGGCAAAACACATTAGTGCATGTGGAGGTTTGTGAGTGGGCGTGTGATGAATGTAAGAGTGCAGTTTTACTGTCTCCACACTTGTCCTGATGTGTCTCCATGTTGGCTTCACATGAGCAACAAAGGTCGTCTCAGATTTTAACAACAGTGCGTAAAGTGCTCTCCTTCAAGTATCGTTAAAGATCCCCACCAGACCTGCTTTAAGACATATAAAAGTACTCTGCTTTCAATCATTATTTCTGCCTGATTTTCCCACGAAAAGTTCAGTCAACATGTTGAATGTTGTTAGAATTACATTTACTGTACTCCCTCTGTCTTATTGAGAAATCCAGACTCAAATCAAACGTAACTGCGGGACACAAAATGCCTCCTACTTCACTGAACAGCCCATTTTCAGTGCGCTTTTCCTTTTCAGCAGATAAATGTGAAAACAGTCTTCCAGTTTTAAGCTCTGCACAGTGAAGCTCAAACGTCCAAGTGAAGTAACAACAAGCAAATCACGTGTTGCAGTGGAGGAGGACTTTAAGCTGCATGAACGGCATTGATTTTTGTTCTCTTGGGGCTAATAGAGCTGGTGGTTACTGGGCACTCACCATCTGGCATTTGTTTATGTTGGTGCTGGTTCAGTGTAACTGCACTCAACAGCAATATGTGGTTATAATTTGAATATTTATTCAGATCTGAATGGTGAGTTTACACCAAAGGGTGACATCGCATTATCAGCTGCAGCACAGACACTATAGTGATTCTGGCTGGACTCACTCAAGTCACAGCAGTGATGTAACCACAGGTCACCAACACTAACCTTTCATTCAGCCCATCCAGAAGAGGCTGTTTTTCTTCAACTCCATCAGTATCACTTAAAACAAAGTAGAATTACCACATAGAGCGTTAGAGAGTTTTCTCCTCCATGCTGGAATGAATACTGCTTTGCTTCTAAAGCTATGAAGGGAACTGATCAGTGAAATCAGATGGTGTAGTGATTGGCGTGAATGAAACCATGCATACTACTTCCCTGAACTGAAGGGACTTTCAGGCTTTGATCGGCTGACGGCTGTGCAGTGATGTTCATGAGTTTGTGCTCTGTGTATGTTACATAACATTGAAATGAGAAGCCAGCTCATACTTGCATGCACATATGTTTAGGAAAATAAATACATTTTGGATATCCAGCCAGGACATGGATACATTTGGCACCAGCCTATGAGAGATCGTTTGTAATGTACGTTGGCGTCCAAAGGGTTGGTTCACCTTCTCTGCTCTCACGCCGAATTCACACCAGTCAGTGGCAAAGTGCAACTCGCTGCAATAATTACATGCATACAGTAGGTTAGCATAGGGGGTAGCTGCTGCAACTTTCCATTGGCATTGCATGGCAACTCACCGCAGGCTGCACTTCACCGCTGCTCTGGTGTGAATTCGGCATCATAGAGTCAATTTTTGGCGGCAGCAGGCAGCTGTTTTTAGCGAAAAAATTGTAAAAACCGACTGTACGCTTCCTGTGTGGCATGAAACTACAGCTAGACATGGTTCACAGCTATCTAGTGAACATATAAGAGACAGATATTTCCCTCAGGAGCAGGTGGAGACCAAAAACAGAGATACAAGAGAGTGAGTATTGGACTTACATTCACCTGTTGGCCTGAAACATGGCTGCAAATGAAAGATAATGTTGCTGTGTAAACTGGCAAGTGTTTGCTAACAAGTTCAATAAGCATCAATAAATGAATAGTCTATATGAAATATTGTCATGGTAAAGCCTGTTTTTGTACTCATGTGTGAATTAAATACATGACAAATGAAAAGTACTGATTATTTGCAGAGTGCAAAATGAACATGATGTGAAATTATAGAGAAAAAGTGATAGAAACAGCATAGACAAATATACAGTATATTATATATATTTTATATCATTTTATTAATACATATCATCATATTACCCAGCCCTGCATATAAGCTTAAAAGTTGATGATATTTCACTGTGTGCATTCACACCTTGTTTCTGCTGCAACCAAGTAGACAAAAAATCTGTTATTGCAGGTTTAAAGTATTTTTTTATTATCTAGTCTATCAGGTGATAATCTGTATAAAGTGGAAGACTTGCCCTTTTTCAGATGAACAGTGAGCCAACACCATGTACTAAAGCATAAACAAAAGATAATGAATTGATAATCTAATCTAGCGGCGCCCTCGACCAAAGAAATTCTCAGTCAACTAAGACTCGTATGATTTTGTCGACTAATCGACAGACCTGTAAAACTGAGTTTCTCCACAAAGAATCACACAAAAACACCACTTTAAATCCAGAGATGTGCCCATATGTGTCTTAGAAATAAGTCATTCAGCATGAAAAAGCATGAAAAATGACTAATTGACTTAATAAATCTTAGTCTGACTAAGAACAAAACAATTAGTCCACTACGAGGGGGCAGCCTGACTTGAATCTCTGTAAAAACTTTAGAAAGTTGCCAACCCAGATCTCGAGCTGCAGTTATCCAGCAGAGATAAACAGAGCTGACCGTGACGTTGTGTATGCTGAGCTGTGATCCCAGGGGTCTCCAGGGGAGCAGTCTTCTCCATGCCTGGACTTCCTGTGGCAGCTACTTCCTGTCTGTTTCCTCTTTGATGACCAACACAAAGGAGAGGGTTTTCACTTGACGAGGCAGATTTTCATGAACTCTGTAAAAACTTGCTCTCTGTTCTGTTGTAGCCTGCTGTTCTTTGAATGCTTTTTGAAAGAATTTCATTAACCTGGATGTTTAAAGGCCTTCCGATTAAACACTTTCAAGTGTGCCATTATCTGAAAAGGAAGCTCGACTGACTAGTTTCTGAGGGATTTCTCTTCAAAGAGTATACTGTAACTAACCATTTCTAACAAAAGAGCCGTGATTACTTCACATGTCGCTTTAGCTACCAAAATTATATTCCCAGAGATTTCTTTAAGTACATATCCATTAATCGTCTTTAGAGACGTTCAGACAAAAGGAGGATTGATTGAATAGTTGTGACTCACTAGACACAGGAGGGCTTGTTATGAAGTAGCTGTTGATGTGGTTTAACGTCGGGCCTGTTGCTTTAAATATCTCTTTTCATCACCCAGCGCTGGGAGGGCTGCACTAACCACAGCACTGGAAAACTGCAGAGGTTTGATCACAAGCTTAATGGATTTTGAGCTTTAAATATTTCAGTTTTATCATGTGTGTTTTGTTGAGCCCGTTTGCCTCCACAGTGTTGTTATTTCGGAGGATTAAAGAGCAGAAAGCTGCACCTTTAAGACAGATTCCTTTACTGTCCTTTGTTTCCCTCAGTGTGATTCAGACGCAGCCAGAGAGGAAATGACCCCACACACCAGGAATACACACTCATAGTGGAGCGCACACGCACACACATTCCTATACAAGAGTCTGACTACAGTGATACACATGGGATAGAGGTGCATAGATAGAGTGACTGATGACTAGTGTCGTATAACTTTGAGTCATGACGTGTGTTTAACAACAACAAAGTATGATGAAGAAAGGAAGAAGTCCTGGAAGTGTAGCTGTGTGTGTGTGTGTGTGTCCATGTGTGTGTTTAGCTATTTTCTTCAAATCAGATTTACTGGATGAGGTAACAGGATTAGAGGGTACTCCATACTTTGTAACATACACTCCCACGTACACACACTTGACACACACAGACACACACACTGTGGCTTTGTGTTCACAAGATGTCCTGTGTGGATCTTCAGTGAGATAAGCACCAACAAATACACACATGACATGGCCGTGCTTCTTGTTGTAACGGTGAAGTCGCTCCCTCTGCCTGCTTCACCTGTAACTGAACTCGTTTTCCTCAGCGTTTCTGTGTAAATAGATTTGTCAGTGATGACGTTCAGGAGGTTTTGTGGTGTACACCGTCTTTTCTGTGTGACTGTATGTGTGCGGTAAGCTTTGAGTTGGTTGCGGCCACGAAGGCGAGGCTCTGAGCTATGATGTACAGGAGGGGCGCCATAGCAACAACAACAAAGGCAGTAAAATATAGAAAGAATAGTTGCGTTTTTTTTGTTTTGTTTTTTTTTGTGTTGCCTATTATTTAATATCAGCTGTAACCCATTCAGTATATTCTGTGTCTTCCTCTCTGCTCAGATGCAGTACCAGAGGAGCTGGTGGAGCCTCTATACAGAGACCAGTACAACCAGGAGCACCTGAAGCCTCCGGTGGCCTGCTTGCTCCAGTCTGCTGAACTCTACTGCCGGGCGGGAAGCCTGATCCTCCGCAGCGATGCTGTCAAACCTTTACTGGGACACAACGCCGTCATCCAGGCCCTGGCCCAGAAAGGCCTGTACGTCACCGACCAGGACCGACTGGTCACAGAGAGAGACCTGACCAACACTCCTATACACATGGTGAGTGGAGATGATTGGAAACATCCCGATTCTTCTGCTGGTTTTACATTTTATCTAATTTACGTTTTTACATGTTTTTTTTTTTCTGTACTGCACATAAACGCACATGCTCTCACTTACAATGCATGTAGTAACCATGGTGATATGATGTGTGAAATGGGACTCACTGGACTCTCTGGATTTAGATCTCAATCTGTTCAACTGCAGAGTCATACATATGCTCACACACATGTAAATGCTTAAGCGTATAAACCTGGGCTACAACTGGGGCTGTCCTCGACCACAGAAATTCCTAGTCAACTAACACTGATACGATTTTGTCTACTAATCGATTAGTTGATGGAATGGATAGACTCGTGATAGTAAGTAACTCCACATAGAATGATATAAAAGCACCACTTTAAAGGTTTCTTAGAAATAACTCATTCATTATGAAAAAGCATAAAAGATGACTAATAGACTAAAGAAATCTTAGTCCGACTACGAGCAAAACAACCAATTAGTCGACTAAGAGCGGGCAGACTGACTTGAATCTCTTGGCAACCCAGATCACATAGACTAAAGAAATATCAGTCGACTAAGACCAAAACAACCAATCAGTCAATGAATAACCCAAAAATTCAACATTAACAATGACATAAAAGCAACAGATTGACACATGTGATGGTTGATAAATAACAGTGTGTTTTGCCATGTCTGAGGTATATGACAGTGTGTTTGCGTGGACGGCTCCTTGCGTCCGACTGTTAGAGTCCGTCCTCCCAAGATCTGTCCTGTTGAGAGAAAAACAACCACTAATGATGGGTTTCCTATAGCAGCCCATTACTCACTGTTGGGTCTCTGTGTGTCATTAGACAGCTCCGGGCAAACATGATGCCTCAGAGAGATTCTAGTAGTATGCTGTCAGTACTGTTTGCAGCGCTGGAGGGAAGAACATAATAAGGCTGCAGTTATTTTCATTATATATTGATCTTAATCTGAAAATTCATTATTTTTTGTGTCAGGGATTATCGTTTAGTCTAGATATATAGTATTGAATATTAGATAATAGAGACAAATATCAACGAAATGTATTAATATTGTTCATTTTGTCCAACCAACAGTCCAAAACTCAGATATTCTGTTTACAATAATATTAAAGGGAGACAAGCCAAAAATCCTCACATCTGAGAGGCTCAAATTGAAACTGATAATTGTTTTCATTGTCGATTAATATGTTGATTATTTTCTTGATTAATAAATTAGTTGTTTGGGCAGAGAATTGTGACAAATGTTGATGACGTCCTCAGCTGTCTTATTTTGTCTACTCAAAGATATTCAGTTTACTGTCAAAGAGGAGTAAAGAAACCAGAAAATATTCACATATAAGACTTTTCATATGAGACTTTTTACTTTTTTGTCTTTAAAAATTACTCAAGGAGTCGATTATCAAAATATATTGATTTAATAGTTGACAATCGATTAATTGTTGCAACTCTAACTGTCCATAATTTCCTGTTAAACAAGTAATTAACTCATTGTTTTAGCTCTAGAACATGAATACCGCCACCTTTTACTGGACCGTGAGTAGAGTGAATTAGAGTCTGAGCCCCAATAGAGTTTATTTATGGTGTTTCAGTCAAAGACGGGTGAGTCTGTGGCAGCAGATCTAGACACACTGCTGGCACATGCATGGCTGGAGACCGACAGGGCACCTCTGCTGACGCCAAAAGGTGTCTGCATTGCAGTGCACTCTCTCTCCTCCTCCCTCCCTCTTGTGCTCTCTGTCTCCCTGTCTGTCTTACTGTGTCTTTCCTCAACTCTCTGTTTGCCACCTTTAGTCTGTAGGTCTTTATAAGCCTTTCCTATCATCCAAACTCTTATCTCTGTGGATTAAATGAAACCGGGACATTGTTATCTCCTGAATATTTAACTGAAGTTTAATCACGTTTCACATGTTTTTCTCTCCCAGGCTGTCCCCAGTATTTCATTTGCTTGTGCTTGAGAGTGAAAGTCACCAGTCAAGGGCGTTTTTATACAGTTGATTGTTGTCACTATGTCACTCATTGATTGAGGATGTCATGAAGGTGGGAATGATGAGCGCGACACTTGTGCTTTCTCGCCTATAAAATATATCTCTCTCTGTGTCTCTGTGATTCTGTGTACACCACAGGTTTAGTTGCACTGTTAAGTAGACAAATGGGAGCCCATAGCCCATCGTCTCTCTACGACTATTGACCCTCATTTGTGTAAAACACATTAACCTGTCCATCCTCATTGTTGCTCTGTGCCCTTCTGAATTCATGAGATTGGTTCTGCTGTAGAGGAACTGCCTGTGTGTGTTATTTGTGGCGTCAGCAGGATCACTTCAGTCACGCTCAAGTCGAGGCTTTTCATTTTGGGTTATGGTATATCTGCGGTGAAAATGATGACCTCATGGTTTTCCAAATACTGTGCAACAGAGGAATAACTCGTGTCGAGGAGGAGCGTAGCAGTCTGTCAGAGGGCGGATGGATATATAGAGAGAAGGAGGGAACCGGGGGGGATGATGGAGTTTAGGGGGCTGCCATTTGGCTGCGATCCAGGGGGAAGCAGAAAAGTAGAGCAAGAGAATGGAGGGAAGGGTGGATGTGGAAGTCTCCGGGAGGATTGGAAATGGGGAGATGGGGAAGAGATGGAGAAAGGCGGGACGGAAAGATGGAGAGGAGAGGGAAGGTATTGCCTTTTTGGCGGGCGGGAAGACGTGTGTGCCAGAGAATGAGTGGAAAAGGCCCACTGTTAATATGGCCATCTGGAAAGAGGGGAGAGGAGGGGACAAAAAGGGAGACGAAGAGCGGAGTACATGAAGAGCAGGGAGTGGAGAGGAGGAAGACGTGATGTACACTACTGCAGCACTGTGGAGGGTGGGGTCTCAGTGAGTCAAAGCATGTCTGGTGCACAAATTAGAGCCCCCCCCCCCCACAATACACCCTACACACACACATACCCTACACACCACACACACTCTAAAGAGCTGTCAGACCTCCTGCAGTGTGCACAAGACCTGTGTGTCCTTGCCCGGCTTTACTTTCTCACTTTTTTCTCTGTCTCGCACACGCTGCCCTCCAAGCGTTAAAACACTAAGACGAGAAAGGGACGGAGGCGAGGGAGCCGTAGCGGTAATTGAATTTTCCTGCAGAAGGGCGTGTACCCTTCGACTAAAAGCCTCCTGCCGAACAGCGCTGAGAGATTTGGAGGATTTTATGGACGTGTGTGTGAGAAAGATAGCAAGAGCAGTCATTGTTTTTAGTGGACAAACAATACATGTCAACAGAGCCAGACATGTAGGTGTAAAGTTGTGTAATAAAATCACTGGTGTTGGTCAGATCGTAGATCATTTGTGCAGTGTACCTGCACTGAACGGACACTTGTGAAGTTTGTGGAGGAAGAGGTTACTTTGATTATCTGTTTGCTCAGCTGCACTGTGCCTTCCTATAGATGCCTTTGATCAAGGACACACACATACACTCATGCAGCCACACAACAGTAGTGATGAATACTGATGATCCCGTTAGAGTGTGCATGTGAGCACTGCAGCTCTTTACAGCTCTTTATGACCAGCATCTGCCATTTCCACAACCTTATAAGGCGTGTCTGTCACCATGAGGGGTTTAGACTTGCCTCTGTGCACACACGCGCGCGCCACACACACACACACACACACACACACCTGTATAACACACACACACACACACCAAAGGTCTTTGTGAAGGGATAACATACAGCACATGGCTTTTAAATCCATCCGGTAGTGTCAACAGTAGTGATTTTGTCTGTTGGATATGAGCACAATCTCTAGGTATGTGAAGCAATGACTCCATGTAAACTGTCCTGTCACACACACACACACACACACACACACACACACATATATACAGTATATACATACAAACATGCATGTTAGATCTGAACACATGTCCTGTTAGAAACAGTGACAATGGTAGCAATAGCAAATTTATTTTCACTTAGGGACTGTATGAAAATTATTTGTGTCTGGAAAGGGGTTGAATGTTGTGTGCCACTTTTAAGTAAGGGAGCAAACTGGTCATTATTGTGAATGAAACTCAGAGAGGGTGATGCTGACGCAAAGTAGAGGGGTCTCTCATCACCCTGAAGGGGTTTCTTTTATAACAATGACTCACTAGCTGTACATTAACTTGTTTAATACATGGCTACTTACTTAAATCACTAATTTGACACAGAAACAGTCCACCAGAGTCCAACATCAGAACTGCGCCCATAGCAGCGGACTGGTATAAATAGGCTGCAGAATGCTGTGATTAACCAATCAGAATAGAGTATTTAATAATGGCATGTAATAAAAAGAGTTATTAAAGGAACGGTCTCACATTTTGGGGAATTGCACACAGAGTTAGGTCAGAGGAATGATGCCACTTATGTCTGTGTTTTAATTATGGAGCAAGCTTAGCTTGGCAAAAAATATGAATGGGGGAAACAGCTAGCTTGGTACCATCCAAAGTTTAAAAATCTGCCTAGTAGTACCTTTAATGGCCTTTACATGCTGGGGTTGTGACAAATAAACAACACAAAAATGTGAAATACCTCTGGCAATAATATATATCTAGGTCTTTTATTGTGAAAGGTATGACCGGAAGGAGTGGACCTTAACGGCCTTAAAGCTCATTAATTAACACACTTTATCCTGTTTGATTAATCAAAGCAAAAAAGAAAAAATACATAATCCTCCCCCTTTTTCGACCCCCTCTATAAACTTTCATACTGTCCCTTAGAAAATGTACGCACTTCCCAAATGATAGTCAAACTCCACTATGTATAGTAGGCAACCAAAGTATTGATCCATTTTTTGTTTTTCAATGCAGATGTTAATTTACAAAAACCCTAATGATATCATTGTCGTTTAAATTCATGTGGCTTTTTCGCCCAATGCTCCAAACACACACACACACACACACACACACACACACACACACACACACACACACACACACACACACACACACACACACACATTTACACCTTCACAAGCTTCTTAACAGTATTAAAGATTTAGGGGGTTTTATGCAAATGAATTCAGAAAAGCTTCAATCGTAGAAAAAGCTCAGTGGGTTTTCATGAAAATCATGTGTTCTGGATCTCCAGTGGCAGTCTAAGCTGCTTGGCCTGTCTCTCCATCTGTCTGTCTGTCTGTCTGTCTGTCTGTCTGTCCGGCTGCTGTACCTCTGGATGAGAATGTCAAATATCTGGCAATATCCTGAAGATGCTGGAATTCAAAACAGTGTCTGCAGACCATAGACAGTTCAATATCAGGCCCCCAGTCCTGTTTACCTATTTAATACACTACAGCTGTGGCATTCAGTATAACAGCATCAGTGTCAAAACAACTGCTCAGCAAAGAACCAATGAATGACATCAGGTGACACATACTGTAAGTATTTCAGCACTTATTTCCATGAAGAGTTTCTAACCGCCGTATTTCTTCGGTACACGCTGTCTGTTTAGACTGGCAGTCGCTGAGCATCGGCAGCAGTTCAGAGTCGTAGCGACGCTGGATCAGTAGTTGGTTTCTTGGAGAAACACTCGGTCACACTGGCTGTTACAAGAGGCTCTGTGGTTATGAATGGAGGCCTGTACAGTCTGCGGAGGGACGAGGTCTCATTGCTTGTTTGGGTCTGTTGGTGTGAGTCACCTGCATCATGGAGCACCTGACTGTATAGGTGTTTGTTCAGTTAGGGTGCACGCACACGTACAGTACACACAGAGCATTAATGTTTTTGAGTTGACCTGGTGGTGTGACAGGAAAGGGAAGGGGAGGCCTGTTGGTCTGACCGGCCTGGAATGGGATTAGAAAGGCCAGGAAAATGTCAAGCTTTGTGTGCAGTTGGTGTTGATGGCTGGTAAAAGCATGTTAGGTAATGTGTGCACTGTAAAAAAAAAAAGTATGTACAGATGTTTAAAAGTGTGTTTCAGAGGGGTTTGACAGAAACTTTGATTTTCTGATTTTAATCACCTGATGTCAACTTCCTGGTGTCCCGAGGCATGCAGTATTAGGTTCGAGGCATGTTTTACTACTGTGAGTAGCTACAGTGACCTAGGTTTGCAACGCACTGCACGCTGAGCAAACAACAGTATTAACACAGGTAAGATCCTTGCTTACGTAGTGCACAGTGGCTTTATTGAGCTCCAGCTGAAGTTAACAAACACAAATCCACACAGATGAAGCGAAGCCAGTGTGATTCTAATGAAAGTCAATTGACAGTTTGTTTCTTAGTTACTGATGCTGGTGGTCTGGGGCAGTGGTTTTTAAAGTGGGGTTCTTCTTGAGGGGACTAATTTATCCTCACTATTATTCCATCCCTAACACAATGACAGAATGTGTTGCTTCATACACTTTCTGTAATAAAACATCTAAAAGCAAAAAGCTTATCAGATGGAGGATCAGGGGAAAAAATACATTCTAGTAGGAGTACATGCTCTAATTTGTGTCAGTTTAGGGGTCCTTGACATGAAAAAGTTTGGGAATGAGGCTGTAAGGTGCAGACCCTGAACCGCAATGGCTTCTGTTACATAATGTTCCCCTCATTTCCTGTCATTTCTCTATTGTAAATTGTTTGAAAAAGGCATAATTTGCCCCCTCAAATATCACACTATGGCAAAATCGAAAAATTTGTTTCCGCACAGCATATAAAGTCTCATTTCCCAACTCTCATCCTTCACATTTTGCCACCAGTGCACCAGGAATGTATTTTCACAGGAAACAACTTCCTCGATATTAGTTGCTCAGCATTTTTTCATCACCATTGCTGTCCTTTCTTCTTAGCTGACTAACTCGCACATGATTTTGTCGACTAATCGCTTACTTTAGTTTCTACACGTGGAATCACACAAAAGCACCACTTTAAATCTGTGTTTACCAGACATTTAAAAGAACACACACACGCCATTTTATCCTGTGAATGTCCTAGTGAAGGTCCTCTTTGACCGAAATGTTGACCAGTAAAGCAGAGAAAAGTGTGTGCAGGAGCAAGTCAAGAGTTTTTTGAATGTGCCCGTCTCTCCTTGAACATTTTACCAGAGACATGCTCATAGGTTTCTTGGAGATAAGTCATTCAGCATGAAAAAGCATAAAAAATGACTAATTGACTAGAACTAATTGACTAATTGACTACTAAATTTCTTAGAGGACTTATTGACTATAAGTGGCCCTAGTAATGCTGTCAGCAGCACGTTTTTGCATGCACATGGGACACCACTTGTATTGTCTTTGCCTCGTTGATACACGATACATGTCCGAGTGTTGAAAAGCCTTTTAAACAGAAGCGATGTGACTTATTTAAGTAGTGTTGTGAAGTTATTTTGATTGCTGTCGTGTAGATGCTGTTTCAGATGCCTTTTAGAGTTGTATCCAAAGGGTTAAGACCACCACATCTTTTCTCTTTCAAGAGAACAAATCCTTAGTTGAATGAAAACTTTTAAAACTGTTAAAGAACAGTCAATGTGATGCATAGAAACACAGCACGGAAATATAAAGTCAAGCCTTTAATGGTTAGTTTGAGGCTTTTGGAAAGAAATGAGAGAGTAAAAGAGTAATCCTTGTACCGCTCTTGTGTTTCTAGAGTTCACATCTGGCGCTCATAGACACCCTGATGATGGCGTACACTGTGGAGATGGTGAGTGTGGAGAGGGTGATGTCCTGCATCAACAGGTACTCCTCCGCTGAACCCTCACACATCCAGGAGCTGCCTTATGACACAGAGGATGCCATCGCCACTTGGATCAACAAGGTACACACAGGAGCACATTCGGGTGTTTTCTCATTTCATAGGATCAAAACTGTACACACGGTTGAGCCTTTTACAATGTGACACACAGTTCTTTGTTTTACTCTGGATACAGAAGACACGAGAGGTGTTTGAAAGTGTGTCAACACTCTCTAATTCTCCACCGCTGGTTCAAAATCTCATGTTTGCCGGAGAGATAACTAAACCTAACTCCTCTGGTCTACTGAAGCAGGATTGGGAGGGTAAATTCAGACCTGGAGTGGGCTGTAAGCTTTAAGAGGGCAGTAGTTAAGTCTCTGTGATTGAATCTTTAGTTTTTTTTCACCATCTTGCAGATTATTTAGTCATTTCAAGTTGCTTTTACTGATCTTGCTGGAGATTTTAAGGGAATTTTGACACAGTTGTCTCAAAATATGGTGTTACCCTACCTCAGACTAGTGGGGACTAGTCAGACGGTAGCGTTCGAACTGATGAAGCCACTTGGATAAGGGGCGAAACGTCTTCAGAGACAAATCTAAGTCCAGTTGCCTTCGATTCAATTGTTGCCAGAATGTTACCCTAATTCTACTTTGTTTAAAATAATGAAAAAAGCCCCAGTATGGCATCAGTTAATCAGTTAAATGTACAATAATCGCTGACATTCCTTGATGAAGAAACTCTTATGCTTGCTGCTCCCTTTTCCGGTCCACAGATAAGGAGATGCATGCAGGATTCATTTACAGACACATTAAAAAAGTCACATGGGGAATTATGTCTCTGTGTAGCCCTAGGACACAGCATGCCATGGTTGGAAGTGGCTCATTGGCGACATTGTGCACCCTAAAGCCAAAAATGTCAAGCATCACTGTTTCGGGTTTCGGCCTTCTGGTTTTTTTTAAAGGAAAAAATGCTGTCATAGAGTAATCTTTGAAGCTCTTTCTACACCGTGGTTGAGTCGGAAGTCGGCTGTATATCAAGCTACAGTGATATTTAACATCAGCGGCTAATAGACCAAGGTTTTGGTGAAAGGTGTTTTTTCTTTGATGTGTAGAGCCTCATGTTCTCATGTTCAAGTTTCCCCTCCTCCATCACAGACACACCATTCAGTCTCTCAGTGTGCACAAAACGCTTGTCTGAAATTTGACCTTGACCTCTCTTTGCCTGTCTCTGTCTCTGCCAGGTGAATGAACACCTGAGGGACATCCTCGTCGAAGAGCAAAAGCTGAGAGAGGCTTCCTTCCAGGACTCAAACGCAACGGCACACAAAGTAAGAAGACAAACTCTCATATGTTAAAATAACAGGGTGTTTAAAGGAATATTTAAACATTTTGCCTGTGTTTTAATTACGGAGCAAGCTTACCTTAGCTTAAAGACTGAAAACGAGGACACAGCTAGTCTTTTTCTGTCCCAAGTTCAAATTTTTACCAGCACTTCTAATGCCATGATCAGACTACACGAACCTAGTCCGATCCTGAGACGATTTTGTCGTGGCCGACAAATTACCAGCATTGTGGCTGATTATGAACGACAGTCATGTGTCTTTACCCATGTAGCTTGACATGCTAAACAACCTATTGTGCAGCATCACCCCAAGGAGAAGTCTAAGCCTGTCATCATTTTTTGGTCTTGACACACCCATTGTGATATGATGACAGCGACGCATTCCCTGTGTCGTAAATGTATGCTGTCATTTCAGAGGCTACTGGTGGCAAATGTAAACAGGAGTATTGACTTTTGTTGATTCAGTTTGAGTGACTGCAAAACCACCTGATAAAAAATACATCTTTGTTTACAAATTGTTTGTCCTCCACAAGATTTTTCAACATACAGCAGCAACATCATGTAGAGGAGACTATGTAGCTAGCTAGGCACTTTTGTACCTATGTAATGTTCAAACATTTGTTGCCTCAAGCTCTGTTTGAGGGCATCAACAGCCCACACCATCCTCTCCACTTCTTTTTCTTTTTGCAACGCAAGACCGCCAGCATCACACACAATGCTTCTGTCACCACGACTGACAGCTGCTTCGCCCACCACGATCGTGAAATACGACGTGCCATGACTGGTCATGGTCATAGGTGTAGAAAAGACTAAAATAAGTATCTAAATAAAATAAGATTAATAAATAAAAAAAAAGAAACAAATCAACATACATATTCTTACAGTCTACTGCACCACGGTCTGATATAATTGTTATCCATTTTCAGAAATATAAAGTATGTTTAAGTGTGTATGCATTGTGTATGCAAGTATTGGGTAATGGTGTGTGCTTTGCTTCAAAATCTGTCCTTATGAGCAATGTATTCCAAGTAGTCTCCCCACTCCGCCGCATATTTCTCAGTCCTGTCCATCAAGTTGAAGAGATTTGTTCGTATGAAGCCACCTTTGCCAACTCTGTGAAGCATTCCTTGAAAGATGGCTCAGCTGGCTTCCTCCAGTTTCTCATAATAATTTGCTTTCCCACCATTATACTGGTCTGAATAAAGTCCAAGGCTCCACGGTGAGATGTCATTTGTGGATCACTGAGAACATATAGCCTTTGACACTCAGTGTCATAAAACATAATGTTTTGACTTTTTCCTCTTTAATATCTTTATCTAATTTACTTTTGTTTTGAGCTGTGTTTCCTGCTTCTCAAACGTTTGTTCTCTCTCTGATATTAACTTTTAAATATTTCCTACTTTTACTCATAGGCATTAGTAGATGTCTGCGTCCACATACGCGGCAGTACACATGATATGTACACACACACACATACATACAGTACATAGAGCTCTGTAAGTCAGAGGAACAGATGAGCTCAGTCTCAGACCAGCTGCAGAGAAATGTTGGCAAGAGTCGCGACTCCGCTAAGAAATGCAAGACAGACAGAGCGAGAGAGAAGAAAAGAGAGGAGGGAAAATCAGAGAGAGGGGAACGGGAGAAATGACACCCGGGTGGGAGACATGGAGAGAGACACTCAGGAACTTTGTCAGCTGTAGCTAAAGGGAGTCAGTGACAGACAGAGGCAGTGTTGTCATCCTGCAGGGCTCGTAGTTATGTAACGGCCATGTGACACAACCAGTCAGCCTGCTGGGACAAACAGTCAGCTACCGTCCTCCTCCATTTACTTAACCATGAAGCAGCAGCACAGTGCTTCATCAGGTCACGACCCTCGCCTCGGGTCGGTGCTCAAAAACAGTGACCAGAGGGTGAAGGTTAAAAAAATGGAAAAAGAAGTGTTATCTCACTGCGAGCGTGTATACGCAGGTAAAAATAGAACGGTGGCAAATGGGAATGGGTCGGTAAACTTCCTGTAATTCAATAGAGTCAAAGAGGTAAACACTGATTGAAACTCTGATTCGGCTGAATATGTAAACTGATATTGAGCGAACCTGCGTGGTTTCAAAATGCTTCAGCTAACTGGTGATCTAACCTTTGTCTCGAGTCATCAAGACTAAAAGTCCATAGCCATGCAAGCTGCTCTGTGAGGCTGGGGTGCATTGAGCTAAATGCTAATGCTAGCATGGCAACGTGCTGATGTTTAGGAAAACCATCTGAAATAATATTTTCTAAACTGGTACTGAACACAAATTAAGGCTGAGGCTGATGGTAATGTCCTAAGTTTTGCAGATATTTGGTCCTAAACTTAATTATTGGAACTGAAAATTGAACTGAAACCTGAACCTGAACCTAAAAATGGCACCAAATGAATCACCAAAGTTATTCTAAGTTAGTCCAGTTAGGACTGACCCGAATGCTCCGAAGCTTTGATTGTTGCCACGCCATTCGACCTCCAAATCAATGTTCAAATTACCAATTATTATTTTTTTTTAAGATATATAATGGGGGTTGCACGTTGGTGTAGTGGTTAGCGCTGTCGCCTCACAGCAAGAGGGTCGCAGGTTCGAGTCCGGCTTGGGACTCTTCTTTGTGGAGTTTGCATGTTCTCCCCGTGTAAGCGTGGGTTTTCTCCGGGTACTCCGGCTTCCTCCCACAGTCCAAAAACATGCATTTTAGGTTAATTGATTACTCTAAATTGCCCGTAGGTGTGGATGTGAGCGTGAATGGTTGTCTGTCTCTATGTTGTCTGTCTCTATGTGCCCTGTGATGGACTGGCGACCTGTCCAGGGTGAACCCTGCCTTCGCCCAATGCCAGCTGGGATCGGCCCCAGCCCCCCCACGACCCCTAACGGGATAAGCGGTTGACGATGGATGGATGGATGGATAGATATAGAATTATCTAATGATAATGCATAAATCCCCAAACACCCCATGAAATAAGGCCCCACAACATTACACACACATACATATGCAACATTAATTATTATTAGTTTTTCTGACGTTTGTTGTGTGTAGAGGTGGTGTGGCGGCGACACTGTCCTGGGCTCTGAAACTGGGAGACAGATGAACAGAAGAACATGGCAGCCTGCTGCGCCAGGCTGCGAAGCTTTGAATAGCTTTAAATATTTCTCACTGAAACTTCGAAACCCAAAAAATGGCATTTGGGACAGCCCTACCTTCAATGTGGAGGTTTTCAAAGTCTGAGACTGCGGGTCTCCCCTCAGACAAAGCTTGGAAAAAGGGGCCCCTCAGCCTCCCAAGTTAACTTGCTCAGCTTTGCTCAATTCATGGGTGCCTATGGGATCACAATAACGTTATTTGACCCCATTGATGCTCAACACTTGAGGCAAAATAGCCTAATATTGCTTTTTGTCACTGCGGTGGACTGGCGACCTGTCCAGGGTGTACCCCGCCTTCGCTCAATGCCAGCTGGGATCGGCTCCAGACCCCCTCCCTGCGACCCCTAACGGGAAAAGCGGTTGACGATGGATGGATGGATGGATGCTTTTTGTCGTACTATAACCTCAGACTATGCCTAAGGCATTTATTAGTTTCTGATTCTGGGAAAGTGTACTGTATCTCTAAACTATCTCTAAATCACACACATTTAGTCTATTCAATGTGATAACTAATGTAATATTTTTCACTTCCATCCACTGAAGCTGTCCTGAAACTGTTTGGAGCCCCCCTGGGGGGAAACCTCTGCCCTATTGGTTGTCACTAAAAACCACAAATGTCGACCTCATGGTAGTACCAGGGGAAAGGTCAGGGGATCACTTAAGTAGGTAGGAGTCATCAAAAGTAGTTGTTGAGATATTTAATATGTAATAATGTTTTATATTTATTTTTGATATTTGAGTCTGGAACGAAGCGGGGGACTGACCGACATTGCCATCCATGCAGCCCACATGGGAAGCATGGCTGAAAACACGTTATCATAGATTAAACTGTTTATACACAACAGGTTGTTAGATGGTCACATGGTGAGATTCCCTCAAATGGAGCTACTTAACTGGCTGAATCAGTTTAGGAAGAGCTTTTACCTGCTGCTGGAGTTTCCTGGCAAATTTTCCGCCTCTCATTGTTTTGTTTTTGTGTCATATATAGTGAGAGTGCAGTAGTGCAATTGCTCTGTTAAGCCAATAATGCACATGAGGTGTGTGACCCGTCCCACACTGACTCACATGTAGACACACTCGGGTTTTGTCAGAGTTACAACGAGGGAAGAAGAGGAAGGTCTTTTAAAGACTGTGAGGAATACGGCGTACACTCAGTGTCAGTCAGCTGCTTTCCTGCTACACGCTCCATCACACAGCTCCCTCTCTGCATTATCGCCGTCAACAGAAGTCTATTCACATACTCACAGGAGATAATTCCACACACACACACACACACACACACACACACACGGCTGTGCGAACACACACACACACTAATGGTTGAGCACAGACACTTCTCAGTCTGGTCTTGTCTATTCTGGGACAGTGTGAAAAACCTTTAACTGGTCTTATGACTAAGTGTTCAGTGTTTTTGTGTGTGGATACTGTGTGAATGTGAGCTTGTGGCTTTGATTACTTCCATCAAGGAGGTTCAGGTTAAGGTCCCGATTTTTCATCTGTTCATTAGTTTCCACCATACAGTATCTCCTCACCTTTCAACAGATTTCAATTTGGTCAAATGTTTTGGACAGAGGCCGAGAAATGTGCAGATCCACATTTCAGGAATATCTCAACGATTATTGGATGGATTGCTGTGAAATTTTATACAGGTAGTTGTTCCCAAGAGCAGAGGCTCTCAATCTTTTTGCATCCCTTACAAGACAGAGGAGACAGCGGGGATGAATATTTGCAGATTCTGCATTTTAGATTTGTGTGATTCGAACGTAATCTATGAAAACTTGTCACAGACCCCCTGTCAGAGTCCCCAGACCCCAGTTTGAGAATCACTGCCCCAGAGCATTAATCCTACAGACCTGCAAAACTCCCATCAGGCTCAGCCATGCTGCACTTTGTGTTTAATGCTCATCAGCAAATCAGCATGCTAAGGAGCTAAACTAAGATGGCAATCATGGTAAACAACATCAGTATGTTAGCGTTCTTGTTTAGAGTATTTTTTTGTTTGCATTGTCATTGAATGTGTAAGAAGTTATTGACAAATTGATCACATGTAGAGGATTGTGCAGCAGCAGTATAGCATGCACTCTGAGTTCTTAGTAGCGTTAAGAGAGGGTTTGTCCCCCAGTCTCAGCTGTAGTAGCAGAACTTTTTTCGCTGTCAGCCTAACGCCTCTCCCACTCTCTCCTGTTGTTGTCCGATCATCATCCACCATCAAGTCTCCTAGCAAATGGTACTGGAGATTAGTACCTGTAAGTCCATCCAATCTGAAGAACTCCTCCTCACTTACCACCACCATCTACCTCCTCTCTGTCTAATCCAACACCTGCAAGGATTCACCCCTTCACGTTGTCCCCTCTGATTCTCTTGTCGCTGCATGAGCCCCATCATGCACTGGTCAGATACCTCCCACCCTGTTTTCACATTTCTAGCGATCTGATTAAATGATATAGTAAACACTTAAAACTTGCATCGCTCTCAGGGTTGGAAACTCTTAACTTGAAGAGCAGTCCTGTAACATTATCATATACAGGTCAATACAAGGAATTAGTCTTAACTTAATAATGTCAGAAAATAAAGCCACTGCCCCGGTATTGTTAGCTACCCATTTTCTAGGTTGATCTGTCTGTGTTGTGCAAGTGGCAAGTTTCTTTTTTCTCTCTATTCTATTCTACGTTTTCAGATTAGCTGCTGTGAAAAAAGACTGTCAGATATGTACTTAAATACCTGTTTAGACAACCATTGTTCCTCAGAGCTCGATGCACAGACGGAGAGACAGTCAGACAGTGAGAGCTGCTGTGACTTAAAGCGTCCATCGTATCGCTTCTTGTAAAATGCATGCATGACGCCACTCCTGCGTGTTTATGGGCAAACTGGGAGTGCTGATGTCAAGAAGACATATGTACTGTAGTAGTATTGTCTTGGTGTTTTTTACAGGCCCAGAGAGACAGAAAAGGATGAATGTCCTAACACAAATTATTATGTACATATACACATGTTCCCATAAAATATATAATCCTGAGCACAATTCATTTTTACATGCTTTTTTTTTTTGCAATTATGTAATTGTAGATATTGAATCTGATTATTTGCATGATGAATCTAATCTGCATTATTTGAGTTGAGCCTGAAGCCCCCCCGCCCTCCATGCTTGAAATTAACACTTACATGATTGAGTTGTGTGTGTGTGTGTGTGTGTGTGTGTGTGTGTGTGTGTGCGTGCGCGTGCACTGGTGCATGCAGATAAAGGTGTTTCTGCAAATGTGCACCAACAATCACAAAGCCAGATGTGCATATTCACCCCGATGACACATATGAAGGTGATGTCTTTGTGCTGTTGCCATGGTTCCAGGCTCGCTACAGGAGGGAGCATGCCCAGCAGAGGAGCGCTCCATCGCTCCCCCTGGTGGAGAACCTGCTGAAGGACAACACAGACGGCTGTGCCCTGACGGCTCTGCTGCACTTCTACTGCCCACGGGCCGTCGGACTGGAAGGTGGGTCAAACTCCTCCATCTGTAACCACACCTTCCCTTATTGTGATTATTCCACAAAGCAAACAGACAAGACTAAAGTCAGCTCACTTATACAATTAGAAATAGGAAAGAAATGACATACAATGATTTAACCACAATGACTTTCAGTCTCAACTTGACAGCACAAAGGAGGCTCTTCTCTGCTCTCACTGCTCTAACTACAATCATACATCTGAATAGAGGGAGTCGAACAAAGCCTTTATTATCTGAGGGCTTTTTGCCTGTAAGAAAGTAATAAAAACTAATGTTGATAGCATAGAAGCCTTTTGCAGGAAATATTTTTCCAATAGGCTAATCCTAATCTTAGAGAACAGCATAATCAAGAGATTAAGGACTCTGTTTTGACTTTCTGTGGTCTCATTTAATCATGTAAATGGAGGAAACTGTTAAGGATGTTGACCCAAGAAAGACACGGTGAGGCTGAGAAGATTCAAGAGAACAAAGACTTGTTTCCTCTGCGCCCTCATTTCTAAAAATGCCCTTGGTCTGGCTGTGATTGGTCACGAGGGGAACGTGACGGAGAACCGTTAGAGGAGTAGCTGGCCACTATTTCAAAGATAAACAACTCTCGTGTCGGCACTCAGAGACCTGGGACTGAATGTAGTTCACAGGGGCGCTCATACACATGTGGACCAGATGTGGAAGCGAGTTAATTTAGGTCTTCTTGCTGGCAGCTTGATTTACTTTAAGAATAATAAAGAAGTACAGTAAAGTACAGAATGACATCAGCTGCTGTAATGTTTGGTTTGTCTGTCAGGCATTATACACATACGTGGGCCGCCCTTACAGCAACGTCAGGGGATAAAAATCCTGATGATTCATCCAAGAAGGAGTTTGAAAACTTGTGTCATGGACTGTTTCAAGGATCTTGAGTGATTCAAATCAGATACTGCATATGGTGCCAATACTAGTGGGTAAAGTAGGGTAATTTTGTTCACATCTACTCTTTTTTAAACATAAACTGCGCCTTATCTTTTCTTTGTCTTCCTGCCTGGCCTTTGCTATCACCGCCCCTTGGATGTGTGTGTGTGTGTTTGTGTGTGTGTGTGTGTGTGTGTGTGTGTGTGTGTGTGTGTGTGTGTGTGACCAACCCCTCCCCTGGTGGAGCAGACATTTGCCTCAAGGAGACCATGTCTTTGGCCGACAGTCTGTACAACCTCCAGCTGGTACAAGAGTTCTGCAGGAACAACCTCAACCACTGCTGCCACTTCAGCCTGGAGGACATGCTTTACGCACATGCATCCATAAAGGTAAGGAGTGTATTCAGATATGTCATTTAAAAAAAAAGGACTGTGTGCAGGATGTGGAAAGTGCTATTTTTATCATGTTGATTCAGTTAAAGAAAGAGAGAAAATAAAAGTGTTTTGGGGAATAAGGGGAGGCACCAATGAGTCATGCAAGGAAAAGCTGTATGATCACGCTTGGTGCTCACAGGGGTTGTTGGACATATTAGCAGGGGCATAAAGATCATTTTGCAACAGTGGGTACTGCTTTGCTGGCAGTTTAAATGAATATGAATATGAGTCTGTGTGTGCATGTGATGGTGCTTTCCTAGTACAGACGCTGCAAGCCAAACACCCCCCCTCTTTTTCTCAGATAGAGGACAGATTCTGCTCAGAGGAGATTCACAGTCCTGATCCGTCCCTGTCTGCCTCCCTTGTTCACCCTCCCCACACACACACACATACACACACACACACACACACATACACACACATACACACACACACACACACATCCCCTCTGTTATTTTTTTTTTTTTTTTTTTTTTTTATCAAACAATAAAATCTGTGATTTTTAGAGACAACAACTGCTGATTTGCTCATTCCTCAGGCTGAGATCTCCTAATTTCACACACATTTGTTTCCATTTCACAAAGTACAACTTTAAAAGTGTGTCTGTGCCATCCTGACATTAGAGCCAGTGTGGGTAAATAGTATGCGGGGAGCGTGGGTAGAAACATTCGGATTCAAGTCACGGTCCGAGCTGACTGGGACTTTCCATTCTTCAAAACAACTCAGCAGACGTTGTTCCCGATTGTGCACCCTTTGCTTTCTGTTTCTCCCTCACTTTCTCATTCACTATATTGTTTATAATGACTGTGTTGTGGTAAAATTGTGGAAGTAGACAAAGGAGGGGAGGAGAAGGAGAAAAATGGTCATGAAGAACAGATAAAGAGACTGGCACACTGCCCATTCACCATAGGCTGCCCACTGAATCTTAACCAGTGTGTGTGCTTTAATATATTACACAAACAGAAATGTTGTTAAGCAGTTCTCTCTGGTGTGTCTAAAACAAAGATCCAGTTTATAGCAGTCTTTATGTCTTTCTATCCCTGCTAGAAAGTAAATAAACTGATCTGTGCATGTTAACCAAGAGGTTTCCTACCGATGAAAACATCTGTATAGCCCCCAGAGCCTTTCTGTTTATAACATGAATGCATCTATCATTGATGTGGGCTACTCGCTGGCTGCTTTCTGCATCCATCTGTGCACATGTGACATATTTAAACTAAACTCCAGATGGTGTTTTTGGCAGTTTTCAAGAGGCGTATGGGTTTGACATTAAACCACTCAGACAATGAAACATGTACTAATATTCAACTACACAAACGCACACACACACCTGAGCCTGTTGTTGCCTAGCAACAGTTTGCAGGCCACGATCCCACTGCTCTGTCAAGATGTTGTATGACATTGTGGCTCATCTAACATCTTTACGGAGACACAGAGAGAAGGAGCTGTGACTGCGAAGAGACAAATGTTGTGCTAATGGCGTTAATAAATAACTATGTATGTGACTGCAGCATTAACCACAAAAGTGTGTGTGCGTGTGTGTGTGTGTGTTTGTGTGTGGTCTTGCAGAGTAACTACCTGGTGTTTATGGCTGAGCTTTTCTGGTGGTTTGAAGTTGTTAAACCCTCCTTTGTGCAGCCCAGAGTCTTCGACCCAAACGGTACAGTACAAGTTCACAATAATATCTGCATGCTATTGTTTACTGTGATGATGATGATGCATGTTAAGGGATAATAACTGACTCAAGGCTGCAGCTGAATGTTGAGTATCTGTTGTATGTTTCCCTCTGCAGCCTGTGAGCCTGTATCGTCCTGTAGAAATATGGCTCCTGTATCCAGCCCAATCAAACAGAGCTATGCAGACAGACCTGACAGCCCAGACAACGTCCCTGCACAGGGTGAAATACCTAATCTGTCTTTAGTGATCATGCGGGCAGAGATGTCACAATGCTTTGTGTGGACTGGTTCATGTCCCTTGCTTGTAAATACAACTTGGTATCACTGTTCTTTTCAACACATATTTCAGAGATTAAGTTTTACCTCTGCTTTCTTGAATTTGCACATACATAGCCTACCTTTGTGGTGCTTTCAAGAAAAATCATTAGCAGTAACCTGGGGCATGAACACAGAAGAGTGGAGGAATGTGTGGCTGTATTTTGAAACCGGAGGCCCTCTAGTGGCTGATTTTCATACAACTACTGTAACTCTTATGCTATGTTTGTGACCCACACGAGAAAATGCAGCTAATATTAATCATAAAGGATCATTTTATTTATTAAAAATCCAACCTGGAATAAGCAGCCAGTACTCTCACTTAAACTGTGTACATACTGTATGTCAGCTTCTGTTGTCCTGAAACTAAAGCACTTTCTGCAGCATTTGTTACTGACTGTCCAGTAACAAACTCCTCTGTGTCTGTAACAGGTATAATGAAGAGGTCTACCTCCATGTCCTACGTGGATGGCTGTGTTGGGACATGGCCCAAAGAAAAACGGTTAGTACCTAAACTCCTCAGTTGCCATACTAGAGCAGATGAAATTCTCTGACCTGCAAATGTGAAGTGGAAATGTCCTTCCTCCCTCAGCTCCTCCTCTCGGGGAATCTCCTTTGAGATTCCTCTGGACGGAGACCCGACCGTGCCGCCCTGTGAAGCTCCGTCCCTCCGCGGTATGACCCGCTCCGCCAGCAGCGACGGCCTTGGGTTCAAAGTTCACTATGCATCTCGAGGGGGCATGAAGCGCCACGTCTCCCTCATGCCCGTCGATGTCAACGGCCAGAGCAGACACATACCAGAGGAGGATGAGGAGTTCACCTCCCGCAAACCTCTAGGGCGCACCAACACGTTCTCAGTCAAGAACCAAAGCAGGTACATATTGCAATTTAAAGGGACAGTTTTATTTCATGGATGGATCAATGGATGTCTTTTATAACATGCTTGTACATTGCCATCCTGTTGCTACGGCAACAGCTTCAGTCCAAGTTTACTTCCTGTCAGCTACTGCATTAAACGTAGCAACAGGAAATACAAAGTGTTTATGTTGTCAAGTTTGAAAAGGTCCATAGAGTGAGGGAGTAGTCTAAGTTAAGTCTTTTTATTTATTTATTTGTTTGCTAATTCATTGTTTTAGTGACATAGATTTGTTCCTTTGGGTGTTAATTAGATGCTATTTATAGTTATACCCATGTTAGCGCCCACAGCACCATGAAGATCCATGAGTTGACTGCTCTCTGTCTCTCTGTTGCATTTTTATGCTGTGCCTCAGCTTTCAACAGTTCAATGTGCATGTTAACTTTTATTATAGTTAAGTACAAAATAATTAGTATAGCTTTAAAACCCCACAAAAATGTACTGAAGTTGTTCTTAAATCCATATGTTACTTAAAGCTGCAGTAGACAAGATTGGAGCAAATGTGACTTAAAAAAGTTACCTCTATAAAACGGTCACTATATCCTGACAGTGGTGTATGAAACAGGTAAGCTGAAAAAAATCATGTGCCTCTGTGTCCGGTGCTCCTGTCATCTGCAAGATTTCACAGTCTAGAGGAAAACAACCAATCAGATCTGACCTGAGGTCTGCTGTCCAGCTGCCATCTCTGAGCAGCTGCCAATCACTCGTGAGCTCCAACCAAAAGGTCAAGGTCTTCAAAGGCTCTTTTAAAAGAGTTGCAGTGCTGACAATAACCATGATAAATAAATGAAATATTGAAATCGTGACTATAGTACACATATGATATTATTTTGTAAATAATCCAGTACCTCTTTAATCATTTCATTATATACAGTTAGGGTTACAGACTCTGTAGCCACCTCCCAATACTGATTTGACAGATTTTTTTTTTTTCCTCAAATTTTCTATAGATATTTCTCGCGAGACTATTGTTACCGTGAATTCTTTTGGCCACAATAATCGTGCAGTGAAAATATGATATTGTGACAACCCTAATAAGAAGGACATCCAGTAGTTTATCTGACTCTGGTTAAGCAGAAGATAGTAAAAAACATCTGTTAATTAACCTAAACCTGTCTCTAGGTACTCCAATGGAGTCCTCCCTGACAGCAACCACGGCCCCAACAATCACCATGGCAACCACAGTGGCCACATCAGCCCATCAACTCCTCCGAGCATTGAGGAGGCCCTGAAGATCATCCACAACACTGAAAGGCCCCACGCCAGCCTGGGCGTGGGGGATGGAGACAATGGCTTCTTTCTCCATGGTGCAGACCCTCCAGACCCTGCAGGGGCCCGAGGTCAAGGAGATGACCTAGGTTCAGCTAAGGCTCGGCTGAACGACCACGACCCCAACTCTGTGTCAACTGATGAAGTTGACACGGGCATCCATGTGAGGACAGAGGACATCCAGAGCTTGGATGAGGACTCGTCCTCTCTGAGAGACTATTCAGACATGGACCCAGACTGTGAGGCCACGACCCGGTCGTGCCCTCTGCCTGACCAGCAGGAGAGGAGCAGAGACGGAGGACGGAGAGGAGTCGGCGATGCTAACCCCACGGGTGGGAGTGGGAGGGGCGATGGAGGGGACAGGAGCAGCCCCTGTCCCAGTTCAGCACCCACAATCCCCAGATCCCACACCGTCAGCCCCGCCTCGTCCTCCGGAGGTTCTGGAGGTGGCATGGTCCGCATGACGAGCTTTGCGGAGCAGAAGTTCAGGAAGCTTGAGGGGAGGAGTAGTGGAGGAACCACACCAGAGAGTTCAGATCTCAATGTGCCGTATACTCACCTACCAAAAAGTATTTCTTGCCAGGTTTGTGTCCTGCTGTGCGTCACTCATTCCCTCTTTTATTCAAACTCTACCTTTGATGCAGAGGCTGACAATAATCATGTCAATGATCTTTACACTTCTTTCTAGCTGTCTACGCCTCCTTTGCCAATCACCTCTCCCTCTCCAGTAACACCTTCCCCCAGAGACCCCTCCCACCTGATCGCCTCAGAGATGATTCAGCTGAGGATGAAGCTGGAGGAGAAACGGAGAGCCATTGAAGCCCAGAAGAAGAAGGTAATATGGACACACAAAGATAGCAAGTGGGTGCTCATGCGGTAGATGGACACCCATGTACCAAGGCTGTGTCCTGACCGCAGTGGCCTGGGTGGCCTGGGTTTTCTCCCCTCTCCCTCTCTCCCCCTTTCATGTCTAAACTATCACTATAAATTAAAGACAACGAAGCCAAAAATTAATCTTAAAAAAAACAAACAAAGATAACCAGTATAGCAGTATAGCTTTATTAAATGTAAATATTCACACCGTGTTGCTCTCTTCACAGGTGGAAGCAGCTTTTACCCGCCATCGTCAGAGGATGGGCCGAACAGCCTTTCTGAATGTAGTTAGAAGAAAAGGAATCACTGCCCCACTCAGCCCCAGCTCAAGCTCTGGGGCAGCACAAACGCCTTCTCCAGAGCCGCTCACAGCCTCAAAGGAAACCAGCCAGGGCGGCATGGAGCGGGCGGAGAGATGCAAGCCAGACGGAGCAGCTCCTAAATCCCCCTGTGAGGATGGTGGAGGTGAGTCTCACTTACAGATCTCTTGTAAGATCTTGACAGTTCATGAGCAGAAGAAGTAGAAATTCATGCAAAAATCACATATTTATTATCTGTCTGTCTTTCTGTGGTGGATCAGTTTGCTTTCAGACCACTAACGCACTGTACAACTTGGAGTACACTTAGAAGCAGACCGACAACCATAAAATGTCAGAATATAGTGAAAAATGCGCAGCAGTAGCCCAGTTTTGCAGAACCTGAATTTCAGAGCCTGGAATCAGCAAATGTGTGGGATTTTTACTTGATAGATGATTTAAACAATTTTCTGTTCACAAAGTAATTGATAAATTGACAAATCATTGTAGCACCACAAAATTTGAAAAAATAGCAGGACAGACCAGTCCAGAATAACATTTGTAACTGACGGACTGACCTGTGTGTATAATGTGGTGATACAGGTGTGACTCCAGGTGAAATCGACCTCACTGAGTACACACGCTCCATCGAGCGGCTGAACACGTCGCTGGGCTTCCTGCAGACGGAAATGCAGCGTTTGGCCCAGCAACAGGAGAGGATCATGTCCATGAGAGAGCAACAACAACAAGCCTGGGTCATTCCTCCTCCTGCTCCGTCTCCACACAGGTACCACTTCATGATATATATATATATATATATATATATATATATATATATATATATATATATATATATATATATATATATATATATATATATATATTTTCTTGCAAACATATACATGACCTTTTGTGTTTTTCTCCCCTCAGGCAGCTCCGTGAGTTGCGTAGCAGCAGTGTGACAGGCCGAGGATCAGGCAGAGGCTCAGTTGGGTCTTTGTCTCCCATCCTCTCTTCCTCCGGTTCTCCTCGTGCTCCCAATCGTTCCCCTGCTGGCATTAAGCGGCGGCCGGCCTCCTTCCATGCCAGGACACCTCGGACTCCGCGACCAAACGATCTGAAGGTCACGCCCTTCAGTCGAATGCTCAACACCCCGACCTCAGTGGACAGCCTACCCAGGCTGAGGCGTTTCACTCCCAACCAAACCCAGAACAGCTTGTTTTCATACCTGGGCCACGATGAGGGGCCAAGCAAGAACCAAGAGGCCAAGGACAACAAGGAAAACACTAAGGACAAAGAAGAGGCAGCGGTGAAGATGAGTGCTGGCACTCCTCAGTCTTCTGCTAAAGAAGCAGCCAAAGAGAAGGAAGATGAGCGACAGGAGGAAAGAAAGACTCATTCAAAGGGTGAAGTCAAGCAAACAAGGTCATCAGAGGTGTTGTGTCAACCGGTGTCTGAGATCCAAGGGCCCACAGGCAGCGGGGTCAAGGGAGACCCCCAGGACAGGAGAGACCTGGTGGAGGTGCCTCTGTCGAGGTTGAAGCCTCCAGGAGGAGGACAGGAGACAACGGGAGAGGACGAAGGAGATGGAGAAGCAGGAGGAGACATGTATGGAGAAGACCAAAAGATGTGTTGTGGATTCTTCTTCAAGGTGAGCTGGAGCTAAACGATTATATATATAGGATCATATTTATTCTCACATAAAAACATTTTTGTCTTTCTAATGTCAAGGATAATCCATGAAAAATATTTTTGTAACATTTATGTACTTTAGCTGGTCAAACGCACATGTAGGGAGGGGCTGAACTGGACATGTCTAGCTATACACTTAAACCATAAACTAAACTAACATGACTTGGTCTGCTCTCTGCTGTCATATTTTATTTCCTCCATTCCTTGTTGTGACTTTTTTGTGTGGAAATAGAGTCAAGTGTTTGAAATACAACTCTCATCTTACCAACATATTTCATACTATAAGAAGCAGCCATCATAACAAAACGTTCATTTATGTCCTCTCTAAACATTATTAGTTATGTTGTATAATGTAATCTGAAAAAAAGATTATTATTATAGGAAAGTTACAGTTAATTTGAATATTGTTTAAAACAAAAGTAGACAGAGCACAAAAGGAAAATCTGTCTGCTGCATCTGTGTATCTCCTTCAAAATGACAGAGTGCCCCCACCCGATGATAGTGCGTGATACTTTAAATTAGGCAGAGTTGGGTGCTTTTGACCAGGGTTCCCCAGGACCATAATACATTTGTATTTTTTAAAAAGCACTAATTACAACAATGATATGAAGGGTGAAGCAGTGGTTAGCACTCTCGCCTCACAGCAAGAGGCAGGTTCGTATTCGGCTTGAGGCCCTTCTGTGTGGAGTTTGCATGTTCTCCCTGTGTAAGCGTGGGTTTTCTCCAGGTTCTCCAGCTTCCCCCCACAGTCCAAAGACATGCAGGTTACATGAATTGATTACTCTAAATTGCCCGTAGATGTGAATGTGGTAGCGTGAACGATTGTCTGTTTCTATGTGCCCTGCCGGCTGGAATCACGGGATAAGCAGTTGAGGATGACGGATGGACAATGATATGAAGTCATTACAAACAAATTGATTGACAGTCAAGTCATGTAAAATTGGAACAACACAATAAAGCACCTGCGATATGAGATGACCTAAGATATGATAAAAAGCATACCCCTGGGGTCTGTGGGGACTTTGCCCAAACTGGCGATAGTTTATACACAAAAAAGACACACATGAGATAGACTTCTTTGTGTTTTGGATTGATATATTGGATTGATGAGTATTACCAGTTTTTCCTATCAAAAGTCTGTCCATGTTAGCTAACCATGCTAGCATCAGATTCATAGCTTTTCACAGCTGACATTTTGACTTGTCATAGAAAGGAAGAGGCGGCACTAATAACGCTAATAACACTAATAACAGTCTATGACAGAACGTCTGCTGTGTTAGCGTAAAGTGGCACTAATTAAATTAATGACGGCGCCATACGTACAATTATTGCAGTGCAGTGCAGCAATTAATAAATTTATTTGTTGCATCTGTGACCATCAGAGGTCAAATGTCTGCTGTGAAAAAGGGCTATTCATCTTAACTTTAATTCCACATTTTATCCCCCCTGATGAACCATGATAGTACAACTATAACACCAAATGGTATAGTCAGTTAATTGAATTCTCATTAATAATACAGTCTACCGCGACAGGAGGAAGTTCATACTGCATGAGCCAGGTACAACATGTGCAGTGTTAGATAAAAGACATGAGGCCAGAACAAGATACATGGACCATTAGAGCTGTGATTATCGAGCAATGTGAGAGTTTTTTTGATAGAAGCTAATTATGCTAACAGCACTTTAAATACCAAACGCCACTATGATTCCAACAATTACACACTAGGGCGTTATTTGTCATAATAACTTAATACTCAATGTGTTAATCCATCAGCTTAGTAAAGTTGCCAGCTTGTCATGCAGGTGCAGTGGAAATGTCTCTATGTACAATCTGACTTGTGTATCTTGTGTGTTCCCCATCCATCAAACACTAGGATGATGTGAAGGGAGAGGAGGACATGGCAGCAAAGAAAGCTGCTCTGCTTGAGAAGAGGCTGAGGAGGGAGAAGGAGACGCAGGAAAAGAAGCAGCAGCAGGAGCAGGACCAGGAGCAGAAGAGGGAGGCTGCACGGTCTGTCTCACTTATACTCTGTCTATTTGCCAATGATAACACTGTCCCCTCATCTATATATTAGTATCAATGTATACTGTGTCTTTTGAATTTGAGTGTGCAGTCATACAACAAATCTTCATTTTCCTCCTCCTCCTCTCCCAGGCTTAAGGCCGAGGAGGAGCAGCAGAAGAAGGACGACGAGAAAGCGAGGAGGGAGTACATCAAGCATGAGTATCTTAGGAGGAAGCAGCTCAAGCTGATGGAGGACATGGATGAGGTTATCAAGCCCCGATCTGGAAGCCTGAAGAAGAAGCCGCGGCCCAAGTCCATCCACAGGGACGTCATGGAGTCATCTACGCCTCCCGTGAGAGCGACAGGTGAGCAACATGCACATGACACCACACATTTACCGCTGCGTGACAGCCAATGATCCGTGCTTGACCTGTTCTGGTTCTGTTGCAGGGGTGCGTCCTCGAGGCTTCTCCGTGTCAAGTCTTTCTTTGGCGTCTCTCAATCTGGCTGACAATGACAGAGATCAGCCCAACAACAGAAAGAACAACAGGTAAGTCTGGATTTTATACTCTCATACCGTGCGCTTGATTTACAAATAGAAGTACAAGAAGAACAAATACTCTGCATGCACCTGTCTTTGTCAGTAAAACACTCTTAGAACAACCATGTCTCCTACAAAGTTGCATTCCCATACAACTAAACTGCATCCACAATTACGTTTTGAGGGAAACGCATTTTCTCTTGTATTATGACTACACTTTTAAACTGTTTAAAACAGGTGGATAACATTGTAAATCAAAATGAAATACAAAAACACAACAAAACTTCTTTGTTGGGTTTAGGCAACAACACTACTGGGTTAGATGTAGTAAAAAAATGTCATGATTTGACTTAAAATGACTGCAAAAATGCAACAAAACTACTTTATTAGTTTTCAGCAACAAAACTACTTGTTACGTTAGGTTTAGTAATAAAACATCAAGATTAAGATAAGTGAACATTAACTTTTAGTTTCACATAGGACAAGAACAGCGGCCTCCTGGGGGAATGTCTGGTGTTTGTTTGATCCGTCCACCACCCCGACCTCTTCCCTGTGCGGACATCTGTGGACTATTGCTAAAAATGTATTTGTGATACATCAAAAACAAATGTAATCTGCATAAAATGTGTCTCCCTCAAAAAAATAATAATTCAAAAAGCACTTTCGTGGTATGGGAATGTAATTTTTAGTGTTTTTCAATAAGGAGGAAATATAATGTGAAATAAATGAAGAAACTGTAATGTAATAATGGTAAAAAAAAAAAAAAAGTAAGTAAACTAAGTACCAAGATTGGATAACACAGTTGAAGCTGGCAGACATGTTTATTACTAATTCAAATGAAGGTTCAATGATCACATTAATTTACAGTAAATTTTGAAGTTGATGAAAGTTTGTATTTTGCAACCTTTAAAGTACTGCACAGTGTGCTGCTTTGCAAGCGATTAACTCTTGTGGTGGGTTGGTCGTATCTAATTATTTTAATCATCGTTATCAGGTTGGATCTGTATAAAAAACTCACCTCAGTTCTGTCATCTTCCATCTCTCCTTTCTCCCACATCAGTTACTTATTAAAATTGGCCGACAACTTCTAGTACTACGAGCTGTCTTCACTCTTTATGTGCATTTCATGTCCATGCACCTTTTCATCAGGCTCCAATATCACACTAATTATGTACATTTATAGAAACTGTAGAACACATTTAGGCATTTCACTGTCAGCTTTTGAAATACTGCAGTTGGTTTGTGCAGTTGACCATTTATCTAAATATTACTGCTACTGTGATGTTCACTCCCACAGTTCAACTTTTATAACTTCACAACTCCCACCCCATATTTCATCTGTGTCACACCCAGATATACTCTGCAGTGATTTTTATTGCTGTTGTGTTTTGAAGTTGAGGTCATTATTTTCTTGACTTTTATGAGCCTTACACTCTCGACTCTCTTGTATCCCTCCCTCATTTCTCTCTCTGTTCTGCATGCATCCCTCAGAGGCAATAAAGTAGCCCATATCCCGTTCTATCTAAGCTCTCCCAAAGAAAGAAAGGGAAGGTCAGTAGCCTGGTGCTCCAAAAAGTGATGCTTCTTCAGATGAGGTGTACTTGATGTGGCTCCATGTAGACGTAGCTCCATGTAACTTTGGCCTGCATTTCATTAGACACTTTCAACACAGACTCACACAACAGCAGACAGATGTGTCAACAGTCAAATGATTTGACATATTCCGTTACTGCCGTCTGCATTAAGGTTGGTGGGACCTGCGTGGCTGAGACATTTCAGCCTCAGTTCTCCTGCTCTTCATCCTCTCTCTGCCTCCTGCAGTATTGCTCTCAGGCTGCTGTTTGCTCTCTTCTCTATGTTGGCTGCTCTGCGCTTCGCCACTGTGTTTGCCGTTTCCTCCACATGTACTCGGGCTCATCTCCTCACAGTAGCCATAAAGACGGCACTGGGACTCTGCTTTGCTCGGCTGAACATGCCTTTCTGTCCCTCGCTGCACAGCTTCATTGCAATGTGTACAGAATGATGTGATGCAAGACAACAGGCAGGAGCTTGGAGAATTGTGTCACAGCGTCTGACCTTGTTTTACCACATCTCTTTCTGTGTGCGTTAAATATCTGTGTGTGCATGTCTGTTTGTGCAATCTGTCGCTTTCATACCTGCTTATGTGTATCAACCTTTACGTGCTGGGTTTTTGTTATGTGTGTTTGTGTCATTTGTTGGTTTACGTGTGATCGTCTCCAGGCCAGACTCTGCAGAAGGTTTTTCTTCTTGTCCTTCGACTGGTAGTCGCAACGGAGAGAAAGACTGGGAAAACGACTCCACCACCTCGTCCACTCCCTCCAACAATGAGTATACAGGTAGAAGACATACCTGTGTGGTTTACACAGTTACATAGCTACTGCACATGACGTGACATTTCATTTTTGCAACCTCACACATCTGCTTTCCTTCCACAGGACCCAAACTATACAAGGAACCGAGTGCCAAGTCCAACAAGCATATCATCCAGAATGCTCTGGCTCACTGCTGCTTGGCTGGCAAAGTCAATGAAGGGCAGAAGAACAAGATACTTGATGTATGTTATCTGTGTCTTTCTGACATTAATGCAAAAACAAAATTGTTTTCATGCGCTGGTTGTCTGACATTTTTGGCTATTTTATTTTACTTCTTTGTCTATTTATGTCTGTAGAATTCTCCAAAATTTCCCAAAATTAACATTAGATAATGGCTCATTTACATATATAAACAATTTCAGAAAACTTGTGATACAAAAACTAATTGCCTTAATGTAAATTATCAGCAAAAAGTTATGTTTTTTACCCAATTCAACTGGGGTGAAAATATTTTGCACAATTTTGCAGCAATTTTTCTCTGTGTTTTTTCTGCAGGAAATGGAGAAATCCGAAGCCAACAACTTCTTGGTGTTGTTCCGCGACGCCGGATGCCAGTTCAGGTCTGTGTACGCCTACTGCCCCGAGACGGAGGAGATCACCAAACTGGCCGGCATCGGACCGAGGAGCATCACAACCAAGATGATCGAGGGCCTGTACAAGTACAACTCAGACAGGAAGCAGTTCAGCCAGATCCCAGCCAAAACCATGTCGGCCAGCGTGGACGCCATCACCATCGCCAGCCATCTGTGGCAAACCAAGAAGCAGGGGACGCCCAAGAAACTGCACACTAAGTAGCACCAGATGGCCGGCCAACATCTGGACAGAGAGGAATTTGTGGATTTTACTTTTTCATTAAAAGGACGACATACACAACTGGAATGTAGGACACAAGCGGGCCTCACAGACAAAGTTGACTGTTACGCTCTGGACGACGCAAACCAGGCACAAGTGTGTGTACTTGCAGCATGTGTGTCAATGTTCTCATGTGCCAAAAAAGAGAAGAAGAAAACAATAGGCGGACCGATGCCTTACCTAGTTGAACCACTGAAGCACTGAATGTCACGCCTCAAAATGAGGCTGTTTGGTGTCTATAAGTTGATCATGTGTGGCCTTATTGCTTGTTTTGTGTCATATGGATGCGCCGCGTGTGTTGGTGTCATTTCGTCAGCGCTTGTTGAAAAAGTCTGTTGTGATACCGATTGAGTTTGTATGTACTCACAGCAGGTCTGGGATCAGATTATGCCCCCCTCCCCCCTCCAGCCCAGGTTGTTAAAAAAGATGGCCTGTCTGATCTGTGATCAGGTAGACATAGCAGCATTTTTGAGAGCTTTGCTGCTATACAGGCATGTTTTTTAAATTTTTTTTTTATTACATGTGACTGAAAAAACATAAAATTTGTGTATTTGTGTGTATAGAGAAGTGCCAAGATGAGTGAGGAAAATACCTCAGTTGGTGATTGCAATTACTTTCCAAAGGAGCTTAATGGAGTAACCATGAAGCAATTCTGGAAAGCACCTGCAATAGACTTTTAATTTATTTCATTTTGCTTTGAAGATATTTTAAAAGGCGTGTTAGATTTCATCCAGAGAAGCATAATATACTGTACGTATATAAGTTAAATTGGTTTGTATATGATGGCAGATCCATTCAAAATGAACGAGTCCGCCGCTTGTTGTAGCTTTTGAGTAGCTTTTATAATTTATCACATATGTGTATCGGTATGTATGTTGTCGTTTGGGGCCTTTAATTGTGCTACAAATGCAAAAAGTGTGATCAGTCAAGATGATCATCAGTAGTAGAATAGACAGAAATCCCACCCTGTGTCATCAGTTTGTGCAATTTAAACAAATAATCACCATTGACCATGTTGCAGTTGAAACTAACAAATACACAAAATGCCACTTTAATGTGGACATTGTCTTAACTATTAGATCCCTCAGAATAGTCCACTATTGTAAATAAATGAATTCACCCATGATAGCACTTCAAGATCCTGTCCACCGTCATGCTTGTTACTTTACTTTTACATTTCTTTTTATCACATGTTCCTTCAGTATGCGTTGGCACTGTACAGATATATTTTGGCATATAGAAGTATTTTTTGTAATGACATTGACCTGTTGGAGGTGCGTACTAATGAAGCAGTACATGAAGTGTGTTGGACGCAAAGGCATAAAGTCTTAATGAGGCTTTATTGGGGTATTGTATGAAATCCATTAAGCAGACTCAGAAAATCATAGTATTTTTTCCAATTCATTTTATTTTCAGTTTATTAAATATGCTCAACTGTTCATGGATTTTTTTGTTGTTTTTTTTTTTCTATTACTTGGAGCTTTATTAAAATGCCAGCTATCAACAGTGTTCATGGTGTCTCATTTCACATCCCAAGTGTAATAATAGCTCTACCACCACAAGCTCTAAGTAAATAACATACATATGCAATACCTGCTGGTGTCCTCTTCATCATCATCATGACTGTGCCATGTAGGCTGCACAAACACTATCAGGGGGAGTCAGACAGACAGTATACAAGAAGTCGACTTACTCTGCAACATTAGACATACTTTTGTCTTCATCATCATCATCGTCATAATCTGTAGTAGTGTAGCTGTGTATTTTTGCCCAGACTAATGAAGCCCTACTGTGGCAGTCTCTGAATGCTCAAGACTTTACAGAAGGCTGTTAAATACATAAGAGTTATTCAGAAAACCTGCACTTTATCCACCATATCCTCATATTGTTCTTATAGATGAATAAATCAGCTGGCTGCCCATACTGTATATCAGCTAATATTATCTTATTGCAGATCTATTGGTATCTATGTCTGCTGTTAATTAACAGGAAATTGCAGAGAGAAATGTGAAAGACATGTTTGAGGTATTAGAAAGTGTTCCTAGTACATTGTTTTAAATGGAGAAAGATGCTTAATCATTAGTTAGTGGCTATTTTTTAAATATAAAATGCCTCGGAAATGGATATCAGCTCCATATATTCTTATCAGTTCAGATCAAATATCTGCATCAGCCTCAGTTAAGCCCAATTAAGCACATATGAAAGCTGCATATATGGACAAATGAGACACTTTTAGAAATATCTGTATAAATTCCCATATAGCATTTACACACATAAATGTTTCATAGATGTGATGTTTAGTTTTGCATGGACTGTGGATAAAATGTGTTTCAAACAATAATAGGGGAAAGGGGTTAAAAATGAGCATCTGCCTGGTCTTTGGCTGTAAGATGATAGAGGTTCACACTGAGGGGCCACAGAGTGTAACTAGTGCTAATGAAGACAGGACACTGCAGCATACAGAGCACTGACAGCTTACACTAGTTCATTCCATCTTTTTGAAGACAGTGTAAAAGAATACTCTGTTAAAAGTAAAAGTACTGCATTCAAAATATTACTTAAGTAAAAGTGTTGGAATCAAAATGTACTTAAAGAAACAAAAGTAAAAGTATTCATCATGCAGAATGGGTCCTATCAGAATAATATCTATATGGTGCTTTTCAAAGTTGGGTCTGGGGACGCCCAGGGGTCCTTGAGGGGGTTCCAGGGGGTCTCCAGCAAAAAGGGGAATCATTTAGTTTCAGTATAATTTCATCTGTAAGTAACACAATGACAAAAATGAATGATTATTTTGGTCATGAGTTTCATACGTGTTCTGTAATAAAACATCTACAATACTACTACTACTTCTAATAATAATGATACTACAATAATCATCATCATCATCATCATTATTATTTATATAACACCTTTCAAAACACAGTTACAAAGTGCTTTACAATAAAACAGAACACATTTGAAACAAGGATTACGAAAGGTACTAAAAGCCAATAAATTAACACATAAAAACCCAAAAGGTAAAACAACAAAAAATGTCATAAAAAATAAACTCACAGAAAAGCAATTATAAAAAAAAAAAAAAATTCAAAAGTGATTTAAAAGATGTGACAGCAAAGACAAAAACCCTATGAGATGGAGGACCCTGGGACGAAATCCTATCAAATGGGGATCTGTAAGGGTTCCATGATGTGAAGAGGTTTTGGGGACCACCGACTATACTTTAATATAACTGGATTATTATTAGTGATGTATTTCACTGTTACAGCTGGTAAAGGTGGGCTAATTTCAGCTACTTTATATATTGCCTAATCCATAATGGTACATCATCATTTATTAGTTCACATACAGTATATTTTGTATTAATAATCTGAGTAACTAAAATGTAGAGTAACAAAAAATGGAAATACTTAAATAAAGTACAAATACTTCTAGAGTAAATGTACTTAGTTACACCCCACTACTGTAGAGCAAGGACAGTAAAATAAAGTGAGCTCATGAGATGAAAAGAGCCCTTTCAATCTCCACTGTTTTGACAGTATTATATATTATAAATGTTTTAATACTCTGACATGTTGAATTTTCTATCATCTGTTTCTATCTTTTATTTTTCTTCTTCTTTTCTATCTGTATTTCATTTATTTCTGTCATGTCTTCTTCCTGCTGCTGATGTGACGTTTGAGTGTCTGTGTGGAGGGATGGATGTATGGAGGCGGTGCTCCCGCAGACAGCAGCAGGCACCATAGCGGCAGGGCTGGGCAGCAGCAGACCGCAGCGGAGCGGCAGAGAAAGATCCAGCAGGGAGGAGACACAGCCAAACAAGGAGGAGGGTACAGCCCGACAGCAAGACAAACACCACTGACAATACCGACCGGTACTCGTCGTGACAGCGTCTGTCTACCGCGCGGAATCACCTGGAGGGCTGTTTTTCCATCCCATGTATTTTTAGAAACAGGTGAGCATTAAACGCAGCACGCAGGCTGGCTGTGTTGTTCAGGGGGAGCTGAGCTGTCACCCCGCCCGTACAGCTAACTAGCGGATGATGCCTCTCTCCCCTCGGCCTGGCTAGCTGCTCGGTCTCCCCCTCCAACCAACCGCCAGTTAAATTAGCCCGCTTTCTGTGAGCTCTAACGGTAACTAGCTATTTGTTGGTTTTTGCTGTAATCCGCTCGTTAAATTCAGAAGCTATGCAAAGCTAACAAGTAGCCTAAGCTTCTTATACTGTTTGACTGGAGGCTTAGTGCCACTGTTATTAGCTGTCTCTCTGCTAGCTTAGCAGCACTGCAGCACTGCTTGTGTCTGTGGTTACTTGAAAGCTAGGAAAACAATGCTTTCCTGCTAGTTTTACAGCAGTTGTTGGAAGATAGATAGATGGCCATAAATGCATTACCGGCTACTTAATGTAATGACAATAATATAAGAGATTTTCGTCTCCTCCTTAATCACAACATGCGGAGGAGTTAGATGAGCAGTGTCTGTCCTCTTAGCCTCTGTAACATCTGTTCATCACAGTTTTAGGTTGAATGTGATTATTAAGGACTAATTTACTGTAGACACTGCCCTCGTTATGCTCTGATTTTTAAGAAGAAAAGCTGTATAGTGGTTAAATGAAATGCTGAAATATCTTTAAGCTCAGACTCCATCCATCAGGATAACACCACCCATTTACATGACTTGGTGTAGCCTGAAGGTAAAGTTAACATGCAAACAAGAGTTTGTTGCAAATCTCAACAGATTGCTCTGCTGTCAGGTCAAACACCTTTGGTCTTCACAGTGGAGGAGAAGTAATGTGAGATGTGTGACCATGCATTTTGGGTTTTTATACATCATAAGCTTTAGACGGACTGAAATGAAGCACATACCTTAATAGCTGTATGCCCGCTCCTCATCGACAGTACACTGGGTCTCCATTGAGAGAGACTGAAACAGAAACAGAGGTTCTTGATTCCACTATAGTATAGAAAAGGTTGTAACAGCTTCGTATGCACATAGGAATGAGTGTATGTATGGTATCTGAAATAATAATCACAATAATATACAATCAGGAGTTAATATAACAGTAAATCCAACCTAAATCAGTATGAGTTTTGTGCATGCTGGATGAAATTTGGTCAGGCTCTGGACTAAATTGATAATCTGTACATTTGGGTTCATAAAGCCCTTCCAGTTTTACCACAGCCCTACAGCCACTGCCACTGACTACCTTCACTTGAACATCTGCATTCAGTTTTAGATGCTTTCTTCAAGAGAAACTTGCCATTGAGGCGCAACAATATGGCTAAAATCATGATCGCAATGTCAGTACAGAGATTTTCTGATATTGTTTCTATATTTCTGTATTTTAAAAAGAAGCTCATAGCCTGTAGTTTATGCACGCCGGCAGTTTAAGGCAAAAATGGACGATTTAATACTCCACAGCTCTGACCGTATCAAATCTAACTGACATCACTGTTAACACAACAAAAACAACAGTGCTGACTTTTCATATGTTCAGTTCAGTTTTCTAGTAAATACATCACAAAACTGGTATTGTTAATTTTAGTCATGTTGTCATCCTTTGAAACTGACAAACATCCACACTGACAGTGACTTGTTGCATTCGTTCTTATTCCCTGTGTTTACTGGCGGATAGTAAACCAACTTTAAAGGTGCATAACAACACCTACTTTAGATAAGGCTTGATAAGTCAATGAAAGCAAGTTGGTTTCATATCATCTGACATTAATTTATCAGTTATAATTTCTTTATCGTAATATAAATTTCCCATCATTGTCGTAGAATTTATCGGGCACAATGTATGTCATGCTTCCCCCTGAAGAATCACACTGATGTTCAAAGCAATGAACTCTGTCCCACTTTTATGCATTACTTGAGAGCAAACTGTCAAGTTGAGTATTTGCCCTTGTCACTGGCAGCCCGTCGTCACCATGACAGCGGAGGAAACCATAAACGTGAAGGAGGTGGAGATCATCAAGGCGATCCTGGACTTCCTCAACTCCAGGAAGTTGCACATCAGCATGCTGGCTCTGGAGAAGGAGAGCGGTGTCATTAACGGGCTCTATTCAGACGACATGCTCTTCCTCAGGTAGATGAACTCAGCAACTACAACCACAGACACGGTGTGCAGTGCAGTCTGCAGCTCCAAAACGCTGCCTATTGTGAAGCAGAAACAACAGGCAGCTGTTCCAGTCGTGAGTTTAGTGTCATCTCGATATCAGAGATAGCGTAACCCTGCACCGCTGCTGTAGAGTAGATGTGAGTGCTCCCTTGAAAGTCAGCCAACAGTGTGTTGTCTGCAATTCTACTCAGCAGAGTATTGAATACATTATGGTATTTCACCTTCTAGTGTGAAGCGTCCAATAAAATCTTGCATCACCCTGTTGTGGTACACCTTCATAAAGAAAATACCACAGTAATTAGGGAGTCATACATTCTGGAAATTCTTCGCTCTGTAGTTACACATTTTGGGACATTTAAAAATAAGAGCATGAGTGTTACCTGTGTATTAAAAATGATCTCTTTCAGGCAACTGGTGCTTGATGGCCAGTGGGATGAGGTCTTGCAGTTCATTCAGCCTCTGGAGTGCATGGATAAGTTTGACAGAAAAAGGTGTGTTTGGTCTCTTGGTCACTGTCACTGTGTTCATGTATCCTTAGTTGATGTTGAGGTAGCCTACAGTAGCAAAGTCAGACACAAACAGCAAAGCTTCTTTTCCTGTCACGATTTCTAATGTCAACTGTCATGTCCGCAGGTTTCGTTACATCATCCTCAAGCAGAAGTTTCTGGAGGCTCTGTGTGTGAATAATGCCATGTCTGCAGAAGATGAACCACAGCATGTAAGTCACTAAAGTTATTAAATGTACTGTTATTAGTATTATAGTGTTCTCTAAGTTTCCCAAGTGATAACACTACCTTGAATTCTCATCCTGTTGAATAGACTTCATAACAGCGCTGCTTGACCGTCGCTGGCACTAAACAAGAAGGCTCAATCTCAAAGACAAGAGGAGAAACAAACATTGTTGTTTTAATACATGTAGTTTGAAACTGCAACTCTGCTAGTCATCTGAACAAACCTCACAATCTTTGATAGAGAGGAGAGGGCAGGTCAATATGGGCAGCATTTACATGCAAGGAGTGGCGTGGCTATTGGCCCCACTGTGGTGCAGGACTTACCCGGATTAAGCTGTTTATGTGCGCCTCTGATACTACGTGATTGACTGTCCGTGTTAGAATAAGCCGTTTTACATAATATGTCTGTTCACCTGTGATGTCCCACCCACAAGTGATTTGGACGAAAGGCAAAAGCAAAGTGTGACCATCTGCTGCCCCCTTCCTTTTTTATCTGAGCTGAAGATTGCATTTATCACAGGGCAAAGAATGGATGCAACAATAATAGAAAACAAGGATAATAATATGCTTTTTCTCAACACCAACATGTAAATGTAAAATGTGAATCAGCTGTTATTGTCACACAGTTCATTGTACACAGCACAGCACACAGTGAAATTTACTCCCTCGGCAGCTGCTATATAGCCTAGGGAGCAGTTCATTCCTCAAGGGCACTCCAGCAGTGCTCAGAAGGTGAACTGGCACCTCTCCAGTCACCACTCCACAGTTCTTGGTCTGTGTGCAGACTTGAACAGACGATCCTGCACTTCCGAACCAAGTCCGTACCGACTGAGCGAGCCCCAAAATTTACTCGTGTTGCAAGTAGAGCAGAAATCCAAATTGAGAAGTCCAAAAGTAAGATGTTTCTGTGCCGCAGTAATCAGTTTAATTATGGCAGTAAGCTTCTTCTCATAATCAAAGTGTTAGCTTTTTGGGTTGTTGCTCAATAATAATGACACATGTCAATCTAAAATCGTGCTACTGATTAATATATATATGTAAATGTTGCCATTAAAGTACGAGGAAATGGGACCAGAGAGCTTAAAAGATATGACTGAAGAATGATATTAATAAATTATTGACTGATGCTGGAAGCCATTCTGTCATAAACCCCTGCAGAGCCTAGACAACTCAGAATCTAATTGCTGTAATTCCTAATTGGTAATAAATTATGATACAAATCAATAACACAGTTTGAATCACACATGCAGAGACACTAATATACAGCACTCATTCTGTGTTTTCTATTCATGCTGTAGCTGTGGGTCTACTGTCACATGGCAGAGCTGCAGCTTGTGATACTACCAGAGCTATTGTGTCCTATTAACTGGATTAGGTCAGACTTCTTTGGACATCTGTGGACATCAGTGCATTGATGTGCAGTAGTGTGCACAGGGGTGTGTGTTGATAGTCATGGTATGGCATTGATCGTGTGTTGGTAATAACGTTTCAGGGTGGTGCTAGACAAAATCCAAATTAGTGATTTCTCGTGCATGTTATCGTTGAAGCTGATCTTTTGTTTTCAGCTGTGTTACATTTAAAAGTTACCTGTGCCTCCGGTATGCTGCTGAAGATGAAGCTCTCTCTAAAACTACCATGTTTTTCTCTCTCGGCTATTCAGAGAGAAACTTTTACCCCGTCATCTGCAACAATTTGAAATGTATTGAATGTATTTGTTGTTTTAGTTGGAGTTCACCATGCAGGAGGCAGTCAAGTGTCTCCATGCCCTGGAGGAGTTCTGTCCCTCTAAAGACGACTACAGCAAACTGTGTCTGCTCCTCACGCTGCCTCGCCTCACAAACCATGCTGAGTTCAAGGCAAGATATATGAAAATGGATTGAAACAGAAATATTTCAGTAGTAAAGAATAAATTTAATGTTTTTTTGAAATTTGCTGAGAATAAAAGCATTTTCTTTTTACTGCCTTGTGCACATTACTGCAAGTTTTTACTTCCATATGTTCGGCAGGCATTTTGATTTCTTGTTTCTCTGCTGGCGTCCATCAGGACTGGAACCCAAGCACGGCCAGGGTTCAGTGTTTTGAGGAGGCCTGCAACATGGTAGCGGAGTTCATCCCTGCAGACAGGAAGCTGAGTGAGGCCGGATTCAAGGCCAGTAGGGATCGACTTTTCCAGCTGCTCCTCAAGGGAGTCCTCTATGAGTGCTGCGTAGAGTTCTGCCAGGTTTAAACCACTAAAACCAAACATAAATACTGTGCTCTAAATTAGTTTACACATGGGTTGGTGTAATGTTTGCAGACAAATAAACTTTGTTGGGTTTTATTTTGTGTGCAGAGCAAGGCGACGGGTGAGGAGATCACAGAGAGCGAGGTTCTCCTTGGTGTCGACATGCTCTGCGGTAACGGCTGTGACGACCTGGACCTGTCCCTGCTCTCCTGGATGCAGAACCTCTCCCACACCGTCTTCTCCTGCGCCTTCGAACAGAAACAACTCAACATCCACGTGGACCGCTTGGTCAAACCCACGAAGACCGGCTACGCTGACCTCCTCACCCCGCTCATCAGCAAACTGTCTCCCTACCCCTCCTCCCCGCTGCGCCGCCCCCAGTCCGCTGACACCTACATGTCACGCTCCTTGAACCCAGCGTTGGACGGGTTGTCTTACGGGCTGTCTGGCCAGGATAAGAGAGCGAGTGGCGGGGAGATAGCACCGGGTAAAGGGGTCTCGCCCATGTCTCACTCGTTCGCCAACTTCCACTACCCTGGAGCGGGAGGGCAGAGCCTGAGCAGGAGTCTCATGATGGAGAGCGCCGACTGCCACAGCATCTTCGAGGAATCCCCTGAAACGTAAAGATCTGGAGTGGACCATGTTTCTGGTTTTATACAATACCTTGTCAGATGTCTTAGATAAGCTATATGTTTTCTCTGTGAAGGTCAAGGACAGACACTCCTGTGGATAAGATGATGGGTTCAGGTGGAGCTCAGAACCTGCGTCCTGCCTCAGCTCCAGGCGAGGACGCACCATCAGTTGGCTCCACTGACAGGAACGAGGTAAACACTGACTCCCTTTGCTTTTTAACTCATTAGACCTGTTGTATGTCACACTAAAGACACTAAATCTTTTTATTGATTGTTTTCCTTCCTTGATGGGTGTTGCCTATCACAGGTCCATAATTATGCCAGTTCTGATTAATCACTTTCAGTGTGGTGTGAGTCATCCTCATCCTGCTTCACTGACAAGGCTGACAGAGCTGCTTAGAGTGAAAAGCTCGGTCTGTTCTAGCTCTGTTGCCCTCTGCCTGGATGAGAGACTGTGTTCTAGAGGATGGTGCCCTTGTTTTGGTTGTTTGTGGTGAAGTGTTAGCATGCTTTCATCGTGTCCCACTCCTGCACGTACACCTTAAACCTTTGTGCCTGTATGAAAAGGCCTTTTGTCTATGTGGTTACAGGCACATGAAAGTTGGTCTTTGTGGTTTGGCTCGTTGATTATTCACAATTCACACTCCTTCTCTGAGTCATTACTCAGATGTAAACACAGACATGATATATATATTCTTAGATTCAGTACAGGGCTGCAACTAACGATTATTTTCTTTATTGATATACAGTATCTGCTGATTATTTCTCCGTTTGTAAAATGTCAGAAAACAGTGAAAAATGTCCATCGCAGTTTCTCAGAGTCCAAGGTGATGTCTTTAAATGTCTTGGTTTGTCAGTCCAAAACCCAAAGAGATTTAGTTCAGTATGATCTAAACCAGAGAAAAGCAGGAAATCTCAGTACTTAAGAGATTTAAAACAACATTTTGTGGCATCTTTGCATGAAAAAATACTTTTTATTAAAATAGTTGGCAATTATTTTTCTGTGCTGTCAGCTAATCGCTGCAGCTCTGATTCTTTCAAAAGGTCCACAATAAAAAAACAAATGTGCATAAATCAGCTTAGAAATCTCTGAAGAAATGCTCTCCTAACACCAGAACCTGCCTGAGAAATATCAAGTTTTTAATGTTTTTTTTTCCAGTTTCATATTAATCCAGTGTTAGTTGTCTGTACATCCATGAGTACAGAGCAAACAGGAACTACTAATTAGACATTAAACTACTACTACTACTATTAAACATTAAACTACTAATAGCTAATTCAGCATACTTTTAATGGTGATACTTATTTTTTTTTAAAATGATATAATATATAAACTTATTACAAAAAGGGGCACAAGTTCTAACCCACAGTGTGACTCATTAGCAATGACAACAAGATGTTAGAATGAGACAAAGTGAAGTTGTCCTCATTTTGTCTTACATTAATAATGGAAAGGTGTTTCATTATTAAAAGGTTATAGTTCTTATTTTACATTACATTGCGATTAATATGAGACACAATGCAGCTCCAGTTGTTTCAAATATCCAGCCAGTAACAAGGGAGATTGAGCACAAACAAGGGAGAAGAAGCCCATTTGGTTCTAGGTCAGCAGGTATACATGGCTCAGACAGGAACTGAGGAGCTTAACCACCAAAAATGAGTCATTACTGCCCTCATGTTGCCTGTAAACACAGTGTTAACTCAGTATCCGTCTCTGTCTGTCTCATGCTTTCTATTCTGGTCCTGTTGTGCAGCTCAGTGTGAAGTTGGTGCTTTGCGCTGCCTTCCCCGTCACCCCAGAGACACACAGAGGGCAGAGGCAGACTTTGGAGGCCTCTGTGATCTCACTGACACTCCTCCTCTCTTTCTTGTTTTCCTCTGCCCTCCATCCCTTTTCCGGGCACAGAGCCAGTGTGTTCCCCCCTCCCCAAACATACAGCAGATCCATTCCCATCAGATAGTCAGGACAGGAAGCGGAGGACAGAGAGGGGAAGTGACCTGTCCTCAGCTCTCAGTCTCACCCTCCTTCCTCCTTTAATACCTGAACTGACAGAAGGAACGGGTGGAGCAGTTCATCTCATCACAATGATGCCTTTGAGTAGTGTTAATAGGAGTTGGCAGTGACTTTCTGCAGATGATAACATGCTTCGCTGTGTGTTATGGGTGTATGGATGTTATGCTTTGTACTGTATGTGTTAAATAGTTTTTTTTTTTAATCTGAACAGACCCTGTTCATATTTTCTATTTTAAGCGTTTTCGCAGTTTTTTCTTCTGCAGAGTGACTTTTAAAGTGGACATGTCATGAAAAACTCACTTTTTCAGTTCTTGTTAACACACATTTGGATATCTGGAGTGCCTGCCAGCCCACAAAGACCACCCAGTCTTTCTAGATCAGAAAATGTGTGATTCAACAAGCCATTCAGATTTGGCTCCGCTTCCTACATAACATTCAGACTCATTAGAATATATCACCCACAGCTTGAGAACCTTTGCAAAGGTGCAACGTATTTTTCTTGTGTGTTTCAGAGAGACAGTGATTAAAGGCAGTATGAGAAAAATAATGTTTTTAAACATTAAAGCATGTAAATGTGTTCTAGTAGAAACCCAAAAGGCAAGTATAAACCTGGAAGATATGTCCCTTTTAATCTGCTTTCTAGGATGAATCACCCAGCAATAGATTATATTCATAAATCGAATGAAACAACTAATAGATTTTTTTCGTAATGATATGATGTTAAATCCTTAGCTTCGTGACTCGACAGAGAAGTATGAGGAGTACTATCGGCACCGTCTCCGCGTGCAGCAGCACCTGGAGCAGAAGCAGCAGCAGAGGCAGATGTACCAGCAGATGCTGCTGGAGGGAGGCGTCCAGCAGGATCCACCGCCCAGCGACATGCAGCACAGCCTCACTGAAAAGTTCCTCAACAGGTACGGATACCTGAAATGTTCCCCTGTCAGATAGGTAGTGTACATCTGTATATAGACACCTGTCAAGTCAGAGGGCAAACTTCCTGAAAGCGGTCGACCATGTCAGGCCATTTCTGGTGCAGCATGTGTGAATCATGCTTGCTAATTACTGTATGGCTTTTAATATCTCCATACAATAGAGGAGCAGCTGTTAGACAAGGAGCAGTAGATGTGTTAAGGCCCCTGACAATGAGCCCCATGTGGCTTTTCCTAGTATGACACACCCCCCCCTCAACAAAGGAAGCCACCTCCAGTCCACACTGCACCATCTGGTGATCACCACGTCACCTGGGACCATCGCACCATGTGTATTAGCTACACACAATAATAGCAACCGTTTTAAACATGTACCTTGGCAATTTAAGCATGCTCCCAAACCACCTCAATAGTGTATTTAGCCTTGAGTCTGTGACAAAAATGAATGTCTTAATTTTTGTATTTGTCAGCAGGACAAAGGCCCTTTGATTTGTCCCCCGAGAGTTCATCCAGTCCTCCCATTCCCCAACCTCTCCCTGTCTCTGTATCCTCTGCATTATTCACCAGGGTAGCTGTGCATAATTACATCATTACTCCACTTTTCTTTTGTCCTCTGCCCTTTGTAGTTTAAACTAGATTTAGCTCAGTCAACTCAGTCAGTGAGCTTGTAGGCAAAAGTAAAATGTGAAGAACCTCAATCCTGTACCAAAGAATAAGAAAAAGGAAAAAAGGAGAAAAGATTTGTAGAGACAGCTCATGTGGGTGTGTGTGTGTGCGTGTGTGTTCCTCAGGTCCATCCAGAAGCTGGAGGAGCTCAACGTGGGGATGGAGGATTTAGGGGAGGAGGTGAAGTCTCTGGCCCAGCAGTGTAATGGCAACGGGAACACGCCCGCCACTGAAGACAATAACAACCCTCCATCTGTGACCCCAGAGCAGACCCGAGGGGGAGGGGTACTCAGCAGCACCCCGCAACGCACATTGGGGGGCCACGTGGTCCCACCTCTTCCAAATGAGTCCCCCGTTGTGTCCCAGAGGTACTGTGGGTTTGATTTCTTTTGTTTTTATACTGGAGTTTGTTGCACGGTTGAATTTAATGATTTTTATTTTTTATTTTTTATTTTTTTTGTCAGTGAGCAGAAACAGAAGGGAAGTCCAGGAGACTCTCCAGGCTCCTTAACCCGAAGTAAAGAGGTAGGTATCCACATAAGTAACACCCAAACAATTCTGTCAGGCCTGCTATAAATAATTAACACCTTAGCAAGCATGTAATCATCTCACTGCGCTGAATAATGAGCTGAAATGACTTTGTTCCGGCACCGCCTTTACTACTCACACCCTCATTTTTTCTCACATTAGATGTTATTACTTCATTGAACGTCTCTGATCTGATTTTAAAGTAGAGCTCTCTTTTTTTTTTCCTCACAGTATAAGACACACTGTGTAATGCTAATATGGCGTTTGACTAAGCAGATTATAATGATTTGTGATGATTTATGATTATATCACGACACCATACTGGCATCGTGACATTATGGATGTCATAGGGTAGAGATGATCAAAGGAGATTATACTGCTAATTATATGTAACCTGTGTTTGTTTTCAGGGCGACAAAACTAAAAGCTTGTTTGTGCCAGTGCACTCTCTGGAGGACACTCAGGCCATTCGAGCAGTCGCCTTTCACCCGTCTGGATCACTCTACGCTGTTGGATCCAACTCTAAAACTCTACGTGTCTGTGCTTATCCAGAAACATTAGATACAAGGTAACATGGGCAGTCACCTCAACGGCTCTCATAAACAGTAGTCCTACCTTTTTTTTTGTTTTGTCTTATTAAGAGCAGCCCCCCTCTGTTACTGTATTATTGATATGATTGATCGTATGATGCATCTCATTCTTGTAGGGTATTAACCAGAGTTACTGGCCATGACCTAATTTTGTGATGCAGGGTTTCCTACATCCAAAACATTGTAAAACATAGATGATACTGACTTTCCTTTTAGTGACTTAAACCTTGCATTATTTTGGGTGTTATTGAAGTTGGGCTGTGTGAGGTAGTCATCCATATTACCTACAGTAAACGGCGATCGGCACGCCCACATCTTGGAGAAGCAGACAGGAGTTACTGGACTGTAAGGAACCAAAACAATGTACATCTGTGGACGAGGCTGGCAGTAAAACATATTTTAGCCACCTCAAAGAAAGGCCCACCTAAAAAATCAATATCAGTTTAAGTGTACACTATATTTAGAATATTTTCACTGCTTTACCTTGTCGTCAGACAGCCCTTTCCGATGGGGAACCAAAGCCGTTGTATCCATCTATGCTCATGCCAAACAGTAATTTTACAACACTCGTGTTCTGCGAGGTAAAATTACAGTTTTTTTTTTCAATGGAGTCTGGTGGAACAGCTTCAGTTCCCCGTTGGAAAGGGCTTTTCACTTTACAAGCTCTATTTCCTTATTTCCCTGAGGGAGATCTGTGCAAGAGAAAGCTGAGACAATAAAGATTGAGAGTTAAAGTAACTGTTGTGGAGCTTTTGATCATATCACATGATTTTCCTCAGCAGATTGTCACTTTACTGGGGTTTTCATCCACGTTGGCTTAAAGATTTAAAATTCAATTTATAAACTGGGTTGGATTTAAAACAGATTGACCACTTTCAGAAAAATAAAGCAATGGCTTTCTTATCCCAGAAAATTATCAGTGTGTAGTTCTAACTACGGTGTTTCAACGTTAACCAGTTTACTCGTCTTCTGTCCTACTATTTGTCTTTCCTCTCCTCCTTTTTCTCCTCTTCTTCACTTTTCCTGTCCTCAGTGGTTCAAGTCCAATAAAGCAGCCAGTCGTCCGCTTCAAGAGGAACAAGCACCACAAAGGGTCCATCTACTGTGTGGCCTGGAGCCACTGTGGGCAGCTTCTGGCTACAGGCTCCAATGACAAATATGTCAAAGTCCTGCCTTTTAGCGCAGAGACATGCAATGCCACAGGTACAAACAGAAGGAGACTTACTTTATTTAAAGTTTAAGTTAGGGCATGGGCCTCTTATTATCAGCATCTCAAATTCTCATTTGTGTTTGTGTCCGTCTGTGCGCTAGGCCCAGACCTGGAGTTCAGCATGCATGACGGCACCATCAGAGACCTGGCCTTCATGGAGGGTCCAGAAAGTGGAGGAGCCATCTTGATCAGCGCCGGAGCTGGAGACTGTAACATCTACACCACCGACTGTCAGAGAGGACAGGGTCTGCACGCCCTCAGCGGACACACGGGTACACTGACTGTCTCGTCCATCCACCTGAGCTCAGAACATGAAGTGGAGAGTCAGAGAGAGAAAGGCTGTCATGTTTGTGTTTCTGCTCAGGTCACATTCTGTCTCTGTATACGTGGGGAGGCTGGATGATCGCCTCTGGCTCTCAAGACAAGACGGTGCGTTTCTGGGACCTCCGGGTGCCCAGCTGTGTCCGAGTAGTGGGAACTGCTTTCCATGGCTCAGGTATCGACTGTGTGCTATGAGTTTCAGCTTAATTTTTGGATCAAATAACTCAATTAATCCCTTGGCACCAGTAGTAGCAGTGCTTACATAATAGGTGGAGATTTTACAGGTAATCATCTACTGGTTTTTACAGCAACACCCCCTTTCTTTTTCACCGCAGGCAGTCCTGTTGCCTCAGTAGCAGTCGATCCTAGTGGCCGTCTCTTAGCAACGGGACAGGAAGACAGTGCGTGCATGCTGTATGACATCAGAGGAGGACGAATCGTCCAGGTGTACCGGCCGCACTCCAGTGACGTGCGATCTGTAAGGTTTTCCCCTGGAGCACACTACCTGCTCACTGGCTCCTACGACACAAAGGTCATAGTCACCAACCTCCAAGGTACATCTCATCTGCTCACATATTAATGACATATTAGCGATACACAGCTGACTGCTTTTACCTGCAATTATCTTCTTGCTTTCCTGTTTTACTGACAGTAACCATATGTAGAAGTATCCTGCATATTGTACAGCTACTTACTTTGGAAGTCAACAATTTTACACCAAAATGGGCATCCAGCGCCTGAGATCTGAGCGGTGTCCATGGCAACGGTCTGTTATGACGAAATAACAGACAGTAGAACACATTTGACCAATCAGAATCACGTGTACAAAGCTGTGTAATAAAATGGTTTAAATGGGTTTATAAGTGCCATGCATGTGTGTCTATAAATATCTTTGGGGCACTTTCTGAAACGTGTTGTCATCCATGCGTTGACAGTATGGATGTGAAGTAGGTCTTAAATTGCATTCATAATGGTCTCAAAAATGTCTTTAAAAGTCTTAAATTTGACTTGTTGAAACCTGGAGATACCCTGTATATATTGAGTGGTCTTCACATAAGCTCAGAATGATCCTGGATCCAACAGTAACCCCCACATGAACAATAATGTGTAAAAACAGGAAAAGCTGATTTTAATCTAATGTTTTGTCTCAAGCTGTGTCATGATTTTACAGGGCCGCCCCCTCTTAGTCAATTTGTCGACTAATCTGTCGTTTTGGTCGTAGCCGGCTAAGATTTCTTTAGTTGATTAGTCATTTTTTTAAATGATTTTTTTCATGCTGAATGGCTTATTTCTAAGAACCTTTTGACCACATCTCTGGTAAAAATGTGATTTAAGGTATTGCTTTTGTGTGATTCTTTCTGGACAAAGAAGAAACTTCACAGATCTGTCGATTAAATCAATAATCGATTAGCTGACAAAATCCTATGAGTGTCAGTCGACCAAGAATTTCTTTTGTGGAGGACAGCCCTATGATTTTAAATCCTCCCGTCTAAGCACCATTTCCTGTGTTTCCAGGTGACCTGACCAAGCCGCTGCCTCAGACCGTGGTGGGAGAGCACGGCGACAAGGTGATTCAGTGTCGATGGCACACACAAGACCTGTCCTTCCTCTCGTCTTCTGCTGACCGCACTGTCACACTCTGGACACACAATCCATAACACACACACACACAGACAACCAGTTGTAATGTAAGACACACATTCCCCCTTAAACCCTCCTCCTGCACTATCAACACCCTCTCAACACACTTGACACTCACAGCTTGACACACACATACATGAACACCCAAACAGGTGAATGGGCTTTTCACTTCTGTCTGTAGGAAACCAAAATGGATACAAACCTGACACTTCAAAAGCACACGTTGCATGCTCTCCTTTTTCTGTACATCAGTCACATTGCATTTGTCACCCCGACCGTCGTCATCTCATGGGGTAAAACAGCAGAATCGTTCATTATTCTCGCCATCACTTCATCTACACCCCTCACACACACCTATACCAGTCAGTTGCTGCATGTCCTTTTCACTGAGGAGTTGTTGAGGTCAGACAGGACAGAGTGCTTTGTTCATGACGGTGCCTTCCTTGAGTTCTGTTTCCATAACAAAAATGTAAAAAGATAATATGGTCATTTTTCAAGATCCAATTTTGTTAAATCATCTTGAGAAGTCCTACATTCCTCCTTGTTTTGCATATCATTTCCTTACAGCTGGTGTTATGCTGCTATTGTTTGGGAAAACAAGTTGAATTTATGGTGTAAAATGTATTTTTTTTTTTTCCCAGTGTGTCAGTAGTGAGCTTTTCCTATCAGGAGGCTGAATCGGTGTTGAGGTCATACTGTATATCAGCTGTTGCTTCCCTGTGGGATGTGCTGATGCCTAATGTTTAACTGTACCCACGGCATTGCTACAGTTCAAAATGTGTAAATTAGCTTGTGCATTCGTTTTAAATTCAAAATCAGTGTTTTTTTGCGCTGAAGCTCTTACAGTGTCTTGCGATGGCTTGCTTGCAATGGAAGATTGTTATTATGTCGGCATCAAAGGGAAATACAAAGTGTAATTTGTGGTTGAGCACCCTTAGCATTATCAGTATTCAAAAGCTTTGGTTTGTCTACTGTAACAATATAACAGTAGGTGGCAGTCTTTAGCCATAGCGAGGGGAAAACCAGATGCACAATGAAATCTGAATGGAAGCACGGGTGTTTTCATATTTATTTAGAACCAGTATTTTGGGGCATATGCATTATATTCTTTTCTTGTATTTTACATGCGCACTTTGTCTTTTAACATTGTCTTCTACTATTAATTTACTTACAAAGATGCATATTTTATGTTACTGTATAGTAAATATATATTGTTTTAACAAAAATAAGGCCAAACTAATACGTACATAGATGTATTTATTTCAGTTGTGTTCATGTATGTACAGTTATTAGTATGTTTTTGAAATGCTAGTGGCTCTTGTATTAAGCCTTTCTAATTCTTGTTTTTAAAAGTGACTTAAATTAATTCAAGCTAACTCAAGTCTAACTGCTGGTACGTTCAATAAAGTGTCTTTTACACACGCTTTTTCTGTGTTTAGTTGAAATAAGCAGTTCACATCGACCATTTTAAAAAGTCAGAATGAGATGCCTACATGGATGAGGCTTTATTCCTCAGACATGATTGAAACATTTAGTACAAACAAGCATAAGGGCTGTACATGGGTTAAATTCTTTTATCAAATAGCTTAAAATAGCATTTCTTTAGCCTAACCTGGGTAACTTTTAATGCCCCACCCCAAAAAAAACCCTCACATATAAACAAACATGGAAAGAGTGCTGTACCTGTGTCCACACTGACTCAGACACCACATTATTTCATAGTGGTGGACGGCAAAATCAGAACAATCATAAAAAGTACAATAAATACACACATAACTGCAGTTGTGTATTGAAAAATACACAGCGTGAAATGAGCACAGGAGGATAAAAAAACAACAACACTTTCGTCCCTGATACTACTGAGAGTTTATCAGTGTTGTGCAAGTTGTGCGAAACAAGTCCATGTTAATTTGAGATTTGTTCATACTGTATACACAGATACACACATATTTATATCTATGACTGGATACTACATATAATGCTGACAGTGCTTTGTTTGTCCAAAAGGACACATGTAAAGATACACAAGGCTTTCTTGTGAGTGACCACCCACTGGTCTGTCACAACCATAGAAACTGAAAAGGAGTAGAACGGACATTATTAGACAAATCTGCGCAGCAGGATGGTCACAGCGGGGGGCATTTTTATGTGCACCATTGCCACTGCAGACTGGGCTAACCTAACTTCCGTATAAACCGACTTGCAGTGAGTCACAGACTTATAGGATATGTCCACAGGATCCATCCTTTCCATGCTTCCCTCTATGTAAGCAGCCGTGCAATGCATTCTGGTGAGGTAGCATCGAGAGAGACTAACCGCCATGTTGCCCACTGCTCCTCATTTGCATAAAGTTGAGGTCTAGGCTACTTTATATAAATCATGGGCATCCGCCGTGACTCGCCACCTCTGGAAACTCATGAAAAACTTTTAAACAAACCGGTGTTGATCTAAAGTGAAGACAGATTCTGCAACTGCATGGCTTATTTCTCGCCTAAAATGTTTTCAGCAACTATTTATGTAGTATACGAGACAAAGTTTCCAAATGAGCCACCATGTTAGTTCTGGTTTGAAAGCTGAGAGCAGCAGCGCACGAGTGCCCAGTGACAGCCCGTCAAGCGTCCAATGCTGGGAAGCATGGTGATCCCTTGTATCCAAAAACGGCCATGTGGGCACATTCACTCATGGCGGCATGACTTTGAAAATGGCATCGATGTCTAGTGTGTGTAAAGTTCTGCCATGCTGGCTGTCCCTTTTACAACTAAGTACTGTAAGAAAGAAAGTATGAATTGGCCTACACAGATGTTGATTTGGCTCTCTGACTACCTTCGCTGCCAGCTTAGTGGCAAAGCAAGATATTTTACAGCCCCACTGAAGTGCTGTCACCATATCGAATAATAATCGCCACCACGGCAAATACTTCAATGTCTGTTCTACTCCTATTCTATTTCTATGGTCACAATGCTGTCCACACCTTGGTGAGATGAAAAAAAACCTGGCTGTCCCTTTAGTGTTTAGTTCAGTTGGAGCTGGAGCCAGGCCTGGCTGTACTGTTGGCCGCAGAAGGCAGGGTGACACGTTGCTCGTCCATTCGTTTGGCCTGAGAGCGCATGATGAGGCTGAAGAAGTCCTCATCTGGTACAGTCGGCCCTCGGACCGGAGGAGGGGGAGGAGCGCAGCGCTGGTCATCCAAACGGGACCCCTGGTATGGTTAGAGGAAGGAAGAGAGCGGCAGTTTGAAATCTGGGTTCCTTATGTTCTGTCGTGCATGAAACAGTAGCTCTGCGTATTTGGTCATGTCAGGTACCTGGCACTTGACAAGCATATCGAAGAAGTCGTCGTCTGGCTCGGCATTGTCAGCGTTGGCCATCAGGTGGCTGAGCACGGCTTGGTTGCTGTTTTGATTGAGCCTGAGGCCGGGCAGGCTTCCCCCTGCTGCTGAGGACTCCTCTAACCGCCGGCCTTGGGCACCAGAGACGTTGGCAGACTCCGATACAGCTACAGAGTTTGAGAGAAACAGTGAAATGCCAGCAGAGAAGTTTTAATTCAGTATGAAAAGGAAGATATACTGGATGGCTTTTGAGTGTGAATAGACTCACATTTCCTTATGGCTCTGGGAGGAGATTCTGGACCGCTGTTTAATGATAACCTGCTGCCCTTATCCTGTATTGAACAACGCTGGTCATCCATACGGTTGCTCTGGAAACGGCTCAGCAGGTCAAAGAAGCCCTCGTCTCCAAGCATGTCAGGACTCAGTCGCTGATGAAGTACAAAAACACAAACATGAAAAACAGCTACACAGAATAGGCCTTGTCTGATGTCTAGTTATGTGTGTGGTTATCAGCTGAATGCACCCTGTACTGTGTGTACCTTCTGTGGTCCCTGTGCTGTCGTCTGGCTGGTGTCCAGGGTGTTGCTGGTGTCCTGGAGGACCTTACTGGAGCCACCAGCCTTGTACTTCTTCCCACGCAGACGGCTGACAAAGAACAGCTTGGAGGAGCTCTTAGACAGGGAGGGTTTGGACTGCTTGGTCAGGATGTCACTGTTCCACTTCTGACCCTTCAACACACAGGAAAAGACGATCAGCTTGGGGAAGATAAAGGGTACAAAAATCTGATTTTAGTAGCAAATATAGCAGGAGAGAAGTTCTTACATTCATTTTGTCTGGAGTGAGTTTCATCAGCTCTAGGTTCTCCATGCTGTGTCTTCTGCTCATCCTGGGCCTTGCTCCTAAAACACATACAGCAATTACAATATAGGCGGCAGTTATACAAACTACACTGTTAAAAGAAGACTTATAATTTAGAACATACCATGCAGGTTGTAGTCTATATCCTTATTCTCTGAAATAGTTGAGTTATTAGTGCTATAACTGAGACCCAGAACCATCTGGAGATCAGACACGTTCATACGAGCCGTCAGCTCCCCGCTCCGGTCTCCAGTCTAGAAAAAAAAAAACACACATACACACACACAGGAAGGTTAATTTTACAACTGAAGGGTTTCTTTACCTGTTTTTGTACAGTAAAACTGCTTAGAATATTGTTTCCACTGTTTTACTGTAATGTTATGTACCTCTTTGCAGATCTCCAGGTGTTTCTCAGCAAAGTGCATGGCTTGGTCATGGTTCCCCAGCGCAGTGTACGCATTTCCAAGACTCCAACATGCACGGCCCTCCCCAATCCTGCATTTAAAAAAAAACAAAAAACACACTTAAATACATGTATAGGGGCATAGGTCAAACGTAGGGAATTTTTCTTCCTATAGTGAATGTGTACCTGTCATTGAGGTCCTGGGCTATGATGAGGTGTTTGAGGTGGTAGTCTATGGCTCTCTCATAATCCTGGAGAAGTGTGTAGGTGTTGCCCAGACTGTAGCAGGCCTGGGCCTCCACAGCTCGGTCCTTCAACTGCCTTGCCAGCTGCAGCGTCCTCCTGACAAACACACACACTCGCTGATTTAAAATACCGCAGAGAGGTCACACAGTCTAGTAACAACATATTATGGCATACACAAAAGGGAAGATTCCCTTTTTTTAAGAATATATCGACATTATTTTTGACAGGTGAGAGGCGTTTGAAGGTGCTCATTGGGGAAAAAAAAATTCAAACTTTATTTTTGCTTTGTGGCAAATGTTACGGCTGTATGTGTTTTCTCTGCTGTTGTCCCGTTTCCCTCTTCAACAGCTCTGCCCTGTTGTGCTGCGTTGCTCAACGAGGTGCACCTGGCCTGGGAGGAGGTGCTTAAAGCTCCTGTGCCAGCAGCAGTGAGAAGAGGCCTCTGGTGTGGGGACTGCACATTGTGTGCACTATTTTGGGTTTGTGGGTATCAAAGGACACTGTGGGCTTTTTACATCTCAACCGAGAGATTAAAACTTATTAGAAGTAACGAACACAGGTGGACTTGATCAGCGGTTAAAGGTTAGGGGTTAATAGTATAGAACATTGGTCAGTACAATTACGTCAAAAACTGCTTTCATTGTGCATCATCGACCCAAGGTGTTGCTTCAGTGGGAATCAACGGAGATCGTGTAACCCTACAGTGTACTCCTGACTGCATTGACCAACTGCTAGGAGCTACTGTGTGCTACTGGGACATCAATCATCAGGCATCGGGACGTCAGACCGCCTATGCCGGCCAACACCAGGGTATGTTCAGTGCTAATAATACTTGGCAGAAATTTTTTGGCATCATTGGGGAAAAAAATCCCATAATAACCTTTCAGCAAGTTGTAATTCAAGTGTTCTGAGAGAAAACTAGACGTCTACACCTCCTCATGGCTCTGTTGTCAGGCTTTAGGAAATCTACCCTGTGATGGGAGACTTGGGCCAATCACAGGTCAGAGAGAACATTCCTATTGGCTGTCCTCCGGCTGGTGGGCAGTGCTTGGTATTTCTTAAACTTACTTGCCGGGTCACAAAATTCCTCATTTTACAGCTAAACAGTAACTACAAGATGTTTCTGAAAACATTAGAGGAGAGAAATAGTCATTACAGTAACAGAATATTGATTCATATTTGATCAGCGCTGCCTAGTTTGATTTGATCAGAGTTCATGAGTGATTGACAGCTGCTCAGAGACAGCAGGTTCCAGAGGACACAAAAGGACACAGAGACACACAATTTTTTCAGATTACCTGTCTTGTACACTTGTCAGGATACTCTGACCATTTTATATAAAAACACCTTATTTAAATCATATTTGCTCCAATTCTATCCATTGCAGCTTTAAGGAAAAACGTTCTTCCTGATCCAGTATCCTGCACCAGTTCTTAGATTCTGCCAGTGACAATAAGTTACTACATGTATGCATGCTTGCTCATACTTTTCTATACAGAAAATAATGAATGTGGAGGCTTTGGCTTACTTGTAATGCTCAGCTGCCACATCAAATTCCCCCAGAAAGATATAGGCGTTCCCCAGGTTGCAGTACGCCCGTCTCTCTGCCGAGCGGTCGCCAAACTCCTTAGCTATGAGCAATCGCTGTTCAAAGAGAGAATCATGGAAACATTTTATAATTTCTGTCAGAATAACTAATTACAGAAGTAGGTTATAACGGAGTCACATTTATAAAGCTTGTCTATGGAGTGTGTAGACTTTGCAAATATGCTTTGATAAAAGGGCTGTGCAACAAACACAAACGAACAAAACAAACAAGATAATCTGCATAAAAAAAGATTATTGTGCCTTGAGATTTTTTTATGGCATATTATAGGCCTACCTATTTTGTGTGATTGTATTTGTGTATTTTTTGACATAATATACGACTTGTTTTATATTTTTTATTATTATTATTATTTTTATTTATTTTTTATTACATACTGTACAATGAGTTTTTATATTTTTATGACATACTATGACTTTATTTAATTACTTTTTTATGGCATATGACTTTTTCAATATCTTTTCTGACATACTATACTTTGACTTTTTTTATGACATACAATACTATGACTTAAAATATTTTTGACATACTATACTATGATTTTTTTCATTACATACGATACTATGACTTTTTTCATTACATACTATACTATGACTTTTTCATGACATATACTATGACTTTTATGCCTTACTATAATGAAAAGAGTTTTTGGGTTACACCACACCTGTTCGTGAGAAGCTACCGCTTTGCGAAAGTTTCCCAATAAGTAGTACGTGTTGCCGAGGTTGCCATATGTTCGACCCTGAGCAGCGCGATCCCCAAGCTCCTTCACTATCGCCAAGTTTGCCCTGAAAATACACAAATGCAAAATGATTGGATAATAGCAGAAAAGCATAGTATTAAAATATCACCCGTGCCGTACTGTACAGTCACTTACTCGTAGTACTCAGCTGCCTTCCTAAGTGCCATCATGACCTCCTCTGGGAAATCTCCAGGCTCTGCTCCACTCCAACAGATACTTTTGCCTTTGGCATGATACACGTTCCCAAAGTTATACAGCGCTCGCGCCTGACCCACCTAACACGAATCAAAGAGAAACATGTTAGTGCTGAAGGCTGAGGGCTTCTGAATCCCCTGAAACACACTGTATACATTATCACAAATGAGCTTGCATATCCTGCTACCTCACCTTGTCACTAATGTCCCTGGCTATGTCCAAGTGCCTCTGACAGCAAACCACAGCCTCGTCAAACCGCCCCAGCACTTTTAATGTATTTCCAAGGTTTCCACTGGCTTTGGCTTCTCCAAGCAGGTCACCAATTGTCCTACACAACACACATTATGTTAGTAATGATAAATATAGTAATGATCTGTTAGCTGGGTTCTTGCGCAGGTCCAACCTGGTCAAGGTGAGGTCATGCCGGTGGAACTCCAGGGCCTTAGCGTAGTCATGCAGGTGGAAGTAGGCGTTGCCCAGCTGGCTGTAGATGGCGCTGAGCACCTGCAGGTCCTCTGTGCCCACCTGGATGGCAGCTTCAAAGAAGGAGACGCCTGCTCTGTAGTCGCCGACCTTACAGAGCCGCTCACCCTCCAACGCTAGCTCCAGGCAGGACACCTCCATTCTACCACAGAGAGAAGCAAAGTCAGTCCGTCAGGTGTCTAACAAAGATCTGGCCTAATGTTTGGCCTCTTACTAGGCAGCACCAAAGTATCCACACTCCAAAGACTTAAACCCAGTTATGAAGAAGTTCTGAAAAAATAGATCTTCTCTGGCTGAAACCTACAGCCCACTGACCAGACTCTACTCACAACCAGGGAACAAAACTTTCAGCCTTTGCTTAGAAAGAGGGCTTTTAGCCACTTCCTTCCACCTACAGAGAACAATGGCTCAAACTGGGGTCTGTTTGTTAGAGCTCACATCCTTTCGACATGCCTCAGAAAGTGAGGTGGGTTTCTGTCACAATCAAACGAAGCAAAGAGCGAGTAGACATGTTAAAGCATCAATACCAAAAGTACAAAGCTTTGCTTTAGAATTTGAAACAGTTAAAATATGTTGTGTTGTGCCTTAAAAGATCCACATTGGGTAGTCAATCAATATAAAAATGCAGCATATGATCTGTAACATGCAATTAGATCTAGGTTGTCTGAGACAACCGAGTTTGTGGAGTTACAAATGAGGTTATGCTCTGGCGTTTCAAGGCCAGATGAAAGGAGTGACAGACAATGGTTGGCGGTGGCTTATCTGCGCAAGGATTATCTTTAGATTAAGTGGCACATGTGAAACTTGTTAGTCTGCCAGCTTTTGTTTTTCAGGAAACTGTATTGTTGGGAAGAGATCGGCTTTGCACACAGTCTATTCAGTTTGTTTATCTCAAGCTTTCCTCACGTTTCCACCCAAGGGTTTGTCTGAAAAAGCTGTCAAGCTGACCCAGAAACATTAACACAAATGTGGATTCCTCACATGAAGTAATATCTTACATAGTTTATGCTGTGCTACTAAAATGACAAAAAAACCCCACCAAACAAAGTAGCTGTTTCATCATCCAGCTAGGCTGTAATCGATGAACAAAGGCAAACATGGTGTTCTAAATAGTCATAAAGCTCATATAATCAGCAGCCTTAAATTAGAAATGCCTACTTTTTGTTTACTACCAAGTTGACAACATACTTTTCCAGCACTGTAGCAAATACAGTGGCAAATATTAGCCTACCTGCTCGCTCTCTGTGTCTCACAACAACAACAGTAGCACATGGAGCTTCTGAGAGGCATCTACTGAGGTTTCCACAAAAAACTTCCCAGCTGCAGCTCCTTCTCTTTGTCTGAAGCATGGAGAGGGTTTAGTCTGTACTAAAGGAAGGTGATCAAGATCTTCTATGTTGCTGATTTAAGTCAGCAAAGTAAAAAAAAAAAAAAAAAAGTAAAAAAAAAATAGCACTCCTTTCCAGTGACATCAGAACCACTGGTCATCTGACATCATAGAGGTTTTAGCATCATGCAATGGAAAACTTTCATGGAGACGCATGTGGTGTTGTCACAGTATTAACTTCCAACGCATGGCAGCAAGGAAACTGCTCAATCAGCATTTTCTCAGCTAATCTGCTTGTCTTTAAAGCTCTCTTTTCTGACCTGGTCACCTGAGATTACGACTGTAGAGTGCGCACCTCACAGATTAAATCGCTGGTGAATGCTAAGCAGATTTATTAGACATGTCAGTCACAAGCAGACTCTCTAGTGAAGTTTAATGGAATCAAGTCGTTAACGATAGCCATCCTGACAGTGTTATCCACTGGAGAAACATTTCCCCCCCAGGCCGAGCAGATGCCTGCTGTATCCAAATAAGTTGGACACACGTGTGGCGAAAAATAAAGCAGAGTGATGAATTTTTCAGGGCTTGTTAAATATTGAAGCCAACTGGGGCAGGTCACACCTGCTGCCAGAGCACTTTACCTGGGTATGTATGTAGATACAGCTGGCTGATACCTGCCTTCAGTCAACAAACTCAGCTCAGTGATACTGTCCTCCTGCTATTTGATTTCACATTACACATAATACCATCACTTCCTCAACAATGTAAAACCAAACAAATACCTTATCTGGTACCTGACACCGACACGTCTCATGTAACAAGCCTTAAATTGAATATAAAGACATTTTTCTTCTCTAAACCAATAGCCAATAATTTATATATACAGTGCCTTCTAAAACTAACCAGGGAAAGCAACATGTTAAAAACAGAGGCAGGAAATCTACTCTACATCCATACCTTAGTTGAGAGAGGAGAGACTCCTACCTGTAGCGGACATGAAAGGACTGCTCTTCAGTTCCCGTGCTAACCACTGAGCCACTGGAATCCATTGATGTACATAATATGAGGGACAATCCCAATTTCGTTCCCGAAAAAATGGTTGCGTTTAAAAACAAGAGCCAACAAGAAAGAAAAAAAAAAATCTTTGGGTCAAAAGGGAGTTGGGTAAGAGGACGAAAACCAACAAAAAGTCACGAAATGTGGTCAAGCTTGCCACCGTCCCTCTGCTGAATGTGGACAGGGGAAGGTAACCCCACGAGTGTGAGACAGAGCTGCAGAGTCCTGAGCGTCAGTCCACACGCGGCTGCATTCATATACTGTGTGTGTTTTGCGTCACTGCACCTCAATCTGGTCAGCGGCCCTCTGTGAAGAGAACACAAGATGCTGTATGTGAAGCCTCATTCTGGCCACACGATGCCATGGCAACACCAACCAAACAGCAGCGTGCACAAGCGGGGCAGGCAGAAAGTGAGAGAGTAGGGCGGGGATGAATGGCTGGATGGGGGTCAACGCAGGCAAGCTGTCAGTCTAAGACGGTGACTCAATTCATCCAGGCTTGGAGACGTGCATGTGTGCTCTGAAGTTCCTACAAGGTGAGCAAGCGATGAACGCCACAGGATGTAACCTATGCAAGCAGACATATTTAATCCCAAATACCATCTCCAGAGTGTGTAAATGCAAATCAGAGGTAATCGCTGAAAAGACAGAGAAACCAGCAACCTGTTGCATAATTAACCAAAATAAGGTCACTAAATTAAAACTGAAGCTCTGGGAAAAAAATAGCAAAACAGCCATCTGCGCAAATGCTTCTCCTACCAAAGGAAAGGACAGTGATAAGCAAGCTACATGGATAAGATAGACTGCACCAAGTAAAGACCAGAGCCAACCATTACCTCATTTATCCATGAGGTCATAATAGACACACCCAGTTGTCCCCCAGATTTAACCCATCAGACCCTCCCTCCCCACACTCACAAAATGGGAAATGGGGCAGACCGGTTATTTGCAAACTGGGTTAATTCTGTATGCTAAAAAAACAGCTAAAAGAAAACAAAGATGTGTATATTTGAATATTACTTTCCGTTAAAACACATAAATGGCATTGTGTTTTATAGACTGGTCATTGTAAATAACCACTGCTGTGTTCTTTTTGCTGTAGTCTACATATGCTCAGCCCTACTTTACATATAGGCCGCTCAGATTATCTTCTTCCTCCTCTAATATGACTTAAAAGTCAAAATACCATCAGATATGTTTTGTATTTATTAATTCAGACACAGTTCTGTCTACTCTACATAAAATATGAGGCCAGTCATCATAAAGTATGTTGGATTAGGACCTTTGATCTACAATAAGCTTTCTGAGCAGTTCCTAGTATTAGATCATCACTGAGTTCATGCTGCAAGAAAAGCACAAATCTTAAAATGCAGATGACAAACAAAACAAATAAAAACAAGACCTCTTTTGACAGATTGCAAGGACTCAATCACGCCTTGTCGAGGTCTCTTAATATGCTGTGGCAGCAGAAGCTCAACACAAAACTTAGAACCGAGGGGGGCATTTTACAGTTAATTCAGGGCCTGCTAAAAATACATCTATACTGAAGGGCATGTTTGTGTACACAAACAAACAAAAAAATGTATGGAAGTGAAAGCATCTCTTTGCCCAGCCTGTTATTCCCTGCTGCTGCTGTATGTGTACAGCTATAAGACAAACTAAAGCCCAGGGCTTTGGGAGTCTGTGCAGTGCATGTTCCTGCACATTATTATAATAACCAATTGATGTGTGCCAGTGTTGGTGCAGCCTTTTCCACCATTGTATGCCAACTGGGTGTGTTTAAGAGACCAACCCTACAGTGAACATGAACAAGTGTTTTAACAGGAATAAGTGATCCATGATCCATTAAGACACATCACAGGGAAAAAAAAGAGGTTGTTTTTGACTGACAGCTTCAGGGCAGGTAATCACTGACTCTTCAGTCACAAACAGGACATAATTTCATCTTAAGCACACAGCAGATGGATCTATTTTCATTGTGCTTACAGTCCATTGATGCACTAAAATGACTACTGTCAGCCACCGAGAGCAAAATCTAAAAATGGAAACACCACTCAGCTCTTATTACACCATGAGCCAGCAAAAGCCTGCACCAAAACAAAAGAAGAAACAACTACATAAGTACTAGGATACTGACCGGTACGTCTTCCACACAGGAACAGGAAATCTGGGAAGCCTGCAAGGAAAAATGTTGTGAATAACAAACATGTGAAAATATTGGTGCTACAGTAATTGGGTATTTAAGTTTGTGCATGAACATCTGAGTGTTTTGACACTATGATACAGAGTGAGTACTCCAGTTGATATACACTCAGTTCATTGGGTACATAAACAAGGTATACCTAATAAATGACACTCAGTGAGGGAAGGCTGAATCCCCGTATAACGCTATACATTTCACCTCAAACTACAGCCTCCAAAATGACTATATGTGCTCATCAACACCTTTTTATTTCAACAAAAACTAGCTAAACATTGTAAGTCCTTACAGAGGTGTTGCTGCATTAGCTTCTAGCTAGGTGTACCTCATAAACTGTGTTTACAGTAACTTATATGCCACATATTATAGGTCTTGATGGTGTGTGTGTGCTTGTATAACTGTGTATTACTAAACTGGCATATACAGCATAATGCAAGTGCAAATACAGTGAGGAATGACAGCTCTGTATGAACATGGCCATAATCATGCAAGATAAATACATTTAAGCAATTGTGTGCAATACTATAAGTATATTCATACAGTAAGCTTTAAAATAAACATGTGATACGTATTGCTATTTCATATGACTGTAAACAAACAGTAACACTGTTGATCTCGTTATGATTAATCTCTAACGTTACTGGACTCATCCCTGTCAGATAGAGCTCCATTCAGACTCATATTTTAGCGTAGTTTTGAAAGAGAGGGTTGTGAACACCACACGTTCACGATGGGTAAGTTCTAACTGTCAGAAGTTTAACACCAGCTCGAAGCCACAACCTCTCCGGTTAACGTTACAGTATCACATCCAGCTAATGATTAGCAAGTTAGCATGTTAGCAGCTAAACTTACGTTAGGCGATCCAGTTCGAACAATGGTGACTTCTTCTCTGCTTTTCTTTACTTTATCTCAGGAATGAAAACATACGGTCGGTTTAAAATACAGACGTCTGTAATTTAGGGAGACGCTGTATTATATCCAGCCTTACACTGACTTTAGGATTTAACTTTTGTAAAACTTCGGTTTAACTCCGCTGAAAGAGAAGAAAAACCCTGTGGATGTACTACCCTGTGTTTTCGCCAAGTAGCCAATCAGGAGACGACATTCAAAGATAACCACGCCCCGAACAGCAGTCATTGGACCAATAGATTTGAATAGAAAAGAGTGACGTGTGGTTATTATTTGGCTGTCAGAGCAGTACCAGACAAGCACACTTTATCATGTATGACATTTTGACACCCTTTTGCTTGCGAAAGGACCACTCGGCCGCTATGTATCGTTGAACCTGCAGTGTGCAGAATGTTTTCGACATCATTGGGCTGAATAACCCCTCCGCATATTGTAATTTAAATGTTCTGGGTGATAAGTAGACTTCTGCACCCCTTCATAGCTCTGTTGTCAAAGATTAAAAAAATCTACCCCGTGACGGGAGACTTTGGCCAATCACAGGTCAGTTCAGAGAAAGCGCCTTCCTATTGGCTGTCCTCCAGCTGATGGGCGGTGCTTTAGTATTTCTTCAACTGCTTTCAACATGGCTACCGGGGTACAAACTTTCTTGTTTTACAGCTGAATAGTACACTGCAAGATGTTTTTGAAAACATTTGAGGCGAGAAATGGAGTTGTATTTACCATGTTCATGAGAAGAGTCGACATGAATGCCTCCCTATTGTCGTATTTATGACTTAGTAGGTGGAAAGTTTCTGAAAGCTCCGATGTTTCACGAGTTGTGACGTGTTGATAGTGTGGCGGAGGCCATCAAAATTGTGTTTGTTTTTTGTTTCTCGGAGTGAATAAATTAATATGGTAACGGCGTCGTTTTTTTTCAGATTATCTGTCTAATGCACTACTGTCATGCTTGCGTGACCCTTTTCTAAAAATATATGTTTTTATTCATATATTTTGCTCCATTTCTACCCATCGCAGCTTTAAGGGAGATGGGGGTGTAACGTTCCCCTTACTCGGACCTGTTAACAGACTCTCAATAAATACTTAAAGTACTAAGGATGATTGTTCAAAACTCTCCGTGCTAACGTTAACTAACTTCTTCAGTGGTCTTTTTGGTGGAGGTTTCGCCAGCGTTACCTAGCAACCAGACTGCGCATGTACGCTGCTATGCCAGCCCGGTGGCTCCAGACGTTCAGCGCTGCCGTGCAAGCTGCATTATTAATGATGCCACAGACACTGAAGCTGTCCGAGAAAGCATATGTCAAGAAAGAAAGAGACCGAAATGCTGCAGCGAGTTGCAGCATGATGTCAGGCGCAAGAGCAATGGCTGTGGATCGGTTCAACTGCTGCTGAAGGACGAGTTCAAAACCCGAGTAAGTCACCACAGCATCACCATACGAGACTGAAAATTTAGAACAAAGTTGCAGCACTGAAATGTGAAATAGCTTTTTTGACAGTCTGACTCTGTGGTGCAGTAGCATATGTTACTTTCTTGTAATGCATGCCACACTTACCAGTGGTAGAAAGTAAGTACATTTACTCAAGTAGGCTAATGTACTTTAATACAGTGTTGAGATACTTCACGTGAGGATTTTCTGCTACCTCATACTTATACTGCACTACAATTCAGAACCAAATATTGTATTATATATTATAGCTTCATTACATTTATCTAACAGATATAGGTCCTTTACCACAGTAAAATTGTTACTATAATAGTATTTTACATGCAAAATGTAATCTTATGACAGCATAACAACTTGTCAGCATATTAATAACTTGTCATAAAAGATTAAACTACCCAACAGAATATTGGTGTTGAACTTCCTGGATCATCTACAACCTTAAAATGCTGCTAACAATGCATAATGATACTTATGTAGTATAATTTTTATAATAATGTAGCCTAACACAGACAGCGGCCATATTAAAAGTACTCATCCTGCGCTATGCTGCAGAATGAGTACTTCTCCGTCTGATAGATGCTGACAACTCTTTTGTCTTTTACTTGTAATGGAATATTTTTATATTTTAGTTTTTTTATTTTGGATCTCCTTCCACCACTGATTCACACACACACACACACACACACACACACACACACACACACACACACACACATTCACCCATAAATATCATTCTTCACACTAACACCTTACACAGTTATGTCACACAAACCTCTGACCACACAATGCATTGATTGTTAAGTAACTGGCAGCTTAGCACATTTTGATCCAATGTTGTCAGCTCACATGTCGTTGCTAAGAGATGAACAGGTGCTCCATCCTCTTTTCTTACCCCCTGTCTTGACACAGGTTATTACAAAGGAGTCCATGGAGGGAGAAACAGAGGAATCAGATGAGGACGTTCAGGTAGAAGACAACAAGTCAACGGTGCTTTGGGAGAAGTGCATTCAGCAGAGCATCTTTGTTGACCTGAGTGAGGATGAAAGTCTCCACCTCAGTGATTTGGAGAGTTCTTTAGTCTTACATGTGTCGCAGGCAGAGTCTGCTGCCTCCGAGGCAAGCATCCATCTCAGTGGTGAGTCCTTGTTTGTTGGATGTTAAAGTGGCCTGTTTTATCTGTCCTGAACTATACATGAATAATTGTATGTACTGTTATAGCACATATGTGGCAAAGATTGCATTTAAGAACAAGCTACAATTATTTTTTTCCCACAGATTCATAACAGATCATTACTGGTGATTGTAGGCTAGGACATGTTTACATTCAAACAATGAAAAAGACGTTGTGGCACACTGTTAATATGGTACAACAGTGATGAAGGAAATCTATTTTTGGAGCTATTGTCTGTTTTTGGTGACATGTTATGACATACAGTATGTTGGCAGAGTCACTCAGTAAGTTGGAGCTGTCATTGTTAATGGTGGGCAGTCTATTAAACATAAATGCAAAGACTGAGGCTTAAATGAATCTGTGCAACAATCCTCTAATTTGGTATTTGTGTTATTGCTGTTCTTTAATGTGCAGGGAGTGCAGAACTGTCAGCCTTGGATGTCACCTCCTCTGATTCCAGTGTTGTCAGCAGTCGGAGTGAGAGGGTGATAGAAAGCAAGACCGGGAGCAGTATATTGCATGTGTCCACCCAAAGACCAAACACCATGCAAGATGAGCCACCATTAAGGCATGAGGACCCAGGTCAAGATACCAGTGATGAAGATCAGGAGGATCTGCCTTACGATGGTGACCTAGGAAGTCCCTATTTCAACCAAACTGCTAACTCAGAGAGCTCTGATGGAAAAGAAATGGTTCATGAAAGTCCTGATCTTCCTAGTTTGCTTGAATGTAATACAGATGATATTATTGAACCCTTGGTTTCTGTTCAGCAAAATTCTGAGAAACCAGAGGAAGCCAACGCCAAACAGGATAATCTTGCTTCCAAGCCAAGTGAAGTCGCTCCATCACACCCTTATCCTTCAGACATTAACCAGTTGTTGCTGCGGCATTTCTCCCAGGAGGAGCTGCTGTGGCCGGGTAGGCCGATCGAGGCTGAGACCCTGCCAGAGGTGTCCCTACTGGAGAGCGTGGATGACACAGTTTTTAGCTGGCATCCAACACACAACAGCACAGCAGTTAATGGTAACCACTCAGTTAGTACCTCTGAGATTGATCAGAGCTTCTGCTCTGGCAGGACTGATGCGAAGAGTGCATCCAAAAATTCAAATTTGGAGGAAGAAGCAGAAAGGGAAATTGATAATGCTGCTTCTGACAGCGTTACATCCAGCTCTGCAAGTACACTCTCAGAGCAGGGCAGTGGGGATACAAGTGCTGTAGATGTAGAAAAGCAGGAAAAGGCTGATGACGAGGATGATCAGGTTCAGAGAGTCCCGCTTGTGCGCACCAAGTCTTTCAGCGAGATGAAGTATGGCCAAGGCCAAGTCCATTACCCGCTCCCTGACTTCTCCAAAGTCGCCCCGAAGGTAAAAATCCCCAAAGCTCAAAATGGACCAGTCAGACCTGTTTCTCAGGACCCCGGCACGATGCAGAGAGCTCAGTCCTCTCCAGGGATGTTAGAGGTGATCAGAGGAGTCCTGGAGGATTCAGTCCCGCTGTCAGAGAAGCCCTATGTCTTCAAAGACAAGGACAAACAGTGTGCTCCAGCACTTGTGCATCACCTGCAGGTAAAAAACATTCAGGGTGTACAGTACACCTGCACGTACTGTACAACTTTTGGTTTATTTTGCTTCCTCAAACAGAAACAAATATGACTGCTGTGCGTAGTACACAGGACTAACGTTTGTCTCATTCCATATTTCTTTAGGCAGAATATGATAAATTACTAACCAAATATGCTGAGGCAGAGAACCTTATAGATCAAATGAGAATAGGAAACAATGTAAGTAAAAAAATTATTGCTTTTTTAACCAACCTAAATCCAGTAGGTGTGTGAGAAATCAACTAATATTTCAAAGTTATATTTCAATGCAAGTTACCCGTTTATTGATCTCTTTTCACAGCCCTCCTCAGAACTGATGCTTTATTTAGAGTGTGATGACGATCATCAGGGAAACTTAGTTGAGGGAAGCCATCTTGGATCTGTGGCTCCTCACCTTCCCCCATCAGGTACGTCTCTGTGTCATCCGACATCTGATATTATGACAGGTCAACGCTTTGCTTCGCTACCTGCAAGTTACACGCAGTGAAGTTCAGCTGGTTTCCATAGAGACAAACGGGGTCAGATGACACTATGCTAGCTCAGAAACATGTTTTATTTGCTTTTGGAGCATGTTGGAAAACAACGGCTATAAACTGGACGATCTAACCTTGCTATTTAAGTGATTTGATTTCTGTATCATATTTTCAAATCAAAATCATCAGTAACTTAATGTGTCATGGGTAAATTTTAATAGTTCACAAATTAATGCATTTTTAGCATGGATACACTGAAAGTATGAAATATTGGCTTACTTCATCAGGTACACTGATGAGGTAAAAACATAATAATCCTTTGATTCCTCTTATCTGTACAAATTCAATACACTCAATATTAGGGACATGTTGCTCATAATTTGACAGTCTATGTTAGGTGTGTATCACTCCAGTCTTGTTTTGTTTTCAGAAAACCTTGGCGAGAAATATGAAACAACCTCCCAGAGCAGCATTAACGAGGTGAACACAACTTCCTCTAGCCAGCCTGAGAAGAGTCCCAGTGACGGGGAGAGAATGACTGCTGAGCTGACAGACATTGTCAGCCAGTTCATGCAGAAAGTAAGTTTGAAGATGTGTGTTACTAGGCTACCATTTTATGCACAAAAACATTAATGAACCTTCCTCTATTCAGGTGGAAGAATTCAAATTGAGTGTGAGCAAGATGTCAGTGAGCACAGCAGATCAGCAAATGGTACGTTTTGATTAATTCCTATTTGTAGTTCCTTATGTATTTTATTTTTTTTTCATCTGCATATGCGTAAATGTAAAATTTGTCAATTTTCAGATGCTGAGGAGCATTATGGAGGCTCAGGACCAACTGGAAAGAGAATACATCAGTAAGAAGGAGGAGCACAGAGCTTTGGAGATGCAAAACTACATGGGCCTGTCCAGGAACACTGGCATCTTTGACCCAAACAGGTAAAAGAGACCCTGCTATCACACCTTCAATAAAACATGTAAATGTGTCAGTGTCATGTTAATGCATACATATGTGTGTGTGTGTGTGTGTGCGTGTGTTAAAACCTGTTTAGGCTGGTGGAGGGAGACATATTCAGGATAGGGATGCACCTTGAGGACATAAAGGAGATGATAGACAGAAATGTGTGTGAGCAAATTTCTCCACCCCACTCATCCTCCTCTCCCACGCCCATGAAAGAGATGCTGCATGTGAAGCCCAGTCCTCTCTGCATGCCCACACCCTCACCTCCACCATCCCTGCACGAGGTAATTAACTCATAGACGCACCCACAGCCTCATCAACTCTCAACAGTTTTTGCCACTCTAGTAGCAGGGCTCTAGGAACGGCATTCTTCCTCTCGGCTTACAGGCATTTTTGGCTTTGTTGTGTCTCAACAACAGCTGAATGTATGTAAGGTTTCGGCCACTAGTTTCATGGGGGGTAAACGTAACGTAACGATTGATAATCCTGCAGCAGTATTTGTTCTGGTACATACCACCGAGCTGAGTGAGTCGGTCCTGATGTTGGTGCCCCTTACCAAAATTAAGTTTATTCAAGTGTGCTATTAGTATGCTTCTTTTGAACTTAAAATAAGAGAGTATACTTTCAGTTTACTTTTTTGTAGAGATATACTTAACAAAAGTATACATAAGTATACTTGGCACATACTGACAAGTATACAGAAAAGTCTAAGTATATTTGACTTATAGACCTACTTATGTTACTTATCTTTTGATCAAGATAGAGTTAAGAAAAGTATAATTAAGTATTCTTGCCTAAAATACTTGGCTTGTAGTTGTGCTTACCTTTTGATAGAGTAGCCTATGAAAGTGTGTGAGAGTTTGTAAAGGATGTTTTGATATGAATTTACTTCAGTTCATGTTTTGGAATTATCTGTTCACCATAGAGACATGCGAGAACAACACATCGTATTTTTTTTTAATCTCATCACAAATCATGTCAAATAGCAAAGGGAGCAAGTTTCTTGCAATGCACAAATCATTGGCTATTACTTAAGTACTATAAGTTAAAGTATACAAAGTATACTTTCATGAACTAAAAAGCAGAGATGCTCAGTCTTTTTTTTTGCAAGTCTAAGTCAAGTTTCAAGTCTTATGAATGTTCCACCTCCTCTAACAGACTGAGAGACAACTGGCAGACACATTTCTGGACAGGATGTAGTTAATACAGATACAAAAAAATATCATAAGGTCACTATGGAGTAACTACAACAAACTGTATACAGTATATTACTATATCATATGATTTAAACTAATGAAAAATAGGATACAGTTGAGACAAACAGGCAAGCAAACTGATAAACAGGAAACAAACTGGCGGAGGGAAACAAGCAAACAGACACCAAACACACATCACTCATTCTAAAAGGCAGAAAAATAATAAATACACATTCACATGATCATGACAGAAATGCTTTGACAACTATTAGATGAATTACCATAAAATTTTCCATAAACATTTATGTTCCCCACAGATTAATAATAATATTTCAACACTGTCAAATCTAATAGTTTTGATTCATTTTAGATACTCCAGCCTGGGCGCAGCGTGTTCTGTGTAATTTGTTGCATCCACACCCTGCATGTACATTTGTGATGAGTTCTCTCCTGGAGGAAATGCTGAGTATGTGTGTAAGATTACACTAACCACAAATTATCTGCCTGGGTTTCGTGTTTCAGGGGCCAAGTGCAGGTTTTTCCACTGTGGGTTATAAGATGGAAGCACAGAAAGAGGAAGAAAAAGATGAGGAAGTGGAACAGGTCCATGGAGATGAGGCATTACAGAAAAGCAATGAACTCATAACTGACTCTTTACTGAAAAATACTAGACACAGCTACTGCCATTCAAGGTACTTCTTAAAATATTTTAAAATCAGTTAGTCAAACAAGTACTAGCGTTAATTCTATACGAAAATGTTTCATGTTTCGATGTCACTGTTGTTTCCAGCTGTTGATGCTTTGAGTGGTGCTTGCATGTGCTCAAATTATAGGCATGTTCTCAGCCTTCCCGTGGTCAGATAGTGTTTCAGGTGCAGTGTTGGTGTCGGATTCCCGTGAGTGTTGTGTTGGTTTTCTTCTCTGTCGTGTTTCAGGAGCTCACTGGGCTCTCTGGAGGGACTGGAAGTCCAGACAGCTGAGGCTGAAGAGCAGAGGAGCTCCATCTCTTCAGAGGTGATAGATCACAGTAACATCTTAGCGTACTTGAGTGGAGGCAGGTCATCCTCAAGACAGAGGCAGTGGACACCCGACAGGTCTGTGTTGTGATATTTAAGTCTACCTGACCATACAAAAGAACTAATTTCTGCTGTGATTTCTCTGTACCGGTTTGCTCTTAAATAATGTACGACTCATACAAGTAATCCGTGTTGTAATCCTGTCAGTGTAAGTGAACTGCCTTTGTCAGTTGTTTAAAACAAGCCTTCCCTAACTCCCCTCGTCAGACTCTAAATATCTAAATATCTCACTTGTTGTTGCTGTAGTCGTAGCAGCCCGGATAGTGTCTTGAACCCAGAAGGTGAATGTGATCTGGGTGACTGTGTGAGTCTGGCTGTGGAGGTCTCGTCTTCGTCTGATGCTCCCAGAGACTCAGACAGCCACATTCTCTCAGAGCCTCCTCTCAACACCTCATCTGTATCACAGGTCAGTCACAGATAGTAGTTGGTTTGTTTGACAATTTTAGTCGAAGGTTGCATGTGCAACAGCTTTTCAGGGTTGCTGTTTAAGTTACAGTGGTGTGGAGGATGCATAGGCTTCCTTATTTGAACTGATGCTGAGTCTTCTGGTGTGCAGAGGATTGTGAGCCCAGAGACAGACAGTGGATTTGGGAGCTCTTACTTGAATCAATCAGCTTCTGGACTGTTTCAACCAAATCTGCTCACAGAGAAGTACGAAGCTATATACACAAAAATAAAATACTTCAGTATTTAGTATTTAAGTATTTAATAAAATGAGCTCCTCCACAGTCAAACTGAGAATAAGTCAAGGTTGATTTTCCTATCAACAGTGTGCAGTCCCAGAATGATGGTTTAAGTAGCTCAGGCAGCGAAGACTCCTGCTCCAACCTGCAGACAGCCATCCACTCAGCCTCCCTCACCAGCCAGCGGTGGGCCAGTCCCCACCCGTCTGTCCAAACACAGTCCTGTGGTGCAGCAGCGGCAGTGGAGCAGTGGGTGGAGAGCACCACTAAGGAGCCCTCTGTCAGGCTGCAGGGTGAGCAAATCTGCCTTTTTTTATTTCAACTTATCTGATCAATTATGAAATGATGAACACTTCTAAACCACTGACCAAACAGGATCTGAACGCGGCCTGCGTGGCCAGCTTCATCACCACGTATCTGAGCCCGTACTCAGCACCACCATGGATACAGAAGAGAGAGGCAGCCTACTGACCTCCTGCTCTTGTAATAGGTCAATATATGCTAATGTCTATGTATATGCTTCTATGCTGTCGCCTGTTTACACAGTGAACATCCAGATGTGTGTTTTTCTGTGTTTTTAGTGAAGCTATCCTGGCCTTGCAGTCAGAGGTATTCCAGCTTAAGAAGGACTTGGAGGAGGGCTTGGTCCAGCTGCCTCACCTAGCACAGAAGATGGACTATCTCACCTCCAAATACAGGCAGGATCGTCAGGAGCGCAGGTCTAAAAACAGACCCCGGACCCACCACAGACTAGCCTGCAGCAGGTGGGGAGCTGACCATCCAGGCTAGTATTAGTGGAGGAACAAGAGGATAATGGATATTGTTGAGGTGTTACGATGTGACATTTGGTTCGAGCTGCAACGATTAATCCATTAGTTGTCAACTATTAAATTGTTTGCCAACTAATATGATAATCGAGTAATCAGTTTCATTCATTCTTTCAAAAATGAAAAAAACAACAGTCCTTAAATGTGAATATTTTCTGGTTTCTTTACTCCTCTATGACAGTAAACTGAATATCTTTGACTTATGGACAAAACAAGACATTTGACGACGTTATCTTGACATTTTTGAAACAAGTAAATGATTAATCGAGATAATAATCGACACATTAATCAACAGTGAAAAGAATCATTAATTGCAGCCCTACATTTGGTTGATATTTACTTTTATTAATTATTAGATAACAACGAGACAACCACACATATAAAAAGCTTCTACGCAATATACAGATACTGAATATTAGATGAATGTCCAGGATAGTCCTGTCATGTTCTCACCACCTTTTTTATTCTAACTTTTAGTATGTGGAAGACCTCAAGTAGCTCGCAGAATGTGAGCCATCTCAGGTCCAGTCAGGTGAAGATAGACAACTGGATCTCTTCAGACATGGACCCCAGCAAGAGTAAAGGTAGTCCTCCCTCCACCAATAAGTAAATTGCAGCAAAACTCTACATGTCTCAAAGTGTGTTTCTACATCTGTATCTGTGTGTCTTCAGGTACAGACAGTGGTGACACAGCTGGCTCAGAAATCATGTTGCAGTTCCACAGTTCACCTGTAGGTAGCAGGAGAGGCAGCGGCAGTGTGTGCTCTGCACCTGAGTTTCAATATAAACCTTATGACGTGCTGCAGTCCAACAGAGGTCAGCTCAGTACATACCTCAATTGTTTCTTTTATATATATCATTTACTCAGGGCTATTCAATATTGTGTGTTATGCTCCTTCAGGGTCAGAGGGAAAAACGTCTTGTCTGACCAGCTCCATTTTAAAAGGAGGGAAGGCTTCTGACAGCCATGCCAAGCAGAGACCACAAAGTAACCCATTTTATCATATAATGTTTGTAACATCAACATGTTGGTGTCCTTGTGGTTGATGAAACAAAGCCTGTTGTCCAGTTTACATATGATTTCAACTTTTTTTTTTTTGACATAATAGACAAATTGGTTTCAAAGAATACTAGAAAAGCACAGTGTCAAAGCAGAGCAGATACAAAACATTGTCATCAGAATCACTACTATCATCATATAAGTACCTCTTTTTACTTCAAAATAAAAACCAGGGCAGTAAATATGTGCAGTTTTGTGTTTTATCTGTATACATGCTGTAGTGCTTCCTGTGTTTCCGCCATCAGCAGCCGTCATGGAGAGTTTTTTCTCCAAGGAGAGCTGGTCTCTTTTCTCCACTCCGTCTCCGAAGCCCCTTCTCCAGGTCAGCTACGGCTCCTCCAGCAGCCTGCCTGCAAGGTAAACACATGACACATAACTTCCTGAGAGCAGACAGATATTTATCAGCAGCTTCCCACATAAAGCTATTAAATTATTTATGTATAGCTCTGTTAAAGTGGAATATCTCACATCCAGTTATAAAGTGAGGGAGCCGCCGCTGCAGTCCATGTCCCATCACAGGAAGCGCTCCACCCAGTCCGACACAGCACTCCTGCCCAGTAATGTTTACTTCCTGCGGACGCCATCTCCAGCATTAGCGCCCTCCAAGACTGGCAGCAGGACAGGCAGACGCAGAGGGAGCAAGGTGAGATGTCTCATCTCTGATATTTTAAAGATCTTCCCTGTATACAAGACATTTGTCATTGCTTTGGATTTTAAGTTTGCTCACTATTTTCCAGGAGGTAGAGATGAACAGGACTCTGGACCAGGCTATTGAGGTGGCCCGCAGCATGAAGAGGACCACAGACAGAATGGCCAGGAGACTGTCAGCTGACCTGGCTGAGGCTCAACTCCACAGGAAACTACACAACATGCAGCCACTAGGGGGCAGGAAACACCATTATAACAAGAAGTGTACAGATAAGTTTACACTGTAATCATCAATATGATACCTGATGCCTATGTACACTATATCTACAGTATGATGAATAATAAGTTATATAAGGACCTGTTTGTGTTAAGTTACTGCTTTTTCACATGGTTGTGTATTTATACATTTACATATTACATATATCCATACATATTACCTTCGTACATAAAAATATGTTTTTTAGTTGATGGACAGCAATTTCTTTATATTGAGTGTTTTTACATTTTGATTTGACGCTTTTTTAAACCTCTTAATTCATCTCAATTTTATTCTCACCGGTGTGTAAAATGTAACCAAAAATACATGTTATAAGAAACGAAAAGACTTTCTGACACAAGATTTTTGAGGAACAACATTAGGGGGCAGCATCAGTCACAGTACAATCAGTCACCCAGTAGCTGAAGCAATAAACATAAACTTTATCTTTTCGCCTAACCCTTTTGTTTTTCAGTCCACCTGCTCCTCATACAAGTAGCTGCAGGGTGAGGAGATAATGTTAAATCTCATTAAAAGTAGGTCACATTTGTAATATTGCATTTCAGGAAAATCCCTCTCTGCCTTTAGTAGATAGAGAGAGAGAGAGAGTATCAATTTTGTCCTTTTAGCTAATATGTTCATTTGACGCCTCTACTGCTCATCCCTGCTAGCAACTCAGTGTCTCCTTACTGAGTTTCTGTTGGAGGTCTTTGTCGCCGTTACAGCCTGCTGGTGCCGGGCCGTGTTCACTTTTTGTTTGTGGTGTATCGAGTTTTGCTGTGTTTTTCCAAGGGGGGTATCAGGGAGGAAGATGTGTCCAAACAACATTCCTGAACTGCCTCTCTGATCGTTCAAAGGACTCTTCAAGTTGATCTCTCACATTTAAAAACAGGCTCAGAATTAGCCTCATATACCAGTCAGTTTCTGGGACAGAACCGGGTCACATTTCAGTGACTCATGTTGAACATGTATAATACAATAACATTTACTATATGTATAACAATAGTATAACATAATAACATTTTTAGACTACACAGTTGTAGAATAATGCCATTGCAAAAGAACGTAATCTTAGATATAATTTTTAGTTGAAAAACCAACATACTGTGCTGCATAATAATAGTAATATTTATTTCAGCAGCACTAATTATGTAGAATAATGATTATTATTTGCCTGTGTGAAATCTTAACTGCACACCAAGGAAACTTTCTGTAGGTTGCCACACCTCATATCAGTTTGCAAAGAAGAAGAAGAAGAAGAAGAAGATAGTCCTTTATTAGTCCCACGAGGGGAAATTCAATTTTTTCACTCTGTTGTTAACTTATACACGGTACATGCAGACCCGAACACACACATGCACAAACATGCAACAATGGAGAGGTGTCAGAGTGAGGGGGCTGCTCCTGACAAGCGTCCCGAGCAGTTGGGGTTTGGTGCCTTGCTCAGGGGCACCTCGGCAGTGCCCAAGAGGTAAACTGGCACCTCGCCAGCTACCAGTTCACACTCAGTTCTTGGTCCATGTCGGGACTTGAACCGGTGACCCTCCGGTTCCCAAGCCAACTCCCTACAGACTGAGCTAATGCCGCCCCCAAATAACTGTCAGCGGATCATAGACTGACAAAATGTGCACTACACAGGTGTGAAACAGAAGCATGTGAAAACTGCTTACCAAATTCTAATCTACAGTTTCACACTGATGGTTTCCCAACATAAAGATAAACATGATAAGATAAGAGAGGTTGTATACTCAATATCTAACAGGAAATAGGAATAGCTGCAGGAAAATGACACATGGAAAACTCTTTCACCTCTATGTGATAATCAGACGATGATGTTTTCTCAGTTAGGGATATCTTTATGATATTCATGTCCTTATCCAAAGCAAGGGTCGACGGACTTGACGTGGATTACAAGAAGTACAGAAAAAGCAGCTTGTTGTTGGTACTGTGACCTATTAGACCTGCAGGGGATTTCTCATTTTTGTAGTCCTTCCAAAGGTTTCTTCAGTTTCTCTCTTTAAAGGATTATATCTGGAGTTTTTGTTTGCTTTAAGAGGGATGACAGTATTTTATTCAAAGTGGACCGTTGGAGTACTGCCTTTATGTGTAAATATCTCTTGAGGATTAAAAAAAAAAACACATTGAAGTTTTTTTCCTTGAGGCAGACTACCCAATTGAAATTATGCTTTGAGCAGCTCATCGTCTGATCTGATTTCCACTGAGCAGCTCCACTGGAGTCGTGGAGGGTTGAGGGCGTGTCAGTGGTGGATGCCCTTGAGAATTTAAAGAGAAATTTACCAGACTCCAAAGCTAAACTACCAGTGAAGTATTTTTTACTAAACTATAGTTTATAACTAGTTTTGGCAGTTAGTCCTTTAAATTGGACCTGTTATGCTTTTGTGCTTTTTCCCCTTTCTTTGTGTTATATAGTTTTTTGTGCATATGAAAGTCTGCAAAGTTACAAATCCCAAAGTACACACCAAAGCAACACTGCTTCTGAAATTCATAATACCTGCCCAGTTTGGTAAGCCCTTGAACAAAGCTAGTTATTGTGGCGTGGAGTGGAGTCTGAAGACTTTGGTTTGGTTGACCAATCACAACAGGAAGTCAGCTGACCAATCAGAGCATTGAACATGTTCTGGTAGAAACACAAAATACAAGTATAATCCAAGATTATCCAGATGTCATATGTGGATGACTTGATGAGATTATATTATGTCAAACTACTTATTAAACTCATCGCACAATTTCTTAAAAGGACGAGTTCACGTTTTTTCAAGTCAAGTCAATTTATTTTTTTATAGCACAAAATCATAATTTTACAGTATGTACAAGATACGACACCCTCTGTCCTTTACAGAACGACCCTCTCATCGGATAAGGAAAAACTCCCCAACCAAAAAAAAAAAAAAAAAAAAAAACCAGCAGGGATCCCCCAGCCTAACATAATGAAAATACAATAGCAGTTCATATGACAAAATGAATACATATAATGTGAACATAATATTTGGAGAAAATGGATCCAGAATAATGTCAATCAGCTTCCTGGTGTCGGCAAACAGAAGTCTGCCCTAGAATCGGTTTTTGCTTGCATGTATTCCTCCTGTCCATACTGGCAAACAAGATCTTTCCTAATGTGCTTCTGTAATGAAAGAGAAAATACACCGCCCTCATTCTGTGCAAAGACCGGGAAATCTGAATTAAAAAGTCTTTGGAGGATACTTGATTTGACTAACTCAGACTGCTGAAGCCTCATATTAACTTCAATTTTTGCACAGAATGAGGATGGTGGATTTAGTCCTCCATCACTTCCATTGGAAACATAATGAGTTTTTAATGTCCAGAAGGAGGAATCATTGACAGACTAAAGTGAACCTGGCCTTCACAGATACAGATCATCCAACTAGTGCAGAACTTGAACTTGAATATCATTCTTTGTTAGCTGTGTCTGAAGGTTTCTGAATGGTCAGTAATTCAAATAGTCAACAACACATTGAAGTACGCTGGAACCCTATACACAGAACGATTAGACTGGTGATTTGGAAAATCTGACACTGTTGCCTTTTGTTCTTTGAACTCAGTGAAAGTTGTGATTATCTCATCTGTGTGGCGTTAAATTTGATCGTCTCCCTCCTTTTTAGCCTTTATACACAAAAGAGTCTATCTAGTCCTCTGGGATCGTCCCAGCCCATCTTCATAATACACATCTGACGCCGATACTCGGCCACCTGGGAAAAGAAACGCTATTATAATAATCTCGCCTAACCTTTGTCATTTGACTATTTGCACACACAGTACTGTACATACAGTACAGTATAGAGTATACAGCGATTTTGCCTGTAGTAAAGGATTGAATTACAGTTATCTAAATGCATGTGTGTGGTTACATAAGCTTGTTTCTGCATGTTAGTCAGTGCTGTGGTGACTGTTGACCACAGTTGACTCTGAAACAGATGTATCAGCATATCAAGATTATTGTATTGTAAGATATGAGTAGGGAAAAATGCTATACTTTATTAACACCCAACCAACACATCATATCTACATTTACAGTAAGTGTTGATAGATTTGTTTTGACAATATGAGGACAAAAAGACAAATTGCTCAAAAAAGGTTTCATCTGTCATTGTGAAAACCAGGAGACATCCAATATTGTTTGGATAAAACTTTAAACAGGCCACAAAACTTCCCTTCAGGCACAGAAATAGGTCATCACTTGTATCAAGTTATCTGTTTTATGTAAGGTGTAATGATGCATGTTTCTCAACTGGGGTGTTAAGGTAGTTTCTTTGGTGGGCACAAAATATTTGAAGACTACCACACAGAAATTAATTTGCACCATTTGTGCAATTTTAAGACAAAAAGTTCAAAGTTTGCAACACAGTTATCTGCATCCTCATCTAGCAGAGACGAGCGTAGTCGTCTCGCTCTGATAGGACACCCAAACAGCGCCGTGGGGAGGAGTTACAGCCTCTGGGCTCTTTGGTATTTGCTGAAACAATAAAGGACCTGTCGTTTCATATGAGAGAGGGAGGGAGAGAGAAAAAAAAAAAAAAGTCAAATTTAAGCCTGAGCTGCTTCCCTGAAGTCATTTTTTGAGAAACAGCATCACACATCTCGCCTCAAGGCAGTGAGTTGATCAGCAGAAAAAAACACTGCAGGCATGGGAACAATACCGTTAAAGATGCTGAAACTTTTACTTTTATTGACCATCACAGAGGTAAGAGATCATTCTCTCATCGTACACTGATTTTCTCTTCAATCTTTTGACAGAAATAAAACAACTTTATCAGTGTAGTTGGCATGTTTTCCCTGTATCTTTGACACAGTGCATATTTTATACATGCAGATAAATAACAGTGGTAACATATGAACACAGGCTCTTTTGAGCGTCACTGCTTTCAACGAGTGCGTGTGGCATGCCCAGCCGTAGCTCAATAGACAAATTCATTCCGACCTGAAAGAAATACCTGCGCTGACCAGTCCTGAAATCTGTGTTGAGTGAAGGTAATGTGCAGCCTGCTGCCTCTCATACGCCGAGAATATGATACAGGCATTATACCCTGAGGCATAATTAGCCTCAGGATATACTGTGAGATACCAATAATGTTGCTTGTTACTCATGGAATGATGTCTTGAAAACACAGTTTCCTGTCATTTATTATAAGGTTATTTCCTTGTTTCATTCATTAACCTTCCATGTTTTGTCATTTTCAGATCTGTGCTGCTCATACTGGTAAATCTTCCTTAACATGTGCCTTACATTGTATTTCCAAACTCAAATAATGTTCAGCATGCCTTGATTTGAAATTGCCTTGAAAAGATCATTTTTCTACCCGCTGTATGAAAACATCACCTGTAAGGCTTTTTGAATGTATCCCATCATTGTTTTCCTTTCTATCTCCCTCAGACATCACTCTGTCAGTGTTCACGGTCACATCTAAGAGTATAACTGTTCAGTGGAGCGAATACACCCACGCCAGCTCCTACAAGATCACAGCGACGCCCAAGAACTCCCCAGAAGGATCCGTCTTCGCTCAGTTCAGCGGCAACACCGTGATGGGCTCGGTCAACTCCCTGTCACCAAACACAGTGTACACCATGCAGCTAGAGGCCATGGACAATGCTCTCAACGTGCTCAGCAGTGCAGAGACAGAGGAGACAACAGGTCAGTGACAGCAAGGAGAGGTATAGGAGGAAAATGAGCCCTGGTTGGTGGTGATTCAGGTACTTTACTGTCCATACAGACAGGCTTCATTTATCCTACATTTCTACAGTGGAGCAAGAAGTATTAGTGATACATCTACATGGAAGCAGCGTGCTTCAGCTGGTTGAGATGGAACCAATTTAACTACTTTATGTACTGTGAGGTAGTTTATCTGAAGCAAGACATCATAATTAACTAACGATTAGTTGATTAACAGAAAATGAATTAGAGCTGTACTCGGCCAAAGAAATTCTTAGTTGACTAACAAATAAATTTGTCGACTAATCCATTAATTGATTTAATCGACAGATGTGTAAAAACAATTTTTAAAAAAGTTTGTTCACAAAGAATCATAAAAAAGCATCACTTTAAATCTTTTGCCAGAGATATGCGCCTACACTTCTTGGAAATACTCCACACAGCATGAAAAAAAGCATAAATAATGATTAATTGACGAAAGAAATCTTAGTCTACTTTAGGGCTAACTCCAGTGCTTCAATGCTTCGACCGTTGCTATGGTATTTGACCTCCAAATCACTACTCAAATGCTTTGTTTTTTAATTTTTTTTTAAATGTTTGCAATAATAGTGTATAAATCCAAAAATAGCCTATGGACTAAAGAGTAATCCAACAACATTATTCATCGTCAACAGTTATTATTAGTTATTCTCAGAAGGATATTGCTGTTTGTTGTGTGTCCCAAGCACTGAAACAGGGAGATGGAGACAGACAGAAGAACATCTCAGCCTGCAGCGCTGCTCCTCAAAGCTTTGACTAACTTTCTCACAGAAGCTTCAAAGCCCAAAAAAATGGTGTCTGGGACAGTACTAGTCCATTTAGACCAAAACAACGATTGGTCGACTAATCGACTAAGAAGACAGAGTCCTAAATGACAGATATTTGTAGACATCACATTGGGCTCTGGGAAGCTGTTACGGACAATTTTCACAATTTTTAGAAGTTTAATAGACAAAAAATAATAATCAAAAAGGAAAAAATGTGAGTTACAGCACCTAAAAAAGATGTTATCATTTTTGACATTGAAATCAAAAGTAGTAGCTATAGCTTTCAAATACATTTAGTGGAGTAAAAAATTCAATATTCTTTCTTAAATGTGGTGGAGTAGTAAGTAGCACTCAACTCAACAATAGTACAAATACTTCAAAACTATAGTTTAGTATAGCATTAGAGTGATTGTACTGCATTCCATCACTGTATGTATAATATGTTTCTATATATAAGAAGTAAATAAAGAAACAGTCTTTAGAGCATCTTGACTGTAAAGTGTTTTATTTTGTGATTTATCGCACTGATTTTATATCTATGGTTTCTTCTCCAGCTGCTGACATCCCCACCATCGAACAGGCCTACTCCAAACACAGCGACAGCATCACTGTGGAGTTCACAGAGGTTTCCGGGGCAACCAGCTACATCCTGAGGGCACAGTCAGAGGATGGCGATTTCTTCTCAGAGACAGTGGTGAGCAGCTCCCCGGGCACCGTGGTGCAACTCCAGCCCTACACCGAATACAGGCTGAGCGTCATGTCCGTCAACTCTGGGGGGAGGAGTCAGCCATCGTACCCCATCACGGCCAGGACAGGTACGGACAAAAGCCTCATATATAAGAGTCCTAAAAACACCTCACACTGTGGCTCGAGCATTTCAAGCAATGATAGAAGATTGAAAAACATTCATTTAACATATATTTATGATTTTGAAGACTGATATGATTACCCATAATAATGACTTTTTCCACCCACTTTCACATGTCCAGACACTACACATTAGAAGCAGTTTACTCAAGATGGTAATCAGTGTATGGAGGCTGAAACGCAGGCTTTCTGTTGTTCCTGTAGGACAATAGTTTGTTGGCTCAATCCGCCGGCCATAACAGCGTGTCCTTTCACCGTCCATTGTCATGGAAACTGTATCCATCCCTTTGCACTTTACTATTCTCATGATATGAAAAGTGAAACCATGAGAACTGGGTTGTCTCCCTTCCCAAAGGAGTAATGTAATATAATCACAGGGACGTTGTTTCCATATCACACCTCTTACAAAGAAATTATCAGGAGGGTAGAAGTAAAAAAAGATCTGTTTGTCCGTGTTAGTTTTTTGTCATTACCCCTCATTACTCTCTACCTGGGCCTGTCTGCAGTGGTAATGGCGCCCAAGTTGAACACCACCTCCCCTGACAATGACACCATCATTGTGACTTGGACCCCGGTGGAGAACGCCGTTCTCTATACACTCTGCATCATCCAGGAGGGCTCCAGCTCCCGCGTCAAAATGAACACCAGTGACACCTTGGTGACCTTTGATGATCTTGAAGCGGGGACCACCTACTGCATCAAGGGCATGGCCTGGGACTCTGAGGGTCGAGCTGGAGACGACCTGACCGTCTGCCAGATCACACGTAAACATGATGAGACGTAGTAGAACATGAATGTAAGCAGATGGTGTTACTCATTTCCTTCTGGTTTCACTTACAGGTCCTCCAAGCCCAGATGTGAGCCATGTCATGATCACTCCAGGGGGTCGGTCTCTTTCGATCGCTGTGTACTGGGTGTCAGTGCAGGGAGCTGAGAAATACATGGCCTTAACCACTAATGGCCAGAACTGTACTTCAACTGTTAATGGCTACTGTCATATTATACCTGTGGAGTGTGGCCAGAACCACTCTGTGTTTGTCATAGCCTATAACAAAGCTGGGCCCAGCAAACCCTCACCACCAGCAAACTACATTACATGTGGGTATATCACACAGCCACACACAGTACAACATGATTAAAGTCAATGACTTTATGGTCTCAGTCGCTAGTTTCAAGTATTTGTCAATATAGCATGATGTTCTTTTAGTAAATTATGGTCCCATTTATTGTCAAACTGTAAAAAAGACCATAAAGCAGGGTATGCTTTAGAGGGTGGCTACCTTGTGATTGACAGGCTGCTACTACAGCATTGTCTGGTCTGGGAGTTGTTGTAGTTCATGAAAGTTAATTGGAACATTTTGGTTTGGTTTTACTTAGCTCCACCCTCTTGTGTCACTTCTGGTTGCAATAAAATAAGATGGCGAAAGCTAAATACCAAATCGGCAAAAGCTAAAAACCAAGATGGCGACAGCCAAAATCTGAATCTGAATCAGATTAATTTTGCCAAGTACATACATACAAGGAATTTGAATCCAGTTTTATGAAGCTCTGTCAGTACACAGAGATAAAAAAAAAAAAATAACAAGGACAACAAAGCTGGACAAATGAGTTGAAGAATAATGTACATTATTAGTGAAAAGTGAAAAATAGCTGTATATATCAATTTCTATATCTTTTTTTCTATTTCTAAAAAAAAAAACCCTATAATCAACAATAAAATAAGATTGAAATAAACTGTCTAAATCCAAGTCAAATGTTCTGGAAGCTGTAAACAATACAAATGATACAAAGAATACTAAATACTGAGTGGCTATACACGGACTGGATGATTATGTACAGTGTGTACATAAAATGCCAAACTCGAGGCTTTAAACAGTACTCCACAAACTATTGGGTGACGTCACTACGATTATGTTCAGTTATATACAGTTTATAATTGATAGTTCAACATTTTGGGAAATATGCTGTTTAGCATTTTTGCTGTTAGATGAGAAGATCAATATGACTCTCATATTAGGAGAGTGGTATCAAGCTTCTCATCTAACTCAGCAAGAAAGCTAAATAGCATATTTCTCAAAATGTCAAACTATTCCTTTCACAAGTATCCACTGTTATATTTAACTTAACCTCTATCTCTCTTTCTCTGACAGATCCATGTCTCCCAGACAACATCTGGGTAGAGGAGCCCAAAGCAGGCAGCTGCTCGGTGGTGTGGGATGAAGTGAAACTGGTGGATTACTACATGGCTTTCATAAAGAGGGACGATGGGATGGAGAAGTCATGTAACACCACTAAAACCAGTTGCCCATTTTCCTGCATGTGTGGCCACACCTACCTCACCACCGTCTTCCCGTACAACAAGGCCGGCTCCAGCCCTTCCTCACACGTCCGCAACTACACCACCAGTAGGACCAGAAGCACACACATGTAGCACCACCACAAACACGTTTTTGATATCAAGTCAAAGGACCATACTAGTGGTTTTGTATTTTTTAGCCCATTAACTTCAACATTGTGTTTTACTTTTCGTTACAACCAATGATCTTCTAAAATATGCCATCATCTTTTTTATTAGCAGCAACATTCGCATCAAAAATGTAACCTGCTGCTCAACAGTACAACGCCCAAATCCTCATTATCCTTTGTCATATGGATTTTATTTTCTAACATAATATCTCATGACCGCCAGGCTTTTTGGCAGCTGACTCTAAAATCTCAGATGACGGAGCTTCCCTGAATTCTCCACCATGGCATTGTTGTAAAAAAATAGACCTATTCCATGATGGGAAAAGAGCAGGTGTAATTAATACCATGAAAATGGCTGTATTCCATGTAGGTGTGACCCTTCTCTCATAATACCACTTCCGCGGTATTAAAGAAATACCATCAAATGTCCGTTTGAATATCAATTGCTCATCCCCCGTTACCTTGAATTCTTGAAGAAGACTTAAAAAAGAAAACAACTGAGAATCAAAAAACGGAGAAAAGTCTTGATGAATTAAAGTAAATGGGGCCACGTTTAACAGCAAAACTGTATCAAAACATCCACGTACCGACTCTCACAACTTTTGCATTATAATCCAAGTCATTTGTATGTTCACTACTTCCTAAACACATGCAACATTGCTAAAACCTTACTATTTAAATCAGTAGCAGGCACACCACTGGTTTCAAAGTGTTTTAAATAGTTAGGTTACAAGTACATTAAGTACAAAACATGTAAAATCATCAGTATGGTCCTTTTCACAGTATTGCTTGTTATTTCATTATTCTCACCTATTTTGCATTTCTCCTCCCCACCTCCCGCCAGTTCCTTGCTGCCCACAGAATGTGACTGTGGAGCTAGTTTCTACAGAGACCCTGGAGATCATGTGGTCGCCGGTCAAAGGGGCCGAACTGTACAAGACGACAGCAGTACAGACCGACGATGTCATCCAGTGTAACGACACAGCGCCAGTGTGTGCCCTGTCAGATTTGAAATGCAACACAGCTTATTCTGTGACCATCACACCTTGCAACGAGTTACGTGGATGCAACCTCACCTGCACATCTTACACACATGAGACAGGTATTAACGGGGCTGTTTAGAGCAACATCTTACCTCATACATAGTGTCCGTACATATCCACTTACCCACAAGAGAAGGAAGTCAGGGTATTGATACCACTTTCATGTCTGTAGGCTACAATAAATACTGTATATAAATATAGCCTGCAGCCGTTAGCTTAGCTTAGCACAAATACTGGAGCCAGGGGGAATCAGCCTGCCTCTGTCCAAACCTACCAGCACCTAGGTGTTGTTATTAGGGCTGTCATTCAATTACAATATTTAATCAATCATAATTGTCCATAGTTAATTGCACATTTTGAATCTGTTCAAAACAATACCTTAAAGGGAGATTTGTCAAGTATTAATACTCCATCAACATGGGAGTGTGCGAATATGATGCTTTATGCAAGTATAAATTTATTATTAAAAATCGATTAACAACACAAAATGACAAGTATTGTTCAGAAACCCTCAGAGCTACTGCATAAAAATATGCTCTATCATAACATGGCAAACTCAAATCATCAACAGGCATCTGTCAGTGTGCTGACTTAGCTGACTTCCAAAACTGGATGTGATTATGATAAAGTGGGCATGTCTGTAAAGAGGAGACTCGTAGGTACCCATAGAACCCATTTACATTCACATATCTGGAGGTCAGAGGTCAAGGGACCCCTTTGAAAATGGCCATGCCAGTTTTTCCTCACCAAAATTTAGCATAAATTGGTAGTGTTTTTTAACCTCCTTTTCGATAAGCTAGTATGACATGATTGATACCAATGGATTCCTTAAGTTTTCTAGTTTCATACGATCATTGTCTTCCCTCTTGCTAACTGAGCCCGCTACACCCTAAAAAAACACAAGTTGTGCTAAACAAACAAATTTGTAAATAAAACAAATTTGTGTAAATGTGTTATTATAGTGTTATCTTTGACAGACCTAGTTGTTATTACACTTTCATTTTGTACGGCTTAATCAAATGATAAATAATGTGTTCATCAGTTAGCTTTAGAGTTGTTGGTATGTGGACTTTGTTACCTTAGGACAGAGCCAGGCTAGCTGTTTCCCCCTGTTTACAGTCTTGCTAAGCTAAGATAAGCTAACTAGCTGGTGAAGGTAGCTTCTTAATTTGGTATCAATCTTCTCATGTAACTCTCAGAAAAAACATGAATCACCATATTTCACAAAATATCAAAATACTCTTTGTTTTTGTTTAAAATAACTTCTCACTCTGCTGCATTATGTGTTTTTGGTGTGAAAACAGCTCCGTGCGCTCCAGAGATCCTGAATATGACGCAGACCAACAGCTCCACATACAAAGTCCTCTTCGCTACGCCCAACAACCCCAACACAAATTATACCATCACAGCCATCGGACGCTATAACACAAGCACCTGCCATTCAGGAGGCAACTCCTGTCAGCTCACACAGCTGCCCTGTGGTTCAACCTATGAGGTTACGGCAGTGGCCACCACAGCTGTGGGGAGAAGTCTACCTGGATTCAGTCAAACCCTTGAGACAGGTATGACAGTATTATTGGTTACCACTAGGATTTAATGTCAGTTTTATTTATGCAGCCCAAAACCACACGCTTATCACAGAGGGCCATGTGCTTAAGTCATATTTGGTGGTAAGTGTTTGAATATGATTTTATCACCGTTTTACTACATCAGTATAAAAAATTTGTCCATTTTAGTTATCCTACAAATACTTCATCAGTAAAAAAGTATGAAAACGTGATTGCCATCTTAAAATATGGGCGTTAAATGCTGATTCCAGTGGTAATAATAGGCTAAATAGGCTTCTCCTAATAAGAGAGAATATGACAATATGAGCTTAAATATGTTCAAACATGTTTATCACTTGTGAACTCAAATGAATGGATGAAAAATCATTATCAAGGCTAGCCGCAGTGTCAATCAAAAATATTCTCAATACACACATTTACTCCAGTATTGATTATTGTTCTGTAATTGACTCCCCAAGGTCCGTGCTGCCCCATGTCTGTGAATGTGACCCAGGTCACCCAGGCTATGACCAACGTGACCTGGTCACCTGGCAAAGGAGCTCGCTCTTACATCACCACCCTGACGTCCTCTCGTGGACTCGCCAAGTGCCACACCCTGGACACCCACTGCCTGATGGGATGCATCACCTGCGGCACCAACTACAGTGTCAAACTGGAGGCCATCAGCAGCACAGGACACAAGTCAGAGTGCAAATATCATGGATTCTCATCCAGTAAGGACAAATATATACAGTACATGCACACACACACACACACACACACACACACACACACACACACACACACACACAAAAGTACTTGTTGTTTGAGAGTGTGAGGGGGGGTGAATGATAAGGTTGGACAGTTGCAAATGGTCAGTAGTAATGTAGTATGTACCAGTATGGTCCTTGACACAAACGCCACCTCAAACTCAACTTCTCAAAACTCAATCTTGTAGGTGCCTGTTGTCCAACAAGCATCAAGCTCTATCGCAGGGCCAACTACATCCTTAGGGTGTCCTGGCGCCCTCCAGGCCCTCAGATGCACAACCACGAAGTAGTGCTAAACGGGACGGCAGCCAACTACACTTGTATCGCAGCCCCCGGCAGCAAGTACTGTGATATCCAGGAGGAGACGTGTGGGGACGTCTACACAGTAGTGGTGGCACCAGTGGGACAGAATGGGATCAAAGTCAGCTTCTGTCAACCCAGGAGATACTCGGGTGAGTCCTGAAGTAGATCGAGGGTCTAATTAATTACTACAATGATTAATGTCATGTTTGTTGCACAAAAGTTTGTATATCTTATGAACAATCATTCCTAATTTTTCATGCGTTTTCCTATAACAAAACTTAGTTAGGTTTCGGTTAAGATTGACTTGGTTAGGTTTAGCTAACCAAACTACTTAGTTAGGCTGAGGAAAACATTGACTTGGTTAGGTTTAGACAACAAAACTACTTAGGTTGAGGAAAACATTGACTTGGTTAGGCGTAGATAACAAAACTATTTAGTTAGATTGAGGAAAAGACTAACTTGGTTAGGTTTAGGCAACAAAACTACTTAGGTTCAGGAAAAGTTTGACTTGGTTAGGTGTAGACAACAAAAACACCTAGTTAGGTTCAGGAAAAGATTGACTTGGTTAGGCATAGGCCATAAAACTATCTAGTTATGTTGAGGAAAAGATTGACTTGGATAGGTTTATGCAACAAAACTACCTAGGTTGAGGAAATGATCGTGTAGGACACCGGTGTCCTGAATGAAAGGTGTTTTTTGACCCACCCATTGATCCCGACCTACTCCCTACATGGCATTTGTCGCTCTTTATATTTCCTGGTTCACAAGTACATGGCTGCATACAATTACAAGGACTTACTTACTTTTTGTAGGTATAGCTACAAACAGTGTATGAGAACAGCCTGAAGATTTGTGGTAACAAGCTGCATTAATGTGTTTATTTTTGTTATATTCTCAGTTCTCTGCCCAGGAAGTAATGCTGGTATGGGTAAGTATCCTCTAAACTGTAAACTTCACATTGTTAAATACACATTGCCAACTAGCTAAGAGTTAGATGAGAAGAGGATGGATGGATCTTCTCGTATCTCATATAACTCTCAGCACAAGGGCAAACAAGTACCAAAACTATTCTATTAAACACTACAAGTTATGAGCTGTTTGAAAACTGCTTCTGCACTGAAACCATATCTCTCTCTCCTTAAGTAATCTCTCGCGGAAGACGAAGCGTGGGTTAATTCCGGTAAGTGTAGTGTTACTCCCTCCACCAGATGAATGCTCTGTCTTCAGACCACGTAGTTACATAACAAACCTGAAACAAACAACGTGCTTTCCATGACTTTACAGTGTTTTGTGATCGTGAACGCCTATGAAAGACAATGACAAAAGCTGCTTTCACAGGATGCATCCAATGTGCTACTTCACAGCTTGAAGGGTATCTCGTGACAGCAACACATGCATCCATAAATTGACGAACAATAGGCCTGTTTGAGTAGATCATATAGACGAGCACAGGTGAGGCCGATCTGTATCTGTTGTTACCTCTGGGACCTCAGTTTGTCTATAAAACACGGGGTGAAGAATGAGGGGAACGTGACTCAGGTTAACGAAGACTGAGAGCTGGTGCAGGAACGTGACCCGGGCATCTTATTGTGTCGGTGACGATAGATAAGATGATGGATATTTAATAGCTACTGACTCAGTAAGACAAGGCTGTATTCTGCTTTTTGTGTATAAAGTTCCACAAAGAAAGGTCTCTTTGCACAAAACAACCACTTATAGGATGTGATGAATCAGTATCTGTAATAACCAGTTTTCCCACCTTGTCCAGGGTGATAATTCCTCTCTCTCCTTTCTTGCCTGGCAGTGAACAACGCACACCCAACACTAACAGAAGACTGTGTTTACACCAACAACTACTGCAAAGATCCAATGTACCCTAAGCTGTTGTTAACAAAGTTGTAAAGAGTCTGACAAACTGCTTCCACTGAAGAAATCTGAAACATAGGGCTGCAACTAACGGTTATTTTCATTGTCAATCTGTCGATTATTTTAGATTCATTGATTAGTTGGTCTATAAAATGTCAGAAAATATTTTAAAATGCCGATCAGTGGTGCCCAAAGATGACGTCCTCAAATGTCTTGTTTTGTCCAGAACTCAAAAACATTCAGTTTACTGTCATAGAGGAGTAAAGAAACCAGAAAATATTCACATTTAAAAAGCTGAATCAGATAAATTTTACCTTTTTTTTCCTCAAAAATTTCCTCAACCTGATTAATCAATTTTAATTAAAACAGTTGGCTATTAATTTAATAGTTGACAACTAATTGATTTATTGTTGCAGCTCTAATGAAAAACAAAAATATATAAAAGGTGGCTTCTAAATAAATGTGTGGGCATATCGTCCGTATTGCCACTTGTTGTTCTGCTGTTCCTCATGTTTAATCAATGCAATTATGCCTTTTGTCTTGACTTGATGTAACTAAATGTAATGACATTTAGCAAAAATTAAAAAGAAGCAGAAATAGAAACTTTACAGTGAATATCCCACATTCATGTATCATGGCAACAGTCATTCAAAGGCAAAATAAATTTAAAATAGGACTTATTCAAGTATAAGACCTTCACACGGCGGCCATATGATGTGTCTCTGGTTGGTGACCCAGAAGAAGGTCAGTTAAAAGTGGGACAGCAGGTATCCATCTCGCTAGCCTGGAGACATGCATGGCAGATCCTGTGGATGATACGTCTGATCAGATTGCTGGAGAAAGATTCAGTGTTACCTCTGCTCTCATTGGATTTGTTTCCTCTCCGTTGACAGACAACAACAATAAAGCACATTACTACCATATTACAACACTGTGTGCTGTCAATCATCTTGTGTGGGCTTTCTTTACGATCTTTTGTTTAGGTGTGAAGGGTTCAATACATGAGCTATATTCAGTCCCCCAAAATACCCCAGAATCTAATCCATAGGAGGAACTTCCTGAAATAGGTTTTACTGTTATGACTTTAACTGACTTTAAAAGTTGTATAACTGACCTGAGTGATTCTGCTTGAGCTTATTGCTCACGTATAATACATTCAAGGCTAGTGATGATGTTGACTGCTCTATTAACGCTGTCTTGTCTTACTCGATTAGAAGACTAATCGGCCGTTTTGGTCTTAGTTGATGAGTTCTTTAGTTGATTGGAGTAAAGAATAAATTTGATAATATACTTATATCTGGTAAACACAACATTTAAAGTGGCATGAGAGCAAAAATCTACACACACACACACACACATATATATATATAGTTTTATATTTATATATATATATATATATATATATATATATACACTTTCTGGAGTAGAAAAACTAAAAAAAAATACTGCAGTACCCTGTCAATTCGTACCTCAAACATTTGTACCTTCACAATTAAAGTCATGCTGTCCATGTGGCCAAATGTAAAGTGGTTAGTTATGAATTATGCCATTATTATTTGCTATGAAATAAAATGAAAGATGAAAATCAGTGTTCAAAATCACTGTTGTCAAAAATTATATGCGTGATTATTAAGTTACAGTATTGTCAAAGCACTATAACATTGTTAAAATAAAAAAAACATTGCTAAAATAATATCGGTATATATTGTATGCATTGTTGTAATAATTCATAATCCAAGGAAAATGGAAGATAATGCATTTAATCGCTTACTGCAGCAGCAGGTGTAACCTCAGCAATAGAAAATACGCAGTAAACTCCCAGTGTGTCTAGTTTTCAGGTGTATAGATTTACTGGAGTCTGAGGACTATTGACTGAGCTATGTCCCCTCTTTTACACTTTTGTGGTGAAGATATCAGCTAAATAAGCTGTAAGTCAACCAAACATGGTTTTATGAATAAGAGCATGTCAGGTTAAGGAAGATGAGCAGTGATGGGTGGAGACTGTAAATCTCAGTACTATGTATGCACTGAGGCGAAGCATGCATTTAACATGTAGCACAGCCATAAAGGGAGTCAAAACAAGCCCTGTTATGGCCAGGCCAAGGCTTGTTTTTATTTAAAATCATATTAACAATAGATTTTGATGTCTTTATATGAGAATTAGATCAAATCTACTTTACAAAGATCATTTTGTGAGCCAGGATATTGAACACAACCCATAATGGACTCTTGTATTTATTGCTATCTAAAATGGCTACAGGGATTTCCTGTTGACAACATGTGCAGAAGTTTAATCTCACTGTATCTTGCTGAGGGTGTTACATAAATGAATGTGATAGCTTGTTGCAGTGTGTGACAATAGGCTTCCTCTGACCCTCTGCTTGTCTTCAGCGCTGTGCGTGCAGTTTTAGCGTGCAAATTATCACATGAAATGGATCCACCTGAGTGCTGATTGTGTCTGCCACATGCAGGGATCAGATGTTCCTGAACACATGTGCGTTTTGTGAATGTTTTAGAAAGCACACCTCTGGGATTTCTGGCTATCCTGCTTGTTTAGATGGGAATATTCTTAATGCATATTGGATGAAATATCGTACTGGATATTGTTACAGTATATACATTATCCAGACTGGAAAAATAAAGGTTGTGTTGTCCCTAAAACCAGGGGGAAAAAAATGCAAAGACAAAAGCAGCTGAGTAAAATGGGATAAAGAGCATGTTGGTTTGATAAACATTTGAGTTACAGTATACAGCAAACTGTTACAGTGGATCAATAGTGGGAAAACAGGCCTGACACACTCAGAAAGTTCTGTACTATTATTATTATTATTATTATTATTATTATTATTATTGCACTAAAAAGACAAAACACATGATGGACCTCAGATAGTTTTCTCCATCGCCTTGGTCCAGACTAAAATAGACATTCATGATCCCCAGACATGAACAGTGTTTTAGAAATAAGGTTTGCTTATTAGTAATTCATTGTTCGATGGCTTTAAACTTCTCTGACGTTGTGTTTGATGTGTTATCTTTTATGTGACTCTTAATGCTGATTTTACATGGGATAGTCTTTTGTTTATTTCTGTTAGTTTTATCTAAAAAAAAAAAATTACGGTACAAAATGTACCGTAATTTTTTTTTTTAAATCAGCGAGACTTAATAAGAAGAATTTATAAAAGCTTTAAATTTAATACAAAAACAGCCAAAACATTAATACTATAAAAACCACAGGACATATTTTTTTGTATCATGGCACAATAAAGGCAGCTATTATGCAATAACGGATAATGACGGAGCATTTACAGGAAAAATGACATCAATCCAGGAAGGATGGAGCAGGGGGACAATTCGCCTTCTGGTCACTCAGTGTCATACAAAGGAGATCATATTACCTTACAGCTGGAAATCCTGCTCCATACACTAGGAAGTCAACTTAATTAAAGAAAGATAGATATTTAGAGAAAAAAACACCTCTTATGACAGTTTGTGTTTTCACATTTAAAGCTGAGTTGGTCCAGTGCAAACAAATACTTACAGGATTAAAATATTCCGGTAACATGGAGGAAGTGCAGTTTGAGGGAAAACGGGTGGATTGAAAGGGCCCCCACCTCCGCCTAACAGACCACACACTTTGTTTCCTTTTCATGATGACAGGGAGCCCACGGGCATCTACCTGTCCTCATTTAGGACGTCCTGATTGGTTCCCATGAAGTTGATCTACAGCACTCAGCCTGCAGAAACTTCATACGAGCTGCTGGGAGCAGAACCAACGTATGGATGTTACACACTGAAACACTGACAACTGCAACGGATAAGATGTGGATGTTTTATTCATCGGTCGTCCTATTGTCTGTCATACAGGTAATTACTGCATATTCTTTAAAAAAAATGTCTTTTTTTGCTTTAATTTTTTTCATTTTTTTTATCATATTTTGTAATAGCTTCTAACTAATTTATTTTGTCTTTTTTTAGACACAGCATGTTTTGGCTTCAGGTGAGTGCTGACAGTGACTTCTAGATGATTACTCCCCTCCCCATCACTGATAGACATACAGAGATACTCATATGAATGTTGAATGTATTTATTTATTTATTTAATAGGTTTCTCATCCATTAGCACAGTGAAACTTCATATTTATATAGTTCATCTTTTCTTTTCTATATGGGATAATGTATAGCATCACATTGTCCCATCTGTGGCCTCAAAATGATATGCATTAATCAAAACCGTCTTAAAATTTAATAAAAAATAAATAAAAGTCTCAAAAATCCACTAAGAATATGGACCCTATTTGTAAAATTACAGCTATTCACCAACCAAATTAAAGACGATATGATTGCAAAGAAAGAAAGAAATGTAGCAAATTTATGAATGCCAGCTAAGATTATGTACATCTTGATGAGCCAGTACGTGTAATTGATTTTTATTATTATTGTTGCCCAAACAGGCTTAAATGACACTATTATTAAGAAAACAGAGAAAAGAAAAAGGCAGACGTGGTCTTAAGTGATATGGAGAAAATATCACAATATTTTTACCAGATACCTCAAGGGTTGAGGTATCCGGGTTGACCATGCTGTGACTTTACAAAATATTTACACAATGAGATTATTGATGATCATCAGAAATGTGGATATAAGGTTTAAAGAGGTAAATAATAGTAGTAGTAATAACAGAACAGCTAGAACTGTTTGTGAAGTAAGTGATTGCATGATTTTACTGTAATGCAGCCTTTAAAACCAGGAAAAGACGACAAGTATACCATGTTATGATATCCACAATCTAATATGATATCTAGCCTCATATCACTATATCGATATAATATCAACCTGATCTACTTGAGCGGTTCCCTTTTGAAATACAAACACACTGAAGGTGGATTAGATGGACTGAATATTAGATTAGTAAAAGCTGCTGCCCCCCACTAGAGGGCCACCGCTTAGTGAATAAAAGGCACTTACCAGTCAGTGCAACCGTTTTAAATATGTTCAGTGATGTTAAAACTTCTTAAAAATATTTGTTTCTTCCTTTTTACGAAACAGCAAACAATTCTTGATGTTACTGAGGTTAGTCTATGGAGTTATATGTTAGGGCTGTCCCAAATACCAGTTTTTGGGCTTCGAAGCTTTGGTGAGACGTATTCGAAGCTATTCAAGGCTTTAAGGTGTGGCAGAGCAGGCTGATCCCCCATTTCAGTGGCTGGTACAGTGCAACTCTACATACAGCAAACAGCGATATCCATCTAAGGATAACTAATAATGAATAATGTTAAAGATTAAAAATGAACAATGTTGATTGATTATTCCCTATGTTATGGGCTATTTTGGGATTTATATATTATTATTACATGCTGATATATATAAAAACAAATATTTAAAAACGAAGCATTCAGATAGTGACTTGGAGGTTAATTTCCATGGCCAACGATCGAAGCTTTGCAGCATTCAGGTCAGCCCTAATTTGTACCTCAATTCTGAGCTCACAACAGGACATTTTGAACCCAGAAAAAGATAATCTGCAAGCACATACATTTATTTTATAACAATCATTTGCTCAAAATGTTGTGCTCAGAATTGAGGCACAAATGTAATTCTGCATTAGTGGCATTTTTTGCCTCATGAAAAAAAAAATCATTATTATTTTGCCCTTTTAACCTTAAATATGACGGTTATATTCAGGTAATAATCTTCTTCTCTCTTTATTTTTCAGGATGTAATATTGTGTCAGTGACTTCTCCCTCAGCATCAGCACTGCTGGTGAAGTGGAGCAGCTACACTGGAGCTACAGTTTATTCATTGGACTTGAGAGTTGTGAACTCTACTACAATCGCCACAGTGATGTTGATGTCGCCTGCACCCAGCACACAGCGGCTGGTTCAGGGGTTAAGACCCGGGCACCTTTATCAAATCACACTCAAAGTCTTTAATTATTTCACTTTTGTGTGCACAGACAATACAACAGCCCTGACAGGTAATGACACTATTTTAAAAACTTGCCAGTTCAATAAAACAGAAGAATCCCTGTGTTGAATAATGCTGAGCTCTTCATCTTACATTCCCACAGTGCCTGCCACATCTCAGATCACCTTTTCCAAAGCTATTTCCAGTACAGCTATAAGGTTTGAGTGGTCCAGCGTGATAGGGGCGGACAGCTACATCCTCTTTGTGGAGAGGCTGTTTGGTTCTCCAGCAGAAAAATACAACCAGACCTTCACAACCCTGGGTGGACAAGTGGACGGCTTGACTCCTTCTACAGCTTACAACTGTTTCGTTTTCTCATCAAACAGTGCCGGAAGAGGTGCCAAAAGTAATATAAGGACAATCACCACATGTAAGTGTATTGATGGTTCAGAGGGCATTGTTCATGTAATGCAGAATAGGAAGTTTGCTTATTAAAGGGATTTCCGCTCTAATGAACAATTATATAAAAAACATCACAAATGACAGCATTTAAAGAAAAAAAGAAGATCTGTTTCATCTTTTGTGGCAGGAGCGCCGCCATGTTGCAGCACTCTAGCCTGTGATGTCAGGAGGTTGGTTGGCTCAGCTTAGTTACTCATGGTGCCTTCAAATGGGGTCGTGTTAACCACGTTTCTGAGTTGGGCCCGATTAAGTTTTACCGTGTAAGGGGAGTTTTGGTATGCTAATGTCAAGCCTCTTGCAAACTAGCTAGCGGAAGCTAACTGCGAGTTATAACGGCGTTATAACCTTTGGTTTTAACGTGGACTTCAGAGTAACGTAGTGCTTTTGGCGTTCATTTTCTTCGCGAACCTGTCTTTGAACGGTCCGAATGAGATATGATTTTGATTTTTCAGTGTAGGTTTACGAAATTGGATGTTTTGTCCTTAGTTTTAACATTGTAAAACTCATCTATACATCCAGGAGCAATACAATAGTGCCCCCTGAGTCTGTCATTCATGGTCTCTACCGTTGTATCTGTGTAGCTCAGCTGAGCCAACCAACCTCGTGACGTCACAGGCTAGAGTGCTGCAACATGGTGACACGACAAATGAAACACATCTTCTGTTTTTCTGTTAGATGCTGCCATTTGTCATGTTTGTGATACAATCGTTCACGTGAGTGGAAATCCCTTTAGTAAACCAGCTTAACTTTTCATTTCCACTTTAAATAACACATGTATTTTCTCTTGGAAGTGGTGCCGCCACCAACCGGTGTGAATATTGTATCGACGGGAAAGAGCACAGCCCGTTTGACATGGAACTCTGTGAGTAAAGTCCTGCTCTATCAAGTGGCCTTGCATGACAACGACAACCCCAGCAAAGCCCCGGTCATCAGGAACACTTCGACCACATTCATGGACATCAGTAACCTGGAGCCCTGCTCTAATTACATAGTGGGAGTTTCATCAGTCAACAACTTCTTAGTTCCTGGGGAGGCCTCTAATGTTACACACACTACCGCTAGTGAGTATTTTACAATCCTGCCCCTCCTGCTACGTGAAAATGGCAGCAAGCCATATTGTGATCTTGATCAAATTTTGATTATATGTGTAGTCCTAGCTATCCATGAACATGAACAAATGTATAACAATTCTATTGGCCTGCAAGTTTTTCACATGACATTACTTATGTTTGGGGTTAGTCAGATGCCAGAAGCGTCTAACTTCCAGTTAAGATAAGATGAACCTTTATTAATCCCCAGAGAGAAATTGGGGAGTTAGACCTCTTAATGAACAAAGTGACGTGAAAAAAAAAAATACAAACAAACTTATTTGGCATTTGGTGTAACGGTGCTTCAAACTTATGAAGCATACAAAGATGTGTTGTATTTAACTAGATTTCACAGTCATTTACGAGAAAATCTTAATCAAGTATCAAGCTGATAAAACAACGTAGTATATGGACCAAACACAACATTAAGATTTAGCTGAAGAAATATACTGAACAACTGTATGTGATTTTTTTCTCCAGCCATTAAACCAGTGACAACCATCTCTGTGGACTACAGCTGCTCTAGCGGCTTGGTGACAGTTACTTGGGATTTGGTGTTCGGGGCCAACTTGTACAGGGCCACGGCTGTCGATAGAACTGGTGCGTCCCGTAACTGTACATCGGGCTCCAACAGCTGCCAGATCACCATGCTCAAATGTGGTGAGAAGTACTTGGTCCACGTGACCGCCATCTCTGACGACTGTGAGAGCACCTCAAACATCACCTCCTTGTTCGAGACAGGTGAGCACCTGCTCTTATTGAAACCATAAAACGTGGCTTGTATTTGGCTCATCATTCCCCTTTTCATTTCCCTGTTACTGCTTGTATTGTCTCCACCTTTACCCGTGCCTTATCACTTGTCTGTTTCCCACATGCATACACACACCTTCTCATTTTACCTCTCACTGTCACACACACAAACACTTCTAGACATACTGTACTCAAAGCTATTTATCACACAACCTTCCCCTAAGTTTGTCCTGTGGGAGGTTGTTTAGGTTCCTCCCATTGTGTCCTATAGTCTTTTCTCAAGCTGAGCAGTGAAACACACCCTCTCATTAGCTACTGAGACCTGCCATCCAACACCCGTCAGTCTAAAGCTCTTTACAGCCTATTGAAGTCAGGGAGTTATCCCAAAGGTCAGCTACAGCGTCAGTCTGGAAAGTGAAAAGATGAAGGAGACGCATTCACACACATACGGTCCACCCAGGGAAATGATCAAATGTCTTGAACTAATGATCTAATGTCTCATGGGCAGACGGATACTATAAGTTGAACAACACTGGACATTTTGCATATCATGAGGACGCATTTTAGGCTTTTTGCATGTCATTTGTACACCATGCAACAAAACTATGGTTAACGTCCAAAGTTAGGTTGTGGTAACAAAACCGCTAACTTAGGTTTAGGCAACAAAACACTTGGTTAGGTTGAGGAAAAACATCATGATTGGGCTTGTACATGGCACAAACGTCACTAAAAAACATGTCACCAAGGTAACCAAACACCGGTCTTAAACATTGGTCTCCTGGTTGAAAGCCCTGTGCTAGTTGGACTCATCCTCCGCCCCTCCCACCCGCCTGCCCACCATCTGTCTTGTTTTTATTCTACATCACTAGCTCTGATCGCAGCATATTTATGCAAATGCATTGTTGCAAATGATTACATGACATACTAATGACATTCCAAAAGCAAGACAGGTGTTTTTATTGCAGGCTAAATGCCTTGTCCATTATTATGCCGTTCATACGCCTTTTTGTGCAAACGGGCTGCCAGCACACACTCCTGTTTACTCCTGTGAAGTGGTGAATGCTACAAATTGATGATGTTCAAAAGACTGGAGTCAAATCTCAGGCTCTATTTGAGGACTTTCAAACAATAGAAGGTGAATTGCTTGATTGTGAGCAATACAGTGCATCACATGATTTAGTCATCAATATAAACTCCACTGATTTCTGCACTGCTATTCTCCTTTTCCCCTCATTTAGCCAAATTTTAAATATAGTCCACCCTTTTATTTCCTCCCTATTAATTATGCTTTATCGTCTCATTTCTTTCTCCCAGTCCCCTGTGCTCCAGCTAATCCTCAGACCCTTCACGACTGCTCCAGCAATGTGATCGTTTTTAGCTGGCAGCCCACCAACAACACCCTCTTCTATGTGGCGACGGCTGTGGACAGCACTGGCAAGAAGACTGAGTGCAGGACGCCAGACAACACATGTTACTTTACTAATACAGGCTGTGGTCAGTTCTACACGTACACCGTGTACGCTGTCAGCTCCGGATGTAACACCGATGCCAGCCAACCCCAGTTTGTACGGACCTGTGAGTAGGATTTGATTTGCTTTCATAGAGGTCTAAAATAAAGTCTTTGTTTTTATTTTTCTGAAACTGTAATATGATCGTTTTGTTGATAGTATATGGTTATCTTGTAAATCCCATGAAAAGACCCAAACCAAGTATTATAAGTAGTTTAGCCAAAGCCTGATATATCTTCGTCCTTTGTCAGAGATCTTCATTGTTATCCAAAAACTATTAAAAACATGCTAATGAGCCGCGCTATCACAGTGATTAACATTTTCCTTCATTACAATGAACATGTTTATTTATAATCAATCCCACAAACACCATCCTGACTGCTAAACTGAAGAGAGCATGAAGTGTGTATTCCTCCGCTGCTGAAAATAGTCCCCAATGAAAACACTATTTCCTCCTGTTTGATAAAAGTGACAGTGCCCAGCTGTTTATTTAGAAATTATTTAGCCTTTTAAACAAACATGATCTAATACAGGTTTCTTTTCTTTGACTGACTGACTGGAAGTTAGCCTACTGCTGCTACAGCCATAAAACTTGATCTGCATTATCACCGTGATATATTGAATAGACATTATTCCACGGCTTTGCTGAATACATGATTCTGATTGGTTAATCACTGCATTCTACAGTCTGTTATTTCTTTATAGCAGACTGTTGTCATATATAACCATTGCTATGGATGCAATGGACTGAGCTCGGACTCTGGATGATCATTTTTGTGTAAAATGATTGATTTCTTAAGTAAGTTTCATGTAATGAGCAGGATAGTGTTCACTGCGATGCAGGACCCTGACATGAATATGTTAACTATCATTATATTAATGAGGCCAATAATTAGAGTTACTACAGTATTGGCACACTTTTTCTCACATGATACTTTAGTCTTTAATGTATACATGGAATTAATGTGGCATATTTCCAGTGTCCACTTGTGGGAGGACAAAAGAAGAGCGAGTAAGTAACTCTTTATGTATTTCTCTTATTTCCTCCAGCTCCTTGTATACCAAAGAATGTAAAGACAGGAGCTGGATGTCACTCTGACATGCTGCTCACAACCTGGGATTCTGCTCCTGGAGCTCTTTCCTACAAGGTGGAAGCACAGGGGAACACCGGAGAAACCTACAACTGCACCTCCCCCGATAACAGCTGCCCAGTGACCGGGGTGCCGTGTGGTGAACACCTCAGTATATATATCATCGCCTCCAATGACAACTGCTCCACTAGCAGGGTGTTGGGAGATGTTGCTCAGACTGGTATGTGCTGGGATCTCTGAGAGATAGTAACATGTGATGCTCTGTTATTTGCTCTGTTATTTAATTAAACACAAACTTTTCCCCTCCTTCCAGTTCCCTGCTCCCCTACCAATGTCGGAGCATCAGTCGACTGCAGCCAAGACTCTGCCAGAATTAACTGGACGATAAGCGTTGGTGCTATATTCTATATTGCCATTGCTGAGGATGAAAATGGGAATTCCCACAGTTGCACTTCAATGGGCACCAACTGTTTGGTCACAGGCCTGAGATGTGGACAGAATTACACCGCCAACGTTATCGGCACCAATCTCAATTGCAACAGCAGCACCAGCGAGGAGGTCACCTTTATGACAGGTAGGTCAGAGGGTTGGATTACATTAAAACTGTATTTGAATTACTGATTCATGATTATATCATCAGGAAGAAGACACTGCGACACAAGATTAGCACAAAGTCTGCATTCACACCAGATCAGGCATTATGGCAATTCGCCATAGGCCTGTGTGGCGTTGTGGGAGAGTCGCTTTAATGGCCCATTAACTGCAACAGTTAACTCTGGATTGCTGGTTACATGATTGGCCACTGCAGTGTGACATCGGGCTGCGTTTCTCCAGAAGTTCTTATTATCTCTACTTTCTGCCGGAGGCTGCTGTGGTTTGTTTTCAGCACCCCCTAAGACCTCTGCAGCCCAAACACACTACCTCCATTTAAAATGAATGGGATAACCTGTGTGAATGCAGCCTAACTGGAATCTCTCCTACACATTTCCTTCTAGTTTTTACAAACATCTACCTCCTTTAAAAATGGATCCACTGTGCATCTGATCTAAGCCAAATCCTCTGCCTCTCCATCAGCTCCTTGTCCTCCAACGAACATTGAGGCATTCAGAGACTGTGACGCCAACCACGCTCTTATAGTCTGGCAGAACAATCAGCTCCCAGGCCTCTACACAGCCACCATAGAGGATAAGAGCGGGGCTCAGCTTAACTGTACCAGCGACATGGTCAACAACTGTAAAATAAGCTCTCTGCCCTGCGGAAAGACATACAACGTCACCGTCACCTACAATGATGGAAACTGTCCGTCCACCTCGACGCCTATCAGCATGGACTCAGGTAGTAAAGTAAGAGGGGTGAACTGTTTCCATCCGGAAGAATAATGATTACACTTATGATGTCTTGTCCCCTCTTCTCTAGTGCCATGCGGTCCTGAGGATGTGATGGCCAGCGTGGCCTGCGTTACTGGGGAGCTGACGGTCAACTGGAACATGCTGGCTCCTGCTGAGAACTACACCACTAGGATCTCCAGAGGAATGGGTCAGCCTCTGTTCTGCAACTCTACAGAGACACAGTGCACCACGGGAGGGTTGTTGTGCGGAAGCTCGTACATGGTGACCGTCTCCTCCATCACAGGGACGTGTGTCAGTCTGCCAAGCACAGTGGTCACAGTGCAAGCATGTGAGAATGGCTGATTTATCTCATCTATAAGCATGTAACATAGTGGCAGGACTTGTCCTCGAATGCAGTCTCAAACTTCTCCGTCATCTTTATTTCCCCTCAGTGCCGTGTCCTCCCACCAACGTCACGGCCGTGCACACGTGTGCTCCGGATCCTGTTCCTGTGTCTTGGGTGGCCAGCGACAGTGCCAAACACTACATTGCTGTCGCTGTGAGCAGCGGAGGTCACAGGTCAGAATGCACGACCAATAAAACTTACTGCGACCTCCCTGGACTCCAGTGTGGGGAGGTTTACACTATCGGTGTGTCAGGAGCTGATGATAACTGTACAGGTCAACTGAGTGACATTGTCTCTTTGAACACAGGTAACACGGCAGTGACTACCAGCCAGATTTATTCCTATTAAATAGTGCACTGTCATTCATAAAAACTTATGAATGAAGTTTGGTTTGTGTCCCTCTCCAGAGCCATGTCCTCCCTCTAATGTATCCAGCCAGCTGATGTGTAGCGCTGCCACTGCGCAGGTGTCGTGGTCCCCCAGTGTGAATGCAGTGAGCTATAACATGACGGCCACCAGCAATGGACAGACCCTCACCTGCAGCAGCCCCAGCCCCAACTGCACGCTGAGTAACCTGGTCTGTGGCCAGGCGTACGACATCCTTGTGACTGCCACCGACGGTACCTGTGTCAGCAACTACAGCGCCCCCCTCAGACAAGATCCAGGTACTGAGAGAGACATTTGATCAGCCCTACCACGTCTTCTGTGACTGGCAGTTGGTCTGATGTGGAAAAGTATAAATTTTTAAACCCAGCCAGATTCAAGTAAATACTAATGGATTATTTGAAATCACCTCCACCCAGGGTAACTGATTTCTATCAGCTATTCCTATAAAGTGGACTACTGCTGATTACAATTTACACTAGCATCATTTTGTGTGTTTCTTTTTTAAAATTGGCAGTACTTGATGATCAGCTATTGCAAGACACTTGACCTGACTGAAAACAGCAGATCTTAACATCTTTAGCCAAAAGACAGCTATCATAAATCCATATCATAACAAAGTGACAAATCTTGTGGTTATGCAAGGAGTTTTTGTGACTTTTCATCTCTGTCATCAAGATTTCTGCCACAAAATGCATCATGTAAAAAAATGTTGACCTAATCCTTCAAGAACTTCCAGTTTTGATTAATTGGCATACTGTTCTGTCTCTGTCAGTACCATGCGCTCCAGAGGACTTCAGTACGCAGCTGATATGTGGCACCAATGACGCAATGGCCAGCTGGAACATATCCATCGTACCCCTCAACTACAGCGTTACTGCAGTGCCGCTGGCTGGAGATATCAGTTCAGTGATGTGCCACACTAGCGGCGCCAGCTGTAGGCTGAGTGGTCTTCAGTGTGGACGGACTTATAACGTCTCTGTCAAAGCATCCTCTGGCAGCTGCACAGGGCCATATAGCATCCCACAGATTCTTCACACAGGTACAGATGTTGATAATGTAAAAATGATAATTTCCACAAGCTATATTTTGTTTATTTCATGCACTGCGATATCTTCCTCCAGCACCGTGCCCCCCTCAGAACTTAACAGCAGTGACAGACTGTGCCACAAACTCTCTTCTGGCCTCCTGGAACGCCTCTGTTGGAGCCACCTCCTACACAACGACAGTGACGGGCCCTGGCGGCTTCTCTGAAACCTGCTCCTCGTCTAACCTCACATGCTCGGTCTCTGGCCTGCGGTGTGCCACTCAGTACAACATCACCGTAACATCCCAGAGCAACTGCAACAGCTCTCCGAGTCAAACTGTCCTGACGACAGGTTGCCTTTTCATATTTTTCTACAGTTTATGCAAAGCATTTCCTTGAATTGGGTAGCATCATGCAACATATTCTCACTCTACCTCCTCTACTAGGACCATGTGACCCTGTCAATGTGACCAGTGTCCTCCAGTGTGGTTCAGACACGGCCACAGTGTCCTGGGAAGCTGCCCCTGGGGCCACAGGCTACACTGTGCTCGCTCGAGAAAACTACTCTCAGCATTATACTTCCTGTAGGAGCAGCACAACTTCCTGTCAGCTGCACCAGCTGCAGTGCGGAAAAGTTTACAACCTGACTGTGATGGCTGAGGACGCCACCTGTAACAGCACTGGAAGCATCAGTACACTCCTGATGACAGGTAGAAAAGAGGAAACCTGGACAGATTTAAAAGCACAAAGAGAAAATAGATTTTTTACATGTTAAGAAACAACTAACTCATTCTCTCTTCCATCTCTCCCTCTCAGCCCCTTGCTCTCCCTCTATGCAAAACAGCACCCTCATCTGTGGCACCAATTCTTCCTCTCTGTCCTGGATGCCAACGGCCTATGCCACAGGTTATGTAGTTAACGTGACAGCTACAAACGGGCACACAGTGTCGTGCAGCTCAGCTACCACTACATGCACCCTGACAGATCTCCTGTGCAGCGAAACCTACACGACCACAATCATTGCACGAGGAAGCCAGTGTGACAGTGCACCTGGCTCTGGTGCCAACATTACCACAGGTGAGCGTTCGCAAGGTGTGAGAGAACATTTAGTGTGAAAAAGGTATGTCTTGTTTTCTGGTAAACGCACATCTATTTATTGTTTCTTCTGTTTTCTTTTCAGCCCCCTGTTCTCCAGCTATTGTATCTAAGCAATATATGTGTGACACCAACACAGCAGTGTTCAGCTGGTCTGACCCTGCAGGAAGCCTTGGCTTCCTTGCTCAGGTAGCAGGAGGAAGTCATCAGTATAGCTGCCAGACTACAAATACCAGCTGTACATTCCAAAGTCTTCCTTGTGGCTTGGATTTCAATTTAACGGTCCAGGCTCAGGGGGCGCAATGTACCAGCATTCCCAGTGTCAGCGAATCTCTTGAAACAGGTAATCTCTCCACCAATGTAGTGCTTCTAAACAAATCCAAAAAGATCTATTGTTACATACAGCTAGAAATTATGGTTTAAAAGCAGTTTAGGTTGCACATAACCGTGTAAAACCACAAATTAAGGCTTTTACACTTTGGTTTGTGTACGTCTTAACGGAACAAGATATAATGTGTTAATTAGTAAAGCTTCGGGAGCTAGGCTAGCTGTTCCCCCTGCTTCCTGTTTTTGTGCTAAGCTAAGCTAACCTATGCAGAGCACACGACTCCTGCACGCTTCACCATCCTCCCCTCTGGCTGCAGATATTACTCTTTGGGAGGAGTTATGTCCCCTCAGCCATTACTGCCTTTAACAGATATTCAAGTTTTATTTATTCCTTGTTTCTGATTGTGTAATGACTGTGAAAGCAAATGTCCACTACAGAGGACAATAACGAATGAGTCTGAATTTGCCCTATCTTCATATTTAGCCGTATCAATTTTTCATCTAACTCTTTGCAAGAAAGTAAATAAGCGTATTTCCCAAAATGTCAAACAACTGACTAACTGCTGAACCTCACAAAGTGTCAGTCGATATGCTCTGTGTTAAAACTACTTTGTCGTCCTGTCTTTTTTCCTTTTTCCCTCCCCAGCCCCGTGTGCCCCGCAGAACGTTAGCGCCACACTGGTCTGTCTCAATCACTCAGCGCTGGTCTGGTGGGTAGGAAGCCCCAGTGCTGTGGGATACAATGTGACAATAACGGGCCAGGACGGACACACACACCACGCCCACACCAACACTGCCAGCACTCACATACCTGACATCCACTGCGGTGAAACCTATGACATCACAGTCACACCGTACTCAACGACATGCACAGGACACCCAAGTGCAGCTTACAGCTTTAACGCAGGTGAAGACAGATGTGAAGTTAGATAGCATGCATATTTTACCTCTAAAATATCCTTACATTTCAGCTCACAGAGACAATATTAAACCCTATTTCCTCCCCCTTTTCTCCAGGTCTCTGCGCTCCCAGTAACGTCTCTGTGTCTGAAGCATGTGAGGACAGCATCGTCTCTTGGTCTCACGTAACAGGGGCTGAGATGTACATAGCCACAGCAACTGCAGATGACGGACACAATCACACTTGCAGCTCAAACTATTCCAGCTCATGTAATTTCACTGACCTCCACTGTGGTGAAATGTATGCTGTTACAGTTGTAACTGTAGACAGGGGCTGCTGGAGCAAGCCTAGCTCAGCCGTGCAGCTGAGAACAGGTGAGAGGAAACCGCAGTTTCAAAAATACCAAAACACAGATGTAGTAATTGTGCCGTGACTCTTTTCTTATCAATATACTATCCTAGGTTTGTGTCCACCGACTAACTTGACGGGCCAAGTCAGCTGTGATACCAACACACTAACCCTCACATGGGACCACAGTCCAGTGTCCTGGGCCACCTACACTTTAAAAACTGAGAGGATAGGCAGCACGCTCCCTCCTTCATTGCACACCACCCCTAATACCTCACACACGCTGACCAACCTGCTCTGTGGACAGAGATATGCTTTCCGCATCGCAGCACAGGATGGAAACTGCAGCAGCAGCTACACTCCGCCCATAGAAATAAGCACAGGTAGGATGTGTATCTATGGCAACGTCTGCAAGAGTTTTTACCTGCTGCTGTAGAGTAAAAAATGATCACAATCTAAAATCTTTCCGCTTTCAGCCCCTTGTCAGCCAACCGGCCTCACTGCTCAGGTGGACTGTGGGACAAACAGAGGGAATTTCTCCTGGTCTAACAGCAGTGGAGCAGATTTGTACACTGTTGAGGTGACGGGAGAGCACGGCCATGTAGCCTCCTGTTCCTCCACTGACACCTCCTGCGCTGTAAAACTCCACTGTGGCCGATCATATTCAGCTACGCTGGTGGCTTCCACACAAAGCTGCAACAGCAGCAAACATGCTGACATCACTTTTGACTCTGGTAAGATCCATGTACATTTTTTCAGGTACTTGTACTTTACTTGAGTATTTCTCATTTTATGGCATACTACAAATGTAAATTTTGTAAATATTGTACACTTTACTCCAGTATATTTATTTGGTAACTTACCTTACGTTGCAGATTATTATTCTTTATACAAATATATCTCAACTAGTAAATGATGATGTATTATTATAGGTTAAGACACGTAGCAGTAGCCCCATCTTTTCTGCAACATTAAAGTGATGAACACATGAATGCAGCACTAATTAGAATTCAGCCATTCTGCATAGAGATTACTTTACTTTCAGTACTTTAAGTTTATTTTAATGCCAATACTTTTGTACTTTTACTTGAGTATGATTTCGAATGCAGGACCTTTAGTTATAGGAGAGCATTTTACATTGCAGTATTGCTACTTTTACTTTGGTAAAATGTCTGAATATCCTACTTCTTCCATCACTGAGTTATATACCTATAAGGACAGACCTTTTCCCAGAAATTTATAGTACAGGGACAAAATTTGACCAATGACAACTGATATTCACTGATAGGATAAATCAACATAGTCCCTTATTGATCAAGGTGAAGAGGATAGCACTAAACATGTTCTGGGGCCATCATGCACATTTTGTTATGAATCAGTTATTACTAACGGACGGTTTAGTCTCTCATGTATCAAACATCACAATGTCAACACCACCTTTCCATTTACAGTAGAGTATGCTCTTACCTGTATTCAAACTCTCGCCCACAGCTCCCTGTCTCCCAGACAATGTCTTAGCCAAGTTACAGTGTTACACCAACGTGATGAATGTGACTTGGACAGAGACCCCAGGCTCAGACAATTACACTGCCTGGGCCATCAGCACTGATGGACACAGAGCCTCCTGTAACTCGACGTCCAACTCCTGCTGCATTCATGATCTGCAGTGTGGCAAGGTCTACGAGGTGGCTGTCACCTCCTCCTCCGTTCACTGCAAAATCATTGCTGGCTCTGACTACAAGGTTCAGTCTGGTCAGTGCAGCGCTTTCATGTGCATAACTCAAACATAAAATCTTTGTAAAGCAAAATTGCTGAAGAATTGATAATGTGATTTTAATAAAAATGTTCCTCTTCTTTCAACTACATGCAGCTCCTTGTCAACCTGAGAACACAACCGTCAACCAGAACTGTAGCAGCAACGTCATGACAGTAAAGTGGGCCCAGAGCAGCACAACACAGAACTACACAGTTACCGCCACTTCTGCTTCCGGTGTTAACACCACCTGCGACTCCACTGAGAGCAGCTGCTCCTTCCTGGACTTGAGCTGTGGTCAGCCCTACACTTTCACTGTGAGGGGACACACTAATGAGTGCATGAGCGAGATGAGCACTCCTATAGAGAAGCTCACAAGTAAGTTTATTAAGTTTATGTTGACAACCACATCTCAGAGGAATAGTTTTTTCAGATGGTATGTTTCATCTTCATTTATTCTGACTCAGTAACATATATACTGATGCTTACATCTCTGCAGAAATCTCACAAGTGTTACCATTATTATGATACCAAGGATATTCAAATAGACGTAGTAGTTGTAGAGATACACTAGATACACGAGCAGGGGCCTCAGTAAGAGTCCACAAATGAGATGTTCATTTGGGAGCTCTAAAGGGGCCAAGCTAGCCGTTTCCCACCATCTCCTGTCTGTATACTAAGCTCAGCTAACCACATGCTCGTGATACTTTCATGCATAGAGTACAGACATAGTGAGCAATAGAACAAATAAGCAGATTTCTCAAAATGTCAAACTCTTTATTTTTTGTACATTTTTGGTATTAGTAATCCATATTTGCTAACCTTGAGACCTCAAAAATGGGGAGGATTTCAGAGCCAAAGCCACAGGGGTCATGGTCAGGGGACCTCATCCAGTTTCAGAGTCTTTGTTTCCTGACATTCTGGTTGAAGACAGATGACAGTAGTTTTATGTTTGGGCAACACAGAATTACTGAATAATTCACCCCTTTGGCTTTGTCTAGTAGTTTTTTCACCACTACTCTCTGAAACCTGTCTGAAAACCATTAATGCCAGTGGCTTGCGCTACACCACAATAACAATTTTTAAGGTTTATTCACACTATACAGTGCCAGAAACAAGTTGTGATAATGAAAATGAAAATGAATTGTGTTAAAATTTGTCAGAAATATGGGAGAATTGTGACCCCGGGAGGAACCAGGAGACACACCAATGAAAGCGTGAGACTCCCGGGAAAATCAGGAGGGTTAGCAAGTATGTGTTAATTTCAACTGTGCCTGTCTCCTTTTCTAGCTCCATGTCCTCCCACCAATGTGTCGGCTGAACTTAACTGTACTACACGTCACGCTCTGGTCAGTTGGGGCAGCGCAGCTGCAGCCGAAGCCTATAGCGTCCAGGCAACCTCCATGAATGGACACAATGCCTCCTGCAGTGAGATGGGCACATACTGTTACCTCAACAACCTGCTCTGTGGACAGGAATACTATGTTGTTGTGGAGGCAATGCACACTGGCTGTCCTGGCCCTGACAGTGCCCCTGCAAGGCTCACTACAGGTGGGTAGAACTCAGACCCCACACTGTTGACACTCTACAACACAGCATCCAACCTGAGGGAACCACAGTGGGACACAGTGACAGTAATCATCTAAGAGAAGAAAGTACATCAGTATGTATATCAGTACAGAATGCCAGATTCTACTCATAGTCTTCAGGAAAGGGAACCAAATTACTGCTTTTGTAAATATGAAACAAGAATGAAAATGATGAAGACCACAATCATCCAGGTGTCGTGCTTGAACAAACCTAAAACTATTGTGTCCTTTTCTTGCTCCAGAGCCATGTGTCCCCGTGAATCTCTCTGTCCACTACAATGTGAGCACTGCCCATGTTGTGTGGGGGGCAGCAGGTGGTGCCAGCTCATACTCTGTCTGGGCTGTGACTGACCAGGGCTTGATGGTCACCTGTAACACCACCAACACCAGCTGCAACCTGAATGGTCTGCAGTGTAGTCAGATCTACAACGTCACTGTGATGGCCCGAAACATGGCCTGTGAGAGTGTGATCTCTGAAACCCTTCTCCTCATGACAGGTTTGTTATCTGATGGGGAGAAGATGTGTGTGTGTGTGTGTGTGTGTGTGTGTGTGTGTGTGAAAATATTTGCAGTGTGATGATTGGCTTTTTTCATTCTTAAATATGTGTTTTCCCTCCATTCAGAGCCCTGCCCACCCACCAACGTTCAAGCCAGTATGGCGTGTGAACAACTTACTGCGACTGTCTCCTGGCAGCAGAGCGACCTCGCTGTGGGTTATGTCGCCTACTTCGACAACCAGAATGACGGCTACACTTCCTGTGTTGGCACAGACACAGATACCCAATGTGTTGTCTCAGGACTGATGTGCGGCACAGTGTACAATGTCTGGGTCAAGGCGCTTGGACAGCAGTACAACAGCTCTGACAGCACAGTGGTCTCTCTTACATCAGGTAAAGACACCAGAACTTTATCCAGCCATGTCTGTCAATTTTAATGCTCATGAAAAGACAAATGCACCGATGGAAAGCTAAAGATCTTGCCGTTTGTATGTATGTAAGTTGTCATTCTATCATGAAGGCAAGTTGGGGAAGTTTGACCCTGAAGTGACCACACTCGTTTTATTTGGTTTTCATGCTTTTCTCACGTTATAACCTTTTAAAAAAAACACTCAAAAAATAAAGACTGACAAAGGTCTGTGATCTTCTGACATCTGCTCTAGTCAACTTGAACACAGATTGGAAATCATCAAGAGACATAAAATTAGTTTTCTGCAACATTTAGGAATATTTTGCACCTATTTGGTGGCCATTTTAAGAAATGACTGCCACGCCCCTCGGGTGCCAAATTTGCAGCACTTTGATATCTATATGTTTTCATACCATATAAACCTAGATCTGTGCCAGATGTGTTACTTTTATCGCAAAATGCACAGTTGTTATGCTTAACTGCCCCACTAATGAACAAGTTTTATAGTAATACATCCAATAGTTGTTGAGAGACATTTTAATTAAAACCACAAACGTCAACCTCATTGTGGTGCAAGAGGAAAAGTCAGGGGATCACTAAAGTCATTATGGTTCATCCTCTGGGGACTATTAGTGTCTGTACAAAGACTTATGGAAATAGATCCAATCCAATAGTTAGGACTGGCTGACTGACAGACAAACATTGCCTTTCCTGGAGCCACAGGCTAAGAGTGGCTACGAAGAAATGTGCAGCTGGCAACTGTTGGATGTTTTGTCTGCTCTAATGCAGAGACTGTATCAGACGACATTCGTAAAGAAAGTATTACGAGAGTCGGAGCAATGGATTTTATTGGTGGTATTTTATTTGGGTTAAGTGTAATATGCCTCTAAGCACCAGGGGGTGTATGGCGAAGGCAGAGGCTGGCCTCAGGTAGCTCATATAGGCCACATGCCGGTTACAACAGGTGCAGCTGATGAGGAGAAGGAAACAGTTTTTGACTGCTGAGGACATTGTGTGCGATATTGTGCTCTGAGGAGGTCAAGGCCTGTGTTTTGTGCTCTATTGTGTTCTGTATGAGGTTGTTTGTGTGTATCAAAGGACATCGTGTGCTGTTTTGTCTCAACCAAGAGATTAAAACTTAATAGAAGTGACAGATATGGATGGACACGATGGGTAAATAAATGCCATGTTATAAAGTACTGGAAAACTGTATTTGCTTGGAGCACATCTCTGAACAATACTCTGCTAGTAGTATAGGATGTTACTCAATACAACTAGCTAATTTGCTAAATTGATTTAAAGGTGATTTTAAAAAAGGAGTACACAGTATATTACCAATTTACCTAGCTGGTGGGGCCTCATCCAGGTCAACACATGTACACTTGTTAGTTTAATTTGTGCAAGATGCTGGTTCTTGACCTTTGGTGTTTAGCAGTAAAATATACAGTAGTTTCTCTTCACAGTATATTGGTATGTATGATACGGATTTAAAGTCATTGACTTTATTTCAGGACTGTCAATGTTAATGCGAAAATTATGTATTAATACGAAACTGTTTTAATGCCACTACATTCAACACAACTTGCGATTTTTGGGTTCAGTTTTAAAGGTAGAGGTGAGGATACTGGTATCATATGAAACTAGAAAACCTAATGAATCCAGTGGTACCAATCATGTCAAAGTAGCTTGTCACAAAGGAGATTAAATTACACTCCAAACTTGTGCAAAATTTTGTCGAGGAAAAACTGGTATGGCCATGTTTTGATTTGAGCATATATTTTATACTAAATGCAGTACCCGTTGGACAATATTTGTCATTATTTTGTGTTGTTAATTGATTTCCAATAATAAATATATACCATACACACATTTGAATAAGGCAGCATATTTGCCCACTCCCATCAAATACTCCAAATCTACATTTTGTGCAGATAAAAATGTGCAATTAATCACGCTTAACACTTTGTCTAGATTTTAAAAAGTGCATGTATTATAAAAAACACCTACAACTAATTAAAGACCCTAAGAACTAACTAACCTAACCCTAACTACTAAATGGTCCCAACACATTTATTCCATCAGTCTAAACATTGATTAAATAGGTGAGCTACAATAAGTATAGACATATATGGCAAGTGGAAAAAACAGTACAATTTAAATGGATTTCAGGGTGGAGTAAACAGTTAAGAAGTCCCCAGCCATTTAGAGTATTCAGGCTTTAACATATTATTGTGGCAACTGCTGCATTAAGCTCTTTTTAAACAAGTCATGTTCCTCTGAATCCCGCAGAACCTTGTCCGACGAGCAGCATCGAAGCCATTATGGACTGCGAGGCCCACTCTGCTACCATATCCTGGCAGCCAAGTGTTGGACCCTCGTCCTATGTTACTGAGCTTACAGCTTCATCAGGCCACACCGCCAGCTGCACCACCAACCACACTTACTGTGAGCTGAGATACCTGCAATGTGGAGAGAAATACAATGTCACTGTGAAGTCTCTGGGAGATACTTGCAACGGCACGGCTCAAATGGCAGGACACCTCTACACAGGTACAATATTATCATCACCTATGTGTGTTTTTGTAGCATGTCAGCCAGGCTCTGACATTAAAACCCAACAAGCACCAAATGTGGGTAGATTTTCTGTTCAGCCATGTGCCAAGAGTAGAACCACACCATTTTGAAAAATACAAAAATAAAAAAATACACAATTCGAACCAAACAGTATTTGAAAGTAATAATTAGAACAATAATAATGTAATGAAATAAAATACATAGAAGTGAAAAAAAAACAGTGTTGACATTCATCATATTGAACGTAACTACCACAAAGTTATTTAAGTTAACCCTTTCTCCCTCCCAGAGCCATGTGTCCCCATGAATCTCTCTGTCCACTACAATGTGAGCACTGCCCAGGTGATGTGGGGGGCAGCAGACGGTGCCAGCTCATACTCTGTCTGGGCTGTGACTGACCAGGGTTTGACAGTCACATGTAACACCACCAACACCAGCTGTGACCTCGGTCTGCAGTGTGGTCAGATCTACAACGTCACTGTGATGGCCCGAAACATGGCCTGCAACAGCACTGTGACATCTGAACCCTACCACCTCATGACAGGTTCGTCGGGAAGAAATGTGTAAAATATTTCACAACATGCAGGTATGGCTCTCTATGCATCCATCATAATACCTAAATGTGTGTGTTTTCCCTCCATTCAGAGCCCTGCCCACCCACCAACGTTCAAGCCAGTATGGCGTGTGAACAACTCACTGCGACTGTCTCCTGGCAGCAGAGCGACCTCGCTGTGGGTTATGTCGCCTACTTCAATAACCAGAATGCCGGTTACGGTTCCTGTGTTGGCACAGACACAGATACCCAATGTGTTGTCTCAGGATTGATGTGTGGCACAGTGTACAATGTCTGGGTCAAGGCGCTTGGACAGCAGTACAACAGCTCTGACAGCACAGTGGTCTCTCTTACATCAGGTACATACTCTTTTTTGTTTATTTTGGATGTTTTATGGTGTCCATTCATATATCTACTCTTTTCCTATCTACGCCGTTTCCACAGCTCCATGTCTGCCCAGAGAGGTAGAGGTAGAGGTCGACTGTAACTCTGATGGCGCCGCCGTTGTGTCCTGGAACGCCACCTATGGTGCAGCAAACTTTTCCCTGACAGCGATCATCAGTGGAAGTCTTCAGACTCTGTGTGCAACTCAGCACAACAGCTGTAATGTGACAGGTTTAAGTTGTGGGGAAACCTACAACCTCAGCTTCACCGCCAGCAACAGCCAATGCAGCCTCACAGCGCCGATGCACACTAACCTCACCTCACGTGAGTGTTCACAGCAAATCCTCATACATGACAACTATTAGTCCAGGCTTTATGTGCTCAAGAGACTCAACCTTCAACATCTCTTCTTAGGTCCTTGTCCTCCTCAGCATGTAGCTGTTGACCTGCAGTGTGGCTCCCGCACTGCAGTCCTGTCTTGGGAGGAGAGGTCCGATGTTGAACTGTACGTAGTAAGTGCCATCAAGACCTCAGGAGGGGTGGAGCAGACGTGTAACTCTACAGGCTCTACCTGTCAGTTTGCCAGTCTGGACTGTGGAGAGGTGTACAACTTTGCTGTAACAGCACACAGTCAAGACTGCCAGAGCCTGGCCAGTAGCACCGTGTCCATCCAAACAGGTACTGCAGAAGCTGAACACTTACATATGTTTTATTCAGTGGTGAACAGTAACTAAGTATTTCACTCAAGTATTTCCATTTTGTGCGTCTTTATAATTCTGCTTCACTACATTTTAGGGAAAATATTGTACCTTTTAACTGAATATATTTGATTTTAACAGCTATAATTACTTGACAGATTTTACATGACCATTTTGTAAAATACCGTAGATGCAGTGTTATAGATTATACTGGAGAAAAGGCCACTAAAAAACGAGATAAAAAAAGTTAATACAAGATGTTTTTCCTTGTAATAAGTTAAAAAGAAAAATCTGTCAATGGATCAAGATTTCTTGAAATACAATATAATATTAAGGTCTTAAAAATAAAAAGAGATGTTGAAATTAGCTGGAAAAACTCAAATGAGCTATATTTCACTAGTATTAGGATGTGTTGTGTGTCATAATAGGCCTGTAATACTGAAAAGAAGCATTTTTCACTCAGCAAGATATTCAAGATGCATTGTCTTAAAACAAGTCCCTATGTCTCACTGAAATGTCACTTGTAAGATGTCTTTTATTGTTATGAAATATTTTGAGTAATTAGACAAATATAGATGCTAAGATCTAGAATTAGCTCCATTTCCACCAGATTCAACATTTAAATCTTACAACATCAGTAAGAGTACAACATTAATATAATATACATTAAAATATAATATCTAATATCTTAAATGAAAAAAAATCTGTATATTTAAAACAAAGAAATGAAAAAAAGCAAATCCCCAGATTTGAGAAGCTGGAAACACCAAAATGACTTAAAGGACTTGTGTAACAATTAGGGGATCTAATGGCAGAAAAGGAAAACAGTATTAATAACTATGTTTTCTTAAGTGTATAATCACCTAACACTAAGAATAGTTGTTTTTCATTACCTTAGAAGGGAGCAGGTCATCTTCATGGAGTCCACCATGTTGTACCACCGTGTTTCTACAGTAGCTCAGAAGAGACAAATCAAACACGGATAAGCAGAGTTGATAAACACTTGGCACACAGGAGAAGTTATAATCTACAACTTCACCACTAGATACCGCCAGATCTTACACACTGTTCCTTAAACAGTTGATTATCAAAATAGTTGCAGATGTATTTTGTGTCCATCTACTAATTGATTAATCAACAACTGTTTCAGCTCTTGTAGTGTTTCTACTTCAGTAAAGGATCTGAGTTCCTCGTTTGTCTCTGATAAAATGGTAATCATCTTAATGTTTTTTCTTTGTCTTCTTATGCTCCCCTCAGAGCCTTGCCAGCCTGTGACTGTATCTGCTCAAGCAATCTGTCAGAATGAGGAGGTCCAGATCTCCTGGCCCCCGTCAAGGGGAGCTGTGAATTACTTAGTAACGGCCACTGGGAGCCTTGGATATGAGGAGATCCACAATACAACTCAGACCCTTCTGACCGCTGCTTTACCATGCGGACAGCACTACAATGTCACCATACAAGGACAAGGCAGCAAGTGTGACAGCATCCCCAGCAGCCCTGCCTACTTCAAAACTAGTAGGATCTTATATCTTATTCTTACAATACACAACTCGTATATATATGTGTATATTTGAGTTCACCACCTCCCTCTCTCCCCAGCTCCGTGCGTCCCCCAGCTTGTGACTACCCATGTACAATGTGAGTCTAACGTGGGCTCTGTCAGCTGGGGGCCCAGTGATGGCGCTAAAGCATATGTTGCCGTGGCAACTGGGCTTGATGGCCACACCCACCAGTGTCTCACCAACACCACCTCCTGCACCTGGAGCGACCTACACTGTGGAGAGGAGTACACTGTCGTAGTGAGAGCGAAGTACGGCAACTGCACCAGCCTGCCGAGCAACGGCTCCGTCATCCACATGGGTAAAAGACAAAGAAATTATTTGGTACCAAAATATAGACAATGTTTAATTAGTGCACCTCATCAGTAATAATTAAAACATACATAATAACAGCATTCAATAAAAAATAGTCTCAAGAACCGAGAAAAATAGCATAAATCTCATAATTTAAAGTGAGGAAATACCTGAGGGAGGATTAGAAATAGAGTAAAAAAACCTCTAACTTGGTATACCAACATATAACAATAATACAGGTGGATAGTTAGATAAATAAAACTTAATTAAAAGCCAGACGAAAAGGTAAAACAGCAAATAATTAGACAAGATAAGATAGATAGATAAATGAAGCTAAATGACAAGTCAGACTTGCTTGGATTTAAATCATGCCATTTTCCTCCAAGGACACTCTTACATTATTTTCCCTTACATAGCTCTTTCCAAGAAACTTCCCTGGAGATTAATAGGAAATTATGGACCCATGAAATAAAGTGTAACGAAATATCAGCGCATACATTTACAGAACCACTGAAGTCAGCTGGTGTAATAATGAAACCAAGGTGTTTTAGGTTGATCTCTGCTTTAACATCCACCATCTTTCGTTTCTTCCAGATCCCTGTGTGCCCCAGAGTCTGTCCGTCACTGTGAATTGTGATATGAAAGTCGTTTCACTGAGCTGGGATGCAAGTAACGGGACAACGTCGTACATGGTATCAGGAGTGGGAGGAAACGAAACAATTGGGCTCTCTACAAATGTCACCACGGCTCACTTCTCTGAATTTACCTGCGGGCAAAACTACAGCTTCACAGTCACGCCTCACAACCAGCACTGTTTTGGAAACTCCAGCGCACCGGCTTCAGTACAGACATGTAGGTACCACAGATGAAAAATGGAGTAATAGAACTGAGCTCAAACAGGACTTAATTTTCTTGTATGTGTTTTTCCCAGGGCCGTGTCCACCTTCAGGAATCTGGACCATGCAGGACTGTCTCTCCAGCATTGTCATGGTAACCTGGCAGGCCAGTAATGGTTCAGACTACTACACAGCCACCATGCAGACTGACACTGGCATCTCAGAAATGTGCATGTCCGACTCTAATAAATGTAGCGTCCCTGGTCTGCCCTGCGGGCACAACTTCTCAGTGTCAGTCACAGCCTCCACCCAGCAGTGTAACGTCACCTCCAGTCAAACCACAAGTCTGCAGTCAGGTGAGGCTGCTCTGCTTCGTCTTTTCTCCTCCTTATTTTCATTCCTACAGTATTTATTACTCTGAGGATGGAGCACAATGTCTCAAAACTAATTACATTTAACCAGGACAGCTTTCAAAATTATCAAATACATTTTTTAACCAACTTGTGCAGCATTTTCACTGTTTGCTGCCAACCACTTAGATTTTACTTAATTTCAGGGACATGCCATACATTTAGAGGGGCAATTTTGTGAATAGAAACATCTGTGGCCTGCCTTTATTATTAAAAGGATTTTTATACTCTTTTTATCAATACTTTGTGATTTCACTTTGTTTAGATTATATAGTTTCAATGAAACTTTGGCACGTTTTAGAACTTTAATTCCAAAAATATATAATGCAGAATATATTAATTACTGTCAAATTTGAATGTATATGGTATAAATCATCATATATTTTTCATTAATTTACTAGGTCTGTCATCAACCAAAGAAATTCTTAGTATAATACAAATTTGTTGACAAATCGGTAAGTTGATTCAATCAACAGATCTGTAAACATGAGTTTCTCCACAAAGAATCACACAGAAGCACCACTTTAAATCTCCCGTTTACCAGCGATGTGCTCATAAGTTTCTTAGATATAGTAAGTAATAAGTCATTCAACATGAAACAAGTATAAAAAATTACTAATCAACTAAAGAAATCTTAGTCAACTAAGGCCATAACGACTGAGGCAGCCCTAGTATTAACCATAATGTATATACCACATATATAAATATAAAAAATATGATATATCATTATTATATCTAGAAAAAAATATGATGTATGTATCAAACTAACTATATATAAATTGCACATGTTCCAATCCAATTTCTTATGTCTTGTATTATATTTTTTCAATACTGTTTACTGTATGTCAACGTTAGTTTTGTAAAATGTGAAATGACATTTTTCTGACTTTTTTGAGAAACTATTTCTTTACTACTCCTGCAGATGATTTGAACTGATCTCTCTTATATACATAGATACACTGCTGAACATTGAATTCAACATACTGAAGTTTTTACTCATCATGCTCTTGTCTGCCTCCTACCTGCAGTGCCATGTGTTCCCACTAATGTCTCAGTGGCGATGGACTGTGCCAACAACACTGCTAATGTGTCCTGGTCTGCCAGTCGGGGTGCCGTACAGTACTCTGTGACGGCCCGCAGTAGTCATGGTAACATCAGCTGCCAGACCTCTGACCTCAGCTGTAGCCTCGACAACGTCATATGTGGCAGCAGCTACGCTGTTCAGGTGGTGGCTATGGATGACACCTGCTCTAGTATCCCCAGCCAGACTGTGATACTCAACTCAGGTATGAGAGGAAACACCAACGAATGCGCTCAATTTTATAGCTTTACATTACTATACATTTTCAACAGAAAATGCCTCCTTATTTCCAGCCCCCTGCCCACCTCAGAATGTGAGTGCCGAGGTCAGTTGCTCGTCAAACGACATGACAGTTTCTTGGGATGCCATCAGAGAAGCAGACCACTTTTTGGTGTCAGTAACTGCGGAGAATGGAGGAGCCAGCGAGTCCTGTAACACCACAAACACTGCATGTTTCATCCACAATGTGACCTGTGGAAATACATTCAGGGTTCAAGTCACCTCTGTTAGAGGCACCTGCCGCAGCCAGCACAGTCAGACCCTCAGCACCACGTCAGGTATGAAAACTTTAAAAACCATCCATCCTTTCCTAAACTCATCCATCTAGTCACCAATTTAACAGTCATGTTTACCTCCTAGCTCCCTGCCAGCCTCAAGGAGTCAGAGGCAGGCTCGACTGTGTGACCAACTCTGCCTGGATATCATGGGATGCTGCTCCAGGGACGGACAGCTACACAGTGTCAGCTGTGGGTGGAGGGGACTATGTAGCCAACTGCACCACTTCCTCCAACACTACCTGTGAGGTGGAGGACCTGGCCTGTGGTGTGCTTTATAACTTCAGTGTTGTTGCTAAAAACAGCAAATGTGAGAGTCAGCCAAGCGCCACCATCAGCTTGCAGACAGGTAACAGATTTCTGATTTTGTGAATGAAATACGCTGATGCTTATGTCAGTTTAAAATAATGGCCAACCCAGAATAAAACAGAAATTCATGACATTGGTTTCCTCCTCCAGCCCCCTGCTCGCTCTCCGGTATCACAGCGGTCGCTCAGTGCCACAATTCCTCCATCCTCGTCTTGTGGACTCTGATGGAGGGCGGCGAGGGAAACATCGTGTACAATGTCACAGCAGAAGCCAGTGACCACACCTACCTATCCTGCAACAACACTGGCACCAGCTGCTACCTCCATGGAGCACGATGTGACCTCCATTACACCATCATTGTTGCTGCTTCACCAGACCAGTGCAGCAATATGAGAAGTCCACCATACAGAATTAGCATGGGTATATAGATCACACACTTTATAATAACTGTCATTTATAAATGGTAAATTAGTAGTTAATTAAACTTAAGTTAATAGTTATTTTATTTTAACAAACAATGGAATAATACTAATAATATTTACTAATTATTATTAATGTAATTATATAATTTGAGTAATATGTAACAAATTGTTTATAAATTATGATAAGAGATAACATCACTTTCTGATGACCTTAGTAAAGTAGTTATTAAGAGTTTATTGTTGCACACATTACAACATTTTATATACTATGTTAAGTATTTTTTAGTGATTATCAAATGATTTTTAAAACATCTATAAACATTACATATATAGATGGACTAGAAACCAATTATTAACCATCGACAAAGTACTATCTAAATAATGTTGACATCACCACCTATTTCCAACTTTTCCACAGAGCCCTGTCCACCCAAGAACGTGGTGGTTAACGCCACCTGCGCAGACCACAGTGCGCTGGTGTCCTGGAGCCCGTCTCCTGTAGCTGAAACCTACCATGTCGTCGCAGTGGGTGCTGACGGTCATGTGCACACGTGCAACACCACCTCCAGTAACTGCAGCATATCAGAGCTCCACTGTGACCAGCAGTATACAGTGTCTGTGACCGCCAGCCACGAGAACTGCTCCAGCAAGGCCAGTGAAAATGCCACAATCAACACAGGTATTTGTCTTTATATACAAAAGACATGAAGCAAACCAGTTCATGTACATACGTTGACCCAACATGAATAAATAATATTAGTTTCAGCAGTTTGATCTGTTTTTTCCCGTCCAGATCCCTGCCAGCCTGAGGGTCTCTCAGTTACCTTCCACTGTAACAATCAGTCTGCGTGGTTGTCATGGACACCCAGAGATAACGCTGTAGGCTACTACGGCTGTGCCCAGGCTGGAAATGGAGACATGCTGTACTGTCACAGCACACAGCCCACCTGCACCATCCAAGGTCTTGATTGTGGAACAGTTTACAATTTCTCCGTTCAAGCCTCAGATGGGACATGCAACAGCTCCTTCAGCGCCCCAGTTCAGAGTGGAGCAGGTATAAGAGCTACATGCTCAAAGACTCAATAACTTTCTAACATTTGCACTTAAATGGACTAATACATTAAATCCTCCACCCCCATCTCTCTCACTATCTCTCTCTCTCTCTCTCTCTGTCTATTAGCTCCCTGTTCTCCAGACACAGTTGAGGTGGAGCTGTTGCCGATGCAGATGGAGATCCAGGTGATGCGCTTCAACTGGACAGAGATCACCTGTAGAGACACAGAGTACAAACTGTATTTAACAGGAAGTCTGCTGGGAGATAGCCAGGCCCAGTTCGAGCTTGCTTCCTATTGGACGAGCTCCACGTTCTTTGAGATTCCTCTCCCCTGCGGTTCATCCTACTCTGCTACAGTGGAGAGCAGGAACGCCGCTGGTACCAGCGATCCATCTGTGCCTCTCAATGGAACAACAGGTAAACTACTGCTCAAATGCATTTCTTATGCTTTGCACTTCAGAGGCCATATTACCTCCTCTCTTGAGTCTAAGATAGGGCTTTTCCAATGTGGTATTACAGAAGCAAATCCTAACTTCACAGTAACTAACTAACTATGTCATCTAACTTCATCCTCTCAGGTTAGGAAATCCTAAATACTCAGTCCAACATTGCTTAACAACTTTTATCTTGCTGAGCTAAACAGTATTGTAACCATTATTTTTCTCATTGAAACATCCTGAAATATACATTGACACATACAAATTTAAAGATGATCTTTTTGGGAAGTTTACGACAACACTAGAGACATAGAGTGGGCTAAGATACAGTTTCTGCCATATCTGGCATCCAGCAGAGTGTTGATGCTATCAAAAAGAAAATAAGTACACTGACAAATAATACAAAGGGGAGGGCAGTTCAGATGTCCACAGAGCAGAAGAAAAGTGGTGGAAAAGGCAAAGTTAGGACAGCTTAACGGTTATCCTAAAATTAGGAAATTTCATTTAAGATTTTGGGAAATTAGGATGCTGGTGTAATACACTTTTCCAGTCTTAAGTTAGGATTGGAACATCGACTGTTGATGCCTTCAAATGAAACTTGTGAGCTCATGTTTACAACATGGGAAGTTGTGCACATGGCGTTTGTATGGCGTTCAAGTGGTTTAAGTCGTGAGAACACCGCTGCTAAGCAATGGCAATATTAACATTACTGTTGGTGCCTAGAAGCCAAAGAGGTTAACAATTTGGCAAGATAGCAAGTGGGTAACAATGCAGGAAATGTAAAGGCATAATGACAGAGGAGACAGATGAGGCCGCTGGGAATTTCAACATTTTTACATATTATAAAATTGCAAAAAAGAACAATATTTGACTTAAATTACAATATAATCACTTCTGCACTGAAAAATGAACTTACATGGCCTCCGCCATTTGTGACGTCAACAAACACGTCACAACTCGTGAACTCTGAGCTTTCATAAACTTTCCAATTACGAGGTTGTGAATACCGCAGGAGGGGGGCGTTCATATGGTGTCTTCTCGAAAACACGGTAAACCTGACACCATTTGAAGGCACCATTTCTTAAACCTGTCCTGTTCCTACTGTGACAAGCCAAATGTTGATTATTTGGTTATTTCACATGAGATTTGTGTATTGTGTGTTGTATGTTTCGTATGAATTATCAAAATGAGTGATGGCTGGATTCCATTTAGCTGCTTCAGTCTCCGGGTCCTGGTATCGAGCATGCTGACTGTCTCACTGTCATGTCTCACTGGGACACTTGTAGAGAACGGAGTCATTGTTAACGTTGTGTGTTTTTCCCATTATGACAAGTCAAAATGGCTGCTGTGATAAAGGCCTGTTGTTGCTTGTTTAATCATGAATATTTATGGTTATTAGGAAAAGCATGACATTTGACACCAGGTTTTCAGATGTTTTAACTCTTTGTCTCTTCTCCCAGCTCCTTGTCCACCATCAGGAGTTGTGTACAGCGGGAACAGCTCTTTTGCCATGGTCTCGTGGAACGCGTCCGTGTTTGCCACCACATACACGGTGTACGACAACAGTGTGACACCAAAAACCCAGGTGTGCAGCACTGTGTTGCTGTCCTGCTCCCTTGTGAACGTCGCTTCCACCAACCTGGTGTTCATAGCCAGCAACACAGCTGGAGAAAGCGAAGAGACGAGTGTCACTACTGGTAGGAACCGATGAGTATAGAGAGGATGCTACAGAAAAAATTTGACAAGACACATTTTACTATATTTTTAAACAAGCTAATTTATCTAAACCTTTTCTCTGTAGTGGTAACACAAGGACGCAGGAGGAGAGATCTCGGTGGACAAACAACGCAGAATTGTGAGTTTTGATTTATATGAACAGATGCTGCAAAATTGATAACTTCATAGTAAACTTTACCGAGATAGCTTTCACGTAATCTCATTCATTTCTCATTTATTGGACAAACAAGTCTCAAGTCAAGCCAGGACGTAATTCACAGCTGTGACTTGTTTTCCACAACAGCTCCTGAGCTGAATGTCAGACAAGAAGGGACCGTTGTTTTTGTTGAGTGGCCTCAGAGAGATCCTGATTCCACTTACAGCCTGTTAATCACGGAGAACGGCATCACCAGTAAGCAGACGACGGTGATGGGCGCCGGCGCCATTCTCGATGATCTGAACCCGGACTCGTACTACTGTTTCTCTGCATCAGCAGGTGACTCTGCCACTGGTGAAGTGTGTGTGAAAACTTAAGAGGGGCTTTCCCGGTAGGAAAATTTAAAGGGGAACACCACTGAACTTTAGAATTCCAGTATGTTATTTCTGTGGCTGAGGAAACTTCAGTCAATATTTAGGAACATGAGCTACTCTCTCAAAGCCAGAAACCAGAGAAGTAAGGCTTCATCCGATACCTCATACTATGCTCTACATACTCTATAGGTGTACTAACGTTCAACATACTACTGAGTCAATAGTAGTGTGTACATTTTGGGACGCACAGCAGTCCTTTACATCGTCACTTCCTCTGAATCTCCTTGCTGCTTGGAGACATGTAACCATGGTAACCTGTGCCAACCTCATGTGACCAAAACAACACTTTGTGAGAATCAAAGTCTGAATTAATTTTTATGTCTATCAAACTGAAACCTTATATTTGCATTTAAAGGCTTATTGATGTTACAGGGCTGTCAACATCCGTCATGAATGTTGTCGTCACTGCTGCATTGCATTGTGGAATATTTATTGTCGCCCCAGTGTTGCATACTGTAATGTTTCACTGGAAATAGTTTGCGATTTGTGTACTATTCATACTGAGGTTTTAGACGTACTATAATATCTGAGATTTATTCTTGTATATTTTAGTATTCTCGGTTATGAAACAGAAAATGTTCCCATATACTCACAACACTCATCTGGGTGCTCCGTGTCACCTAGAACATCTCTCCCCATTCATTGTCTATGGAGCGGTTCCACATTTTATACCCTATGACATCACGTTTGAATTTTAACACTCTAGTTTTGGGATTTGAGAAAGTTGTTCATGTTTACTTATATTTTTATAGATATGTTAGACTGCAGGAATAACAGACTGATGAATTTTGAAAATGGCCGTAGTTCCCCTTTAAACAAAGCTAGAGGTCTGCACGTCTCCCGATTAAAATGTGAAGGTCTTTTGATATTTAACAATGACAGATCTTTTTCCAGTTACCCATAATGCACAATCATTTTAGATCTGGTACATGGAAATTGGTATGGGTTGCTCTGACAGTTAGATTTCTGCTGGTTTGCCATAAACTGCAGTTATTTGTTAAATGAGGCATGACACTAGGGAAGATGTCACCCAAATAACAGCCAAATAACAGTTAAGTTTCTCTATTGAATGCTGGTGAAAAAACCTTAATTGATTTTTTGTCTGCTGTTGGTTGAGGTTATATAGTTTGTATCTGGGGCTTTGTTCCTTTTGCTTTTTTCACTTTTGTAAATTATGTATTAGTCAACTTAAAGTTAATATATCAGGAAATGTTTATCATGTCCAGAGTATTTCCTTTTTACCATTTCTAAATGTATATTTAATATGGAAAATATTGTCAGACTACATTCTAATAAAACTTTCAAAAATATTGAATGAATTCAGCCTCAACTCAGTGATATCCTGTGATATCCTGCCAGTTCTTTAGTAATGTATGTCCTTTTCTTTCAAAACAAGAACAATGTGTGTTGTTTGTAAAAGTGTTTTATTAGAAAACAAAATGCAACAGAGCAATAACCCAAACAGCACAGGCAGGGCTCAGTGTGTGTGGTAAAAATTACCCTTTGCAGACTGCCCTTTAGAGGATTAAAACATTCTCATGATGTCTACACACGACCGTGGACAGAGTTGCTTTGTGCTGAGCCGTCGTTGATCCACATCGCTGCTGCGCTCTGCAAGCCTTCAAAGCATATCCAACAGCTGATCCAACGCTTAAATATTAAGAAATTGCACTGATATACATGTAGATATATGCACTGTAAGATCAGTTAAATAAAAAAAAAATAAAAGTGTTTTGGCTTTTGTGCCGCCTGAAAATAATTTTCTACACATGACAAAAATTATATGATTGACGGTGTGGAGCTGAGCTTTCAGTACCGACTGCACCCGACCCAGCAAGCAATGCAACTCAGACCATGAATTGTGTGTAGACAGCCTCCGAAACAGTATGTACAAACGCATATCTTCACGGGGCAAACGAACGCACCATAGAAAATTAAAATGCCTTTTTTTTTTTTTTGCCACTTTTCAAATTTCAAGTGAAGACTAACAATGGTCTAACAGGGAGTGAAAAAAGGCAGAAAATCATAAAAGTAAAGTAACATTACATTGGCCATAGACAACGACTCCAGATGTCCAGTGCGCTCACATTCCTTCTCTTAAGCACACGTGAAAGACCTGACAACTGGATAGAAAAAAGGAGGGAAAACACAGGAGTAGAAGAAGTAATATTGCTGGGAGGCGACATTTACTCAGTGCTCTGACTCCTTCTGCGTTCACTATGTTTACTGTGGTCATTACTGGACTCTCGCTGGTGATGGCTCCTCTCTTTGCTACGACTACGTTTGTGAGAACGCTGTTCTCCGTCTCTCTCCCTGTCTCTGTCTCTGCTGTGGCTGCGCTCTCTTTTCCTGCTCTTCTCCTCTCCCCCGCTTTTGTGCTTCCTCTCCCTGCTTCGACTCCGGCTCGGCCTTTTGGCCTTCCTCTCTTCTCTGTGCCTCTCCCTGTCGTCTTTATGCCTCCGGTCGTCGGTCTCTCCCCTGCTCTTTTTATCCTTGGACCTCTCCCTCTCGCCGCCTCTCTCTTTATGATGTTCCCTGTCCTTCCTCCTGCTCTTGTCGTCCCCACCGTCTCTTTCTTTGTCTCTGCGCTCGTTCCTTCGGTCCCGGCTGCCACTCCGACTTCTTCTGCGTTCTCGCCGGTCTTGGTTCCTCTCTGCGCTGCGGGACCGTCGTCTGTCCCTGTCCCCTCGGTCCCCTCTGTCCCTATCCCGGTCCCTCTCCTTCCTCTGGCGGTCACGTTCCCTCTCCAGCTCTCGGTCGAAGCTGGGGCCGTGGCGTTCTTTCTCACGGTGGTGGCTCCTGCTCCTTGACCGTTTGGGTGACCTTCGGGGACTCGGTGTCCGTCTGGGTGTCCTGGCAAGAAAGGAAACATTAGCTTCAAGCAATTCAACATCCTGGTGTAATAAATTAGATTATTTAACCTACATAAATAAGAATAATTGAAGGCAACATCCTTTTCCACTGGTTTAAAAGATTTATAGCTCATATGTATATGAGGGGCGGCAGTAGCTCAGTCTGTAGGGAGTTGGCTTGGGAACCGGAGGGTCACCGGTTCAAGTCCCGACTTGGACCAAAAACTGAGTGTGAACTGGTAGCTGGAGAGGTGCCAGTTTACCTCTTGGGCACTGCCGAGGTGCCCCTGAGCAAGGCACCAAACCCCCAACTGCTCGGGGCGCTTGTCAGGAGCAGCCCCATCACTCTGACATCTCTCCATTACTGCATGTGTGTGTGTGTGTTTGTGTGCATGTACCATGTATAAGTTAAAAAAACAGAGTGTAAATTGAATTTCCCCACTGTGGGACGAATAAAGGTTGATCTTCTTCTTCTTCTATAGCTTAAGTAAAAGCTGTGATAAAGCAGGAAAGTGAACTGAACCTTTCCATGCTAATTAGTTGCAAGCTGATGGAGCTAGGTAAGTTTTGTAAGAAAAAAAATAAGTTAACACAGCTTGAATCATTTACTGCATTACCTGGAGCGGCGGCGTTCCCCTTGCCTCCCTGCCTCCGCTGCCTCTGCAGCTTCCTCCTCCTGCGGCTCCTTCTGAGCAACCTTACGAGGCCGAGCCTTCATCTGCTGGTCAATAATCTTCTGCACAGGCACTGGGATACGGGGAAACAGAGTGGAGAACCACTCCAGTTTGGTCAAGAAGGAGCGCAGCATCTCTCCAATGGTCATCACACAGCCACCTCCTGCCTTCACGTCGAGCTCCTAGAATCAAATGGACGAAAACGGCCACAGAAAATCTCAATTAGCGTACACAGGCAGGATGCAAGGAAATCTGATCGCTTTTTCAAACTTGCCTCAAATCAAAAAGCAAATTTGTGATGACCAAGTACTGAACCTTCACCTCTGTTCATCTAGCTTAATCTCTCATATCAATCAAATGTGCCTTGATTTTATTTTGATAATTATAAAAGAGGAAACAAAACTATAAATATAAAAATAGCTTGCCTCATCTAAACTGTCTAGCATTTCCTGGAGTCTGCATTTACAGTGTGAGCTTTAAAAATATATCTGTAAGATCCCTCACCCTCCTTCATGTAATCTGTTAAAACAACCCATAGCAGAAATGAAGGGAAGGGAAAGGACCATCTGAAAACATTCAGATCCTCACTGAGCCAAAGGGACAAAGAGAGAGAAGCCTTGGCTTCCTTCTTCTGTCCCTAAGAAGCACAATGGACTCTTGAGGAGCTTAAAAAATGCCCACAGTGTAAACAGAGATTGGACCAGATATGCAAATTGCACACCAGTTGAAGATTTATCGACTTAATATGGTAGAGAACAGCCACTTTGCACTCACACACGCAACCCAACAGTGCTGAGATACATTATCCAATTCACCTGCTGCACAATGGCCATCTAAAGGAAAAAACAGGGGAATTAACCAGTTGCTTAGGATTTCATATGATCAGTTCAAATATAATGCAACAGAACAACAAAGGAGGCCTGGCTGCACAGCCTGGGATCAAATTATGTTCTAATTAGATATGGTGAAAACACATTTATGCAACAGTTGACATGTGTTGTATAGTTTGTGTTTGAGTGTGTATCAATATGAACGCTCCAATTGCTGTTTATCCCAGATTTAGTTTTGTGCAACAAGTCCTGATAAAAGCTTGTCAAAAACAAAGGGCATGCCTTATTATTACATTGACTGACAGATTTACTCAGCATCATATATGGTACTTACCCTGATAAAAATCAGCAGCAGAACAGCGAGCTAGTTACCTAGCTACTCGGGTTTACAGGACAAAAATTGGGGACAATTAAGCCAAATGAAGGCAAAGGTGAAAAATCAGCTATGTGCATCACAAGGGGAGGGGAGGGGGAGCGGACAGCTTGTAACGTGTGTTGTGTGACTGTGTATTTAATGCAGAGAAAGAAACATCAAATTATTACCCGAGGTGACATACCTCCTCATCATCCAAGAAACCGTCGTACCATTCTATCAAATCTGCGGGGGGCTGAGTGTATCTGACAAAGACCAAAAAAGAGAGCGCAATGAGCATTTGCATCAGAGACTGATGTTGTGAAGTTATACTTAAAAATAAAACACAGAATCTTTGCAAGTCTAAAAAAAAAAAAAAACACACTTATACATAAACTAGAACTGACCCAAACACTTTGAAGCTTTGATTGTTGCCATGGTAATCCTCCAAATCACTATTAGATTGCTTCATTTGTGTGTGTGTATGTATATATATATATATATATGTATATATATGTATATATGTGTATATATATATGTATATATATGTATATATGTATATATATATATATGTATATATATGTTTATATATGTTTATATATATATATGTATTTTTTAAATATATATGTGTGTATGTAACAGTAACGTATAAATCCCCAAACAGCCCATGAAATAAGGAATACAGTAATCCCACAACATTATTCATTATTCATACTCAACATTAGTTATTATTAGTTATTTTCAGACAGATTATTGTGTGTAAACTCTGTGTTGAGCACTGAAACAGGGGAGATGACAGACAGAAGTGTTAAATGTAGATGAAGATATGGCAATCTCAAGCAAAAATTCCTACCTTATGTACATGAAGCCAAGAGCTCTGATGTACGGAGAGTCTGTGTGAGTGATCAGACCCATCAGCTGTTTGCGGGTCAGCTTGAGAGTAAAGAGCTTGTATAGGAGACAGAAAGCAGTAGACACAATACCACCAGTCCCAACTCCACGCACCTAACAAGCAAGAAGACATTTCTGTAAAGCACATCATTGTACATCTTTCACAGCAAACGGCTGACTTTTTTCACAACAATATCCAAGTAGTGAAGTACAGCAATTCAAGAACTAATGAATAACGTAAATGTGCCATACTTGTAAACCACCATCCTCCGACCAGGGAAGTTTAAGGTAAATGTTGAGGGGGAAAAATTGGGAATATAAAAAGCACGTACTTCTCACTTACCCCTCCGCACATTCCAGTCTGGCCTGCGGTCTTTCTGCTCCCTTTCTCCCACGGCTCAGCGTGAGTCACCTGTAGGCACACAGAACAATATTAAGCTAGTTTACACACACATGAGCTGCCATTTTATGATATATTCATGAGAAATGCTGAGACTACCGTGGACGTCCACCAACCTAATTGATAAAGTCTAGCTTGTATACATAAAAATACTGAACTGCCCTACTGTTAGCCTTTAAACTACCAAATAACGCTAACGTTACTCTAACTAGCTACTACCTCTAAGTAAACCAGACGTAACATAGTTTGTAAAGTCAGCCAGCTAACGGGATCTCAATTGATTTATCGTTAGCTTAGTCGCTAACGTTAGATAGCGTTAGCTTACTAATAAGAATACCGACATTACATATTTGTGCGCAATCACATGAAACGAGCGGACATCTTTCCAAATCCTAAAGTTAAGTTAGTTAAAAGTGGCGCTATCTAACCTCAGTTTCCCTTGTTATCTGACGACTCTAGTACATTGTTAACGTTACTACAGTTGCGCTAGCTTGACTGGACAGTTGTTATCTAACTAGCATGCGGTTTAGCATTTGCTAACGTTACCTTGAAGTAGATTTCGTCCACGACTTCATGATACGTCTTTAGTTCATAAAGCTGAACTTTGAAATACGGCGACGACAGCACATTTGTAAGAATCATTGGGTTGAGGTTCATAGTCTTTTCGTTGCCCCATAGGGGCAATACATTTCCATGTTTTCCTGGCGCAGGCTTACTGACGGCCTGTGTTGGTAGCTGGTTAGCCATATTAGCTGAATCCCACGCCGCTAAGCTTACTGTACAGTTGGCGTATTTCCGATTACAGATCCATCAATATAATATGGCGAAATGTCGACCTTTAACAATAGTCCGTTTCCGTGTTGCCGATTTGTAATTAAATTGATAATAACAACTTCCCGCCGTCGTTGTAGCTAATGTGCTGTTGCGAGGTGGAACCGGAACTGTAACGTTGTGGTGCAATGTGAACGGGACCGACGGCTGCTGTAACCATTGATACGTCAACACCACAGTCAACACGGTGAGTGTTTGCTTCATGTATGCACACACTAACGGATGACTGCACAAACACATATATCTTCTGTAAAGATAACATGCAGTTACCATACCATGGTGTATTAAAAAAAAAAAAGATTCACGTTTTTTGCTATTTACATCAATGTCATCAGTACACGTTTATTTTGAAATTTGTTTGAGTTGCCCTAAACCGGAAATGGTAATGTCGACATTAATGGTCAGTTCAGTTTAACTTTAATTTTACTTTACTTTTTTACTAAAATAAAAATTAAATGTAATTATGAACTTACTAATTTTCCTTTCATTGGGTGGCATTTTTCTCCACGTCCCTTCTGCAAAAATACTAGTGAAATGCAGCACAAATAGAATTATATATATATTTTTTTTAATTTACTTTTTATTTGGCCTTAAATACAACATCACCATTCTACCATCTTAAAACAACATATGGATATCTTAAAAACATCATGGGCACACAGCTGCCTGTCAGTACATACATTGGTTACATTATTTGATATAACGTCTTAAGTGGCAGCAAACATATTTATTTTAAGTTTGGTGCTTTTACAAAATCAGTGGTACAAATAAATTCAGTACTTTACAAACAACAGACATATGGACGTTCACACACAAAATGGACATCATACTGTAGGCACAAAACATAAAAACTTCATGGTATTTTAAATGCAGTCGTCCTCCCTCACAACCAGGTGAGTGGAGCTTCTGACACACAATAGTGCTGTAAATTTCACAATGTCAGTTTTCTTTTGCTTTAAATATATGGAACTTCAAGGAACAAGGACACAGTCCCCCCTCCACTTACGCACAAGTAAAATGGTGAAACTAAATCAACCATACCAAAGTAAAAGCATGTTGGATAATTAAACATGCTTTTTTAAATAACAGCTCAAATGTTACAAAGATGGGTATGTGTAGAATTACAGTAATAACCCCTACTCCTAGTTTTTTCCTAGGAAGAAGAGCAACAGTACACTAGTTATCTCAGTCATCAAAATGTTCCAATAATGTGGCCTTCACCTCCATTTCTTGAACACTAGGGGTCTCTCCTGGTCAACAGACATTGTAGGTCAGATGCAGAGGGATTGCGCAAGAGAAATTAAATCTCCTGGAGTGGAGCAGGAGCTAGTTCTGATGGTGAAATAGGGCACCTTTACGACAGGCACATGCTTCCCAAAGCCTAGCGCTTGATCACCACCTGCTCAAAGGCTCCAGCTGCGACCCTGAAAGAGAAGTGCCACAATGTGTTACATGACAGGAAATGAGGGGGGCTATCTGATCTGGCTGCTGCTGTGGTGCATTTGCTTTTATATACAGAACAAACACTGTGTTGGGGAATTTAAAGTAATAGTATATTGCTTATTAGAATCCCCATTTAGCATGTCCCCAATTAATTAAGATTTGTAGTAAATGCCTGCTGCATAGCACCCACAGTCCACAGTTACATAATCACACCCACCTCATATGTTGGCTTCCCAAGGCTGTACTCCCACCAGGACCAACAAACAAACTGAGCCCTTCCTCTGCAGCAATGGACACACACAAACACACACATTAAAAATAATGATACCGCCAATCACTGCACAGTTAGGCTCACACAGTTTGTAGAAATTGTAAAAATAAATGACAATAGATGAATAGGGAAGGAGCGTTGTTGTAAAGCTGATGAGATCTTCTGAAGAACTTTAAGGGAAGTAGTTGATAGTTGAGCAACACTGTCAAAAGACGCACTTACACACAAAAAAGTGCAACACCAGTCTCAATGAACAGAGAGAGTCACCATTTGTTAACGCAATAAACGACTCCCTTCTTCATTAAGTCCTTGGTTGAGGACAGGAGTTTGCAACATAGCAGCCACAATGTGTGCTCAGCTATCAGTGAGGTTAAACTGCCCTTGTGATATTCATATAAATTATATGCAACCTTTTTAATCCTTAATCAAATAAACCTTAATATCTAGACTGGTAAGTATGCAAGTATAATCCAAATTGACATCTTGCCATTATAAACATCTAATTATCAGTCAGCATTTGCAGGAAGTACTTAAATATGTTGCATTACTGCATTGCAACACCTCAAAGTAATTTGATCCCATCAACAGGACGGTAGGCAACTCTCTAAGTCAGCCCTCAGTCCACTATGTTACAGATTAGGAAGGTGTACACACCCTCTGCACTGGAGTCCAAGACGCCATGGCTGAAATCCTGGCTCTGAAGGATTTTCTCTATTATGTCATCAGCATCCACCCTGGTGGCATCAACTCTCTTCAGCTGATTCTCCACTGAGTTCTGCTTTACTGGATGTCTAATGGAGGAATGGAAACAGCGTGAAAAAAATACACAAACATAGGGGAAAAAAGACATAAGGCCATATATTTAGTGGTAAATAGAAACATGGGGCTTATTTATAACAAGGTCATTATACATAAAGGTCAGAACCAGTATAGAAAATATGTTGAAAGGAAGGGTGAGAAGAAAGGGAAAAAATAAAAGCATTACCTTGGAACTTTAGCAGGAGTGGAGGGGCGTTCAGGTGCAGAGACTGGGGGGGTGGTCCTGCTCTCCCCCTGCTGATCACTGGGTTCCAGGATGCTGCCAATGCCTGTGGAGGCAGAACCTCCTGACGCGCTCCTCCGATGGCACAGATCTGTTAAACTGGAGTGATTCGAGCTGTAACCTGTAGGAGGAGAGGGGAAAAATATTAAAGTTATGCTTCTGATTTGTGTAATTGGTGTGGTAGTAATGTTACTTTTGTTTAAAGGAGTAAATGTGTGTCTCTGTGTGTGGTACCTGAGATTTTGGACTGCTGACTCGCATAGCTGGGTGTCCTAGAGTGGCCGTACGCTACCAGCTCCTCTGGGACTGATACTGACTTTACTGGAGTCTCTATATGAAAACATAAACACACTCAGTAGTAACATTTTGTTGTGAACATTTTGTAATTATGTACATCGAGGTAAAACTTCTCTTCTTTCAGCTAAAACCCAAGAGGATTCCTGTAGTTTTAGTTTCTCTATGATGCTTTTTATTCTTGGCTTGTGAAACAAAAACACTGATGAGGAGTTTGAAAATGTTACTGTTGACTCCTGAATAATCATGGTACCTCATGAAGGATGGCTCCTTGTAGAACCTTGTCAAAACTACTGTCTACAACAAAAGCTGCTGCTTTGCTTTTGACAAGAGCTGAGAAGCTATAATTAAAATCTTATTATTGTAAGGAACAGCAAAGTCTTTTAAGCCTGTAAATACATACCACTGAGTGAATGGGGTATGTGCATGTCCCCTCCCTTTCTGTCCTCAAGGAGACACTCTGCTTCGGCCTGTGGGATTCCCAGAGTCATGGCAGTAGATGGGGGACTAAAGGGAACACAGAAAAGAGTGATGTTACTGAGGAGTGTGCTGCTGGTGAACAGAGAGCACAAAATATTGCTTATTGCAATATCAATATCAGTATATTGCTCTGATCCATAGTCAAAAAGGTGATGAGCCTAGATCTGCAGTAACACTGGCATAGTTTTCTTTGCAGTCATCAAACATACCTTTACATGTACTGTAGATATTTAAACACCAGCAAGCAAATGTAAAAGCAAGGTTACACATTACTTATAAATGGATAAGTAATAAGTCTATTGAAATAGAATGACAATAACTTTAAGCAACTCCTGGATATTAACAATGGAAACCCCGCTACTGAGATGCTATGTTACATAGAGGAATGAGGGCGGAGAAGCAGGCAAATAGTAACAGACAAACAGTAAAAAAAAAAAAAAAAAAAGAGAGCGTCATCTCTCTTGTTCCTTCACACACACATTATGAGTAACACTGTGTGGGATGAATGACTAGGCCATAATTGAGTTTAAACTTCAGACATCTCCTAGGCAGCAGTGTGTGTATTATTATACTACGAGGGAGTTGGAACACGAAGGAGTACAGGGAAAGACCTGGAGAAAGTTGAATGTTTGCAGATGGTACAGGCTTTGGCAAGAATGTGTTGTTACGTCACATGTTTCGTGACAAATAGTTCTACAAACAGCTCTTAACAAAAGAGAAAATACAACCTCTGGACTCAGCTGATTGTCTGGGTGAGGTGTTGTTAGCTTTTAGATACGACTCTGATAAGTTCTCAGCTACAGTATAATACTTCATAACTTTAAATCCTCTGTAGTATCAGACAAGAGACTGTGTTTTCAGTTTGGTGACAGGCAGGATGTGATCAACACTTTCTTCTGTGGTTAGAAGCAGACTTTTGTAAGTGGGGGACAAACTTCCTTTGTTAACACTACATAACATTTTATATTAAAATAAACTTAGCCATGACAGACAAGTCAACACTTCCTTATTATTCAGACTCTCAGGAAGAGTAATAAACCTGAACAGATGAAAAAGGTCAAAATGAGCACTTACGTTTTAAAACAAGGGTCTCCAGACATTAGTTGTGTGGTGATGACAACCTGTAACAGGAAAAAGAGGAATGTAATGTCAGTTTTAGGCTGACAAGCAACCGTACCCGTGAAGCAGAAAAAAAGCTGCAAAGTCCCTGTGTAGTGTGGTTTAATGGGGTTGCAATTAACAAAGGTTTAGAGCATTGTGTGAAATGTATGCCCATTGTAGATCTGTGCCCCAGGAAGACTCGGCATATTTAAAATCCACTCCCATGGCTCAGGCTCACAGGCTCAGACATGTGTGGCATCAACTGTCAGCAGGACATTCAACATTTCCTTCTATGACATAAATCCAACTTTTTTCAACTAGATTGTCTACTTCTGCTACTTGCTTTAGGCAACACAGTTTCGCAAGAATAGGTTGTAGACTTATCTAGGCTTTGCTGAAATGCATTATATTTGACAGATAGATACAGTATGTCAGAATAAATGACTGGACTGCACCAAAACAGTGTGGTAGAGACTCAAGATGGCATTTCCAACAATATAAAATGCATCCACACCTTCAGGATTGAGTTGTCCTGTCTGGTGTTCTTGGTGTCATATCCCTCGAGGAGACACCGTCGCGTGGTGCTGCCAGACCCGGCAAACTCGGACAGGTTCAAGTCAGCAAAGCCCAGCTGCACAGGGATATACGAGATCAGCCAGTTACAACCACCTGACACTCAGTTTATCTCTGTTAAATTATCAGCATTAACAATCTATTTGCACATAAAGCTTCATCCTATGATAATCGGTACTATAAATCATCAACATCTGAAGAAATCCAGCCCAACTCAGGTTTTTGAAACACACTACACATGTCTAAGATGGGAGCTTCAATCCTTGAGAAATCACATAACCTAATTCTTTAACTCGTTGTTAAAGTTATTGGTTAACATAGCGTAGGTTTTGATTTACAGCATTTTTCAATCAGTAACCAAAGCCGGAAACTAGAAATAAAAACATTCTTTGTACGTCAATGAAAAGTCCTCTAAGGGCACTTGGAGGCCGACTGTTATCACATAAATTTTATGATAAGACTGTTCTAATGGATACCTGGCACTTAAGCTGCTGTGTTTACAACAAATGCCAGTCTACAGGCTTAAGAACAGAAGTATTACCTTTGCAAAAGTTTTTCCCCCCTTCAGCTCCTAAAAATACCAAAAACACAGAAAATCAGTGAGGTCACAGTTACTACCACACAAACTGTTTGCATTATAACCTCTGTGAGTCCTTGCAGCATGACCACTGTCTGCACAAAGCGCTTGTGATGTGGTTACAAATTAACAGTGCATCTGATCTTACATACATACATATTTTCTTAGCACATTCAAGTCTCAGTTAACTATCTGGACTCTGCTGTGGAAAATGTTAACTATGCATTTTCGTAGTGTCAACAAAATAGAGATTAATGGCAGAAAAAAAAACATCCTGTACCTTGCGCACAGACACCCGGCACAAACAGGGGTCCAGCACACCTGTCCCAGCGTTGGCACTCATCTTACACATGAAAGAAAACCTCTTCCTCCAGCGCACACAGTTGGCTTGGACTGGCTCCCTGTGAGAGAAGCACATTAAGAAACACTTCTTCATACAGTAACTAAAACACACAGTCATATTGAATACTGAAAAAGCAGCTATTAACCACAGATCTGCCAGAGGTGTGCATGGTTTACCTACACTGTGTGTGAGGCAGATGTATCCCAGACCATCAAGAACGATGAAAGATTAAGTTGTACATGTTTCTAATTTTAATCTGAATATGTAGAAGAATGTGTTGAGATATTGCTACCATCTATTAGATAATGTTTTCACTCATCCTTTGTCAACATTTGTTAACTTCAACTGGTCAGCTGTAAAGGTGTGCACTTCAGTCCAATGATCACGGCGCTTGACATGAAGACAGCCCTTTGAGGCAAACTGATTTTGGCCTGTCTTATAAATCTGACTTCACGGGGTACAAAAAGGGGGGTTAGTTTTATAGTACATTTTTTCCAATGTTATATTATTATGGCTGGATAACATTAAGATAGCTCTTTTGGGGATTATTAAAATTATTGTTATGTACATGGAAAAAGAATACACTATTTTCAAAAGGCACAAAATTTTGTCAACTGATACAGTGGTCAGTATGGGTGAGGTAGTTTGTCAGCTGAGTGATATCTGTATGATTGAATTTGCACTTGAACAGTAAAGATATTTAAACTTTACTTAGTGGTTCAACTCATCATTTACAGCTGTTAATGTAAGTGAAGAAACATTCTTCTCTGCAATGGAGGAAAAGACTGTAAATGTACAAGCGAAAGAGAGAGAAACTTAACCGGATACAAATACGCCCTCAAGGAGTCTCTGTTCTATTAAATAATAATAATAATAATAATAATAATAATAATAATAATAATAATAACAATAAATATATTATTCTTATTATAGACTGAAATAATAACGCAGTAATAATAATAATAATAATAATAATAATAACAATAATAATAATAATAATAATAATAATAATAATAATAATAATAATAATAATAATAATGAGAAGAAAATATCATTATTAATTTTATTATTATTATTGACTGAAATAAAATAATGTTGCTTCAGCCGATATCCTGCTATGTTAACTCACAGTTGTTGCTTAGCAACTGCTTTGGTAAACTGCGCGTGACCGTTAGGATAACGAAAACTATTATTTCATTCTTTCTTTGGTAACGTTACCTTAATATACAGACAGTTTCCTGCTTAGTTTAAGCTAGTACTTAGTTTAAGCCAGTAGCTAGTATAGCTATAGCTAGTATACAGTTCATAACATACGTTAGTTACCTGATAGCTACTGTGGCGTGACGTTAGATGAACGTTAACTGACGTTACACAGCTCGCTAACTTTCACACGGTGAAAGTCAAGGAACGCCGTTACCAACACAGAAACAAGCAAGATGATTAATGTGTCCAAAGAAAACTAAGTCGGTGTTTAAAATGGTCAAATCAAGTTTCACTAACATTTAGTTCGAACTTGTTCAAACAACCAGGGTGAACTGTTGCTATAAATAGCGGAAAAAAAGTCTTACCGAGACGACTCTTCGCCAAAGCCTCCATCTAGAAGTCTAACTTTACAGAATAAAACTCCATTTACGAAGGGAACAGATGACAGCTCCTCCAAGTCGAAGTCTACTCTAAATTTAAACCTCTTTTTCTTCATAAGGATGAACGACATGCTATCCTAAGCGTCAGTGACCGGGGCGCAACGAGTCCTGCCAGAAGTGGAGGAGCTGACAGACACGTTCCTGCTCTGCTGCTGTCTGAGCTGCTCGCTCAGCTGCTGCTGGTTGTTGCGGTGTTACTGTAGTCCAGCAGACACGATTCAAAGTTCAAATCTCCTCCTTCCGCTTCCCTCCCACTGAAATATGAGTCATGACGTCAGGGAAATTCCACCGTCTGATTGGACACCGCGACGGCATCTGAGAGGAAAAAAAAGCAACACCGAGCTCATCATTGTAATGGAGGCACGCTTCACAACTGCTAAAGCAGCAGTAGGCAGAGTGATTTTGGCAATACTGGGCAAAAAAATCCATGATCACCTTTCAGCATATTGTAATTCAAGCATTCTGAGAAACTTCTGCACCTCCTCATGGCTCTGTTTTGAGGCTTTAAAAAATCTAGCCTGTGATGGGAGACTTTGGCCAATCATACCTTATTTCAGCTTGGGACCCTTCTGTGTGAGATTTGCATGATCTCCCCATGTTAGCGTGGGTTTTCTCCGGGTTTTCCAGCTTGTGTTGTCTGTCTCAATGGAGTGGCGACCCGTCCAGGGTGAACCCCACCAATGTCACCCAGCAACCCCGCATCCCCTAAGGGGATAAGCTTGAAGATGGATGGACGTCATGACATCATCTGATCAAACGTGAGGATGGATGGACGTCATGACGTCATCTGATCAAACGTGAAGATGGATGGACGTCATGACGTCATCCGATCAAACGTGAGGATGGATGGACGTCATGACGTCATCTGATCAAACGTGAAGATGGATGGACGTCATCTGATCAAACGTGAGGATGGATGGACGTCATCTGATCAAACGTGAGGATGGATGGACGTCATGACGTCATCTGATCAAACGTGAGGATGGATGGACGTCATGACGTCATCCGATCAAACGTGAAGATGGATGGACGTCATGACATCATCTGATCAAACGTGAAGATGGATGGACGTCATGACGTCATCCGATCAAACGTGAGGATGGATGGACGTCATGACGTCATCCGATCAAACGTGAGGATGGATGGACGTCATGACGTCATCTGATCAAACGTGAAGATGGATGGACGTCATTTCAGAGAGAGAGGGTTCATATTGGCAGTTCATTCAACGGAGGCAGCTGTCAATCACTTACAAACTCTGATCAAACTAGGCAGCGCTGATCAAACATGAATCAGTGTTCTGTAACTGTAATACCTATTTCTTGCCATTTTAGAGACTTGTATGGACTGTTTGGCTGTAAAATGAGAAAAGTTTTGCTGGTGGGCGATGCTCAGTATTTCCTCAACAGATTGCACAAACTTTCTCATTTCACAGCTAAACAGTACACCACCATGTTTCAGAAAACATTTGAGGCGAGAAATAGGCATTGTTAGGGAGGAATGTACCCCACGTCACTGGTTTGTTACCATTTAAATTTTCATTTAGAGATCATGAGCTCCCTCCAGCCTGTTTACTTCTCTCCCCCACCTCTTCAGGCTGGTGCAAAGGTTAGCGAGCAAAACATCTTCACTCACACATAGACTTAAAGTATTTATGCCAGATACATTCTCAGTTTTTTCAGTCTCATTGATATCTGAAGAATGCGTGGTTTGGGTTATCACTGCCTGCACACATTGAGCCAGGTAAAAAGCCCCCGCTGGACAGCGGCGTTTTGAGAATCGAGTGACACACTTGTTGACTTGTGTGTGCAGACTCGATTAACCTTGAATTCAAGATATAAAATAAACCTCCAGTGTAAGTCATTCCTAGGTCTCTAGTCCAATTCTTGAGTCCCAATTTTGACCTGTCAGCAGTCTTCCAACATAACTACAGTCTGGTAAATCTGGTAAATGCAGTTTTAAGTTTTTCTTAGCCATCTTAACCATCATAAAAGAACCTATTTTGTCTTTAAATTTGATGGTCAGTGTGTAAGGCCTAACTGTAATGAGACAGTGGGTACTAAGTCCTGGCCGATCAGCTAATTCGACCATTTGATCGGAGTTTGCGGGTGATGGACGCTGACTCCAGTTCGGCTCTGAGTCGTTTTCCTCCGGTCTGTGAAATCTTGCAGATGCCATAGAGAGGTAAAGTCTCACCTCCAGTGGACCCCATGGGACCTTATTTTGGAAAAAAAAAAAAATCGAGACAAATATTTTTTTGATCCCATTTGATTTGCACCATGAATCTCTCATATTTGTTTGTCAATTCTGCAAGATAAGAAAGATGCAGTTTGTCATAGACTTTGTCGTAGTATCATTTAGTGTCTCACACAACATATGTCACCAACACTAGTTAGTCAGCTAACTTAGCTATGACCACCCACAGATGAAAAAATATTGTATCTGATGTGTTTTATCAGTGACTCTTGGTCTTTTTATCAGCCGGAAGAGAAAGACTGATCAGACCTGTTGCTGGTGTGAAGACATCCCAGTATGAAACACACAGACATCTTAGCTTCAGAGAGAGAGAGACTACCGATCATTTTTTTTACAAAATAATGCCCCGTTGTCGTCCGCCGGAGGGGGCAGGACTTGCCTCTCTGTTAGAATCACCAGAGGACAAAAAGGCGTGATTTTTTTTTTAGATTACCTGTCTCGTGCACTACTGTCAGGATATAGTGACTCTTGTATAAAAATAACTTCTTTAAATCATATTTGCTCCAATTCTACCCACTGCTGCTTAAATGCCCTGAAGTGACATTATACCCATGACCACAAAAGTGTGGGCTAAAAGAGAAGTGGGAAAAACAGAAGAGAAAATACTTTCATTCAGCAGACATGTGACAAAAACAAAAAATGCAAAATAAGCAGATGACAACTCTGTTAACTTGTCATCTGTGGATGGAAGGAATTTCCATAGTCAAAGCTAATAGACCATAAATGCCACTGAAGGTATTTAGCAAGAACATACACAACATTTGTATACAGTTGTTATTGAATATTTTATTTGTGTCTAAACAGTAGTGGGAAAATGTTCAGATCATTTACTTAAAGTAGCAAGACCACACTCACAATATAGTGAGTTAAAGGTCTAGCTCAGAGGTACCCAAACCTTTTCACACCAAGTTCCCCTAAACTGACACACAATTAAACATGGACCCCCATTTAATAAGATTTTTGCTTTAGATGTTTTATTACAGAAAGTGTATGAAACTCATGACCAAAATAGGCACACATTCTGTCATTGTGTTATTTGTGGATTGAATTATAGTGAGAATACAAACACAAAATCGACCAATTAGTCAAGAAAATAATCAGCACATTAATATCATTAGTTGCAGTCCTATACAAAATGGTTTGAAATTTGCTCCACTGCAACCAACCACAACAGTAAAATCCTGCTTTTATATTAATGCATGAAAAATAATAATCTAATGATTTGATATACGGTATAATAACAGTCACATGGAACATTTTTACTTTTAATACTTTAAGTACATATTCCTGATTATACTTACATATGTTTACTGAAGTATCATTTTTATTTCTGTGGTTGTGATACTTTTATGTAGGTAAATGATCTGAATACTACATCACTGACAGTGCATCATACTCAGACAGTATTTTACAAACCGTCCATATGTTTTCTGTCAATACTATTACAACTACTAATAATAATAATAATAATAATAATAATAATAATAATAATAATAATAAGAGTAAATAAATAGAAAATAAAATAATAAAAGAGATAGAGAAAATTAAATGAAATATTAGATTTAGTTTAAAAAGATATTGTACATATGTTTTGCATGTCAAATTTTAATCTTAAAAGTGGATGCAGTCGTACTGTAGGAAGATTTAAAGCACATTTCTTTCTGAAATGTAGTGAAATAGAATAGGAAAGTATGAAAAAATTGAAAGAGCTATTACATTATAGAAACTAACTAAAGTAGAAATGCCTTTAAAAATGTATATATTGTTACTTTCAAGGCCTAAATATATTTAGGGTTGCAACTAATGATTACTTTCATTGTCAGTTTGTCTGCTGATTAGTTGCTTAGTCTATAAAATGTCAGAAAATGGTAAAAATGTAGATCAGTGTTTCCCAAAGTCCTCAAATGTCTTGTTTTGTCCAGAACTCTAAGATATTCAGTTTACTGTCATAGAGGAGAAAAGAAACCCCTAAATATTCCAAGTCATAGGCATAGCCATCAGTGTGTGAATGGGATGAATGAGTCTTTAGATTAGATACTGATGAGCAAATTTGGCACCTTAGCAGCTTCTGCCATCAGTATATGAATGTGTGTGAATGGGTGAATATGGCATGTAGTGTAAAGCACTTTGAGTGGTCACAAGACTAGAAAAGTGCTATATAAATGCAAGTCAATTTACCATTTACCATTTACCATGAGAGGGAGCACCTCTTTGCAAATTAAATAAAGTATTGACTACGTTCATCTTTGCAGGTTAACTATGAATTTAAAAAATCGATACTGCGTTACTGAGAATCGATAGAGTATCATAAAACATTAGGGCAGTTGGGATATGGCTTGGGAACCGCAGGGTCTCTGGGGGTCCCACGTGGACCAAGTACTGAGTGTGAACTAATAGCTGGAGAGGTGCCAGTTTGCCACTTGGACACTGTCGAGGTGCCCTTGAGCAAGGCACCAAACCCCTAACGGCTTGGGGCGTCTGTCAGAGGATCTTCGCTCTTACATCTCCCCATTAATGCATGTATACAGGTCCTGTTTATACATGGTAAATGGACTTGCAATTATATAGCACTGTCACATTCACACATTCATACAATGATGGCAGAGGCTGCTTTGCCCATCAGGATCTAATCTAAATACTCATTCACACACCGATGGCTATGCCTTCAGGAGCAATTTGGGGTTAAGTGTCTTGCTCAAGGACACGTGTGACTGGAGCAACCGGGGATCAAACCACCGACCTTCCAATTGGTGAACGACCTGCTCTACCCTCTGAGCCACGGCCATATGATGTGCATGAAGGTATTTCCTGTGTGTACTACCTAAATAATAACAAGAGTGAAAAAATTTAATTTCCCTCAGGGGATCAATAAAGTATGCCTTCTTCTTCTTCTTTAAAACATAATATGGCAATATTAATATTTCTATCCAACAACAGCAGGGTCTCAAAAAGCTGAGTAAACACCTCTGACACTCAGGAATACCTATTCACAAGTAAAATTGATCTGTCGCACGGTGTGGACAGGGCGGGACCCCTCTCTGGTCCGTCTCTGACCACCTTATCAGTGAGTAAACACTGCCCTCTAGTGGCGACCAGCGGTACCGCCCTGTAGGAAACACTACACTGTGTGTCTCTACTGTCACGTCCTGCTAGATGTTGAGATTAAATTTCCCTTATAATACACCGTGACATATCACAGGGAGCAGGGGTAAAAGGAGCAGATGGGGGAAGTCACGTTTAGAGGCATAAACCGGATTATGAAGGCGGTTAATCCGGGGGATATTTACCGCACCACTTCTGTATTTTACCATCTTTCCTGCTTTTCCGTAGAAAACGTCGAGTGGCTACGTACCCTCCTCTGGCTCCGCCCTCGGTTACTGCAGCTCGCCTGAAAACGCCACGGAGGACAACTCTGCGTGGGACAGTCTGCAAAATAACCAACGGGAAGCCTCTTTTGACTTCACCGCGAACGCCGAGCTCACATCTGGATTATTAGCAGGATTTATTGTCAATATGATTCAATAATCGGATCCCGACTGCAGGGCGACTCTCTCCACTGCTGCTTCCACGTTTAGCCCCACCATGTATCAGACGATACGGACGCTTTTACTATCAAATGCCAGCTGCTGGGATGCCGACAGCAAGAGGTCATGTCAGGACTTGTTTGAGAGGCTCGATACCAATAAAGATGGAAAGGTGGACGTCGCTGAGTTACGAGCGGGCCTCAAGGCAATGGGCATTTTCCGCCAGGGTGCCGCACAGGTAAAACCCCATGCTGGATCCATCGGGGTCCTTGCATTTTTGGGGGCGGCAGTAGCTCAGTCTGTAGGGAGTTGGCTTGGGAACCGGAGGGTCACCGGTTCAAGTCCCGACATGGACCAAAAACTGAATGTAAACTGGTAGCTGGAGAGGTGCCAGTTTACCTCTTGGGCACTGCCGAGGTGCCCCTGAGCAAGGCACCAAACCCCCAACTGCTCGGGGCGCTTGTCTGGAGCAGCCCCCTCACTCTGACATCTCTCCATTACTGCATGTGTGTGTGTGTTTGTGTGCATGTACCATGTATAAGTTAAACAGAGTGTAAATTGAATTTCCCCACTGTGGGACTAATAAAGGTTGATCTTCTTCTTCTTCTTCTTCTTCTTCTTCATGCGTTTCGGTGCTTGGCCTGCTTGTTTTGCATCAATTCATTTGCATTGTAGTGTGACTGTGTATGTGTGTGACCCTCCCTGATGCTGCTTTAGGATGCAAATGACCCCATTAGAGCTTATCTCCTGTCTTTGCAGAAAATAGTGTCGTCAGGTGACCAGGACAAAGATGGGAGTCTGGACTTCAACGAGTTCAGCAAGTATCTGAAAGAGCATCAGAAGAAGCTGAGGCTGACATTCAAGAGCCTGGACAGAAACAACGATGGTAGGAGCGGCCTCATTGTAAAAATACTTGGCACAAACTTAATGTCAGACACGTGCCAGTGAATGTTTACCAAACCACACATCCTCTGTTTACACTGCAGCATATTTCTGAGGTTTTCATGTTGTGTGTCAGGGCGCATTGATGCCTCGGAGATCCAGCAGTCCCTTGCAGAGCTGGGCATGGATATCAGCAGGGAGAATGCCCTGAAGATATTACAGAGGTTTGACCTCCACTTCTGCTTCTGTTTAGTGTGACCAACACAGTGCTTGTGTGTAGCTTTATATGGTCAGTAATTTGCTTCTATCATGGGTGAAGAGCTTTCTGTTTGTTCCCTTAGCATGGACATTGATGGGACCATGATGGTGGACTGGAATGAGTGGAGAGAACACTTCCTGTTATGCCCTGCTCACAACCTGGAAGAGATCATACGCTACTGGAAACACTCCTCGGTACAACACATCTCAAAAACTCACACCGAACACATTGTGCTGACCAAGAGGTGACTGTAGTATAATTAGTCACATGGCGCCTAGTCCTCTTGTGTTAGATGTTATGGATTTTCTCTGCAGTCCACATTTTGGCAGCAGCAGCTTCGAAAGATTAGACTGTTACATAATTAGGTCAGAGCAGCACACTCTGTTTCCCTCAGCTGCCTCCTCCACCTCTTCTTAGTGCAAATAAAGATGTCTTTGTCGAGATATTCGGTCCGTCGTGAGCAAAATATTCACTGTGCTGCATATTTAGGGAACAAAACCAGACAGAACTGAGTTTTCGTGCCGTAGAGGTGACTGCAGGACACAAAACTAGCTGCCTTGTGTTCCCCTGCAGTTGATTAAAAGCTATTATTGATTAAAATCTGTAAGATTTCACATACCGGTGGAAAACAACCAATCAGAGCCGAGCTGGAGACTGTCGTCTCTGAGCAGCTGTCAGTCACACACAAACTCAAATCAAATGGTCAAACTAGGAGTGATTAGGCTCCTTCGAGATGAGCCTGAGCAGGATCGATCGCTGCCGATTGCCACGCAGTGCATGCCGATTACATTCGTGTCAGACTCGACATCTTGACTTCAGACTTGTTCTGACGTGATGCACACACGGGCAGCGATAACTTCACAAGATCGAGGCGGCCACAGATTTTAGAGCCAGGCGCTGCAGTTGCTCTCCACCGACTGCAAGACCCAGAGCATTATGGGAAACACCTGGCTGTCGCCTGATCAAAGAGCTGATTGGCTCTTAGTTTTGACAGCAAACATCACGTGTTGTAGTAGAGTCAGATCTTTCTGTGTAACTGTGTTATGCAACACTAGATTGTAGGTTATTCGTCTTGTTGTGCAATGAAGGTTTCATCTGTTAAACACGTATTGTGTGGATGATAATAATAATAATAATAATAATAATGAGGGTTATTTATATAGCAGTTATCAAAATGGGTGCTTATAAGGTGCATTACAAAACATTACAAAAATAATATAGGTAGATAGAATCCAGTGCCAGATGCACACATTTCCATGTAGATTTACAGACAAATATAAATAAATCCCAACATGCTCTGCAAATTACAAGTAGCCTACAGATCAGATCTCACAGGATGTCATTTTTTCGGACTTCCTGTGAATTCTTTGAAGGCTGCTCAAAATGGCTGGAAACTGTCCGACTTGACCACAGCTTTTTGTCACTGCCCTCTGCTGCTACTGCCTGACGTTGTCCACTTTCCAGGCGAGGCGCAGTTCATCTCGAACGAGCCTACTGACAGCCTGCTGAATGAACAGCCAACAGGAACGAAGGCAAAAGTCTCCCGTGGGGCTAGATTTTTAAAGCCTGAAAACAGAGCCATCAGGAGGACCAGAAGTCTAGTTATTTCTCTTGAATTACGATATACTGAATATGGAGTTTTTGCCCAATGATGACAAAAAACTTTCTGCCTGCTGCAGGTTTAAGTAGCCACTGCACCACATTTACAGACACCTTTTATGCTTTTGGAAAAAACATGAGATATGTTTATCTGAAACAGCTAAAACATGCAAGATGAGGGTTCAGTCAGATCAGTGGTTATGATTTCACAAACAGGTCTAGCTAAAGGAGGTCAGTTTGTTGGTTGTTGTTAAAATAGTTGCAACCGCTGTAGTTTTTTAGCCTTTCCTGTGCTTCTGATGTGTTTAATTCCTGGCTTGCAACCTCACGTTCAAGGTTTTGTAAATGTTGCTCTCTCCGCAGTGAACAACTGGTAATTTGGTAAGTTTGACAAAGCAGTTGCTGCATCACTGTGAAAGTAGACCTCAAAAGGAGAAGTGCTTGTCGGCTTATGAATGTTTTTTTGTCACATTGACAACCACACAAACGGACTCTGTGTGACATGTGACAAGAGTCCTATGTATTCGTTATTTGCTCAGTTTTGTTGTCCTTGTCCCTGTAGGTGTTATTTCTGTTTCTAAGTAAATACATCAAAAGAGTTGCAAAAACAGAGTCAAACTCCTTGTATTTGCACACATACAGTATTAAGGTGATTCAGTTTTCTTTTTTCTTTTTTAAGATAAAGTGCAATACAAGTTAGTACAATTAGTGCGGTACAGGCGATCCACATGAAAAACAGAAATATCAAACATATGACAGAGCACAGGACGAGCCTGTGAGCTAGACTTACACTAGCCAGAGCAGTGAGTGGCGACAGTGACTCGAGACAATGAGATTATCATATTAAGGTGATTCTGATGTGCCTTCCTGAGGGAGATAAAATCTCAAAAGCAGAATGTACAAGATGTCTCACAGTATTTATTATGGCTGTAAACTGATTGTTATTTGAGCAAATGTCTTTATGTAATAATCACTAGGTGCTGGACATAGGTGACAGTCTTGCCATTCCAGATGAATTCACAGAGGAGGAGAAGAGCTCCGGCGGCTGGTGGAAGCAGCTAGCTGCAGGTGCAGTGGCAGGAGCCGTCTCTCGCACTGGTACTGCCCCTCTGGACAGAATGAAAGTCTTCATGCAGGTGGGATATGTGAAAGGACTCCTGACAAATGTATACTTTCCCTTTAGGGGGGACCACTTATGGTAGGTCCTGACCACTGTAGACTGGGAACATCCCACTAGAGCTGCAGTTTTGGAGCTGCTCTGACCCAGTCGCCTAGCCATCACAACTTGGCCCTTGTCAAAGTCGCTCACATCCTTACGCTTGCCCATTTTTCTGCTTCCAACGCATCAACTTCAAGGACAAAATGTTCACTTGCTGCCTAATATATCTCACCCACTGCCAGGCGCCACTGTAATGAGATTATTAATGTTATCCACTTCACCTGTCAATGGTCATAATGTTGGTAATGTTATGGCTGATTGGTATATGTGTGAAACTGTCCTGCAAACCGTTTGTATTTGTACTGCAGGTTCATTCTTCTAAGACAAACCGGATCAGCCTTGTTGGGGGTTTCAAGCAGATGATCATAGAGGGAGGTCTGACCTCCCTGTGGAGGGGAAATGGGATCAACGTTTTAAAGATTGCACCTGAGACGGCAATCAAATTCATGGCATATGAACAAGTAAGCTCAAAAAATGCACACTTTATACATTTGATGTTATTTATCGCAGTTTTATGACATTAAAAATATTTGTTATACACAGTTTATTTTCTGCATATGTTTTGTAGTTTAAGAAGTTGTTATCATCAGAGGGTCAGAAGATTGAGACCCACAAGAGGTTCATGGCTGGTTCTCTGGCTGGAGCCACAGCACAGACAGCCATCTACCCAATGGAGGTAAGACAGCTGTTGCATCTGCATTCCAAATCGCATACTTTTCTTTTTACTTTTAGTGCACACTGCTGCTGCCTACACAAAGTATGCACTGTTGCATGCAGTATGCATACAGTTACTTCATCATGACAGTGTGCCGTGAACTTTGACCCTCTGGAATGCCCTGTCATCTGTCAATGAGCTGTCATCTATCTGTAGTCTCTTGGCAGCTCAGTCAATGTGACTTATTGGGTTGGTTGGTCAGAATAACCAGAAAAGCATGCTGGCTGTGATACTGCAAAATGGGACCAATGCAGTAGGACATCCTGGTATTTTTGGTATAATGCATTTGACATCTCATATTAGTCTCATACTATGCAATACATTGCCAATAATTGTGCTATAGTATTTTTGTGAATAAACAGATAAACAGTAGTATGTATATTTTCAGGCACACTGAGCTGTAATTTATGTCGTCACTTCCTGTGAGCCTTGTTGCTGGGTGACAACCATGTGACAAAAATGACAGTTTGTTCAGAATTTGAACTAATTTAGAATATATATTACACCCAGCAAATTGAAATCTTATAATTACACTTAAACTGAAGTGTTATTGATGTTACAGAGCTGTTCCTCAATGTCTGTTATGAACAGTGTAACTACCGCATTGCATCGTGGGATATTTATGCACTTCTGGTTCCCTTGGCTGAAAATCAGTGGATGTTGTAGTTGGATACCTGAAATAAGGTCTGTGGTGAGCTTAAGAGATGTAAACGTTTTGTTTTACGATATAAAATATATCAGTATACTTTCCACGTGTGCAATTTGAAGCTTTTCTGCATCGTTAAAAAAAGTGGTCGCTCATCACGTGTTTGCCTTTACAGCCTTGTTGTGTATACTCATCATCATGTAACCGTGGTGTAGTTCATTTATAGCCTAACTTAATCTTTTTCTTCTGGTGATTGCATTTACTCTTCAAAAGTCATAAAAGATAGGTTAATTTGTTAAGATTACCTTCCGGAACAGAATATATAAGTATCATAGATGTGTGTTTGCCACAGAGCTTATTTTCTACAATAATCCAAAATCCAATGAAATAATCCCATTGGCATTTTATCGAGGGAACCAGTCTGATTCTAACTTCCTGGTTAGCCAAAAATACGTCATCCCTGCAGCATTGTAATGGTATTGGAAGGCACACACTGTTTCATCATAAAATAAAATGAAGTCAGCTGTTTTGTGTTTCTCCCAAAACTTCAAAATATCACACAAATCAAAAGATATTTTTCTTCTTTTGTACTTTCTCTCTCTAAGGTATTGAAAACTAGACTGACCCTGAGGAAAACAGGCCAGTATTCAGGGATGTTTGATTGTGCCAAAAAGGTCCTGAGGAAGGAGGGAATCAAGGCTTTCTACAAGGGCTACATTCCAAACTTAGTGGGCATCATCCCCTACGCTGGGATAGACCTCGCCGTGTATGAGGTCGGTATTCTGCCCTTTTGTTGTATTTCACAACAGAGTGCACTTTGTTTAATGAACTAATTTACATGCATGATAAACCAGCTCATCGTATGCTGATGCACTCGTTCAGTTCATCTTTCTCCTGCGTCTCAGACTCTGAAGAACACGTGGTTGTCGTACCACGCTAAAGACTCGGCTAACCCTGGAGTTCTGGTGTTGGTGGCCTGCGGGACCATCTCTAGCACCTGTGGCCAGCTAGCCAGCTATCCACTCGCACTTGTGCGCACACGGATGCAGGCACAAGGTAAAAAAAAAAAAAAAAATTATGAAGCTTGCCAAATCTTACAGTGCGTAATATTTTTCAGGATATTTAGATGAATTTTATGTGGTGACAAAACTAAACTGTAAGACATTATTCTATACAGTATTTTCTGTAAACATACACTTTAGTTAGAGCCCACATAATAAATGGGCCGTAGTGGAGAAGGGCTACACACTACACGCTTTCAGATGCAACACCACCTCCCTAATTTTCTTTCTTTCTCCAGCGTCTCTGGATGCATCAGACCAGTCGTCCATGAGCAGCCTGATGAAGAAGATTGTAGCCAAAGACGGCTTTTTCGGACTCTACCGGGGAATCCTGCCAAACTTCATGAAAGTCATCCCCGCTGTCAGCATTAGCTACGTGGTTTACGAGTACATGAAGACCGGCTTAGGAATTTCCAAATGATGCTGCGAGGAAATGAAAAAGAACGTTTATATATTAGACTTGAAAAATGCCTGAAATAACTCAAAGAAGACAGACGGACATGGAACATACAGAGCATGACTTCCGTCAGCTGGCACAGGAGTTCAGCAAATGGAAAACTGTATGTATCCCACTACGGGTCATCTGTCAGTAGCATTTATTATAGCATTTGTGCTGAGCATGCTTTAATTTTTATCCTACTGTTACACACAACACAACATATGTGAACCGTCCAAAACCAGTTTTGACATAAAGATAACACTGTAGTAAATGCAGACATAAAAATTATAATACATACCCTGGACAGGTTGCCAGCCAATCGCAGGGCTGACACATGGAGACAGACAATCATCACACCTAGGGGCAATTTACAGTCATCAGTTAACCAAATCTGTATGTCTTTGGACTGTGGGAGGAAGCTGCAGAGCCTGAAGAAAACCCACACCAACAAGGGGAGAGCATGCAAACTCCACACAGAAGGGCCCCAAGCCAAGAACGGATTGTTAAATTCATCCTACTGCTATTCTTTTAAAATGGTAGCTCAGTGGGACATACTGTTGTACTGTTCTGGTGACATACAAGATATTTTGTTAAAAGAAAGCTGCAGCTTATCCACAGCAGAGCTAATGATCATATTTTAAGGTAAAATGACACTCGGCCGATTTAAATGTCTTAAGTCCACACCCTTTAGAGGTAATTTAACACTCTTTCTAAGTTGTAAACACACGCCCCGAGAGTGACATCAGCTCCAGACAGCAGCTGTCTACTAAAATTAGCTGTCCCTGAAAAATCAATAAGTGGAACACTGGAATACTGAGTGAATGAAGACAAATGTATCTTGTGCAATGTGAATATCACTTCCTCTGTGTGTTAGTTAAATGTGCCTTAAAGCCACTCAATGTGAACTCTCTGGCATCAACAGATGTATTTTTTTTAACTATCTATGTATACTGCATTTATCTACTGTAGCTATATCGGTTTTCAGTTCTGATTATTTATGGGTTTCGATGACGTTACTACTACATCACACTTTAAAACAGTAATGACTGGTCATTGGAATGAAATGCTTGCAAGGAGACTGTTGTGTCTTGTGTCACTTCTCATTTTCAACACATCAAGACCTCCACCCCACAAATACAAACATACACACCCACAACAGGATACTGTTACCGTTAACATGGTGTGACTTGTTCTTCCACACAGACCACTGGTCTGTTTGTACTGTATGTACCATGTAAGACGACAAGCGGACTATTATCTTTATTATAAGGCGAGACACCCCAAGCAAAAGCATTGTTTTTAGAAACATCCAAAATACACATTTAGGTGTTTATTATACCATTTTGTCTATTTCCATCTCTAGATTTCTCCTAAATTTACCAGACGGTAGTATAAGATAATGCCTCATTTGCATATTTAACATAACATTTCAGAAAACTACAAAACATCAGTGTCTTAATTTAACAATTAGGGAAGTTTCATGGTTATATCTATTAGTTAAACATTTCTTACCTTGTTCACCATAAGTTACATTAATGTGGATTTTAAGAAACTAAAACTGGTCTTCATTTAATAGTTGCTAACCTGAACATGTGAGAACTTCACTTCTTCACTTTGGAAAATTTAATTTCATTTTTTTTAGTTAACAAAACAAAACACAAGCAAACTCACACAAACATGGCTCCAGATTCCCTCCCTGTCCCACCCACATACAAACTAAGAAAAGAACCTGTCCCAAAAGGAGTAAGGTATTTAACTATCAATTAAATTAAAAATTATAAATAAAAATAAATACACACATAAAGAAATCATAGATAACGAGATGCAGTGTTTGGACTTATTCAGATAACTAATCATATATCAAGTCTGATAATTTTGTTATATCAAAGCTGATATAGGTATTGGCAAAGAGTCCATATAGGTTAAATAGGAAAGGTCAGAAAGGTGTATTCATTTTTGAGGGTATATGTGATCTTTTCAAGCAGGATTCAGCTGTTCATTTCTAAAAGCCATCGAGATGTGAAGAGATGGGAATCGGACTCCCATGTAATTACTATACGCTTCCTGGTGATGCATAGTGCTAGTTGTAAAACTGCTGGAGGGCTTTCATGAGAACAATAGTGGAGTAAAGTTCATTTTCTCAGAGTGGGGATCACTAAGGTGTGGTAACAGCTCCACCTATTGGTTAATAAAGACAAAACACTTTGGACACATTCCCATACTAAATCGAAATTTAAGCTCAGTAGAATACTAGTAAGTAAACCAGATCATAAAAGTATTTGACTAAAGTTATTTTTGTTAATCATCTCAGTTAATTGGTATTAGACTTACTGTTATTTTTATTCTAACAGACACCAGCTGGGTACTTATGATTTGGTTCTCTGGCTTTGATACAGATCAGTGGTTTTCAACCACGGGGTCCCCAGAAAAAACATAATTTCAATATTTAATTCATTATAGAAGTGAGCCCAGTGTGAGTTATAAGGGTGAGGATTGTAATCGTGGGTTTCACTTCCTCCACTGTTATGTCTTCAACTGTAGTCGACTACTATAGAAAACTGGACTTAATCGTATCTATCAACCAAAGTCTTTTCAGATGGAACTGCCTGAGGTGAAATCTTGTGTATCAATGTGTTTCTATACCACTGGTATAAAGCATTTTGGTAATTGTGCCAATCTCAAGTTCTCACAAATGTTTGAATTTGTTTTCATTCATTATACAAAAAGGATCTAGACATTTCTTTCAGGATAATATAAAAAGGAGGAAAGAGGTTTATATCTTAATCAACCAAATCAATGTCAAATGATTCTGGAAATGGCTCTTTCTCTGTCTTTCACAGCGTGCAGACATAAGACAATAAAATACAGGTTTATATATGAACTCTGTGTAGTAACTGGTACGGCTGGTAAAGAGTGTACAGTATCAAACTACTTTTGACTTGATTAAGATAAGATAAGATGAGATAAGATAAGATGAACCTTTATTAATCCCCGGAGGGAAATTCGGGTGTCTTAGCAGCATCAACAACAACAGTACAGATAAATACAGTACAGTAAAAAGTAAAAGAGAAGGTGCAGTGAGTGAAATGTGGTGCAATGAAGATAATTGACAATAAAAATAAATAAGTAACAGTAACAGCAATAAGTAAAGTGCAGCAGGTGGTGAGTATTGTATATGCACAGCATATGTATATGTAATTATATAATTATGTGTAATTATATACATTTGGAATAAATACGGAGCAGATGATCACAGAGTCACATGGGGGTCAGACCTTGGTTGTGGAGCCTGATGGTTTTGCTCCAACAAGAGGATTTGGGCACTTCATTAAAGAGGGCCTCAAAACATTCTCTGCAAAACTTTAGTCAGTTAAGGATTTCATTTCATTTCCAAAAAATATTTTGAGCATATAAAATAAAAAATTAAAAAAGTGAATTGAAAAGAGTGAATATACAAACAGGTGGACAGATTAAAAAAAAAAAAAAAAATTTACAGACAATGAGAAGCATAAAGCTAAAGAAACTGTCAAACGTGATGCCTTGGTTTCACCTTTCTTATTGAAATAAACATTTTCATAAACTTGTCTCAATATAATAATTATTACCTTTTATCTCTGTCATACAGAAATATAAATTAATTACTGAAATAACATGCATACAGATATACATACTGTATACAGTATACCAACACAAATGCATACACCCACATACTCACAATCAAATATCCACAGATTTACATTATTATTTACAGAGATAGATTAAGATAGATTAAGAGAATAAATATTAAGTGACCAAATAAATAAATACACAGTAACCTGTGTAAACACCAGGTGATTGTCGAACCCCAACTCTATCCCTGTACCTTATAAAAATCCATCTCAATGCCTTGTTTTAAACTGTGACCGGTGATTTTTGGAGATAGACTAGTTTTAATTATGGACACCAGTGACGTCCATATTGCTATTCACAGTAATATTAACATTCATTATGAGGTTCAGACAGACCTAGACACCATGTGGGTCCACAGGGTACCACATGAGACCCCCAAAGGCTATAGCACAGGTATCATCCACATAAACTACAAAATATACTGGGGCTGTATCTGTTTTGCATGTGTAAACAAGTTTCCAGTCTCCTCTAGTCCTTCGCCCTGCTAGTGGGTCAAGTGTCCCACTAGTTTGTCCTCGCCGCACACCGTAGTTGGAGCACCACCGCTCTGCAGTTGTCGGAAAGAGACTGGCCCGACGCTGAAAACAAACTACACATTTACTTCAGCTACTATCGGTGAGTTTATTTGCTCTTTCCTGACTACATAGTGAAATTTTCGTCGCGTTGTCACTGTCGACACTGACGTCGTAAATAAGACAAACAGCGTGCAAAGCTAAGCTAGCTAGTTGTTAGAAAGTGACAGCTAGCAGCTAGCAGCTAGCCAGCTAACGGTAAGCTAAAAATATTCTCCTGCTGAAGTGGTTCGAGGTTCGCGCAGCTGCACTGCCGGAGGGGACACTTGGGTAGGTTACAGCCAGCAAGCTATGTGTGCTAACTGCGCTTAATTAATGGCACATTCGTGTTTAAAATTGAATTTGTGAAGTTAAAACTTGTTGCTCGTTAAGTAGCTAGTGGGCGTTAACGGACGGTGCTGTGTTAGGTCTGTCAGCAGGGTTTATTCATGTCATGTGTGGTCTGCTATAGGTCCAAGTTCACAGGTTAATTATATTGTTAGAACACAGTACTGCCACATTTACCTGTGTCTGATGCTGTCTAGCCAACCGATAAGCCCTTTAGCCTTTCTGGGAAGCCGTTTAGCATTATGGGAGAACCAGACTGCGGCTCACCATGTTAACGTTATACAGTATGTTGCTCATTTCAAGTGTTAAGATGGTGATTTCTATACTAAATTAGCCACATATGACTATTTATCTGCTGTCACGATAGGCTGCGGTTAGCCCCAGTTTGTGCCTGACATTTGTTATCATTACACTGCCATATTAATAATTATCTAACCTTTATTTAACCAGATAAGTCCCTCTGATATTACAATACAGCCTCTTTTCTAAGTGAGCCCTGACCAAGATAACAGCAATACAGTGTTTCAAACAACATACACGCACATATTTAAAACACACAAATCAAACATTCAGTATCAGCTCACAGGATCATATGCCTAGGAAGAGAGATGAGCATTCCTATTCAAATTTCAACTGATTTAGCCTCCAAGCTTCACTGTATTTATATTATAAGCTTTATTTAGATCAGCCTGTCTAGCTGCTAATCTGTCCTCAAGTGATTCAAGGCTGCAGGAACAGAAAACATACAAGCCTGTTGGCCCGTTTGAGTGCAATCGTCATAGACAGAGGGTGTCATATGGGTGCAAACAATGCTTAATAGTTTTAGGTGATATATATATACCCACAAAGAATAGAGGGGAGCAGACCCAGGATGGACTTATCCATAAAGATTTAACAGTGAGGGACTCTGCTAGAAGTCGACTGATTAATCTGCCAGTTTGTTTTACATTTTTTCTTTATCGTCATTGGTCGATGCCTGAGCATATTAAGACGATTAGCAAGCAGGCATATCTGCGGTATGTTGGCAGCCCAATGTTGTTGCTGTTGAACATGTGTGACACTGCCCCTTGTGCCAGTCAAACTGTCAATCTACTGGCAGACCTCAGTAGATGTAGCCCAGTGGGCTAAACTTTGCAAGAGCGTGAGAGAAACTGTGCAGACACAAAATGCAGATTGGAAAGACAGACCATAAGTGTTGTTCAACAAATGTTTGCTTAAGTTATGAAATTTTCTGTATCATTTGTTATTATTAAGCTGTTATATTTTATCAGATAGAGGTAAAAAAAAAAAAAATGAAAACCAGCCAAAGATATTGGCAAAAAAAAAATCAGCATCATATATCGGCAATCGGATGTCCTGATTCTAGAAAAATCAGATCTGATCTTCTGCTTTGTCATGACCCGTCCATACCTCTCAGGTCTGCTTAGTATCCCCAGTGTCAAAACTAAACATGCAGAAGCAGCGTTGAGTTTTTATGCACCAAATATTTGGAACAAGCTCCCAGAAAACTGCAGGACCACTCCAACTCTTAGTTTTTTTTTTAAATCCATGATAGCCATGAGAGGCAAAAACTGGGGCTAGTATTTGCTACAATTCATGATAATAATTGATGTCTTCCACATATTGTCATTTTATCTGTAATCTGTTGTCAGTAGCATGTCAAGGTTTTGCACTGATGGTGTTGGTCTCACATGAAAGCAAGCAAATAATAACGACACGTCTTTGGTTTCTTTAGGCTACTGCATTATTAAAATTCACATTGTGGTTGCTCCTTATCACATTTACATACCTTATAAAAGGATGTGAAATCAACACCAACCATTATGTTGTTCAGTACTGATTCATTTAGTTTCTGAATGGCTCTAAAGTTACAATAAAGTTAGTCTTGTATGGCTTGTGCCCAGACATATAAGAAGTTGTTTTTTCTTCCCAGTAGCACCATAAATAGTGAGGTATCATGGGCAACACGAGTGACAGGGTGTCTGCAGATCGCCATGGAGCCAAGGCCCACCGCTCAGACAGCAGCGGCAGTCACAAAGACCAAGAACCCAGCAGCAAGATGGTGGACAGCACAGACGACCCCAACATCTTCAACACCCATGGGCCGGAGTCCAAGGTACTGCTGGACAATACAGAAACACAGATTATTGTACAGAGTCTTGTTTGTTTTAGAGGAATACCTTTCAGATTTCTATGCCATTTGTTATATATTAGTACTAAGATGCCAATGAATTGCTTTTTAGGCATTAGGAGAGAAAGAATCAGATCTGGGTGACCAGGTGAAAACTGGGCCACAAGCTCGACCCACGGTCATCCGCTGGGCTGGAGGGGGAAAGGAAGTCTATATAGCTGGTTCCTTTAATAACTGGAGCATGAAGATACCACTAAATAAGAGGTACACATGTTTTTTTTTATGGTCAGCATGTTAATTAATTATTGTAAGTGCATTCTCACTGTCTCACTCTCATGGTATCCCATGCAAATTATCTCAGCTTATTCACCTTAGCTCCAACCATATGTGACAGTTGTAGAGTTTTAACTGAGGGTGACAGCCAGTATTGTGCTAATAATTTTTGTTTTCCTTTCTCCAAAGCCATAATGACTTTGTAGCAATTCTGGACCTGCCTGAAGGAGAGCATCAGTACAAGTTTTTTGTAGATGGGCAGTGGGTCCATGATCCCTCAGAGGTACATTGTTGTCATTTTTATTTTACTGTCATGTTATTGAAAGTTTCCTTAATCCCGAACAGTTCACTTCCAGACTCTTTCACACTTTTTGGTATGTTATAAAGACCTATGATGTTATATACATGACAGGATAGGAACCTCCCAAGGAGATTAAGACATTGAAATGAAATGAAAATAAATCATTGATAAATTGGCATTAAAATCTCATCCACCCCCAACACTAGGTTGCATAGAATTTGGTCAGGAAAACCACAGACCCATGAACCATTGCTCTATGCTCAGCATTGCCAGCAAGCTCTTTTTAAATCCCAGGGGATTAAATGCAGTGTGTCATAAACAATAATTATAAAAGTGTTTGATCATTACCTTTTTGAAACATCTTTTGCAGGCGGTTGTAACCAGTCAACTCGGCACCATCAACAACCTGATCCAGGTGAAGAAGTCAGACTTTGAGGTGTTTGACGCCCTGCATGTTGACTCTCTGGAGTGCTCAGACACATCAGGTCAGCCATTACAGTAAACGCTGATACAAATCTAAACTAAAAATAAGTTATTTTGTTAAGTTAAAAGTTAAATGAAGCCTTGAAACCCTGTCAGCTTTGTAATGATGACTGTTGTATGTTTGCAGATCTGTCCAGCTCTCCTCCAGGTCCATACGGGCAGGAGCAGTACGTCTTCAGACCTGAGGAGCATTTCAAAGCCCCGCCTATACTCCCTCCTCACCTCCTCCAAGTCATTCTCAACAAGGACACCAATATATCGGTAGGGCCTCTTTCTACAATTCTGTTTTAACACTATAATTTCTTCAGATCTCAATTTGATTAGCCATTGTTGTTGTTGTTTACCAGTTTCCTTGTTTGTAAGTTTCCCTCTCACTCTCTCATGGCAGTGTGACCCCGCCCTGCTGCCTGAACCCAACCACGTCATGCTGAACCACCTCTATGCTCTCTCGATCAAGGTAGGTGAAATACTCCTTACACATTTCCAAATGTTACTGGCACCACATGAAATACATGTTTTCCCCAAACTCTATTAACTATAAATCCCTGAGCAACCTAATGGAGGTTTGAATCATCCTCACCTCTCAGCCAGTGAATCAGACGGCCGGGCAGAAACATTCAACTTAACATAATACAAACTGCTATCTAGACTCATTTGATCTCAGTTTTCTTTTCTCAACATGAATCAATTGCATATACCTAAAGGCTTCGTACTTTTCCACCTTGTTTACTGCTTATATTAAAGTGATTAAACAAACATTTAATGTGTGTTACTGTAATAAACAATCAAAAGGAATTTGAGCTTGCATAGCTTTTCATATTCTTAAAGCAACCAAATTTGTGTTCAGAATGGTGGTACTAAATATGCTAATGTATTAAGACACCGTTTAGTGCTAAATAAATAAATATTTTTACAATTATATAAAATGATGTTTTCATAATCCTCTGTCATGCTGTGTGGACCAGTTGGCAGTTTCATTCATTTAAGCATCACATTATAGATTATTATAGTGGAGTGAATCTCCACTGGGCTCATGATTTGATTGTGAATCATTTGGGGGGAATTTCTTCAAATGTCAAATGTCCGCTTGGACTCATGAACTGATTAGATTTTGGTGGTCAAAGGTCACTGACCTCACAACAACACCTATTCTCGGTGTTCTCAGTGAATTTGTTCAAATGTCGCTCAAACATCCACTTGGACTCAAAGATGGACTGATTAGGTTTTTGTGGACAAAGGTCACTGCGACCTCACAAACACATTTTTAGCCATAACTTAACTGGTTGGCGGAGGTGTGACCCACCTCAGTACACAAATATTATAAAAACAAAACATAAATCCTTCTACAGCGCATTAGAAATGTGCTTTAATCTACAAAAATATGTGTTCACACAGCACCTCTAAGATAGGGTACTTCCTCTGTTTTGTACTATATGAATTATAGTATATCATATACTTTTCCTTACTCGTAGCTCTTCTGCTGTTACTTTGTTTAAGTCACTGCATCTCCGACCGGTTGAATTTCAGCCTGCATGCACATTTTTTCAGTCTAATATTATTGAAACAGAGCAGCTACTGTAATTTTGGTAGCAAGAGCAGCAAGATAGAAGACTGCCAATTGTTTCAGTGCTTTTTCTCTGCACATGGAGAGGGGGTGTGCAAAGCTCCGCCCTGGGTGAAACACAGAGGTCAAAGGAGAGGAGAGAATGAAGCGTGACAGCAAAACGCATTAAAGACTCACACCAAGCTGAAATGAAACCTCACTGCATCGATGTAGAATCATCCACGTCCGTATCGCGATGCATCTTCGGATCAAGAAATTTTCACACCTCTATTATTTGCTCCTTGGGTTTGGATCCCACTAATGGCGCCTTGCCTGAGTGTTTTGTTTCTGTTTGTGCAGGATGGAGTAATGGTGCTGAGTGCAACTCACAGATACAAGAAGAAATACGTCACCTCTCTGCTTTACAAGCCTATCTAAACCTCAGCTTGGGTGCTTCACGGTGCTTTTTTTTTTAGAGAGCAGCATGTTTGTATTCTGCTGTTTTTTTCTGTATCATCACATATAGCCAAATCTTGCACTGAAACAAGTTTACAGGCGAGTGAAAGGCCAGCAGCTGTGACTATGGCTTGGTTTTTAAAAGGCTGCACTTATGTCTACATAGGGCTCTGAACAAAAGTAGCAAAGTGTGTGTAAGGTGTCGGGGAGAGATGAAAACCATACTGTGGCTTTTACCTGTGACATCTACAGACAGACAAGAGACTGACTAAATCACTGTGTGTATCTGAGTGTTTGCTGCACTTTGTGAGTATATGCATGTCTGTGTGTAAATCGAGGACGAGGGTGATCCATGAAGGATCGTTTTGTTTTTGTTTTTTTTTATGATAATTTAATTGATGTTCTCTTAAAGTGCGGGCTTTTGAGTGTTACTGATGTGGATCAGCAGTTTGCTTTTAAAGTGTTGTGATGTCATATCCTCCTTGAACTGATTTGAATTAAGTTTTGAACTAATTGACTTGACAGCTTTTATGGCAAGTGCATGCAGAATTACAGAGTGGCCCAAAACCCAGGGTCTAGATGCTGAAGAGAGCAGCAGACTTGGCATCGGTTAAACATGAAGTGCAATAATGTGCTGTAAAGAGAACTTAATGCAAGATAGACACACAGAGGCAAGGGAGGAGGCAACATCTTATTTTGTCAGTACATACTGTAATTACATATAATGTCTCACAGTTCAGCAGTCATTCAGCAGAGTCTACAATGTGATCTAAACTATCATTAGTGGTCACTATAGATGGAGTACTGGTCTGTTTCAATAGACTGTATATGTAGATGGACGACGCATCTCCACTTCCTCCCTATGTACAGAAGTGAAGTTATAATGTCCCAGATATGGGAGCTGCCATCTTGCAATTATGGCGTCATTGAGAGCCTGTGCACTTGTGATTGAGCGGGGTAGTTGCAGCATCGAGGTCCCGCCATACACCCGCCCGAGCCAATCATGAGCCAAGCACGGCTGCAGCTTGTTAACAAGAGAGAAATTAAGTCAAAACACCCCGGATACGGGAGCTGCCATCTTGCGATTTTGACATCATTGGGAACCTGCGCACTAGTGATCAGGCGGTGGAGCCGTGGCATCAAGGTCCCGCCCACACACCGGCCCGAGCCAATCATGAGCGGCGCACAGCTGCAGCGTGTTAGCAAAAGAGAATCATAGCTGTCAGTCATGACATCTCACCCCCTTTTTATAACATCAAATAACTTATTAAAACCAAACTTATAAGAAAAATGAACACTTGAACATACATCTGCCTGATAAGAACTACTTGAAATGACAGAAACCGTCTTTAGGAAAAGACCTATACTGCAGCCAGCCTCCAGGGGGCGATCAAGATGTTTTGGCTTCACTTTTGGGGAGCTGTCATGCTGTCCATTTTATATACAGTCTTTGGTTTCAACAGGAAAAGCCCACTTTCCAGATGGGGAATGGAGGTGAAAGGTGGATGTTTAGTTCTGCTGTTGCCTTTATCTTGATATAATTTTGCAAGCACTTTACCATCCTGTGAACAGGAGTGTTGCATTTAAGCTTCTAACTACACTGCAGACAAATCTTACTGTACTGTAGCTTCTCTGGATTATAAAACTTGCAGACCTTGCAGTGCTTTATATGTGTGTGCATCTGTACTGAGTTCTATTTATCAAATATGAATGTACTGTATGTATCTGGTACATGTGTAATCATACACAGTTTGAAACTGCTGCTTTGCATGAATGTTTGCAACTTGTGAGGATACAACACATTGCTGCTGAGCGTGGTGCACATTCGGAAGCAGATCGACTGCATTCAGACGAATTTACAGGGCTATAAGGAGAGTTAGTTGCCATGAATTTAAAAGCTGTACAGTGTTTGCTCACATGTGCTCTTTACAGTATAACCATTTAAGATGATTTGTATTTTGAGGTACAGTGACTTTGAAAGTTATTTTTGTCAAGTCGTGCTGTTTAATAGTGTGAACTTACAGTACAATATACTATACTGACGGTTGATACACTACAGACAAAGGGGCTTTCATTTATCCTGTTGGTGTTCAACTAGATGCTCTGAAAGTATTTTGTGAATGTCGAGCCTAGCCATGAAGTTTTGTCTAAAGAGTTTTTACAGGTATGATAAGGGAGTGTGGACACGCACCATGCACCATGGTGTTTCAAGACTAAAACCAAAACTTGAATTTTACAACCATTTCATGAATGTTTTAAAATGCTTCGCAGAACCAGTGTGATGATTCACTGTACAAGGTTTTACTTGTTTGCAAATAAAGAGAGGACACGCTGGTCCTAACTCCTGTCTGTTTGTCTTTTTTTTCTGCCTGTTGTAAGAAGCCAGTTTTCTGTATTTAACTCTGGTCAAAAGCAACAGTGTGTAACATTTTAGGGGATCTGTTATCAGAAATGGAATATATTATTCATAACTGTGTTTTCATTTGTGTATTATCACCTGAAACTGTTTTGTTAGCTTAGAATGAGTCCTTCATATCTACATAGGGAGGAGTTCCTCTTCACGGAGTCCGCCATGTTGCTCCTCCATGTTTCTACAGTAGCCCAGAACGGACAAACCAAACGCTGGCTCTAGAGAGACTTTAACGTTTTTACGTTACCTGAAGCACTTGTGAAACTGAGGTATTGTGAGCGCAAAACCATGTTGCTCCCAAATTAGTGGTATCATAGCAAGGATGGTCTCTGAGTGAGGTGAACAGCGATACCACGGATTTGTTCTAGGCGGCTCATGTTTATTACGTCTTGAAAAGGGAGGAGTGAGCAGAGAGGTACTCCACCACTAGCTGCCCCCAAATCCTACACACTTTACCTTTTAAGGCACTTTTGTATGTTTTGTCCAACATTTTGTCAGTTTTTATACCCTGGTCCTGGAAAAACAATATTTAATTTCTGGTTTTTAAATGACAAATTGAATAAAACGGTAACATTTTGTGTAAAGTTGATCTTCTCTATTTTGGGATAATTGCACTTATGGTTTCTATGCATCATTTCTGTCTGTCAGTTAGTAGTTATTAGTACCAATCTAGTAAAAGAGCATCTCAACCTGGTTGCAGTGCTGTAGAGGGTGCGTCAGCACACTGCAACATCATCAGTCTTGGGTTTGGCCAGATGTGCAACAACCTTGTGTTAAAGGAACAGTGTGTGAAGTGTTTTCTTTAGTGTTCAGTTCAGTCTTGAGTGTTCAGCTGAAAATAACAATCATGTTTTTGTTAGCCTTGTTAGTTTCTGAGCCTTTCATATCTACTGTACATATGGAGCCGGTCCTAACGGGGATCCAAATATAAAACAAACAATTAATTATAAGTAAAACTGAACAAAAGTAAACCACACAAGCATTTTAAGTGTTTTATTCATTCTTTCTGAAAATCTTTCATTGATAATACTTTTGCCAGCACAGCACACTGTTAACTGTCATCAGAGACAGGATCCTTATGAGTCCTGTATCGGCTTTCTAGTTCATTATGCACAGACTCAGAAAAGCTGCTTTCCAATCACATTAAAAGCTGCACCAATCAAATAGCACTATATACATACGCAACTCAGGACCAACAAGACATTGTTTCAAACTGCTGTTTGATTCCCTTCTTAATAACGAATAGCAAAAAGGCTTTGTTTACGCTCTAACAAGGTGCTTTGTGGATCCAACATTTCACAATCTTTCCACTCATTGGCTTTTTTTTTTTTTAACAGAGGACAATTCTTCAAACTTTTCCCTTTAGCTTCTTCAATTTCAAAAAGGACATATCAAATGTTTTACCGCTATCGAAATACTTGGCAACTTTTATCTTTTTCAGAAGACTCGAGCGCAAACAAAACCTAATTTGGCAGATCTCAGGTAGACGAGCCCTAGTTCAAGGCCATTTCTACCACTGAGAGCAGATTGAAGACGCTCTCAAGCTAAATTCAAAGGCAAGCGAAGCAACATTGATCAGAGCTTTGTTATAGGTGGACGATATTGTGATCAGTGACGTAGATATCATGAAGGCATAGTTTGTGATTTCTTATCAGCCTATGTGACTAAATGATTCAAAGTGATACAATCCTCTAACACACACTGCATATACTGTAAATCATAGATTGCAGGAAGTGAATGCAGCAAACATACTTGTAATACAGTGATGTTTAACATCAAAATAAAACGTATAAAGCTATTGCACAGCTACCCAGAGAAATCAACTTTGCAGAAGGCAAATGTTGGATGTTTGTTCACACACAGACACACACGTGTGCGCACACACTACACACACACACACACACACACACACACAATTTGATACAGAAAAAGCAGGTTATTTACAGCATAAAATGGCAAATGTACAGCAAGAACACATCAAACTAAATCTGAATAAGTGAGTGAATTAAAGAACAATGATCCCACCAGTAGCCTGCCAAAGTTTTCATCATCTGTAAGAACTTGATAACCTATATTGCCATTGCCATGGGAATGCTAAGACACCTGAACCAAGAGAAATAACACAAAGACAATAGCATATGGCCACGTGGGAAAAATCCACACTGTTGAGTTTTGGTCCAAAAAAAAGGAGCTCATTTCCACAATAATCGAAATATACTGAACCAGCTGTCTAACGGTTACCGTCTCTGTGGTTCTGGAGGCCCTCTGAAAAAAAGACACCTCCGTGTCCCTATGGTCTGATCAGACCTGGGTTTGTCATTCGCATGGATAAGGCAAGTCAAAGTGAAGAGTTCAAAGGTCAAACTTTGGCAAGTATTGGTAATCCACTGTTCCATAGTTTAGATTTTACAATCTCTGTCATGCATCAACACTCCGGTAAAAAGTACAATCGTAACACTGATGTTGTATCCTAATGAGTGTGACTAATAATCCAGTGTCAAGCAAAGAAATAATAATAATAATAATAATAACCCGGTGCAGCATGATCATTCAAGAAACAACATTGTTATTGCACATGCTCGTATGAGAACTCCTACAGAGGAGCTTGAATACGCGTGTTTAGCCTGGTTCCATTCAAGAACTTCAACCTCTTTTTTTAATTTATTTTTTTATATATATATATTCTATCTTTCGTCCTGCTTAATCACAACCAATCAGATTGATCGAAACCTCGAATTGACTGTTTTTGACTCATTTAGTACTTCAGATTCAGTAGGTAGGTGCCAGTAAAGCACCGTTAAAAGAGGAGGCTTGTGACTAAAATGGAACCTTTCTCTGGCTTTTGTTCTGCTATTCATAACCCTTGGCTGATGGCTGACAAAGCATTCATAAGCTTCCTCCACAAATACCGATACAGCTAGTACACGACTACTTAGCAGTGATCATCGCCTACCTCCTCTACATTCCTCCACTGTGTGTAGTAGTGATACTTCGTGGGTGTCATTGTTCCTTGCATTGCATTTGCAAAAAAGTGTCCTCATTAATAAAAGCGCCACGAGAAGTAAACTTGAATTTCTGTGGCAGTCAAAGTTGAGGAGGTCTTGTCTTTGAGTGAGCCGTTTTCGATCACACAGACAGATATACTTATACAGTAAGTGTGTGTGTACGTGTGTGCAGAATTCCTCTCTCAAGCCACGATTTAACATGCATGAACATCTACTCCGTCCACAGGCTGTCTGGCTCTCAGAGGAGGATGCTCTTAGATACAGATTTGGGGGTACACCATAGCAACTTTCTTTTATAACTCGCAAGATGAGGTTTTTCGAGTCTGCGTTCAATTTTTCAAAATTTCAGAAACCTCCGTTGTAAATTGTTTTGTTGAAAATGTTAAAATCAGTTAAAGTTTCTGTAATGAACGCATGAAGCCAACCAGATTGGGTGCACACACCTGGTCTGAGATCTAGGAGCATCTTCAGCCAGCTCCGTCAGTAGGACGCACATCACTGAAACCACCAGAGGCACATTTCAAACACCTTCTTCTGTCACACACACGACGAGGCAAACTGCTGACTGTATCACTCAAAGACAATAATGCATGTGGCGGGAGGGAGTAGAGAGTGACGAGGGAGGTGAAGGGAGTTTGGTAAGGCTCAAGGTGCAGATTATACTGCGCACGTATTGCCTGGAGGAGGGAGGGGGAGGAAGCACTTTCATGGCTGGACAGAGGCTGGGGAGGTTTGGCGGGACAACAAAGGCTGGTATAGGGAAGGGCCTGGAAGGAAGGTAGGGGCGATGGGTCTTGGCTGTTTCAGCATAGAGGTTAGAGGTCAGAGGTGGTAGCGTTGAGGCTGGTTCATTAAAAGTCTAGGCATTGGCTGCTGCGCTTTCTCGCTGCTGGACGTTGATTGGCTGCAGCTCCAGAAGCACTGCTGGTGTTCAGGAAACTGCGATCAGCAGGCCGCTCTCTGGCAGCACCTCCTGGGTCCTCAGCTGGGTTTAGGGACAAAAGGAAAGAGGGAAAACAAGACGTAAATTATTATTCAGCAATTTTATACAGGCCGATAAAACTGACAAACTGCTGGTGAGGTGAAATGTTAAAGGAATAGTTAAACATTTTGGCAAATGCACTTATCTGCTTTAGTTGGATGAGAAGATTGATAGAAGATGGTTAGGTTAAGGAAACAGCTAGCGTGGCTCTGTCTAATGGTAAAAACTCCACTTACCAGGTATGAGCTGGATTGTTTCTTGATCAGCTGCAGTAATTCTGAAATCTCTGATAATTAGTGTTAATTAGTGGTAGAGGTGTAGGTAGGTCAATCTCGAACCCATCGGCTTCCGGTCTGACGAGGTATAAGCCTCTGGGGGGTAAGGGGCTATATTTCTGGGGTTCTGGTGTAGCCAGCGATTATCAGGGCCAAGACTTTTCCTGTGTGCTGCTCATTGTTTACAGTCCAATTAGCAACTTGAGTAATGAGACTGGAGTTGGACTTGAGAGACGACACCCAAGACCAGATTGTTTCACAAGTAGCCAGTAAAAATGGTATCAATCTTCTCATCTAACTCTCGGCAAGAAAGAGAATAAGCGTATTTCATTAAGTGTCAAACTGTTCCTTTAAAAACAAGTAACACCACAGCAACAAGTATAGCAGTTTACTGCGTGTAATGTTAGCTGTAATAACATTCCCAAAATACAACCGCTTGAAGATGAGAAGCTGAGAATGAGTGGTTAGAGAATAAGCAGTCCGCACACACACACACACACACACACACACACACACACACACACACACACACACACACAGTGCTGCGTGCCTCGTGGTGTGAATGAATCAGTGTTTATGATCCTAACACTGAAGGGCAGCAGTCAAACCTTTAATTGGAAGCTGTGTACATCTGTTAGGGATGCTGTGACAGCACACAAACAGAATGGAAACTATGCAGCCTGCAGCTATTTTGGCGCTAACTGTGGGGGGACGTGTAGAAGTAAACAACACTTTGTTGCAGTGGCAGCTTAGTGGAAGTGTGTGTATGCAACTAGGTGTGGGTGTGTTATGGGTTCAGGAACATCTCATGGCCTTTTACTTAAAAATACAGTTATTTACAATAGCTGAGTAGGTTTAGTGGGATTTTAAGATCACCATGTCAAGTGAATGCACACCAAATACATACCGTAGGTGCTGGTCATGTCCCATGTAGAAAACAAGGTGAACATACACACACACACACAGCTCCAATGACGAAGTGATTATCAACCTTTCAACCTCAATCACTTTATCTACATTGAGAAAGCCCAAGACTGGTATATTATCAAGTCCTTTTGAGGTGCTATGCGGTCAGCTTGTTTTCTACTCAGGACAAAATCTCATGTTTTATTTATCTCTAATAAAGCAGAAAAAGTCCTAAAAAGTCACTTAAACCAGGATGCAGTTTGCTGTGACGAGATGGTAAAGCAGAGATGGTTAGAAAAAGCAAATCCACGCAGAGGTAAACGCTGCCCCGGACCACACAGTCACTAGGCCTGTCATGATAACTACTTTTGTCGGACGATATATTGTCCCCAAAATAATTGCGATAAATAATATTGTTGTCATTTTAAGAACATTTTATGATGGCATAATAATGCAAATATACCCTTTTAAAAAAACAATAAACCTTTAATTCTTAAAGATATTCAGACATTGGAAAAAACAATCAAAACAATAAATAAAATGGACTCTTGGCTCTGTTAACAACAATGTACAATATGTGCAACACCCAAGTATTACTGTATCATGGGAGGGAAAACATTGCTGTTAATTCTGGCATCATGTTGGCTGAAATACTGGTGACTTTCTTATGTAAACCAACATGCATCTAAACACAATGTGTGATATCAAGGTCATATATCATACGGTAAGTCAATAACATAATTATCATGACAGGCCTAAGAGTCACCCTTACATTTACTTTTACATCTACAGTTTAGACCAGCAGGCCTAAACTACTAGAGTCGGGCCAACATCTGGGACAACATCTACCTGGTTAAAAGGTCACAAAATGTCAAACAATTACCAGCATAAGGAGAGGAAGAGGAGGAGCTTAGAGAGGAGAGTCTCAGCTCATTCTTCTGGGGGTTTAAAGGAGGAGAGGAGAGAAACGCAGGACGAAGGAACAAGTGAGGCAGAAAAGCCACAAGTGATGACTTTACATCATAAAGACGCCAGGGACAAGACAGCATACAGTACTTATACACATAATACTGCGACCTATGGAGTATGCACACAGATAACCTACATTACGTATCATACTCTGAATATGATGTTTGCTCACCTCTAAATTTGTCCTTGCTTTCTTCAGCACATCACGAGTCCTTGACACTAAAAAAAACAAGAAAAAATGATGTTTCTGTGTTATGCTATCTAATGTGCTGCATGCATTAACAAACAAATCATAGTCACACCTTTCCTTTCAGGTTTTTGTCCATTTGGGCCTGGACATATGTTTTTTTCTGTCCAATCCCTAACCGGGAATTTCTCTACACTTCCAAGAAGGGACAAGCAATGTTTTCTGCGGAGAATCTCTCTTTCTCGCTTCCTTTATTCATACATTTTTAGGTTTGGTTTTACTCTCTCCCTTCCTATATTTCTTTCCTCTCAGCACAAGCAACGCTCCGTCCATTTGGTATTTTCCTGACCGTCTGTGCATCCAAGACCTACTGCTTTGCGTCTGTCACATAATCTATCACTCGCTCTCACTCTTTCACAAACACAAATGCACATAAGCACTTACACTGGTTGACTATGAAGTGCTCCATGTTCTCCTTGGTGCGGCTGGTGCTCCTCAGTCTTTGAATCGTCCCTTTAAGAACCTCCTCCTGCTCTGACATTCGCAGTTTAAGGGACAAGATCTCCTCCTGCATACACTGCTCCTACACACAGAAAGTGACATTTGTTATTGAAGCTCGGCTTTCTTCCTAAACATGTTCGGGTTTGACTTTAAAGGATAGCACTGGTGATGGTATTATATATTTTTCTTAACAATGAATTGATCATCATAACAAGTATTACCTGTGTGGCTTACACACAGGCTGACAGGAAGCTATCTTGGACCAAAGCTGTTGCCAAGCAGGGTAACAAAAGTCAGACAGCGGCTGGCGGTACCACAGTTTTGCACTCTGCAGCTCACACTACCGCAGTTTCACAGGCGTGTTTGAGAACTACAGTGGCCTTCAGGTGATGTAAAAATATGAAAGCCTCTCTACAGCCAGTGTTTGATTTGGGCTACTGTAGAAACATGGCAGAGCAACAATTACGGACTCCATGAAAAGGACACAGTCCCTATGTGGATATGAAGGGCACATTCTAAGCTAACAAAAACAGGTGATTACACACTAAAGAAAACACAGCTATGAATATTATCTTTCATTTCTGCTGATAAATCCCGAAATATTACACACTGGTCCTTAAACAATGAACTGATCACATTGCTATGTGGCCTCTGTGATGAAGTTTGACATCCAAAACCAATTAAAAACACATCTTGAGCCACTCTAGCACTCCGGGTGTCATGTTCCTTCATTAATGTGAACATGACCACTGTATTTTCCACTAGCACACCAAATGCAGCAGCAGAAAATAATGACAAATAAATAATTACGCCTTTTGAATGTCTTTTGGGAAAAAAATATCCTGCTGTTTTATGAAATTACTTAACATTTTTTGAAAATGAAATTATATTTTTGTGACCTGTTTAAAGAACTTAAGTAAGAACAAATGGACTTGGGGCTGAGTGCCACAGACATGAACATACTGAGAGACTAATACATAGTTGGTCTTTCCATGGGAATTATTGACAATAGCACTACTTCTTAATAGATAAGTCGACTAATTGGTCATTTTTGTCTTAGTCAACTAGTTGTTTTTTATGCTTTCTTTCATGCAAGAAACTTATGAGCACATCTATAAACATACCATTTAAAGTGGTGCTTTTGTGCAATTCTTCGTTGAGAAACTCTGTTTTGCAGATGTGTTGATTAAATCAACTAATTCGTTAGTCAAAAATTGTACAGTCGTATGAGCAAGGACAGCCCTAAATAACACAAATATAGTGCACCTCCAGGCTTATACTTATATATACCAGTAAAGTATAATGTGTCTCAAACCTTCTTAAGGTTCTGGATGGAGGGATCAGTACTGGGCAGAGCTGCTCTCCAGAACATCTTCAGCAGAGACATTGCCTCCTCCAGGATCTGCCTCAGAGTCTTGGTGTTGGACAACAGACTCCTCACACATCCATAGTCCAGCACCTGCATACAGAGCTCCGTTAGATATCTGTGCCCTAATAGTTGTGATTTGTAGTCAGTGTTATTGCTGCTGTTGGCTCTCACCAGCTCACTGCTCTGTTTCTGGTTTCCCTCCAGCAGTGGCGGGCTGAGGCAGGCCTGCAGGGTTGTCTCCATGCGCTGGACGAGGCTCCGGCCCTCTAGGACCTGCTGCTGAAGAGCACTGAAGTCGTCCACATGGCCGATGGCGTGGCGGCCGTTACGGTTTGCAAACGATCCGTCCGGGGCCTCCCCCTCCAGCTCAGAGTGAGGGTCAAGAGGGTCTGCTTGAGGTAAAAGAGCTGAATGTATTTTGGAATTTGAATCTGAATCACATTAGTGTATTTTTTTTTCAATTGCAAGAGAGACTTTTGTGGAGATCAGTAGTAGTTAAAACAATATTCAAATGGGCACACTGCAATAAAAACAAGGAGTTATTATTGTTATAGAGCAATACAATCTCTTTACAATCAGTCCACAGATTAAGTTGTAGTCATGCTGTGCAGTTTAAGTCACACCATTGGCAGTGCTATGGCTGTCGTCCAGGTCAGAGTAGGGAGGACCGGGGGATCCACAGTTAAACAGACCAATGTCCCTGACTGGTGGAGACGGAGCTGGGTCTGTGGAGCACAGATAAACAAACCAGGCTTGGACGCACAGCAAACCATGCCACAGCACACCGAGTCTCACAGACAGTTTTTAACATTGTTAATGTTGGTGTTACATCTAGGAGCTGCTGTCTCACCGTGCAGCAGCTGTCGCCTGTAGAAGTTCTCTCTCTGAGGGCTGGCGGTGAGGGCGGAGAGGGACGGCGTCCGAGGAGAGCCGACACCCAGCTTCTGCTCCAGCTGCTTGTGGAGCTCCAGCTGTTTGAGGGCGCTGTTCTCCTGGACGCTGTTTTGCAGCTGGGCTCGCAGACTCCTCACCTCCCCGAGCAGCTCTCCCAGCTCCACCGGCAGACCTGGGAGCTCACACAGGTAGCCTGAACACAAACACACACTTCACTGGGGAGTCTGACTAGACATTAGGGCCTTGACCAAAGAAATACTTAGTCCACTGACACTCATATGATTTAGTTGTCTAATGGATTAGTTGATTTAATTCACAGATTTGCAAAAGTGGGTTTGTCCACAAATTGTGACCGCTTCACCTTTTGTGCTCTCAAGTTTCTTTGAAATAATAATAGACTTAAGAAATATTAGTCAACTAAGACCAAAAGGATCAATTAGTTGACTGATTGACTTAGAGGGGGCGGCCCCACTAGACATAGACACGTTTCATCCCAGCACAACAATACAATAAATCTTTGATTACATGTTGTCAGTACTCGGGTAGATATTTAAAGGTATAATGTAGATAATTTTGCAATTCTATAATCTCCCAAACTGTTCTGAAGGTAAACTGAATCACATCATAGGGAGAATTTGAGGTGATTTATGTTTGCTTTTAGCCTCAGTGTCTCTGGTCTGCCTCAGTGCCATTCTTAACACTACCACCAGATGGTGCCAACATTTTATTTAAAAAGGGAAGTGTATTAAGCATACTAAGTGTACAATGAGAAGACTGACCTTTGTTGGCCTTTGTGCTGGAGCACACGCGATCGTACACTTGTAGTTCACTCTGCAGGGAGTGGATGAGCTCTCTGCTCTCACACAGCTGCTGCTGCAGTAGAGACACTTCATGCTGAAGTCTGGGGATACATCACAGTACATGAGAATAGTTATGTATACACACAGACAAGGACAATTTTTATCTTTGAGTCATTCGCTGTTTCATTCAGTCTGTATATACACACACCAACCTGTTGGTTCTCTCCTGACCGGTCTGGCGTTCCTGCCTCAGTATGTGAATCTGCTGTCCCTGCTCCTGACTGTGAGCCTGAAGTCGCCTCAGCTCCTCTTTCCACTGCTCCGCCTCCAGCTCTGCTTGTTTCAGGCGGGCACGGGCTGTAAACACCGTCTCCCGCAGCTGCACCACCTCCTCACATGTGTCTGAGGAGAGAGGAGAGTCCAAAATGAGTTAATATGAGCTACAGTAACAGTCTGTTGAGTTATTTTAAGACACTGAGGAAACAAAGGCCCCAGAACTGAAAGAGTTGGTAAGTGCAATTGTGGAAATAGCATCTTACAAATGAACGCTCAGTAGAATGAGTGCAGATCAGGATGATCAGATCTGGGATTACGTTAAAATGGAAGATAGGTCTAAATAAATTTCAGTATCCTCTGTGACTTAGTGATCCTGTAATAGGATTCACAATATGTGTATGACATGTTTTCCAATTGGTTTTGTTATTGTTTTCCTTCTAGATTTATTCATTTATTCCTTTATTTGTACTGGATTTATGTACTGGAATCTGCCTCTATAATATGAAAAAACATACCAAAAATGGTAAAATGTTAAAACGTTTTTAAAAATGGGTTAACATGCTGATATTCCAGAAGAAAGTCTTTAGTTTCAGATGATGTACCTGTGCTGGCCTGCAGGCGTGACTGTAGACCCAAGTTTTCTTCCTTCAGGACTCTGATCTCATTGGACAGTTGAGTGACGGTATCCAGTCCCTGAATGTAGATGTTTGTTGGTGCCCCTGGACAAAAAACAGGAGTAATTTAATCTCATTTCTTACATAAAGAGAAAGAAGTGTTGCACTGAGGGCTACGATACCTCCATCACGCCCAGTCGAGGCCAGCCTCTCTTCCAGCTGCTGTCGGAGCCTCTCATTGGTCCTGATGGACTCCTCCAAACGCTGACGGAGACACCTCACCTCCCGCAGGTGCTCCTCTATCAAATTTACTCCTAGAGACAAACAGCATAACACTAACACTGTAATCATTTGACTCTTCCGAAGACTTTTCTTATTATTTACTAATTACTAATGATTACTAATAGACAACAGTATATAGAGTCAGACCTGCATGGCTGCTTCCCTGCTGGTGTGCCGGTGATCCAGAGTAGCCTCCACCCTGCTGAACCATGTTCTCCACGTCCCACAGAGTCCCTCCCGTCACTAGACCTGAGTCAGACTTCAGTGAGTGGCCTTCAGGAACACCACCCAGCTGATACTGTTGAAAGGCATGATGGGAGAGCTGGCTGTAGCTGGAGAGGTCGTGCTGGTTGTGGATACCCGGTGAGAGGGTGAACAGAGTGTTGTTGTGGGGAACTGCAAAGCCTGTAACCACACACACAAAAGAGCGAAGTGTGTGAAAACACTCACAGGGCAGCAGAGGAATCTGATCTGTGAGTGAGATGACAGCAAACAGGAGGTATTATGGTCTTTATTTACATTTTAACACAGGTCCCTCACCCCTGTTCTGCTCATTCATCTGTTTGTAGAGCATGTCCAGCTCTGGGCGAACAGCGATCACAGACAGGGCCCTGGGCCGGGGGTCAGAAATGACTTCTTTACCCCAGACGTCAGGGCCAGAGGGGACAGAGAGGGAGTAGGAGACAGGCTCCCTGAAAAGGGCTAGAGGACAATGATAGACCATGAAGGAGGAGGATGAAAAAGAAAATGTGATTTTTGGGCGTACTTTGCAAGTCGTAGCCATCTTTGAGTCTCATACCTCTGGAGGACTGACTGGTCAAACCAACAGGGGCTGAGCAAAGCATGTTGGGACAGCTGCTGGAGGACTTGAGGAAACCATGAGGAGGAGGGATAGATGGACGGACTAAAGGAGGGGAATGGAAAGTAAGAGGATAGAAGAGACATTTCACAGAGAGGAGGAACATATGAATACACTCTACCGTCTTGTTCTGATCCGTGTCCCGGCTGCCGCAGCCGGTGCTCCTCCTGATATTCTCCGGCGTCTAAATCGGAGCACAGCTCCAAGTCCTCATTGGTTCTGTACTCATCGGACACCAAGGACGTTCTGTCTGATTGGTCAGTGGTCTCAGAGAGGTTGTGACAGCTGGACGGGGTCTCTGGACGCTGCTGCAGCTTGGTGTGGAGTGACTCGATGATTTTATCTTTCTGCTGGAGCTCTTTACTCAGCCTGCAGGAGCACACAAGAGAATCAACCATTATGGTCTATATATCCATCCATCCATCCATCGTCAACCGCTTATCCCGTTAGGGGTCGCGGGGGGCTGGAGCCGATCCCAGCTGGCATTGGGCGAAGGCAGGGTACACCCTGGACAGGTCGCCAGTCCATCGCAGGGCACATAGAGACAGACAACATAGAGACAGACAACCATTCACGCTCACATCCACACCTACGGGCAATTTTAGAGTAATCAATTAACCTAAACAGCATGTCTTTGGATGGTGGGAGGAAGCCGGAGTACCCGGAGAAAACCCACGCTTACACGGGGAGAACATGCAAACTCCACACAGAAGAGCCGCAAGCTGGAATCGAACCTGCGACCCTCTTGCTGTGAGGCGACAGCGCTAACCACTACACCACCGTGCAGCCCTATGGTCTATATAGACATCTAATAATGAAAGAAGAAGCATGTTCATAACATGCTTCTAATAGCTGCTTGACATTGCCTGGCACAGTTCACAACATTGCTTTTTAATAGTTCAATTTTACATGATTTGTTAATATTTGTCAATAACAAAATAAACAGCACTGTAGCCTGGCACCATTAAATTTGTCATAATCACTGAAAACTATGGACAGAAAGTTTGTATGTAGCTCTACATAATTTTTCATATGAATAGTAAAACATACAACAAAAGGACGAGAATAAAGCGGCAACGATTAGTCAATTAGGCAACTGAAAAGAAAATAAATCAGCAACTATTTTGATAATAAATTAATAAAAACAATCATTTGATGGTTCAAGCTTCGTAAATGTGACAATTTAATGCTTTTCTTTTCTGTAGTACATGATAGTAAACTCAATAGTTTTGAATTTTTGGATTTTGGACTACAAAACAAGACATCTGAAGATGTCACCTTGGGCTGTGGGAAACTACACAGGGCATTTTTTTTTTTCATTTGTAGACTGTTGTAGAGACAAAACTAAAACTACCACCTCACAGTTGGCTTTTTTTGCATATGAATTCTTGAGTTATGTCCAAAAATGTGTTTTGTGACATTGTTTGATAATGATTATGCCAAATTTGAAGAAAATCCCTCAAGGCGGTCCTGAGATATCACGTTCACAGGAATGGGCCAGCAGAAATCCCAAACACATTATGACATAACAATAAATTGAAAAAAATAATCAGATCAATTAATTATGAAAATAATCATTGCTGCAGCCCTAAAAGAGTGGGGATAAGTTTAGCAACAGTGGGAGAGGAATGCCGGCAGCCATTTTTGTTATTCAAACAAATATTATCCATTTTATCCATATTGAAATGTATAATCCATTAAATACAGTGTAAAAGTATAAATCTTAGTCTTAGTAATGAAGACCTTTCCATTTCGTGGGTCTTTTTGACTATTTCAAGCCAGCCATCTGCTGTAGGTGACCAGTCTTAGAGTAATAGTGTCCCTTACTGTTTCAGTTGCTGGAGCGTGAACTCCCTGTCTCTCTCCAACAGCATCCTAAAACAACCCGTTTCTTTGCTTGGCCTCGAGTCGTAGAGAAAGACCACAGAGAGTCCCTGAATATGGAGCTGTTCTTAGATTTCCACAGAGGAGCCATCACACTACCAGTCCAGTCAGGAAAGACAGACTCTGCTGTCTAGACTACCTTCTAAACAATATCTGTATTGAGAAAGTGAATATTAAACAAAAAAACCCAAAGGATTCACTGTAGTTATATAGATGCTGTTGAACATGTCAAAATAAAAGAAATCCATAAATAAGTGACTCGGTAAAGATCCAACAGAAAGAGTCTTCCCCTAAGCCCAGTACATACACCAGTAGGGGACTGTCACAGTCAGACTGAGCCCCTAAAGCCCGGCTGGTGGGACACCTGCACTGTAGGTCTATTCAAATAAAACAACTTAAGAGTAGAGGATCCATGCTGTGGCCTGTGTGTGGATTAACAGCAACCTTCTGTCACCTCTCCACCATAAGGAGCTATGTGGTGCACCACAGCGTGTCACGTGACAAAGTAAACTAATCACCAAGTGCTCTACAGAGTAAGCTAATAACTTCCCACAGATCACAATGCTGCAGGTGATTCTGTAGGTCATGCTTTTGTTGTTGTTGCTGTAAAGGTTTACAGGTTAAAATGAATCACTTTACCAAGCCGACTCACCGTAGGGCAAGCAACTCATGGCCTGTCTTGTCATCGTGGCTCTCTGCACGGTCGCCTATGGATATAAAAGAGGAAAGACAGAGCGCAAGTGAGAGGAAATGTTAGAAAAATTACATCGTGGGCATAAATGGATCAGAAGAATGAGAAACTGTGAAATGTGAACTGTCTTTCTGTGCGATGGAGGATAAGGGAAAGTGTTCCTCACGTCCACTGATCTTGGCGACCACTCTTTGTGCCAGGGCTGAGTTTTGTGCCAACTGCTCTCTAAAGCTCTGGCCCATGTAGTAATCAATATCATTGGCCCGCAGCAGCTCCTCGAAGGCCTGCAAAATGTTGAGAATTGGAGCAGGTATAAGAATACTGACTAAAAACATGCATCTGGTTCGTCATTATTTCCACATGTTGGTAATAGGTAGAAATGTAATAAACTGTGGTTTAAAGAGGACCTGTTATGCTCCTTTTCAGGTTCATACTTGTATTTTTGGTTTCTAGTAGACTGTGCTACCCCCGTCCAAACCCCACCCTTTGAAAAGCTCAGTCTGCTCTGATTGGTCAGCTGGTCCACTCTGTTTTGATTAGTCAACCAAACCAAAGTCTTCGGACTCCACTCCAGCTCCACTCTAACTAGCTTTGTTTGAGGATGTGCCAAACTAGCAGCTAAGCAGGTATTATGCAAATGTGTTACTTGGTGGCATCTGAACGTTACGGAAGAAAAGGCGGGACTTCAATCAAGGTGTTTCAGGAAGTTCAGGAGCTATTTGTCTGTAGGTAAGAGTAGAGAGTCGTGGCCTTTGGGCTTTGTAACTTTGCAGACCTTTTACATGCACAAAAAACTATAGAATTTTATATTAAAGAAAAAGCACAACATATTAGATCCTCTTTAATGATTAGTTAGTGCAGAAGGTTTTGCGGTACCTTGGTGGTGTCACCCAGGTGCTGGGTGAGGATATGGCAGACTCCTTGTCCCTCTCTCATCCTCTGCCTCAGGTGGGACAGCTCACGAGCTTGAGCCTGGATCAGAGAGTTGTACTTCCTGTGAAGGGAATAAAGGAGCCACAGTATTAATAGAGGGCTGTAAGTCATATGATTAATCAATCTCATGTGCATCTGTAAACTGATTCTAGATAAAATAAAGGTGCCTCATGGCTGGAACAGCTACCTCTTTCTTTTACCTCTCCCTCTCTGTCCACTCACCCAGGCCAGGTGGCACATTTCCCCTCCTCTGCTTGACCTTTGCCCTCCAGTCTGGAGGTCTTCAGCTGCGCCTCCAGTGACGCAACTCGTGCCATCAGTTCCTGCAGCTCCCTGCTGGGCTTGGACCCTGAGCGAATCCCTTGGGTGTCAGACATCCAGCCTTCATCCTCTTCCACACCGCTGGGGGCCGGTGATGTCTCGAAGGCCCAGTTTACCTAGAAGGTGAGGATACAATGGCCATCATTTTTAAATTAAAATAAGCCTAAAAGACCGTGTAGAACAGTTGACTGATGTTGCAGTACCTTGCGTGGGGTTCGCTCCAGGCTCGAGGCGTAGTCGCTGGTGGTGGACAGGGAGCGGACACGCAGCTGCAGCCCACGAATCACCTTGTGGCAGCGGGTCAGCTGTGAGCGAAGATCCTGGACCAGATGCTGAAGAGAGGCTGACTCATGCTCCATTTCATAAGCACCCGAGTTACTGCTGCCAGTGTACCAGCTACCACCCGCACCCTCATAGTCCTGCTGATGGGACAGCGACGTGCACATCTCCAGGTCGTCAAACTCTGAACGAGAAAGAGATAAAGAGACATTTTGATGAACAATTAATGAGGATTAGTGAGTGAGGAAAACAAATTGGTTGTTACAGTTTTAGAGAAATAAGATTGTTACCTGGGCTGCTGGCGTCTTCCCTGTCTGCTTCGTTCTCACTGCGACCACATGTCTCATAACCCAGATCCTGGAGATCCACCTGCACCTGCTTACTGGCCTGCTGGACCGATGTCTCTGCTGCAGAGACACAAGAAACAAATTACTTCAATCTTGTATACAAATCAGCGTTGTGTCTAATAAGTATGTGTCTAATAACATGTCTGCACTCCTTCATACAGGTTCCATATTCCTGACTCACTGAGCAGGTCTCTGTAGTCCTTCAGCTGTTCAGCCTGAGCATGGACCGTGGCCTCAGACACCATCAGCCTTTCCTGCAGCTCTCTGTTCTCCTGGTGGCTCAGCGCCAGATCAGAGCTCAGGCGGGCTGCCTGCTCACGGAGACCCATGTCTATATCCTGCCAGAGCATTCCCACCTCGCTGCTGTCACCAGCTGGCTCCACCTCCTGCAACAGCAAAGACATGAAATACACAAGACAAGATGTCACGGGTATGTTGTTTTAATCATTTTAACGAATTGGTGGGAACAGTGTTTTTTATGATTATCACATATGGCACACTAACTACAAACTAACTACAGGTGCAGCAGATAGGACTCCATAACTTATATAAACAACCACACGACTAAAAGAGTAAGACACCCATACAGAGATGGGGCCTGGAGACAATGCTGCTCCAGTACACTTTACTGAATCTGCTTTGCAACCAGTAAAGACATTACTTTATTCACAGAGGTGGAACATGACAAAGCACTTTAGCAAAATTCATCTGCCGGCTGCAGCTGTTTTCCCAAAATATAAGTAGTTTCACATGCAAAATTTATGATGAATTTTAAGACATGATTCATTTTTAAATTATTCAATATAGAAGTTACTTACTGAAACCTGGATTATTGATGGGGGAGGAAGCACCAGAGGCCCCACGATGCAATATTATCATACTTGAGTCACCATACGATTTTAAACATTTTGCAATATGCTTAGTATTGTGATAAGATGTATGTACTGTGATATATATTAACTTTTTTGAACTGAAAATGCTGCAGTTTGTCAACATCTGTTTTGTCTAATAAGACACAGTTTTCATTCACAGTCCAGCTGCCATGCCCTCACCTCAAAACATAAATGTTGCTTCAACCACCTGACAAACTGAGCTGCTTGTACTAGAGTCAACATTGTATTTGCCATACTAATAGTTTATATATAAAAATATAGAAGATCGATAAATGACGTCCATGTATCAATACAATACTGCCACGCAAAATATTGTGATACTATGCCGTATTGATTTTTTTCCCCACTCCTAAATATAGACAACATAAAACTATTTCAAACAGTTTAGTGTATTACACTACATTTTTTATGTCATCTTCTACTTAAGTAAATGATTTGAAGACTTTTCCCACCAACAATTATTAGTGTTAAATTTAATTCTCTTTAAGAGTCAGTAGAAGTAAAAATAAAATTACTTTGTATCTGTTTTTTTAACAATAAAAAGACCATATGTAAGGGAGGCAGAATAACATAAATTATCTCATGTACAATCCAACACACTAACTTAACAATACACCTATTTTGACTTCATCATATCATCATCTTCATCATATTCACTCCTCTACAAACTATAACAGAGGGGTGTTCACGCAACTTTCTACCTTTATTTGAGAATACTGAGTTGAAGGGGAAATAAGAGAAAGTCTTGAACATGTCAAAGTTAAAATACTGGCTTCATAAAATATCTGAGGCAGTTACAAGCTGCTGTTGTAAGTCACTCAAAGTTTAATTCCTGTTTAAATGTAAAATGTTTTTACCGTCTCTGTGTGATGATGGGACGTCAGAGAGCATGGCCTCTTGCAGTGCCTCTTCCCTCGCTCATCACTCAGACCAACACACGGATGACCTCGCTTCCCCACCGGCAATGGACATGTTTCCTCCTCTTCCTCCTCTTCCTCAATATCCTCCTCCTCTCCTTCTTCTTCCTCCTCTTCTTGGTTCAGACTCCTGTGGTTCCTCTCTGGGTTTGTCCTCAGTCCCACTGCTCCAGCTCTTCCTCGGCTCTCTGTCAGAGCCTGGTTCTCCTGCTGCAGCCTCTGTAGGGCACTCCTGGTAGAAACAAACACAAAGTTTCTGATTAAAACCTTTCCCACAGCTCAGAAAACATACATGCATTAATGTCCTCTTAGACAATCAAAACATAAAATCTTTGTGACAAATGTGCACCTCATCTGAGCCACGGAGGCATATCCATCCCTCTCCAGCTGTAACCTTATTTCTTCAAGCTGGCCTTCGAGTGTCTCCTTTGCTTCCTCAAGCTGCTTTACGTCAGCTCTCACACCATCAGCTCCACGAGCCTAAACAGAAGATGATGTTTGTTATTGTGCTGCTGTTTAAGGGTTTAAATTAGTGAGACATACATAAATCTGTGGTTACAAACTGCTTGAATTTAAAGGGATCCATCAGAAATGTAAATAGAAGTATTTTACTTGAATGGAGGCCAAACTTCTGGCCGTCACTTTATCTTCATCCTCCTCTATGCTGTCCGTGAACTCGTCACTGCTGCCGTCTTCATCGTCTCCCTCCTCCTCCTCCTCCTCCTCCTCTGTGCTGAGCTCTGCAAACACAACAACCATGTAAGGACACTTGCTTTTAGCCCCTTTTCTTAATCCTATTATTCTCCTTATTCTTGATTTCATCTCCGTCTCTCCCTCTCTAGCATCCACACCCTCTCTATCCCATTCTTTCCAGGACTCCTATTTGTTCGCTGACTCACCTCTGTGGAAGTCATGGGACTAAAGGGAAATGTTATGTCATACTGGTGCCTGCCAGCCAGAAACACACTCAAGGTAGTGCAGCCCAGGATGAGAGTGTGTGTGTTCAGGAGATACTGAGACAAATAATGGATTTTGGATCACTTATATTCACACACATGAAAGGTTTTGTGGTGATTTTGTGCCAAAACGTAATATATGTGCAACTTTGGTGTGTGTTGTTTAAGTATTGTATACACACACAGGACACTTGAGGCTCTGTAATTTCAAAGGAAAATGTTTTACATAACAGGCCCTAATGATACTCAACAGACACACACATACAGTGTGTAGTTGTAGATGTGTATCATGTGTGTATCTACAGTTGCTCGGTGCATATTTTGGGACTTATGGGATAACTTCATAATCCGGATACAGTTCAAAGGCACTTAGTTTGTCTCCACCCTAAAACAAGTATTCAAGTTGAATATATGAAATGTCTTTGTGCTGCTAGTGAGAGGGCAGGACGTTCATGGGTTATTATATGTTGAACAATGTGCTCTGTAAGCTGAACTGACTGGATGTGGGGCCCTGTTGTTTACACACTCTCATCACTCGTACTGGGAACATATAGACACTAAGGGGCACTCCTTGAAGCTGTGTGTTGTTGGGATTTCATTTAAACTAATGTGGATTTCACTTAGAAAAAAAAAAAAAAAGACCAGGGATGTCAAGTAAATGGGCTAACTTGTGCTTCCCTTATTTGGTGAATTTGTGTGTTTTGGTGTTGTGAAACAGCAGAACAGCCATGCAAACATGAAAACCATGCCACAATATCATGCATGAGGGAGGACATGAAGAAAATCTAGATCGGAAATGTCTGGTAATATTCATTATAGTTACATGTTTATATTTACACTGAATTATCTATAGAAATCTGTTGACAAATTCAGATATTTTTCACCATATTTAAATATCTCAACACATTTATAATATATGTGTTCTTATGCTAATAAAACTGTATATTAGGGCAAACTAGGAGGTTGAGGAGGACATAGGAAAAGGGTTGATCTCTGGGGAAAGAAGGAAGGTGAATCAAGGACCAAGTGGGACATTTCAGATTTGGGATATTCTTAAAACAAATTCCCAATTAAACACAACAAACAGAAGTGCTTTTGACAAAAAGCCAGCACATTTTTTTTTATTTCTGTTGCATTAAAAATACAAAAAGAAATGTCGACAATGACTCCATCTCTGAGGCTATAGATGAGAAATCAGGACACAAATCCCGCGAAAATGTACTAATATAAATATTTAATGGGCAAGTCTTATTTCTGGCATTCACATCTCATGTGATTTATAGAGAGCACAGTGCAAACAGTAAAGTTACTGCTTATTATATTGTCCTGCTTTCTTGGTACAAAGCGAAACATACGTTTAATAAGCAGAGTAACTAAAAACACATATACTAAACTACCATATACCTTACTTTAAAGTAATCAGTGCGCTCCTACCACCTTATATCCAACGCGGTTGATCTTACGTTTCATGCATATCTGTCAGACTAAAATGTAACTAGTGCAGAGCAGGTAAATGAGAGCAATCCAAGGTTGAGCTGAACTTAAGGAAACTATTCGACCATCTTTTGGGATTTTTATTTTGGGTCTAGTTAAGTGTGCACATCCTGTCCACAAACAGATGATATAAAAACAAATGATGGATGGTGAGACGTTCCACTGTAAGGCATGAGCTTTGAGTTTCTCCACAAGACGTAACTTCACTGTGACAATAAGGCTGGAAGAGTGACACCAGTGAGAGACAGTACACAGGAATGGCAATACAGAACAAATCGCACTGCAAAGCAATACGCAGGCCATTTTCAGAGACAATACAAAAACATATTCACACTGACAAAATATATTAATAAATAAGATAATCTGGGTTGCACGTTGCCACTTCATACCACTGAGGTTTAATCTGAACAGGCTTCTGCTACTGGGAGAAGTGCTTGTGCTATCTGGGTGAAGCTGCCTGAAGACTGACAGTCAGATTTATAATTTTTTGTGTCCTGATCATATCAGTCATTTTCCCCATATGTTTTCATCATAAATCTGACCATCAGTGAATACAGACAGCTCCACCTCACATAAAGAGTGTCACTCAGCAGTGCTGTGGAGCATCACAGAGTTAGTGACCGTTAGTGTCCCCTGCCCGTCCCCACCTCCAAAGTCAGGCTGCCTTTTAGCTGCCCGCTCCAGGACCAGGGCCATGTTACGGGTCCTGGCCAGGATCTCCTCCAGCTGTCTACGGAGAGCCTGAACCGAGTCTAGCTCAGTGTGGAGGGCCTGGATCTTCTCAGAGCTGAGGAAAAGGAAAAAAATGTGTTTTAGAGCAAAAAAAAAAAAAAAAAAAAAATACTGTGACTTAGTATAATCTATGACAGTGTATTTGGGCCATTGTAATTAAAGAATAAATAAATAATGGAACAGAGGGAGGGGGCCTAAGAAAAAACTCATAATTTCTGAGATTAAAATATTAAATTTCAGAGGAAAAAACTCTGATATTCTCTGAGATGAAAGTGGCAAATTTATGAGAAAAAATCTCACAAATCTGTGAGATTGCCTTTGACTTGGACTATTACCCCACTTTCCCAGCTCCTTAATCATTTTTTTAATACACCGTTGTATTGACAGGAAAGTGGTTGTAACATGACCTGGGTGCAGCTTCCCTACCTGTCACTCTTGGTGTGAACATGCGTGAGATTTTGGTATAATCTCTTCTCCGCCCTCAGGGCATCATTCAGTTTGTTGTACTCAGATACAAGCTGCTCCAGCACACACTAGATCAGAGTGGCAGGTAGAGTTAGAGGACATAATAAATACATATTATTGAGCAGCACAAACATCCAAATACCATCTAATTGGCAGAGAATGAAGCACAAATCCTACTTGGTGATCAGTGCTGTCCTTAGTGTCCTGCTGGTGAGCCACGGATAAACGCAGAGCAGAGAGCTCCTTCTGCAGGGAGAGCCACAAAGACTTATGAGATTTCTTTTTTTTTTTTTAAAAAAAAGGATTGTTTTTATGCGTAATCACAGTTTCCACCTGAGCCTCCCTCTCCTTCTTCAGTGCCAGCTGTAACTCCTCCTGGAGAGTCTTCATCTCCGCTTCATTCTCTTTAGAGGACGGCTGCATCACCTCCTCCTGGCCCTGCATCAGCTCCTGAGGGATAAAGTACACGGTGAAGATGAGCTGTAGAGGAGATGGAGCAAAGGAAGGAAACCGAGGGAAACAAATGAACAGGTACCTTGATAAAGGCTTCCTTCTCTTTGAGCAGACTCTGCAGGTGATCAGCCTCTCCTCCCATCTTTCTCTCCTTGTCCTGTTTCAGCTCGCACAGCTCCTGCTCTCTTGACGACAGCTGTCTGCGGAGCTCCTGCAGCTGGCCGGTCCGCTCGCTGATGACGAGGGAGAGCCGATAGGAGTAGTCCTGTGAGAGAGAGAGTGAAGAGGTTGAAAGCTTTTTGTTGTGCACAATCTATCAGTTGCATTTCCAAAAACATTACCAACATGACTTACCTGCAGATACTGGTCCTTGGAGCTGAGAGTGTTCAGCAGGTCCTGGACCTGTGCTTGGTGTTCATTAGACTGGCGGCTGCGGTCAGACAACAGTTCCTGGAAGAGCTTTTCTTTCAATGACAGCCGAGCCTTCAACTCCTCTATGACCTCAGAGGGACCAGCCTGAACTCTGGCCACAAGGGCGGCTGTCAGGTCCTAAACACACAAAACATACACAGAAAAGCCTGTTTCATGGCCCATGTGCTGATCCTGTTTTGCTTTCTTTTCTGCTGTTTTCTTATTTTCTTCTCCCTCTCTCTCTCTTATTTGGCCCATGGGGAAATACATTTTATTATTAAGCAGAATAAGAGGAACTATTATGAGGACATACTGTATAGCCCCCACCCTCTATTACTGTCTCGTAATCAGCTTTCACCACCCTTTTCATTTGTTAAAACATATTTTCTTATAACAGTATGTATTTCCTTTCTTTTTGATCATGATTATTATTATTTTCATGAATTTCTATTTTTCTCTACTCACTTATTTACTTACCATTCTTCTTCTTGTTATTATTATTATTATGTTGATGATTTTTAAAATTTTTATTTAGTCTTTTTTTCCCTTTATTTTTTCTTTTCCCCTCACATAAAAATACTGTTAAAAATACTGTTACTCATATATACTCTTAATACTCTTAATTACTCTCGTAATACTCTTATTCATTTGTATTATTGTTTTTTATTGTTTATGTCATAAAATAAAAAGCCTGTGCCAGCAGCTCACCTGCTGTATTCATGAAAGTGAAAAACAGTAGCACAGATTTGTCTGCTGGTTTTCCAAAGCTTTGAAAATTACAGAGAACCATGATAAAGGTGCTAAATAAGTGTGTGTGTTACCTGTGCCTCCTGGCTGTGTGTCTGTAGAGCGGCATGTAGCTGGCTGATGATGGTGTCTTTCTCTCTTACGGTGTTCCTCTCCTTCTCCTCGCTCTGCTGCTTCAGCCACTGGAGGTTCCTGTAGGCCTCTGCCGCCTGCTCCAGCTCCAGCTCTTTGCCGCGTACCAAGGCGTCCAGACTCTGATGGTCACAGTCACAGGGGTAACCACACAAAAATATATAAAAAATAATGTATGTCTGAAATATTTACAAACCCTGCCAGCTGCTGTGTGTGTGAGCTGAGTGTACCGTGATGGTCTCCTCGTTGTTGGACAGGATGCAGCGGAGTCTCTCCAGGTCTCGTTCTTTCTCCCGGAGGGCCACCTGCAGCCGCCTCACCTGGCCCTCGCGCTCCTCCATGCAGCGGAACTTGTCGTCAATGGAGCGCTGCAGACGGTGGAGAGGGGGAGAAAAATCACACTGCTGCTATTCTGGCTACCCTCGACTGTGATATTCATCATGTTGTGAGAAGGTGTGTAGTATCATCCACAGCTCCCGCTCCTTACAAACTAATTAAATCAGATGAGTCAGGGTTTGGAATTAACATTTCAACCACCATCATCTGATTTTTAGGGAATGTTCTTCTTTGCCGCTCCTGGATGGTTGCAACGGGACTTAATGAAGACAGTAGTGGTGTTTTGCCTCTGATCTCTCCTGAATAATTCCCACCAAGACTAAAGGGAATTTTATGCTGACCTATTGATTTAGGAGGAGTTTGCATTACTGGCTCTTTCAACTGCTGCAAGATGGATACTCGGGTCTTTTCTCTCTATTTCCCCTGTACTGAGTTTATGGGGAAGATTGCCGCATTAATCACACAGTACATGGTATAGTGGTCCACATGGAACAATAGTTGGGGTCCTCATGCTATTTCTACCATTAATTTATGTCCTGTTGTGTGTGTGAATGTGTGTGTTTTACCTCCAGAGCTCTGTCTCTGTCTTTAATACGTTCTCTTAGTTTCTCCAGCAGGGCATCTCTTGGTTTGGCGCTTCCTGTTGACTCCAACATCTCTGAGTACTCCTACAGATAGACAGATTTTTAGACATGTGCATGTGTGCGGATCTGTGTAACTACATACTGTATGAACTGACTGATTACCTGTAACTGTTGCTCCTTGTCATGCAGAGAGCGTTTGAGTTGTATGATGCTCCTGTCTTTTTCCTGCACCACAGTGTGTCTCTCTGCCTCGGCCTCCTTCAGAGCTGCTTCTTTAGCCTGAAGCTCAGAGCGAGTTTTCTGAAGGACACAGCGCAGGTCCTGCAGCACAGAGTGGAGACGTCATGCATGATGTGTCCTTCATACGTCAAGACTTCTTTCACTCTTGCACATTCACAAACACACTGACCTGATTGTGCTTTTCAGTGACCTCTCTGTGCTGCTGCACCTCCTGCAGATCAGAGTTGAGTCTGTCCTTGAACCTGGACAGGTCGTCTCCTTGCCTCTGGCTCTGTCTCAGGCTCCTCTGGCTTGCCTCCAGCTCCAGACCGAGAGAGAACAAGGAGCTCTGCACCCCCACCAGCTCGCCCTGCAGCTGGGCGAGTGTCAAGGAATCGCTGACCCCCTCTGGAGTCTAAAATATAATCAGTATGTTATCAGCCTGGAGACAAGTGTTGTCATTATCACTAAGAAATGATCCTGGATCAGGGTTTGCACCACTATATGTATCTCACCTTGCATTGAGCAAGCTGGTTGCGGTGGACCATTTCTCTCAGTTTACACAGCGTGGCGTTCTGCCCCTCCATCAGCTGGTACAGCTCCTGGGCCTTAAAGCAAGATATATCACAGGTAATGAGCACCTTCTCAAATACCAATATCTTCTCACACAGGTTGAAGATGAAGACAATCACCTCATTGTCTTTGGTGCTGATGGACTCTGTGAGACCCTGAATGGTTCTTTCCTGACTCTGAGCAGCCTGGCGGATCGAACGCAGCTCACACTCCATCTCGTTCAGCTTCTCCTGCAGCTTCTACAGACAGAAACAACAGGTAACTCTGTCATCAGTTCTCAGGTTTAGATTTATAAAAACATATCGAACTGTAACAAGGTGTTTTTGTGTGCCATACCATATTGTTGGCCTCACTCTCGTGGATCTTGGCCTGCAGGGATTGGACCTGGAGCTGGGCCTTCTGCAGCTCGCTGACACACTGACCAGCTGCGCACTCATACTGGTTCAGTTGACTCTGCTGCTCCTCAACGAGGCTCTGCAACAAACAGTAAGATAAGCTGTCAATATTTCAAGTCATAAAAAACACTCACTGCACATCTTAACAAATCCTGCGGCTGAATTATTTGTGAGGAAGATATTTTGTTTGTTTCAAATTCATGAAAAATACAGAGGCTGAGGGCTGCGTAGCTTTCACAGTGGGTTGTGTAATATGCGTACAATGTGTACAAACTCTGCCCATTCATGTGTGTAAAAAGCCATGATGGGGAGAGAGACTCTGAAGTGGTGTGAGAGTATCTGCATGAGAAGAGTGAGCGAGCTCAAAATGTTCTGTGCCACTATTATCTTTACATAACCTTGTTTCCAGCTTTCACTTACTAGAGGAAGGATGTCATTAAGACTTAATCAACTGTGATTCAACAAGATTTGTAATTTAATGTAGTTGCGATTAGATTAAAACACATTTGGATTTTTATCATATTTTTTCTGATAGAAATGATAAAATAATGTAGCATTTAAAAAGGGTTATTGTTACCTTGGAGAAGATACCAGTGTGTTGGTTTATGTTTTGTTTTGATTTATCCCTTTTCCTCTTATTCTGCCAATGTACATACAGGAGTCTGTTTCGGATAGATCTATTGGTTTGCGCCGCCTTGTTTTAATTTTCACTAAAATGTTGAACATAATATAAATGTTGCATAAAAGAAAAATAAATAGGGTTATTGTACCATCCAACCAGAGCTGAGATGATAGGGTGGTCTGACATCGTGTGGATCACTTTGCCTCGAGGGCTCAGAGTAAAAATAGGCCAGTGGTGGAGTCACTCTGTCTTGATGTCTCCCCCACATCTAACCTACTTCAGTCAGCAGCCCCGGCTCCCAGATCACACAAATACACGTCCTCCAAAAACTATTGTTGAAGACTATTGTCTAGAAGCATTTCAGTATTGCACACATGCAAATATAGAAGTAGAAAATCCTGTGCTACAACACTGTAGAAACTGTGAGACTGGTGTTTGACTGCAGGCAGTGTTCATGACTCAAAGTATTTGGCGGCTGTGATGGAAGTCGTCCAACTCTTAATCTATAACCGTTTAAATATGTAAGACAAGGCCGCAACAAACTGTTATTTTCATTGTTGATTAATCTGTTGATTACTTTCTTGATTAACCGATTAGTTGTTTCGTTTATAAAATGTCAGAAAATGGTGGAAAATGTCGATCAGTGTTTCCCAAAGCCCAAGATGACGTCCTCAGATGTCTTGTTTTGTCCACAACTCAAAGATATTGATTTTTTTTTTTGTCATAGAGGAGTAAAAAATATTCACATTTAAGAAGCCGGAAATCAGAGAATTTTTCCCTTTTTTTCCAACTTTAATAGTTGAAAAATAATCAATTAATTGTTGCAGCTCTAATATAAGCAATTACATATTAAATTTGTGGATATTTTCACTCACTAAATTGTCAAGAATGACTGTGCTATTTACTGCATGCTTTCCACTTTATTGACATGACTAATGGCCTCTTTGTATGTGCACTCACGCACATGCACACTTGGTAATTAGGCCATGTCGACTGTCACAGCTTACCCTCACCTGACTGCTCATGTAATGTATTCCCACACAAATAAGTACCACACACAGTACTTAAGCTCACATCTTCCCAGGCAAAAGCTTGTTGGAGAAGCTGCGGGCTGGATTTAAGTGACTGACAGTGGGATTACCAGGCTACTTAAGAAAAAAAAAAAAATGGTGAGGATACTGGTTTTGTGGGCTGCACTGTTTGTCTGTCAGTTTGGTTGGTTCACTCATAGTGCTGCAGATACTACAAATTTTTACTGCATAAGCATAAACCCCACTGTGCCATCATCCTGCAGTAGTAAAATCCCCCTTATTCATCATTATCACCATCCTTCGTCGAGGTTTTATACCTGGTGAGGACGTGGGGGAGGATACTCTTTGTACAAATCTTTCAACAAATCTTCCATGTAAGTCAGATCCTGATCAACAAGTCTGATCATGGGGGTCTCCAGCTCAGGTGTTGGCATGTGGTTGTCTCTCTCTCTTTCTGGAGATCCGTAAGACATTCCCAGAATGGGATCAGGGAAGCCTAGCCTCGAACCTCCGTTCCTGGAGCTCCGTCGGTGCAGCACCGGCAGCTTGCTCCCCTTAGAGATCAGGACCGGCCGGTAGACGGCATAGCTCTGCAGCAAACAGAGGGTCAGAGAGAGGCTGGGTCCAGGTGAGGTTTGGCCATGTGGGCCTCCAATGTGCTCCTCAGAGAGGGAGTCCGATATCCGGTCATCTATCAGTTCCTTGGGGGAGCTCAGAGGCCCATCTGTTACAGCTCCGGACTGAATATATTCCTCAGTTGTCTCTAAGGATGCAAAGGAGGGGCTGGAGCTGGCTCGTCCAGCCAGGGTGCGATCGCTGTCTGATGTCCTCGAGTGGTCCTGAGAACCAGGGACCAGAGTCAAAGAGGAGGGAGGTTCTTCTGAATCCTCCACATTATTTTTTTCTCCTACTCCTTCTCCACCACCCCCTACTCCACCAGTCACACTGGCTGAATATCTGGACGATGGCCCACAGGAAATACTCCGTGCCAGCTTCCTGGGTACCTTACAAACCGCTTCATAGTCAGAGTCCGCCACCCGCCAGTAGGAACAGCCCTGGCACCTCCTGGGTGTGCTAGAAACACAACGATGTGAGCCTCCAACGGTGACCTCTGAACCTGGACCAGCAGGACACTGAGCATGGTGGTGGTGATGTTGACAGTCCAGGCCGTCGTCGGCCCAAGACTCGTACAATGAGTAGACCAGATCCTCCTGGAGCAGGGCACAGTACTTTGCATGAGTGAGACCTGAAATGTCCACCATCCCATCCCCTGGTCCTTCATCAACCCCAGGTGATGTCTCAGCACCCTCTTCTGAGTTAGTTTTCCGGTAGAGCCCACTGATGCACTGCCTCAGCCGGTGTTTCTCCTGCAGGAGCCGCTGCAACCTCTCGATGGACAGGGCCTCCACGCGGGCGATCACCGTGTCAAAGCGGTACATGCGGTCCAGCATGAAGGTGCACTTGGAGCAGGCGAACTCTCCTCTTCCGTCCCGGGTCAGCTCTCGCCCGAGAGCGTGGGACAGCAGCACCTGCAGGTTGAGCTTGGGGGTGGGATGGAAGATCCATCGCCGCTGGTTACCGCAGAGCTCCCGTCCACAGATGCGACACGTCTCCTTCATCTTGAGATCAAGCATTCCACAGGCTGTAATTATCCTTATTTACTCTAACATGAGGACACCTGAGTCCTTATGGTGAATTCGATCCCATGTGAGCACAAAAGAGCATAATGTTTCAAGCTGCCTCAGTAGACGTGTGTTTTTAGAGCACAATAAAAGCCTTTTTCAAGTGAAATAGTGTAAAACTCCTCCTGATGTCAGTCGTTGCATTGGCATTAAATTCAATGGCGTAAACATAAATGAAATGAGGTAGAGAAGGCTGGTAGAGGATGGTCGCACATGAGGTTCTTGGCAGGACTGGAAACCATGAGGTAAAAATAGGTAAATAGATATTGTGGCTTTCATTAAATATCCATCAGTCCAAGATCACTATTGATTTGTTGGGGGTGCAGGTGCATCGGGAGTATGGCGCACAGTCACTCCCACAGACGCACAGCCAAGTCAGTGAACGTCTCATCAATCAGATGCAGTATTTATCTGGATATCGTTCATCTTCGTCCAGTTTCGCATTTCCCAACAGCACCGCACGCGCCTCTGCACCATCGGTCGGCTGTCACGTACACACGAGCAGCACCGCGCGCCTTCACGTTAATAATGATGACCGGGGGATCGGTAATAATCCGGACACGGAGCCGTAAACGGCGTCCCGGGACAGTCCTCTGAGTCTTTCCCCGGTGTCCGCGTCCGAAAAAGGGACGCTTTATTCATTTCAGAGCCTCTACCGGCAGCTCGTGAGGCAAACGCACGCTCACCGGGCGGGCTGTGTGCTCCGTGCGGTCGGTCGGTGATCCTCCGGGCTGGTAACGATGTGACTGCCTGAACCAGACCTGCAGCGGCGGAGCGAACCATTCAGAGGACAGCGGGGGTGGAGGAGCTCGGCGCAACCACACAGAGATGCTCACGGTTTAACATCCGGTATGATCCCGATTCAAAACGGGCACTTTCATTTCAAAACACACAGTGAAAAGCAAAAACAGCGACTTTTAGCGTTATTTTGAGTTTTTGCTGTTGAGACAGGGTGATGTTCCCCTGGGAGTCTGTTACTTCCTCCGGTCCGGTTTACTAAGCTCCGTCCGCCTGACTAAACAGCTGAAATGCTCAGCAGCATGGTAACATTAGTGACGCTCTGTAAAATAAAAGAGAAGAGACACACTATTTTTATCTAATTTAATTTTTATTGGTATGACACCGTTTTGCCACAGCATGTTGTACAAGGTTTACAATGTAGGTCTAGCCTATGTATAACAATCTTAGACATTACAGGAACAAGATACTACTTCTGTACACGGTTTACACATTATTACATAGATATGATGATATATGATCTACTTCTGCTAATATCCTATTCTGTGTTAAAGAAAATCAGCAATACAGCTCTAATATATAGTACACCTGTCTTTATTTGTTTTAATTTAATAAAAAAAAATCTAATCCTTGTTTTCTTAATTTTGTTTTGACTATTGCAAGTAGTTACTAATTACTTATTTTTCATTATTTTTTTATTTCTGTCTCTTTTTTTGTCTTTGGACTCTACTATGACTTGTAAATATTTCTATATTTTGTGAGGATGCATATGTTTTGATATTATATCATATGTCACTGCCGGATATTTAGTTGTGTACAAAAAAAGTCAAATAAACAGATCAGAACCAAAAATAGGGATACACAATGCTACTTTTTCAGTCCTGATACCGACAACTATACCTGGTCTTTGGTTATCGGCCGATACTGAGAATCGATCTGATACCAGTATTTAATTAATAAGCCGTATGGCTCATCATTCTTTTATGAGAAAGGCAATGTATATAGTATATAAACATAAAACCGAATTGAATTTAGTTTGGCCTCATTGTCACCGATATCCAATCCAGCTATTTGATTCAGTATCTGATTCGGTTTCAGTATCGGTGCATCCCTAACCAAAACACAAATATTACAGCACAATGTCAGATCTTCAGTAATAATAGAACCAGTTTCAAGTATTTACCTTAAACTGTACTGCATATGCATTGAAAAATACAAACCTAAACTTTTATTGTATTGTATTGTGTAAAAAATTGCCAAATTTCTTATTTCTGCAATAATTATGTAACCTTTGTGATTATACTGGGAATGGTGTCATCATTTAGACCACCGTCATGTTCTACTCTGTCATGTATCCAGGGTCAAATGCCTGACCTTTAGCCATTATTTTATTGAGATAACATCATGTTTTCAGTAAGCCATAAAAACAGTTACCATGACGACACATATACACAGCAGTTAACGATGGCTGCTGTGTCGTGAGGTAAAGATAACCTGAGGTTAAATATGAAGATAAACTGTGAATATAGGTCATTATCATGCTGATGGCAAAACAGAGTCAGTGCTTCACAGATTATTGTTTTAATAATGAATACACTGAGTCACTTTTCATGTACAAATCTCAGTTTTGGTTTCAGGTACATAACTGCTGTTACAACAGCTGCCTGTCCTCTATTAGGTAATAATATACGTGGCATTTTTAAGATAGTGGGTTCTGCTCATTTGAGTGTTTACAAAACATGACAAAGAATTAATGCTAAATGAAAAAATCAATATCAATCAATAGATCTGTTGATAGTAAAGCTCACTTAGGGTGGCTTGCTAACTTGCTAGCATAAGTAAATACTGTTGTAACAGTACAGTCATACCGGTGTCAGAACATGCTATTGCCTCAAGATTAGTATTATTTTCACTTCTTGTTGCCATGGCGCAGATATTTCAACAATGATCTGACTGTGATGGTCAAACAAACGGGCCTTTCTCATGCATTTGACTGTGCAGTCTCTGCAGTGACCACAATTTTTGTTTTCCCGAGGGTGCACAAACAGATGGTCATGCTGTCACACTGTGGCCTCCCAGAATCCCCTGTCGACCGTCGATACACTTTAGTCCTCAAAGCACATCTATTGCTTCAGGACAGAGTAACCGATCATATGCCTTCTCATTAATGTGTGAGTCAGAGCCGTCTTTGATTGCTGATTGTTTGAGAGATAATTACTGAGCCTGAGTCATTTTCTATAAATCAGATGTTTACTAGAATTTGCCTTAAGAAAGTCACAGACATAACATGTAGGAAGCAGAACATAAGATATTTCTTATTGTTGATCGGATTTAATGTCCATAAATACAAGCAAATGTATACAGAATTTAGCTCTTTACAGTGTACTAACTGTTTGACATTATTACTGAAAAGGAAACCCTGGAAATAATTGTCTTAACAGTATTCAGATGACATTTCTTACCAGGCTCTTCCTCTCTTTCCAGACATAGATTTGATCTAAATGGTCCGTGGTGTCTGGGGAACTAATTAAGAGCTCTTAATGCAAGTGGTTGTCTGAAACAACACAACTTGATATCAGTGTCGGGGTTGCAGAGTGCTCAAAGGTCAACCTGACCTATCGACAACCTGACTGAAACCAGAGCTGCTAAATTGCTAACCAGCGAGATGCCTGCATGCACACATATGAAAGAAGGCGCCTCATGGGAATGTGTATATACACACACACACACACACAACACACACACACACACACACACACACACACACACACACACACACACACACACACACACACACACACACACACACACACACACACACACACACACACACACACATACACACACACACCCCCCAGATACTGACCCTTACATGATCCATGAGTAGATGCAAATGCAGCTGTATGAACACTTTCTGTCACTGATGCAGAACTTAAATAGCTAAAAGGTGCAAATGAAGCCCACATTTAGAATAATTTAATTGCAGTAAGACACAAGTGCTTATATGAAAAATATGGGAAACCATTTTAGCTACAATTCTTAAAATGCTAAAATATGTTTCATGGCATATTGGATAATATGCAATCATTGTAGGGCAGACAACCAGTTAAAATATTCAGTCATGATCATGATTGTCCATAGTTAATCACACATTAATCACACATTTTTTTTCTCTTTTCAAAATGTACTTCAAGGGAGATTTGTCAAGTATTTAATACTCTTATCAATATAGTAGTGGGCAAATATGCTGCTTTATGCAAATGTATTTATTATTGGAAATCAATTAAAATTGAAGTAGGCAACAATATTTTGGCATCATTGGGCAAAAATCCATAATGGTTTTTTCTTTTATTCTATGTGCTGTCTCATTCTTGCACCACCAACAAACAACTGTCACCTCCCACATTTCAACACGCTGGTCGGTCAACTTCAGCTCTCAAAAAACAAACACCCTCTCCTCATTGAGCTCATATTAAAGCTATGGCTTTTATTATACACAATGTTGCATATCTTATGTAAATTACTCCTCTTGTCACACACAAAGACACAAGTCCTTTGTTCCCTTGGTGACTAAATGTTTTGCACATACAGTGTCCATCACTGAACACACTACTCAGCTTTGTTTTCATTTTTCAGCGCACATTAATTAAGGCACACACTCACACATACAAGCTTTTACGCACACATACATCCAGTGTGAAATCTGAGCAGAGAGGCAGCCTGGCTGACAAGTACATTTGCGTCCTTCAGCTACAACTGATTTACAAGTTAAAACGCCTCACCCAACAACAAACGTGTGCAGCAAATACTGTGTCACATTCAGGCACCGAAGTATATGAGGCAACACTGCATAATGTTGAAGCTAACTATGGTTATGATTATTGATTTATAGAACTACAAATTGAATGTAAAGACTCCCTTTGGGTAAAGGAAGCTGATGTGAAGGTAATGGTCCCCCTCCATTTGTAGTTTCATAATGTGTCCTTGGGGATGTTGGTGCAGGTAAAGCCTGTAAATGTAATGAGATTCTGGCACTTTGTGTGATGAGATAAACCCTCTGTAAGATATTTCATGGAGAGCCTCACATGATGCTCCATCCATTGCAGTATTACAGGACTAGGCACTTTCTTTCTGCGTCATGTTCCTCATCTCTGTTTGTTCGCTTTAGAGGAAAGTTCATCAGCACTTATCTATGCCGTTGGCCAAGTAGATTGCATTAAGCCACATGTCGATGATGAAACATTCAGGGTTAGACTGCACAAAGACGAGCTAAGTTTCAGCTCACCACAGGATATTTCTCTTGATGTTTTCTTACTTGTTGCCATGACATCGTATTACAGAGAGTAGCTGTATTGATTTTTTTCTAAATGTTAAATGGACATTTATATCGCGCCTTTCTAGTCTTCACACTCAAAGCACTTAACACTACATGTCAGCTTTCACCCATTGACACAAACATTCATACACTGATGGTAGAGGCTGCCATGCAAAGTGCCAGCTTTGCCCATCAGGCTCTAATCTAAATGCTCATTCACACACCGATGGCTATGCCTTCAGGAACAATCTGGTGTTAAGTGTCTTGTTCAAGGACACGTCGCCATGTGACCGTAGATCGAACCACCGACCTTCCAATTGGTGAAAACCTGCTCTACCCTCTGAACCACAGCTGCCCCAGTTATTATGTTGATTTCTGCACAAAACATTCTGCAGACAGACTATAATACAGCTCTTTTTGGCAATGACAAAATGAGAAAAAAAAGGTCAAACTTTGATACAGTTTGTTGGTTCTGTACCACATCCTCTTATGAACTGGCCATATTGCAAATTTTCTGATTACCCTCTATCGTAAATACTACAGGAACTTAAATCGTTCGAACATGTATAATGTGTCATCTACAGTTGTGAGCTCTTGTGTGAAAATGCTATGTGCCTCATCGCCATAGGGAGGCAGAGTCTGTGTGACGTTAAACAATGACACTTAGTGGAGAACTCTATAATAACATGTGAGGACTAATGAACCAACACATAAATATACAGAGCGCCACATACCTGCATCTCCTGTTCGATACGCAGCCTCTCTCGACCAAGTTCCTCCTGATAAAACTGTAACAGATGAGACAGACTATAAATCTACTGTATCTGAGAATTAAAAAAAATATAGATATTACAATCAATCTTTAGATTAAGGAAACATGCAGAAACAGGAGAGTGAAGTGTATAGACCTTCACTGAAATATCAAAATACTGTTTTATTTAGATGACATCAAACACAGCAGGGCTATTATAGTAAACTAAAACTAAAAATAGTGAACTGAAACTAAATAAAAACTATACCTTTTAAGAAAAACAAAAACTAAACTGAAACTATATTGCCTGGGTAAAAAACTATTAAAAATGAACATAAATAAATTTCAGTTTTAGTTTTTTAGCTATATCACTACCTACTGTAAAAAAGGACACAGCATGAATTTTTGTCAACTCTGATGATATTTAACCACAAAATCTGAACAGACTTGACAGTCCAGGAAATGTGCTCTCCCACACTTGCTTCACATCAGACACTAAAGTAGCCCAAAGATTAAACATTATGGTCATTCCTCCAGGTCTCAATACATGTATTTTGTAGGTATATGTAGCTACATACTTAAGAGACATGTTGGGCCTTAAAGTGGGGTTGTGTTTATCATGTTTATGAGTCGGGCCCATATGAATGCCCTCCTCATGTCATATTCACAACCTCTTAAGGGGAAAGTTGCTGAAAGCTCTGAGTTCACGACTTGTTACGTGTTTGTTGACGTTGTGAGAAATAGTGGAGCCCATGGAAGTTCATTTATCGGTGCATAATAAGTTAATATTGTATAGCACTGCACTATGCTGTAATTTTAGTCATATATTGTTTTTCTTGGTAATTTTAGAACATGTCTGAGGAAAATGTTGATATTCTCAACGACCTCATCTTTCTCCTCTGTCTATTGTCTCTGTTTGTTTATCCTCTATTATGTTTTTGCATTTCCTGCATTATGTTACCCACTCGCTGGTTTGCTAAATTGTTAGCCTCTGTGGCTTCTAGACTTGGAAAGTAACATTAATTTTGCTTTTGCTGAAAAAGAAAGAAAGAAAGAGAAAGATAGAAAGATATTCCTTTATTAGTCCCACAGTGGGGAAATTCAGTTTTACACTCTGTTGTTCACACAGTACAGTTCACACAGTACATATACATGTCAATGGAGAGATGTCAGAGTGATGGGGCTGCTCCTGACAAGCGCCCAGAGCAGTTGGGGGTTTGGTGCCTTGCTCAGGGGCACCTCGGCAGTGCCCAAGAGGTAAACTGGCACCTCTCCAGCAACCAGTTGGTCTTGGTCCATGGGGGATTTGAACCCGGGTCCTCCACATCCTAACCCAAGTCCTTACGGACTGAGCTACTGCCGCCCCAAAATGATAAATATCTCAAATTTCACCTCTGTAGATCAAGGAAGGCTTACCTTATCTTATCTTAGACATGCCCCTGCAGTATTGTGTTTGTTTAAGTAGTAGTTTGCGTGTGCAAATAGCTCTTGTGACCTACATGAATAGCTGTTAAAATAAGGTTTAGGAATGTCACATCTGCTGCTTCAGGAGCCTCTTTCTAGAATAGAAGTCTGGCCAGAGGAGACATGGTGGTCCAGAGGAATGCAGTAATATTAGACAGCTTGTTTACACTGTGTAGGGTTTGATAAACTCTACATATATATATAAGGGATAACTAGCTGATACAAACACATTTACGGAAGGGTTTGCTCCGGTTAGAAAATGTTTGGGTGTCCATTTTTTGATGTTAAGTGTCACTGAAAACAGGAATAAAATGTGTACATACATCCACATCCTTGTCCTTCTGCAGCAGAGATGAAGACAGCTCCTGAACCTGTCCCTCCAGCTCTCCCACCCTGAGTGTGAGAGTCGTCTTCTCTCCGCTCAGCTCTGTGATGAGCGCCTCCTTGGAGCAAAGCTCTTTAGTCAGCTCCTCTATTAACCTGAACACAGACAGGGATATTGCCAGTGAGACAGGGACGTGGAGTTGGTTTGATACTGGTAGCTTAGGAGATTTTATTTGCACCTGTCTTTGTTGGTACTGGATGGGGACAGGGTACTTGGAGGCCTCTCGTCCTCTGGGATGTCCTCCATGGGGGCGTCTAGGGAGAGGAGGGAGGCGTGGGAGTGCGATCCAGCCAGCGAGGCCATCCGCTCAGCCTCGCTGCGTGCTAGCTGGGCCTCCTGGAAATTATACATGCATGAACAGTTATCGCCTGTGTGTTTTCAGATCAACTAGCTGAAGGACTGAGGGGACGAACCTCCTGCAGGAGCTGGATCTTGGTCTCAAGCACTTGCTCCATGTGGTCGATTTCCTGCTGTCTCTCCCGACACCGTCTCTGCAGCTCTGCCTCATTGTGATTGGTCAAGCTCTCTGCTGTTGTGCTGTTCAACAGGGGAAAAGGCAAGTTGATCACACTACAAACAACCCAGATCAACTCAGTTTATATGCACACACATACTGTATGTAGTCAGAGGGGTCAGCATTAGTAGCAATGATGTCATCACTTTCCTGTCTGCCGTGGTGCTCATGGGACACCCAACACCCCTCCACTTATAGCAGAGATTAAGTAAGCTGCCCCACCCATGGTGTAGGCTTTTATTGTAATGTTATGTGATGTTCACACAGTCTGAAAGGGGCTTGACGAAGCATAGATTCAGCAGTGGATGCAGTTTGAATCCTTTTTCCTGTAGTAAAGAACCTGGACTTGGTACACACTGTGAAAGGCATGTATATTCCTCACCCACATCCTGTGTCTTTACATTCTCAGTTCATGACGCAAGAGTTCCCCTCACTCCTACAGACCCCAACTGTACAAGCATCTGTCTACATCACTTAGTCAGTCAACAACGACGCCATCCCAGAATTTCTACTCCCAGAATGGCGCACGCCACTCTGTCGCCATGAGTCCTGTTCCTGGACCCTCTCTACGTACGTTTTTAACTCCTGTCCACCGCATGCAACAGCTCAAATAACTGGGATATTTTGAACCACTCTGAGTAATGCAAAAGTCTTTCTCGTCATGGACAAATGTCCTTTATGTATAGTGTACAAGACCTTCGTGCTAAGTGACAGCCTTTCTGCAAGACCTTGGTAATTTTGGTCTGTCAACAATACAATTTAAACTACTGATAAGTGCTGTAAGGCGGTCAAGAATAAGCGTTAGTCAGACAATAACAATACTACAGAATGTGAAGAGAGAAAGGGACAACAGGCACAAAAATAGAGACCAGTAATAGGAACCATTTCATCCTTTCCAAGAGCACCAGCAGTTGGCTAATGATGAACTATACCGATTTAAAGGTCAACAACCCTGACCTTTAAGCAGCATCTCTGTTGATTTCAGCAGTAAAGCGGGGTCAACTGTTATGAAGTGTAAGCCATATACTGTAGAGAGGGAGCTGAAATGCCACCATGCTAATGACCCAGAAAGACCTCCACCATTGCCTAAGTTACCTGTGCAATCTACTAATCTCCAGCAGCATGGTCAAGCTCCTGGAGCAAAAAAAGCCTGACTAAGTGACATATTTTATTGATATTTCATATTATGATCAATGCATAACAAGTGTTCAGGTCTTCACTGTGCCCTTATCCTGTGGGATTTTTTAAAGTATATAATGTTAATTAATAATCCAAACATTAAAAATAGAAAGGCCTCACAACCCGTGAAGCTTTGGTTCCTAGGTTGAGAACCAGTTTTTAAGGAATCAGCAGTGTCAAAAAGGGACAAACTATTGTCTTTAAATAATGTTAAATGTCTTCCCTGCCTTAAACTACCGGTATACATACTCACTATTGAGGAAACTCTTCAAGTGCCAATTTATAGGGGCGGACATTTGCTTTCCCAGAAGCCCCCACGCTGAGCCCCCTGGTTAAAGGACAGTCTCATCAGCACATCACATTATCAGCACCAGCAGGTGTTACAGCCTTGTCAACAATAATCCTAAACAAGACTTTTATAACATGTCAGGGGTTAAACGTTGTGGGTTTCATTCACGTATCCATGAAGGTTTGTGTCTGTGTGTGTGTGTTGTGCATAATGCCTGTGTGTGTTATCAACTGCTGCATGACATACGAGCTGTTAGAGATATGAGGTGTTACCACAGTTAAGACAGGAACATGGAGCCAACATCCATAGATGGAGGCACACACACACACACACACACACACACACACACACACACACACACACACACACACACACACACACACACACACACACACACATCAAATGGACCAACAGATAAATATCAAAGTGTTGAAGCTCTGAATAAGTTACAGGAGCAGCTTCTGTATCTGCCCACTCGGTCACACTACGTACTGTATTAATCAAAGTATACTGTATGTCATGTGAAAGAAAGAAGAAGAAGAAAACATTAAGTTTATTGGAGCATATTATGTAACATTGTCTGTGATTCATTACTGACGTTAAAGTGCAGAGGGAACCTTATTTTGACTTCTCCATTAAGTACTATTTGGCGCAATGTACTGTATCTATACTATTAGTTGTTTGGACGCCAACATTCACACTTACAAAGTGGGGGATCTTAGCCTATTTAAGGTAAGAGTTGCACATTATATTAATACATACTTCTGATTAATGTTTGTGTATCTTACAGTGCTTTATCCAGAAGCTGCTGTTTCTCCTGAAGCTCCTGCTTCAAGCTCTCTACTTCCACCTTCAGCTCGATGTTCTGCAACAGATGAAAGCAGAGGTCAGGTTAGTCATGTGTTATTCAGTCATTGTACATCATTGACACACATCATCTCCTCCAACATCAGCATTAAATCGTGCAACAAATAAATGATCCCATTTGAAACTATACTGCAGTATCAGAGATGATTGAGAAAACCTTCAAAACTGGCAAAACAGATCAATTTCAGATGGATTTTTTGAAACTATAAATTATCTTATTTAATACAATTTTATAAAGCAACTAAAAATATATTTTTTACAATGTTTTTCTTGCAGACCTACTAAATATATATATTTATATCACAAACACTTGGTAGTCTATACAGATTTGTTCATTTCTTGTTCATTTCTTACACCCCTTCATCGCACACTAATGTCTGCTGTGTGGATCAGGGCTGATGAGTGTTGAGTGTCATCGGTACAGAACATCTGACTGAGCTGTCATGGCTGGTATATTTAGAGCTGGTGAATTCAGGCCAGCTCAGATATTCACCTCTGGGGCCAAAGGCTAAACTCCACAGCTTGTTTACCTGCTGGGGTCCACAGGGGACATTTCAAGGCCAATAAGGGCTCTTTCGTTGTGCTAGGGGGACAGAGGATTTAAACAGTAGGATTGGTGGGGCTCATTCTTTCCATTCTGACATTAGAAAGCAGTGAGAGGACAGTTTATCTGTCTGTCTCTGTCTGTCTGTCTGTCTGCTGGACTCATCAGATAGCTGGTTTTATCACTGCAGCTTGGCTCATGTTCATCTCAACACATTGTCCACTTTCTCTTGTCCATCGTCTGTCCCCATGTCCCCATGTCTCTTTCTGTCTATCCTTTCTCTTCCTTCCCCTCTTACTGGTTTGGAAAAGTTTTAGTATCTGTTTAAGCATGTCCCAGTCCGGTGACCTTATCCTGTCCCTGCCAGAGAGCTTTATGTCTGTAACACTCACGAGAGAGCCGGGCTACACGTGCACCGACACTCGCAGCCTGAAACCTGCTCCTAAACATGTTCCCGAGAAGCACTATACATGCTCAATGTGCACATACTGCTGGTTACTACACACATGCACACATCCATCGTGCATGTGACCAAAGCACATACTGTACAGTAGCACTTACATATTAACTGGTCGCATCTTGTCAGAAAATGACAAATATCTAAGAACAAATCCACAGATTGAACTTATGCTTCTATGCATTTTCACTGCTTGTGAAATGCCTTGTGAAAGTTTCATTTTTTTGGCAAAAAAAAAAAAAAAAAAAAAGACAAAAGAGGGCGTTCTTGAAGCATAGTTAAATTATACATGTGCAGTAAGAATAAAAGAAAAGCAAAAAAGTAATTCAAACGGACATGAGGTTGTGTTTAGCACAGTAGAAAAGATGCATATTTTATGAGTAACCTGTTTCTGTTTTAATCTAAGTGTGAGTGTGCAGTGCAAAGAAATTTATCTTTACCTTATTAATACCAATTCTAATAACTGTATTGTCAAATGCACACTTTGTTTTAAAATCTTGAATTTATACACATCTGTAGGGTTTATTTAGGTTCTTTATGGACACGACATAAAGCTGATATTGATAACTGATTTTCTTCAGACCCATTAAACTCTTAAGAGCTCAACTATACAGTATTAAACAATGTAATGCAGCAGCAACTAGAACTTATGCGACATGTGCTGTAATGTTAAATGATTCACCTAAATGCTGAAATAATAAATAATGTAACACACAAGTAAGAGGAACACGTATTTCTGTGTGTGCGTCAACAACTTGGCTTACAGTAAGAGAGACATTTTCCCATCTTGACAGCAGCTCTCTATATATAGACACCCATCATGGTGCACCTGCTATTCTGGCCCCTGCTGGCCTGCCGACCCCCAGCAACAGAGCCTCTCATAACCAAACTGTGCTGCACTTCAAAACACTGACAGGAGGGTCACTCAGAAACCAAACACACCTGCAACACTGTGACAGATATTATAATTTACTCTTATTTCATCTATTGATGGTGCTGCTCATTTTGCCATATTCCATACTAAACCATTTACATGCTCTGGTAGCATCACTTTAATTGACATTATTGAAAACAGTGAAATATGCTATTTTTATTACCTTCAAAGATATTCAGTTTACTAAGATGAGAGATTGAGAAGCTGGAAATAGGGAATGTTTCTCATTTTTTTGTTTGAAAATTAATTATTAGTTGGTTGCAGTTTAATTCTCTCTCAATCAGTTTCTCAACTAATCGCTTCAGCTCTGAATTTTGATGCTTTATAGGTGATAAATATGTAACTGGGAGCATTTTTATTGCCTCGGCACGGCTCCCAACTTGGCAACGGCTGAGCCGGCATTGCTAATAGTGCCAACAACCAGAGGTCGGGTGCTACGCTTCCGCAAAAATGCCATCAGTCGGGACAGTGTTATCGGCTATAACCACCGTATGAGAGCAGTGCAGAGCTTGCATGCATAAACATGCACTAAAAGCATTCGTGGCTATGTAAACAAAGCACGGAGAAGCTCGGATTGCAACACGCACAGAGCGACTTCGTTCTCTGCTCAGGTAACATTAATGCTCTGGATATCATAGAACCTTTAAAAATATACACCAATATATCAGAGAAACATACAAACACAAACAAACATGCGTTATGATCTATGAGTAGTGATATATGGACACCCATATGAATGCATGTGATAAATAAATCAGTGCACTCAAGCCTGCTCTATAAATAGAGTCTCTGGAGCTCTGAGAGAGATCACTATGTGCCCAGGACCAACACACCTAGTCTGTACTGGATTACACTGAAATGCTTTAGAGGACAGGAACACTGACACTCAACCAGCAGAGCAACGAGCAGCTCAGGTCAGATAACAACTATACGGAACAAAGATTTAGTCTCCAATAAAACTGAGATTAACCTTCAGCCACGCAGTGAGAGGTTGAGAAAAAGAAGGCTTAAAATCCAGCCGGATGATGTGGGATCAGTTTACTCAATCACTGCTGGTATGTAGTAATTGTGGAGGATAAGTGGCAGGACGCTCAGGTCTTGTCCGGCTGGATCAAACAGCCATTAAGTTTTTTTTTTTCATATCAAAGAGTTGTTGATTATCAGAAAGGATTTGGAATGAAGGGAGAAAGAAAGAGACGGGTTTTAAATGTCGACTGGCTTGTGTAAACACATAACAGCTGAGCCGAGTCACGTTATTGTAGGAGCCCACTTTACACGCTCATACAGAGGAACGCACACTTAGATACAAAACAGAGTGCAGAGGCATAGAGATATAAACACCATTTTAAGTGAAAAACATACTATTTTTTTTTATTCTGTTACATCTTGATTAATCGGTCAGTTTTTTAATCTTGAAAATTGTGAAAAATGCCTGTAACAAATTTCTCAGGCCCAAAGTAACAGCTTTGTGCTACTTGTTTAGTCTGAAAAGTCCAAAACACAAATAAATGCAATTTATAAAGATAAAAAAATAGAGAAAAGCAACAAATCCTCACATTTGAGAAGCTGGAACAAGATAATGTTGGAGGACTTAAACTAAAATTAATCATCATAAAAAAAAAATCATAAAAATACATTTGAGCCTCTATTTGAATCATGGAGTGATGTATGTGCCGGGGTCACCTATGTTGTCTGAACACAAGCAGCCTCACAACAACTTAAATGAGGAGTTAAGATCTTTTGAAGTGTGTATGAGGTACTTCAAAATAATGAATTCATAATCAGTGAATACCTCACCGTAGATAACGGTCAATGTGACCCCAGTTTGGAGAAACCAAAAGGAGTACCGTATGGAAGCAAAGTAACGGGGGCCGGCAGCAAAACATATTTTAGCCACCTAAAAAAAAAGGCTCATCTAAAATAATCAATATCAGTAGAGCATATGCTATGTAAGGGATAATATACAGCAGGCATTGTTGTGAAATAAACCCAGACAGGGCGATGTGGACCCCAGCATGAAGCGGAGGGGCTTTGCATCTCCCCGAAGGGATTTATTTCACGACAACAACCCGCTAGCTGTATATTATCTTACTTATCACACGGCTACTCACTTAAGAGATCAATAATTTGACACAAAAATGGTCCGCCAGAGTTCAACATCAGAACTGCACCTATGGCAACAGTCTATTATTCATTCAATCAGCTATAAAGAAACAACAGACCAATCAGAATCGAGTATTCAGCTAAGCTGTGTAATAATTTTATAATATTTTCCAACTGGGAACTGACCTGAATATGAAACATATCTACACTGTTTTTGTCATCTGAGCCTGCTGGCTTTGGAGAGAGCATAGATAAGTTTCACTTTCAGTTCGCTGTCTGACGGCAAGATAAAGCTGTGAAAATATAAATATATAATATATAATAGTGTACAAAAATACATTTTGCTGTTGGCCCTGTCCACAGCACTGTACTGCTTTGCTCCGGTGTCGGTAAGCTCCAAGCTGGGGGTATGCCGTCCGTCATCTATTGTGAGTAATACACGACTATGGATAAGTACGTCGTACAAGCCCACTTCAAAACACTGAACTGTTCCTTTAACCTGGATGCTTTAAAATTGGCATTTTCAAAACTGAAATCAGGAAGTATTTTTTAAACCAAAGAAGCACCGATACAAAGTTTTCTCTCCCAATATTGATTCCAGCTCCAACGCAGTCTGCTTTATCAGGTCAATATCAGCAGTAATAATGATCAATCAGTTTGATAGATCCATAGAAAAAAGATCAAGTAAACAAGAATACCAATCTGATGTACTCTCACATATTTCATACTTGGTGTTATAGACATATTTCATCTGTGCCAGAAAAATAAAGGGGTTCAATACCCAGCCCTGTGAATGGCTCACATACTGTATGCCGTCATGATAGACTTTTTGACGATGATAGAAATTTCTTTCAGGTGTATCTCAATGAATCTCTTTATATACAGAGTTGTAATGTAATCCACTTTAGTAGGTCTGGGGTATGGGGTGAATCTGTCTATCTTAAGGGCATAAAGTCTTCATAAATCCCAGTATAAGAAAACAAAGTACAGCAAAACAACGGTCCTGCTGGACAGATGTCACAGGCTGCACAATTATGGCCAAAATGATAAGAGATCACAATTATTTATCATGATTATTCTTTGATTTTAGAGACTACATATTCTTATTGCACTTTCACATTTGAATAAAGAGTGCATCTATCATTTCCATGATGTGCAACATTGCTGCTAATGTACCAGTCGTTGCATCAAAGCAAGACTGGCCCTTATTCACAGTGCATCTCCAAGAAGCAAAATAAACTTGTAACAAAACTTTTTACCCAAAAGTAAACCAACTTTAACATCTTAACAACGTACAGTAAGGTTCCTCTTCACCTCAGTTCTTTCATTTTTGTTTTGCCCGACATGTATTCTTGCCCGATCGTGTTTATTTAATTGTGGGAAGCCAAAATCGTGATTGTGATTAATATTAAAATAACTGTGCAGCCTTAACACAACCCACATCATATCAAAGTTCCTGAGCAAAGAGCTAGCTTGTGTGTAGTCTTTCACAGGGCAGCTATATCAAAAGTCACTTGGTAAAACAAACACATTACAGGTTGAATCACTTCAACCACATCAGCACAACAGCTGGGTCAACAAGCAGTGGAAGTGGCTCAGTAAAGCAGCTCCTCAGGATCACATACCTGTATACCGCCATGATAACTATTTGATAATGGCACAAATTAACTCTTTTGATGACCTACTCAGTGTCAAAACCCCCCAACAAAGCAAAATCAATGATTTTTGATAATTTTGTTGTTTGTGAAACAACCCTTGGCCCCTGAAGACCAGCTCCTGACACCACTTATAGTCCCATTCATCACATAACAGGTTTCCCCTACTCACCGTACGATAGACATCCTCACTGCTCTCCTCGTACTTCTGCTGTATCCTCTCCTCCAGGAAGTAGATGCGGAGCTTGAGGCTGAAGTTCTCCTTCTTCAGGTCATTTAGGTGCTGTGACAAAGTACGGTAACCGTTAGACATGACCGTCAAAGAGCACCGACACGGCTTGACATGTCCGTTATAGGTCAGAAATGAACAGTCGTCCTCGACCCCTCCGTATCATGGGGGAACACGGAGTCCATTTTAAAGGGAAGCGACTGTCATGGCATGTCCGTGTGTTAGAGTCCAGTAACCGTTAGACATGCTACCTCCTTCTCCAAAAGAGCATAATGTCAAAATAAACAAATTATTTACAAAGTGGTATCCAAGCCTCTAACAGGCCTTTGGGATACCATCTACAAACACACACTAAAACTAACACATTCTCACACACACGCACACACACACACACACACACACACACACACACACACTAGAGTCTATAGGGGTGTTTGCTGTGCAGAGGGCAACTCTGCAGCCCGGCCGCTCAGAGATGTAGCCATGTCAGCTCCATGGTGTGTTCTGGTCTACTAGGGAACGGGACGGGAGCTTATTTTACAGGAGGAGACATCCCAGGAATCCCAGACTGCCAGGGGAGATGGTGGAAGGGGAGAAGAGGGGAGGAGGGAGGGTGTGGGGGGAGGTAAGAGGCTCAGGGCTCACAGGCAGTTGCCATATGAAGGGAAATCTCACCCCTCTGCTAAACAGGAGCGCCAGAAGAAACAAACAGGGACACGAAGAGAAAAGTCAGATTTGAGCCCCTTCTGTCCTTTTCATTTTGTCAGCCTCATTTCAGATGCATTGAAAATAAATTTCATGTTTTTAATATATTTTTGAGTGGAGAAACTGTCCACACTACATGTTATATAATCACTGTCATTTAGTCTCTACTGAATTAAGAACATGATAATCTCGATATTATTTATTTTGCTACTTTGCTATTTATTTTGCACATTTATTACTTTAATACACTCAGGGTGCTAATTCACTTCCCAATTTCATCGTATCATGTACATTCATACTGCTTCAACCCTGTGAACTCAAACTGGGTGAAAAATAATGAGTCTATCCTACATGCCAAACCCTCACATGCCATGGGTTTCTGAATATCTTTTGCTGAGTAAAAGTAGCAATACATCAAGGTAAAAATACCTCATTGTAAATAAAAGTCATACATTCAAAATCTTACTCACGTAAAAGTACCAAAGTATTCTCAGCAAAATGTAGTTTTGGCTTAAGTATCAATAAGTAAATGAAAGAACTCATTATACAGAATGACAATGGCCAGTGTGATGATTGGATTATTACATTGCTGTACTGAGGTATTACTGTAGGCTATATGTAGCATTTCATGTTGTAACTGCTCAAAGTACTTTTTAACTAGGCTATATTTACTATAGTTTAATGTACAGTATAATAATGCATCGTATCTTATAAACTGATCATATGGCTTGTATGTACCAGTACTGCATACAGTATATAGGTTCAAATAAATGTAGTATGGTTCAGTGTCACCAGTCTCAGTATATTCAGTTTCTAAAGTACCAGTCAACCATTTCAGAGAAAAAAAAATAAAAGATAGATCCACTGTAACAATGTCACCTCCACCAAACAACACACAGACAGTGTTAGCAATTCAGGCTAATAGTGAAGAAAGTTAACCTTAGTGGGCTAAATGCCCAGGTATTTTTCTCAGAAGTTGGTAGAGACCAAAGCAGAGCTAAAAGGAGAGTAAATTTGCTGTCATAAAACACATGAATGCTAAATCACATTAACGCAGTCACAGTCTAGGAGGTTGCAGCGGGTTCAATTTTAAAGCTAGAGTGAAAATGCTGCTGGTATCATATGAAACTAGAAAACCTCATATTAGCGGGAAGGAAGTTAAATAACATTACTACGCTAAATTTTGGCGGGGAAAAACTGTCATGGCCATTTTCAAAGGGGCCCCTTGAGCTCTGACCTCAATATATGTGAATGTAAATGGGTTCTATGGGTACCATGGGTTGCCATGTCATGATTTGAGCAGAATTTTTATGCTAAATGCAGTACCTGTGAGAGTTTCTGGACAATGATTGTCATTGTTTTGTGCTGTTAATTGATTTCTATGATACATCCATTCGCATAAAGCAAGCATATTTGTTTACTCCCATGTTGATGAGTACTGAATACCTGACAAATCTCCCTTTAAGGTACATTTTGAACTGCTAAAAAATATGTGACTAATTAATCGTGATTGCCAAAACCCAACTAATGAAGCAAATGGAAAAGTCCTTTAAGTATTTATATTATTGAAGGGGATGAATGAGTCAATATCATCTGACATTTGAGAGAAAACACATCTACCAATAATTGGACTAGGTTAGAAAGAGTTATGCTTAAAATTCAGAAACTCCCCTGACAACGGCAGCATGGGAAGGCAGAGGGGCTGATGGGAGCAGGACAGACAGGTGAGTGGAAAGAAGTTGGATGAAATAGGAGACCTGGGAGCTGTGAGCCACAGTGCTATTAATAGGGAGGTGTCCTGAGTCTCACAGAGCGGTGAATCCCTGAACGGCCCGCAGAGAGATGAGAAAGGGTCCATTAAGTCTTTTTGATCTCATAACAAAAGATAAAATCAAGTTTCAGGGCAAAGAGCATCAATAATGAAGTGACTGAGCCATGCTACCAACACATGCAGTTACGTCATTATTAGTTCTTGATGTATTCAGCGAGTGTGCCCATTAAAGTGTCAAATTACGTGCTGCTGATAAATAATTCTGAGCGAAGATAGGACAGGCACCGAGCGGAGTCTCCACACAATGATCGGGATTACATCGTAGCATGTGTTTTTAAATCCACACATGACACAACTCAGGCGCACTCACTTTTCAGCTCCTCGTCAAAGATAGGGATGTGTGTAAATGTGTGCATGCAAGAGGCCTCTGCGTTTATTTCTGTGTGAAAGTGACACATCCAACAATTGAAAAAGTAACCTCATCTTCCGTGATTAGTTGGTGACACATCCCGTTTTAACAGGGCTCAGCAGCACCTCCAGAATAACATTAAAGGACTGGATCACTGGTGGCGAATTTGTAGTGACAGTTTTAGTCGTTTTATTCTGATCTGGTATGCGTCTGAAGCATAGGCAGTGACAGAGGTGTGTATTACAGAGAAAGTGTGTTGGACTTGGATGCAGTGTGAGACGATCAGGGTAATTCAGAGTATAACTTACTATTAGGGTGCATTGTACAAGGCAGCAAATAGACAATATACACTCCTACAAAGTGGGTTACTGGGTGTGCTGTATTTATCAGAGGACACCCTTGATTAGCCTATAGGTTCTAGACATCACTGTGGTAAATTTTGTTTACCACAAGAGGTTACAACAGATGAGTGGGTGGAGGGAGCAAAACTTGCTCTGAACTAATGAGCAATAGTTTGATATAGGAATATAGTTTTGGATATATACATATTCCTTTTCTTGTCAAGAGTTTGATGAAAACATCAGTAGTTTAGTAGTAGTAGTCATATTTGTGTTTTAACTATGAAGCTAGATTCTGGAGGCTTAGCGTAGCATAAAGAGTGTATGGGGCGCCGCTGTAGCTCACCTGATAGAGGGGGGTCCCGTGTACCAAGGCTGAGTCCCTTCCGCAGCAGTCAAAGGTTCAAATCTGACCTCTGGCCCTTTGCTGCATGTCAACCCCTCTGTCTTGCCCCCTTTCATTACTATCTCTCTTTGAAATGCCCTCCCAAAAAAATGAACCTTTAAAAAAAAAAAAAACACCAACCAAATTGTTAAAGACCACTAATTATCACGCTGTATGTAGTTTCTTTCATTAGTAGACAAACAGAAATGTAAAAACAGCATTTTATGGCTAGTAATACACATGTAGGCCAATTATTTACAGTCTTGCTGTTTCCCCTGCCAACTTTTCAGTCTTTACGTTAAACTAAGCCAACGTATCCTCATCTTACGAAAAGGTATTTTGTTATTTTTCATGTGTTTTCCTACGAACGTCAGGAACACGAGTGAGCAATGCGCCTGCGCAAGCCCAGTGAAGCGTAAAACTACTTGATTAGGTTTAGGAAAAGATTGTGGTTTAGGTTAAAATAACTACAGAAGTGGCGTTACTTAAACATGTAAGTTATGTGACAAACAAGTTAATGTTCTAGTTTTACCCGAGACGTGAACAGCGATCTCCTGGGGGAAAGTCTGGTGATTTTAGACCCATTCATCCACCTCGACCTCATCCCCATGTTCCCCCATGCCAGCTGTCCTGGCTCACAATTACATGGATGACATACAAATTCATTACATGGGTTATAACCAAATTATAGTGCATTACTTTTTGTAGGTATAGCTATGATATTACAAAAAAAAGTTGAACAAAATCAGAGCAAACTGAACGAACATCTTCTCATGTTTTCCATCTTACATTCACTCTTTATGAGTTTTACATTGACCAATTAGTCTGAAACTTTTTTCAAATTCACATCCTTGATCATTTCTCTTTAACTTCAAGACGTTGTCAAATTTAATTTGGTGTATCAGAAACAAAGATCCTGTAGTTCGAATGGGAACCTTAAATATAATGATACACCCTGCTACCAAATATCAAAAGGATATTTAATATAGTCTTTTTGTACAATGTGACTAGTACAGTGCCCAATAATAGTACAGCAGAGACAGATGAGAAATCCTAAAGTGGGTCATGCTGTAGCCAGAGGCAGATTTTACCGCCAGGAAGGTTCAGGGTGTTTTTCAAATGACATCATCAACTGCAGGTGTTTTCCTTCTCTGAATCTTTTGGATGTGAGCATGTATTTATTAGACACCCCTGATTTTCTTTCATTCAATGATCTGATCCCATAGTGAGGATACATCCATCCATCTGCAACCGTTTATCCCATTATGGGTCACGGGGGGGCTGGAGGGGCAGGCGGGGTACACCCTGGACAGGTCGCTAGTCCATCGCAGGACACATAGACACAGACAACCATTCACACTCAAATTCACTCCTACGTGCAATTTAGAGTCATCAGTTAACATAACCTGCATGTCTTTGGACTGTGGGAGGAAATCGGAGAACCTGGAGAAAACCCACACTAACATGGGGAGAACATGCAAAATGCTATCCACTGCACCATTGTGCAGCCCAGCAAGGACACAAAGCAAACCAAATCAGCTCATTACTTCTTGTAGGAAGATGTGAAACCACAGGATGGCACTGTAGAGCACATTTTCATTGGGCATACTGTCACTCACTAGAGTGTTGTTCTTTATGCTGAAGGACAGGAAGCATCAGCCACATCAAACTCAGTGACAATTCAGAAATAAAAGCTCTCACCTGTTCAAACTGCTTGAGTGTGTGAAGCTGAAGAGGAGGAGAGTTGTCTGTTTCATCACTGCACAAATCTAAGCAGAGAGAACAAAAAAGAGTAATCACTAGAAATCGTGGCATTAACAGAGCAGCTTTATGTTTTTACACAAGCCTTATGGTTCTTTTAAAAAGAGGGCTACGTACCTGTCATGTGACCTGTGATCTTGGATGAAGTCTGCTCTTCGGCAGCGCTGTCCAGAGAAACAAAAAACAGTAGACCTGTCAGCACTTAACACAAATAACACACATAGAAAGAGAAATAAATAAACGTGAAGTAGTCAAAAACCTACAGCAGCATATCCATCACAGCATTTATAGAGGTGTGAATATTATACAAAATAGTCTTTGGATTCGTCAGTGTGACAATATTTAGAGCTGCAGTGATTAATCGATTAGTTGTCAACTATTAAATCAATCACCAACTATTTTGATATCATAATTCTCTGATTCCAGCTTCTTAAATGTGAATATTTTCTGGTTTCTTTCCTCCTCTATGACAGTAAACTGAATATATTTGAGTTGTGGACAAAACAAGACATTTGAGGACATCATCTTGTGCATTTCTCACCATTTTCTGACATATTATAGTCAACAAATTCATTAATCGAGAAAATAATCAACAGATTAACCGACAATGAAAACAATCATTAGTTGCAGCCCTAGTAGGTTTCCTTTTATTTTATTGTTGATTGGGAAATATTATTATATTCGTTATCATTTGATTATCTATTTTTTTAATTTGAATTTGTGATTATACATGCCATCCTCATTTTTTGTCTACTTGTATTGTTTCAATTCGTATTGTACCACTTGTATTGAAAAAGACAATAAACAGATGGTCATAAAATCAATAAATAAATAAGCTTTGTAATCCTGAAAAGCAGAGAGCACTTCTGGAAATTAAAATAGCCACTTAAGTCTTTTCACTATAACAGCATGATCTCATTTGCACCTCCATAGGGAATCTGGGGTCACCAGGGAGTCCCAGCAGGGGAGAGGAAGGATGGGAGGAGCAGCTGAGGGTCAAAGTTCAACTAAACCTCTCAGGCCTTCAAGCTACCTGCTGATTGGCTCAATTTTGGCGAGTGCAGGCCAGATTTTACTGCACTTGTTCTGTACCCCAAAGATATGAGGCGTTGTTGACGCGTGACCCAGCCTGTTTCAATAGGCCTCAATGTCTACCAACAAAAACTGGTAGGTGCTTACATAACAGCTGCAATCGGCAGAATAATTCCTCCCTCAGTTTGCTTATAACCAAGTGTTTGACGAGTAAACACTAACACACGAGTAAAACACTGAGTGCACTAGCCACAACAGTAGCCCTATAATCCCGCAGTTTTTCCAACTATTACCACTACTCAGAGAAGCCTACACACTGCCCATTACCCCCCCCCTTCAGTTTCACAGTGTGAATACCACAGCTGCTCCATGAGAAAATGTAAAGACAGTTGGTGCATGCCGGAGATTTAAAAATTCACCAGGTGGATGAATAAATAGTCTACTTGCTGCTGCATCACTGTGGTGGGCTGAGTGTCAGTATCACTAGTTTTACACTACTGTGTGGACTGTGCAAATTTGAGTGGGACGATCCATTTATAGTTACAGAGAGTGTGGGAGGGATTTGGTGATGCAGTAACCTACATAAGCTCCAATTAGAGCTGTGGGGGACTGCAATCTCAGTCTGAATTAATAATAAGAAACTCTTACACTGTATTTGATGCGTAACGCGCGTTGTGATGAGTCCAAACGTTATGGATTATTGAAAGTCATTCAGTCATTATCCTCTTGTGCTTTCTCAGCACCTGAGCAGCCTATAAAGGAATCTAATCGTAGTTATTACTTCTGGGGCTGCTACATTAAGCCTCTCCCGGGCCCTGCTGCCCAAAGTCACAACATAGCCCTTTAAATATGTGCCACTGTATCGCGATGTAAGTTCATTTGTGCACAGTAGGCCAACATTAGCCTCCTGAAGCACGTCCTTATCCATATAGTTCATTAGAAAATCAGACTATGAATGCATTTGGGGGGAAATACAGACATCCGGTGCAATATGGCAATCAAAATCTGTATCGCCGGTGGCTTCAGTAACAGCGTTTATCCACCTATCCATAAAGCATGCAGATGGCTACTGTATAGCCTCCTATGAGACAGAGCCACGGCCTTTACAACACCGGAGGATGATGTACGGCTTCAGGATATAACATATGATAGAAAATAACGGCATTGTAGCCAAAAGGAGGGTTTAATTCAAAAACCCGGGTCATGTTTTGCTAAAATACCCAATGAGCGCTATAGTCCTCCGCTGCGGTGTCTCCCCCCTGAACACAATCGGCCAAACGCCGCCTCACCTCTCTGACTCTCCCCAGATTTGCTCCGGCGGCGATGAGCTCCAATCCATAAAGGCTGTTCCCTCAGTCAGCGGGCATCCATGCCGGTAAGCCGCTGCCTTCAAATCACCCGTCCATTATTCAGTTTTTAGACAAAGTACAAACACACAGGGACATGTTAACGCGCGCTGTCGACGCACCGCACACCGCTCAGGTCTGGATGGATGGATGGGTGGGTGGAGGGTGGGTGTGTGTGTGTGGATGAGAAATGAAAAGCAGAGCCCCCCATCCCACAGAGCTGCAGAGCCCCTGCTGTTCTACCAGCCCACCGCCAGCTGACACGAACAACACGCTGCTTCAAAAGTGAAAATGCTTTCCAAAGATACGTCCTTCAACATAATGATCTCAACATGTCTGATTTCACTGAAGACGACTATTTTTCCCCAGACTCACAACCATGTTTTCAAGGAAATATGTAGCCTACTATTCCACTTAACACTGAGCTAGCTCTGACTTATTGTGGTGCTCTTCATGTATTCATAGACTTGTATTTTTAGTTTAGAGTTTTTTGTCAAATGTCCATTTTCTTGGGGATACAGTGCATCAGTAGCTGAACACATTAATCAGATATGAACACATGATAAATAATAATGCACCCTAAACAGCAGAAGAAATATTTAGATATTTTACTTAAAAAGTAGCCACACTATAGAAATATTCCATATTCCATTACAAGCCATGTATCTGTGTGTGTGTGTGTGTGTGTGTGTGTGTGTGTGTATATATATATATATATATATATGGCTATCACAAATATACTTGCACTACTTTTTCTCATAAATAAAAAATGTACTATGGATGCATAAGAAGCATTTTAATGCTGTAGCTGGTGGGTGTGAAGCTAGTTTACTATTGGTCAGTTTATTGTGTAGCGATGCCTTGCATTTTATAAGATTCTTATGTTTTTTATGTAAAAATTTCTTCTTTAGCAGTCAAGTATTTCCAACAATACTGCCATGCAAAGATTAGATTTGAAATACAGTGGAGTATATAGTAGATGACAATGGAAATACTCAAGTGAAGTACACTAAATTGTACAAGTACACCATTCTGAATCAAATAATTTGTTGTAACTGCGAACAGAAAACCCTTATGAAGTTACAAATCAATCTAATCCCATGTTGTGATCTCTCCTCTAGTTTCTGATTTCAACAGAATTATTGCAACATGCTTGGAAAACCGTTTCAACGCAATAACTTCGGTTTCTAGGCTTCAAAACATTTCTGTGCAGTTGATTTTTTCCTTTTCCTGATTACCTGTATTTTAATGGCAACTCAACTACGTGCAGCCACTTTCCCCATTAATTATGGCCACTTTTACAGCCATTAATGAGAATTTGCATGAAATATAAAACAGCTTATTTAAGCATAGACCACAAGCCTATAATCAATCATTCTAATCTATTTTTTAATCTAATGACATAAATACAGTATAATATATTTTAATTTAGACACAGAAGTTATATTAAATCCAACTCAGCTGTTACGATATCAAGTAGCAGAGGTTGCTGATTGTCTCAGTCTATTTGAAGACAGAGACATTGATTTGAGGGTTCTCCTCTGAAAGAGTAACCTCGTGGGATTAGAGGGGGACAAAGTTAATAAGATTATGTCATTGTTTACTTTAGCAGTCAGTAACAGCACAGTTTTAGAAATCTTCTTAGAGGCAGCAGAACCAATAATGTAATTTCCCTTCAAAATAAAACAGATGCAATAGAAACAGCTTTTAAAAGGGTAGAGAGAGTTATTAACTGAGCCTGTTGCAACACATATGATAAATAAAATAATAAATAAATAAAAATAAAGCATACTGTCATATCAAGAAGTTGTATTTCACGTTTACGTCTTTACTGGAAGCCTGCTTGGTTGTCACTACTTAACACCACCACATTGACATCAGCTTCGAGGTGATTGCTGGACAGTTTCTGAATATGACAATATCAGGTGTGATGGTGTGTAGTTTATGGGCCCATTTATATCATGGTGCCCTCTCCTGGAGCGGCGGTAGGCTTACTACACTCCACTATATGTGTGTTTGTGCTGCAAGGTTCAAACAAACCAATCTTTGTCCTTTGTGAGTGCAGATAATTGCTGAAGACTGCTGCTTGTGCTATAATTAGACATGGACGAAAATCTATGAGGTGACTTTCTGATGGTATCTATATCTAGGTACATTAAGATTAGCTTTTTTATTTGGTGAACTGACCCTTTAAGGTAAGGGTTAGTCTGTGAACATAAAGATAAGATATGTTTTTATGCTCTAAAACGGGTGTCAAACTCATTTTAGTCCAGTTTGTTGTCCAGTGGGACATGAAAACCACTGCATAGTGACCTATAAATAACAACACCTCCAAATGTCCCCTCCCTGTTAGTGTAAAGAAGTACGAGTACATTCTGAAAATGATCACAATTAATGAAAAATCCAGCCCAAAATACCCATAGCAGTACATTTAACTGCAAAATTGGAATTATTTATTCATTCTTACTTAAAAAGTCATTAATTCAACTTAATATCTCATAACTTTGGTTTACTATGTAAAAAATAGACATTATTTATTTAAAAAAATGGACTTGATTCCCATAAAAAGTCATAAATGTGACAAAATATCTCAAAATCGAGCCTTGAAAAATGAAATTCTTTAAAAGTAAAAATACATAGCTTTTTGTCGAATCTTTTAAGTTTGAGTTTAAGTCAAAGGTTTAACTTAATTCTCTTAATTATGACTTTCTATGATAACTAATAATAAATTTGACTTAATTTCTCATTATTTTGGCTTTCTATGTCAAAAGTCAGACTTATTTTAACTTAAATTTGGACATAATTCCTATTGAAAGTCATAAATATGACAAATTGAGCCTTGAAAAATTAAAGTCTCATATTTTTCTGCAATTTTTACACTTTGCAAAGTCAACGAGTGGGCCAGATTGGACCCTTTGGCCCGGCGGTCCTGGCCCTTGAGCCGTATGACACTCTGGCTTTAAAGGGTTCATTCATGAGTTGGGAATCCAGCCCAACGTGTTGGAGCTGAAAGTACACACCCAAACAACCAAACAACCAAACTGCCAACCGCTACTGGCTGCACCATTTTAATGTCAGACTGATTGTTTCTAGTATTTTGTCCGTCATGAAATACTTCATAGCTCACAGTATACCTTCAGACATCCCTGTTATTTCATTTATACGTAACCAAATGAGTCAAACATGAACAAATAATACACTCTAAGCTGATATGAGTGCCTCTAAGTGACTCTAAATCAGAGCAGGGGTGTGACTTCAAACAAAAAACTCTGGTTGCAGACTGGTTTAATGCCTCTAATTTCAGATCAGACATATTCAGAGATGCTTTTATTGAACTGATGAAATATCTACACATTTTTGAATGTCAGATATTTATCATGTCATTCTGAAATTCACTAATATCCGTGTGAATATAAGTTGTGCTGCTGTTATTTTGTACATCTAAGAAGTGTAATACGTCTTCCCATAGACAGAATATGTTACTTTCCACTATGTTTGACACATTTAATCGATATGAAACCTTTTTAGTGTTGGCAGTTTTGGTTGTCTTTGTTTATATAACTCTAGATATGTGGACTACCACCAGGCTGCTGAGTGCATAGAGCTTTAGAAGTAGGGTTGGTAATGTTATTTTCAAATACATTTTTCTCTTTGCATCTTGACAGCAATCAATAAATCAAATCCTCTGACAAAAAAAGAGAAAAAGAAAATCTGGTATCTGTGGTTGTCGCAGGACTGTAATAAACCTGTCCAATCTTTTCATTCAGGCCTGCATACCTGTGTGTACTCTACCCACGTACTCATTGCACTTCACCAGAGCTGCTAGTTTGACAGCTTTGAGTAATAATAATAGCCATGTTTCTAGTTTACATTCATTATGATGTGTTTTTGTTCATAATGATAATTTTAGGGGAGTGGCTTTGGAGGGAGGCCTGAATGGACGGATTGTCATTGTTGCCGACTTGGTGACTTTCCCACTAGATTTAAGGACTTTTGGCTCGGAGCTTGTCAGCAGCTAAAACTAAAGATTGGGCAACACTGGGCTGTGTTTGGTTGGTTGGATCATTTTTAAAGTCACAGTCTTGCTAGTTTCTCAACAGTACCAATCATAGCTTAAATATAAATGGAAATTAAACATTCAAAATAAACAGAGGATATTTTATTTCCATCTGTGTTTATTAAAATTAGACTACTCAGCTTTTTTTTTTTTTTTACATCTTCTCTTGATACACTTGGCTTTAGATGCACTACAGAGGAGACATCTACATTTTCTGTCATCAGTCATTTACAGAAAAAAAAGTAATATGATTTTAAGCTTTTCAAGCAATCTTTAGCAGAGCTGACTTAAGGCATATTATGTATTTTTTTTTTTTAATCTCTGACCAACAAACATGACATTTGTGTGCAATTTGCTTCCTGTGTATTCGTGCAAATCCGCTGCAATTACCTCAATAGACACTAGATGTCCTCACAAGACCATTCATATATTCATCACTTCCAGCAGAGATACCCTCCTGTGTCTACTCCAGTCTTATTTCCACATTACAGCCATTCACTTCGTTTCCCAGTCATCTCCGTACAATCACACCAGATACAGAAGATCTATTTCAGCAGCAAGTCTCTAATCTGTTGTCATTTTCTTCTTCCTAGCACCTCTTCTGAAAGACCACACGGGGTCCTGACTTGCTCCCTCGAGGCTCTGCAGAGATGATCCAGATGGCAGGGGCTTTCATGAAGTCCCTGTCAATTATCTTGTTCTCTTCGGCCCTGGCCATCGCCTCCAGTTCGGGGGAGGTTTCCGGGCACCAGTCTGCCATGAACTTATCCTTGGCCTCACAGTAGTTCACTACCACTTCCTCAGGCTGCTCCCCGAAAACCCAATCTGGAAAACAAAGAGAGGGAAGAGGGAACTGAGTGGATGCAAAAACTGTGAGTGAAACAGACACTTTAGTATCTTCTGTCTGAAGAAGGACCTACAGTTCAGTAACAAACCTGCAAGGTCATGGATGAGGTCTTTGATGAGGTGACCAATAATGGCATAAAGAACACCCAGCACAATAAAGACAGCCATGATCAGGTAGACGACGTAGGTAGGCAGGTGGACAGCATCCCGCGAGGGGGGTATGTAGCTCTCAAACAACACCGTCCCGTCTTCTTCCTTGTAACGGACTTTTAGGCTGCTGCCTTCCGTCACATCCATCGCTGTCTGGGAGTCTGTCAGCCTGCAAATCCACTTAATATCTCAGAGTCACTGCTGTATCGAAAGAAGCCGGCACAAAGCTTTCACCTTACTGATCTTAAGGAGGAATTACCTCATTGCTTCACATAATGCAACACAATGAGCATTATACTTTCAACAAAAGTTTAACAACCAGAACATGAATAAAAAACTTCTACATACAGCAAGAAAGCAGGCAAAGATCCTCCCAGTTCACTGGGTGTCTTCACATTCCTGGCAACACTAAGCAAGCTAAATTAAAAGTACTGCTATATCTCTCGCCCCGACACATTTTTCATTTTGTCTCCCTGTGCGAACTCCCTGTCTGTCTGATGGTGGAGCTATGCAGATGGAAACTAGATTAGCTGCAGCAGTTTGAGGTTGTCAAGGTCAGAGGAATGACGCCGCGAGCACAGTTTCGTAATGAGGTTGGGAAAATCTACCTGATGCACGTACAAGTACATGCCTCTCTCTGTCTCTCTCTCTCTATATCTATCTATCTATTTATCTGTCTATCTATCTACCTACCTACCTACCTATTTATATATTCTTGTGCTGACATCATTATCCAGCAGTATTTAATATGACTAATGTACAATAATCCGTGGCATTGACAATAAGGTCACTGCCCCTGATATAACCAGGTATTAGATGAAGGTAAGATGGATTAAACAGACAAGACACAACAGCACTCTTGTACTGTTAAATTGTTTACTGGAGAGAAGCTTAATCCAACACCAAAACAGACAAAACTGACACGTTTCTTCTTCTGTGACAAGTTACAGCAACATGTGTGACGTAATGGAAATATACGGATTATGACAGTTTGACTGGTCGGTGAGGAAAATGAACAGAAATGGTGATACATATGTAATATTACTGAACCTTCTTGATATTTTCATGGAAGTTATACATATTTGGATTTAAATGTCATCTCACATCAATATCTTTGAAGTTTACATGGTACATAATTAACATTTTTTAGCATGAGAAAAAAAATGTTTGGGCAACAAACAATGATGTAGTGCAATACATTTGGAATGACATAATGGATCATGTTTACATACATATTTAACAAGCAATCAAAGTTAGCATTTCCTAGCAAAATGAGTACAAGCTTTAAGTGTTGATTTATATAAAACAAAATGCATCACTACAGCAAAGAGACTCGCTGCACTGAAATGAGACATGCCGTTGATCTGAACTACTGCTGTGCTACAGTGAAAACTCAAAGGGAGGTGGCGTAAGGGGTCACGGGGGGGCAGGCGAAGGTCACACTATGAGCAGATATTCTTTTTTCTCCGGGGTATGATGGAGTGATGGCGCTTATTAGTGGAGGAGGAGCGGATGGACGGCGGCAGCCTCCGTCTCCCCAGTAGAAGCCGGGCAGCAACTCGTCCTTTTCCCTCTCCATCCTCAGCCCGTCGTTCTCCATCAGTTTACTGCAAACGCTCAGCCTCTGCTCTTCTATTTCTGCTCTCCCTTCCTCTGAGTCATCCTCCGCTGGTTTGGGGCCAAGAATCCAGTCTGTGAGGAGGAAAAAAAAAAAGTGAGAATTAAAAGATTTTCTGTAATTTCTATGTGTGTCCTTTAAAGGGGCACTCCACCAATTTTACATAATTAAATTCAGTGTAGTTCATTTAACTTGTCATGAAGCCGCGAAAAACAGTTATATCATTTATAATAATGACTTGTAATCTGTGGCTCTGCAGGGAAAAAGACTCTATTGATGTCATCAGGGTCATCTCAGCTTGGGTTTGGAGACTACATTACAAACAAAAAGGCATTTACTAGGCAGGGGACGTCAAATCAAAGATGCCATTGAGGCTACTGATCCAGTGTTTTGGGGACTAAATGTCCAACATGATCTCATCCCACTTTGTCAAACCCCTCAGCATCACTAGTAAACACATGTTTAATGTTGTGAATTAAACAGAAACACTTGCTTAGGTTTAGGCAACAAAACCACTTAGGTTCAGGAAAATATGGTTATGCTTAAAATTACTGCATTTTTACAGTGAAAATGTGACTGGACATTGTGAACACAGGACATGAATGAACAGCTGATTGTAACGTGAAAGTGAAATGTAACACAGGACACAAACAGCACTCTCCCTGAGCATTTACTGTTGCTGCAGATGGGTTACATTTTACTTAATGGAAAGCCTGATACGTCCCCTACTGCCACTAAAGGGTGCCTTGTGCATCGGTATCAAACATTGACGACAGTAAGAAAGTGCTGGTATTTGATGCCCTGAGAATGATAATGGGCTGAAATGTCTGGATAACCTGGCTTTGTGGAAGTGCAATAAAATATCAGCAGAGTACCCCTTTAATGCGTCACTTAAGCAGTAGCCATTCGTTCAAATTTCAATCAGGTTTTAGCAGTCACCCCGATGTTATAGCAAGGAAACTGTTGGGAAGGTTGATCTCTGCACACAAATCTCAGGGTGAATGTGAAGGAGAGTCATCAAACAGCACAGTCACCAAAAAGGGGAAAACAAAACACTGATGCAGCCTTGGCCCAAGAGCTCAGGCAGGAAAAAGGTCTCAAAAACACCAGAGTGGAGAGAGTGATGGGAAGGAGAGGACACCAGCCAGGGGTTACCTGCTAGGTCATGCATCAGGTCGTTAATCAGATGTCCCACTATGGCGTAGGTGGCCACTATAACCAACACCACCCCGACTAGGACATAGACTACATTGCGCGGCAGAGTTATAGCATCTCTTGCCGGCGGTATGTAGTCTACGAAGTAGGCCTCCTCCTCTCTCGTCCTGGACAACTGGAGGAGCTGCCGGCGCTCAAACACCAGCTGTGTGAGGTTCAAAAGCAGAACTCCTCCTGAGGCATTTAGGGATGCGACTGGTTGTTGGTTCATGGTTTTAGTCACTTTGGTAGTTGGTTTTTGACAAATGGATACTGGGATGGTCTGTTCAAGGAACACAGGGCTGTTCCTTTGGGTGATTTTTTTGTCTTGATGCAGATCCAAGCTCCTGTGAAAACTTGGAAAACAGGTGAAGGTGCATCAGCGATGAGGATGTAGAGAAAGATTTTAAACACATTTATATTTTCTGAAGCAGGGAGGAATGTCAGGCTTGATGACAGATGGTTAAAAAATGAGGACATGGTGTCTTGTGAGTGACAGCTTCCTGTAGTGCAGAAAATGTAGTTCACCAGACAAGAAAAATGTGATACCGTAAGTGTGCCAACTCTCCTAATCTTTCGTCTAGACCTAAATCTCACCATTTGCCCTTCTAGGGTTTTTGGAGAGGAGCCCCTTGGTCAAACTTCCACGGGAGCGAGGAATGTGAGACGGACGAGAGGTGAATATAGGACAGACAGAGTTAATAGGATTGAGTGTGTCACAGAGCAATATCAGCTTTCCATCTGTAGGGATTAGAGATATGAGCGAGGAGAGGTGGACAGTAATACGGTAAAGAGGCTTATGGTCTTCCATGACATGTTGCATATATATAGGATACATTTATTACAGCAAACCCACTTTCTCTTGGGTTTAAACTGGCATCACTTTATGGATATCCCACGCTTTGAAATTATCTTGAAGCACAGCAGGTCCACTTCTTATACTCTATAAATGTCCTGTCACATAATTCACTGATATGACTCTACTTTCATGGCTCATTTCTTGCTTGATAACAGAGCAGATGGTGATATTTAAAAATGCGACCAATAAATATCCCCATGTGTAGGAAAACTGTACATCATCAAATGTAACTTAAGAAAGACTCATGAAATTTGTCAAACAAACACTGATTTAGTTTCTAATATAAATGATGAGAGATGTTAGAGATGAGAAAAGAACTAATGCTGATGAAATTACGTTTTAGATGTTATGGTGAAGTTGTATGACTCCTTACCTCGTAATCAAGACTTGAAACAGCTTACTTCTTTTTTTTGACTTGTGAGTAAAAGGACTCCTAAACTGGCATGCGTCGTACACAGGCGGCTGTGGAGATAACGCAAACACATCACAGAAAGTTAAAATCATGCAAACTAAAAAGGCTTACCAAAGTGGCTGCTCTGCCACAGCAAACCCACGAAATAAACCCACCATCAGTGATTCAGTGGGCAGGTAAACAGTGATCCAAAAATAAGATTTTCTCCTCTCAGATCTTCTCGGTGGAGCATCAGGGTGCTGGTTGCTTCTCTATGCTTTAGATTCATTGTCTTTTGGCGGCTCGGGAACTTTGCAAAACTGAGAAACAAGAAATTGCCATTCTATGATGGTGAAGGCAACATTCGCAAAGAGGATGAACCAAGAGACGGGGTGCATACCAAAGTAGAAGACCTGTGTCATGTTGTGAAGCCAAAAGATGTTAAAAATAAAAAGATTTAAAAGGATGATGAACTTGAATGAAAATCAAGTCTTCCCTTAAAGCAGGAACCAGGTGACAAAACGGAAGGATGGATGTAATGAGACAGCAGTGTGAGGTCTCTGAATGTGTCTCAGGATGAGGCTGTCAGGACAGTCAGGCTGTCTGCATCAGTGTCAAGGTGTTCTTCAGTAATCCATGACAGGATTTGCTTCACTGTCACTGTCACTGGCAACACGTTTTAACGGAGTCAGCAGACAGCAAAACAGAGTTCATCTAGCATCACCTTAAGTACCCATTGTGTGTGGTGCAGTTTCAACAAGTGATTCACGCTGTCAACTAGGGGTGTAAGAAAACACAGAAAATATAGAGTATCGTGATATTATGTTTTGTGATACTGAAAAAAAGATTTTTAATTAATTGTTTACATGTAAAGTTTAACTCAGTCAACACTTTATTTCATTTGAAAAGAAATGCACCTTCTAAGTTTATGTCCTCATACTGTTATGATGCTGGATGATACATGGACTGTGATAAATGCAAATGCAGATCCTACAGTTCTGACTGCATAAAAAAGTAAACCTTTGGTGGTGTGTTCTTTATACTATAACAGTTTTCCTAAATTAGAGTTAAAAAAAAATCACAATATATCACCTTATAATATCTCAATATATCACAAATTGCTACCCCTATATCATGATACATATCATATCGTCAGATTATCGCCAACACACAGCCCTACTGTAAGCCACAGACACGACTAGAAGACAAAGATAATAAAAGGTGCAATTCAATGTATTTTCTTGTGCTAAAGTTTTAGATAAATACCAGACATTACCTGCAAGACGGACTTTCTCTTTCACTTGCAGGATCCATTCAGGTCAGTAAAAAACTTTAAGTTAGTATCCAAGTCTTCTCCAGGTGAAACAGAAAGCACATCAATTGCAAAATCAGACTCCACAGAAAGCACTACAAGCTGAACTGCTCTTGCTCACTACTAAGCAAAAAAAAAAAAAAAAAAAACACCCCATCCGTATTGACTGTGACTCCTTCAGGCTGGGGTGACCAGCTTCTTGGGTTTGTCTTCTGGCTCCGCCAGCAACTTGAGGTAGGCATCGCTCAGGACGAAGGCCCAGTAGATGACGGTTAGGGACGTGTTTACAGTCACAATGCCAATGATTAGAGGGTGCAGCATTGCAGCAGACTGGGTGGACTCTTTGTAAGAATCTGTCACCTCAAAAAAAAAAAAAAAAAAAAACTGTGTTTGTGTGTCTGCTGTGTGGGCGAAGGGTTGTCTGTGTATCTGATTTAATCGCCTCTCTGTCCGCTGCTACTCTGCACTCCCCACCCCTCTCTCCTTTCCATCCACTGGCCAATAAGTTTCTGCGGCAGCATAATCCTCTTCAGCCGCTTTGTTACAGATGATAAAGTTGCATTAGATGTAGGCCTGCTTTACAAATGTTCATCCATAAGATGTTGTTGTGTAATGCTCATTCTTTACGAAATGCAGAAAAAGAGAGTGGTATGAGATGCTGTTTTGTAAAGAAACTGCTGAAGAAATATAAGAAAGAAAGATATTCCTTTATTAGTCCCACAGTGGGGAAATTCAGTTTTACACTGTGTTGTTCACACAGTACATATACATGTCAATGGAGAGATGTCAGAGTGAGGGGGCTGCTCTTGACAAGCGCCCAGAGCAGTGATTTAAACAACAATGACAATGACAATGACAATGATGATTTAAACAAGCTCAGTGACTGATCTACCACATAGCATAATCTTTGTTCTGAACTTTATGCTCTCTCCCAGGTATAATCCAGAAACTAATCAAGACTGGAGACATCAGATGGAGGAGTTCTTAATCTTACACCAAATAGGACAGATGGCTCCTTAATCGAACCCCAGGGGCCACAGGAGCCCAGACAACACTTCAACATGTGCAGCATGACCGGGATTTTTTTTTCATTACAGACTCATCTCATGTGCCTTGAATTTAGAAAATGGATGAAATTAGACAGCAAAAGTATAAAAGTGAAATGCAGTGTCCTGAAAAAGCATTCAAGGAAAAAACACCAAAAACAGGAGAGATGTTCCTCCACCAGGTGGCAGTCTGTGCAAGCATACACTGAATGGTGAATGATAATAGGTTGTACGATTTAAATGGTTTCCTTGACGCATGTGGAATCGCACAGCAGATAGTTGAGCTTTAATCAGTTGCAGCCAGAAATACCCAAAGGGCTTCTTCTGACTAAAGTAAATGCGTATTTTACGCATTACGCACTGTCCACAAATCCATTATCTGCACTTCACACCGCTCTCCCTGTAAAGTTTCACTCATCAGACATGATTCCGCCCGAGTTGAACTTTGACACCCACTAAATAGCGGACGTGATGGAGCAGCAGCGTTGTTACATCATAGACCGAAAGGCAACGTGGGACATTCCTTAAAATCGCCTCTTGCCGTCGGTGGCAGTGGAGAGGATACTGGCTTCTAACATGCCTCGCTTCACAACTACGCGTGTTTAGCAGATATCAGCCTATTTCTGTGTGGGCAATTCATTCTAAAAGAGGTAAATAATAACGTTTCAACAATGAGGCCGCCCGTGGAAGTCAGCGTGTTGCTCATTTCTCTGTTGGCCCCTGGAGTTTTGTACGCCATGAACAACATCACTGCGCTTCAGGAGTAAGTGTGCATGATAATTTCACTGCCGTCATCTTGGTCTGCTGTATGGAGGCATTGCAAAGTCAAGCCGCTGATATTAATAGGTTTATAAAGCGGCCCACTGCCTGAAGGAAAACAAGGTTTAGCGAGGGCATGTTTATCCTGAGGTAACCTCGTTCAAACTTAATGTTGAGAACACAGAAAACAATATTCACTTAAGTCTTGAGAAATTTAGTGAATTTAAGGAAATGCAACATACTTTTAAAAATGAATGGAGTAAATGAAATGATTACCTTGAATGTGAGACTTTTAAAATATAACTATATTCCTTGTCTTGGTCTCAAGATCAGTGCAATTGATCCATTAGAACTGCACTTTAAAACAAAATAAGTCTGACTTTATAGTTTCTTTATGGTGTACATAATCAGTGTTGCTCATAAACAAAGTTGATCATTTGAATTTCACTAAAGGAAACCTTAAAGTCAATAAAAAGTATCTGAATATGAATAGGGGAGTTTGGGTCTAATGACAGAGAGTTGAGATATTTTTATCTAAAAGGAAAATAATGAAATAAAAGCTCAGGTTTTGGAGTTAATGAAATGGTGACTCTACAATCTATAATCTATAAACCTTCATTTCTAACCTCCCACTTTCTGATGAATGTGAGGAAGATTTTAGATTATTTAATCAGGACTGCAGCTAACAATTATCCTAATTTTCAACTGATCTGCTGATTACTTTCTTGATTAATTGAATCATTGCTTGATTAGTAAAATGTCAGACTATAGAACAAATTACATGATGAGAATCTTTTAAATCACAGTTTGCAAGTTGATTTATAAACTCACCATTATTCCTCAGACCTCTTCCTATCCTGGGAATGGGAATGGTTATCCTGGGATTGGTTCTTCTTCTCCTCCTCTTCCTCACTGGACAGAGCAAGATGAAAGCGGACCCCTTATTCTTTGGTACAACTAGACAAACACACTTTGACCTCTGTCAGTGAAATGAAAGTGTTTTTTTCATTGTGCCTTTATGCGTCTGTCCAGTATTTGCAGAGTTTTCCTTTACCTGCATGGTGGGACTGACTAATGCTTTAGAGCAGGATGGGTTCATCTCTGGCTTCATGGGCTTCTACCTGAAGATGGTAAGAGGACCTTCACTGAGCTAAATCCTAACCCTCTCTGTCTAAGATGACTTCCTAAAGAGGACCTAGTATGCTTATGTTATATATATATTAGAACATGTTCACATGCTTTAATGTTCAAGAAACGCTTTATTTTTCTCATACTGGCTGTGCTGCAGCACCACTTTTCAGCCTCTGTCTGAAACGCTCTGTTGCTCTGAAAAGCCCAGTCTGCTCTGATTGGTCAGCTGGCCCACTCTGTTGTCATTGGTCAACCGAACCAACTCTTCAGACTCCGCTCCAGCTAGCTTGATTGAAGATGTGCCAAACTAGCTGTTAGGCAGGTATTATGCAAATGTGTTACTTGGTGACATCACCATGTTACAGAAGAAAAGGCGGGACTTCGAGACATCGAGGCGAGACATTTTACATGGAAAAAAACTATGTAACCCAGTAAAGGAAAGGGAAAAAGCACAAAAGCATAATAGGCCCTCTTTAATGATGGTTTGTATTTCAGATGTTTATGTGTCAAAAGTTAAAATTCATCATTTGATGTCGTCTCTTCAGGGTGAGCCTCATCTAAATACCGCCTATGCTGTGATGATGTCGTACTGGGAAGGCATCGTTCACTTTGCCCTCTTCCTCACCGCAATCCACCAAATGTTTAACAGGTAAACTGTTGCATCACCATCGGATACCCTTCTGCTACAGTATGTGTTCAGTGAGTCGTCTGATGAGAACTGTTGATTTTCAGGAAATCTTATCGTAGCCTGGCGCTGCTGTGGACAGGCTCCTCAATCGCCCATCAAATTGTTCACATCCCAGGAGTGGTCATTGGTGAGAGCTGCCTAACTTTCATTCAGCACATCCTCCATGTTGTTTATGTCTAGTTCTATTACTGATGTTCTCATTTGTGCAGGTAAATATGGGTCAAAAATTAAACCGCCCTTTTGGAGGAACGTCCCCTTCTTTTTGGTGCCTTTCTGGGTGGCCTCCGTGCTCTTCAGCCGACCCAGAGAGATGCCAATCGTCACAGCAGACAAGGTAAATCTCAGCAGTTAAGACATTTATTATATTCTGTGTATCTATAGCGTAGTGGTGCCCAACCCTCTCACTTTTTAGATTGTTTCATTTGAGCTGAAAGAGAGTTAAAACTTGGCAGTATTAATCTTTACGGTAAGAAAAAAGCAAAGGAAAATAAGAAAAATAAGCAGCATTAGTGAAGCAGACATTTGTTTTTTTCTTGTTTCCTCATTCTGATTATAATCTCGTAACCCCTCGTCTGGGTCCTGACCCCCAGGTTGGGAACCTCTGCCACAGAGGAGCCACTCTATTTACTTGTGTGATTATATCACAGGCTGACTTATGATGGATGTTTGAGGCTCATACCAGTTTTAGTCTGTATTTGTGAACAATAAGAATCCAATAGTCTGATAGAAGGCAATTATAAAGTCATTTGATCCCACAAATTAGTATATAGATAAAAGCTGTGATTTAGATTTGTCTAGACCAGCACATATTTAACAACAGGCTTTATTATGAACCATGCCAGTAAATAAAAAAACACAAAATAAAAAAAAACCCACAAAAACAAAAATATTATAAGCATGAATTAAGATAAACAAGCATACAAATCAGCATCTTTACATGTGCATATTGCACATAATCATCCAGTCCATGTATATCCATTCAGCATCTTCTTCGCACTATTTGTATTGCTTACAACTTCCAAAAAACTTAACTTGTCTACAGATGTCTTATTTAATGTTTTTTTATTTTACTCTTGTTTTATTGTTGGCTTTTTATATATAGTTATATCATATTTTTTTTATATACACCTATTTTCTCACTACATGTGTCTATTCGTCACATTTATTTGTCCAGCTTTCTTGTAATTTCTCTTTAGTGATCACTTGAAGTTATTTAACTGACTGAATGTACGATACATTAACAGATATTTTTCCTGTGTTGACTAGATTTCAGCGGAGCAAAAGAAAGGTCTGCTGTCTCGACCTGTTGACCTGCTTCTGTGTCTTTTGTTGCTTGGAGCGATGGCCTTCTCTGTTTTCAGAGGCTTTGTGAGTAAAACTACATGAAAGTTTTTGTATCTGTCCAGCATTAATAAACTCACTGAGACATGAGGTCACGTGCAGGATGGATGCTATTACTTGCTCCTCCTGCTCTGCTCCAGGTGGTGCTGGACTGTCCTCTAGACACCTGTTTCACCTACATATACCAGTACGAGCCCTACCTCAAAGACCCAGTAGGCTTCCCCCGGGTTATGGTCAGTCTGGAGAAAACTACACCAGATTAAACCAACTGTACTCTGTGTTCTTCAAAATGATAAGTGATCTTTTTGTGCGTCATTACTGCAGATGCTGGTGTATTTATTCTATGCTCTGCCACTGCTGACTGTCTTCACTTATGGTCTGCAAACACCTGGATGCAGCTGGATGTTGGACTGGACCCTCTTCTTTGCTGGTGCCATGGCTCAGGTAACTGTGTTTTTTTTTAATGTCTTTGCTGTTAATATTCTTTGAAAAAGCAAAATACAGCATAAAAGCTGACTTCCTCCTGCTGTCCTCTCAGACCCAGTGGTGCCATATCGGAGCATCGCTACACTCTCGCACTCCATTCACGTATCGAGTCCCGGCAGACAAATGGTGGCCTGTTATCACCCTCAACGTGCTGCTGGCTGCTGTGCCGGTTCTGCTGGCCCTGCGCTGCCATACCAATCCTGCTTATTTTATGAAACCTGTTCCCAAGGGACAGACCAACGACGAGAAGAAGAAAAACTAGACCACACACCTACCGTGGACTATTGAGGAATACTTCACACTGTGACAGGGTTAATGCTTTTTGGAGACTCTCTTTGGCACACAAACTGCATTTAACACAATTTTTCAACCTAAAACCCAGAAAAGAAAAAACGTTACTCTCTGAGTCAACTGTTCAGACCTTGCACAGCACTCCCTGCATGGACTATTGGACCCTGATAAGAAGGCTGTTGATGGAGTGGAGGACTGTGATCAGCTTTCAGGTGATTCATGCAGACATCCAGTTGGTATCTCCCCAGTCTACAACTATTAACCTGGACCATAGTTTGGCAATACACTACTGGAGAATAACAGTCACCATTGTGCATGTTTCTGTGCAGAAATCCACACAACAACTCCACAGCTTTAAGTTTATTTTTACTGATCTAAAATTGACTGTCAGTGTAAAACTATCACAGTTTTCATTGTTTAAAAACTGAATGTAAGAAGAAGATTCACTGAATACTTAAGGAATAACTATGAGTTGCTGATAAGGGAGATAAAAGCAGATGTGGAGTGGAGGGAATCTGATGAAGGAAAAACTCTGGTGGCTTTTTATGGTGTAAAATGTTTGATGATCCAATTTCCAAAAGCCCAAGGTGACGTCTTGAAATTGTTTTTCTACAACCAACAGCTTGAAACCCAAATATGTTCAGTCCACAATGATATAAAATGGAGAAAAGTGCCAAATCCTTGCACTGGAGAAGCTGAAACCAGAGATTTGGAGTATTTGCATGATAAATGACTAAATTGATTATGCAAATAATTCTGTCAATCATTTACTCGATTTCAACTCTAGTTGTAATTGAGTGTTTTTTTTGTTTATGTTCCACTTTATTTTGTACAATAAAGAAATAAAAACTTGGGATAGAGGTTATTTGAGCCAGATACTGGCATTATCTGTGAAGGTCTTAGGTGATGTCTGTCTGCACTTACAAAAACAAAGAAAAGTTGATCATAAATGTAATGTCATTGACACCCTGAGCAGTTTGCTGGTTTAACAGGACAGTCTCTTCACACGTCAATGTTGTCTCCGGTTGGTGATGTCATTGTGCCCTATGAGCTGGCCCAGTTAGCTCTGCTGCAGCTGTCACACTGATAAGAGGTGAACCCTGGATTTAGGTGAGACGCAACTGTACAAATGATCACACGACATGTCGTCCAGCTGTCCATGGGCCAAGTATTTTTTGTTTTGCGTGCCAAAGTGTATTTTTCACCTGGTGGATCTTTTTTCTTTCAGAAATTGTGGGCTGAATTTCTCATTTTATAATTTGGAGTTACACGTTTTTAAAGGAAGATACCAGTGTTTTTAGTATCCTGAAATTTGACACTGCCAATTGCAAAATACATAAATGAATGAATACAACAATTTTAATACATTTTCCAATATAATGTAGCTATGGCAGAGGTGATCAGTGAGAAAATCAGCTTTTAGTTCATTGTGGGGAAAAAAAGGGACATTAAAGTGTTTTTAAATGAAAAAAAATACTGTAAAATATTCATATAACAGGCCTGTATGGACAGGTGTGTTATTAAAATCCTGACTATGGCCCTATGAATCCTGTTTAGACAGAAGTGAAGATAGATAGAAGAAGAAGAATAGATAGATTTCTATGGTTGAACCATCAGATTGAAACAAAACTGTAATTCCACAGAAGAAAATTGAGTGGTTATTTTGACAGCAGGGTTTCTTTTGGTTTGTTATTCATTCTGGCAAACAGTCTTTTATGTCCCACTCGCCTGGTGGGCCATCCTTCTCTCTTAAAATATTCCGCTCACAAACACAACAGAGATGAGAAAATTGCCTTGTGACCACACATGATAAAACTATTGCTTGTTGTATAGAGTACAATATGAAGTGAGCAGCAAAACTCAGAAAGATAAAGCCAAAATAAAGGGGTTTGACTGAGTTTCATCTGCTGGGGTTCCAAGGTGACACGCAAGAAACAATCTCTCAGCACAACAGCTCTTTCTTGTCTAAAAGTAATAGGCTTTCACACTCCAGTTAAAACATGAGTCCCGCTTACAGCCATCCTATTGTTTCCGATTATGTGTGTTTGGTACATCTAATATCCTTGTTTATATTTGGAAACGAGACTGTAATTATAATGATTTATGGATGTGCTCTAGAAATGATCTCTTTTGCATTATGACTCTATTATTTTACCTGCTCTGTGCTCTAGATTATAACCAACCCAGTGTACACTGCACTGCATAAGAATGAAGATATTGAATATTTTTCCCAAAAATATTACCCAAACGTAAGCAAAATTATTCTTTTTTTTTAAATAAGTGATGCACTACAACCAGGAGGAGACCATTGATGTGTGAAGTGATTTTGGTGACACTACAAGGCATAAAGTTATTGGATATTTTTCCCAATATTATGCAAAAGAACTTTTTTCTCCTCCAAATTATGTGATGTAGTATAACCCACATGATACCACTGATGTGTAAAGTGAGTTTGCTGGTATTACGCCGCATGTACATTAAATTATTAATTTGTTTTTATAGTAGACGTCCGTGCGCGCTCCTCTCACGCACAGCGTATCGACGGGAAACAGTAATCAACGCGACACCTGCTGATGTGGAGACCGGTGTTATTTGTCCAGCTGGGAGGACGGGTCGCTTCGCTTCAATGAAAATTAGCTTCTAACCACGGTTGTAGTCCGTTGTTTACCTTACAACAGTTGGATAGAGGCGTCGTTTGTGTTTTAATAATGTCACTTTACGAGGTATTGATCCGGGAAGTGAATCTGTGAGTGAATATCTTGCTAACTCGCTAGCTAGCTAACAGCTAACTTATGCTAACGTCTTTGGTTGAGTTTACAGCTAACTCATGCTAACGTCTTTGGCTGAGTTTACAGCTAACTCATGCTAACGCCTTTGGCTGAGTTTACAGCTAACTCATGCTAACGTCTTTGGCTGAGTTTACAGCTAACTCATGCTAACGTCTTTGGCTGAGTTTACAGCTAACTCATGCTAACGTCTTTGGTTGAGTTTACAGCTAACTCATGCTAACGTCTTTGGCTGAGTTTACAGCTAACTCATGCTAACGTCTTTGGCGGAGTTTACAGCTAACTTATGCTAACGTCTTTGGCTGTTTGGAGCAAATGACCCAGCGGTCAATTTCACCCGAATGATGCCAGTCAAAAAAATAAAACTAATGGGAGAAGGAACATGGGGTTTTATGTTGCTTTTGTTATACTTCGGGTTTTTGTCTGAGGACCTCAACGCCAGCTGTGGATGAGCAATCAGAGTCGGCAACAAGCCTAAAAGTTACCACCTACTGATGAACAATAGGAGGAAAGACCGATTACGTTTGTGGCAGGTGAGCAGGAGGCTGATTACAGTAAGGCTGTTTTCTTTGATAGCTAAGTAATCTCTGCCTGTGTAACAGTAACATGTTCAATATCAGTTTTATTAGTTTTTATTTAGTGATTTAATCTACAGCACATGATGCTCATACTTCTGTCATTGCCTCACATTGTCATCTGCCTGAATACTGTAAAGGTGCTCTTTTAAGCAGAGTTATCTAATTTTAAGTAGCAAAAGTATGCTAGTAATATCATAACTGTTGATATATATCAACAGTGTCTGCATTAGCCTAATTAACCCGTTTGGTGTGTAACCTTTGTTATTATAGCATTATGATTACTGGATTAATTGTGGACCATAGTACACAAAAACATACCATGTTTTGGAGACATACAGGTGAAACTCGATAAATTAGAATATCTAGTAAACGTTCATTAATTTCAGTTATTCAACATCAAAGGCGAAACTAATATATTATGCTGACTAATTTTTGAGATATTGAATTTGGGGTTTTCATAAGCTGTAAGCCATAATCGTCAAAATTAGAACAAATAAAGGCTTGAAATATCTTACTTTGCATGTAATGAGTCTATATAATATATTAGTTTCACCTTTTTAAGTTGAATTACTGAAATAAATGAACTTTTGCACAATATTCTAATTTTTTGAGTTTCACCTCTAAATAAGTGAAGACACCCAGACTGCACCAAGTGCCCAGGAAGAGCACAAAAATCTTCTCTCAATACTTAATATTTTTTCAGATTTTTTAAATTAGTTTTTTTTAAAGATATTTTCCATCATTTAGCCTTTTTTAGTAAAAGATGGTGCAGAATGGAACCAGGTTAATTATATAGAGAATGTGTCACATCATCTGTTGTTTGTGTTTTAACCCCATGTAGGACAGAGACATTTTCAGCACTTTATTTGTATGTTTCTGCATTGTATTTCTATGATTGTAATCCATCCCATGTCGTATGTAAACTTGGGAAAAAAGTTAAGTAAATATGTGTTTGGTTGATTATTTTTCTGTTGTTACAATGCTAATTGGCATTGTATTCTACATCCCTAGAGAGCCTGTATATTTACCTTCACAGTGATGTCCAACTTTCAAGGATCATGCATTTGTGGAATGAGCAGCACATTCATATTCTCACGTGTCAAGTGGCTGATTGGCAGCACTGATTGGTAGGAAATTATCTGATGTAAAAAATCATATCAGAGAAGAGATGAGTTTTGCTTTGAAACAAAATTTTGAACAGAGCCATGTTGAAGAGGCTGACCTTTCAGAATGAAATGGATCACTTGGTGATGCTGTAGTCTTGACTTGTGGTGCCTGATTGGCAGCATCTGTAGCTCAAACAAGAGTCAATACCAACAGGAGAATACACTGTTTAGAAGAAGAAGAAGAAGAAGAAGAAGAAGATCTACCTTTATTAGTCCCACAATGGGGAAATTCAATTTTACACTCTGTTAAACTCATACATGGTACATGCAGACCTGAAACACACATACATGCATTAATGGAGAGGTGTCAGAGTGAGGGGGCTGCTCCTGACAAGCGCCCCGAGCAGTTGGGGGTTTGGTGCCTTGCTCAGGGGCACCTCGGCAGTGCCCAAGAGGTAAACTGGCACCTCTCCAGCTACCAGTTCACACTCAGTTTTTGGTCCATGTCGGGACTTGAACCGGTGACCCTCCGGTTCCCAAGCCAACTCCCTACAGACTGAGCTACTGCCGCCCCCAAGCAGCATTGGCAGAGAATTTTGGGAAATTTCACTTGGGCGCTACCACATAATCAGCTGTGCTGCTCATCCCACAAATGTATGATCAAGTTGGACATCATTACGAAGGTAAATAAACAGTCTTTCCAGTGATGTAAAATACATTGCCAGTTAGCATTGTAACAAGAAATAGTCGACCAAACACACATTTAAACACACAGCCAACAGATGATGAGACACATTCTCTACCGACAGAGGTATGCCAGAATAACTGTATGTCCCTGGGCTTATCTGTTGAAGATGGGTAGAGTCATGTTAATGATTGCTCCACTGTCATGAGAGACTGTGCTGTTCTGCAAATTCTGTCATCCAGGGAAGATACATTTTTGGGCTGGTGTGGATGAAGGCATAGCTAGCAACAGTAAGATGTAGTGAATGCAATACTTCCTGAGCGGGAGAACACACTGATGCTTATGCGCTCTTGTTATATAGTACTAGGGGAGGGATTATGTTAAGGAGGCTCCAGTTCATCATTGAGCCTTGCCTTCAGCCCCGCCTCAAAAATCCACAAAACTGTAGAAAAACAGTTCAATGGTCTAACTCCAATGTTCACAGTCTTTGCAAGTTTTCAATAACTATTTTCCAATATTTATAATGTGTTTAGAAACAGATCTCTGAATTCCCTTTACACGGTCTTTAATGTGTTCTGCACTGTTTGCTTCTCAATGCCAGAAATCACATGATGCCCAAGTCCGGCCCGCACACAGTCCTCAATGCATGTCGAAGAGCATGAGGACATTGCCAAGAACACACAGGCCAACACCACAGGCTCCGTGAGCGGTCAAGCTGGACCTGGAATCGGAGAGGCGAGGATCCATCAACCAGGAGCAGAAGAAAAATCACAGTATAGTATGTGGGGAAAAAGGTGTCACAATATATTATGTAAAACTTCCTGTCTAGTATGTCAAAAAAATAGTCATAGTATGTTGAAAAAATTAGTCCTTGTATAGTATTTCCATAAAAAGTGATAGTGTAGTATGTCGAAAAGAAAAAGTAAAAAAAATCCCAGTATACTATTTAAAAAAAATAAGTCATTCTATAGTATGTCAAAAAAATGAAAGAAATAGTATGTTGAAACAATGTTACAGTGTAGTATGTCGGAAAAAAAGTCATACTATAGTATGTTGAAAAATTAAGTCATTGTATAGTATGTCAAAAAAAGTGAGTCATAGTATAGTATGTTGGAAAAAAAGTCATCATATACTATGTCGTAAGAATGTTCTAGTATTGTATGTGGAAAAAATAAGTCGTACTATAGTATGTAAAAAAAAAAAGCCATAGGATAGTGTGTCGAAAAAACTTTAAAAGTCATAGTATAGTATGTTGAAAAAAATTTTAAGTCATAGTCTAGTATGTCGTGAAGAAGCCACAGTATAGTATGTCAAAAAAAATCATAGTACATCAAAACAAAGGTCATAGTATAGTATGCTGAAAAAAGTCACATATGAGGTTAGGCTTAGCTATGGTATAATGCAGTATGTCATATTTCTTTTTAATGGTATGTTGAAAAAAACCCATAGTATTGTATGTTAAAAAAGAGTCATAGTATCATATGTCGAAAAAGTGTCATGGTATGTCAGGAAAAAATGTAAAAAGTCAGTATCAAAATATAGAGGAGTCATTGTATAGTATGTTGAAATAATAAAGAAGTCATAGTATAGCATGCTAAGAAAAATGATAGAATAGTATGTTGACACTTTTTTAAAGTCATACTATAGTATGTTGAAAAGACACCACACTATATTATGTCAAAACAAAATCATGGTATATCAAAGAAAGGTCTTAGTATAGTATGTTGAAAATAGTCATAGTATAGTATGTTGAAAAAAAAAATCCACAGTATAGTATATGGGGGAAAAAAGCCATAGTAGAGTGTGTCGAAAAAAAACAGCATAGTATCTCAAAAAGGAGTTGTAGTAAAAACTGTAGTTAAGTATGTCGAAAAAAGACATAGTATAGAATGTTCAAAAAAGTCATAGAATATGTCTAAAAAATAGTCCTAATGAGTCATTGTACCGCATGTTGAAAAAGTCATATGACGACAGAAGTCATAGTTTCATGATGAAAAACAATCGTATAGTATGTCAAAAAAAGAGTCATAAAAATTCATAAAATAGCATGTTCAAAAAAATGTCGATAAAAAGTCAGTACTGTATGTCAAAAACGTCAGTTTGTTGAAAAAAAGTCATAGTATAGCATGTCAACAACATGTCATAATATAGCATGTTGGAAAAAGTCATAGTATAGTATGTTTAAAAAAAAAAAAAGGTGACGTAAACTGCACTCACTATTGTTCTCTTCATCATTTGGTGTTAAGCATGTGTGCAGTTTATTAATACTCCAGGTGTGATGGATATTAATAAACCTTTTGTTTGATACATCACCTAACCTCACTGCCTTCCGCTGCATGACAGACCACCCAAATGTGTTAGAGCCTGTTTACTGGCACACCATCAGTGGCATTTTTCAGCCTTATAGCAATTTTAGTTATAATGTAATTTAACCATGCACAGAAGACAAGTCATGGAGGAAAAATAACCACCACAACTAGACAAACAATTTGAACTAATACATGTATTATTCCTGTTTATTCACTCAGTCATAATTTGGCTGGAATATTTCAGACATGTTTTATAGGATACTATAGGAATATTGTTAAACATTCAACTTCCCCATGAAGTGTTATTTTATGCCAGTCATTCTCAGAGTTAATAGCTTTTATATTGCAAGGGGTATAGCTGTGATGCATGTGAGTGTCCCCATACTACCCAGTACTGATTTTGTAAGGGCAGTATAAAGCTGGGCATACATTTCAATTTTAGCCTGTTTCTGCCCCGAATTTTGAGCCGCATGACTCATTTTAGAGTTTGACTGAATTTTAGCTTCATCAGGCACAGGGGGGTTGAGTACCAATTAACTCCCCCAACCAGCCGTCAGAGAGTCGGATGAATTTCTGACGACAGAAATTTTGGCTGTCCACAGGCTCTCGCACAGTTGAAGCAGATCCATGAGCGGATTCCCCAATGTCAGCGCCTCTTTTCTGCTCTTTTTACAGTAATCAGAGTGTAGCTATCAAGATAACAATGTAGGCTACAATAGCTATTGCTAGTAAAATGTAGCTAGCTTACCACCAATTCTCTCTATAAAATGGACAAGTCACACTGTCCATGTCTTCCTCACCACAGCGAGTCCATATAACATTATGCTGCTGCTTTATTAGCTTTGTGACCCGTGCAGACCTGTGCTAGCAAACAAACTTTACCTGCCTTGGACCTTTCAAAGTAAATCTGCCGTCAACAACCAAAACTGTCCGCTGGAGCCAACCATTTTTTGTTTTTTTTATTCTACACGTACAGTGTGAGCACATAAGTCATGAGTGGAAAGTAAACAGCATTTCTAAAATTGTACAGTGTATGCCCAGTTTAAGTAACTGCTCACTGTGTTCTGTCATTAGAAAAAATTCAGTCAATAAAAAACATTCAGACATATTTTTTTTGTCTTTTTGTAGGAATGAACTCAAGGCCTCTGGCATGTCCATCCACGTCCTTCCTTTTTGGCTCTCTGCTTTGGAACATTTTCAGCAGCAGGATGGGGTCGAGCAGATTAGGCGGGCAGCTGTTTGTGTTTACAGTCAGTGGAGGATTAGAGGTGTGATCCTACAACTGACAGTCCCTCTGGATTCCTGGACGCCGCACAGACACCAGGCCCTTTAATGGATCTGCACTGGGAGGAGCAGCACTGTTAGGGGTGAGTATGTGGTTCTACATCCTCCTTCATTTAACTGATAACATGAATGCAATTCAGAGTGCCAAAGCAGAAACAATAGTTGAAGGACATTGAAGATCAAATTTACACTGTAGGCCTAAAGTATTAGCACTTTTAAAGCTATGGTCAATAACACTGAGAAACTGGTCAGAGTATACTTGATTTAAAAAAAAAAAAAAAAAAAATCTAAAAACACAATTGTATCGCCAACTCTTTTCCAGTGAAAGCATCTAGCAGCAACAGCTCCAGAAGTCCCTAAATCTAGTGAGAACATCTCCAAGTCCAAGACACCTTTCTAAAAGTAAGTTACCTTTTACTCAAGGTGATATATAAGATAAGATAGTACTTTATTGATCCTTAGGCAGGAAATTCAGTCGTTACAGCAGCACTGATATAAATTAGCAAGTAGTACAATAAGGAAAAAAAAAAAAAAAAAAAGATAAAATAAAACAGAATGAAATAGAATAGAATAAGAATAAAGTAAATTCAAGATAAAGTGTCAAGTTAAAGTGACAGTTGTGATCTGGTGCATATGTATATAAAGTGCAGTCAAAAAAGCGGCAAATAATATGCAGTGCTTACAACAGACTAATATGGTATAATAGTGTAATATAATATAAGCTATAATAATTTGATAATATTATACGCTATGGTATAGTATAATATAGCAGTTACATTACTATAATATAGCAGTTATAATATACTGCAATATAATGGCTTTGTGGAGAGTCCTGTGTGAGCTCAACCTAATGACAGTCTGTGGTTTCCCATGCTGTTGTTGTAAAGTGTGATGTACACTGCCTGTTTGGGGCAAATTAACAAAACGATCCAGGTGGTAGGGTGACCATATTTTCAAACCCCCAAACCGGGACCTTCACATTTATGCTTTATGCACATACATGCGCTAATATGCACGTAGCATAGACATTTTTAGAAAGATGGATTAAATGTGATTTTGTGGTGGTCACAGTATCCACATGGAAAAAATGATTTCACGGTAGATTTTCGCCTGTGGAGGCACAGACAGTTTTCTAACTATGTGGCTAGGCGGAGAAAATTGAGTCATCAGTTATTATTATTATTATTATTATTATTATTATTGATTGCATACTGTACTATGGCATTTTATAACATGCAGTATTATTTTTTTATGCCATAATAATTACAAAATTACATTATTTTTATGAAATATTATGCTATTGTATTTTATGATCTTTTTCATGACATTATACTATGACAGACTATATTATTTTTTGATGACACACTGATATTTTTTATGACATTCTATGACATATTTGGTGACCTTTTTCATGACAGTAGTATTTTTTTCATGGCATCCTATTCAAGACATATGATACTATATTTTATAACATATTATATTATTATATAATATATATTAAAAAGTCATATTATTGAACGTTGAAATTTGATAAACAAATGTCATGCTATAGTATGTCGATAATTTGACAATGAAAACATATTTTTGTATGTTGAAAATTTTCATTCCAACAATCATGTTATATTATGTAAAAGGATTTTATGGTGGAAAAAAGTCAAAATTGAGTGTGTTGGTAAATTTCAGGAAAAAAGATGTCAAACTATAGTATGTCGAAAATTTTACCATGAAAACGTCATATTTTTGTATGTATATTATATGAAATTTGTCATTCAAACAATCATATTATAGTATGGAAAAGGATTTCATGGTGGAAAAAACTCATTTTATGGAATGTTGAAAAATTTTATGAAAAAATGTCATACGATAGTATGTCGGAAATTTTACGATGAAAACGTCATATTTTTTGTATGTTGAAAAAATTAATGAAAACAATCATTTCACAGACTGTAAAAGGATTTTATGGTGGAAAAAACTAATTTTATGGAATGTTGAAAAAATTTTCAAAAAAAGGTCATACATTAGTATGTCGAAAAATTCACGATGAAAACGTCATATTTTTGTATGTTGAAATTTGTCATTCAAACAATCATATTATAGTATGGAAAAGGATTTCATGGTGGAAAAAACTCATTTTATGGAATGTTGAAAAATTTTATGAAAAAAATGTCATATTTTTTGTATGTTGAAAAAATTAATGACAACAATCATTTTCTAGTACCTAAAAGGATTTTATGGTGGAAAAAACTCATTTTATGGAATGTTGAAAAGTTTTTGAAAAAAATGTCACTATAGTATGTCGAAAATTTTATGATGAAAATGTCATATTTTTGAATGTTTAAAATTTTCATTCCAACAATCATAGTATGGAAAAGGATTTTATGATTGAAAAATCTCATTTTATGGAATGTTGAAAAATTTAATGAAAAAAATGTCATACTATTGTATGTCGAAAATTTTACGATGAAAATGTCATATTTTTTGTATGTTGAAAAGATTAATGACAACAAAAGTATTATTGATTGTAAAAGGATTTTATGGTGGAAAAAACTCATTTTATGGAATGTTGAAAAATTTTATGAAAACATCATAATTTTTGTATATTGAAAAAATTAATGAAAATCATATTATACTACATAAAAGGATTTTATGGTGGAAAAAAGTCATTTTATGGAATGATGAAAATTTTTTGAAAAAAATGTCATACTATAGTATGTCGAAAATTTTACGATGAAAACGTCATACTTTTGTATGTTGAAAAAATCAATGAACACAATCATTTTCTAGTACATAAAAGGATTTTATGGTGGAAAAAACTCATTTTATGGAATGTTGAAAATTTTTTGAAAAAAAAATGTCATACTATAGTATGTCGAAAATTTTACGATGAAAATGTCATATTTTTTGTATGTTGAAAAGATTAATGACAACAATCATTTTATAGTTCCTAAAAGGATTTTATGGTGGAAAAAAACTCATTTTATGGAATGTTGAAAATTTTGTGAAAAAATATCATACTATAGTATGTCGAAAATTTTACGATGAAAACGTCATATTTTTGTATGTTGAAAAAATCAATCATTTTATAGTACGTAAGAGGATTTTATGGTGGAAAAAAGTCATTTTATGGAATGTTGAAAATTTTTTGAAAAAAATGTCATACAATAGTATGTCGAAAATTTTACGATGAAAACGTCATATTTTTGTATGTTGAAAAAATCAATGAACACAATCATTTTCTAGTACATAAAAGGATTTTATGGTGGAAAAAACTCATTTTATGGAATGTTGAAAATTTTTTCAAAAAAATGTCATACAATAGTATGTCGAAAATTTTACGATGAAAACGTCATATGTAATGTTGACAATATTGATTCCAACAATCATATTATAGTATGGAATAGGAGTTTACGGTGGAAAAATCTCATTTTATGGAATGTTGAAAAATTTTATGAAAAAAATGTCATACTATAGTATGTTGAAAGTTTTACAATGAAAATGTCATATTTTTTGTATGTTGAAAAAATTAATGGCAACAATCATTTTCTAGTACCTAAAAGGATTTTATGGTGGAAAAAACTGATTTTATGGAATGTTGAAAATTTTGTGAAAAAATGTCATACTACAGTATGTCGAAAATTTTACGATGAAAATGTCATATTTTTGTATGTTGAAAAGTTTCATTCCAACAATCATATAGTATGGAAAAGGATTTTATGGTGGAAAAAACTCATTTTATGGAATGTTGAAAAATTTTTTGAAAAAAATGTCATACTATAGTATGTCGAAAATTTTACGATGAAAACGTCATGTTTTTGCATGTTGAAAAAATCAATCATTTTATAGTACGTAAGAGGATTTTATGCTGGAAAAAAGTCATTTTATGGAATGTTGAAAATTTTAAAAAAAAATGTCATGCTATAGTATGTCGAAAATTTTACGATGAAAATGTCATATTTTTTTATGTTGAAAAGATTAATGATAACAATAGTATTATTGATTGTAAAAGGATTTTATGGTGGAAAAAAACCCATTTTATGGAATGCTGAAAATTTTTTGAAAAAAATTTTATACTATACTTTGTCGAAAAATTTACCATGAAAACGTCATATTTTTGCATGATGAACATTTTTTATTCCCACAATCATATTATAGTATGGAAAAGGATTTTATGGTGGAAAAAACTCATTTTATGGAATGTTGAAAATTTTTTGAAAAAAATGTCATACAATAGTATGTCGAATTTTTTTGGAAAAAATGTTATACAATAGTATGTCGAAAATTTTACGATGAAAATGTCATATTTTTGTATGTTTAAAATTTTCATTCCAACAATCATATAGTATGGAAAAGGATTTTACGATGGAAACGTCATATTTTTGTATGTTGAAAAAATCAATGAACACAATCATTTTCTAGTACGTAAAAGGATTTTATGGTGGAAAACACTCATTTTATGGAATGTTGAAAATTTTATGAAAAAATGTCATACTATAGTATGTCGAAAAGTTTACGATGAAAATGTCAGATTTTTGTATGTTGACAATATCGATTCCAACAATCATATTATAGTATGGAATAGGAGTTTACGGTGGAAAAATCTTATTTTATGGAATGTTGAAAATTTTTTGAAAAAAATGTCATACTATAGTATGTCGAAAATTTTACGATGAAAATGTCATATTTTTTGTATGTTGAAAAAATCAATGAACACAATCATTTTCTAGTACATAAAAGGATTTTATGGTGGAAAAAACTCATTTTATGGAATGTTGAAAATTTTGTGAAAAAATATCATACTGTAGTATGTCGAAAATTGTACGATGAAAATGTCATATTTTTGTATGTTTAAAATTTTCATTCCAACAATCATATTATAGTATGGAAAGGGATTTTACGATGGAAAAATCTCATTTTATGGAATGTTGAAAAATTTAATGAAAAAAATGTCATACTATTGTATGTCGAAAATTTTACCATGAAAACATCATAATTTTTGTACATTGAAAAAATTAATGAAAACAATCATTTTATAGTACATAAAAGGATTTTATGGTGGAAAAAACTAATTTTATGGAAAGTTGAAAATTAAAAAAAAAAATGTCATACTATGTCGAAAATTTTACGATGAAAACGTCATATTTTTGCAAGTTGAAAAAATCAATCATTTTATAGTACGTAAGAGGATTTTATGCTGGAAAAAAGTCATTTTATGGAATGTTGAAAATTTTTTGAAAAAAATGTCATACTATAGTATGTTGAAAATTTGACAATGAAAATGTCATATTTTTTGTATGTTGAAAAAATTAATGACAACAATCATTTTCTAGTACCTAAAAGGATTTTATGGTGGAAAAAACTCAATTTATGGAATGTTAAAAATTTTACGATGAAAACGTCATATTTTTGTATGTTGAAAAGATTGATGATAACAATAGTATTATTGATTGTAAAAGGATTTTATGGTGGAAAAAACTCATTTTATGGAATGTTGAAAATTTTGTGAAAAAATGTCATACTATAGTATGTCGAAAATTTTACGATGAAAACGTCATATTTTTGTATGTTGACAATATTGATTCCAACAATCATATTATAGTATGGAATAGGAGTTTACTTTGGAAAAATCTTATTTTATGGAATGTTGAAAATTTTTAAAAAAAATGTCATACTATAGTATGTCGAAAATTTTACGATGAAAATGTCATATTTTTTTATGTTGAAAAGATGAATGATAACAATAGTATTATTGATTGTAAAAGGATTTTATGGTGGAAAAAAACCCATTTTATGGAATGCTGAAAATTTTTTGAAAAAAAATGTCTTACTATAGTATGTTGAAAATTTTTTGAAAAAAATGTCATACTATAGTATGTCGAAAATTTTACGATGAAAATGTCATATTTTTGTATGTTGAAAATATTCATTCCAACAATCATATTATAGTATGGAATAGGAGTTTACGGTGGAAAAATCTCATTTTATGGAATGTTGAAAAATTTATGAAAAAATGTCATACTATTGTATGTCGAAAATTTTACGATGAAAATGTCATATTTTTTGTATGTTTAAAAGATTAATGACAACAATAGTATTATTGATTGTAAAAGGATTGTATGGTGGAAAAAACTCATTTTATGGAATGTTGAAAAATTTTATGAAAAAAAAATGTTATCCTATAGTATGTCGAAAATTTTACGATGAAAACGTCATATTTTTGTATGTTGAAAAAATCAATGAACACAATCATTTTCTAGTACGTAAAAGGATTTTATGGTGGAAAACACTCATTTTATGGAATGTTGAAAATTTTATGAAAAAATGTCATACTATAGTATGTCGAAAAGTTTACGATGAAAATGTCATATTTTTGTATGTTGAAAATATTCATTCCAACAATCATATTATAGTATGGAAAAGGATTTTATGGTGGAAAAAACTCATTTTATGGAATGTTGAAAATGTTTTCAAAAAAATGTCATACAATAGTATGTCGAAAATTTTACGATGAAAACGTCATATGTAATGTTGACAATATTGATTCCAACAATCATATTATAGTATTGAATAGGAGTTTACGGTGGAAAAATCTCATTTTATGGAATGTTGAAAATTTTTTGAAAAAAATGTCATGCTATAGTATGTCGAAAATTTTACGATGAAAATGTCATATTTTTTTATGTTGAAAAGATTAATGATAACAATAGTATTATTGATTGTAAAAGGATTTTATGGTGGAAAAAAAAACCATTTTATGGAATGTTGAAAATTTTTTGAAAAAAATGTCATTTTTTTTACGTTGAAAAGATTCATGACAACAATCATTTTCTAGTACCTAAAAGGATTTAATGGTGGAAAAAAACTCATTTTATGGAATGTTGAAAATTTTGTGAAAAAATATCATACTGTAGTATGTCGAAAATTGTACGATGAAAATGTCATATTTTTGTATGTTTAAAATTTTCATTCCAACAATCATATTATAGTATGGAAAAGGATTTTACGATGGAAAAATCTCATTTTATGGAATGTTGAAAAATTTAATGAAAAAAATGTCATACTATAGTATGTCGAAAATTTTACGATGAAAATGTCATATTTTTTTATGTTGAAAAGATTGATGATAACAATAGTATTATTGATTGTAAAAGGATTTTATGGTGGAAAAAACTCATTTTATGGAATGTTGAAAAATTTTATGAAAAAAAAATGTTATCCTATAGTATGTTGAAAATTTTACGATGAAAACGTCATATTTTTCTATGTTGAAAAAATCAATGAACACAATCATTTTCTAGTACGTAAAAGGATTTTATGGTGGAAAAAACTCATTTTATGGAATGTTGAAAATTTTTTGAAAAAAATGTCATACTATAGTATGTCGAAAATTTTACGATGAAAACGTCATGTTTTTGCATGTTGAAAAAATCAATCATTTTATAGTACGTAAGAGGATTTTATGCTGGAAAAAAGTCATTTTATGGAATGTTGAAAATTTTTTGAAAAAAATGTCATACTATAGTATGTTGAAAATTTTACAATGAAAATGTCATATTTTTTGTATGTTGAAAAAATTAATGACAACAATCATTTTCTAGTACCTAAAAGGATTTTATGGTGGAAAAAACTCAATTTATGGAATGTTAAAAATTTTACGATGAAAACGTCATATTTTTGTATGTTGAAAAAAATCAATGAAAACAATCATTTTATAGATTGTAAAAGGATTTTATGGTGGAAAAAAGTCATTTTATGGAATGTTGAAAAATTTTATGAAAAAACGTCACACTATAGTATGTCGAAAATTGTACGATGAAAATGTCATATTTTTTGTATGTTGAAAAGATTAATGACAACAATAGTATTATTGATTGTAAAAGGATTTTATGGTGGAAAAAACTCATTTTATGGAATGTTGAAAATTTTGTGAAAAAATGTCATACTATAGTATGTCGAAAATTTTACGATGAAAATGTCATGTTTTTTTGTGTTGAAAAGATTAATGATAATAGTATTATTGATTGTAAAAGGATTTTATGGTGGAAAAAAACCCATTTTATGGAATGTTGAAAATTTTTTGAAAAAAATGTCTTACTATAGTATGTTGAAAATTTTTTGAAAAAAATGTCATACTATAGTATGTCGAAAATTTTACGATGAAAATGTCATATTTTTGTATGTTGAAAATATTCATTCCAACAATCATATTATAGTATGGAATAGGAGTTTACGGTGGAAAAATCTCATTTTATGGAATGTTGAAAAATTTTATGAAAAAGATGTCATACTATATGTATGTCGAAAATTTTACCATGAAAACATCATAATTTTTGTACATTGAAAAAATTAATGAGAACAATCATTTTCTAGTACCTAAAAGGATTTTATGGTGGAAAAAACCCATTTTATGGAATGTGGAAAATTTTATGAAAAAATGTCATACTATAGTATGTCGAAAATTGTACGATGAAAATGTCATATTTTTGTATGTTTAAAATTTTCATTCCAACAATCATATTATAGTATGGAAAAGGATTTTACGATGGAAACGTCATATTTTTGTATGTTGAAAAAATCAATGAACACAATCATTTTCTAGTACGTAAAAGGATTTTATGGTGGAAAACACTCATTTTATGGAATGTTGAAAATTTTATGAAAAAAATGTCATACAATAGTATGTCGAAAAGTTTACGATGAAAATGTCAGATTTTTGTATGTTGAAAATGTTCATTCCAACAATCATATTATAGTATGGAAAAGGATTTTATGGTGGAAAAAACTCATTTTATGGAATGTTGAAAAATTTTATGAAAAAGATGTCATACTATAGTATGTCGAAAATTTTACCATGAAAACATCATAATTTTTGTACATTGAAAAAATTAATGAAAACAATCATTTTATAGTACATAAAAGGATTTTATGGTGGAAAAAACTCATTTTATGGAATGTTGAAAATTTTGTGAAAAAATGTCATACTATAGTGTGTCGAAAATTTTACGATGAAAACGTCATATTTTTGTATGTTGACAATATTGATTCCAACAATCATATTATAGTATGGAATAGGAGTTTACGGTGGAAAAATCTTATTTTATGGAATGTTGAAAATTATTATAGGATGTCGAAAATTTTTTGAAAAAAATGTCATACTATAGTATGTCGAACATTTTACGATGAAAACATCATACTTTTGTATGTTGAAAAAATCAATGAACACAATCATTTTCTAGTACGTAAAAGGATTTTATGGTGGAAAAAACTCATTTTATGGAATGTTGAAAATTTTGTGAAAAAATGTGATATGTCATATGTCGAAAATTTTACCATGAAAACATCATAATTTTTGTACATTGAAAAAATTAATGAAAACGATCATTTTAGAATACATAAAAGGATTCTATGGTGGAAAAAACTCATTTTATGGAATGTTGAAAATTTTGTGAAAAAATGTCATTTTTTTTACGTTGAAAAGATTCATGACAACAATCATTTTCTAGTACCTAAAAGGATTTAATGGTGGAAAAAAACTCATTTTATGGAATGTTGAAAATTTTGTGAAAAAATATCATACTGTAGTATGTCGAAAATTGTACGATGAAAATGTCAAATTTTTGTATGTTTAAAATTTTCATTCCAACAATCATATAGTATGGAAAAGGATTTTACGATGGAAAAATCTCAGTTTATGGAATGTTGAAAAATTTAATGAAAAAAATGTATGTCGAAAATTTTACGATGAAAATGTCATATTTTTTTATGTTGAAAAGATTGATGATAATAGTATTATTGATTGTAAAAGGATTTTATGGTGGAAAAGACTCATTTTATTCTATTGTATGTCGAAAATTTTACGATGAAAATGTCATATTTTTTGTATGTTGAAAAGATTAATGACAACAATAGTATTATTGATTGTAAAAGGATTTTATGGTGGAAAAAACTCATTTTATGGAATGTTGAAAAATTTTATGAAAAAAAAATGTTATCCTATAGTATGTTGAAAATTTTACGATGAAAACGTCATATTTTTGCATGTTGAAAAAATCAATCATTTTATAGTACGTAAGAGGATTTTATGCTGGAAAAAAGTCATTTTATGGAATGTTGAAAATTTTTTGAAAAAAATGTCATACTATAGTATGTTGAAAATTTGACAATGAAAATGTCATATTTTTTGTATGTTGAAAAAATTAATGACAACAATCATTTTCTAGTACCTAAAAGGATTTTATGGTGGAAAAAACTCAATTTATGGAATGTTAAAAATTTTACGATGAAAACGTCATATTTTTTGTATGTTGAAAAGATTAATGACAACAATAGTATTATTGATTGTAAATGGATTTTATGGTGGAAAAAACTCATTTTATGGAATGTTGAAAAATTTTTCAATTTGTCGAAAATTTTTTGAAAAAATTGTCATACTGTAGTATGTTGAAAATTTCACGATGAAAACATCATATTATATATATATATATAATTTTTATTCCAACAATCATATTATGGTACGGAAAACGATTTTATGGTGGAAAAATCTTTTTATGGAATGTTGAAAAATTTTACGAAAAAATGTCGTAATATAGTATGTTGAAAATTTTTTGAAAAAAATGTCATTTTTTTTACGTTGAAAAGATTCATGACAACAATCATTTTCTAGTACCTAAAAGGATTTAATGGTGGAAAAAAACTCATTTTATGGAATGTTTAAAATTTTGTGAAAAAATATCATACTATAGTATGTCGAAAATTGTACGATGAAAATGTCATATTTTTGTATGTTTAAAATTTTCATTCCAACAATCATATTATAGTATGGAAAAGGATTTTACGATGGAAAAATCTCATTTTATGGAATGTTGAAAAATTTAATGAAAAAAATGTCATACTATAGTATGTCGAAAATTTTACAATGAAAATGTCATATTTTTTTATGTTGAAAAGATTGATGATAACAATAGTATTATTGATTGTAAAAGGATTTTATGGTGGAAAAAACTCATTTTATGGAATGTTGAAAATTTTGTGAAAAAATGTCATATGTCATGTCAAAAATGTCATTGAAAAATTTTACGAAAAAATGTCATAATATAGTATGTTGAAAATTTTGTGAAAAAATGTCATACTATAGTATGTCGAAAATTTTACGATGAAAATGTCATGTTTTTGTATGTTTAAAATTTTCATTCCAACAATCATATAGTATGGAAAAGGATTTTACGATGGAAACGTCATATTTTTGTATGTTGAAAAAAATCAATGAACACAATCATTTTCTAGTACGTAAAAGGATTTTATGGTGGAAAACACTCATTTTATGGAATGTTGAAAATTTTTTCAAAAAAATGTCATACAATAGTATGTCGAAAAGTTTACGATGAAAATGTCAGATTTTTGTATGTTGAAAATATTCATTCCAACAATCATATTATAGTATGGAAAAGGATTTTATGGTGGAAAAAACTCATTTTATGGAATGTTGAAAATTTTTTCAAAAAAATGTCATACAATAGTATGTCGAAATTTTTACGATGAAAACGTCATATGTAATGTTGACAATATTGATTCCAACAATCATATTATAGCATTGAATAGGAGTTTACGGTGGAAAAATCTCATTTTATGGAATGTTAATGTCATACAATAGTATGTCGAAAATTTTATGATGAAAACGTCACATGTAATGTTGAAAATATTCATTCCAACAATCATATTATAGTATGGAAAAGGATTTTATGGTGGAAAAAACTCATTTTATGGAATGTTGAAAATTTTTTCAAAAAAATGTCATACAATAGTATGTCCAAAATTTTGCGATGAAAACGTCATATTTTTATATGTTGAAAAAATCAATGAACACAATCATTTTCTAGTACGTAAAAGGATTTTATGGTGGAAAAAACTCATTTTATGGAATGTTGAAAATTTTTTGAAAAAAATGTCATACTATAGTATGTCGAAAAGTTTACGATGAAAATGTCATATGTAATGTTGAAAATATTCATTCCAACAATCATATTATAGTATGGAATAGGAGTTTACGATGGAAAAATCTCATTTTATGGAATGTTGAAAAATTTTATGAAAAAGATGTCATACTATAGTATGTCAAATTTTACCATGAAAACATCATAATTTTTGTACATTGAAAAAATTAATGAAAACAATCATTTTATAGTACATAAAAGGATTTTATGGTGGAAAAAACTCATTTTATGGAATGTTGAAAATTTTGTGAAAAAATGTCATACTATAGTGTGTCGAAAATTTTACGATGAAAACGTCATATTTTTGTATGTTGACAATATTGATTCCAACAATCATATTATAGTATGGAATAGGAGTTTACGGTGGAAAAATCTTATTTTATGGAATGTTGAAAATTATTATAGGATGTCGAAAATTTTTTGAAAAAAATGTCATACTATAGTATGTCGAACATTTTACGATGAAAACATCATACTTTTGTATGTTGAAAAAATCAATGAACACAATCATTTACTAGTACGTAAAAGGATTTTATGGTGGAAAAAACTCATTTTATGGAATGTTGAAAATTTTGTGAAAAAATGTGATATGTCATATGTCGAAAATTTTACCATGAAAACATCATAATTTTTGTACATTGAAAAAATTAATGAAAACGATCATTTTAGAATACATAAAAGGATTCTATGGTGGAAAAAACTCATTTTATGGAATGTTGAAAATTTTGTGAAAAAATGTCATACTATAGTATGTCGAAAATTTTACGATGAAAACGTCATATTTTTTGTATGTTGAAAAAATCAATGAACACAATCATTTTCTAGTACGTAAAAGGATTTTATGGTGGAAAAAACTCATTTTATGGAATGTTGAAAATTTTTTTAAAAAAATGTCATACTATAGTATGTCGAAAATTATTTGAAAAAGTTGTCATACTATAGTATGTCAAAAATTTTACAATGAAAACATCGTATTTTTTTATGTTGAAAAAATTAATCATTTTATAGTACGTAAGAGTATTTTATGGTGGAACAAACTCATTTTATGGAAAGTTAAAAAATTTAAAAAAAAATTTCACGATGAAAACATCATATTGTATGTTGAAAATTTTTATTCCAACAATCATATTATGGTATGGAAAATGATTTTATGGTGGAAAAATCTTTTTATGGAATGTAGAAAATTTTTTGAAAAAAATGTCATTTTTTTTACGTTGAAAAGATTCATGACAACAATCATTTTCTAGTACCTAAAAGGATTTAATGGTGGAAAAAAACTCATTTTATGGAATGTTGAAAATTTTGTGAAAAAATATCATACTGTAGTATGTCGAAAATTGTACGATGAAAATGTCAAATTTTTGTATGTTTAAAATTTTCATTCCAACAATCATATAGTATGGAAAAGGATTTTACGATGGAAAAATCTCATTTTATGGAATGTTGAAAAATTTAATGAAAAAAATGTATGTCGAAAATTTTACGATGAAAATGTCATATTTTTTTATGTTGAAAAGATTGATGATAATAGTATTATTGATTGTAAAAGGATTTTATGGTGGAAAAAACTCATTTTATTCTATTGTATGTCGAAAATTTTACGATGAAAATGTCATATTTTTTGTATGTTGAAAAGATTAATGACAACAATAGTATTATTGATTGTAAAAGGATTTTATGGTGGAAAAAACTCATTTTATGGAATGTTGAAAAATTTTATGAAAAAAAAATGTTATCCTATAGTATGTTGAAAATTTTACGATGAAAACGTCATATTTTTGCATGTTGAAAAAATCAATCATTTTATAGTACGTAAGAGGATTTTATGCTGGAAAAAAGTCATTTTATGGAATGTTGAAAATTTTTTGAAAAAAATGTCATACTATAGTATGTTGAAAATTTGACAATGAAAATGTCATATTTTTTGTATGTTGAAAAAATTAATGACAACAATCATTTTCTAGTACCTAAAAGGATTTTATGGTGGAAAAAACTCAATTTATGGAATGTTAAAAATTTTACGATGAAAACGTCATATTTTTGTATGTTGAAAAAAATCAATGAAAACAATCATTTTATAGATTGTAAAAGGATTTTATGGTGGAAAAAAGTCATTTTATGGAATGTTGAAAAATTTTATGAAAAAATGTCACACTATAGTATGTTGAAAATTGTACGATGAAAATGTCATATTTTTTGTATGTTGAAAAGATTAATGACAACAATAGTATTATTGATTGTAAATGGATTTTATGGTGGAAAAAACTCATTTTATGGAATGTTGAAAAATTTTTCAATTTGTCGAAAATTTTTTGAAAAAATTGTCATACTGTAGTATGTTGAAAATTTCACGATGAAAACATCATATTATATATATATATATAATTTTTATTCCAACAATCATATTATGGTATGGAAAACGATTTTATGGTGGAAAAATCTTTTTATGGAATGTTGAAAAATTTTACGAAAAAATGTCGTAATATAGTATGTTGAAAATTTTTTGAAAAAAATGTCATTTTTTTTACGTTGAAAAGATTCATGACAACAATCATTTTCTAGTACGTAAAAGGATTTAATGGTGGAAAAAAACTCATTTTATGGAATGTTGAAAATTTTTTGAAAAAAATGTCATACTATAGTATGTCGAAAATTTTCCGATGAAAATTCCATATTTTTGTATGTTGAAAAGATTAATGACAACAATCATTTTCTAGTACCTAAAAGGATTTTATGGTGGAAAAAAACTCATTTTATGGAATGTTGAAAATTTCGTGAAAAAATATACTATAGTATCTCAAAAATTGTACGATGAAAATGTCATATTTTTGTATGTTGACAATATTGATTCCAACAATCATATTATAGTATGGAATAGGAGTTTACTTTGGAAAAATCTTATTTTATGGAATGTCGAAAATTTTTTGACAAAAATGTCATACTATAGTATGTCGAAAATTTTACGATGAAAATGTCATATTTTTTTATGTTGAAAAGGTTAATGATAATAGTATTATTGATTGTAAAAGGATTTTATGGTGGAAAAAAACCCATTTTATGGAATGTTGAAAAATTTTATGAAAAAGATGTCATACTATATGTATGTCGAAAATTTTACCATGAAAACATCATAATTTTTGTACATTGAAAAAATTAATGAAAACAACCATTTTATAGTACATAAAAGGATTTTATGGTGGAAAAAACTCATTTTATGGAATGTTGAAAATTTTGTGAAAAAATGTCATACTATAGTATGTCGAAAATTTTACGATGAAAATGTCATGTTTTTGTATGTTTAAAATTTTCATTCCAACAATCATATAGTATGGAAAAGGATTTTATGATGGAAACGTCATATTTTTGTATGTTGAAAAAAATCAATGAACACAATCATTTTCTAGTACGTAAAAGGATTTTATGGTGGAAAACACTCATTTTATGGAATGTTGAAAATTTTATGAAAAAATGTCATACTATAGTATGTCGAAAAGTTTACGATGAAAATGTCAGATTTTTGTATGTTGAAAATATTCATTCCAACAATCATATTATAGTATGGAAAAGGATTTTATGGTGGAAAAAACTCATTTTATGGAATGTTGAAAATTTTTTCAAAAAAATGTCATACAATAGTATGTCGAAATTTTTACGATGAAAACGTCATATGTAATGTTGACAATATTGATTCCAACAATCATATTATAGTATTGAATAGGAGTTTACGGTGGAAAAATCTCATTTTATGGAATGTTGAAAATTTTGTGAAAAAATGTCATACTATAGTATGTCGAAAATTTTCCGATGAAAATTCCATATTTTTGTATGTTGAAAAGATTAATGACAACAATCATTTTCTAGTACCTAAAAGGATTTTATGGTGGAAAAAAACTCATTTTATGGAATGTTGAAAATTTTGTGAAAAAATATACTATAGTATCTCAAAAATTGTACGATGAAAATGTCATATTTTTGTATGTTGACAATATTGATTCCAACAATCATATTATAGTATGGAATAGGAGTTTACTTTGGAAAAATCTTATTTTATGGAATGTCGAAAATTTTTTGACAAAAATGTCATACTATAGTATGTCGAAAATTTTACGATGAAAATGTCATATTTTTTTATGTTGAAAAGGTTAATGATAATAGTATTATTGATTGTAAAAGGATTTTATGGTGGAAAAAAACCCATTTTATGGAATGTTGAAAAATTTTATGAAAAAGATGTCATACTATATGTATGTCGAAAATTTTACCATGAAAACATCATAATTTTTGTACATTGAAAAAATTAATGAAAACAACCATTTTATAGTACATAAAAGGATTTTATGGTGGAAAAAACTCATTTTATGGAATGTTGAAAATTTTGTGAAAAAATGTCATACTATAGTATGTCGAAAATTTTACGATGAAAATGTCATGTTTTTGTATGTTTAAAATTTTCATTCCAACAATCATATAGTATGGAAAAGGATTTTACGATGGAAACGTCATATTTTTGTATGTTGAAAAAAATCAATGAACACAATCATTTTCTAGTACGTAAAAGGATTTTATGGTGGAAAACACTCATTTTATGGAATGTTGAAAATTTTATGAAAAAATGTCATACTATAGTATGTCGAAAAGTTTACGATGAAAATGTCAGATTTTTGTATGTTGAAAATATTCATTCCAACAATCATATTATAGTATGGAAAAGGATTTTATGGTGGAAAAAACTCATTTTATGGAATGTTGAAAATTTTTTCAAAAAAATGTCATACAATAGTATGTCGAAATTTTTACGATGAAAACGTCATATGTAATGTTGACAATATTGATTCCAACAATCATATTATAGCATTGAATAGGAGTTTACGGTGGAAAAATCTCATTTTATGGAATGTTAATGTCATACAATAGTATGTCGAAAATTTTATGATGAAAACGTCACATGTAATGTTGAAAATATTCATTCCAACAATCATATTATAGTATGGAAAAGGATTTTATGGTGGAAAAAACTCATTTTATGGAATGTTGAAAATTTTTTCAAAAAAATGTCATACAATAGTATGTCGAAAATTTTGCGATGAAAACGTCATATTTTTATATGTTGAAAAAATCAATGAACACAATCATTTTCTAGTACGTAAAAGGATTTTATGGTGGAAAAAACTCATTTTATGGAATGTTGAAAATTTTTTGAAAAAAATGTCATACTATAGTATGTCGAAAAGTTTACGATGAAAATGTCATATGTAATGTTGAAAATATTCATTCCAACAATCATATTATAGTATGGAATAGGAGTTTACGATGGAAAAATCTCATTTTATGGAATGTTGAAAAATTTTATGAAAAAGATGTCATACTATAGTATGTCAAATTTTACCATGAAAACATCATAATTTTTGTACATTGAAAAAATTAATGAAAACAATCATTTTATAGTACATAAAAGGATTTTATGGTGGAAAAAACTCATTTTATGGAATGTTGAAAATTTTGTGAAAAAATGTCATACTATAGTGTGTCGAAAATTTTACGATGAAAACGTCATATTTTTGTATGTTGACAATATTGATTCCAACAATCATATTATAGTATGGAATAGGAGTTTACGGTGGAAAAAACTCATTTTATGGAACGTTGAAAATTTTTTTAAAAAAATGTCATACTATAGTATGTCGAAAATTATTTGAAAAAGTTGTCATACTATAGTATGTCAAAAATTTTACAATGAAAACATCGTATTTTTTTATGTTGAAAAAATTAATCATTTTATAGTACGTAAGAGTATTTTATGGTGGAACAAACTCATTTTATGGAAAGTTGAAAATTTAAAAAAAAATTTCACGATGAAAACATCATATTGTATGTTGAAAATTTTTATTCCAACAATCATATTATGGTATGGAAAATGATTTTATGGTGGAAAAATCTTTTTATGGAATGTTGAAAATTTTTTGAAAAAAATGTCATTTTTTTTACGTTGAAAAGATTCATGACAACAATCATTTTCTAGTACCTAAAAGGATTTAATGGTGGAAAAAAACTCATTTTATGGAATGTTGAAAATTTTGTGAAAAAATATCATACTGTAGTATGTCGAAAATTGTACGATGAAAATGTCAAATTTTTGTATGTTTAAAATTTTCATTCCAACAATCATATAGTATGGAAAAGGATTTTACGATGGAAAAATCTCATTTTATGGAATGTTGAAAAATTTAATGAAAAAAATGTATGTCGAAAATTTTACGATGAAAATGTCAGATTTTTGTATGTTGAAAATATTCATTCCAACAATCATATTATAGTATGGAAAAAGATTTTATGGTGGAAAAAACTCATTTTATGGAATGTTGAAAATTTTTTCAAAAAAATGTCATACAATAGTATGTCGAAAATTTTACGATGAAAACGTCATATGTAATGTTGACAATATTGATTCCAACAATCATATTATAGTATTGAATAGGAGTTTACGGTGGAAAAATCTTATTTTATGGAATGTTGAAAATTTTTTTAAAAAAAAATGTCATACTATAGTATGTCGAAAATTTTTTGAAAAAATTGTCATACTGTAGTATGTTGAAAATTTCACGATGAAAACATCATATTGTATGTTGAAAATTTTTATTCCAACAATCATATTATGGTATGGAAAACGATTTTATGGTGGAAAAATCTTTTTATGGAATGTTGAAAATTTTGTGAAAAAATGTCATACTATAGTATGTCGAAAATTTTACAATGAAAACGTCATATTTTTGTATGTTGACAATATTGATTCCAACAATCATATTATAGTATGGAATAGGAGTTTACGGTGGAAAAATCTTAATTTATGGAATGTTGAAAATTTTTTGAAAAAAATGTCATACTATAGTATGTTGAAAAGATCAATGACACCAATCATTTTCTAGTACCTAAAAGGATTTTATGGTGGAAAAAAACCCATTTTATGGAATGTTTAAAATTTTGTGAAAAAATATCATACGTATGTTGAAAATTGTACGATGAAAATGTCATATTTTTGCATGTTGAAAAAATCAATCATTTTATAGTACGTAAGAGGATTTTATGGTGGAAAAAACTCATTTTATGTAAAGTTGAAAATTAAAAAAAAAAATGTCATACTATAGTATGTTGAAAATTTTACAATGAAAATGTCATATTTTTTGTATGTTGAAAAAATTAATGACAACAATCATTTTCTAGTACCTAAAAGGATTTTATGGTGGAAAAAACTCAATTTATGGAATGTTAAAAATTTTACGATGAAAACGTCATATTTTTGTATGTTGAAAAAAATCAATGAAAACAATCATTTTATAGATTGTAAAAGGATTTTATGGTATGGAAAACGATTTTATGGTGGAAAAAATCTTTTTATGGAATGTTGAAAAATTTTACGAAAAAATGTCATAATATAGTATGTTGAAAATTTTTTGAAAAAAATGTCATTTTTTTTATGTTGAAAAGATTCATGACAACAATCATTTTCTAGTACCTAAAAGGATTTTATGGTGGAAAAAAATCATTTTATGGAATGTTGAAAATTTTGTGAAAAAATGTCATACTATAGTATGTCCAAAATTTTACAATGAAAACATCGTATTTTTTTATGTTGAAAAAATTCATCATTTATAGTACGTAAGAGTATTTTATGGTGGAAAAAACTCATTTTATGGAATGTTGAAAATTAAAAAAAAAATGTCATATATGTATGACGTATGTCGAATATTTTTTGAAAAAATTGTCATACTGTAGTATGTTGAAAATTTCATGATGAAAACATCATATTATTGTATGTTGAAAATTATTATTCCAACAATCATATTATGGTATGGAAAACGATTTTATGGTGGAAAAATCTCATTTTATGGAATGTTGAAAAATTTTATGAAAAAAATGTCATACTATTGATTGTCGAAAATTTTACGATGAAAATGTCATATTTTTTGTATGTTTAAAAGATTCATGACAACAATCATTTTCTAGTACCTAAAAGGATTTTATGGTGGAAAAAACAAATTTTATGGAATGTTGAAAATTTAAAAAAAAAAATGTCATACTATAGTATGTCGAAAATTTTTTTAAAAAATTGTCATACTGTAGTATGTCAAATATTTTACGATGAAAATGTCATATTTTTGTATGTTAAAAATTTTCATTCCAACAATCATATTATAGTATGGAAAAGGATTTTATGGTGAAAAAAAACTCATTTTATGGAATGTCGAAAACTTTTGAAAAAAATGTCATACAATAGTATGTTGAAAAAATCAATGAAAACAATCATATTATAGATTGTAAAAGGATTTTATGGTGGAAAAAACTCATTTTATGGAATCCTGAAATTTTTTTGAAACAAATATTATAGTATGTCGAAAATTTTTTGAAAAAATTGTCATACTATAGTATGTTGAAAATTTTACGATGAAAACATATTGTATGTTGAAAATTTTCTTTCCAACAATCATATCATAGTATGGAAAAGGATTTTATGGTGGAAAAAACATTTTATGGAATGTTGAAAATTTTTTGAAAAAAAATGTCATACTATAGTATATCAAAAATTTTACAATGAAAACATCATATTATTGTATGTTGAAAATTTTCATTCTAACAGTCATATTATAGGATGGAAAAGGATTTTATAGTGGAAAAAAACTCAAATTTTACGATGAAAACGTCATATTTTTGTATGTTGAAAAAATCATTGAAAACAATCATTTTATAGTACGTAAAAGGATTTTATGGTGGAAAAAACTCATTTTATGGAATGTTGAAAATTTTGTGAAAAAATGTCAAATTGAAAATTTAAAAATCATTGTATAGTATGTCGGTAAAAAGTCATAGTATAGCATGTTGTATACTGTGTAAAGAAAAAAAACAAAAATCATAGTATAGTATGTCAAAAGTCAGTATAGTATGTCGAAAAAAAGTCATAAAAAGTCATAAAATAGCATGTTGAAAAATGTTGTAGTATAGTATGTTGGAAAAAAAAAGTCATGGTATGCTATGTCAAAAAGTCAGAATAGTACTCATAGTATGTCAACAGCAAAGTCATAGTATAGTATATTGAAAAAAAAGTCATGGTATAGCATGTCCAAAAAAGTCATAGTAATAGTATGTTGAAAAAAAACATAGTTTAGTATATTGACAAAGTTGTAGAATGTACAGTACAGACCAAAAGTTTGGACACACCTTTCCTTTCTTTTCATCACTATTGACATTGTAGATTCACACTGAAGGCATCAAAACTATGAATTAACACATGTGGAAATATGTACTTAAAAGAGTAAAACAACTGAAAATATGCTTTATATTCTAGTTTCTTCAAAGTAGCCCCCTTTTGCTCTGATTACTGCTTCACACACTGCATTCTCTTGATGAGCTTCAAGAGGTAGTCACCTGAAATGGTTTTCACTTCACAGGTGTGCCCTGTCAGGTTTAATAAGTGGGATTTCTTGCCTTATAAATGGGGTTGGGACCATCAGTTGTGTTGTGCAGAAGTCAGGTGGATACACAGCTGATAGTCCTACTGAATAGACTGTTAGAATTTGTATTACGGCAAGAAAAAAGCAGCTAAGTAAAGAAAAACAAGTGGCCATCATTACTTTAAGAAATGAAGGTCAGTCAGTCCGAAAAATTGGGAAAACTTTGAAAGTCTCCCCAAGTTCAGTCGCAAAAACCCTCAAGCGCTACAAAGAGGGGCATTGGGGGCGGCAGTAGCTCAGTCTGTAGGGAGTTGGCTTGGGAACCGGTTCAAGTCCTGCCACGGACCAAGAACTGAGTGTGAACTGGTAGCTGGAGAGGTGCCAGTTTACCTCTTGGGCACTGCCGAGGTGCCCCTGAGCAAGGCACCAAACCCCCAACTGCTCGGGGCGCTTCTCAGGAGCAGCCCCATCACTCTGACATCTCTCCATTGTTGCATGTTTGTGCATGTGTGTGTTCGGGTCTGCATGTACCGTGTATAAGTTAACAACAGAGTGAAAAAATTGAATTTCCCCTCGTGAGCCTAATAAAGGACTATCTTCTTCTTCTTCTAAAGAAACTGACTCACATGAGGACCGCCCCAGGAAAGGAAGACCAAGAGTCACCTCTGCTGCGGAGGATAAGTTCATCCGAGTCTCCGGCCTCAGAAATGGCAGGTTAACAGCAGCTCAGACTAGAGACCAGGTCAATGCCACACAGAGTTCTAGCAGCAGACACATCTCTAGAACAACTGTTATGAGGAGACTGTGTGAATCAGGCCTTCATGGTAGAATAGCTGCTAGGAAACCACTGCTAAGGACAGGCAACAAGCAGAAGAGACTTGTTTGGGCTTAAGAACACAAGGAATGGACATTAGACCAGTGGAAATCTGGGCTTTGGTCTGATGAGTCCAAATCTGAGATCTTTGGTTCCAACCACCGAGTCTTTGTGCGACGCAGAAAAGGTGAACGGATGGACTCTACATGCCTGGTTCCCACCGTGAAACATGGAGGAGGAGGTGTGATGGTGTGGGGGGGCTTTGCTGGTGACACTGTTGGGGATTTATTCAAAATTGAAGGCATAATGAACCAGCATGGCTACCACAGCATCTTGCAGCGGCATGCTATTCCATCCTGTTTGCGTTTAGTTGGACCATCATTTATTTTTCAACAGGACAATGACCCTAAACACACCTCCAGGCTGCGTGAGGGCTATTTGACCAAGAAGGACAGTGATGGGGTGCTGCGCCAGATGACCTGGCCTCCACAGTCACCGGACCTGAACCCAATCCAGATGGTTTGGGCTGAGCTGGACCGCAGAGTGAAGGCAAAAGGGCCAACAAGTGCTAAGCATCTCTGGGAACTCCTTCAAGACTGTTGAAGACCATTTCAGGTGACGACCTCTTGAAGCTCATCAAGAGAATGCAGAGTGTGTGAAGCAGCAATCAGAGCAAAAGAAGGCTACTTTGAAGAAACTAGTATATAAGACATATTTTCAGTTGTTTTACACTTTTTTCTTAAGTATATAATTCCATGTGTATTAATTCATAGTTTTGATGCCTTCAGTGTGAATCTACAATTTTCAGAGTCATGAAAATAAAGAAAACTCTTTGAATGAGAAGGTGTGTCCAAACTTTTGGTCTGTACTGTATGTCAAAAAAAGTCATAATATAGTTTAGCGAAAAAAGTCATAGTATAGTATGTTGGAAAAAAAAAAAAAAAAAAAATCAAACCGTAGCATGTTGACAAAGGTCATGGTACATATGTTGAAAAAAGTCATAGTACAGTATGTTGAAACGAGTCATAAAAAGTATAGCATGTCCAAAAAAAGTCATAGTATAGTATGTCAAAAAAAGCCATAGTATAGTGTATATTAATAGTAGTAGTATGTCAAAAAAGTCATAGTATATTGATAATCAAGAGTCATAGTATAGTATGTCAAAGAGTAATAAAGTCATACTATAGAATGTGGAAAAAAATGTCATAGTATAGGATGTCGAAAAAAATAAATGTCATTGTATACCGAAAAAAATAAGTCGCTGTATAGTATGTCAAAACAATAAGTCATACTATAGTATGTCGAGAAAAGGTCAAAGCATAAGTTGAAGCAATGACAGTCATTGTATAGCATGTAAAAAAAAAAAACGCCGCAGTATAGCATTTTGAAAAAGTCATTGTATCAGTAGTATGTCTCTTTTTTTTGAAAAGTCATAGTATAATATGTTGAAACAAAAAAAAGTCAGTCTAGTATATCGAAAAAATAAGTCATGCTATAGTATGTTGAGAAAAAGTTATATGTCAAAAAAAGTCATGGTATATCATTTAGAAGTTTCTTTTAGGTCATAATATAGCATCTCAACATCTTTTTAAAAAGTCATAGTGGTCATTGTTGAAAAGTCTATGTTTAAAATGTCATAGTATAGAATTTCGACTAAATAAAGTAATAGTATATTGAAAAAAAAGTCCAGTGTGGAAAACATTTTTTAACAATTGTATGTTGAAAAAGAATGCAAAAATGTTGTATGTATGTATGTATGTATATATATATATATATATACACACACACACATATATATATATATATATACACATATACATACATATATATATACATACATATATATACACACATATACATACATATATATATATATATATATATATATATATATATATATACATATATATATACACACATATACATATTATTTTAGTTAAATTGTTCTTTTCAATAAATTGCCTGCTCAAAACATTTAGTCTCTTGTTCCCATTTCTTCTTTTTGCATTTTGAAACTCTACTTAGAACCTTCTTAAGATACAACAGTGCAAAACGTAAATTCTTGCAATTTTTTAACTGGTCTTAAGATTTTGATCAGGAGTGTATATATATATATATATATATATATACATATATATATAAGTAAAAAAAATTGTATGTTGAAAAAAGGAATCAAAATTCATAATGTAGCAAGTCTTCATACAAACGTCGTGGTTCATTATGTCTTAAAAAGTCACAGTATAGTATGTTAAAAACACATCAACATATCAAAAAGTCACAGTATAGTATGTTAAAAACACATCAACATATCAAAAAGTCACAGTATAGTATGTCATTAAAATAAAATGAGCTGTCTGAATTTATTCTTACAGTAGAAGATGACAACGTGGATGGTGTGAGAGACAGACCGTCATCATTGGTTTTCATCTGGAAGCTGCAGTCATCTGGGGAGAAAAGAGGAGAAACATGATGTATGAATTTAAATGTTTTTCATTGTATTAAATATCTTTTTCTGTTTCACTATGTCTGTTCTTGGTGTTCTATGAGCTTTGAGGGAAGTCATTGCTGAAATGTGCTATACAATTAAACTTACCTTGCCTATGACTATTTCCAATGAGTTTTTATGTTGTGCTCTATGATGTCAACATAATGTACTATGACATTTTATGTTTGCAGCTTCCTTTTATCAAATCATTACACTACCCTGTAAATTTTAACCTTGTATGGTATAACTATATTACTCCATTATATCTTGTTTTATGTTCTATTCTCTTGGATTTTTAATTAGTTTTTCATTGTATTTACATATCCTTTATGGACTGTTTCTTTAGCACTGTCTCAATGCTTTTCATATTCTATGTAAAGCACTTTGACTCAATTTGTTGGTGAAATATGGTATACAATTAAACTTGCCTTACTGTTTTAATTTTTATTACAGAAAATACATAGTGTGACTTTTTCAAGTTTTATGACATATTATACAATGACCTTATTCTATGATTTTTTTTTATGACATACTATATTATGACTTTTTTTTATGACATACAATACTATGACTTATTTGACATACAATACTATGACTTTTTTCAATGATTTTGTGACATACTACATCATGACTTTTTGATGATGTACTAAACTAACTTTTTATGATAAACTGTACTAGGAGTTTTTCAGTGATTTTTTTTATGATATACTATGACTTTTTATGACATACTATATTATAACTTTTTTCAATGATTTTTTGACGTACTACATCATGACTTTTTATGACATATTACACTGACTTTTGTATGACATACTTTACTATGAGTTTTTCAATGATTTTTTTATATACTATACTCTAACTTTTTATGACATACTACGCTATGAGTTTTTTGGCATACTATACTAGGACTTTTTCAATGATTTTATGACATACTATATCATGAGTTTATGACAAACTATACTAGGACTTTTTTCATGACATGCTATACTATGACTTTATATGACATACTATACTATGAGTTTATGACAAACTATACTAGGACTTTTTTCAATGATTTCATGACATACTATATCATGACTTTTTTGTGACAGTCAATACTATGACTTTTTGATGACGTACTAAACTAACTTTTTATGATAAACTTTACTAGGAGTTTTTCAGTGATTTTTTTTTTTTTGATATACTATGACTTTTTATGACATACTATAACTTTTTTCAATGATTTTTTGACATACTATATTATGGCTTTTTATGACATACTATACTGAGTTTCAATGATTTTTTATGATATACTATTATTTATGACACCATAGATGACTTTTCAACGACTTTTTGGACATACTATACTGTAACTTTTTTCAATAATTTCGTGACATACTATACTATGACTTTTTTATAACATAATTTACTATGAGTTTTTATGACATGCCATACTATGAATTTTTATGACATATTCTACTGAGTTTTTTTTCAATATTTTTTATGACATACTATACTGAATTTTTTTTCAATATTTTTTATGACATACTATACTATGAGTTTAAGATTTTTATGACACTGTACTATGACTTTAAGACATACTTTACTATGATTTTTTTCGAAGATTTTTTATATGACTTTATGACATACTATACTATTAGTTTTTATGACATACTACATTGACTTTTATGACAAATGCTTTGAGTTTTTTATGACATACTTTACTATGAGTTTTTATGACACTTTACTATGAGTTTTTTTAATGTTTTTTTGACATACTACACTGACTTTTTTATGACATACTACACTGACTTTCTGACATACTATACTATGATTATTTTCAATGATTTTTTATGGCATACTATACTATGTTTTCATAATAGCGAGGGAGCTATGACCTGTTTAATGTCCTAACAAAAATCAGTATGCAAACTGTAATAAAGGAGTGGATGTTGAAGTGCATGGGATTTATTATTTCACTTTTGTTTTTTAACATGGTATCAAGAATCATTAAATTTCACTGGTATTGGTATCAACTGCTAAATTTTTGGTATTGTGACATCTCTAGTGTAGACCTATGGGAACTAACAAAATATTTGTGTTATTCTGATGCCAAAATGCGCGGTGATAAATTTTGGTTGCACCAAAATTTTGTGCTGGTAGACCTAAAGGAAATAGCTAGATGCACCCGCGCAATCAATGTAAAAAGGTTAGTCTGGATCCCTGCTATACAGTGATCTTTTTATGATTTTTGTTTGACATAGTACACTATGACTTTTGTTTATTTTAATGAGATAGTATACTGTGACTTTTTTATGATTTTTTTTAATGACAAACTAAGACTGATATTTTATAACATACTATATTATGATTTTTTTAATGATATTTAGGACATACTATTCTATGATGTTTTAATCCTGCTATACTATAACTTTTTAATGCAATTTATTTTATTATTATTTAATAATGATTTTTTTGCATGTTATACTGACTTCATGATTCTTTATGACATACTAGATGATGACTTTTTATCAGGGATGGGAACGGTTCGGGTAAAAACAAACTGTCTGGTTCGCTAGTCACAGTTCGGGTTGTGTATGTATCTTTCTTTAGAAACTCCACTCAGGAATAGGATTTATTTTATTAACATGTTATATTGTTTCCAGGTGAGATATTAGTGAGTTTATATGGTGGCTTTGTTGTTGTTAACATTACTGTTGCTGCTCTAGAAACAACATGCATCCTAGTTGTATTTAGATATTCAATTCTAATCTGGTTCTGCATTTAAAAACAACCAGGCTGACATAAGTATTGCTAATATGCTCACTTCAATATTTGTTTATTTATCACAAGTCATATCAGCATTGCAGTATTGAGCAATGTTATTGCACATGGCAGATTTTCCTCATATGGTGCTGGCCTAGTAGATGTTACTGTTGTTTAAAAAAGCTCTAGTGCTGGCTGACCTGATGCTGCACTTTTTGTTGATGATTTGTTTTTTATTTATTAATTTGCTTTAAATAACAACGTGGCACTTTTCTTTTAGATCAGAAGTCCAGCCATAAGATGTGATAATGAAGAAGTGTTTTGTTCCTTATGTTAGACTATTGTTGTGAAGACAAACAGTTGTTGACTTATTTTGCCAAATAAATGAAAAGCATGTTTAAACTGAAGTTGGAAATTGGCCTCCTAGCTGTACCATAAATGTACTGAACCAAACCGAAAACTGTGACCCCAAACCATGATATGAACCGCACCGTGAATTTTATGAACCGTTCCACCCCTACTTTTTATGACATAATATAATGTAACCTTAATCACAGTATATTGATCAATATACCGTTTGAATTATCAACGATCCAATATTATTGATACAAAATGAAAACATCAATATATGTCATCATCTTTAAGATATGGCTTTATTTTGAAATTCCCATGGCGCGCCTACTTCACCATTTCCATCCAAATGCACCTCATCTCTAAGCATCCAAACAGTGCTAGCAGCATTGAGCTTCTGTTATGCTTTCCGCAAGAACAGCCGCACGAACATAAGCTGATGGCAATGTCTATACTGCCCCTGACAAAATTTAAAAAGAATGGAAACGAATGGCATGAGCAAGCGGCATAACAGACGGGGAGGGAGGGAGGGAGAGAGAGAGAGAGTGACCGACAACTCAGGCTCATTTAGGGTGGGCTGTTGAAGTGGACTAGCTATTCTCGTTTTAGTGACAAAAATTGACAAAAACTGTCAAATCATATAATTCATATTTGAATCATATCTTTACTTGCTTTTTGTGAATCAATAAAAATGGAATTGACTGCATTAAATGGACATATATTATTGTCTCAAAACGGTCGCAGGCCCCTGAACTGAATCAACTTGAAATCATATCAGTAAAGACTTTGTGATATCGGCAAAAATTGAAAAGGATTGATATAATATTTTATCATAATGAAACAGGTCCATGTCCACGACACTACAAACAGCACCGGGAAGTCCCTCTCCTGATGGTGAACTGGGTAGTCTGGAGTTTGTTGTGCTCATACACTGCAGCTGGCACACTAAGGAACTATGTAACCTGGCTAACAGCTCAACAAAAATAATACTGTATGAACTAATGCTGTCCTTTAAGTGGGGAAAATCTGTCTTCCCTGTTTCATCAACCAACTCCGGTTGTAGTAATTTTTTTCCAATAAATGTGTGGTGTGATGGCAGGACTTACCTGTCCACTGTGATGATGATTAAGGAGTGAATCAGCCCTCTGGACTGGTGAGATGCTCTTCTGCACACCTGCTGCGTGTCCTCTGCTACTCTGTTTTATGTCCATTGGGATTTGCCCAATGCGCAAATCATCACGTGCAAAAAAAGGACAATATTTGGTTAATCTCCTTTAAATGAAGTTATTACCAGACCTGTAACTAATTTAAGTAAACTTAATGGACTTGCAGTACCTTCAAGATTACTATGCATTCAATCATCACAGCTGCTACATATGTAAAACACCTGGCGCTAGCATACCACACCACCCAGCAATGTGACCAGCATTTTCCTTAAATCTTTGTATCTGTGCTTTTGTTTGCTCAACTCAAGTCATACGCCATCGGTTTTTAGTAACGTTAAATGTCGATTCAGGCAAGCACACAACTCAGCTAAATGACAGGAACCGGCGCAGATACAGGAAGTTGGCTCCTCACTCTCTCCATAGCAGAATATATGGACTTGACGTTAGCTGTGTTAGCAAACATTGTATGAGCTACATGTTAGCTAAAGTTATATTGCTATGTTAGGTAACGTTGTATTAGCTACATTAGCTAACGTTCTATTAGCTACATGTTTGCTAAAGTTATATTAGCTACGTTAGGTAACGTTAGCTAACGTTAGCTAACGTTATCGAATGACATGTTAGCTAGCGCAGAATGATAAATACACAACCAACACTCACCCGACAATGAAATATCGTTACACTAATCCTCAAATCATCGGCAAGTCGTCGGCCATTTACTCCTTGTGACCCATTTTCGGACGGATTTGGTTCCGAAGAACCTCCAAACTAACGTTTATGTCGCGTTTAGTGTATACTTTCTCCTCGGCGTGGCTCATCTCCTCCCTGCTTGTAGCTCGCTGTGATTGCTCTGCTGTCTCATTCTACTCTCCTTCGTACCGGGAAACGCTGCTGTGTTCCTCTGCGCAGCGCCACTACTGCCCTCTGCTGGCCTCACCGAGCTAGTGCAGACGGGAAGACGACTGGAAATAAACTCACCTCTATAATAATAACAATAATAACAAACTAATAATAATTATTATTATTTTGTTAATATTTCTGTGATTTTTGAGATTCTCATAGGTTATATTTTTTCAAACATCAACACACAACATCAATTTTATTTTTTTTTTCCAATTAATGTTTGTGATCTGGGCTGCACAGTGGTGCAGTGGTTAGCGCTGTTGCCTCACAGCAAGAGGGTCGCAGGTTTGATACTGGCTTGGGAGTCTTCTGCGTGGAGTTTGCATGATCTCCCCGTGTAAGCGTGGGTTTTCTCCGGGTACTCCGGCTTCCTCCCACCGTCCAAAGACATGCTGTTTAGGTTAATTGACTCTAAATTGCTCGTAGGTGTGGATGTGAGTGTGAATGGTTGTCTGTCTATATGTTTTCTGTCTCTATGTGCCCTGCGATGGACTGGCGACCTGTCCAAGGTGTACCCCGCCTTCGCCCAATGCCAGCTGGGATTGGCTCCAGCCTCCCCGCGACCCCTAACGGGATAAGCGGTTGACGATGGATGGATGGATGGATGGATGGATGTTTGTGATCTTCGTTGGCTGCAATTTTCATTTTTTTTCCCCTGATCACTAAGGCCTAGAAGAACAACTTTCAAAAGTCCTGTTCGCTATTGTGTTATGTGTAATTTGAATAAATATCTGAGATTGTGCCTTATTTATTCTTTGTTTACTTCTTATAGGTCTTATAAGTTGCAGCAAGTCACATAGAGAATTAATGTAAAGTATGGAAATGAGAATAACAAAAATAAACTAAAAATCTGTTTAAAATCTTTAAAAGTGGGAACAGTATCTATCATAGTGCAGCCAGAATGTCTAGTTTAAATATTATAAGAGGAAATACTTTTGGAAATCTGGAACTCCATAGGGTTTAATGGAGTTAAAATTTTATTTTTGATAGCTCCAAAAGTATAAAAGCGATAAAACTGCTTATTGTTGCAAACTTTATTACAAATTAACATGAAAAAAATATATAATTTACTCCTCACTATACCCATTTTGCTTTACTGCACCACTTTGTTTTTGCACAAAGTTTCTTAATCAATGTGATGGCCTGAAGTGTGCCAACATACCATCATATTAAGCTAACTCTCTTTTAAAAAGCTGTCTGTGAGATTTCCTCCTATTTCATGTTTAAGAGCCTCTTGGCTCTAGCTTTATGATATATATTTCGATATTCATATTGCTTTGGGGTGTAGGGGGGATATCAAGACACTATTAGTGCAAATTTCAATTAGATCCCAGCAATCCGAGGAGAAAAATGACACGAGATAAAGTAGGTACCCCCTGTATTTTACTGTAGAAAATATGTTTGTTATGATCATCATCATCAAAATTATGCCAAACATGGTGGTGTTTTGCTCTACCTTGAATACAAATTAAAGCCCTTTTGAGTATATCTGTCTGTACTAATAACTGTTGGCTCATCCTCTGGGGACCATGAATCCACCCAGTGGAGATATTTCAATCTGGAGTGTTGTAGCACTGGCATAGCTAATAAATATGTGAACGGTAGAAGCTGAAAACCACTTGATGGTTTGTTAGGTTGAATTAAAAAAAAAAAAAAACAATCAGAAATGCTGTTGTTCATTTCTTCACTTTATTAAGAATGGAATACAACAGCAGGACAAAAAGTCATAAGAACACCAAAAAAGTGGATGACCGATCAAATATCAAAGAGACCAAAGACAAAAAAAAGTGACATTCTACCCATTATGTAAATATAGCCGTGCAAAGATCGAAAGTATTTAGCAATCAGATACAATCAAGTGGTTATCTCAAGAAAGTATAGTGTGATCCCATCCACACTTGGTCAATGAGACATCCATTAGCTGAGAGTGCTTATGGATGCATGGGGGAGTATTTGATTAGACATGGTCCAGCTATCGATCAGGAATCAGCCAAAAACAAACACCACAATATTTACAATACAGAGATTAGACGCTAATGATTAATTTAATGTATTGTTGCTTGTTGGACTTATATACTGGTATAAAAAAATGATGTTACACTGGCTCTCTGAATTATAAGTAAAAAAAGAAAGCATATTCACTAGCAAACAATTCATAATAAATAGTAACATAACACAAAAACATAGCAAATATTAGAAAAAGCATGTCAGTAGAATAAAACAGACCAGCTATTCAGGTGCTCTATGGACAAAGTAACAGCTACGATACACATACAAAAAGCTCAGGGTCACCAGGGACTGAATGCTATCTTGCATCAATTACATCTGTGCTTTGTAAACAGAATACTAGGATGAGTCATTTTTCATGTCGAACAAGCAAACCTTTGCAAAAAAAAGTGACTCTGCACTTTTCTAAGTTTCTCTCTGACATGCATACGCTCACACACACTCACACACGGCTGTCAGCCTGGCAGACTGAGAGAGGGTTTTAGTTCATAGACAGGTGGAGGATTTACTGTACTGAGATGTTAGGGAGGGAGGGCGTTAATAAGAGTTAGTGTTATAGTTAGTGTTCGCATGGACCTCGGTTAAAGGAAGCACGGTAAAAACAAAGAGAAGCATCAAAACACCCAGGGACAGGGGTTATGGAGATAAAGTGTATGTTAGAGTAAGAAAACTTTTTTCATCAGGAGGAATAAAGCCAACCGGAGCGTGGTTAGAAGCAGGAAAGGAAATGGCGGTGATGTGAACTACTGTCTTTCTTTATGAGCCATGGTTAGCACCTAGGCATTTCAGATGTTGTATTATTTGGTTCAGTAGTAGCTGTGTGCGTCCTCTCTGGCCTTATGTCCCTCTCCTCCGTGTCTCCTGTGGCCGCGGCGTTCGTTGTGCTGATTGTGGTGGTGGCGTCGGTACCGGTGTGACCGCCGGGCTACAAGTGGAGGGAAATAAAAAGGTTTTAGTAGATACACACCTATCACCTGTTTTTTTTTTCTTTGTAATTCTTAACATATTCATTTTGTTAACATATTTCAATGGATTATAAATTTGTACTTAACATCGACTGATACCGAACTTGAGGCTGATATATGAATAACAAAGAACTGGTGACTGTGTTTTAAATAACCTCAAATATAGCTTATATTAGTACTGCAATTTCTTGTTGCTGATCAGCCGACATACAGTATATACCAACACCCCCAGCTGGACTTGAATCAGGTATGTTGTGTTACTTACTACAATCAACATTTTACTTTGAGTTGATTGCAAATTCAGTGATTAAAAGTAGGGTTGGGAAAGTTTTTAGAAACTTTTTTGTTATAGTCTTTGAAATTCTCATTACATCCCGACAGCAATCAATAAACCAAATGCTCTGACAAAACGACAAAAACGTCATGCATATGAGGCTGTTGCAGGACTGTAATAAATTCGTCCAATCATATCATTCAGGCCTGCTTGCCTGTGCGTACTCTGCCCCTGCACTCTTTGCAGCGTCACCAGAGTCTTCCACAAGCTGCTAGCTTGACAGCTGTGAGTACTAACAATAGCCATGTTCATTATTTACAGTATGCTCATAATGAGAGTTTGGATGAGTGGTTTTAGAGGGAGGCCTGAAAGGACGGACTGTCAGTGTTGCTGACTTGGTGACTTTCTCTGTATATTTAGGAGCTAATGTTGCTGGATACTTTCATTGGAAAAGAGCTGGCATCACTGGGCTCAGTGGATCATTTATAAAATCGATCCTGCCTTCAAACAAATTAACACTACAGTATATTTTGTTTCTGCACTAACTGAAATGTTATGAGCATCAAAAAGACTAGAAATGAAGGTAAATGTAACCAGGAAAGCCAATAAATATGACAACATGACAAGAGGGTTTAGAATTGAGGGAACTGAGGGAGATAACAACAACATAACACAAGACAAAATTATGGAGCCCCAAAACCAAGACAGTAGAAGGTTATCAGATAACAACTGATTAAAATACTTATACTGTTACCCGGTTGGCAAAAAAGAGCCTTTATATACTGTACATTTTCATGACACATGATAAAGGTTTAAAACAGTCACTGAACACTCACACTTTGTGCAGATGATCCTGGGTCTCTCCCAGCTGCCGTCGGCCCGGCAGCGAGCAGTGGGGATGTGACGCTGGAAGAAGCCGTCAGAGCACTGGTAGCGAACCACTGCATGGATGTCATAGTGTGACCTCCGCCGACCTATCAAATGGGCGTTCTCCACTGCGGGCGGGGTCCCACACAACACTGCAAAAAATTATCCAATTAATCCATATAAAATTGGTATACATCCAGGATCTATTTCATATCAATCAGGAGATGTATACAGTGCCAAAAGTCCAAATTTGAAATATTCTGAAATATTCAGTGTAACAGTGTCAACTTATTCCACTTTTTATGCATCTGTTATGTACAAATACTACAGCAAAAGAGACAAATATTAGTGCACTGTTCAGATTGTTATGTTTTGACCAATTTCAATATTGTGACTGTGTTTTGCCTCTAGATGGCAGCCTTGTTGCTGTACGAGTGTGATCCATAGAGAGGCCAGAAGGAGGTAATGGTCTCTGCAGTAGACAGGGAGTAGAGCCAAACCACAGAGCCATGAGACCACAGCCAGACAAACAACTACTTAATCCTTTCCTCCATGTCCTCCTCCAGCTATATCCATCCTTTTTTAACTCCTCCTGACCATCCTCCATTTCTCCAGCGTGTCCTGGTCTTTAGCTTTCTTTGCATCCTACAAGCTCTCGCTGCATTCACAGTCAGGGCGGCTAAGTGGAACCGCAGACGAAAGGTGTGGGAGAGTATTAGGAAAAGGCTCAGATCACATTTGTGAACAACGCAGTAATTGTTAATAACTGAAACCATCAGTTCTGCTGTCTGAACACGTGTAAGTGAGCCCAGAGGAGAGACGGCAATAAGAGGAAGATTGAGATTGATATTTCTCTCAAAAATCAATACAGGTTTGAGACTGAATCACAATCGCTACTTAAGTTTGTTTGTCGGCGATTCTGTGGAGCATCTGCCGCTGTGTCCTTTAAAAGAGAAAAGGTGCAAGTGACACCAAACAGCTAGTGAAGTCAGACCAACCGCTGAATTTTGAAGTGATGATGAGAAGTGATGACTAACAGGTGGCCAGCTGGTCAGCAGGCAACACAGGCAACCACATTGTATGAAGACAGCACAGATCTCTCTTCATGAACTGATTAAGCTTTGATCTGAAAGTCATACTGAACCTGAATGTGTCAAACACTGCTTGTTCACACATTTCATGAGCTGTTTGGTTACATTGAGTCCAGCAGTATCACAGTACCTGTGCCTTTCTTGCAGATGTAGGGCAGGTTGTAGTTGCAGGGCACGTCGTTCCACTTGCCGTCCTCATGGGCAATAGTCACCACACAGTCCTCCCCGCCCGCGAAGAAGTTGTCCGGCTGGCTCTCCCTCCAGTTCTCATATACCTGTACAACAGCACAACAGTTGCTTTCATTTGTCAGCACCATCAGACTGTGAGTCTCCAATCTTCTGTCCTGTTAAAAACAAAGACGAACACTTTCGGATGAATGCCGTTTGTAAGATCACACATGGGATCTTTCACTTAAATGGTGACACAGTTTTAATTACAATGCTAAAAATAAAAAGCTTTGAAGGACCTGAAAACAAATTTTCTCTCATCAGTTTCTGATTATGAGCAATGGGTCATTTATGAATGCAAAACTTTCTGCCAATGTTAAAATTTCTTTATTTGTGGTTTTCTCTGTGCTATTCTCTCTGGTCTGAAGTACTTCCCCCCAACTCAGGATTTAGCAACCTTTGGATCATAAATCTGACGCCAGTTGTGGGGTTGTCTGCTGACGTTCGAAGGCCGCTGTCTTTCAAATCTCATCGATCGTTTTTGTGTGTTAAACTTTTAATCAATAATATCTGAGGTTTTTTTTTTAATACTAACAAAAACTTTGATGGTTTTCAGGATCCTTAAAGAGGGCATATTGTGCTTTATCCATTTCCTTTAGTGTGTTATAAAGTTTTTTTTGTGCTCTGAAACTCCTTGTTTGAAGTCACACCTTTTCTTCTGTAACGTAGTGATGTCACCAGGTAACATTTTGCATAATACCTGCGAGAGCTAGACTGGCATGCCCTCAGACAAAGCTAGTTAGAGTGGAGCTGGAGCTGGAGTCCAAAGGGTTTGGTTCGATTGACCAATCACAACAGAGGACCAGCTGACCAATCAGAGCTGTGAGTGTTTCAGATAGAGGGTGAAAAGAGGTGGTATGCAGCTGGTGTGAGAAAAGTAAAGCGTTTCTGAACACTAAAGCATGTAAACACGTTCCAGTTGAAACCCAAAATACAAGCATGCACCTAAAAATAAGCATAACAGGTCCTCTTTAGAAATAAGCAGTTGGAGAGTATCACATGACAGCACAATTCAAAACTGATCACTGACCAGATCGTTGCTATCAGTCCACTGAAAGTCTTCCTCCACTGTGCGGTCATTCAGACCGATCCAGGCGTTGTCATGACCCAAACCTGTAAAAACAACGATAGCACAACATGTTCCTTTGACTTAAATTATATTTGTAAAAACGCTAAGATGCATGCAAACTAAAACACTCACTGATATATATCTCAAATATGTTTAAACCTGCTACTCTCCCTGTTGTTTATTCTACCGTCTTTTTCTGTATTATTTAATTTGTTAATTGATGCTATACTTTTATTTTATTTCAATATATATGTTTTGTTTCTGAACGTTCAAACATTTTGGTGCATTCAGAAACATTCTTGAGTTTGTGTCTTTTGTGTTGGTTGTTATGTGACTATTAGTGTATATACCCACAGTATATGTGTACAGTGGGTTGTTTATGACAGAAATACTCACATACCATTAATAAACTCCTGCTCTGTAGCTGAGATGACACTACTGAGGTGGGCACTGTGCTCTCTGCAGTCTTTCTCTGCATCTTCCCAGGTGTGTCTGTGGGTGAAGTACCTGCGGGACAACACAGTGTTCATACATTACGCAGCAAGACAAGTTTAAATGCTACAGAGCGCTGTGGTAAGTATATTACGATAACTCCAGGGTATAAAAGAGGAATGCAGATAGATGATTCACCTGTGGTTGCAGGTTAATATATTTATTATAACAGCAAAGCCAGTCTTTCATCGTTTCTACCTGTAGCAGTGGCCGTGGAATTTCCTCCAACCGTGCTCGCAACCTTCTACGTCTGTAAAGATGAAGAGAAAAGAGGGGAAGTGAGAGACACAAAAATAATTTCTTGAAGGGCGCTTAAAAGCGTAGTAAAAGCGCAGGAACACGATGTAAGATAAAATGATCTGTATAAGATGGAAGGAGAGAAGAAGCTTTTTCACTAAGCGTTGCATCCCATTTGGCAAATAAAGACTAAAATGTATGACTTCTTGAGAGGCTAAATACATGAACTGTAATTATGCAGGCTCGTTTTCAATTCACAGCACATGTGGCCCTCTCTTTGCACTATTGGTATTCATTAATAACACCAAACCCAGGGCATTCATTTATAACTGCAAAGGTTAGACATTCATTCATTCTCATTACTACTAGTATGCAAACACATGCACAGACATGCATACGCACGCACACACACACACACACACACACACACACACACACACACACACACACACACACACACACACACACGCCACACACACACACACACACGCACACACACACGCACACACACACACACACAGACATAGACACACACAGAGGACAGCTCTGGAGCTGGAGGTGGCTAAAAGCAGTGAGGTGATGAATCAGGGCTTGTGTGTTGTTTTGAGTGTGTATGCGGGGTGATTAGTGCCACCTACCACACTATTTGTTGTATTATGAGCTGCTAGCCCCATGTTGGTAGGTTGATTGCTGCCGCAGGCCTCTTTAATTACCTCACACTAATCCTGATTTGCGTATTTCGATATCAAATCGCCTGCATCAGACTATCTTACTCATTGCTAGCTTAGCCTAGTATTTATTCGCCTGCTTGGTTTCTCTTTTTTGTTCCTCTGGCTCCCCATCCTTATTTATGACTGTTATTTACTCACTTATTTACTTTACGTAGCTGAGCATAAAGACTAAAAAGGGAAACACCTAGCCTGGCTCTGTCCAGACTCCAAAGGTCACAACATCTGCCAAGCAGGACCTATAAAGGTCAAAAATTACCACATCACATTACCACTTTGAATTTTCTTGTACATGAAGTGTGCTATACAAATAAACAAATAAATATTTATACTTAAAGGAAGCCTGTGGTGGTTTTGACCAGTTGGTGGCAGTAACTCACAAAGAAGCATGGCAATACACCAAAAAAAGCTTGGAGGAAGAAGATTGTAAGCCAGCAAACACAGATATAAACAATACAGAATTTAAGATGTTAAAACGAAACATCCCTGTAGTGTTTTTACTGGGAGGAAACCTTTGGTTGCACCTTTGGTTGACCTCAACGATACCTCAAGGAGCAGTGAATGTAAACATGACTTTTGTCATATATACATATACTGTATATACTACATTATATAGTTAAAGCAATGATTTCTAACCACAAACCCAGTATTACTATTGCACCAAACACAGAACAAATACTATACTGACTGATGCTTGGAAAACAGTGTGTATATTGCTGTGCCTACAGGAGTTTCAGTCGGTATCTGTCACCCTGCAGTCCTCTGACACACAGATATACACTGTGAGTGATTGCTGCTGAGAGATGCATCCTTGTGACATTGCGTTATGACTTACAGCTTTGACAGATGCTGCACACTGATCAGGATTATTTCCACCTGCACAGCTTGCAAAAAACATTTGACCAGGAATCTTAACAGGTTCACCGCTGTGGTTGCTCACACAAACGATGGACTGACTTCGTTGATGCAGTTATTCTCATTTTCACCTTTCTCACAAGTGTCCCCTCCATAGCTGGGCAGACAAAGGCAGAGGAACGAATCAATCTTGTCGATGCAAGTGCCTCCATTTTCACATGGCTCGGACTGGCAGTCATCAACGTCTGAGAGGAGGAAAAAAAAGCAAATCTCACTAGAATTCAGATTAAAGGATGTATTCATGTTGCAGACATATTGTTCATGAAGAAAAAAAAACTGTGTGGTCGTTTGATGCCATTCGAATACGGACACAAGATGAGCTGGTCATTAGCCCTGGTTTAAACAGTGAAATGTGTTCATGTTGGTAAGTATAACAGTAATGCAAACTGGGTGTCAGGACAATGCAGACAGTCTAATCCCATTTACATTCTTGACTTGTCCTCATTCTCTCACAGAGGATGACACTCTAAAAGCCCTTCACATGTTCTTACATCCTTCTTTATGTATTTAAAGTACAGAGTGTGAGGCTGACTTGATGTATGTCTAATCTAATCCTTTGTCTCTTATCCATTGTCTCCACTTACAAAAAAGCTGTAGGAGGGGGGAAGTAGCACACCGCACTGCTCCTTTAAAGGAGTTAAAGTATAGACATACAGTAAATTTGGTGGACAAGTCTGCAGAGAGGATGAACCTGACCAGAGGAGCTGGGTTCAAGCCCCCATTTTGGCAGCAATCCACCCTGCTGAAGAAGCTTTAAGCAACAACAGATACCAGCTCCAGGGCTGCGGTGCTGCTGTGCTCTCTAACCTCTCTGTGGGGGAAAGAAAGCAAGCAAAAGGAACATTTCTCCACACGGATCAATAGAGTATCACTTTATCATTGTAAATGGAGGGCATGTAATCGTCTTTCACCACTGTGGGGGGTTTATGGACCCAGAATAACAGATGTATCCCAGGACTGCAAGAATCTATTAGTTAAAACTCACAGCGAGAGAGCAAAAAGAAAGCTTCTTATAAGTTTAAAGTCACATCGAAGTCCTCACATGTCAACGGTTATTTAGCTCCAAGAAAAAGAAGAAGAAGAAGAAGAAGATCAGCCTTTATCAGTCCCACAATGGGGAAATTCAATTTACACTCTGTTGTTTTTTTAACTTATACATGGTACACACAAACACACATACATGCATTAATGGAGAGATGTCAGAGTGAGGCTGCTCCTGACAAGCGCCCCAAGCAGTTGGGGGTTTGGTGCCTTGCTCAGGGGCACCTTGGCAGTGCCCAAGAGGTAAACTGGCACCTCTCCAGCTACCAGTTCACACACAGTTTTTTGGTCCATGTCGGGACTTGAACCGGTGACCCTCCGGTTCCCAAGCCAACTCCCTACAGACTGAGCTACTCAGTAGCTATAAAGAGCTAAATGTCTCAGATCAAACTAGAATGACCTTTAGGTTCACACATGATAGACACACTGAGGGTTGGTTGCAATAAGGCTTAACTTCTAATTTAGACTAAACTAAACTTTATCAATAAAGTATGTTGCAGGGTCCAAGTGGGACTAAGTAAGATTGTTTTTGAATCTTTTCTATGATCCATTTTTTTAGCTTGAACGTTTTCGCTTCAAAATGGTTGATCTAACTTTGATCTGACAGCAGAAGGTGTCTATATGGTTATATTTTATTTTATATTTTTTTGAGGACAGATATAGGAACTGAAACCAGAGATTTATGCTGATGCATTTTCTCTCTAACAAGCCCAAAGTTGTGCGATCGATCAAACATTATTGTTTGTCTCTAAGATCACATAGCAATTTAAGAGCATCAGTAGCAGGAAAGGGTTCTCAAATGTCACTTTTCTTACTGAACTATTGACTTCTTTGAGAGCTTGCTTCATTGGTTTAAATCACTTAAAGCCACACTGTGTATAATTTGAAAATGTCCGACTGCTGCAGTACAAGGAGACACTGTGACAGCACAATTTAGTACGAAATAAATCATAGATTTACCAAACTATTGTGAAACTGTTGGAAACTGGTGAAACAACTCCGATAACATGAATCAAGGAATTGTTTTTAACATAGTTGTGCCAAATACATTTATTAGAGATGAAATCAAACCGTGTGGCTTCAATTCAAATTATGAGATAATCTCCAAGTGGTTGGGGAAGAGAGAATTAATCTGAAATGTATTTATCCAAAAACTACAGAGGCTGGATTTCCTGCAGTGATGGAAGTTTTTACATATATTTATTTTTTCTCAACGCTCCAGAAATCAGGAATATACTCAGGGCTCAGATTGTCATATAAATATGAAAAAGCTTATTATGACCTTGAATGACCTCTCAGTGTGTTCAGATCATAGTTAAACACACACCACCGACTCTCCATTAAAATCAGTCCAACTCTTTGTTGTTCAACATAAAAAGTCTGATCCCCTCGTCCGTCTCATCCATTATGCAGAGGGGAAGCTGCTCCTCAGAGAGATAATACTGCAAATTCTGCAAATCCATAACAAAGCCCTCCAGCATACCCACGCTTCAGCTGCTGGCTGTCAGTTTGATTGCCCGTCTGTCCATTCGTCCGTCTTTCTGTGACACTCAGCAGACAGAACTTGGCACTCGGTAAGTTTTAAAGTGTTCATAGTATGAATAAGTATGTTACTGTATGCGCTTTACTTACTACCTTTGCCAAAGAGGCAATGGTTTTGGTTTGGTTTGATTTCTTTGTCAAAAGGAAAAAACTACCGGCCTAATTTTCATGAAATTTGGTGGAGGGTGGCGTATAGAGTACACCAATTATTCTTCACTTTTGTTAACACTGCGAGGTAGGGCATGGCCTTGGTGGAGGCCTGTGCTCTCCGTGTGCCCTTCTAGTTCATAAAGTGGTCACTTCCTTTAGGAAAGTCTGCCTAATGAGCTAAGCATATGTTAAGGAACAAATTATTTTTAAAATTTATTCCACCATGTCAAAGTGTCACAGTACCTCTGCAGGTGTCTGCTTTGGCGCGTAGTGGGCTTCGCTAAAGCTTGCACTACAAAAGCATCGCTCTATTAGGAGAGGAGTTTGATTTTCAAATGGGAGGTAGTTATGGTTGGATAAAATCTTCAGTCACGGTAAACGTAATCATGGGTACGTAATGTCTTAAATATCCGAGAAAACAAGGAAGACATTAACTCAAAGATCCCATGTAAAGCAGGACTGCTCGTTGATTCCCCAACACTGCCTTTGATGGTCTACAACCACAGATATTAAAGGGACAGTGTGTAGGATTTGGTGGCATCTAGCGGTGTGGCTGCAGATTGGAATCAACTGAGTATCCCTCCGCTCACTCATCCCTTTCCAAGATTGTGGCAACATGAGCCTCCAAGAGCAAAACTGTAGTAACACCGTTGACCTCACTCAGAGGTCATCCTTAACATAAAACACTACTACCACAGTTTTGCACATTGTTACTGCAGTTTCACAAGCGTGTCAGAGGACTACGGTGGTTTTCAAGTATCGTAAAAATGTGAAAGGCCCTTCATAGCGCCAGAGTTTGGTTTGTCCGTTCTGGGCAACTGTAGAAACATAACAAAAATACAACTGTCAGTATCAAGTAATTACACACTATTGAAATCACAGTTAAGAATATTACACTCCATGTCTGTTAATAGATCTCCTGAAATGTTACACACTGTTCCTTTAAAAGGGGTAGCTATCTCGATATAAACAGTGTGGCACAATGAGAGTAAACAAATTTCTAACGTCTCATAATTTTCATTGTGAATGGCAGTAATAAAACTAGTCTGGGTCAGAATATACTGTAATAATGAGATATGAACTGAAATGATACACCATTAAACCAAATTTGAAATTGTTATACCAGTCTAAAGACATAAAGGCCCTGCACACCAACAAAGACGTTTTCAGTTATTCTGATGCAACGTCTGCTCAAGTTAAAGTCGGGCAGAGCTGCAAATTACATGGTGTCACCAAACTATATATACAGTATGTACCAATAGCAGTGATACTACCCAAACAGGTGCAACAGAAGAATGAGGGATGGGCTTTTTCACACTAGACATTTTGATTTATCAGAGAAGGAAAAGCATTAGTAACATTAACAGTGCAGTTTAGTGGTACAGGAATGAGTCTTAAACCCGAAAATGAGTTAGTGTTTTAGCACTTCATCTCAAAGTCGATGAGTTTTTTGAATGCGTCTATAGTTAGATGTGTGAAATAAGGTTTGTGGCTAACAAATTTACCGTTTCGTTCTATGACATGAAATACATCACCAAATATCCTCTCATCTCTTGAGTTTTGAACCATTATGTGTCTTTTAAAAGGTGGTTGCTAAAAAGTGGCTAAATGAGACTACTAAACATCATCACGCTGACTTGTCCGCCTTTACGGCCTCGTTGTGTATACTCACGCCCATGCACCATGGATTAGCTTGTTTACAGCCTAACGTTAGCTTTTTACTTCTGCTGAATGCATTCACTCTTCAAAAATCATAGAGGCGGTGTTCAGTTGGGGAGATTACCTTGCTGAAAAAAGTGGTGGATAAAACGTCAACTGTATGTAAGTACTGTGCGACACGTGTGACTTATGCTAGCGGCAATATTTCCAATATGATGAATCGCTGACATCACTCTGGTGTGTCCGTTAATAGCACAAGGAGGAGAGAGTCGGTGAGGAAAGAGCAACTCCTTCTCCTCTACATGCAGACTCAGACAGAACAAAAAACTTTATGTTGATGGCTTTAGCCTCTGTGTGTTTTTTATTATTGTTTTTTAAATATCAGGGAATAGAGAGACATACGTTACTGTTGTTCAAAAAAAGGTCTAGTGCAGCTGCCCTGATGCACTTTTTATTGATGGCCTGAGCCTATAATTTGTTTTTTATTTATTAATTATTTTTAAATAACACAGTGGCACTTGCTCCTTATGTTACTCTAGCCTATTGTTGTTCAGGCAAACAGTTGACTTATTTTGGCAAATAAATGAAAAGCTGTTCAAATTGAAATTGGATATTGGCACCGCTAAGTGGTGCTACGATGCTGGTTATAAACTGTCCTTCCTGCATTTGTCAGTTTAAACTGTGCTGTTTTTAGCCTGGATTAAGTAACTTCTTCGTTTTTGTGTAATATTATTGAATGATCCACACACCAAGCTGTGAGTGGTCAGTAGGCAGTGCTTTAATACGAACGCAAACATAACTTGCTCCGGAGCAGGTTAGGTGTTCAGCATAAGTTACCATGGCAATCTACCCCAGTAAGAAGTCAACCACTGTGGTAGTACAAAAAACACAGGGTTAACTCTGAAGTTACATCGCTAACCCCAAATCCTGCTTTATAGTACAGGCTTCAGACCATGCGACAGCCAGATAGGAAAAAGAAAAAGGGAATCAGCGCAAAGAAAGCACAAAGAAATAAACTGCATGAAGACTATCACTGCAGCCAGCAAAGGTTATTACCTTCCTAACCTCACTTTGTAGTAGTGCTCATGTAAATCAGATTTGTGATCCCCTGAACAGGATTGGCTCCACCTGCCAAGACGCTGCCCTTCTCTGAGCTGGAGCTTCCTGATTGGAGCGGCAGCGGCTCGGTCCTCCAATCCCAAGGAGGAAATTCGCAGCTGAGGCTTTAAATGTTTGACCAGTCTGATGGTCCACAGGGCTGGGAGTTAGTGTGAACAGCTCACAGATGTATCTCTTGTTATGCTCCTCTCGAGACCTAGCTAATTTTAATTTCGGTGGTTAACTTTGTGAATTGAGGTACTTGAGTATTGGATGGATTGGCTTCAGCTACACATGGTATGATTGTTTTTTGTTCAGAGTCACTAGAGTCACTTTTTGGCATTCTAATAAGTAAAGGTTAGTTAGTGAAATTTCATTTTCCATTCAGTGTCTTTATAGCAAGTTAGATTTAGAGCTCTTATTTTAAGAGTCCTCTTTTTGTTCTACTTATTTTATTGATTTTAACAGAACCCACAAGCCCTTTCCTTTAGTCTGCCTCATCTCTTTTTGTTGCTGGGAATATCTACGCACCTTGTGAATAAAATAACTATATTTTACCAAGAGAATCTATTTGATGTCGCCTCCCTTTTCCTAGCGAGCTGGGTCGTAACAATAACCATAGTGTCATCTGGCTCTCTGATACCACTACAGCTTAACACAGTTATACCTCTATGAAGAAACATTCAGACCTGATCATACCATGCTACAGCCAAACAGAAACAAAAGGAGAATCAGCACAAAGACAGAGCGAGGGAGGAAATTGCATGTAGACAAAGAAGAATTGATCATAAAGATTTTGAGCCTAGATGATGTCGGTCTCTCTTTATTTTGCAGTTCATGCAGGTCACAGTTGGTTTTGTCTACAGCATTGCAGCCTGTTGACCCTGACCTCCTGTAGTAAAATGTATCTCATCTCTCACCTCTGAAGGTGTAATCACAAACAACGCCGATCAGCCGTCTTTATAGCTGCACAGGGGATTTAGGTTCTTTCTGCTGTTAGTTGTTCCTGTCAGCAGCATATTTTCCATTTCTATAAATGGATTTCTATGAAGTTCATCAGGCATAAAGGCTTTTGGTTGAGGAACAATTGATTTGTTTTTGGTGCTGATCCGAATCTGAGATTTCTGGCATCAAACGATTTGTTTCAGCCAATGACAATCCTAAGAAAGGCCTTGACTTGACTCCAAAGTCTTAAGCTATTTTTGCAGGGACAAGAAATCAATTCAGCTCTATTGTAAGTAGATCATTTTTTTATTCGCTACATGCCATTACTACTACTACAGGGATTGTGTTTGGCAGTGAAAGCTACCAATAGTTTGACCTTGAGAAACCAATATCATCACCCAACTCTGATGGTCTGATCTTAACCTTTGACCCCAGGCTCCATTAAACCTCCTCCGTCAATGTGACAGACAGCCCGACCACTGACCTGCCAATAGGCCATTGGAGAGCCTTATATCAGTATGTACTTAGAGAAGGCTGAGTTTATCATGCCACTGTGTGGATACATGCATGCGTGTGTGGGATGTGAGTGTGTTTGTAAGCATCACTCACCAATCTCGCAGTTCTCCCCAGTGTATCCTTGTGGGCAGTAGCAGCTGTAGCCCGTTCCCTGTGGAAGGCACTTTCCTCCGTGCAGACATGGGTTTGTCACGCAGGGCTCCACCTCATCTACAAGAGACAGACGGATGGGGGGTGGAGGGGGAATTTTGTGATTCACAATGAGGGAGTTCATTGGTGATACTGTAAAGCAGAATGCTTTTCCTGTTTGTAAATGTGATTCATTTTCATTTTGGAAAAGTTGTATTTAAGCTTATCGGCTGAATAAAATACTTATTTCCACGATGATCCTCTAAAGTTAGATGGCTTAAACACAATTTAACTTACCACTGCTATAATTTTAAATATATATAAAATAATATATATAAAAATAAAATAAAAGCATGACTCATGCAAACATGCCACCCTAATTTTCCATCATTGTAGCTAAGCCAAAACCAGCGGTTAAAACACACGCATATCTATTTCACACTCTGTCTCGTTTCAAAGGGATCAAAAGCCAGAGAGCCTCAACCTTGCCCTCCACTCACAGCCACAGTTGTCATGGTTACCATATGGAAAGCAAGGCTTTGGCTCACTGCGGCGAGTGTAGTGGGCAGCGTGAGAACTTCAGACATTAGCCATCCTCAACAGAAATGAGCAGACCTCCCGCTGAGCGCCTCGGCCTCGCTATTCACCACCTAAATGTGTGCGTGTGTGGTCTCTTTCCACAATTACAAATTTCCATATCAATTGACACACCACCACATGTTTCTCCCCTGAACCACTCATTATAGCAACTTAAGGTCTTTGAAAACTACCACTCGTTCGTCCTGGCCGAGAAAGCTCGGCTGTGGGAGTCTTTGTTCTGCAGCTCTCTGACACCGAGGACTGCTTAGGAGGGGGTGGTGTGTGAGGTTGACAGTGTCTGTGTGTAGGTTTGTGTGTTTGTGTTTACACGGTGTGATGAGCGAATATCTGTCTATGATTAGCCTTGAGGCAGATCCTGTCCAATAACTGCCCAGAGGCAGACATCTCAAGCTCTCATCCTCTGAATTATCATGATGCCGGCTGCTGTGTTGGGCAAAATAAATGTTCAAGGATCAAAAAATAAAAAATGAAAGATTGAGGGTTTTCATTCACAAGAGCGAGAGACTTCTCATTCGCAGCCACAGATTTATGTTAAGTTTTGCGAGCTGATCCTCCGCTCGTGGTTTGAATTTTGCTGAAGTCAGGTGCTAAAACCAGCCATGCATTTCATTTAATGTACACCAGTCCAGGCCGAAGTGCACTTGCACCCTCTGCATCAGTCAAGGTCATGGCACGCCTTGACAAATACCAACTGTTATGACAAGCAGATTTACTACAGCATGTGTATGTGTGTGTGTGTGTGTGTGGATGTCTGTGTGAAAGATAAACCTTGTGCGACTGGCCGTTCATTAAAGCGAGTGGTGCAGAAAAAATCAATAGAAGCCTGTAGAAGGAGCTGACAGAGTGGACGGTCCCTCGCTCTGCACAGCAGCCGACACCACTGGCGCAAACAACAACAATAAGCTGGCAACAGCAAAATCCAACTAATAAGTTTACAGAAATAGGACAGTGAAGGGATAATAGGCGGAAGAGGCAATACTGGGATACCTCAAAGTACTAATCCACACATCTCACATAGCCTTTGCTTCGAGTAATAACAGACATGGACACAGTGGAAATATGGTTTACTTTGGAAATATGATTTTCGGATAAGCGCTTCAGACCTCACAGGTGGCATTGGTATTTGTGTGAAAGCTGAAGAGCACAAACAGGAAAGTGGAAACTAAGAAACCATCTGCAATTACATGTTTCAGAAAGATGGTGATAAAAATCTCTTTAAAAAGATAAGACCATGGATTGTGTGTTAAATCCTCATGTGTCTGCATGTGCATGCTTGTGTTTGAGAACAATGTGCTTTGCTACTGAAGGTCCTTGAATGTAACCTGAGGCTTCTCTTTTTTTTTTCTCTCCTCTCTCATTGATTGAACTGACTGATGAAGTGCTCCGTGATCCAGTCAGGAGAGAAAACACTGACCACCATGAATCCAAACCACAAGGGACTGAACTGGAGCCAAGAGTTTGTACATGAGAGCAAGAGAGAGAGAGAGCCAGAGAGAGAGAAAGAGAGAGAGAGAGGTGGTTGCCATTATTATGGTTGAATATCCTAAGAGAGCATCCATCCACTTCTTCTGTTTGTGTAGTAAAGATATCACTGTGTGTTTGTGTTTATGGCCTTCTGCCTGCATGACTCCAGGGTGTCAGTCAATCAATCAACCCTTATACTGTACACCAGAAGCCCAGATGGTTGCCCTTGGCTTGTCGATACAGTGTACAGCTGTTTTCCACCCGCAGACTCCCAACACTCCGAGCAGCAGCTCAGCCATGCCTGCCACAGACATGAGCCACTTTCAAAGGAAGCAAAATAAATCACCATAGAAATGTGTGATAGCATGATGCCCGTGGGGCCTTCAAACACCGGGAGATAGGATGTTCCCTGTATGAGCTCTCATTATCAAGCGAAAAATAAGTAAACCAGGTGGCCAGCCAGGAGCTTCACTGAGAGATATACTGTGCTGCAGACTTAATAAACAGATTGTGCGGTGGCAGGAATGTGGTCTCTGCTTCTGGGAATAAAAGGTGTGTAGCCGAGGGAATACACACTGAGTTTTTTGAATAAATATGCCAGTGGCGAGGTCAGGGGAGGAAATGAAAAGGCAATCTTAAAAGATACGACTATTTATTTACAACATGGGTCTTATTTTCATCTACCTTCATTTCCTATTGGTTATGATAACAGTGTACCTACCAAAGTAATTCCTGAGACATGCAGGCACATTGTCGCAACCGAGCAAGAAACACAATCAGACGAACAGACTTAGAGGATATTAACAGACTAGTGTTGGGCAAATTATTTGAATTACTTATTATAACAGCAGAAGTAATTGTTACATTACTTGTCGCATTACTTTCTCTTTCAACAACTCCAAAGACTTAGAGGGGTTATATACAGACCTATTTCTTGTCCAGAAGCGATAACTTTGTGGAGCCTCACCTGGATTCCTGGTAGCTGCTCTCAGCCAAGAAATAGTCACAGAAGAAATAGGCACATATGATAAATTAAGATAAACTAGTCATTATGCTAAGCTAAGCTAACCAGCTACAAGCTCCAGCTACAACTTTAATGGGCAGACATGACAGTGGTATGGATATGTCATCTAAGTCTTGGTTTGTGGGCTCTTGCTTTGAAGCCTCGAGTTCGTCATTTTAGCCGTCACCATCTTGTTTTTTTGCAACCAGAAGTGACACAAGAGGGTGGAGTACGACGCAACGCTCACTAAGGAATTTTTAGGTGACCAAAATGTTTACTTTCTTGAACTGAAAACACACTGAAAGGGTTAAAGTTGTTAGACGAAAACAAGGACAACTCCCAGACCGGACAATGCAGTGGTGGTGACCTGTCAATCAAAAGGTAGCCACACCCTAAAGCATACCCTGCTTTATGGTCTATTTGACGCTAAATGGGACCAAAATCTACTAAATGAACATCATGCTGTATTGAAAAAGACTTGAAACTAGTAATTGAGACCATAAAGTCATGTTTACACTGTCTACTGTGGTAATAATTCAAGTGAGAAGTAGGGGCATTTTCCCATAGACTTCTATACAATCAGACTTGTTTTTGCAACCGGAGAAGTCACACCCTGTTGGCTATTAGAGAGAATACAGGTTTAAAGCACTTCAGTATTGGCTTCACTTTTCAGACCTGGACGTTGCCCACTGTTAACAAGCATCCAGCCTCTCATTTAGAGGTATTTTGACCATCAACAGCTAGCTTAGTACCAGTTACTACAAGTCCATTCCTCACAGTGAGATGTGGGGTTCACACATTGTTACTACTGCTAATAGAAATTTTGGTCAAAACTACAAAAATAAGACCATGTTGTAATAAATCAGAATTATCTTTTCAAGATATCAAATCAAAATAGTGCTTCAGTTAAATAAAATGAATATACAGATACATGGACACACATCAAACAAAGTAATGCCTACCAACAGCATGACAAAACATAAAAACAGACATAAATTGCTAACCTGTTGGGCTGAGAGTTATGGTACTGATGTTGACTCCCCCTCTGTTGTTCTCCTCCTCCATGTTGCTAGGTAACAGGGCCCCTGACCCCACAGCGTGAGACCAAGTGGGCTCCTCCACATCTGGGGCTCCCGACAGTAATGGAGGATAATCCAGAGATCTGTTCAGAACTACTCTCTCCACTGGGACCCAATGGGGTGATGTCAGGGGGTTAGTGGAGCTGTCATGGTTGTCGAAGTGAGTGGATGGCGCTGGGTCTCCTGATCCAGCAGTTTGAAATGGGGCATAGGAACGGGGTGATGATGGTGGGGGTGAGAGGGATGGGGTTTGGGAATTGGATGGAGGTGAGGAAGTGGATGAAGACCAGGAAGATGAAGATGGAAGAGACAGGGATGGGGAGGGAGATTGTGATTCAGACAGGGATTGAGATGGGGATAACTGAGAAAATGGTGGAGATGGAGACACAGTCGGCGATGGTGATGGAGATAAGGAAAGGGATTTGTATGGATCTCGCGAGCTTGGTGGCAATGGGGTTTCTGCTGGTGAGGTGGACGCGGATTCAGATGTAGATAAATCATCTCTTTCCGACCCAGTTGTAGTCATCATGGTAAGCTCCAGAGGACTAGGGGTGGTAGTGGTAGTCGTGGTAGTGGTGGACTGTCCCTTCCTGTGACCCCTGTCTCTAGATCTTTCTCTGGATCTTTCTCTTGGTTTACTTGTTCCAACTGGTCGACGTGAAACTTGTATCTCCCCTTTTGCTTCCGCGCCAGTGATTTCTCCACTCCCCTCGTCTTCTCCTTTCCCCTTATCCTCTCCTTTCCCCTTATCTTCTCCTCTGCTCCTGTCCTCCCCCCTGTTCTTCTTACCCCTTCCTCTGCCTCCTCTACCGCTGCCTCTGGAGGTCACTGTCTCCTCTCTCTTGTCAGCCGGCTGAGTTGTGGTCTCCGATTCAACACGGACCCAGGTGTCCCCGCTGGATGAGTTGATTCCAGGTGTAGCGATGGAGGCGGTGGACTTGTGCGTCTCTGATGTCTTGGTGCTCTCTGTAGTCATAGAGTTACTGGAGGCGGCCACAGTGGATGCCAGACGAGTGGGAGATACTTCACTGGCTGGTGTAGAGTTTTCCCTCGAGGGACCGCTGAACCATGAACTTCCCCATGAGAACAAACCTGCAGAGAGCACAAAACAAACAAAAAAGAAAAGAGTGAGTGAAGTCAGGGGTGCAATTATTGCAGACAGAGAGAAAAGTGCAAAAGACAAAGCCAAGAGTGACGAACAAAGCAAAAATCATCTTATGGATTCTCTCTGCTTTGCCAAGTGAGAAAAAAAACAAACACTTCTGAGCTGTCAGTCAGCTGTTTTTCTTCTATTACTGCACCAGCAATGTCTACACTTCAATATGATCACCGTCAGCAAGCAAACCTCTGTGGACACTGTGAAATAAAACACTTAAGAGAAAGATCTGAACATTTCCCTCTACAGTATGTTAAACATTATTGTCACAGGCATAAATATAACCAGAGAACACTGTATATAAGGGATAAACAAAGGCGGTGAGACAAGTGAGAAGTGAATTGTATGAAAATTAGCAGAAGGTGAGAGGTGTGAAGGTGTGAGCTTTCAAAACAATGTTATGTTTTTTAAATTTTTTCATGTTGTATCAGAGTTACTGTAATGACCCTTTTGACTTGTAAATGCCATTCATGTCAATATGATTTGTAAATGCCATTCATGTCAATATCAACATCATAATTACAGCTAATAAAGCCTGGGATTGGCCAAAGTCTCCCATCACTGGCTAGTTATTTTTTAAAGCCTGTAAAAAGAGCCATGAGGAGGTGCAGAAATCTACTTTTGTCTTGAATTACAATATGCTGAAAGTTTATTATGGAATTTTTGCCCAATGATGCCAAAAATATACTACTGCAGGTTTAACCATAGATAATGGAGTCACAGCTGTCAATGTAAACATTGTTGTGTGCCAGTTTATTGGAGGTGTTCATTTAAAACAGCCACAGTTCACTGCAACAAACAAATAAATAAAGACAAAAGAGACTGGGTGAAGGTCTAACACCTTTCTGGACACACATACTGTAAAGACACACATACACAGTCAGGCCAAACAGAATGAAACAAAGTCCTTCACAACCACAGAATTGAATCAACAACTCTGTAACACAGTTTTAAACAACACTGAACAGCTTCCTGCCATTTAGAAGCCATTTTCACCCACATCCAGCACATAAAGACCTGTAATCGTGCTAGACCCATGAGACACAGGAAAATCTTTTTTCATTATCTGTCTGTTTGAGGGAATTTTTCAACCTTGATGCCTGTACCTCAGTGTTAATAATGGGCATCACGCTGAAGAGAGACATGGTTTCTCTGCATGGATATAACAGTATCCCACTTCATATGTTTTCCAAGAAGCTATTGTTAAAGATGCAGTGTGTAGGATCTGGTGGCATCTACATGTGAGGTTGCATATTGCAACTTCGTCTGCCAAGCAGGTAGGAGAACTACAGCGGCTGAAGCAAAAATGTGAAAACATCAATGACCCTATATAAAGCCAGTGTTTTGGTTGTCCATTCTGGGCTGCTGTAGAAATATGGTGGCTGGCTCCATATATTCCAGTTTCTGCCAAAAGATCCCCCTAAATGTTACACACTGTTCCTTTAAACGGGTAGCTATCTTGGTATAAACAGTATTGGTTGACAACGGTTGACAAATTTCTATCGTCTCATAATTTTCCTTTAAAGGACACTATAGAGAGTTTTGTTTAGCTATTGCCTGTGGTTTTACCGTCAGGTTTGCTCAGTTTTGGATGCAAGTCGAAACTGTTCAGTTTACCGTTAGAAGAGACAACCTTAATCTGAAAGTTCTATATTTATGTTGGTATTGTGGTATTACTGTCAATAAAGTTGTATTTGTATTCCTCACTGTTCATGAAAGTTACACTGAGATATGACATAAAATCGATAATCTTCTACAGCTGCCTAGGCTGTGAGATGGACACCCCTGGTTTTCAGTTCAGCTGTATTTACTGTAGAAGCATCATCGTAACTGCACTAATAACTGTACTCTACAACAGCAATGAGCATCATCCTGTGTAACAACAGCGTCAATCCACATCAACCTCAGGCTTCTGCAGACCACTATAAAATACAATGTTGTACATCAAGGCCAACTTCACAACATACGTACACTGTAACATACAGGCATAAGGCCAACAGTATGTTCCTTACTATACTCTTTTCTCTAGATCTCTATTTGTCTCACAGTAAAAACACAAATGTACCCCATAATTATGTAGAAACTAGATTGCCTATCCTCATTATGTTATCATCTGTACCCCTCCGGTGATGGTAAGTAGTAGTATATGATCATTTTAAAATAAATAACAGCAGGTTCATAAAATGCTGCAGGACTCATTACCCCGTCTTCCCTCAAACTTCTAACTTTGACGCTTAGTAATGTTAAAAAAGTAATGAGTTAATTCAAAGGCTTGTTGGGAATACAAAAATACTACATCTGAAGCCCTGTTTGATGACGTGTTAATAAATGTGTTGCTCATTTGGGTATGGGTAATTCCTACAATTATGCAAATGACCTCTCATAAAGCTGAAGAGATAAATATCTGTGTTTACCACTAGCTTTGCTTGTGTTACCGTTTGATTTTCATCTGACTTTGTTGTGTTTAATTGAAGCCGACCTTTTGCAGAAGAAAGAGGTGATGCTGGATCCACTCCCTCTGTGTTCTCATCACCACAAGGCCTCTACTCTCCCAGTTACCCCTTCGTAATTCTGTGCTTCTCTAATGGACTTCATTCCTGGGGCTTCTTTGTACTGTAATTAATGTACCATCCTGTTGTGTTGCCCAACAGATGTTTCCCCAACATCACCAACCTGAGCCAATTAGTGTCTCAACTGCCATATTTTCAGTATCCTATATGTGCTCATAAACATACACTGCCATCAAGCCTTGTGGTTGCTTTATAACTCAAATTCTGTGGCTGTGTCCCTATTTCACACTACATAATGTGCTAATAGTAATGTGTACTGTATTATGTACACACTCAAGTCAACATTTTGTATACTCAAAGAATAGTCGACACGCTGAACAGGCTTGATTTTTGAGTGAGCTGTTGATGGACACTGTTGTTCCACAATGTGATGCACACAGGAGTTAATTGTGCAGTGTTGAGACAGCAACAGAAACATCTCAAAAAGCAAAAAAAAGTATTACATTTTGAAATAACTACCTTTCTCCTCTATTTCTATTTCCTCTGTCTTTATTCACAGTTTTTCCTCTGTTATCCTCTTCAGAAATGTATTCACTTGTAAGCTCTCTCAGATAGATGATAGGCCATATTAGTTCATATATTAAAATCCTTTTTCTGGGAACCAGCTTTTTAAAAATGAAAAACCATCATGACTGAATTCATAATAGGCCTTGTCTACTGCATAAATCGTAACAAGGGAGACTTTGTGCGTAAATGAACGTCTCTGACCATTTTACTGCCATTTCCACATCAACTTATTATCTTGAATAGGAAAACCAGTCTTTCTGAAGAGAAAGTTTGATTCTGCAAGTTTATTTGGGACCCTAAGTCTCCTGCGACCCACCTGTGGGTCCCGACCCAGTCTTTGGGAACGACTGCATCAGAAGAAGTATGAATCCACTCACGTGGTGATGGTGCATTGGATGGATTTGACCTCTCATCTGTGTTTTTCGTGGCTGTCTCCTCTTCCCCTGCCTGTCCATTTGGTGCTTGGGTCCCTTCCTCATCTCCAGTCCCAGCCAGGTAGTTCCAAGGTTTCCAGATGGACTTGACAATCTTTGAGATCACCTAAAATAACAAGTAGATACACAGAAACTTAGCTGGTTTAGTGATGGTGCCTCTGTTTTTTTTATCTCAAATAATAAGCTCAAACCAGGACGAGAGCTGTAACTTACAATTATTTTCATTGCCAATTAATCTGTTGATTATTTTCTTAATTAATCGAAAAATGGTCTATAGAATGTCAAAAAATGGTGAAAAATGTTGATCAGTGTTTCCCAAAGCTCAAGATGATGTCCTCAAATGTCTTGTTTTCTCCACAACTCAAAGATATTCAGTTTACTGACATAGAGGAGTAAAGAAACCAAAAAAATATTCACATTTAAGAAGCTGCAATGAGAGAATTTTTACTTTTTGTTATTAAAAAATTACTCAAACTGATTATCAAAATAGTTGGCAATTAATTTCATAGTTGACAACTATTAATCGTTGCAGCTCTAACCAGGACCAACCTTCTTGTCAGCAGGAGTGGGGTGGACCGGCGGTCGGAGAAACTCCTCTGAGTCAGGGCCAGGCTCCAGTGGCTCTCCCCAGTCTAAGAGACTCTGTCCTGGGATTAGCTGGAGGGTCACAAAAGACCCTGAAGACTCAGACCAGGGGTCTGAGGCTGAGAACACAATCAGGTGGATTATAATCACAGATCCCCATTGTTTTGTGAACAATACATATAATTATTTCAATATTAGAAATCAGCCTTACAAGCATCAGTGCGGTGAAGGGAAGCCTCCTCTTCTAGGTCAACCAATCCTGTCCAGTTTGAAGGTGAAACATTGCTACCATTTGAGGACACTGCAAGGATGTGTTTGCACAAAAACATCTGTTGTAAGTTCAATCTCACTGTATTTGTGTTTACAGTAGGATGGTTCATCCTGATTAATCAGCTGGTTCATGCTGCAACAGATCTGCTAACAGCTGACAAATGTCAAACCTCTGGTACCGGTGGTTTGCTGTGTAGTCATGTCAGGACTTCCTGTCCCTGGGGAGTCAGCATCACTTGAGCCTGTGAGGTAGCTCCAGGGCTTCCACAGGGAGGTGTAGATCTGAGAGATGGAGCCTGAATTCTTCACTTTGCCTGAGAAACAAGTTGAAGAGACGTTCACATGGCTGTTGCTGAAGGATTTTCAGTTTTTCTCAAAGCTTTGTTTTGTTTTAATTTTGCAGAAATTGGCCAATTTCAGACAACGCAGAACACACGCTGAGCATCTTGATATTTAACTTAAACACGTCCTGTTCTCTTTGTCTCTCTCTTTCTCCCACTGCTGCTGTCAATCCAGCAGTTTCACAAATACATGACGGTGGGATAGATAATGTGGATAAGTAATCGTTGTTGCCATAGCTACAACAGTGGCAATGACATTTATTGTCATAATAGCACTCAAAGCTTCCACAGTAACATCAACACCTCTGTTAGGAGTGAGATGGCAGTAATATCGATACATAACTACACATTTTATTGTAATTTTTCATTCACACATTTTAAATTAATAATGCTAGAAACCATTATATCATATAGATTATGAAACATTATTATGGTGTGGTTTCTGTTTCATCTATCAATAATGAGTTAACTCCTCCTCTATAAACAAAAAATCTTAACACCTCTGTAGCAGTACGCATCAAACAGCGCCGTGGTGTTGTCAGTAGTGCTGTTGGGTGCGACGGTGCGGACTCCTGGCTGGCTCCCTCCACAGTCCGGGCGAGGCCAGGTCACTGGGTAGCGGACACTGCCATCAGACAACCAGCCTGGCGCGCAGCTGTCCAGGCCGGCCTTCCAGGCCAGATAAAGCTGCCCTGCTGTGGCCAGCTGCCCCCCGAGGGACACACAGCGGTCTGAGGCTGACGACAGAGACAGCCTGCCTGGGACCGAGGAGTGAAACACTTCCCCTGGACGACGGACACATGAGACAGGAACTTGTCAAGAAGCAGATGATGTCTGTCAGGTCTCTAGCAGGGAGACACCTGAGTTAAATACTTTTTTTTCTCAAGCCCTGTGCTGATGCCTTCACTACCTCCACACCTGAACAACTCATTCCTTCAATTTTTTGCAAACAAAATCCCCACTTAAAAAACATCACTGTCCCCTGTACCTGACCCTGTAGCACCTACTCCTGCCTCTCTTCTCTCCATCCCTCTTAACATCCTTACCCCCCCACTTCCAACACTGCCTCATCCTGTGTACTCCAGCTGCCCACTCCCTCATCTCTAAACTCATCAGTTCATCCAGCACGCAACCTGCTCCCTCGACACCCTCCCCACTTCCTTGTTGAAGATCACGTTATCAGCAAAGGTTATTCAAACAAGTGTGATTGGTGTATTTGTTGGAGGCCACTTACAGCTCTGGATTAACATACATTTGTTGCAATAGTTTGCAAAAGTTTTTTTTGCCTCTTCACTGGATTAATTGAAAGTATGATTAAAAAATATATATCCCCTGTCCTTTAATATTGTAGCAGACTGTGATGTGTGATGCAATTTTGATGTGTTTCGTGTGTGTGTGTGCATGTGAGTGTGTACCATCCAGTTCTTTTGCAAAACAGTACACATCAAACAGCTCTTTCGGGTCCCTCTTCCCATAGTTCCTCACTCCAGCTGAGTACTCCTTGTGTCCATAGCAACCAAGCTCTGGCAACTGGACAGAATAACTGTGGAGGAAACCATGAGGGAGTCATAAATGGGAAAGATCCTCTTTTTTACTGATCATAGGAAATAAGTGGCGATGTCTTGTGGACATTTTGCTGTTTGAACATTATCTCAGCTAACATATCATAGTGTTTATTCTCATTAAGACTTTAAATGTCAGATGAGAATAAATTCTTATTTGTAATCTCTTTTAAAGGGCAAGAGATTAGAATATATTAAAATACAATTAACAGCAGAGAAACAACAGCGGTGAAAAGAAGAAAATGAATCTGGAGCAGATGAGGTGACAGCACAGAAGAACTGAATATTAATTAAGACAGCAGGTGATGCAAGAAGAGAGGGAGCAAACTGAACACAAAACAAAGCAAGTGTCTTCATATTAGAGAATTTGCAGGCATATAAAAATATATAGCTGGAGGAGCCACATTTAAGTTTACTTTAGGGCTGTCAAAGTTAACACAATATTAATGCGCAAACGATCTTTCTGAGGTTATAGTGGGTTTTAGAGGTAGAGCGAAGATACCGGTATCATATAAAGCTAGAAGGAATTGGTACCAATCACGTCATACTAGCTTGTCCAACGCTCCAAACCTGCCCTAAATTTTGGTGAGGAGAAACTGTCATGGCCATTTTTGATCTGAAAATGGGTCCTATGGGTACCCATGAGACCCATGAGTCTCCCCTTTACAGAAATGCCCACTTTATCATAATCACCAACCTGTTGGGCTGCAGTTTAGTATAGTATTTGTATATTTTTGTGCTGTTACTTGATTTCCAATGATATATATATATATATATATATATATATATATATATATATATATATATATATATATATATATATATGTGTGTATATATATATATATATATATATATATATATATATATATATATATATATATATATATACACACACAATTTGAACTGAAAAAAATGTGGCTTTAACTTGCGATCAATGACGGACAATCGTGATTAATAGCAATTAAATATTTTAATCGATTAGTGTTTACAAGTGAGTGTGCACCCTCCATAGGTTATAGGAGTCTATACACATGGAGAGGGGAGGATGGGTTCATGGGTTACAGCCTGAACCGTCACTGACCTCAGCCTCCCTAAACCTCCAACAATTAAACTGGATGCTGAAATAGCTGTCTGGATTTTTATTTTTCTATTAAGTTTATTTACCAATAAATTATAAGCAACAGTGAATGGTGAAAACTCTCCCTGGAATTATTTTTGAGAAACAGGCTGCGATTCAGGCATACTGCACCCTGACTATGCGGTAAAAACAACAGGAAAGTGTAATAGTGGTTAGGAAGGAAAAACTCAAACTGAAATTTTCTGTCAATAACATTCTTCAAAACAGAGCTGAAATGAGAAGTTGATTAATTGATTTGACAATTTTGGTAAATAAAAAAATCACTAACCATTTTTTTTTAACCAACTATTACTTTAAAGTTGCAGTGTGTAGGATTTGGCGGCATGTAACGGTGAGATTGCAACCAGCTGAAACTTCTCCTGTGTACCAAGCGTGTAGGAAAAATACGGTGGCTGACGCAAAAATATGAATGGGCCTATCTAGAGTCAGTACTTGGTTTGTTTTCTCTGGCCTATTGTAGAAACACAGTGGACTACATGAAGAGAAACTTCACCACATTTCTGCCAATAGATCTCCCGAAATGCTATACACTGTTTCTTCAAGCAGAAATGCTTAGAAGTCAGAGGTTCCAGCTTTCCAAATGTGAAAATTTTCTATAAAAGCGAATTATATATCTTTGGGAGACAAAACAAAACAAGCAATATGAATAGGAAATCCTGGAAATAATCAATTAATTGAGAAAATAATCTGCAAAACAAAGCAAAGCAAAGCACAGCCGGACTCACAGCAACTAGTAGAGAAACACTACAATGGTGTGACAAGCAGAAGGAAGTTATTGTCTCCTCACCGGACAGTCTGATCATCCAACCAGCCGGCTGCACAGCTGGCAAAGCCGTCATAGTACGCTGCCCACAGCTGGGCCGCTGTGGCCATCTGAGCAGAGTTTTCCTGACAGGCTCGCTGGGCATCAGTAAATGAGAGGGCGTATCGAGTGTTGGGAGCCTGGTAGTGAAACACCACACCTACACACAGGGACAAATGGTGAGATGTTTGTGAATTTATCTGAGAGATGCACCAACACAGCTGAGTTCAAAATCAATATATCAATGGGAGGTAATCAGTAAACATGTTATTATGGCCACAAACAGATCAATCTAACATTAAGCGAGTTTCAGCAGAAATTTCATACATGGGCACACAGAAAAATTAAGCACTGGTATTCAGTCCAAACTCTGTAATTAAAAGAATTACAGAGTCATTCAAGTAGAAAACTAGATAGCACAAACAGCAGACACAGAGAGCAGTAAGCTACATTAATTAAGTCAGTCATTATGATATTGATATGGTGAATCAATGTTATTAATTTTTAATCACATAAAAAACCTAAAAAGGGTTGGCAGTGCTGCCATTATCTATCTGACATTAGCACAACAAGCCCAGAATGCAATAAAACACAAAAATCAATTAAGTTAGAAGAAGAATTTTAAAGCCTTTTGTGTTAATGCTGCTCAGGCTGTCAGCAGCAGCTTTTAAAATTTGTGCTTTAGGGAGTTGTGGCACTAAACTTTTCTTGCAATGAAATCTCCAGTCAGTGGCTGTTGCACTTACCGGAGACCACCAGGGACACAGTGTCTCTCTCATAGTCGTTACCCATGACAACCTGACAGTGGTAAGTGCCTGAGTCGTTGGTACGGAGACTGGAGATCTCCATGGTAGCATTCAGAGGATTGGCAACATATCCTGGCAGCATGACGCGGCCGCTGAAAGCCTTATTCACCTTGATTACATCACCTTTGGCACAGAAAGAGAGGTTTCTTCATTATAAGTGTCTATTGGCAACCTGCAGATTTGAGAGCTAAAACATAAACTTTTAAGGGGCCCTAGATACAAAGATTGAATTAGAGATAAACATATCCTCTCAATCTGTCTCTTACTGTTAGTGATTAAGTCCCATGCGAACACACAATCATCTGCCAAACACAGATCAGGTTATTTCCTACAAACCACTTTTGTATTTGTGTTTCTGTCTTTACTTTTCCCACTGGTTAGAAGAGGGCGGGGCTCAGTTGGAGGAATGTGATGTCACATGCTTCTGTGGACCAATCAACATTTAGCAACACTTGAATCAAATACAGACATTTGTTTACTTGGTGTTTCAGACCACTATCAATCAAATGTGATCAAACCACACACACACACACACACACACACAGTCCTGACGAAGCAAATTAGCTCAGTTTTTGAGTTAAATTAAGTTTTCATGTCTAACTTTACATATTAACTATTGCTTAGCCACTTTAAAATTTAATCAGTAATTTCTAGGGCTGCCAATGTTAACATGATAACACGCATGTGCAAATTTGTTAAACCGCCACTAATTTGCTTATTGCATCAATGCAACCTGCAATTTTTAGGTTTGCAGGTTGCAGTGAGGTCAGTTTCAGCTAGAGTGAAGATACTGGTATCATATGAAACTAGAAAACATAAGGAATCTAAGTCAACCATGTCATATTAGATTGTCATGAAGGAGGCTAAATAACACTCCAAACTTCAAACGCAAAATTTTGGCAATGAAAAACAGTCATGGCCTTTTTCAAAGCGGTCCCTTAACCTCTGACATCTAGATATATGAATGAAAATGAGTTCTATGGGTTCCCACGAGTCTCCCCTTTACAGACATGCCACTTTATGATAATCACACGCAGTTTGGGGCAAGTCAAAGTCAAATCAGCACACTGACTCACTGACAGCTGTTGGTCTTGAGTTTTCCATGTTATGATTTGAACATATTTTTTGCTAAATGTAGTAACTGTGAGGGTTTCTGGACAATATTTGTCATTGTTTTGTGTTGTTAATTGATTTCCAGTAATAAATATACGTGTACATTTGCAGCAAGCAGGATATTTGCTTACTCCCATGATGATAAGAATATTAAATATTTGACAAATATCCCTTTAAGGTACATTTTGAACAGAAAATGAGTGATTAATTTGCGATTGATCGCAATTAACTATGAACAATCATGTGATTAATCACAATTAAATATTTTAATCGAGCAACAACCCTAGTAATTTCATTTACTTCGAGTGATTCAGTTTAAAGTAATGAACTGCCCACTGATTCCTAATTGCAACTGCAATCTTTTCCACTGAAAACAGCTGCCTGCTGCATCTGAAAACCAGATTAATAAGAGAAATGAGACAGAAACAAAACAAAAAGTTGTGTGCTGTAAAGCCACAACAATGAACTGAAATACACTAAAACGTTCAAGGGGACCAACAGAGATGAATTTAATCTGTGCCTAGCCTTGGCTTTAGTAAAAACCTTCCACTCTGGGAGGTTTGGAGCAGTCACAAGTACAGTGGAAAACCTCTACCAGGAGGATTTATCTCATTCTAGTTCCAGCAGCTGTTATTATCAACTTCTCAATTTCTTAGTCACTGTGAGCCCTTCAGATTAAATACCTCAAGCTGAGGAGTGCTGCAGAGTTGGGTGACAACAGTCATTTGACATTTCACTATTAATATGAAAATATTGATTAGAGCACCTTTAAATGTACCCTCTAAATACTTGTAGAAATGTTATCTGAATGAGTACAGTAATGTAGGGCTTAATCAACAGCTAAAACAGATAATGGTGTCTTTGTTTTACCTTTAGCAGAAAGCACAATCTGCTCCAGAGGAGCACTCTCTCCTTCTGCTGGTGCCCTGATGCGAGTCCACAGGAGGTGGGGAGGCTGGCTGGTGGAGCTGGTCTGGAGGGTGAAGACACATGGGAGAACGGCTTTGCCTGCCAGCGTTTGCTGAACTGCAGGATGCGTGATCCTACGCATGTTCACTATGGAGGAGGCTGCACCTGGAGACAACAAACAAGAGAATAGTAGATAATTAGAATATGCCATTAAACATGTTAGAGGGCATTTTGCTAACAATGGTAGAAAACAATGGACAATATAATGCATATATCTACTATTTGACAGATATTTATTAGACTGCTGTTTGATTATAGAGTAAAATATTCTACACTAAGCAGTAGAGGAGATATATGTGTAAGTGTAGACTGTACTGTACCTCCTAACCAAGGTGTCTGCTACAGTAACAAGACCTTGGGGATTCATTAACAATTTCACACTCAAATTTTCACAAGGAACATGTTTTATCATACCAGCAAAGGAACAATAACTCTGACCCATTGTAAGGATCCCAGCCACTCACAGAGTTATACACAGACAAGAGTAGAAAACACACACACACACACACACACACACACACACACAGGTGATGAAGGTGGCTCACAGGCTCCAACTTAATTGTTTTCTCTCTCTGTTTACATAAATGACTCCAACTGTCACTCAAACTAATTTATTTACAGTTCATTCATGCAACAGAGGCATGAATGTAAAGCTAATGTCCCTATGAGAGTTCATGGTTCTGCAGACTGATATCTGCAACTCACTCTATCTGGTTGCCATGACATACAGGTTCAATGTAACCATGACAACAGGATCACCTGTGCAGACATTATCCACTAACCAACCAATTCCTGCCTCTTTGTGGCTTCATCTTCTGTGTACCTAACAGACCAAGAATATTTTATTTTGTAGACAGCTGAAATAGTATTTTTATTAAAACTTAAATTTCTAACCGTAAAGGTTAATTTCCTTAAAATGTAATTGTAAGGACTGAGCTATCACCATAACAACTGAGCCTACTCCATCCACTAATGAGGATGAGATGATATCTCCAGAAACGGCTAGTAAAAGGACCTTGAGTTAAATTTGTTCATTGTTGTTCATTCATTTATTCTGAAAAACAATGATCAAAAACTAAATGTACTATACAGTGCACTCTATACTATATTATATATACTATACTATATTATATTAATAGTAAGTTAATGAGCTATTTCTGCTCAAAAAATCAAGGAGTAGCTTGGACTGTGAAGCATGACGGTCTCTGGCAACATAAGGCAGAAGACATAATTACAAAGCTTTTATGAGCTTAAAGCAAATTTACTCAAGGATTTTTGCATTTGTTTTCTTTTCTGGTCTTCTTCATTCATATTTTTACCATTAGTGAAATGCACCAAATGTGTAGAAAACTAATACGAGCGTAACAAGAGAACCTGTGTAAAAAACACTAAACCAAAGCCTTATTTGGAATATTACACACAGAGGAATTGAATCCCCGAAAGATATTTCCATCTGCATTTAGATTGAATGGCTTTCACAAGCTGAACCCCCTGAGAGCATCTCTCTGTGCTGGAGAACGCCTCTGCTGCCTTCCCCCCCTAAATCAGATGTAATCACAGAATCACAAATACCAGGGAAAAGCATGAGATCCAAAACAAGACCGAGATCAGGAATGAGAGAGGGATGGAGGAAGAGTAAGAGAGAGGGAATATCAGAGATGAAGATGGAGGAAAAGAAGGAATCTAAGAAACTGAATGGAGGAAATTGAGAGACTTTAGATGACAAGTGCACCCTGTAGCATGGTGGTGACAGATGGGACAAAAGAATAACAGCCTAAAAAGAGGAAGAGAGCTGGAAGTGACATGAAAGGACACTCACTATCATTAACAGATGCCATCTCTTATTCATGTCTGTGTCACTTCTAGAGTCCAATAAACTGTCCAACAAGGTAAACTGCAAGGAGGCTTTCAAGGCCGATTGTGCTGGCAAATTGAATTTGATCATTTCATGCCTATAATAACAATGACATACTAACTAAATGATATACTGGTAAATATTCAAAATGTTGAGCATGAATTTTTGATTTCTGATCCTGGATTTTTTTTATTACAAGCTCAACTAAAGGTCCTATTACTAGCTTTTTTCTGGAGCTTAAAACTGCTTCTCACTGGCTTCATTCACAGTTGTCAAGTTGTTCCAAAGCACAGGCACAAACACAGTTTCATATTTACTGTACAGAGATCGTATAGAGTGGTATCAATGTCCTCTAATTCACAGTAACAAAGCACTTAAACTTTTTACTCAAAATGTGCAAAAAGTCCTTTAGGAAGAAATACGTACATCATCAGGATGATAATATGATCCCATTTCAGCTCCTCCAACTGCAGGAAATGCAGCCATTCACAACTGGTGTACTGTATTTCTTGCAGCATTTTGGATCCCACGACTGTGCAGCAGTTTAAGGTTTACTGGCACATCGCGGTGATTCTTACCAACTCATAAATATCATGCAACCATGTATTTACCAGATACTTTCTATCAATGTGCATCTGCCACAGAATTGTGATACCATCGCTAAGTGCTCAAAAAATGTTTAAATCCAAAAACAAACAGCTTTAAAGTCCATTTGTTCTTGTTAGCAGGCTGGACTGAACCACAGGACATTACAGAGAAGATGTTTACCACAACTTTATACAGTAAACTCAAGATCTCCAGATGTCCCAGTTTGGTATATAGCGGTATTTTATTTTCTGCTTGAGGGCAGCTTTGTGGTGATGAACTTGGAATTTCCAAACCCAAAAGTGAAATTATTTGAATATAAATGTTTTAGCAGCTTTTACAACATCAAGCTCCACGTAGGTGCAATCAGGAAGACTTACTCTCACTCCCTCCCATTTCTTTTTAATCAGCTGATTATGGGTGTTCTCTCTTTTAGTTAAACCAACGAGATCCTGCGATGACTTCCAATCATGTCGAACTGTCAAACTATACATCTCTTCTCCTCTGTTGCTGTCAGTTTAGGTGAAATCATCAAGCCCTCCGCCACCCAGTTCACAGAGCCCAGGTTCAGCTCAGGAGACCAGCAGAAATCCACTCCTCATCACATCCACATCTTTAGCAGTCTCCTCATCTCATCACTACCAGCCAGTGTCTAGACTCCATATGGAGTCTAGACACTGGTTGTATTCTACTTACGACTTCATCACCCCCTCATAATATATGACGTTACAAAGAGGTCTAATTGCCAAAGACTAATTCACATTTCTCATCCTGTTGTAAAAAATGTCAATTATAATATTCCATCACTCAAAATGAATTATCTCCTGACTGAAATAAGAGTGCTGTCTAGTATTTGTATCTAGGAGCAACAGTGGACAAAAAACGTATATTGCTAAGAAGTGAAAGTCATTTATACATTCTATTGAAAAACCAGGGTCCAGCCTCAGACCTACGCCTCCTCCATTTTGGACTGAACTTGAGTTGACTACCATAATGACGCCAGTTAAATGTCCACCTACAAGGTATCAAACAAAATTGTTTCTTTTCCAATTTTCTAATTTTAATGTCTCAACCAAAATTTCCAGTGTTGAACAATGAGCATGTTATAAATATGCACACTATTATAACAATTTACTTTCTTATTTTTTTATTCAACATTTTTGCCGGGCTGCTTCCAAGAGGAGCAAACGTGAGCGATGGACATAAAATGTAAGAAATCCAGCCCCAAGAGCAATATCAATCATTTTCATGTCAAGGACCTTGATCAAAATCAATGTCCAAAAGAAAAAGACCACAGAGAGGTTGTGTCCTGTGGTTTTGTCCTGTGTGTTTATAAAGAGCCTACAGCTACATTAAATCCTGTTTATGTCATGCTACTAGCACTACTACCTACTGGCCAATAGCCGGTTGTTTGGAAACAGAGACGTTAATACATCCACCACGGTGCAGGCTTACAGCATATAGCATATGGGTGTATTATATGATAATAAAAGTGATGAATTACACCCAATATTTTCATTATTACAGCCGCATACAGCTTGATTTACCTTTGATTTACAGACGACACTTTATACATTCATGGCTACGGACACTTTGGCATTGGTCCAAAAGTGCGAAAGTGCTACTGCAGCGCCACCTAGCGGCCATAGTTAAAACAGCACCAGAATTTGAAAGTTTATTCTGATCCTGTTTTTTTTGTTGTTGTTGTTTTATTATTATTTTGTTAGCAAACACACTATTTTGTTTACTTTTGGATGCTGCAGTGCAACAAACACACAAAAACATTACTGAATATCGAGTAATAGCTTTTTTCCTTCAGAGCGTAATGACCAGTAAGCTATTGTTTGATTTTTGGAAATGAGTACTGCAGTTTCTCCTTCTAATGAAAATCCAGGCTGACCAGCTACTATCATGCATGCCAATTGCAGGAAAAGTAATTAAGGAGAGAAACTTATCTTTACCACAGGCAGTCAGCAGGCTGCATGTGGGACCTAAAACCTGCGATACTATCCTCCAGGGACCTGCGGCTCTGAGATGTTTTGTCTTTTTGTTCCATAATTGTGAATTTTATGCATAGTTGTAATGGAACAGATGGTCGACTAAACTTGCAGAAATGGGTTTGGAGGTGTTCCAGCTCAGTCCCACTGAGCATGACTGCAAACATCCTCAGCATGTCAGCTCTCACTTACAATACTCAAATTAGTGCAGACCTGTCTTGCGTATTCATGTCTACGGAAAAATGTATGTGGGAACTGATAGGGTTTTTTCCGGTATTCTGGTCCAGCTGCTCCTTCCCTCTTACTTTTTACTGAGCCCACTTGTGTGCCAACATTATTTGTTACTATCTTTTCTTTAGATCAGAGACTGCTGATTAACTTCTGCAGCACCTGGAGTTGCAGCAGTTTACGGAAACAACAAGTGGAGGAGGGAGATGGACAACTTACCCGAGCCTAAATAGAGCAGCAGCATCAGAGCAAAGAGGATCTGCCGCACTGCTGCACACAGACTGAGCGCCATCCTGGACCTGCAGAAAGAGAGAGAGAGAGAGAGAGAGAGAGAGAGAGAGAGAGAGAGAGAGAGAGAGAGAGAGAGAGAGGGAGAAACCAGAATCTGTCATAAATAGAGGCTGAATTTCAAGGTAAAGTTCTAACTTTAATGTATATGCATAACCAGGACACTTCCAGGCAATACAGCTCATATTTTTTATGTACTGTAAAAATGTGTTTCTTTCAGTTTAGTTGTAGCCATTTGGTTAGAGGCTCCATATTATCATCATAAACATTTCTTCATCCGGAGTCATACAATAACAGAAATTTGTGCATGCGTCTGTGCCCAGTGTTGTCACACTCAGCATCAACCTGTTTGCCCTTGACAACAAACTTCGATATGCTTGCATACAAACAGGAAGAAAAAATTATGTAACTCAAACAACTTTGTAACATAAAGTCTGTTTTACTGCTACGTGGCATAAAGCTGTAAGTTCATAAAAAACATCGAAAATACACTGGTCTATAATTTCCATCATTCAACCTACAGACATATACAGAACCTTAGTTATTGTCCTGGATTTGAGTTAACTGATTAAAGGTACAGTTTCATTGATGCCCATAGAGTATTACAGGTGGTGGTTCAGCCAAAGCCTTGCATGATAGCTTGGTGAGTGAGAGTGTGTGTGAATGGGTGAATGGGAGGCAAATTATAATGTGCTTTGAATAAAATTAGGATATAAATGCAGTCCATGTTTCTGTCAGGTGAAACAGTTTGGTGAATTTCATGTTAGAACAGATAAAGTGCAGCTTGCTCCTGTGTAGTTGGGAGAAAAGCTCCACAGCTGTTTGGTTTACAAAACTTTTACAAAAGTAATTAGACCAACTCAACGTACAGTACCATCTTCTTCTAATTGTTGGTGATGTTCACACACACAACACACATCTTGAAGAGCTGTCTACCATGAAAGCAGCTTTCACAAGTTGAGTTAGCCACCATCTACAGGTGGTAAAGCAGCAGCATAAAATCTTACTGACAAAAAAAATTAATGCTGACCTTGTTTTTGAATGAGCACTTACTCATACTTTGTTTTGTCTCATCTACCGTAAGTCATTGCGCTGCAGCAACACCTATAAAATGAAATACTCAAATATGGCCTTGAACGTTGAATCCTTGAAAAGACAATCTCAGGCAAATGAGGTGATTCAGTAGCATTCACACACAGTATCACAGACAGGGTATCATATCCATTTTATTTATTGGTGTTATAATGTAATAAGAAATAAACAATATTGCATCTGTAACGGCACTTAGAGGCCCAGACATAGTTTAATGGCTTGTACTCAGTGCTTTCCATTTAGCGGATGCCTACACCTCATCTACAGTCATTTACATTTCGCACCCTGTCTACCACCTGAGCTACAGCTACTTAATACCAATATTGTCATCCAGTTGCATAAACTTTAAGGCTAGTGTTGACCTAACACTGGTGTTATACTAGTCTAATTAAGCCTGTTTGTTGCATAAATAAATTATTAAGACTGGCTTAATTTGAGGAAGGAAAGTTAGCCAACTCTCCCTGACTAGGCCTGATATGAGGGCTTAGTAGCTATGGCATTTCAACTGTCTCTTCATTACTTTTACCAAACTACTTCAACTGTTTATCTATTACTTTAAGCTAACTTTTAGGCTAACTATTCCTATTGCTCACCCATTACATTTAGCTAACTATTTCAACTGATTATCTATTACGTTTAGCTAACTTTTAGCTAACTATTCCTACTGCTTAACCATTACATTTAGCTCGCTATTTCAACTGATTATCCATTACTTTTAGCTAACGTTTAGCTAACAATTTCAGCTGTTTATCTGGCATTTAGCAAATAACATCTACTACTTATCCATTACTTTTAGCTATTTTTTAGTCTTTACCCATTTAATTTAGCTAATTTTTAGCTGGCTGTTTACCCAATACTTTTAGCTAACCCTTAGGTACCTACTTCGACTGTTTACCCATTACTTTTTGCTCATTTTAGCAAACTATTTTAAATTTATCCTTAACTTTTTAGGATCCTAATAACGTTACCACATTCTCGAATTGTTTCTGACCATCCTTAATGGTTTTAACGACCGTTAAATTTATGTTATTTACCTTTGCTGTTATTTTCTCCCGTTCTTGGTGGCGCGTCACTGTTGCATCTGCATCTGTTTCTAGAAGGGAAGGTAACCCGCAAATTGCGAAAACGTGCAAAAACCGTGTAAAACTGTCGTGACGCTCGCCGCTCGACGACTTACCCGAACCTTAACCATTCGAGGTCAATGGCGAACCTTAACTTTTCCGGGTCAATACCTAACCTTAATCTTATGACAAGAGTTTCCCACGTTGTGGGTTCCCTCCTTGGCACGACCCTGCGATGTGTTTTATTTAACCCAGAGTGCATTGCGCGACAAGTTATCTTTTATGAGGTTATTACATTAGTTACTCATAAGGAAGCTTTACATAACGGATAAATTTAAGAAAGTCTGGCTTAATGTTATATTAAAAAATATATGGTCCACTTTTATGCAACTGGCCCTAGGTCTTATACCTGGTTAAAACTGTCCATCAGACATTATTATTATATTACACAGCACTTCATCAAGTGAAGACACGAGATTGAATCTTATGAGAACCACTCCAGAAGTAAAAGATTGGATTAAGTTTGAGTACACTGCAGTGAAAAGGTGATTCTGGTGTATTCTTACTGCACAACATAGAGGAAATCCTACCACACATCAGAAATGAGCTGCTGACTTTGCTAGAGGATTTGGCTTGGGGCCCGAAGCATCTCAGCTCAATGGACGCCTGAGACAGAGCCTTATTGCCTGGTACCAGCATGAAATAAAGTGGAGAGTATGCCGTCTGAAAAAAAAAAAAAAAAAGCTTTTTTTTAATAATGCTGATTTTACAAGGAGTCGAGCGACACAAATAACTGTAAATTATTAATTTACAACATATTGGTTCTTTATACCTTCCTGACTACACAGGCATTATCAACAGAGGTTTCCAATAGACCATATGAAGACTCTGAAATAATTTGAGCAGAAATTAATTGTTTGGACTGTCAAAATTTAAGTTACATAAAGTAAATACTTTATCCAGGAAAGCAACAGACCTCTTTGCATTCACCAAGGTAACAGCAACTCGTGCCATCAGCATCCCTGATGCTCAGAAAGAAGATTATGCAACACTAGTTCAGCCCTTTATAATTTACAGGAATAATGGTCGCTCTCTTTTCTAACCATGTGAAAGCTCGGTAAAACCTTCAACCGTATAAAACTGGAGCGTGTGAGGCAAAGCAAAACATTCCTCTCAGAGAAGTAAAGCACTCTGTGACAGCTGCCAAACTAAACTGTCATTAAAGAACAATTTGTAGAGCGATTTTTAATGGTGGGCACCAACTTAGTAGCTGGAAAAGGGGGGATTCTGGTGAGGGTGGGAGCCCGCTGTGCCACACACTTTGAGGCATGCCATCTCTGAAGGTGGGTTAGGACCTTGTGATGGGCTGTGACAGATTGGGGTTGAGATTTTGGACTCTTTGCATGTTGAAGGCCTGAACCATTGGTTGAGCTAGCTGGGTGGGTGACAAGAGATTTCTAAAGGCTTGGAGAGGGTCATGACACTGAGAAGTTTGCCCGGTCTTGTAAACGGAGAGCATTAGAGTGTTGTATTGGAGGGCCTGGGACTGGCAGGGGCCCAGCAGCCACTATCCACAGCAACAGAATACAGAGTTCAGCCTATGGACGTCTCTATGGAAGCTATACAGCATACAGCAATGTGTGCTCTATAGACAGCCGCCTTTCAAAGTTTTACCAGAGGGGATTTACAACATACAGTGGCCATCCAATCACACCAGCAGCATACTAACCAGTACCAACTTTTGTTAAGGAGGAGACATCAGATGTCGTGAACGCCTCCCTCTAAATCACCCCTCTTCACTTTCACAGGCACAGCTGTGTCACAAGGAGAAAAGAGCCAGAAGTCTCTAAAATGCTTCAGTGGACTTCAATGTGGATGTCCATCCGACACATTTTCACGATGTTGTCTGAATAGGATGCATTCTCAGCTCATTGTAAGAGCCAACGAGCAGAGTGACAGAGATCCAAAGAGAGCTAACAGACGAGGCTGGCAGACCTACATTAACGCTCAGCACTAAGCTGTCAATCTGTTGAAGCGGCAAACCAACTGGCCTCATGTTCATCATGACGCAGGCAAGACGGGCCCCTCGACCCAAATCTCCTTCGGTTCTGCAGTTGGTGGGAAAATTGCTAGAAGCAGAAAACATGAAAAGCGTGGAAGACATCGTGTCAGCGGCCATTGTGGTTATAAGATAAGTTGTGTTTGTGAGCACAGCACGACAGCTTTATGCTAACAATGCCTCCATCATGCTACATTGAAAGGTGTGTGTGTAGCCTATGCGTGTTCACAGACTACAAAGGTTTACTTAATCAGGCCAGCTCGGGTCCCATGTTGATTCATGACACACTCACCCACATGCCACTGTAATGGTACAGCTACTATAAAGCCCCATTTCAAACCAGAGCCAACGCACAAGGTAGATCACTGAAGCCCACCTTCTGCATTCATGTGCACAAGGCATGTACACAAACATATTGGCCACATGCATTAAAACACACATCAACACAAGCACACACACTGGCAGCTGGCATCTCTGTTAAAGTCAAGATAACAAATCCACTTCATGTATTACAGTTTGTGAATTGGCCCATATACTACAGTTCAAAAAGACAACAGTGGCAGATTTACTAAAAATCAAAGTACTTTTTTAAACAATGGTTCCTGGATTTCAAACAGAAGCAGACAGAAGTTCTTCTCAACTTTAACAGGTGACTGCAAAATTCAGCATCCTCACCAGCTGACGATCCATATAGATAACAAATGAAGGAGCGGTATTGCTCTTGCAGGGTAGAGCTAGTTAGCCTTAGAACAGTATTCTGCATAAAAATGAAATTAGACTGTGATTCATTATAAATTAACTGTTTGGATGCCTACAATAGAAAAATATACACAGAATGATCCAACGAGTGTAGGAATTGCTGCTGAAAACCTCCTCTCATTGAATACACAATAAACACAGAGCCTGATATTGCAGCATTTTGGTTTTTCCATGGACCGTAAATAAGTAGTAGACACAGTCAATAGGACACCACCCATTGGTTTGTGGACTGCTGTTCTGAAGCCTCGAGTTCGGCACTTTGGCTGTTGCCATCTTGGATTTAGCAACCAGAAGTGATGGTGGAGCTAAGGACAACCAAATTCTGATTAAGACATTTTACGCTGACGAAAATGTTAAATCACTTTTCATGAACTGAAAACACACTGTGAAAAGGTTAAAGTTGTAAGGCCAAAACAAGGACAAGGCCCAGACTGGACAACGTCATGGTAGTGACCTGACAATCACAAGACAGCCACACCTTAAAGTATACCCTGTTTTATGGTCTAATTTACTCAAAAATGGGACCATAATCACTAAATGAACATGAAGAAGACTTGTAATAAATCAAGTGAGAAGTAGGCTCATTTTCTCATAGACTTCTATACTATCTGATCTATATGATATCTGATTTTTGCAACCAGAGGTCATCAGAAAGAATACAAGTTTAAAGCACCTCAGCATTGACTTCACTTCTTAGACCCTGGAGTTGCCCACTGTTGTAACCCCACATAATAATGCAATTAGCTTATAGCTTTAAAGGCAGTTAGCTTTGGAAGTAACTCGGCTGCTTTAAGGAATAAGTAAGGTGGTTAGCCGAGCTAACACTGACAACTTCAGTTAGAGCAAAACACTGTTCGGTCCATTCCTTTGGAAAGGCTAAAACTTCTTGAACTTGTTTATATGCAATATTTTTCCTTTTATAGTAAAAAAGAAATATAATGTTTAAGAATATTGTTGATGATTCTGGGAGAAATGAATTTCGGATAGAAGAAAAATCCAAGAGCGTCTTTTGCATTTTTACAGGAGGAAGCTTTCTTGGGCAACAGCATGATGACAAGAGGAAGCAGCAGAATTAATGTCTAAAAATATAAGAGAGGGTGAGGACATCTTATAAATCTGTAGAGGCTACTATTAGACTTCAGGATAGAAACAGAGCCATTTTTACAGTAAGGAGTCAAACTGTCAGTCTTGTTTCCCCCTCCTGGGACCTGACAGGAGAAGGTGATTTCTCTCCTTCCCTTTTTCTTTAATCATGTCTCACAAAACTATTACCTCCAGAGAGCAGCGGCGTGAACAGCAGAATAACAGCTCCGGATGAGTGACAGACAAAGTGGTGAGTTAGGAGAGGAAGAAGATGAAGGAAGGGGAATGAAAGGAAGGTCATTTTATCACCGTCGTGACAATACTACACCGCCATGATTAAAGCTCTTCAGAAAAGCTGCGTCGGAAGCTCCATAATTCTTCTTAATTTGCTGCGTGCTAAAATGCTGCATCCTGAAGAGATCTGTGGCCGAGACTTGAACTTCTCTGCTCTTAAAACAGACGCAATTTTATTTAATGAATTGTAAAGACAAAAGAAAATACAGCGATAGTATGTTGCAGTGGTGATTTGGTGCCATAAAAGAGACATTAAACCAGAGTGCATGAACATTAACTGCTAAAGAAATTAAAAACAGAACAAGGAACGCTCTAAGAGGAAAGTGAGCTAAGCTGAATCAGGTATTCACTTCCTGCTCCCTTCATGCATCATGCACTCTCTCTCTCTCATACATACACAAATACAAACACACACAGACACCCATTGTGTTCGGTGTGCCTGTGTGGTGACTAATCACACTCAAAGCAACTAATGACTCATGCAGCTCTGGCCCTGGCTTCAGATGGATAGGGAACTCTGTAAAGCTGGTCCCTCCGATTCAAGATTACACACTTCTTCCTCTCACACTGACACCATTGATCTCACTGGGCATGGAGACAGAGGATATTTAAACAGGCTTTAGGAGAGGCCAAGTTAAGTTTTTATATGCAGTAGAGCACAGAGAGGAGGTGATTTAGATCACTCTGAAGGATCCTAAACAGACAAGTTGAGTGATAAAGACACAGATTTGTATTAACTGCTTGTAGGTAGTTACAACCTTTCTGTTCTTTTCATTAATTATTCAGTGTTGAACAGCAACCCAAGAGGAAATATACTGCTGCGATGTTTAATGCATGTATCACCAATTTGTGCGTACCTGTGAGAGATTGACAGCTCTTATAACATCCATCTGTTACCGAGCGACACTCAGCAGACCTGCAGCAGATGATCTCAGCTATATGCTCATTCCTTTTTATTCTCAGCCTTGCTGGCACTGTCGTATGTGTGTGTTTTTGTTGGGTGTGCATGTGAAAAAGGGGTAGGTGTACAGTGTAAGTTATCCAACTGTGAGTTGGACAGAAAAATCAATTTGAATGCATTTGATTAACATATGAGGGAGCCACACTATTTATAAGTGTGCACATACATACAGAATGTGAGAAGTACTGTATATTCTAACAGCTTTTAGAGGAAATGAAAACCAGGGACGGGCAGACAGCGACCTTGGTCGAATCAATCATCGCTCTTTTCTGTAATGTATTAAAAAGGATAAAATCACACTGACATCAATTGATTTGTTAGCAGTGAACCATTTACTGAAATGGGAAAATGTTCTTATTTTACTTAGAATAAAGAGAAAAAACAAGGTGATTGTTTTGTGAGAAAACTGTAAAGAAATTGTCCTTAGAGCGACTTTAGTCAGAGGACTCTAAAGGTGGGCCAGTTTCTGCCAGGAAAAAAAATAAAAAGGGATGAAAAGTGAGCGTTGATACAACAAACAAACTTAATACTACTAAATTATTAAATACAAACTTTGACTGACAATGACTATTACGGTTTTTACTATTCCTTACATTTTATGAAGACATGTATTTTTCTTTTCCTGGTATAACTTGGCTTCCAAAGTTCATGTCCTTTTAAGGTAACTAATCATACAGTATTTTATGTGCATTACTTTGCACAGGAATGTAAATGAAAGCATGAAGTAGGCAATTTAATTGTGTGCTAGAAGATTTTCACAGTGTTCATGCTTTGGTTAACTCGCAGATATGGTTGTTCTCTTGTTGTTGTTGTATATCATCTTAAAAACTTGGGAAAAAAAGTTTGGAAATTTGTGTTTGGTCAATCATTTCTCTGTTGTTACAATACTAACTGGCATTGAATTTTACATCTTTAGATAGCTTGTTTATTTACCTTCACAATGATGTCCACCTTATAAAGACCATGCATTTGTGGGATGAGCAGCACAGCTGATTATGTGGTAGCGCCCAAGTGAAATTTGCCAAAATTCTGTGCCAATGCTAAACAGAGTATTCTCCTGTTGGTACTGACTCTTGTTTTGAGCTCCAGGTGCTCCAAATCAGGCACCACAAGACAAGACCATAGGATCACAGAGTGATCTGTTTCATTCTGAAAAGTTGGCTTTTTCAAAACCATCATGGCTCAGTTCAAAATTTAGTTTCAAACAAAACTCCTCTTTTCTAGCATGATCTTGACATCAGATGATTTGCTACCAATCAGTGCTGCCAATCAGGCACTTGGAGCGCAAAACAAGAGTCAATTAGCATTGTAACAGCAGAGAAATAACTGACCAAACATGAGAGTTTATATTGTATATCCTTGTTGCGATTTGAATGTGGTTTCAGGTCATTGCGGTAAAACAGCTTAATACTCAGTCAGGTGATAATTCTCTACATGAGCACACCCTTTCACATACCATGTAGTCACTTGATTTATTGCTATTACAAAATATACTAATAATATTAAGAGCAGCTTTATTGAATGATGATATTCACATGCACTGTAGATAACAGGTTTGTTTAAGTAAATAGTAATATTAATAGGGAATAATGATTTTAGGGTCAGAGGTCAAAGATATGTAGCTTGGGGCTGTCTTAAGTAGTCTCTACACCAGCTGTGCCATAAAGACACCAGAGGTCAAAGGTGATGGTTCTAAGGTTGGCTCTTGGTAACAAAGTCAATAAAGGATCAGGTGCATGAGATGCTACTATCACCATGAGTATATTAGTCTACAGACACACACACACACACACACACACACACACACACACAATCATGAGAGCCTCCATTAACATGGCACCACGAACAACCACATTTTCATCAAGAGGGAAAGGTGGTCAGAAAAACGAGTAGTTGTGAAATCACACGGGATAATAGACCTAAACACAGACATGTTGGTGGGACTTCATCCAACAATTCCTCATATTTAACGATGTGCTGAGTCTGTGGAATATCAACGAGGTGAGGAAAGACAAAACAGAGAGCTCTGTCCTTCAAGTGTTTATCACCAGAGCCAATGCAGCCATCTCCTCATCCTCACATCAGCATGTAACAATAACAAGAAAGAAGTGCTGCTGCTGAGTGTACAGGTTTCCAGCTGTGTGACATTGGGGAGAAAAATTAACAAAAAATAACACACAACTGCGCTTACTATTAACTACCTCTTTGAAAGTGACTAATCATTCTAATCTCCTCTGCGCTGCAGAGGCGGATAAAACTTTGCTGCCTTAAAGAGCTTCTTCTCAGTCGACTGCGAAGCCAAACATTTGTCTTCCACCAGTCACTACCTTAGAGGAGAGCCTCTGGCCAAAGACAAAGAGAGGGACCTTTCTCTTTGTGTGGGTGAGCTGTTCAGCTGTGGTCTCATCTACGCTTGTAATGATTGGCCTGGTGGGCCGCCTTAGTCCCTCCCAGGCTAAAGACCGGAGCTGATTGATGGATCGGTTTATCCAATCCCTTTTGGATTTTGGCAGCTGGGGACTCATTCTGGTTTGGTATTCCAGGGAGAGAGGGAGACATTACGTTTTCCATCCAGCAGCTCAAAACACAACTATTCACTGCTCTTTTTCTATTTGACAAATGTTTGTGGTCGGACCATTGGGCTCTGACATTTGGGAGCTGTCCAGTGCTGAAAACGTGGACAGTTTTAGCTCCAGTCACTGTGAAGTCATTGTTAATCTAAAGCCTGTTACCCTTCTGGCTGTAAACGCAACACAAAGTTCAAAGAGATCATAAAAATCATGGTTTAGTTCACAGTACAATTTACACATAGATCTGCTGTTAATGAATTACAGCTGGACCAGACAAAGAAGTCTTGTACATTTGCTGAATTGTACAACATCACAACCTGTCACATACCCACACCAAGTCAACACATTTTCAGGGCATCATAACCATAAAGCAACAAGCCTGTGGCTGACTCAGAGGTGAAGCTTATTTTGATCAGCACTATACGTGAGCGCTGGTGCAGATTTGCATTTTTATAGCGCTATTCTGTTAGCTGTATTAGAGGGGGATAGATCCCATAATCACCTGAGTGACATATCAGAGTGAGCACTTTCATACCATGGAGAAAAATATAAAACCCTGACTGAGAATTACCTTCAGCTTCTAGTGAGAACACATCATCAGCAAGACTTGTGGCAAAACTGCTCACTTAAGAGCAGCAGGGATCGTTTATTTCATTTTATCCTGGCAAAAATGGCTGTACTTTAAGGCTGAAACTATTTTCATTATACAATTAAATAGCAGATTATTATCTCAGTCGTCGTCTATAAAATGTCAGAAAATAATGAAAAATGCCTACCATAATTTTCTAAAGCTTAAGGTTTTGTCTTAAAATTTTGTTTGACCCAAACACACACCAATATATTCGATTTACAACAATATAAAACGATGAAACGCAGCAGACCATCACATTTGAGAGGCTGCCAGCAAATGTTTGCCGTTTTCGCCTAAATAACTGAAATGACTGATTTCAAAAAAGTTGCTGCTCCTCATTTAACTGAACCAAACCAAACCATATTCAGTTTGTTACCAAATAAGACAAAGAAAAGCTAAAATCATTGCAATTACAAAGAGATAAAAAAGAATATCTGGCATCTCTGCTCAAACAGTGAATTAAAATAGTCCCAAATCTTTTACTGTAGATCGACTAATCGCTTCACTTCTACAGTATTTTATCTATCTGAAAGCACCCAACATTACTCCTTTTTCCATCTTCCACTGAGCCAAAGTGACTCCTGGAATTGCAGACGTCTGTGAGCTAGACATGATAAACAACGCTGAGGCTGATTGAGTGCAAAGTGTGCAGCAACAGACAGCGAGGCAGCCCAACTGAGCTCGTTCTCTATTTTAGTCAGACCTTTTTCCTTCCCCTACAACACCGCTCTCTGATCCCTCTGCTCGTATGAGTGCACTACTGTATGCGTGCCGGGGCTCATGGATGCCCTTTCAAACAGGCCCACACACTCGCACACATCCGGACAGAATGAAAAATGCATGCTGTAAACTTTCAGCTGGGTCTCTTAGCCTCATTCTTCACTATTCTCTTCATCCCACAGGCACTAGTGCTCTGTTATCTCTCACACACATGCAGCCCGGGCTCATCTATATACAGTGGCGTTGCCTGGTTAACTACGTCCTGCTTTGTGGCACTGACACACAGCTGGTAGTGGACGCACTAACAAGGCCTAAAGAAGAAAAGACTTGGAGTTGGTGAATAGAAACAGAATGGGCTTTATTGGGCTGCAGGGGCTCTCATATTCTCAGACAATACAGCTCATTTGTCAAGGTGACCCAAACTGTTCTGCTGTTCCTTCACTGTGATTTGTACATGCCAGTGTTTATTTACAGAGCAGGAAGGCTGTCATCAATACAAGGCTCTCAAAGAGCCATGCACCATTGGCACAAGGCAATCACTCATTTTTACCATAACGTGGATGCTTTTTTTTGGGGGTATCATTTTTGGATTTCAGAGTTAGTTTACCAGGCATTAAATGTAAAGATAAAACATGGTGTGATCACTGGTAATCCAGTTTCTATACATAACAAGATCTTTGATGTCATGGCCAGGCGCCCAGGTGAAGGTCTGGTTTTTGTTCAACACATGTTGTTTGTTCACCAAATGACTCTGATTTACATAATAGATTTCACAAACACCTGTTCAAGTGTTCAGATCTGCTTCCACAATTGCATCACTCAACAGAAGGCATCCTCTCCTCTGTGGTTTCTTTTGATTTTGTCATCTGTAAGGGGAGATTTAAAAGATGCATGTGTGCCCGGTATGTGCATGTAAACCCAAAGTTCTTATGAAGACATGACATCTCCTGAGAGAGAGGACACACGCTTACTTTGGTGAGTTGATGATTTATGCATGCCCCTACATGGCTCGTAAATATAGACCAATATTAAAAGCTCTGACCTGTAAATAATTAAAGATATCACAAACGAGTGCAAACTGTGTTCGTCTCAGAGGCTGAGGCTGTGATCGCGCGTAGGGAAAGGCGTTGATTGGTTCACAGGAATTACTTATTACATATGCATATAATTTTGCATGGATGGGCAATGTGAAAAGAACTCCACAATTTCCATAAATCGCAAGCTGTTTTTTGAAAGTGCGCTTTAATATTGTAACCACTAAATGCAGCCACTAAATCCTCCTCCAGCAGCTGAGCGGTCTCAGGCGCCTCCTGCCACCCGGCGACTTGAGATATCACGCACGGACCAAAATGATTGATTTCATAAAAGCATGCACGTGAAGCAAACGGTCACTCTTACCTTCCTGTCAAACGGAGACGCGTCTCAGTGGTGCAAATCCTCAGGAATGTGAGCTTTGCGACTCACAGCGCGGGTGCTCCCCTAAAGAGCTCCCACGGGGTGCAGAGACGGGAAAACGACGGAACAAGGGTGAAACAGCACTTTGCAGAGGCAGCAGAGACAGGGGGGGGGGGAGTGTGCACAAGCGCTCCACGTCTTGGACTTTTCACTCCTTCTCCAGCGTTATTCTCCACTCCTCTCCTCACTGAGCTGCAGCCGCGCTATGCGCCGTTCATCCTCCTCACTCGTTGATATCTGCCAGATCGGAACACACACACACACACACACACACACACACACACACACACACAAGGTGCTGCCTCCGACCCCTCCTCCTCCTCCTCCTCGCCAGCAGGAACGCTGAGGGAGAGAAGCAAAATCAGTTTGAACAAAGAGGCAAGCGGTGAGAGGCAGACGGCTCCAGCGCCCCCATTCAAAAAGGGGGAGACACAGGATGGTGGTGTGGGTGGGGGTGTAAGACACAGAGAGAGATGGGGGGTACTTTATATGACCATAATCCGATTCCTACATAAACCTCAAAGGTTGATCCGGTGTCTGTGAATTAAATTCTAATTTACCATGAGCTTATGACAGTCTGACCACCAGCTAACCCCCCTTATGTCACATCCTCTGTTTCTACACACCCCTTTGATGAAGCATCTCAACCTGTGTATTATATATATATATATAAAGCTCGGGCCCTCTGGTCTATGAGACCATAATCATACTCATAGACATGCACTAATCATCATATCTAGCCATGGCATGTGTGCAGGGATACAGAAATGGGACTGATGCTGAAAAAAAAGTCATTGTGATGACTGCTGAGAGAAAACACAGCTGCATCTCACAACAGCCAACTTCGCTGCAGCAGGGTCAATACACACCAGCCAGTCAGTCTGTCTTCATTATAAAGAAATTGTTTGTTGTTGGTGGCGGCTCTGACCACAGGTTCAGCTCCTACGCCGATTTCGCTCAATGAACAAGTGAGCAGACGAGCGTTCATTCACACTCTAGGTCTGCAGTCTGCTGGTCAAGGTAGTTTTGAATTACGCGTTTTATCCTTGTGAAAAGGAAGCAGGAGCCAAAGTTCCTCATCATGGAAATCCCAATTACTCAAAATAAATCTTCATTTGAGGAAAATGCCTCCACAAGTATTTTTATTCAACGCCTTCACAGAGAGACAGTGTTTCTTACAGATTCTTGATTTGTCAGTGTGTACATAACACTTCAAATGTTAGAGCACTTCTTTTGGCGTTCAGACAAGACAAGTGATGAATTGTTGGCTGAGTTTTGTTTTGTTTTTAGTAACATTTATGTTAACCTCTCTAACCCATCTGGCCCACCTAGTGAAGCTTGTCAGTGTGGCGAGGGCAATAAGACGAGAACGAGAAAAAAAACAAAAAAAAACAACAAACAACAATGCCAACTGGGAATTACACCCCAGATGATACTGCCTCAAGAACCTTAAGTGGCAATTTTGAACATTTTCATTAAAATAAATGTCTGTTAAGACACCATCTACAGCCAAAGGAGTTAACTCAATGATGATTGAGCCTGTGTGCCCATGGTTCAAATTTTCTTCCTAGCTACTAACACCACAAATATACTGTATAAATGGCTGTACTTTCAGTGGGCCATAGGCTCAATAACAAATGTGTTACCTTCTTTGGTTATATGTAGACATAACATTTATTTAAATGAAAATCTTTGAGATTGCCACTTTAAATATTGTTTTGAAAATTGACAAGGCACACAGACTAATTACTGACACAAGAAAGAGACATTTTCAGAATGGAGCAACTGCTTTTATTGAGAAAATTAAACAGGCATGCAGAGACTAGAGCTGGGGGAGGAGGGATATTAATAGTCAAATAAAAATTACTGAAAACAGGGGAAACAAGGTAATAAAGGGTGATTTTACAATTTTAGCTAAAAGACCTTAATACAATACAAAATCTGAATCCACAAGACAACCCTAAAACATCTAAAATAGTCGAACATAAACTGTGCAAAGCTGGATAAATGGTGGTGGAGAGGCAGGCTTCATTGCAGAGGGCCCAGGGGTGCTACCATTTACTCACCTCGGGTGCAACACAGCAATCCTCGCAACAGAAATGGTGCAATCTACATTCATGTCCCAGTGGTTTTACTTACATGCATAGGGACCTCACTGCTGGTGCTGGTCCCCCAACAATATGCCATTGTGCTTCACTGAAAGAAAGGTGCAAAAAGAATCAGAAACAAAACCCTGGTAGTTTGAATATACAGGCAAAAGAAGGAGAACTCAAGCAAAACAATAAAGAGTGAAGCTACAATAGGTAAACAGGGATTATCAGGGCTCACCATGCTGCATACTAAATTGATCATTTTTAATGTTATGACCCTACTCACCACTTCTGGTCTGGGACATTAACACAAGGGATCACTCAAAAGGAGGGCAGGACAACAGGGTTCTAACACACGATGTGCTCAGCCAACATGTCAGACCAAAGCTAGAACAGAAGGCAGTCAGCTGAGTTTGCAAAAGTGAAAATTGGCTCACTGATCACTTTAACTACATACCTCTAACACCATGACAGTGGACTTTATATGGCCCAAATTAGAGAGTTGGTTGGAGGAGTCAGGCCTGGAGCTGTGTTCAGCAACACTAACCTGATGGTACTATGTGCCGGTGATCGCTGCGCAATGCATGCTGGTTAAATTTGTGTCCGACTGGATCCTGACTTGCTCTGATGTGATGCACACGTGGGCAACGATAACCTCATAAGATTGCCAGGCGCCGCAGTTGCTCTGCACCGACTGCAAGACCCGGGGCATTATGGGAAACGCCTAACTGTAGCCTGATCAAAAAGCTGATTAGCTCTTAGTTTTGACAGCAAACATCACATGTTGTAGAAACTCAGAACTTTCTGTGTAATTGTAATATTTAATGCTAGACTGTAGGCTTTTAGTGTCATGCTGTGCAATGGTTTCATTTGTTAATAATATCTTGAGTGGCTGATAATAATAACATAATAATTATAATAATGAGGGTTATTTATATGGCACTTATCAAAACGAGTGCTCATTACAAAGTACTTCACAAGGTGGACATAAAAATAATAAAGAATAGACTCCAATGCCAGATACACGTTAACATATAGATTTGCAAAGAAATATAACTAAATTTTAATGTGTTCTGCAAACTACAAGTAGCCTACAGATCGGATCTGACAGGATGTCACTTTTTCTGTGACCTGTGACACTCTTTGAAGGCGGCTATAAACGGCTGTAAACTGTCCAAAGCTCTTTGTCAGCGTCCCCTGCTACTGCCGCCTGATCTCGTCTACTTTCTAGACGAGACGCAGTCCATCGCAAACGAGCCTATTTTGCACGCACAAGACATCTACAATACTTCCATGTGATGGTGCAGCCATAAATACGGTGGCGTTTTGTTCAGGTAGAGCTCCCCGGAGCAGCTCCCTGAGGCCTGCGCAGTAAAACTTTCAGAGTTTAGTCCTCCTCCTGTTGTGTTCAGAGGATCAGAGACGCAGTAAGAGCCGGATGAATCCCCCTCTGCCCTGTTTGTCTGTTTTCCCCATCACTGTGTCTCACAGCGCCAATGAGGGTCCTGTCAACCAACTGGCCTGTAAATGTGTCTGCTTGTAAAACAAACACACTGACTGGATCAGCAGCATCAGTGGTAACCGCTGCTACTGTTTCTGTTCCAAAGTTTCTCCTTCTGTCTCACAAAAGTATTACAAAACACGCCGTTGTTTTTGGATATCAGCAAAACCGAAGCCAAGAACTAATGATTGTAACAGGATTAGAGGCTCTGAACCCAAATGCGACTATGTTTACTCGCAAAATCTGATTAAATATGCCTAAAATATGTTCTCTGACACATCAGACAGCTTTGTATAATCCGAATTTCTACATTTAAAACTGATTTTTGGAGGATTTTAGTATTTTAGTATGTAACAAAGACCAACACAAACACAAAGAGAGCATGATGAGGAATTTAAATGATTGACATTTGCCCAGAAGATATTTAGCTGGCTCAGCACTGCACCCACCGTCCTGTAGATTTATGTACTGACAGAAAGAAAAAGCTTTCGTGTTTACCAGAGGTGCACTTATTCATATTTGTACTTCATTGTCAGTTCTGCAGGCCACAACAGAGAACGAGACAATGTCCATCAATCTTTGTAATATTTATGTCAGAAGACCACAACCTGTAAGTCTACACCGTTCAATAACAGTAATGGACTGGATCAATACTTGTTATTGGAATCTCCTATACCTCTGTGGACGGGAAAGAGATCAGTGCAACTGTGGAAAGACAATCTGCCCTCAGCTTCAGTTCAGGATCAATTTCTGTCTGAATTATATAAAGTCTTTCCCCGTTCGTACATTCGACCTTGTTTCTCCATCCCCTCCCGTCAGCTCCTCAGTGTTAGAACTACGAGTAACCAGAAACAAACAGTATAAAGATGTGTCACATTTATGCCGATGTCTTCACTTCGTCTGAAGCGTCTCCACTTTCTGAGTTTATCAAAGAAACACTTCATCACATTTCGATCCAGTAGCTCTATGTGTTTCAGCATGCCTACAAATGTCTCAAAACATCGCAGGCTTCAGAAAACACCATCGTAAGCACATTTTAAAGCTTCACGTGAATGTTGTATGCCCTAACATCCAATTTTACCATTATTTCCCGTTAAAACTGCCCTAATTAATATGTTTATATTAGCAATGGATGAAAAGACTATGTGTATTCTCACTCCTCAATAAGATAAGATAAGATAAGATAAGATATTCCTTTATTAGTCCCACAGTTGGGAAATTCATAATCACGTCAAATTATGTAAAAACTGCATTCTTACGTTTGAAGGGACATGTATTTTCTCCTGGATTCTGGACAAAGTTTTAACAGTGTCATTAATGTTGTAATTTCAAACAAAACAAAAAAACGCAACAAAACTACTTGGTTAGGATTAGTTAAAAAAAAACATGTTTCGGCTTAAAATTACTATGTTTGTTATGTTTTTTAATGTAAATTAAATAAGTTAAGGGAACTTCACGGGACATGAACAGCGCCCTCCTGGGAGAAAGTGCTGCATTCATTTAACCCATCCACCACGCCGACCTCCTCCCTACGCAGACTTCCACAGATTATCATTGCAAACATATTTATGATATGTTAAAAACAAACATAATCCGCTTCAAAATACATTTTCTTCAAAACGTAATTTGCTATGCAGTTTTGTTGTATGGGAATGTAATTTTTAGGAGCTATGGTTCCCCTCGTATTAATGAACAAAATGAATGAAGTGTCACTCTGCAGTTCCCCTCAGCCACAAAGATTTGTGCCATCTTTCAGCTCATTGTTTTGGTTTTACAGCTGCAACTTTACTGATTTGAATCAGTCGCACAACTCGCATCAGCGTCAAAGCTAGCTACTAGCTGGTGAACATAGTGGAGAAATTAGCAGCTGAAGAGGCAGATACTTCCCTCAGGAGCTGGTGAAGACCAACACGAAGCTAAAGAGAGAGTAAATATTGAATTAACATTGACCATATGGTCAGCAACACGACTCCAAATGCAGGCTGGTCTTATACTCTGTTCATAACTACAAAAAGTAATGCAATGTAATTTGCCCACAAAAATCCATATAATCATGAACCAGGAAGTATAAAGAGAGACAAAAGCAACATAGGGAGGAAGTATTTTAACCCAAACCCCGATCTTTTCCTAAACCTAACTAAGTGCTTTTTTTGCCTAAACGTAACCAAGCAGTTTCCTGTGAAGGCAGAAATGTATTTTGAAAAGACTGGAGTGGAAACAGACATGGGCGTCATGTACTGCTGGACATTTGTAGGAAAACTTAGGAATAACTTTTCGTAAGATAATTCATGTGATCCCTTGTATGAGGATACGTTGCCAAATAAATGCTGATGTTGCTCCATGTCTGCTGGATGTGTACATTTTGCTATTACGTTTTCCATAACAACTTTATAATGTAAAACTATGTTTGAGCTTTACAGCTTGTTGCTTTACTTAAGTGACCAAAAAAAATCAATTAGTGCAGTTTTGAGTTGCTTTAAGGTAAGAAAAATGGCCTTATTTCATATTGTCTGGCAGTATCGTATACTCTGAGTTTGTTCCAGCTCTTCACTGAAGCTGTGTGATGTTTGAAAGAAAGCCGCAGCAGATCAGATACAAAATACTCTAAAATCTGAATATTAAACATATATTTCACTGCAGGATGTGAAAGTGGATATCTGAGCATGTTTATGTCCAATGTTTATACGATTAAACCCCAAATTATGTGACGTACTGCATTGCTCATTGTCACTAATTCATGCGCGCACACACACACACACACACACAAACATGCAAGGAGGCTTGGCTCAGCCTTAATGTGAGCTGTGACTTTTAGAAATGTCAGGCGCTTCGCCAAAGAGACAAACAATGTCAATCACTCTCCAGCAAAGGGAGCAGCCATCCACGCACAATGGAGAACACACAATACACAAGGGAGCCCGGATGACGATGATGACACAAAAACGACTTGTGGAGAGCTATTATAGCATCTTTACGAGAGCAAAATAACACAGCCAAGTAACACACGTTGCCCTTGGTAGGAAACGGAGAGAGTAATGAGGCTTTAAGTACAGCGTCATGATTTCTCCACACTGATGGAGATGTGTGTGGTGTGTTCAGGCTCCTGTATTTGCTTATAGGCAGACGGATTCTTCATGGGTTTGTTTTATGGTGATGCTGTTAATGTGAGGAGATCAAACAGGCCAGTAACCGAGCCACATAAAAAGGGAGGAAACGGGATATCTCCCAGTAGAAAGAAGTCTAAACTAAATTGGATTTTATAAACTCAGCAGTCGTTCAGACTTGGTTTAGCCACCACGCTGAGTTTAAGTGTTTGCGAGCCAAGAGGCCCCATCTGGATGACAGCAGAGCAGTTATGGAGGAAGTTGGGGAGACATGTCGGGCACCAATGATAACCATATGGGATACCTCCACACTGTCTAAGCACAGGCCGACTAGTCAGTGTTTGCTTTGGAATAATTTCTAAGATTCATGGGACCACGTAGTCATTACAGGCATAATTTCATACTATGTTAGCTGCACAGTAGAAGTTGAGAGATTTTCCTTTCAAGTTTTGCAGCTCGCTCTGCGTTATAGGAAAGGGAGGCTTTTATTTCAGTGGTTGGGTTCATTACTGCAGTTCAGCAGTTTCACAAAAAGCACTTTACTCAAGGTCCACCTATAGCGAAAGTTCAGTGAGCGAGACTATCTTCACAGTGACCATCAGGTCACTATCTCAAATTTCCAGCTTTTCTGGCGATGTGGCTCTATGTTGGTTAGTCCAGTGGGTCCCAACCTTTTCCTTAAGGGACCCTTTTCTATCTTTGAGTAATTGGACGACCCCTGACTAAGTGACATTTTAAGGATATTTCTTAGCAATAATGGTGTAGAACAACTGATAAATTGTATAATTTACCCAAATAGTCAATACGCAATAACTGTAGAAAGTGATGTGGATGAATTTTTAGCAGAGTTCCTGTGATTATTGCATCAGAGATGAGTTTTTACGAACATGTAATACAATTCTGTGTATTATGTATTTTTTAATTCAGCATCTTCCATATTCTGCATTCATGATGCCGTTAGGATGAATACTTACTCTGGTGATCAGACATGTCCTCTAGCGCTACCATGAGATTCACATCTGTGGTTTTGAGTGGAATGAAGAAAGATTGTGGAGCTGAGTAACGTCAAACAGAAGTAATATTTTTGAAAAGAAACAGGTTACAATCTTCCCCTATAAATTGACCACCTGGTGGTTCAGTTGTCATCACATGACCCAAATACCAGATAATGACCCCAATACTGACCTTATTACGCAGACTGGATATCAGCCTGTACATCCACATTAGATGGTTTCCACCACTCAGTTACTGACTCAGTTTTTAGTTATACACTAAATCCTGACCTCATGTTACCTAACTGGACCATCTCCATTTGCTGACAAGACATGTTTGAAAGCTTTGGAAAAAGCTCCTAAGTCAACCGTGACCCAAGATTTGTCAAATCAGTTATTTTGTTCCTACAGTGAGATTTGAGTGAGCATATCACTGAGCCTGAGGCCTACATGTAGCTTTCTAAGTTAATACGTTATAGAAGAGAAATATAAGTGAGGAATCAGGCAGCCCGGAAGAGATCAGGAATGAAGGGAAAACGATCATAGTGGAGGGACTATTAGCAAACAAGGGAACAGAGTTTGGCAGAGAGGAGAACAAAAGAAGCGACAAAATCAAATCAGAAATGTTTTTTTTTTTTTTTTTTTTTTACAGCAGTAATACAAATGTTTGGGCTCCATGCTGCTGGGACAGAACGGGACATTTTTTTTTGTTGTTGTTGTTGTTTTTTATTTTTGATCTGTGAAGATTGTTCACTTTCAGAGTCAGTTTGTTTGTGCGTATCTGAGTTTGATGTGTGAGGGCTTTTTATTAAGACTGGATGACAGCTTTAACACCCCCAACAAAACACACACACGCACACACACACACACACACACACACATACATACACTAAAAGAAAAAAAAAAAACCTTTTACATGCTCAATTAAGTGCTGATCTACCTTGGCAGTTAAAATTGAGGTCATGAGGAGCAGCTGTGTGTGTGTGTGTGCGTGTGTGTTGATGCTTGTGCATATGTGTCTTTGTGTATAATTGTGTATATTCTGGGGGCATGATTGGGGTGGGTAGCTATGACTGAAATTATGTATTTGTGTGTGTGTGTGTGTGTGTGTGTGTGTGTGTGTCTAATGAGCTCTCCTGTACAGCATCTGTGGTCTGTGTCGCACTCAGCCTCCGTCCTTCTCCTCCTCCTGCTTTCATCAGGTATCTGTGGCATTCGCTCTTCACAGCAGCAGATAAAAAACACAGAGCTTTGAAAAGAGGAAGCTCTGCTTTCAAAGTGTGTGCTTCTTACACTATCCTGCACACACACACACACACACACACACACACACACACACACACACACACACACACACACACACACACAGGTTTATTGTGTTCGTTAACATCGCCCCAGATAGACATGACAAAACTATTCCAAGAGAAAAACATTATCATATACAGCATAGTCTTATATCTACTCTGCTGTAGCTCTTCCTTGTTCCACTCTACTCTACTTGAAGTCCACTCGTCTCAGCTGTACTCTACTCTTCTCCATTTTACAGTAATAACTCTACTTTAAGTTTACTACATTCGGCTCTACTCTATGTAACAATACATTGCTTTTGGAGCCACTTTTCGCTGCTCTTTTCCACTTAAACCAAGCCCCCAGGAAGAGCATCCCAATTTTTGTAGTGACCAAACGTCATTGTCATTGTAGTCTTATACAATCTCGTATACAATATGACTTCAAAGGTACACAGAAGTATGATGCTTATATATGCATGTCCTAGATTTTTTTTAGCAATTTAAGTTACCCTTGAAAATAGCTTTATACACCATTCTGTTGAAAACCCTTTTTATTTATTTTACATATATTAACATTACTCGATAATTTAACCCCAAAAATAGAAACACGTCTCCTTTTAACCTTTTTGTTTGTTTTTTGTATGGTAAACTCAGAAACATCTCAAAAATCATATTTGCGCACTCATTTATTGAAAAACCTCACCTACACAGTCTGAGTGACTTTGTTTTGAACATTATTTGAGTTATTTCATAATATATCCAATCATTAAATTTCATAGCATGAGATTTTATAATCAATGGAACAATTGTTTGATCATAATATGCTAACTTTGACCTAATACACCCACAGTGGATATGAGCATTCACAGTTCTGACTGAATGGTCATTTAAGAGGCTGTAGATTATGGTGCTGTTGAATTGTATTGTTATACATAGGGGTGTTTTTGCTATTTTATCCACCCCATCTGTATCAGTGATACAGGCTAAAAAAACAGAAACACCTCTCTGTATGACTACAGCCTCCAAATAATCACACAGCTAATCAACACCTCTCTAAAACAGTTTCAACCAGAGCTGAGCATTATGAAACCTGCAGTAGGCAGAAAGTTTTTGGCATCTTCAGGAAAAAAATAACCATAATAACCTTTCAGCATGTCATAATTCAAATGTTCTGAGAGAAAACGTCTGCGCCTCCATGTGGCTCTGTTTTCAGGCTTTAAAAAATCTAGCCCATGATTGGGGCATTTTGACCAATCACAGGTTATTTCAGAGAGGGCGCTCCTATTGTGGTTGGCTTGGCATTTCCTCAACTGATCTCAACATGGCTGCTGGGTCACAAACTCCGTAATTTTACAGTTAAACAGTAACTACAAGATGTTTCTGAAAACATTAGAGGAGAGAAATAATCATTACAGGAACAGAATATTGATTCATATTTGATCAGCGCTGCCTAGTTTGACTGGAGTTGGCGAGTGATTGACAGCTGCTCAGAGACGGCAGGCTCCAGCTCGGCTCTGACTGGTTGTTTTCCTCGGGTTTGTGAAATCTTGAAGAGGCCATTCGGAGCACTGGAGGACACAGGGGCACAAGAGTTTTTTCAAATTACCTGAAAAAAGTGATTGCTTCATAAAAATATATATTTTTAAAATCTTAATGTATTTGATCCATTTCTACCTACTGCTGCTTTAAGTTCATTTCATTACCTCTATTCTGCTTTTAGTCGACACTACTCTATTCAGCTGTAACTCAACTCCAGTCTTCTCTACTCTGCTCTGCTATAAATCTTCTTTAGCAAACTCTCCGTCTCTTTTCTCCTCTACTCATCATTACTCCTCTCTCCTGTAACTCAGCTATATTTTATTGTAACTAAACTGTAACATAATGAAAGAATGAAACAAGAAGGTGGGCTCTTTCTTTCCTCATCGCTGCAGGTAAGACTCGCCCCAGTTGGTCTGATAATAGACTGTTTCACTCTCGTTGCCTCACTTTGCCTCCCTGACACTGAGGGGAATCTTAATTGATCACATAGATCTGCACACTCACTCCTTAACCTACTTTACTACATTTTAAACCCTGTTTCATCACCCAGGTCTTCAATCTGTTTCTTTTTTCAGCATCATTCTGTTTGAAAGCAAGCTGCGAATAAACATGCTCCACTTCCTCTCTGTGCCGACCAATGACGTCTCAGTATGTTCAAGACTGCATTTCTCAGAGAAAACACCTCTCATGACGCCTTTCCCTCTCCATTATCAGCCTTCACTCTACCGCTTCCTGTTGACATGGAAAACATGGACCTCACCTATTTCCAATTACTGCAAACACGGGATGCTGTGCAGAGACATGCATGTAATTCACTACTGAGGTAAGGGGGCGTTCGCTTCAGCCCACAAGTGAAAAAGCAAATCAGATCAAATTATAATGATAAAGGCCGTAACAGATTGCTTCTAGAGGCTACACTCTCCTGCACAGCAGACCTATTGGCATGGGGATTAATGCTGAAATAAATTGGATATAAAGGGATAATTTCATAGTATTTAGCAGTGAGAAATAAGGAACTCTCAATAAAAATGTTTTGGAATAGCAAAAAAAGCATCACATAGGCGCGCATATACTGGTTTTGTTTGTGGTGTTGATTAGATTTGTTCACAAACCCAGCAAATTAACTCTGAAAACTTAAATTAACTCCCTCTCTCATCCCCTCTCTCTTTCACACACACACAAACACACACACACCCACGTTTAACGCCTATAATGAAAATGCCCATCTGTTTGTTTTTCCTAATTACAACACATTTGGCTTGTCAGAACATTAACACAGCGTGAATCTAACATATTTTTTAAAGCACATAACTCCACTAGAAATATTGTGCATCGAAGGCAGACGACTGGTAAAGTGCCAATTAGTTCTATACAATCCCACGCCAACTCTACATAGTTAGGCTGATGTAACAGGAAATCTGGGAGTATCCATAAAAAAATGGTCAAACATCCATCCATCCATTCATTGTCAACCGCTTATCCTGTTAGGGGTCGCGGGGGGGCTGAAGCCGATCCCAGCTGGCTTTGGGTGAAGACTTTGGGCAGGTCGCCAGTATGGTCAAACATTTTGGGGAATAATGTTAATTTGCTAACTGTCCTCCTGAGTCAGGTGGTATAGAGCGGCAATGTAGGAGGTGGGTGGATGGGACCCAAATCATGATCTTCCCCTAAACCTGACCAAGACATTCTGGGGCGGCAGTAGCTCAGTCTGTAGGGAGTTGGCTTGGGAACCGGAGGGTCACCGGTTCAAGTCCCACCATGGACCAAGAACTGAGTGTGAACTGGTAGCTGGAGAGGTGCCAGTCAACCTCTTGGGCACTGCCGAGGTGCCCCTGAGCAAGGCACCAAACCCCCCAACTGCTTGGGGCGCTTGTCAGGAGCAGCCCCATCACTCTGACATCTCTCCATTGTTGCATGTTTGTGCATGTGTGTGTTCGGGTCTGCATGTACCGTGTATAAGTTAACAACAGAGTGAAAAAATTGAATTTCCCCTCGTGGGACTAATAAAGGAATATCTTCTTCTTCTTCTTCTTCTTGTGTCTAACTAAACAGCTAGCAATGTCACATCATAAACTGGCTGAAATTTTTCTAAGGTACAGACAAAAGATGTCATATTGCCGATAGAGACGTCAGGTTAGAAAATGCTTCTATGGGTCCATTCCCAAGTCTCTTATTTGACATTTCCTCACTCCTCAAAAAGTCGTTCTGGTCCACCATCTTGAAGGCCGTCTCAGAGCTCTTATTTCTGCTCTGAGGAGCGATCTCTGAGGAGCTATGGACGACGATACCAGACTGTTCTCATTCCTGTGAAATGCTGACATTTTGACAGACCAACAAACACAAGGCTGTCATCCCGGAGACTGCTGTTTGTGTCCAGTTTATTACGTTTCCCTTTCATGTTACAATCAGATGTTCGTTCGTGTCTGTGTTCACAGTGTCATGTCACAATTGACCACCGAAATGACCACATTCCAGTACAACAAGTCGGAAATTTATTAGGGTTTGTTCCAACCAGGTTAGCCATCGTTAGTAATACTAGTTGATAATGTATTACACCGGTATTTAGCACATACAAACACCATAGCAACATGTCCACAGATAGAAGTTGGATAGTATCAGTGTGTATGGCTGATTTAATGAGACAAATAAAAGACAGAAGTGCTACTAAACAGTATATTACTGCATTTTTTTTTTTTTACTGTTGATGCACAGAGCTGCCATCTTGGATTTTGAGATCGGGGTTGATGAGGTTCATCCGAATTTATGGGTTGGAAATCTGACTTCAGAGGCGTTCCAGTTGAAATTTCTTACTGGGAACGCTGAAACTTTTGACTTCTCAGTTCAAATGGAACACCGCATATAAGCAAAAGGGTCAAAGTTCAAGGCGTAATGTTATAACGAAGTAGTATGTCCCAATTGCAACCGTACTGCACGCAACAGTAAGTAGTTTGAAAGGGCAGCTGCAGTACGTACTAAGAGTAAAAAGAAAAAGTGTGTGATTTGGGGTGTTTGTCTTTGTGCTAATGGGTATAATTTTAGTATCTTGTAGATGAATCGCTGAGGATGAGCGATTAGAGAAAAAGCAATGCTCTGTTTCCTCTCACTCACACACCATTAATTCTGAAATTTGCCCTTCATGCCTCATTGTCATTCTGAGAAACCTGGTCGTCCTTCATTTGTTCACTAGACTCTCAACATCTTTCCCATCTGTCTCTGTTGTGTTGTTGCTGTCTGGTGAGGTGAGGGGGATGTGTTGTGAGGATTATGCAGACAGGCTTGTAAATCCTTCAACAGCAGAAATATTCAGGATTCACAGTGCTGCGAATCAGCACCATCACATTGTCCTTGACTGAACACTCAGATACTTTAAAGCAAAAGAACAGCAGGCCTACATTTATTTTCCCCACATTTTACTCACCTGGCCATCTGGCTAACAATCCCATTGATCACTGGTCTTTAACCTCCTGGGTAAAAAGGTCAGTCTAATTGAAACCTCAGCAGCCTCAGGAGAGCTGAACTGTGACATTCACGGAGTCCTGATTTCAGGTCGCCTCCTTTTGCCCTCGATCTCTTTCCTCTGCAGCACTGTGCCACTAATGGTCTCCTCACTGCAACGTCTCTCACATCCACAGTTCCCTTTCTTGCTCCCTGCCGTCACTTCTGTGCTAATAAATGTTTGGAGGAACTTTCATGAAGGACACCAAGTTGCCGCTGCTGCTTGTCCTCGGTGCTCCAGTAAATTACACCTCAGGGTCACTTTGACCCGGCTGGCAGAAAGTGATGAGGAAGGCTGCTCAAACTTTTTGTAACACCTCTGACACTGAAGACACCTTAATGTCACCAGACAGACTGAATCAAATGAGGGAAATAAACCTGGTATGCAGCCCAGCTGTGGTTGCTGTGAGTTAAAAAAAATCTCCTGTCCTTCCTCCCTTGACATAGGAGAGGTGTTTTAATGTGTTTCATCTTTCACACAAAGGATCAAGTAAAGGGGAGAAAATCCTGGTTGATGTTTTAGAAGCTCAGATGTTGATGTTTTAGGGCCATCTAGTGGACATAATTGGTGTCACAATGTCCTTGATAATCAAAGCAAACCTTTAAGCACTTTAAGTGGAAAGAGTGAGAAAAAAATGTATTTTAAAAAAGACTTTTTTTTTTTTTTTTTTTTTACAAAAAATGATAAATTACAAAGCCAAAAAAAACAAATGCCTTATTTCTTTGGCAGTTTTTATTTTACTATCTGAAGTGCCACTGGATCAAATATTTTAGTTTTTGATTATGAGCAACTGAACAATTAACTGAGAGGACGTTCAATGTTAAATGAACTTATTAACTAACACCATGCCTAGGGGAAATCTGGGGTGGCAACAATTAATATATACATTTTACCTGTGATCAAGAGATTGAATCAAAGTTAGGCCAGACATAAAAACTTCATTAGATTTGTTATACACATACATATACATGGATGAAATATGACCTCTGCATTTAACCCATCCTAAGTATTTAGGAGTAGTGGGCTGATATAAAGCTCTGGGGAGCAACTTGGAGTTAAAGGGCGACCACTTTACCCACTGAGATGCAGCCACGAGATGTTAGCGAGAGACTGGAAGTGTGAAACTAGTTTGTATATGGTATCTTTCTTATTAGCTGTTAGTTGGCTAATACTCTTAACATGTAAAACATTTTTATGCTACAACTGAAGTTACTAGAGTGTAAAACTGAAGACATCAGAACAATTAGCTACATGAAATACAATGAAGCTTGCTTGCCACATTTTCACACACCTCAAAATCATGTTAAAACATTACAATCAAATATTGCATTCAAATTAGATCCTAATCCAAGCAAAAGACCAAAAAATAAGTTTTGTTGTGGATTGACAGAGAGGACCAAAGTTAGCCTTTCACTTAGCCTGACGGTCTCTAATGGATCCACAGCAGCACCAGAGCACCATCTACTGATGTGAAAGTGTTTTACCTCAATGTAAAGACTGTAAAGAGTGTTAGAAGTAAAGTGTTAGTAAAGAGTGTTAGAACAGTTCAACAAAAACATATACACAAACATAATTTCCAACCAACTACATATCTAATAAGATGCCAGTTTATTACTTTTCTTATGTAGCGGAAAGTAACTTTTACTCAAGCAGCCTACTGGACTACGGCACACTCAGATTTATGTGAAAGTATTTTACCTCAATGTAAAGACTGTAAAGAGAAAAGAAAGAAAGGTTTTTAACACATCTTTATAGTGATTAACTGTAGTTGTTTGACCTTATACATTTGTATGTATATAACGCTATAAATAAATATTTGAAGCTGAATAATAAAACACCAACCTGGTTCATTCACAATAGATGTGTCAGGTCCAGAAGATGTCTGGTAGCAGGTCTGAGGATCTGGGGTCCCCTGGGGAAACAGATTAGGAGTAAACAAACTACAAGTTTTAGGCCGAAGTGTAGGCATGTTTTTAAAAAGAGCAAACTGTCTAAGAATGAATATACCAGTATGAAAGTAAAAGATCAAGACAGAGATGTTTCTTTGTTGTTGTTGTTAAAGGATATATATTGACAAGAACAACTATTAGGTGACAATGAAAGATACAATGAATGTCATGTCTTCCTCTTCAGTCTCTAGTCTAGTTAATCATAGGCCAAGTGAAGATGACAGTTTTGTCTTGTTTGTCTAAACATGTCCCAAGTTTAAGTCCACGAACTACAACAGCGTGTACAATATTGGTACAACATGCTACACCAGACAGGAATAGGAGACAACTTCGTATAAGTGCTTATACTTCACAATAGATGTGTTTCGGTACAGTGTGCAGTATTTGTTTAGGTGACCTGATCGGTGACTGACCTTTTGGACATGAGGTAACCAGTATTAGGAACAGAGAGACAGAGATCACCTTATTTGATTTGAGAAGAACTTCCCATTTAGCCTCATATAATTGCGTTAAATGCTCAAACAAATACACAAACAAAGGGAGATTAACAGCATTGCACATACATCTATTCATTGCAATCACATCAACTCAAAGCCACATAATATATAAACTAAAACAATAATCCATGATAATTTAGTATAAAGTGAACAGATAAAGACATTATGAAAGTGTTAGACCTTCAGGAATAAATCACTTCAGACACACTGGATGAAACAGGGGAGCAGGTCTGACTGGTAGCAGGACAAACGGAGATGTTTCTCCTCCTCCTCTCCTCCCAGTTGGAGGAGCTCACCTCCAAACAGCACAGGTGAGCCTGAGGCTCCTCCCAGAGCTCATCGGAGTCGTGACAGACGCGAAACACTTTCTAACAGTATTACTATTAAAAACAAATCTAGCACATTACCTGACAGCAGTATCCACTGTTAATGAGCTTCAGTCTGTTTGTTTACTTCCTATTTGATTGGACGTCATTGGCGTCAGGTGACTCTAGAACAAGTTTTGATTGGTTGTGTGGTATAGTGAGTCCCGAGCGTTTACCCAATCAGTTACCCGTAAGTTAAAGCATAAACGCTACTGATACTACTACTATTACGAGAATAAACTTTACGACAACAAAGGTTGTAATATCATGAGAATAAAGTTGTAAGTTTACCAGAAAAAGTCGTAGCATTACGAGAATAAAGTGGTTAGATATGGGGAAATAGAGCAACGTGCCGCCTGTTTGAAAACGAGGACCATGCAGCCTCATTGTGAAGTTATGGTTTGGTTTAGGTTCCACTAATAACGAAATACTTCATCTTTTTGGCACCACATTATATTTACTGTACATTATCAGGACTTTGAAAAGATGGTGCAAGAAACTGAGTTTATTCTGAAGAAAGAGCCACGCGGACGTGGAGGAAATCACCTCTTTTGTGGAGAAGGAAATTACTTTTTTCTAGCAACGTTATGACTTTATTCTTGTAATATTATGACATTTTTCTCATAAAGTTACGACTTCATTCTCGTAATATTATGACTTAGTTCTCAAAATCTCAGATTTCTTTTTTCTCAGTGTGGCCCTAATACTCCATTGTATGCCAACAAATGTACAAGCAATTTAAAAACAATTTAGTTTATATGAAAAAAAAAGCTACTCTACCTCTGAGGGGGGGATCATTTCAAAAACTAAAGCAGATAGCAGCTGTCGACCCATCCCTTATGAGGCCGACCAGAGCACCATCTACTGACATGAAAGTGTATTACCTTAATGTAAAGACTGTAAGGAGTGTTAGAATAGTTCAACTAACAAAAATACTGTAAATACATACGTGTCATTTCCAACCTACTACATATCCAATAAGAAGCCAGTTTATTAATTTTATTGTGTAGTGGAAGGTAAGTTTTACTCAAGCAGCCTACTGGACTACTGCACACTCAGATTTAAGGTGCTTTTACTGTTTGAGTAATTTGTATTCACTATATTTCAAAAGAAAATATTGTACTCCACTGTACTGATTTTCATTACAAAACACACAATAAACCTGTGGATGCATAGTTATAGATTAAACTGACCAACATAATACATAGTCATATTAATTGTCTCCACCTCAACCAACCACAACAATAACATGCTTCTCATACATTAATGTGTCTGCTAAATTACAACAACATTCACAGGGAGCATTATTCTCTATTATTAGTACTTTTACTTTTGATATATTTTGCCAACAGATTCTCAATGCAGGCGTTTGACTTTTAATTTTGTATTGTGACAGTGTGGTATCACTACTTTTAGTTAAGTAAAGAATCTGAGTACTTCCTACATCACTGTTTGATGGTGGACAGTGTTATAGATTAAACTACTAACAGTAGGCCTGGTTCAGTTTAACTCGACAAACAATAAAATGCTGTTTACATTTTAATTTTGAATGGAAATCAACCAGTACATTCAAATTAATCTAATATGGGCTTTTCTCTAGTACGTGAATATTACTACAGCTTTACTGCTTTTATTTACATATTTCTTATGTATGAACACACGGGTAATCTAGACATTTGGTGAAAATCCTGTGGACATGTCTGAATAATAAAATCCCCAGATTGCAGTTAGAGTTTGCTCTGCTGTTCAGGTCTCGTCCAACAGGGGTCAGCCGCTGCCTCTGTGGCTGCCTCCTCGTGTGGCTCCCTCCCAGTCCTCCCATTCATCAATCTTCTTTTATTCCCAGTGACAAAAGAGACATCACATTGGGGGGAGCGGGAAAACACAACAATGCATTTCAGAACACTTAGCTAATATATGCAAAATGGGAATAAAGCGAGTCCAGTCGCTCAGTGTGTAGGCCTATGCATGTGTGTGTGTTTGTGAGTGTAAACTAATATATCATAATGTTATAATGTTGATATATGTTATAATTTATTTGCATTTTTCTTGCATTTTTGCATCTGTGTAAATATAATACAAACATATAAGTTAACTACAACTTCAAATAAAAAAACAAAAAAAAAAAATGTGCCTACATTTTGGACTCACAGAACAGGGGTCAGTACACATACAGTGACACAGTATTCTGGCACCAAAATCCAAACTGTTTTTGCTCTCCGCCTTACACAGGATCTGCACCCACAGTCCGAGAAATGAACCTGAAATGATCTGTCTTTCTCTTGGCTTTCCCAGCCAAATCAAAAGGGGGTGAGTTGTGGGGGGTCATGTCTGGCCACCCCTCAGGAGAATAACGGGGTCTCTGTCTGCCCCCCAAAACCACCAACGGTTCTCCCCTGTCCCTATGGCAACAGCCAAGGACCCTGGAAGACCCCCAGACTGGGGCGTCCAAGCAGATGCCCATAATTAACGTAGCTATACGGAGGTGTCAGCCCTGCCAGTCTGCCTCGCATGGAGGCAGACCCTCTCCCAGACCTGTCAGGGGCCCACAGGGCTGGGTGAAAAATGACTGCCCTGCGGGTGTGTGTGTGTGTGTGTGTGTGTGTGTGTGTGTGTGTGTGTGTGTGTGTAGGGGGTGGGTAATGACTGCCTACCAGTATCTGCCCCGTCCTGCCTAAGATGACCATCATGCTGTGGCAAAATATAAAAATATTTTACACTCAAGATTACAATCAAAATGGATTTAAAAAATGTGTCATTTATGCAAAAGTCAAACTGAAACAAAACAAGTAAAAAAGATATATTTTTATCAGCAAAGCTCATATGAAATCATTATGAGGGTACATATGTTAAATAATGTGTAAAGTCACCTCGGTGTCGTCCACTGAATATATGTTAAGTCAGTGATCTTGAGGTGGTGACGCTGACTGACTGACTGGGTGTCTGGATGTCACGGCTGGCTGAGGATGAGATTGCGTCCCGTCCTCTCAGACATCCAACCTAAAGACGTGGAGGGACCATATCAGAAATCTCCATAAGCACTGAAACAACCAGACCATGGTAACTTATATCAGACCATTGGAAATTAATCATTTCACTCGCAATTTGACCATGATTCACTCATTGCACCAAACAAAAAATAACACACACAAGTTGAGAAAAAGTTCAGATATACTACTTTATTTTAACCCCTCATATTTATCTATTAATAAAAAGTTTCTAACACACCACGATGCAGTTGTAAGTAGCTATAAAGTCATTTTTGAAATGTTTATGAATGTATTAATCAACAGCTATAACGCTTCCAATGAAGCATCAGTAACTTGTGTACGAACAGTCAATGAGTGATCAAAATAATACAGCTATAAATTTGTAAAATATGTCTATTGTATTTATCCATAAATACTTCTTCACTCAGACAAGTGAACAAACTCCATCTACTCTGAAGGCCATGAGATGTGGCTGAAAGCTCTGGAGAGTGGACCTTGAGTTTTTGAGGATTTGAGGATTTTTTTTTTCAAACTACTATAATACACTATATTTATTAACACTTTTTAAAAAATTTCACTGTGGTGGCATTGTCAGTTAAAATAGGACTCAAAAATAAGAGGGCGTCTTTCTGAGTTTACACAAGTGGGCACACAACCATCAACATGAAATGTTCAAGGCTGAGAGCACTGGGTCTCTCTGTTTAGCTGTATTTATTCCTCACGCTTGCATATCTCACATTGTCTTCTCTGACTGACACTTCTGTCCTTTTCAAATAGACGCCGCATATTTGTTGACTAAGAATGCAACACCAAAGCTGAAAGAGACTTCAAGGACAGTGAGACATCTGTCAGGACCTTAGGAAGGGCTGCATGCCTGTATTGTTTCCAGCACATTCACTGAAATCATTTTAAAATTGTCCTGTTTTATGTATTCTAACTAATTTTTGTATTATGATATTGTTTGCTTATATTGTTAGTGTTTGGCCCTCTTGGCCAGGTCACTCTTGAAAAAGAGCTTTTAATCACAATGAGACTTTTACCTGATAAACTAAAGGATATACAGTATAAATATATCTATAAAAACAGTTATTTGCGATAAGTTGTGTTATACTGTTTTATCATTGAGCATTAAATGTTTATACATGTTATGAATGATTATGGATATTAGGAAATAAATAGTAAAAAAAATGTGCATTTACAAGTACATTTTATCTACTCTTACCCTGTATCCCTTTATTTGCACTACACTTAGTATTTGATATTTTCACATATCATCTTATCTTTGTTGTATACATGTTTTCTGTGCGTATATTGTATTTGTATTATTTATTATGTCAAGCACAACTGGGGTTGGCAACAATAACTGCATAACATGTATGTGATAAATAAAAACTTGAAGTTATAGCATGTTATTGATAAAGTGTGCACATTCTGCTTGTAAATGCTAAATGTGTTGCTCAAATAAAGTGTTATATGCGTTGTTGCAGTGAGCATGTAATAAAAATGTCTAGTTTGATCAGATTCAATAATCGGCGCTGTGGTTTCCCGCCTCGAGAGGTCAACTGATCAGTGCTGATCGGGTTAAGGACACATCCGTCTGCTGTCCAGCAAGTGACACCAAAGGTCACCAAATGCACTGGCCACGAACCCACAAGTTCATCATCAGCCCCGTGGTCACCGGCACGCTTCGCGGGCTGAGAGGGGGGTCAGGGGTTCATCTGACCTCTTGACCTTGCCGGCCCTCTTAGTCGTCATTACATAATAAGACGTTTCCCTCTACGCTGATGAATTTGTTTCTTTTCTGCAGGACCTCTGAGAGTTGCATGTAAAATAAACGCTTTATGGGTTGTTCAGCCTTTAAAAGCTGAACTGAAGCGGTCTGTAAAGAGGAGGCCAGTGAAAAGGGTATATGGGCTTGTAAAAGTGGGACAACAGCAAAGCTGCATGCTGAGCTTCAGTCATTCGTTTAATGTAGTTTTTGTTGTTAGCAGCAGGATTGTCACGACCGCAGAAGCTTAAACTGACGATGTAAATAGACTTTTTAAAAATCTGTACAATATTGTGACCAAAGATTACAAATATTACATAACACAGAGTTGACTGCATTTGATCATAGACATATGAGTGTGTGAACTGAGGACAATGGTGGAGTGACTTCCTGATATTAAACTCTTCATGATCACAGACAGAACTACGCCGTCCAAATGGTGAGTGAGGGGTTTATTCCCTCAGGGGTCGTGGGATCAGCGAGCCAGACACCGTTTTATGGGACCTCAAATGCAGGAACACGGGGAGGTGGGACAGGGCCGTCTGGGGCCGAGCCAGCCAATTATACTCTGGCTAGACACATCACACGTACATTTCACATACGTGTGGGAATCTTCTGCCTCTGACATCGAACATCACACTGAGCTCCTGCTCTTGTATACAGAACTGGACTGAAAGCTGATTGAGACAATTTTATGTGAATGGTGTAAAATATAAACACATAAATCATGCAGAATTTGGTAGCTATACAAAGCTTAGCAAGCAGTTTAAACACAGACTTGCTATTGTTTTTTTGTTTGTTTGTTTGTTTTTTGCAAATACAGGACAATAAATGAGCATCCTGAAATATGGCTTATATTTTTTGTTGTTTTTTGTGTTTGTGTTTGTGTGTGTGTGTGTGTGTGTGCGTGTGTGTGTGTGTGTTTTTAGGAACACTGAGACTAGTCTGGTCTCTTATCACTGAAGATAAATGAAACACTTAAAGTCATCATAATGCAACTATCATATATGGACAAGTAAAAAGAGTAAAAGTTCTTAATAAGCTCATGATAAGTCTTTACGAGCTCCTGACTGTCTTTGAGTTATATTGTCAAGCTATGTGGTCTGAACCGTCAGCTGCTGTCCTGATATTTATTATGTCACTCTTATGATAATAAACATTCATTTAACACCAAAATTATTTGTATTTTTTAATTCCTCAGCTCAGACTTTCCTCGGATTGGCGTTCCTGTCTTTTACAAACAAAAGTCTTCAACTTTTAAATGTACTGTCCTCAAATGGAAATGTAACCTGAAACTAAAACTCACACAAATGTGAACACAATTTTCATAAAAATCCAATAAAACATGTTTGTAAAACATATTTTATGCCAAAAATACCACAACATGAAATACAGTGCTGCAACTACACCAGAAATAGACAGTGTTTTATTTCTTGTCTCTGGAGCTGGAAGCAAATAATGTCACTCAGACGTGCATATATGTTGCTGAACATAAAGTATTTTTATAACCATATTAGTATCATTATTATATGTCCATAAACAGTACTACTGTAATAATTAACCGCACTAAAGGAGCTCTTTCTTGATTCTGCAGTTTGTCAGGAATTTAAAATAAAAATTAAAAATGTTTAGAAAAGTTTGTGTCAAAATATACAACATTAAAACAATGACAATATTACAGCATTCTCAACGTTTTCCATATGTTTTCTGTTTTTTGTAAAGATTATCTTTTTTATTATTATTTGAAGACAGTGCTTTATAGTTGAATTGCTGTAAAGATTTTACTCATTGTTGTTGGCTGCAGTAAGTCATCACCTAAAGAAGAAAAACCATCAAGTGGGAGACAATAATTAATATGCATTATGTGAGTAAGCTTGTTTGTGTCTATTAATTTTTTTTTTAGGCCAGCTCCAAAATAATTTTATCACACTAGAAAAATGATAAAAGATGTCTATCTTCAAATTGAGACACAAAATGAGACACTGTTTATGGATCACTGTCATTTTTCATTTTTCCTGTTTTAGTAGAAGTGATATCTATCTATCTATCTATCTATCTATCTATCTATTTGAATACAGGGTGATGAACTCTCCCACGGCAGGGAGTGCGCGCCTTTTTGGAATTAGCCACGCGGCACGCCTCGCATAGTAATGGTGGCTCGCGCATTGAGCTTGAACTTGACCGGAGGAATGCGGCTCGTGGGAACGCAGGCTCGAGGGTGCCCTCCTCTATTCATGGCGCACAGGTCGGTGTCAGCTCTGATTATCATAAAACCCAGCCTGCTGCAAATTAAGGCACGAGGACTCAGGCGCGCTCTCCCTCTTTCTCACGAGGCAGAGGAGGAATTAACAGGTCTCTGCGCGAGCCTGCTGGGGTAAGAAGTTTATATACTCTGATTACTGGCTTTATATTCAGGAAAGTTTATCATACAGGCCTCTTTAAAGATTTATTTACATTTTTCACTTTTACCATTAATAACCATGATTCTTATTTTTCAAATAAATTAGATACATTTTTGTTTGAATGTATTTTTTTTAAATATCCAAGCTAAAAGTAACAAATGCGTAAATAAAAACTTTCTTGTAGCAGTCAAGTTTAATTTTGTGCATCAGCATTTCAAATTCAGTTTTATTAGCTGCCTCATGCGGAAAACATGGCAACTGTATAAATGTTATTTATGTTGTCTCTGTTGAAAGGGTGTAAATGTGACAATATTGGTCTCAAATATAACTTTTATTTTATTTTTTTAAATATCTATCTCAGTATTGCCATTGCAGAAAACTGGGGAATTGTGTGTTATAATCGAAAGTTTATTTTTTATAGTTATTATATTTTATTATTGTAAATTATAAACAGAATAGGCTGTATTCAGAAATATTTTCTTGATCTATTCTTAATCTTGTATTTACCAAGTTCCTGTCTGTCTTTTAAAAATCCAGCAGTACAATCTTATTGACAACACAATATATAATACAAACAACATTTTAATCAGAAGATGATCTAACCTAATATCAGGATAATTGAAAAAATGTTAAAGGTGCACATCCATTAAACTAAATTCTTCTCTCACAGGCCAGACTTGAGCCTGATGCTGTCTTGAGTTTTCAGACTAATATGAGGCCTGTGAGCTTTAACATGTGACCAACAAATAGTTCATATAAGAGACATTCAAACATAAAGAAGTAAAACATTTATATATGTCTGACACAGATTGTTCTCGGTTTACTTTGAAAAATGAATATGGTGCTCAATATTCTCTTAATTAAGACCAAACTGTTCTGAATAGTGTTTAAAAATAACCATCATATTTATTTCACATATTTAGAAGCTGGAAAATAAAATAGCGACACATCATTTCTGTTAAGTTTCTTTGTGAGTAATTGAGTTACAATAATTAAGAAAAATAAATTCAGAGATAATTTTCTCAGCATCCTGCAACTAAAATATGAAGCTAGTTCAGTGAGTTCAACATTGATTCTCAATAAAGATGCAAAAGTCTTTTAAATGTGCATCAACATACTGTCAGCTACTCTTTAATTATTTCTTTATGGTCAAATAATATGTTCTCATTATACTAATAATAATGCACTTCACTTGTCTGATCTCGTATCAGGGATAAATAAGATATAAAGCAAATTAAATCATAAACAGAGTTTATAGAGATAACTGCTAGAAAACACTTGAATCATGAAGCCTATTGGTTATTGTCAAAATATGTATTTTCAGACATCAAAATGAGTTGAATATGTGTAAAATAATTGTTCAAACTTACAGTATTTAACAACGTTTAATTTACAGTGAATTATCACAATAATGGTTTGCTGTTAAATTTGACAGGTAGTGTGTTGAATAGTGTGTCTTTTATTCTTTTATTTGGGCAAAATGTAGCTTTAGGTTTAAATTTCATAGCAAACACTAAGAAACATGTAAACCAGCATTTTTTAGTTATAGAAAATATCAGTTTCTGAAAATATCAGAAATTATGTATAAAGAGAACAACTCAGCTAAAACACAGCCCAACAGGCGCTGAATAAATGATTATAAGAATGCAGTTTTTAATTAATTAATGTATTTGAAGTACAGACTTATCAACTGTTGTGCTAGAAATAAAATCAAAAAGAAAGATTAGGAATTACATCATTTTGTAGCTCTGTGAAATAAACATCATCATACTTATCATTCAAGTTTTCTCATCCTGCAGCCTGTGTTGTATGTCTGTGGTCTGAAATAATAATAATAATGACAATAATAATGATGATAATAATAATAATAATATAATAATGGAGCATTTACAATATAAAGCCTTTCATTTCAACCTTTTTTCAAGTCAATCTTTTAACCTTTCGACCTCTCATTTCAGTTTTACTTTCAACAGGTTAGCTTCTACTTCTATAAAAACTACAGCTTAAACTATATTATTTAAACATATCCAACATCATTCTCCCACATTTTTATGCAATACTTTATTTTATTGGCACAGCAACGCTGTTTTTTTGATTATTGCTTTAATTTCTTAACACCAGAGTTTACTTTAGGGTCTATGAACGTGATAATAAATAACATGTTCTTATTTAAATGTGAATATTTGTTTTATTCCTTGACGAGATGTTTGGATATTAAATACTAGACTTGAATATGACCTGTACTCGTCTTAATATATAAACGTTGTCTGCACCAGGATGGGGTTCCCTAATTTCTTTTATTTAATTTTATTTCTTTATTTGTCTCGTTGCAAACGCATGCAAGCTTTGTGCAATGAGCAAATATCCTTATAAAACCAGATTTTAGTGTCTCTGCACTGTAAAGTTTCTGCTCCTTCTCACCAAAGTGTGTCGCTGTTTCGTCCTGTAGATGCATTTTACTGTAAACGAGGCATCGTTTGCTTTTTTAAGATCTAAACCGGTAAAAAAAAAAAAACTGCCAGATTTCCTGCTCCCGAAACAGCCTCAGTCTGTCTGTCTACAGGCGAGAATAATATGTGTAACTGTATTTATTGTTCCAGTGTAAATAGCAGGCCTGTCTGTGTCGAAAACAGGCTGTAAACACCTGCACACCCAGCATACTGTAAAGTGGCTGCGTACAGTATCATATTCTGTATTTGTCCTCTGAAACAAGCCAACAATATGTGAAGTCTTTACTTACCTTCACTGTGAATGTAGGTATAAAACGACTGATCTTGGATAATAATAATAATAATAATAATAATAGATATCAGCTTCTACATAAAAAGCACTACATTAATACTGTACAGTAGGTCTACTATGTCAATGGAGCATTAAACAAGGTTTGGTTCTGATTTATAAATATTGTTTCTAAAAATGCTAAAATTAAATACACACTTTGAGCACAGTAACACTAATTACAGTAAGCCCAATGTTCCTCTATAAAGAGAACATAAGGCTGACCTCGAGGCTAACAGTAATATTTGCCACCGCATCAACAGATCAGGTTTTAGGGTCTAATAATTGTGAGATAGGATTTCTATTTCAAAATAAAATCAACCTACTTTCAAGCTGTTTTATATTCCCGTTTGTGCCCCCCAAATATCACAGGGCCTGTTTGGCACATTTGATAGGCGCTGAGCTGTATTCCCTCCTCCTCCTCCTCCTCATCATCATCATCATCATCCTCATCCTCCCTCCCCTCGCCTCTCTCGCTGCCTGCAGCCGCTGCTCTCACACTCCTGTCTGACCCGCTTTATCCGGTAAGAGAGGATTTTTCTACATAATAGTGAAGGCTGCTCTGCGTTAATGCAGCAGGTGAAATTAATCTAAGATTTGAAGGGAAAAAAATGCTTCTAACGTCAGGCGCTGTGGTGCACTTTTGGCACGCTGGAGAGGAGGTAGACCTCTCTGAGTTTATTTGGATGGAGCGCAGAAAGGACGCATTTTGGAGCAAATTATTATTCACTGAATTATGTATTTTCAAAATCCTGAGAATATATGAGGATGTAAGCTTTTGGAGTGAACTCAAGTAAAATGTAAGTACACTTTGACGAATAGGTGCAACATGTTCATTTAAGTTTCATCTATATTATATAATATTTTAATTTCACAGTTATTTGTTATAATGGTTACATTTCAGAGGGATTTTGATGTGTGTGTTAGCTTATTACAGAAAATGCTTACAGAAATATTTTGGCAGAGATAATAATATAAACATGGTTATTCTTATAATTACTTCTGATATATTGCTGCTAATATTTTTCATGACTATAGGAAGTTGTAACTGTGATATTATAGTCACATCACAGCATATTAAAAACACTATGATGCCTCACGGAGATCAACTCAGACAACACGTTTTTCTCATCACGCATGTCAATTAGCCTGCGTTAAAGTTTATGCAAACTCTGGAATATTTAATGAGGCTCTTTGCAGCCATGTGCTCATGTGAGAAGTATTCATTTGGTAGTAGGAGGAGGAGGTGAGGAGGAGGAGGAGGAGGAGGAGGAGGAGGAGGAGGCCCCAGGCAGCGCTGCAGTGCAGAGTTCAGCAGGGAGATATTGTTGTGAGCCTGGGAAAGTGTAGCGGGGCTGACGCCAGACTCTGTTGAGCGGGGTGGGGGGACCTCGAGGATCCCAGACCGGATTGTCATGTAAATTTCTCTCCGACACGTTGTTGAACTTGATGTTGACTTCTTTCTCTCTTTTTTTCTTTCTTTCTTTTTGGGAGGGGGGGGTTACATTTTCCCTGTCACTTGTTTGTGGGAAAATCCATCTGAGGACATACACACACGCACGCACGCACACACACACACACACACACCTCGTTCAACAGATTGGTCAAACCTTCGGTATACAGTTTACACTTTGTACTTTACGCACGTTATCTCCAAGAATTAATATCATTTTAGTGTAATATTACAGCTAATAATTTAACACGTTATATCAGAAATAGTTTTAATTTAATTCAAAACTATGGCTTGATAATGTTTTATTTAGATAAAATAAATCAATAAACAAAAAGGAATGCATAAATGTAGGGGGCAAGATGAGGGTAATACTGGGTGTATTTTTTAAAATACATTTTACAATTTTAATAACACTGGTGATAGTGTGTGTGGCGCTTTGCGGGAACATTTACGCCAGCGCTTTATTTATTTATTTATTTACTTACTTATTTATTTATTTATGATTGCAATGAATATTAGGTGGCGTGAAAGCAAATATGCTAACATCAAGGGGTGCACGTGTACCTAACGCCCTGGTGGCGCATGCTCAGCAGCAGCGAGGATTGTGCATCCAATCAAAATGAACACCGCTCTCATGCAGCAGCAATGATTTTTATTTATTTTTATTTTATTTTATTTTTTATAAAAAATTGCGTGGGCCTTCCTTCCTTCCTTCCCTCCCGCTCTTGTTAAACTGTGGCAACAGCACAATGTGGTGTTAAGTTCAATTACAGGATGACAGCAGCAGAGGCCACAGCTGATTACATCTGCTTACAGATGCTGCAGAGTAGAATAGGATTCATACAGTAGAGCCGGCAGCCTGACAGCAGAGCTGCACCTCCATGATACTAACAGATTGCTCATGCGCAATAATCAGATATGTAACTGCTATCTGATGCGAGCTTCGTTTGGAATCCAGGACTGTGGCTCGCTGCTCTTTTATTGGTTTACCTGCACACACACACACACACACACACCCACACACACACACACACACACACTGATCCCAGCACCTTTTTAAAATATCCTTTCAAACTTTGAGAGATATTGCAAGTTGCAATCCGGGTCTTGTCTCTGCCACTGGCTTCTTTTATCAAAGTGTGTGATTGTTATCTCGCGCACTATCTCATCTCCTCTCAGCCCAGATATCACTCATATCATAATATCACAATCGATAAGGAGGCTGCATATTGCCTGAATATGCTATCAGGGGTTTGGCTATAGGCGTGCTGGGCCATTTCTGCTCCAAGGACAGAAACCCTGAATTCCTCCTCTGGGTGCCTCAACAGCCAGTTTTTAGTGTAGCCTAAATATTAGCCTATTAGAATAAAAGCACAACACAACATCTCGTCTTTTATAGTGTCTGCATCCTCGAAACAGCATTGATTAGAAGATATAGTCTACTATTGTGTTGTTAGATGCTCTAAGAAGGCTACTATATGATGTAACAATCATGTCAAACAATAATCCTCAGCAGCATATCCAGGTTACATTAACAAGTATGGGGACTGTAGGCAGCTAAATGGACTTATTTCGCTATAAAATGCACTTGTCACATCACACGTTTAGCATTTTGTAACACGTGCACCACAGATGAGAGCTGACTGACAAAAATATCTCATAGCTGACATTGTGTTTCGTCTTCTAAATGCCTTTATAACAGTTGCGTTTTTGCCGTTTTGTTGTTTTGTTTCTTAAAACTATGAAATCAATTAGACATATCCTATAATGAAATGAGCTCGGATACTAATAACATTTCATCTCAGATCATCGCATTAGAAGATTTGTTGTTGAGTATTATTAAGATTTAAAAGGATTTTATGGAGTCTGTGCTCCTGTTATGTAAAAACTATAAAGCTTATTTTAAAAAGTGAAAGCTTCAATAAGTGTGAATTAAAAGGAGGCTTACAGAGCTGATATTTTCCAAAATTAAAAGCACTGAAAAGATGTCAAAATAATTTCTCAAAAATGCAGCCATTCTTTTCAAAGCATCATGTTCCATAAACAGCTCCATTTGCGCACAGTTTTACGCACGTCCTCTGTGTTTTAGAGCCAGACTAATGCGGATAACTGTGGGAATAAAGTCCCGATTGACACATACCTGCATTCATCTTCAAATTGGCTTTAATGATTTCAGATTCCCGCCTCTCCCTCCCTCTCTCTCTCTCTCTCTCTCTCTCTCTCTCTCTCTCTCTCTCTCTCTCTGAGGCAGGCGGAGTTTATCCCCTCTCACCGGGTGGACTCTCTGACTTGTCAGTCGCAGCTCGCGTGTGTGAGGGAGAGGACACGTGCAGAGTCTATAGAGACATATAGGACACTTTCTAGCTTTAATATTTCGCTCTTTGACACTATTTCCTCTCATCGGCACACGATCAGTTCGCTCCGATAACACGGAAGGTGGGATTAGAATATTTTGGAGGATACTGGCTGTTGTGGAGAAGACTTAGCCTGATGTGCAAGTAAGTGGGATGCTGGCTTTATGTGACCGATCTGGGAATATTTCTGATTAAGAGGGCTGTTGCGTGTTTCATCACGCTGATTGTGGTTAATGTGAACTATAGCTGTGCCACTAGTGAAGGCTGTTTGTTGGGAACTTTGCTTGTCTGTAAGGCCCGATGCGGTGCAATAATGGCTCAAATCTGGCAGTGATGTTGACCAAAAGGAACTCCTAAAATATATAAAATATGTATTACTAAACGTTTTTTGACATGGTTGCAAAGGGCCCTTTGGCTGCAAGCACTTGTGATGCTTTGTAAACCAAAATGCTGATTTAGCACCAAAGTAGTCGTGATCCTACTCTTACAGCATCACTGTGTTTGGTGATGCCATGAAGGCATGAGGGGGTCAGACTAGCCATGGAAGCCAACACAACCTGCGTGTTTTAACTTTATTTTCACCCCCATGTCATGATATATAGCCTATATAAAGCTTTTATTGTGCTGCTCTCTCTCTCTCTCTCTCTCTCTCTCTCTCTCTCTCCCTCTCTGTGTGTGTGTGTGTGTGTGTGTGTGTGTGTGTGTGTGTGTGTGAGGGGCTCTCAGTGCAATGTGACCATATAGGCAGGCTCTCTCTCTCCTCTCTCTCTCTCCCTCTCTCTCCTCTTCTCTCCCTCTGTTTGTATTGGAGAGGCGGCCCCTTTAAGAGACGACGGGTTAGTTTGTGTCTTTGGTTATCTAGCTGTATGAGTTTTAATTTCATAAAGCTAGAGAACCGAAAGTACGAACTGACGCCGAGCACTTCGGAGCCGAGGGGCTTCCTCTCGCCTCGGCATGGAGGAGGAGGAGGAGGAGGAGGAGGAGGAGGAGAAGATGCCGGGGCGGCAGCAGCAGCAGCAGCAGCAGCAGGAGGAGGAAGCAGGAGGGACGGATGCTGAGGGAGGCTGCACGCCGCGGCTGGCTGCCGATGAGGAGGAGTGGTGGTGGCGGGGAGGGGAGGGACTCCACCGGCGTGATTTTAGTGTCGCTCGTCCAGCTCATCTGGCCAGGTGTTGGCACGTGCAGAGGAGCCACCTGCGTGTCTGTCAGCTGCTGCTTTCTCGTCTTTTGGGGGCGGTGATGCTGGGGCCTATTGAGGATCAATAACAAGCTAGTGGTGCATGTGGGGACACATGCTAAAAACACACACACAACGCATGTGCTGTTGTGTAGTTGTCATAACTGCGTGGGTGTTATAACATTAACATCTCCAGACTGAAATAGTTAAAGGGCTCGTGTGATTGGTCGAGGCAGGGCTCACGTGACGGTGCTGGCAGCATCAGATCGCTTTTAAGATCTCACATGTTGGTTATGGTGATGCCTATATACTGTAGGCCTTGCTAGCAGTTGCCGTCATTTAAGCCACGCTGCATCCACTAGCTGCATGTGCAGACTCCCTGACTCCTCTGATACTACTGAGTGTATTTCCTTTATGACTGGTGCACGCTAAGTGATGTCCCCCGGCTGTAATTTACTTGACATTAGGAGTGTGATGTATAATTGGATGCACATGTACATCACTTGGTGCAAGATGAAGGCTTATTAAAGCACAGACAGAGAGTTCTGGACTACTGTGTGCCTGATATCAACACAGACGCTGTGTTTTTGCACCATTTCAGTGTCGACAGTGTGGGTTGTTTGGTTCTTTGCTACCCAACCAGAACCTGCAGGGTGCAACACATCAAAATCATATTCCATCACAGCAAAAGAGACCATACACAATCTTTGTACGAACATGTGTTCATCACTGAATCCAAGTCAAATTTGTGTTTTTGCTGGGTGTATTATTTTTGCCTGCTAGATAAGAACAAAATAGGACATGGGCTCAGAGTTTGATCTATTCTTAGAGCAGAATCAGCGAGCTTTGGAGATGACTGAATATCCCTGAAGTCCCAGCATGCTCTATTTAGACCATGACTGACAATATTTGATCTGCGCCGTTAAACGAGAGAGCTCAAATCGTGTGTGACTGTGTGTTGTTGAAGTTTGAGAGTCGGTGTACAGTTCGAGCCACGATTTGACCCCCATCTTGTAGTGATACTAAAGGATTAAAATATTATGTTGTGTAATCTCTATATGTCTGTTTGATTGATGTGATGATTTTTAGAAATTACTTTTTCTTTGTTTTGTGTGCAACATTGTTCGTGTTCAGTCCTGTATTTCAGTAACTTAGCAACTGGGATGCTGCCCAGATGAAGCATTGCTTTGTGGTATATAGTGGTTTCCCACTAAGTGTGGCTTTTCCGTCACATTTTACAATTTTGGCTTTTCACAAACACTTTCATCAAGCTTGACTTATTGTTCATGCAAAAGGAAATATGTTTAACCTCACAAAAATAATGAGAAATGCACGGGAGAAAACACCAGACAAATTTGGTGGAGGGCTGTTAGCTGCAAGGTCAACAAAGCTGCAAATATCCACCTTTATATTTCACTCCACTCCCTCACAAGCCACTTATTTATTCCTGAAATATGTGGTTTTATTAAAAATTGGATTTCACACACACTGATTCTTGTTTCTTTTGTCTTAAAAGGAAAATGCTGCCAGCTCTGAAGTTTGCATCAACTCACAATGAAGACAAATTGCCACCAGACAGGATGAGGAGCAACAGTCAACTTGCAGGTAAATATTTTATGTAAGAACACAGAAATCAGCTGGCATTTTCAGATGAGCAACAGTCCATGATGTTGCCAAATGCACAAGCGGTTTGCTTGTTTTGCTTTACATACAGTATATTTTGTGTAACAATAAGGAGCTCAGAGGTTCAGGTCAAACTTTAACATGCTGGAGGATTGCAGATAGTTGTGTTTCAGCAGGACGAATGCTGGTGGTTGATTGTTGTCCATATTTTGCAGAGCTGTGAGGATGGTTGTGTGTGTGTATGTGTGGGTGTGAAAATGACAGACAGGCTGAGCCTGAATATTGAAATATCGAGGATTTTGCATTTTGCATCAAGGATGATTTTTAAAGTGTGCAGCACTGTAATAATCCTCACCGTCTTATTCAAACCAAAAGGGGCATTAGGACGGACGTTTACTGCCGGTTTTATTTGCGCACAGTGTAAATGTCAGTTTTACATCATTCATGTATATATCAGTGTGTGTATATACAGTGTGGAGCTGCAGTAGCCTACAGCAAAAGAGAGTAAACGGTGAAGTAAGACCTCCATGTTGAATTCCATCATTCCTTTGAAGTATTAACATTTTTTACATTGCACATCATCCCCATCCTCCTCTCTCTCACACACACACACACACACACACACACACACACACACCTCTCTCTTTCATTCACATACATTGAACGATTTATCCCTTTAAACACTGTGATCCTATTTGTCAGGTAGAGTGTGTGGTAGGTGCAGGGGAGGTGGCCGTGTAATCTTTGCTGCGGTTCTTTATCCCGTTAGGAGAGCGCAGGCGAAGGTTTGGACCTGCTCATGTGGAAAGAGCGTTTGGGTGGCTCTGTCCTTTCCGGCCCTAAGCCACCCTCCCCTTGTCCAATGTCTCCTGATTATTGTGGGCAAAGTGTCAATTTACATAAAGGTAAAGCACATGCATAATTTAGCGACGGCAGCGTTAAGTCACAACACTTAAAAATTCCATAAATTGCAAAGGAAATCTATTCGTCAATCATTTCACATTTACATTAAAATTTAAGGCTTCTAAGAAATATAAAACCTGAGCCCGGTTGATGTTATTTAAGCTATTTCGCATGATCGAACCAGAAACATTCCTACCTTTAACGCTGCCAGTTTGTTCCCTCCAATTCCTCTTTTAATGGTTCAGCATTTACGAATTAAGCAATAAGTACACATTGTTTGCAAGGTCAAATCTTCATGGTTCCACAACCTTGAAGCTCAATATAAAGCTCAGTTATTCAAATTTCGTGTGGAGTTCTTTGAGTCGCCCAGATTTTCCCAAGCTTTATATTAGCATATGCAAGGGCCGGCCTGTGCTGCTGTTTTCTAAAGTGGATGTAAATTATAACCTCAGTATTATACAGGCTGATAGGAGATAAATCTCTGCAGTAATGCATTGCAGCGAATGGGGGGTGGGGTGTGTGTGTGTGTGTGTGTGTGTGTGTGTGTGTGTGTGTGTGTGTGTGTGTGTGTGTGTGAGGTACTGTACAATAGCCAGTGGCAGATGGAATACAGACTAGCAAAGCACTTGCTAATAGTCATGCTAAACTTGCTTTTCACTGCTTTGAGTTTTGTCAGATTTTCTGCCACATTTCTAGAAAAAAAGGAGAAATTTTAAGAGGGATATGCTGAGAAATAGAAATTTTAAGACAGTTGCAATATTGGTTTTGCAAGTGTGCACACATCGTTTTAAAACAAATATTAACACAGGGAGATTACTAAGTCGAAATTTGCACTTGTGCGGTCCAAAAGGCTGAGGGGCTGAGGGCCTCATGAGCAGAGTGGAGATCTCTTTGGAATCCCTATGCAAACTAGGGCTTGAATAATGAGATGTATTTATGAAGGGCTGGGAAGGGGGTCCCGCTTTTGAAAGCCAGTAGGCCGGAGCCTGAATGGGATGGAAGGAGGGGGGGGGGTCAGACAAGGGGGAACGGGGGTGTGTGTGTTGAGGGGGTACAGGGGCCCCCAGCAGCCCAGGCCTCGGCCGAGGCAGCTGTGAAAAGGGGTCCCGTCTTTTTCCCACGCCCAGCAAGACGCGAAACACTGCCGCAGCTCGCTAGGGTCAAGTCCCATCGCTAATATATACACACATACATACACATGCATGCATGCACGCACACATAGAAGGAGTGGTGTGTATGTGTGTGTGTGTGTGTAAAAGTTGTGCAAATTAACAAGCTGTCTGGGAAGCTCTGTGACATGGGGGGGGGGCACCTGCCATTCTCCCAGAATGCTTTGCACTCTCATCAGGAGCTACTGGGCTTGATGGGACAACAATTAGGTCATAACTTCAACTTGAACTTAAAACTTTGACAAGGATTAAAAAGAGGCTGGATTATGGTATTTTTTGTGCATTTTTAAATAGTTTACACAGCACAGTCTTTCTGGTTGCATCCAAAAACTGTTCACTGTTTTTTTAAAAACTGTTATTTATGAATTTTACTAGCATACTAATTGTTTATTTTTTATGCTTTATTGCAAAAAAAAACGAAGTCTTTGCGTGATGAATTATTACAATATTTTACTTCTGCGACTGTTAATGAATCCATTCACTCACTTGTCTCTGTGGAGACAAACTTGGCCTTGTGCTTGGTCCAAGACCCTAACTGTCAACTTGGCATTGTCTGCCTGCACACACACACACACACACACACACACACACACACACACACACACACACACACACACACACATATGCACACAGCTTTCTTCAAGGACACACAAAAGAAAAATTTAAACATGAAACGGAGGAGGGCTGGAGGAAGATATGGCAACTATGGAGGAATGTTTTTAGAGGTGAACCCTCAGCATGACCTTCTGTCCTTATCTAAATAAGGAGCTGAAAGACAAAGCGATGTTTTAGACCGAGGACACTGATCGCCATCTCTTTTATCAGAAATGCCGAGTGCTTTGCAACAATGATTAGCATGAAAAGAAAAAGCAAACAAAGACACAAGCGTCGGTCATTTATTTAATTTATTGGCTTGCGAGCCTGATGTTCAGCTGCATCTCATACAGTAGCCCCACATTTTGTATTTTGCAGTTTAAGTGCTCGTTCATGTTTAAGAGCAGCTGCTCTTTTGCTGCCTTCCCCATGAAGCTGGTGTCACACCCATTCCTGCCCTCCGTCTCTCACAGATACCAGCACACCAATCAAATCGGTGCAGTTCCCTCCCAGTTCCCCGTTGCACCAGAGTGGTGTCACACTGATTCAGGTCCCCCTGCCTGCCTGAGCTCCTTGCTTTTAATTCCACCCTATGAAAGACACGCCTGCTATCTCTTTGAGTATATTAGCAAGCATCCTCTCTTCCTCTCTCCCTCCTTTCTCCTGCCTGTCCCTCCTTCTCTATCTCCTCCTCCCCTCATCTTCCCTCCTATTCAGATGAGCTTCAAATAGAGAGAGGGGGACCCTTCTAATTAGCTCTGTAAAGATGCTTTGTCGTGGCCAGTGTGGCCACCAGTGTGTGCATTGAGAGGGGCTGTGTGACAGCCAGTGTTAGCATTGAGAAAGTGTGTATGGGCCCTTAATGAGGTTTGTTAGCTGAGTGTGTATCCTGCTGTTTGAATGCACCCTCGGCAGCCTTTGAGGGAAGAGAGATGAAGAGAGCGAGGAGGAGAAGAGGAGTCTTTCAGGCAGCGTGGCAGGTTGCAGAATGCAGATGATGCATTATGCTCAGTGTGGTTTCCATTTGAGCAGCAGATGAGAGGAGAATAATGCTTTACTTGGGTGTTGTTCGTGTAAACGGTGGGAAATATACGGGGGTCATCCTGCTCATCAGGGGTATTTTCCTCGTCTCCAAATCTGCAATGGATTTGTCTCAGCAGATGCTAAAGTAGAAGAACTGGAGATAGAAAACGGCGTTTTGGGGGAAATATCAGCTCAAGATTAATTTACTGGTTTAACATGAAAGAAGGTGACACTTGGCTAACACAGTTAGAAGAGAGGGCCTGTCAGGAATCATTATTGTGCAGTTTAAAGCATTAGGCAACATAATACTTGTTACAGAGTTCTTTTTCAAGACTAAAAAATGAGGACTCGCATGTCTTATGTTCAGCACAAGGACAAAGAAGATGATGGTTGAAATAATTGGCGATCTGTGAACACTGCGTGCAAACAAATATTTTAAAATGCAGAGGTGGTGATGGAGATTAGAGGTGGCTGAAAACAGATGTGAAGCAGAGGTGGAGGGTAGATGGAGGGCGAGAGAGAGAGAGAGAGAGAGAGAGAGATGAGAAATGAGGGATTGTATGGAGCCAAAGAGGCGACCTGCTGGGCCTGCCTGCTGCCTCAGAGATTGTAAACTGTCACTCAGGATGCAGACAGACAAGCAGGACAGACATCATTTCCCCACATTACCCACCACTACTGAAACTGTCGTCCATGCAGCCCCTTCTGCTCCCCTTCCTTTCCCATCTTTCACTCTACTTCCAGGTGATTTTATTTTGTACATGCATGCATATAAACTACCTGATCTATTTCCTCTATCGTCTTCCTCTTGCAGCTCCTCCACTTTCTCCTGGTCTGTCTTTTTTTTTTTCTGTTGATGGAATGAGTCAGCTTGCAGTATACTCTCCCCTCTCATTGTTCGACGGTTCGTTGCCTCTCCGTAGGAGGTAGAGAGTGTTTGGGCTCTTTCCCCTGTTTTACCAGTTTACCAGTGTAATCCTTTACACCAGCACAATGAGCTCTCACTCCAGCCACAGGATTCTATTAGGCTCCCAGAGAGACACAGATCTCCATAAACATTTTCCAGCTACCCCTACCGTCCGCCCTCGCCACCTATACTGCCTCACAGCCTCAAACACGGCTTAACTGATAGCTTCCTTTATACATTTTAAGCAGAAACCCCCCCTTAGTTTAGCCAGAGGAGATTTTACCTGTCTGGGAAAGGAAGGCAGAATAAAAGCTTATACACTTACATTACCGACGGCTTGTTAATGCTGTCAGCTTCGCTCTCAAACTGACTCCCAAAACAGTGTTCCTTTACAACCGCAGAGTATATAACAAGCAGCCGCGAACAAGCAAATGCTTGTTATAAGGTCTTCGGAGGAACGCTTAAGATGTTTAAAAAAATGCTGGAGTCATTGGAGGATGCGATTCCTGCTCTCTGCTGCAAATATTAAAGTCTGCAGATAAACTCCTCAATCTGTCGTTACATTCAGAGTGCATCAGATGTCTGTATTTCAATGAAAACTTTGAAATGTACAAAAGCAGATTTTGGTATTTCATAGTACTTCATCTTTAAGCGGGAAAGTTGTTCACCTGTGCACAAAAACTGCTGCTTTTACAACTATAACTGTTGTTAAAATGTCACACTCTTCATCCCTACACATCTATTTCAGTCAACATGCTTTTTTTTTTTTTTTTTTAGATGTATATTTTGGTATTTTGCCGTTTTTGGTTAGTGACAGTGTCAGAGACAGACAGGAGAGAGGGCTGACAAGCAAAGGTCAGTGATCGAAATCAAACCAGGAACATAGTGGTGTGTGCAGCAAACATTTTAATTTGTACTCGGTAATCTCAGTATGTATATGCAACATCTCAGTTTGCAGAGTCACGCTCTCAAGTTTCATATGAGGATATTATTTATTTTTTACTTATCCGACACTTGTTGTACTGTGAAGGACAGAGTGTCGTATGCTGTAGAGACTGCAAAGCCCCCTGACGCAAATTTGTGATTTGTGATGGGCTATACAGATAAAACTGACTTGACTATATGGTCAGTTAGCGTGGATCAGTCTTGAAAAAGCTCACTTAAGCTGCTGAGTCCAAGCATACTGTACAGTCGAGGCATACTTCAATAATACTCTGTAGTCCACATTCTTCATCTCAACCTTTTACTTTAAACATTCCTCCTTCAAAAATACAAACAGACCATGATAGCAAAAGATATTAAACATGATAAGAGCAACAAAGCTCCATCGCGTCATCTTTAATAGTAATTAATGCCTTAATGTTGATTCACGCGGTTAGGATATGTTGATTAACCATATGTGTTTTATCTTGTTTTATTTATTTGGATAAATGGATCATTTTAAACTGTTGTTTCTCAGCCAAATGTTGAATTACCCATTAACATGTTAAACCAAGCCAAGAGAAAACAGACAAAACATAAGATCTAGATGGACCATTTGTGCCGTACAGGCTGTTGATGACTATCTTGTTAAATCGCTAATAATTCCCTAAAGTTTGAGGCTGTGGGATGCCTGGTGCTGCTGCAATGTATTTTGTCCTTCAAGTCCAAAGCCATGGGTCACAGCCAGGGCTCCCCTCCTCACACACAAACATAGCCCTCCATCTCTCCTTCTGCCCCCCGTCCATCCGTCCCTCTCCTCCCATCTTGATAATGCAGCTTTTTTTCTTCCTCGCTGGGTGGAGGGCAGCCCTGAACCAACATTGTCCCCTACGCCGGCTCTAGTGGGGGGGCCCTATTGTGTGTGAAGGAATGGGGAGTTAACACCCATGTCTGAACCCTCTCAATGGGGGCATTGTGTCTGAATCTTCCTCCAGCTCACCCAATCTCACCCCACGTCGCTCCCCTTGCACAGGCCAAGCCAGGGGCTACTCCGGGTGCTTCCACCATTATGTGATGAAAACATGCACATAACAGCAAACTCAAATCCACAAACAAACCATCCCATAACTGACCTCGGCCGCTTTAACCCGTTACTTTCTGCGTCCTATTAATTTTCCAGCAAACCACACGGAGCTGAATGTGTCTCTGCTGCTGAAATGGGGGCCAGTGGGTGCACGGTCACTGAAGGAGGCCCCTGCAATTCGTTTTTCTTATAGAAAAGAACAAAGCGACACATAAAGGACGATGTTGTATTAGCATGATAACAGGATTCAGAATGCTTTCAGAACATTTCAAGATGCAGTGAAGGAATCCGTGCAAATTATTCGTTTAGCATCAAATCATCAAATGTTCATTGTTTTATTTGGAGGACATGGTCAAAAATTACTCAACATAATGAATGTCAATAGTATTTTGAAACAGTGTAGGTTATGTGTAATGACTTTAATGTGAATGATTTATATTTATATGTAAAAAAAATAACATTTACAAATATGAACAGATGTGTCTGTGTTTCATACAGTATGCTGAGCATTTTTATTTGTTTCTGTATAGCAGCGAGCGCCTTTGGGCAGGTTACAAAAGAGCAAGTTGGCGTTTTCTTCCCACATATTTTTAATCAAAGTGTTAGTGTTTACATTTGCATTTGCATTGAGCAGAGGGATGCTAAATGCCAAAGGTGAGATTTTGAAAAACACTCTATTTTCCCTTTTTTTTCAGATTGGAAACAAGGGTGGGTGGTTGGAAGGCTGGATAAAGGCTGGTAGATGACTGAACCCAGAGACCCGGCGCAGCTCATCATCATCGCCATGGGCTCCCATCTTCCTCTTCTCCTCCTGTGGCCTACACCTCCATCCAGGGGTCCAGCAGAGCCGATGAAGCCCGGGCGGGGAGCTTGTGAGTGGGCTGGGAAGGATGGAGATGGTCCCTGAAGGCTGGAAGCACCCTTGGAGCTACCAGTATGCAGGAGAAATCAATACGAAACACAGAGCCGGCGCTGCTCTGAGTGGGGTTTCCTGTGTTAGTCTGTGGCCTCGAGGCCTGCAGACCTCCAAAGGACAGGCCCTGCGTGGCCCTCTCAGCTGCAGCCCCTGCTCCGCAGACTGGACCCAATCTCCACTGGCTGTGTGTGGTTCCGCTGAAGGGGATCTCTCCCCAAATAATACCCAGAATGCTGAGAGACCGCCGACAGGGATATTCCTTTTCACTTGATTTTTTTTTTCCCCTTCATAAGATTGACATATCCCCCACCTTCTGCCTCTGGCTGTTTAAAAAACAGTTTGGGAGCGCTGCTTTTGACTCTCCATCCTCAACTCGCCCGTTGTTTATTCCCCATCGGGTTTTTACATTTGACAAAGAGACAGTACGATCTTTATTTTCTCCTCCACTCTTGGCTCGCTGTTACAATGGTGAGCTGTAGACATGTGTCTGTTAAAACCAGAAACACTGGCACATGATCAGCTTTTTTTCTCCATCTGCTGTTCAATTCCAGACTTAAAAAAAACAGACTGAATAGCAACAAGGGCAGAAGATCACAAGAGCAGAGAGACCTTCCCACCTCATAGTGGAGATGGTAAAATGGCAAGTATCTCTCTTTCTCTCACTCCACATTTTCCATGCTGAACAACTCTTAATGTACTCTCATTACTTCTCTCTCTCTCTGTGTGTGTGTGTGTGTGTGTGTGTGTGTGTGTGTGTGTGTGTGTGTGTGTGTGTGTGTGTCAGCTGTAACAGATGTTTCTTTAACTCCAAGAAATGTGCAGAACTTAACAGGTTAATTGAGATGTTTTTGTGAAGCCTATTGAATTATAAGATGCCACTCAAATCTGTATATTTTGAATCGCATTTGAGAGCTGCTCTCTCTACAGAGCTCAGTTTGTGTGTATGAATGGACTGTATACGCTCGGCCTTGAAAGCCAGCGAGCAGCAGCGGCAGCACTGTGCACCCACAGCTCCCAAACTGCTGCCGTCGTCACAGTCATGCAGCGTGGTTGTTTCCATCCAGATGGGCACAGCTTCAGACAAAATGGCCGCCAGTCTCTCTCTCTCTTTCTATCTCTCTGCCAAAGATGGCGGGCGCATCACCGTTGTCTGCCATCTGTGCGTCCGTTAGCTGTTGTCGAATGCAGATCGAGGCTAATTGCATTTGCATAACCTCCAACCATCACGGTCGTTGGCGTGTGCTGATAATTGCTCCTATGAACGCGGCATATAGCGGCAAGCGAGCAGGGGTGACGTGATGTTTTAAAGTGTATCTGGTGCCGTTTTGTTTTGTCTCTCGGGGTTGCGACTATTCGCACCCCTGAAATGTGTTTGATAGGTGTTCGGTGCAGATCAAGAGTCTGGTCCTACCGTGCCATATGGTGTTTGCATGTGATTCCCTCGCATGCAAATGTGACACTGTACAAAAGATTAAGTCAAGCCTCTTTTTTTTTAAATCAGATAGCACTCTGTCACGCATGCACAGTGTTTTTAACACACGGACATACATAATGCACCAATGAAGGCATTAAGCAAACAGAGGAGCTCAGACATGCACACAGACTCTAATTAAAAAGGGATCCATAGGCCCAACAAATTCCAGACAGGCAGACCATAATAGTCTCATTTTCATGCACATGGGTGTCTGGTTACCATGGCACTGAACAAATCATGGGGTGACTGATTTCACTAGAAAAGGGGCTGCACATGAAACATATAAATAAGCGGTGTAAGAAAAAAATTGCCGCCTGAAGAAGACTTTGAAGTATCATATCAGTGCTATTTCCCAGAATACACCAGTTAGACGAATATGAGAGACTGCTTGTCATCTTTTTGAGTCTTTGAAATAACCTGAATAATATTGAACATGCAGATCTCATAACTTGGCATAATAACGTTTATGTAGTCAGAGGACTGAGGCAATGTATAAATGAATATCTCACGTTTACACGTTTTGCCAGTGCGTCATTTTTGTGGTCGCATTTGAATGAGCAGGTCTTGTTTTTGGGGGCGTTAATTCATGCGATGAGAGTCGTCTGAGCGGCCAAGTAACAAAGCAGCGTTCGCATTTGCATTCGCCCATCAAGGCAGCTGCTGCACTGTACAGTTAGGTCTACTGTTGGCAGCAAAATGGCGGTCACGCGAATCATAGGGTCTGTCTGCTGGTCGTGGGAGCTGAGGAGAGAAGGGGGGGGGGGGGGGGGGGGGGGGTTTGGGGTGTCTAGTTGGAGTTAGAGAGAGGGTTGCGGGGTCTAGACTGTGGGGTGGGGGGTCGCTCATAAGGGGAAGATGGAGTGGGGGGTGTTAGTGGAGAGGTTATTATTTGAGAAGGGGAGGGCGTCTGGTTTTAGGAGGAACAATTAATGAGGGACTGGAGGGGGGGTAGTTTGTCTGCATTTGTGAACATGTGTCTGTGTCTCGGCCATTTGCATAGAGCGACGAGGGCGTCCATATGCCGTGCGGCGAGGCAAATTCAGTCACAGTCTTTTGCACGCCTCTCAAGGTCTCTCTCACATGATCTGAATGAAAAACCCGCCGAGTGCTGCACCCCTCCACATCTGACAGTCACATTATCTGTCGAAGAGCAGGAACATGCTCTACCCCATTTCTCACAATAACACTTAAACGCTCCTACTATACTGAAGCCTCATGTTAGCCGCATCACTGTTTCTGTCCATCACGCCGGCCAATGAGGAGATGCGAGGCTGCTTTTAGCCAATTGCGAACGGTAAAGAATCAGGAAGAGGAAGGAAAAGGAGAGGAGAGTCATAAGTTTACCCTTGATGTGCCGGGGGAAAAGAGCATCAACAACACAGCTTCAGGGCGAAGAGAGGGAAGCAAAGAATAGTGGGAAGGGGAGGAACAACGTCAGATCATTATATGTCATGAAGCCGACATTATTCTCCAAACATTAAGCACAAAAAATAGGAAATACAGACAGCCTGTGCTACATTTTCTTTGTGCTTCAGTGGAATCGTAGAATATTCACAGATCAATTTGAGGGTGAAGAACGGAAAGAAATGCCTCGCTTCTAGTGAGGAGTCATGAAGACGGGGCGGTCATCATGAGGCCCAAAAAAAGTCAGACAGCCAGACACAATGCAGATCTCCATAACGTCCTAAATGAATACTGCTGTGTTTAAAGTGTGATCAGAGCTGGAGGTCTGAGCTCGGAGCGTGGGAATGCTAGGAGAACATATGCAGAACAGTCGGGTGGTGGCGAGACAGCCTCGCTAGCATGAATGCTGTTGTAGCAGGTGATAGAGGACCCTGGAGTTCATGGGTCAAGGCCAGTGAAGGGGTTGTCTGGCTCGTGTGTGTGTAGGGCCACTTTGCTTGTTGTCTGGGTCTTGCAGGATGCTAATGAAGTTGCCAGGCTGCTTGATAAGCACGGCCGTCTATTGTTAGCGCAGTCTGGTTTGTTCCGAGAGGCCTAGACCGGGTGTAGACTTGGACAAGAGCTCCTTCATCATGTTGCAGAGTAGCAGACAGGCAGATAGACAAGCAGCGTAAAGTCAGACCTCCCCTGCTCAGAGTGTGATTGTGTCGCCTGGAAGCCTTTTCTCCCCACATCTCTGCTTTCTGTGACACTTCTTCACTGAGTGACATGCTTGTCTCGGTCCCTCCAGTCTTTTGTTTCTCTGTAGACTGATGGCAGCTATGTAGCAGGGCTACACATTTCCACGATAGAGGAAATCGTTGTTTTAGAGCGTATATTCAGATTTATAGCTTTGGCCGCTATGATTTCTGTTACATCAAACTTGAAAAACATCATCATCTTAAAACATAAATCTGACAATATATTAGATTTTATTCATGTCAACAAATCCCACAAAAAGACATAACCAACGATTAACTGATCCTAATAACATGAAGCCTGTTTCCTCCATAATGAAACAATATATTTGTGACCAGAGCTGCAACAATTAATTACTTAATTAATTAGTTGCCAACTCTTTAATTAATTGCCAGCCATTCTAATAGTCAATTAATCATTTTGAATCATTTTCTAAGAATAAAATGTGTAATTTCTCAGATTCTAGCTTCTTAAATATGATATTTTCATGTTTCTTTACTCCTCTATGTCAGTAAACTGAATATGTTTGAGTTGTGGACAAAACAAGATATTTGAGGATGTCATCTTTGGGAAACACTGATCAACATTTTTCTCCATTTTATAAACCAAATAGCTAATCAATTAATCGAGAAATAACAAATAAAATAAAATAACAGATTAACTGACAATGAAAATAATCGTTAGTTGCCGCTCTACAGGAAACAGGCATTCCTATGATGAGAAAAATGAGACAAGATATATTTGTGAGAACATCATTAATTGCCTTTTGGCTTGATTCCAATGAAATATACAGTAAAGAAATAATGCTGCCCTTTTTTGTTCATGGTTTTGTTTTAGCGCCTTGGTTGCAGAAAAAAAAGTTTACAAGTTTTACAAGATGCATCTGTCCCAGAAAATGCAAACCCTTTCTGAATATCTTTGAGTTGTGGACACTAAGATAAGATAGAACTTTATTCATCCCGAAGGAAATTCTTGACACTACAAGACATTTGACGACGGCATCTTCGGCTTTGGGACACACTGACTGACATTGTTCACCATTTTATAGACCAAACTAAAATAGACAAAACTAATCGAGAAAATAATCAACAAATTAATCGACAATGAAAATGACCATTAGTTGCAGCCCTATTTGTGACTCATTTTTAAAGATTTGTATCTTCAGGATGAACAAATGGACTTGAGTGCCACAGAGCACATAGGGAACTGACGCTCAGCTGGTTTGGGTCGATTCATGGGGTTTGTTGACAATAAAGAAAATATAGAATAGGTCCAGTCTTATACTTTAACATGCAGTATTTAAACCGACTCGAGACAGCTGTGTTTGTATCCTGTCATGAGATCCAGCATCCAGTTTCCTGAGCGGGATTGTGCATGTGAACCATTTCTTTCTGACATCTCCTGTAGGTGTAAAGAGCCGCATGCATAAAGGTGCATTACTTACGGTGTCCCCTTTAAGAGAGAAAGCATTACCTCATCAGGAGCTGTGTAAAGGAAGGAAGTGGGTGAATGGGTGAAGGAGCGCAGTGCTAACTCTCTCCACTCCTTTATGCCTGTGGGTGCAGGCTTCATTAGCTCTACAGAAAGGGACAGCTCCCTCCCAGTCCCCTCAATAGACCCATAGACCTGTCTCACTGGCACAGGCTCTGGCTCAGTGGGGAGTGTGTGTGTGGGTGGGTGTGTGTGTTTGCGCCTGCGTTGTGCGTGCATGTTTGGGTGTGTGTTCCCGAACCATTCACACACCACCAGGCCTCATAGTTTCTCACTCATGCCTAAAGGAAGCCTGGCATTGACACTTTTCTGAGACTCACATCTCTCTTTGTCCCTCCTTCTCTCTCGTTTTCTCTCACATGCTTTCCACTATTCTCCATTTCACCATTTTTTCCTCATTGCGTTTTAGTCGCTTTATCTACTTTCTGTCTCAGGTCTCTCATTGTACAGGACTCAGACTGTTGTACAGCAGCAGATTTGTTTTTTAGACACATTTTTATGGTTGACTTATGTTACTTAACTTTTTACAGACTGTATTTGAGCTTAAAAGGTCTTTACAATTCAATGACTATACTTTCACCTAAAAATTCAATTTTGCCATTATTTAAACCAGTGGTTCCCAATCTTTATACTTAAGGGATACCTTTCTTATCATTTAGTAAACTGACCAAGTGACATATTTTAGTGGTATTTCATATTATGTTCAATGCATAACAATAAGAGTACAGAACAACTGATGAACTATACCATTAACCCAAATAGTAGACCCATCAACTGCAGGAAGTTTTGAATAAAATAAATTTGATTTGGATAAATAATAATAATAATAATAAGATTATTTCCTGTGAATGTAGCATCAGAGATTGGTTATTTTTAGGAACTTTTAATGCAATTGTCTGTCTGTATTACATATTTTCTTGATTTTTTAACAATCACACATACTTGATGGGCTTCTTTTTTGACAAATTCAATCTTCTCCCTGAAACTTTGGTTGTTTAAACAATGCACGTTTCTAATGTAGGACGAGGCTGTTTGGCAGAGAGGGAGATGTCTTTGAATACAGCCTGTGTTCAGGTCTTCGCCGTGAACTTATCCTGTTTATATCTTAAATAATGAAACCAAACTTTAGAAATAACAATTTCATTTGGTTTTCTTCTCAGAAATGAATAAAATGCTGAGATATAGGCCAACTGTATGTATATTTTTTAAAGTTTTCTTACACCCCTTAAAATCAAGAAGGCCTGACTACCATTTTGCACAATGAACTGACCGTAACCGTATTAGCGATGATTACTCGGCAGATCTTTGACTCCAAAAGACCAAGTGAATTCACAACGTGCTGTAGACTTAAGACGTTACTGTGAATTTTTTTAATAACCGAAGATGTAAATTCAGTACATGCTGTTTCTTACGGCGGATTCTGTCATAAATAGCAGATTTAATCTATCTCTGTGTTATATCCAGGGGCACTATGGAAATTCTCCCTAGTAGGAATGTAAAACTGAAGCGCAAAAAAATGACCTGTGGTCTTGTTGAACCGTTGCACCACTATTAAATACAGGCCTGCTAATTATTTGATGAGGTGCCAGAGACACAGAAGAGGCAAATATCTGAACACAGGTTTACTTGACCGTGAAGGAGCTTGCCTTATTTCATGAGTAAAATCAGTGTTGTGACGTCTTATGATAAAAGTAGCCCATCTACCATCTATGTATGTAGATGGGGCCCTGAGTTCTTGCCCCAATTAACCTCTGTAGGGTAACATATAACATATAAATATAATGACAGAAAATAAAAAAGCAGGCCTGGTTCGCTGCTTGTGATCGCATGGACTAAAAACTTAGTGGTCATTCAACAGGAGCAAAATGAAGCAGGGTGGTACCTTTCTAGTAGTTTCAGTACGTGGTCCTCCGGAGATGTTACCAGTCCACAGGCATGTGTCCATGAGCAGGAGGGCAGCAGTTTAGTGGTTATCCAGCGTTGCCAGAGGAACTCAGAGCTTTCCTGGATGGCTCAGAGCGCTATCTGGGTGTTGTCTCTCGCTACAAGATCAGAAACGAAGCTCCTGTGTGGAGCTGGGTTTGCCAGAAGCAGCCTACAGTCTGTTCACCTTGCTAATTCACCACTCAGTTAACGAGTGGCATCTGAGAGAGGCAAAGTCCCGCCCCTTCCAGTGGACCTCATTAAAAAAATAAAAAAAACTGTAGTCAACAAGAAAGACTTTTTGATCCCATTTGACTTCCACCATGAATCACACATGTACTGTTTGATGTTTGTCAATTTAAAACATCATTTTGCAAATCAAGAAAGTCACAGTTTATCATGGGTGTGTCTATCATTTAGTTTTGTGTGAAACTGCTCAGTGAACTACTGCTCTTGTCCCACACAACATACGTCACCAACACTAGCCAACTAATGTTAACTAGCGCTAGCTAACTTAGCTATGACCACGCACAGATGAATCAGTATCACACTGTATTACGCTGCTGGTGTAAGTACATCCCAGAATGAAACACAGATTTCGTAGCTTCAGAGAGAGAGATGTCACTATGTAACTTTTGGTTTTGTGGTCTTTCTCATTACATATTTTCACACTTTTATAATAAACTTCAACTTTATTGACTTGTAAAAATTTTGTTTTAAATTGACAAACATCTTGTGTGATTCATGGTGCAATTCAAATGGGATCAAAAAGATAATTGTCTCTTGCCATTAAATACCGTCCATATTTTTTTCCAAAATAAGGTCCCATGAGGTCAACTGGAAGAGGCAGGACTTAGGCTGTCTATACCAGTTACAGCCGGTTACAGACGGTCACAGAGGGTTACAGCCGGTTACAGTGGGTTACAGTGCAGCAAACTTTGGACCGAAGTTTATTATTTATTTATTTATCATAGACAACTATTCATGTATGCATATTTTAACTGGGCTACATACAGAAATATCATTCATTACTGCTAATCAGTCAGTTAACGTATTTATATATTTTCAAGTTCAAACGTAATGGAAATGGTTATGTTGTTTCTTCTCCCAACAAAAGCAAAGAAAACACAATACAAATCGAACTGTGGGCTTGTTGAACCACCTCTCTATGGTGAGAGTATATCTCATCTAACTGCGATGGACAGTATATTTATTGAAGCCCTTTCTGACAGTCACAAAGCTTAAAAACCATCAGTAAATGAATTTGCTATAACTGAAATAGAAACACAGAGGCGTCACAGAGAAGATGGGGAACTATTCCTCACGACCCTGCTATGGCGCCTGCAATCTGTTTCCCATCAGGCACTGTGTGCAGGCAGCTATTTGAGGTCCTCGTCTAGTGAGGAGGGGGAGGAGACACCCATATAGGCAAAGGCGCTGGAAAGTGGCGGGCTAGCAGAGACTATTAGCACGGGCAGCCGCCATCGTGAGCTCTGCTCATTGTTGCAGTGCTGCATTAATGAAACAATCTGTTCATGACAAACACACATTACTATATGCTTTCACAACCTACACACACAGCAGTACAATAAAACACATACAGTATTATATTAAAACACATTCAGCAGTAGAAAAACATACAGCAGTACAATAAAACACATACAGCAGTAGAAAAAAACACATACAGTATTATATTAAAACACATTCAGCAGTAGAAAAACACATACAGCAGTACAATAAAACACATACAGCAGTATAAAAAAACACATACAGTATTAGATTAAAACATACAGCAGTAGAATAAAACACATACAGCAGTATAAAAAAACATATACAGCAGTAGAAAAAAACACATAGAGCAGTAGAATAAAACACATACAGTATTAGATTAAAACACATACAGCACTAGAATAAAACACATAGAGCAGTAGAATAAAACACATACAGCAGTATAAAAACACATACAGCAGTAGAAAAAAACACATAGAGCAGTAGAATAAAACACATACAGCAGTATAAAAAAACACATACAGCAGTAGAAAAAAACACACAGTATTTCATTAAAACACATACAGCAGAGGAATAAAACACATACAGCAGTATAAAAAAACACATACAGTAGTAGAAAAAACACATAGAGCCTTAGAATATAACACATACAGCAGTAGAATATAACACATACAGTATTACATTAAAACACATAGAGCAGTAGAATAAAACACATACAGCAGTATAAAAAAACACATACAGCAGTAGAATAAAACACATACAGCAGTATAAAAAAACACATAGAGCAGTAGAATAAAACACATACAGCAGTATAAAAAAACACATACAGCAGTAGAATAAAACACATACAGCAGTATAAAAAAACACATACAGCAGTAGAATAAAACACATACAGCAGTATAAAAAAAACACATACAGCAGTATAAAAAAACACAGAGAGCAGTATAAAAAAACACATACAGCAGTATAAAAAACACATACAGCAGTATAAAAAAACACAGAGAGCAGTATAAAAAAACACATACAGCAGTATAAAAAACACATACAGCAGTATAAAAAAACACATAGAGCAGTAGAATAAAACACATAGAGCAGTATAAAAAAACACATAGAGCAGTATAAAAAAACACATACAGCAGTATAAAAAACATACAGCAGTAGAATAAAACACATACAGCAGTATAAAAAAAACATACAGCAGTAGAATAAAACACATACAGCAGTATAAAAAACACATACAGCAGTATAAAAAAACACATAGAGCAGTAGAATAAAACACATACAGCAGTATAAAAACACATAGAGCAGTAGAATAAAACACATAGAGCAGTAGAATAAAACACATACAGCAGTAGAATAAAACACTTACAGCAGTAGAATAAAACACATACAGCAGTATAAAAAAACACATACAGCAGTAGAATAAAACACATACAGCAGTATAAAAAAACACATACAGCAGTAGAATAAAACACATACAGCAGTATAAAAAAACACATACAGCAGTATAAAAAACACATACAGCAGTAGAATAAAACACATACAGCAGTAGAATTAAACACTGTAATTCACATCACTCAGTACTTGTCGTTAACACTACAGCTTCTTTTTTTAGTAACATACAATTATGTTGTCTGATCAAAACAAAGTGAAGGATAACTCAGTGTGGATATTTAATACCCACTGATGGTGATTATAGTTACTCTTTTAATTATTGATTTCCAGTCGAGTCCAGGTCATATCTCCGGGGGTTCAAAACTGGGAAAAAGTAGAGTGAGGGAAAGTTTGTTGTACCCGTAGAGAAATGCACACTTTGACTCAGAAATAGAGAGAGAGGCTGACAGAGAAGGAGGAATGAGAGTACATACTGTGGCCTGGTTTGTGGTTCCAGGGGGATAGAGACACTTTCCCCTGCAAAACGAGATAGGATGAGCTCTTTTATGACACACACACACACACACACACACACACACACACACACACCTTGTTTCCTCCTTCTAAGTGAGCCCGGACTAGATTCAGCTGCTTTGTTGTTGAGGCAGCAGGAAACTTATTGCCCCAGATTTAAGCGAACCTGCTTCACACATGCAGTCGTTAACTGTTACCGCACTTCAACTGAATTCAAAAGTGTTTTAATCATGATTTCATCCTTTTTTATTTCTTTTCTGCATCACCTATTATTGCACATATCCAGTAAGCTGCGTGTGTGTATGTAACAGACAGCCTGACCTCTGACCTTGTCCTGCTGAGAAGCTTTCATTCCCATAGGCTGGGAGGTTGTGGTCGTCTCTGCACACACACACACACAAACACACACACACACACTGTTGGCTCTATTGGTATAGCTGTCGCTCGGCCACCCATTCAGGGCTCAGTCACGGCCACTTAGAGCGCAGCAGACTCAGGGATTCAGACGAGCTGTGATCCAATGACATGTATTTATAATGAGGGGGCTGCAGGGACGTCTTTGTTGGACGGACACAATGTCAGCATATGAGTGTGTGTGTGTGTGTGTGTGTGTGTGTGTGTAGGGGGAGGCGGTCTATCGGACTTTAACCACCCTCCCCAACACACACACACACCCTCCTCATGGATACAAATTCAAGCTTTTTTTGGCGTCTATTTACACCTCTCCAACTTCTCCAACTCTTTCACACTCTTTCTCTGTCTCTGTGGCTTCTTACCTCGTTACCATGACAATATCATCTGAAGACTGACCTTGTCCAGTGGAAGAGAGGAAGAGTTTGGCGGACAGTCTGTTCTCTGTTTTGGAAAACAGTTAAAATCAGAGCCATTCTGGACGGGTTAAAGTCCCGTCAAAGCAGTTTCAAGTTGCTGAAAATAGGAACTTAATCTCCTATTGCTGGCTGTTAAAATGACACACTTTTCCTGTCAAGTCTGTCAAAACTTTAGACTTGGATGCTTTTATTATGAAGTCTCAAGCCAGGCCAAGACTTTAGGGAGTCAAGCATCCAGTAAACCAAGTTTGCAGCTCTGACTGAAATAGATTTTGGATAATTCAAGGACATCAAAATTAAAACTCGTCGTATAACTGGACACAAAGCTATCACGGTTTCTTCACCACGTGATTCTCGCTTTCACCTGAGTAATGTCTATCTTTATACAGAAGAACATGCTCACAGAGAAGAGGGTCTATTATAGTTTATTCTAAGGAAAAACACAAACGTGTTTCAGCTATAAGCCATCAGCAGCATGATCACTCAAGTAATGCCAACTTTAAACATTCAGGTGAGGCACAGACACCAATCAGGAGAGAGAGTAGATGATTACATCCTAGGATTCATCTGTGAATGCACCACTGGGACACACAGCCTCTCACAACAATGGAGGCATGACCACAACAGTCAGAAACAGCCTGCAATACAATACTAACTATATCATAAAATCTTAAATATCTAAACGCTTAAATATTAAATCCATGCTTACAAACTGTACAATATGATATCATGAATACTCAGTGGCTCGTGGGCTGAAACTGCCTAATTCTACTAAAAAGCACAGCGAAAAATCACCACATAGAGGGAATCTACTGCATGTAAGATATAATTAAGAGTTATATGACGCTGTAAGGTGCTGCATGGTCACAACAAGAGGGTCCCAGGTCCATAACTGGCTTGGGACTCCTCTGTGTGGAGTTTGCATGTTCTCCCCATGTAAGCGTGGGTTTTCTCCGAGTGCTCCTGTTTCCTCTCACAGTCCAAAGACATGCAGGTTAACTGGTGACTCTAAATTGCCCATAGTTGTGCATGTGAGTGTGAATAGTTATCTGTCTCTAAGTGTCGGCCTTGTGATGGACGGGCAACCTATCCAGGGTGTACCCCGCCTTCACCCGATGTCAGCTGGGACTGACTACAGCCCCCAACGACCCTGAATAGGATAAGTAGTTACAGATAATGGGTGGCTGGACAAGCTGACTAACTACTAGTTTGGGTTATGGCGTAACAATCTTTCAGTGAATAAGTCTTACTTTCTTTAAAATTTGCAAATATTTCATGGGATAAGCAGTTGCAGATGGATGGAAGACAGTAAAAAAAGAGTGCACAGTGAAAATGCCTTAGAAAAACATCATAGAAAAACATATTAAGATATCCTAGGAAAAATACCATAGAAAATGCACAAAGATGTTATAGAAAAACATATTGTCAGTGATCTGTTTCTTCTTTTCTTAATACTACTGGGCTCCCAATACTGTTCAAGATTTGGAGACGTGCTCGTTGCTCCTTTCGACTTTATCTTCATATACAGGTCATTAATCAATCATGTGACTTGTGAATCACCTCAGATACTAAGTATGCAAGTTTCAGTTGTATTTGTCATATGTAGGTTAACGCAGGGTCAACGGTACAATGAAACGTATATGATGAGAGAAAGGGTCAGCTCAGCAGTAAAAGACAGGATAAAATGACAATGATAAGACATAATAACATTAATAAGACCCATAATGGTGCTATAGAGTCCCTCTGACAACTAAAATGTGTTTAAAAAGTCCTTCATCCCAAGTGTCACCAATATTAAGTCATGGATCTGTTTTTTACCAACTGCTTGTCTGTTTTTTAATTGCTTCCTGTGTTCGGTGAGCCGAAGTCAACTTTCCACCCTGGTGGAGATGTATCGTATTATATTGTTAAGATAAAGTGGTGACATAAGCAGTATATACATAGGAAAATGAGGATTGTGTGTAAAAGTAAGTGAATGTCTCCAACAGTATTGCAATATACTGTATATACGTAAAGTGGCTCAGTAAAAAGTGCAGACATAATGTTTCTAAAATACTGTCGCTTTTAATGAAGGCAAGACAGCTGAAAATGCTTGGTGAATAAATTACAGAGAAAAGTTTTAATTTTGGCGGAGTATCTGTGTGTTCTCCATGTTAGAAATTAGTTAAATTAGGTACAACAAATACGTTTTGCGTGCAGAGACAATGATCTGGTCTCATTCTATAGTTATTTAAGGATTATGTGACAGTGTACAGAGGAATAATGTCACACTTTACAACACTGCACTCTTTGCAAGTTCCTCTCAGTGTGCTAAAGAGTAGCCTATGTGTGTGGTGTGGAGAAAGGACTGGAGTCTGCATATATTAGCAGGTTGTTGGGACAGCGTGGGCAGAAGAGGAGCCCTCTGGAGAGCCTTACAGGCTCGGGAAGGCCCCTCATAATTACCCAATGTCTGAAACACCGCTCTCTATCCAGGGACTCTATAGTCCAGCTCTGATCTCCTCAATCATAACCAACCCTCCTCTTCCTCCTCACAACCCACACACACTTTGATTTTTACTGTCCATCAGTCTTTCCTGTTAATAGAAATATAAAATTGGCATTGAAAACCTATGAACCTGAAGTCATTTTAGATTTTATAAAAGTCCATTAAGTGTTTTGTCCTCTTTCATTTCTAATCATGATTAGCGTCTGGACAAATTAGGATTAAATCCCTTATCTCTGCTGGTGGGATCCTTATCTTGTTCAGTCATGACGTTGCAAAACCAGACAGCAGAAGTGTGTGTGTGTGTGTGTGTGTGTGTTCCCCCAGGCATAATTGTGGGGTTCCCTGCTGACTGTGTCCTCTCGACACTCCAGACTTTAGAGGTCAGAGGTGGACGAGTGTAGACTCAAACACAGACAGATATTGGTAGTCATGAGGAGGGAGTCCCCTCTGCATCTGTACGCCCCCCTCAAACCCTCTTTTTCTTTCTATTTTAGTCCCACGCTGCTGCGTCAGCCCTGTGACATGACACACGATTATTCACTGTGAAAGCTCAAGTGTATCACAGACAATCTCACCAGCCTTTATGATCCCGGCTGTAAAAACATATCACAATCTTGCTGTGATTTTTGTTGTAATTCTTCTTCTTTAATTTTTTCTGTCTTCTGATCTTTCTGCAGGCTGGTGATGGTGGAACAACTTTTGACCCAAAGAAAAGGATTTTGGGGACCAGTTTGGAGCAATTAAATATTTTTTTATTTATATTTGATTTGATGCTGTATAATTAAAGCTTTTGACATGAAATATTTTGTGATGGACATTAAATTCTTTGCCTCTGAATTTACACACACACACACACACACACACACATACACAGACACACACACTCATGTGTCCACACTTTTGAGGACATTACATTGACTTACATTCATTTCCTGGAGACCTACCCTAACACAAAGCCTAATCCTAACCCTAACCTCAAACTGAACCTAAACCTTATGGGGACATGCATTTTGTCCCCAAAAGGAAGGCAAGTCTTCGCACTGTGACTGTGTAAACAGATTAATGTCCCCACAACATATAGTAATACATGCTCACACACACACACATAAAGGTAAACCACTAAATCTCTACTGACAAATTGAAAATTTGAAGTTAGTTTTTCTTCCCACTAGCTGGACCTTAAGATGTGTTTTTACTGTTAAACAGTGTGTGTATATGAATGAACTTGTATCCTGAGTACTTCTGAGAAAATAACAAACTTTGACTGTATCTGGGCCCCATTTCTTGATATTTCCTACCACTTAGACCCTAATGATTAACCTACACTGTTAATTGTTATAATGATAAAGGTGATGTGCTGATACTTCTAGTGCACTTGTGTATTTTGTTCATTGAAAATTTCTCAATAAATATAACCTATCTATACAAAAAAAACGTGTTTGTGGGTTAATAATTGATATTTTCAAATATATAATATTTTAAGTTGTTTTATTTTACTAAATATGTTTTGATAATTGTAATGCCGATGTGATTAAATACGTCCATCCAGGTTAAACTGCTGTAACTGATCCTGTTATGAGTTTGGGAAAATTCACTGGAAGGGTTTTATATTTGTTTTTTTTTTTTTTTTTTTTTTTTACTAAAATCACTTCACGTTGAGTCAGTTTATGAAATACCCTAAGGTATTATGTTCACTGTGGTAAAACCTTGCGTGTGACTATATATAAATATATCCATATATACAGTATGTGGTCAATTAAAAAAAAAAACACTGACTGACATTTTCTCCAATGAATTTACTCAGTTTTCATGTTGAATATATTTTCAGTAAAAGCTCTGAATTTGCTCTCACATTTGTATAATTCAGTCAGGACTACAGTGTATCACTGTTTCTTGGTTTTAGACATTTACGTGAATTGCTTCTATTAAATTGATTTAGACCCAGTCCTATCATTTAGTGGTGGAAATTTTAAAACTCATTTTCAATTGTGTAGAAATAAACACTACAAAGACATATAAAATAGATTTCTATCAATTGATGTTATTTCTTTGGATTCTGATGCAGTTACAGCACTTTTAGTGATTGAGGGTTTTCATATTTTTTCCTATTATTTATCAAGATAAAGGAATAATTATCTATTAATCCATACAGGCCCAACCAAAGCTAACTAGCTAAGCTGTACAGGCCAGAAGTTTAATTAATATGAAATGTCTGCTAACCCTGGTTTTAATAGTGAATAGACTATTATATAATAGGCAGAATCGTTCTGATATTCTTGTTTTTTTAATGAGCTTTGTTTCGAAAACAAATGCATTTTCTCTTTGAAGCTTAAATTGAGGGACAAATTCAGGCCAACATGAAACTATCCACAGGCCTCGAGTGCAGTGCAGATTTGTATTTTTTGTGTTTTTAATAAAAGAAAACAGAGAAATAGTTTTGGTTTTGTCTAGAATGTCTTAAAAGTTTTGACATCTTATAATTTCAAAATCAGATATGATATAACACGGCGGGGGGAAATAAAGCCTTTTTGTTTTGTGGCGGAACAAAATTTTGCTTTGCATCATAATCAGAAGAGCATGTGCATTTTTCATCAAGTTAAAGTTAGGCTATATTTTTGAACCAGGTTTCAATGGGTATTGCATTAAAATCAATAGGAAATCGTATTAGAATATATTTGAAATGGAAGAAATGGGTGTTTTGCTGCTTTTAAAGAGAGAGAGAAAGAGAGCAGCCATCATCTGAATAAATGCAAATTGGCTCTGCCTCCACCTGGCATCGTGCCAAGTATCTATAGCAACCACATCCTCTGACAGCCTCCGTCCATCCCTCCCTCCTTCACTCTCTAATTAGTCGTCTATCTTCCCTATAGCTCTTTTCTTCTGCTGCTTTGTTCTCCCACATCCCCACAAATCTGTGCACAGAATCTGGTCCGAGCTCCTCCGGTTCATGAAGAAAACCCTCACTAAACCAAATATTTCACCTCATTTAAACAGCTGCTCAGTGAACACCAATACTCCATGTAATTAATACTATGTAATTAACAAAATAAGGATTTATTTTCTTTCTATATACCCTGTAAATTTTGATAATAGCAGGAATTTTAATTAATCTTTTGTATTTTCAGTTTGCTCAGTTTATTCATTGGGTTCATATGTTGCCGTGTTGCGTTCACGGTCAAGTTCAGAGCTTCCTCACGGCCTCGGGCGGAGAAGCAGCACCGTCTGACCCGGCTCACCTTCCCTCGGCTCCCCGCGCAGTGCTGCACCGACACCTACCGGCCATCTGCGGTACTACATCCGGAGGGGGTCGATTATTCATGGGGGTGGCGCGCCCTCCAGTGGTCACTAGATATCATTACATACAATGTAGCTTCTGCTGAAACAAAGAAGCCTGATACAGTATGTGTGGGGCCCTATAATAACATGCTAAATAAATAAATAAATACACAAATAAACAAATTAATAACATTCTATCTTTTAAATTTCTTTATATATGTATTTTTTGTTTTGCTAATTTATTTAATAATGTATTTTTTGTTATGTACTGGGGCCAAAAAGTAACATAAGAACTAAGTGAATAATTTTTTAAAAAAGTAATAATAAATTAAAAATAAATACAAATGTTACCATACATAAATAAATAGATAAACAAATTGATGACAAATGCTATATTTTTGTGTATTTATTGCCATCTTTTTATCTGTATTTTCTATATTTATTTATTTCATTATTTATCCTTTGTCATATATGACAAAGGATAAATAGCCAGTGGCACAGGAGCTAAATGAATAAATTAGATAAATTATAATTGAATTGAAATTAAGAATCAAATTAAAATAAAAAATGAAATACAAATTTTGTCATAAATAAATATTTATTGATTTCTTTATTTTCATATTAATTTACTCAGTAATTTATTTACCTGTATATCTTTGTTTATTTCCTTGTTGATGTATCTTATTCATGTATTTATTTATTTATTCATCCATATGCATTTATTGCCACATTTACTCTTTATACTTAATTCCACATGTTTTTTACATTTCATGTGTATTTATATAGTTAATTGACATTTATCTCCAGTTAATTTACTTTATATTGTGATACTCCGAGCCACAACTGTTCACAGGCCACTAAAATAACTTATTATTAATAGCACCTGTTCACATAAAAATCATATGCTTCAGGTGTTATTTTAACAGTCTGAGTTAGTCACTTTGTTTATGAAATGTTTTAATTACATTTTTGTATTTTATCTTATTTTCTCTTATTTGACATTTAATTTATAGCACAAGAATTTACATTTTAGATTTCATTAATACGTGTCTAGGTGTTAAGTGTTCTTGAAGACCACACTGAAAATATTGTACTTAAACTTTAGAATTTGAAGTTTTTGATTCAGTACCAGAAGTAACTCTACAAGTACAAAAAGACATCATTCAGGGACAGGATAAAAAACAGTGAAATACTAAACAAGCATCAATCTGTTGTTAACATCCAGTTTTATTTGAGAATTTGACATTTCAAAAGTTTGCCACAGATACACCATCATCACTAGAGACTGAGCACAGGGTATGTGGTATTAGTAGGTAAGTTTACATTCAGTTGGCACAAATCACTAGGATTTACGAAAACATTCGTCGCATCACTGCTGCACTGAAACAAAAACAATACAAGGTGATCTGTTGAAACATGCAAACAGTAGCGTTGTATGTCTGCACGCCTACGTATGATTACCCACAAATAGGGTTAAAACATTTACATTTGCTTTTACAAGAGCAAATAAAAATCACATATTTTACCAGTTTTTTGTTGTTGTAGTGTTTCAGTATTCCTCATTAAGCCACTGTCAGGTTCTCAACAAAAGATCTAATTTTCTTTTACAACAAACATTTTTGGCATTTCGTGATTGTCTGGGGTTTTTCCAAGCTTGTTGTCAACTCTCCCTATCAGTGTATTTCATCATGTATTTACCTACCTCCTTTAATCCATATGTAGATCAATAGGGAGATGCATTACAATGCTCTTCCAAACAAAATCAGGGTACCAATAACCATCAATGTACTTTTAATTAGTCCAAGACTGGTTGGAATGAATTGATTGAGCCTGCTAGGGAGCTAAGGATCATGAATCTCACCCTAGATAGCAAAACACTGCAAGGCAGTTTAGAAGTTTTACAAAATTCACATACAAAAACTGGACCTGAAGTAATACATTCAGTCACTAACAATCCCTAAACTTCAAACCATCTGCTGCCCCTTAAATATTCGTAACTTCAAGACCGAAGCGAAAGGCTAGAAAATGGAAGCAACCTTCAAAAAGGTTAGTAGAAGTAGCTCAGTCACAGTAAACATGTTACTATTCTTTGCTAGGCACTTAAGAGTCAGTAACTACCCTTCACTCAGCTTTCAGTTACTGTATATTTTCTACTATGCAGCATTCTTGCACGCTTCAGCTCAAAACGTGGGCAGATTTCACACAGTCACTGATCAGAACTCAGCTACAAATATTTCCCACCTACTAATGAAGGCAAGGGTTAGGGTTACCGATATTAAAAGACTACATGAACGCATCACCACCGATTGCTGATTAGAATAATATCGGACTGTGTTTTGGTGTCACCAGGTCGCTGTTACAATCCTGACCCATTGAACAATGAGGAAAACAATGACGACGCTGATGAAGAGACGGATGAAATGATGATGGTCAAATCAATGTGGGTTAAGTGTAGTATCCTATCCAGAACAGGGCTGGGCATCAAATCTCAGTACTTTTTTGACCCAAATGTACTTCATTACTTACTTTTGATTTAATACTTTCTAATTTCAATCATGAATTTACCTATTTTATTCAGGCAAAGTTGTTCTCTGCTGCTTGTTTTAAATATTTTAATCGCACATTTGTTCAAAATGTACGTTGAAAGGGAGATTTGTCAAGTATTTAATACTCAACATGAGAGTTAACAAATATGTTGTATAATTTATTATTGAAAATCAATTAACAACATAAAACAATGACAAATATTGTCCAGAAACCGTCACAGGTACTGTATTTAGCGTAAAAAATATGCTCAAATTTAACATGGCAAACTGCAGCCCAACAGGCAGCAACAGCTGTCAGTGTGTCAGTGTGCTGACTTGACTATGACTTGATCCAAACTGCATGTGATTATCATAAAGTGGGCATGTCTGTAAAGGGGAGACTCGTGGGTACCCATTAAACCCATTTTCATTCGCATATCTAGAGGTCAGAGGTCAAGTGACCCCTTTGAGAATGGTCATGCCAGTTTTTCCTCGCCAAAATTTATCGCGAGTTTGGAGCGTTATTTTGTTAATTCTCGGCAAGCTAGTATGACACAGTTGGTATCAACGGATGCTTTATGTTTTCTAGTCTCATATGATGCCAATATCTTCACTCTAGCTTTAAAACTAAGCCCGCTACAACCTCAGGAAGATCGATAGCATTAATGTGTTAAAACGAGCTTGACGCGTTAGCACATGGCAGCCCGAGTTGAGACAGATTCGACCACTGAGAAGTTTGACCTCTTGTTAAATGGAAAAAAGTTGAAAACGTGGCACTAGACAACTTCTCTAACCAATGTTGGCACTGCAGTCGCAAACACAAATGGATCGCTTTCTGTTTTCCTCAGAGCCTGCTAAAAGATGTAACGACTAATTCAGACCATCGGGGAAAAGCAAGAAATATATTAAAATATATTATATAGTAATTCGTTCCGGGGTCTCTACCTCTCCTCTTGTGCCATGCGCAGGCAGTCTCTCCATTACTGGTTGCCGACACAACAACTATGCTTTATACCAATGATTGTGCGCGGACATCACCAGCATGTAAATGAGCATATGTTGCCATCTGATGACTTTTTAAGCAACTTTTGGAGCAAGTGCTGGCTACTTTCAATGGAAGAGAGTTAGCAACAGTACGCAGGACATGCTGCATCTTGTTTTCCACAGTTACTTTGATACATGGTCCACATTTCCACGACTGGGATAGTATCTGCAAAGAGCTTACATTGATACTCTGCTAACTGGGGACAGCTACCGGGGAGAAACAAAAGTGCTATCCTCTTCCTGGTATGGTTGCACAATGGTTGACGCACTTCCTTTGCGCCGTAAATCCAGCCTTTATTTTCCCGGGAGATTGTACTCAGTGGCAGACTGAATTGCATAGTGAAATAGTAAAAGCGAGGCTCAGAGGGAACCGATCTAAATGCTGATGGTGTCATTATCGTATAGCCATTACACTGTGCATTCAATATTTACTTCCTAATGATAAGTTGAAGTAAAACGCTTGTCTATTGTTACTTTAGAGTAACGTTTCAAAAAAACGTATTGTTGTGGTGCAAAAACTGAGTTCAGAATTACATAGAAAAATCATAGAACAGCAAAACACAATCAGTAAATGGATTAGTTAATGGACAAAAAATATATCAATTCCAATTTGATAATCAGTCGATCTTTTCAATAGTCAAAACAGAAAACACTGGCTGATTAGAGATTCATAAATGCTAAACATTGGTTTTCTACAGCAGTGAATACTTTGAGTTGTTGGTCTGCTGGTCAGAACTCGTACAGTAAGCAATATTAAAACATTAACTATGACAAGTATTTTGTCTGATAATACAAATATGTAGTATTAGTGTAAGTATTTGTAAATACAATATTACAATATTGTATTACTACAGCATTGCAGTCTTGTTTTTTTAGTATCTTAAGCCTCGTTTCCACCACAGGAACTTTCCCCGGGAACGAAGAGCATTTTGAGGAACTCACTGAGTTTCGACTGCAGGGACCAGTGTCTAGGTTAAGTTCTGGGGTAGTACTTCCTGAAAGTACCAGAGCCTTTGGGATGGAGTTTACAGGGATGATCGTCCACATTAATGAAAGCCACACACAGCACTGCTGCTTCAACTCTACCGATTCATTCATAAAACAAGGAAGTGCTCCATATCGATATAGGATCCTTTTAAAACAAGCTGAGAGCAGTTCTCTTTGTTTGATAGCATTAAAAGTAAAGTTAGGCTCTGCTCTTTGCTTTCCGATACATTTTTAAAAAGACAGAGAGAAAAAGAGATTTCATGTTAGTGATCTGAGCGCGAGGGCAAGCGGTAGAAGAGGGAGCGACGTAGCGCAGCGGTGTGGTGAATGAGAGAAAGACATGTTATTTTCTGATTGTTTCACAGCGTTAATGTTCTTAAGCATCTATAAATAACCGTCAAACACTCAACAGATGATTTACTGTGGACAAAGACGCTCAACTCGTTTTCGTCTGCTGCATTTCAGTCATTCAGTACATGCAGCAGTAAATGTCACAGTGAGATGAGTGTTTTCTTACATGAAACAGGCAAACACACTGAACTTGTCACTGAAGTCAGTGGACTAATTTGCCTAAACTTCACAGGTTTTTAGACCGCTATAGAAATGCAGATAACGGGCTGAAGCAACCTTTTTAGTTCCTCTAAAAGCAGCTCCAGGGACTAAATATCACAGGAACATTTGGTGGAAACCCAAAATAAGCTTTAGTTTCAGATCCTCACACCCATTTCACAGAGAAAACATCCAGCTTTATTTTGGTAAAGATGACACTTTCCTGCCCTCTGTTCCACCTGGCTCTGCACCCAGCTGCTCCCTCAGCTCAACCACCCTGCCTCAGTACGTCTCTGGTCTAAGTATAGAAACTATTGACACTCTTCAACAACTGTGAGCCTGCATTAATATTGTTCAAACTGTCACATACGGTCAAATGAAAACTGAGCACCTGGTCTAATTTTTTCACACTGCTCCACATCTCACATTGATATGTGAGAATATCATGATTATGTGCTGAGGTAAAGTACAATACTGATAATAAAATGTAGTAAATCATGCCTGTAACAGAGAACTCAAATGATCTTCTCCACTAGGTGTGTGCATATTTCCAGTCAAGCTAGTTCATTAGCAGATACTGGTCCAGCTCTACAACTTGTGCCACGTTTCAAACAAAAACCCCGTGGCTGCCAAACCAACAGCAAATGGAAGACAACATTTGTATACTTATATGTGACTCTGTGTGCGTCCATTACCAGTGACATACTGGATTAGAAACACGTCTCAATATACTGTAATCCAAAACAACACGGCTAAAAGAGTTAAAGCGACAACTCTCACACAGCGTCAACAACAGACCATTGTACTCTTCATACAGGTAGTATTCCTTGTATGTAGGGCTGTTGGATTGGGTTACAGTAGACTGTACATGTGTTCCTTTTAAACTGATAAATCAGTGTACATAATCTCACATTTAAAAAAAAAAAATGACCTGTCAAATTGCCTGATGTGCATTACATGGGACTGTATGTCCATAGGAGGTTATTTTCAACTAGTACAGTCTGTCTAATCATCCGTATTAATACTTCAAACAATAAAACTGGCTATCACAATTGACAATATTCTTTTAAAAAAAACATTTTATGATCACAGTTAAAAACAAAACCATACGGGCACTCTTTACACTTCGTATCTGTTGGCACTGGCATAAAGTCTAGGTCATTTGTCTGCAGTTAGCACAGTAGCTAAACTACAAATAAAAGTTCTTGAGGAACTTAACTTATTGATACTGAACCCATAGTGATTTCAATACACTCAATACTCAAACCGAAACTGACCATATGATGGCAGCAACAATGCTGTTACCTGTGTGCTGGGCAAGATTTTTGCTCTCAGGTGGTATTCTGAGAACTTTTGTGCTTAAATATACAACCACAAACATCATATAATCTGCCACTACCTCATATCCGACCCTTTGGTATAATTCATTAAAACAAACCGACTCACAACAAAACTAATCTCAAAGGGGTATAATTTACTGTCACTTAATCAAATGTATCTTAAAAAGTTTGTAATAAATGACTAGCAACCTGCATCGCATTAGAAGGTGTCAGTTTTAAGCGGACACACAAGGCAAATAGGGAAACCTCAGTGTGTGTGTAGGTGTGTGTGTGTGTGTGTGTGTGTGTGTGTGTGTGTGTGTGTGTGTGTGAATCTCCAAACTGTCAGATAGACACTCACTTGCCTGGTCCACGAGGGCAGAAGCATTACAATTTATGTGTACACACAAACACAGAAAACCACTGAGCATATTGCACTTAGCTGTACATGACAACAGTGTGTACAGGGACTCCGTATCATCCAACACACCTCACGCCTACAGTGACTGGACATCTCCCACTGCACGCAGATGAAGTGAGAGAATACATTAACATCACACATCCTGAGCCAGTGAGTGTTTGCTTCTACACAGTGATACACGCTCTCACTTACTTTCTCTTCAGAGTACGTGTGGGGTATTTGTCATCCCATTATTCTCATTTTCCTCCCTCTGTATCGCTATTATCGTGCTGTATAGCCCATTTGATGCAGCTTCCTAAGGAGAATCTGTGTAAGGTCGAAGGTGGTGAAACTGATCCCCACTGCAATGGGCCCTTTGACCCAGTTCATACTGAGACCTTTGTAGAGTCCACGGATGACCCCTTCCTCAGATACAATCTCCTTCATGGTGCCCAGGATGGTGCCGTACGTGTGACCTGTGACTCCTGCAGTCTGCATGCGACGTCGTACCACATCTAGAGGATAAGATGCTGACTGACCAATAAGTCCTGCACAGGCTCCAAACGCCAGACGTTCATATGAGTAGGGCTGTGGGCGTCCACTGTGCTCTACAGGGGAGAGGAGGATGTTAAAAAGTGCTGTTTTATATATGTAATATTAACATTAAGTGTAGTGTATTACCTGCATGTAATTTCTTCAGTGTCTCATAGGTGAAGAAGCTGAGGCCAGCATAGGGAATAACACCCAGCACGGTGGGAGTAAAACCTCGATACAATGTCTTCAGACCCTCTTCTCGGGTTATCCGCACAAAAACATGCAGGATGTTACTGTACCTGAACAGTGGAGGCAACAAAAACAAAAAATATGAGCATGAAACTGTGTGAGAAGCACTGTGTAAAGTCCATTTAAGACTAAACAGAACACAAACTACTTCAGATGCCTGCATAGCAGAGAGCGTATCTACGAAACAACAGTTTGAGTGATGTTCGTTTTGGTTGATTGACCCACTCATTGTGGGTCCCAGGACATGCAGGATGCATGAGCAGCATGTGTGCGTCACAGAACGGCTTGTTTTTTATGTTAACAGGTCAGAGCAACCACACAGCTCTCGCAAGCAGCACAGCACAGGCGCAGCTTGGCTGCGTGTCAGCTGCGTCTCTTCTAGAGATTCAAGGTCTCGCTTATTTTTTTTGCATTGAAAATACCCTGCGAAAATGATCTTTTGACTCAGAGTAAGGGTTAAATCAGCAGCAACTGGACTTGGTTTAGATTCTTGAAAAGAATCAAGATTTCAGAAATCTAGGCCAAGTCCAGGTGACCTGGATGACTAAGAACCTTCAAAAAGATCTTTTGATTGTATACTGGCATCATACCAGCAACATTACTACAGTTTAAAGTCTATATCTATTGAATCTGTCAAAGACATGAAAAAAAGAACAAAAAACATTTTTACCTTTTTTCTGCAGACAGGGTTCCTTCATTTGTTATTAACAAGGCTTTTATTTTGAAATACTTGCAGGACAGCATTGTGGAAAATGCAGTGACCTGCAGGACATACCTGAATCCATATCTGAATAGAGTAGTGCCTTTTAATTGCATATTATTAGTATAATTAACAAATGAGCACTTGCTTCTTAACCTTTTTCAGTTTAAAATAACTATAAATTGCATTTATAATGAAATGAAAAAGCCAAATGAAAGGTAAACTCTATGTCGAAAGAAATGGCTGACAGTGGCAGCAATGCTGTCGGTGTGGACACCACACCGGAGAGACACTCGGCAGCTCAGCAAGGTGGCCGTCACACTCTGCTCATGCATCCTGTGTGTCCCGGACGAAACAGATCTGAGACCTGACAGAACAATAGTTAAGGCCGTGATGATTTTATGAAGTTGTACTATAACAATTGTGTTTTTGTATGAACTGCTTTGCGGTGTCATGGCTTTTGATAAGTCTTCCAAATGTTCCATATTTCATCCCCAACCTGAACCTTGTTGCAATCCACTCCAACACAGCCCCTTGTGTTACTTTGTTCTAGCGCCATTGTCAGACAGTATATGTGTTAAATATCTACTGACGATTGTGCAATGGAAGTTAAAGATGACGTTACATTTCCTTTGGCGTTACAGCCATCCTTGCTCGCACCATGTCCAGAGGATAGGTCAGAATGGCTGCCGTGGTTCCCGCCATAGACCCAGCCAGTAACCTTGGAAATGGAGGCAGGGCTCTGACATGAAGAAAATCTTAAATGAGTTTCAATTCAATCTCAAAACAAACACAAGTGTCAAGATAAAAGTCAGTAGATGAGGTCTACTATAAACGGACACTTACTTCCCCTGAAAGCCATAGTAGCCTCCCAGCAGCCCCTTGTACTGCTCATGAGCGCAGAACTGGATGGCAGCGTATGGGATGACTCGCACCATGGTGGCGGAGTTCCCCCTCCAAAGACTGAAGAAGCCATTCTTCAAGTAGGTGCGGTAGATCAACCTGTAGGCCTCCTGTAATGTAGTGTGCACAAATTTATGATTGACTGATGATAATCTATTTTGTTTAGAATTTTGTCTTTAAAGTTGTTCCTATAACATTCTTTAAAACGTCAGACTGAAACTAATGTTACTAAATGAACATGAAGAGTGTATGCAAGTTTCATTTTACTGTGAATTAAACTCTAAACATGTGGCTTATGTTAACTACAATGGGTGTGAATTAATCTTGACAATCAGGCAGTTTTTTTTTACAAAGACACTGACATTAAATATGAGATCAAACTTACCTTGGCAGAGAATCTTGCTGAAGACACTAAAAAACAAACATGCCATATAATTAACATGTCCAGTGTTTCTGGATTCAAGTCATTGCACTTTTTCTAATATTCATTGATATAAATGCAGCTTGCAAGAGCAACACAGTTAAAGTCTCCATAATGTGCGTTTCAAAACACATTATCCATGTTAGAAAATAAGTACTGACAATGTGAAAAGATTGTGAACTATATAGTATTGAATTGTGGAGATGGACCATTAACATTTTTTTCTCCATTTTTGTGTTCAGGATATTTTGGTTGGGCGTGAAATCATCACTCGATGATGCACTGGAGCCATCTTTACTATGAGCCCTCCCTTAACACTATATAAGCATACAGCATCAGTGGTTCCTCCAGTCAATCAAGGGTTACAACACTTTCGGACTGTGCATTAAGGCCCCGCAAGTTGTCGCGACGCTTGGTTGTGCACATCTGAATTTTTGTAACTACACACCCACACCGCGTGCTGGGCTTTTCATTTCAACATGGATGTATGGGCAAATAGGCAACACAATGGGGAAAGAAGAGTTTTTTTTTCTCACAGGCTATGAAAGAACATGAGAAATTGTTTTGTGAAAGCTTAAAAAAGGGTCTCATGAAAAGAGTGGTATCCCGAAGGGGAAGCACCGAGAGACAGAAAGTAATTTTGACTTGGAGGTGACTTGAGTGTGAATGGTTGTCTGTATCTATGTGTCAGCCCTACCATGGACTAGCCACCTGTCCAGGGTGTACCCTGCCTTTGCCCAGTGCCAGCTGGGATTGGCTCTAGCCCTCCCGCGACCCTTAAAGTGATAAGCAGTTGCAGCTAGCTGGATGGATGGATGGATGGATGGATGGATGGATGGATGGTAAGCAACAGTAATAATTACAGTCCACAGATGCAATGTTTGGCGGGACGTCAGTGTTTACTACTGCTGCCAGGCAGCCTGGTAATGCTCGTTAACTTCTTCCTTATCCACAGAATATTTTGTTTATACAGCCACCCTGCATTTTGGAGCATACTGCAAGGAGCAATGCGTTGAGCATAACCGCCAGTGTCTCGCATGACTATAGACAAAGCTTTACTTACCAAAACCTACAGTTCGCAGTGGTGTGCTGGCCAACTAGTGCTCTGGGACAAATCCCAATGACCCATCAAAAATCCATAAAATTTTTACTGGACATCGAGTCTAACCGCATCTGTCTCTCACCGACCCTCTCTGTGTACCTTTGTGTGTCACATGCTTTTTCCCTATATGACTGGGCTCACTGACCAGTAACAATCAAGTCGGTTAAACTCGTGCTTATGTCATAGGCTTCGCCGTAGCCTACTCCATCACTACTGTTGCAGCTGTAAAGCGGTGGATAATTTGTTCTGGGCCATGCAACACCTGCGAAATGACTCATTTCACTATCAGACTTTGATCGATTCAGTCTAGGAACATCTGAAAAGTCTAAAAGAGTTGGATGATTGAATTATTCTATCCCCATATAGGTTAGCATAGAGCTAAACCTAGTAACCAGCTCAGCAGGCAGAGTCTCTGGTGCGCATGCTGCAAACGTAGCGCAAGACAGCAAGACATGTCAACAGACATGCCCCCAGCGTTTCAGGGCAGAGAATCCTTTTGAAAGCTATTTTTATATACTTGGTGTTTTTTTTTTTTTAATCATTCAAATGTGTCTGGGTGGCTAATTGCTGCTTTCTCTGTGGTGTGACAAACTCAGACCACATTAGTTTTTGCTTTACCCAGATTTTAACACAACTAGTTCTAGATATAACTCCATGGCATCCATGTTGGTCATTTCTAATTTAAAAATAGTTTCCACTTTTAGGTCAGCAGAGAATCCAACTTGCCTTGGAAGATGATTTTAGTCCTGTCCAACGGGGCGACAGCTGTCTTGGCCACAGCCCCCGCTAGAGCCCCAGAGAAGAGCGAGTTGAGGACAGACCGGGTGTGCTTCAGGCCCTGCACGGCGATGGAGGAATCACATTTAGGGTCACTAACACCAACATAGCGAGTCCTGCAAAAACTGTCTCCTTATGTGAACAAAGTTTTGTTTGAGATGCTGTTGATCATTAAACTGGAGTTATGTGAGGATAATAGAGCATCTGACAAACCAGTTCCCAAAACATTACAAATGGGAGCAGATGTTCTTAAATGAATCGAAGACTGAGAAGAGGCCATGAAGCTACTATCTCAGCTCAGATCATCTACAATACAACAGAGCAACTGGCAGAAAGAATTTCCTTCATATAAAGACCAGACACAGATACAACACAGATACTAAAATAGCATCCAGATAATTCTGTCATTTAAAGGACCAGTGTGTAACACTTAGGGGATCCATCGGCAGAAATGGAATATAAAATTAATAAGTATGTTTTCTTTAGTGTATAATTACCTGAAACTACGATTTTTTGTTTTCATTACCTTAGAATGAGCCCTTATCTACATAGGGGGCTGGTCATTTTCACACAGTCCGCCATGTTTCTACAGTAGCCCAGAACGGACAAACCAAATACTTAACTTTTAATGCTTTGGCTGGAGTCGATAATGTTACTACTCCTTATAGCTACTGTCGCGACCACTCTCTCTCGCTTAACCACTCACTTCCCACATACACACTCTCTACACACTGGCTCTGAAGAGGGCCATTTGCATTTTTGCTTTGGCCACTGTAGCTCTCCAACACGCTTGGTAAACGGGAGAGTTGGTTGTAATCTCCTCAACTCACCCCTAGATACCGCCAGATCCTGCACACTGTTCATTTAAGATTACTTTAATGACACATATTTTCTTTATTCTGCATAATAAAATAATAATCACTGCTCACTGTGAGCAATATATCAGAAAGTTTAGATCACAAGACAAATGATTCAAATTCACAAATTAAAACTGAACTCTAAATACAAACTATGGATTTTTGTGTGAATGTTTTTAAGCATTAAAAGAAGGATCACGTCTATAAAATGTCACCTCATAGCTCACTTCTGACTGACTGGAGGAAGCCAGTGGCAGCACTTCTCCCTGTGTGAGTGATGCCCGTTGTTCTTGTACTCCACTCCCCATCCCCGAGGACTACACACCACAGACACTGGACGTGCTCATGAATTCAACCACAGCAGGGGTGGCAGCAACGCCAGGCGCTGAGAGCTACAGAGGAGAGGAGGAGGTCGGAGAGAGAAACAGAGGTCAGTTTTAAGTTAAATATAAAACAATTGATGCAATATTTCTGTGGCTAAGCTTCTGTGTCAGGATCAGGTGACAAGCATGTCGACAATGCCGACACTGTCTAGCTCCATCATGCGGCAATGAGCACCAAAGTATTCAAGTCTAAAACCTGTGTAAACCTGTAAGCACAGAGCTCTATTCTAGTTTAGTACCTTTTTTTTTTTTGCACTCCCCCTGCTGAGTAAAGTGTCATGTCAGCAAGTGATGACTGACAGAGAGGCTGGTTATCTTTAACCAAGAAACTGTAAATACAGCACCCAATTCAAGTAAATACTTACCTACAAATAACCCAGTCACCTTTACCCAACTGCCACACCCCTGAAGCCAATATAAATACACTGTCTCTGTTGGAGGACAGAGTTGAGGACTTGTAGGTGAAAGGTGAATACGATTGAAGCCCCTTCCTCGCTAACATACCACATAGCAGACTTAACACATCTTTGTACAATCAAGACATTCTTGCCTATGTAGTCAGTGGAGACTTATATGAGATGCACTTTAGAGGGAGTAAATTATCTGGGGCGATCTCACTGCCTTCACAAACAAAGACGTCTGCATGTTCTCCAATGAGCTTATCATTTTACTGGACAAATCACCTATTCATGCAACCTTCAACCCCAGCAGGCTCACTGGTCCATTATATCAGACTGCATACGTGTCACAGCCAAACAGTGCTCAAACCAACACCATTTTTGACCGCAGTCACAATTCAAAAGTTGTCAAATATGTGAAACTGAACTTCAAGAGACTGTGTTTGCATGTGTATTTTTGTAGGGCTGCAAGAGTTACTTTCATGACTGATTAACCCCCATTTACTTCTTTAATTGAGCAATTTATAACATACATATATGCTATTCTAAATATCAGCAAAAATGGTAGGGATGCACAATCCAACTTTTTCAGACCCGATACATAGCGGTACCTGGGTTTTAGGTATCAGCTGATACAGAGTACCGTAACTATTAGATATTCAGTATTTTATAAGATTATTGGGGGATATTCCCCTTAGAAACATCAGGGTCTAAGGTGTTAAGCAGCAGCATGGAGAATCAAGCAAAACAAGATGGAGAAAGAAAGCCATAAGAAAAGAGAGCAAACAGAGAGGCTACTATAACGCTGGGTTGTCATGGGCAACTAATATTGGCATCAATACAGCAGGGCTTCAAGCCAGACCCTCAAATGAGCACTTAGACCCCTAATGTGCCCCCTTTCACCTCACCCACTGTCCTTACTAAGGGGCCGTCCCTCACCCCTCCCAGCAGCCTCCTTCCCCATACATTTCATTTTATAGTTCCTTGTTCCTGACGGCTAGCTATGCCTGTTTGGTGTGGATTTTCCCCACTTGTCATCAATGATCCAATACACCAACCCCATGTTGTACACACAGCAAAGGAGAGGTAAAGCTGTCCCTGTGAAGTAATAGTGTTAATTAAGTACACAGCAGTGCCTTCTTGTGTGTGAGATGATTTTGTGAGATGTGAGATCTATGAACAACCTCTCCTTTCAGTTGAGTGAGATCAGTGAAATATTAACGTATCTGTAACTGTTTAATTAACAAAATATTAGAAAATAGTGCGCGCAATTTTCCTGATCCCAGTGACATTAGGGCTGGGCAATATGAAAGAAATCAAATACCACAACATTTTTGACCAAATACTATAACAGATGTTGTAGCATTGACTATTAGTGCTTTCACAAAATATTTAGATGAGATTTTTGATAAATTTGCGCAGCATTTCCATCCCTTGTCCCATGTCCCACATATTAAGACGATGTCCCACATTTTCAGTTTCAAAATAACACCATAGTTGTCAAAAAGCAAACCACTGCAGGACAGACGCTTTTTAAAAAACTGACTATTATCGAATGGCTATGATAAATGAGTTTGCTGTCAAATTGTGCACATGTGGGTCAAGTGCAGGTTAACATTTCATCGTCTTTGATATGCTATACACAATGGCAACAATTGCAAGTCACCATAAAGTCACAAGGTATGCATATTTAGGAAGAATATGATGGGAACTACCACAAATAAAAGGAAGTGCAGCCACAACAGACTTTGAAACTATTTATGAGTATGTGTAAGCCAGTGGAAGGCAATTCCAGCTTTTTTTTTTTTTTATATGAAATTGAGAGTTATTTTTTAATTTCACAGGGGCGAATATGACACGACACCATATAGTTCATGCGAGTCTCACAAGAAACATGTTGCTCCAAAAGAGATGTGCCAATCTATCAATCTATTGATATAGTCAGGCAAAGCGTAGAGCTATTACAAGATAAGGGGCAGAATTGAAATGTCCAAGTTACATAAAGGTTTTACAGTGTTGTAATTTTTTTGTCCACCTACCTCTCAGCCTTGGTAACATGTACCAAACTGTCCAACATAAACATAGTCTTTGGCCCACATTTGGTTTGTTGGGATCTAGTCAGCCTATGATAAAATGACTGAGTACAGGCAAATGATAGAACAGTCAGGTGACTTCAGAAAATTACATCACTTTAGTGTGATGCAGCCTTGAAAACCACAAAAACACATCACTTATACCATATTTTGATATTGCAATATCCAAAATCTAAGACAATATCTTGTCTCGAATCACAACATCTATATAATATATATAAAGCCCAGCCCTAGGTGACATCTATATTTTGTTTGAAGCTCAAAACACAAATTTTATTTATTTATTGTTTTTTAATTATATCTACTCATATAAAACAGAAAAGGCAGCAAATCTTCCCGTTTGTGGTGTTGCTGTAGGAGACTGTATTATATTGTGAAGTGTTATTTTATCTACCTCCTGGTATTTTGTCCTGCAGTACTTTTGTAACAGCATTGTGTATGCACCAGTTTTTCATGGCATGTAATATTTTTAATCAACTAGACATGCAATCATAAAACAACCACCATGCTTCTATCTCACCTGCTGGTGCTCTCACCAGTCCTGTCCAAACTTGTCCACTAGCTAAACAACACAGCCACCCTATGCAGCCAGCTAGCTGTCAGCAGTTGCAGACACTAACGTTACAGTCCTACCTCACAAAGTTGACACCAGGACGAAGATTTCTGAAGCTTTAATATCTCTCACTTGCTGCGTTGTTTCGAGTCGCTGGCGGGTCCGTCGGAAGCTGTTTCCAAGTTAGCCAAATAGCAGGTTAAGTAACGTTAGCTAGCTGCTAGCTTGCTGCTACATTGCCGTTAATGTAACTCTCGTCGATAGCATTAAGGAAATATTAATAGTACACTTACGTCTTTATAAAAATATCACCTCGTGTTGAAGGCACTGTCCTTTACACGTTTCTCATATTCATTAGTTCTGCGGTGACTTTAAGTGACAGGCATCGTCCATGCTGTGTTGTTTCTGTCGTTACAACTCCTGTCAGCGAGGCAGTAAACGTTAGCTTGGCCGCAGTGAGCTTTGGGGTTTGACAAGGACGAGCTCAGTGGCATTCTGGGATATGAAGTCTGAACGAGGAGGGGCTCGTTTGGATAGGTCGGTTAGAGGGGCGTGAACAGGAGACACTTTGTGTCCTACTACATACAGTTTGTGATTATCTACACACAGCCACACACATACTGTATATACACACACAGCAACATAAAGGTGAAGCTCCAAAATGTGAGTTTATCATAATCATGCGAAATATACTGTAATGTCAGATATTTCAGTTTTACACAGTCATAATGCATATACAAATTAGACAATATAAAATATAAAAAGTAAATGTTAGATGAAGTGCAAATATAAGGTATTCAATGCATGTTAAAATTTGGCTGTGCCGGCATGGGAAAGAAATCTTAGCTAGGTATCACAACATTTGTAAACAAAATATGAAGCAAACAAACATGTTCAACAGGACTACAATTACCTTTTTGTACTTGTCAAAAACAGAAAAAGAACTGGAAAGCTTATTGAACCTCTCGTCAAAAGGTGTTGTGTGGGACTTGTGGCTTGTTCACAAGCCTTTTCTACATCAACTACTTTTAACAAATACGTCTAGCTGGGTAGATGCATCTGCTTAAACTCTTCGGCTATGTATACCAGCATAACATTTCATCTTGTCTAAAATTGCATGTCAGGCAAATTCATGGTAAGAGTGTACAGTGATTGCTCTTCTCTACTTTCAGTGGGTGAGGCTGCCATGTTTGCCGGTCCACAGCTCTCGGAGCTCCACCTGGCATCCCAGATCTCTGAGGGCTGCTTTACCCACGTCACCACAGTCTTGATGGGTCTGTAGCGCCTGGGTTATCAGGGCCTCTGCTCCCATCTCCAGGATTGGTTTGCTTAAGTTACTCATACGTGAAACCAGGTTTCGCATCAGCATGCACCCCTGTTTCTGTTTAGAAGAAAAGAAAACAGGAACATAGAGAGATGGCAGACTGTTACAGGGCCTGTTTTTTAAGTAAGCATATCAGTTGTTATTACTATTGACCTCAAATTACCTGCACATTGACCACATCAGCGTGTGTTTTCATAGCCTGCACAGCAGCCAAGGCACCTCCATTTTCCATGATGACTTTGCAGTTGTTGGGTTTACGCAGAGCAAGGACAGAGAGGCATGCACAGCCCTGCTCACACACCTGCAGCAGAGCGATGCATATTAAAATGTGTATACTAAATATGTGGCAAAAGTCAATTAGCGTGTAGGTATGATATTTATCTCACAGCAGAGTTGTTCATGTGTCTGTTCATGGCAATGACAATGAGCTGGACTCCACCAGCATTAACAACTGCATCTTTCACATCATCATTTCCTGCTACGGCTCGTATTGCACTAAGGACCTGCCGAACCAACTCCTGCAAGGATAAAACAAGTTCATTGAGCATGATAAACATGTAGGTTGAATCTTGAATCAGTATGTATTACATTGCCTTGTTTTTAGTTGGCTACCGGTGTCTCATAGCTGTCCGCAAGCAGCGTCATGATGAGTTTCAGTCCTCCCAGATCACAGATGTCTTGACAGAACTCATTCCTCACAGCCAGACGGGACAGAGTTGCACACAACTCACTCAGTACAGAAGTATTATCAAGGTGAGCTGTGAGGGAGAAACACAGAGATAAATGCATTACAGTAATGAGATCTGATTTAGAAGAATCTGAAGTAGCTGGAGCTATTATGCTAAACATCTGCAGCCATAAGCAAGCCTTACCTTTCGCAGCCTCAATTAAAACCTTCAGTCCGTTGTGCTCAAGAACAATAATCTTGGCATGTTCGTGAGCATGCCCAAACGTAACTCGAACATCATCATCAAAGGTCATGACCCTGAGGGCTACAGAGGCCTCCTTGACCAGCTCAGCACATCCACTGTGTTGTGTAACGGCACCAGTTAGCAGAGCCAGGACGCCACCTTTTACCAAATCCTGCCTGTTCTGTTCGTGCTTCAAACAGCAGTAACGCACGGCACAGATGGCTACACGCGTCACAGAGGAAACCGCCTTGTACTTCTTCAGGACATTCAAAAGGAACTGCTGACCCTCTGCATCCAACAAGTCTGGCTGTCCATCTGTCAGTGCAGCCAGAGCAGACAGGGCGGTCAACACAGCTTCCTGCTCCTCCATGCTCTTTTTGCAGTAAGAGAGGATGACAGGGTAGGCATCTTTTTGGGCAGCCAGGTACCTCTGGGCAAATCCAAGAGAGCAATACTCAATGAAGCGTTCCATGTCTGCTGTAACTTCCTTGACACCGGCAGAGTCTTTTCCAATGCGAAGGGAATCCAAAGCCTGTAAGTGGGAAAAAAAAAAAAAAAAAAGATGTGAGATTTTGACACTTTTGCAGACACCAATTCCTTTTCACAAAACAAAGCTTACCTGTAAGATCTCATGTGTTTGCTCTTCTGGTTTATCATCAGATGATACCGCTGGCACAGCTTTTACTATATAATTGAGGTTAACACCTGCCCACATAAGATTAGGGTTAATGCTCTGACACACAACATAATATCAAGTACAAAACACGATTAAAACGATTAAAAATAAACATAATTCAGTTAGCATGCAAAACTAATTTCATAGGCACGTGTGCATGAATGTTCTCTCTTCTTTGAATTCAAGACAGAAGCCTCCTGTTAATTAAGTGATGAAGGTGAAATGTTAAACTGTCCATAAATGTTTATATATGGCAGTCTATAAGGCCAATGAGAGTGTTTCAGTTAAGATATTCCTTTATTTGTCCCACAGTGGAGAAATTTACAAAGTTGGTCCAAGCTTTCATGAAACAGCTATTGTCATCTTGGAATAAGAGATTTAAAATAGGGCTGTCAAAAGGTGATAATAACATGTTAATGCAAATTCATTTTAATGCCTCTGACTTCTTTAATGCATTAATGCAACTTACAATTTTTACCTTTAAATCTAAGGAATCCATTAGTACCAACCATGTCATACTAGCTTGTCGTGAATGAGGCTAAATAACGCTCCGAACTTGCTGAATTTTGGCAAGGAAAAAACTGACATGACAATTTTCAAAGGGGGCCCTTGACCTTCAACCTGAAGATATGTGAATGAAAATGGGTTCTATGGATACTCATGAGTCTCCCCTTTACAGACATACCAGCTTTATTATAATCACATGCAGTTTGGGGCAAGTCATGGCCAAGTCATCACACTGACACACTGACAGCTGTTGCTGTCTGTTGGTCTTGAGTTTGCCATGTTATGATTTCAGCATATTTTTTACGCTTAATGCAGTACCTGTGAAGGTTTCTGAATATTAATTTGTCATATTTGTTATTGTTTTGTGTTGTAATTGATTTCTAATAATAAATATATACATACATTTGCATAAATTAGCCAAATTTGCCCACTCCCATGTTGATAAAAGTATTAAATACTTGACAAATCTCCCTTTAAGGTAGATTTTGGACCGATAAAAAAGTGTGATTAATTGCCCTAATTTAAAATCGTAACATAACATAACCTGAAATGGCCACATATTTCCTCAGTACTACTCCCATATGGATATTATTTATAAGACCTCTGCCATAATAAATAATTCAGTAGGCTCTACAGAGTGAAGCTTCTGCAGGCTGGCCATCAATGATTTCAAGTCTTTTGAAGAGCAAAGCACAGATAGCCATACTGATATATGTTTAACCCGTCATTGTGATTCTGGAAATTATATAGATCACAACAGGCCTCATTCCCAAAGAGGCAATATACAAGCTGACCGTCAACAGTGAACAACAAAACTGTACTGTGATTATCCTTTCTAGCTATGTTACCTTGAGACTCAAACTGCTCCACAGCCTCCCTCAAAGCCTCATCAGGATCCATCTCAAACTCCTCCATGTTTTCCCTGACAGCAGCATCAAAGGTTTCCTGTGTGATCCTCCGCTTCGCCATTTTCTCCACTTAATCTCCACTCTGAAATTAGGCATGTAATAACGGCGATAAAAGACATAAATAAATTACAGCATAAATGACATTAATTCAGTTTGATCAAAGATAGCTAGTGATAGCTATTGTTAGCCAACAGATGTTGTGTTTCTGCTCGACTGGCTGTTGAAATGCACAAAGCTACCATCAAGCTGTTGTACTGTAATGTTTTTCCAACTTTATCGGCATTAAAGACATAAGTCTAATCACTTACCTGTTACCGCCGCCCAGTAACACACAACCTGCTCAGCTGTTATGAATGAACCGACCACCGCTGTCGATTTACGCACTTTCCGTAGTCGTTGTGCTCACTACTGGCAGCTCTCAGCCAGGGCGTGAATTGTGCGGAGCAATTTAAGTGAATAGTTAATTCCGCAAAAGGTCCGACTCACACATAGTCTCGGTTGGAACATATACTACAACATATTAGTTCCACTAATAAACCGCTTCTATTGAAAACAATATTGCCTGTATTTTATCACCGAGATCACGACACGGGAATGAAATTAGAAATAAACTTGCTATCTTGTTTCATATCAAGGGGGGGGGGGGCTCCGTGTTTACCCGTGGGTTATGGGACACAAACATGGATGTAGGACACAAACCGTTTCTTTTAAGTGGAAGTTTAATTCTGACGCCTTTCCCTTCAAAGTAAAGGAAGTATTTCAGTAACGTATAACATTCCCGGGGTAAACACGCATGTCTAGTGGATATATATCGTGGAATATCTTTTCTATTTAAATAGTTTTTTTTGTAGTTGTGTGTTACTAACATAACCCGAATTATATAATAATAACACGAAAAACATAAGTTAACTGTTACGCAAGTGGTTTTACTTTGAAAAAAAACACCGGAACTTGTTATTCCTCCTGCTAGCTTTCCGCTAGTACTCAATTTCATGGAAAATGATCGAGGTAGAATTAGAAAATATGAGCGGCCAGGTGTAGCTGAATGGGGACAGATTCCACGGATGTTGGTCCAGCGGTAAATTGGTACAGTTTATTGTTGTTTTGTATGCAGACGACTCAAGATGGCAGCGAGCACAGAGGCCCCGGAGCCCTGGTACCTAGCCCTGCTGGGATTTGCAGAACATTTCCGCACGTCGGGTCCGCCGAAGATCCGTCTGTGCGTCCACTGTCTGCAGGCAGTGTTTCAGTTCAAGCCGCCTCCGCGGGTCGAAGCCCGGACTCACCTCCAGCTGGGCTCGGTTCTGCACCGACACACAAAGAACAGCGAGCTGGCCCAGACTCACCTGGAGAAAGCGGTGAGCAGAGTGTCTGATAACCAGGCTGTAGTGCAATGAACCACCGATAAGTACTGGAAACAAGTCCACCAATAGGCTTCTCCATTCATTACACAATCTCAATGAGACACTAATATTTGCTTTCTTATTTCCCCCGCAGTGGTTCATATCACAACAAGTATCCTTTTTTGTATATATCATGAAATTGCACACAAAGTGATACAAGGTGTGTTACCTCAGCATCAATGCAGATCCTCAAAAGCATATATACATACAAAGATATTTATGTTGGCACTGACCTATCTGATAATGGGACAATAAAATCCCTTCATGATTTATATCAGATCTCCCAATTTGAAGATGTGAAGTTTGAAGCAGCAAGCATCCTATCAGAGTTCTACTGTCAACAGGTAGGTACATCCAGTCATCCTGTAATGATAATATTCAGTTATGTAAAAAATGTATTAGGCTATAAACTTGATTAACTCACCTATCTGCTTCTATTTTCAAGAACTTGGTGGACTCTGCAAAACCAGTGCTGCGGAAGGCCATCCAGATTTCTCAGCAAACTCCCTACTGGCACTGCAGACTGCTTTTTCAGCTGGCAGTAAGAGAAGATATCATGAATTACAAACATATTCATATATGGTAAGTTAATGTGAAGCCTGTTTCATTTATGTTTGCTGCTCTTCTCTCCATCAGCAACTACACACACTAGAGAAGGACTTAGTATCTGCCTGTGATCTCTTAGGAGTCGGAGCAGAGTATGCGAGAGTCATGGGCTCAGAGTACACAAGGTAACAGATGAGATTTAGGTTTAAACATCAGTGTGAACTTTGGTTTAATTCTCATTATCTCACTTCAAGTCTTGTTGTTTTTCTTTTCCTGCAGAGCTCTGTTTTTACTTAGTAAAGGAATGGTGAGCCTAAATCATTCTCTGTTAATTAAAGGCACTTCAGACATATTAGTTGTGGGTTTTTTTCCCCTCACCATGCAATCTTTTAAACTGCACATACATTTTGTGGTTCTGCAGCTGCTGCTGATGGAGCGGAAGCTGAGCGAGGTGCACCCTCTGCTGACACTGTGTGGGACCATCGTAGAAAACTGGCAGGGAAACCCCATCCAAAAGGAGTCCCTCAGGGTTTTTTTCCTGGTTCTGCAAGTTACACACTACCTGGATGCTGGACAGGTACAGCTACATCCACATGTCTCCCTGCTGGAAAATCACTAAAATCCCATATCAGGCACTGCATGTAAAAGTAAAATAATTCTGGGGTTTTTTGCATTTGAAATATTTGCAAATTTTAAAGAAAGTAAGACTTATTCACTGAAAGACTGTTGCGCCATAACCCAAACTACTGGTTAGTCAGCATGTCCAACCACCCATTATCTGTAACCGCTCCTATTCAGGGTCGTTGGGGGCTGTAGCCAATCCCAGATGACATTGGGCCAAGGCGGGGTACACCCTAGACAGGTCGGCAGATTATCACAGGGCTGATACATAGAGGCAGACAAACATTCATGCTCACATTCACACCTATGGGCAATTTAGAGTCATCAATTAACCTGCATGTCTTTGGACTGTGGGAGGGAACCGGAGAACCCAGAGAAAACCCACGCTAATACGGGGGGAACATGCAAACTCTACTCAAAAGGGCCCCAAGCCAGGTTTGAACCTGTGACCCTCTTGCTGAGCAAGTTGCACCCTCTGCTGACACTGTGTGCTGTCCCTTTAGTTAGTTTGTGTTGTTGAGTTAATCAGTGGATTATAATGTAAACTGGTCAGAGTCCTCTGTCTATATGTTGGGTTTAGGTAAAGAGTGTGAAGCCATGTCTGAAGCAGCTCCAGCAGTGTATCCAGACCATCTCCACTCTCCACGACGATGAGATCCTTCCCACTAATCCAGCAGCTCTCTTCCACTGGCTGCCCAAAGAGCACATGTGTGTGCTTGTGTACCTGGTGAGGTTTTGTTATCCTTAAAAATGATGACCAGAAATTCTGACAGAGCATATTCTGTGTGATGCAGCAATTTTTTTTTTTAATTTTCTTTGCACACAAGGTGACGGTGATGCACTCCATGCAGGCGGGCTACTTGGAGAAGGCCCAGAAGTACACAGACAAAGCTCTAATGCAGCTGGAGAAGCTGAAGAGTAAGTTTGTTGGAATACGCTCACTGCTTATCTCCCCCCTGATGACGACTCCACTCTGATCCATCTGTATGTGTTCAAAGTGCTGGACAGCAGTCCCATCCTGTCCATGTTCCAAGTCATCCTGCTGGAGCACATCATCATGTGCCGGCTGGTCACTGGACACAAGGCCACGGCTTTACAGGAGGTACGTCATCTATCAGTAACAGTTCAGTTGATTATGAATAAAAGCACATAATTCTCTAACACCAGTTTACTCTGGAGGTTGTCCAGAGTTTTTGAATATAGTTTGAGTTTGTGACGACATGCTCTCTGTGTTTAGATTTCTCAGGTCTGTCAGCTTTGCCAGCAGTCTCCCAGGCTGTTTACAAATCATGCTGCCCAGCTTCACACACTACTGGTAGGTCTACACACATAGAAAATACACTTTTGCAGTAAAGGAAACTAGAGCTGCAACAATTAGTTGTCCACTATTAAATTATTCATCGGCATAATTCGGTTTGAGTAATTTTTTAGGAAAAAAAGTAAAAAATCTCTGATTCCAGCTTCTTAAATGAATAAATATTTAAATATTTTCTGGTTTCTTTACTCCTCTATGACAGTAAATTGAAAATCTTTGAGTTTTGGACAAAACAAGACATTTGAGAATGTCATCTTAGGCTTTGAGAAATACTGATAATTTTATAGACCAAACAACTAATTGATTAATCAAGAAAATATTCGACAGAGTAACTGACAATGAAAATAATTGTTAGTTGCAGCCCTAAAGGAAACGGGCATTCTTATGATGAGAAAAATAGGACAAGATATATTTGTGAGAACAACAACATTAACAATTTCCTTTTGGCTTGATTCCAATGAAATATATAGTAAAGCAAAAAATGTGTTTGTTGTAATACCGCCCTTTTTTGTTCATGGTTTTGTTTTGGTGCCTTGGTTGCAGAAGTAAAGTAGTTTACAAGCTTTACAAGATGCATCTGTCCCAGATACTATGAACCATTCACACCTCTTTCCTCTTTTTCTGTGCGTCAGGGCCTCTACTGTATCTCTGTAAACTGCATGGATAATGCCGAGGCTCAGTTCACTGCTGCTCTACAGGTGAGTCTCATATCGTCACTGTTCGATCACAAGCTCCCACTGGATTGTGAACTTTCTCTGACCTCCCGGTTATATCCAGAGCATTGACACCCAGTAGAAAATCAATGTGTTCTCATTAATCCGTTAACAATTCTGTTGGTATCGGTTCCTGAAAAGTTAACAGTGCAGAAGACACAGGGTCATGATCAACACTAAATGTAATATATTTTCCTCCGAAGAGGATATGTTTGGGTATAAAATCCCCGACTATGTAACGCTTAGATGACTCAATGTCTCTCTTCTTCTTCTGTTAGATGACAACTCACCAAGAGCTGTGGACGTTTATTGTGACCAACTTGGCCAGTGTCTACATCCGGGAGGGCAACAGACATCAAGAGGTCAGGGAGCTGCTCCTCCCTCTAGCATTTAAACATTTTATATTATTGTTTTTTACACTGAACTTGTTTTTTTAAACAACAGCTGTACAGCCTTCTAGAGAGGATTAATCCTGATCACAACTTTCCTGTCAGGTAACTATATACATCATGAAAGCAGCATGTAAGTTTCATGCATTTTGTTGAGTTTTAAAATAATATAACGTTGACTTCTTCAGCTCTCATTGTCTACGAGCTGCAGCGTTTTACATCAGGGGGCTCCTGTCTTTCTTTCAGGGGCGTTACAACGAAGCCAAGTAAGAACACCTTACTTTTAATTTTAATATGTGCACTGTAAATGTTACATTTACTCTTCTGTCCTTATGTTTAGAGCAAGCGAGTTTAACATGTGAACTTGCATCAACAGAAGATTTCTAAGGGAGACCCTGAAGATGTCTAATGCTGAAGATCTAAACAGGCTGACTGCCTGCTCGCTGGTCCTGCTGGGTCACATCTTCTTTGTCCTGGGCAACCACAGGGTGAGTCTACATATTACCACATATTGTCTTATCTATTCGACAACACACTGTGGTATCAGTATCTTAGGGCTGCAGATGTGAACTTGACTATATGTCTGGTTCTATATTTTCTTCAGGAAAGTAACAATATGGTGGTTCCTGCCATGCAGCTGGCCAGCAAGATCCCAGACATGTCTGTGCAGCTCTGGTCCTCTGCACTGCTCAAAGGTACATTGGCACGCATTGAGGTTTTATGTTGATATTATGTTACAGGAAATATTTTCCTGTTAAAGGATGTAATACCAGATAAGTTTACTGGTGGAGGAAGTGTCCCAAAATGGGTTGGCTTCAAGAATATATAAATGTGATCAGTAAATTTAAATGCTGGCTGCCCATTCGATTGAGAGTTTTGTGTACCAGTGGACATTTTGGTCTGATGTCACCAAAAACATTAGGATTCATCATCTGGATATGATCAATAGCTGATAAACTGTATAAAAAAATGTCAATTATAGAAATGAAACAATAATTTGTGAAATTATTTAAATTCAACTTATTATTTCATCATTCTTACGTTCATAGGAGTTCATTTTTATTTCTTAATATACATAATTATATCAAAATGCCCTTATTAAAAAGTCTTTTTATTCGTAATATCACCTTTCAAGATAGTGGTGCTGCAGAGCCTTTTCACCTTTCAGCCAGTTACATGCCCTCTGCCTCTTAAAGGTACAATGTGTAGCATTTAGGGGCTCTATTGGCAGAAATAGATTATAATATTAATAAGTAGAGGTAGACAGACATATCCACTTCTTATTCAGCAGTAGCACAATTGCACCATAGAGTAATGAAGCCACAACTGAATTAGAAGTGGACATGGCTTAGGTAAAACAAGTTACTGAAGAAACACTTACTCACTCAGCAGTGATTCGATAAGTCTAAGCACCGTCAAAGGGGGATCTGACGTTAGGATCCAAAGTCGTTAAACATAAAACTGTAGCTGTGGTTATCAGTATTCACAGTGATCCTCTCCCAGCAGATCTGAACAAGGCTTGTGGAAACACCATGGATGCCCACGAGGCAGCTCAGATGCACCAAAACTTTTCCCAGCAGCTCCTGCAGGACCACATCGCCGCCTGCAGCCTTCCTGAACACAACCTCATCAGTGTAAGCTCAACAAGTTAATCAGTCAACCTATAAACCCTTAGTCAATGTACGCTGCCTGGACTTTGAAAGAAACCGTAATGTGCTGTGTTTCAGTGGACAGATGGCCTCCCTCCTGTGCAGTTTCAGCCTCAAAACGGACCCGCTACCAGTCTGGCCAGCCTGCTCTGAGAAACTGAATCCCACCCTGACTGACTGGGAAAGGAGACACAGAACAGCAATTGTAAGGAAAATGACATAAAAAAGATGAACAGAAAAAAAGAGAAGCAGCTAATGAAAGGGTAAGAGGACGATGAGGGAGGATAATGAAATTGTGTCATTTGGAAGGCTTCCATTCAATGCATCCCTTCACCTATTTGGGTCACTGGGGCATTATGACTGGATTTTAAGAAATTTAAGGTTTTTGGAAGACATAAGGTGTCAAGAGCACATTTTTATTACACTGACACTAATAGTTTGTTCTACTAGACCAAAAGCAAATTGAAGGAAAAGTTATAAAAAGACCACTTTCATATTTGTATTGTAAATATGAAGCTTAGCTTAGCACAATGACTGGAAACGGGGGGAACAGCTAGGTTGAGTATTGTTGAACTTCAGAGGTGGTGGTAGGTGGATTTTTTACCTTTCAACAGAGCCGGGACAGCTGTTTCCCCCTGATTCCAGTCTTTTTGCTAAGCCCAGTTAGTCAGCTGCTGGCAGAAGCTTCATATTTACCGTACAGACATGACAGTGGTGTCCACCTTCGCATCTAACGCTCGGCAAGAAAGCAAACCTTTCCATTAAAGGTGCCCTGTGGAGTTTTCTTGTTAACAAATAAAAGTTATGTTTACAGTCAGTATTACTCACCAAAACACACTGTGTGTATCCTTGAAGTCTAAGAAATGCGTAGAGTGCCCTTCCTTGGATGGATGGATTTTAAATCTAGCATTGTTGACATCCATGTTTGTTCTGTCTTCTTCATCCCTGCTAGCAGGACCGTGTATCAAATACATATATGTGCGCCCGCCATAGATGTATAAAGAGAACTGGATACAGGAACAGCACTGGGTGTTGATACAAACTTACATAGTAATGACAACTTCCGTATCCCAAAAAAACGTTTTCCCATAGACTTACATTGGGAATGAGACATCTGTAACTCAGCCGATAATTTTTGTAATGCAAATCAACTCCCCAGTAGGAACATTTGTATAGCCCTTATTTAAATCATTAGGTCCTAAAAGTTGTAAAATGCACTAATAGTCAAATGCAGAGGTCTTTTTGTGCTGTTGTTCATGTGAGCGAGTGGTGGAGGTGGGGTTAAAGGACACGCTAGTGCATTAGCTCTAAGGACCCCAGTGGATGAAGAAGATCACCAGAAGATCTGGGTTATTTTATACCTGGAAGTAAAGCTTTTTTTTTTTTTTTTTTGCTTCATACGCCACTGAGCAACTTTCATAGGAATGAACGGGGCCCCACCTTGAACGCTGTATCCAGTTCTCATTATACATCCATGGAGGAGGCACCAGTATGCGTGAGATAATTAATAGAAAAACACATCGTACCTAGTACTACTAGAGGTCAAAAACTCCACAGGGAACCTTTAAATTCAACTCATCTCTTCCCTCTTTCTTCCACGACCATCATGGAGGTATTGTTGGGGGGAATGAATTAAAATAGAAATGTTCAGCGAATATTAAAGATTAAAGAAGCTTAAATTAGTGTTGAATTTAAACCATCCGTTAGCCAAACAGACGGTCAAATGTGCATGAATTCAATATCTGTCTTTTCAAAACACTGGTTGGCTAGTTCTGATACACAGTATTAGTTAGGTACATTTGGATATACAGTATATTATAGGACTGTAATGATCTTAATGTAGTACAGTAGTATGTGTGACATGTATTTGCTGGTTGGGTTGACAGCTGCATATGTAGTTTATGCACTGAAGAGGAACAAATGTGAAATTAAAGACAATTTAAGATTAGATTAACTAGACCCTGAAACCAGTTGACCATTTTATATAAAGGCAAATACTGGCTTGCTTCACATCCAATAGTATTTATTAATGTTTTGAAGGTATAAAAAGTACTTTAAACATGTTGTGAGACTGTGATGCATTCAGAAAGTATCTGGATAATTTTGGACACTATTCAGCCTGAATTTTTTTACTGTTTCACCGTGGTCTGTTTATATGCTGTGCACATTTTGTGTGGAGTCAAGAAACCAGTAATAATAAGATAATAATAATAAGACTGTTACCTGTTTGCACATATGTTGTTTCATGATGAAACTCACACTTTTATCTTTTCCTTATAAGGATTTTGGAATAATAATCTTAGTTTTCTCATTTCCTGTTTTACTCATGTCTTCCAGATGATGGCAGTATAGATCTGTATTTAAATGCCGTATTTATTTAATGTTGCTTTTCATTATACCAGATGCAGTTGTTGTTTGCTGATTACCATTTGATATATTATCAAATAACTGGTAGCACTGTTGATTTAGTTACACTAATGGTGCATTTTTTTGTTTTACCTTGTAAAGATATTTGTTATACAGATTAATGTTGTTGTAGTTTCAAAATAAACTACTTAGTTTGGTCATTTGCAAAGTAATTACTGCAATAAGAACTACCTTATGGGTGGCATGTATTGTATTTACTTGTTACAGTAGAATGTTTTATTTGTGTTGTCTCCATTGTTATTTCAGCTGTGCTCAACTTTCTATGACACATCTATGACTTTTATAAATAAAAATTTAGAAGCAGAATGATGATTATTTTTGATTATTTTCTAACAATGTCTAAAAATCTAAATGCCACCAGAAAGACTGTATTTTTTCATGTTTGCTGTCTTTAAGACATTTCCATTTATTTCCATACATACTATGTAAACTTTTGATATTTGCTTAAGTTGCCACTGTGAAGTCTGCAGTAATTTATATCGAAGTTGCTGCCTTGTCTTGTCTGGATAAGGCAGTGCAGACTTTTCAGATCCATCTACACTTATACACTGCATTACTACACAGCAATGGGTTGTACAACCCAGTTTCAAGTGTCTGCATATTCATTTTTATGGCAAAAATGACTGGATGCTTGAAAAAATAAAGGAAACACATCTAAAAATCTGAAACATAGCATTCATTTAAAATGGTTAGTAAAAATATAACGTGTGTAAGGCCAAACTTTGGAGATTTATACTGAAATCCTAATTTGAAGTGCTTAGATTTTAATCATCCTCTTTAAATGTTTAATTCGACAGCAGTAACAGGTTCAGAAGATAAAAGGAAAACTTCATCTGTTGATAATTAACATCCATGAATTGGCCACAGTTGTGATGATGTTATGAAATACAAAATACGCTGGCTGGTTTTGCTATTCCGGGCTGCACGGTGGTGCAGTGGTTATCACTGTCGCCTCGCAGCAAGAGGGTCACAGGTTAGAATCCAAAACCCTTCAGTGTGCATGTTCCCCCCATATTAGCATTGGTTTTCTACGGGTTCTCCGACTTGCAACCTGAATGGGATAAGTGGTTGCAGAATGTTGTTTTCACTTTTCCATAAACCAGCAGAGTGATCAGACTTAGGTTAACTGACATTGTCTCATTTCATGTGCAGTGTGCTGGAGTACCAATATAACAAAAATGTGTCACTGCACATGCTCTCAGCTTGATATGGACATTGTTGCCCCGAATAAGGGAGGCTGACCTCAGAGGAACAACTGAGAAAACTGTGAAGGATATCGAATGCAAGGGCCATGAAGACCACGAGGGAGACGAGGATAAGGTCATCTGTTTCAAAAAAGGTCATTGTGATGTTTCAGATCATAACTGGCCTCTAACTGTCTAGAGATTTTACCAAGCTTTAAAAAATGTGAATTAAACTGACCATTCCAGTTAAAGAGATAACAAGAAATGCAACACGTTAGGTGACTGTGCTGTGTGTATCTCAGTATATTCAAACCTCAATATCCTCAGAGAAAAACAAGACATTTGCTACTTGAACACGACATGACCCGTCAAGCCAGAGTAGGCCTACAATATTAAAGCTCATTCAAGGGGAAAGCCTTCATTTCCCTATCAATGTAACATATAAATTAGGGCTGTCAAGGTTAACACGATAACAACATGTACCAACGGCTCTGTTTTACAGCTTGTGAAGTGAAGAGAGTGAAGATACTGGTATACTATTAAACTTAAAAACCTAAGGAATTCATTGGTACCAACCATGTCATACCAGCTCACATAGAAGGATATTTTGGTGAGGAAATACAGGCATGGCCATTTTCAAAGGGTCCCTTAACCTGTGACCTCTAGATATGTGAATGTAAATGGGTTCGATGGGTACCCGCCAATCTCCCCTTTACAGACATGCCCACTTTATGATAATCACATGCAGTTTGGGGCAAGTCATAGTCAAGTCAGCACACTGACACACTGACAGCTGTTGGTCTTGAGTTTGCCATGTTATGATTTGAGCATATTTTTTTATGCTAAATGCAGTACCTGTGAGGGTTTCTGGACAATATTTGTCATTGTTAAACAATTAATATAGTATATACATACATTTGCATTTGCCCACTCCCATTTTGATAAGAGTATTCTTGACAAATATCCCTTTAAGCTACATTTTGAACAGATATAAAATGTGCAATTAATTTGTCATTAATTGCAATTATGGACAATCAGGTGATTAATCACAGCTACATATTTGAATCAATTGACAGCCATAATGTAAATAAAAAATCCAAAGATGTTTGCAGCACTAATTACTGGACTTTGTGGAGGCAGATTTAAAGTCATTACATTGTTTTAAATATGTGATAGTTTACCTGGATATGTAGGATTAAGATGTCTTTATTTAATGTATACAGCTGAAAATATACACATATGAGATTTTAACAATATAATTACAACAGTAAAAGTGTTGGTTGTCTTAGCCTAAAAATATTTTACTGTGAAATTCAAGACAGGCGGATCGTATGAAGATTTCGTAAGATGTTCTGCAGCCCATCGATATTCAATGGAGATCACCTCCGAGAGCTCATCATTTTTTTCCATGAAAATAAATATTTTTAACCATAATAATATCAAGTTATAATATGTCTCCTGTCCTCTCGTATTTCCTTGTGTCCGCTGCTGTCGCTAGACTGTGCTTCACCAGAGGAGGACGGCTACTGAGAAGAGAAAAGTTTTGGGACGCTCTAGGTGTCTCGGACGCAGCTGAAAGGAGCCATTTCCTGCCAAATAGTGAGCCGGTCTAATCGTGACTGCAGCAGCTACTTCCTGCATTGTTACAGTACTTAATGAGGATTAAGTTGAAGCTGTCATGTTGTAACGGGCGGCCATTAGGCCTCCTCCACACGGAGAGAGGAGAGAGGCTGGAGGATGATCATCTTACCCCTCTTTGATTTGATCAGAGCTGCTGAGCCCTTCACCTGATCAGAACCTGCTCTCACTATATATATATATATATATATATATATATATATATATATATATATATATATATATATATACCCATCATTATGTAATAGGTCCACACAATAAATAATACACTTCTTCAGCAGATGAGATGGACAAAAAACGGGTATTATGTAATCCAATTAGGAAAGAAAGATATTAAGAAAATATTGATAAAGATGAGTATTACTTTATGTACATTATGTTGTGAGGTTGTAACTCAGTTTTAAAGCGAGAGAGAAGGCACTGGCATTACGTAAAACAAGAGAACCTCACCATCCATTGGTGCCAACCATGTCATACTCACTGAAAGGAAAAATAGTCATGGCCATTTTTCAAACTGGTCCCACGACATCTGACCTCAAGATAATAGGTTCTCTGGGTACCCACGAGTCTCCCCTTTACAGACATGCCCACTTTATGATAATCACATGCAGTTTGGGGCAAAAACCATGCAGTTTTTTGTTTTTTTTTGCATGTAGTATACACTTGTTGTTTTTGTCTATTCTAAAATGTGTATTTCTGGTCTGTCCTTTATGATATTAAAGTATTCCCAAAATAAAAAAAAAAATCACAATATACTGCCTTGCCTACAGTATCGCAATATATCGTAATATACCGAATCGTTACGCCAGATTGTATCGTATTCTTGCCAGTACACAGCCCTAAATCCAATACATCACACAGTTCAGCCTCAGAAATTACTACCAAGACTATGTGCTGACCTTTTCCAGATACTGCAGGTTTTAATTACTGTATGTTTCATGATATCATATATCCAGGTGTTTCTGTATTGTTTTCCACCTCTGTACATTTAATACAAGACAAATTATCCTTTCATTTACTAATGTTTACTGCATAGCCAGGATTTTAGAAATACTGAGGTCGAGAGTCCAAGTCCCCCCTTTCAAGATCAGACACCAAAACAGAGCTTTCTAAAAATTGTTCTAATTATTGTTGATTAAAACATTTAATTGCGATTAATCGTATGATTGTCCATAGTTAATTGTGAGTCTTTTTTATCAGTTCAAAATGAATCAAAAATAAAAGAAGTATTTAATACTCAACATGCAAGTGGGCAAATATGCCACCTTATGCAAATGTATGTATATATTTGACTAACTTCACTATGACTTGCCCCAAACTGCATGTGATTATCATAAAGTGGGCATGTCTGTAAAGGGGAGACCTGTGGGTACCCATAGAACCTATTTTCATTCACATATCTTGAGGTCAGAGGTTAAGGGACCCCTGACATAACAGGTTTTTTTCACCAAAATTTAGCAAACAATTTAGCAAGTTCAGAGCATTATTTAAGGTCTTTCACGCCAAGCTAGAATGACATGGTTGGTACCAATGGATTCCTTTAATTTTCTAGTTTCATATGATACAAGTATTTTAGCCTACAACCTAAAATTTGTTTAGTTGTGTTAATCCGCTAAAGAAATTCGGTGCGTTAAAACCAATCTGCCTGAATGCATTATTAGCATTTTAACTTTGAAAGGCCTTGTTATTTTTTCTGTAAATATTTCTAAACATTATGTTTTAAAAGAGCCTTCCCTTCAAAACCAGCAATCATATTCTGGTGGGGAAATAGTTACTGGACATTTTGAAATGATCACAACCCCCAGAGGATGAATCCTGGTGACTTTGGTGATCCCCTGACTTGTCCTCTAGTGCCACCAAGAGATTTTTGGCATTTTTGGCTTTGAATGAAATGTCTTGCAACCAGTGGATAGATAGCCATAACATTTTGTTCACAGACATCCATGTTCTCCTGAGGCTAGATCCTAATGACTTTTATCTATTAAAATGTCTCAGATTGGCACAAAGATTCCTGTACCCCAGAAGAGGAAATCCTGATGACTTTGGTGATCCCCTGACTTTCCGTTTCAACAGAGTTGGATGGGTTGCCATGAAATTTGTCTTTGTAAACTTCAGTGACTGACGTGTGGTTTTCATCAGGGTCATCTAACACTGTGAAGTTGTGCCAGAAACCCTCCACTCCACTACAATGTAAAGTCCCCTCAGGTTGCTGAACATGACCATAAATCCCAGAAAAGATACTGAGGACATGACCTCAGTGTTCTCAAATGAAGCTGGCTCTGATTCTTACTATAGTTATTTCTGGCAGGGGTAACATCTACTAGTGACAATATTTACAGAACGATACCTTATTATCCATAAACTCCAGTGTTGTTTAATTTTTGCATTGGGCAGGGTGATTATGAGAAGATGGCCCGCTGGTACAGATTTGATTGCATTTATAAGAGACGATCTGTAGCCTCAGGAGATGGAGCGGTAGGATGAGAGGATGGAAACAATCAGACCTGATGACACAGCATCATCTAGAGAGAGCTGTTTTTTGTCATTTAAAGAACAGCAACAAAGAACGCTGACAAAGCACTCAACCCCCCACCTGTTAGAGACCAGCAGCCCCCTACCCACTTCAGTCTATTACTTATAGTATTTCAAAGGCATAATGTGTGTATGAGTATTTTCTATGGGTGTGTGTGTGTGGATGACAGAGGATTAGTTAAGTTCACACGGATGCTTTGAAGGGATGCCATGAAAGAGGCAGCCAGCTGGATCCTTTATGGAGGCGATTCTGACACTTCTGACGTAGTAACCCTGCCGTGTGTGCTCTGGACGTGCATGTATGGATCTGACTGTAACAGCAAGCTATTAATGGAATGCTCATTTTAATCCCTATGAAAACGTGAACCATAAATACTATGTTTAGTGTTGATGGGTTGGATTTTTATGTGGCATCAGGGAGTCATGTGATTCTAGTGTAAGTCCTGATGAGACATGAAATAATTCAGTGATGCTGAGATTAGGATAAGGATGCCAATGTGATGCTGATGCAGGTCTCTGTTGAGAGCCTGTGATCATGAAGCTGAGGTTGCTGGTGTAAAAACGTTTGAGTTTGGGAGGTAATGACTTCTCCACCTACCACCCGCAGTGCATACAGGTTGCCTCAAAGTTTCCATCCAGTATAATGCACACAGTAGACTACACAAGGTCTCAGGGTTATGGAGTGTGAGTTATTGGGAGTAATTTGATAAACGGGGCTAAATGTTAGAATCAGAAATTGCTTGTGAACAGTGACTCCTGTGGCCGTTAAGTCAACTACAGTCAGCGTCCTGTTGCTCACGCATGTAGTCATGAACGAGCATCGGTTGTAAACAGTGAAGTGACGCACACAAGACTAAATGTGACTGAAAGACATCGCGTTGATTAACGGTAGCAACATTAGCAGCTAAAACCACAATATATATTTCACATGGATGGCAGTAATGTTGGATTACCAAATGAAGGTCCCTTCCAGTCAATGTTGATACTAGTTTTAACTTTTCCTGCTTCAGTCTCCCCGATCGTAGTCAGAGGGCGAAGTGGAGATACCGTAGTTTTGGTGGTTTTTGAGTTGATAATGTTACTCGCTCCAGAGTTAACCCTGTCACTTCACTCTGCAGCAGAGAAACAAGACACATTTCTGCACATCAAACTGCAACTTCTACTGAACATTGATTTGATACTCTCAAAGCTAAATGAACTGTCCTCTGCTCCACTGCTCGCTTGTTTCTCTTGCTTCACCACTCACTTCCCACACTCACAACGCTTGTTTTCGCCCAATATTGGTATTCACAAGATATAACTTTGTTTTTTTGTGGTTCTGAGGAGTTTGTGTTGGGCTCTGAGTTGTGGTGGAGGTCAGTCATTTGTTGGTGTTAGTGTATTCGGTTTTAGCTACGGTTAAGGATGCTAGCATGCATGATGTCATGATGCTGGGACATCAGCCCGAGTCTACAGGCTGATAGAGGAAACAGAAAGTTGTGGAAGGTTTGATTCTTTAGGTTAGGATACAACCTGTTCACACATTACCAATAAAAATGTATGTAAAAAGTTCCATACAGTCCCTTTAAATACAACTTTATTTTGGGAACATGTGAATACAATATAAACTAAATGATTAGATCTTAAACCAAGACTTACACACTAGGCCTCTCTACAAGATTACAGAAGAAGAAATGTTCCACGTTAGCAAATATTGTGCTTTGGTGCAAGTTCCCAAGCAAATTAGCACTTCAAGTTGCAGTGAGTAGAATTTGACCAAATACAATTTTAAAAGTTATTTTATAAAACACTCACTATATCTTGACAGTAGTGCATGAAACAGGTAATCTGAAAAAAGAATCAGGTGCCTCTGTGTCCTCCAGTGCTCCTAATGGCATCTGCAAGATTTCACAGACTGGAGGAAAACAACCAATCAGAGCTGAGCTGGAGCCTGCCGTCTCTGAGCAGCTGTCAATCACTCACAAACTCTGATCAAATATGAATCAGTATTCTGTTACTGTAATGTCTATTTCTCATCTCAAATGTTTTCAGAAACATACTGTCTAGCTGTAAAATGAGAAAGCTTGTGACCAGCCATTTGGCGATCAGTAGAGGAAATACCAAGCACCTCCCACCAGCTGGAGCACATCCAATAGGAACACTCAATTGAAACACTCTCTCTGAAATGACCTGTGATTGGCCAAATTTTCCAGTCATGGACTAGATTTTTTTAAGCCTGAAAACAGAGCCATGAGGAGGTGTAGAGGTGTAGCTTTCTCTCAGAACACTTGTATTACAACACGCTGAAAGGTTATTACGGCTTACGGTTATAAAAATATTCTGCCTACTGCAGGTTTAATCAGATTACCAAAAAAAAAAAACAAAAAAAACATGCAGTTTTCAGGGCCCTCTGGGGTTCTAGGGGCCCAGGGGCAATTGGATTGCCACCTGTGCCAGATTGACAAACCAGTTGTGGTTCCTAGTTGTGCAGTGTGTGCTTTCATTGATAGTGAGCGGCACAGTTATGAAAAGGGGAGAGAGAGAATGACATGCAGCAAAGGGCCACATGTCAGATTCGAACCCTAGCCCTAGTAACTATTTGATAAATGGGGCACCCGATCTACGAGGTGAACTATTGCAGCACCCCAGTTGCGAACAGTTAGTGCTGCATGCCCTTATAACTGCTGTTTCTTCCCTATTTACATCGGTTTTGATCTGCGTGTTGCATGTTTTTCCGATTGTCATATATTTAATGTTTCTGGCATAACCTGATCCAATGTGCTCATCATACTGGCTATAAAGTGATCTTGAGTCCTGACCTGAGGTTGGGTCTTTATTGTATGTTAGGAAGCGATGCTGATTGGGGGGAAATATGTGATGGTGCCTTCAGTTTATCTAGGTTTTCATTGTTACATGGTGTGTGTATGTGTGTGTGATTGAGAGATAGTGTGTGTTGGGGGTCTCCGTACTTGCTGGGACAGTGATAGGTCACCCCGAGGAGCCCGGGGTCCCACACATGGTCGTCCTGCTTTGGCCCTTGGTGGTCAGCGGTTTACATGATGTGATCCGGTCGCCCTGGTACGCCGAGGTGCGCATGCCCACTAAGAGGACGCAGCGGCTCCATGTGTGTTGAGGCGCATTATTTGGCAACAGACGCGGCAGCGGGGAGGGCCGAAAAAAAGAGGATATCCCCTGGATTTAAAAAAGCAACGATTTATCGAGGTTAACTGCAGATTAAACATTCCTTGGTCGACCATCGGCGAAGAACGGGCGACAAAGCGACCGAGTAAGTTGACTGGGGTGAAGCCGAAGTTTTTTTAGTGAGTGAATCTTTTATTCGGAGTCGTCGAGAGGAGCCAGGTTTTCCTCCACCTATCTGTGACGATAAAGAAGCTGATGGGCTGTTGAAAAGTAACACTTCTCCGCAGAGCCAAAGGTTGAGCACCGGGGAGGAGAGGGGGGGCTCAGCCAGCCTAAGATCGTTTTATTTTACGTTTCCTTACGCGTGCCAGCGCCTAACTATGATCCGTGGACTTGATTTTGTGCGGTAGAAGTCGTTAAATGAGGTAAGGATTATAACGTTACATCGCCAGCGGCTCTCCGGCGGCACGCTCAGTCCCTGGGCCGGTCGATGAAATTTATGAGTTCCGACTGGTTTTTCTCTCCGGGAGGGGACACCCAGGTAACGTTAAACGGCCCCGGTGAGCCCCGTACAGGCTCACTTTTAGGGCAGTAGGGTAAAAGTTTGTAGCCGCTTTTTGAGCCCGTGGTTGTCCCGCATCGGGGTGCAGCCAGGTCAACGATTCGGGCTCGGTTCTGGTTGTGTGGGTCATGTTGATGGAGGAGTTTTCACTACTTTGGCTTAAAGTCTCTCATCGGCCGTTGACGTCCAGACGTTAACCGCTCAGCTAAAGTGGCTACGTGTGTTTTTTTTTGTTTGTGTCGATGTTAGCTAATGTTAGCTCGCTAACTAATAACACCTCCTCCGAGGCGGTGTCAATAATAAAAAAGCCGGCTAGTTGCACATGTACTGTGGGCTGGGTTTAGTTTTTAAAGGGCTGAGTTGGGTTTGGATGGTGTACTGGGTGGCCTAACGTTAATGGTGGACGCTGCTGCTCGCTTTAAGCCCCCTGGCACCAGTGTTGGTTCTGCTATCTGGTAGCTAATCTTCCTACTTCTCTCTGTGACAACCGTAGTCTTCCTCCTCTTAAAGCTGAACGCCACACACACACACACACACACACACACACACACACACACCGCACACACTGTCTCAGCCAGACAGGCACACACACATACATACACACGGACACATTTCACAGTCATACCAGTTTGCAGCGCTTCGGGACAAAAGCTGTGGCTCCGCATTTCTGCCATCAAACCAGTTTATAATACATTGTCTGTCATTATGTTTATGCATTTAAAGCTTTTAATATTTTATGATTGGATCAGACGGAAGCTGGTGTGTTGACAAAACCACATGCAGCATTTTGCATGATGTTCTGGAGGAACTGGCTGCTCCTGTTTACTTTATTTGTAACAGTTCAAGACTTTAAAGCTTAATTGCACTTGAAGAGATTTGCTAAGGTCTTATTACATAGTGTCTGTGCTATTATTATTCTCAGCGACAATCACAATAATCTAGTCTAGAGCTTGATCTGAAGTATGCTCATGAATGGATTTAAGTTGTAACATCAATTATTTCTTGTTTTGGTTAATGTTATATTTCAGAGATTATTGTTGTTGTTTGGGCTGCAGTAAACCATCGCTTTCAGTGTCACTTAATAATGCACAATTATTTTTATGGATGCACTGATTCAACTTTTTCAGTCCTGAGAGGAATACCTGGCTTTGAGTATCGGCCGATACCGGGTACCGACCCAATACCAGGAGGTGACAGGGATCATTCTTCTATGTCTATGGCAACATCAGGCTTGACTTAAAACATTGCTTTCCTAACTGTATAAAACAAAATGTGACCAATAAATACATAGATGTTAAGTTATTTAATTGCTTTATCGTTAAAATAATTAATGATACTCCAGCAACTTGGTAAAAATATAAAATTACAATTGAGGTGTAAACCTTATTTAATAAAACAGGAATTCAAATCACAGTATATAATGCGTACAGTATATTAACATAGAACTGTGTAGAATAGAGCAGCTTCGTTGTCACTGATATCCGATCCAGTATCATGTCGGTGCATCCCTAAATGGTACATATTTCAGAGATTATTGTTGTAGGGCTGCAGTTAACTATTGATTTCAGTATGGATTAATAATGTGCTGATTAAGTTCTCAATTAATCGCTTTGTAAAGTGATAATGATAGCAGATTGTGATCATCCCAGTTTACCAGAGACCAAGGTGACACCTTCAGATGTCTTGTTTTGTTTGGTCAAAACAGTCCAGAATCCAAAATATGAAGTTCGCTATTACAGAAGTATGAAAAACTACTCAGTATTTGTGAATTTGGGCCATTTTCGTCTGAAATTTTTAAACAGTCTGTTGATTATCAAAAGTTGTTGTGGGTTAATTTTCTCTCAATCAGCTAACTGTTGCTTTTGTGAGATATATTTATTATCTTTATCAGTAATCAATGACCACTGGTTAATTAGGACCTGTGAACAACAAAGCCACTGAAAGCCAAGTACTGTGCCTGTCATGTGGGCTGAGGCTGGTATGGTGGTAAAGTGAAGAGACTTTATTGCCTCTTTGTGGAGATCTGGAATAAACAGTCATTTGTCTGTGTGGACAAAGACCCTGAAAAGTGCACGTTAAAAATCTGCTGCATTGTTTATGAGCTATGGCTGTGAACAAAATACAGGTTGCCTTTAGAGAAGGGGCTGGCTCACACAGGTCAGAAGAGAGGAGAATGCTTTGCTTTGACAACGGCAATACCTACTATTTGTTATGACAGACAGTGTTGAAGTCGTACGTCCACTGGTAGTCCTATCCACCACGGGGTGACTCAGTGCATTCAAGACCGAATGTGAGTCAGAAAGTGTTCAGAAGTTTCAGCCTTGTTGTTTTCCAGAAATCACTGTTCCAGTTATCACACATAAGAGCGATCCAGAGCAGAGTTGTGCAATCAGCCACTGTTCTGGAAAGGGTCGTCTGCTGGACACATTTTAAGCTGCTGCACATGACTGCAGGGGTCACAGGGCAGCTGTTTAGTCAAGCCTCCATGACTTCATCAAATACTGTATATAGGCAGCAGCACTGATTGCCTTTTTCTGCCTGTTTTGTGTAGACAGTGTTGCTAGTCGCTCCATAAAGCACTGACTTGTTCAGAGTTAAAGTTATGTCATTGAGCAGCTCCAAAGTTAAATTGTTCAATCATACCAGCTCAGATTATTTTATTGTGAAGGTTTTGTTACTAGATGATGCTTGGAGACCATCATCATCATCGTCATCGCTATCATTTGTTATTCTGACAGATCCAGTCAGATAATTGATATTATTTTGCCGGTGCAGCAGTTCTATGACTGCGCAGGTGTACAGTTTTCTGAACACCCAGTGCCATGTAGAAGTATGTTTTCACAGGTTAAAGGTCCGTCATTGGTAAATAACATGCTGAATGCACACTGTATGTGCCGCCAGACATCGATGATGGTTGAGTGTGAGTCTGCCAGTCTGAATGTAGGATGATTGAGTGACTGATGGTTGACATGATCCAAAAGTGACTAGATAAATAACCACCTCGGGGCAGGAAGAAAAGGCACTCGGCAGAAAACAAGACTGGTGTAGATAAACTGTGGATTCAGATGAGCGTCGCCCTGACAGTGGTAGCAACCTGATACCAGATTAAAGTAAAAGTAGTCTGCCTTGGTGAAAAGCCACACTCGCCAAGAGTCAAGTACCTGCACAGTGCAATATAATAATATGCATATGGATATATGTAAATAAACTGCAAGTGTTAATGGGAAGATTGACTTTGATTAGATTAGAGCTTTTTAAATGTCTTTAAACAGACAGAGCAGTAATGACATATTAGATCAGGCTTTTTTGGCATAAAAATTTCAGCAGTATCTACAGTTAATGTGCTGTTGGTTCAGAATATGTTACATATATATACAGTAAGAACCCTAGAAACTCTAATTAATCGTCATATGTTATTGATAAGGTGACAAACAGTGTTTGTTACAGGACCGGCATGGTGATCATTTTGTTAATGTGGCCTGATTAATGAACACATACAGACACAAGGGCTGCAAGATGACTGGAAAAATGATGTGATGTAAATCAGCAACTATGATTATTACTGTATGTTAGGGCTGTGTCTTGGCAAGGATCTGGCAATACGATAAGTAGCTTGATACAGAGGTAACAATTCAATATATTGCAATACTGTAAGCAAGGGGATGTATTGCTTTTTTTTTCAAATCTAGTTTTAGGAAAACTGCCATAGTATAAAGAAACACCACCATACAAAATATGAGTAAAAAACAGTCACTGTGAAATGGCTGCTATGGGGACCAACATAATTACACATGAATACAATTGGATCTTTACAGTCATGCTTAATTTATACAATACCTGACTGTTTAAGGCATTTATAGGCATTTTTAGAAAAGGTGAAAACAACACATTTATACTGAATGCAAGAAACTGCATGTTTTTTTTCCTAAAACTGCATGTGATTATCATATAGTGGGCATGTCTGTAAAGGGGAGACTCAGTGCCCATAGAACCCATTTTCATTCACATATATTGGGGTGAGGTCAAAAGACCCCTTCCATGCCAGCTTTTCCTCACCAAAATGGTTGATTAGTGGGTACAAATGGGTTCATTAGGTTTTCTAGTTTTATATGATGCCAGTGTCGTCATTCTAGCCTTAAAAGTGCCAACTACAACCTCCAAAAGATGGATTAGTGGCCGGGTCTGCTGACGGGCTGGATTTAAGAAGTTAACTTATTTCAATACAGCATTTTGGAGAATCGATATAGTATCACAAAACATAATATCATGACACTTGTGTGTATTGATATTTTCTCACACTCCTACTGTATACACATATCATGGCACATATCTCAACTAGTGTGCTGTTTTACAGAAATATTGCCCTCTCCTACAGTGGAAGACCTAACAGCATGCTGGCGAAAGGGCTTCGATATCATACCAGAAAGAATTGCTGATGGAAAACTAGTGCTATGTGAGTGACAGCGAGAGGCAGCAGCCCAACAAACTTGAGGACACATCACCATGACGGCCCCACACACACCGCACAATAGCGTCTTTACAGTGACGTTAAATGCTCTTCAAGGATTTCCATCTTATTTGGATATTTATCAGGATAATATTGTGTAGCGAGATAATCCTGATAATCGTACCATAACATACACTGAAAGAAATATTATATTGAAATGGGCAGTGAGTGTAGCTCTTTATTGTGTTAGTCAGTTTACTTGTATGCTAACTTTGTGTACATACATAGAACTAAAATGGTTGAGTTTTCCTTTCAGATTTGGATGCCTTCAGAGCCTTTACTCTGGTTGCATGTGATGTCAAGTTCTTAGGTAGTTGGGGGTTTGAGCCACCGTGTGTGTGTGTGTGTGTGTGTGTGTGTGTGTGTGTGTGTGTGTGTGTGTGTGTGTGTGTGTGTGTGTGTGTGTGTGTGTGTGTGTGTGTGTGTGTGTGTGTGTGTGTGGGCTTGATAGAAATGTGTGTAAACTGCCATGGAGATGAAATGTGAAACCTGTCAGCCATTCAGATCCCCGTTACAAAGATAGGGTCGGGGTTGGCGTGTCTAACTTCTTCCATCAGCATCATTTCACAGCACTAGAATTAAAAACGCCATCACAACCCTCCTCAGCACACACACACACACACGCACTCACATGCTGTGTAATGGCCGTCACTGTAGAAGCACAGCGTCTACTCTGGCACGTGAAGGGTTAAAACAAGCTTCTCTCTCAGTCATACACACACATACACACACACACGTACACACACGTACACACACTAGCCAACCGGTTTAAACCAGTTCTCAGGAAAAGTGCTTTGTGTCCCACTGAATCCTGGGAAGGGTCATGTCATGTGTGTCTCAATGATGTCAGAGAATTAAAAAAAAACTTAGTCAGCTCTCTGTTATCAGATGATTGCTCTGCATGCTGCACTGTGACTCTGCATGTATAGTCTACATAGGTACATCATGGATACACTGACTGTGCTTTATGCTCGCCGCCATAACCACTGAGAACAGGAAGCGCAGGGGGCAGGACTGTGTGTACAGTGTGCGTCACTGAGAAGTAGTAGGTTGTAAGGGTTAATTGTAGTCCTTTTTTTTTTTTCTTAAAAAAAAAAAAAAACATAGCTTCCTGTAGCGCGTCGCTGGGCAGACTGAGGGCCTCAGCAGACTTGGCAGGACCAGGCCTCGATTCTGTAACATGCGTACATGAATATGATTAAGGACATAACGGATGTCCTGTAAATAGCGGTGGTCCGAGTCAGTCTCTGAATGTCACTTGTGCTTTCTGTTTGGGATTCTGAAGCACAGGTTGTCTCCTGCAGCATAGCACAAGAGCCAGCACATGTTCACGTTTTTACATATTTGATGTGATTGCACAAAAGAATGCCCATTTTTAGTCTTATCCTCGTTTTGTTGAAGTTGGAACTTTGAAAAACGTGGCTCTTCCCATCTTTGGTTACATGGTCACAACAGTCTTTAGGTTTCTGACCATCTGCTCCATGTGTCTTGATCCTTTGACATCTGAACTAGGGATGAGTCACGATTTTCAATTATTTGAACAGTCTCTAAGTTATAAAATATCAAATAGCTTATGTGAGTATTCATCCTGTCTAAAAGCATAAACTATATTTCCCTTGTATTAACCATTACGGGTGCTACCTGGTAGTAACGTTCCCACCGGTAAAACGTGTGTGCACGTTCAGTTTGGCTCTTTTCTGTTCGCACAGGTGTGCGCCGCACTGCGCCCTGAGCTTCAGCAGGTAGATCAGCTGTTCGAGCAGTGGAACATATCGTCATTCAAACCCCACAGAAACAAATAACAACTCACCAATATAATCGATCAGTAATCAAATAATTCTATGATTTTTGAATTGTATTTTTGCTTGGAATGCTCGTCCGTAATCTGAACCAATTAGTGTCATTTCTGTACTGACTGAGTTACCCCAGCAGCTGAGGATACACACAGTCCTGCTTTGCCTTTACTTTAGCTTGTTGACATCATTACACCATTTACCATCATGTTGTGTTGTGTTGTTTGCAGAAGGTAACAGGAAACCTGGATAAAGTGTTAACATGCCACAATGTCGCAGTCTGTATCAGAGAACCCCAGCTAGGGACAAGGGTCTATCCACATTTCTGAAAGAACAGGATGTTAAAATGATTAGAGGTGTAAGAAAATACTGATACACATTGTGAGATTATGTTGTATGATACTGTAGTGATTCTCCACAACACTGTACTGATTTTTTTTATTAACCTTAAAAATCTGACAGCCCGCTGTTGGGCCCGACTGCTATTTGATCTTTCGGAGATTGTACCGGGCTGAGTTTCAAATCTGAGTGAAAATACTAGAAAATCCACTGGTACCAACCACATCATACTAGCTTGTTGCAAAGGAGACCAAATTGCCAAGTTTTGGCAAGGAAAAACTGGCATGGCAGTTTTCACAGTGGTCCGCTGACCTCTGACCTCAACATATGATAAGATTGTTAAGTTAGATAAGTTTATATGTTTTTAAATTACATTTTAGTCTCGTCTTTGTTTGTTAACAACACTGCATGTTAGATATCATCGCCATTCGTGTTTAATGACGTCGGTGCAGACTCATCTTCGTTGTGGAAAAAAAAGGTTGTTGAACATATTTCGTCACAGTTTTCATTAACTCCAAGTAGTTTGGGGCAAAAAATATGCAGTTATTTGCATGCAGTGTCCATTTGTTGATTTGCCTATTCTATAATGGTGTATTTCTGGTGTGTTCTTTATACTGTAACAATTTACCTAAAATTAAATGAAAAAAAAATGCAATATATTGCCTTGCTTACAGTATCACAATATATTAAATTGTTACCCCAGTATCATGATACGTATCACATCACCAGATTCTTGCCAATACTCAGCCCAAATGAGGATACTCTATAAATTCTGGTAATAATTGGGATAGTATAGAATGTAACACACTCAATGTTGGACTGGCCAGTCACTTTCTTTTCTGTAAGTGTTTGAAGGAGCAGTGTGAAGGATTAGTGGTATATAACCAATGGAGCACCCCTCCCCTCACCTTTCCCTTTCTAAAGATGGGGACACACCAACCTGGCAGTAGAGAATTGGAAAACCAAGGACAGCAAATATACAAGTCATTGTTATGATACCTACATGAAACAAAGTGGCGTTTGCTGCTGTTTTCGCACCACTCTCACTCAACACTTCGCTTCATTCCAGATGGCCATGTCATGAAAATACCCTTCTGTGTGTGTCCTTGATTTTACTCGTTGGCTTGCTTTCCTCACATCCATTTCTCTTCTCGTGCACTGTTTTGTTTGAGCTGAACAGCCAATCAAAGTGATTTCTCTCACCGATGGCGCCGTCGCAGATTCAACATGCTGAATTAGCTGAAACACACAGGCAGACTAGAGCCGCCGACAGTGCAGGACGCACCGAAAAAACTAAGCCGAAGGATGCTCACTGCCAGCCCCAAACTGTCCAACAGTTGACCGCCAGCTTGGTGTGTCAGGGCCTTAAGCATGTAGAGAACAGGCAGTGGTCTTCATGTAATGTAAAAACACGAAAGCCTCTTTAGAGCCAGTGTAGAAACATGGCAGAGCAACATGGTGGGCTCTGTGACAAGGACCCACTCCCTATGTAGATATGAAGGGCTCATTCTAAGCTAACAAAAAGACAATTCTAGTTACAGGTGGTTATACAGTAATGAAAACATAGTTATGAATATTAGATTTCAGTTACACCTTTAAGGGCTGGGTTATGTTAGAAAAGAACTAGTTTGACTACGTCAGAAAGCAAAAATGTTAATACCTGATCCACAGCCACGCGACTCAAAAAGCAGGGTGAAAGGCCAGGGACGACGCCATAAACATAGTAAATATGGGGATAACAGCGCACACAGTCCCTCCTGGAGGGTGTTCATATAGTGTAGCACTAGGCTGCATGCAAGAAAAATGAAATAGTTGTAAAAAGACTGAAAAAAAGAGAGTTTGAGAGAGAAGTCCAATCCCCTCTTACTTTCCAAGTCCACTGATCTAGCAATAGTAAGGCTTATAGTATGCATTTCTTTTGTTATTGTACAGATAAAGACATGGTGTAGATGGTTTGTTATACACAGACAATGTGATTATCAAAACCATAAATATAAACATGTGTTGACACATGGTGTCTCCTCTCATTTCTGACCTGACACTGAGGGAGCAGCCAGTGTAGCGGTGTAATGTGTGTCTGTATGTACCTACTGTGTACCTTCTGCGACATGTCATCATCTGGTGGGATTGGATTTGTTGTACAGGGGGCACATCAGATGGTAATGGATCCAGTGCTCCTTGGTGCTCAAGCTTTCTGAAATGAATGAAAAAATAATTTCACTTACATAAATTACTAAAATACTTGGATTCATGTGTCGCTATGAATATTTTAACAGAATTCATGCTCCAGTTAATTTTGGATATTCCCCAAGTCCGTTTTAACTCTGATTTGATTGCGACGTTGTCATGTTTTTTCAGCTGTTTGGTGTCTCTGCAACACGGCAGCAACTTTTTTTTGTTGTTATCCCTCTTACAAAAAAACAGTCCAGTTATCCTCAAGTTCTTTTTTCTTTTGTTTTGCACTGAACATTGACTACTTACTCAGTACTCCCATCGTCTTTTACTGCTGTCCTGTTTTTTCCATTTTTCCTTTCTCTTGGTTTTGGTTTACTGTGACATTTGGATAATTGGATGTTTTGGAATTATACTTGACTACACGAGTCAACGTCTAGGTCGCGTGACCTTCCTAATCCCACATGTTTTGTCTGGAGGCCATTTTAGTCACCCTGTGTCCCCTACAGCTGACTCAAGGTCAGTGTTGTCTACTGAAGTTCTGAATGACCACATCTTAACTTATATTATAGTAGCTCTGTATTGTATGTTTGTCAGACAATGTCAACGTCATAGGAATAAAATGTGACTATCAGAGCTTGAATTTGTATTTTTAAATGTTGTGCAGTGCAGCTGTTGTTTCAAGCGGTTGTAATCAACTTTATTTTGAACTTGAATCAAATTTACTTAATTGATAATTAATTCGGTGAACACATTGCTGGAGATTCCTTAGTTACAGACCTTCACTTTCACTTCCTTCACTTCAGCTGCTTTCACCTTTTACTCTTCACGTAATATTTCAACATCTGTCAGGACTTACATATATATATATATATATACACATATGTATATGTTATATATATATATATATATATATATATATATATACACATATGTATATATATGTATATATACACATATGTGTATGTATATATATATATACACATATGTATATATATGTATATATACACATATGTGTATGTATATATATATATGTATATATATGTATAGATGTGTATATATATATGTATATATATGTATATATATATGTATATGTATATATATACACATGTATATGTATATATATATATGTGTATATGTATATATATACATGTATATATATATATATACATGTATGTGTATATATATACATGTATATGTATATATACATGTATATGTTATATATATATATATATATATATATATATATATATATATATATATATATATATGTATATATGTTTTAACTTAAACTGACACACTGAACTTTACTGCAACTCACGATATTTCACAAACAGGCCTAATAAAAAAATAATATCTATGTGTTAACCTTTTTACATCTGCAGCGGTTAGCCAGGTTCAGCTATTTCAGCTGACATCACTGCTTTACTGCTTGATTTCATCTTTGATTTTCCACACAAAAGACCCAGATCAGAGGCAAGTATGCATTAGCTCGTCACAGGCATATGGATGCTTGAACGCCATGTGTGAACTGTTCAAAGACTGGAGCCGAGAGGCTCGATATTCCAGGTATCTAGCATGCTAGTAAGTATCTGGACCTCTCTAGGAATTTGTCAAGGCTATAGCCAATGAGAGCGCGAGACATGGGTTGAGGGGAAAGCAAAACCTGGCGGAGGGATCGCCTGTAACAATCACAACTTACCAAATGCATTGCACTTGGAACACAGACCAGAGTTGTTACTGCACCCCAGATTGTTGGATGTTTGTATGAATAAACATAACGCATAACACAGTGACTGATTTACATAGGGGGGCTATTAAAGACTTGTGGAAACAGGCTATTTTTTGAACGTGTGGCAACAACATCAACAAGCATGACTAGTATACGCCTGTCACTTCTCACGTGTTTTGTGACATAACGTAGTTTGGAGACCTGATCAGGAATTACTCCTGGTGAAAGATCTTGTGGTGTGTGACCTCCTGTCGTCGGTCATGTAGTGTGAAAATTCACAACTTCAAGACTCCCGCCAGTTGTGTAGTGTGAACAATGCAGCGATCTGACGACTTTGTGAATTTTGCATAAGCAAGCATGGTCAACATTTTTCTCCAGAAAATCTCATTTGTTGTTTCTGATGATGATTTTTTTAAATATAAAATAATGCAGATAATACAGTTATTTCTTCCTTCATCTGCAGGGGATGTCTGAGGAGGCTGTCCGCCAGACGCGCAGCCAGAAGAGGGCGCTGGAGAAGGATGCTGCTCCCCAGTCTGTAGAACCCTCTGATGCTGACAATGAAAGCAAAAAGCCTAAATTGGACCCTTCTGAACCTACAACACAGGAACAAACTGAACCTGACTCTGTACTGGCACAGGAAGATCAGAACCGGACTATGGTCGGATCAGAGCACGGGAAAGAGCAGGAGAAACGGCAGAGCCTGTCTCAGTTATCTTTAGCATTACCTTTGGCCGCTCAGCCAGTGAAGGACGATCAGGAGCGGACCCAGAGACAACAGATGATGGTTGAAACCAGCTCAGACAATCGGACTGACTGCAATGACAGAGCCAGCAAGGTGAGGACGGAGCCAGCTATGGATACAAGGAACCAGGTCCGACTGGCGGAGTCCAAGGTGTCCAGCAGCATGCTGGCTGCAGGCGAGGTGAAGGCCACCATTAAAGTGGAAGTTCAGACGGGAGAGCAGCCCGTGGACATGAGCACCTCCAGAGGGTAAGAAACGGTTCATACTAAACTCTCTCCAGCTGTGACAGCCACATGAAGTATATGTCAAAGAAGTAATGAGGGAAACTTCATCTTGACACCAGAAGGGCTGCAGGCCTCTTGTTGAGTGTATAAAACGATGTATTACACTTTGTTTGAATCTAATAAGACTGAAAATGTTTAAAGTTACTTTTACGCTCCTGAATTACCATGTGGGGAAGAGGGGGTGGGGGGTTGTTGTCCTCAGATGTGATGTTTAACTTTATTTTTTAGTCCACCTCCATTTTCCCCCCACTCAGCACCTGAACCCTAAAAACTCCCCTCACACAAAATGAAGCCGTGTGTCACAAACCGGTTCCAGCCGGTTGTTGCCATGGTTTCCACAGTGGAAGGAACAGCGAGGGCAGGGGGGAGGAGGACAAGTGAGTGAGTCACGTGATAATGACTTTGAGGTCATGTGACTTCTTTGGAAGAGTAGTGATTAATCCACAGGAAGTGATGATGGCGCTAAACCCTGAGGGGAGACACACACACACACACACACACACACACACACACAAGGAGGACGGCGAAGAGAGACAGGCCTCACGTTGTCATGTACAGATTTTAACAACTTCATAAAAATACATAATCTGTGTAATCACAAGACCATCCTTGTTTTTTAGAAGAACATTACTCATGTTCCTCAGTGTTTGAATGCCACTAGTTAAAGTATGTAGGTCATCCGTTCTCATATTTGGCCTGTCGTTGAACTAGTCGCTTTGCAGGAGAAGCTACATGTGTTGGAAGGGGTTATGTGTAATATGTGAAGGTTGATCCAAACTGCCTCCAAGATTCCCACATGCTTTCATTTCCATTTTGAATGACGTATGTAGCCTGATGCAGGCCACCCTACAAATGACTCAGGCGCCTATAATGCGCTGCCACAATATCCTGTTTAAACAGGAAATACGTGCTTTCAAACAGCCGTCGCATTGTGGCTGAAAGACCTTCACTGCAGCTTAAGCCCCACCTGGCTCCACCTCGGCATTTAGGACGGTTCTGTTGCTGGTGTAGCATCGACATGAAGAGAAGCCCTTTGGAGGAGAGATGTCTGGACTTTGTAGATTATAGTGGAGCAGATCAATCTCCAGTCATAAACTATAATTGTGGTTGAGGAGCAGATTGCTATGAATTACTAATACTGTAAATGTTAATATTTGAGCTAGCTGAGGTGTACTTCACCATCTTGCCACCATCAACTAATAATGTACAGTTACACGTTGTTTAAACCCATATAATATTTTTTTTAAATTCTAGTGGAGATCCCAGCATTTTTGAAATACCAAATATATCTTTATTTGTTACTAACACTTTGGTGCAACTGTAAGAAACATTAAGTCCGACATTTCATGAAGCTTAAGTAAAGAAATTAAATAAACTACATTTTAATTTCATTATCCTAATTCTTTCCAGCAGTATAAAAAGGGAGAAGCGCCCTCCATCCCCTGAAGATGACGATGTCATCATCCTGTCAGATAACGACTCCCCCAGTCCACAGATGAATGGCTTGAGCCATTTTAAGGAGCTGGACACGGACCTGCTCATGGTGAGACAACAACTGCTACTACTGCTGATATAGATCCTTAGACATGGTTGAATCATAACCTAGGTTTCGGCTATTAGTTTTTTTATTTTTATCTTAATTTTTTTTTTTAAGCGTGGACTCTCGATAATGACAAAAATCCTAATCACACTTATTTTGGTCAATGTTAAGATCACGATTATTTATCACAATTACACAGAGACTTTGGAAATATCATCATTTAGAAAGAGCATTTTGAATCACATTCAAAGTTAAATGCATCAGTCTGGTGCACCGAGTGCAAAATCAAGAGGACAGATCTATGAAGAATTCTGTGCTCTAGTAAACAGTTTAATCATAAACACAGTGGTTGTATAGATATGAATGGTGATGACACAGCAAAAAAGTCACACCCACATAAACGAGACAGGGTCCATGCTTCAAGACGGGTTGGGCAGGTTACCGACACTGAGGACAGTCCGACCCGGCTGATAGTTGCTCTGTGAGGAGTGCTATAAAGCGCCACCTTCACCGCAGGTCTTTCCGAACCAACCTATAGCCGCGCACCACCACGGAGGAAATACAACCGGCAAGGGCCAGCCAGTGCCAGGGAGAGTTGACACGAGGAGACCCTCCCATACCTAACAGCCATCCCTGACCTGCAGAGCAGGGCCAAAGCGCACCACTGTAAAGGAAAGGTGTGCGCTGGATTTATAACATAAGACCAAATAAGAGCATCATTAGGAATTGGAAAATGACACCATAACTGTTTTATGTTGATTATCTTGTTTACATTATTGTTGAAAAATTGAAATATGTAATTTTAAACTTATATGCAGAGCCCTAGTGGACATGACAAGTTGGTTTAGTTGGGCATTGGTGTGAACAAGTTATTTTCTAACCTGAAAGATTTATGTTACACTCAAGTCACTGATGCTCAGAGCAGCTGAAATTTAGTTAGCAGATAGGACTTCAGTGTCCCACAAGATGTATGACTGTTAGTGGACAGTTTTAGTCACTGGAAAGCACTTTTGTCTTTTGTAAAGCCAGTGGTGTAAGTGATGTTTTATCTGTAGAAGAGCAGCCCAGCAGAGAGGGAGCGCATCATTAAGCAGCTGAAGGAGGAGCTGAGACTGGAGGAGGCCAAGCTGGTGCTGCTGAAGAAACTTCGACAGAGCCAGATACAGAAGGACACTGCCCAGAAGGTAAACAGTTGTTACCGGCATCAACACAGGGTCACACAAAGCGTCACACATCCCCACAACAGGCTTCCACTTCAACCATCCTGTTTGTTGTTTACTATCTTTCTCCATTTCCTCTCCAGCCCACAGGTCTTTCTGGCTCCTCTGCTCCTCCTCCTCTCATTCGAGGAACAATTACAAGCAATAAAGGCTCTCAGCAGGTTAATGCTCTACTATGACTCATGCACTCAGGCAGCGTATCTGTGTGACAGCAACTACATACTGTAGTTGATGCCGTTTCTAATGGGGTTTTTCTCTGACCAGATTTTGACAGGCAGGAGTTCAGGCACAGTCATCCCTCCGCCGCTGGTGAGAGGAGGGCAGCAGGTGTCGTCAAAACATGGCTCCCAAATTATAATGCCACCTCTGGTCAGAGGGGCACAGGTGAGTCATGGGGAAATGTAAACAATATTACCACACAAAGATCTTAAATGTTGTCTTTGTCAGGGCTGTGATAGCCCAAGTTGTTGCAGCTTACTGCTGTTTTTCACTCTGGGACAATCTGAAGGGAAATAATTACACTTAAACTTAAGACTTATGATGTCTCTTTGCACCTCTCTCTCTTTGTGTGTGCACCCTTTGCCTTGGTACTGTTGATGCCCCTCCCTTGTCTGCCACTACCTTTGTCTGTGGTGTCCCTCCGTGTCATCCCTCCATTGTCCTGGTTAGCCCATCTCTGTATCTCCACAGCAGATCCAGGCTCTCCGCCAGCAGCAGCAGCAGCAGTTGGCTGCCTCTGGAGGCTCAGGCTCAGGACCACCCCCACTGCTGTTGGGCCCCAGGACCTCAGCCCCTGCAACCCACAGCCAGAGAGGCATGGTCAACTCAGGCCTCATGAGAATTGGCAATAGTGCTAACACACTGGTCAGTATTTCACAGGTGCTTTCAAGTTAACATCCAGGGTGGAAGACTAAAAGATCTAATTAAATTAACTCCAGTAGATGTACTGCCTGAATAGTATTTGTGTACAGTTAAATGTACTTGTGTTGAATTTAAGAAAATGTCATATCAGTCAAAAATCTTTAAGGACAGTTACAGAAACATACTAATTTAGTACTCAATTGCAATTTAAATGTACTATATTTTGATATTTCTCTTAATTAATTCTACAATTTTGAGGTATACAAAAATGCACAGTGAACTCAAGATATTACATTAAGTTAATACTTGTCATTTTCTCATAAATCTCTTATGCTATTGCTTTAAAGTGATTTGAAAATAAGAAATTTCACAGTATTAGAAGATATTGAAATTTATTGACTATCTGGTCTGCAATTCTTTAAAGTGATTGAATCTTATCTTATATTTCTACAAATGATGATGATAATTTCATCAGTTAGCCTAGTGGTTGAGGTGTAAAGAACTCATCCTGGTATCAGATTCCTCTCACACATAATTTCTACTATCTGGGTTCAAATCACCACCTCACCATCTGCAGTTTCCCCTGTCTCCATAATGTTGGTGGGTCTGAGTTTCCGTGCAGGCACGCAAAGTGACATACGCATTTCAGGCCCTGTTTAGAGCTCCAAGTGCTGCCAATCGGGCACCACGAGAGAATAGCACAGGATCAAAGTGATCCATATCATTCTGAAAAGTCAGCTTTTTCAAAACCACCTTAGCTCAGTTCAATTTTTCATTTCAAAACAAAACTCCTCATCACTTCTCTGTCATGATTTTGAAATCAGATGATAAATCAGGCACTTGATTGGCAGCACTTGGAGCTCAAAACAAGTGTAAATATCAACAGGAGTTGGTAGTGTATTCACTGTTCAGCATTGGCACAGAATTTTGGCAGATTTCACTTGGCGCTTCCCACATAATCAGCTGTGCTGCTCATCCCACAAATGCATGATCCTTACAAGTTGGACATCATTGTGAAGGTAAATAAACGGACTTTTCAACGATGTAAAATACAATGACAATTAGCATTGTAACAACAGAGAAACAATCGACCGAACACACATTTCTAAACTTTTTTTTTCTGAGATTATATTCATGGTTATGGACTCATTCTAGGTCCAAAATGGCGACATCTAGCGGCCTTTGTCAAAAAAAGCACCAGAGTTTCGCCTTTTTACATATATACTATTTGTTTAAACTCTGAAAAAATGACATGAGAAAAGTTCTGGCTACTTTACTTTTAAATCAAAGCAAAGCAAAGCAAAGACAGCAGGCGCCTGGATGCGTGAGGACTCATACTGCTGTTCAGGTTCATGAAGATGTTGCTGCACCAAGTAATGTAGGTGCAGTAAGTGCATTCAGCTAGCTAGCTAGTTAGCTACGTTAGGTTAGCATGTTAGCACAAAATTGAAATTTCATGGAAAATTAACAGGGAGCTTGAACTTAATTGTGTTATTTAAGCACAGAAGAAACGCCAGGTAACGTTACAGATTAAACTAGTTACATATAATTACCAGTAAGTACCAATAAGAAGTACCTGTAATTAGTTTATATTATAAACGTTTGCTAGCTCGGTTAAACTGTTGACCAACGGGTACATGCTAATGGTACATGCTAACGGTCAGCCAATCAGGAATGAAACAATTCAGCGGTCTGACTGTCATCTTTGTAAATTACCTGTTGAAATATAGCTTTCTTCTAACGCTACTAATGACCTTACCTTTTGGTAAACATGACACAGCTACCCATAACGAACTTTTTTCGGGGACCTGAAGTGAAGGTAACATTACAGTAACATGTGAAATAAAGTAGCTAGCTAACGTTAGTGACTGCTAGCTTCTACACTGGCTGGCTGAGCAGGTGGTTTAGCAGAAGACTGCCTGAGGTTACTATGTACGACAAGAAGCTGTAACAAAAAAGCTGCAACAAACCCCTGTATGAAAACAAAGCTAAACTCATCCATAGATATAAATTTATTATAAGATATAATAATTAGACATTAATCACTGGAATTTATACTTGTGTACAGCCATATAATTATAGTCTAGAAGTGGCTTTCTTTAATATTTGCATGTTTTTATATGGTAACAGAAGCCTTGAATAGGGCTCAGACTGTCTGGTCAGTTTTCTTTTATCCTTACAATTAATCAACACCAGCAGCCCTTTAGTAACATCTGTATGGCTCAGACAATTCAAACATATTCTGACCTTGCTTGGATGTTTACACCTGTCTTGTTTCTTCTCGTCTTCGCTTGTATTCAAAGGCCTCGGCCTCCAGTTTGAAGGGCTCTTCTTCGGGAAGCAGTGGTGTGTCTGTGGTTAGCGTGAATGACTCTCCAGCCAGCCGCCAAGCTGCAGCTAAACTCGCCCTGCGCAAACAGCTGGAGAAGACCCTGCTGGAGATTCCCCCACCAAAGCCCCCTGCCCCGGAGTTTAACTTCCTGCCCTCTGCAGCCAATAATGAGTTCATCTACCTGGTGGGACTGGAAGAAGTGGTACAGAATCTGTTGGATACCATCCACAGAGGTGTGTTACTTTTTTCCAAGTAAAAATGCTGAACGTCCAGCTTCTAAGTTGTGTAGATTTTCTGCTTTTCTTGGTTACATACCATAGTAAAATCTGTAGGTTTGGAGTGCTGGTAGGACTACACACTCAATTTTGTTATCTCGCCTTGGCCTGTAGTAAAATGTGGTGGCCATTTTACACAAGTAATACAACGATTAATTCAGAAAATAATTGTTATGGCGTCAGCAATTGACGTGCCCATTTTTATGGAGTTGAAACATTGTCCATATGTAGTCAGGATATCCCCACTGTCACACCAGGATTTAAATATCTGCCTACCTGTGTTTTTGACGCGGTGTCTGGGTTTCCTATCTCTCTCCATCCAGGGAAGACGGGTGTAGCACTGTCCAAGACCATTACCAGAGACCCCTTCACCTGCACCCAGTGCAAAACGGACTTCACCTGCCGCTGGAGGCAGGACAAGACCAAAGGCGGGGCAGTCCTCTGTGAACACTGCATGTCATCCAATCAGAAAAAAGTTTTGAAAGCTGAGCATACCAATAGGCTGAAAGCTGCATTTGTCAAAGCACTCCAACAGGAGCAGGAAATAGAGCAGCGTATTTTTCAGCAGACGTCCTTGCCAGTCTCCCACAGTAGCTCCTCGTCCTCTTCGTCGATGAAAGCAGAGAAGCTGGTGTCTCAGCAGCTGAAGCAGGCTCACGCCAGAGCATCCTCCCTCCAGCACCTCCACCAAGCTAGTCGAGGAGCCAACATGGTTCACCATCACTCCATCAAGCAGGTTGGAATCAGTTTGTATTTTAAAGGGAAGCATTTGTGCAGTCGCTGCAGTTGTAACTCCAGACCCCTCTCTGTGTTTCTTAACTCCCCCAGAGCTCCCAGGGCCAGCTGTCCCATGGTGTCTCATCATTGGGGGTGAGGGGCACCCCCCACTCCTTCTCCTCCTCCTCCCAGCTGCAGAGTGCAGTGGCGGCTGCAGCTTTGGTCAGTCGGCCAGGTAAGCATGCCCACGTTTCCCACCGCTCTGTCCAGAGTTCAAAGGTGAGCAGCAGTGGAATCGCCGGCGGCAGGAATATCAGCGGAGGTAGTGCCTCATCCGCTGCATGGAAGAAGCAGAGCAACAGCAACACAGGTAGACTCACATTAATACCAGCCGGCCTGCTGACATTGGCTCTCTTTCAAATTCCTGTCTGGTCCAAAAGCAATCCTTGAACACCCTACATCAGTTTTTTTCTTGTGTTAAGGAATCTTATACCCTGGATAATCTCATTCACTAGATAAAAAAATATAATACAGTTAAGGAGGAAATGTTTTCGGACAAGGCAGTCCCACTCCTCAGTTCTACCCCTGCCAGTGGTCTCAGTCTTCCTATTTAGTCCCTCAGTTTGGTGGTGTATTGTTTCCCTGGGTGTCACTACTAGAAATCTTTGTAATTTTTCCTTTCTGTCTGTATGTTGCGGGGACACGGGTGGCTATATACTATGAAATCATTCTGCATTTTTCTTATTCAACTCAAAAGGCATTAAACTGCCAGCATGCAGCTTGCTACACAATTTGACCCACTGCTCTGTTGCATGTTCACAGGAGTCACTATGGCTTATGTGAACCCCAGCCTGACAGGTCACAAGACGTCAGCTACCGTCGACGCTCGTCAGAGGGAGTACCTGCTGGACATGATCCCCTCTCGCTCATCAATCTCGCAGACTGCAAACACATGGAAATAATTTAAATAGTACTCTCGTAGTACTTTGTTTTGTCCAGGTTCCTGAGTTCCAATAATATGGTCAACAGCAACCCCTGGAGGACTGTTAAGCAAATACAATCTCTCACAGTGAAGAAACGTTCCTTCCTTACCTTTGTATGATTGTTCTTTTAGTTTTTTTCTTGTTTATTTTTGGGATTTGCTGTTCTTTGGTAATTGTGCAGAAACTATTTTGATTGGATTGGGGCAAAGAAAAAACTAATACTTGAAGGGCTTCCCCTGGGTACTTCTGTCCTCCAGACTGGGTGGTTAAATGATGGTGTGATAAGAGGTTATGTGTGCATTGAGTACTCTGTATGGGCTCATAAGCCCTTTCTGCCATGATGTGGGTCGAACTGACCCGAGCTTTGACACTTGAATGGTTATAGTCATACGCAAGAGTTCACATTCAACAACATACATAGTTATGTTAAACAAAGACAAAATAATGGAGTTGTAAAAGTTTCAGTACACCCCGTAGTTTAAGGTTTGAATTTACTTTGTATTTACAGTAAGTTATTTTGCTTTTTTTATTATTATATTTGAGTATATGGTGGTTTCCACAAATGAAGAGTTTATTCTAGCTTTTTTTTTCCCCCCCCATTTAACAGCATGCCTTCCCTGGACCCCTCTGTTCATTTCACACCTTAGCGGAAAAAGCATGGTGTCGTTGTTCAATTCATCTGTAAGTACCATCTGTAATTTGCTTATTTTATATCAATGTCAACATTGTAAGATTAATTTGAGTGTTTTGTCAATGTGGAGAAAATGCAAATTCTGAAGGAGCTGAATTTGCCACACTTGAACCAGAGATCTTGCTTCAGATTTAATCAACAATAATCAACACAACAACATGGCCTGAATCAGTTGATAAAGGGACTATCTCCCAGCTACCAAGATTCTGGAATACACAGGATATGTTCATCTTGTACCCGTCACCATACTGCATCATTTCTCTGCTCCCTGATTTTAACTGCATTGTACACACTTATGTTAAAATTTATTTGGTTTACTTTTTTCCTAGCTCCAAAAGAAATAAAAAAAATACATTTTAAACACTTGTTTTCATTTATCATGTGTGGATGATATAGCACTAATTTGACATTTCATATACAAACAAAACCTTAAGGGTTGACTGTGTGCTCTTTCAGGGAATGGGGATGTTGAATCAGTTCTCCAGCATTCTGTATTGTGTCTTTACAAATTTCAGCCAGTGAAGTGATGTGTAGAGAGGTTATCAGACTGTCAGGTGATTAAACAACACTAAAAGTGAACATACAAGACTGCTGATAAGTGCCAGCAACCGTTTCATCCACTGATACATTTCAGAGGAGTATGCATAAACATGCATTTACATCCATGTTCACCGGTATATAATTCTGGGCTGTGAGATCTTACATATCCAACCAGGGACACAGAGACACATGATTTTTTTCCCCAGATACACTACTGTTAGTTTCAAAACAATAACGTTAAACTGATGAAATGAAATGACTGCCCATCTCAAGCAACTTTCAAAACTCTAATCTTGAGATTTTAATCTCATCTACAGGATAATTTTAATACAGAATTTATTCTGACTGAAAACTACAGTTAAAGTACAGATTGAAAGCACTAGTCGCAGTAGTCTTATGTTTGTATTACATTTTGTAAAATGGTTAAAGCATACCAAAAACGTGGTTTGGTTGAAAATAAACTGAGTGCCATAAATCGTATAAAAGTGGTCATCCAGACAGGTGGGGGCGGCAGAGAGACGCTGAAGCTCAGCTGGACGAAAGAGGAAGTGTGACGTCACCACAGTGTTTGGGCCAGAAGGCTGGAGGAAGATGGCGGGGTCCAAGGTGAAGCAGGACATGCCTCCTCCGGGAGGCTATGCTTCGTTTGATTACAAGAGAAATCTGCCGAAACGAGGACTCTCGGGTACTTCCATTATATTCACAGTTTATGAAATTTACAGATGCACACAGGAGCTGTTAAATGTGCGCAGACCACCTGATGTATGCTACTAACTGAACAGCGGCTAATGCTAACGGGTCAGCGTCACTTACACACAAACTAATATAGTTACTAAAACGTAAGAGTTAAAGTTGAATGGTGCTCGTCAGTTGATGCCTGTTATATGACTGAACTATACGTGTCGTATTATATGAAAGTTTGTAAAGATGTTTGGGGCTATAGATTTTTGTACGATTTATTATTGATAATAATAATAATGAAGATAGCTACTCGCTAGCTAGTTAGCTAACACGGGCACCTGGTTGATTGCAGGTCCTTCAAATTAAGTTATATTGTTCTAAAAGAGAAATGACCTTGATTATTTATATGATGCACTTCATCCCATAGCTTTATTAAAATATATTATAATATATATTAGCTGCTGTGTGAAAATCTTGAGGCCAATCTATCAAACTAAATGCCCGGAAATGGTGTTGCACTTAAATCTGCCCCATCAGATTCTGTGCTAGTGCTGGCCATAAAACGAACGGAACTTTCCTACTGTTGTTGGGTATGTAACAGGTCTGCACTACACTGTATGTACCGTACTACTCCCTATATGATTATTGATGGCAAATGACTTGTGCTCTAAACTAATACTACCCAGTCTCTGCAAAATTAGATTCGGGTAGCTTTAAATTAGTTTTGTTTACTGGAGCACGTTTCTGCTGAATACTGTGGAGGGTAGTAGAGAGTTCATGCTTGAGTGTCAGTTACAAGTTAATATCATGAGGCTCTCCACGTGTAAGGTCTGAAACAGCAAATCCTGTCACATGAGAAGCTGTAACCATTAGATTCATTGCTTTAGTCACAACTAATAGAAGAAGAAGAAGAAGATATTCCTTTATTAGTCCCACGAGGGGAAATTCAATTTTTTTCACTCTGTTGTTAACTTATACACGGTACATGCAGACAAACATGCAACAATGGAGAGGTTTCAGAGTGATGGGGCTGCTCCTGACAAGCGCCCCGAGCAGTTGGGGGTTTGGTGCCTTGCTCAGGGGCACCTCGGCAGTGCCCAAGAGGTAACTGGCACCTCTCCAGCTACCAGTTCACACTCACTTCTTGGTCCATGTCGGGACTTGAACCGGTGACCCTCCGGTTCCCAAGCCAACTCCCTACAGACTGAGCTACTGCCGCCAATAACATACTGTATTGCTGAATGTCGTTACCAGGGTGACCAGATCCCAACAAAGCAAATGTGGGACAAAGAGTGTGCTTGTGTGGGACAATGTGGCACATATTACCAAGGCTGAGAGATAGTCTACTATTTTGATATCATGTGTATCTAACTTGAAAATAAAAATTTCTATTCTGCCCCTTGTATTATCTCTATGCTTTGCCCGAATGCATCCGTAGGTCAGCAATTGTGTTGCTTCAGGTCATATTTCCCCTGCATGAAATTGAGAAATTGCAATTTTCTCTGTTAGGTGTTGTGTAGGAAAAACAGTGACAGGAGTTGACTCAGGTTTGTGCAGTTTGACAGCAAACTCAGCCCTGTGATGGCCCTCCCTGCTTTCTTCAAGCCACTGGATAAAAGCCAGACTAAAAAAAAAAAGTTTCCCTCCTCCTCCCGCTTGGCTTTTGAAAATTAGAGTTAGTGAAAATGTGGGACAAGGGATAAAAACGCTGTGCAGTCCCTCGTAAAGTGGGACACCTGGTCACCCTAGTCATTAATGCCATTAACTTCATCAAATTGATTTTTTTTTTTTTTTTTTTCTTCAGCAATTGGCACACGATAAGTACACTTCAACTGGTGCAGCAGGTTCTGGCAGAGCAAATAAATGACTGCCAGACAAATATTTCTATATCTTAGGGTGGAACTTCAGTACTTTTCAACCTGGATGCTATTTTCCCATGTTTTTTGTCTAAGTGACAAATGGGGACAACCATATTGAAACTGATCCAGTATTGCAGTAACTCGCAGCCGTTAAATGAGCTGCGAGGGCAATAGGACCTCATCACAGCAGCCATTTTCACGTTTCACATGAAGGGTAAACACAGGTGTAATTGATCAGATTAATTATGGTCCCATTCAAGGGCCCTGGTAAATGGAATAGGGCCTTAATTAATGCTATTAATTACACCTGTGTTCACCTGCACTGACATGGCAGCCTCGTCTGTTGAAAGCTACAATCCTCTAAATATTCAGCCATGACATTGAAAATCTTCCCAACTCTCACTCACATTTCCACTGTCTTTTGGCAACAAGTCACCTCCCACGAGATTTCAAAATGGACTTCTCCCTTCCTTCTCTGTAGGGTTCTTTCCATAATGTTGTCAGACACTAATAATAACAATCTGAGCCTGTTTGTGACAAAAACAAGAACTTTTATTGGGCTATGGTTACATTGAAAGTACACTATTGTTTTGCAGGCCGGTGCTGCGTTGCTGTCGTGACAAACATCACGTGTTAAACCAGTTTGACATGACTGATTGATACACCTGCCAGTATCTCGATGCCTTGGATGTAAGCCACAGCTCTTACAGACACAGCTGTGCAGCCAGTTTGACAATAATTAGTTATTCGGTCTTTGTAACAGAGAGAAAACTTTAGAAAGTACAATTTATTCTTTTATGTTGGTCCACTGAAACTTGATTAGATTTAACCATCAGTGGTAATATACAATGTTTGCAAGGGTGCTGAAGGGTTAAAAAATGGGCACTAATCACTTCTTTAATCTACAGGCTATAGCATGTTTGGCATCGGCATTGGCATCATGGTGTTTGGCTACTGGAGGCTTTTTAGCTGGAACAGAGAGAGGAGGTATGATCATTCTTGCAAATATACTTTAGGTGAAAATACTTGTCACAGTTAAAGTCTGTATCATATTTTACTATCAAGCTGTAACTAGTGATGATGTGTTTGTGCGTTGCAGGCGCTTGCAGATTGAGGAGCTGGAAGCCAGGGTGGCTCTGATGCCCCTGCTGCAGGCAGAGCAAGACCGAAGGTGACGACAACAGAAATCTCACAAACATATAAACCTGTTTAGTTTTTAAATATGGGATCTGTCTCATGCTAGCCTTTATGTAACAGCTGATGTTCCCATCTGCATAGGTCGTTACGGATGCTGAGAGAAAATCTAGAAGAGGAGGCGATTCTCATGAAGGACGTTCCTGGTTGGAAGGTAAAGAAATGCTGTGATTTCTGTTTGTTGTGAATACACTAAAGTGTATTCAGACTTGACCTCGATTTTATTAGGATATATTCCCATTGAGATTCAAAATGTCTTTTGTAAGGGAGTCCTTGGCAAAGACGGCAGCGCAAATTACTTCAAACGGTGAATTAGTGTTCAGTAACAAGACTTGCATTCAGTGTTCAAACACTCCTCAATTCTGTTTTTATAGTCTTCCATGCTCAAAATAATGTAGTTTAAAATGACTCTGGAGCTCACACCAAGATGACGGTGCAAAAACTTTAAAAATTATTATTAATTATCTGTTCTATTACTTCACTATATAGCCAGCTAACATCATTGTTGTTGTGATTGAAGTAGCAGCTAATTAAGTTGCTTGTAATGAGGGACAACTGTTTTGTTCCTAATTATTTTTACATTTTGCCTTTTTAAATGACACAAACTTTATTTTTGTGTGGAATTAAGATAATTATTTTGAGCAAAATTATAACAATAGCATACATTTTACATGTATTATTACCATAAAACACTGATTCTACCACAGTTCATTTTTGACCCGGTTATAGAAGAGGTTCGAATGACTTATGCATGTTTAACAATAACTGTAAGCTTAATGGTACAGCACATTTCATGCATCACAGCAATTAATTTCAGTGTACTAGTGAATATTAAAACAATAGATATAAAATATAAAACAAGAGAGATGCTAAAAAGAATGCATGAAAATCTGCAGTGATAATGATCCTTGTTAAGCTATATATTCTAAAATACTCATTTGTAGTCATGAATGTATATTGTAAACATATTGCTTAAATATCAAAGCTGCCTGGCAGTTTGAAATGCCAAGAATACATGAAGCACTTATTTTTATTTCATTTTTTTTGGAAGTAATAATCCAAGTTGATAATTATCATCAGACCCAGATGCAGTTTATCAGTGTTTTTGTGTGGATAAAAACTGTGTGCAGGTTGGAGAGAGCGTATTCCACACGGGCCGCTGGGTCACCCCTCTGTCCGAGGAGCTGTTCAACCTCCGGCCCCGCGAAGAGCTTTTGCACAAGCGCTTCGGCTTCTTGTGGTACGTGTGAGCGCCGCGACGTACGGCACCCAGAGCTTCACCACCTTCCACCGCCAGCACCTTGTGCCCCTCACTCAGTTCAGCTTGTAAATGTTCAATATTAAAGTATCTTTTTTTCTGTACCTCATCCTGGTTTATCTGTTGTTTTTTACCTCTCAGTAAGCTACATTTTGTGCTAAATAACACTTCATATGAAGCACATATTGAACGTCATACATTTAGCATTTGGTCACTAGTTACTTCTCAGGTACACATGTAAAGAATGACCTTAAAATGTGTAGTGCATTGTTTTTTAAAGTATGTAACAGATAAACTAAGCTCCACCATAACAAGCTACATTAAAATGCTGCAAACATGCATTAGGAATATGATTAACTATCAATTATACTGGATCTGGATCACATTGAAAGGGGGCATTCCCTGAGTGCTATTGATACAAGTAAATTTTGCAGGAAATGCTGGCAAATACATTGCATTTGTTTGTTTACTTTACTTAAGGATCTGACCTAATAAGGAAGTATCCCTGTTATGGGGTGCGTTACCCCAAATTTGCATCATCTAACCCCTTGTTTTAATCTGTCAAACATTTTGTAAACCCTCAAAATTTAGTAAGATCACTGAATCACCTGAACATATGTTGCACCTCTACTCAAGTTGAAGGGGGGGTGGAGCATCGTTGGGAATTTGTTTTGACACAAATCACCTACCAATAAGAATGATAAACGTGTTAGACTGTCCCGCCCTAAGAGGTTCAACAGAGGATACTTATGCAGATGTCAACTAGTCTCAACACACCCACACAGTCCTGAACACAAGTCTAATCAACCACATTACATGGAAACACTTGTGTGGGTGTTCAAAGCCTTAAAAATGTACGTCAACTCAATCACCCAAGTAAAATACATTGGCAACTATAAAACAGATGCTTATACACAAGAGTTTGACTTTTATAATTGCGAGAATTTTATTTTTGAAATTGCAATACAAAAAGATTAGTCAGCAGAATAGTATTCAAATGTCTTAATTAAATGAATTTGCATTAAATTTGATCTTAACAGTCTATAGCTCTGTGATCATTTCTCTTGGACTTTTGAATAGCAGCCATTACATTTGAACAGTGCGTCTTTCAGGTCAGAGATTGTTATTCACAATGTCCTCGACCTTTTAGTTGGCCTGATCCTGGCCGGTTCCTCCCATGGAGCCGCTGCTTACAGCTGCACGTCGGACCTGAAAGGTAGTACGACATCACAATTAACCGAGCACCCTTTTGACTGCACCAGTAACAAAATCTGTTTTACAATAATTGTACAAGAATTTACCTGATACCTGGATCTGCGTCCGTCACTGCCATATAAAGCCGGATACTTCCGCTGCGAGTAGATCCACTGAAGCCTCGGACAACCAGTTCACTCTAAAGAAAAAAGATCAAGAGGTGGATTAAGCCTGGCAATTAACATTTGACACAAGTCACAACAAAAATGCATGCAACCCTATGAGTCTGAAACTCACCACTTATTCATATGCAAGGGTACAACAAAAAACTGAAAACAGTCTAGACACCTTAGACGTCAATTAGGACTGCTGTGGGACATTACTGGAGCAAATTTGAGGACTAATACAGTGAACAGAAGTGGACTGAGCACAATACTACCCATGAATTAAGAGGCCAATGCTTTTTTTTTGGTGGACTCGGGGGAGGTGGAGCACTACAATCCAGAAGAGCTTCATAGAAAACATTTTCTCAATGGACTTTTCCAATCGGGGGGGAGGGGAAGAGGCCATGGCATGTTGTAGGCGACATCTGAAGCAGAGGACTAAAAACAACGACTAACTTGAAGGTATTCATGGAAACAATGAGAACTGAGTTTGAAGGATGTGAGCAAAGCAAAAGTAGATTTTTACCTCACGTGCATTGGCCTACTTTCTCCACATTTGACCTAGGCAAGAGAGCAGCTTTCATCTCTGATGAGCACTTGTTGGAAGGCGCAACACTTCACTCTCCAAGGACTTGTAGGTTTTTGAAGTAGCTGACCTCTTGAACGTAATGAAGCATTAACATGACCAGACACCAGCCGTTTTCCCATGTGCCACTTTTAGGGGTTTATTACTCAAGCTTCACTAGAGGCTTGATATCCATACACTATAAAGTTCCCTACCACATTAGACAAATGATGGTTTTTAGACATGTACAGAATGCACTGGGCCAAAAACCATCTAATTTTTTTTTTTTTTTTTTTTTTTAAATCTCAAGACCAGACAGCAGCTTTCGGACTGGAAGTGGACTTTAAAAATAAATTTTAAAAAAAAAGGACATCAAATTACATCTTATCCCATCGTTTTAAGATAATTTTGATTAAACTGCCAATTTATAAATGCCCTCCAAATTTGTAATTTCAATGGTTCGAGCAGTTGACTTTCTCACGCAGCATTACAGTAACATGAGCCTACAGCTCGCAGCTAAATTCCCCCATGCGGTAGTTTTGAAAGGCAAAAGAATCAAGATTATTTTCCACAGTCTGTTTAATAGGCTCCATGAAGCCAAACTGACAAAGAAAAAAAAAAGTTGATCATACAAAGAACATAAAGTACAAAACTGTTCCCGGTTGAGATATTACTTTGGGGAAACGAAGTTACATTTTTCGATCACTTAAACAAGATTAGTCCATTTTACAGCACATTTAAAATGCAGATGTTTGAGCAGAGCACAGAAGATACCTTGGACAGACTGTAGCATGCTGCAATTTGCAACTTCATGAACGGCCGGCCACTTCGGTTGTGTAGTTCACCAGTCTGAAAGGAATTCACTCTTTTTGGGAAATTGAACACACAGGAGCCTCGGCTAGGCTAAGTTTTTAATAGTAAAAGGAATTTAGCATAAAATCCCCCAAAAGTCTGTTTAAGAGTAATTGGATTTCTTTCCTCACTCAGTTTAAAACCTGGCAAGAGGTAGGTCAGCCACAGAGACTGAGAGGGGAAATAAGTAAAGGAAAAAAATACAAGCCCATTGGATATTTCAATATATATAAAAAAAAAAAAAAAAAAAAAAAAAAAAAAACAAAAAAAAACTAAATAAGGAATCAAAAATTAGGTAACACTTTACGTGCTGGACAAAAAGTCTACAGCGATGGTAGTGGCCATGTGGAGAGCCGTGGCTCGGTCTCCAAATTGGGACTTACAGTACTAAATCAGATTACACAGATGCCTTTTAGTTAACAAACGACCTTTGAGGAATAAAGATGCCCAATCAAGCAAGGTAAAGGTTTTGAACTGCAATTCGTAACATGGTTTGTTAAGGAATGACCAAAACTCATGGCTACATTTTTTTTTTTTTTTAAGATGCTTGAGCTACTACAACAGAACTACAAAACTAAGGTCAGCAATAACACGTGGACATTTTTCTTGAGGAGCGCATCTTTGAAATACAGCCAGCCAAGTGATGATCTTGAATCAGGGAGATGTTTACTCGTTTGCAGCTGAGGATAAGAAGTGGGCACACAGGTAAAGACACTGAAAGTTCCAACACTGGAGTTTCACAACATCCCCTCAACCCACCAGACAGTCCATACACCCTCCCTCAGTTTTTCAGCTCCATCCGCCGAGATACGAGCAAAGTCAGAATGAGTAACATTTGTGTTTCAAATTGTTTGCCAGCCTCTTTATCAGAGTGGACTGTGGAAGGAGGGAGGGAGGTGGGGGGCTAGCAAAATGTGATAACCGCATAGAGGCATCAAGTTGGGCTCGGGTACAAAACTGAGGGACATACATTATACAGGTCTTCGTATGTTGGGGCTGTAAAGTTTTCATTTTGATTAAATGTTTGCTGTTGCATAGTGCGATTGTGTATATATCAGTCGACCACATAAAATGTGTTAGTGTATAATTTCATGAGTGTAATGCTCCTGTATATCCATTAAAGTGTTAATATTTAAAAAGCCTAAATGCAAGTTAATTTAATGTTTTAAAAATTGAAAATGACAGCCCCAACATAAGTCTACATACACAGTACAAATGCATATCATATATGCTTACCATAGCTGTCGTACTGATCGCGGTAGGAGTTACCACGGTCATTGTATCCACCTTGCGCCCTGGAAATTAGGCAAACAAGATTTAGTAAAATTGTATTGAATTTTGTGTAAGCAATTTTGTCAGAATATTATAGATTGTCTTACCTATTATCTCTGTAGCCTCCGCCGTAACCTCCGCTATTCCTGTACTGGCTGCCACTAAACCTCCCTTCAGAATGGTAGCTCCTATCGCCATAACTCCTCTCACCGTATGATGGCCTGTCTCCGTTGTATCCGCCACCTAAGACAACACACAGACCATTATTGACCACAGGGCAGACAGCATGGCAAAGCCAACAGAGCAGATTGTGGTTTATTCGCAGACAGCTAGTGTCCACCTCTGGAGTAACCTCGTCCACCTCTCCCACGGCCGCCGAATCCACCTCGCGTTCCTCTTGGGCCTCCTCCGAAACCTCCCCTGGAGCGTCCACCCTTTCCTGCTTCATCTACACGAATAGACCGGCCATCGAGAGTCTGCAACAAGAGACATTGTGAACAATTAAAATAAATAAAAAATGATAAGTCAAATGGCTATACATTTGTTAAATAAAAACCTGTACGTACATACAGCATATGTTTGGGCAGAAGATTTATATTAAGACCAATAATTTTGGTATAAAAAATAGCTTTAATCTTGTTTTCCTTCATAATATAAATCAAACCAAATTATTAATAGGCATTATTTTTTGCATATGCAGGCTTTTAGTGCAAATGATTAACATTAAGGCTAAACGAACAATTAAAATATAAAATTAAATTTCAACATTGTAGTTAATCGTGCAGTGTTACCTTTCCGTTCATGGCGTCCAATGCATCTTTAGCATCTTCTGCATTATCATATTTCACAAAGCCGAAACCGCGAGACTTCCCCGTCTCTTTGTCTCTGATCACATCCACTGATGGAGGCGAGGGGACAATAAAACACAAAAATTTTTTAAAAATAGGTACTGTCAAAATAATGATACAAATCGCTTCACATGAACAAATCGGTGATTTATATGCGAAAATAACTAAAATGCTTCGATAGATTTACCTTTTTCGATGGTTCCATATTTGCTGAAGGCCGCATGCAGACCATCCTCGCTGGTTTCAAAGCTCAGTCCTCCGATGAACAGTTTTCCCTCGTCCGACATAGTGTCAACTACAAAAAAGGCAAACAAATCAGATAAACTGTTTGCACAAATCTGGAAAACGACTACCTCCGCTAATAAATACTAGCCAATAGCATCCGCTCGACCGGACCGAAAGTAGGTCACAGGCCATCATTATAACCTGCGTAACGCTATTTTTCGCTAAAGCCTTATTTTCCCTCTTTGGGGTTAATCAATTAAATAAATCCAACAAAACCAAAACTACGCATTACGCGTTAAATCTGACACAATCGTTGTCATTGATAGTCGCAGACGATGCTAGGAGCTAGGCCCCAGGCCTATAAACGTGGTACCATTCGTTATCGGATTAGATAGCTAGCGTTTCTCCTTTCGGCGCCATTTTGTAGCAGCGGGCTCATGCGCCTCACTTTTGTTTCGCTGACCGACATCGCAAAAACGTCCACTTGCCGTTAGATGCCATACTAGCTTGGTTACATAATTGCTCCGTTAAATGTATACAACACGTTAACACAGTTCCCCCAAAACAGCAACACGAGCAATTTCTTACAGTTTTTTTTTTATAAGATAATGTTTGCATGGATTGTATTGAAAATACTGACTGTAAAAACGTAGCATTAAATATCTAAAGCCAGGGAAATGTTAGTCATGCCTCGTAAATGCAGATGTATGTAAACATGTCTAACATCCACGGAATTTGCCGTGAAAACGGTGAAATAACGGTTACCTTTTCACTTGCTGGAGTGCAGAAGCTGGTGCGCGGTGCTGCAGGTCGAATGAGAGAGGGAAGAAGGAGCGCTCCGCTTTTCACCGCTCTGCGAGCTGACGTCTTCTTCTGCCGATCAGGTTGGCGGGCGAACCAACATGGCGGCTCCACACCGCCACCTACTGTACCCGGATGGTGTAACAGCATGGCCGCTCCGGGCATGTTTTTTTTTTCTTACAAAAAGCACTCTGAATAGCAATGTATGTTAGATATGACTTTTCAACAAAGTAGCTACATTTTATTATTAATAATAATATTTAATATAATTTAAAACTACATTTACTCCTTCTTTCTCACTGAAAATAAATCCTACAAATCTAAATATACAAACAATTATTTTCAAAAGTAATTGCTCTACACAAAATGTGTACTTTTTAAATTAAATGCCCATTTTCTGTATGTGGGCTGGAGGCTTTAATTTAATATTCATGACTGTTATTCTGAACATTGTGCCATTTTCATGCCAATAAAGCTCCACTGAATTTGAATTTGAAAAGACAGAGCTAGGAGCTGGTCTCCTGAGGTGCAGTCGTTGGTGTAGGGGGAGAAGGACAGTTCGCAGACCCTGAGTGCAGGTGATGGGGCTGGCAGGGGGGTGAAATTGATTGTGTGATGTCTGAATCGGAGAGGGTGAGGGGTGTGAATATTGGGGGATGGTTTCCTGTAGCTGGTGATGTCCTGCAGGGTCGTTGGCTGCGAGGCTTTTCAGGGCAGCTTCTCTTTGTTATTCTGATCTCCTTTGTCAGTGTGTTTCTGGTCTTGATGCACAGGCCTCAGGCCTTCTTCTTGGCCTGACAAAGACTTTAGCTTGATTTGGTGCTGCTGTATGTGCAGAAAGTTTTAATTAGCACTCACTTCCTCACAAAAGCTGATGTAAGATGTTAGCGTCTGTGAGTTCATATACTGTAGATTTGTCGCTGCAGCCTCAAAAACACTCAATTACTGCAATCGAAGCAGGCCTTTAACTTCAGCTTTTCCTCACTGGTCCATCTCCTTACAGTCAAATATCATGTGAGCATCGTGGCTCTCCCATCATACCTTAATCTAAGGAAATTTGGCATAAAAGATGCCCACATCTGAATGATAAAAATGTTTTGACACAGAAACATCTCCAGGTTTTTAAATATTTTCCTTTATTATGTTTTCCTTGTTATTACACTTTAACATTGCATAAGTAAAACATTTTAACATCCTCTGCACAAAACAAAACATACTTTCAAGACGTACATTTAAGGCAGTGGAAGACATAAACAAACATACAAGGTCTTTGTACAAACACCAAGACATATAACATGAATATGTACATTGGAACATTTTGTGGCATATGCTACATAACAATAAGTCACTTGAAGACAGACTCAGATGAACTAACATGCTCAGCACAGTGAGGCCACAGGAGTCAGACATCCCCGGCCTTCAGGGTTTACATTCTTGAGAAATGCTTGAAGTGTAAAAATAGCAACACAGCGTCTGAGTTCACTCTGCTGCTGTCTCACACAAGTTCAGAGGTTCAGCTTTGGTTTCCACTGCGGTTCCTTCTGGTCACCAGAAAGCTGCTACTGCTATCACAGTGAGAGGATCTTTTTTCATCGATAGAAGACTAGGGACGATGGCGATGATGCTGATATGGGCGAGACGTTTGTGAGCTCCTGCGAGTCCGCCTGCGAACACGCTTCTGATGCATCAAAAACTGCAGCCGCTCTAGCTTACAGTGCAGTGTTTGATTTTCCTGTGTGGGTGAGCGGTTGGGGTGACTGTCCTCACCTACAGGGGAAGGAAAAGATAACCTGTTAGACGTGCTACACAGTGATAGCTTTACTGTTTTATCGTGTTCTGTCTGGAATAATTCAATTCATCATAAGAAATATTTTCATGATTACTGCGTTTTTTGGGGGAGTAGAATTACACTTAACGCAAGAATGTAATGATAAAGCCAAGAGTCTGTCTTTACATTCCAATATTTGACAAAGGAGAATATAATGATGTGAAACACAGATTTGTCATTCAAGTACACACATGGAGTTCATAACTGTAGGTCAAACGATCAAAGGAAAGAACAGAAAAACAAGAATACATCAAAAGAGAAAGCAAAGAAATGGAGACACATACCAGAGGCAGCCCAATAAAGGGAAGTTTGGTCTGTGTCACTTAACTGGAGCTCTATTGTGAGCCAATGCATCCATGTTCTTTTTCAGTGTTTAAATATATTCCCCCTTTTTCCCACCCATGTTCCTGGTATATACAGTATATTTGTATTATGAACGCAATAACACCTCCAGTCTTCAAGTGTATGATATAAAGTGTTCACCTGGAGTTTTACCGAGGCCCTCTGCCCTCTGGGTCACCAGATTTTTGCTTTTTGCTTTGCTTTGCTCCAGCGGGCTGGCTGGAGGGTTCGAATCAGGACAGCGGAGGTGAGGAGGGGCAGGTTGAGCCCCCTGGTGGTGGCAGGCGGCTCTGAGGAGGTCGTTGAGGATCTGGAGGATGATGCTGACACCATGACGAGGATGGCTGATGCCGCTTTGACTGCAAGGGGCCAGAGTGCCTGATGCGTGAACAAGAGAGCAGAGGGAGAAGTGAATAATCGTGAATGAAAAGGAAAAACTAGTAGCCTACAAACTAAGGCAGTAGACATTAGAGCTACCACAATAAAATAGTAGATCTAAGTAAAGTAAAAGCACATACGTACATTGTTTTAGTAAATTTTCAAGCAAACCTCTCATTGCTTCACTGGTTCCAGCTACACAGATTTAATGATTTGCTGCTTTACTATGTCATAAACTGAATATCTTCAGGTCCAATAAAACAAGCAATCGGAACACGTCTCCTTGGGCTATGCCAAATTATAATGGGCATCTCTGTATTGTGTGTTATTTTATAAACAAAATGATTAACCAGCTAATTGAGATCGTCAGATTAAACAATTAAAATAATCGTTAGTTGCAGTCCCAGAAAACAAAACTGAGCTGTTGTTAATGAACTCTCTGTGTAATTAATCCTCTTTTAATATCCAGGAGCAATCCTGCACCTATCAGGATTATCTACTAGATTTGCAGTATTAATCTACAATATGGCACTATTATTGTACAGTGTATATTCTATACACAGTATATTATAATCAAGATTATAGTGTATCTTTAATTTCTATTCTCCATTTTTATCTTATTCTAGTTAGTGTATTTTAGTTATAGTATATAATTGGGATTTGTTTTTTCCCACTTCATCTGTTTGTTGTGTGACTTGGCTGCTGTAACACTGCAATTTCCCTTTGGGATAAATAAAAAACTCTATTTACTGCACCTGTTTTAGTTAAACTAATCAAAGGATATTGTATTTTCATTGTGTCGCCTTACCAGAGAAAGTCCCAGAGAAGACACCAGGTGAGTGGCTCACAAAACTCTCTATAACTGCTCCTGGCTGCTTGCACAGCTCTGCAGTGGATGAGGCATGAACATTACTCTGTAAAACAACAAGGAAAAGATGTTTTTTATCATCCACTATGAGGAATAAAAACTAGTAGAATTGTTAAGAACAGGACATTTTGAACTCTAATCCGGCTTGTTGTTGTCAATGATGGTGCCTTCAAATGGAAACTCTTGAAGAACACCGCTGCTGAGCAACGGCAACATTAACGTTACTGTCCGATTCTTGAAGCCACAGAGGCTAACAATTTGGCAAGCTAGCAAGTGGGTAACATAACGCAGAAAACGCAAAGGCATAATGACAGAGGAGAAAGATGAGGTCAATGAGAATATCAACATTTTCCTCAGATATACTATAAAATTAACAAGAAAAACAATATATGACTAAAATTACAACATACTGTACAATATTAACTTATTACGCACTGATAAATGAACTTCCATGGGCCCCAGCATTTCTCACAACGCCAACAAACACGTCACAAGTTGTGAACTCTGAGCTTTCAGAAACTTTCCACTTATGAGGTTGTGAAAACAACATGAAACATGGTAAACACAACCCTATTTGAAGGCACCATAATACAGAGTGGTGGAACCATGACAATGAACTGGATTTACTTTTGCAGTAGAATATGTAAGGCTAACCTCACTGAAGGTTGCAGCTGGCGCCGGGCTCCGGGGTCCAGGAATGGAGCTGATGGGAGCAGGTGAACAGACTGGTGTGGCTGCTGGTAGAGGACAGCTGGGATGTGGACAGCCAGAAGGCAAAGAAGGGGTTGAAAGAAGAGGAGAAGATGTCTGTTTAGAGCGGGGAGGACAGGACTGATGTGGAGGGGTGGTGGTGAGTGAGTGGGAAGTGGGAGCTGTTGAGTTAAAGGAAGTTCTGGGTCTTTGAGCACTCAGTTGAATGGAGGACGTAGAGTCAGAAGAGTCCAGGGCTGGAGCAGAGGTATGGGGAGCAGGTGAGGAGCTGGTGGGTCCTGTGGTGTTGGAGGAGTCAGGGCGGCTCACCCTGGCGGTGGCGGGCAAGCCATTTGGAAGCTCGATGCTACTCCCAGCTCTCAGATCCCGGTGGTGCTGCAGCTCCGCCACGTTCTGTGCGGACAGCTGGAGCTGCACATACATGATGTGGGCACCGATTCCCAGATTGATGGTCAGAGGCGTGCGCCCAGACAGGAAGTCACTGATCTGCAGGATAGTCAGGAAAGACACTTCAGTGGTTAAAACTGGTGACACTCATGGTTACTGTGGTAACAGCAAATGTTTACATTTATAGACTGTACAAAAGGGAGTAGACGTAGTGACTGTGACGTTGCCTATTGGTTTGTGGACTGCTGCTATGAAGCCTTGAGTTTGGCATTTTGTCTGTCACCATTTTGTTTTATGGCCAGCAGAAGTGACACAAGAGGGTGGAGCTAAGGTCAACCGAACACTGAATAAGACATTTTAAGGTGACCAAATGGTTACAATTAACTTTCATGAACTGTTAACTCACTGAGAAAGGGTTAAAGTTGAAAGACAAAAACACAGACAAGTCCCGGATCGGACAATGCCGTGGTAGAAACCTGTCAATCACAAGGTAGCCATGACCTAAAGCACACACTGCTTTTTGGTCTATTTGACTCTAAATGGAACCATTATTTACTAAATGAACATCATGCTGTATTGAAGAAGACTTGAAACTAGAGATTGAGACCATAACATTGTGTTTACAATGATTACTGAGGTAAATAAATCAAATGATTTTCTCTCATTTTCTCATAGACTTCTATACAATCAGACTTCTTTTTGCAACCAGAGGAGTCGCCCCCTGCTGGCTGTTAGAGAGGATGCAGGTTTAAGGCACTTCAGCATTGGCTTCACTTTTCAGACCCAGAAGTTGCCCACTGGGTACAACAGCTACTTTGTTAGAAATACAACAGAAGAGCAGCTGGTGTATCTGTTCACAGCACAACCTCATAAACTCACACTGTTTTAGTAAAAACAAAAGTCATCATGGATGTATTGGATTACATGCATATAATATTTCCTATCGTATATCCTGCCAGTAACCATGAAAACTATATAAAAGGATTACATTAATTAATGTATTAGTTAATTAATCTAAATACAGTGAATGGCTAACAGACAAAATGACCAGAAATTTAGGGGCCATGGTTATATATGTGCAAAAAAAAGTCACAAAGCTGAAAACAAAAAAAGTTGAGGTTTTGGAGATACATAGTTTTCACAAGACAGCAGTGAGATGATGTGTTGCATCCTACTGCACAAAATAAGTGGAAAACACACACCAACGCATAGTTTGAATTCTTCCAGCGTTTTTTCCCCTCACCTTATTCATGCATTAAACAAGCGTCTGTTTATTTACATCATAGAATTAAAAAGACAATAAACTTACCTGGATTTCTGTTAAATTTTCCAGGACGTCCATCATCGTTCTCTCAGCTCTGGCAGTGGAGCACTGTGGCAGTAAAAATATGACATGTCTCTGTTAAGTGTCATTAAATACGTTTCATAACACTTCAAGGTGCCAATCCCAGCTGGCATTGGGCGAAGGCGGGGCACAGCCTGGACAGGTCGCCAGTCCATCGCAGGGCACATAGAGACAGACAACCATTTACATTCACATTCACACCAATTTAGAGTCATCAGCTGAGCTGCATGTCTTTGGACTGTTGGAGGAAACCGGAGAACCTAAAGAAAACCAACACTAACGCGAGGGGAACTTACAAACTCCACACATAAGGGCCCCAAGTCGGATCTGAACCTGTGTGCACCACTGTGCAGCCCTCAACACAAAATAATAAAATTAAAGAAAATAAAAATTAACTGTAAAACTGATGTTGAGTCATGACTTCATTATATCACTAGAACTGTAATCTAAAATGCAGGCAGACATTACTCCTCTACATCTTTACATAGCAAATAGCTGTTTGCTGCTATATTAATGCATATCACACAGTGCACCTTTAATGAACTGATATGTAATTAATTGTTCATGGTTAGCTGTGAATCCTGATAATGGTCCTTCACTTAATGCATTATTCTAATTAGTTGACAGAAAAATCATTACATCATTATTATCCACCTTTAAGTTTCTATGTCTGCACTGAAGCAAAGTTGTCCTCACTGAGTTCGTCATGGTTTGTTCCTTTAGAAGAAGAAGAAGAAGAAAATATTCCTTTATTAGTCCCACAGTGGGGAAATTCACTTTTACACTCTGTTGTTCACACAAGAGAGAGATGTCAGAGTGAGGGGGCTGCTCCTGACAAGCACCCAGAGCAGTTGGGGGTTTGGTGCCTTGCTCAGGGGCACCTCGGCAGTGCCCAAGAGGTAAACTGGCTCCAACCAGTTGGTCTTGGTCCATGGGGGACTTGAACCGGTGTCCTCCGCGTCCTAACCCATGTCCTTACGGACTGAGCTACTGCCGCCCCCAATTTATTCCTCCTCTTCAGTTATATTCCCACTTCCTCAGACTACTCATCGCCATTTTCCCCTTTACCTAAGCACTAAGCCCATCTACACACCTGCTTCCACTTCCCTCATCTGCTCTGTAATCACCTGGCTTCCCCCGCCCACCTCCTCACCTGCATATCATTGTCTCATCAGTTACTCACTACATACACCAGTTCACTGTTTCCCTGTCATCTGCAAGCTAGTCATTAAATCACTGAACTGTCCCTGTCTGCATTTGAGTGCTCCTTCCTCTGCTGCCTATATACTCCATCTGTCACAGAGTAGTTACAGAGCATACACTTACCTGTCCATTATTACCAATTTTGTTTTACCTCAAGTAAAGTGGTGCATCACACTGCTGAGTTGTTACAGAGCTCTGAATCATTACTTCATCATGAGTACCTTAGTTACCAAGTCTCCCTTTCCTCCCCTTAAGTGAAGTGGTGCATCATCCTTAATAACAAATAACAGCTACCTCCTTATTACTGTACTAGAAATCCATCAAAACTTAATGAATTACTTATTATGGACAAAGATTTCACAGGTAATCATTCATTCAATCATCATTACTCCATGTGTGTATGAATCATTTGTGATACATCACAGCTGTATGACTAAATTAAGAAGACTGGAACAGGAAGGGAAAAACACGAGACGTACATTTAATAGATGATTGATTCAGTACTCATAACAACTCAGTATGATGCACCACTTTACTCCAGAGGAGGCTCAAAATTGATAACTAACAGACAGATAATTGTGAAGTAATGAATCAGTAGCAGCTCAGTAACATTTATTTCAATATGTGACGCTACTTGAGGTGACTTTAGAAACTTAATAATGAAGTTAATTATTGGTGCTGTTATGCGTTTTATTCAGAAATTATCAAGAATTAAGTAAAGGACCATTAAAAGAATTCACAGATGAACAATTAAGTTAACATAATATCTAATAGGGTTTGTTTTTTTGTTGTTGTTTTTTTAAATAATAGTCAATAATTAGATTAGGAGTGATTCAAGAATTACATGTCAACTAATAATTTACTAACAGTTAGTTCCTCATTTGTTTCTTATAAGTCAAAGTTTGTGTATGCTGACCTTTTTGACATGTCACAGTAGGAAAATCATATATGTAAATTATGTGATTTGATTTTTATTTGATAGGGATGGTAGATAAAGCTAATGCTAATTTTCAACCCTTGTCCCCAGTTGGGCTTTTACATGTACAGTGTAATTAAAATATACAGCTTTCTATATGATAAGAGCACAGTGTGCTACAAATATAGAAATACAATTTTAAAAAATACCCATTACACAATGTGCTAATACACATACACCTTGGTAATTTAAAGTCAAATTTGTTAAAAATGGAGACTCTGGTTTGCAGCACTTAACCTTTGTTGTAAATGATTTTATATCTGGAATAAGTCTGATTTCAGTTGTTAGCATGTTCCAGGTTTGACAGCCCATCATGGAGAAAGATGATTGTTCAAATATAGTTCTATCATGTGGTGTTTTCCAGTTACCGTTCACCATGCTCCTAGTTACTCGATTACTGTCTTGTCTCTGGATCTATCTGGAAAGAGGCTCTGGGGCTAGACTGCTAACACATTTAAAAACTAATCTGAGAAAACAAAAATGAGTAAAGCTCTCAAAGCTAAGTAGATTGTGTGTTTTTAGTATGCGACAATGATGCCACCAGACAGGCTTTTTGTCTGGTTTTTGTTTGAGCCCAAACTGTCATACGATATGAAAGATGAGAGAAAAATCATAAAATGCATAAATAACTGGGCTGCCTGAGAGGGTATACAGTATAAAGCCTGATTCATTTGAAATGATTAAGGTTGGTCTTAACTGTTTTTGCACATTTTACATTGTACATTTTGAGCCAGGAATAAAATATGGAGCGGATGATCAGAAAGTCATGGGGGTCAGACCTTGGTTATGGAGCCTGATGGCCACCAAAAGAAAGGACTGACCCAGACGGTTTGTAGTGTGCCGAGGGGGGATCAGTCTCTGGCTGAATGTACTCCTCATTTATAAAAAACAGAGCCAAAAGGAGGTGCAGAGGTCTAGTTTTCTCTCAGAACACTTGAATTACAATATGCTGAAAGGTTATTATGGGACTTTTGCCCAATGATAACAAAATATTCTTCCTGCTGCAGGTTTAGCTGCTTTGATTTCAGGGTCCTGTGTTGTGCTTGCTGACACCCTCGCTGGGACACTTCAATACAACAGAGCCACCATTAGTGTTATTAGTAACACCTGTGTTTTACTACTATGACAAGTCAACATGTCTGCTGTGAAAGAGGCCTCTTGTAAAGTGTTGCCTGTATTTCTCCCCGGTGTAAGGTGAAGGCTACTTACCACTAAACCAGCTTCAATGGCAGGAACCAGGGTTAGTTTGCTCCCATCTGTTACACCCAGCTCCACCAGTTTGCCTGCAGTCAGCTGCCTGCCACACACACATTTTATATAGTTAGCATAAATAATACCAACGTGAAGCAACATGTGTTTGATTCTACACGAAGCACAACTCACTTGTCTCTATACAGGAGGACGATTCTGTCTGTTTGCAGTCTGAGTTTATGGGAGATGTGGGTCCTCAGTCCCTCCACAGTCTCTCCACGGGGGACAGTGAGCTCCACCGGACTGCCGGTGGTCGAGGTGATGGACAGACGCATGACGGGCTGACCGATGGAGCCCGCAGCCCCGCAGCCTGCAGACTCGCCCGGGGTGAAGCTACAGAGGCCCCGCTGCTGCTCCATTCAGCTGTGAAAGGTCCAAATTTAAACCAGAATCTGGTCGCTGGGTTTTGAGGCGAGATGCGACTTCTTCTTCACTCTCATTCCTCAGCGGACAGCCTGAAGAAAGTCGTAAACATTAAGACAAACAAAATTACAGGACGGTTTAACGCAACAGACTGTAGCAGTCGCTCTTTGTGGCTTTGACAGACGCAGCAATACTCCACCGAGCGTAAAACACCCCAACCTTGTCAGTGGAAGCTCCGCCCACCAGGACACCCAACCAATCAGCGAGAGCAACGAGAACAGTCTGCCTGCACTGTCCAATAAAAAGCGTTGGTTTCCTCACATGGCCCCACCCTGTTTTGTGCCTCACTCACCATTCATAAATGATGCAATCTGCAGAGCATCACAGCATTTTGTAGAGAATATCAACATGTTTGGTCTCAGTTTACAATCAAAAGAGGCAGACTGTGGGCGCTAATAGTTTAAATAAGTATTCACATTATTAGAAGCTTCCCAGAAATAAGTCACAATATTTCTCTGCCAGTCCAAAAAGGACTAATAATCACCGACAAATCTTTTGCCTCCTATTATTACACTAGGTTTTCCTCTATTGTGCTCTTTTAATGTGTAAAAATAAATCCCTGACTGTGTGACATTATAACATTAACTCATCAGTATTGTGCGACCTACAAACACTGATGATAAAACCAGAATAATCACACCTGGAGCTGTTTACCATCCAGGATACCAGACATTTGCTCTTTAGGTGAGTCAGCCTTCTCAGTTTCCCTTTTCTCTTTCACATATATATTTTTAAAGTCATATCTTTAGGTCCAAAAATGGATGTGATCAAATGTGGTACAGGTTGTGAAGCCCACAGAGACAAATTTGTGTGGTTTTGTGCTATATAAATCAAACTGAATTGCCTCTTAATTACACACCTGTCAACTCCAAGGCACATTTGTGTAGCTACAACTCACTGTATAAATTTCAATAATACAAATTCCTGCATATTCTTTAGATAGCAAATAATAAAAAAGAGCTTGTAGTTTCATGTAGTGATTTCCAGCTACACAAATAAGCCCAGGTGTGTGATGAAAAGTCAAGTCAAGCAAGTGCGTTTTATTTAAATAGCTCAAAATCACAAATTTGAATTATAACATTTATTTTAAAATTCAGTATTATACAAAGAGGGTTTAATAATCTCAGTCATTCCTCCTTTTTTCCTTTTCAAAGTGGGAGCTGAAGCCTGTCCCAGCATGCACTGGGCTGAACGCGAGGAAACACCCTACATGCACATCTGTGGATGCGGTATAATCGCACTGCTCAGCCAGTGGGAGGAGACGCTCACAGACAGCATCCAGCCTTTGTTCTCTGCGGTCTTTCTCATCCTCAGCTGTTTAGTATTCGTGTCCCACCTCTTGTCCACAGCAGGATCTCGGGGCTGCACCTGTCACATGACTCACAGCAGAGAGAGGACCAGCTTGGAGTAAAGTGACGTAGGAAGCAGTGATAGGGCAGAGAAATGCAGCTAATGTGTGTCTCCACATTGTGTCTAAAAATAGATGCACCCACAACTCCCCCGCTTTGTCCGGCCTGCGTCACTCCACTCCCATATCATCTACCTCCCTTCCTCACCCCCACACTCACTCTTCTCCTGAATGCAGACATGTTTGCCTCACGGTGTCTTTTCTGTCTGTGCAGAATGTGAGAAAATCAGCAACTATCAATCTTCTCCTTGTCTGTTCTGTTCTATGTGTTGCATGGCTGTTTCAGTGGAGTACTTCCATATTTAGCTGTGTCTTTCTCTGATGTTTATATGCCCTAGCATTAACATTTGATACCATAACGTCATCATAATCTTCACTGGAGTTCAAAATGAATCCCATAATGATCCCTCCTTTGTCTTCTCTCCTTTTAAGTGACTTGATGAACTCGATGTCCCGGTGAGATGGGGATATAGATCTTGTCCTCCCTCCCTCCCTCCTCGAGGCTGCCCCACGCTGAATCCTCCCAAAATTTCTATGGCAGCATGCACGCCAACGTTTTGCCGAGACGAGTGAGAAAGGGAGAGGTTGCTGCTTTACATTCCTCGGGCCTCGCTGAGAACAATTCCACAGGATGTCCTGCTCTCTAGAGCATGCACAGACGCAGCTCTGACGTCAACCGTCCAGCAACACACACACACACACACACACACACACACACCCTAAATAGCCTCTCCTGGCATCATTTCCCAGATGTTTCAAACCTCTGGTATGTTACCTTAGCGTCGCTGGAATTTCGGAGATAAAAACATTCGCATATGAGAAGGAATCAGTCTCCAGTAGTTAATAAACTGAGGAAATCGTCAAATGGCTGTCGTGTTGTCTGCAAATACAGAAACACAGACAGAGGTAAACACAAGGCTCTTCACTGATTTTAAAAGCATTACTTTATATCCTTAATTGGGGTGAAAATCTGAATTTATTGCTTCAATGGGATTTTGAGTCATTGTCACTGTGAAGCACAGCAGACCACCAATTATCTAACGCTTATATTTATCAGGACAAGTATACAGTGTTATGACCACCACAGAGGATATGTTTTATTTGGTAGGATTACCTGGCTCTCTCTCCCTGATTCTGGTCTCCAGCCCTCCAAACTAACAAAACAGTAAATAAACTAAATTACAAACAAAACCAAATTTCTTAAAAAGAAATGAAAGCAAAACAAGGAGTAAAAGAAAACTACACAATGGCAATGGGCAGAAGAGAGAGCTCCTTCTCCTCCAGCCTTAAATATGGGGGCAGGACCACCCACTAATCATGGATCAGGAACACTTCAGCACAAGGGGGACCAATGTTTGCCATACACTGAGCACCTTAGGGGTTTGATTATTTAGGCATTAAAGCAGCAGTGGGTAGAACTGGAGCAAATAAAAAGTTTTCATGAAACGGTTACTATATCCTGACAGTAGTGCATGAAAAAGGTAAACTGACAAAAATCATGTGCCTCTGTGTCCTCCAGTCCAGCATCTGCAAGATTTCACAGACCGGAGGAAAACAACCAATCAGAGCCGAGCTGGAGTCTGCCGCCTCTAAGCATCTCTCAATCACTCACAAACTCTGACCAAACGGTTGGGCAGCGCTCATCAAATATGAATCAATATTCTGTTACTGTAATGCCTATTTCTCACCTCAGTTGTTTTAAGAAACATCTTGTAGTTACTGTTTCGCTGAGAAATGAGAAAGTTTGTTACCTGGCAGTTGGGCACACTACAAGACGTTTCTGAAAACAAAAAACAACAACACAAAGCAATGACATGTATTGTCCAGAAACCCTCGCAGGTACTGCGTTTAACATAAAAATATGCTCAAATCATAACATGACAAACTGCAGCCCAACAGGTAACAACAGCTGTCAGTGTGTCTGTGTGCTGACTTGACTATGACTTGCCAAAACTGCATGTGATTATCATAAAGTGGACATGTCTGTAAAGGGGAGACTCGTGGGTACCCATAGAACCCATTTTCATCACATATCTTGAGGTCAAAGGTCAACTGTCCCCTTTAAAAATGGCCATGACAGTTTCTCCTCACCAAAATTGAGTGTAACTTAAGTATCGTCAAAGTATCTTCAATCCAGCTTTCTAGCAACATCCTCCAAAAGAATGACTGTGTTAATGCATTAAAGAAATTAGTGCAATTAAAACGATTTACGTGCTAATATCGCATTAACACTGACAGCCCTAATAATTATATGTTGGGGTCTAAAAGCTGCAGCTGTTCTCAGCGACTGTGCCCACAGTGGCAACGTGTTTTTTCTTCTAAAGCGTATAAACGAGTCCCAAGTCCTTGAAAACCATATGCTGTGTTTCTGATGCAGATGAAGAGTGGTTTGTTTGTAGGGTAAATTCGAGCCTCTTAAAGCAAGCAGAAAAGAGACAGAGGAGCTTATAAAGATGTACTGGAATGTATGATACATAGAGGTCATTAAAATCTACACATACTGTATGAGGACACGTGGTTGCATTCCTGCATCAACAACATCTCTTCTGCATCCATCCAGAAATGTGACTACATCTTGTAGTTAGTGTTTAGCTGTAAAATGAGAAAGTTTGCTCCGGCTGGTGGGCGGTGCTTGGTATTTCCTCAACTGATCTCAAAATGGCTGCCGGGTCCCAAACTCCCAAACTGAAAACTCTCATTTTCATCAACAGTCACTACAAGATGTTTCTGAAAACATTCGAAGAGAGAAATAGGCATTACAGAAACAGAATATTGGTTCATATTTGATCAGCGCTGCCTAGTTGGACCATTTGATCATAGTTTGTATGTGATTGACAGCTGCTCAGAGACTGCAGGCTCCAGCTCTGCTCTGATTGGTTGATTTTATACAGTCCTCTTCTTGTTTTTTTTTTTTTTTTAATAAAAAAGTAAAAACCAAAATACATGCATTACACCATGGGGTGCAGGTTGATGAAAATGTTACATCATATAGATATAGTTGACCTGAATATAATAACTTTCTACTGTACATTTGAGCACATAACAGTCTTTAAGGGCCAAACCTTTCATTAGAGAAAGAAATCTTGTCTTTAATTTGGATGATTTCTGCTGAATCTGAATGAATTAAAGTAGTTTTTATTTAGCTGTGAGTCCAGACTGGATCTGAGTTTGACCCTTAACAGCAGTGTAACGCTGCCACCACGTGGTGAACCGGCAGACTACAAAAACCATCCGTCTCCCTGCATTTTGTCGCGCAGCAAAGAAACAGAGGCAGAGTCAAACACAGCAAATGGGGAAATATTAAGATATTCATCAGAATGTCTGGATCAATACCAAAAAACAAACAAACAAACAAACAAACAAATTCAACCAATCAATCGCTCTGCCAGCTGTCGCCATTCATGAGCAGCTGCTGTGAATGAGGTTTTCTCCTCCATCTCACATCATCATCACCACCATCACCACCACCATCACCGTCAGTGCTGGTCACGTGGTGAGCAGGGAGCGGGCGGTGGGTGTGTCTAATCGCGTGTGGTTTCATTCATAACTACAGTCTTTATCTGAAGCCCAAATTAAAGTATGCAGACGGGGCAGGCTGCCGGTGGACCGCCGCTTCTCACGGAGTCTACAGCCCGGTGAGTCGCATCTTTGTCCCGCTCACATCGGCACCACTTCACGGACCTACAGGCGGTGTAATGTGCTACTATTTCATTATGTAAGATAGGTGTCACAGGACAGTCGCAGTGACTTAGTGAGAGATGTTAGACGGGGAGCACGGCGGATCCCCCCCCCCCCCCTGCCCCCCTACCCCGGTGTCCGACCGGCACACGAGGGCTCCTGTGTGGCTGATCGTGATTTCTTCCCCGCAGGCTGAGAGCAGACGACGCAGAGATGTGGGACAGCCCTGATCGGCGGGTTTTCGGAGGAGAGGGGGAGATGCTGCTGCTGATGCTGAGGCTGCTGCTGCTGAGCGCCGCCGGCTGCAGCGGCTCGCTGTAGGGAAGCTGCTCCAACACCGCCTCCATAGACCGTAAGATACCGCACATCTGGAGACCATCAGCATCCAGTCACACGTCAGGGTGATATGACCCCCCCCCCCCCCCCCCCCCACATCCTCCTACTCCTCCTCCTCCTCCCTCCATGTAACCTGATGGTGCTTATAAGGGTGTAAACACCACAAGCATCATTACAATCCACTAATGGAATGAAAGTATGTGGACGTCCGTCTGTTCCGCCTCGTCCGTCTGTCTGTCTGCTTGCTGTTAAAGCCAGAGATGATGTCAGGATGTAACATGTCAGGAGACCCTGGAAACTGACGCGCGCGCACGCACAGACGTTCACGCGTGCACACTTTGGGTTTATTTTTTCTCCACCAGTCGGGGTCAGTGTTTTCAACTGTATGCTGGTTACTTATGGTGACAAAGAGGTCTAGCTGGTTAGTTATTAGCCTAATTAATATGAGTTATAGCCTCCTTTTATTAGGACACAAATGTATGGAACCATTTATACTACTACTACTACTACTACTACTAATGTTAACAACTAGGGATGCATTGATACTAGATATCGGCCGATACTGACTATAATATCCGAATCGGGTATCGGTGACAATTTGTCCAGTTTATCCCACTCAGTTCTATGTTTATATACTATATACATTATAAACTGGAATTTTATTTATTTAATTAATTAATTAATTAATTTGTTGTTGCATTTAAAAGTTTAAACACTTTAACTGTAATTCTTGATAATTTTTCAGATTTTGTTTACCAAGTTGCTGGTGCACAATTTATTATTTCAATAAGAAATAACAATCAGGAAATTTATATCTATGTACTTATTTGTCACATTTACTTTTTTTTTTTCAAAGTTAGAAAAACCACTGTTTAAGTCAAACCTGATGTTGCTTTGACACTAGAGAATGATCCCAATCACTTCTACACACTGAGGCATAAAGCTTATTAATTAAACATTGGGATCAGATCAGTACCCAAAGCCCAGATATCAGAATCGGTATCGGGACTAATAATCGGTACATCCATATCTACAACTTTAAGCATGCTTAAAATTAGAGTAACAGGAAAAAGTTACTCTAAATGAATGAATACTTAACAAAATGATTAAATAATAAAATGTATTTTATCAATAACATTTTTGAATATTTTTAAATTAGTATAATCATAATAATAATGTGACTTATTCTCAAAATCAGCAGAATGATAATGAAAATAGTTAAAAATTGCACTTTTCCTCCTTTTATATATATAGTGATGATGTCCACACAGAGTGAAATATTCAGGACTTATATTTTCATGGCTGCACCATTTAATTACTAGGACGCTAGTGTTCAGCATAGGAAAGCTGTATAGGGAATGTACAGGATACAGCCATTCAGCCTGATATATTTGGTATATCTTTGGAAACCTTGAGACCTCAGAATTTAAAAACAAGTCGTATGTGCGTTTGAACTCTGTTCGGCTTCACAGCATGAGTTTGACATGACTGGCACACCGTGGATCAACATTATATATTATGCAATGTCATGTCAGAAATGGATGAAGGAAAGTGCTATTGCTGAGTTTGGACTGGCAGCATAAATTGCAGGTTCACTGCTGTAACAGGTCAGTCAGTGAAATTATTTAAATGGGCTTCTGCTTTGAAAAAATAAAACTGAAGCTAATTCTCTAAGTGTGCTTCAGTGGTTCTACCTGGCTGTAATAAGAAAGAAAATAAAATGTAAATCCACCGGTAAGGACATTTTGAGACCTTGGACAATATAATGCGTATGACCATTTAATTCTTCTGCTAGGTGGCATTAAACCATTTTAACTGTTATTCAATCTGCAAAGACAGAACAGATGTTTTCACTACATCTGTCTCGAGGGAGAATGCATCTTGTCAAATGTAAAGGCCCAAATCAGTGTTTTCTTTTGTAATTAAAAATCAGCTAACACTTTCAGTGTTACATTAAGTCCCCTATTTCTCACGTATAACAGTAGATATACTGTATAATAAACAGTTTAAATCAGCTGTAATATAAAATACCAATATAACATTTCAAATTTTTGACATACAGTGTGGCAAAACACTTAAAAATAACCATATATTTGCTAATAACTACATTATACTGTGTGAAATACTTTATTATATTAAAGTAACACGTTACCAATGTTAAACATGATTTGTATGTGTGTGGCTCGCCTTTGTCGGAGTGCTCTTGCTATTCAGAGCTTCGTCCTCGTCATTGTTACCTTGAGCTGTATGAGATATTACATAAAATATGACTCTCACATGGAGAGGGAATGTGCTGCAGTGTTACCAGTATGTGTAAGGAATGCAATCATGGGCTGATGTTACACAAGCTGTGCTTGGTGTAAATTATTATGTTCTGTCAGCTTTTCCTTCTCTTACCACACGTCTCATTTTTCATACTGTGGTGTAGAGATGGCGATGAGAGATTCTTGGTTATTATGTGATATTGTGTGTGTGTGTGTGTGTGAATAACAGTCCATCGTCAGGAGATGTCAGTTAATCTTTAGACACATTAGGCGAGTTTAATGTACAGCACTCAATCCAGAGTGTTAGGTTTATGTCACTGCAGTATGTTAAAGTACCATTACACCAATTTTAAACAAGAGGACCAGTTAACTTGTCATAAGGAGCAGGCTACTGTTCAGCCATTGTGTAATACTTTCTGTTGCTCTAGCGATGTCTTCAGGGTTATTGTTGCTTGACATGGATGACGCCAAAATTGCAACAGAAAGCCTTCATTACGAACTGGGATTGTGGAGTTTGTAAGATGTGTGTCATTACCAGACATGGAGGGTCTAATGAAAGACACTGTCAAATTAGACAAAAAGTGAGGATATCTTAGCCTCTGCTCTACCAATTTTGACCATTCATTTTCTTTATTTTTTTTTTTTAATCTGTCCCTTGCAAATCCTCTTATGTCTTGGAAGTCCAACATAAATAAGAAGCATGGTCCCAGTCAGGGCTGTAGGCAGGAAATTAGAAATACTAAGTCCATAAGTCTAAAATTGCTTAGTGCAAACCCAAAGCTCAATGAAATGTTTGACTGGATGGCAAAAAAAAAAAAAAAGAAGATATATTCTCTGTAAATCTGATCTCACTTCATGATAGTATAAATGCTGTTTCAAATAATCATTTTCATTACCAGAAAGATACATCGGTGCAACTTTTCTGCCAAAACCCCAGTAAATTTGTAAAGCTAGTGACTAAAATAGGCGGTAAATTTGAAAAAACAGGGGGAATTGGAGGCTAGGCTTTTATGACAGCGCCATCAGTATGGGATGCTGTTATCAGCTGTAACCACTATGGATGTATAAAGAGAACTGGATACAGCGTTGGAAACGGGGTCCCATTCGTTCCTCTGAAAGCTGCTCAATGCCAAAATGGCTTGACTTCAGTCTGGAAAAATATTCGGATCTTGTGGGGTCTTAAGGGTCTTACTGGGACCTACTGCACATGTCCAATATGCTCAGTAGCATCTGCTTGGTCACATGACTTGGTCACAGGGTCCCAGCGTTGCAGCTTGATATAAACAGAGGAAGGAAATAACTCTGGATTTGGCTATTAGTTCATTTTACAACTTTTAGGACCTAATGATTTAAATATGGGCAATTAGAGTGTTTGTACTGTGGAGTTGGTTGACTTAAAAAAAATTATCTGCCGAGTTACAGACGTCTCTTTCTCAATGTAAGTCTATGGGAAATTGAATGGGGAATTTATGGACCCAATGGCATCACATGACGGAGGTTGCATTACCATAGTTGGCCTCTACGACCATGTTGGGATCAACAACCGACGCTCTTTCTGGGGGCTTGTTTGTGACCCGGCAGCCATGTTGAGATCAGTTGAGGAAATACCAAGCAGCTGGAGCAAACTTTCTCATTTTACAGCTAAACAGTACACTACTAAGTTTTACTTCTGAAAACATTTGAGGTGAGAAATAGACATTACAGTGACAGAATATTGATCTATCTCTGAAATGACCAGTCTCCTATCACAGGCTAGTTGTTTTAAAGCCTGAAAACAGAGCAATGAGGCGGTGGAGAAGTCTAGTTTTCACTCAGAACACGTATATTTCAATATGTTGAAATGTTATTATGGAATTTTTGCCCAATGATGCCAAAAATATTCAACTTACTGCTGGTTTAAATCAATGCACACTTTACAGCTGTGGATTAATACACATTTGGTGCTTATTTAAGGCACCAGGACGTGTGTGTGTTACTGAGTCAAAATAAACTACAGTCCCCACATTGATCGTAATGAAGGAAGATGTCACCTGGTGCAACAGTGTGGCTCACTGATGCGTTTTTAATAGTTTTTAACCGACAAGAAGAATAAGATATAGGATCATTTAAATGTTGGTTATTGTCTATCCACAGGATTTGTTGACAATAAGAAAATGACTGAATATCACTGAATCATATAAATCTCCTGCACTTTGACTTTGCTGCATGAAATAGTTGTATTATTGTCTTGAAAGATGCAGCAGCTGTATCTGACTTCCCTTTCTCCATCCTCTGCAGGGTTAACACACGCTGACCTGGACCATGAGCAATGATTTGCCTGTTCTGACAAGTCTGACTGAGAACTCCACTGTGAGTATACCGCTATCAATACTATACACTATCAACACTCTACTCTACACTATACCTTCACATCAGCTGGTGTCTGTGTGACAACTCTTCCACGATACTTTATACGGATCAAATTGGAGCTCAGCCAACACCAACAGGTATCCACGGTAAACACACCACAGTGTCCCAGTAACAGGTATTATATCCCAGATGGAGCTGTAGTGGAGGACAGCTTGTATCCAAAGAGGATTTGACTCAAAAACTGGACTGAGTGTGCATCTGGCTGTGTGTGCCATGTAGCCCCTGGAGGCCTGGGGGGATATCTGAGCCAGCGGCGGTGATTATCGGACAGTTAAAGCTGTCTGTGCAGAGGGAGAATTGACTGCCGTTTTTCTCGACAGTGTGTTAGAAACATAGGCCTAAAGACTGGCGAGAGGCTTCGCTGCTCAGGCTGATTGATTGTGTTGTTCTTCCTGTTTGGCTGAGCTGGTAAAAACAGCAGATTTCATTAACCCACAGACGCTCTGACTGAGTGTGTTTAACTGTGGGTGTATCAAGGTGTGCATGCTGTGATGGAGCTGTTATTTTTACACAGACACACATACATACAGCTTCAAACACATTACACTGTATCTCCCCGAGGCTTCAGATGAATGTAGGCCACTACAGCATCTAATGAATGTAAAAATATACTCTATGTGTGACATGAGATTTAGTTTAACATAATCAGGCCTGAAGCAGGTTTGTTTCATGAAAAGGGGGGAAAAGGTGTTCTCATTTGCACCAACGCACACAATCATCAACCTTTTCTGGTTTTATAGTAGAAACTGACAGTTTCTTCTATTCAGCAGCACTCTCGCGACTTGCTTGCTGTTGGATTGAGCTCGTGGTTGAGGTTGACACAGACTGATTGATGCTTTCCCTCACAGAAGTGCCTTTACTATTTACAGTGAGGCAGTCACCCCTGAACCAGCTGTTTTTACTCTGTTTCTCTCTCTTTATCTCTCTCTCTCACACACACACACACACACACACACACACACACACACACACACACACACACACACACACACACAGTTTCCTAATACACTTTCATTAGTCAATCAACAGAAAATCATTTCAGTCATTTTCCAATTAAAATGTCAAACATTATTAGTTTGCTTCTTCTCCAGTTATGAGGATTTGCTGCTATAAACTGAATATTTTCTGGTTTTGCACTGATTACAAAAAACATTACAAAACAAGAAAGTTGGAGACGGAAAACTATAAATTGGAAAAAAAACAATATAATTTTGACCATGTGTGATTGGGAAAATAAAGTTCATCTTTACCTATCAAAGTAATGGGCAAATTAATGAAAATTATCATTAGTTGCAGCCTTAGTGTCTGTACATGCAGTAAGGAGCAGAAAATCTCTTTTCCAAGGGAGTCCTGGCCAAAATGACAGCATAAAAATTTCATATAAAAGAGACAAGTAACTTAAAAGAAACAGCAAACTGCATCAACCAGTGGATTAGCAGTGTTTAGTAACAGGACATGTAGCCTACATTCAGTCTTAAAGTAGTCCTGTTTTAAAATCTTGCATGCTTATAAAATAATTACATTTAAAAAGACTCTAGCTCACACCAAGAAGAGGGTGCAAAAACTTAAAAAGCACTTTCGCCTTTCACTATTGAAAACATAATTTGTCCACATGACCATGGGCTGCAGCTACTGATAGTTTCTGGAGTCAGTAGAGAGCAAAGATAAGGAGGCAGTTCATGTAAAATGGTCTTCTTAAGAAAAATGTACTAATTCTAGAGTTGTATAAGGAGGACAAACCAACTTTCCACTGACCTTTAATGACCTTGGTGCTGCTCCCATCATCTAAAGGTCGGTCTGTGCTCAGTGAGGAGCTTCTCCACTCCATGGTCTCCTTTAAATCTGCGCATGAAGACAACCTTTAACATTTTCATGTATTATGTAACGCTAAATGTTGCAATACATGAATATTCCCTTTGTGACGGTGGAAAGAGGCCAATTATTTTCAACTTTCTTTTTGAAACTGATATCGGAAGAAGGGCCAGGAAAGTCTGGTGTGGGGATTGCTCATGTGCGTCTGCATCCTCCTCCGATTTCCATTTTTAGCATGCGGAGGCCTCATTTCCCCCTCATTGAGAAGAGCTGGGAGATTGAATTAAGGGTCTCGCTGACGTTTCAATTAGCATCCCCAAGCTCACTCAGCCATCACTGAGAGTATTAATCAGAGAGAGTACAAAGCAGTTGACTCTGTGTGTGTGTGTGTGTGTGTGTGTGTGTGCAGGCAGGATGTATCTTAGTGTGTGTGGATAAGAATCACTGTGAGGAGGCAGGGACTCTTCAAGAAAATCTTTCAGTGTTAATTCGTCTCCTTATTAAATATCACAGCGCCTAGCTGGCAGCGTAATGCGACAAAGCGATTCCTTATTGCTGCGAAGCTCAAAGGGAGAAGAATCAATTACTGCCCCAGCAGGACGAATGCAGCCAGCGAGCTCACAGCAACTAAACATGACAACAGAGATATGTAAGCTTCTGCCTTATTGTGCTGTTAAAGGAATGAGTTATGAGCTCCAGCAATGCTGTGCGAAAACAGTATTGGAAATTAAGCTGTGATGTCAACAAATGTCTTTATCTCTCCACAACTCAAAGATATTCAGTGAAGAAACCAGTATTCACATTTACTTTTTTAAAACTTAGAGACTTTTTAAAAAAAATTACTCAAACTGATCAATCGATTATCAAAAAAGTTGGTGATTCATTTAATAGCTGACGACTAATCGATTAATCTTCTAGGGGGATTGGAAAACTGGTCGGTGTGAGTTTTTTTTTTTGTTTCATCTTTATGCACAGAAAATGAGCTGGGCAAAGACGCTCTATCGCAATGCATGATGAAAAAATACTGAAAAGAAAACACACTGTCCAGTATTTGACAGATAAACTGAACTCTAAGGTCCACTGGTGGAAGCACTTAAAAAGAAATAACAATAGACAGAAAAAAATGCAGTAAAAGTCCTGCATTCATAATATTTCTTATTCTCAGGGAGTACCTGATCTTACTGTTTTGATTCATTCCACTATCATCCACTATATTTCTTATTACAATCAGCTCTAGAAGTGGTTATATACTATATTTTATATGTCAAATGTATTGTAGTGAAAAGTACAGTATTTCACTCTGAAATGCTGTATATTAAATCAGCATAAAATGGAAATACTCAAGTAAAGTTCAAGTACCCCAAAGTTGGACTGCATTGACTGAACATGGCTAACCTCTGTTCTCGGCTGATCTTGATCAGGATGTGCCTGTGTCGGCGGGCCACGTGGACAACTATGTGCTGCTGTTGGTGCTGCTGAGTGTTTTTGCCGGGGGGACGGTGGTCCTGCTCTCCCTGCTGCTCCTCTTCTGTCACCGCTGCTGTATGGGTGGACGACGCTACTCCAGGTAGGTTCGCCCACTGAGTGACACACTGTGTGGGACTGGCAGGTGTGTTTCATCTGCAAACACACAGGGATTACAGGAGCCAATGTGATTGTGACAGCAGTGGATTAAAGCTGTGATGTGACAAGACATTTGTGTTTTTGGTGAAAAGAGGACATTTCTCCTTTCAGAGCGAGCGATGACCCTGAGAAGACAAACACCACTTATGCTGAGGATTCTCAGCCCACCCAAGGTCAGAGCTGTGTGATTTTCTCAAGTTCATACATACACATCCTCTGGTCCACTGTCGTCACTCACGTTATTTCTCTCCCTCGGTTCGTCCTTGTTCTCTTTGTCACTCAGAGATCACCATTCATCTGGATGAATCAGACGCTTTCTCAGCTGGGAGCTGCCATGATGGAGAGTCAGAACGATTCGTCTCCACTGGGTCTACTGGCCGCAGAGTCTCCTTTAATGAATCTGCACTTTACGAACATGAGAAGACGACTCAGGACAAAGGACGCAGGTATAGTTCAACTGGTGATTTTTACACTATTATTATTATTTGGGTGAACTCTTGGTGGAATCAGATTTGATGATTTATCCTCTTTCCCAGGTACACTCTGACGGAGGGAGACTTCCACCACCTGAAAAAGGCCCGGCTGACCCACCTTCACCTGCCTCCGGCCCCGTGTGACCTGAAGATCCTCACCATCATGGAGTGTGACTCAACAGAGAGCAGCACCGTCAACATCAATGAGGCTGCAGCTCCCAAACTGCCCCTCACCATCTACCAGGTAAGTTTACTGGCTGTGACTTAACTCACTAATGTCACCAAATCTGGGGCCAGTTGCATAAACTTAAGACCAATCTTGAAAATTTAAAATGGTGTTAGACTAGTCTAATTTAGCCTGTCTGTTATATAAATATTAAGACAGACTTAATATGAGGTAGGAAAGTGAGCCACCTCTCCCACTGGCTACGCCTAATGTGAGAGCTTTGGTGCTATGATAATCTGTTCAGTAAATTAGCTTACAACTGTTTATCCATCACTTTTAGCTAACCTTCAGCTAACTATTTCAACTGTTTATCTATCACTTTTAGCTAACCTTTAGCTAACTGTTTCAGCTGTTTACCCAATACTTTTAGCTAACTATTTCAAATGTTTGTCCATTACTTTTAGCTAACATTTAGCTAACTATGTTAACTGTTTATCTATTACTTTTAGCTAACATTTAGCTAACTATGTTAACTGTTTATCTATTACTTTTAGCTAACATTTAGCTAACTATGTTAACTGTTTATCTATTACTTTTAGCTAACATTTAGCTAGTTCAACTGTTTACCCATTACTTTTAGCTAACTAACTCAAATGTTTGTCCATTACTAATAGCTAACATTTAGCTAACTATTTCAGTTGTTTACCCATTGCATTCATGCTGTTTACCTTTTCAGATATTGTCCTCCATACTTGGTGTGGTGTTGCAGTTGCCAGTTTTCTTTTCTGTGAAGTGTCTGACTTCACCCATAACGCTAAATCAGTCTGAAATTTGTCACTCAAAGTGAAGCTTTATGCAACAGGTAGATTTAAGTGTCTACAGCAAGTCTGACTTAAAGTTATATTTACGACAAAGACTAAGTCTATTTCTATGCAACTGTCCCCAGGTATGTTTTCTCATCTATGTTGATTTCTCTCTCCAGCCCACTGAAAGAAGAGTCCCTGAATGGGTGGGACAGAGCCTCAGCGGAGGTCTGCCTGGAGACCCACACCACTCCACCATCTTGGACCAGGGCCCCAGACAGGGATCCTCAGCCATGAAAGCACAGCACACAAGGTCCCAGACAGTGAGTTTCACCTTTTTCTACTTTGTACTGACAAATATAAATGGTCATTGCATAATACATGTCAAGCCATTTTAGCCACTCTAGAAACATGACTCTGTGCCTAAGTACAGCCTCACAGTCACTAGCTGTGGACTCTTTTATTTTAATCACTTTCTCATCATAGGATGACATGGTCAGTGTTTTTATTGAGGTTTGGGTTCTCAGGCAAAACCAATATTTTCATCCTGGGTCCTTGTCGTCAGTGAAACATCAACATGTCATTTAAAGTACAACTCACATTTTTAGCATATTTTTAGCTCCTGCTTGAAACATTTATGTTAGACAAAAAGATTTTCCTCAAAATCTGTAAACCCCTAACAGTTTTTTACCGTGAAATTGTGAGCCTGCTTTCATTGGCCAGAAGTACATTTGCACAGATAGATTCCTCGGTGCGGATTGATCCACTTGTATCACATAAACAGAGCTGTGAAAAGCAGCTGCCACAGACCCAGACCTACTGATAAACTGTGACATCAGTCATCACTGCAGCTGAGTGACAATACGACAAACTGCTGTCCCCTGAGGGCTTTGCCTCGGCCCGTCTTGATTCATCTTGGTTCGTCTGCTTCAACCCCTCCTTAATGTCTCATCACCACCCTCCATCCTCCTCTCTCTTCATCTCTTCTGTCAGATGGAGGCTATCGGGGACAGGGGCGAGGCTGAGAGCGAAAGGGGGATGAGAGGAGAGATGACTCAAGCAGGCCAGACTTCAGTTCTACATTTCTTCTCTAAACTGCGGCGCCATGCCAGCCTGGAGGGGGCTGGACCTTACTTCAGAAGGTGGAAGTTTGACAGCAGTCACCGGGCTGCCAGCTTGGATGCCAAAGGTTTGGATAAATGTTATAAATGAATGAGTGAGCTTCAATTTGTGTATGATGTCTAACTATGCAAAAAATAACTGCAACAAAAAAAAAAAAGAAGAAAAACATCAAGTAGACATTTTATCTTCATGTTATCATCAGGATCCCCCAAGAGAAGGCCCTTCCAGAGACAGAGAGCAGCGAGCGAAACCACTGATCACACCGAGGATGACTCTTCGTCTCTCCGAGATGAGGTCATTGACTCTTTCCCACAGTCCCCTATCCAGACCAGTGGCCTCCAGTCCCTCTCTGCAGAGTCTCTGTCTCACCCTGACACTGCACTCACATCTTCAGTCTTCCTCAGCAGGTACATCCCATATTCCTATGACATGCACCATGAAATTCACAGAATTACTGATTAACTGACTGTTCTGCATCTTTGCAGGTTAAAGCTAGAGGCCATGGTGGAGGTAGGTGGTTGCAATGGCGTCAGAGGAGAGGATCTCAGTTTGCCAACAAATGATTGTCACGCCCAGAGGCAAGACGAGGCCACAACCAACGGGACGGGAGAAGAAAAAGAAGTACAATTCGAAACAGTCATAAGAACAGAAGCATCGGGAGTCGAGCAGGACTTGATAGAAGATGACGACTTGTTCTTGGCGCAACAAGGAGCTGCTGTACAGGAAAGGTTTGAAGACATGTTAAGGACAACTAAAGAGACAAAGAAATCAGATGTGTGGAAAAACAGTGAGGCAGAGGCAGATGACGGAGATGAGGTGGTGTTGGGAGCCGAGGCCAGACAAAGGGCCGACTCAGGCTCATCCCTATCCTTCATGATTCGCCAGGAGAGCTTGGAGGCCCCCCCCTCCCTGTACAGAGACATCTGGAGCTTGCGAGCCTCTCTGGAGCAATATGCTTCCTCAGACCAGAGCAGCACAGATCGGGAGTCCATCCGCAGCGATGCTGACAGCATCTCGTCCCTTGGTGGTGCAGGAGCTCGCTCAGGGCTGGACAGCTGCTTGTCCCAAGACCTGGATGATGAGCCTGAAGGAGAAGGGGAGGGAGAGATGTTGGAGGGAGGAATTAGAGGGGCATCAGGCGGTGACAGTGAGCCGGGAAGTGGAGCCGGGGGAGAAGGTGAGGCAGGGAACCGTAAGCTCCTCCAGATGGACAGTGGCTACGCCTCCATCGAAGCACCGTCCAGGGCCCCGGAGGAAATGCGTCTTTTTGGGACTCCTGGAGCTCCAAGAGGGAAGACAGCATCTGAGAGAAGGTTGTTCTTCACCAGCTCTGGGAGAAAAGGTTCAGTGTGCGAGAGCATCGAGGCTAGGTTGTTTCAGGAGGAGCTGGAGGATCAGATGACCGACACCACAGAGATGGAGGAGAACTCAAAGGAGGGATCTAAAACTGGCAGCCAGTCTCTCACCCTTCAAGAACCATGTCAGCTTCTGAAATCCCTTCATCCTCAAAAACCTCCAGAATCACAGGTGATGTCTCCGCTGACAAAGCCAATCCCACAGCCCTCTAGTCCCCACAAACCTCGTCTCCGCCGGCGTGACTACAGCATCGACGAGAAGACGGACGCCCTTTTCAACGAGTTCCTCCGCCACGATCCACGGTTCGACCAGCAGGATTCTCCGATGCGCTCCAGGCACCGATCCAGAGTTCACCTCCGGAAGCAGTGGCAGAGACACAAGCAATACAGCGACCCGGGGTCAGGTGCCGGGGGTAGGTACTCTCCATCTCTGGAGAGGCAGAGGTTCACTCCGCTGCGGAGAGGTGACAGCGCTGGTTACCCTCTGGACACAAGGTATCACAGCACGCTCTCACGTATTGCAAGTGCCGCCGATGAAGAAGCCAGCGAGGTTGCGGCTTGCGAGGAAGCAGCCAAAGAGAGCACAGAGAACAAAGATCCATCAAGTAGAGAAGACGCGGGGGACGCCACAGGAAGTACAGCCGAAACAACCTCTGAGGGCACCGACGCGACAAAGAGTTGTAAGGGTGATGGCTGCCAGGTCTCTACAAACAAGAGCACAGAAAGCACAACTAACCTGACCACCGTGACGACACAGACGAGCCACATGGATCCGAGAGTCAACAACAGAAACAACAACAGCAGTCAAGCTATTCTATCCGAGAGCAGCCTGACAGACAAGCTGGTCGTGTCGGTGGAAGAGAGGCTCTACGGCAGCCTGCGCAGTGCGGAGAAGCTCGGCCAGGGAGGAACCGAGCATGTGCTCACCGTGTCTCACACATCCTCACCTGGCTTCAGTCCCATATAGCCTGTCAAAAATCCCATCTTCTTCATCAACTTTATTTCCTATCCATTATCTGTAGATGATAGACTTGAACAACAGGCTCTATAGCACTTCATCATGTGTCCCTTACAGTTGGACAGATCTTCACAGTGAACCTTACTGATGCATCAAAACACAGATATATCTGAAAGGACAGTAGTCGTCTCTTCTGGCGTTTCCATTCAGATCCCCTAATTTCCACTGTGACGCCATGTGACACGTGATGCCCCCCCCCCCCCCCTTTTTTTTAATTTATTGGTAACCATTCCGAAAATCAAATGCACTCATTACATAGCTTTGAAAATATAGACCATCTTTAGAAAAATTAAATATTTTCAGACTTAACTGTGAATTTTCAGCATGCTACTACTGTATGTCCAAACACTGTTTATGTTCCTACTGTACAGTTTTAACTTTAAAAACAAAAAGCACTTTGATGGGAAGAAAGTTAATGATGGAGTTTCTGTCACCCATTTCTCTCATTTTAAAACCATATCCTCCTTAAGTGTCCTTCTTGTCTCAATCACGACGAGGGTAAATGTCTCCACGAAAGCTTGTTCCTGTATGTTGTGATAGAAAGAACGCTGACCGTGTAAAAGAAAATCATTGTAATTCTTCAGCGCTTGCAGCCCTCTCTCATTAATATCAGTAGATTTGGAGAATACACACACTATATCTTAAGTAAAAACAGATGGGATACCCAATCTATACAGCCAACACAGAGCTGTTGGTGCTTGCATCAAGAATTTTTATACTCATATTTCATCTATTTTTATAGGATTTTTGTTAGTCATTCGTCCCTGTTATTCATCATAATTAAGGGGGTGGTATCCAGGAGCTTCTGTGAGCGAAGTGTGGCATCACTGCTGCTGAAGGGAAGACTGACAGATGATACTTACAGTGACTGACACAGGAGCCTCTCAGGCTTTTAGACAGATGGTCCAGTGACAGAGAGTTAAGGCTGTGAAAGTGGAGGTTGAAACTGAATAGCAGTGGCACAGGATATACTCACTCTGTATTACTAAATAAAGTCTGGTGATATTCCATATTTTTCTTACTGTCAACAAATGCCACAAAAAAGACCAAAAGTAACAATTAACTCATCCTACTATCAAGAATCATCCGTGTAATCAAAGCCTGATATTCCTCTGCATTGTTGTCATTAAACTATTAAAAATTAGGTGAACCATTTTGCTGGAGTGGGTGCCACGTTTATTTTGAGTGAATCCCACATGCATTGTAAATTTGTGCTACTAGAGCATGGAATGTGTACTAATTCGCAGCTGAAAACCATGCCCTAAAAATGCACAATTTACTCCAATTAGAGTTGCTAAAGACCAGTGCCCAGCTGTTTGAGGATATTATCATTTAAAAAAATAAAAGCATATATTTGTCTCCCATGTCTTAAGAATTGTCCTCAGTGCTGTAAATATGCACAATTTTACCTTGTAGATTTCTCTATTTACTAGTCAAAATATCTCATAACACTTAGTATAAGACACAATCACCTAACAAGCAACATTTCAGCGAGAAATAGGGACATTATTTTGACCACGCATTTTGAAGTGACAAAATACTACTTTGAGCATTACAGGCCTTTTATGACACACAGCATTTCTTAATATTAGTCAAATATCGCTCAAAATGAGGTTTCCCAGCTAATTTTGGCTTGTTTTTAATCTTGAAAGGCCTAAATATTAGATCTTATTTCAAGAAACCTTATCAAGAGAATTTTCACTTGTTCCATCGGCAGATTTTTATACATGTTGCAAGCAAAAACACCTTGTATGTATTGTTTTTTTTTTTTTTTTTTTTTTTACTTATTTTTGGAGTGGCGGACATGAGGCTGAAATCCACAGACCGGCTGGGGAAGTCAGAAATTATAAAGACAAACTAACACCATGTTGGTTTTGTTTATTTGTTGACATTGAGAAAAAGCCCTACCTTTATGAGTATCGTAATACTCAAATATCCTCTGTCTTTACATGTTAAAATCACAGCTTTCTCTCTCTGCCAGAATGGATGTAAAATGTAGTTATTCGTTCTGCATTCATGTCAAACTGTCTCTCTCCAACATGCGAACGTTGCTGCGTGTTATCATGTGCGATGCCACCTGGGAAACTGCGATGGTATGTCCAGCTCGTCCCTTTTTTCCTTTCACACAGACTTGGGTTTGAGCTACAGTACATGTATGTGCGCATGTTATGAAACTCATGTCTTTGTCCTCATTCATGGTGAACCATCTGTTTTATTGTAAAACGAGCAGTGCAGAAAATTCAAATGTCTCGCAGCCTCGACAAAGGCTAGACATTGTGGGACCAACTGAGGCACATATTCATTTTGGACTGAACATTTTTCTGAATAAAAAACAGAAAAAAATGGACTCCCCAACCTGTGATGTTATGCTGTTGTAATGTGATTCATGTAGGCTGATGTTGTGTGTGAAACTGTCATGACGGCAGACTCATTGCCATGAGAAATGAGAAGGTGTCCCTGACATACTAATTATCCCGCTGAAATATCCTTCAGCATGTTAACGCGACACATCTCTTCATCCTTCCTTGTTTGTCTTGTTGAACAGAGGATTTCTCTGTCGACCTTGCTGACGTGGGAAGCGCTGCTCTCTCCCTCCCTCAGAGTTGTGACTCACCTGCTCTCTGATCTATTCCCAGCGAGGGGCTGATGATGGGCCTGGCTGCGTAAAGGGGGGTGGGGGTGGGGGGACCATCGCTGGAAACCAGGCGACTGGGCGATTGCAACAGCACACCGCTTGCAGCTGAGCGGCATCGGCTCTTGATATTCTAGGATCTGACTACAAACGGGTGTATTCCTATCAAAGGAAAAAATAATAAAAACAGGACATAAACCACTGAGGTGAATAATAGAAAGGATCATCCAACAAAATAGCCTGTTTGGGACATATTTTATATAAATAATAATTAAAAAATATTCATTGGAAAAAAGAAAAGAAAAAAAAAACCTAAATGGAAATCAAAAATCCCCAACAGGTCAGCGGTGGATCTCAAAGCTTCAGTCTGTCCACAAACCAAGCACTTTCCCTTTCTTCCAGCTCTGTACAGCATGCAGTTTTTTTTATGTTGGTGGTAGTAGAGTACTATCATAATTATTCTCATTATAGATTTAAATATAGAATTATTCATAACTTTTGTTATCTTTTTTTTCCTCTTTAATTTTTTACACATCACAATGTGTCTTAAAAACTGCCATTAGGGTTCTGTAAAAACAAAGGTAGTCAAATAAACAGAAGGTGGGGTAGAGGGGGTGGATGGGTTGGGGTACAGGGATGATGGTGTTTGTAACGTCCGGTGCAACACTTGGCCCTCCTGAGAGGATGAGAGGGTGGAGAGGGGAAATGACTAGATGACAGAACTGAAGGCAAAATATGGGAGGAAAAAAAAAAATATCTTCACAGCCAGTGCCTCAGTCTCAGAGCAAAAAGAACATTTCATGCTGTCCTCCTCCTCCCCGTCACTCATACCGCATCTTCAAAAGACTCTGCAGGCCAGTGGTCCAAGGAGGTGTGGGGGGCATTAACGTCAGCAGGTTTCTCTCACAACGGTGAGGACTCCGGGAACAGAAGGACGGGGACAGATCAACCTGAGAGGGACAGAGGACAGTCTATCTCATCACATACTAGGTTCATCACACATCGGTGTCAACAGGCCAAATTTAAGACTTTTTAAGACCACTATGAATGCTATTTAAGTCCTACTTCACATCTATACTGGCAAGAAAGTATTAAGGATATGAAAGAAAATTGGAAAATATATATTGTCGTTGCTGCTATATGAATGATGCTTCATTACCGAGTGCAGAGCACCTCAGCTTTTAGCGTAGGTGTAGCTCCAAATGCTGTCTGGACATAGCTTTGTTACAGCAGGCTCAAAAGACAAAACATTTAAAAGCAAGAATGTGCCTTTCTTTTGAAATGAAAGTAACATTAATGAATTTTTAAGACCTGCCAAAATTGGATTTAAGACATTTCAGGAGATTTTAAGACATTTTGAGGTCTTGGATGTGGGTTATTGGATTTTAGACTTAGACCATAAAGGAACCCTGCATATTGTATTATGACCGAGAGCAAGTTCCCCTTAGTTAAAAGTATTAGAATTACAACAATAAAGTACCGACTGGTGCTGTTAACACGGAAAGACTCGTCCACAGGGGGAGAAAGAGAGAGACACAAACATCCCACAGCCCACTTCATCTCATCCAGGGTGAGTCATCGCCTGAACAAATTAATACACAGCATCTCCTCTGCACTGCACTCATGACAAACAGCCTCACACTGTGACTGGTTTGTACGTGAGAGAGACTGAAAGAGCAAACTGTGGGTGGTAACTGGAAAGACAGGAGGATAACCTGTTAAATTGATGCGTACGCTTGCAGCATGAATCTGCCCCACTTCTTCGTCTGAATGACGAACCCCTGGAAGGCTTTACAGTCTAGATGGATTCCAACGGAGAATAGAAAAGTGATGCTCCAAGACCGGACCAGTCCAGATCTAGCTTTTGTGACTGTATAGGAAACCGCCCATGTGTTTGCCTGGGTAGTGGTGGTGAGTCAGAGAGCTGCTTTCTGAATATCAACACAGCGCTCTCTCTCCTCCCCGATTTCCTCTTTCACTCGTCCTCCTTCACGATACTCATCTCTACATCTGTTCTAATGCCTTCTCATCTCATCCCACCTATCTTTTCATCTTTCTCCTCTCCTTTCTCCTCTCCTCTTCTACAATATAGAAGATGTCCTCTAAGCACTTCTGAAGCACAATTGAGAGATTCTGTTAAGACACTCACCAGGTGGGTTGCTGCTGAGGGAGGAAGGGGAGTGGGTCATTGCTGTTTGCAGGTGGAGAGCTTGCGGATCTTGCTGGCTGTGGACACTCCTTTACGCGAGGGGTTGGATGAAGAGGAGGATCGACGTTCGGCTTTGGCCTTGCTGTTCAGAGACCCCCCCTCTGTCCCGTTCACACAAACTGGCTTGGCTAGAGCTGGACTGTGGTCTGCGTGCCCCTGATCCCCATCTTCTTCGGCCACTTGTCCTAAAGATAAGGCACGCATTAGGCTCAAAACAAATCCATCACAGTTTCACACAAGTGCTGACTTGACCGCTGCTTCACTGAGCAAGCGTGAAGTAATAGCACGAGGGCGCACACTGAGTGATTACATGGATGGAAATTACAACAGACCTGCTGCTGTAAAAACTGCAAACATGTTGTTTTTTTTTTTTTTTTTTAAGAGGGGACCTTTGAAAAGCTCATTTGTCAGCAGCACCAGCAAAATGTCAGGTCACTTACAGCAACAGGAAACCAGCTGAGTGAAAAATAAGCCCTAACCTTAATGTAAGGTGCGTGTGTAGCGATGCAGTGATCGCAATTTTCTTGCAATTCAGATTTTTTTTAAAGTTGGACTTTTCTGTCTTTCTAACTATAACTGACAGCATATACAAACATTTGTGTCTTTACATTATAGAAAACTGGAATTCAATTGTGTATATTCATAATAAAATTAAAAAAAAATTTGGAAGGTTTTTCTGTTTTTTGATGACAGTGACAGTATCGGAGACTTTTTTCTCCTTTTATTGCCACGACAGAGTAATGACAGGGGGAGACAGAGGGAACGACATAGAGCAAAGGGCCCCAGGATTCAAGGACTCAGTTTTTCTACATGGAGCACCTGCTCTACCAAGTGAGCTACAACAGCACCCAGCTGTTTGGCATTTTTTAATGGTTTTCCATGAAACATACCACACATTGCAGGATGTACTGGAAATAAAACCAGTCCATATTTAACAGATTCAGTGTGGACAGAGAGCGTCCTATGTTATGCAATAGCACATGACAGCTGGAACGCTCGCTTGCTGTTAGGACACAGTCTTACTGTGCAACGTAAAGCCATTATATATTAAATTTTATAATGCATATAATATAATATTAAATCAAATATTAAAGTATGGGATGTAGCTACTGTTTTAAAGTTTAATTTAACATACACTCTGTTTCATTCACATGAAGCACCTATGAAACTGTGCTGAGCATGTGTAGGAGTGAACCCTGGAAAAACCATTCATACTCCCACAAAAACATTTCAACTGGACTATTTTTAGATCACTTCATTCACAGTCTTCAGCTCTCTTTGGTTCTTATGTGGGGCACCACTTCTAGATACCCGACACAGACTCCTGCATTTATTATTACCGGCTGTTGCTTAGCAACAGACACCGGATCTGAATTCTGGGGGAAAAAGATAATTGAAGAGTGGGGGAAAAAAATTAAATCAAATATAAAGACGCTATCATCATTTATTCACCCCAAAGTCAGTTAACACTGTTAAAGTTTCAGCACACAAGAAACATCATTGACGTAAGTGTAGTCTGCTCCAGACCCCTAAATCTATGCCCACATGTAAGAGTCAATCAGAGCTTAGTAGGTGGGTTTAAGAGTGGGGACATCATCTACCCACATACAGACAGAAATATAGCTGTACAAGTTATGAGGTCAACGTGCAAATACAATAACCCATTTTAACAAGATGTAGTAGGGCAATGGGCAACAGGGTCGGGAGGATGAGCAAAATGTCTTATTGGTAATCATTAATTTTTGTTGTCTTTGTTGGTTTGTGTTTACATTGTGTCTAAATTATGATTATTGTTCACTGTGCTGTACAGCAAATCGCCCCTTTGGGGACATTAAAGTCTAAGTTTAATGCACACGTAAACAAATACTTATATAAATATAATACGTTTGGTATCATTGGACAAAAATTCAATAATAACCTTTAATCATATTGTAATTCAAGTGTTCTGGGAGGAAACTAAACTTCTGCACCTCCTCGTGGCTCTGATTTTAGGCTTTAAAAAATCTAGCCTGTGACAAAGACTTTGGCCAATCACAGGTCAGTTCCAAGAAAGAGCATTCCTATTGGCTGTTCATTCAACGGAAGCAGCTGTCGATCACTTGCAAACTCCAATCAAATGATCAAACTAGGCAGTACTGATCAAATCTGAATCAATATTCTGTTAAAGTAATACCTATTTCTCTCCTCAAATGTTTTCAGAAATATGTTGTAGTTACTGTTTAGCTGTAAAATGAGAAAGTTTTCTTTGGCTGGTGGGCGGGGCTTAGTATTTCCTCAACTGCTCTCACAAAGAGACAGCAGGCTCCAGCTCAGCTCTGGTTGTTTTCCTCCAGTCTGTGAAATCTTGCAGATACCAGAGGACACAGAGGAACATGTTATTTTTTCAGATTACTGTCTCATGCACTACTGTCAGGATTTAGTGACTGTTTTATAAAAATAACTTTTTCTTATCACATTTGTTCCTGTTCTACCCGATGCAATTCTTTGACCAATGTGGAAAATGTTAACGAAACCTGACAACTGCTACTGCAGCTTCCATGTCAACTGAAAAAGATAATGGTGGGATGGATATGTCACAAAAGAAAATACAATGTGAGCGTGTCAGGCTGACTGAATGACGTGAAAAGGTAATTCAGTCTGATTATCAGGCTACACAACGAGACAAATTTCTGGTATTTACCTCACTGCGGTTTCAGTAAGTCTTGGAAATGACAGTTTCCTTTTGTCTGATGTGGAGCTGGAAATGATGTAATATGCAGGTCCTGTGCAAAAACAGTGTCTGATGGTGTTGACTTTTTTAAAGACAAATTTAATGGCCAGTTTATGCCTGTCAGGATCCTGTGGTTCAAGTTGTTTTCAATCACTAAATCAAAAGAGCATGACAATCACTGGGGTACTGGAATTTTTCTGTAACAAATTTCTAAGAAGGACGATTCAGCGTTGACATACAAAAGGAGGAAGTAGCAAACAATGAGACAAGTTTCTCGGTTTCTCAAAGCCAAAACAGAAAGAATAGATGACTAAACAAAACAACACAAAAGACATTTACAACACTGATAGTGCTCACACCACACAATGTTAGAAATAAACACATTTAAATCCGTCTTCAGCTGCAAAAACGGTCTGAGCTCACACTTACCTGGCACTGTGAAGTCCTGAGTGTATATGATCTCGTCCTCTCCGTCGTACAGCTCGTCATCGTCCTCCTCTGTGTAGCCGTGCAGATCCTCCAGGTAGGGCACGACAGTCATACTCCGCCAAGGATCCCTGCTCTCTGCGCTGGCAGGGATGGGCACGGGGGGCTCAGACGGAGGGTGTTTCTTACGCACCCAGCTAGGAGGGAAAATGTACACGCAAGTGACATGTTTTCTTAACACTTAGTGTAGGAATCAGGAGTCTCACTTGTTTTTTTAATATCATTTTAAATGGGGTACATGACATGTAATATGTTAAATCACTCACTTGTGTTGCCTTATATTTTGTATGGAAAACCTCTTCGCAGGGTCGTACTCAAGCATTCCTGAAAACCAAACATTAAGGTCAATGGAATCACAGCAATCATGAACAATTTCTCCACTCACATCCACTCTCAGTTAAGTGTTTAACATAAGCTGGTGGGAGGCTGCAGCAGCGAGCTAACGGCAGACAGATGATTAACTCGTTCAAGGAACATTAATTAACGCACACAATAATCTCATTCATCACTGTGTGTCAAGGCATCCTGCGAAGCTTAAGGAGTCAATGAGGTACAGTAAGGAAATATCAATATGAGTAGCAAAACAGCTGTACCAACGTAATGAAGATTTTGTCCCTTAATTATCATAATGTGGGCTGAATCGGTGGGAAAAGCAGAATGTCAGTGTGATAAGGCAGCAGTGATGCAGTGCCTATCCAGACCTAATAATGTAATTGTCTCCCAGCAGGCAGAGAGGGGCAGCATGCAGAGTGCTGATAGTAGTGCTGTGCCTGCTGAAGGACACCTTTTGTGGCACTGGGCTTATTTTAGACCATGTAATTATGGACTATCTCACAGGTGCTGCGTCATCACACACAGACGTCACAGGCTCACACAAAATGGGGGGATGGAGGCACTGTGAGTTATAACAGCACCAGAATGTGGGAGCTTTTTCACTCTATTCGTTGTTAAAGACATTGTTCGAAATCCCTCCGTGTGAAACCAATAACAAGATAAGATGGATAACAAGCTAGAATACGAGGCATTCAGCTGCATTGTTTCATTAGTTGGTGCAAACATAATCTTCCCAACATTCTTTATGGACTTTATATCCATTCAGCCGATTATATGTCTCACTGTAAGAGACTCTTGACTCTATTTGCTTTTACAAGGGGCAGAAGCATTGCAGCATTCCAGTCGGGAAAAGCAACGCCTGAATATGAAGTGTTTAGTATTCTGCTGCTGGCTCCAGATCAATGGAAACTACGTCAACAGCTGGAGGGATTTCTACAGTTTGGAGGAAGCCTCTCATGCTGAGAAGTCACAGTGTCTTTCAGTGTCACAGCACCACCTACTGGACGCATACAGAAATGATCATAATGCAACCAGATGGGATTTTTTTTTTGATGTATTATGGCTCTCACTACAAGAAAGCTCAAAGCTTTTACTTCTAATCAACTCTTTCTGTAATGTTTCACACACTTGCATTTAGTAATCAGTAAAAACATACTAAGAGCAAACCTTTACACTACCATTGTTAAGTTAAATGCAAACCATACCCATCATCTACTGCTATGACAAAAATACTACACTCAATGGACTAATCCTACGCTGAGCTATGAATCATCCACTACGGCATTGGTATGTAACCATGGCAACACCTTGATGGCCTTATGGTAAAAACATTTTGCAGTATACCCCACTCACCTCGCAGCAGGTCCGACAGGAGGGGTCCACACTCCTCGGGAATAGTGTAGTCTCCTTTTCCAATGTTCTCAAATAGCTTATAGATGTTGTCCCCCTCAAACGGATACAGACTCGTTGTAAGGTTGTATCTGAATGGATGGAAGGAGTTAAATACGGTGAGTGCATCATAAACTGTTAATAGTTGTCAAAATGGTTTGCACACATCTGATGTTCCACTCTATATATGAATTTAAATAGATCTTTCTGGCATTGAATGTTCTTTCAAATCTAATAGAACCATACTGTTGTACTTTTTTTTAAGAGGACTTATTTTACTTTTGTGCTTGTTCCCTTTCCTTCAGTGCGTTATATTGTTTTTTTTATGCATGTAAAGGTTGACAAAGTTACAAAGCCCAAAGTCCACAACAAAAGGGAGTTACTCTCAGAAACACTGCTCCTGAACTGCGTGAAACGCCTTGCTCAACCAGAGCGTTTCAGAGGGTGAAAAGAGAAAAGTAAAGAATTTTTTGAACATTAAAGCTTGTAAACATGTTCTAGCAGAAAAACAAAATACAAGTAAGCACCTGAAAATGTGCATAATATGTCGTCTTAAATTTTATAACATGGCTACATACACCTTACTTATCACATCTCTCTATATCTTGCAGGCAGTGTCTATTCGTTCCCCTAATTCCTGCACTTTAAGCTTTAAACAGAATGACTTACAGCAGGAAAGACTCTTTTTGAGGTCCTTAGATGACAACAGAGTGTAAATGCATAAACAGCTGTCACGCCAATGTATGACAAGTACATAGAGAGGTAACTGAGAATCAGTATGGATGCCTGTGAAGTGTCTTTCTCTATTAGCTTCTGCTGCTCTGCCCTTTAAGCTCCTTAAGAGAGGACAAGCAAGAGCATTTTTCTACGACAAGCAATTAAGTACCATGAGCAACTAATTCTGTGACATATCAAGACAACTTAGCAGATCTTCTGTCTACAATTGGGCCTTTAAAATGCCATTTAAAACGTTCTCTGAGAACTACTCACAGTGTTACTCCAGCAGACCAAATGTCCACTTTAAACCCTGAAAAGGTGTCCAGTCCGTTGGCGATTTCTGGAGGCTGGAAGGCCGGAGACCCCTGACTGGTGCGACATGTGTCATCCTCTGCAAATGGGTGAAGGGCCTGAAAAACAGAGTGAATACCGTTAGTAAGAATTTGAGTTGGTATTTCTCTATGTCTATAACCACAAATATGAATTATGAAATTACTAGGGCTGTCAAATTTACAATGCAAATTAGTTTTAATGGCACTAATTTCTTTAATGCATTAACACAACTGATCTTTCGAAGGTTGCAGTGGGCGCAATTATAAAGCTAGAATGAAGATACAGGTATCATATGAAACTAGAAAAACTAAGGAATCCATTGGTTCCACATGTCGAAAGGAGGCTAAAATAACGCTGCAAACTTATGCTAAGTTTTGGCGATGAAAAACTTTTGACCTCAAGATATGTAAATGTAAATGGTTTCTATGGGTACCCACAAGTCTCCCCATTACAGACATGCTCACTTTATGATAATCAAATGCAGTTTGGGGCAAGTCAAAGCCAAGTCAGCACACTGACAGCTGTTGTTGCCTGTTGGGCTGCAGTTTGCCATGTTATGATTTGAGAATATTGTTTTATACTAAATGCAGTAGCTGTGAGGGTTTCTGGACAATATTTGTCATTGGTTTCAATGACATATTGACTTCCAATAATAAATATATACATACATTTGCATAAAGCAAGCATATGAGTATTAAATAAATGGCAAAATCTCTCTTTAAAGTACAATCTGAACAAATACGAAAATGAATTGACAGCCCTAGAAATTACTGAAAAAATAGTTTCCATTTGCTTCTTAAGCAACACTGTCTATACTAGAACCATAACTAGTGTTAAACCTTAAAAATAAAAACACAGAATAGTCTGAGACACTTGTAGGCAAAACCTATTTTACAGTCATCTACTTCTGTCACATAATGAGGAAAACACTAACTAGAAATGAAATACAAAAAAATCTACAGTTATGCGTTTAGATTTATCCACTTAAGTCGAAATTTATCTATGGTAAAATTCACCGACAGACACTGTTTCTACACGATGAATTTAAGTGTATTGAAGCTTTAACGCATCCCTACCAACAGTACTTTTCCACTGACTGTGTTTTTGTGTTTATCTGAGCTGGCTGTGGCCACAAAATTATAACTTTTAAGTTTCACTATCACTACCAATTAGCTAAAATGTGTGGAGACAAAAAGAAATTATGAATTAGACTAGTCAATGTTTGATTTGCTGAAATATGGTAGTTATGGTGAAAAACCACTCATTCCATCTGGATGGTAGACAACACTGCAGCCCGAACTCACCTCTGCTACTCCCAGGTCGGAGATTTTAAGCGCCCCGTCTGTGGTCAGCAGCAGATTCCCTGGTTTAATGTCTTTGTGAACTATTCCCTGGCTGTGCAAATATTCAAGGCCATCTAAGAGTTGGCAAAAGTACCTGAAAAAAAAAAAAAGAAATGGAGGGGTTGATGGTACACTGTAAGTTGTAAAAACAACTGGCATATCAAACAATTTATCACTGTAGTCACATGAACCTTCATCACTTCTTTAGCATCTTTGGCTTTCCAGCATTGACCGCACATTCACACAATCTATGGTCAGTTATTTTAACAGTAGAGGCCCTGCAGTCTTGGATCTAAACTTAGGCCTGGAGCGATGGCTGCAGAGAGGCTTAATCTAAATATAGCAGAGAGACTGAGAAAAAGAGGGAGAGACGGAGCGGAGAGGGGAGAGAAAAACAGACACTTACCCGTGAGCTTGAAATACTGGAAACCTTTTTTCTGGGACGCTGTCCAGCATTTCTTGCATCCCACAAACGCAATACTCCATCACCATATACGTACGTGAGCAGTCAAGGGGATTTACCAAACCAAACAAACAGATCCTTTAATAAAATGAGCGTATTACAAAGCTGATAAGTAACAAACAGAAATATTTAGGCATAGAAATAACCCTCAAGAACAGCATCATCACAATCTAACATCTAAAAGCATTGCTCATTCACAAAGTAAGGATATATTTTCTGCTTCTCTTCATTGTAGAGCACATCCACCAACTGAATCACATTCTTGTGTTGGAGTCTTCTTAGCAGCTGAATCTCCCTATAAACAGACACAAGGACAAAAACATGCAAAAGATTAATTCAGTAAAATACATAGGGAGTGTTATACGTTATATAATCCAATACTGTACTGGCCCATGTCTGCTGAGAACACGGTTAACTGCAATTTTCAAATCATGGGATGCACAATATTCGTTAAAGGTGAAATGTTTGGCAAAATAACATTTTAAATTAAATATTTTGGTGCTGCAGAGATACTCTAGCCTATTCAACAGACTTAAGAAGACATCTTTGTTTGGTACTGATCTCTGCAAAAATCACACTATATTCATTTTTAATGTTTTTCAGTGAAAATGAAAATAAATACATAAAAATGCCATTCCCTCTAATATCACAAATCATATCGCAATTCCAATATCAGTCAAAAAAAAATACTCACAATTAGATATTTTTAAAAGAATTGTGCAGCCCTAGCACAACCGCACTGATAGGGTACTGTACAGCATGTACATTAGCGGTTTCATTACTGGCATTTCCTAATAAGCTGTTGAGCAAGGAAGAAAACAGTTGGCAACTCAAATCATTTCACAATACAGTAGTTGCTGTTTTGTGGCTCTTTGTGTGAAATTCACTGCTCAAAAAAATGAAGGAAACACTTAAATCACATCAGATCTTGATGAAAAAATCATTCATCTTAAAAACCTTTACTGATGTACATTGAACAATTTGTTCAGAACAAAATGACATAACAGGCAGTGGAAACCCACTGAGGGCTGGATTCAAAATCACACTGAAACCCAAACTAAAAAATCAAAACACAGGCTGATCCAACTAGTGTGAATTTCATCCCGGCAACTCATAATGTGACTCAGTTGTGCGTTTGGCCCTCGTGTGCCTGTATACACTACTGACAACCTCTGGGCATGCTCCTGATGAGTTGGAGGATGGTGTCCTGGAGGATCTCCAGACCTGGATCAGGGCATCAGTGAGCTCCTGGACACTTTGTGGTGGTACTTGGTGGTCTTGATTGCACCGATACACTGATACTCAATTAGATTTAGGTCAGCGGAACTTGAGGGCCGGTCAGTGGCATCAATGCCTTCATCATCCAGGAACTGCCTACACACTCTGGTCATGTGAGGCCAGACGTTGTCCTGCACCAGGAGGAACCCAGGGCCCACTGCACCAGTGTAATGTTTGACAATCGCTCTGAGGATTTCATCCTGGTACCTAACAGCAGTCAGGGTACCATTGGCTATGACATGGATGTCTGTGCGACCCTCCAAGGATATGCCTCCCCAGACCATCACTGACCCACTGCTAAACCGGTCATGCTGGATGATGTTACAGGCAGCATGACGTTCACCACGGCATCTCCAGACTCTTACATGCCTTTCACATGTACTCAGCATGAACCTGTTCCCATCTGTGAAGACAACGGGGCACCAGTGGTGGATCTGCCAATTCTGGTTTCTCTGGTGAATGTCAATCGAGCTGCATGGTGCTGGGCTGTGGGCAGAGGTCGCGCTAGAGGGCATTGGACCTTCATGCCACCCTCATGGAGTCTGTTTCTGACAGTTTGGTCAGAAATATGCACACCAGTACCCTGCTGGAGGTCATTCTGTAGGGCTCTGGCAGTGCTCCTCCTGTTCCTCCTTGCATAACAGAATGGATACCGGTCCTGCTGCTGGGTTAATGCCCTTCTATGGCCCTGTCCAGCCCTCCTTGCGTAACGGCCGGTCTCCTGGTATCCCCTCTATGCTCTTGAGACTGTGCTGGGAGATGCATCAAACTTTCTTATGAATGCACATATGGATGTGGTAACACCTCATGCTACAAGTAGCGACAAGGACACTAGCAGAACACAAAACTAGAGAAGAATCAGTCAGGAGAGAAAAACTGTCTGTGGCCACCACATGTAAATCCATTGCTTTTTGGGGGTTGTCTTGCTGTTGCCTCTCTATTGCACCTGTTGTCACTTTCATTTGCACCGAAGCAGGTGAAAGTGATTCACAATGACTTGTGCTTCCTAAATGGACAGATCATTAAGTGTTCCCTTCATTATTGAGCGGTGTACATTACAGAAGCAAAGGCACAAAACTCTGGTGTTTTTTTGACAACACTTATTATATTTATAATATTTTATTGTTCAACCAGACCATTTCAGTAGAACATGACAATAGAACAGAAATACTTTTGTTTAACTTTTGTACGTCACTTTTAGACGGATGTTTTACTGACATCTGGTGGTCGCTTTCAGTCCAGAATGGTGGAAGCGTAGCTTTGCTGTCGGGCGCCCGATGTTGTAATGGAAAGAACAACGGACTTTTTGGCGATATACATTCTTTGACTACTGAGGCTGACACAAAAATGTGAATATGGTTGATTTTTCCATTCTGAGCTACTGTGGAAACATGGCGGTTGTCTCTGTGAAGAAGACCCGCTCACTTTGTAGATACAGTTAATGGCTCATTCTAAGGTAAGGAAAACACAATGATTCTTATTTTCAGGTGACTATAAACTAATGAAAACATACTTATTGATACTATTTTCCATTTCTGCCAATAGATTCCTCGAAATGCTACACACTGGCTCTTTCAAAAGTAAAAACAAATGTGAGACTCTTCTAAAAATGTGAAAACCAAATAGCAGGAATGATACTACAAGACTTGATGCAGTCTCAGCAGTCAATTACAGTAGTCCCATAAAGACAGATAACCTGACAGTTCACTGCGCTACCCAAGGCGAAGAGGTTTAAATCACCAGCATGGCAATACACCCCCGAGACTTGACATTCATCAGGGAGCTGTGAGAGGGGACACTAATGAATTTGGATCTGGATAGGAAGAGCACAGAGTACAAACCACAGACTTGCTACCCACATCCACACACAGAGGAAATACTAATGTTTTAATTACCCATTACAGATGGGATTCTTGCAATTAGACTTTGATTCAATTTGTCTCACCACTACATTGTTCATATTACCACATAACACAGCCAGTAATGTGTTTTAATTAGCAGCAGTGAATATTGAATACAACCGACGTACTTTTCTCTGTGCGTTTCAGTCAAACAATGACACCAGTCTGCCAGTTACGTGTCATGTTGCAGTGGACTCGCCCTTTGTCCTTGGGAGATCATAAAATCCATTGAAGAAGGCGCTGGTTAAATTATTTTCCCTCTTCCATGGCGTCATACAATAGTCAGCAGCACCACCCCAGCTTTGTCCATTTCATTATCATTAAAGATGCAGAGTGGAGAAACCATAATGTAACCAACGTCAGAGACATCAGTGTCACTGACAAAAATACATCAGAATCACTTTTTGGTCTCAGTAAATATATTTAGCACTGTAAAAGATAAGGGTGTTATTTAAATAGAATAATCGTGATTTAATGTGTCACAGCACCGAGAAGTCAAAGCTGTACTGGGAGTGTGTCTGTACCAAAAAGATGTAAAGCGCCTACAGTGCTGAGGCATCATCTGTTCTTCTTTTCTACTTTAACACAATCTCACAACAAACACTCTGGAGCTTTTCTGTCTCTTATCAGCCTGCAGTTTGAGCTGTGTCAATCCTCTGCCTTATACACAATCTCACTACTGACAAATGGATATTCTGGTGCTTAGTCAGCCTCCGTTTCGTCAAGGATGATGGGCAGGGAATGTATTCATCCTCGATGTGTACGAAACATGCAGTTTGAAATTTTCCGCTGACATCCCAGTTCACATCCACTATAGACCCCATGTGTGACCGCTGAAAGCAGAACCAAGCCACTCTAATTCACGTTTTGGGACCGTCACAAGACATAACATTTTTGCTTCCAAAAACTACTGATAAATCCTTAGATCACCTATATAATCCTTATACAGGATTATAAATAGTTTTTTTTTTTTTTTTTTTTTTTTTTTAATAAAACGGTCACTACATCCTGACAGCAGTGCACAAGACTGTAATCTGAAAAAAAAAAAAATCATGTTCCTCTGTGTCCTCTGGTCCTAATGGTATCTGCAAGATTTCACACACTGGAGGAAAACAACCAATCAGAGCTGAGCTGGAGCCTGCTATCTCTGAGCAGCTGTCAATCACTCACAAACTCCAATCAAACAGTCAAAGCAGCTGTGTTGAGATCTGTTGAGGAAATACCAAGAACTACAAGTCGGAGCAAACTTTCTCATTTTACAGCTAAACAGTAACTACAAGTTGTTTCTGAAAACATCTGAGGTGAGAAATAGTCATTACAGTAACAGAACATTGATTCATATTTGATTAGCGCTGCCTAGTTTGTCCGGTTGATCGGAGTTGGCGAGTGATTTACAGCTACCTCAGTTGAATGAACAGCCAATAGGAACGCTCTCTGAAATGACCTGTGATTGACCGAAGTCTCCTGTCAGATTTTCCAAAGCCTGAAAACAGAGCCACGAGGAGGTACAGAAGTCTAGTTTCCTCTCAGACCACTTGAATTACAATATACTGAAAGGTTACTCTGGGATTTTTGCCCAATGATTCAAAAAACATTCTGCCTACCGCACGACTGACTTTGAATATTTTATATATATCTATGTATATATGTACATTTATATCCTCTCTTTCTCTCTCTCTCTACATCTAATCAGTCTAAAAGTATATATATACAGTGGCTTGCTAAAGTTGCATTAACAGAAATTCTGTATAAACTTTGTTCAAAAAATATTGTAAAGCATAATGAATAGCATCACTTTAAGCTGTACATAATTTCTGCTGAATAGCAAGTGCAAGATGACATGTCTGAAATGTAGCAAAGGAAGATGCATCTGCATCGCTGCTTGTTTCCATAAAACAAATCATAAAACAGAGGCGGTGCTGCCACTAAGGCACAGCGACTGCTGCAGTCCATCTGCAGTCAGTTCCAATGTGTGCCGACAGACCTTGTGTGTTCAAGGCCTGCAGGCTGCAGAGCTGAAAGGATTTCAGCACTCAGCGATACAGCAGCTACTCTGGCACACAGTGGCAACATTAACAGCTGATCCAAATCTGCATCTTCACCGTGCTGGTCCAGAGTTTGTGTCTACTTTCAGGAATGTGTGTATGTGTGTCCACGTGCGCCCCTGTCATTCCAAACAATGGCATGGCATTTTTGCGGGTGTCGCCGTAGAAACAGGTGTGGTCAATTGCTCAATCAATTCCAGTATGAGCATGCCCATTCCCATGGCAACCCTGTGAAAGCAGGAAGCGTTTGGCAGACAGGAATGCTAAACAGAGGCTGAATGGGGAGGCGGAGGGCTACTACGGCATCCACACACAGACGGGCCTTCACAGGCTCAAGGATCCAGCTTCCTCGGGCTGGAAAACATAAGGCCTCCACCAAGTGAGACAGATGGAGAGGAATAAAACCCACAGGACAAATTCATTTCACACATCAAAGAACACTGCTGTGATCTTATTAACAGAGTGACACAACAATGTAGTCTACCGCTGCAGCTTTGTTCTAAAAATAAAAATATCCAGGATTAAAAAAAACACCTCTGATAACAAGAAAAGTGAGAGCACAGCTCCCATCTAACTACCTTGTCACCCAGGGGAAGATAAAAATCATTTACGGTATGAGAAATATTTAGGACAACTTCAGGAAGATACATCATTATATGGAAACAGTAAGAAAAGGTATGACCAGATTTTACATTTAAATAACTTTCCATCTGCAGTATAATGCCTTGTGTCCATCCTCTTAAAATATTTATTTTGTTTTAATATTTTTGACACTATTCTCCCGCACCTGAACATGACATATTTCCGCCATTCTTCTTTGCAAAACTGCTCAAAGTGTCGAGTAACATGGGGACTGTGACTTACAAGTCATTTTCAAGTTCAGCCACAAATTCAGGATTTGACTGAGGCCCGGTCTTAAACTTGGCCGCTCCAGAACATTAATATAGTTGTTATTAACTAATTTCAGTGTAGCTTTGTCTCTCCCTACTCTCACTTCTCTTGCAAACAGCAGTAGGTTTTCCTCCAGGATTTCTCTGTCTTTTACCCTCTACCTCAATTCCAGCAAACACTAAACATGCTGTCATGTGAGATTTTTTCAACCCCGGGCAACAGCAGTATGCACGGTGTCTACCATCTAAGCCATGCAGCCCTGCAGCACTGTTCTTAGTGGCCTTTTCACAAGGACTTTTAATGTCTGACCTTACTGAGTGTTGCTTATGTGGTTGTATGCTTCTTCTTTGTGCTCTTACATAACATCATCAGATATGCTTGAAATATTCTTTTGCCTTCTTAATGTAGTTTCTACCAGGATACTGACATCAGCGATTGGACTTTGCAAGTGTTTTAAATCTAGAACCACCAGCGATACTTTGATTAAATGCATCTCTGGTCCACTTCTCATAGCTAAATTTTTCAATCAGCCATCTCTAGGAGGATATACACTTTAGCTGTATTCAGGGCAACACCTGGCATACATGTTAATGTGACGTGAAGAGTCATTTTAGGGCTTCAAGTCTATTTTTTCCCCAACTTCAGCATGTTAGCAACTGCTTCTGAAAGCAAGGCAATGCTATGGCTGAAGGGATCCAGTGTAGACACTGATGGAGAACTGCAGCTGCTGCCGTCGAGCTGCTGACAGGCTGCTTTCAGTCCCAACTAACCAGAGACTGAGGAGAACAGTTAACACATTATTCTGTGATAGACTTCAGTAAAGTTAGTCTGGACACCTGAAAAATACACAAGCAGCTACAGTGCCAACAAAATGATTCTTACTGAGCTGTCACCACAGGCTTTTCATCATTCTGCTGCTGCCGTTTTGACTGCAGCCTAAAAACTCACCATCTTGAAGCTCTTCTTTGTCTCTGTGTGAACTCATTTTGACAGTTTTTCTAAAGCTTCCTCTATAATTAGCACAGGCCCGCAGCGAAAGGCTGGAGTAATATTTAATAAACTACTGTGTGATTAAAACTTCTGATACCCATCAGGAAACGGGCGATGCAGAAAAAAAAAGTTTGAATATTTGGAAATCCAAATCGCAGAGGAAATAAGACGAGAGAGATAGAGAGAGACAGAGCAGTCTGATTTTGATGTATATTGGTAGCCACACAACTAAGAAAAAATGTGTTTTTTGGGAAGAACAAATAATCAGTTAAGGTTGTAATAACATTGTGATGCATATCCTTCCTTCTGAATGTGTTAAACAGTGGCAACAAACATCACTCTTTTCTTGTAGCCTAAATTATTGGTTTTACATGGTAATTATGGTTTGATTTGGTAATTAAGATCTTTGGTAGTACTGACTATATTAACTTGCAAACAATAAATCTGGTTAAAGCTACATGCTCCGTCACTATAAACGGTGGCTGTTATTGTAGAAAATGTCTAGTTGTGTTAACCAAATTTCTTATTCCCTCACCTCAATTACAGCAACATTTTTTTGTCTGTGATATTTACAAAACTGGGTTGTTGCAAAAAGCTGACCCATTTATCTAAGTGCATGTAGCTCATTGTATGAAGCAGAGGTATATCCTGTGTCCTCCTTCACTATTAGCTCCAAACAGATTACCATTGTTGTACATTTAAATATTAACATAGCTCTGTTTGTGTGCGTAAAGACTAAGAGTCTCTGCATGTTCTCACATTGCTTTCATACCTTGCCATAAAAATTATCTCATTTATATGAATAGGTACTACACCTTTGAGTACTCCTGCAATAAGTACTGAAAGCTGAGATGTTTTCTGATTTAAAACATTTCATTTAAATTAACAAAATATTCAAATTATATTATTTAGGGAAGGTTTTTGAAACAGTATTTTATTGATCACCAGTGACTGAAGTTCTCACCTTGATGTAGAAGTGTATTTAGGGTGTGTTGCCGAGTTCAACTTCACATCACTGTTAGGTGTGATTACAGCTGAAACAGAGCACACCTCTTCTGACCAAACTCAACAGTGATGCTGTTGGTGCAAAAGACATTAAAACTTCAGAAATGCAGTGTGAATTAATCTGTATATTTTGTGAAATGCTTGTGCATGTGACAAGTGTGGCTTTTTGCGGAAAGTGAAGTAAATCATCAAAAAAAGGTATTGTTTTAGTATTGAAACTAAGGTAATGGAGATTCCAAGTGAAATATCTGAACTGCAGGTTGAAATGAAAGTTAAGAGTTGTGCAAAGGGAAGGATGGTTAATAAAGGGGGCCCAGCATGAAGAGCCTTTATCATTGCGGCGCAGTCATAAGAAACCAAGTTGACTTTCGTCATTAAATTTTCACTAGGGTGATTTAAATTAATTAACTCATATTAGGATAAAGCATTGCAGTCAAGTCAATAGAATTGTATCTCATGATAAAAGACTATCCCTACTGAAACGACCCTGCAACTTAGCACACATAAATCACACTGCACAGTTGAGGAGTCAGTGACACTGGTGTTATGACAAACTGTTAGAGCGCAGAGAAAAGAGGGAGATAATGGGTCAAAGAAAGTAAAACACTCACTTTTTCACATTGGCTTCTCCATTGGGAATCCTCCTCAATTTCTTCTTCTTCAGTATTTTCACAGCCCTGCGACAAAGTGTCTCTGAGTCCAGCATCTCTTTCACTTTGCCATAAGATCCCTCCCCTAGCAGATCCCCCATCAAGTACTTTCCTATCAGCTTTGCCCTCTTCCTCCGCGGCTGGTAGATCACCTCTGTAGAGTCAATGCGGTGAATGAAAGTATCCATCTCCATCAGTTCATTTTCATTTAGATAGTCAAGATGATGCAGCTCGCCGGTACTCATGATTGATAGTTCGGCAGCCACAACTTAAGCCTCCTGTGCAAAAAGGTTCGCAAATAGCTATGATTGCTGCTGGAGAGTAATCCACTGGTAACCTTTCACCACTGAGCCGAGTGTTTCAATTCCACAAGATGGAATACAGGTGAATTACAAAATACTGAACATGGGAGAGAGAATAATCAGGCCTGAGAGTTGAGGGAGGAGGTGAGGGGATCAATCCCAATTTGTAAACATTAGGGCTCTTTTCTTTCAAGAGGTGCAAACAGAGGTGAAAAACCTGTTGGGTCCAGTGCCAAGTTAGTGCTCTATACTGTGCATTTTGTACTACATCTGTGACAGAAATTAGAAAAAAGAAATGTGATTCTAAAATGTTATTCTTCTCTGCTCAAGTCTCAATCACCTCTATAGGAATTTAACACCATACAGACTAAGGTAGAGGCAACCCGTTCTGCTTCAAGGCCATGCAGCACAGCATTTCTGTCAAAGGTCCATGCTTCAAAGCACAGGTTTCCTCAGGATACATGTGTGTAGAGCTGGACTGGATCCAGGAACAGATCTACAGCCAAACGCATGCAGTAGTGTCAGCCTGGCTCCTGGAGGTCGACTGAGCCATCCAATGTGTCCAACCGTCCTCAGGTGTCCTCCATGCCACCACGGTTCCTACTGCCTGGTGCCTGAAAGCAAGTGTCGTTTAAACATTATTGAAAATGCAGACATGGCCTTCGCTGACCTAAGTTAGCCCTCTTTGGTAAACAATCCGTCCAGACATCAACACTCGACCGGTTAACCTTACTGGGTTAACAATCTGATTTGAAGCACACAAAACACGAAAATATTATAATTTATGCATGAACATATTTAGCACCCTGCTTTAATTAAACAGAGTCGTGTGTGATTTACGATTGACACTGGCGTTGCTCAGATGAAATATAGAAAAAATAAACTATTCGCTAGCTGGTAAGCTAACATAGCACGTCTGCTTGAATGAACTAGCTTGCCAACATACACTCTCACTTTGTTGTTCATTGATATACACACATTTAGCGACCAGTTCAGGTTTTAAATCAGACGTCTGCTTTAAAACAGCGGCACCTAATTTAATGTGGATGAGGACTAACGGTGGACAGCTGGAGAGGATCACCAAAACGTCGTCACACAACTGTAGCTAACGGTGGTTATGTAGCTCCAGCTAGCAATAGCCAACTTTGCCTGACGTTAAGATTATCCAACTTCACCTCATTTGCCGGTGGAGCAGCGGCAAGGTACGAGACGATTGTTCTCCGACAGTACTGCTTTAACGTTATGCTCGCCTACTAGCAAAATCGACATCAGCTCCAACACTCAAAACAGCCCCTGAACCGGAGAAACAACCCAGATACGTCCGGCTAACGCAAGCTAACCGGAGTTGGACTGGCTAGCAAGCCGTTCAGATTCCCATGTAAATGGCTAGCTAGCTAGCTAACACGCTAACTAGTTAACTCCTGATACCGGGTCTCACCTGTATCCGTACGAATCTTGTTGCGGTTGCAGGTTTTATTCCGCCCTTCTGTGTCCGTCCTGGGTGAAGCAAATGTTTTACTTGGGTCTATGAGTATATCAGTTACAATTTCTGACTCTTCGTGTTACTCTTGCTACTCAGGTTGTCGCCATCTTGTTTACCTCCCCCCCGACTCGCACTGACAGCCCATACGTTAATGCGTCAAATCAAAGCTTTTCCTCCCACACACTGAGGAGGAACGGCAAGCATGTCAACCAGTGCTGATAATAAATAGTTTAAGTATTAAGACACTCAGCCTTATCAGTGTAATTTAGCAGTCTGATCCCATTGATACTTGAGGGAATGTACTATGGATATCCCCAGGACGGGACACACCATAACTCTTGACAACTGCAGTAGTTCTTCCACGTTTTTTTTATTTTTGTATAGACACTGATTATAATCAGCACTACAATGAGGCTAAAATACATTTATTTTAGCTTGTTTCATGCTTCCCTTTCTATGACCCCAACTCCACGCTTAAAAATTGATCGATTTACAGAAAAATAATGGCAACAATTTTGATAATCATTATTTTCCCATCAAAAATGTCCAATATTGCCAGGTCTGTCTTCTCAAATCAAATCAAAAGTCAGCAAAAGTTTGTAAACTGATTAGATTTTAGATTGAGTTTCAGACAAGAGTTTGATTTTCTGACATTTTTTTAATGCATAATGAAAATAATTGCTAACGGCACCCTTGCATTCAACTAAAAACCTTACCGTGCTGCTACACAACCACAGCCTTGGTTTACCTTCTAATATGGCTCAAGTTGCCTCTGATTGATGCTGTGGCCAACACCAGAGTGACTCTTGCTTAGCTGGGATTTTCTGAGTTATATTTATCCCGTGTAAACCCAGCCCCTGGGGAATGGCAAACTGAAGGTCTGATTTCACTGATCTGTCAACCTCCTCTTCCTCACCAGTGGCTCTTGAGCCTGGTCATCTCTGCTCAATGGCTCGCTGCTGCCCAGAGCCATACAGAAATTAATACTGATGGCAACATGATTGGATAGATAACTGCGCTTGGCACACAGGTGTACCATAAACTTCGCTCCTTATTTTCTCATAAACAAGTGAATTAACACATACGTACAGTAGTTATAAAGACATCTGTCCGCGTTTCAGTAAGTGGCCATTTTTTATTGTGAACACTGAAGCATATAATGACAGGAATCAAAAATCAATTACAGCACAGTGAGGAAATGTTATATAGTTGTATATGCATAGTCGAGTCAAGCTCTGAAAGGGAACAAAATGGTAACACAAACTGGAGTGAAATCATTCTGGAAGCCAGGCGATGTATGTTTAAATATTTTAAGTTGTTACAGTATTAAAATGAAATGTGACAAAACAGGTGATCCATTATTTATAGAAAACATTTTAAACCTAAAACATAACAGAGAATCTTTCTACTTGTCACACAAACACTAAAATTTCTGCAACAGAGTCCATTTCACAACCGAGCAGAGCCGTGGCAGCTGCAGAAAACAGCTTTTAAGTTATGATAAACATGAACAAGTATAAACAAAAAAAAACAAAAAACAGTCCTCTACATCAGTAATATGGTCTCCGTGGATTATTCTGTGGAAACAAAAATGAAACACTAGATTAAAATATTATAGCAAAGGACACTTTAGCCTGATGAATCGATCAGCAACACAGTAAAAAAAATTAAGTTTCGAAAGCCAATTATATTATTTAACAATGAGTATGGATTTCTATTACACAATATATTTAATGCAAATTCACACAATATTGTAAGAACAGAAAACAATGTGAAAGAAAAGTTACCAATGGGTTGGGCCTGAAGCGGTAAGCGAGCATCATCCTCTTTCTAAAAGCGTCATACTCATCGTCATGTTTTGTGAGCCCGGCTGGACGGTCAACTCCCAACCCTGCTCCGTTCATAGCTGTCGTTCCCCTAAAGTGGGACAGAGAGAGAAGACAGAGACACTCAGAATCTCATTTCATGTATGTCTGGTAATTTGAGAGCCAACACAATATTAGTGTTACTTTCAGTCTATCTGGAAAAAAACATAACGGTTCAAATACAGGCCTTGTTCACAGGAGATATTTTAACATGTCACAGTGGAAAAAGCACAGGTGTAAACAATAAAAATGTCTCAGTCCCATTTAACTGCTTCATTTTCAAGCCTCTGAATACCCTCACAGGTGTGTTCAGTTAATGTGGCTAATTAGACCACTTCTCTGGACTGTGTCGGCGTGTATACCTAATAAATGACCATTACCTCTTTCACACCAATGACCAGGGTTGGATCAGGCTTATTTGACCCATTTTCAACCCTTCTTTTGTTAATTCAAACAAGCCAGTCAGCACGGGTTAATCCCTGGTGATGACAATTTAGATATGACCTGGGTCACAACCCGGGAGCAGTGCATACCAATTACTCAATCTTGTATCCTGTCTTGTGACACATCATGGCAGACAGCTCAGACTTATGTCTGCTCTCTGTCTTGCAGTTTTTGCATGCTGGCTCATTCATGTTATTGGCAACACCTGTGCTTTTTCTGCTACGACAAGTTAAAATATATGCTGTGAAAAATGTGAAATCTTCCTGACAAATTTTGTTCACACATCGTCAAAACCAGAAGTGGTGTCACATTTTCTAAAGCAGCGTTCAGGTACACTGAACTAAACATATACTGTGCGCCTGTCAAATAGCAGTGACCAGCTATCCATCCTGAGCAGCAATCAGACAGAAATTTGCCTGGAGTGTGGCCAAAAGCAAACGTGACAGGAAATAGTGTGGGTAGGCTTGTAAACATAAACTGCTGGAGCTAACATGGCTAGCAGGCTAACAACAGCCATCCACAAAGTTGTGAATTATACAGCATTTTATTAAAAGTTTCACTGTCATAAACCTCAGTCAGTCAGGACCTCCTTCTCTGCTGCTGGTATTATTTTGCCGTGCAGTTATAAAACAAGACTATAACAACGATATACTGTACATGTTCCTGTTAACTCTGTTCAACCCTCAGTCAGGTCAAATTAGACCTTAATCATTCCATTAGAGACATAATAAATTTCCATCAAAGCTGTGGCCCACTTTTAACCTGTTCAGAGGTCTAATCAGCCAGAATAACTGAAAACACCTGTGTGGGTGTACAGAGGCTTTCAGGGTCCAGACTGGGACACTCGCTGGAGCTGTTGTTAATGTTAGTAGCAACACTTGCACCTTTCCTGCTATGCCAAGTCAAAATGTCTGCTGTGGAAAAGGTCTGTTCAGGTGGAAATGACAAACAGTTGCACAGCTACACTTGTGTGAGATAGTCAGAAATTTATGTTCATGTTGAGCCAACAAAAAAAAAAAAGATTTCAGTCGACAAAGACCATCTATGCACTGTCTCGTCGACTTGGTGTCTTGTCATTATTTTAGGGAACTATAAAAGTATCACTTTAAAAATAACCATAGTGGTGCTTCATTTAAAAGCACTGAAATAAAGATTTTAGTTATTTACAAATGTACCTTGAATGATTAAGAAATACAATGAAAGACAGATGTACTGAGGATGAATGCTCACTTGTTGACAGGAGCCTTGATGCCCTGTCCCTCACTGCCCAGGCCTTCACCTTCCTTCCAGCCCATCTTCATAAGCATTCGGAAACCAAGATTCTCCACCGTCAACTTAAACTCTTTGTATTCTGAGTAATCCGGGTCCCGGCCCTCCTGCAAGCCAAGAAGACTTAAGATGTGCATTTATGCCATAAACACTGAAGTGCTGCACCATTTCCCTGCCTCCGATTTCATTTTGTCACCTTCAAAAGAAGGAGGGTGGGGAGATTATTTAATACTAATTCAGCATAGGGAAGATCTTCTATTATTTAGTTATTTAACTGGAAAAGACGTTGCCTGTCATCTGAGACTGTTCAGTACATCAGGGTTGGTGTTACTCTGCTCTGGTGGTCTTCATTAAACACAACCTGTATTTTCTCTTATAGGTTAATTTGCTATTACACTCAAATGGTATGCTGTGTGGCATTTAAAAGTTACATCCTGGGTCCTACGCCACTGCTGACTTCTCATTAACTTTCCATGACTAACTGAATTTGCATTAGGAAAAAAACATCTCTATTGGCATACTCTACTGGTTTTCAACTTTTGAAAAGGGATTTAAAAAAATGTGGTTTCCAGTGCCAAATCAAATTAAACAGACTTTAAAATAAACAAGTGGCAATTACAGTCTCCTCCTGGGGATCCCTCAGGAGGAGCGAGAGGAGTTTGCAGGGAAAAGGGACGTCTGGGTTGTTCCGATGTTACCACAGAGGCCCTGACCTGGATAAGCAGCTTGAAAACAGAGGCATGGATGAATGATTACAATCCTGTTTACAGACACTTCCAACCGACCCTGTCAAAGCAGACATTTAATGGTTAATAGCTACCACAAACTACACTATAGATGTATGAAACTTTTACAGTACTCTAAAGAGATCTTGCAGAGAATAGGATAAATTATTTTCTCTATACAAAAAACACATCTAAAAACATTTAATGACTTGTGGGATGCCTGAAAAAAATATTTAAATAAATCTGATGCCTCCTTCTCTGATTCACAGGAGGCGTCATCTACCTTTACCTCTAAACCCACAGAGCTGCAACGATTAATCGATTAGTTGTTAACTATTAAAATTCTCAATTCTTTGGTCAGAAGAATAAAAATTCTCTGATTTCAGCTTCTTAAATATGAATATTTTTTGGCTTCTTTACTCCTCTATGACAGCAGACTGAATATCTTTGAGTTGTGGACAAAACAAGACACCTGAGGACATCATCTTGGGATTTGGAAAAAAGTGATCAACATTTTACACCATTTTAAAGACCAGCCAGCTAATTGATTAACTAATTAAGAAAATAATCAACGGATTAATCAACAATGACCGTGCTCGTTAGTTGTAGTCCTTTGAAATTAAAGTTAATGGATATGGATATTCCTAGCAGTTGCACAACAGCGAAATCCATCCCTATTAAGTGAGGGTTAATTCAGAAGCAAACTAACCTTGAGTGCCTTGAAGGTCTCCATGAACTTTTCCAGCTCCTCAGGGGGCAGGAAGTCACCAATAAAATGTTTCCCTTTACCCATATCTGTCAGAGATTCTGCCCACTCTGGAAAAGTACAGCAGCAGATCATTTTACCTTGATGAGAACCAATTATCGAGCACTGACGGCTGCTAGTGTTGCAAAGGTAGGACCACCTGTCCGTACTGATGGTCAGCCTTACCGCGGGTCTTCTCCATTTCCATCTTTCGGAGACGATGCTCCCAGGTGCCGGCCTGCTGGTCCACTTCTTCATCACTGTCGTATTCATGTTGGTGGTCTCTGATGGCCTTCTCCCACATCACCTGCATCTCCGCCATCGCACGCTTGTGCTTCATGATCATGTCATACATCTCTTGCATCTACATGAGACAAGGATGGGATAATAGATTACAGGGACTAATTACCCTGAATTTATTGTGCGTTCAACCAGTTATCAACATGCTGATAACAGATCAACATCTGGCTATTCTGACAGACTGATTAAATTAAAAATAATAGACAAAGAGTGAATAATAAAAGATTTGTGAGAGGAGTGAAGTTTTGGTATAGTAAAAGAGCAGCGTACATTTAGTAGTCACTTTCATACCTCTTGTTGTTCTTTGAGTTGTCTCTTCTGGTCCTCAGACAGTTCTGTTACTCCTACCAGACCAAGAGGCTTTCCCTTCTTATAACCGAGACCTCTCAGCTCCTGGGCTGAAACAAATGTTACCACAAACTTATATATCCATAAATTAAATATTGGCTGATGGTGTGACAGTAAGTTAATATGTGATTTTAAGAAATGATACTTGGTGCCAGCTTGTCAATAGGTATAATAATAACTACACTGTTACCTTCTATGACTCTTCCAAAAATGCACATAAATATTAGCATGTATGAGTTATAAATATATAAATATTACACTATGGTATCAGCTGCAAAAACCCATTGAGACTGGCTTCTGAAAGGTTGCACCAAGTTCAGGTTTTGTTAATTATTTTCAATTGTCACAAGAACAAAATATGCATGTAACAGGGTTATTATTGTAAACTAAAACAAAAAATACTGTTGGTAAACTGAAACTATATAAAAACTACATCCTTTAAGAAAATGATATTGCCTGGTTAAAAAACAATAAATTTTTTTTAGCTATAATATATTACCAAAAAAATGAGACTGCAAGAATTTGTCAACTCTTGTGACACACCACAGAAATGAAACAGCCTTGACATTCCAGTAAATAGTGCTATGCTGCTACTGCTTCACTAACGCAGCGTGAAAATTAAACATTATGGCCATTCATGCAGTTCTCAAAACATGTTTTGTATGTATATATAGCAACATACATCTGAGACATATACCTGATCCATACAAAAACAGACTAAAACTACTGTAAAACTAATACTAACTAAATAAAAACTAAAACTAAACATTTGTGAATAACTGAAACTAAACTAAAACTAGCAAATGCACCCTGAAAACTAACTTAAACTAAAATGAAACTGAAAGGTTGAAGTAAAATAAAATAATCTAGCTGAAAATCCTAAACCGTTATAAACTTGGTATGCACACATACCACATATTTACAGCATGTAAAAAAACAGTTCACATACCAGAGAGAGAGGGCGCGTTAGGGTCTTGAACAGTTAGCTCCGAAGGAACAACGATGGGAGGAATGGGCAACTCGACTTTGTCATCCTCAGACCCCCATCTACTCTTTCTCTTCCGTTTGACAGGCGGAGTTTCTGCCTCCTGAATGTGCGGTAGAGGAGCGGCGTTCAGCAGTGGAGGGATTCCTGATAATGGCGGAGCAGCTGGTCGCTGAGGGTCTGTCCTCGATTCTGCTGCTGGAGGTGAGGAGCTCTGGGAGGCGGCAGCACGATACTCCTCTACTTTCTCTTTGAAGAAGCGGTAGGCTGGACTTTGGTGGTCATATAAAAAACTGAGGGAGGGACAGCAGATTTTGTGTAAAACCAGGCTTTAAAAAGACACTAAGTGTAAAGAAACACAGTGACATATAAGGTATTATCCAGCGACTGACCTGAAGGCGGGGTTGTCTCGGTTACGCTCAGCAGCAATGGCTTCCACCTCAGGGCCACCCTCCACCACAAACCTGGCCAGCTTCTCAGCCACCTGCTGGGTTTCCGCGTCCACTGGGGGGGAGACTTTAAGCAGCCTATCAGTACTGGGACTCAATTCACACTCTACTACTGTACCGTACTTAACTGGCCCTCACACACCACCAGTCTAGAGCCAATAGGGGATAAGAAGAGGAAGGAGGGAGGAGGAGCAAGGGGGACAGGGGTGGTGAATGGGAACTGTATGGATGTGAGGCTTTTGTTGTAACATATGAAGACCATGTGAAGCCCATAGAGACTCCATCACATACACTTTGCCCACACTGTGAACACAATGTTGTGCACAATTTAAGACTAGAAAATGTACCCCATCTTTACATTCTTAATACCATTCAAGTAGGCACAACATAGGAGTGGGCAACATGGATAAACATCATAACATAATGGCTAATGTGTAAAACTCATTTTTTGCAGCTTTTAAAGTCCAATCCAAAAACAAATATGGTTTATTAAACATACAAGAAAACCTAAAGAAGTCATAACCTGTACATGCACAGCCTAAAATAAGATGCAGACTGATGGAGAACCTGGTTAGTACCATGACTAGAAATTATTTTTGCACCCATGCAATCAGGTGAAAGTCTCCAGTTAACAGGAAAGTTGAATTGGTCCTGCTCTATGAAGTCAGCAGTAAATAATGTACCTTGTTTTAAGGGATATCAGCCCATTCTCATTTTCAGGGCATCTAATACTGAGGCTTTGTCACGGCCGTCAACGTTGATACGACCACACCAGTCCTGGTATGAAACGCACCGGGCTTTCCATTAACTACAATGTAAACCCATCCGCAGAAACCGTAAATGTTCCGAGAAAAAGTGCTGGGAGTGAATGTGGTGACGAAGTTAAAAGAGCAAAAAACACAGAGCTGGTGGGAGGGGGGGTGGGGTGTATGGATCTTTCATCTAGGACACCGCTGTTTGTGTCCCGTGCTTTATGTTTCATTTTCTACAATCAGATGTTCATTTGTGTCCAGAGGTAACAATGTTCAGTTGCATTTTGACTTAAACGTAGCAGTTTTTAGCTCAACCATGTAGAATTTCCTAATCATAAGCGGTTTTGTTGCCTAAACCTAAAGTAACACCAAGGGCCGTGACAAAGCACCTATGTGACGAGCTGGGATGAGTTAAGGGATAAGTTAAGTCCACCGACTTGGGTGTGAATACACACATAAGTTTAAGGGCCCTGTCACACTGAGCCGGTGGTTGGCCATCAGAGAGTTTGGGGCCGTTAGTGAGCATCCGTCGGTCTAGTTTTTGTGGTGTGTCCTACACTGTCGGCTCTAGTTTGTATTGGTGATGTCCGATGGTTAGAGAAATCACTCCGATTGGCGGTTCAGCTTAAACGAATCAGTGCACAAGAACAGAAACAAAAGTAAGGAGCGCAAGCTAAAAAGTGAAGTCAAGAGGAAAAACACATAAGACTCTTCTCATTTTTCATCTTCATCTCATCTGATCATTCCCAGATATTTTCACAATGACATTAATGTCTGGAATGAAGCTAAATGGTGAGTGAGAGTGGTGTGAAAATGGTCGTCAGACGCCGCTTTATTTCATGTCAGTATCATAACAACGGCTTGTATATCCGCAGTCCTCGGTCTTCCAGTTTCCCTTTTTGAATGACAAATACAGGCTACCGCCACCTGTTGGTGTGGAGAGTTATTTCATGTCACGCAGACAGAACATATGTGGTAGCTGGCCATCTGCTGTAGTCTTTGTGGTGTATTTGAGTGCGAATTTTTGGCCAGACAAAGGTGACGTGAGGCAACGGAATTGTGGACTTTGTCGCCGCTATTTCTCTGTTGTTGGTTTGGTGTGTCCCCAGCTTAAGACTAGTATATAAGGCTTGCAAGCTAGTAATGCATCATATTGTCTGTGGATGTCCCTCTGAACTCATATTGTGATGACTGGTAAACTGACAATGCTATATTGACATATTGTCCACCTCTTTTGCAATTACATTTTAGTATTTCTGAGAGACAAGACAAAGAAAACAGACAAAAGAGAGTACAAGAAGAGGTAATCTTACCATTATCCGACGTACTCTCAGGTCTAAGCAAATCCTTTCTCAAAATGGCAACTCTGTTTTTGTAGTAGAGATATTCCACGCTGCTCTTATCATATAAAAATCTGAAAGGCAAGGATAGCAATTGAAATCAGATTTGTGTGGATATACTGTACGAGTAAATACATCTGGATGTGCTACACTGTCTTTAAAACTTACGAGAAAACAGGATTGTCCTTGTAGTCCTCCTGGGCCTTTCGCTCCAGCTCCGCTCCTCCCTCCGCGACAAAAGAGGCCATCTTGTCAATAATGAGTCTGGTGTCTGAATCCTCTGGGGGAGAGACTTTAAGCAGGCTATGAGTACATTTACTCTAAGGGAACCTATGACAAAATGCCAGTCATAAGGCACTGGAGTATGCAGAGGATGCACTGAAAATGTCCAAGCCATGGAGTTGTCCAGAGATACACTGAAAAACACAGGCCTTGAATTACCTTTCATCTCTAAGAATCTGGAGTAATCTGTCTCCTCTTCCTCATCTTCATCATCTGGAGAACAAAACACGCTTGGCCTCTGGCTGAGAACAGGATTCTTCTTGTGTGAGTGTGAGTAGTTCTTGAACTGACTGAGCATGCTACTGACTCCAAGGCCAGGCCGCTTCCCAACAAGAATGCTCTTTTTCTGTTGTGCATTTCCTCCTGGTGAAGTCGAAGTTGTAGGACTTTTGGTGTCACTAGTGGAACCTAGAAAGAGTATGACACAGGACACATTTTTAAAAAAAAAAATCCAGTACAAGCCTTCATATAAAGGCTATCTTTTGGAGTGCAGGGGACACTTCTGAAAACATTTTATGATACCGTCGTGGCATCAGCCATATTTTATGGAGTGGTTTGCTGGGGCAGCAGCATCACAGCTGCAGACAGGAAGAGGCTGGATAAGATTATCAAAAGGGCCAGCTCTGTCCTGGGATGCTCTCTGGACACAGTGCAGGTGGTGGGAGAGAGGAGGACGATGGCTAAGCTGTCATCCATGATGGAGAAGGACTCCCACCCCATGAGAGACACCATCAGAGCTCTGGAGAGCTCCTTCAGTGGCAGGCTGCTACACCCTAAGTGTACGAAGGAGCGTTACAGAAGGTCCTTCCTGCCTGCAGCTGTTAGACTCCACAACCAGCACTGCTCCCAGTAAACCACATACACATTCACAACAAACTCACCGGACATAAGTGGACAATTATTTATTGATATGATGGACATATTTCTGGCTTTACTTTTCTATTATGTAGATACTAATTTATTTTATTTGTATTAATACTGTCTTTAAATCTATGCTTCTTGTCTTTTATTGCACTATCCACTTGCTGCTGTAATGTGTGAATTTCCCCACTGTGGGACTAATAAAGGAATATCTTATCTTAGCTTATTATTCTTTCTACTATAGACGGTTAAGATTGTTCTTGAACTAGAACATTTGGCAGGTAAACAATACAAGCATGCAATGTGACGTAATGTTCATGGTCATGTTTCCTTTAAAAAACTCCACCTCCCATAAACTGTTGTGTGAAATTTCACTATATAATATCACAGTATTACTTTACTTCCAAACTGACAATAACTGCACATCAACTATGCAATACTAGTACTACTTAGGTGTAAACTTCAATTCATACTGTGCAAAACTCATTCAAAATTTCCCCATTGTGAAACTAATAAAGGAATATCTTATCTTATCTTACTTGTGATGAGGCTATGACAAAAACATTACTAATATTATGGCCAAAACTGCAGAAAAAGTACGAACCATTGTTGGATTTGTCCTTCTGCATCCTCATGAACTGCTGTAAGAAGCTTCCGTCATTTGCAAACTTGTTTGAAGAAGGTCCTTGAAAACCTGGAGAACTAGAATGAATGAAATATGTTTAAATATACTTTGTTATAATTTAGGCCAATGCTGGTGTCAAAGAAAACATTCACACATAAGAATACTGACTGGCAGCACCAGACATTCACACTGTACTTTAAAAATAAAATGATTTCCACAGGTTTAGGTTTGCTATGTCTGTGCCATATTACCAGGTCCACAATGAGTATACCGTTACCTCGGAGGCAGGGGTTTGCTTGGGGTTTGTACATTAATTTTTGCTTGCTCTGCCATTCTGGCCTCAATCTCCTTCTTCTTCTGAGCTATCAGCTTCTCTTGACGGAGAATATTCATGTTCATCTTGTTTTTCTGTGGCTGGATAGGCTTGGACTTCCATCCTCCTCGCCCTAAAACAAGAATAAAAGGAAAATGCAATATATTAAAACCAGACATACTTTATTGATTGGGGATTACTTTATTGGGGCATTACAATTGCTCTTATATAAACATAAACAAATGTGACAAAATATAAATAAAGAGTATGTAACTTGCAATTAATCTTACAATATATATATAGACAAATATAACTAAATAATAAAAATAAAATTAATATAAGAACTATGTATAATTATTTACATTTAGCCACGCAACATATAACCACAATGTAAATAAGTAAATGATCAATGCTAAGAAGTTGGATCCATTAAGTATGTTATATATAAATACAAAATGGTACAAGTACGAGTTCAATATGAGTATTTCTATAGTATTAATACAGTACTGGTGAGCGTAAACATCACAACAACAAACATGCTGTATAGCTGCGGAGCTGACAGTTGAGGTAGCAAATGTAAGTGACATTTTCAGATATGCATCTTGTGTAATTTGCCCCAATTAAGGTCCAAAGTTAACTGATTGCTGGTCTGCAACCACGAAACAACAAGCTTAACGTTTGTTCCTTTGTGGTGTATTAAGTTAATAAAAAAGAAAGTAAATTCGCGTTTATTATATTATTTATTACCTGACAATACAAGAGTTCACCTCCTCAAAGGCAGATACATATGGTAACATACATTTATATGTAATATTCTAACTTTGCATCGCAGACTAGCACACATGAAAACTTTACTTTTAACGGCTGCAGAAAACTGGGGGCAAAAGCGATTCATGTCATTACATGTGGAAATTACAGTTTGCAGAACTAAGAAAACTCGGGTATTTGTCAGCTTACGTAAATATAATGTAAACTGTCTTACCTGATAACTAACTAACCTTGTTTATCCGACCCGACAGCTAGCTAACATTGGCTACGCCAGTACGCGAGCGCTCCTACGGCTCAATGAGCTAGATGGTTCACGTTAACAGCTAACGGCTAACCTGGCTAACCTACGTGTTTACTAAGAGCCGCTGCTACATATTTAGCGTTATAATCACAGTCACGTTCACAGTAAAGGCGTACCTGCATCGCTAGGCTCCATGATCGTAGCAGGAAGAAAATAGATCTGGAATACGCCGCTCACTGACTACAATAAGGCCTGTCGCTGATTTGTAAGCTGAGGCCACTGCTTCTTCTTCGTCTCTCAGTATTAATGGCAGATCTCTAACTGCTTGAAGGAGCATACCGCCACCTACTGTACAGCACAGGTGGCGCCTTTTTCTTCTTCGTTGGTGTTTTATAGCGATTAGCAAATAACTTCACGATGCATTACCGCCACCTGGAGTGTGTCTCAGGATATACCTACTCACCAGTTTTACTATTACAGAAAACTAAATAATAAAATCAATGAAATCTCCCATTCTCTCTCTCTCTCACTTTTTTTCTCTCTTTTTTTTGCATTTTTTTCGCATGTTAAAAAGTAGAAAATATCTTTCACATATCTGAAACTGTGTCTTAAAGAGTCTCTGGTCTCTATGTTTTAAAGACCCTTAAAAGCCTCTCTGTGATAACAGTCCAGGTCAGAGAAGTCTAAGAAGGCCAACAATATTTTGATCCATTTTTTATTTTAATAGTTTTTATTTCAAACTGTCAGTACACAAAGTAACAGAAGTAAACATTAGAATCACTCAGATACAAATGAAGCATAGCAAAACAAAAACAGTGCTAAACATAAAAATGACAACAGAAATAAAACAAATCAAGCATAAAAAAAGTTAAAAAAGAAACACATGCGAAGAAAACATTGCATACATTCATTGTTTTCATAGCTTTTTTGTTTTGTGAGAAATTGTTGACGCATATTATGTGTCATATCCTTCAGAAATACAAAAAATGTCTCTTTTTTGGTAAATTTACATTTGAGAATGTTTCTATAGCTCATAAGTAAATTTACAGGACCATAATACATCTTTAAAGATATAATTATTATTTTTTATCTGGACCTGATCCATTGTGGTCTAGTTATGATGTGTCGTAACATTTAATATTAGACTTCCTTGCTTTTATTTGACGGTAAATACTAAACCGAAAGCCTTCTGCTTGGTATTTTTCCTGTTGCCATGGCAACGATACGGTGACGCTCGTGCGTTTCCGTTTCCACCGAGTTTTCCCGAGTCTTTCCCGTTGCAAAAGTCAGTTCTTATTGTCCCTTGTTGCTACCCGTCCTTGTCGTACGAACTGGTCTCCTGCTTAGAAATGGCTGAAGCTCCCCCACGGCCCTGCCGGTTTTTTTGCCACCGGTGTTCAGCAGAAATTAGTCCTCGGTTACCGGTAAGGACCCAAGAGACATATTCGCTTACGTGAAGACTGGAAAATTATGTTTAGGCTTGTGTGGTTTTATGTGTGTTTGTGGCGCACACCCAGTCACGTCGACCCATTGCTACCGTTTAGCAAGGCTAGGTGGCTAGCTCATAGGCAACAACGGTCCACAGTGACAGTCGAGTGGAAACCTTAGTAGCGTTAATGAAGTCAGCATTATGCTCCTGTGTTTTAGACATATAAATTCACCTTTATTGCGGTATAATTAATTGTAGCTACATAACAGTACTGCCCATCTTAACAGCTTGGCAGGTCTCATAGTGGTAATGGTTAACATCAGCTAGCTAACGGTAGCTAACAGAGGAGAGCGAAGGTTCACTTTCTAGTGAGACTGCCAAATTGTATGACACGGTTTGGTTTTGATTTCCAATCAGCTAATAAAACAAGTCGTCTTGTAAATTCTTTTCCCATGAGGGTTGCTGTGACCTTATTGCACCGCAAACAGAAGTACAACTTTCACAATATCTAACCAAAGCCAATCAATATAGCTGTTGTAGTACCTGTTCGCTTGCCTGCCACAGCAGTCTGTTGTCAGGCCATTCATGGGAAGCTTCTTGAATGTTACAGTGACAGTTTATCGACAGTCAGCCAGCTGCTTACCTGTGAAAGCGTAATGTTACTCACATGGGAAGTGCTCACCATGTGTTAACTTACAGTATGTAACAAACCACAAGCTGATTTTAAGTGTCAGCTAGACATCTGAGATGGATGGTAGTGATTATTGTCCTTATGGTTTACATCAACATTGGCATAGTCTGCGCTTCACAGACACATTTTTATAGGAAAATAAACATTTTCCATTATTAGACATGATATACTCTGTTGCCAGTTTATTAGGTACACATAACACCGAGCTAAAACTAATGCAGTCTCAGACAAGTCTTGAAATTAGGGCTATATATTGGCAACAATCTGGCGATACCACATGTACATTGATTCTGAGGTAACGATTCAATATATTGTGATCCGATTAATTTTAGGAAAACTGTATTATTATAAAGAACACACCAGAAAAACACCATTATAGAATAGGCAAATCAACAAATGGATACTGCATGCAAATGACTGCACATTTTTTGCCCCAAACTGCATGGGGTTAGCTTAAACCAGAGTTAATTTTGTTAACAAAAACAATGACGAAATATGTTAGATGAGAACCTTTTTTTCCATGACTAAGACGCGTCTCCACCAACGTCGTTAAACTAACAGTGATGATATCAAAAATGCAATGTCGTTGACAAACAAAGATGAGACTAAAATGTAGTTTAAAAACTTATCTAACTTAACTGTGTTAACATATCAAGGGGTCAGAGGTCAATGGACCCTGGTGAAAATTGCCATGCCAGTTTTTCCTTGCCAAAATTTTAACTTTGGAGCATTATTTAGTCTCCTTTGCAATAAGCTAGTATGATGTGTTTGGTACCAATGGATTTTCTAGTTTCATATGATGATGGTATTTTCACTCTAGCTTTGAAACTTAGCCCAGTACAATGTATAATTTCTAATGTAATCTATATAAAAAAAATCAGTATATCACAGTATCGCACAACATAATCTTGTGATACTCATGTACTGATATTTTCTTACACCCCTATCCAGAATAAATTCAGCTTATATGAAGGCTATAATATTTTTTTTATTGAAACTGTGTTTTGGTCATTTTGGAGGCAACTGTTTGTGGTGCTGTTGAATTGTATTGCGAGAGGCATTTCTACTATTTTGTCCACCCCATTTATATTGGTGGCAGTGGACTAAATATTAGAAACACCCCTCAGTATAGCAGTATAGCCTCCAAAATGACCATATAGTAAACTTTATAACCCAAATGAAGGTAGCATTTTTTGCTGAGCTGTTGAATTAGAGTGCATTAATTTTAGCTAGGTGTACCTAATAAACAGACACCTGTGTATATATTAGGATACATTCTCATTCTAGATATTCACATTTGTATTTTCACTGTAGGACTACACTTGTCCACGCTGTGAATCTGGTTTCATTGAGGAGCTGCCTGAGGAAAGAAGGTATGGAAAATGTGTCTCGTGAATTTGATCCGTTAGATGTTTCAGTGAATTTCTGAGTCTTAGCTTTTTTACTTTTTTTACCACTGTGTTCGTGCAGCACTGAAAATGAGTCCACATCCACGCCCTCCACCAGTGATCAGAACCGCCCAGCATTTGAGGTCAGTGCACCTTGTTAAATCAACTGGTCCAGGATATATTTTGTACCCTGCACCACAATTTCACATTGCCTGTCTTTTCTACTAGAACATGGATCACCAACACTTGTTCACATTCCCTTCTGGGTATGGTCCGTTCGCACTTGGGATTTTTGATGAGAACTTTGACCTTCGCACGCGACTACCCACAGAAGACAACCGCGAGACAGAAAACAGGAGAGAAAGGGAAATGGCATCACGACAGCGATACAGTGCGCGGCAACCACGGGGTCGACATGTTCCTCGACGACAGGGTACGCGCCACGAGGGAGTGCCCACATTAGAGGGGTGAGACATTTTCAGCAGTAGAGTGTGTTGGAGATTGTTGTGGGACACAAGAGGATGCAGGTAAAAAAAAAAAAAAAAAATCATTTGTGTGAGTAATACGTGCTTCACAGGTTATGGTAGAAAACATTTAATATCATTCATAATATCACATGATGTGTTAGATTAGTCTAAGTATAATGTAGAACTTTGCTTAATTAAAGTGATCTGTCATGCATCTCAGTATAAGCATGTTACCTCATACAAAAAGTATAAAGCTAAATATCCATAACAAAAAGAACCTATATCTATACATACCTATTCCTATAATAACAGTAGATATCTAGTATTACCATTACCATTGAGAGCTAGTACATTTTTATAACCATAAAACTTCTTATGTAAAGACATTTGTGCCAATTAGATAAGAAGACAAGTTGAAGTTCTCAGTTTGATTCAAGAGTTGAAAGTGTTTTTTTGTTGTTTGTGATGTTTTTTTTTTCTGGACAGAATTATCCAGCAGCTAGTAAATGGAATCATAGCACCGACAGCTATGCCAAATATCGGAATGGGACCATGGTAAGTGTAAGAAACCACAATGCATATTTCTTTACTTGTTTCATATCACTAAGTAAAATTATATTTTGGTTCACTACCTTCTTGTTGTGCAGGGGCATGCTACATTCCAATCCAATGGACTACGCCTGGGGTGCCAATGGTCTTGATGCTATCATTACACAGGTATAACAAGAAACATGAATGACGTTTTACATGACAGTTGACCTAAAACTTCATATCAGTTAGGCATCTACAGTGTCCCAAGAACCTGCCCAATAGATCCCCGGGAATGTTATTTTCTAGCAATATAATGATATCAGGATTTCTACATTTTAAAGAAGTGGTGTTTTTTTGGAAGGGATTATTTTTGGATAGCACGCTGTTGTTATTAAACAAATAGCACTCAGACGTGAAGAAGTTATCCTTTAAATCAGACAGTTTAGCTAGGTAGCTAATGTCTTAAGTTGTCATTTACAAAACAGCCTTGTTGTCATGCATATGATTTCATAGACATTTATTGTGATTTTGTTCTTTTTGACTTGTAGTTATTGAACCAGTTTGAAAACACGGGTCCCCCTCCTGCAGACAGAGAAAGGATAAAGAGTTTACCCACCGTTACCATTACAGAGGAGCATGTTGGTAAGTCCCCGTCTCTCTCTGGCCTTATTCATACAACGCATTCTCATCCCAACTCGTCCTATACAGACACTTTGTCAGACCCCTCTGTGTCAGTTTTTGGTCACTGTAAACTCATGCTCCATGTTGTGAATTAAACAAAAACGCTTGCATAGGTTCAGGCAATAAAACCAGTGTAGTCAGGTTTGGGAAAAACAACATGGTTGGGCTTAAAACTCCTACGTTTGTACAGTGAAATTTACACTGAATGTTAACCCTAACCACCTGCCTGGTGTCTCTTTCACGCTTTAAACAACATCACCAGCACTTTCCCTGAGCATTTTATGTTGACACGGATGGGTTTAAATTATGGAAAGCCCAGTGCATCTCATACCAATGCCAAAGGCTGCCTTGTGCATCTATATCTAACACAGACAGCCGTGACAAAGCGTTGGTATTTGACACCCTGGGAATGAGAATGGGCTGCTTCATAACTGGGTGTTAATAGGTGATCCAGTCACAAGTGGACAGCTCCAAGGACGTCTTTCCACACCTTGCATTAGAATGCGTCTCCACATGCATGTTGAGTGATCACTTGTGAACGGATCTCACTTAAATGCTCTATATGCAATTACACACATACATAATTTCTGTTTTCAAAGACAAAATATGTTTTTTGTTTTAACCAGAGGGATGCAGCAATGCTACACTTAGAAAAAGAAATCAAAACAATATAGACTGGGTCTATTTCTTGGCATGTTCCAGGCAGAGCAAAATGCCAAGATTCTGATGCACTTGTAGTATATCTCTATACATCCTCTGTCCATCCTCTATCCTGTGTTTGTTGCCTGTTGATGCACTTTAATATGACACTGTTGGCACATGAATGAGTAGGTACTTCCAAACATGGTCTGAGCAATCGGATCATAGACCCTGTTCAGACTTGGTATTAACATTAACATCTTATGTGATCCATTCACAAGTGGATAGCTCTATCTCAGTTCACACCTGGCATTAAAATGTGACCACTTGTGATCGGGTCTCACTTCCCCGCTGTTGAGGTGTTAAGGTGACCAAAGTGGCGAGGGCTTGAGAGTGGGGACATAAGGGAACCTAAATCAGAGAGAGAGACCCAGGAAATTCCACCAAAACTGGACTTGTTTAGATGCGTTCCCCTTTAACTTCATCACGTGGTGTAGCTGCATCAAATACACAAACATAGGAAGATGCATGATATGAAACAGCACTGCACATGCATTCATTTTACAATGTAATCTTAATTATTGAAGCAAAGTCAGGTAATATTGAACAAACAAACAATAAATGGTTATAGAGCAAAGACTCGAAGGAACAACTCACTTTGAAAATGCGCTTGAAGGCAGGGGATCAGGTACAGTTTCTAACAATATGCAAGTAAACACGTACATCAGGTGTTGAGTTTTCACCGAAACAGAATTATAACGTGTGTTAAGTGCATCGTCAAACGACAACAGTTGTCTGCAACGTTATCTTCACTTCACCTCTCTCCTGCTCCGTTCCGTGTGTGCGCGCTCCCCAAAAGCAGATGATTTTAATGATCGTGTTAAATTTTAGCAGGAAGAATGAATATAGGGAAAGCACTGTTCCATCAACTTGAAAGCCTTTGCCTTCTCTTGGTGAGTAACACACTCACACACACACACACACACACACACACACATGCACCTTAATTGAGTGAAATTAGTTGATGAACTCGTATTATATTGCATAGTCCTGTAAGCCAATTCAGTAACAGTGTTTTCTCAGTTACAAGAAGACCTTTGACAGTAATCATACTGAAAATGTTGTCTTATCATTACAGAGTCATGTGGAAAGATTAGTGGTGGTGAAGTGTTTGAATTCAATCTTACATGACCAACACAAACATAATGTGTTATCACTATTTTCTCTGCAGCTGATTTATGTGACTGTGGTCTCCCACATAGACAGACAGTGTGCTGTTTTCTGTTTGTGCAGGTGCTGGTTTAGAGTGTCCTGTGTGCAAAGAAGACTACAGCGTTGAGGAGAATGTTAGACAACTGCCATGCAATCATTTGTTTCACAATGACTGTATAGTACCATGGCTGGAACAGGTACGTATATCTATCAACAATGTCCCAAACAGCTAAAAAAGACTCTTTTTCTATGTTACATCTGTAGCAGAAGTGGATGCAGTTGTTTTTCATCCAAACCTGTAGTGTGATTTTATGTATTTTTACACAAGTCTCGTTTATCCTTGTTTCCCACAGCATGATACGTGTCCTGTGTGCAGGAAGAGTCTTAGCGGACAGAACACAGCCACAGACCCACCAGGGTTATCAGGAATGAACTTCTCTCCCTCTTCCTCATCCTCTTCCTCCCCCAGCTCCCCTAGTAATGAGAATGCCACCAGAAACTCATAGATTTTCACCATCACCTCACATCTGAAAACCTCACAACATACATCAAACGAGACCCAACGACTTCAATTGTAGGGGACGACAGGAGTCGAGTTGAACTCTGAATCTGTTGCAGACTTTAAGTCATCATTCCCCCCTTGTGCTGAAGGGATGCCGGGTCCAGCTCCTGCTGCTATTGTTGCTGAGGAGGATTGTTATTTGAGGAGGTGGGACTGGGCTGTGTTGAAGGAGGATACAGAGAGGCTGTGAATATTAATAAAAGTGGGATTGTGACCAGAAGTGGAGCAGAGTTTGAACCAGAGTGGACAGCTTTTTGATGGAGACAAGTGTTTGCCAAGAGGCTGGGGCACATTTTATATTTAAAAGACAGAATGCTCTTTTTTTAAAAAACAAAAACAAAAAAACATAGCCTGTGGTGCAGAGTCCATAGATGTGTAGATAGAGAATTAATTTTGGATGATCAGCCTCCGTACAGCTGGTGGATCAACTAAAACCTTGTGGAAAGGAAACTGAGTGTATGCATTTGATTTTTTTTTTTTTTTAATTTATTTGCACCTTTGTTTTTGTTTTTTTTATTTTGCACAAAATTTTGTCTGATGTTGAGATTGTGAATCTGGGTAAACTACTGAACAAAAAAAAAATTCTTCATATTTTTTGCAATAAGTCTTTCAGGACTTATTTTTTGTTTTTATTCGATTCTCTTTTTATTAGAGCTTGATCCAGTAGTGTATCTTGACAAGGTAACGATCCTCACAGCTCAACGGTGGACACGTTTTTATTCCTCAAGTGAAAACCCCCCACAAACCCACTTATTTATTGAACCCTTGCCCAAGACGCAAATTGAACAATGTAATAGGAAAAAAAGAAAAAATAATGGGAACAGCTTACCTCGGAAACTGGCCAAATGTGTTTCACAAAACGAGTGTTTATTATATTATTTACTGATTTTTCGTACAGTCGCAATAAAGTGCTAAAACAGACAAATTTGGAGTTTCTGCTCATAATGAACAGTTTCAAAATGTTATATTGGTGCTTTTGCAGGACATTGAAATTTACATATTTAAAATATCAATCAAACCCAATTGTTTTTAATCAGGATAAAATTTGCCATTTACTAGCTAAGAAAAGAGTAAACAATTCACCTGCTTTTCTCAATGAAACTTACTTTGCTTTAAGGTCGTGAACACGTTAACCATGTTTTTTACAGCTCTACCCTGTGATATTTCATACGTAGCCTTGTCTATTTCTTTTACTGATCATGTAGTAAAGTGATTGTTAGATAATTAATCATAACGCAGCCTTTTGTTTTCTGCCAGGTCCCAACAGCAAAAGTCTACATCCTTAAAAGGAGAACCCCTCTTGGAAGTTTTCATGTTTTATTGGCGCACAACATTGAATCAAAGTAGATTTAATGTGGCTTTTTTTGACACTGATCAACAGAAAAATACCCTGTAGTATCAAAGTGAAAGATGACTATAAAGTTAACTGACGTACAAATATAAAATACTAAATACTTGTTTGTATTCACCCTTCGAAAGCAGCCAATAGATCTATTTTGACTTGTCGTATCAAGATAATCAATACTAGTAATTGATAACATTAATGATGACGGCTGCACTTTATTTAGAGAAGTCAGTTCCAGAGCGAAGCATGGCTTACAGATACAAGAACATTTCCAAGTTACAAAAAAAATAAATAAATAAAAACACAAAAACTTCCAGTGGGAGCGTTTACTATTTACAGGCACTGTACGTCTGTCTTTTGTGGATGTGTTGTTGGCAAAAGTAATGTTGATGAAATTACTCAAAAGTCTTCCAGTACCTTGGTGGAGCTAGGCAGCATGCCAATCGTGTTTCGCAGGCATTCACAGCGAGCCCAGGACTTTTTTTGTGTGTAATTAACAAACAGGTGGTGGCAGATGATTTCATATTCAAATAAATACGAATAACAAATTGATTCATAATTTGGTTCCAAAGTTACCAAAGCAAAGAGCTGGTGTTGTCACCCACTGCAAGTATAATAGTAATGCTGTTTGGATTGGTTGAATTTGGATTTAACGGCTTATTCACATGACTTTGCCAGAACAGAGTCTCTGGTTGAGAAATGCTGATTAATTGGTTGTAAAACTGTGGAAAAGAGACCCCTAATTTTCCTCATCTTTTTACCAGTTCAGGAAATGTGTTTGTCTCTTACTTCACACCAATAAAACACTTTTTATTTGGATTAATGGATAAATCCCTTTTAGCTCCTGTATAGTACTGTAACATGCTTCTGGGTCATTCATGCCACCACCACTTGTATACTTGTCTGAAGTTTGTTAGTCATTTATTTCCATTGTATTGCCATGAATCCCTGCGTCATCTTGATCTCTGTCTTTTGTCGGAAACAGTTAGAGAGCGTCACCCCACCAGGAAATTAAAGTGAACCTTGGTGCAGCTGCAGCGTTTTGCCTGGTGAAGTAGAGAGGATGGCAGAGAGAGGGAGAGAGAAAGAGCAGGGGAGGGGAGAGAGAGAGAGTGATGACGCTTATGGCTTCTCAGCACTGATGTCAAAAGGTAAGAATTATGCAGGAGGAAAACTCAGTATGCAGCGGGGATGATGAGTAAATTCAGTGAGTGGCACCAGTTATACATTGCTTTTAAGCAGGCATATTTCATGTGAGTGTGTTTATATCCAAACTATCCTTCACATATGTGACCAATATGTGACAAAGCTAGAACAAAGAAAATAGGCGAACCACTTTATCTGAAGTGACAAAGCACTCTATCATCATGGCCCATATCCTGAATGTGCTGGGATAGTGCTCCACAGCTCTGTAGCTTTGGTGATTGGCACAAAGTTGTTCAGACTATTTTTTATACTACTGTAATTGTAATACTACTGCACTACATCACATAATCTATCAGTAATGCACGTCTGCATCTGTCAGTGTGCACTACACACTGTAGTGTTCTCTGTTTGGGGCTAGGAACCCCTTATAGGGGAGAAAACTTCCGTTTACTACCATTTGTACTCTGAGATGCCATTTGAACTAGTTAAACGTGTGAGCCTATATATATAGATAATGATAAACAGAAACACATTTGAATTTGAATCAGGATAAAATGAGATGGGATAATCCTCTATTAGTCCCATAGTGGGGAAATTTACGATATAAATGAATGTTAATGCCACTTATACTATATAGGCTACCTTTTAAACAGAGAATGATTTTATTCAAATTGCATTTGGACTGAACTCATTTATACTTTTTAAGTAATTGATCTGAAAATCTTTTAGAAAATGAACAGTAGCAAGACTGGCATAGTCCTAATAAACCCAGACACCTACCAGTCTAACGCTGGCTTTCTGTAGGTGCTTCAACTTAAAAATAATGAACTTACTGCTGTGTGAGTCATCAGAATTTCTATTGGTCCAGAGCTAATGTGGGTGGGAGTTATGGACATAATATGGTTGCTTTAATGGTCCACATCTGTAGATGTGCAGTTTTTAATGACAGCACATTTTTTTAATTTACAGCAAATATTTTGTGGAGCCCCTGAGTGAGTGCTACAGACCCCTGGGTGTCCCTGCACCCCACTTTGAGAATCACTGCTCTACATGAATACCTGTGTACTTGTTGACCCTTGTTACAGGCAGTGTCTGCACACATTATGCAGTAGCTGACTTGAATAGCTAATAGATTACTCCTCAGTGCATCTCTCAGTGGAGAATGTACACTGTACAAAAACAGTACAAATGGTTGTTGCTCGGATTGTGTACTTTCAATGCACGAAGAAAAACCTTTGGACTCTGTGCCTCTGAGCTAACAAGACCGGACTCCAAGGGGCAGAAATGTAAAAGTGAAAAATGTACCTTGTGAGAAGTGGCAGGAACAGTATGTTCCCTCAGGGGCATGAACCCAGCCCCAAGCACCCAAAGGATCAGGCATCTTTTAGGCCATATGTCAGACAATAACTGCATATTTTTGGATATATATCAACCTAAACTATTATCTGTTCCTGTCTGAACACAACATTTGACATTTCTGTTGTGTCACAATCACATAACATTGAACATTTGTCTTCCAGCGTCTGTGCCTCCCTTGTGTGGCCGCTAGGGTGTGCTACACACCAACTATGGGTGACAGTTCAGGGAGGTTGTCATTGAAAGCACCTTCTACAACATATGACATCATTTGAGTTCCCATTAACACGTGGTAATTAAACTTGATGTCACTATACCGCGATTGACAACATATTAAGCTTCTGTTTCAGTGTGATTATTTGGAAAAAAAAGTACTTGAGGCAATTCGGGCTTCAGGTCCTGACCGAGAGGCCTCAGTTGAAAGCAGCCTGAGTTGAATTAGCAGCAGCATAAGCCAATTTAATTGGATGATATTTGACACGTAGTTAGGAGGATCAGTTAGTGTGATGCTTGAGCATCTTTGACTGGTGAAAGTAAAAGCGCAGTAGTTTGCAAAGAAGTCACGTCCACCCCTCCCTCTGTCCCTCTCTCCTTTCTCTCCCCCTCTCTCTTCTTCTCTCCATCTCCCCTCCGTTTCTGATTGGTTTTCTCCAAAGATAATTGGAGGCAAAATTTGATATGCCAATGTCATGGACAGGAATGAGGTTTCGCCGGCGTCTGCTGCCACCATGAAAAAGAAGGCGGTGGGCGGCAGTGGATGCAGCCACATCAGCGCACCAAAGGCTGCCGCGACCAAATGCACAAGAAGAAGCAGCAGCAGCAGCAGCCAGAACTGTCTGGACTCCGGTTCTCCTGGAGCACCGAGCGGTAAGCAGCCCGGCGCGGCCAGCAACGTCGTGATGGACGAGACGGAGGACGGGGAAGAGGAGTCCAAGTTCCAGCATCCGCGGTTGCGCCGAGCCGGGGGGAGCGGCAGCGGCGGAGGTGGAGGAGGAGGAGGCGGCAGTATCAGGATGAAGAACTTTACGCCAGGAGGGGGAGCCGCGTCCTCGGGTTCCAGGAGAAACTCAAACAAGGAGCCCTGCCATACGCACACAGAGGACGCTCCTGCCGCTCCACGGCCCACTGCTGCCTCCAGAGCTACCGAGACCCAGACACCCAGTCCGGGCGATGCTGCCCAGCGCGGCGAGACCAACAGAGCATCTGGGGCGGAGGCGTCGGCATCAGCGGTCGCGGTAGAGGTTTCAAACACAACAGCGGGTGATGGTTGCAAAAGCGCCGCTCCAATTTCCAGCATGAAATGCAACAAAAACGGAGAATGCAGGAGGGACTCGGGTACCGGGAGCCTGCGCTCAATCATCTCCAAGCAGGAGAAGCAGACAGGAGGGTCGGGGAGGGCCGAGGACGGAGGGAGCGCCAAGCGAGGAGCCTGTAACTCGACCACAGCCAGCATGGACGGCTCGATCACACCAGGCGGGTCTCTGACCGGGGGGCAAGGAGGAGAGAGCGCAAACCCCGGTACTACCCCCGTGTCCAGCGGTGCCCCCGAGAAAAAGGACTCCAAGGTGTCCTTCTCTAACGCACCAAGCCGGAAAGCCTCGTCCTCGCTGCACGGCCCGACTCAGACTCAGACCCAGCAGCCGAGGAACTCTGTCACTTTCCAGAAGCCGGAGGATGGACCGCCAATTGTGCCCGCCGAGGACGCGGAGCCTCGGGGCAGCCAAGCCAGCTTTATGCAGCGACAGTTTAGTAGTATGCTGCAGCCTGGAGTTAACAAATTCTCCTTACGCATGTATGGAAGTCAAAAAGCAGTGGAGAGAGAGCAGGAGAGGGTAAAGTCAGCTGGAAATTGGATTATCCACCCTTACAGCGATTTCAGGTAAGAGCTGGGGCTGCCATTGGTCGCACGTTGAAAGTCATGAGGGGCCCGCATGGGTCCTCATTGTCATCTACAACTTACTTTGTAGTGAGTAACCTTTGTGACTCCACGGGAACACATGCAATGGTTATTGTTCAAGGCTACAGGCTGCTGAATTTCCATCTCGTTCCTTATGATTGTAGCCAGGAGATTTGAATCGATGCATTACAACGTGCTGCCATTAATCCCCCAAACAACCTGTTGTCGGGCAAATAGACTTGAGCAAAGAGAGTCCTCTCAAGGTTGTAAACAAATCCTATTCCAGTCTACACGTACAGCTGCATGTCTGGGATGCTCAACAAACCCGGCCTGCTAACACATCTCCACTTTTTGTTGCAGCATCGCTCACATTTCACAAAGAAGACGGCGCTAATTCGGGCTCATTTCAAATGTCTCAGAGATCTGGTTAATATTCGTTGTAGTGTGAGCTGTGGTCTGCGACAGGAGCCGTGCTGCTGGCAGGATGTAGGCTATGCGTGTGTGTGTGTGTGTGTGTGTATGCGATGCACTCAGTAATGGAATGTCACCTTGAGCCAAGTGTGCGAAAACCTCAAGCATGCTCACTGGAGACATATCCGCCTGTACGACTCCCCGGATCCTGCATTTTAATGACGGATGCGCTCTGTTTATTGCGGCTCAAACACAGAAGCCAGCTGAACATCCAGCAGATATTTTGTCACACAAATATAGAGACGACACGTGATGACTCGCTGGATGAATTAACCCCCCCCCCCCCCCCACACACACACACACACACCCTCGACGTGTATCAGTCGCTGAATTGCATTTGGGTCAGAAAATCAGCAGGTTTTCCTCTCGGCTGGGCTGCTCGGTTTCAGCACCACAAGGAGTGGACAGCTCCCGGCTGATCTGGAGTCAGCTTCGAGCGCTTCATTCATGTTCGGCCCATCTGTATCACATAACGCCGAGTCAGGAGACCAGTACAACTTGATGACATGTGTCTTCAACAGCGGAGATGTCATTTGACTTGATGACAGGTCTCTTTGGACACCTGGAAGCTCCCACACGTTGTGAATCTGTAGCCGCCCCCCCACCTCCGCCATTCTTATGCTAATGAATGCATATTTAAAGCAGCAAAGTTGCTTCAAACATCATCATCGGGGCGGTTATTGTTATTACCGTGAAGTGGAGGAGTCAGAGCTTGTTGCATAAGTCGCAGTGTAATGACTCAGCGCTGCACCTGTCCTGCAGAGTCTCCTCTGACGGGCTCAAACCTCACTACTTTTACTCCCGTCTGTGCCAGTCACCAAACTGCCACATCAGCACTGGCACTAAATAGCAGGGCAGACACCTTCTTGCTATCCCATGTGTACTGCAAGGTCGATGAATGCACTCTGATGAATAAAGTTCTGTTTGGGGTCGCAGAGACCCTGACTGTAAAACATGGTTAAACACTGTGGATATGCTCAATATCTATGATTTATGTTGACAGTACTTTTTATGCAGCTTCTCGTTTCGGGGTGTAAGAAAATATTGAAAATACTGAGCATCACGATATAATTTTTTATAAATTTTGTGATACTGTATTTTAATTAATAGTTTATATATTATATATATATATATATATACATATATATATATACGGATATATGTATATGTATATATATATATGTAAATATATATGTGTATGTATATATGTGTATATATATATGTGTATGTATATATGTGTATATATATATATATATATATATATATATATATGTGTGTATATATATATATATATATATATATATATATATATATATACATAAGTAACATCACTATGAAGGATAATATGTACTCAGTGGTGTAGTGGTCATTGATGAGGTAGGTGTACTACTGGGTAAATGGGTAGTAGGTTATCAAGGAGGAAGTACTCTCCTATATATTCCAGTGGCTCTTTGACTGATATGTAGGTATACTGCCAAAAAAGAGGTGGATATATTCTGTTTACCTGTCTATACCCTCCACCACACCACAGTATGTACCATATAACAAGCATATGCCCATTCGTTGTTGGTCATTTCTGTGTTTTGTCACTTTCATTAAATGCGCAGGCTCAGTCTGTGGCAAAGGGAAGAATTGTCATGTCAGTACTTTTCTACATATTGGGTTTTGATAAGTTTTGGTGAAATGAAAGAAAAGACACAATAAATTGGTAAACATTTTGCAATTACAGCTCCCTGCACTTATTTTTACACATACAGTACACTAGTAGGGTAAGTGTAAGTCAAGCCAATGTCAATGCGACAAAAGCATTAAGAGAGAAGGTTAAAGGTTGCTTCCATCATTTAAACCGTGAAAATGCAGCCTGAAAAGCACATTTAATTCACTCTAGAAATGCAACTATAGTACAGAAAAACCCAAACATCATCAGCTGTGAGCAAAGACAATCATCCGATTAATTTTGTTGTATTATAAGGCTAAAGCATGGAGACCTTTCTGTTGACTGTATAAATCCAGCATCTCATTGCTTTCTGCATGTTCAGGCAGGCCAGGCATAGCTCCTGTACTTCGTTTGCTTTCTCATCTCCAGTTAGGAAGTCTCTTGTGCCTATCGGCTTTCCACAGCAACTCCCTTTTCTTATCTGACTCTATTTTTGTCTTTTTTCCCTTCCTGTTCTCTACACACATGTTAACACACTGTCATACACACACCACAACCACACACGCACATGCACATGCCTGCTAGGTTCTACTGGGATTTCACAATGCTGCTGTTTATGGTGGGCAACCTGATCATCATCCCCGTGGGCATCACCTTCTTCAAGGATGAGACCACGACGCCCTGGATCATCTTCAATGTGGTCTCCGACACCTTCTTCCTCATGGACCTGGTGCTCAACTTTCGCACTGGAATCATCATAGAGGACAACTCGGACATCATTTTGGACCCTAAAACCATTAAAAAGAAGTACTTAAAAACATGGTTCATTGTGGACTTTATCTCCTCCATCCCAGTGGATTACATATTCCTCATAGTGGAGAAAGGGATAGACTCGGAGGTGTACAAGACTGCTCGGGCCCTGAGGATCGTCCGCTTTACCAAGATCCTAAGTCTTCTGAGGCTGTTGAGGCTCTCCAGATTAATACGCTACATTCACCAGTGGGAAGAGGTAAGAGCACATGTTACATGACTGTCTCTCAGTAAATATTGTATTAATTTAAATCACACAACCCTGAGCCGCAGAGGAAGAAATGCCCAATCTAGTCTGTGATAAAAGGTCACTGATTTACCTCCAGTATGCTGATGTTGGCTCATGACCAAAGCAACAATCTGCTTCTCTGTCTCCTCTGAGCGGCCTGGAGGCTCGATGTTAATGTTCTCACCTGCCACCTGGTGAGAGATGTATAATGTCAGCAGGATGTTTGAGCTTTAACAAACTTTGCATTCTAATTACTGTTATTGTCACTCAAGCCCCCCTACCCCTCTGTCTGCCTGTCTGACCTGGTAGTCCCACAGGCGGCATCAGGCGGTCTAATAAGCAGCCTATTACCACAGCAAACACAGTTAATCAATTAAGATGCCAGAGGAGGAGCAGGTGGGGTAGAGGGTTATGATAATATGCAGCACTAGGGGGCCGTTGATTGTGATTATATATGTCACTAATTGTTCATTTAAAGGGATCGGAGAGGGTAGGTAAGCTGGCATTTCCTCCGAGGCCTGACTGGTAAGACTTTGGATGTGAAGATGGGTGCTGTTGCTAGGTAGTCCCCAGTTCTGTTACACTGAACTCAGCGACCCAGTCCTGTCCTTCCTGGCCACTCAGCTTTTATATACTCTGAGGCATGCACTTTGTCAGGACCCTGCTCCAGCCTCTCCATTGGACTCCTTCCTTGAATGAAAGCGAGCAGCCTGGGAGACAGGGTGGTCCAACAATGTCACAAGATCACTCGACTTTTCGTTCATGCCAGTATTGGCAGCCTGGTGTTGGCATTTTGCAGTGGTGAGCAGCAGCGCAGTGGGGCTTGGCTGCTAACTTGACCTTTGGATAATTGGATTTCTGAAGATATGATGTGATACACCCCCCCCCCCCCCCCCCCCCCCCCCCACACACACACACACACACACACACAGTGGTGCATGATGGGAAGTGATACTTGGCATGCGTGGCGAATGAGAGCAGAGATGTGGAGACCAGTGAGACACTGACACAGGAAACAAGGTTTATTTTGAAAATCTCAACTACTTTTAGTTTGTGTAACTTCCTGGAGGCTGTCTGTGGTGCTGAACATCTCTGTCAGCCAGCACAACACGACTGTGTACAGTCCATGGATGGATAAAGAGAACTGGATACAGCGTTGGAGGTGGGCTCCCGTTCTTTCCTGAGAGCTGCTCAGTAGCGCATGAAGTCAAAATGGCTCAACTGCCGAGTGATAAAGTCCCCGGAACATCCGGTGGTCTTTTGCATCCAGTGGGCCCATAGAGCAGGTGCAGTGGCATTTTACTTTAACTCCGCCCCCTCCCAGCCTTCCCTCCAGCTTCGGTCTGGGTCTCATTCACATGAACTGAGGAAGGAAATAACACTGTGTTCAGCTGTTAGTGCATTTTACAACTTTTAGGACCTAATGATTTAAATAGGGCTATTGAAGAGTTAATACAGGGAAGTTGATTTACCCCCAAAAAATAATCCATTGAGTTACAGACATCTCTTTCCCACTGTAAGTCTATGGGCCCAATGGGGCCCCAATGGGGCCATCACACGATGTATGTGGAAGTTGTAGTTTCACCGTTTGGCCACTATGAAAATTTGCTTCACAGCCCGCGCTCCTCCCTGGGGCGTGGTACAGTCGCATGGTGCTGAACATCGCTATCAGCCAGAACAACATGTCTGTGTACAGTACAGTTTCCCTCATCCATCCTCAGTGAAAACAATATGTCATATTACTCTATTTTGTCAGTTGCTGATTGATGAAAACTGACACTGAAAACCCCATAAAGGTTAAAGCGGCATTTAGAAAGATCAGCACATGTGATTCATGTCCAGTTTCATTCCTCATCACTCCCATATCACACTGTATCCCTTCTCCCTCAGCTGTACTGAGAAAGAAATGACCCACTTATCAGACCTTCCTGCAGGTCTTACTGTACGAACACTTTTGTAATTTCAACAGATTTAGACCTTATAATGATTATTGTGGTATTAAATGCAGCCATTAAGCACCAACAAATAATGGTTTCTCGAGGTCAGTCAGGTGATAGATGATTGGCCTAAGTGACTGTCCAGTGAGTCAGAATGATTGATGTGTGAGACGACACAGACTATCAGTTGTTAAGGATCATGATGGTCCCTGTCCATCACTCTGTGTATGAATTTGGGTCTGTGTGTATGTGTTGGCATGTCAGTCTGCATGTGTTGTTAGTGTAACAGCATGCCTGCAGGCTTGCGTGAGTGTTTTGTGTGCTCTGTGTGCATGTTTGTGCCATTGATTGATCATGTGTCTGTGTGTAACAAATGTCTTGCATGCTCCTGCCGTGTTTCATATGGGAACCTGTCTCCCCTGCTTATTAATCAAACTTGGTATAAGCCAAAGGAGACTGTGAAGCTGAGTGGGAAGACAGTCCTACCACTTAGATATGAAGTGACATACAGTATATACAGCAAAACCATATTCACAGAGTTCATATTCCAAACACATTCTCTATCTCCGCATGTCTCAGCCCAGTTTAAACTCCCATCCCTGTCTTATCGTCTCAGATCTTCCATATGACCTATGACTTGGCCAGTGCGGTGATGAGGATCTTCAACCTGATCGGTATGATGCTGCTGCTGTGTCACTGGGACGGCTGCCTACAGTTCCTGGTTCCCATGCTGCAGGACTTCCCCTCAGACTGCTGGGTGTCCCTCAACAAGATGGAGGTATGTGACGGGGAATCATGTCTGTGCATACATATGAAGTTGGTCACATATCACCCCGGAAATGGATTTGCATCATTTATTCAGAGCTGAAGGGGAAAGAGCAAACGGTGGTCACAGAAATATTGGTTGAAATTTCTGGCTGTCATCAGAAAATACGGGCTGAATGTCAATCAATATTTTGTGACTGTGATAAACTCTTTCTTGTCTTTACTAAAACAGGAACCCTAGTCCTCTAGTAAGGATGGTGGAAAGCCTCAAATCTGTGTGAACATTTACATTTTAAAGAGCTTTATTATTCATTTAAATGGGTTCATTTTCCTGTAAACTCATCTCTGGTGCCACAAAATTAAATCTGTTAGTACTTTAGTCTCTTGTAGTATTAGAAGCATTCAGCAGAGATTGGACCTTTGTTTAAGATCGAGTCTTCCTTTACAAGGGTAAGCAGTATTAAGTATAGCTTCTGGTCACTAAAACAAGTCTAAGAGTCTCCAGCCACACTAGCAGCTCTGTGAAGCAGCAGAGCAATGCTTGGAGTTAAATGCTAATATCAGCATGCTAACAAGATAACAGTGGTAATGCTATCATTCTTAGCAGGTATAATGTCTGCCATGTTCACAATATTAGTTTGGTGTGTGGACATGCTAACATTTCCTGTTTAGCACGAAACATCATTAGTAGATTAGTTTTACAAGTACTTGAGTATAGACCAAAAATATTGGACCAATTACATAGTGACCTGATGATGGTTCTACATGAAACTCCCAATTTGTCACATACGTTTGTCACGCCCCTCTGCACCACTTTAGGTTCAGGCAACAATCCACTTAGTTAGGAAAAGACTGCATGGTTAGGCTTAAAACTACTAGACTGAACATTGTAAAGCAGTGCATGAATAAACAGCTGATTGTAACGTGAAAGTGAAACTTAACACACGCAACACAATCAGCGGTCTCCTGGATGAAAGGTTCACTTTCTCTGTGCGTTTACTATTGCTGTAGATGGGTTTACATTGTATTTAATGGAAAACCTGGTGCGTCTCATACAGATGTTAAAGGGTGCCTTGTGTGGCAGGATCACACACCGACAGCTGTGACAAAGTGTCGATATTTGACCCCCTTTGAAACAGGCTGCAAAGTTTGAAGACTTCATCTTCTGGAGACTGTGAATGTCTTTACAAAATGTTGTGACAATCCCTACAACGGTTGTTAAGATATTCGTTCATTTTATTCAGTATGAACCGAAGTGGTGGGCCAACATTTCCATCCTTAGAGTCATGCTAAAGGGCTAAAATTGAGGGGTCCTCTATGTTTGCGACAATAGTTTAAAACAGTATACCGTAATTTGGATCAATTTGATCCACTTTGAAAACGGTGTACTACTCTCTTCAGGCAACAGTTGTTACCCTATAATGTTTGTTGCAATTATGCTATTACTGGTTCAGGAGGAAAAGTCAGCATTTCCTTCCAACGAATCAAGAAAATTATTTTCATATCACTGCCCTCTGCTGCAGCGTTCAGCTGGTGTGCCAGACAAAGCAGCAGTAGGATAGCAATGAAGAAGGTGTGAAAAAGAAACCAGAGAGATTCAAGCACACCTCTGGATCCCTCCGTGCCTCCTCTTCATGGTGGGGTGATGACAGGAAAGATAAAAGGGGAAAACAGAGGGATGAGGGGGATACGGCCTGGCAGCTGGGCTCTTTGTTGCCATGTCTCTCTCAGAGAGATAAAAGCTGGTTGTTTATAGGTCCTGTCTGTGAGCCTTTTACTGAGTGAGGGGAGACCACACTAACCCAGACATGAGGCACAGATCCAAATGGGGTTTTAAACAGATTGGGTCCAGTTCCCTGACATTGTCAGAGCCCGCCAAGACTACTTGTACATTTCGGATTCAAAGTATTTCATGGATGATAGCAATGGTGCTTGTTTTTATGGCTGTACAAAAGCAATTATGGTTAAAACAAGTTGCTAATGAGAATAAATGTCCTCTTTCTCATGTTGAAAGAGAAGGAGGTTTAATGTGTCGGACACAGACATACTGCAATTTTACCTGCGCTATTTTGCTGGACAGTATTGCCAAAGTCATATTTCAGTATTGACTCAGGATCACAGTATCTATAATGTGGTGGTGTTTTGGCTCTGATTAATGGTGATATTCAAAATTAGCTGATGGTGACATGATAAAAAACTATGGTGGCAAAACAGGTGAGGCGTCTGCTGTCACTCGAGTTCAGAGAATAGATTCACATCACTGCAGTGTAACCTCTAAGATAATAAAACATGTACAAGCTGCATGTACCTCAATGTTACAACATCAAGAATGCAGTCATTGAGAGACTTAAGCCAGAAATGGTGTGTGTCCGCTCCCCCTGAGGCTGACTCTTGACCACATCCAAACCAAGTCTTTGATGTTATAAACTATCAGAAGCTCCATCATGCACCGCCTTTAACTGCATCCTTCAACTGTTGGCCCTCCACTGAAATACACCCACACACACAACTCTGAATGTAACAAAGCAAAGCAAGTACTGAATCCTTCTATCCATGTATTTTCTTTTAAAAACCACACACAAGAAATTGAAACAAAATAGTAAGGCTGAGGCATCAATATATTGATGTGATTAGAGCTGGAATGGGTAGTCAATTGATTTGTCAACTATTTTGATAACTGAATAATTGTTTCAGTCATTTTCCAAACATCCACCATTTATCTTTGGTTTGGGACTGTTGGTCAGACAAAATAAGCAAACTGAAGACGTCGTCTTTGGCTTTGTGAATTTGTGCATTTTTTCCTTAATTTCTTGACATTTTGTACATTAAAGACGCTTATTACAATATCCACAGCATTAATATAGCAGCAAAAAGCTAGGTAAAGCTATAGAGGAGTAATGTCTACCTGAGCAGAGAATGAAGTCTCTCTCCCTCTGTGTGTTGTAAGCAGAGCATTCTGCACTGCTCTCATGCAGAGGTTACAGCTGATAATGCCGTCCCAACCAACGGCGCTGCTGCAGAAATGTAGCACCCATCCTGTGGTTCCCCCTCAGGTAAACACTTTTAGCTCTGTCAGCACTGTTGACGTAGTTTTCACTGTTAGTACCGTTAGCTGCAAGCTGCCGGCTCAGCCGTCGCCATGTTGAGAGGCATGTGGAGGAAATCTCACATTTAGCATCTTTTAATAATCAATTAGTTAATCAAAATATTATTAATATGTGTGGAGTGTAAGAAATACATAAAGCTTGCTGACTTTCCCTAAAAAGCACTGCAAGCGCAATGACCTTAACTTCAAGATAATATTTCTGCTTTTATAAACTTACATGACTCACCAGAGGGACAACCTTGTGCTGTGTGCTGTGCAGAGTTTGAAGTCCAGGATGATGAAGTTTGGGGGTGACAGGCCACTGACACATTGCTAATCAAAGACAGTCAGTCTCCAGAGAGCCGTCACTCTCAAAGCTACAGGGCCGCTCTGGCATGGTACAGGCTGCCTACAGCCACCTGAGACCGCCCCCCTATTGAGTGGCTGACAACTTGTAACATTAGCTATTGTGTGGCGGCCAGGCCATCCATCATGCTTTGCACCCTACAGTGGCACTGGTGGTGTGGGGCCCAGAGGCAGCAGGGTCCATGGACGGTGTTGAGAACACTCTGTAACTCCGGATGACATCCACCAACCAGTAATTGGATTCAGTTGAACTTGTAATACTTCAGGGAACATGGTTTGTTTTTGCAGTGCACCTCAACTTCCATCCATTCATTTAATTTAGTTTATATTTAGCATAATGCAGTCTTGTCAGCCACATACTTAAGCTCCATGGTAGAGTGGTGGCAGAGCCTCGCTGCTTCAGTGGGTAATAATAGTGACAGCAGCACTAACTGACAGACACAGGGTGTACAGTTTCAACTCTGTAATTACAACTGTGTGTGTACCCATCCCTTACTGTATCCACATCACAGAGACGTCTCTTCCTTATTATCCCCCACTGCCATCAGCAGGAGGGGGCTTTGCAGTACACTGGTCTGCTCCCTCGGAGAAGATAAGCCCGTAATTACTACGTATGGTGTTAAATCACTTTATTTACTCACCGCAACTCGTTTGACCGAACGGTATTACAGGTCTGCTGCTGGACGTTGCAAATTGGATTTAAACTGGGCCTGTAACATCATATACTGTAAACATGAAAAGTGAAAGCTGCTGCTGTCTGACCTCTGTAAATGGACTAGAAATTAGGTGGTGTTTGCCAGGCGAGGAGGAGAGAAAGGATGCGATTATCTCAGTCCCAGAGGAACTCTGTTGTGTTTTTGTTCTGAAGAATCTCAAGCGGTAAGCGTATTATGTTGAAAACTACTCAAGCAGAAGTGCAAATGTTGCTGTTTTGAAGACGGCTACTTTGTGACATATGGCGGTAAATATTCCAGACAGCACCTCAACAACAGAACTGAACCAAATGCAACCAAATTCTATCAAAAATCTTCACAGACTTTACATACTATGGAAATATTTAACAACACAGACAAATATAAATAAGAGAGGAACATATTTTACACAAAATGTCGGTTTAATAGCATGGTCATTACTGTTTTGTGTTGCTTTGTCCAGTTTACTCCACACAGGTCTACATCTGTCCGCGATTTTTCATCTTGTCTTGCTGTATGTTGTAGAAACGAAAGGCTTACAGTCCTGCCCGTAATGCACAGCACAGCTTGCTAATGGAGCTGGTTTAATCCAAAAAGGCTCCATGCTTTCTCCAGTTGGGCCGGATCAAGGTCAGATCACGCTCTCACCACAAACAAAGCATACCGAACCGTACCGCAGTTTGTTTGGAACCGAACCGAGGCCACCCCTTCAAGGAGGTCTCGCTTGTGTTGTTGCGCACCCAAGTGCGACTGCTACGTTCACACCTGCCCAAACGGACACACTAAGAGGGTTAACGCCCTAGGGTTCGATTCAGCCGAACTAAACAAGGCAGGTGACCCCATAATGTCACTTGGCCTTGGAGACTGCATATTCAGAACTAAAACCCTGTGTTAGAAACGGGGGTCATGGAGTTTGAAAGATATGGGCATTTACCAAACAGTTAAACTATTAAGTTTAAGGACGCTATGTTTTTGGAGCTTGATAATAGAGGTGAATGTAAGGAATGCAACAGCTTTTAAAGGAACAGTGTGTAGCATTTGGGGGGATCTATTGGCAGAAAGGGAATATCATAAGTATGTTTTCTTTAGTGTATAAAATCAGCTGATAATAAGAAACATGTTTTTGTCACCTTAGAATGAGCCATTTACTGTACAGTATATCTACGTACGGAGCTGGTCCTTTTCACAAAGGCGGCCACCTTGTTTCTATAGTAGCCTGAATGAACAAACCAAACACTGGCTATAGAGAGGGCCATTCAAGATTTTGCGTACACGATTGCCACACAGGAGAAGTTCAATTAGCTGCAATCTGCAACTAACTCACTAATTAACAAGTCACATCTTGTTACACAAATGTCAAGTTTCCACCTGCTTCCAGTCTTGCTAAGCAACACAAGCTGGCTAACTGTTGCTCAGCACTTATCCCACAGATATGAAGGCTAATAAGCATACTTCCTAAAATGTTGAACTACAGTATAAACACGATTTAGGCAGTTCATTAAATTAATGAACCGAAACCATCTACAGCACTCTAGGCAGCCATCACACAGTGTTCATGTTGATGGATAAAATACTGAATTCCACTTTTCTTTTGGCCTTAAAATGAACTGTTGGGGGAACAGAGGATGTCTTTCCTTCCACACTCCCAAGCAACACTGCCCATCCCTCACACAATCACTGAAGCAGACAGAAGAAACGAAGAGAGAGAGGCAGCAGGAGACAGAGCTGACTCAGATAAGCCATTGTAAACTAAACCTTGTGCATGCGTGACAGGACCAGTGCAGGGGCTTTGTTAGATGTGTGTCGATTATCTTTTGATATTTCTCCAACATATCGGCCGGCAGACACACATAGTGATAGGTCATTCGGTCTGATGTAACGCCATTTTCCACTATCTGCTTCTTCCCTGTCGCTGGCATTTGTTCCATCAGTCCTTCAGCCAGGGAGGTGTGAACTGATGAGGCTGGTAGCAGGGCAAAAGTTCATCTTTTGTGCAGGTCTCTGGGTGCACTTTTCATCATTTTTAGCACTAGGGATGGCAATGTCGGTGGATCGGTCCACCACTTTTGTCCAGACTGAAATATCTCAACAAATATCTGATGGATTGCAATGAAATTTTGTCCAGACACTCATTGTTCCGCAGAGGATGAATCCCAATGACTTTCTGTCATCTCTTGACCTTTTCTCTTGCGCCACCCTGAGATTTGTGATTCAGAGTGAAATGTCTAGACCAGTGGGCATCCTCCAGGTCTGTGAAGTGAAGTCAATGCTGTTTAAGTGCCTTAAACTTGCATTTTTTCCAATATCCAACAGGGGGCGACTCCTTTGGTTGCAAAAATAAGTCTGATTGTATAGAAGTCTATGAGAAAATGAGCCTACTTCAGACTTCATTTATTACCTCAGTGAAGAAGAAGATAGAAGAAGATAGTCCTTTATTAGTCCCACGCGGGGAAATTCAATTTTTTCACTCTGTTGTTAACTTATACACGGTACATGCAGACCCGATCATTGTAAACATGAGTTTATGGTCTCAATCTCTAGTTTCTAGTCTTCTTCAATCCAGCATGATGTTCATTTAGTAAATTATGGTCCCATTCAGAGTCAAATAGACCATAAAGCAGGGAATGCTTTAGGCGGTGGCTACCTTTTGATCGACAGGTCGCTACCGTGGTCGGTCTGGGAGTTGTCCATGTTTTTGTCTTACAACTTTAACCCTTTCATGGTGTGTTTTCAATTCATCAGAGTTAATTTCTGTATTTCCTTCATTATGTTACCCACTACTTGTTAAATTGTTAGCCTCTGTGGTTTCTAGACTCAGACAGTAACGTTAATATATTGCTGTTGCTTAGCAGCGGTGTTCTTCACAACTTAATCACTTGAACACCGCGCATATCGTGTACACGACTTGCCATCTCATAAACACGGTAAACATGACCCCATTTGAAGGTAGCATATGTTCCTGACATCCATTGGATTGATTACCATACAGTTTGGACTACATGTTCAAATCTCGCACTCTCATCAGCCTCAGCCGTGCTGCTTAGCACATGTTAGCATGCTAATATGCTAAACTAAGGTTGTAACAGGAGAGAAAATGGATCGAAACGCTGATGATTTTAAACATACTTTATGCATACTTGTTAGAAACTGATTGTATTACATCTCTACACCTCACCCAGATCTCATCTTTGTGAACTTTGTCATACTGCCACACATTTATCTTAACTCTTTTATTCTCATGAACGTTATGATATAGTATGTTACCAAAGACCTTTATTCTGACATCATCCCCATCAGTTATTAAATTTACTTCACTTTGGGTGCTGAAACTAATTTTTCTATCAAGCATTTTGTTTTTCTCTCCCATGAGCATGACAGCCTCAGAGCTGCCAGCGTGGCTATAAACTCACTGAAACTGGCACACACCCTGAGCCAAATGGTACACTATGTCACTTCTGGTAGACACTTGACTAACATCTGGCAGGTGAAATTTACGTTTGAGCGTATATGTGAGATATATGAGGCCTGCTGCATAGCAAGGTCGCAGCAGCGTATACCACGAGGCATTTTAGGACACTGGAAGATAAATTTAAATCCCTTTGCGTTATCAGCCAGCTTGAAACAGACTATCTGCAGCTAATGGAGACGGTGATTACCAACAAAGCAAAGGATAGTTCCCAAACTGAAGTCTCTGGGGAGGGCTTTTGAGACTTATGAGGCTATGGAGTCTCTCTCTCCCTCTCTCTTGCCTGTGCTATTTCAGAATCAAAGTGCTCATCGTTCATCTATTATTCAATCTGTTTCACTCCACTGTTTCTCTTTCTGTTTTCACATACGCCATTTAGCCTCAGCCCACTTGGTGGAGCTGTATTTATTTTTGGAGCCTTCATTTTCTCTCTGCTGGTGATGGAGGAGTCCATCTATCGCTGTGCATGGCCCTTTAATGTCATGTCTTTTAGATGACACGTGCTGTTGTATTGTTCATGTATTTTGTAAATTTGCTCTAGTTCACTTCTTTAGGGTTGCAACTAATGATTCATATAATTATGGAAAAGAAAATTGTAGAAAAAATGCCCGTTGCAATTTCCCAGAGCCCACAGTGTAAAAACCCTTAAAATAACTCATTTAAGATGATATAGGAACTTATGCTCATGAAAAGTTTAACAGGATGGTGATAGGGCTAATTTAGTTATTTTTAAATAAGCCAGGGAAAGGAAACTGTTTATAATGTGGTGGCACATGCACTGATAGACTGCTAATGCATCTCTAGGAGCTATAAGAGAGGATATGGTTGATTGCCTGTGCCAAATGCAGACTGCATCCTCTGTGTACATGTTGAGAGAGGAGGAGAGTATGTGTCAGGAGGAGCCATGATAGAAGATGTTGTTTTTTTGTGCCCTTGAAGCCAGCCTCTAAGAGGTTTTCAGAAGGCTGTTTAAAAACTTCATTTTTCCACAGACAGAAGCTATGTTTCATTACACAGGCCTCAAGCTCTCCTTTTAGGAGGATTTAAATTAAACCAAAAAATCTGGGCTTCAACCCAGGTTTTCGGCTTTACCTCGATTTAATTGGCATCAGCAGCCCGTTCAGGTTGAGGTCACTGCACAGTCACCATTTAGAGCTAATGAAAGCAAAAAGGGAAACAAAGGAAGCTGGTGGACAAAAGTGTCAGATCAATGAAGCTTGTTCGGCTTGTTCATTCACCCCTCTCTTATGTGACAAAGGGAGTTTTGGCATAAAGCTGCATAAGAAAAGCACAGAGCCACTATTTAAATTTAGGAAAACATACTGAGATGTTCTCAAAGTGATCAACGATATGATAAATGCCTTGATGATTTTGCAACTCGCGACCTGAGGTTTGCCCCTTCATGAGTCTCAACACAAGCAGCCTGGTGGCTGCTGCATGGAGTGGATTCCTATTCACACAGCTCTGAAAGGGCATATTTAATGACCTCTCATTATCGTTCCTCTCTGAGGAAATAATTTCCAAACCGTCTCTACTGTACTGATTAGGCCTCGAAGGATTCCCCTGATGTCGTTTCCACTTCCTCCCTCTCTCCTTCTAATGCAACCCCGTCCCTGGAGTTCTCATTTGTATAAGTGCTATTCCACGACCCCGTTGTCCCCAAAGCTTTTCCTCTGGTTCCCTACCAGAGAGCCACCACTCTCCCTCAAAACATGTCTTTATATGTAACATTGATGTCTTTAACTGTTTGCTTCTCTCTCTCTCTCTCCCCACAGAATGATACCTGGTCAGAGCTGTACTCCTTCGCCGTATTCAAGGCAATGAGCCACATGCTGTGCATTGGTTATGGCCGGCAGGCCCCGGAGAGTCTATCAGACATCTGGCTCACCATGCTGAGTATGATTGTAGGAGCTACTTGCTATGCTGTTTTTATTGGCCATGCAACAGCTCTCATCCAGTCCCTGGACTCCTCCAGACGGCAGTATCAGGAAAAGGTGAGGAGCTTTATTATATCACCTTTATGTCACCTGTTTTCAACGCTTTTTCTGTTTTCCGTTAATCACATAACATCCAGGTTTCCACTTTTATTTCCCCTCAAAGAAAAAGTTTGACATTTCAAATCAGTGCAACTCTCATGTCTGCACAGTAAATATGAAGCTACAGTCTGGCTAGCTACTTAGCTTAGCATGCTTACCACTACCTGTAAAGCTCTTGAATCAAAGTTTGTTGGTTTAATCCGTAAAACCAAACTACTACTATGTGCGGAAGTGTGTGCGCTGATCTACAGTATCTCTGTGCCAGGACTATTAAAGTAGAAGTGTTGACAGTAGGACTCCCCCTTATAGTCCACTAGTTGACTAATCTGTCATCTTGGTCTTAGTTTCTTTAGTTGTTTTCTATGCTTTTTCATGCTGAATGACTTATTTAAGAAACTTATGAGCTCATCTCTGGTAAACACAAGATTTAAACTGGTGCTTTGGTTTGCGTCTTTGTGGAGAAACTCATGTGAGTGTTAGTCGAAGAATTTCTTTGGTTGAGAACAGCAAAGGTTACCACAGATGAACTCTATATAGTTTTACACTTAGGTCTTTTTGAACATTGCAGCAAGAATTAAGTGGGTTTTATTACATGTTTAACAAAGCTTGATAAAGAAGAGAGGCTGAAAAAACACAGACTGACATTATATCTTATTAACGATGACTTGCACAAACCTAAAATTATCTCACATAGACTCACATAGTTAAGAGCTGATGTGTAGTTACAGCCTCACTTTAATGAAATTCATATATTGGAAATTTGTGAAAAGAAATACGACTGAACGCTAAATAAGGCATTTATAGGGAACTAAAAACTTAACTTTAATGAACTGAAATCACACTGTGAAAGGGTTAAAGCTGTAAGACGAAAACGCAGACAACTCCCAGACCGGCCAACGTCGTGGTAGCAACCTGTTAATCACCTGTCAACCTGTCAATCAGTGATTGAGTCGCCCCCTGCTGGCTATTAGAAAGTATGGACTTTTTAGACCCTGGATCGAGCCCATTGGTCTCTCAGCATTTGCTGGTGTCTGTGTATCAGGGGAAAAAGTTCGGATTGGATCGGTTTCAACTGTGTGGCTTCAGGATTTTTGTAATGATTGACCCGGGTCAGTGCAATTGAAGAGCTCCCTCGGTGGTCAATTAAAAAAAATTATCTTAATTTATCAAAACAGTTGGTACTGCTCATTATTTCTTTCTCCTCCTGCTTCTTTGTTTGTCATCAGCTGCAGCTGATTGCACATTATTACTGCTGATTAAATGGAAACGTATCATATTGTAGCCTTATCCATTCCTTCATTTAAAATGCGGGATTGATAACCGTGAAGTGGAAACATTTTAACTGTATTGTGGTGCAGCAGCACAGTGTTGCATCAGGCCACACCACCTTCCTTTGGGTTATGACCTTAATCACGCATTACTGTTTAACCACTCGTGTGTCATTAGATAATGTTTTTCTTTGCCTATCAGACGTCTTTTGAAACAAGGATGGGGATCAGAGCAGCGCAGCAGCAGTGGCCTGTAGTGGTAACGGCACAGCCTCTCTGTTTCCAAGCAGAGTCTCGCTGGCTGGGGAGCAGGGGGAGTGTTGCTGGCTTTCAGCAGCCAATCAGAGGCTGCGGGTGTGTTCGGCCAGGTAGAGCCACATCGCCAGGGGCTGGGCGTGTGTGTGGGGGCTGATGTGGGAGAGAGAGAACGCCACATAGACTGTGTGTGTGTGTGTGTGTGTGTGTGTGTGTGTGTGTGTGTGTGTGAGAGAGAGAGAGAGAGAGAGAGAGAGAGAGAGAGAGAGAGAGAGAGATATGATGTCCCCTTGGGCAGCAGTAGAATTGATGAGGCAGCAGACCTGTGTGTCCTGCCAATGTCATCCTGAAGGTGACGTAAGCAACCATGGCTTCCTCTCTCTCTCTCTCTCTTTCTGATCACTCACTCACTGGCTCTCACACTACCTGCTCTCTGTATCATCTGTTATGTGTCTTTAACTATCCCTCTTTACATTATCTCATCCCCTCTTTTCCTCCCATCTGCCTTTTAAATATCTCCACCTGATTATATGCTGTGTCTCCCATCTGCTTCTTATCTTTATCCCTCTTGATCTGAATTCTCTTTCTTCCTCTCCTCCGCTCTCTCCATCCTCTCTGGTGGTGGTGTCCTTGAGAGGTGCAGTGCTACTGCTAACTGTCTGCTACAGGGAGCAAAGCGAGAAGGAGGGGGGAGGGGAAACCTGTGGGAGACAGTAGGGCCTCGTTGTCGACACAAGTCCTGGTGCACTGTGAGATATTCGAACACTGTCTGTTTCACATTGCTCAAATTGCTTTTGTCTGCATTTTGGTTGGTTAGCGTTGTTTGGAACTCCCCATAGGATGGCTGGACGCTTGGGTATAAATCATTTCCAATAAATGCTTCAGAAGACAACGATTCAGCAAGTTGAGTGCTTCCTGTTGCTCCTGTCTTCACTGTGTGTCCTGGATGATGGGAGTTAAAAGGTTGGAGTGAAATCCATTGTGTTTGTATCTGTGAGGAATGGTTTCTTCCACCGTTGGGGGGGTCACATAACCTGTCCAAGAAAACAAAACAAAAAACAAGAAACAGACCCTTACTCTGCCTCCTTTTCCTGTTAATGATGGTTGAAAGTTTTCACCTTAGTTTTAAATTTGCACCACAAGCAGTAGCGTATCCTGTAAGTAAGAACTGTGATGAGTTGTATAAGCGTGTATAATCCTCAAACAGCCTGTATTTTTATTCAGTTTAAGGATAAATTGATAATTCTGTGCTGTGTGCATATTTACTCATATTTAGACATTTAATGCATCCTCATCACATCCCACAATATATGTTTTTTTTCTGCTGAGGGCAGGAGAGTGCATTTCCCCAGAACCGCTTTTCTGTCCAGTTGTCACATTTTCGTTTTTTTTTTTGGCTGCAAAGTTTTTTTTTTCTGCTGCTCTGTGAGGATTAGTATTTGAGCTGAAGTCGTGTTTATTTAAAAAAGAAAAAAAAAAAAAAAGCAGAAAAGTGCCAGCCATGCCAGTGAGAATGATGCCGATGCTGCTGGGTGAATTCGCCACACCTCCGGATAGGACTGTGAGTGACATTTGTGTCATTTGGAGAGTGTTAGCAAAACAAGTCTGCTGGCAGTCTGTTAGTGAGGCTGCAGCTAGCATTGTGTGGAGGCTTCCATTTCAGCCCGGCAGTAATGTCAGCCTCACAATGCATACTGGTTAAATTTAGGGTGAATCTGACTTGGTGGCTTTGGTGCAGAGACGCATGAGTTATTTATACATAGCGTACTCTGACACACTGCAGAGGGGCACATAGACCCACAATAAATAGAAGCAGTCTCACTTGTGCCAACTTTGATGCACCTTTGAAAACAATGCAAATGATGTGTCTCTGGTGATCACAGCTCTTGGAAATTTGCACGTCGGAATGAATGTTTGTTGATATCTGACCTTTCAAACCTGCATGTTTGGTCAGTAGAAAGAAACGCTTCTTTTATGGTGCATTATATTCTGCGATTTTGACTTTGTGATTCTGACATTACCCTGTTTTATGTAATGCCGTGTGAGGTCACTAGAAAATGCAGCATTAAAGGCCCTTCACACTCCATGGTGCAGAGCACACACACACACACACACACACACACACACAGAGGTGTTTTCACTTATTTTACCTGATTAGACTTTGTCTCATGCTGCATTCAGGCACTGCCGGCATAATAAGAACTTGAAAACCTCTCATTTCAGACCTGAGTGTTCACATTCATATACGCCGCCAATTAATAAGTGAAACCAGATACAAAGAAAGCGTGAATAGCTCCTTTTAAATCAGCTGAATCCATTATATTAGTGTTTATAACAACAACAAACAGTGACTGTCCAGCTTACTTTGAAAGGAAGTCCTTGGTATAGGATGGCAGTCTGAAAAACATCATAAATAAAAATCCTTTATTAAGACACTGATAATATTTTCAAATATTTACATATTTTCATTTCAGTGTTTATATTGGATTTTATTGAGATGCAACACCCAGGGATGTTGGTTTTGCAGGCAGCTGTTTTGCTTACTGTTGACACTTCTGTAGTTCTTTGCACCAAGTGGGAGATATCGTCACTGTCACAAATTTATAAGGAAATATCTCCAACTCGGAGGCTGACGTTAGTGGATTTTCAGACTCCAGAAGGCTACTTGAAATTATGGTGTAACAATATGACGTGAATGGGCATGAGAACTGTGTGGGCACTGTGCTTGACTGACCTTTGATCTGTTTGACTTTCGTATTGTGGTGCCTTCAAATTAAACTTGTGAGCTTGTGTTTACAACCTGGGAAGTTTGGTATATGATGTGCGTTGCATTCAAGTGGTTAATTACACTGCTGCTTAGCAATGGCAATAGCTGGCGTTCATGTGGACTCTTCTTGTGAACAAGGTAAACACAACCCCATTTGAAGACACAGTTTCGATGCAGTCCTTTCTGGGTGGAAGAACATGAATTTGTAATTCTTATTGGCTTATGAAGTTTGGTCTAATAAATCATCTGTGTAGGTGTGCAGGGCCTCTAAATCCTCTGTACGCCCACACAGGTGTTTTCAGTTATTCTGTACTCAGGTTGAAGGTGGGCTACAGCTTTGATGGGAATTTATTAAGTCACAAATCTTCATCTACCAATAAGAATGATTAAGGTGTAATTTGTTCCACCATAACAGGTTCAATAACGCTAAGAGCAGACTGAGCAAGATGCCAATCAATTAGTCTATACACACCCACACGGTCCTGAGAAGATGTCTGATCAGCCAGAATAACTGAAAACACCTGTGTGGGTGTTCAGAAGCATTAACAGTCACTTGTTATGGTGCAGTCAGATTTTGCTCCCCATTCATTTCTGTGTGGGACGGGACGATACACATTCACTTCTGATTCAGCCTGATTGAATCGTGGGGCTTTCCAATGTGCAGCTGGTTTAAAAGAGGGGGTAAAATTGATCTCTCATTTCGGAAATAATGTTCAATATTGTTGTTATATTCCTGTTTTATAAAAAGGAAGGAAGGATGCTGCCTGGCAGCAGTGACTGAATTTATTGACAGTGAAAAGTTTGGTAAAATGCTGTATGTTTTACAACTTTGTGGACCTCTGTTGTTAGCCTGCTAGCCATGTTAACTCCAGCAGTTTATGTTCACAACCCTACCCACATTATTTCTTATCACTTCTTTGGGCCACACTCCATGAGTAAATTTCGGCAGGCAAATTTCTGTCTGACTGCCGGTCATGATGGATAGCTGGTCAGTGCGTTTCAACAGCCGACCAAAGGGCAACCTCCAGGTTTGAAAAGGGAAGCCAATGCAGAAGTGATTTAAACTTGCAATCTTTCTAATAGCCAGCAGGGGGCGACTCCTCTGGTTGCAAAAAGAAGTCTGATTATATAGAAGTCTATGGGAAAATCACTCTCCTTATTACCTCAGTAAACATTGTAAACATGAGTTTATGGTCTCAATCGCTAGTTTCAAGTCTTCTTCAATACAGCATGATGTTCATTTAATAAATTGTGGTCCCATTTAGAGTCAAATAGACCATAAAGCAGGGTATGCTCTAGTGCGTGGCTACCTTGTGATTGTAAAGTTGCTCTTCTGTGTTTATGTCTCACAACTTTAACCCTTTCACAGTGTTTTCAGTTGAACATTTTGGTCACCTAAATATGTCTTATTCAGCGTTGGGTTATATTTAGCTCCACCCTCTCGTGTCACTTCTGGTGGCTAAAAAAACAAGATGTCGACAGGCAAGGTGCAAACTCAAGGCTTCAAAGTTGCAGTCCACAAACCAGTGGGTGACATGTAAACTACGTCCAGTTCCAGTATGCACGAAACCAGGACTCTGAAATGGAAGCAGCCATAATTTAATATATCATTTACTCCTGTACTTTTCATACTGCTGGTGCCTTCAAATGGGGTCGTGTTTACCGTGTTTATGAGAAGAGTCCATAGGAACGCCCCCTCTTGTTGTGTTCACGACCTCGTAAGTGAAAAGTTTCTGAAAGCTCAGAGTTCAAGAGTTGTGACGCGTTTGTTGACGTTGTAAGAAACATGAAACATGAAAGTTCATTTTTCAATGCATAATGAGTGAATAGAGTGTAATTTTTGGCATATGTTGTTTTACTTCATAATTTTATAACATGGCTGAGGGAAATGTTGATATTCCCAATGGCGTTATCTTTCCCCTCTGTCATTATGCCTTTACATTTACTTCATGATGATACCCACTTGCTAGCTTGCTAAATTAATAGCCTCAGTGGCTTCTAGATGCTGACAGTAGCTTTAATATTGTTGTTGCTTCACAGCAGTATTCTCACAACTTAACCACTTGAATACTAAGCACATCGAGTACAGCACACGTCAACATGCCTTCTGTGAAAAATGTCCGATCGGCATAAAAATTACAAAATACAAAAACAAACTATATATATTGAGATAATCAGGCTTCCATTTGCATCCCAGATTGTGCCTTTAGGACATGCATCAGACAGTAGACTAGTCATATAACTCTACACCTTTTGCATCAATAATCAGCTCTTAATGGCCTCACACGGGGTTTCACATTGATCAGCTCTCCTCTCTTGTAGCTGTAGACACTAATCTCAGTCAGCAAGACAGAGAGCAGGCATAAGTCTGAGCTCTGCCATGATGTGGCACAAGACAGGATACAAGATTGTTTTCTACCTTCCCCTCCTCCTCCTCCTCCTCCTCCTCCTCCTCCACTCCCTCGTTGTGCCGCTGCCACCATCAACAACAGTGATCTGTCTTTTCTTAGCCAGACTGCTTGTCACTGATCGCTCCAATTATCCAGAACCAGGCTGACTTTGCAAAGATAGTGGCCAAAGAAATTCCTACGCCAACGTCTTTAACAAAAAACAGCGTCCCTTTAGTCGTGCCAAATGATATTCACTACTCTAGTAGTAGAAAGTGCGTCTGATGAACAAACCCTTATCAGTCTCCTTTGGTCGTCACTCCCTTTGACTGAGTTTTAGGAATATCAGTGTTTCCTTAGAAGCCTCATTTCATTTAATGAGACTTTGTACTGTGTGAGACCCCACAGTGTGTTGTTCCTCCCTGTGTACACATCTCTGAATTGAAGAAAGACAAGACGAGCTCTGACTTACCACTATCTGATTTTCTTCTCTTTGGTGAATGTGCTGCATAATATAATGAGGCGATTTAGCAGGGAATTAAGTGAATGAATTATACATCCAGCATGGCCATTTGGGATGAACCCGAATTAGAATTTCCAATGGAGAGAGGTTGTGGTATGAATGAGCAGGAGGAAAAGAGAGGAAGGTAAAGGAAAGGAAAGAAGGAGAGGGAAATGATAAACAGCTGATAGCTTTATGAGGTTAGCAGTTAATGGGTATAAAAGTTGAAACATAATTAAAGTCAAAGGCAAAACTCTCCATAAAATTTTGTCTAAATCACAAAATGCAAAGAGTTAAAAAAAGCAGCAGTTTAAAAGACGAAATGCCCATGGAGCAGTTTGCTGCCGAGCACACTGTCATCAAAGTGACACAGAAAATGGATGTCATTTTCACTCTCATTTGGGGGTTTGTCAGTCCCCTGTGGGCGCTGTGACGCACCGGCCAAACACTTGCTGCCTCTCCTCTGTGACACTGGAGAGATTTCAGGTTTGGCCTGGTGACGGTCGATACGCCGCACTGTGACATGGCTCTCAATGTCAAGTCATTAAATGCCACCATTTAGGCTTTGCTGCATCATTCATTCACACTTAGCCGAGTCACAGTCTAACCATAGCTGCGTGGTCGCTGCATGCATCTCTGTGGGGCAGTGCGAGGTTTTCCCCTCGCTGCCACACCACCCGGCACCTGCACTTTGTTCACAATCAGCACTTCTATTCTATGAACGACTCGCCATCTGCAGCGTTAGCTTTGACGCGCCGGGTAAAGAGTTGTGACACGGGATCATTTCTTCAGGCAACTCTCCATCTGCAGATGTCAGGAAGCAGAGTCACCCATGCAGGTGAGACATTGTGTTGTGTAACTCCATCAGAGGAGCTGAGCAGCTCGGAAATGAGGAAAGCAGAATTGAAGACAGCGAATTCCACCAAAAAATTGTTTTTATTTTAACTTCTCCTTTATCCTCATTAAATGGAGTATCTGCATTAGATACGCAAACAGATGCATGACAGTGACAGCACTGCACTTGCATTTACTTTGTAATCATAGTCAACTCAGAGCCATATTTCAGTTAAACATGAGGATTTGGTCACAGAGCGAACAGACAGACATGGCATTATCAAAATGATAAGCTTTAAAGAATAACTCACTATAGCCACACTGGATGAAACAGAAACAGGTCTGATGTTCTTCCTCCTCCCCTCCCTGAGACTTTAAGATTGTACCACCTACTGTTCCTCATATGAAACATGTTACAGACATGCACCTACAACCATGCTCGCACCTCTGTGAGGTTATCCTTAGGCCCGTTAGCATGCTAACACTCTGTAATTACTACAAAGAGAGGAAGTACATCTGAGCCTGATGGAAATGTCATTAGTTCTGCAGGTATTTGGTCATAAACCAAAGTACTGGACAATATGAAAAGTCAGGAGGTGAGTCAGGATACTAAGTTATTACAAATCATCCCAGCCCGTTCTCATTACCAGGGCTACAAATACCGATCTCATTTGATACCGCAGCACAAGACACCGTTTAGCGCCTGTATGAGACGCACTGAGCTTTCCATAAACTACCATGTAAATCCACTTGTGGCAACAGTAAACACTCAGGGAAAGTGCTGTGGTGATGTAGTTTTAGGAGCAAAACACCGGGCACAAACACAAGGCTTTCCACCAGGAGGCCGCTGTTTGTATCACGTTTCACTTTCACGTTACAATCAGCTGTTCTTTCGTTCGTGTGTCATGTTCACATTGTCAAGTCATATTTTCACTGTACAAAGCTAGTAATTTAAAGTCCAACCATGTTGTTTTTTCCTAAAGTGGTTTTGTGGTCTAAACCTTAAAAAATGTTTTTATTTCACAACCTTAAGCATGTGTTTACTGCGACTGAAAAGTGACGGTCTGACAGTGTGTCGGTATGTACGAATTGAAATGAGCACATGTTGATCATCCGGCGGGGGACATGAAAGTCTAAAAAAAACTTTAAAAAAAAACCTTACAAATTTGGTGTCTTCTTACCTTAAAAGCACAAAAGCATTCCACACTCAGAATCACAAATAGGCTGCTCAACTGAAATATTAAAGTCTTGAAAACGCTTGTCCAAATTCATCCCAAGGATCTAACAAACTAAAACGGACCATTTGTTTTAATTTAGGTCGACCATCCCCAAAAGAGGGGTTGGTGATGATGGGATAAAGATGTATATATATATATGTATATATATATATGTATGTATGTATGTATGTATGACAGTGCACCAGGATAATATTCCCAAACATACCTCAGTCCAGAGAATGTGTTTCTGTTGCTGAAAACCAGACTGAACTTTAAAAGCGCCTAAAATAAGCATGAACCGGAGAGTACGAACCTGGCAGAGCATCACCGCAGAGGATGCCAAGAGTCTGCTGATGTCTTCGGGTTATAGAGTCCAGCCAGCCATTGACAAGAGCTATGAAATATGAACCCCTTCTTCAAGTTTATACTTGTTAATTTCTGTCACATAAAACACAAGAATGTACATAAAAAACGCTGTAGCTACTACACAATTCATCTGATGTGGATGTAATCACCCTCAAATCAAAGCTCTTTAACCCCAGTGGTACAGTTTTGTATCAAATCAAACACTGCAACGAAATGTAGTACTCTCTGACTGCACTGTAAACACTGTGCACCAGTTCTGCAGATATTTTAGTTGCTAATGTGACCCTAGTTATATGAAATGGTACACGCAGGGTCAGGTCTGTTTGGTATCAGGTAGAATTACTTTGCTTTGTAGGTGTGAGTTTGTGCACTGCTGTCAAGAAAGTGGGGATTTCATTGCCCTGTACTGCAGAATCCTCTGTGTGTACACAAGGATTAAATTATGTATTTTCCAAATGTGTCTCTCTTTTAGAGCCAGTCTGTCTGTCTCAGAGTACAAACAATTTAGGCATTTATCAGATGCTGTTTGAGGATCCAGAGCTTTTAGTGTGTGAGCAGGTGGACCTCTTTTTGCTCGGGGCCTCTGATAGGATGCAGTGTCACCAGTTGTGGTGTTTCTCACTCTGAAGCAAACCTGCCGGCTGACACAGTTTTAAGACTGATGGGGTAGACGGGTGGTTTGGACGATGACTTCCACAATCCTTGAATGTTGTGAGTAGTACGCAGCACATGCTCACATGCCGAGCTGTCAAGGCCTTTCAAAATTGTGTTTCCGGGAGCTTTATAGATGCGGGTTTTAGCTTACTCACTATGGATGTGAGAAAATATTGATACACAAGTATGACGATATTATGTATTGTGATACTGTATTGATTCTCCAAAACACTGTATTGATTTTTAATTAACTTCCTAAAAATCTGATGACCCGCCGTTGGACCCGGCATCTATTAGATCATTCGAGGGTTGAAGTGGGCTCAGTTTTATACTGGTATCATTTGAATAATTGTGTCTTTCTGGTGTGTCTTTATATTATGACAGATAAAAACTAATATATCGCCTTACTTACAGTATCATAATACATCGCAATATACTGAATCATTACTCCTGTATCATGATATGTACTGTATCGTTAGAGTAGTTAGATTGTTGCCAATACATAGCCCTATTGTGTACACAGTGTGACGGCAAAGTACCAGGAGAAATCTTTTTCTGTCAGCAGATTACTGTCTGTCTAGTTCACCGCCACATCCATCACCATCACTCTGTCGGCTGTCTGTTGGCCGACAGCCGCATAGTTTTTGGTTTCTCAGTGGCCACTTTGGATGGATTGTGATTAACATATCTCAACAATAGGAGCTGATTGTTTGTGCTGTTGCCGTGTTGGACCCTTCACTCTCTATTGATTTGGCATTGATTAACTTCTAGGTAGCATTGATTAAATGGGTGAGTGTGTTCATTTCAGTGGACGGCTGAAGGGCATGTGCTCACACTGTTTTGTCTTGTATTTGTTGACTCACTTGGAGAAATACGGGTAAAATGCTGTTGCGTCATCCTCCGAAAGATGCCTTGTATGTTTTCATTGATAAGCTGCATCCCTTCTGTAGTTTGTGGTGCTGATCAATTTTATTATGTTAAAATGCGAATTATACTGAGTGAAGAAAGGAGGTTAAACACGTTTCAACCGCCTCACGGGGAAAAGTAGGTCTGTCCGGTGCTCATAGAACAGGGCAATGTTGTAACAGCAGAGACTTCAGAGACCAGGTCCAAAGCACACTGGAGCACAGGGATTTAAGGCAATCAACTTTATTCCAGACAAACGTTTCAACACCAAATTGATCTCTAACACTCACATACTCTTAAATAACCTCTCCTTGTTGGGAAGTGACTCAGCAAAAGCTGGAAAAATGGGGACTGAACAACAAGCTGCTTGTGGGCACGTTTAACAATCCATCATTATATAATAATAAAAAAGAGAGAAGTAGAAGTAAACATATATGGGGGCGGCAGTAGCTCAGTCCGTAAGGACTTGGGTTAGGACGCGGAGGACGCCGGTTCAAGGCCCCCATGGACCAAGACCAACTGGTTGCTGGAGAGGTGCCAGTTTACCTCTTGGGCACTGCCGAGGTGCCCCTGAGCAAGGCACTGAACCCCCAACTGCTCTGGGCGCTTGTCAGGAGCAGCCCCCTCACTCTGACGTCTCTCCATTGACGTGTGTATATGTACTGTGTGAACAACAGAGTGTAAAACTGAATTTCCCCACTGTGGGACTAATAAAGGAATATCTTCTTCTTCTTCTTAAATAGCAGTTTGTGACTTTTCAACAGTGACAACATCCAATTCTGAGCTTATTCTTTCCGTTAGTATCAAGCGCTGTACATCATATGATTTAGGGGGACTTACCCTTTCTTTCTTCCAGTGGGAAAAAAAGTGTTTTGTTGAATAACTCCTTTGTCAATTAGGGCAATTTGGCTTTTTTCACTGTGAAAAGTTCATTTAGGTGTTTTGAATTTTGGTGCAAATAGACCTTTTCCTTAGTGATTTACAGCCATTTATTGGATATTATATGTTATATATATTATATATATATATATATATATATTATATTGTCCTGAGTCAGTTGAGATGCTAAATCTGGCCAGGGGCGTAAAGTGGGGTTGATCTCAACTACTCACCTGTTTTGCACAATATGGTCTTGCATAGTTGCAGTGCTATCACGGTCACAAAATCTGTCCATGGACATATACGGTACGCTATGCTTTAGAGGGTTAAAAAAAAAATCCATACCATAGACAATGATATCATCTCCTATTGAATTAATAACAGTAGTAGATAGCTTGGGCCAAGCAATGTGGCTAAGTAACAAGTAAGACTTGGTTTAGTCCTGATGGTTCCACAGTGTTGAATTCACTGATCCAGAAAGCTTCTCTATGCAGCAATTTATTGATAATATCTAGTAATATCTAAGAGAGCCATGATTACGTTGAATATAATAATGCAGAGTTGCATAGTCCAGATGTTTGGTGCAGATAGTAGCCTGATGTTCTGCTGTTCTCTGTTTAAGAGGGCGTTTAGTTTGATGTGTTTGTGCTGTAAAAATAAAATATTAGAAAAACCTCTGAGGATAATGCAGTTCACTTTAACAGCACCATGAACTACAACCTTCAAAATGGACATAAATTTGAATCAGGCACCTCTCTAAAACAGTTTCAGTATAAACTGAACATTTTAACCTTCATGAAGATTTACTGCCAGGCTGCATTGGACCTCACATGTAACTGCTTACTAAAAGTCCATATCAAAGAATATATTTTTCTGTGAGGTGGCTTAATACTAACATTTATCCAAAGATATCTGTGTACTTGCTGTGTGTGAATTGTAATTCCTACTGCATAGGAACAGAAGGCCTGTATAATCAATTGAATCATAAATTTACACATACTTTTCAAGGTTGGTGGGTGACTTTGTCTGTTTGGCTTTTTTTTTGTTTTATTGTTTATGTTAGTTTATGTTAAAGGATAAAGCTGACAACAGTCTATATCTTTGTTATTGTCAAATTGACAAAATCAACAATCTGTTTCTAAATTTTACTTCTTTACCCTGTCTTTAGCTCTTAGGTGTACATCACTAGTTTCATCATGATACAATATATATATATATATATATATATATATATATATATATATATATATATATATATATATATATATATATATATTATATAATTATATGCTATTTGCTGATCCCACAATATGATTTTGATTTGATTCAGGGCCTGTGATCGATATCAGATGATATCTTATGCCCATTTAACACAATCACTTACATTTATATCAACTCACAAAAAGCAACAAAAATATGATTTGACAATTTTATTATTGAGTTTTTTTAAGGAAGGAGGCACAACTGGACAAAAATGGTGAAACAGATGTGCCATGGGATGATGACATTTAGTCTATTGATGTTTTTTGGATCGTTGATTATTGAATTGATGTACATATCCAGACTGATGTATCTTCACACCCCTAATAGCTCTTAGCTAATATATAATTTCATTTATAAAGGTTACGTAATTACCTAAAACTGCTGGACACTGTAGTTTTATAGCAATTGTTACTCAAACAGGAGTAAATTATGCATTATTTGAGGCTTATTTTCAACTGTGGAGGAATACACATTTTGTTCTGTGGTGGGTATTTAACAGCAGCAGGACGGTGTTTGTGGGATTAAGCTGAAATAAACCACAATGCCCATTTTCATCACAATGAGGGAACATGTCACCAAGAGCAACATTGTCGCTCATTGATGTGCTTTTAATTTTTTTGGACAACAATGGAACTTGTTGGCACAGATGAGTCAGGCTTTTACTACACAGACAGGACTTGTTGATGGGATCTGTGATTGTTGGTTCTGGATCCTCTTCATGGGATTTTTCTGACAATGAGAAAAACACAAAATACCAGCAGACTTTCCCTTAAACAGGGACAATACGATTAAACATTGTTACAGTGAGAAAAGTATACATGATGTGTCAGACTTGTTATTAACGGAACATTACCTCTGTCCTCTCAGTACAAACAAGTGGAGCAGTATATGTCCTTCCACAAGCTGCCTGCAGACTTCCGACAGAAGATCCACGACTACTATGAGCACAGATACCAGGGCAAGATGTTTGATGAGGAGAGCATTCTGGGAGAACTCAGCGAGCCCCTCAGAGAGGTGAGACATAAACACACAGACATATGAAGTCTTACTGTAAGTAATTTTTGTGTTTGAGATGCTTAAAGGGACTCTGTAAGAATCAGAAATTGCTTGTTAACAGTGACACTTGGGGCCATCAAGTCACCAATAGTCAGCGTCCTTTTGCTTGTGTTCACACTACTGACAGACATGAGACTGAACGTGATTGATAGGCATCATGTCAAGTAACATCAGACACATTAGCAGCTAAAACCACAATATCACTTTATATTTCACACGTGTGGCAGTAATGTTAGCTTACTAAACAAAGGTCCCTCCCTGAACCGAAGGTCCGACTGATAACTTTTCTTGCTTCAGTCTCCTGACAGCCGAATAGGAGACGCCATAGCTTTGGTAGTCACTCAGCAGCAGGGAAATAAGACACATTTCTGCACAAACTGCAACATCCGATGAACATTCTCTTAATAATCTCAAAGCTAAATTAACTCTCTTATGCTCCCCTGTTCAGTCGTTTTCTCACACACTCGCCGGCACTCTCTCTCTTGCTTCACCACTCACTTCCCACATGCACACACACTCCCACAGCACTTGTTTTCACCCGACGTCAATCATATTCCTGTTTTGAGAGCTAAGATGGGCTTCACTAGATATAACGAATGTTAGGTACTGCTAAGGCACTTGCATGCGTCACATAACTTAGAAAAACAGGTCCAGGTTATTAAAAGCAGTATACCTGCTAATAGAGGAAACCCAGAAAGTTGCGGAAGGTCTCATTTTTTAGGTTACAACCTGTTCACACATTGGCATAAAAACATGATTTACACATGTAAAAACCTAAATACAGTCCCTTTAAAAGTATTCATTCTTGTTCTCTTGTGTTCTTGACATTTGATCTTGAAAATGTAAAAAAAAACACTTCTTTTTAGCCTTTGTCATCACATATGTTCACAAGATGAACTTTTATACTGAAATCCCTGAACTCACCATTAATGTATGCAGAAGGAGACACTTGACTGAAGTGTGGTGCTTCAGTTATATTCATACATGTCTTTTTTTTTTGTCTAGGAAATTGTAAACTTCAACTGTCGCAAGCTGGTGGCATCCATGCCGCTGTTTGCCAACGCTGAGCCAAACTTTGTGACGGCCATGTTGACCAAGCTGCGTTTTGAGGTGTTCCAGCCGCATGACTACATCATACGGGAAGGCACCATTGGGAAGAAAATGTACTTCATTCAGCACGGAGTCTGCAGTGTCATCACTAAAGGCACTCTGGCAATGAAACTCTCTGACGGCTCTTATTTTGGAGGTAGGACACAGTTAAATTTTTTTTTCTGTTGGTGATATTTTTTAGCTTATTTTTTCAAAGCTGATGCAGTTCATCCTCCCTCATTTCAGAGATCTGTTTATTAACGAGGGGTCGGCGAACAGCGAGCGTGCGAGCAGAGACGTACTGTCGACTCTACTCGCTGTCTGTTGACCACTTCAATGAGGTGCTGGAAGAATATCCCATGATGAGACGCGCCTTCGAGACCGTTGCTATTGACCGTCTTGACCGCATAGGTAAAAAGTGCATTTGATCAGAGGTTGACATATGGGTCCATTTTTATTTTGTGTTTAACTAGAGCTGCCAATTGATTAAAATATTTAATCAGGATTAATCGCATGATGGCCCATAGTTAATTGCAAGATAATCAATAAAATAAGCATTTTTTTATGTGTTCAAAATGTCCCTTAAAGGGAAATTTGTCAAATATTTAATACTCTTGTCAACATGGGAGTGGGCAAATATGTTTGCTTTATGCAAATCTCTGTGTACATTTACACAAAACAATGACAAATATTGTCCAGAAACCCTCACAGATACTGGACTTGGCATAAAATATGCTCAAATCATAACATGGCAAACTCAAGGCCAACAGGCAACAACAGCTGTCAGTGTGCTGACTTGACTATGACTTGCCCCAAACTGTATATGATTATCATAAAGTGGGCATGTCTGTAAAGGGGAGACTTGTGGGTACCCATAGAACCCATTTACATTCACATATTTTGAGGTCAGAGGTCAACGGACCCAATCCTTATGTTTTCTAGTTTCATATGATGTCAGTATCTTCACTCTGGCTTTAAAACTGAGCCCACTACAACATAAAAATTGCAAATTGCATTAATGCATTAAAGGTATTAGTGGTGGTAAAACTAATTTGCATCAGTATGTTAGTATCATGTTAACTTTGACAGCACTACATTTAACCTTTCCAGGATATTCCCATTGAAATTTTAAATGTTTTTTACAATGTTTTTTACAACTGACTGAACTGAATTGACTAAAAAAACAGATAGGAAACAAACAGCATGTACATTTAGTGTTCAAACAGCCCATAATCCTGTTTTTCAAATCTGGTGTGCTTCTAAAATACTCTAGTTTAATGTGACTCACACCAAGATGGGGGTGCAAAAAAAAAAAAAAAAAAAACTTTAAAAGCACTTTCAACAAGGATGTTGAAGGAACGACATACACAATTTATCCACATGACCAGCTACTGATAATTTTAGATGTCAAGAGATGCAGTCAGACATACTGTATGACTAGCAGTACAAAAGCATTCAACATCTGTTCTGCATTATTGTAAGTCTGCATACAGCTCTTTTTTAAAAAATAAAAAAACCTCTGAAATGAACCCCATGTACAGAGAACAAACTAATATTGTGCTTAGGAAATGTGTCCAGAATATTAATGTTGAAATAGGCAGTAAAATGAGTCGTGCTGTTCCCTCAGAATGACACGGGACGCTGTAACAGTAGATGAGAGTACTGTACAGGGTGACACATCCATTTTCCTCAGGGCTTGTTCTGATAGGGGATGTACCTGGTGTGAAGGACATCACATGCTATATCTAACTCATATTGTTCTCCCTTTCCAAATCCTCTTGTTTCCATTTCCATTTCCATTTATTTGTTCAGCTTTTTGTCCTCTCTGCCCTGCCCTTAATAATCAATCCATTTATTTATTTCTGCAGGTAAAAAGAACTCCATCCTGATGCACAAGGTCCAGCATGATCTCAACTCTGGCGTCTTCAACAACCAGGAGAACGAGTTGATTCAGGAGATTGTCAAGTACGACCGTGAGATGGTGAAGCTGGTGGACCTGCAGCGGCCGCGGGCCATGTCGATGACCCCTTCCATCGGCGGTATCTTTGCCCCCCCTGGCCAGCCGCAGTCAGGCTCTGCTATCGCCACCCTCCAGCAGGCTGTGGCTATGAGCTTTTGTCCTCAAATGGCGAGTCCCCTGGTGGGTCCGGGGACTCTGCAGTCTCCTCGCATGGTGCGAAGGTTCCAGGTGATGCAGAACCTGGCCAGCCCGGTCTCCATGTCTCCTCTTCAGTCTCAACCCCCTCAGACGCTCGGAGGGGCGTTTGGATCTGCAATCTCCAGCCCGCCCGTCCAAAGCCCGCTCGCAGCTTCAGGACGGACTTTCCAGTACATGGCGAGCGCAGGACCCTCTGGTTCCCAGTTGTCCCTAGTACAACATCATGCACCCAGCCCCACACAGACCCAGCAGAGGCCTGCCTCACACAAGAGCACCCACTCCCTTCATACAGGTAGCTTGAGCCAGGACACCCGGGCCCTGTCTGCCTCCCAGCTTTCACTCCCCCAAGAGGGAACACAACAAGCTGCCTCTGCAGCCCCCAGCCCCCCACAATCTACCCGCACCTCCAACAACTCCATTGGTCCCCCTCAGCCCCCTCACTCCAGCCTGCCAGGGCCCTCAGGGGTGGGGAGATCGTCAGGAGCTCAACAAAGGGTGGCCTTTGCCTCCACACCCCCTCCTGGTGGACCCGCTGGAATGGGGGCAGTAGCAGCAGCTGCTGGATCAGGACCTCCAGACTCTGGAGTCCCCAAGAAAGATTCAATTGTCAGCCTTCCAGAGCTAGACTCTGCCAGATCCCGGCTGTCTTCCAACTTGTGACCCTGGTAGAGTTCAGGAACGAGGCCTTTTTTGTAGGAGTTTGTTTTTAGGTCAGTCCAGCTGATCTGTCAGCCTGCTACATGACCAATCAGCTACTGCCAGCGGCACCAGTCATTCGACCAGGATGCACTGTGCGCTGGTGTCAGTGGAAGGAAAAGAGCAACTCAAAGTCTTGAGAAACTTTGGCTAGGAGGAGTCTATACAATTAAACTAGTATAACTTAAGGTTGAACTGGTCTAGTCTACTGCGCCAGCACCTTTAGTCTTAGTATCACCCCTTACACTCTGCTTCCAAACACCTACTGTATATCGCTGTCTTTACTGTAAAGATATGAAGAAACGTATGATTCATGTAACTATTGCATACTGTGTAGAATCCATGCAATGCAATCTAGCAGGAGCTGGACTTAAAAATGAAAATCAGGGACTTGAGGTCAAATGACAATGACATTTTAAGCGTTCAAAAAGTGTTTTGAGTGTAATTTTTTCCGTATAAGCTGTCGTAGCAAAAGAACACATTGCTCTACATATTGTTTAAAATATTAGTGAAAATAGCGTTTTAGACCGCTGGTCGATCTTACATCGATGTGTACATAGTTGGTGAAAAAAGTACGGAGGGATATTATATTCATTGTATCTACCCAAACCAAAGTTGAGCTCGAACACAAAGTCTGGTTGTGTCTGTATCAACTAAAAAAGAAACATAGAAGAAAATGCCATTTATTTAACTGCCTTGATTCAACGTTAGAAGCCATATATTTGGTTCGTGTGTATGTATATATGTGGGTGTAAGTTTGTGCGCGTGAGTTTGTGGGTACGTTTCGGTTCTGTTTTCAGAGAATGGACTCACACGCTCTACACTTGCTTTGTCAAGCGCGGTTGGTTCGACATGCTGACGGCGGCACTGACCTGTTTTCATGAAACATCTGGGGAGGCGGTCAGCTGTTTTGGTCGACGCACTGATTGTAACCCTGAAGGCAAAGGTGGTTAAATAATCTGAGCTTTATCTACAAGGAAACATTTGTGAACAACCCATACTGTATACTTGCTTGTTTTTGTCTAGGTTTATTGATTAACACATGCAATATAATTCTGCAATACTCTACCCCGCCTATATATATAAATATATATGAATATAAATATCTATACATATGCTGTACAGGAAAGTTTTCCTTTTGTTTTCTTTTTAATGTGAAATCTTAAAGAATCCAGCAGCTATTGTGGCTTCACTTGAAGTATTGTAATCCAGTGACCATGTTGTTACCTTAACCAAAAATGTCGGGTGGGAATAAGAGCGTCATTTTTCGTACAAACAGACGGGACAAACTGGTTTAGAGTCACGGGAGGAATCCACGTTTTGAGTTCAGCAAGTCAGAGCCCCAAAAACGTCACTTTAAAGCCCATTTGAAGATATTAAATTGTAAGATGAATGGGCAATATGGGGCGCAACTGCCTCACTTGTAAAAACTCTTTGCTCCATATCAAAGTCTCTATGTGCCCCAAAACTCCCACGAATGTCTCGACATTTCGACAACAAACCTATTGTTCAAATTTGGGGATCGGGGTTGAGGCTTCATTTTAAATATTCTGATCCTGTTGAAGCTAAAAGCCTTCTCTTGCTGAATGTATGCCATACGAGAAGGAAGACAGCTAATCAGATATAAACTGCCATGTAAATATAAAGGGACGGAGGTTTAAAGAGGCTTTCATGATGCAAGGGGGTTGTGGGCATTGCTGTATGTGTTGCTGAGTGTCTGTGTGATCTTTTTAGGTTTGATGATGCTTCTCTGGGTAGGATGCTGCTGTATTTAACCTGTATGTTACCCCCGCACCCTATCCCCAGATCTATCACAAGAGGATCCGTCATTTTAGTTAATTTATTGAGGCTGGCGTGAACGAGAGCGAGTCGTAACCACTTTGAACTCCTCGGCCCAAAGCGAGCACTGAGGACATTCACTTTATGCACCTTGTGTTGCACTTCGACCTTGTAATCAAAATGAAAATCGATGCTCTATTCTCTTAAAAACGGGTGTGGTACTTCTCCCGGATCCATTATCTGGTTAAACTGTAAAGGACAAAAAGTGAATCCAATTGGGAAAGAAAACAGGCAGCTGATTCAATGTGTTAAACAAACAACCGCATCGTAACTTTTTCAGCTCCAAGCATCGATCCGGAGCCAAACTGTAAAATCAATGCGATGGACATTTCACTCAGGTTTGCTACCTTTTCAGAGAGATGTATTGATCGCCGCAGCTAGGCTGTCCATTGATTTATGTAGTCTTCTCCATCCTCCCATAATCAACGTGTTGATTTAACCGCGCTGAAAGATTCCCCTTGAATTTTGATTGGCCCAGAAAAGCGAGGATCTATCGAGTGGAGTCATAACCCTCAGATTGTTATTAACAAAACTCGCTGTCGTTGTGTTTTGATCACTTGAGAGCTGTTTAAATCTTGAAACAAGGTGTAAGTGATTGTTTTTATCCAAGGGCTTCATTATATAAACCCTGGCTCATTGTCACTGTAATGTATAGCAGCCACATTTCCCCTTTCCATTTGATCATGCGCTAAACCTCGTTCACTGTCATACTTGGGTCACAGTGCTGCAACACGGGAACTTTGTATTGCTTTTTTTTTTCCTATGGGAAAGGTACATGCCAAAATGCCAATACGATTGTGAATGAATCAAGTCCATTTGAGTCAGTAGCTGTTGTGTGCTTCAATACTGTTCCAGTGCAATCAATTGGTCCTCTTCCCCTATATTCCTTTGTGCTAATACCAGAGTTTGCCCTATTAAGCTGCTATCAGGACTGTGCTGATATTATTTGAATGAGTCCACAGTCAGTAAAAGCAAGATGGATGGAGAGTTAAAGAGCTAATGTTTCAGGCAATATCAGGCACCGTCTCTGCTTCATTACATCCATCCAGTAGGATGCTGTAGTGTGTAATCCACTCCCACTCAAAGGATGGCGTACCAGACACTTTGATCACTCCGTTTCAACCCTCAGCCATGAGGCCAATACAGCTCTGGCCAAGCACATACTTCTGTCAGCTGTCTGTCTTGTGTCACAAGTGTGTTCAGTCAGTCGGCTTCCGGCTGCCTTTGAGTCGGTGTGTGTGTGTGTGTGTGTGTGTGTGTGTGTGTGTGTGTGTGTGTGTGTGTGTGTGTGTGTGTGTGTGTGTGTGTGTGTGTGTGTGTGTGTGTGTGTGTGTGTGTGTGTGCGTGCGTGCGTGCGTGTGTGTGAGTGGTATGGCGCTGTATTTGCCTGATGACGGGGGTTCAAAGTGCGATTGTTTAACGGTTCTTCTCCTGGACCTTGCTGTGAAGTGGGACTGAAATCCCTCATACATGTTTGACACTGACTGACAATTATTGAGAGTATCTAAGTTTCAAACCTCTCATTCTCGCTGTACCAGATATTAAGGGTACTGAATGCCTTGGTGTTGATATGTTAGCAAATCAGGGTATTCTTTTTTTTTTGTTTGTAAAAGTGTCTTGATTTATTGGTATGTTTTGTTTGGTTATTGTTTTTGCAATGTGCCCCATGCACATGGACTGTATATACCTTGTGCCTAGTATATCTAGTTTCCACATAGTCTATTTTTGTGGTATGTATGTGCCTGTAAAAATGCAAATATGTGTTTTTATTTTCAACTTGCAATATATGTAAAAAAAAAAAAAAAAAATAGATGACTAGTATTGCTGAATTAAAATGACAATGTCAGAATATATAATTTTCCCTGATTTGGGGAAACACAAAATTGCACATTTTTGTTGGTTTGAGCCTTCCAACACCATGCGCGCTGTACTCTGTACTTTCATGTTCTGTACATATGGTATACACAGAGATGTGGGGCACATTGTTTGTGTTTTACCACGACCTCCTGTATAAGAAACATTTTCTACAGTGAGAGGGTGAGCTCTGACAGACTTCTGGTGGATCTCGGCAATCTAGACGTTAGCTTAGATGACCTGCTCGCTGCGCAGAGCCAAAAACGACAAGGAAAATAAAACTGTGGAGATGCCTGCACAATATAAACACAGGAACAAAACTAAACTGTGCATATGCTGGAAACCTTCTCAAACCATATTGTTGCACAGGTCTTTAAACACTGACACTGGTTGCACACTGATCTGGTTTGCCGTTACAAAAAACAACAACAAAAGATCTCTCCGAGGCTGATTTTGGCTCACGAGCCACAGCAGTCACAACTCCCTGGTTGAGTTACTTGACAGATAACAGCAGAGTGCATGCTTGTATTTTTCTTATCTAAGCAGAGTTCTGTGTGCGATTCTTAGTGGGACCTTCAAATCTAGACATTGCTATGTACCAACTACTGTACAATGATTTTATTTAGTCTAACAGTTAAACCTTTGTGTCGTAGCTACTGTAGCCTGCTTAGCTTACCTAAGCCTTCTCTCTGCTTCAGGACTCTGTGTATTGTGTGCTTGAGTTTGTGTGCGTGTGTGTGTTCCTGTGCCTTTCCTTCTATAATGTTGGTCCCACTTGAGAATATGATGCCATTTTAGGGGTTTGATACCCACCATGTGAGGCTGAGAGAGATGCCAGCACAAAGCTGGAAAGTGTTACACGGTCACGACTCCACTAAAACACTGTAACGCTCCTAGAAAAGGCACATCCCTAGACTTAGTAGCATTCCACAGCCTGCGTGAGCAGCTCGGTGTGGGCATCCAGACACACTCTACCAGCACCATGTAGACAACAGCACAGATATCTGACACAGCACGTGTCCTCAGTCTCTTTCTCTCTCTCTGGAGGTCAATCTGCAACCATCTCAGGCTGTGCTCTGCTTCTGCTCTTAACGAAAAAAGTATTTCAGAACTCCAGCTCTGTCTAAGTTGATGTCTACAATCCAGGGACAAATCAGCTCCCCGGCCCGAGCCGCAGCACTTCCAAAACGATCTTAAAGGATCGGGGGGGGGGGGGGGAGTTTAACTCGGGATGCTGGCGATATTTGTCGCCGTCCAGTCCTTTCAGGCTGAGATGCACAGCTGGCGGCTGACGGGTGCGGGGGGGCTGATTTGAGCCTGCGTCCAAAAAGGCTGTCTTGTCCACCACCTCTGCTGGCCCGAGAACACAGAGCCACACCCTGGTCTCTCTCAATAAGCTGGTCTGTCAGTCAGTGGCAATGTCGTTTAAGCGTTCGTAAAAAGACGATACATTGTTGTGCAATAAAAAGATGAGCGCATTGGCATACTTAACCTCTGTGTGTGGACTTTTCATTCACTGGTGTGTCTTTGTTGGTCGCCACGCTGTGTAACATTTAAGGTACATACACACACCTCAACCTTGTAAATCAGCCAGCAACCCCTCCACCATCATTCTACCCCACATCAGATGAGATCTCTCTTTCTCTCTCTCTGCAGACAGGAGCTCTGCTGCATCCCTGATGAGATGTCTGAGCTCAGTCTAAGAGCTTTCCACTGTGCGTGTGTGTTTACGTGAACACACACAGCACAGCAAGTGTATTTATTCCTGTACCTAAGAGCGTGTGCATGCACATGCAAGTCCTAGTTTTGTATTTGTCTGATATGGAGAGAGTAAATGAACCAGTGGCAGGAGTGTATGTATATGTGTGTGTGTGTGTGTGTGTGTGTGTGTGTGCGTGTGTGTGTGTGTGTGTGAAAGGGTGGGTGGGTGTGTGCGTCAGAGATGAGGGCAGTCCAAGGACACACTCCTCTGACAGCCTGGGAGCAGCAACCACCCGTTCTTATTTCCTTTTCCCCCGCACACACACACACACACACACACACACACACACACTGCTGTCTGGATCCTCAGTGATTATGCATGGCACACTGAGATAGAAAGATTAAAATCACATGCAAGGTGAGGTTTCGGCACAGAGCTTCACACCATTCATGTTGCCTCCTCAGGTCTACATGCAGTCGGTACAAATGTGGGTGAGGCCATCCGCAGTGCGTGTACGTGGTTTTACCTTGGCGTGACATAATGTCCTCTCTCTCTATTGACACACTCTCTCTCTCTCTCTCTCTCTCTCTCTCTCTCTCTTTCTATCAGTTTCATTGTAATTCAATGAGGAAGCAATGTACTGGTAGTGGCTGCAGGCAGATACTACACCAAGTAGTGAAGCTATATGTTGTCTGAGTATATAGTTTCATCCTGTATATGGCCGAGGATTGTCCTCTACCTGGTTTCCTCTGCAGTGCCGGACCTCTGCTGTGTCCCTGGCTGTCCTACTTCAATTAATCATATCAGCATCTCCCGCACTACCCCCAAGGTTTACCTCCAGAGGGCAATTTGCTTATTTAGCTGCTTACTGGGGTCCTCATCCCCCACCCATCCATCTCCTTCCCTAGCGTTGCTCCTTGACTGGATGCAAACCTCCTATTTAGAAGCTAAAACATTTGTGTCCCCCGGGTTTTCCCCGCAAAATCAGCATATTCAGAGACCGTGATTCATAAGGGCAGGTGCGATTGTTTTTGTTGTAACATTTGCAGGTGTGGATGTGCACAGGAAACTCTATGTGTGTGTATGGAAAGAAGACAGATTCTGCCCTAACATTTCCTCTCTGCTGAAGCTGCTTTGGCCACGTCTGCCTGAACCGGGGAGCAGCTAGAGAGCACAGCTCAAATCTGAATGCCAGGATTAGCATTTGGTCCAAGCTCTGAGTCCATGACTGAGTCAGTAAGCAAGACACAGAGAGAGAGAGGGCGAGAGAAAGAGAGGGGGGGGATACAGTAAATCATCTTACAGCCGCAGGCAGCCTCAGTAACATCACAGTTGCTGGACAGTGGGCTGGGGAGGAAGTGAGAAGTGCGTCAAGCCTAAATGATCAAGAGAAAAACACTGTGAGAAAGGAGGGAAGGGTCACGTGGTTCTTTACAAGCTGTGTCATCTTATCTAAATTTAATTTGTTGGTCCTCTTATTTAGGGTTTGGTGGGGCGTGTTTGACTTTTATTCCTCGTTGAGAAAGAAAAGAGAGATGTTTCTTTGCGTGATCAAGGCAGCCTTCATCCAAGGATACGAGGCCTATAAATCACATGTCTCCAACCCAACTGTAATTCAGTCTGCCATTCAGTGGTACACTTACTGCACACATACGTCAACAAAGTCCAGTAATCAGCAATTTACGATTAGCATAGGTGTCCATGTACAACCTCTGGTGAAAAACACACCAGTATACATATACCTGTATTATGATTGTGTTGTAGAGTTAGAAGAAGAAGAAGAAGAAGATATTCCTTTATTAGTCCCACAGTGGGGAAATTCAGTTTACACTCTGTTGTTCACACAGTACGTATACATGCGTCAATGGAGAGATGTCAGAGTGGGGGGGCTGCTCCTGACAAGCGCCCAGAGCAGTTGGGGGTTCGGTGCCTTGCTCAGGGGCACCTCGGCAGTGCCCAAGAGGTAAACTGGCCTCTCCAGCAACCAGTTGGTCTTGGTCCATGGGGGTCTTGAACCGGCGTCCTCCGTGTCCTAACCCAAGTCCTTACGGACTGAGCTACTGCCGCCCCCGCAGTAAATACTTATTTTTATAAAACATCACTATATCCTGACAGTAGTGTATGAGACAGGTAATCTGAAAAAAAAAAAATCACGTGCCTCTGTGTCCTCCAGTGCTCCTAATGTTATCGTCAAGATTTCACAGACTGGAGGAAAACAACCAATCACAGCTGAGCTGGAGCCTGTCATCTATAACCAGCTGTCAGTCGCTTGCAAACTAAACGGTCAGACTGGGCAGTGCTGATCAAATATGAATCAATATACTGTTACTGTAATGCTTATTTATCTCCTCAGATATTTTCAGAAACATCTGGTAGTTACTGTTTAGCTGTAAAATGAGAACTTTTCTTGAAATAAGTTGAGGGAATACCAAACACCGAGCACAAACTGAGCACAGCCAATAGGAACGCTCTCTCTCTTATCTGACCTGTGATTAGTCACAGTCGCCCGTCACAGGCGAGTTTTTTTTTTTTTTTTTTTGCCTGAAAACAGAGCCGTGAGGAGGTGAGAACACTTAAATTACAATATGCTGAAAGGTTATAATGGGATTTTGCCCAGCGATGCCAAAATATTCTGCCTACTGCAGGTTTAATAAGGTTTCTTATATTTATATATAGGGCTGCACGGTGGTGTAGTGGTTAGCGCTGTCGCCTGGAGTTTGCATGTTCTCCCCGTGTAAGCGTGGGTTTTCTCCGGGTACTCCGGCTTCCTCCCACAGTCCAAAGACATGCTGTTTAGGTTAATTGATCACTCTAAAAATTGCCCGTAGGTGTGGATGTGAGCGTGAATGGTTGTCTGTCTATATGTCGTCTGTCTCTATGTGCCCTGCGATGGACTGGCGACCTGTCCAAGGTGTACCCTGCCTTCGCCCTATGCTAGCTGGGATCGGCTCCAGCCCCCCCGCGACCCCTAATGGGATAAGCGGTTGACGATGGATGGATGGATGGATATTTATATATAAACATCCATTGTTATTAACAGTTTTATCATTATGTCTCATCAGTATTGCACTACTGTATATTTCAGTGCATGAATCTAAAAATTCTATTAAAAAGTTATACTCTTTAGATTTACACAATCCATTATAATGTTCCTGAATGGTGAGATGTAAATTCAGACTTGTAATGCAGAGATTTGAGGTATAAAATTGGCAGCTAAAGTCGATATATTAACATTTCTTATTGAGTGCTGTCAATGTGCTTACAGCAACAAATTATGTAATGAGCAGTGTGTCTCTTGAGGGAGAGAAGGAGGAGGAAGAGGAGGAAGAGGAGGGCAACAGCAGTAACAAGGGCACATCCTGTATGCAGTATGCAGCTCATACATACAGTGTTTTATGTAAATTATGGACCGTTTACATGCGTCTTTCTGAGAAAATTCCCTGAATACTGTGAGGTATTAGTAAAATGATAATTCAGCAGCTATTTCATCTGAACTAAACAGGTTTTGTTGTTAAATGTTTCTTGAAAATAAAGTGAGAAAAGCAGCAGAGGAGAGAGGAGGAGCTGAAAGGTTGCAGGCTCTCTGTGAGCAGCTGGCCTGAGCAGCACTCCATACATCTGCTCTGTTAAACACTTCCCATTACAGACGACCCAGAAATGTCCCTGAACCCTCTGGTCAAAAGAAGACAAGAGAAAAAGGATGAAGTTTAAAAAACAAAACAAAAAAATAAAAGGTTGCAGAAAGTAAAGCAATGACAGGAAATATAACTCATGGAAAAAGGGAAAAAGCTCTAGGCAGATATTATTACCTTTTTTTTTTTCTCAGAGCACTTTGTGTCGTTAGCAAAACATTTAATCTCCTCCAGGTCTTTAGGCTGTTTCAGCTGTGATTGTTTTGCAACAGGAAACAAAGGCCGCCACTCAATGATTTCACTCCATCATCCACTTCCACCGATAATATTTGCTCTGGGCCGCCAACTGAAGTGATGAGAGCCAGGACAATGCTTTGGCTTCTGAATCATCTCATCTGTTCTGCTCTGTCAAGGTCTGTACTCAGTGACACTGTGGCTATTCATCAGAGCAGACACACTGACACATTCACACACCGTGTCTCTCACACACACACACACACGCTCAGTGAACGACAAATATATTCACCATCCGAGTGTGAGGAGTGTAAGTTGTCCCGCCTTTCAAAGCCTTTAGAAACTTATCAGAGCACAACACACACTAGCGTCACTGCGCCGTTGATTTACTGTGTTATTATGTCATTACAGACGCCATATCTATTAAATTTAAAGGCACCCTGTGGAGTTTTTGACCACTTATGGGGCAGCTATGGAGCAGAGTTTTGAGCTTTAGGGCTGATCTTCTAACCCAATATATGTAGTTTTATGTCTCAATGACAATATCAAGATATAGCATGTTTTCTGGTAATATATGAAATAACCACATGATAAAGCTTATTTTTGTATACTCCTGTGTGAATTAAATACTTGACAAATGAAACATATTGAGTACTTTCTCATTTTAAAAACTTGAGTGCCAAATGAACATTACAGTTTTAAGTAATGTTATAGAGAAAAAAAGAAATAAATATAGGCCTATATGGCGATGGAAATGATATCGATAAATGTAGATTTTTACATATATATGCCGTGTGTTACAAACTGTTGCTATGTATAACAGACCATTGCCATGTATACAGACTATTGCTATTCGTTGCCATGTATAACAGACTGTTGCTGTGTTTAACAGACCGTTGCCATGTATAACAGACCATTGCTATTCGTTGTCATGTATAACAGACTGTTGCCGTGTTTAACAGACTGTTGCTATGTATAAGATAAGATAAGACAAGATGAACCTTTATTAATCCCCGGAGGGAAATTTGGGATATAACAGACTGTTGTCGTGTATAACAGACTGTTGCTATGTACAACAGACCGTTGCCATGTATAACAGACCATTGCTGTGTATAACAGACTGTTGCCATGTACAACAGACCATTGCTGTGTATAACAGACTGTTGCCGTGTATAACAGACTGTTGCCATGTATAACAGACCATTGCTATTCGTTGTCATGTATAACAGACCGTTGTCGTGTTTAACAGACTGTTGCTATGTATAAGATAAGATAAGATAAGATGAACCTTTATTAATCCCCGGAGGGAAATTCGGGATATAACAGACTGTTGTCGTGTATAACAGACTGTTGCTATGTACAACAGACCGTTGCCATGTATAACAGACCATTGCTGTGTATAACAGACTGTTGCCATGTACAATAGACCATTGCTGTGTATAACAGACTGTTGCTATGCACAACAGACAGGATAATGTAAACTAGCGGGTCATTGTTGTGACAGAAACCCCTTCAGGGTGATGAGAGATACCTCTGCTTTGCATTGGCATCCCGACATTTTTATATCGTTTTAACAATGTATCGTCATATTGTCCAACCCTGAGCCTACAAAGACAGGGAAGACTGCTATTTAGTACACATGAATGTGAACAATGAAGGTTTAAAATGATCAAAAAATATGCTTTGCAAATGAGGAAGGAAATGTATTTGAAACCCTTGTTAGGCTTCAAGGTAGTCTGGTCACACGAAAAAAATGTATGAATGACACAATGATTCGTACGGCATTTAATGTACAATAAGAAGCGTGCAGTCTGTACTAACTACAATGTAGAGGCATCTGTGTAAATATGTTACACTCAGAGTGATGTCAAATAAACAGTGAGAAGGCCTGCTTCTGGCGGGCGGGAGGGGAGGTGGATGGGTCCAACAAACACTGGATTTTCAACCAAAAGACTTTTCTTGAAAGTTACGTTAGTGACATGTTTTCCGTATTTATGCTATGTTGTTTCCGTACGTATTTTACTTAGTTTTCGTAGGGCTACTTATTTTAAGCCCAACCATAGTGTTTTTCTTAAACTTAACTAAGTGGCTTTGTTCCCTAAATGTACTATAACTGTGGACATTATCGTAGTTTTGTTGTGTGGTATACAAATGACACACGAAAAACCTAAAATGCACGCTGAAAGTCCTTGTAATGTGTGTTATTTACAGTATATGAGCTATTAGATCAGGCTGCTCAAGGATACATGCAATGTATTTTGGTGAAAAACACTAAATGTAAACAAATATTCCACACGTTTAATTATTCCGCCTGGATTTTATTCTGATACGTCATGCTAACTTTGCATTTGGAATCTCCTCCTAACACTTTGCAAATAAACTTAGATAACTTCAAGCACTTGTCTTTGAGTCTGATCAGAGGTTAACACAGAAATTAGCCTCCTTGATTAACTACTGTGGCTAACTACAAATCAGAGTCTCTAATCCAATGATGTAATTCTGAGCCAACTCACTTTCCGAGGAAAATAAACAGCATCATAAAACTGGCTTTGCACAAATCACAGGGTTTTCGTGTTTCTCAGCAGATTCATTGTATCCATGAAAACTATTACCTGACAGCTCAGATGTAATGTGATGGGAGGCAGAGAGGAAGTGACAGAAAACAGAGAAAAACTACAAACAAGACAAACTATTTGTTGCTGTGACCCTTTTTTTTAGTGCTATTTAATTCTGGGGCTTTCTGTTGTCAAGCATTAGCCCAGGGGCCAGTCTCTGATACTCCATCATGGTGTTTGCTACATAACCATAATCGTTAATATGGTGGAATCCAGCACTCTGCGCAGAAACATAATCCCTAATAGTGATTTTAAGTGGCCTTAGTAAAAACTGATGGCTGTGTGCTGAGACCTCTCAAGCGGGCTACTGTTTCTGGGTGTGAGGGGGAACAACGGTGACGGTCCAGTTGTCAGGAGGAGAGAGAAAACTCACAGCATCCATCACATTCACACAGAGCATCCCTGGGTCCTACCAGCACCCTCTATCTCTGTCTCCCACCTGGGAACAAAGAGACCTTGGGTAAGTCCAGTTAAGACAAACAAATGCAGTAGAAGTGTACTGAAAGGCTCTGTGCTCAGCATAGCGTCTAATGGGCCTGCACTGTGCGCCATATGGTGTATCTGTTTGCTTCGCACCATGACGTGACATATTTATCTTTATTTGTTTCAAGGTCTGTTTTTTAGTGTCTACAGCCCCAAAAGTTTAAATGTGAGAGCGTCTACAATAGTTGAGTCACATGTGCAAACTTACAAGTGATGTCAGATGAACGTGGGAATTTTTAGCACATTTACACCTGCTATGACATCAAAATATTGCTTTAGAGATGATTCCAGTGAAACCTGTGAACACTGTATAGTATATATTGAAACTGGTTGCTACTGTATCAGTGTCTCCTACTTGAACTTCTCTTGATGATATTTATTTTGTATTTCTTACATCCCAGTCCCGTGTCTAAGGTATGTTTTCCTTGTTACCAGTTTTTTATTAATTAATTCCTGTTTTATTTTGGTATACTAACTTTTGTCTCTTGTTTCAGACTCACTTCCTGGTCCCAATCAGTGTGATTACCTAACCCGCCCTGATCAGTTTTGGCCGTCCCTCTTCCTCCGTTGAGTATTTAGTCCGCGTGCTCCCAATTGTTTGTGCCAGTTCGTCTTCACTGTTTTATTGAGCAATCCAGTGATTATTTTCTCAGTTACCTCCTAGTGTTTATATAGTCTTTATTTCTGGATTTTTTGACTAAGTCTCTGCCCAGTGTTTTTGGTATCATTGTCTGTCTTCTCTGCAGTTAAGTGACCTGTAAACTACTGTTCGGTAGCATTTTTTTGTCTGTTAGTCATGCTTTTGGGTCCATTTCCTGCTGGTTGCCAGTGTGACATTGATCGGATTGCCCATCCAGTATTTTCTGTTTTCAAGTCTTTATTGTATTTCATGAATCTTGAGATGCATTGCTTATCTCGTTTTTATGTATGTCTTTTATGATTTGTCTCAGATGTTCATAATATGAGTCTAATGCCTGAGTGTCTATGACTGACACGTTTCCTCTTGCTGACAATGTTTACAGGTTTACTACCTTGATTCATAGCATGACCAGTTGGTGTTCATTACAGCAATATTCAGTTGCAAAACCCAACACTTGTTCAATAATCATGCGCTTTAAATTCTTGTGTGAGTTTTTACATTTTGTTACGCTCGCTTGAGCCACAGATTTTCCTGCATGCCATAATTTGGAGGATAACAGTATTATCTGAAGAACTGGGGCTGCACGGTCTGTGGTGGTTAGCACTGTCGCCTTAGGTTTGAATCTGGCTCGGGGCCCTTCTGTATGGAGTTTGCATGTTCTCCACATGTTAGCGTGAGTTTTCGCCGAGTTCGCCGGGTCTTCTGCAGGTTAACTGATGACACTAAATTGCCCGTAGGTGTGAATGTGAGCATGAATGGCTGTCTGTCTCTATGTGCCAGTCCTGTGATAGACTGGCGACCTGTCTAGGTTGTACCCCGCCTTCACTCAATGTCAGTTGGGATCGGTCCCTTCCCCCTTTGAATGTCAGTACTGATTAGAATAACTGGCTAAAATTTGTGGGCCAAAGTTGACTGAAGAAAGTATTTTAGTATGGAAAGATACATGTGAAACAGTGTGCCCTTTAGACCACTCAGCCAATGACAGAACCTGTCAAACTGTCAATCATTAAGCAACTGACTGCAAACAAGATGATGCAAGTGGCTACGATGAGAAGTTTATTTTATGAAGAGGATTTGCAAACTGAAATTAAAAAAGTAAGCAATGACTCTTTCTTAAATGATAAATGGACTTGCATTTATATAGCACCTTTCTAGTTGTCTGACCACTCAAAATGCTTTTCACCCATTCACACACTGATGGCAGAGCCTTTATGAGCAATTTTGGGTTAAGTATTGTGCTTAAGGACACTTCAACATGTAGACTGGAGGAGCCGGGGATCAAACTGCCAGCCCCACAGCCGCCCCTTGCCTTCATGTTGGCAGATATTTGCAGCTATGATGAATTACTGCTTCATTTTCACTTGATTCATCATGTTCTGTAAACCATGTCAATCGGGCAAAACCAAATGAGGCATGCACAATCATCTACATCATATCTAACCTTCCTATGATAAGTATAAATAAGTGGTGAGTAATGGGGATGAGTGGGAGTGGGGTCTGGGAAAAGTCAAAACAGTCATAGTGACCTATTGTTCAATCTGATGTGGCTCATGTGAGGAAAACTGATTTTAGACTAAGAAGACGAAAGACATCATCTCCAGTCTGAGGGCGCTGAAGGGCATTTGAGCTCAGCTCACTGGTGTCGTCATGACAGGTCAAAACTGAGGTCATGAAGAGTTCATCCTGCATAACGTTAGCCTGGTTCCAGACCTCAAAACAAAGACTTTTTTTTTTCTCATTTTTGTGCTCATTGACGGCTATCTCCAAGGCAACTTTTGTAAGTGGGATTAAGAATAAGGACATTATTTTCCTGATGAGGAAAACAAAGGCACAAAAATGGCCACAAGCATGAATGAGATTGAGACAGCTATACAGGCTGTTAGCCACACGTGGTTCTGTAGCTGTTAGTTGGTCATTTGGTCTGAAATATCTCAATTATTGGATGGGTTTTCATGGGTTTTTGTCCAGGCATTCTTAAATGATGAATCTTAATAATCTGGGTGATCCCCTCACTTTTCCTCAGGCACCATCATTAGGTCCAAATTTTGTCTAGTACTTTGCTTTTCACCAAAATCCTGTAATTGAATGACACTCACGTCAGCCCTGTTTATACCTATAATGTTTTTGTGCTTTTCCGCTGTCCTTTAATAAGTATTATTTTGTGCATATAAAAGCTTTGCAAAGTCCACGCCAAAGGAAGTTACTCTCCCCCAGAGAAACACTGCTCCTGAACCGCCTGAAACACCTTGCTTGAAGTCCCGCCTTTTCTTCTTTAATGTGGTGATCTCACCAAGTAACTTATTTGCGTAATACTTGCCTATGGGCTAGTTTGGCATGTCCTTAAACACAGAGTGTTAGAGCAGAGCTGGAGCAGAGTCTGAAGAGTTTGGTTTGGTTGACCAATCACAACAGAATGGACCAGATGACCAATCAGAGCAGACTGAGCTTTTCGGGAGCTCAAACAGAGCGTTTCAGACAGAGGGTGAAAAGAGGTGCTGCAGCACAGCCTGTATGAGAACACTAAAGTGTTTTATGAACATTAAAGCACGTAAACATGTTCTAGTAGAAACCCCAAATACAAATATACACCTGAAAATAAGCAAAATAGGTCCTCTTTAACATCACAAACTCCTACTAAACATCAACATGTTAGCGTTGTCATTGTGAGTATGTTTGCATGCTGGCATTTAAAGCATCACTATATCTATAAATACAGTTTAACAGAGCCGCCAGCGTGGCTGTAGACTCTTAGTGTTGTTGGAAGTCGGCTTCCAGAAATAACAAATTGACTGAACATATGGCCTTGTGTATCAGTCACAGCTCTCATAAAACAACTGAATAATGATGTAAAACTAAACAGCAGTCAGATTATCAGTAACATCCAGTCAGTCCTCCAACCAAAATGTGCTGATAATTGATGAAGAAAACAATATCATCTGCTGAGTTTACATTTTAAACCATGACACGTGCTCTGTCCTGCATTAGAAACATTCTCCAGTAGACTCTCTTCCTAATCTAATAGGAAGCTCATTTCCTCTCTCTGTCCTCCATCAGACCACCGCTGCTGCGACCACCTCATCGCTCACACACACGAGTTCAGTGCATGACCCAGTGCATGCTCATCCCCCTCATTGTCTCTGCTGCCGTTCATTCTCCACCCCACCATGCCGGAGAGACGGTGTTATCTAGGATGGCAGAATACCCAGGGCCTCTCCCTTCTCCTCCTCTCCTCAGATATCCCAGTATGGTCTATTTCTGTCCCTGCGTCTCTCTGCTTTCAGCAAAGTGCCACTGACGTCTCTCTCTGCACTAAACAGATGAGGGCTGTCAGTGATGGGTGCTCAGCTGAAGATCCTACCAGCAGAATTTAAATAATGACTTTCCCTTTTTTTATTTCGCCAGATTATGTTTCCCACCTCAATCACTGCTCTAGAAAAGGAGCGACAGTAAGACAATGGATGTGTGATGATGAGTTTTCAAATTTGCTGTCCCTCTTTTCTCTAATTGAGAGTCATTACAGTGATGAGATGTTATTTTTATGTACAAAAGCAATTAAGTAAGAGACATAAATGATTATTGGGAGCGAGGAGAGTGGGGTGTGAAAAGGGGCAAAGGGGATAAGGAGTGAAGGGAGCAGAAGAGGGGATTATTTACAAAAACAAAATCATCTCTGAAATTGCTGAGTCACTGGAAGCTGCAGACCAGCTCTCTTCCTCCTTCTGTCTCTTCCTCACCCACGAGCCCCACACCAAGACATACAGCTTGTCCCCACCCCACCGCAACCGTCACCACCAAACACACACTTACGCACAATCACAACCCAAGAGAACGATGGGCGCAGGCAGGAAGGAGGATGAGGCATATTGCTGCTCCACAGCTATCCTGCGGTATCTTTACGGCTGTGCTTTCGTCATAAGGACTCTTAGAAACAAACCAGATCACGCTAGACCAGAAAAAAAAACCACACATTAATTCACAACTAAAGCAGCAGATTTGAGGCCTTGCAGTCAGACAATTTGTATTTGACTTCAGATTATGATGTTGTTTATATCACACGTGGGATTCACATTGTTGCAGGTTCCAGTATTCACCAGCAGGCTGAAGATTTAACACCATTTAAATGATTAAAGCCTCTGGTCACAGATGGCATTTTGTGCATTTTGTTGTGTGTATCTTCCTTTTGTTTCTGCAATATGTGCAGGATGCTATGAAATGTGCCCTGATCAACATATCTTTCCCATGTGTTGTGCTGTGGTTATAAAATCCTCTGACTCTGGTATAAAAACCCAACTCTTATGCTCCAGTTCCTGGAAAGCTTGCAGCCCTCCGGAGCAAAAATTAGTGTGTGCAAATCGGTGATTGGCAAAGCTTGATAATCCTATCTATTACACTGCTCAGTGGGCAGAAAGCATTTATTTGATTGGTCAGGATGAATTATATTTATAGTAGGACTTGCCAGCAGTGAATATATAACAGCAGCTGCAGCATGTTGGGAAGAAAATATACGACTGAAGTTCAAATGGCCGCCAACAAACTATGATTTATATTCTCATGAAAACCAGAATGATGCTAACAAATCATGGCCCTGATTTGGTACATTTATAACTCTTTTTATTGTGAAGGGAGGATTTTACGGTTGTGTAGTGTAATAAATACATTTGCTCAAGTACTGTTATGTACAAAGTAAAAGGTACTTGCTTGAGTATTTTCATTTTATGGTACTTTTTAATGCAGTACCTGTTAATAACTTGCCTGTTCAAGGGGTCAACTGCTTGGCCTCTGGTATCGATGCCTGCAGCTTTCTCGAGAACTGCTCATCTGCTCATCGGTATTGTCCTCAGCAATACACCTGCCAAGTTTGAAGCTGATCAGATGAATATGTTCGATTTGACTTACAAAATTGGTATATCATTTAAAAGCTACAGGGCAGGGCCCGACAATTTTGATGTCATAATGACATCATGGATTCTAGTCCATTCTATCACTGATTTTATTGTTGATATTTGTTACCAGTTTGACTTTATATAAGAGTAAATCATTTTTCACATGAGCAGCACACATGAGGAGAAGCCGGCTGGGGCAGCATTTTCTCTAAATCCAGTTACCATGTGTGCTCAGCAGCCACCTATTGGCCTATTTAAGATGGTGCATTTACCACATCAGACGATAAAATTGCCTGCGATAGCTGTGGCTGGAGGCGCCGTACGTCTGTATGTACAGTATGTACGCCAGCCCATTGTTATGAACAAAATATCTCAGGATGGATGGAAACATCCACTTGGACTCAAGGATGAACTGATTAGATTTTGGTGGTCAAAGGTCATTGTGACCTCATGTCTGTCCCTCTCTTGTGATATCTCAGGAACACAAACGTCACAAACGTCCAGTTGAAATGAAGGATGAAATTTTTATGGTCAAAGATCAAGGTCACTGTGACCTCACTAAACACAGTTTGACCGTAACTCAAGAATTCATATGCTAATTATGACAATTCTACACAATTAGAATAAAATGATGAAGCGATGACATTTTGGACAGACATAGCTGTAAACTGCAACTTGACTGGTTAATGGAGGTATAAAACTGGGATGTGATGTTGGATTTGAAAAGCTGTTCAGCGCTAACTTTAATAGCACTATTTTATAATGTTCCCCTGCTCATGTTTGTCATAAGAAGCTGTCAGAAAGGATGCAAAATATGAAACTCTATCTGTAAAAGTTTGAGTAGTTCTGTATTTTAGCTTGATCAATAGCTAACATTAGCCAAAAGTAAGTGGACACCAGAACAAAGTTAAGTCAATGGCTAGCAATCTTTCAGTATATTGTAATTCAAGTGTTCTGAGAGAAACTACACTTCTGCACTTCCTCATTGCTCTTTTCAGGCTTTAAAAAAATTTAAGCCCATGACGGGAGACTTTGACCAATCGCAGGTCATTTCAGAGAGAGAGCGTTCCTCTAGGCTGTGCTCCAGGTGGTGGGCAGTGCTTGGTCTTTCCTCAACTGTTCTCAAAATGGCTGCCGCGTCACAAACATTCTCATTTTACAGCTAAACAGTAACTACAAGATGTTTCTGAAAACATTTGAGGAGAGAAATAGTCATTACAGTAACAGAATACTGATTCATTCAATAGTTTGACCATTTGATCAGAGTTTGCGAGTGATTGACAGCTGCTCAGAGACGGCAGGCTACAGCTCAGTTCTTATTGGTTGTTTTCCTCCGGTCTGTGAAATCTTGTAGATGTCATTAGGAGTACCTGAGGACACAGAAGAGCATGAGGTTTTTCAGATTACCGTTGACTGTTTTATTGAAATAACTTCTTATAATCATATCACTCCATTTGTACCAACTGCAGCTTTAAGGTAAGTTAATTTAGTAACAAATGGAAATGATTATTTTTGCCATCCATCCATCTTTAACTACTTATCCCATTAGGGGTCGTGGGGGGGGCTGGAGCTGATCACAGCTGGCACCAGGCAAAGGCAGGGTTCACCCTGGACAGGTTGCCAGTCCATCACAGGGCTGACACCTTGGGACAGACAACCATTCATGTTCACATTCACACCTTAGTGACATCAATTACCGTAACCTAAACTGCATGTCTTTGGACTGTGAGAGGAAGCTGGAGAACCCGGAGAAAACCCACGCTAACGTGGGGAGAACATGCAAACTCCACACAGAAGATCCTCAAGCCAGATTTGAATCCTCTTGCTGTGAGGTGACGGTGCTAACCACTGCATCACCGTGCAACCCTGGTAATTTCTTCCATATAACCATTTTCTGTGGTTCAATATGCCATTTATTCGTTTCAGTACCACACCCACCTACTATCCTTGCCACACACACACACACACACACACACACACACACACACACACACACAAACACACACACACAAACACACACGCACACACATCCTATATTAGCCAGCAGTATCAGCAATCAATTGACAGAGCAGCACCCCCTGCTGTTTGTGTTACAGTGACAGGAAGAACACACACATTGTGAAACACAAATATACTGTGCAGAGGGGAGGAGAGTCTGATGTGATACAGTGTGACTCAGGGCTATGAAGTCAGAGTGGGTTTATACAGAGATTAAAGGATTGAAGAACAAGGCAGAGAAAGCGTGGGCAGACAGATAGAGAGTCCACTAAGTCCAGTAGCCTGCTGGAGAGACTACAGAGAGAAACACAGTGTTGTTACTCATCAAAATAAACTGTAATCAACATCAGATGCAATAACACCTCTGGAGGGTGAGGTGATCGATACCTTCAGCGCTGTTTGTCATCTCAGCGGGGGAACGTGAAGCTCAAATCATTTCTCAGAGTGTGAGGAGTAAAAGGATGGACGTCTGTGTCCTCTGAGGTGGCTGCTTCGTGGTGAACGAGGCCATCCCGTAAGCAGACGGTGTCAGATTACATCTCCGCCACAGATACGCTGTCGGTCCGTCAATAACAGAGTCCTGTCCGAGTGTCCTTGAGCAAGACACAGACCCCCTCCCATCTGGGATAGGATCGGCAAGTAAATGGACCTTCCAATAAATTTGAAAAAGCAAATTTTCTACAGACAAAAAGCAATATGACCAGCTGATAAATCTGGACATTTTTAATTTAATTTTCCAGCATTTTCAAACTTCAGCTAAGTTGAAAAAACAGGAATTTCCATTTTTCATAAAGTGATTATATATCCATGTTTGTGTTTGTGATGAAAACAGAAATTGATGTGAGGTTTATCTTTAAGCAGCTACAATCAATATTTTATTAACAATGGATTACATAACGACTTGAAAGTGAAAGGACAGTCAAGCAGTTGGATTTTGTACTGGCAACAATGGGCCCAATTCACGCTCGCATTCACACCCACAGACAATTTAGAGTCATCAGTTAACCTGGATGTCTTTGGACTGTGGACTGTGGTACGCTTACACGGGGAGAACATGCAAACTCCACACAGAAGTGTCCCAAGCTGGATTTGAACCTGTAACCATCTTACTGTGAGGCGACAGTGCTAACCACTGCATCACCAAAAACAAAGTGGAGACAGACGATGCTGGACGAGCTAAATAAGATCGGGACCTCTTGGCAGGAAGCAAAGATCACCGCACAGAGTATGAGGTAGAGACCCATGGTGGACGCTCTGGCTCCCAAGGGGGCCTAGAGGATTAAGAAGAAAGAAGTACCATTTCACTAATGAATAAAGCTGATACATCCAGTTTCTGCCAAATAAAGTGGTAGTAAACCACAAAGAGAGAGACCAAGTCTTGATGGAAAGCATCCAGTATATGTACTGTACTGTATTAAACCAGCATAGATGTCAATATGCCAATATGTCTGTATAATATTTAATGACAGCAATAAAATAACACAAGATAAAATATAAAGAGTGTACTGTAGTGCACTTATGCTTCTCTCTCCATATGGCCTGGCTCTGTTGATTAGGGTCAATAGAGCCCATGTCACACACACACACACACACACACACACACACACACACACACATAAATGTGTCCCTTTCTTTCTGGTTCTGGTGTTAATTAGAGCTGCACATAAATGAAGGCAGATGTACACCACCTCATTCTTGGGGTCAATTAGCTGTGACAGCAAGAGCTACACAATCCTAAGACCCAATTAATGAGAGGATTTACTTATTATCACACCGACTGGATATAATTACATTGAAACATTTAGTGCTATGGTTAAGTGCAGGGTGGCAGATGCTACGGCTACCTTCATCTCTCAGAAAGGGCCGCTGTTAATCATGTATTACTTCTGTGGCACTTGAATCACACTTTGTGGCATCAGCCATTGTTATTTATGACAGTCTAATCTTTTTCTGTGCTTCTGAAATACTCTGCATACTATAGACAGATAAACTGTTGTTTCAGTCTTTTACAGATATCGACTCCCTGCAGGAAATCCAAAACTGTTGAAAAGAACCACCATCAGCTGACAGTCAGACCAGATAAGTCCTCACAAGGTATGAGACCCTATAAATTGTATAGGCTCGCAAGTTGTCACATTAGCTGTGGACGAGTTGAAGAATAGACGAGCAAATCACCTGAATGTGTGATGGTGAATTTGGACCTTTGGGAATTGAATTTAGACTGAATACATGAAGATGGGAGATCAGAGGCCAAATGCAGCTGTGACCCTCTTTGTAAAAAGTATAGAACATACTGTATATTTCCATACTTCTGTATGGAGAATAGGATGTGGTGATATAGGTCTATGTCAAGGCTATTTTATGCAGATCAGAGGCGTCCGACGCAACGCACCGCCTCTGAGAACTCCCCAAAAAATGTTAAGCTCAACGTTGTTGATCCAAAATAAATAAAATGCATAAAATGCTTCCAGAAACACCTTTCAGTGAGCTACTTTTGTGATATAAGAGCAGTTTCCAAATGTGCCACCATGTTGGTTCCAGTTTGAAAGCTGGGAGCAGCAGCCCACGAGTCCTGTTAGGTGTCTTGTGGCTGCCCAAGTGTCCAATGCTGGGAAATGCGGCGATCCCTCGTGATAAAAAAAAAAAAAAAATGCCTGTGTGGTATGATGGTTGACAGTGTGATCTGGTTGTACCTTTTGGGGGTTAGAATTCCAGGGAGGTGCTATAATTTTTTTTTTTCTCTCAAAAAAGTGGGTATTTTCAGCTTCTTTTCCATCCAGCAGAACTCAAAACTGTTTCACTTTGGGACTTCAAAGTTGGTATGATGTTGACTGTGTTGCAGGAGCAGAGTGAGCAGGGGTATATGAGCCATGCTCACTTCTGCCTCATATCATTATCATGAATTATTTAGCCACATTAATCAAGTAGTGAAAAACTGCTATTGTGACAGCCCTAATGGATAACATTTTAAAAACCAATTTAAGAGAATCAAACATGTGAAACAATCTCGGCACCGACGGGGAGTTAGCTTTCATCTAAACATGAAAGAAAACACAGGAATAGCCGGCAGCCAGCCGAACAGACATGCTCATGTGTGTCTACTGTCCTCACGGTCTCTGGAAACTCATCATAATTACAGTGTTTTGTCGAATGGATTCACATTTGTCTGTTCATCTTCAGAGAGGAAAGGTGAGCCATGATCCAGACAGACACAGAACCCTGCTAATTAACGTCTCTGAAAACACTCATCGGCAGCATGCTTTTCTTTTAGCTCCAACACTCTGCTTCACACACATCACAGTCAAGTTGGATTCACCTCCAGACATGTATGATACAGCTGTGATATGCCATCCCTTTAAAGCTGCCATAGTTCAGGTTGCATAGGGATGATGCTAATAATAGAGATATTTAATCAATGCCACACACACACACACACACACACACACACACACACACACTAACCTTGGGTTGACTTTACAAGTCTGCTATGTAACCTCCCTGCAATACTTGACAAAAACTATCAACAGTATTGTTTCAGCTGGGTGCAAGTCATTTCTGTGTGTGGATGATGTGTGTGTGTGTCCTCTAACCAGTAATGCAAATGGAAACGACAGACACCTGGAAGAGCAGAAGAGTTGGAAGGAGAGGAGGAGACCTCTATTTTTGGAGACGGTATTCTCATGGTGTCCCAGGGGAGAGGGCCGCTGTGGGCTCCCCTCCACAGACGGCAGCGCCGGAGAAACCTGCAAGAGACGAGCAGCAGAGGATGTCAGTCACAGACGAGTAAACAGAAGGATTTATTATATATTGAGGTCTTGCAACTCTGTATAAATCAACACATTCAAGTGGCAGAGATGTGCTGAGTTGCAGTCTCACTGGAAACTGAGTGACCTCCGCTGAATTACTGAACGCCTGCTGTAGAGCATCATGGGAGTAAATGTGGCAACAACAACAAAAAGAAGAAGAAGAAGAAGCCAGTTCATTTCTCCAACATCCAGGTCTTTTCTGTTGCTGTGACAACAACAAGGACAAGAGGAGGCAACCTTGGACGCCGGACAGCTTTGTGTCGATACAACGCTGGCTTCCTCCTGGAGGCTGTTGGCTTTACAGAGCACAAACACTGACTCACAGCGATTCTGTCTGTAGTGAACTCATCTCACACATCTGTGGTCAAACTGTTTTTATCCAGAATTTGATTATCAGAAAGAGCAAACTCCGACTGTAACCACTCAGACCGCCATGGCTGCTAATGGCAGGCAACAAATTTCTCTCTGTGGGTAAAATTATCTAATTAATAGATCTAGTTGAGAGCAAACAGTTTCTGAGATGCCACAGTGGGGTTTAGACCCTGAGTGGCTGATTGGTGATGAGTTCAAGTAGGTTAACCTGAACAAAAATACATTCATCTATGTGAGGTTCACCCAACTTTTACATACATCATGATCAGTAGCATAGGCGTTTGAATCGGAGGGCCAGTGAGGAGTTATGTTTATACAGTGGTAACATTTGTCAGGTATTATGATCGTAGGTTGCTGGCGATAATCCATCCTTCCATTTTCTTCCACTAATTTGAGGCTGGGTCGAGGGGGCAGCAGGCCTAGCAGGGAATTCCAGACCTCCCTCTCCCCAGCAACTTTTTCCAGCTGTTCCTGGGGGACCCGGAGGTGTTCCCAGGCCAGATGAGGCATATTATCTCTCCAGTGTTTTCTGGGTCTGCCCCGGGGCCTCTTAATAGTTGGACATGCCCAGAAAACCTCCAAAGGGAGGCGTCCAGGTGGCATCCTGTTCAGACACCAGAACCACCTCAGCTGGCCTTTTGACACGAAGGAGCAGCGGCAACTCTGAGCTCCTCACTCTGTCTCTAAGGCTGAGCTCAGCTACCCTGCAAAGGAAACTCATTTTGGCCGCTTGTACCCATGAACTCATTCTTTCGGTCACTACCCAAAGCTTATGACCATAGGTGTGGGATGGAACATGGCTGGACTAGTAAATCAAGAGCTTTGTGTTTGGGCTCAGCTCCCTCTTCACCACAACAGTCTGGCACAGTGTCCGCATAACTGCTGATGCTGCACTGAACCGCCTGTCCATCTCCTGCACCATTTTACCTCATTCGAGAACAAGACATGTCACTGATCCTGTTTGTGATTTTCGTGGATAGGATCTCAAGACGCAACCTAGGGGAGGAGAGTGTCCAGTTATGGGACCTCAGAATTGTGTCTCTGCACTGTGCAGATGTTGTGGTTCTGTTGGCTTCAGCAGACTGTGACCTTCAGCATGCACTGGCGCAGTTTGCAGCTGAGTGTGAAGTGGTCAGGATGAGAGTCAGTACCTCCAAGTCTGAGGCCATGGTTCTCTGCCAGAAAACGATAGACTGCACCGTCTGGGTTCGGAATGAGTCACCATCCCATTGGCGATAATGTTGGACCTTTATTCAAGCTGAATCAACCGTTGTGTAGCCTAGTTCAAATGACATCAAAGTGATCTGACATCCACAGTCTACATTGGTCTGCCACAATTTCATAATAAACTGGAAAATATCTTTACACTCAACAGTTAGGGTCTGCGCAGTCTGCTGGTGGGATTCAACTAGGGGGGCCGAGAACTAGGTGGGTTGGAAAGGCCTGGAGTGATGGTGGTTCACGGCTACAACAGTGAGTTTCCTCACCTGGATCTCGCTGCTTACTGGTGCCATGAAGTGCTCGCTAAGCAGTGCGCCCTCTCACCCTGCAGTGGGTGCAGCTGTCAACCGGGATGGATTGTCCTCAGCAGGGCAGGGGTCTACGGGAATGTTGGCACTGAAACGTCTTAGTCCCTACCATCCCGATCACAAAATTTGGACCAGTCATCAATGACATCAAATTATTTGGATTTATCATATTTTATTTATTCTTTTTAACTGTTCAGCTTCTGTTAATTTCATTCCCCAACATGCATGTCTAAATGCTGGTGGAGCTTTCACACTACCAGGAATTAGATTTGGGGTACTGAATTATTAATTTCCTGTTTTAGTCCAAAAGTTTTCCAATTTAAATAATATGAGCCTAAAAATATTTTAAAATCATGACGATCGCAAACACAAGAATTAACAGAATCAACTCCGCTTGTTATTTGATTGGATTGCCATCTATATTTATGTTGCTTAATTTGTTTTATTTATTTGCTTTTAACGGTTCCATCATAAAATATGAAATATGTATGCTAAATAAGTAGTTGTGTATCAAAGTACTGGAATTGTACACTAAAATGAGAGAATTAAACATAAATAGGTGAGTAAATGAATGAATCATAAGCCATGGGGGACAAATGACAAGTTTTTTTTAATGAATGAAGCCACAATCATGAATTTGTGTGTATGACTACTGCTGATTGCTTTATGATTACTAGTTAACAGGACATTTAGGCTTATGCAGTGTGTTTTTATTCACCTCCATATCACAGGTGAGTCATATACACACACACAAACAGGTAGTTTGGAACAAGATAAAACCAAAAGCTTTCACCCTGAAAAAAGCAGCCAGACAGGCACCCAAGGGTACTGCATCATTCACTCTCCACACTGGTCAGTCCATCATCTGAAGTCTGTTAAAGGAGCCGGTGGCAGAGATTTTATGTTTAGTATGACATCTTGTGGTGGAAATTAACATTTCAGCTACAAGAAAAATCTATCTGTGCCTGTTTTATGACAGCATTCACTTTTTCTGGTGGATTTTGTAACATTTGAAAAGGTTGGGTATAGTTTCACAAATCTTACAAATACCTTATGACTGATTAATAGACAATAAAATAATACTCTGAGTTTTTTTTTTATGAATGTAACACTATTTTATCTATATATTTTAACAATCTCATACAACTCTTGAATTACAGAAGATATTTGAGCCAAAAAGTCGGATCATTACCAAAACAAATGTAACATGCAGTCAAAAAAATTTAACATGAATACATAAATTATGTCTTTCTGCGTGCCTTTATTTTGTATTATAAATCTCACTCACAATCTCTAACAAGCTACCCTTACCAAAAAGACATCATTCAAGTCTGCTATTAGCATACTTAGTACTTAGTAAACTTAAAATAAGAGAGTATACTTTCAGTTTGCTTTTTATATACTTATCAGATATATGCTTAACAAAAGTATACTTTGTTCATACTGACAATACAGAAAAAGTAAAAGTATAAAAGGCCTACTTGTACTTAATCTTTTGATGGACATATACTTAAGGAAAGAATAATTTAAGTATTCTCACCTTATAGAACAGAAAAGAATACTTAGCTTGTAGTTGTACTTACCTTTTGATAGAGTAGCTTATTAAAGTGTCTGAGCCCATTTCAAAAGTAGTATACTTTAGTGTATTAGAAATGTAATTTCAGTATACAAAAGTTATTACAAGTATACTTTTACTTTGTATGCTTAATTTGCTAGTATGCTATTGTTAAAATTCATTTTAATTTTGCTTCATTAGAAGTTTATTAAAGTTTAATTCGATTAGCCTTTACTTTGATTTGAGTTTTGTTTTAGCCTGTATGATCTGACTAAATGTATAAGTTAATAAAAAACTCAAATATATATGGTCTGACCATATTTATAAGTAAATACTTAAAAACTTAAATCAAAAGTGTGTTTTCAATTCTTTCATTTTTTCCAATAAATATATCAAATAAATGCACTGAGGATATCAAACCATACTAAAATACAAATGAAGTAAAAAGAACTAATCTAAACCTAAAGTTTAACGGCTGTAACCTGTCTTCATATCTCAGTAATGTGCTTTTAAAAACCTGTTACCTTTAGCTCTGTTTGTATTTCTAATTATTACTTCCTCGAGATGTCCTGGAGACGTGCAGCAGTCACTGACTCAAGTAAAAATGTGGGTTTGATCCGTGGTGAGTGATGGGAAATGTAGTTTAGAGATAGACATGTCCTCACCATATCCTAAACATCCAAAGGAGAACAAAATATGCCTAATATGAATATCAAATTGGTCGAAAATACATAAAACACTGGACTGTGTAAAGGTGACTACCTTGACTCAGAGTTCTTCGCGGTTGCACCGAATCAAAAGGAGGAACATGAAACTGACTTCAAGTCCCAGAGTGCTTTGAGAGCGGTGAGTTCCTTGTGGGAGTTGTAGTGCACAAATCAGGGTCGTTTCCGTGTACCTAGCCTACGTTAGTTAGGTGGTGGAATCTGCACAGCAAAGACAAACACATGTGAAATTAATGACCAGGTAGGGCAAACAGCTCATTCTTCCAGCTCCCGCCTATTGAACTTGTCGATCGAGTTAAAAATGTCAGTTAATTTCTTCTTCCAGTCCTTATTTTGTCCGTTAATGTAGAAGCTACAGCCAGTGTGCAAAATCAGCGCTTACATGGCGATGCATTTCCTTTTGTTCGGCTAGCTTATGTGTACAAATGCACAAGCCAAATTCCCTCAGAAATGTGAACTCATTTATAACATTCAGTGACTGGTAGGGTGCATTAACGTTAGCTACCTAGCTGTTTGCTATTTTAGACACACTGTCGCTGCACATTCCCGACGACACTCGAGACGTCGACGTTTATTCGGCTAGTCTCGGTGAAGTTATACATTTATTTGCCATATGGTTAGCTGTATAAACATGTAACCTGTAGTGTTCATTAGCATTGAGCTAATTTAGTTAGCATTAGCATTGGGCTTGTCGCAGTTACGTTGTTTACATCCGGTTAAGCGAGTCTGTTGGCTAATTTGCATGGCTGTGGTTGACTGCGCTCAGGGCAGCAGACCATAAATACTTAAAACTGTTTTAATTTATGTAAATTAGGGTTAGAAAATAAAGGACCTGTCATATTCACTAACCGAGCTGTCTTGTCTCTCACAGGGTTGTGTGAATTTATGGAAACATGTCAAAGAAACGGGGCAGGTAGGAACCACACAGCAAGTGTGATTAAACCCTTTGACCCTGATATATTATATGTAGAGTATACTTAGCTTCTTAAATATACATATACTGCACTTATACTCCATGCAACTAGAATGACACAGGAAGAAATACTCTACTGTGCTCTGCAATCCAAATCTAATAACATTTACTTTAATCCCAGTGTTTCCAGTATTCCCCTTAAATTCAACTGCAGCATATTGGTTTTGAACTTGAATAAAACTTTATCTTAAAGCTGCTTAGCGTCTCTTATATTACACACTTTTTAGAAAGAGGACATTGAATGGGTTTCTGTTGGGCTGCACGATTATGACCAAAATGAAAATGCTATTAATAAATATTGAGATCCTGATTATTTATCATGATTATTTTTTGATACACTTTTACATTAGCACTGCTTTCATTTTGGTGACATGTTACATTCTTGGTGATGTAGCCTACAAATCGTTACATCAAACTAGAATAGGTCCTAAGTCACTGTGCATCTTCTGTAAGCGAAATATAACAAATTGTAGCAAAAGCATTGACTTTCACGTTGTGCTATATTCCTGCTAATTGCCAAATCTTTTTGCTTTATATTAAGCCTTAAAATAAGGTGCTTCATCATCCTTCACCATTATATTACTCCTCTACTCTGGACTGCAGCCACAACATGCAGGAAAGTTTTTCACAGGTTGCCACTGTATGGAGTATATGCGCAGCGGTATGGTGACCCCTTAAAAGTGAAGCCAAGACATCTGGATCGGCCTCCTTGTGGCTGTGGCTGTTTAGGAAGCACTTGATTTGATATGAAGTGGAGCACACATTTTACATGTCAATATTGTAGTTGATCATGTTCATTTAATTGTGGGAAACCAAAATCATGATCACGATTAATATTTGATCAATTGTGCAGCCCTTGGTTTTTGTGTCCACAATCACAGACTCAAACTTTGAGGCACATCCCTGCAAAGTCTGAGGCCTTAGGGCTATCCCTAACCGTATGGAGGGTAGATAAATAACTCATGAAATCAGAGGAATCGACTATATTACACACTTGGTTTATTTATCAACCATTTGGTTTAATTTTTTTTCCATGTTGCTTAACAAAAAACAAGTAAATGGATTTTTTGACAGTTACTCTTAGTCTTGTAAGGCAAGAGCTGGGAAGACTTTCATATAGGCAGTGAGTAACCTAAAATAAAAACCCACAATTTGCGTCATCAAGGTCACATGATATGTAGAGCAAAGTGCTGTTCCATTCATATTTATACCATTTCAAGCCATTGCAGCCTCTCACACTCAACAATTTACCAGGTAACATCAGTCCCTGAGGACATTGTGATTGGGCCTGCAACTGGTACATTGCTTTGCTTGTGTGATAATTTGGACCCCCCCCCCCCCCCCCCCATGCTCACAGGAAGCGTAGCAGTGGAGAGCTGAGTGAGAGCTCAGCGTCAACCCTGAGCCCAGATCCTGACAACCTGCTGGGCCGTAGGATTCAGCACACCTGGAGGGAGAAGGGTACTGTGACCAAGTGGAAAGGCACCGTCCTGGAGCGCCTGACTGTGAACAGCTCCCTGTACATGGTCAAATATGACGGCTTTGATTGTGTGTATGGCATCGAACTCTTCAAAGACAGCCGGGTGTCCAACCTGCAGGTGTTGACAGAGAAAGTCGGTGAGTGTGACAACATCCATCTGTAATTATGGACATGTTTTTGCTTTGGTTGAGTATATTGTAAACCTTAAAGTGCTGAGAAGTAGTATTTTTTAAATCTTGGTAACAACTCTGGTCACATTCTGGCAACAATTGAATCGAAGGCAACTGGACTTAGATTTGTCTCTGAAGACATTTTGCCCCTTATCCAAGTGGCTAGTCGAAGTGGCTAGTCCCCACTAGTCTGACCAGTCTGGTCTGACCAGTCTGATCAGACTAGTGGGGACTAGTCAGACTAGTCAGACTTCAATTGTTGCCAGAATGAATATGACCTAGATGAATGAGAACATTCACAGACCTTTAACTCTGGTCACACTTAGTCTTTTAGTCTATTAGCAGAAATGGAATATAATATACATAACTATGTTTTCATTGGTGTATAATCAACTGAAACTAAAATCCTTGTGTTTTTGTTAGCTTAGAATAAGCCCTTCATATCGACAGAGAAAGCAGGTCCTCTATGGGGGCGGCAGTAGCTCAGTCTGTAGGGAGTTGGCTTGGGAACCGGAGGGTCACCGGTTCAAGTCCCGACATGGACCTAGAACTGAGTGTGAACTGGTAGCTGGAGAGGTGCCAGTTTACCTCTTGGGCACTGTCGAGGTGCCCCTGAGCAAGGCACCAAACCCCCAACTGCTCGGGGCGCTTGTCAGGAGCAGCCCCCTCACTCTGACATCTCTCCATTGTTGCATGTTTGTGCATGTGTGTGTTCAGGTCTTGTATAAGTTAACAACAGAGTGTAAAAATTGAATTTCCCCTTGCGGGACTAATAAAGGACTATCTTCTTCATGGAGTCCGCCATGTTTCTAATGTAGCCCAGAACGGACAAACCAAAAACTAGCTCTGGAGAGAGCCTTTCACATTTTTACTTACTAGGTTGTCAATTGATTAAAATAGTTAATCATGATTAATTGCAGATTAATTGCACTTTTTTCTGTTCAAAATGTATCTTAAAGGGAGATTTGCCAAGTATTTAAAACTCTTAACAAGGGAGTGGACAGATATGCTTGCTTTATGCAAATTAGGGATGGGCACAGTTCGGGTAAAAAACAAAACTGTTTGGTTCGCTAGTCACGGTTCAGGTCGTGCATGTACCGTTTGGTTAATTTGAAATAGGTTATGATGCAGATTGTGTATTTTTTTTTTTCATCCCATTTATTGTCACACTAGAAATCAAGGCCTGCTCTGCTGTGTGGGAGCATTACGGATTTGGTGTTGCGTATGACAGTGACAGGGGAAAAAGTGATGGATAAAACTTCAACTGTGTGTAAGCCCTGTGCAATACGTGTGGCTTATGCTAGCGGCAATACTTCCAATATGATGTGCCATCGGCGGACACACCGGAGGGATGTCTCCATAAATGATTCAAGGAGGAGAGAGTCGGGGAGAAAAGCGCAATGATTCGGGTACTTGAGCCGCACTATAATATGCCGTCTCGCAGACACATAAGCTATACAGTAATTCCTGAACTGTATGAACAGACATGACAATGAATTGTGAAAGAACTGTCCAACACAGACCACGTAGCTCTGACTACAGACGGATGGACGTCCAGGGCTGCTGAGAATGTGGACAAACTTCTTCTTGCAGATGAACATGAAAATAGAACGAACAGAGCAGAGTTGTTTTGAAACACTCTGTGTTTGGTTTATGCTGCACTTTGTGTTGATGGCCTTAACCTCTGTGTGTTTTTTATTATTGTTTTTTAAATATCAGGGAATAGAGAGACATATGTTACTGTTGTTCAGCAAAGGTCTAGTGCTGCTGCCCTGATGCACTTTTTGTTGATGTCCTGAAGCAATAATTTGTTTTTTATTTATTAATGATTTTTAAATAACAGAGTGGCACTTGTTCCTTATGTTACTCTAGCCTACTGTTGTTCAGGCAAACAGTTGACTTATTTTGGCAAACAAATGGAAAGCTGTTTAACTTGAAATTGGCCTCCTTGCTGTACCATAAATACCTTTTACCGAACCGAAAACCGTGACCCCAAACCATGAACCAAACCGAACCGTGAATGTTATGAACTGTCCCACCTCTAATGAAAATGTATACTGTATATTTATTATTCAAAATAAATCAACAGCACAAAATATTTACAAATGTTGTGCAGAAACCCTCACAGGTACAGGTTTGACAGTTCTAATTTTCACATTACCGGAGGGTCACCGGTTCAAGTCCCGACATGGCCCAAGAACTAAGTTTGAACTGGTAGCTGGAGAGGTGCCAGTTTACCTCTTGGGCACTGCCGAGGTCCCCCTGAGCAAGGCACCAAACCCCCAACTGCTCGGGGTGCTTGTCAGGAGCAGCCCCCTCACTCTGACATCTCTCCATTGTTGCATGTATATGGGTCCTGTATGTGCATGTGTGTGTTAACAACAGAGTGTAAATTGAATTCCCCCTAGTGGGACTAATAAAGGGTGATCTTCTTCTTCTTCTTCTAACGTGAGCCACAGAGTGCAAAACTGTGGTATTGCTGGCCGCCATCTGTCATCTCCAAGCGAGGCGAGCGGCATTACCGCGGTTTTGCATTCGGTGGCTCATGTTACCGCAGTCTTGGAAAGGGAGGATTGAATGAAGGGGTGCTCAGTTGGTTGCAATCTGCAACTACACCACTAGGTGCCACCAAATCTTTCACACTGTCCCTTTTAAGATTTTCTGTTTCAAGCCTGAGTTGGTATTTTTCTTATTCTCTGCTTGTGTTGTGACTGTCGTTGCTAACTACCCAGTTCTTCTTCCACTGTTGTGGCTGACAGAATCATGAAATGATTCACATAATTTTTGCTTGAGTATGAGTTGTAGAAAATAGCCAAATCATTTGTCTAAGAATGTGATGGGTTTACATTTGAACTGATAACACTGATGGTGTGAATACTTCAGCCCAGTTGATACTGGACTTTTTTTAGTGAGAAGAATTAGTTATATCATCTAGAAAACATTTCTGGGCTTCAGTGAACTAATATAAACCTGGTATGAAGTAAAATTGTGAAGGGTTTTTGCAGATTTTATAAGTGTCTGCATTGTAAGATGACCTAATAATATCATTTCAATGTCTGGGATCTATAGTTTTCCAGTCAGCAGGCATATCAGTGTGTCTTCTTCCTGCAGTGAACATTAAGATCAAGGTGCCTCCCGGGGCAGAGGAGCTGGTGGGCCGGGCGGTAGAGCATCTGTTTGAGAAGGAGGACGGTGAGAAAAACGAGTGGCGAGGCATGGTGCTGTCCCGAGCCCCCATCATGACCCACTGGTACTACATCACCTACGAGAAGGACCCGGTGCTCTACATGTACCAGCTGTGGGACGACTATAAGGACGGAGATCTTCGTGTCCTGCCCGAATCAGGTAAAGTAACAAGAGCTTTAGTGCTTGTGTGCCTTAAACTGTAAATGTTTCATATTTCAGATTCTCCACTGGAAAGGTGGGAGGAAGAGAGCAGGACAAATTTACATAGTCAGACTCCCAATCTGTATGCAGCCTTCTTTTTTTTTCCAAACAGCATTTTCTGTATTTCTGCTTGAATCAGTAGTAAGACAGTATGTTCTGTTATGGCACTCGTGTTCTTATCATGAAGAGACAATGCTATCTAAGGAATTAGAGAGAAGAGACTAAATACACTGGGGTTAGCATGTTTGGTAGGGGACAAGGTTCAGCTTCGAATCGTAGATAATTTATTATCTTATCCTTGCTGTTATCATTGCAAATGTTTAAACTTTGGCCGCCTAAAAATGATGACATTCATATTTTGTCCATTTGGCTGCTGTTTATTCAGAGAACAAACACCTGCTGCCAGCAGACAGGAAACCAGGTGAGGAGCCAGAGAGCCTCGTGGGTAAACAGGTGGAGTACGTCACAGATAACGGTCTGAAGCGGACGGGCTTGGTCATCTACCAGGTCCCCGCTAAGCCCACGGTATACTACATTAAATATGACGATGACGTCCACATCCACGTCTACGATCTGGTGAAGACCACCTAGTACTGACTGTCCTGTTTCGTCTCCAGCTGACGGCACATCTCTGACCCGAGCAGCCGTTACCTGTGAAAGTGTTACACATTTCACTTTTCCTCCATCGGGAGGCGACGTGCCGAAGATCAAAAGCCCCGTTTTTTTTTTTTTTTTTAATGTTTTTTGACCTCCAGAGGCTTCTTTCATTCTCACATCACCAGACGTCTCGGTTTTTGATTCTTAATTTTAAAGGCACAGTGAGTAGGATTTGGCGATTGCAGTTTGTAAACATTCAAAGTTGGTCCCTCCTCCGCAGCTCAGTGAGGGTAAGGGCGCTCGCCAGCGGGTGAAAGCCTACCCAGGTTCACTCGCGTTTTGGAGCGAGCTTTGTACGCTTGGTGTTTAGCCTTGCTATATTTTTTTGACGCTGTGTCCACCATTTTCGTAGCTTTCTCTTGGATACATGCTTACGATCTGGCACCTGGTCGCTAACTTTTTATAGACATTGACGCCCAGCAAATGTCCCAGCAAAATGTAAAGCAATGGAAAAAAACAGGTAGAGGGCTGCAGGGTCTCTGCAGATACAGACACCGCCACAAACTTCTAGTGGGGTCATAAGTGATAATTGATTATTTTTGTACGAGTCTATACATTGTATTTCAGGAAAATCCTACTCACTGGGCCTTTTGCGTTGACCTTAATATGACTATTGGGTCCTCTCCAGTGTAAATAAAGCAGGTCTGAGACCAGTTGTATAGCCCAGCAGATGAAATGGAGCTAGACATTTGTTTTGATTAAATCACACTTGTATAGTGCAACTTTCAAACTCCAAATTCATACTTTTTGTAAGCAACACATCAAACTTAAACAACTCAGCTTTCTTACCTATACCTCTGTGTTTTACTCGTATTTCATTTCACTTTTATATGCCTGTAATATTTATTTCTTCTGGAGTATCTGGCTGTGCTGCTGGTAACATTTTGGCAAAACATGTCTGCTGTGCTTTATGTGTGTCACTGGGTAGGCCCCAGTTTGTTGAGAATAGTAGTCATTTGACCAGTGTGCTAATTTTACCATCACAGTGAACTACGATTTCAGTTGAAGTGTTTAGGCATTAATGCGACTTGATTGTCTCACATCATGGATATAAATCACAGATTATTCTTAAAGAAAAAAGTCATTTATCATATTTCTGTTTCATCATGTAAACTGCAAGTTTTTCTACATTATGATAATATATGAAAATACTGATGTTGATGTCAAGTTGTTTCAGCTGTGTTTGTGCAACACACTATTTATGTAGTTCAAATTGGCTACCAACATTGTTTAGTATTTTGAACTGAAGTCTTTATTATTTGCCAAAAAAAAGAATGATGTGATGCGATATATTCAAGCCTCAAAATATTGTTCATTGTGACCCTAAATATGTTTTGTTCTGTAAATATAATCAGACATTTTTATGAACGTGAAACAAAAGCTGCTTGAAAATTATTTTCGTGTTGCGTTATTGTTAAATGCTGTTTGTGTTTCGAGGGTTGCTCCACTATGGTTGTAAGTGCAATACATTAATTTAATCAAATAGTGAACACATCCTGTCAGATTAGCATACTTTTTGCCCCTATGATTGTACTGTGAGGTGATGCGATAGGGCTTCTCTGATTTAAATGGATAGTTTTGAAGTGGGGTTGTATGAGGTAGGTGTATTCCTACAGTAGATGATAGGGGTGGGGCGGTTCATAAAATTCATGGTTCGGTTCTTATCAGGGTTTGAGGTCACAGTTTTCGGTTCGGTACATGTATGGTACAGCTAGGAGGCCAATTTCCAATTTCAATTTAAACATGCTTTTCATTTATTTGGCAAAATAAGTCAACAACTGCTTGTCTTCACAACAGTAGTCTAACATCAGGAACAAAACACTTCTTCATTGTCACATCTTATGGCTGGACTTCTTGTCTAAAAGAAAAGTGCCACTGTGTTATTTAAAAAAATAATAAACAGTAAACCTAAACAGTCAGACTACAGAGCTCACTGCCAGTTTTAGTTTCAGCTTGTGTAGTCGAGGGTTACGTTGCTCCTAGACATTATGAGGATAATATGTTAATAACACGATTTTTACTCGAACCATTCCCATCCCTAGTATATGACGGTCAACATGCCCCCAGTTTGGAGAAACAGATGTTTCCAACATGAGAGCAAAGCAATGTACAGCTATGGATGTGGCCGGCAGCAAAATGTATTTCAGCTACCTAAAGAAAGGCAATATCAGTTTAAGTGTACGCAGTATTTAGACAATTTTCACCCCCCTACCTTGGCATCAGACAGCCCTTTCTGACTGGAAACTAAAGCCGTTGTATCCATCTATGCTTTCACCAAAGCCTCCAAAAATCCTGTAATTTTACCTCGCAGAACACAGTCATACTCCTGTGTACTGTGAGGTAAAATTACCATCTTAAATGGAGTCTGGTTGCTTTGGCGAAACAATCCCCATCAGAAACAGGCTGTATAGCGATCTGATGGCAAGGCCAGCAAAAATATTCTAAACATAGCGCACACTTAAACTGATAATGATTTTTTTAGGTGGGCCTTTATTTTAGGTGGCTAGAATGTGTTTTTGCAGTACATTGATTTGGTTTTGTGCTGAACTACTGTCTTCTTCTCCAAACGTGGCTGTCATCTACTGTAGGTAATACACAGACAACGGAAGTACCTCATACAACCCTACTTCAATAATACCTGAACTATCCCTTTAATAGCATTTACACTTAATTCTATAGCTCATAATCCAACGCTCTGACCAAATGACCTTCAGTATTATGTCTATATATTGCTGATATAGTGGCAAAAATTGACCCATTCAGAGCGTAAATATAATTAGAATTAAATGTAGGCCCTATTGTAAGTGAATATGAAATTTCTCTCTTGATCTGAGAGACATCTGTCCTTGCCCTCTGTGAATACAGTGAATACTTCAGAACAGTGAATGAATACTCGAGGATACTCTGTATGTACATTATGTCAAAACGTTGCTTGAATTCAGAGGTATTTGTTCCAAAGCACTGTGTATTTCAAAAGCTATAGGTGAAAAACATATTTAAGTAAAATATACATTTTTGCTTTCAACTTTGGCTGCATGGTGGTGCAGTGGTTAGCACTGTTGCCTCAACAAGAGGGTCGCAGGATCGAATCTGTATATTGTGTGGAGTTTGGATGTCCTTCCCATGTTAGTGGGGGTTTTCTCCGGGTTCTCCAGCTTCCCCCACAGTCCAAATACATCCAGGTTAACTGATGACTCTAAATTATCTGTAGGTGTGAATGTGAGTGGGAATGGTTGTCTGTCTCTATGTTGTCTGTCTCTTTGTGCCCTGCGATGGACTAGCGACCTGTCCTGGGTGAACCCCGCCTTTGCCCAATGCCAGCTGGGATCAGCTCCAGCAACCCCACAACCCCAAACAGGATAAGCGGTCCAACTTCCCAAAACACTGTCTTATGTTATTAACAATATACAAATCCAAAAAAATCTTATAGCACAGTTTGAGTCAGATTTAACAGCCTACTTTGGTCATCGCAAGAAAAATGTCTCGAACATAAATTAGTTAACTCCTGTAGCTCAGGTTAGACTGTTTGTGAGTGTGAAAATGTCTTTAATCGCTGCAGAGCAGCTCAATCAACCTCCCTGCATATATAAATGGAAAAACAGTACAATTAAGTTGGAATCTGTAAGACACGTGGCAGGTTCCAGCAAGCAGTGCAGCTTGATTTCTGCACCTGCAAAACAAGAAAAAAAACCCACTGGACACAAGCATATTTATTGTGAGTGGTGTTTATTTTTAGTTTTCTTGTCATGCTGCTGGCCTGGTTGTGATGGACAGATTCTTTTGACCAGGTCAGAAAGGGTCACCTGTCTTTCTTATTTAGCTTAGCTGGATTTGGACTTTGACACTTTATCCTTCCAGTGAGGCGAAAGCTATTCTGAGGGGTGAAACAGGCGATTACATAAAAAGTGCAACAAAAGAAAAAACACATCAATGATGTGTGTCATGCTTTCAAACGTTAAGTAACTAAGAAGATAGAAGAGTTTGACTCAACATTTTCTCTCTTTAGTTTTTGCTAATTCCCTTTTTTGTAGCCTATTTTAATCAGATTCCTGATTAGCGTCTGTATTTAAAGGCCAATGAAATCAGGGGAACAGAAACCATTAACATACACAGTTGATAATTTAGCATCAGAATCATCTAAAAGTCTGTTTATTATGCCCTCGCTTCAGCGTAGTCGACAGTATGTAGTGTCCGTCTGTCCATCCTTCCATCCATTTTTGTTTCACACTTGGAGCAGAACTCAGAAACTATTTGACTTCGGAGCTTTAAATTTAGTGTGATGGTTGACAGTGTGGTCTAGTTGTGTCTTTTAGGGGTTAGAAGTGCCCCAAATATTTGAAAATTCAGCCAAAAACTGTGATTTCTTTTTCAGCTTTCTGAGGTTAGAATTCCAGAGTGGTGCTAAAAAGTTTTTATTAATTTTCTCTCAAAAATGTGTTTATTTTTAACTGCTGTTCGATTCACAAGTCGACTTGATTTAGGAACTTCTAAGTTGGTATGATTTTTTTTACAGCGTTGCCTTGTTGTGCATGTTGATGTGACGATCCCAGAGTGCCCAACGTGTTTGATATTTTGGCAAAAAAACGTGAATTTTCCAATTTTTATATTGCTCCCGTTGCTGAACTTATATAATTTTTATTCCCCCGCTATTACAAAGCTGCGTGCCGGTTCTTCAGTCAGTCTGTTTGCTTGTCACACTGTCAGTTGCAGAGCAGAAAACTGTTTCACTCAGGAATTTATTAAGTAGCATGACGGTTGATAGTGTTGTCTAGTATATAGCTTACAGATTTTTAGATTATTAGTCCTAATTATACTTCATTGTCTTTACATGTGTGAACTTCAGGGTTGATGACCCGCTTTCTGCAAATTTACTTTATACCTGTATATTATATTTCCAGAGCTTTCACCTCTTACTTAGATAATATCAGCGCCTTGTTCAGTATAACATGATGGAAGGGTGATCACTGTCCTGTAAAACTGTTTTCATTCACTTAAAGGCACTTATAATATTGTCAAAATACTTATATTGTGTTTTGGGGCAATATCTCCTCATTCATCTGAAAGTGAGGTAAGTTCACATTAATTTTACTATTATATTTGTGGTGGCAACATAGTTAAAAAAAAATAAAGACGAAATTTGTCTGATCAACTTTATCATTTTATTTCATTTTACACTGTTAATGAAAACACTGAAAATGTTAAATAATTTTCTGAAATGTGTTTACAAGTAAAGAAATACAAATTCTGCTCTGTTGGAAATTTCTATCAAAGTCACCACTCAAATACGCCGGCACCGGTGACACAGAGTCCAGGACAGCATCAACAAGACAGACCATACGGTGTTTGTCTTCTACTGACTTTATCCTGAGGAAGGTGCATTAATAACAAACTAGATTGTGCTCAACAGACTAAATCCATCAGTTCCAAAGGGGGGTCAAGTGGTGAGCAGGGTATGTGAGCCATGCTCACTTTTGCTTTGTTTTATACAGCAGTAGACACAAAATTGTCATAATCTTTATTTATTACTTTATAATTTTTAGTTGTGCCCCATAAAGTGAGCTATTACTGTAAAGGCCTCTTTTTTTGTTGTGAATATTTGTCTGCAAGCAGCAGTTATTTGTCCTGCAGTACTGTGAATTATTTATCATCAACAAAAAGATATTTAGAGATGACCCTGCTTAGATATTTGTAATCACTGAATGCCAAAACGCAATCTGCCGTGAGGTGGAGCTTCTGTCTGATAGCGGGGTTGATCAGTGTCTGCTCATCAAATGTCAGCCCCCGCTTTGATGACGACCAGACATGAATCCTGCTCCTCCTGACCACACATGTAGCCACATGCTGACTACTGACTTGCCTCTCCCTCCCCCAGAGTCCCTCCGAGGTGCCAGGGTGCTGCTGACGGGTGCCAGTACAGACAGCGGGGGAACAGTTGGCATACCATCACGCCAGGCTCGGTGCCCAGATAGTAATAACAACGAGGAGGGACTACATGCGTTACACAAGGTCTGTGCTCTTGAGAATGTGTGTCTGATGCAATTTGTCACCTGTTGTGCACTTCCTTTTACACATCCATCACTATTTTCTAGCATTTTCTTTCTTTGTGAAAGCGTCTGCCTGGACTCTTGGCAACTGCTGTCATTGTTCAGACATAATAATTATGAACTCAAGCACTGTTGACTGTGACTCCATCTCTCCTCACAAGGCCACAGCAGCTTTGATTTTGAATTCAGGCAAAACGTGATAAATAAAGCACCACACAGTGTTACCATACAGATTTTAGCCAAACATGATATAAAATGTCAGAATCACTGCTGACCACCTCCATAGTTTTTACATGTATAGCACCTTTATCAAGAGAGACAGAAACGTCTATACACGACATAATTTATACACATACAAATATATGAGAGGTTGTTATTAGACAATCATCGGCTCTATTTTCTTTTCTGTGAATTGCATTATTACAGGACCTTCCCTGGAAAACCTTGAAACTTTGTGTGCATTCTTATTGGCCAATAAACAAATGCACTTGACTCTTTTGTGTTGCTTAGCAACGCAAGCCAGTCCCTGGTTTTTTATATATGAAAAACCAGCATGCCGCCAATCTGGAGACTTACAGGGTGCAGTGTGAATGAGACCAGCCACGATGCATATTTAATTAAAACGTTGCCAGCTCTTCTGAGTGAAAGGGGCTGTGAGCATTGTCTGTTATTAACAGGAGATGATTGATTTTTAGTGACAGAGGAGATAAAGATGATTCATAATTCAAATGTTGGTTTCATGTCAGCTTTGGATTTCAGTGGTCAAACAATCTTAACATTTATCTGATAATGTTTAACATAAATATAGAGCCTTTTTTTCATGTGTGGTAGGCTTGAATTTGTGTTCTGAGCACTGTTTGCCATGCGTAACAAAAATGGGGATCCTGTCAGGTCACTCATGCAGGTTTCCTGGGAGAGGGAGAGGCAGAAGGTGTTTTCAAATGTTTAATGTCTGCAGCCTCAAGCCTTTTCCATCATTTCCATCCAATCCTTTTAAATCATCCTTTGCTAAGAAATAATTGTGCCCACCACCACTGCTTTTTATATATTTAAGTGCACAGCTGGTAGAATTTGGCGTAATGCCAAAGCGTTGTGATTTAATTGCACATCTGTGTCTGTTACTGTATTTTTTTCTTTCGTGTGTTAAATTTCCTCATCAGTCCATGTGAATACAGCATCAGAACAGAGAGCAGGATCTTTTTTGATGTGTAATTGTGCTTCTCAGACTTCTTAGTGACTCTACATAGCTTATATTTGCTCAGGTCTGTTTACTGATATTAATCAAAGCTCAGAAAAGGCCTGGCTCTGCATCCATCCCATAAAATACTGGCAGTGAACTGTAATAAAAAGCAAAAAATGTACAAAAGGGGATGGATACTGCGTGTAAGAGACTCATCCTCTAGTTATTTCTGATACTAATGCCTCTAAGTTCACGCTGAATGCTTTCCTCACAGCAATGTGTTAGTCACCATGCAGAAAGTCAGGTCAGCCTCCCAACACTTCTATTAATAATTGTGGTGATTGCCCGCCGTTGGTTTTGGGATGTCTTCGCCATTTGGTGTGCATCTTACACCTCTCCTGCTGGTTCATTCACCTGGTCACTCAAAAGTCTGACACATTCTGAAGAAACTAGCACTATGGGAAGCAAGAGCTGTGCACTGTCCATTACAGAGGGATTTAGACCCCTCTTATTGATGGGTGACATGTGTTTTGTACTCCAAGTATTCAAAGTGTTTCACGTTGTGGAGCGTCACATAAAGAAGGCCATCTCATCTAAGAGGAATAATGCGTTTGAGTGGAGAATGGAGTGTAATTAATAAAACAGGAGAACAGGATAGACATTTTCCTCTTCTCTGGGATCTCCTCGGCTCCTGGTGTGTGTGTGTGTGTGTGAGGCGTTTAGTATATATGTACATCCAACGTGACAGGATTCATTCAGCGCTGTCATGCTGATGCTGATGGTGCATGACGAAATGCAGAAATACACATTAAAAATTTACATCTGGGTTTTATTTCACCAATATAAAAGCCATGGTCCAACAAAGATGAATTAATGAATGAACAATGAACATTTAGATGAACAATTACTTTTATGGAGCACAATTAAAAAGAAGTGTGAGGTTATTTCAGTCAATTGTTGTACAAAGTATGCTGCCGTATGTCATTATTACAGTATTTCCAAGAGATTTTTTTAATTGTTTAAATGTAAACTGTGCTTTTGATGGCAATTTGGCTAGTAAATAATATTGCTGTGCCTTAACGCCCCGTCACATAGGGACAGGTTACATGTTGTTGAAGCTGAATAAACAGGAAAACTTGTTCACAATGACATGTGAACACGTTCTGAATTGAAGAGCCGTGCGGGTTAAAGCCGACGTGGACTGAAGAGCTCTGCTTGTGCTGAGAGGCAGACTGGGACTTGTTGTTCTTTGATCAGCGTCACAACAAAATCACTAGTCTTCCACTCAGCACTACCATCACTTTGCCGAAGCATCCTCTTATCTTTGTTTTTGTTTGGTTTCCACGTCCACTGCTTCAATCTGTAATAAATGAAAAAAGAGTTGTAACACCAACCACGGGGGCCTTGAAATACTCAATTTTGAATCTCCCCTCACACTGTTAAACATATTGATTTTGCATCGTCACCCAGAGTTAGAGAGCATTACAGGATATGCATGTGTCACAGGTGTTGCAGAGCGCCCGTGTGTTGACAGGTGTTGAACTTCAGATGTCGGAGATGGAAACGCTACATGCATTTCCCATCTCTGTGTTTCCCTCAACCCATTTCTCTCTGAAGTCTGTTGACATTCCATCCTTCCTTTGTTGTTGTAATGCCAACCTTTCAGCTCCTCTCAAAAGAGGGAGACAGGAGGAGGAGGAGGAGGGGAGGAAGATAGAGGATCACAGCACAGCACTTAGAATAAACGTTGTTCACCATATGCACTGAACAGAAGCTGTGCACAATTTTACAATTACACCCCATTTAGACTGAGAAAAATGGAAACGTGAACGCAGGCCGTCAACTCAGTGATGATGTGTTTTCTTTCCAATAAGTCGGACTGAAAGGGAAAAGATTGTCCTGCATCTCCAGTATGTTTCTGAGCTGGTAGCTATGCAACAAGACTGGGAGTCAGTGGAAGAGGGGGATGGGGAGATGGGGACAGTTTAGTGAGGAAGGAAGGAAGGAAGCAAGGAAGGAGGGAAAGAAAGGGAGTTCTTGAGTGTAAACTAGAGGAAAGAGGAGTGCTGAGCAGACATAGCACTCTATTTAGACCAAGAGGAGACCCCAGAAGAGACAATCAATAATGTCCTCTGGAGTCATTTTGATTAAAAACACTTTGCTCTCACATTCAAGCATCTGCCGCTCAAAAAAAAAAAAAATCCTCCATTTAGTTTCCAAGCAGCAACAGGGACATTTGAATGCTGACCATTAGGCTGTGTTAATATTCACCAGGCATGTCAACATGATTTAAAGCTAGAAAAGCGACAATATAAACCGTCCAGATCGAAAGAGAAACGAGTCTCGACGTGGGAGCTGTCCAGTGTCTCGGTGCTGAATGACGCCCTACTTTCTTTCCTCCACGTCCACCTCCTCCTCAGCATCTCGGCCCGGGAAAAAAAAAAAACATGCCACCTGTTGCTGCAGCGAAGTTTTCTCTCAGGAGGTTGGAAAGCCAAAAGACCTCTGATATGTGACACATATAATGCGCAGCGACCCTTAGATCCTGATCTAAAGTAAGGGCTTTCTCTGTGTCTCTCTCAAATCACGGCAACATGACGACATGATAAACATTTCCCCATCCAGGCGAGGCAGGAAGAGAACGAAGGGGTTGTCATTTAATTTCCCCTAGACGCATTTGAATTCGTGTTTTCCTTTTATAGCTTTTTTTCTCATCATATTTATTAAGAGCAACAAAAAATGGGAACATTGCAAACAAACATCCACAGCCTGACATTGCATTCGCGCGATGAAAGCAGCAGGATAAAGGCTGTAAGTGATGGACTCACCGTGTATCGACGGGAACAACAGGTGATGCCGACATAATGCTATGCAGCGTGGGCTGCGTCTCTTTCACTGTTTTCTGTTGAAATCAGCCACGATCTGAGGCTGTTGCGCCCTCCCATCTTAGCTCCACGTACTGGTTACCATCATGATGTTACTGGGTAGGCTGGAGGAAGATGGATCAGCGTGTTTATATACGATCTGCTGCCCGGAGAAGACGAGCTGGAGGCGGGACGAGCTGGAGTGACGACTGCGTGGAGAGGCCAATAGACGTGGATCTTTTTTTTTCTCCAGCCCTTGTTACGGGTGCGGCCCAATCCAGCAGCCAAATTACATTATGTGAAGGTTAAGGATGCATATGAATAAAACATATGGGGGCTTAGGATGTATGTCGATGGTAAATACCTTGGTTTCTATTTGAGGATTCATTACAGTGGGATTTAAATCAATGCATCTTCCTACAACCTCATATCAGCGCGTAATTCTAATGTGATCGAGGAAACATCTCACACAAAAACAAAAACCTAAATTGAAATCATGTGTCCCGCGAGTGCAAAACACTGAGTACCTGTGCTGAGGAGCTCGAGTGTAATTGAATTAAACCTGAACTGTGCAGATCAAGATTATGCATCGAATTAATTGGTGAGGGAAACAACAAGAGTGAAATGCTACATACCTAAAGGGCTGTGGAAATTGTAAATGATAAAATTAATTGCTTTGGAGGAGAAGAAGAAGCGATAAAAAAACAGCCTGGCTGAATACAATTTAATTTATCCTCCGGAGCAGATACATTCACACAATTTGAGTTATACATGTTTAGTTTGAGCCAGTTGATCTTTGAGATTCAGCACTTTAATATAGCTGTTTGCTTTTAGCTCACATTAAACATCACAGCAACCACACTGAGACATATAACAAGTGGTAAAAAATGAAATTGGCCATATTTAACAATAAAACCCTTATGTGTAAAGAATAATAAACAGATAAAACAAGCATTCCCATCAGTAGGGCTGAGGGATATGCCTTAAAAAAATAAATAAATAAATGCTGATTATTTTCTCATTTTGAGTGCAAAATGAACATAAACAGTTTTTTTCCAATCTTTTTTTTTTGCAGACATAGCAATGGTCATCATATCGATTTCAAAACATGACATGAAATAAAACTACAGAAAGATAGGACCCCCAACCCCATGTTAGTCTTGGGCACACTAAATAAAATAAAATGATATAATAAAAGAGAGAAAAAAATATATTAAATAGCAAATTAAGTTAAGCACAACATTAAGTAAGAATAAAATAGTAAAGACAATAGTATTGGTTGAAATTAAGGTAAGTGAGCTGGAGAGAGACATATTAGTGTCAGTTAAAGGTTGTAATTAAAGAAGGTCACAGGAGAGGACTAGTTAAGATCCCTTTCTCCCCTCTCTCTCTTGCCCTGCAAGCTCTGCACAGGAAACACAGCCAGTATCAGGAGTAAAGTGAGGTGGTTGATGTAGACCAGCAGGGGACTCCATCATAAACCAGTTATGTATACTTACCATTGCTTTGTCATATGGACAATAACAACAAGCCTGTCCTGATACATTTCAGTCTTTTTAAAGATGGAAGGAAGCTAAAAAGATGTCCTGAATGGTGTAAATTTCAGCAGGGGATGGCTGTCAGTTGTAGCCCAAATGACAGTGTTTCCCAAACACATCAACAAAACTGAACAGTGAGTTGAGAGATGATAATCATGAATGCTGTCTTTAAATGACACAACAGTTAAATGTTACTGTTACTTGTTTTGACGTCCTTGACAGTTTTGTTGTAGTTGCAGGCTGGTACTTGGGTGCAAACGGGTGATTTAAATGTGCCGTTGTTGTATTTTTAAGAGCTTGTTTTGATATTATTGGTATAATACCAATTGGTATTGGCTTTCATGACTCTGCCCGCTCCTCACTCATCCTATGTGAACCACAGGAAAATTAAACAATGACCTGTCAGAAGTGTGTTTTACAAAATTACAAATTAAATCTGAATATTTTTGGTCTATGCAGGGATTGGATTGTACCTCCATGTGAATTAGAATTCAGAATTATAATAATTGTTAGAAAGCCACAGGGAATTAAAAAGCTTTGTCAGCAATTAGACACTTAGGTGGCATCTGCCTTAGTCTATCTTTAATCATTAGAAAATGAAAAATTGCCACCATGCAGCCAGAATGATTTGAAAACCAATACATTCGAATCCTGTCCATCGTGGTTACCCGTCGGCAGGTCTAGAGTCCATTTAATTTTCATTTCCTCTAGAAAATATCAAAAATGATTCTCAAATTTTTTTCACAAGTCACCAAAGCCCTTTGGGATGTTTGAAAATTGTGTTGTCAGTATTCAGTTTATGGTGACATGCAGAGAAAATGAGGCAACTATTCATATTTGCAAAGTTGTACTGGGCATTTTTATTTTCTGCCTGGAACCGACTTATTTTATATTCATAAACTGAGTAGACATTCACCTGGACCCTATGTTATTGTGTCTAATTGACTAATAGAGACAACCATTTCTTAAATTGGTGAAAAAAATATTGAGAGCGCTGTAGATGGCAGCTGTTCACAGGTTGGAATATGGGGCTATTGGGGCAAGCTGGCACCGTCATTTACGTCCAAAGGGAAGTAATACACTCCCTCAGAACGACAGATCTGCTGTACTATTGGTGTCTTCAAATGGGGTCGTGTTTACCGTGTTTATGAGCTGGGCCCATATGAACGCCCCCTCATGTCGTACCTCGTGAGTGTAAAGGTCCGAGATCATGACTTGTGATGTGTTTGTTGGCTTTGTGGGAAATAGTGGAGCTCACAGAAGTTGATTTCTCAGTACATAATAAGTTAATATTGCACACTATATTGTAATTTTAGTCATATATTGTTTTTCTTGGTAATTTTATAATATGTCTGAGGAAAACGATATCCTCAATAACCTCATCTTTCTCCTCCATCATTATGTCTTTTCATTTCCTTCATTATGTTACCAACTTGCTAGCTTGCTAAATTGTTAGCCTCCGGTTCCCTCTTGACTCGGACAACAACGCCACGCACATCATGTACACACCTTCCCATCTTGTAAACATGGTAAACACAACCCCATTTGAAGGCAGCATATATGGCAAGATAGGAGAGAAAAAACAGCAATGACAATTCTACACCTGTGAGGGGCAGTAATTTGCTAAACTGTCTAGTCTGCCAGCAGACAAACAAGAAGTATCACTCTGAAATCTCGCGAGATCACGCGTTACCGGAAAACAACGGTGGAATAGTGGAATACATCCATGGTGGAAACCTGAGAGCCAGCTGGAGCCAGAGTTTGTTGTGTTGGAGTACAGAAAGCTGTTATCTGAAAGATTTCCAGTTTCAGGGCTGAATATTTACATGTGGATGAGGTCTCTGAATTATTTATTTGAACGAGTGTTTATGGATATTTAAATTTCACAAGACTTCACCTTGAGCGGGACTTGGACACAGTAACAAACATACCGGATCAAGTTAAAGGTAAGAGAAACGTTTTGTGTTTATACATGTGTTTGTTTTTCAGGTGAACTGTGATAGTGCTGCTACACTCAACTTTGAAACAAACACAAAGATGTTATTCAGTAGCCAGACTAGCTAATTCAACTAACAAACACTTTAGCATCTAACAAACAAACGTATAATGCTAGCTAACATTAGCGCTTTGCATTAGCAAAAGTGAGCTAACTTTCGCCCCTGTCATGTTACTAAATTGATATATCAAACTAATAGGCCTACAGGCTGGTGGTATCCCCCTAACACAATAGTTAATTGTGACGTGCGCTGTGAAGCCATTCATTCCTCTTGACAACTTTAGTTAGCAAGTTAGCTACTTACCAACTTAATTTAGCTGTCAAATAGAAACATGCCGGGTCTCTCCTCATTATTATGGATGTAACATTCAATCCAGTTGTTGTATCCTTTTGTCTGGATTCTTTATGAATCTTTATAGGCTTACCCTTCAATGTTTGATTGTACAAACACTAAAGCAGGGCATACACGATTTTAGAAATATACTTCCTACTTCTACTGTATGAGTAAATCGGTCGGGCCAAAGCTCACGATTTATGTGCTCACACATACGGTCTGATACGACCTGAGTGCTCACAGTGTACATGTAAAATAGAAGGAAAAAAACACACCCCATTGGCCTCTGCAGGCCTGGCTGTTGATGGCAGTTGTCAGTAAAGATTTGTGTGAAAGCTGAAAACATGGACAGTCTGAATTGAAAGTAAGCTAACTACATTTTACTAAATTGTTCATTTTTATATTGATAGCTACGTTCTGATTACTGTAAAAAAAAAAAAAAAAAAAAGGGAAATTGGGGAATTGGGCAACCAAAATTTTTGACATGTCAGAAATTCATCTGATGGCTGACTGGGAGGAGTTAATCTGTCTTTAGCTGGGTGCACAAGTCAGATGATTGGACCACTTCACCTTATAGCTGACTAGTTTTACGGAGAGCCTTTCCACCCTGAGCGTGACATAAGAGCAAAATGGTCACCATGTAAATATGGTGAATTTCAGAAAGTGGCATCTCCATTACTCACTTATACACAAAAACTGGGAAAATAGGTTCCTGATTGAAAAATACCAAATTTCCGAAGATGATAAATAACACGTCAACGATGTTTCTTGCTGCTTTCAGAGCCCCTGTGTAACAAAATCTTCAAAAGCCTCAAGACAGTCAGGCCCAACTGAACCTTTATGTTGCTCCGTTGTCCCTTTTTTCAGCTCTTCACGTCATGGCATCTTCTCTAACACCTGCTATTTGACAGCTTGTCACAGGCTGTGGAGGAACAACCCCCCAGTTTATGAATGCAGGTGCTGCTGAGTGGCTATAGTGTCTATGTATGAATAAGGCACATGAGTGACCCTCTCCGTGCTCTGTTAAAATGACCAAAAAGAAGCCTGGGTGGCTGCAGCCATTAGTTATCACAAAAGCCTTGTTCCTTTGATACCCATGTGCACACTGGTTATCAATACAACTCAAGAGTCGGGCTTAGGGAGGAACCTGGGGGAAGATCCTGCTCTCTGTGTGAAGAGGCTTTAGTTGTATAACGAACATCGTACTCTGTTCCTCTTGATGGAAACATCAGGAGGTAGGATTATGCATATTAGCAATCCCCCTCCGTCCTCCACACTGCTTTCAGGGCTTAATGTTCACATCTGCCCACCAAGAGCCACAGATGAGCTGGAAGACTGTGCTGAATGTCTTCCATTCAGCTGATTTATCTGATCACTATAATGGACTATGCATGTTATTTAGATGACATTATAATGGAGTATGAAGGGGAGAAAGGTTTGAGCTCTCTAGCGTCGACAGAAGCTGAGTCATGGAGGCCCACGGCACCTGATCTTCATCACGCGGAAAAAGACTTTACAAAAAAGACCTTTCATTTTTGATGTCACTGAAGTAGCAGTGGTGTTTTTCAGCCAGCCAGTATTCAATATTAGCCATTTTTTAATATCTATCTGTAAATTATAGCAAAACCACAGGAGCAGAGGCATTTAAGATCCATTTCTTTCTTCATGTATTTAGACCTTTAAGCTGTTTTTTTTTTTTTTCACAGATAAAAATCCATTCGCTGCTTAAACATGTAAGAGCGAGTTTAGATGGACCACGGGGCACGAGCAGAGGTGTAGGAGCTTTTCGAGGTGGTGCACATTCATTATTTTTCATGCTCTGGGTGAAAAGCATGCTTGTGTGGGCTGGAGTAGTAATATTCACAGACTTCCAGGGAACAAGTAGAGGCCACAGGATGTTTTGCATGTTAAAAACTCTCATTCTTACAAATGTGATGCATAACGGTGGATAAAATGAAACCAGCTGGGATGTTTCACCTTCCTCATAGCTGGTTATGAAGACTAGTCTACATTACTGGTGGGGTATTCCTCTAGTGAGTGTTAGATCTGATACTCACCTTCAAGGTAACATGGTTAAGGTAGATTGCAAGGGTGTGGTAGCAGCAGTGTAGTGTCTGCTCATAGGATGGCTCCCTCTGGTGTTCACTTTGAATTTGAACACAGGAGGCCACATCCACTGAGAGGCATCCTGACAGGTTGAAGGAAAAACTAGAATAACTGAGTAGAGGAAAAACAAATGTCAGATTATTCCGCACAATATGTCATTTATGTGAATTATACAATCTGTCTTTTACAATCACCAGATTAGGGCTGCAACTAACAATTATTTTCATTGTTGATTATTTTTTAGATTAATCAATTCTTTGGTCTGTAAAATGTTAGAAAATGGGTAAAAAATGTTCACATAGGAGTAAAAAAAACAAACAAAAAAATCACATTTAAGAAGCTGGAATCAGAGAGTTTTACCCTTTTTTAATAAATGAATGACTCAAACTGATAAATCACTTATCTTATTTTAAGTTTACAACTAGTGTTGGAGCTCTACACCAGATCCCTTTGCCGAACAGGAGAATGCTACACCTAACAGTTAAATAGATGTGAAGGTCTTTGTAGGCTCTTGTAAAACAGAAATCAAAGTATGCATATTCAGATGAACCTCTTTTGGGATCTTTTTAAAATTGAATTCAAAAGTTAAAGGATAAGTTGTGATATTCTGTTTTTATTCATATCGTCAGCAAATCCCACGAATAGACCAAAACCAACGATGCTTTAGCCTCTCTTCTCGAGCCATTCAGCCCTGAGCCCAGTGGCTCCTTCTGAAGATGTGTATCAATAAATATGGGTCACATATGTAATCTAATTTCTTTTGTAAACGGTAGATCATTTTCTAAAAAGCTAGGCAATGTCGTTTTTAGCGAAACAATAATAAGTGTTTGATTAGGATTATTTTCAGCTGCAGAGAAATACACATTCAGTTCTCTAGTGAATATTTGCAGTAGCGAAACACAATTAAGAGAAGCTTCAGTGCCCATGTTCATGGTAATGAAGGGACCCAGCACAGCAGCGTAGCTCATTTATATGTTTTCAATAGTTTTGGTGCTCTATAATTTTGCTACACACAAAATACTTGTTTGCATGATCACTTCATTGATCCTGATCGGGCTAGAAATAATTACATAACAATATCTCCACTTGTACTTCACAGCAGCAGACTGATTTGAGTTATTGTGTTATTGCACAATAAAACAGCGATGACAGAAGGTACAAGATATGATCATTTAATTGTTGATTATCTCTCAGAACAGAAATATTTTTTCTCTTTAACATTCTCTCCGTAACTCAAGTTGGCAGCATTGTCCTGATTTTGAAGTGGCATTAAAAGAAATGTCCTTTAAGTCTAGCAGTGAGACTGCCCATCAACTTCCGTAACATAACATTAGTAAACTAACATGCCGTTTCTGTACAAGAACCTTTCTTCAATACAAATAAATAGCATTTGTTAAATGTGGCACACTAGTTGACTCAAACACTCAAACAAGGAAAAGGATAATCAAAATTGGGAGAAAATGTTGCAGATGATATGAAATCTTCTTTTTAGATATACAACAAAAACAAAGTAGAATTGCATGACTGCTCAACACAGAAATGGTCTGAAGTAACAAAAGACAAGTGCCCCAAGCTTGAATATGTTAGCAGACACAGAACAAAGCAGCAGCTCCGTACAGAACAGCATTTCACTGATTTAATCCCACATGTTTTCTCTGTGTGCTTTAGTTGCTGTTCCAGACTACATTGATAAGCCAAAAATGTTTTCATTTTAACTTCCTTTTGCCTGATTCTCCATTTAAGAAAGGAGGAAACAATGTGAGTAAAACGCTTCACACAAGTAAACATTAAAAATTTTTCATGTGAATTACATTGGTAAGCAATCTACAGTATTACCAAAAAATTCTCTTATTCTAAGATGTGCCATATGTATGCCATTATAGGATTTTAATTGAGGTTATAAGACAACAACCCAATACTGATTAATATCAACAGACTAAAATTAACTTAATGTAAGATTTTAAAAAAGGACATCAGGCCCGTTTGTCCAACACTTGTTGACCATTACCTCTCGAAACGGCACACGGGATTATGTAATCTGTTATCAGTGTACATGAAACATTATTGTCTCTCAGTAAAATAGACAAAGACGAGCTGCAAACATACTCCACAGATCAGACCAAAAACCGCAGTTACACACAAAAATAAAAGGAAATCTACCAGCCTTCGAAACAAACACTAGTAGGAATAGATTTTTTTTAAAGTTATTTTAAAAAAAAACAAAACAAAAAAATAAAATAAATAAGACAATCAAAAGACAAACTCAATATTTGGCAGGTAAGCACAATGTCAGTCTGTAAACAAAACATAATCACATGGGGAGAGAAACGCCCCCCAAATTGTCCTGGTCGTCAGACATCACTGGTCTGTTAGAGGCGGCAGTGGCTCCATCATTCAGGAGGATGTGGAATACTGTAAAAACGTATCTCCTCCGGCCTCGACACTCAGGCTGTGCATCTCTCCTGCTCCCTCACACCTCCAGCTACAACTTGGCTAAATAACTAAGGGCGATCGAGGGGGGCCCTCTGTAGACTACTGAGGTGAATGAATTCTCAAAGAAGGGGCCTGTTTACACCTCAATACATGCAAAGATAAATCCCCTTCCCAGTTTTATTCCCTCGTAGCACAGAGGCGCGCTTACTACCGGATCCTGGTGAAGAGGTTCAGCACTGACACTGATTCCTAGAAAAGAAAGATAGAGGGAGGAATAAAACGTTACAGACAGATGAGGGGATGTAACAGAGAAAGGCATCATAGACGCAAAGAGAAATACCTTAGTGGATCTCATCTTGCTAAAGACGTTCCAGAACCGAAGTGTTTCATCTCCAGCTCCCGTCACAATGGCCTCTCCGTCAGGGGACATGGCCTGCACATACATTTATTATTATGTACTGATTATACAGTATTATAACAATGTAAAATCAAAGAGTATTTTGGGTTGGTTTAGTTCCCCTCTTGTGTCAGTGTGTCAGTGTTTATTATATTTTTTTGATTTGCACATCTAAACAAAAGATTACACATTTCTTTATTTTCATAAATAGTTTTAGCAAGCACACAAACTATGTGTGCTTTTCCCCCCTCCAGACAATATTTAGATTTACTTTCCAGCCATGTTTTTAGCACCTAGTATTTGGGACAATGTTCTGCAGACTGACACATATAAATATACACAGTATATCATATACTGACCAGGTAGAGTACTCTGTAGGAATGTCCAGTGAGTTTGGCCACTTGAGTGAGAGAGGGATACTTCCACACTAGAATCTGGTTTTGGGAATAACCATGTGTGCTGACCTGCAGGAAACAAACAGGTTTTTTTCTCTTTACCTTGAAGGAATGTTAATTTGTGTCAAATAAAATCAATAACTCTGCTTATAGTACAGAAGCACATCTTTAGGTTAGCTCAAAGATTGGAAGCAGAAACAGTTTTCTTCAGTCAACCTTTCAATAACATCAAAATTATGTCATTTACATGATGCATCTTGTTGGATTGCAAGCGAGTCACCAACGCATCCACTTTGATTTAGTTCAGAGTTACTACAGTGTGCAAATAGCAACTTTACTATAAAGACAGAACATAGAAGATGCTGTGTGTGCAGGGCTAGTAAAATGTCAGGTGACTCACCAGCTCATTCGTGTGCTTGGACCAGGCCAGGTTGCAGACCTGAGAGCCTGTGTCGGTGCACTGTAAAGGCTGGCCGGTCAGAGTGTTCCAGAAGCGGATGCAGCGGTCGGCGGTGCCACCTCCGGAGGCGAGGAGGCCGTGCTGGTGGGGAGACCAGGCGATGGCCTTCACTGCAGCCAAGTGCTCCGTGTACTGCTGCACTGGGAGGACACTTGAGTGGTTCCACACAAGTAGCTACAGACAGGTTGAAACAAGGGTAGAGGAGGTAGAGAAACGTGAAGTTGTATGAAAAAGTGGTCTTATCACTGACGTGTAGCTCACAGACAGGTGAGACTCTCCTTCTACATACCTTGTTGTCATTTCCACCTGAGGCTAGCAGCTGGTGGTCTGTGCTCCACTTGAGCCCGCACACTTCCTGTCTGTGTCCTTGGAGACGGCGCTCTGACTGTAGAGGCGGGGCTCTGATGTCCCGCTGCAGGATGACCCGATCGCGGCTCCCAGACGACAGCTGGTCTGCATTCCATGCCAACGCACCTGGCAGCAAAGAATGAAATCAAAGGGGGAAAGGATTCACTAGCCGTGAATGAGAGATGTTGCTAAACAACTGTGTGCACATGAATATAGGTTGTAATATTTTACTCAAACTATGAACTGTCTCTGCCTCCATCTCTGCAGCCATTCAACTCACCCACTCTGGCTGTGTGCCCTTCTAGTACAGAGAGCTTCTTCCCTGCTGCTGCATCCCAGATCTGTACATAGCCTTTATGAGTCCCTACCGCCACCAGGTTACCCTAAAAATAGGCAGCACAAGAGTCTGTAATGACTTCAGAACAGCATGTACGAAAAAGCAGGAGTTTAAACAGAGCCTGTACAACAGATTCCATTTGCATCTTTACTAAACATCAAGTAACAGCCCTTTTCCATGAGTAACTTTGTTCTATTACAACTGTATTTTAGATGCTGGATATCTTCTATTTTAATGTAATCTGACAACAATCTGAAAAGATAATGATAGACGACAGAGAAACTCACCCTCTCTGACCAGCCCACTGATGTTACAGAATCTCCTTCTACAGAAAGGTCACAAAGACGTGTCACCTAAAATGATGTGGGGGGATACATATTAGCATGACGTCCAAGAGGCAGTTCAATTACATCCTAAGGCTGTGCTAGTTAACATGTGATACACAATCAGTGAAAGCTGTAATTGAAAGCGTAATGTATACTTTCATCCACAGTGCTGGCTGCCTCTCTGTCTCATTGCTTTGCTCAATGCACCGTTGGTGCCAACACATCACACACACCTGGCTGGTGCAGGCACTCCACAGGTAGACACAGGTACCCAGTCCCACACTGAGCACGTTCAGAGAGGACCAGTCCACTAGGTTGAGGTAGAAGTCGTCCTGAAGCTCAGGAGCGTCTAGGACTTTGAAAGGAATTTTGGATATTTTGCGCGTAGGTTTCCTCGGTGACCGCAGCAGTTTCTGGCTGTAATGCACAACACAGTGAAGTAAGGAATACGATGCTACTTCTCCATAAATGGAGGCTATGACATGGAAAACGTATTACCTGTTGCTACTGACAGGCGATAGAGAATATGGAGAGACTGTGTTTCCATCCTCTTCTGGCAGAGCCCTCTTAGCACTTACAGAATACTACAAAACAAAAACAGATGATTACCAATGTAGGAAAAAACTCCCCATGAAACTCATGCATTAAAATTTACAGCCATGTTGACTGTTTTTACACTAAAAAGGCTTCTCTTGGCAGGAGTAGATGGCTGCAGACGGCGGTCTTCTGACTGGGGGTCCTGGACTTTCTCGATGCCCGCTCCTAGCAGCTCGTTCTTCAGCAGCGCTGAGTAAGCCAGACCATCCGCTAAAGGTAGAGGAGGAGACAGAGAGGAAATCAAACCAGGCTGTCGAAACCAGTAAGTTCAAACACTGTGCTCTCTCTCACATCTCTAAGGATCAGGGAGATTTTTCACAAAGCTTTGTTTCATCCTTATCTCAAATTTCCATAAGGCTGTCCAGGCTTAGTAAACAAGAGAAGGTCAAATGATCAACTTTGACAGGAGCAGACAGAGACACCAGTAGAAACGTGCTGAAACTGGATAAGACTGGTATCACATACACATTACAGCAGACACTATTTGTGTTTTTAGAGGCAGAGTCATAGGATAACTCAGGACTATCATTATTATTTTCCTGATAACTCCTGATAACTCTCGCAGTAAAAGGTAATTCTGCAAAGCACCACATACCGAAAAGCAGTCATCTTGAGCTGCAACAATAAATCGATCAACAGAAAATGAATCTGCAACAATTCTGATGATAAATTAATCATTGAAGTAATTGAATATCATTGGGTTTTGGATTGTTAGTTATAGAAAACAGTACATTTGAAGACATCATTTTGGTTTCTGGGACAGGCATTTTTGCAATTTGCTGATGTTTTATAGGCCAAATAATGGATAATCAGTAGATTAATAGACAATGAAAATGAATGTTAGATATGTTAAGTATGTTTTCTGAAAAAGAAATCAACCACATACTACTTCACTGAATTACTGCATTATGAAGCACTTTTGGTCGGAGTCAGAGTCTTTATAATACACAGCAACATACATGTCATAGACTCCAAAAGCCTGCAGTAAAGAAAGGATGCACATGTGCCTCCAAGCAGAGCAGGACATTTCATGATATTGCTGCAAGTATACCAATAACTTATTGCAATATACTGTATCGTGATCCATTATAATTAGATTAACTTGTCCCATGCATAGTCTCTAGATCCAATGGTGGATTGATTACCTTTGTTGCTGTCTGTTGTGCCATCTTTGGTTTTTCTGTTTTGATTGTGTGACTTTTCAATTTCCTACATCAGAAAATGAAATAATCACTGCAGCTGTTAGACTCCACAACCAGCACTGCTCCCAGTCGACCACATAAACACTCACAACAAACAGACCGGACACAAGTGCAATAACAACACACATGTGCAATCATATCATCTGTGCAATTATAGCAACTGGACAATAATATTTTTTAATATGCTGGACATATTTTTTTAGCTTTACTTCTCTATTATGTATATATTGTTTTATTCATTTGTATTAATACTCTTTAAAATCTATGCTTCTTGTTTACTGCACTATCCACTTTGCTGCTGTAACATGTAAATTTCTCCACTGTGGGACAAATAAAGGAATATCTTATCTTATCTTATAAGCAATTTCAGACAATCAAAAGAAGAATGGCAAGGGGTTAGGCTTTGTCTCTATAAACTCTAATCAACACTTTGATCTCGAGAACACTGTTCTTTTGGTAGAAAACACAGTGAAGTCCCGGGTGTATTGTAGCAGCAGACTCACATTGATGCGGTGGAAGTTGACACTCCAGTTGGCTCCAGCTCGGGAGGGAATAAAGCGGTCGCCGTGCTTGCTAGGAGAGGACAGGGGGGAGCTGGTGGGTGTCAGAGCTCGCACCGCTCCTACCGCTTTCTACACAGAGTAGGGGAGCAAAGAAAGCATTTTCTGACAGAAGGCCAGACACAAACAGGCTTTGGACAGTGATGTGAAAATTTGGAAACAAAGCGGGAAGATTATTTAGGTGGCAGATGGTGCGTTTGTCTGAGGTGTTAATAACAGGAGGCATCATTCACAAAACCCCGTCATTTGGCTGGTGAGGTCTTGTTTTCCCTCAACACTAGTGACATCGTCAAAAGAAAAAGACTGGCCTGTTAAGCCGTTTATTCTTCCAGCACATGGAGACTAACACCATCCACGCCCATCTTCAGTCTGATGCTAGATAACAATCGTCTTTGGGAGGGGTCATCATCATGCTATAGTAAAGATCTAATCTATAAGCTAATCACACTAGTGATACTAGTTAAGACTGTAAGTCTTTTTGGTAAACTGTTTTCAAGAGGAAACACAGCTTCTTTATGTAAGTGTCTTTACTTACTATCGGGCTTGCGTTCTCATTTTGAATGTTGATCTGCCTGAGCAGCCTGCATTCATAGTCCTGATCCATGATGCCTGAAAACAGGAGAAGGCTGATCAACACATTCATAAAATCATAAACAATCACAGTTTCCTGAATGCCCATGTCAGATGGCAGGTTAGTCAACGAACACGACTTGCTGACTTTGGGTCCAGTATCGACATGTCATGCATTTAGCATAACGTAAAGTAAATTTAACTGGATGATAATGAAAAGAGAAACTTCACAGTCACCTTAAAGAAGCATTCCTACACATAACACATACACCGTCATGATAAACAATTGGTAAACTCTAGTGCCTTCATTTAAATCGCACTTAAATTACCTCAACCATAAACTAGATTTAAACTAGCCTTAAACTAGGGACAAATTCGTCCTTGACTGACAGTGACATTAGTTTCCATGCGTGTGATCGGCTGCGGATGGGTTCAATCTGCTAACAACATCATGTTTGAGAGAACTGACGTTAGCTACTTATAGCTGTAAAACCATCCTAACTATGGTTATTTGCTTGCTGGGTCCATGAAACAAAAAACCCAGTTGTGGTGGTTATCGCTGATCTGTAATCGTGACGCTAAAATTATTTAAAAACCAAATAATTCAATCATCCAGCATACAGAGCTATGCTAATGCTAACGCTAGCTCAGCTGGCTGACCTAACGTAAGATACGCTAGCTCTCCGGCTAATGCATTAGCAACATTGTTTGTTCACAATCTACTCTTGTATTTAGACCAACCGTGCCCGGATAAACTCTTCCCGTTACGTACAGTTGAATTGTTTTTTCTTGGCGCTGTCAATTCCAGTTGAAATATATTGTTTTGTGCGCTAGACTCTTTAAAACAGAGCCTGTAAAATACAATTGTTTTCTTGTGCCGAGTGTTCAATTTGGGCTCGCTAAGCATCACGGGAAGGATGTGACGTCGCGGTTTTTGAATCACACATTCTGCGTTGCTACGGAAACGTGTCACAATCACGACTGCCTCCCACACCTTCAGAGGCTGCTGTATACATTTTGTCCTGTCTTTTTATCCATTTACATACCTGTGTGTGGTTTGACGCATTAGACGCACCAAACGTAAAGCTAATTATCACTCACTTCGTTATGACAGCATAAAATCTATTTTCAGATTTCATTATTTGATTTTTGCATGTATTTATCCATTTTTGAGTGCTAGTGTTGATAATTGCATTTATTGTTTTAGCCAGATATACACCTCTTGATAAGTGAATTGTCAAATAATCAACTGAACTAGCACAAATGAGATGTTTTTCATGATAAACTAGACACAGTGGAGCAGGGCCAGCTTAAGGCATAGGCCATACTCTGTAGGTAGTCGCCCAGGGCACCACCTTCTGGGGGGTGCTTGTCGCCCTCTCAATAAATGAATGAATGAATGAATGAATGAATGAATAAATAAATAAATGTTTTTATTTATTTTTTTTTCCAAAAAGCTGGTGGGCACCCTACCTCATTTTCTGCATTGAGGTGATTAATAAAGGTTCATCTTATCTTATGAACAAATATACATACAGACAGAAAGAAAGAAATGCATTTTTCACACCTGTAACTCTCTGTCTCCCTCACTTTTTCATCTGCCCTGCCAGACTTATTTGTAATAGAAGTGTAAATTGTAGTGAGACACTTTTAAGCCATCAATATCAGCGAGCAATTGTTTGTTATAATAAAGTTATTTCTAAAAATAAAATTCTTAATTTTCTCTTAAAACTATCTGACGTGTGTTGCTGTTTACAGGACTATGGTTGCAGTTCTGTAGGTTGAACCCTAACCTTAAAGAGGCACTGCTGGGGGGCTCAAAATCCGAATTTTGCCTAATTAGAGCCGGCCTTGTAGTGGAAGGCAACGTGTGGCTTCACATCATTGAGGGTGACTATTCAGTCTATGCAATGGACACATTGAAGCATCATTACCAGCCACTGAACACTATTTTTGGACCGTCCACGATTAAATACACAAATGTGTTGACAAAATAATTTTAGTAAACAGATTTACAATATCTTTAAAATGGCTTTATTAGTTAAAAAAAGAGATGCAAGAGAAACAAATATAATCTAACATGAAGTAAAAACCGACCAAACACATTACATGTGCAAACGTTTTAAAATAAAGACACATTCAATGACATATATTCTTTGTTGGTAGGTTCCTGACTGCTAAGTGAAATGTGGTTGAGAGCAGAATTTAACCTCATTATTAGCTGCAATTCTGTTGTAGCTACACTTACAAAGAAGTGGATGTGATATTTAAAAAAAATAGATGTCATGAGCCTGGTCCAACAGCTTATCTAAAGGAATCTGATTCAAAGTGCCACAGAAAAGATACAGTAGGTTCAAGTAACTTATTGAAATTCTAATAAAAAAAAAGACCCTCAACTCCCAGTAATATGTGCAAAAGTATAGTTTTTAAAACCAAATGGGCTAGATGATATTAAACATATATTTGGATAGCTAAACAATTTCTTTCTCATTAGCAAAACTGGAGTAAAATGTGTGGCTCAACTCAGCAGATCAAAGGGCCCATACAGTTCAAATCGGGGCAGTAAATGCTGCAGAAGGTTTTCTAAATTGGGCACCGTCTCTAATAATCTTAAACTTCTTCAAACAGCATGCTGTATGCTACTTGATTAACACTATAGATGTCCTGGATTGATTCTTGTTAAACCCAGTCATGCACATATTACAAATAGTCCTGAAAGGAACTTGCAGCCACAGCTCTTCAGTACGTGTACAATCAGACGCTTTCAAAATCATATTGTCTAAAAGTACAGCATGTCCAGTAGAAAAAAATAGTATAAAACTTGTTTTACAGACAACCAATTGAAACAGAAAATGGCATATAAAATCCCCCAAACCAAAAATAAGACAGTGTTGAGTTTTCCACAGCCCCGTGTCACCTGTAATGATTGACCTAAAAGAAATAATCAGCATTATCACTCCATCACTTTGCCTCTGATACTCTCCTATAACATCTACATAAGAACCTCTATGAAAGTCTGGAGCAACACTAAATACATTCAGAGCAGCGAAAACCTAAAAAGTTGGTGTGGTTATGGTAATGTCATGGTTTTCAAACCAGTGAGGAGTGAATGTTGGAATGGCAGGGCAAACTAAAATGAAAATTAAAGTACATCTGGACACAGGACGCTGTTCTACAGGGAGGAGGTATCTCTAGACATGAGTTGCAGGCCATTGTTGACCTGGAAGCGAGTTTCATCTGATATCCCATACTGCTCCAAGGGGTCCTGTGGAGAAAGAAGATCAGTAAAGACTATAAGAAAATGCTCAGTGTACAGAACAAATTCCCTGTTATTGAAGCAGAATCAAACTTTATATTAAATGTTTAGTTCTGGTTTTGAGATCTGTGAGATTACCAAAATACAGTCTAGGTGAGTGGACTATAATTACCGGTTCTTACAGCATCCAAAACCTACATTTGATAACATCAACAACCATATTTGTTCACAGACTTTGCTATGAACAGTTTTCTCTGATTTTCAAGGTCTCAGGATCATCCTGGCTGACCAGAAAATTGTTTCTGAAAAGACATATTGCTTTCATAGTTTTCTAAAGTACTTAAAGGGATAGTTTGGGCGTTTTGAAGTCTGGTTGTAAAAGGTATTTATCCATAGTATGTGTATTACCTACAGTAGATGACTGTCGGTGTGCCCCCGCTTGGAGAAACAGACAGGAGTACCAGCTTTGGAACAAAGCAATTTACTGCTGTGGAGGGGGCCAGCAGCAAAAGGTATTTTAGCTCCCTAAAAGAAAGGCCCGACTAAAAAAAAAAAAATCACTATCCGTTTAAGTGTACACTATCTTTAGAATATTTTCTGATGGGGATCTGACCTGAAATTAAAACATATCCCTACTGTTTTTGTCATCTGAGCCTGCTAGCTTTGGAGAGTGCATAGATAAGTTTTACTTTCAGTTCAGTTCCCTGTCAGAAAGAAAAAGGAAAAGGCCATCTGACGGCAAGATAAAGTGGTGGACATATTCTAAATATAAGGTAAACTTTGATCGAATCCAGCTTGGGGCCCTTCTGTGTGGAGTTTGCATGTTCTTCCTGTGTTAGCGTGGGTTTTCTCCGGGTTCTCCGGCTTCCTCCCACAGTCCAAAGACATGCAGGTTAGGTTCACTGATGACTCTAAATTGCCAGTAGGTGTGAATGTGAGCGTGAATAGTTGTCTGTCTTAATGTGTCAGCCCTGTGATGGACTGGCAACCTGTCCATGTACCCCGCCTTTGCCTAATGTCAGCTGGAATCGGCTCCAGCCCTCCACAACCCCGAATGGGATAAGCAGCTGCAGATGGATGGACTTAAACTGATATTGATTTTTTTTTTTTTAGGTGAATAAAATTATTTTTTTCTAACGGCCCCATCCACAGCCATACATTGCTTTGCTCCGACGTCGTTGCTCCCGTCTGTTTCTCCAAACTGGGGGCGTGCTGACCATCATCTACTATACACTAACTATGGATAAATAAATTTCTCCACTGTGGGACTAATAAAGGAATATCTTATCTTATCTTATCTCTTATAAGTACCTCATACAATCACACTTCAAAATATCCACACTATCCCTATAATGTATATATTGAGCTCCACAAATAAAATTCCAAATAAATCTATTGTTTTTGGGGTAGTATGGCATAAAGCCTGAATTACTGACTCTTCCTCTCCATCTAGCTTCTGTTGATATTGATGATACTGCACATTTCAGTGAGCTAAGCACGGCACAAATACACTTATTATATATTTAAATCCTCCCTAGTACGATACTGAGATGCTGCTGGGGTAGGTCTTACCTTGCCAGTGAGCCTGTGGATTTCAGTTCGATAGAATATCAGGTTCTTCCTCATGAACTCGTAACTGCAAGATTTGAGATGACAAATTAATTTGACATTTGAGGGAGGACATCATCCCCCGTTTGGGAGCATTGTGGCTTTCCCAGTTAACTTTAAGTTGTAGTGTGTAGTGTCTGGAGGCATCTAGCAGTGAGGTGCAGACTGAAACCAACTGAGACCTTACTGACCTTCTCCTGTGTGCTAAGTGTGTAGAAGTATGTGGCTGACACAAAAACATGAATTTCCCCATTTAAAGCCAGGATTTGGCTTGTTTGTTCTGGGCTACTTTAGAAACATGGCGGCCGGCTCTGTGAAGAGGACCTGCCCCCTATGTAGATATAAACATCTCATTTTAACGAAAACACAATGATTGTCATTTTCAAGTGATTATACACTAAAGAAAACATACTTATTGATATTTTATTCTATTTCTGCCAATAGAGCCTCCTAAATGATACACGCTGTTCCTTTAAATACATTGTCCAGTAGTGATGAATCAGTTGAAAACTCTTCACCACGAGTCACATTGTTGACAGTGTCTCTCTAGAAACAGGGCATTGATTGGTAACGGTTTCACCCATGTGAGTCTGTTACTGGAGGCTAAAACACAATGAGGCGCAAGTTGTTCTAGTAGCATCTCACTCCACACTGAGCCGTTTGTCGCTGCAGATGTTTGAAAAGAGTCAGTCCTACCTGGCTTTGATAATGGAGTCTACCCACTCCCCACACTGCTCTTCTGAGTCACACTCAAACAGATACTTCCTCTCTGCTTCATCCAGAAATGCTGCAAAGAGAAACACACAGAATTACTCAGAAATACACAATACAAAATAGTGATTGTAATGTAAAGTCACAGGTAATAGGTAGATGTTTTTAATGCCAGAATCAATATATTTGCTTCACTTGAGTTGACTTGAAGTTACAGCTTTTATTATTGTAGTCTGAGTAACATGACGTCATATTTGCTCCGTACCCATCACCAAAACAAAATGCAGAAAACGGTGGAGGGTCTGTGTGAATACGACTTGAACCCTCACATTTTAAATCCAGAGTGGTAACCTCTACACATACAGCAAGGCATGGAAACACTTTGGGTTTCACACATTGCCAGAAAAAGCGAGACATCATGGCTAAAGCTGCAAGCTAACTCTGTCATGGACAGCTAACGTTATCGTATTTTGGTAACATGCAGTCAAGCCAGCCGTCACTGTCATCTCCGTGGTCAAATTAACCGACGCTACAACTGTAGAGGACCCATATACTGACATTTATGTTAAATACAGTAAAACAGCCCAGATGGAGCTGACCATGGATGTATAAAGAGAACTGGATGCAGCATTGCAGGCAGGGCTCTGTTCATTCTTGTGAAAGTTGCTCAGTGACACATGAAGTCAATGAGTAGACTTCTGGGTCTGGATAGTACCCAGATATTCTGGGTCTTCCGGGTCTTACTGGGCCCGAGTGCGCATGTCCGATACGTGCGGCTCGGTTATGGGGTCCTAACGTCACAGCTTGTGCTGTCATCACACTCTGGGTCTCCATAGACATAAACAGATGAAGGAAATAACTCTGGATTCATCTATCAGTTTGTTTTACAACTTTTAGGCCTGATGATTTAAATAAGGGCAATTAGAGTGTTCGTACTGGGAGGTTGATTCACCTCAAAAAAAATGATCTGCTCAGTTACAGACATCTCTTTCTCAACGTAAGTCTATGGGAAAAAGTCTTTTTGGGCCCAATGGCATCACTTCACTGACACAGAAGTTGTAGTGCCACCGTCGGCTACTACAACCATATTGGGATCAACGACTGGCGCTCTTCCTGGGGGCTTGGAGCTGACGGGGAAGATAGAGGAACTATAAAGGTGTGACTACATCCGGATTTCAAAATAAGGTGGTGACAAAGGGATCTGTATATACAAAATACATATATGGAAATAAGAGTAGTAGGATTATATCCATCAGAAGTATAAACTAAACACAAAATACCACTAATTTGTGAGGGAAATGTACTAATCAATACATAATGCTGAAAGTCAAACATTTTTACTGTTTTAATTTAGAGATTTTCCAAATAAAGTCCCTAGACTATGGGGGGCGGCAGTAGCTCAGTCTGTAGGGAGTTGGCTTGGGAACCGGAGGGTCACCGGTTCAAGTCCCGCCATGGACCAAGAACTGAGTGTGAACTGGTGGCTGGAGAGGTGCCAGTTTACCTCTTGGGCACTGCTGAGGTGCCCCTGAGCAAGGCACCAAACCCCCAACTGCTCGGGGCGCTTGTCAGGAGCAGCCCCATCACTCTGACATCTCTCCATTGTTGCATGTTTGTGCATGTGTGTGTTCGGGTCTGCATGTACCGTGTATAAGTTAACAACAGAGTGAAAAAATTTCTAATAAAGGACTATCTTCTTATTCTAGATGTGTGATTCAAGTTTTTCCCATAGTCTAGTGCTAAAAAAGTTAACAATTACTGCAATAAATTGTAATATTGGATCACAATAGTTGTAGAATCGCAATGCATACTGAATTGTCACCCAAGTATCTTGATAGTATGGAGACAGGAGATAGGTGTATAGTGGACTTTGGTGCATTTCTTTATTGATGGTCAGTGGCAAATCAACAATGCAGTTTGAAATGCATCAGCACAAACGTGAACCCACTCATTTCCACTGAGTTAAAGGACCTGAAACCAGCCAGCTAGTGAGAAAGTGCAGGTGAGTCATGTGGATGTGAAATAAGGAAGTTAACTCACCAATAGAGAAGGTCTGGCTGTCCTCCCTCTCCACCCGACACTGCTCCAGCAGCAAAGCTCCAATCGGCTGACAAACAAAAACAAATAATGACTTAAAGCTTTAAAAGAAACGTTTTCACTTTCTCATGAGGTCCAGGTTAGACAATGGATACATTGGGGAAATACAACAAGGGCAGGCAACTGACCTCTTCCTCATCAGTTCGGAAATAAAAGAGGAAGTTAACGACGAGTTTCACCAGCCTCTTCTTTACAACTGTAACAACAGAAGGGGAGTGAAGATGAGACAACACAGACAGCTGATGACTGACAATAGGTGATGGTTTCTGGCCCTGACGTTAGCTGGCTGCTGTCCACGTTACATGAAACGGAAGTAGGTGTGATAAGGGCTGACTCGGTGCGTAATGAACCGTGTTACCGTCTCCTTTCTTGGGTCCTCGCATCCCCAGCTCGGCTGCCATCTCTGAGGGCTGGCGGCTCAGAGACATCAGCTCCTTCTCGTTGAAACGCATCACGGTCACTGCCGCAGTAAAACGCAGGTTACAGGGGACACTTTGGCTACGACCGAACCGTTCCCACCGACAGCATAGTAAAGGAGTGAGACGACGGTGGGAAGTAGTGACAGTGTTGTCTGTGCCGTCGGTTTAACGTCGCTGCCTCGCTATCTGGTGCTAAAAAGTGCCGACGGAGTGTGTTTGGTCATTTCTGCGGTCAAGCTAATACACTCCTGGACTTCTCCTTCATGCTACACACCGGACACACACACACTGCTATGGGTTGTTGGCAGGCACTCCTCGCTGGTACTAGTACGGTAGCCGGTGAGGGTCAAACCAGGCGAACAGTGCGTTTACAACCCGTACGTGTTTGCATAATGCAGCCTGTTGTGGTGACAGTAATATAATATGATGCATTTGTTTACTGTTATGATAAACAAATACTAAACAGCATGGGTAAATATATCTGGTAGGGGTTCACTATTTGCAAATGCTGCAGGAATGTGGAAAAAAAGAAAGATAAATCAATGGTGAATATACAGTATAAGCAATTAAATGGGAATTTACTGTATATTTTACCTGTGGGTATAAATAACAAACAGATTTAACATTAAAACTTCAAATTTATGACAACGAATGAATTGTATTGCGATATGTAGAATCTTTAGGTATGTGGTTCAGGTGACCCTGTTGAAAGAAGAAGAAGAAGAAGAAGATCAACCTTTATTAGTCCCACTAGGGGAAATTCAATGTTTACACTCTGTTGTAACGTATACACGGTACATGCAGACCTGAAACACACATACATGCATCATTGGAGAGATGTCAGAGTGAGGGGGCTGCTCCTGACAAGCGCCCCGAGCAGTTGGGGGTTTGGTGCCTTGCTCAGGGGCACCTCGGCAGTGCCCAAGAGGTAAACTGGCACCTCTCCAGCTACCAGTTCACACTCAGTTCTTGGTCCATGTCAGGACTTGAACCGGTGACCCTCCGGGTCCCAAGCCAACTCCCTACAGACTGAGCTACTGCCGCCCCCTGAAAGGAAAGGGAGGGGAGAGCAAATAGGTATTTGGTTTCTAGATGTGTTCGTGGTTTGAATATTATATTTTAGAAGTCATGAGACAAGATGCATGAGACAATAAACTCTACCACAGATGCAGCAAGAGATAAGGTTAAAAAAATACTGATTAAATCATTGTAAGGTTTTATTCATTCATTCTCAATTTGATTTTTGAAGAGTTGTTTGAAAGTTTTGTCTTATTGATAAAGAAATGTGTTTAACCTTAGGACATGGTAGAGCGTGGGTTTTCACCGAGTGCTCCAGTTTCCTCCCACAGTCCAAAGACATACAGGTTAGGTTAGTTGTTGACTCTAAATTGCTCATAGGTGTGAATGTGACCTTGAATAGTTGTCTGCCTCTATTGTTGGTCAACTTCAAATGGTGTCGTGTTTTCTGTGTTTAGGAGACGGTTCATGATATGCTTGTCGTTCAGCTGGTTAAGTCATGAAGAACATCTCTGTTAAGCAACAGCAATATTAGCGTTACTGTCAGAGTGTAGAGGCCACAGAAGCTAACAATGTAGCAAGCTAGCAAGTTGGGAGAATATTTATAACATTTTCCTATATAAAATTACCAAGAAAAACAACATATGACTAAAATTACAACATCAACATATTATGCACCGACAGATGGACTTATGTGGGTTCCTCTATTTCTTACAACATCAACAAACACGTCACAAGTCGTGAACTCGGAGCTTTCAGAAACTTTCCTCTTACGAGGACCGTCATGAATACGACGTGAGGGGGGCGTTCACATGGGCCCAACTCAATAAAACACGGTGAACACGACCCATTTGAAGGCACTATGGATGGGTGATCAGTAGATCTAGTCCGGACCTCGCTCCAGTCCAGCAGGTGGCGGTGACGCACCTGAAGCCACTTACCGACTGACAAAAGACGAAGAAGAAACCACTTGCGCATGCGCATTATCAATCTACAGTGGCATGAACCAAACGTTTTGGAGTCGGTGAGTGTTTTGAACAAAATAAACTTTACAGTATCAATTAATTTATGGTTGGCGTTTGTCGTGTAAATAACAGATCTATTATCACATTTACGTAGCTAGATACGTTTTATTTTGTCGTTTGATTGTTTAGATTTGTTAGAATCAATGAATTACTAGCTGCTAACACTGTTAGCATTAGCATTGTCGTTGTGCTAGCGTTGCGTTATGCTAACATATTGTAGCTAACTGGAGTTTGTAGAGCTCATTCAATAGAATACATTAAAGTTTTAGGGTGATAAACTCTTAACTGTGGTACATCATCCAAAGTAATTAAGAAATGTTTGTCTGATTAACGGCGCTGTTGCGCTTTAGCTTATAGTTAGACCAGTCCATCTTAAGGGAAGTTAGTTTAAAGATCCTCAGCATTGTATTGTTTTTAAAACACCCCGAATACAAGCTAGACAAATGACACATGTGACTCCACACACGGTACTATTTTGCACCGCAATCCAGGACGGTAATAACAGTAACTGTTCTTCTTTATCTATATCCTCGGCAACAGTGTGTGCTTTATTTTTCCTCAGATAATCAGAAAGGATCTACTCTGAGCGCCTGTCCAGGGCAAACACGTGAGGGTGTCTGCGTGATTGAACCCATCACTTTGCAAAGATGGATTTCCAACATCGAGCTGGAGGGAAGACGGGGAGTGGTGGGGTGGCATCTGCCTCTGAGAGTAACCGTGATAGGCGAGAGCGGTTACGTCAGCTGGCCCTGGAGACTATTGACATCAACAAAGACCCCTACTTTATGAAGAATCATTTAGGATCATACGAGTGCAAACTTTGCTTGACACTTCATAACAATGAGGTGAGGAAACCAATGCTGATGTTTTCATAGATTATATTACCTGAACTTGGTGTTATTTCTGGTTATCTGAGTATTTTTGTTCACAAACTGCTCTCCTCTGCATTACAGGGCAGCTACTTGGCTCACACACAAGGAAAGAAACATCAGACTAACTTGTAAGTGCAATATGCAATTTGTATGTTTTGTTTTCTGTAACTGATTCATTCTTCCTCAACTTTCCCATGACTGATAAACTTATCAAGCCACAGGTCCAGTTTACATATATTCAGCCTGTGGTGGATCATCAGCTTTTTCATGGTTGCTGTGAATTGACAGAGCAGCAACCTACTGTGTCCAGTGTGTTAACAGTTAAAAACTGTATATTTCACTTGTTTCAGAGCGCGGAGAGCAGCCAAAGAGGCAAAAGAAGCTCCTGCTCAGCCAGCTCCAGCGAAAGTGAAAGTTGAGGTTAAAAAGTTTGTGAAAATTGGCCGACCAGGATACAAAGGTATGCTGGCAGCGTGGTTATGAATCAGTGCAACCATAATATAGTTTATGCTGATTGTGGTTTCACTTCAGATGTATTGCGTTTTACTATATGGTCCATGTCTTTGTCTTTTTAGTGACCAAACAGAGGGACCCAGAGACTGGACAGCAGTCCTTACTTTTCCAGGTTAGTGAGTTTGGTGGGAATCCGTATGTTAAACCTGTTAATTTGAAAGAGGTTTTGTTGGTTTTGGAAGATGCTTATACAAAGTAAATAAAGCTCTACTTTATACTATGAAATTATTATGTTTGCTCAAATTATTGCTTTTGTTTGGCTTTTGAGTGTGGTCTTGCCTCACCACTGACAGCTGAAACAGCTGTAAACAGCTTTTCAATCCCTGCTTTCTCAAGGCTGGCTATATACTATATCTCTAAGAAACTGACTTTTCCTCAGTCTGAATCATCTTTACAGCGTCACATACAAAAGCCAGTACTGACTATTTGTTTTTTGTTTTTTTTTTCTTTGGCATCTCTTCTTCTTGGAGGAGCTTGCAAGCTTATGATTGACAGCAGAGCAAATGCTGATAAGTTTTGTTTTTATTCACAATTTGTGTCAAACCAAAGTTAAATGGCACACTTATTTTTTGTTGCATTCTTGTGATTTTTGCCCAACATAACGTGACATTTGTGGTCCTGCTGGCCAAATGAAGCAGGGCCCAACAATTAGGATTGCCCGGAGCAGGTAAAACACTGCATTGGGCTGGTAAATCTAACAACTCAAAAAGAATTAAACACATTCAGAGCTGATGATGGAAGTAGCTAAAAAGTGAGTCATCTGGCTTCTTTCGCGTCTTTGTTGAGAGTCGCACTTTCGCAGTACCGATTAGGCACTTGCAAGAAAATGACAGTGTGAAAAGACAAAGTTTATGATCTGAAGTACAAGTGAGCATTTTCATTATCCTGGAAACAGGAATTTAGTTGAGTGGCATTTCAAGATGTGGGCAACACTCCAACTATGTATTGCACAGTTTGCCTCAAGTTTGAGAGCAAAGCAGATAAAACAGGGTTATTTTCAAATCATGTCAAGTTTCCGAAAAACGTTGCTGTAGTGCCATAACAAGAGCTGACAATATCTCGCTTGTGGGGCAGCGAAGAGAGCTGCTGACAGCCCCTCGTACGGAGGCTTGCTGGTTTTGTACTGACTGCACAGGAAAGTCAGGTAATTGCAAAACTAGCTTAACTTTAGACATTGTTATTCATATTTATTTGTACATCTTTTTAATCTATTTATGATATTTATTATCTGTGATATCTTTTTTATATTTGTCTCTTTTAGCTATTTTAGCTTTAGGTCTTTTGTGACATCTTTTAATAGTGTATCACGTCCTTTACATACATTGCTGAGGAGAACTTCCATGTATGTAAAGTGTGTACAGTGATCGTGACAATTAAGAATTTTTAAATGAATTTGATTATTGCAAGTAAATAAAAGTATGGTATAGGGACAAGTAAAAATTTACTCTCTGCAGGAAGATTTCTGACCCACTTACCCAGTTAGATATTAACGTTGAACCCTGTGAAGTAAGCAACTGTATACTGTACGTCTCAGATAGAAAGCATCACTCCATGTTTCAACCTTCAGAATTGCTTACTGCAGCTGTAATGACTATTGTTGTTTTTAATCATTGATGTAAGACTGTTAAAACAAATCTGTAAAGTACCTGTTATCGTGTTCTCTGTTCATCAGATCGACTACCCAGAGATCGCTGAAGGAATTGGACCCCGGCATCGTTTCATGTCAGCTTATGAGCAGCGCATCGAGCCACCTGATCGTCGCTGGCAGTATCTGCTTTTAGCTGCTGAACCATATGAGACTATTGCCTTTAAGGTGAGTTGGAGCTGCACTTCTACACTACTACACTCTTATAGTATTTTTGTTTTTCCTGTGACATAACATCGACATCTTTGCTCTTTTAGGTTCCTAGTAGAGAAATTGATAAAGCAGAAAACCGCTTCTGGACTCACTGGAACAGAGAAACCAAACAGGTACTGATCAGCTGATTAACACTTGTTACCACAGTCAACTTTGAAAAAAATGTGGAAATATGTGTTTTAACCTGTCTTTCATGTTATTTTTCCACCCAGTTCTTCCTACAGTTCCACTTCAAAATGGAGAAAGCTGTTCCCCAGTCCAGCGGACCACCACCTCCTGCAGGTGTAAAACGCCCCCCTCCTCTCATGAGTGGAGTTGGACCTCGCCCACCAAATGAATCCATGCCGCCTCCCCCACCGGGAGGGATACCCCCTCTCCCACCCGGTGCTCCGGGTACCCCCCATATGCCCCCTCAGATGCCCATGCCCCCCATGCCAATGAGGCCGCCTCCTCCTGAGGGCCTTGTATCTAATAATTGATCCCCTACCAGCGGATCACGATTGCTTTCCTTCAGGGTGTTTTCAATGATGTTTAAAGTCTGCATTTAGTAGATTTTTATACATTTGTTTGGTTTATGTAAGTGTGTAGGGCAGCCTGTATGACCACACTGTTTTGTAAAAACGCTTAGATTCTGGAAATGGAGCTATGATTGAAAATAGCTCTTCTTTTAAGATTCTGTTTTTGTAATTAAATTCTGTGGAGAAAAAGATGAGCCTCTGTTTTTACAAAGACATCACACAGAGAGATTAATTAATGTTTCCTGTGATCGTGTGAAGAGAAGAAGAGACAAGCAACACTGCAGAAGTTCCTGAAATATTTAGGCTTGAGGTTGCTAATCAGGATATAGAGTCGACTTTTCTGGGAAGATGACCTAACTAAAGCTGGGTTTCCACCAAAGGTTCCTGGGACTTCAGGGTTCTGGAGATACTTTTCAAGCAACTAAAAAGTTAGCAAATTAGTCCAGTGATGTATGTAAAAGCAATATGAGATGGGATGAGGTAAACACACTACAGCCTATAGTTCAGTGTGCCTGCCTGTTTCATTTAAAAAAAAAAAAAAAAAAAAAAGATGTTGGGGGGAAAAAAGTAAACATTTATGTCACTGTGATGATATTCAAACAAGTCAAACCCACAATTTTGGTTTAGTTTGCCATGTTCAGTACGTTCAACCTCCATGTTATTGACAAATGAGCTTACTCGATCGATGAGCAATTTATTAAAGACGTAGCTCTTTTACACTAAAGGGAATCAAATGATCACATGGAGATTTAAAATAAAGCGGTCGGCACATTAAATGAAATAAAAATGCAAATGTCTCCATTCCGCAAAATCACGTCTGTCTAGCAAAGCAGCAAAAAACACATTATTCTCAGCGGAATTTGAAAGATTTGGCAAAGAAAATCTTACTGAATTCAATATTTCCACCTTTAATAAATGCTATCCAATCAATGAGTCACTGTCTGCCACAGTAGAATCAACTCATCCCTTTTGAGTCTTTTTCTTCTCTTTCTTTTCTGCTGGCTTGTTGTTCTTCTCTGGCTCAGCCTCCTCATTTCCTACATCCCCATCTTCCTCATCTGCTGCTGTTGCTTCTTCAGGTTGCTCCTTTTTATCTCTTTGTTTCTTGTGTCTGATTTCTTCATCCCTGGCTTTCTTGGCTCTCCTGTCCTTTAATTCACCTTCCCTTTGTTTAAGGAGTTTTTTCTCTGGCAGTGGCTTGTTTCTAAGACTTCTTGATGCTCGTGCTGCCTCTCCTCTCTTTGACTTAACCCTTTTGACTTGTCCATTGTCATCGTCGTCATCGTCGTCCTCATCCTCTTCATCATCAAGGTCTGGCAGCCACCAAAACATGACCTCCCAAAGAGTTGTCTCGGGCTAGAGGGGGGAGCACCCATGAAATAGTTGACACAATTCAATCTGGTACATGTACAGCTGTTCAGATTGGAGGATAAAAGTGCGAAACAGGTGAATTTACCTCTGGTGAGTGTCCTCTGTGTCTTAATGTGCCTGATTGTCTCACCGTCAGTCCGACTTCCTCCTCCTCCTCTGCCACTGTCCTCTGACCGCGCAGGGTTTCTGTTTTTTCAAAAACAGACCACTCATTCACAGCAGGCATGTCGCTTAGCAAGTGTGACCCTACTTTGAATTTACTTGCCATGAAGCCTCTGAAGGCCTGAGGTGAGCACCAGGATGGTAATGGCCACAAACAGACAGCGGTTTAGGGTGACGTTCTCCCACGGCGTTTCAATCTGGGTCAGGTTTGGGCTGGACGAGTCTTTATGTAAGGGTGCTGAGGGAAATGCAAGAAAGAAGAAGGGAAGCTTTTATTGTGGTCCAGTAAAGTAAACACTGCCAGGTTGTGGAGAAAGATGGGAATGACTCACTTGTTTGGGGGTAGCTGGGCTCCCTGGTTGAAATCTTGGGTTCTGGTCTAGGTTGCTGTGGAAACTGAGCCATTTCCTGTTGAAGAACAACATGTATCTTAGAAGAAAAGATCTATTAGGGATGTGAACGCAGTGAAAAATTGCTCATGATGGTTGTTTTCTAACTAACCTCTCTGACTTTCCTTGTAGCGTACATTTCTGCAACAGACAGATGGAGGTTTACTGAGGGGAGTTATGAATCATAAATCAACAACCATTCAATCTGGAATATATTTATCCACATTAATTTGATGCACTGTATACATTTATACATTATTGTTGGCTGACATTTTATTAACCTCTCATTTACATAAAATACACAGTCTGCTGTGCCAAAGTATTTATTACAAACAACAGATGAACTACAGCCATGCTCGTGGCTGAGGCTGTGCGTTGAGCTAAATGCTAACATCAGCCTAATACCATGGTCACTATGACAATATTAACAATCATTAACACTTTCAACACCTCAGTTTAGCGTATAGCATGCTAACACTAAACACAAACCTACAGCTGAGGGCGACAGGCAATAAATTTGCAGGAGTTTTTGTCATAAGTGTCAGCAGGCCTATTCGGCAGTTTTGGGGAAATATCAGCAGAAATGGAATATAATAATCAGAACTATGCTTTAATGAGTGAATGCTGTCATCACCTGAAACTAAGAATCATTGTGTTTTCAGATCTGCATAGGAAGCAGGTCCTCTTCATGGAGTCCACCATGTTTCTACAGTAGCCCAGAATGGACAAACCAAACACTGGCTCTAGAGAGAGCTCGTGTCTAGAAGGTAACCCACAAAGTGTGATATTGGATCTGTCATCTGACAAAACTTTGAAAAACTCTTGCGAGAGGCGCTGCTCAACAACCTATTCTAACCGTGACTATCTGAGATGAATGCCTAACCTCAACCATCTCGCGAGAGTTTCCCCAACTCGTAGATTCCCTTCTAGACACGTTACCTAAAGGCCGCCGTAGTTCTCCGATACGCTTGTGAAACTGCGGTAATTTGAGCTGCAGAGTGCAAAACCGTCTGATTTCCGTTGCTCCTAAAGTGGTGTTATCATGGTAAGGATGGCCTCTGAGTGAGTTGAATGACATTACAACATGCCTCATATTACCGCAGTCTTGGAAAGGGAGGAGTGAGCAGAGGGGTAATCAGTTGGTTGCAATCTGCAACCACACCACTAGATACCACCAAATCCTTCTTTCTTTAATCTCTAAAGTATTGGGCAAACTAAACTGACACTATAAAACCTCAAGACCACCAACCTCATAAAGATTAATCCTCTGGGGACCTTAAAATCACTGTACAAAGTGATTTATGTCTGGACCAAAGTGGTGGCAAATAAACGTACATTCTCCCACGTGGTCTTTTTAAACTTTTAATTAAGAGTTCTGCTTCACAAGTTGGACTTTGATTATGTCTGGAGAGAGTGCTGTTACACCGACCATCCATTCAGCATAATCGCTGTGTTGCCTTTGACGCGGAGTCATATTTCAGTGGCTCCCTGTGCTGCTGCTCCCAAGTATTTATAGGGTTGTACAATACAGTATATGTACAATGGATGAAGGCTTCTACGTGCAGGCATCACAGCTTCTATGTGTGTGTGCGTGTGTGTCGCCACCTGGTCTCCGGATCTGTCGAACAGGCTTCTGTGGAGGAGGATGTGGTCTTGGTGGCCCTAACTCCTCTTCAAATGTCTCATAGCTTTCTTCCATCCCTTCCCCCGAGAGAAACAGACTTTGCTCAAAACTGAGTTTGTTTAAACCATGATACAGAAGATTTAGACCAGAAATGTTTTTCTCGCCAGCTCCTTCCAGAAACAAGATGATTCAATGGATCACTTTTACAGCTGTTCTTATCTTAATATATTAATATTAATCCCATTGTCTCATCAGCATTCCACATTGGCTGCACAAAATGATAAAAGGTCAACTTCTCTAGTTTATGAACAAAATTGAAGCCAATTCTTGACCTTCACATTTACAGATGAGTGCGGCGAGGCCCTTATGTCTTACATGACATTTCTACACGGACATTGCGCTAATGTCCTAGCAGACCTATAAATAGATGAAGCAAAGCCACTGGAGAGACAGATGGATACACACACAGCATATAAAGGCTGATGTTACCATTATACCTCCTGGCTAGTATATCCCTGTGATGAAGCCTTTAACCTTTGACCCTGATTGAAATAAGGACCTACCTGCCTCGACATTTGGGGTCGTCCCCAGGCAGCGTCGGCGATCCTTTGTCACGGACCCTGTTGTTCTTCGGCAGATATGGCAGCAGAGTCACGCTCTGAGCTGTCTGACAGCCAAGCACAGGTGCTGGAGAATGAAAAAACAAAAAGAAATGAGTGTCAGTCAGAGGTGTTGACTGAGGGAGGGTTGACATTAACATGTGCCATACAGCTGTCAAAACCCACAAGAGGGCTGAGAGGGGAAGAAGGAGGCCACACCTCATACCAAGTTTTGGAAAACTCAGCCATATTGGAAATATCTTAGAAAAATGTGATCTTATTTGGAATTTTGAGCAACTAGGGCAACACCAACTGGAAAAACTGCTTTTGTGTTTGTGTTTTTAAAACCAATAGAAAGAGCAGGTATAGTTGTGCATAGTAAAGATTCTTATTTTAAGGATGCTTTTCCACTTTTTGCCTGAAAGTGTAGACATTATATAGACACTCTTTCATTATGCGACCAGCAGAGAGCGCCGCTGTACTTGAAAGATAGAGTTTCGGGCTGCTTTGCTCCACTAATGAAGTCTGTCGTCCGTCAGAGAGACTAACTGTCAGGCAGGTTAACAGAAGCACTGACACATTTCCTTTTTATGAGCTGACCATTAGGCGCACTCTCTACATCATACACTTAACACACATACTCTATGACCATGTTGCCAATCAAATTATGGATTTTAGGTTTCCTTAGTGCATTATTGCTTTAGGGTGTTATGATTCTCATGCTATGTGTGTGTGTGTGTGATGGAGGCCGCTAACAAGAGGCAGTGTAAACAGATGTAAAGAGGATTGGATTATATCAGGGTGAGGTGATTGCGGGCCACCTTTATGTGGGAGGAGAGAGGAAGTGTTGGTAAACAGACGTGGTGATGTTGATGACTCATACCTTTGCTGGGACTCTGCCCAATTCCAGCTGAATCACACATTGCTATACCCATCAGTCATCACTCTGAAGTGGACATAAGCTCTGTAACCTTTTGCCGTGGGTAAAGTAACTACGAGAAGGCCGGGCTCACAAATGAGCTGCATCATATGACGTCATGTCCCGAAACTGACACAGCTAATCAATTCGGTTGCCATCTCAATAGCTACTATACTGGAAAGATTGCCATGAAATTTGGTTTAGACATTTATGTTCCCCCCAGGATGATTATAATAACTGGTGATTCTCTCAGTTCCCATCTCATCTTTCTCATTTGACCAATACTTTTGCTTCTGAGTAAATATGTACTAAAACTGTACTTTGTGTTTAGTGGTATTTAGCAAACATTAGTTTGCTAACACACCAAACTAAAATGGTGAGCATGGTAAACATTAGCATGTTAGCATTGTCACTGTGAGCATGTTAGCATGCTGATGTTAGCATTTAGCTCAAAGCTGCTGCTGCTGTATCTGTGTAGGCTTACAGCCTGACAGAGGCGCTAGAGTGGCTGTATGGTGCCTTCAAACCGTGTTTATGAGTTAACGTTGGTCATTGGTGTGAAGAGGGGTATTAGTCTATTAGTCTGGATAAAGTCATTTGTATAACAAAACACACAACATTGCAGCCAACTTTTAAAATTACACTTTACAAAATACAATATTTCATCACCCCATCTGTTGGTAAGGTTGAATCTCCATTTTCAATCCAAAATAGCAAATTTTATATTCTTTCAACCACATTGGTCAAACTAATTTTTCGAATCACAGTAGCCTATAAACACAGTAGCCTATGTCGTCCATGCCACAATACTTTCTAAGTCATTGTGCAGTTGACCTCAACACATCCCAACTTCAAGTTAAAACTGCTAAATGTGAAATTTAGGGCATCGTCTATGACTGATGGATTGTCTCTAGGTGGCTCTCAACATGGCGATGGCTGAGATGGAGGGGCTGAGTCTAGAAGGTAACCCGCAAATCAGGCAGAGACTCGCTGTCTGACAACTTATCTTTACCTTAAATATTTCAAGTCAATGCCTAACCTCAACCATCTCACAAGAGTTTCCCACATTGTTGGTTACCTTCTAGACACGACCAGCCGGCCTCGCAACTAACGTTGGTAACAGCACAAACAATGCAAACAACGGCAACACTGCTGACAGAGCTAACAGTGTTTATCTGAGAGGGAACCTGATTGTGGACATTACGCTTGCCGTGGGTCGAGATGGCATCATCAGCGGTAACTGCCATATGAGTGTAGAGCGACAACGATTAGCTCGCCGGTGGGGCACACACACAGGGACTCACAAGGACTCACATGCACTAACATGCACGTAGGGATGGGTCGGCTATATAAACAAAGCACAGAGAAGCTCAGATTACACCATACACAGAGGGAGAAGGACGTCATTCTCTACTCAGGTAGACATTATCCTTATATAGCTTTACATAGCAAACGCTGTTTGCTTCTATAATAATGCTCTGAATTTCAAATTTAGCACCTTTAAGTTCATATTGTTCGGAAACAATTAAAAGTGTCTATAAGTGCTAAAATCCAAACCAACCCTTAGCCGATTTAAGCTGTTTGTGTTTGTTTAAGACACAAAGTGTACAATAAGTTATGCATGTATGTGTCATTGATGAGTTGAAGGTTCTCATCCAGTATACAGAGCGCACATTGAATATTACAGTGGCATCATGTGTTCATTTAGTGTTATTCTTGCTTATAATGAGCTTGTCTGCAGACTTAATTGACCAAGTGCACACTCTCACCCCACTGATTTGTCAGTGCTTACACTGTAGTCCCAAGGACACAGTTTCATTGCTTGTTAGAGAGCATCATCTGAGGGAACCGTTCTAATTGGAAAGCGCATTTGATTTGGATAAATTAATTAAATCCTTTAACATTAAACTGAGCCTGTTCCTCACCCATTTCCTCTTTAATGTCAATAACTAATCTGAGCTCCTTCTGTTTTATTCTCAGCATGTATCGAGGTAAAAAAAAAAAAAAAAAAAAAAGCGAAACTCTGCCAAGTTTGGTCCAAAGTCTTAAAGAACGTTTGAAGGGTAACACAAACCCCGTGTGGACACATTGTGCCCAATAAGATGAGCAAACATTGCTCGCGGACATCTACGTTCCAGATTCAGTCACTGGAGAGATCCGAGCCGGGTGAAGCTTTTGTCCCTGTTTTGTCCTTACATATTGGGGACTGTGCTCAGAGGACACGCTGACCATCCAGCACCCAGTGGGAGCTGCTCTATCCCCTCGTACGCCGAGGACTATGGTGGAGCATTAAATGTTAACTGTGTAGTCTGTCTCAAACTCACAGGCTTCAGTGGATTTTAATTAATATTTTGCAGTTTTTGTAAAGGAAGAGCTGATGTGTCTGTATAAAGCTGACAGATGACGTGTCCAGAGCTGCAGACATGAGACTTTGACATGAGTCAGACTTAAAGCCTCTGTATCCTTCAAACAAAATGCTTCTCCGACTGTGGAAGTGTCAAAAACTTCCTCACCTTACACCTTTCTGAAGTCAGGAGGGCTGCATCCAGCAATTTTTCTGAAACTTACAATCCAACTGTCAGAGGTGAGGAAGTTTGCAGGATCTGAACTTCTTTCAGCTTCTTTTTTCGTGTACAGCTGAGTTCAACACCATGAAAGAAAAGGAGGGCACCATTTTAATACCAGTCTTATTTCACCCCTCTCCGTAACAGCAGGCTTTTAACCTCCACCTTCAAGAGTGGCTATTTGCAATAGCTATAAACACTTTTGCCTTTTAGACGTGTTCAGATCACACTTTGTACAAACTAGATCGTCTGAATCCTTCAAGTCACAAAAGTGAGGATTTTACTTCTACTTTATGGTTCTGAGACTAGATTTGCTTTCATTGTTGTCTGCCAATGAAACTGTTTTCAGGCTATTATGTAGGCGTTATCGGTCACTATCAGCCCCATATTTGTGGGTCAATAGGGGCCTTCTACACCCTCTAGTAATACTAATTACAGCAGGAGCAAAAGTCAGGCGCTGTAGTATAGACAAGGTGAAACTCTGTAAGGGAGAAAGGTTGGGGCTGATGGATCGGACAGGGACACAAAACACAGGGTTTCACATCCTGTTTGAAACCAGTAATGTAGTTGTCCTTGTGTTCGTAGTCACCCAAAACACATCTCCTAAACTTAACTAGGTGAGTTTTTTGTGCTTTAGTTGCTTAACTGTAACCTTGTAACTGTATTGCCTAAACCTAAAGAAGCCTGTTTGTTTGTGTTCAAATGTGGCGTTTCCTTGTTTTACATCATATTAGAACGTGTTGTTTCACTTTCACTTTTACCTCTAATGACCCACATCTGTGGTGCTTATAGCGACCGACATCTATTTAATGGCCTGATAACAGTCATATCGGGTGCCCAATGGCGGTTCTAAGGGGGCCCCCATAATATTAAGTCTGGATCCCCCTCGGCTCCACTAACTGTGGCAAATGTTTTCATACATTTTTCACCCCACATTTATCCCCAGAGAGAGGAAACTAATTATTCAAGGGCAGTGATTAATATAATGTACATTAAAGGAGTGTTTCACCCAAATAATCAATTGTATATCAATTACTCCTTGTATGTGAATTTGAATTCTTGAAGACAATGCCTCCATGGTCAACGGAGAATACAAAAATGGAGTAAATCCTTGATGATCAAAGTAAATAGGGTCCAGGTAACAGTAAAACTATATCAAAAATCCATTTACACACTCAGCCTATGTTCACTACCTCCCCATTTTTGCCAAAATCATACTATTTAAAACACTCCACTACCTCATGCATGCACAGATGCACTGCAAGTCAGTGAGAGTCCGGACGTTAATCTTTTGGGGGTAGTGGTATGTACCGGTAATAGTTATGCTTTATATATGTGATAACACTAAAGTCACATGTGGTCCCAACCTGCCCTCATCTGAAATGTTCTAGAAACGCCACTTGAAGACCTTAACTTGAGATTAGAAGATGAACACATTAATGTCTCATGTGAAGAATAACAGGTCAAACAGGCCTCGCATGTCCTCATACCTTCTATATTTTACCATTAGGCCCTTTGCCTTGACAGGACTTTTGTTAACTACGTTACTAAAAAGATTACTATCACATGAGCACTCGTCCTCGTCTTGCAAACTTTCACAACTCAAGGTCTGCAAAGCCTTTCAGGCGCTCAGCCATATCACAATGTCTTTAAGGTTTTTCTCTGTGTCATGCTGAGGGATCTGTTGGCATGAAAGCGTAGCGTATGATTTTATTAATTTTTTTAACACTTTTCATTCATGTCAGCTTTCAGTTTATGTATGAAGATTCACTCTTGACCTTGGAAAAAGCAGTTCAATGAAACATTATTCTACAACCTTGAATGCTGCAGGAAAAGCTAGTGGGCCTTGATTTGAGATTGTTTTTAGTATTAACACAGCTTTGGAAAAAAAAATGCTCAGAAAACATGTAATTTTAATGGTCAACATTCAGAGACTTGCATCTTGCAATTTGCAAAAGACTTGTGACTTTTACTGAATAATTTGAGATATGACACTTGTTCTGACAGACAATAAGACTTGAATTAGACTTGTACCATAAAATTAAAGATGACCTATTATGCTTTTGTGCTTTGTCCCTTCCCTGTAGTGTGTTATATAGTTTTTTTCTGCATGTAAAAAGTCTGCAAAGTTAAAAAGCCCAAAGTACACGCCAAATAGAGTTCCTCTCCCCCACAGAAACATTGCTCCTGAACTGCCTGAAACCCCTTGATTGAAGTCCCGCCTTTTCCTCCGTAACATGGTGATGTCACCAGGTATCACATTAGCATAATAACTGCCCAGTGGCTAGTTTGGCACGCCCTCAAACAAAGCTAGTTAGAACAGAGCTGGAGCCGAGTCTGACGAGTTTGGTCCGGTTCACCAGTCACAACAGAGGGGACCAGCTGACCAATCAGAGCAGACTGAGCCGGTATGAGAAAAATAATATATATATATTTTTAAATATGTATTAAAACATGTGTACATGTTCAAGTAGAAACCCAAAATACAAATATGCACCTAAAAATGAGCATAATTGGTCCTCTTTAAAATAACAGCTCTGGATGTTTCCGACCTTTTCAAAATGAATACTGTGCAAGAACTGAAGCAGGATCATAAACAGTGGAGGTGAGGATAGAAGGAACTAGAACCGGGCTGGCATGGTGGATAAATGGACTCCAGTAGAGATGGAAATTGAGCTGCTAACAGAAATAAAAAATGATTTATCCTCTCCGGATCTTTCCACAAATCCTGTTATTTAATGATACAGCCATCAGCTCGTACTGTGGTGCTGTGCTTCATCGAAACAAACAACCCTCTTCTGAGCAGAGTCAGCACTTCTAATTCAAATTATTCACACACAGATGACAAGCATTCATAGGTTATATGTTCAAATGAGGAACATATGGAATAGAGTTTATTTACACTACAGTGTTTTTGCATAATTCACTGTATGTTGGTAAAAAGTGTTTAGCATAAATTATACCTTTTCCTCGTGTGTGGGTGTTGTGAGGTCTGTCTGCCGGCCCAGTTGCACAGCGGTTCATGAATTTCACATTAGTTTTGTAATGGTCAGCACAAAATCAATTTGTATTTAATCCACGTAAACTGTGAGCCATGAAGTATAAAGAACAGCGAACGCCACGTAGGGAGGAGGTCGGAGAACTCAGGACTTTGGCCCAGGAGACCCGGTGTTTGTGTCCTGTGTGAAACTGCAGGCCAAAGTTGATTTATTTATCACATTACTCCCAGTTATAGCACTTCCAGAGTTATTTTAACGCAAACCACAATCTTTTCCTTAACTTAACTTAGTAGAGTACCAAGTCAAGTTATTTCTAAACCTAACTAAGTAGTTTTATTTTGAAAAGACTGGAGCGGAAAGTGACACATGCGTCACGTGTCGTTGAAAAAAAAAAAAAGGTGACATTTTTGTCTATGTACACGACTCAGATAGATTAAATTTCATGACTATTTCATGAACTGCTATGGAACTGTGTTGTGTCTACACACACTGACACATCCTTTTGTGCTCGCTATGCTGACCCAGCAGTACACCTCCCCTTGTAGACGCTATGATTTATGTGTAGAGGAATCCATTTATATCTGTTATTTCTCCTAGAAACCAAACTTTAAACTGCTTTTACTCACATTTTTATTTATTCGGGCATTTTTATTACCTCATTACCTTTGTCCTATCTGCTATTTTCTATAAATGCTATGGCCACAACAAGCAGCTGCCACTGTGAGAGTAAGGCAGTGGGACTGAACTAGGAACCCTCATCTACCAGACCGCCTCACAGGATAACCTGCCTGTCCTTCAGCACAGATATATCTGCCTGTGTGTTAAACACCCTCCCTCTCAGATGTGCTGACAGAGTAAAACCTGTATTTGAAGAGGAATGACACTAGATCCACAAGGATTCAGTCATATGTCTCGGCGCCGCTAGCCCTTCACTTTGAATCTCCAACCAAAGCCTTCATGTCCTCTTGAAGTCACTGTGGGACTCGGGTGTTCCTCTGTATCTCTTCAGGCAGCTCGTTCGGCCTGTGATCTCTCCGAGACCACAACATGTAACTGACCGGATCGTGAGCTCTGCTGTTATCCGGACTGTACCCCTCAGGCAGATAGATGTTCAAATGTCCAAACAATGTGATAAAGTGTCCTTCATTTCCCCATCGCTGGAGGGGGAAGCAGAGGTGTTGTGTCCAGAGAGATGCGTCTGAGTGAGAGTGAGATGTTGACCCAGAGGAATGCTGGGACATAGCTGGGTGGATCATGACTCCTACACAATATGATTTGAGAAGATCAGCTGAAAGATTTTCATCATGTGGAGGCTATGCATCCCCTCCATTGATCTTTTTCTCCAAGTATCTTGAAGCCTTGTTTCATCATTCTGGGACGAGCTCACAGGAGAGGAGAGACGAGAAGCAAAGAGGAGAGAAGAGTAATTGGTTAGAGATATTGGATTTCTTAAAAGGCACGGGAAATCCAATTGATAGTGTTTGATTGTGAGCATTAAGTTTAACTTTATCACCTCCTCGCTACAGAGCCCGTTGTCTATTTTATGTAACTCTGGTGTTATGATAGCTTTTGTTTTACATTACATTTCCATCCTTTTCACCTTTTAAAACTAGTTTCTTTTATGTTCGTTTCTCTAGGGAGGCATGACCGAGTGTCTCTTTATTAAACTACTTCACTTTCACAAACACCTGAGAGCTGCTTGGCCCTAATATGTAGAGTTTTCTTCGCTACTCTCTGTCTCTCATTGTGTCTATAGGCCAGTTTATTGATAGTGTAATTTGTCCTGAGATTGCACTGCGGTCTCCCGGGTGTTATGTATATTAATTACCATCTATTCATCTGGGGCTGTTCAGCCTTTCGGCATGCTCCAGAGCGGCAGTTCCAGGCCGATGCACACAGCTTCTGTCACAGCCCTTAATGCTCCGGCCAGCAGTGCGTATGCCTGTGGGAGACGTGTAATGAGCAACCTCCTGCACTGAGGAAGAGTGTGATATATTACTGCTGCTCAGCGATGAACAAGTGAGCCTGGACATGTGCAATTTTGAGCTTTGAGCACGTAATATCACAGATTATGAGATGCTTTTTGTCTTCATTGAGGTCTTAAGCCTTCCCTTCTCGATGCGTGTTCTTGCATGGTAGCTGTACGTACAGCTGCAACGATCAGTCGATTAGTTTTCAACTATCAAATTAATCGGACTATTTTGAAAATTGATCAATTGGTTCGAGTCATTTTTTTAAGAAAAAAAATCAACATTATCTGATTCCAGCTTCTTAACGGCGGAGTAGGCGGTATATTTTTGGCATCCCAACTTTCCCTCCGGGGATTAATAAAGGTTCATCTTATCTTATCTTATCTTATCTTATCTTATCTTATTTGGCAAAATCTCATAATGACGTTTAAGCATATTGTTGAAGTGTTCTGTCCTCCTCATGGCTCTCTTTTCAGGCTTTAAAACATCTCGCCCGTGATGGGAGACTTTGGACAATCACGGGTCATTTCAGAGAGAGCATTCCTATTGGCTGTCCTCTGGCTGGTGGGCGGTGCTTGGTATTTCCTCAGCCGAACTCAAAATGGCTGCCAGGTCCCAACTTTCTTATTTTACAGCTCAACAGTAACTGCAAGATGTTTCTGAAAACATCTGAGGAGACAAATAGTCATTACAGTAACAGAATATTGATTAATATTTGATCAGCGCTGCCTAGTTTGACCATTTGTTCGGCGTTCACAAGTGATTGACAGCTGCTCAGAGACGGCAGGCTCCAGCTCGGCTCTGATTGATTGTTTTCCTCCAGTCTGTGAAATCTTGCAGATGCCATTAGGAGAACAGCAGGGCACAGATGATTTTTTAATCATATCTGCTCCATTTCTACCCACTGCGGCTTCTTAAATGTGAATATCTTCTCGTTTCTTTACTCCTCTATGACAGTAAACTGAATATCTTTGTTGTGGACAAAACAAGATATTATAAGGATGCCATCTTGGGCTTTGAGAAACACCGATCGACATTTTTTACCATTTTCTAACATATAGACCAAACAACTAATTGATTAATCAAGAAAATAATCTACACATTAATCAGCAGGGATAATAATCATTAGTTGCAGCCCTAGTTGTACGCATACATCAATTACTCATTCCAATGTCTTACATTAATTAGGAATTTGTGAAACTGCTAATCATGCTTTCATTTGCACACAGAGTGAGACAGGAAGATGGACAGAAGGAGAGGAGGGGGGATTTTTTTTTATTTTGTTTTGGGGGACTTTTTGATGTTAGCACTGATAAAGAACACCTCTCCTCTGTCAGCTACAAGCACACAAAGTCTGTATATTTAATATCAAAAACATGCAGAGCTGATTATCCCAAGCTTCTCTGCTTACTGTTTGCGCTCTCTTACCCTCTCTGACATTCAGCATTCAGACTTTTACCTAATTATCTCTCTTGTAGAATTGAAGCTCAGTTTCATCTTGCTAAAAAAAGGTATCCCTCTTTTGCTCTTACATGATGACTGTTACGATGAATGACTGCTGCATGGCAACATCCTAAACCCCCCCTCTTACTCATCCATCAGCCTTCTTCTCTGCCTCATCAAGGAGCCTACAGTACATGCACTTAGCGTCTCTCTGCCAGTCTGAGCCATCAGCAGCAGTGTTCAGCCTGTGCATTAGGAATATTACCTTCAAAAGTTTTATGGGCAATATGTTGTAAGTTGCAGGACGGACAGTGTGACAAAACTGGAGTAAAAAACTGTTTAGGTAAGAATGTATTGAAGAAGTGGGTTGTGTAAAATGTTATGTTATTCCTTTAAAGAGGCTAGATGTAAGAATCTGAAAGTATTTGTTAACAGTGACCCCTGTGGTCATTAAGTCACACTTGTGCACTATGTAGACACGAGTAAGCATTGGTCAAAACAGTGAAGTATATGTCCTCAGTGTCTGTCCTTTCCACACTTCCCAGTCATTGTCTATGTAAGCAGCCGTGCGATGCATTCTGGTAGCGTGGCAGCGTGATTTGAGACACGGACTGCCATGTTGTCCGCTCCTTATTTGCATATAATTATAATTATAATGATCAGGGCCGTTTGGTGCAACTTGCCACCTCTGGAAACTCACTAGGATGTTTTAAACTAAATGTTGTCGATGTAAAGTAAAGACAGATTCGGCAACTGCATGGTTTATTTCTCTCATGAAATGTTTTCAGAAACACTTTTCGAGAAGGAAGTTTCCAAACAAGCAGCAGTATGAGGGAAAGCATTTGTCCAGTCAGTTGCTGAGTGCTTTGAGTTTATGGCAGCCCATGAAGCGATACTAAACGATACTAAACTTTTCCTGCTGCAGCCTCCCAACTGTTTATTTCTGCACAAACCGCAACTTCCACTGACTTGATATTTTCAAAGCTTAACCAACTCTCTTCTGCCCCACTACTCTCTCATTTCCTCACACTTATTGTCTCTCTCTCTCTCTCTTGCTTCATTACTCACTTCTCAGACGCATTTGTTGGCATTAGCAGACTCCATTTCTAATAGAATGAATGTTAGCTATGGTTGCTCACTGTTAGCCATGACATGAAGCTGAAAATAAAGGCGCTCATGAGCATGCATAACGTAACATCTGTTGGTTTTCCTGGTAAAACTGGCCCTCATTTTTCACATTAACAGCAGTCTACGTGCTGATAAATGAAACCCAGAAAGTCATGGAAGGTCTCATTTTTTTAGCTTAGATTACAATCTGGTCACACATAGGCAATGAAATATGATTAAAAATATTTATACATAGAAAAACTTACACACAGTTCATTTAGAACAACAGCTTCTAGTATAGCTGATGTTAATTGAGAGGAAAAATGGTTTTGTAGGTGACAGAAGGCTTTAGAGTCAGAAGTCAGTCCTGTTGTCATTTTCCACTCTGATTAGTATTCACATCTGCTGCAGCTTTTATTTGTGATCTCAAAATTATAACGTGTTCTTCACAATCTCGCCAGGCTGATTTTGAAACCATCACCACCATTTTCTTTTCTTTTCCAAGAGACATTTTACCCTCTGCTCCCCCTTCGCCGCCTCGCTCCCTTTGCCGTGTTTGTGTGCAAGCAGCCTTTCAGCCGGCCCCTGGTTGTCAACTGATTGTAGATAATTACAGCTATTTGACTGCAGCTTTCACAGCCAGTCCTTTCTGGAGGCACTTACAGAGGGAGAACATGCCAAGCGGAGGCCCTTAACTACCTCTGTGGATAGCTACGGACACAATGGGGGAGAAAATGAATCATATATCTGACTGATGCGGTTAGGAGGTATCCACACACAAAGCATAAAGCAAAACCTGAATATGGGAACAGTAAAGATGCAATATTATCATCTTCCTAAACATTAAGTGCTACAACAAAGTTATGCAGAAAGATGCTATCGCTTTTTTTTTCCTCATGCAAAATGTGATTGAAATGTGAAAAAAAAAATATGTGCACTCAATGAATGGCTCAATTTTATATTAAGGAATGAAATGACTTACTAGACATAATTTGGTGGCAGTTTCAGTGGAAATTGAGTTCTTCCTCTGTGTAGTTTTGTAAGGACCGGCCCGTTCTCTCAGATATTATGAGACTAATCCTGGTTTGAAGGAATGTAATTGTTCTGGAGCTGTCGTACATGCCTCTCAGCTCAGTGCTATATCCAGAACAGTGGGAATGAGTCAGACTCTTTATGATGACAGCTCTCCTCTCTTTCTTTCTCCATCTCACTGCCTGCCTGACACTTTTTCCTCTTCCCCTTCTTTCTCTTTTCTCTGCTCATTGTCTTCTGCGTCTCCCTCCTTCCTCCGTCGCCTCCTGGTTACATAAGCTGCGTCGTGTGCATTGACAGTGGAGACTTGAGGACCCATCACAGCCCTCACTCAACAGGAACCCCCCTTTCTGTCTGCCTCCTTGTTTCATGGGGAGCCTTGACAGCTGCACACTTGACCGCAGGCGAAAGTGGATAATAGCGAGAGATCAAAGCAGAAGAAGATAACACACACACACACACATATGCACTTTCTCCATCTCCATCTCTGTGCATCACTCTCCCACATACACACTTGACATACACAAGGAGCATTACGTTCAAAGTGGACCCAAAAGTTCAAAGCTTGTTTTTTTTTTTACATTTTATGACTATATTCCCCATGGTGAGAGGAGGGTTGACAGAAGTTGGAAGTAAAAGAGGGATAAGGATTCGTTTGTTGGTACGCAAGGAGCAATTAACAAGACCCCCAACTCCTCTGTAAACCTAACAGTCTAAGGTTAAAGAATCCATTTTTTGTTGTATGTGTTGACATTCTCTTTACTTCCCGTCAGCAATCAATAAATCAAAGTCTCTGACAACAAAAAGGGAAAAAAAATCTGCAGGACTGTCCGATCATTTCATGTGGTAATTAGTTGGGCTACCTGCCTGCCTCCGTGCACTCGTGTCTCCCATCAGCTAGCTTGACAGCTGTTAGTACTAATAATAGCCACTTTTGTTGTTTACGTTCATTATGATGTGTTTCTGTTTGTATTGATAATGTGGGGGAGTGGCTGTGGAGGGAGGCCCGAACGGGCTGTCGGTGTTGCCAACTTTCTCAGTAGATTTAGAGACTTTTGGAGCTAACGCTGCTAGATACTTTCAATGGTTGAGTTGACAACACTTGCCTGTGTTTTTCGGTTGGATCATTTTTAAAATCTAGTGTCCTCTCGCTTGTTTCTCAAAATGACTGACCCTGCCTTTAACCTTACAGAAAAACAACAAATGTTAGTAATCCAACAACTTGCTGGCGCACTGCCAGTTCTGTCAGATATTTAGTTGTTAAGCAACAGAGCTCACATTATGACAGGCTAACAAGAATACAAAACAAATGCGTTGGTGCATGCCCTGATAGGATGTTTTTTTCCATCTTGCTGCTTTATCGCTGCTCTCAGTTTGTATTTATGGGCTGTGAAATGATGCGGCCAGAGGAGAAGCGGACGATAGAAGAACTACAAGGGGAAAGATGGCAGTAAGTATACGATTATTGAACCGAACTGTGCCCTTTGGTCTCCTTCAGGCTTGTATGGTCCTGGAAGGTATGAGCACAGATTCAGACGCACACACACACACACAAACACAAAAGGCCAAGTCTTGCTTTTTGTTTATCTCGCCACTGCAGGCACTCTGATTTCCCATGCAGGCTCACATATGTGATTGTTGAGCGTAGTGAGTGTTTGCTGGCACCTGGCAGTAAATTTCTTATTGCCTGTCTCCTGAGTGTGTGTGCACGTTGTACATGCCTGTGCTTATTTGTGTGCAGTGATGATTATTCTTTCTAAAAAATAAAATTAAAAAAACAGAACTAGCAATCATTTTTGAACATTTGGGCGAAAAGGATGCTTTCAGCCAAATGTTCATCCCCTGTCCAGCTGGATATATTCTTTTGCATGTGTGAATGGTTGCATAGATGAGAAGCTGCCTCCTTGATTCATCCCCACTGGGTTATTTGCATGATTGTGACCATGCAGTGCCATCGCAGATCATCTAGAGATGTTAGTGATTATTCACATTTTTTTTTTTTTTTTTTTGGTTTCTTTAGCACTCTGGAGTTGTGTTTGTATCTATGCCTATTTGGCATTTACAGTAATCCAGAGAGCCAGATGTACAGTCCAGCTCAACGTAGAACTGAAGAGAAAGATAACAATCAATATGGGATCAATACAGGAGGGAGACGTGCGCCAGGCTGCTTGTATACTGTGTGTATAATGAAACGTCTGCTTGATCGTGCATTTCTGTTTGTGTGGACCTGCAGCTGGCGATAAGAAGGTGATCAATGCTTCTTAATAATAGTCCAAGACTGTTTCCATTTCAGCTGTGCGTAGGAGTCCCACGCCAGGTGCCAAAACGAAATAAGATTACCATTTATTCTCTCAGTGCAGTTAGACTGCAGTGATTAATGCAAACCTGAGCCTCATTTATCAATGTTTTCTCTTCTGTATGCATGAAATGCCATGATGCTTGACCAAGTGCTTGTTAATTTGTTAATATATCACAAGATAATTGGTGTCCACAGTGAAAGTAAACAGAGCTCCCACTAAAATCAACCTTTCTGCAGATGTGACACATTATAAAACAAACTGTTGTTTTTTTTTTCTTACTTTGCCAAGACTTGTGCCAAGACAATAATTCAATGTGTATGTGCTCTCTATAACAATGAGGCCTGCATCAGCTGTGGCTCGCTGTGTTGCCGTGGCCCCGGTCTCAGGTGTTAGGTGGTCATGCCAGACAGAAAGCGGCCCAGCCTGCATCAGAACACATCATCTATCCCGCTCAGTCTCGCTCTCCGCTGGGAGATGGAGCTCTCATCACTCACCGCTCTCCATCAGCCGCGGTGATTGGCTTATTATCAGATGTCCTGCGCTGACGAAGAGCGGGCCGTGCATCACTGCACACATCACAACACTTATTATGAACCCCTAGTAGACGAGCACACACTGGCTACACAGGCATCAAGGAATCTAAAAGGATAACACCTTTTTTCTTTGTCTCTGTCAGTTGTAAAAGCCCGATGGGACACAGGCATTACACACACACTTGAATGTGAATGCACACTGGTGCACACATGCTGGTAGTCATAGTTACAGAGGTTGATGTTTTGTTTTTTTACTTCTTATTGTTGACATTTTTTCACATTATAATAACTGTGAGCAAAGAGACAAAAGCAAACAAATATGAGGTCATGGGATGGCATGTAAACCAAGGCAAATTAAAAATATATATATATATATATTTAAAGTAAATTATTGCACAGGGTACATAACATATTTATGTAAATCATCATGAATGTTCGTATTGTTCTTAGGCTACTTATAACACTGAATCTACTATGTAAGGCAAGCGGTTTGTTTTACTGATGACAAGTTTGAGAAACAATGGTTTCGATTGCTATTAATGAACTACAAATCCAGGCTACATGATCTTATGGAGCCTTACAGACCATAGATGTATACTGTGAGGCTGCAGCAGGCTATTTAAAGTACATTACAACCATAATGCTGCATTACATCACATCAGAGAGTTCATAGTGCAGTCAAATGCACGGTATGTGCCGGCTACTGCCAGTTACTGTCTGTCAGAGTATATGGAAAGGTTTGCTGGCCATTTGCTTACTGGCTCTTCACTTGCTTCTGGGCATCTAGGTTTGACTATTTTATTTATTCATTTATTTGACAATCCATCCATGGACAGGGACAATCCATGTAGATACTGATAGACAATGTCTGTAGGACTTCTAGCCATACCTAATTTACAGACCTAGTCCCTGGTTAGGCTTTTAAGAAAAAAATAAAAATACATAATACCATATTATACATAGATTCACATAATACAACATCATACATCACAATCAATATGCATATGTATGTTCCCCATCAGTAATCATTTCTACTTCCATCCATCTGCAACCGCTAACCCCATTCCCATCTTACCCCGGCGGGGTCTGGAGCCGATCCCAGCTGACATTGGGCAAAGGCGGGGTACACTCTGGACAAGTCACGAGTGGCTGACACATAGAGATAGACAACCATTCATGCACACATTCACACCTACGGGCAATTTAGAGTCATCAGTTAACCTAACCTGCATATCTTTGGACTGGAAACTGGAGAACCCGGAGAAAGCACACACTAACACTGGGAAAACATGGCAACTCCACACAGAAGAGGCCAAGCTGAACCTGCGACCCTCTTGCTGTGAGGCGACAGTGGTAACCACTGCATCAAATGCATGGCTAGTTTTCAACTTCAGCATCTTTATATAAAATCACTACCAACAACAGGGAAAGAGTCAAGTGGTGACAGTCTGTACTGTATTGGCCAAGCTCTTCACTGGATGCACCTGCAGCAGAGCGCAGTTCTGGTGTAATAAACAGTGCTGGAATGATCTCTCAGTGTTTCAGGCCTGATTTCACTTCAGTCATAGAGAGACAGACAGATAAAACGTGATGGATCAGTGTTGAAGTCGAGGGTCCGGGGATCAGCATTGTGTCTGTCAGAGTGTGATAGAAAGTGAGTGCATGCATGTGGGCATGTTGTTTTGTTTATAGTAGAGGATATATTTTTCAGTCTGAGGTGAATAGAGGTAACAGCTAACAGCCTTCCACCTTCCTTCTCCCTTATCCTCTTTGCACAATCCTTTCATTTTCTGGCCTCTCCACCATCGTGTCTGCAAATGCACTCTAATTCTGCAACCAATTTCATAGTGTATTTCTGCCAAAGCCTTCACTTCAACCCACTCACTTGTCAATCCTCCCCTGCTTCATGCTTTATATATTCTAATTTAGACCCCCCCCCCCTTTCAGGCCAGTTAATCTCTCCCTCTGTTGCTCCAATCCCTACCTTTCACTTCCCTCCTTTCCAGGATCTTTTCCTCTTTCTCAGCTCCATCCCTCTGTGCCCTTCTCCTTCACCTCTTCCAACATGGCTCTGAGCCTTACTTCTCTAAACCCGGTGAGAGGCCCCAAGTGCTTAAACAGTGTGGCACTATACCTCTTGTCTGAGGGCTCAAAGAGCTTGAGGGTGTGTGAGGTTTAGTATCTTTCATGTTTTTATGTGCTTCAGAGACTGTCAGGGGAGTTGCGAGTAGTACCAGTGGTGATTAATGTGCTGTCGTTTCTCCCCTCATGCAGATCGGACATCCTGGGAGGGGAAAGGCAGCACAAGGACAGGAAGTGGGGCAGCAGGAAAGAGGAAGTCCATTAATGAAATAAATTGTTTCCACTTATTTCAGGGGATAAATGTGCCCATTTGTCCATGTTGGACATAGCACAACCTATTAACTTTCAGTAAACGTGGATTTTCAGAGCAGAAAAAGGTTCCCCGTATATTCTTAGAGTTAATGCAGGGCACCAGTGGAGGTGTTAAGGTGAGGAAAGGTGAAAGAATCCTCACACTGTCTAGAGAGTGTGGGTGGCCGAGTTGAATAAACTTGCAGCAACTTCTTCTACAGTGCCCTGTGAGCAAGCTTCTCCGAGGTCAGTAGTAGTTGTTATGCATGTGTTTAGTCTGTCAAGTACAAACTGCATGCATCTCCCCATCCTTTCAAACAGTTGCTGGTTTGTACTCATTTATCAACAGTAAGAAAATCAACTGGTAAAGGAGGCAAAACACTTTGGTTCAGGCCAGGGAAAGGTTGTGGTTCTATACTGTATATAAGAAGTGCATGTAGTCACCCTGATGTCATTGGTTTGTGGACTATGGTTTTGAAGCCTTGTATTTGGCATTTTGGCTGTTCCCATCTTGGCTTTTAGCTGTCGCCATCTTGTTCTTTTGTAACTAGAAGTGACTGGAGAGGGTGGAGCTAAGACATTTTTAGGCAAAATGTTAATATTAACTTCCATGAACTGAAAACACACTGTGAAAGGTTTAAAGTTGTAAGACGAAAACACAGTAAACTCCCAGACCGGACAACGCTGTGGTAACGGCCTGTCAATCACAAGGTGACCACATCCTAAAGCATAACCTGCTTTATGGTCTATTTTACTCTAAATGGACCATAATTTATTAAATGAACATCATGCTGTATTGAAGAAGACTTAAAACTCGCTTGAGACCATAAACTCATTTACCCACTCGTTTACTGAGGTAATAAATCAAGTGAGAAGTAGGGTCATTGTCTCATAGGCTTTTATACGATCAGACTTCTTTTTGCAGCCAGAGGAGTCGCCCCTGCTGGCTGTTACAAAGGATGCAAGTACATTTTCTCTCAACATTTTCTCACCCCAACTTGTCATATACTGACGCCTTGTCAGACCCCTTGGTGTCACTTTTCGGTAGCAGTAAACACGTGTCATGACATAAACAAAAACACTTATAAAATAAAATCACTATAGTAAAGTTTAGGGGAAAAAACAACATGGTTGGGCATTAAACTACTACGTTTATTAAGCAAAAATGACACTGAATGTTGTTAACAGGGGACACAAAGGAACAGCTGATTATAACGTGACGCACAGGACACGAACAGCCGTCTCCTGGGTGAAAGCCTTGTGTTTGTTGGGCCCATCCACCTCCACTCCCACCCATCACCACAGCATTTCCCCTGAGCATTTAATATTGACGTAAATGGGTTTACATGGGTAATTAATGGAAAGCCTGCTGCATCTCATACCGACACTAAAGGTAGCTTGTGCATCGATGTCTAATGCAAATGGCTGTGTGACAAAGTGTTGGTGTTTGATGCCCTGGGAATGAGAATGGACTGGAGCCCCACCATGACAGTTCACTTTTGTATAATCCTTTTAATGCAAGAAACAGCTTAATTCACATTATTAACATCTTCCATGTTTCCTTATTTTGGCCAAAAAAAGAAACCTCACATAAATGCATAGGCTATATACATAAATAGATGAAAGAGTTAATTAATAATAGTTGAAAGAGTTAATTGTGTCACATATTTTTCGATATTGGACACTAGTGTAGGAAAGCAGTGTAGTCTGTGATTTAAAATGTTCTCAATTTGTAGTTAAACTTAATCAGCTAAAACATGTATGGCCTTTCAGTCCCCAACTACTCCATCCACCGGAGCTATGCGGCGGTAAATGGGTAACACTGAGGCGTGAATATATTTACTTGTGGAAGTGTGAAGCGCTGATGGAAAAGAGTATCTGTGCTCAGCCCACAATTTCTGGATGAAGGCTTTAAAAGAGAGAACTTGGGTGGATGAATGCGGTTATGAGGTGTGATAAGGCCGTTGAAGAAATAATTGCAATTCTCCCGTCATGGAGGCTTGGGTTTGACTCCAGGTTACATTCTGCCTGCTAGGACTATAGAGCAGGTGGATGGAGGGAGATATAGACATGGAAATTAATTAAAATCCTCCCTCTCCTCCCCTTCTCCTTTTATGCATATAACCGCTCGCTGCTCGTGACCACAGGGTTGAGAGCCTCAAAGCTGGGAGGAGGGCAGAGAAGGAAAGGTTAGAGAGGGATATACTGGAACTGAGAGAGGCGGAGAGAGGTAGCAAAGTGATGAAGGTGAAAGATTAATAACCGCGTTGTCCTTCGCTAACAGCCTACGAGATGTAGTTATATCCACAGCCATCAGTGTGTGTGTTGGCAACTGTGGAAGGCTTAGTGGGCTTGGATATGACATCTGCTTCATCTTTACACCTGGAAACTGCCCAAAACATCCACCCTCGGCCTCCAGGGTTTGGTTTTGGGATCACTGACTGCAGTTTTTAACATGGGGTAAAGTGTTTCGGTAAATTCATTTTACAGATACATAATTACCTAATAAAATAACAGTTCCCATGAAAGAACAGTGTCATTTGATGCGCGTTTTAAAGGCCATTTCAGGGGATCTATTAGCAAAAATTGATTATAATATTCATAACTATGTTTTCATTAGCGTGTAATCACTTGAAACTAAGAATGAGGCCCTCATATCTACATAGGGAGCAGGTCCCCTTCACAGAGTCCGCCATGTTACCAATGGACAAAACAAACACAAGCCACTTTGAAAATGTAGTATGTAGTATGCTAAAGTACCCGGATATCGTACTGATTCAGAGAAAATCTCCATTATGTATCAGACCAGTCTACCTCGCCTACTGTATCCCACAATGCGACACACTGGACCACTACAGGCTACAGTTACACCCACAACAGCAGCCAAAGTGTGAAAAAATTGAATTTCCCCTTGCGGGACTAATAAAGGACTATCTTCTTATCTTCTTCTTCTCAAAATGGCTAATTTTTTAAATATTTATTGTAGCTATTATCACTGAATTCACTTCTGAAAGTGAGAAGTCAACTGTGTAGATTTATTTGAATGTTTTGAGATCTACAATATTAGATGGCAAAACGGACATTTTCCATCCATCCATTTTCAACCGCTTATCCCGTTAGGGGTCGCAGGGGGGCTGGAGCCGATCCCAGCTGGCAATGGGCGAAGACGGGGTACATCCTGGACAGGTCGCCAGTCCATGGCAGGGCACATAGAGACAGACAATCGCCCATGTTCACATTCACATACGGGCAATTTAAAGTCAGCAATTAACCTAAACTGTATGTCTTTGGACTGTGGTAGGAGGCTGGAGCACAGTCGCCCGTGATCAACCGGTCACTGATGCTTACGGAGCGGTTGCAGGGTGGCGAGGGGAGAGGATAGGGAAGAGGAGGGAGAGAGCTGCCTCTGACAGGACAGCGAGATACCTGCTGAGACACCACCCTTTTTCTCATGTCTCTCATGAATATCTGTCTGGAGATCAATCCGCTGTTTTGTCTCTGTAACTGAACAAGCAGTTGAACACTGCTGCTAAGCAACTGTAATATTAACTGTCGGCATGAAGTCAGAGAGGCTAACAATTTAGCAAGCTAGCAAGCGGATAACATAATGCAGGAAATGCATAGCAAGACATAATGACTGAGGAGAAAGATGAGTTTGTTGAGAATATCAACATTTTCCTCAGACCTCTTATAAAATTACTAAGAAAAACAATATATGACTAAAATTTCAATATATTCAATTATTTTGCACCAAAAAATGAATTTCCATGGCCTCCAGTATTTCTGAAAACATCAACAAACATGCCACAACTCGTGAACTCAGAGCTTTCAGAAACTTAGTACTTATGAGGTTGTGAATACCACACAAGGGGGGCGTTCGTGGACTCTTCATCGTGACCACAGTAAAACACAGCCCCCTTTGAAGGCTCCGCTAGTTTCCGTCTCAGACGACATCGGTCGCTTTATGCTTTGTGTACCGGTCACCTGAAATTATTATGGCGGCGTGGCCCCGGTGACAGCTGCCAACCGACTGATGTCTTAGTGTTTTGACCACACCTGCAATTACCGTTTATCACAATGGGTGCCAGCAAAGAGAGCGAAATAGAGATCTTTGAGATTTTAACTTTAAAATCCTTTTTTTTCACCCAGCAGAACACACTATTGATACACCTTAGCGATATATGGCAGCGTCTTTTTCTGTCCACCTCCAAGGTAGTGTGCTTTCATCTATGTGTGTGAACCAAGAAACCAAAGAAAAGGTTTAGAGAGAGTTGTTTTCCAAGCAGACATGGATTAAGGGTGTGTGTGTGTGTGTGTGTGTGTGTGTGTGTGTGTGTGTGTGTGTGTGTGTGTGTGTGTGTGTGTGTAAGAGTGCTTTCATTGGGTTTTTAATCAGGGCGTCACGCTCCCGGTTCCGATTAGGTACAGCAGGCAGGGCTCTCCAGCCGGCTGCCTCTGAACAACAACACTCTCTAAAACGCAGATAAAGCTTCGACACTCAGACTCAAAGAAAACCGACAGCTCTCCCTCTCTCTCTCCTTCTCTCTCTTCCTCCTCCACATCTGCGGTCCAAATCAGATCGATGCTGTGAGCAAATGAAACTCCACATCGACAGGAAGGTGAGAGCACCAGCCTCAGGTACATGATGCGTCTTGTGTCACGTGCCAAAAAGAAAACCAGAGAATCTAATATGAGGAGCAATCAATATGATTCAGTGATGTGTCCTCTGGCCCTCCACATGTCACAAACCATTTTCAAACATCATCAGATGCAAGGCACAATCTCACACGCTGCAGAGAGATACACAGCCACAATAATTGTGTTTTTGTGTTGCGCGCATCTGCAGTGACAATATGTGATCCTCACACTTCATTCCGCACGTCAAAAGACATTATTCTCGTTGCATCCCATTAATTGACTCATCTTTTTTTCATTTCATCTCTAGCCAGCGTGTGCAAGGACTCATCTCCAGGCTCTGCTCCCGTCTGCTGGAGACGTTATGATGAACTGAAAAAGGGAAGCAGTGATGAATGTGTGCATAAACGATTGTGCCTTGTGTGTGTGTGAATAGACAAATTAAGTTTAAATTGTGTGAATAAGGCAAAGTTTATCTCTGTGTGCCAGCAGTTTTCCATCCAATAAAGTTGGTATCGGGAATATGAGGGTAGCTCTTAAAACAGAGGAGAGAGGGCGACTGTTCAACCATCTCTCCATTGTCTTTCCAGTATGATGATACTTGTAAATACCATTCACCACCAGACACAAAAGATGTAATGCACGCAGGGGCACTCACACAGTAAGCGTTCACACAGCATAATCAAACTTATTGTGACATGAGTAGAAAACACAAGTGTGTGTGATAGATTTTTATGACACTAGATAAAATGCACTTTTTTCTGTTTACAGAAAAAGCAACAATTACACAGATACATTTCTGGCAGCTCATTAAAGGGCAGTTTTCTTTCATCTTTATGATTTTTTGTGTGTTCAAATAAACAGATTGTGGGTACATTTATTATTAATCTATGTCTGTGAATCCATTGTGAACCACAAGGATTTTTCGAATGTATAAGTTCTTAACAACAAGAGCCATGAGAGATAGTTATGTCTGCAACGTCTTTTGATCCACAAATATTGGACGGATTGCCATGAAATCTGATACATTCATGTCCCTCCCAGGACAAATTGTGTTAACTTTGATAATCCTGTGACTTTTCATCTTGTCATCATCAGGTCAGAGTCATAATGACATTCCTATCAGCTTCACCTGTAGGCTGTAGAGTGCTCTAGGAATGATATATTTTGGTAGGCCAACCAGGAAGTTAGCGTTGCCCTGGTTCCCTCAGTAAAATGGCAATAGGATTTTTCCATTGAGTTTTGGAAATAAGAAAATAAGCTCTATACCAAACAAATGTTTATGATACTTACAAACTTTGTTCAGCAAGATAATCTACACAAACGAACACCACTTTTATGATATTTGAAGTGTGAAAGCAATCGCCTGAAATAAAAAGTATTGTTAGGCTATATACAAACTACACCACGTTTGCATGAACACCAGTATACACAACGAGGCTTCGTGTTTAACAGTCTCATTAAGCCACATTAAGAATTGGGGAGACAGACTCAGGAAATTTCACCAAAAATGACTTTAATTCAGAGGAGTTTTCCCCTTTAACCTCATCAAGTGGTTTATTTCAGAAGACACACTTGAGGGGACCAGGTATGGCTGGTAGCAGGGCAACAGAGAAATGTTTGTCTCCTCCCCTCCTACTATTTCTCTGTGTTTATCAGGTATGTTTGATTGTATATTTGATTCTATTTCATGGTTACTATCTTGCCATGGCCCCTTTTCCCGATGGGCTTATCAGAATAAACAGAGGCCAACTACAAAGAGTGTCACGGCATCTTTAGTATCTGACTAACACAATGCAGAAATCCACCAGTTACATGAGCATAAGACAGTCAGAATAGCAGCAAACAAGAAAGCTGACGTTCATCCATGACTGTCCTTTTACTGTTCACAGTGCAATAAAATAACCTGGTACCTGGATGGAAGATACCATCATTCAGCTTGTGTGTAAACCTGTCCAAAGTGTGCCTCGCCATTCGCCCAGTGTGAGTTGGGACCGGCTCCTGCCCCCTGTGACCCTGCACAGAGTAAACAAGTATAGGTAGGTAATGGATAACATGTCCGTGAATTCATTCAAAAGTGTATTGAGTGCTGTGGCACATCTTCATCATCTTTTGCAATGAAAGCGCTGAAAGACAACATACTGTAATGAAATGCTTGGTTAAATACCCTGAATTTGCCGGAGCGACTATGTGATGGAATATTGCATGAGCTACTGTGACAGATGCCCTTTTTATTGGCTCTGAATGGAAACAGTTGCTTCACAGGGAGGGAGGCCTTCTGCCTTCTGTTTATTCCCGCCACATTTTTGATGATATTAAATCAGCAGGTGATGATATTAAGAGGTAAGCAATCAGCCACAGCCCCACCATCGACCCGATAAACACTCCATGCTCACCAATGTTTTCGGAGTCGATGGGGTATTACAGACCTCGAGCTGGACGATTGAGATGTGAAAGCAGAGACGTACGCTAGATTAATTCTTTGGCTCCACATGCGTCCTACTGATGAATTCTAAACACACACCAGACACCAGCACTCGGCGGCTCTCTTCTCTGCAGGGGCCTGTAGTGATTTTCAGATTTAATAGTAAAGTTTTAATTATCGCATAAAAGGCCTCACTGGACCTTCAAGCTGACTCCATTTTCAAACATGCTATTTCCTTATTTTCAGTGAGATGGCCCAAAGGTCCCCGCAGGACTCTTGATCATTAGGGTTGATATGAAAATCAAGAAGCAGCCAAGCATTTCTTTTTTAGTCTGAAAATAAAGGAGCCTCTAAAGTCCATGGACTCAGACAGTAACCTCACACAGTATATCCAGTCATTTGCCTCTCCTCTAATAGCTGCTAGGATGAGATGGGGAAACAGAGGAAAAAACAAATATAATGTTTTTTGTGATATACCTCAATATTGGTAAATAATATGGCAATAACCATATTATTGTGCACCAGTTTACAATAATAGTCTTAAAGGCCCCGTACACCCACATAATCAGTTGAAACTGATTTGGCGTCTGCTGTTGGTGATGATGATGATGATGATGATGATGATGATGATGTCACCAGTCTCAATGTACTGTACTAATCTGAATGATCAAGGTGTAAATCGTTCAACCTAGTTCAACTAAATTAACAGGAAAGTGAGTCAGATGGCAATCAAACACAGTTGGTACACACCCACACAGTCCTGTGTGTGTGTGTGTGTGCGTGTGTGTGCGTGTGTGTGTGTGTGTGTGTGTGTGGTTAACTTCCCTTACCAAAATGAAGATTACTCAAGTGTGTTATTACACACATACATCTTTTGAATGTATACTTTCAATTTACTTTTTATGTAATCAGAGGTATACTTAACAAAAGAATACTTGGCTCATACTGACAAGAATACTTAAAACTAAGTATACTTGGCTTTAACTGACAAGAAAAGTCTAAGTATATTTTGCTTATAGGCCTACTTAATCTTTTGATCAAGATATACTAAATGAAATTAAGTAGTTTAGTTTAGTTTATTAAGTATTCTTGCCTCATAGGCCTTCAGAAAAAAAAAAATACTCGGCTTGTAGTTGTATTTACCTTTTGAGAGAGTAGCCTATTAAACTATGTGAGAGTTTGTGAAAGGGTGTTCTGATATGAATGTACTTTTTCATTCATCACCGTTCACTGTAGAGGCATACAACAAGAACATGTTTTATTTTATTCTTTTTTTATTTCATCACAAATCATCAAGTCAAATAGAAAGAGCAACATGTCTAATTGTGCAATACATAAATCATTGGCAAAGTACTATAAGTTGAAATATACAAAGTATACCTTCATGAACTAAAAAGCCAAGATGCTCACAAGTAATTTTTTGTAAGTTTCAAGTCTTACCGCCTCACCGGTGTTTTGATTTGTAAGTCAGCCTACGTTAGTGACGTTTTTTGACATGCTTTTAGTGGCGTTTGTGACATGTCTCTGTTCTTATGTTGTTTCCATTCATATTTATTTTAAGCCAAACTGTTACGTTTTTTCCTAAGCCTAACTAAGTGGTTTAGTTGCCTCATCCTAACTGCTTAAGTTACATGACATCACACAAAGTGACATGCTAAAAGCCTAAAATATTTCTTCATGACGTGCAGAATGTCCACGTAATGTTGTGCTGCTATTTATACGCCTTCCTGTGAGATCGGGTCTTAAATCTGGTGGAAACCACAGACATGGTCTGAACTTAAAACAAAAGGAAAATAACACCTATAAACACACATATATGACAATTTCAAAATTGTACCTTCACAGGAATTTGTAAAATCACAGTTTTAGTATGGAGCTCCATCAGTACATGCTGTGAATCTGTCTCACTCCCCAAACAATCAGTGATCAGGCTCAGTGGCCTGAGAGTCTGATGGTCTGCGGGTCGAAGAGTAAAGACAGGTGGGGTAACTGGTATTTAGGCCATCCAAGGCCCAGTTTAGCCCTGTATGAGGGTGAAACAGATGTAAATGAGCTTTTAAGCTGTAGCTTGTGAAGCAGCATTCTCTGGAGCTACCTCATTTATCCCCCTCATCCTCTCCTAAGCTGAGGATCCAGACAGCCATTGGAGGCTCGTGCCTGAGTTTTTGGAAGCGAGGGAGTCATTTGGGACGGTGACCCAGATGCCGTGATCTTCTGTCCATCAAGCCTCCGTTTCAGTCCTGAAATACGTTCATCTCCCAGAAGCTATGCCCCTCACTGTCTGGGCTCCCGTCAGGAATTTTCTGACTAAGAGCCCTGAGGTCTGCAGTGGCACGATAACAAAAACATCTCTTCCCTGTTAGGCTGCGAGCTCTTCTCTCCTTGTGGTAAAACATCAGGCGTGGATTATTAAACACCGATTTTTTTTTTTTCATTTCTGATATCTGGAAAGATATTTGTAATTGCACTGTCACACCTAACATTGTGTGTTCCCTCTACGCTAGTGGCTGTTGGATTACAGTTGCCATGGTTTCCTCTGTTTTGATCATTCTTATATAATGTTATTGGTGGCTGGTTGCTGTGAAAAATGAACACACACACGCTCGCAGTTTGTGTCAGTAAATGTTGCTAACCACCCCCACATCCTTGTCCTTCCTCGGAGAGAGCAGCCTGAGGACAAACAACAGCTCCTCTCACATCATCTTGCGCACTCTTATATTCATCACACCCTCTCTCCCGCTCTCTCTTTTTCTCCTCATCACCCTCTCATTCCCTCTCTCGCCCCCTTCCCCCTGCCTCCTTTACCCTTCTTTCAGCTTTACTGTCACCATTCTCCCTCCTCCACTGCCCCAATTCTCCCTCAATCCACTTTATCTCTCTCCAGTCATAGCTGTATTGATTTTCGCGAGGCCTCTCCTGTCATATCTCCATATCTCTTAATTCCCACACTCACTCCATCTCTCTCCACCTTGCAGGGTTGTTTCCATTTTCACACGCAAACGCAATCACACAATCTCTGCCTCCCTCTCTATCGTTTCTCTATCTCTAGCTATCTCTGTCAGGCACTCACTCTGTCTTCTCCTTCCAGAAATGATTTTTCTTAATGTCTTTTTGTACTTTTCTATCCATCTCCTCTAATATCTCCATCCCCCTTAGCTGTGTGCCACTCTCTTTCTACATTTTTTTGACGCTCCTTTTCATCTCCCCTGTCCTTAGCTGTCTTTTTATGTCCAAGCTTTTGTTGTGACTTTCTGTTGTGACTTCACACACGCTGGCTCTGGCTGCCTGCTGTGGCTTCTGAGCGAGGCAATGTGTGTTTGTTGTGCCTTCAGGGCACTGCATAGCTGCAGAGCGTTTGTAGGGCAAAACGCTGATAATGCCCCTTTTCTCTCTGATGGTATCACTGAGAAATGCACATTGTGCGTCTGTGCCATGCTGAAGATTTACATACAGATCTGAGAGTTTTTACTGCTCATTGACTGCATGGCAGTTGCTGTGGAAGTAAAAGAGAGGAACACTTTACAGTTGTCGCATAGCAGTGAATTCACAGTCCTGCCTGGACTGAAGGTCTGTGTAAAGCTCGTGTTTTAAGGCTGAAACATGCTTCTGCAAAGATACAGGAAACAAATTTTTGGATCACGTGCATGGCTTTAAGATCTCAACATTACTTGTGTAGCTTCAGTCCAAAGACAAATTGGAGCAGGGAGGGATAGCAGGTAGAGGTTACGACATGCAACCAAAACAAGGAATCAAATTGCACAAGTGCTCAGATAGCTTGTTGTCTTCATTTTGTGATTTGCTGCTACTTTATAATTGTTAATGGTTTGAAAAGAACTTTGTGTGCCTGCATTTCATCTTTCTTTCGTGTAATGTAATGTTTTAAATTCACTTTACCTTTCAGTTTCACAGATGACAGCGAGGTTGACTGGAGACACTGGGAGGAAACAATGGTGACAACACACAACAAGAGTCCCAAGCTGGAATCGAATCAGTGATGTTGCAATCACACGGTATACAGTATATCTTAAGATAAGATAAGATAAGATAAGATATTCCTTTATTTGTCCCACAGTGGAGAAATCTTAGACCAGGATGAAATGGAGACATCCCATGATAATGATAAACTCTACTTCTACAGCACTTTTCATATATTAAATGCAGTTTGCGTGCTCTTTATGTATTTACTGTACGTGCTTGACAAAATAAACAAAAAAAAAGAAAAACAAAAAGAAAAATGGGAATAAAAAAGGAGGGAAGGAAACCTGCAGTAGGCAAAATATTTTGGCATCATTGGGCAAATATCCCATAATAACCTTTCAGCATATTGTAATCCAAGTGTTCAGAGAGAAACCTAGACATCTTCACCTCCTCATGGCTGTTTTCAGGCTTTAAAAAATCGAGCCCACTTTGGCCATTCACAGGTCATTTCAGAGAGCGAGAGAGAGAGCGTTCCTATTGGCTGTTCATTCAACAGAAACAGACGTCAATCTCTAACAAACTCTGGTCAAACTAGGCAGCGCTGATCAAATATGAATCGATATTCTGGTACTGTAATGACGATTTCTTGGTTCAGATGTTTTCAGAAACATCTTGTAGTTACTGTTTAGCTATAAAATGAGTTTGATACCCTGCAGTCATGTTGAGATTACATACAAATATATCACATACATGTAGACAAGTCCTAAAAGTGTGCAGAAAAATAGAAAATCAGAAGTTGAATTCAGTGACCACTGAGCAAAGGAAGACTGTGATATGGTCAAACGCTCCACAACAAGCAAGCATGTAAACTTTGAATGGAGATTGTTTTGTCACATACAGTGTGTGGTAAATGTGGCACTGAGTCAACATGATAGTGGTACATGCCAATATGTTGGCAGACATCAGTTCATTCATTTGTGACATATTATTGGTAGTTCTCAGTATCATAAGTCAGGTCTGGATGCGTTGGCTGGAACAACACGTACGGGTGGGACTATTTATTTGACACATACCATTTGTCGAGGTGCCAATTTGTTCTCAAAACATTATGCTATTCTTAATGTAATTGAGAATACATTTTATTGGGAGTAAATTATGGTGTTAGCAGTCTAGAGGGAGGTATGAATCACACTGTTTTTAGATTCAGCATCTGGACAAGATGCTGAAGGGAGTTTAGAGCAGAACACACAACGCACATGGTGCTCACAAATGTTTTCTGACTCGCAGACACAGAAACATGTTGCAGGCTTCAGGCAACATTTCCAACTTTGTAATAGTGGAAAGTGAGTAACCAGAGTTGTGGCTACATTGCATTTTGGGATAAGTTAATGATGCCTTCCTGAGGGACACTGCCTGTCACTAGTGTTGAATCTACTTCAGATGCTACATGTTTTTTGGGCCATTGTGAATCTTGGTACTTAAAAATAGGAGTGATTTTGCTTCCTAGTGCTTCATGTAATTTCAAGCAGCCACCATTTTTTCATAAGAAGGTTCAGAATATTCTGGATATTATGTATATTAAAGCCTGCAGGCCGATCTGAACTTGCATGGCAATACTGTGAGCCAAAAGCGAGAGATTAGTGGCATCTGCTCTCCCTCAAGGCACCTGCATAGAAGCTCTGACCATCAAAAACCTAATTTCTGAGTCCTGTCTGCCCTCACCTGCCCAGCCTTCCTTATCTCCCAACTTCTGTTGTCCTCTTCCTCCCAGTCCCTCCCTCTTCTCCCACTTCCCACCCGGATCACGTCCCATAAGCTCCCCGTTTCCCTCCCACTATCCTCTTTTATTGTCTTTTATCTCGCGTTCCCCTCGTTCACAACGTATTATCCCTTTTTGATATCCTCCAAGTGTCTGTCGTCCATCTCCGCGTCTCTGCCAGCTTCCAATTTCCTATTTCTTTCCTTATCCTTCAATTTCACTGTTGCTTTTCTACCCCACCCCTCCTCCAACCACCAACCCCTCCTCATCCTCCTCCTGCTCGCCACCCTGCTCACGTCCAGGTCTGTTTCCACTGATAAGACTCTCACTAGCACCCACACACTCGCACACACGCCGAGGAAGAGATAACGATGTTGCATTGCCAACATAGTTAGCATCACAGTTAACTGCCATTCGTCTCTTTCCTAATATCGCCCCTAATGAATGTGTCATCAGTGATCTTTCTCCCTGAGCCACATAGAAGCAGCGACTAGACGGGAGAGAAGAAGATGGAGAGAGGGAGAAGGTGAACAAAACAGGACAAAAAGTTCATTTTTTTCTAAACCCATTTTGCTTGGGGCTGCACTGAAAACAAACTTATTACCTGACATGTCATGGCCGGCTCAGGTAGAGAGAGTGGTGAATAAGCTGCTCTATCTGAGACCACAGGCTGAGCTACAGGTCAGTCAGTTTATTGTTGCCATTATCTGTCTGAGCCACACAAACAGAGACTATTCCCAACAGGCCTTTTCACTGAAGACATGTTGACTTGTCAGAGTAGGAAAAACACTGGTGTAAATGATGAAATTAATGATGGCTGAATTCAGTTTAGCTGCTTTGATTTCAGGTGTCTGGTATGCTGAATGCTTGAATATAACAGAGCTGTCGATAATGTTATTAGTAACGCCTGTGCTTTTCTCACTGTGACTAGTCAAAATGTCTGCTGTACTGAGTGCTGTATTGATAATATAATCCCTTATTAGGAAATTTTTATAAAACGGTCACTATATCCTGACAGTTGTGCATGTGACAGGTAATCTGAAAAACTCTGTGTCCTCCTAATGGCATCTGCAAGATTTCACAGACCGGAGGAAAACATCTTGTAGTGTACTGTTTAGCTGTAAAATGAGAATGTTTGTGACCTGGCAGCCATGTTGAGATCATGGACGTATAAAGAGATCTGGATGTAGCGTTGGAGGTGGGGCCATGTTCATTCCTATGAAAGTTGCTCAGTGGCGCATGATGGCAAAATGGCCCAACTTCCATCTGGAAAAGTACCCAGACCTTCTGGGGTCTTCCAGGTCTTATTGAGGCCTACTACATATGTCTGATATGTGCAGTAGCATCCGCTTGGTCACATGACTCTGTCACGGGGTCCCAACATCATGGCTTGCGCTGTCTTCATGGTCTGGGTCTCCACAGAAATATCTCTGGATTCGGCTATTAGTGCATTTAACAACTTTAAGGACCTGATGATTTAAATAAGGGCTTTTTTAGTGTTCATACAGAGGAGTTGATTCACATAAACACAAAACATTTTTAAAAAAAATTAGCAATGTAAGTCTATGGAAAAAAAAGTCTTTTCAGGTCCAGTGACATCATGCAACAGACAAAGAAGTTGTAGTACCACCGTTTGATCACTACGAACATTGGGACCAACGACTGACGCTCCTCCTGAGGGCTTGGTTGAAAAAATACCAAGCACCGCCCACCAGCCAGAGCACAGCCAATAAGAACACTCTGTCTCTCTCTGAAATGACCTGTGATTGGCCAAAGTCTCCCATCGCAGGCTATAAAGCCTGAAAACAGAGCCAAAAGAAGAAGAAGATAGTCCTTTATTAGTCCCACGAGGGGAAATTCAATTTTTTCACTCTGTTGTTAACTTAACTTATACACAGTACATGCAGACCCCAACACACACATGCACAAACATGCAACAATGGAGAGGTGTCAGAGTGAGGGGGCTGCTCCTGACAAGCACCCCGAGCAGCTGGGGGTTTGGTGCCTTGCTCAGGGGCACCTCGGCAGTGCCCAAGAGGTAAACTGGCACCTCTCCAGCTACCAGTTCACACTCAGTTCTTGGTCCATGTCGGGACTTGAACCGGTGACCCTCCGGTTCCCAAGCCAACTCCCTACAGACTGAGCTACTGCTGGCCCCAAAAGGAGGTGCATAAGTCTTATAGTTGAATATTTGCTCAGTGATGCCAAAACATTTCTGCCTACTGGAGCTTAAAGACATGTAAAAGTTGTAAAATTTACAATGACGTATTTTATATCATAGAATAAAATCTTAAAACCTCTCAAGCTTGTGTCCACCAGAGACCATATGTCTGGCATCGAATTAAAAACCCATTCAAAAAGTCCATTGACTTTGAGACGAGAGAGCCGGTGCTAAAATACAAACTCATTTCTGGGTTTTAGGACTCTTTCCTGCACCATTCTGTGTCATAAAAACAGAAGTGAGGTAGTGTGTCAACAAGATTTGCTATACCCAAGTCACTCACTGTAAACAAGAATACTTTGTTTAAGCCTGATTTTACTTGCTTGTGTATTTGGGTAAATACTCTATATTGGCTCATCAAGGTTTGGACTGAATCAGAATTTCAGCATTATGAAAAACTGATTTTTTTTAAGATGTTAGTGGATGTAAAGGGATTAATAGGCCTCTTTTAATACAACACTTTCATGCAATATGTACATTAAAAGAGTTATTGGTCGCTGTAATTATTCATTTTATTGGCCAGGCCGAGATCTCCTCCTAATACAAATACAATGTGAGAGATGTTGGACAAAATCCACAGTCCTTGTTCAGCTGAAGCAATATGAGGCTAGCATTAGCATTTTACAAATTACTAGCATGTTCATCAATTTTTAATGTCACCCTTAAGTGTTTTAGTGTCGCCAGCTGTTCTGCAGGCCAGAGCCGGCCCTGTCCAATCTGGCGACCTCGGTAAGATTTTAGCTGCTGCCCTTTACATTGCAGCCAATTCCACCCGCAATCATTGTGTTCATACACTTACTCAGAAACTGAATATCTTTATGTCTTTGAGATTAAGCTATGCAGATCTCTAGTATTCCCAACAAAATTTTGCCTGTATGCCTAGGGCTGGCTCTGCTGCTGGCAAATATATTTTAGCTTCAGCAAAACTTTGGAATACATTTTTGTTATGAACAAGGACTGCCTTTTTGGCTTAACAGCCAGTATAAACAGGAAAGATGATTAAAGAAACCGATAACTCTTTCAATGTACAGAACTGAGATAGACTTGAAAAATCTGAACTAGGGATGTTAAATTTAATGTGATGATAACATATTAACACAAAAACTCATTTTAACGCTACTAATTTCTTTAACGCATGAAAGCAAATGATCTGTCAGAGGTTGTAGCGGGCTCAGTGTTAAAGCCAGAGTGAAGATACTGACATCATATGAAACTAGAACATCTAAGGAATCCATTGGTACAAACGTTATGTCATATTAGCTCATCAGAAGGAATTTTCAGAGTTTTCAACAGGGGTCCCTTGACCTCTGACCTCAAGATATGTGAATGAAAATGGGTTCTACGGGTACCCACAAGTCTCCCCTTTACAGACATGCCCACTTTATGATACAGTCACTTTAGATCAAGTCATAGTCAAGTCAGCACACTGACACACTGACAGCTGTTATACCTGTTGGGCTTCAGTTTGCCATGTTGTGATCTGAGCATATTTTTTATGCTAAATGCAGTACCTTATTTATTTATTCATTGATTTAGATTTTTTTTGCCTAAAGCAACCATATTTGCTCACTCCCATGTTGATAAGAGTTTTAAATATTTGATGAATCTCCCTTTAAGGTAAATTTTGAGCAAATAAAAAATGTGTGATTAATTTGCGATTACTCACATGGACAATAGTGCAATTAATTGCAATTGAATATTTTAACTGATTGACAGCCCTAATCTGACCCTTTTATTTAAGGAGTTTTAGAACTATATAACTTAAATGTTTTACATGTATAATATGTTTTGGGGTTTCAGAGTGCCCCATCCTCAGCACAGAGTTTCTTGATGGGAAATAGCTCAGGTCATATGAGCAGTGTGTGGTATTTTTGTGAGCGCGACCCCAGTCAGAGATGTAATTCCTCTTGGCTCTGCCTGACTGTCTGCCATTTGAACAGACTGAAATGCAGAGAGGTTGCCAAGTGCAACAGTAATGAACGATGCTGTGATTAGTTTCCTGACACAGCAGCTGATAGGGAGCATGTAGGCTAGGACAAAAAGAGACATCCATAATGTATGCCTGTTTAAATCAAATTTCCTGTTTCATCACTGAGAAGATGCTCTTATTATGGATTTGATTTGCATATCTTGAGGTACTTAAGCACGAGGTGACAAGGAAAGGTAAGTGTGAGCATGAATCATTCCCACGACTGAAATTAAAACTTCACTTTGATGATAATGAAAAATACTCAGTAGCCCATTTATCACACATTCTGTCCTCACATTCAGCTCTCTTAAATGCGTATGATTTGTACCATTAAGTTCCCTGCTATATTCCATCCAAGCCATCTGATACATTCATGTCTGACCCACGTCCCACATCCACTCACAACTCAAATGTCATCCTATTCTGTCCTAAATGTCAGTGCAAATGAAAGTCCTCCCAAAAGTGGGGCTTCGAGACAGGAGACTGTCACTTGGCTGCCGTGTAAGACCCACGCTGGTATCTAATTCGTACATACATTTGCAGCCATAATCTTCACACTCTGCACCCACTGTGAAGACGTCTTGTGTATACAGTCACTGTGCACCAAGCAGGATGTCTTCATTCAATGTGGAACCACAATACAAATACCAGGATTGTCAGTGGAGCTGGGAATGATTCCATGACCTTGAAGTAGATGGAAAGGTCAGAGAGAGATGGGATTTTTGCATGCCTGTTTCAGCAAGTGGTTTACCAGAGCTCATAATATATTTGTTCTCTGGCACTCCATTTAATCATTTGTACAGGAGAAAGGTTGTTTATTAAGTACACAGCAGTAAAAACACCACCTGCTCCTCCGGTGTTTCAGTCAGATGGCATACCATCAATAGTGTCAAAATAAATCAGAACACATAAACAAATGTCGCAGCAAATTATGTTACAGGCTCTCACAGGATGTCACACATTTATCTGTTTAGGAGCACATAAAATTTAACCAGCATCTAATTCATTCGAATAGATCTGCATCTCATAAAGTTCAAAATCTGTCTTTGAAACTTCTCCACATCTTGAACAGGGCTATGTGCGAGCAAGTCTGCCACAGACCTGCACCACTCATTTAAAGCACAATGGTTTCACTGTCATCAGATAAGAGCAACCCCTAATCCGACTCGGTCGTGACAGTAATCGCTGTAGTGGATTCATCCGTAGATAAAACACCTCTAATTGACAGGAATCTGATTGTGTCGTGCCACTGCACCATTTGTCTGCTTGTCAGTGTAAGACAGTGAGGCAAAACAGATCTTAGTTATAAAATAATAGGATATACTAACATTACTTTGTAATTCCTGCTGCTCATTAATCAAAGTGAAGGCAAAGATGAACAAAACAGGTGTAAATAAAAATTAATAAAGTTATAAACAATTGAACTATTGACTTAAGTTTTAACTTAATGCTTTTATTTCTGTTATAGAGAGCTACAGGGATTACACATTTTATAGGCCAACACAGAGGTTAGAATAACAAGGGTTCCCTCAACAAAAAGTATTGCAGTGCAGTTAACGTTACTAACCATAAGCAGAAGTTTTGTAGTGCAGTTAACGTTACTAAGAGTAACTGAAATTTTTGCAGTCCAGTTACTAACAATAACCGGAAGTTTTGCAGTGCAGTTAACATTACTAACCTTACTGTAACCGGAAGTTTTGTAGAGCAGTTAACGTAACTAACTATAACCGGAAGTTTTGTAGAGCAGTTAACGTAACTAACTATAACCGGAAGTTTTGTAGAGCAGTTAACGTAACTATCTATAACCGGAAGTTTTGTAGCGCAGTTAACGTAACTAATTATAACCGGAAGTTTTGTAGCGCAGTTAACGTAACTAATTATAACCGGAAGTTTTGCAGTGCAGTTAACGTTACTAACTGTAACGGGAAGTTCTGCAGTGCAGTTTGAGCACGAGGAGAAATCCGTGATGTCGGAGACCGTCAGCCGTTGAGTCACCATGTTGAGCTAGAGGTAGTTGCCCCTTAAAACACTACTGAGCTCCAGAAAAGTTGAGCCGAAACAGTTAATGGAGCTGCGCCGTCATCAGATGACCGTGAACCGTTTCCCCGCAGAAGCCACCACCAGAAGGTGCTGGTTCCGTCTTAATTGGTTGCCTCGGTAAGCTAACGCTAGCTTCTGTTTTGCTAGTTTTATTGTGTGTTAGCAACTAAGTTATTTCCATGTAAAACCTATTCTAACATTTTACTTTGGCTTGTCCGTGTCTGTAGCGTCTTTTATGTTTAAAGTGTAGCATTTAGTTTTATAGTGATATTCATAATTCTTAATCTCTTACTCCTCATGTTGCTAGAGATAATAAAGTGCTTTGTCAAGCAGTATTTGTGATAAGAAAGAGAGAGCTACGGAATTTAGTTTTACTGTTATTGCTAAGAGTATCTGTTGGTTACTTTGTTTACTCAGTTGGTGAAACAGTACTGTGTTTCTACAGAAAAATACAATGTAACTTTCACTGAGTGAGGTATGTATTTTTAAAGTGTAAGATGAACTCTGTGTTTCATTGCTTTGTCAAACATTGGCTAAGCTGAAACAGTTTATTTACATTTTCTGTTGTGTCAGTACTGTATATGCTAAGTTTTTTTGCAAAATAATTCTAATATTTGAGAATTTGACACCATAGAGTAACAATTTTCAGTGTTATTAGCTTTCAGTCCACGTACTTTGACATTATCTCTAGTATGCTATTGTACAACATATGAGAAACTTTTATGAAATACGAAGGGAAGCAGAACAGAGATTATAAGCCTGTTCAAATATTTGCAGGTCTTTTATTGAGTGAGAAGTTTCAACGACTCCAGTAGATGGCGAGCCTCCCAGGTTACTTTCCAGGAACCTGAATCTACGCTGCCACGGAAACAGCTGGATGAACCATCTGCTCTGTGGTAGGATCATGCCAGTCACCCACACTGGTACCAGACATCAGACACTCATCACACATGGGACAGTTTTCTTAGGTCTAAAGGGTCTATTTTTTATTTTTTCAAATCCAAGTAAATGTTGCATTTTTTTTGCTTTTCATAGGCAAACTAAAGTTACAGTTAACTGAAATATTTTATGTTGTTGTGTTTATGTTTACGCTTAGCTCCTTCTGAACAAGGAGCAAGGTGTACTTACCTGGGAGTGGGTTACAAAATTATCAAACTTTATCAGGATAAAAACAGCTACAAACAACTGGATCATTGGTCTGGACCAATGTTAGACAATAAGGAGTGGAAGCAATTATAATTCAAATTTCTTTAAACAAGCTGACCCACCAGGTTTGCTAGTTCGCTGTCTTACTAGGATGATTAGATATAGTCAGTGGGCAGAGGAGCTGGAGGTGTAGAGAGGCAGCTAACCTCTGCCAAAACAGTATGAATATGTCTTCTGGTATAAATCCAAAGTTGTCTTATTTACATGTTGTGTCATCTTAGCTAAACTGCCAACATTAACATTCAGAGGTCTTCTGGAGCGCTGTGTGCAGTCACTGGGGGCTGTAGGCTGCTTGTTCAATCACAATATTTTCTATTTCTACATTTGTTAAAGAAAGAAAATGCAACATATGAGTGTGGAGGCTTTGGAGCAGTTTAAAGGCAGATGGAAAGCAAATGGATCAGATAAATATATCTGATTACTTCTGCTGTTGAGTAATTAGTAAAAATAATGTAATGACTTTTTCAATTAGTAATAAATAGAGTAATTAACTACAATAACCCTAAACTCTCTTCCAGTAACTTGCCCAACATTGGTCTGTGTCAGTCATTGGCCAGCCTGATGTTGCCAATAAACAACAGCAAATGTGTAATAAATAAGTTTACCAAAAGAGAAGTGAATGAAAAAAATAATTGGTGGTAACATTATGATGGAGTCTGGTGTTTTTTTTTAGGAGATGAAACTTTTCTAATGACATTCCTGGACATTTTCCACAGATACAAGTCAAAGGAGGAAAAGCATAGGTGTAAATAATAAAATTTAATGATGGCTGAATGCCATGTAGCTGCTCCTGGTGCTGAGCATACTGGCTCCCCGTCATGGCTTACTGGGACACTAATAGAACAGAACCATCATTAATGTTGCTAGTAACACCCGTGCTGTGTGTGTCAGGAATAAGATGATGAAACCGGTGCATTCAGACATATTTTGGCAGTAATGTGAGTGTTTTGGAGCACACTGAACATACAGTGGAGAAGTGAGTTATGCTGCAGGAGTGGAGGAGTATTAAGAATAAATCTTTATTGTCATTGTGCATAGAACAGTGCAAATCTGTTCGGCGGTTCTTCAGCAGTGTGCAATATCAAAGTACAATTAAATAAAGTAAAACAAATAAAATGAAAGCAGTATATACATCAAGACAATTGATAAAATTAGATAAAGTGACCATTGCAATGCTGGTCAAGTAGCAGCACATATGGTTGTATGTGCACTACTGCAATATATGCAATATGATAGTAATGTCTGTGGTACGTAATGAGAGTGGGTGGGTTGGTGGGGTAATTGCTCACAGCAGTCAGTCTTTTTCAGTCTTTGGCAGTGGGGGATGAATCAGGCTGTGATGTAGTATTGACTAATGATGCAGCGGGGGAGCAAATTTAAAAGGTGGGTATCTCAAAACCTGAAAGTAAAATTAAAAACTAACTAGTCAGTGAAAAGATAAATTTTTGGGACTTGAGTGCTTAATGTGTGGTTGCACTGAGGCACATGATGCAGTATGTTTATGTGTGTGTGAGATTGGCTCAGAGGTTGGAGTGGTAGGTGTTTGCTGTACTTGGCCTCCACCAGGCTTCATGACGTATCCAACACCTGACCTAAGGGTCGGCGGTCAGACTTCTCCTTTCCCGCTATGAGCTGTTAACTGACCTCGGGGCAGTCGGTCAAGTTAGAAAAGTGTGTTTCTCTCAGTGTGTGTGTGTTTGAACCTCAGTACCTGTGATCTGATTCACTCTGACAAGGCAACAGGACCGAACAATAAAAATGTCTATTTTCTCTCTCTCACATTCGCTTCCTCGCTGCATGCTTCAGGCGAAATGGGGTAGATGATTAACAGAACGAACCCACTGGAAGAATGATGTTCCCAAAGAGTATTATTTGGAGCCTAAATCCCCCTTTTGTATTTTTTATTCCTAATACTACGTCAGGAACAGTTTGGTGTCGTTTTGCTCAGAAAGCTGCAGCAAGATCATTCATCCAGTAGATGAGTGCATGTAACCAAAATTTAAGCATTTCAACATTGCCCGTACATGGTAGAGTGGATTTTTATGGTCTTAATGACCACCTATGGGATTGGCCCCCAGTTTTTGATATGCTAACCCCATCTCCCTGAGGAGACCAAGCCTTGGCAGTCACAGCGCCTCGACTCTGGAGAAACTCACTAGAGTAGATGAGGCAAAGTAGTTCTTTATCTTTGTTTGACTCGCTCACACAAACTTATTTCTTTTTTTTTGTCTCTTTAAGCCCTTATTTGTATCTCATGTCTCCTGTCGATCTTTGTTAATCCCAGAAAACTTAAAGTTTAACAACACTTGGTGCTGTTCTGCAGGTATTTCCACAATCCTCAAAGACTTTTCTAACGGATGAAAAAACATATGCTGTCCTAACCTGACCCTGTCAGATGGTTTGTTATACAGAACTATCTGAGAAGCCATCATTAGAAACTGTTTGGACAAGGGCAGGCACTTTTAAAAAATACTTGGCAGGTGATTGGATGGACTATCAGTCAATCAAACTAGGAGAAAATATCACCTTCAATACTTGCTCTTCTGTCTATGAAAACATACTCTCCAGTTCTGGTATAACTGATGCTATTGCATCCATGCTAACCTCTTTAGGAGCCGCCATTATTGTTTAGAACCAACAGTCGCCTCTCCATGTCGATTGTCTCTCCGGGGTTTCACACACACACACATGCCTAACCCACACCCGTCGCTGCAGTGGCTCCTCATAGGAAACTGATTGGTCCGTGTTTGGTTTTGCCGGAGACAAACTGAGTACTTGAAGCCTGCCAAGATGGATTTTCGCGTGACATTTGATCCTGCAACTCCCACGTGATCTTGTGACATCATTAGAATCCAGCTGCTGTGCAAGGTAATCTGTCCACCATTGTTGGGAAGTGGGTTAAAAAGTAAGTTCATCAAGCAGCAGACAAAATATTTTATTATCTAGATGGACAGAAGTTTCTTTCAGGATTTTAGAGCCATGCTAGCTAGGCTACTTCGCCCTGTGCTTTTACTGCATTTGTTTTAATTCAGTTTGTTAAATTGCATTTCATAGAATCTGATTTATTTCTCGTTATTCAACTACAATTTTAACATTTCTTGGTTTTATCTTTGTAAAGCACTTTGTTTGTTTGTTGTTTTAATTATTATTATTTTTTCTTTATTCCAGGCTCAAAAAGCAATTATCTCCCTCTCTCCTGTTTTCAACCTCCTGAATCGCTCCTCTCAGTCTCTCCATTTTTTTTCCTGCCTGGATGTTTAGAGAGACTCCCTAAGCCGTACGCCCGGCAGCCCACTGAATAGTGAATCCAAACAGCCGGAGCAGCAGCAGATAGACAGTGACTGAGAAGAGAGGGAGGGAGGGAGGGAGGTAGTGAGGGATAAAGAGCGAGAGAGCGGGGAGAGGGAGAGAGAGAGAGAGATGAAAAGCATGCTAAGCGAGAGAGAGGCGCTCACACTGAAGAAGGCAGAGGCAACAGCTACAGCAACAGCACGCTCCTTCCCCATCCTCCCTCTCCTCTCTCATAATCCCACATCCACACCGGAGGAGATGGAGGGCACCCAGACCCGCTGAGGAGCACTGTTTGAAGGAGAGGAAAATCTCACATGAGCCCCCTCCTCTCCTGTGAGTGCCTGGATCATATTTTTGGGACAATAACCAACACGGAGTGAAAGGAGTTGTGTACACAAACGAGCCTGCCGGCGGGAGGGAGGGAGGGGGATGAGTGGCAGGTTTGGTACAGCTGCTGATGCCTGAGAGTGAGACGGAGACGGACTGAGGAGTGGAGGGCTGGCACGTGTGGAGCGGTGTCGGCAACTTGTGGGCCAGGAGGAGAGGAAAATAGATTCGCATACGCACACAGCTGGACAGATGAGGAGGCATCGGGGACCACGCTTCAGTCCTGGGTATGTCCACTCACACCATGAACTCTCATACATGTACATTTCATCCTCAAGGGTCGCTGCGTTTTTACCAATAGAGCTCAGAAACACTTGAAACGCAACAGTGCATGTTTGCACATCTTCAGGGTTGACGACTACCCACCCTGACAAGTCTCCCTACTTGCCCTCAGATACTTGCAGTAAAGGAAGGAGGGTGAGGAGGAGAGATTATGTGTGTGTGCCTGGTCATGCTTTCTTACCATCTACATCCTGTTATAGTATTATTGCATAGCACTGGAGGCATTTCATAATGGGTTTCGTAAGCTGTCAGAGTGATGCATGTAAATTAACCTACGCTGGTGGAATATTACCATGTTTCTCGTCGCCGGACAAATTAAACAATCACTCTCACCTCAACACTTGTTTTTTGTGGCTGCAACATCGCTCATTACATTAACTTTGTATGTGAGTTATTTACAGTCATAAATAGCACACAGTAAAAAATCTGATAGGTATAACTTGTTAAATCTGAAGCCAGGACTTGTTGGGCACTCTGGTCCGAGACATGCTTACCCATGCTGCACTGCAGGATGCCATGTGTGGTAACATGACATGCCATGTGTTGTGTCACATTGTGGCAGACTGCATATGGCTTATGGCAGTAGGTTTGCATGAGGTGTATCAGCCCCCCTCTGTCTCTCTCTTCCGTTTTTTCCTCCATCTTCCTCCTTTCTGTTTCCAATTATAGGCTGTCACCTCTCTCCCTTTCCTCCTGATCCTATCTGTTGTTTCATTCTCTTGCTAAGCAATTACCTTTACCTGACTCTGCCCCTCTGGACAGCATGGCTGGCTAGTTTCCTGTCCGCCTTTTCAACTATCAAAGTGAAGGATGGGTGGTGATTTCATGGCCATTTTCTTATGGTCGGCCCAGCCCAAGCAAAGAGCGACCTCGGTGAAGCCTGAACACGGCAGCCACTTCATGTTATTGCTGCTCTCATAGATCCAGTAAAGATATGTAAATAGGAAATAGCTGTGGGGGCTTTTCAGTGTGCAGAAGAATTATGCCTCTAATCATGCAATCAGCTCATTATTTCCTGCTCCTCATTAACTTGTTTGGGTTTCTAACTTTATCGCTGTTCACAGTCTCGTCTTCCTGAAAACAAAGCAAAAAAAAAAACCTCACCCAGACAGAGCTGGCGGGCACATTGCTCCCAGCATATGGGCAAACTTGCTGTTGGTGTCTGAGAGAGGAAAAACTTGCCAGAAAACTCAAATCCGTCCAATCCTTCCCTGTTGATTCCTTTCAGTCATTTATGAATTCAAACCTCTGTCTCTCTCTATTTCTTTTCTTTTTCCTCTATCTTCTTCCCTTAAACCTAACTGGTTATAATCCCACATCATAACCTCTTTACAACATCAGCACATCTCCTACAGAAGTGCACATATTTACATAAACACAGGCACACTCCCACACACCAGTATAACCCTCTTAGCGCAGCAGTGTGACAGCTACCTGAAGAATAGCATCACTGTCCTTTTTGCTGCCAAGCCTGTAAAATTGCGTGAAAAGACAGAGTTAGAGACTGGAAATAAGGTATTACTGATGAGAAGGATAGAGAAAGAGGACTTAATTAACAGAAAGAGGAAGATGGGAATGGTGACAAAATGAAATAAAAAAAGATTGAGGCAATAGGAGTAAAGGGAAAGAGTGAGTTGGGATGGTGACTGAAAGATGGGAGAATGTTGGTGAAAATGTTCAGCCTCGATATTGACACGTGGATAGCTGATGTATTTTTGCTGTAAATGGACACTGTGGCAACGTGATAGTTTTCAGCCACCCCGCTGAGAAAGAAGGTGAAGAAAGACAGAGAGACACAGGAAGCAGAGGGTGTTTGATTTAGTCATATAAGCATTCTGTTGCTTCTCCCTGAAAGAAAATTTTGGTTTATTTAGTTGGGTCTTTTTTGCAATTTTGCCCGTCATTCCTGTCAGTTATGATAATGTTGTTCTCACGTAGGAGAAGTAACATGAGTGGTCAGACAATCACGCAGGTGGCAAACTAGCCAAAAGTTTAGCCAAAGTATCTTCATTCGGCTTAATTTTGAGGTAAAACTGCAAGTGAACACACTTGAAATGTTGCTGATAATCCCTCAGGAAAACGCTATTTAGACAAGTGCAATGCAGTCAGAACACCAAAGTCCATATTTTAACAATTTATTTAACCATTTTTAATACAGATTTTGTGTGGCAGTTTGGTGCTGTCCATGGGATTCTGTAACAAATGAAAAAAAAAAAAACAGCCTTGGTACAGCTGAAGATACACACCAGTTTTTGAGCATAAACATTTTAAGGGGACATATCATGAAACACTCACTTTTTTCAGTGCTTGTGCAAAGACATTTGGTTATCTGCATTGCCTACCAACCCACAAACTGAGAAATAAGTCAGCTTTTTGTGGGCTGCCGAGATCAGAAAACGTGATTCAACAAGCCACTCAGATTTGGCTCCCCTTCCTATATGTGAGTATCTCAGCCCACAGCTTAAGAATTACCTTCGCAAAGGTTCGCCATATTTTCTGAACTGTGAATTTTACTGAACTGATTAGATTTTGGTGGTCAAACAACAAGGTCACTGTGACCTTGAGTCTGTCCCATTTTCTAAAGCGTGATATCTCAGGAATGCTTTTAGGGAATTTATTCAAATTTGGCACAGATGTCCACTTGTTTGGTCACTGTGACCTCACAAAACACGTTTTAACGGTAACTCAAGAATTAATGAGCTAATTATGACAATTTCACACAAATGTCTAACAGCATAAAACAAGAAAGTGCCAACATTTTGGACACATATGGATGCAAGCTGCAAACTAGTAATTCTAGTTTAATACTAATTTTTGGCAGCTTGATTCTGTGCTTTAACAAATCTGAGCTTAACACAGCTTGAAATACACAATATTTGATGAGCATAAATGGATATTTAAAGATCTGATCAATACTTTTGTATTGATAATGTATTACATGCCTATGTATAATGTAAAAGGTGTCAGAGAATTATCCCCAACAAAGCGTAGCATCTGTCAGCACATAGTTTGGCTTTACAGCCCAAGAAAAGTAGAGATTTCTTGCACAACTTCACCTATTTCTAAGGTGCATGGAGAAGAGAAAAAGTCTTGAGGTCAAAAGCAAGCAACACTTGTCAGACCAGTGTATTTTGGCTCGTGGTTTTCATCAGGGTCATCTGGGTCACGGTCTGCAACTTTACTGTTTTAGTTCATTTTCACCGACCATATCATCCTGGTTTTCTGCTATCAGTATAAAAGCTCTAAAAAACAACTCTATAATAGCTGCTCACCACCAAACAGAAGACAGACACAGCAACTACCTGGTGAACATAGTGTACATAGGAGTATTTAGCAGCTACAGAGTAGCATACTCTTACTCGATTAGTCGACTAATCCGTCATTTTGGTCTTAGTCGACTTAGTCTTTTTTTGTTCTTTTTTCCTGCTGAATGACAAAAAAAACGCATGCACACATCTCTGGTACACACAGGATTTAAAGTGGTGCTTTTGTGTAATTTCTTGTGGAGAAACTCACAACTAATTGATTAGTTGACAAAATCATATGTGTTAGTGACTAAGATATCTGTGAATGATGGGACTTGTGTATGTCATATGGCCCAAAACACAACTTCAGATGAATGATAACGTTGCTTTATGCAGAGCTCTGCGTTGTTGTACTGTTTGTAATGAGCACCAGATGTTTACATGAACTGCTTAATGTCACAGACAGCTATGATTTGACAGCATGTGACTCAACATATGGCTCCATTAGGTTGAACCATAAAGTCCATCTGTAAACCATGATGAATGTTTACAACAGACAGTTGTCACATTTTGTATTTGTTTTTGCCTTCCAAATATGTTTTCCTAATGTGGAAGTTTGTTTCAAACCTACTGCAACTATTTCTGGTATCAAGACAACAAACATTTCAAGATTCAATACAGATACAGATAGTATTTGTCACATCCATAAAAGTACATATAGTGAAATGTGGTGTCAAGCACAGGCAATGCACAGTGCAAGTACGAGAAATTACAAAAACAAAAATATACCAAATACTAATTAAAAATTGTGTAGTTGTTATACATTGTTAATTCTATTCAAAACCTGTGTGGTCATCTGAGAGCTTGTGACTCTTGCCCTGTTATTTCTTTTATAGCAATGTTAAATTGGTGAGTACTGTTTTGTTAGAACTGAGAGGAATGACAGTCAAAGCTGTGAAATATGGATGAAACCTGAATTTCCTTTTTAAGGCCTAAATGCCTCATAAGGCTGAGGAGTTCAGGAAACATGGGAGACCCTGAAACACATAAGGTTAAGACCTCGGGGAGCAAAATGGGAGCGTGATGGGAGGAGAGAAGGAGCTATGATGGGCTGCGTAGTGAGAGGATTTGATTGGGAAGGTGACCAGGGGTATGTGGGTATGTTGAAGAGGCTTTTGATCCCTCTGTGTGTGTGGGTGTGTGAGGATGATGGTTGACCTTGAGAAATGCAAACGGTCTTAAAAGATGTCCTGTGTGGAGGATTGCTGCTATTAGATTGCTGGATGGTGATTGAGGTGCATGCGTGGACAAGGGCATAACGTCCACGGCTGTAGCCCACACACACACACACACACACACACACACACACACACACACACACACACACACACACACACACACACACACAATAAAACACTTTAATAAACTGTGGAATTACAGTAGAGAATCTTGTGGTTGCATCAGAGGTCGCTCACAAAACTGAATTTAATGGTCCTGCTTTCAGTATCATTCAGCACACCATCGTGTGTTCAGAGAACGATTTCAAAATTGCAGTTTTGCACGCGATATGATTTGCAACATTAGAGGGAATGAACATTTTTACATAATTATTCTCATTTTCTTTGAAAAACATGAAAACGCTTTAACGCCACCGACAAACCCACACTCACCGCCACCACATACACGGTCAGTGGAGACTTTTACTGGGAAAGTGGCTGCATGTCCGTGACAATTCACGCAACATCATGGCTGCTAACTCTCCCGGATGGTGAAGTGGAGACAGTGAAATCTTGTCAGTTAACGGTTCAGAATTGGTTAAAGAGGGCTGGTTATCGGTAAAGAAAATTTTTCAAAATTAGCATCCCTAATTGTGCACCCTACGCAAAGGTTAGGAGGCTTTTAAGGTGCTGGCCGCTGGTGTTGGTGTACAGTGTGTAATAAAGGTCACGATCCCAGTCAATAATGAACAAGTGGGCTTCTGTCTCAGGGCAAATAACCAGCAGGTGGGAACTACGACTACTCTGCAGTCTTGTTGCTCTATTACGACCTCCTAACCTTCTCCACCTCCTCTTCCTCTCCACGTTTTCTCTTTATTTCACTCCCTCTCGCACAATAAATTATTCTCTCTAGCACTCTCCCTGTTTTACTCATTCTGCCCTTTCACTTTCCATTTCGCCTACTTTAATTTACTTTCCTGGCTGCATTTTCTCAGATGTGACCCCCGTGCCTTTAGATCCCATTGTTCATTCTTCCTCTCACTATCTGTCTATCAGCCTAACTTTCCCTCTCTTTGTCTCTCTCTCTCTCTCTCTCTCTCTCTCTCTCTCTCTCTCTCTCTCTCTCTCTCTCTCTCTCTCTCGGCTGCTTGGGTCTGATAGGAGAGTTTTAAGGTCACCTGGTATCTCTCGCCTATCGCTCATAATAAATTAGCATTTAGCTTTGCTTCATTATTCAGTCTGACACAACCATCCCTGGAGTCACTCTCAATCTCATTCAAATAAACTCTCAAATTAAATTTGATAATGATTGAATCTTTCCTTTCAAATTACAAAAATGTTACCTGCTCAGAGACACCAAGTCCTTCTTATTTTCCTGTTAAAGAGCTCAACACCACTGTGACCGGAGACTGCTCAGCCAGGCAGATTCATTTAAAAGGGTCTCAATTCACTGATTTTTAATCTGATATCTTTCTTTTTGTTACTTTATTTAATTGGCTACAGTTACGCTATGGCTTTGTCCAATTCAGAAGAAAGCTTCTTACATCGACACCTCAGTCTGAGCCTGTCTCATATGGCTTCTTGTTCAACTGCAGAAAGCAAAAAAAATAAACTATTTGAGTAAACATAACTGCAGTTAGTGTTACACTCTGCCAACAGCCATTATTATCAAACTGTCTGCAAAGCAGAGTAAAAGAAAGTCATGGAAATGCACTGGCTTAGTGAAAAATCCAGTTTGGTTCTTACAATGGAGGCAACAGAGCAGGCAATTTATTGACCTTCATGCTCTGCTATGTTGTTGCTAGCTGGCAAGACTACTGTACTACTCCCTGTTCAATCAGTAAATGTAATTTCACTGGTTTTCAAGCAGCAGAAAATTGTGCAAAAATAAATTGATCAATACTATTTACAATCTTAACTAAAATGTGAAGAGGCATGCTGGTTTTGGAGCAACAAGGTCCAATCTCACAGCCAGATTTCTGTCTTCTCTCTCATTAAATGGGAAATCGACAACTCAGTGTGTCTTCATCTGAATATCTCCTCTAATGGTTTTGACCTCTTCTCAGGTTATGCTGGGACCAGTTTTGGGTCTGACAGATGTTCGCAGTACAAGATTTCTGTCATTGCTACAAATGAGACTCATGCAACTTGAAGTCTCACATCCTTCTGCCAAATGTGAGCTAAAAATGAAGCTCATTAGAGTTTGAGAAAGAACCTTTTCCTCTAAAAATGATCTGATTATGGGTGTTGGCACAGTAGTCGATGGTCGTGGATGATGAATGTCTATAGAAAAGGTGAGAGTGAGTTACACTAATGATACAGTATCTACCTCTAGTTGCCTGTTGCAATGAGAGGAGTCGGGTCCAACAACTGTGTGTGTGTGTTAGAGATGTGATGATTAATAAATCAGTTAATTAACTCATGATACTGGTGTTACCGATTACACATGATATTTCACAAGAAAAGATGACTTTCAGTATATGTAGAGCTTGATCATTACCATCGGGTGGCTGTGTGTCTGGACTCTCCGGTCCAGCTTTTGTTGCGAGGTCACACGTTTCCACCTGCACACCATTTGCAACTCTTCCGCACAGCGTTGGCCTCTTAAACATCCCTTATAGCATTGGAAATTTAAAATTTTGCTGCTTTTCACTTCTCATCACCTTGTCTGTCAACTCTCTCTCGTCCCATGTGTATGAAATTCACTTACTTTCAGTTTCTAGCATCCGTCGTGGTGTGTAGAAAAAGCAACACGACAGTGGGGACAGTGGGTACGTAATGTAATCGGTGTGTGCCGACCACTGAGTAACACCAACTGCTGTGTGTGTGTGTGTGTGTGTGTGTGTGTGTGTGTGTGTGTGTGTGTGTGTGTGTGTGTGTGTGTGTGTGTGTGTGTGTGTGTGTGTGTGTGTGTGTGTGTGTGTGTGTCATTACTGAGACGTCTGACACACTTGAATTAAGCGCTCATGTTTCTCAGACTTCATTAAATGTTGATGTGGGTCATAAAGTTTGCTCACCTGTGCTTCTCGTTCCGCCACAGATGTTAATGCAGGTCAATGAAAATACTATATATATATATATATATGTGTGTATATATATATATATATATATATATATATATGTATATATATATATATATATGTGTGTGTGTGTGTGTGTATATATATATATATATATATATATATATATATATATATATATATATATATATATATATATATATATATATATATATGATGTACATGTATATGTACAGGTTTGTGTGTTCATGAGAGAGAGAGTGAAACTGAGAGCTGAGAGTGAACCCATGCCCATAATCTGCTGCTGTTAACTGAATGTTAATGCAGGTTAAACACTATCACCTTACTTTTTAATAATGCACCTCAGTTAATGACCACATGCAGGATGCAGGAGTTCTATTTTCTTCGCTCAACTTTCACTCCTCTCTTTCTCAGTTGTCGTCCTCTTCTGCTGTGTGTGTACACGCACCTTTATGTGTGTTGGGGATGTTGATACCACGTAAAAAAACACGTTGCATATAAATTTTTGTGAGAATAGTTATTGTTAATCCCCGATGATCTGCCTCAAATTTGTCCCTTAAAACTAAATTATACCACATTACATTTGAAAACATCATGATAATGTTATGATTTACCTTTACCTAATACCCATTTTTACCGAAAAGAGCTTGAACGCATCATGTTAGTTTATGTTTTGTTAAATAATGTTAGCTGTTAGCGCCATCATTTAATCAAGCAGGACTGTGCTGCTCACCAGCCGCTAATAGCTAATGTTACTAGCTCTCCTTCTGCCTATTTCAACATATATTTGTTGTTCGCCATGTAGCATAATCGTGTAAATGTTCCAGCTTCCCCCATGACAACAGAGCCCACAGGAAGAGCACCGGTTGCTAATCCCAATTCTATAATGGCCAAACAGAGGTACTACAACATCTGAGTCCATCACCTGATGCCATTGGACTCAAAAAGACTTTTTTCCCATAGACTTACATTGAGAAAGAGACTAATTGTTTTTTGAGATGAATCAACTTCCCAGTATGAACACTTGAATAGCTCTCATTTAAATCATAAGGTCCTAAAAGTTGTAAAATGCACTAATAGCTGAGTTATTTCCCTTCTTCCGTTCATGTGAATGAGATCCACATCGAGGCTGGAGCAAAGGTTGGGTGGGGGAGTTAGCAAACAGTGACGACGGGGTGACTTTGTGACTCCATGACCCCATGCCCGAGCCATGTGACCGAGCGGACGCTACTGCGCTTGCTCCAGCGGCCCAGTGGATGCGAAAGATTGCCGGACAATCGCTTGTCCAGTCAGAAGTCGAGCCACCTTGGCATTTTGGCGCCACTGAGCAACTCTCATCGGAATGAATGGGGCCCTGCCTCCACTGCTATATCCAGTTTTCATAATACATCTATGGTTAATCTCTAGCCTTAAGCCTCGGTTCTTGTCACATCCCTAGTGTGTGTGTGTGTGTGTGTGTGTGTGCGTGCATGCGTGCGTGCATGTGTGTGAGAGAGAGAGTGAGAGACTGTGGTTGTTATTGTAGTTATTTTAATGGTGGTTTGGTTTGAATTGGTGTGATAACCTACTGTAGTTTTTTTTGATATTTTAAAACACACTTAAATTTTCTGTTATTTAAATGATGGTCCTGATGGCATGAGTATTGTGTGTGTGTGTGTGTGTGTGTGTGTGTGTGTGTGTGTGTGTGTGTGTGTGTGTGTGTGTGTGTGTTGCCATCTAATGCCATCTGTAAAACAGACCTTTGGGGCAGGGGGGACGTTATTCATTAACTTTAGCTGCATGACTTCTAGGCAAGAGCAGTACCATAGTGTGTGTGTGTGTGTGTGTGTGTGTGTGTGTGTGTGTGTGTGTGTGTGTGTGTGTGTGTGTGTGTGTGTGTGTGTGTGTGTGTGTGTGTGTGTGTGTGCTCTTTACACACACAAGGTCAATCAGTCTCACTTGTGCGCTTCACTTTTCTCCTCTCTCTTTTCTTTCTCTCCGTCACTCCCTTGCACTGTTTCAACTGAGATTGTGAGTGGATGAACAGCTTTCTGAACGTAAGGACTCTGTTAATGAATGCTGTATTGCTATTGATTTCTTCTCTGATCCCTCAGTTTGTTCAGACGCAATACAAATCACGTATGTGGAGAGGAGGGCTCAGCTGATAGCTGTGATGGAGTGTTGTGACCCGGTCCTGCAAATTGGATTTTAATGATTCAAGTATCATTTCTTGAACACTGATCTCTGCTCCCCACAGAAGTTATAATGTGCTGCCCTCTATGAAAGATGGAAAGAAACGGTCAAGAGAGAAATGTTTTGGCATTCAAGCTGAAATTATGTTAAAATACATTGTAGGCCATTTTACATCCCTGTGGGGAAAAAAAATCTTTATTTTGGCATTAAAGTTACATCACATGGAGGCTTAAAATCTTGGCTTTCAAATGTCTGTTCACCGCTGGCCCAAAACTGTAGGTTTTTGTCTTGTTTTGGGAGACAAACGCGTGTTTATGAACAGCAGCATTGTATTTTATATATCCTGCACAAAAGGAATTCAAATGTCAGTTCGACCTGCTTAAATTCAATGATTATCAGTGTAAGATTTCTTTCATTTAATCTGGTTATACATCCCTTCCACGTTAAACATCCCCCACTCTGCTGTGGGAATAAATTGTTTGGGTGGATGTAGATGGACAGATTTTCTGTAATGTCCTTCAGCACTGACCCCCTATTTTACACATGCACACACACAATCACAGACTCACACACACACACACATTTCGCTCTAAGGGAACACAGATTCAGACATTATTTCTGCCTCACTGCTACACAAACAGGCTTGCAGAAGCCCGGGGATGGTTCACCATTGGTGTGTGTATACACACACATGGACACACACAGGCACACATGTGCGTCACCCTCCCTGCAGGACTGGAGGCATGTGGAAGTCACTTGGGGATGCCAGCACAGATTTGTCGCTCTGTCCTTTATATGTGTCACATATAGTAACAAAGAGGCCAGGAGTTGAGTGACTGTGTAAATGTATACAGTGTCTGTTAAGGCTCTAAAGGTTAGTCGCCTCTTTAAAATGAAATCACTCTTTGCTTGGCTTCTCCTCTCGTTTTATACAGCAAAAGTCTCTCAAATCATGTGCTCCATTGCGTGTTGACCTCTCGTGTTTTTCACCAGTTAAATTGGTTTTAGACTTAATGCCCCTTAGCAAGGCAGCGGGGGCATTTTTATAGCATTTGAAGACAAATTGCAGAGAAGAGAGGCTGCCTCAACGGAGAACTTCCTATTTCGCTGCAAACGTAAAACAGAGACAGAAAAGAAGGCTGCGTTATTAGTGTGCATTCACAGACATAAGCGGATGAACTTGCGTGACTGACTGTGTCCCCTGACTCAGTGTGTTTCAGCTGCTTGTTAAAGTGACTGTTTGTTTAGCGAGGACAAAAGCCTGTGGCAAGTTGCATTTCTTCTACTCTGTCTTCTTATCTCTCCTGTTATTTTCTGGTACCTTGTTGTCTGCAAACTAACTGTATTGACCCGATTATAAGATGACCCCTCTTTTTCCAGCAGCAGTTTTTGAAAAAAAGTTTTTAAAGATAAGAAACAGTTTATTATACGAGTCCTGTTGAGAAAGTTTCCCCAAGACACTATTATACCAGGGGAGATGATAGTTCTCGTTCTTTAAAACTTTTCTGCCATAAAAGTGAAACATGCCATACTTCCATTTAAAGGTTCTCTGTACGATATCCAGAGCTTTAATATAACATCAAACAACTGTTTGCTACGTACAAATATAGTAGTAACATCACCCTGTGCAGAGTCAGTCTCTCTGTTGTCTTATCTGTTGCCGGGCCAGCTGCTCGTACCTTTTAGCATGTTTGTGCATGTGAGCGTACCTCATTGGCTCGCTCACGGCTGCTGCCAGTGTGCCCATATGGCATTTACAGTGGTGTCCAGACCAACGGCGCTGTTTCAAAAGCGTAGCAAGCCACCCTCCGGTCCGTCGGCTCAGCCGTCGCCATGTTGAGAGCCGTGCGGATGCAATAGAAATGATCCCAATCTGGTATTTAGGACCTTCAAGTATAATGTGCACTCACACATACTCCTGTCACTCTTGAAATGGTCATAATCATTTACTCTGGTTGTTGACATTTTTCAGAATATTTTTTTGTTGTTTTGTGCTCCTCGTCATGATATCTGTGACGGTGGTAATTCTTGCTTATTTCGACATGATTCGGCCGCGGCCCATTTTTGCCATGAAGGTCTTGGAAGATATTTTTGACTTGTTTTCACTCATCAGGAGTTAATTGCCTTTGTGATCCGTAAGAAACTCCCGCTTGTTAAAATGGACAAATTAGATATACTGATTGCTAAATGGACTTGAAGAAACTTGCTACCATAGCAACATTAAGGCCAACAACCCACAACGCAACACTCGGAGCCAGTGTCTCATTCAAAAAGAATGTGATCTTGTAAATACATAACTGTCTAGTTCTCGAATATGAATGCCACTAGTCATGCCACTGCAGTATTCATAAACTTTTTATTCACTCTTCTCCTCTTTGGTGTTAGCTTCACTCTCAGCTGATCCCGGGTTAATATGCTGTGTCGGATGCACCTTCAGATGTGTGTGGATTTCTCCCGAGAAGCTATTTTAATGTATTGAGAATCTCTATTCCTCGATCTGTTGTTACCCCTCCCTTCGCTCCTTTCCTTCCTGTTTCATCGTTGTTTCACACTTCCCGGCACTCTCAACCTGACCTCATCCCTCCAACCCCCCCTTCCCCTCCTCCGTCTATTCCTCCCTCCTTTTAAACATCGAGTCATGAATTTATTATGTGAATCAAAATAGAGCAATGACTCTTTGTCCCCATCCCTGCATGTCATTGGTCTAGGATGAATAATTCAGCCACTGTGGTTGAAGTTAGGATCAGGAAAAAAAAGGGAATTATTTTGGAGCCGCACTATTCAGGCTATTTTCGAACGGCGAGCTGTCAGCGCCTTTCCTGCAGCGCTCACTCTTTCTTCTCCCTCTCTTGTTGCTCTCTGTCATTCCTCCCACCAGTTCACTCGCTATCACAAGAAGATAGATCAGATTCTTCGCTGTCTTCTCTGTCCTTGGGAAGGACTGCGTACGAAGCAGATAGGATGGGATTGGCATTTGATAAAGTCAGCATCATTCTTTGTGGGCTTTTTATCTAAATGGTGTGTGTACATTTGTTGTGAGATTTTTTTTTTTTTTTTCGTGGCTGTCTTTACAATATGTTTGTTGAAAGGTTTGTGCATTTTCCAGTACCCATCCTGCAGGTTGTTTGTCAGTGTGTAAGTGGTGATTACAGATGCTGTTCTGCAGTTTTTTGCTGAATAGCTTTGATGGCACAACACGCAACAGACAGTTTATTTCACCAGCTTTCAACTCAAAGGCAGCCATTGATCTCGTTACGGAGAGCTTGCCATCTGACTCTCTTTGACTCGCATTCAGTGTTTGCCGTTTTTAGATGTGGAGTGACACTTATTGAATGCCCCCAAAAGGAGTTCCACAAGCTTTCAGTCTGCATTTTGCGAAGAGGAAATCACAGGGGGGAGGCTAAAGTGCTTATTGCTTCACATCAGACAGCCTGTTTGGGAGGCAAAATGGTGCCACAGGGGATCTGAGGTCCCTGCGATGGTGCCACGGAGGCCACTGAGCGGTCAACCACCTTGACGTCCATACATGATCTTCACATGGACAAGACAGACATGTGTTGCACATAAGGTCAATCACATGCCTGGATCCACACACATGGATGCAGATACACACTTGGATGGTTATTCTTGGCCTCCTGGGGCATCATTGAAACTTTTCAGCCGTGACCTCGCTGAGAGGGAGAGAGGGAGCGAGATGAGCATTAGAGGGAGCGAAAATGAGAGAGTCCTTGAATTTTAACCGGATGCTCCCTGAGGAGAACTCCCATCATCTCTGTGTGTCTTCAATGCCAGAGTCCCACTGCAGTCAAAGACCCTGACTGCTCCGATATTCAGTCAGGGAAGCTCATCTGCCACTTTCTAGCTGCTTTTTGGGAGAAAAATCATTTGATGAATCAGTAGCAAAGGGTTTCTCTTATCCGGTTTTAGCGCTGGATAATGACATTCCTCCAGCGGTAGCCAATTCTTCTAGAGCAGAGGATGTACCAGAGGATAAATGTCACTATCAGTTATCAGTAATGTGATCAGGGCTCCAGCTACATCATCCCCGTGGTAGTGTGTGTGTTTTAAAGGGGATTTCTTGCAATGTCGGTTTTATTTTAGTAGTTTTAGTCACCTTTTCTGTCAGTTCGGATAACGCATTCACCCAGGTGATTGTGGAGATCTTAGAACACTAGTAACATCGCTATCTTGAAGACAAATAAAGCAACAAGCTAGATTAACTGTCTAGTAACATCAGCACCGAGGCTTGAGGCTGCACCAGCTGCTCACAGGACGTACTACTGTATGTGCCTCAACATATATGAAGCACCATCATGTGTCTGAGCCTCAGGGAGTTCAACTCATCATCCAGTGGCATAATTTTACTTGAGCTGGGTGCTGGGGCACTATGTCCTCTAGCAACGAAAATATATAATATATAATAAAATATCAATCCGTCTCCATCCCTAGTTAAGGCATGACCGTGAAACACAATGTCGCCAGTAACAGCCTGATGGGAACCTTGTTGTTATATGTTGTGCTCCGTCTCTTTAAGTCTAAGCACTCTGGTGACCACATTGCTATTTTTACCAATAGTGATATTGTCGGCCAAAATTATGAAAACACGATCCAGATTATATTAACCTGGAAATTGTGTGCACATGTATGTAGGTGCAGACATGGACAGGCTAATAGAGGCTGTCACAGCGCAGATAGTCTGCTGTCAATCAACAAAACAACCCTGAACCCTCCCCAAACCTGGCAGCCGATTCTTTCCATCTCTCTCGTCCTCGAACTCGTCATCCCCTTTCATCTCCAGCTCTCGTCTATTTACCCATCCTGTTTTTTTTATCAATTTACCTTCTTCTCACTCCTCCAACATCCCATATTTGTTCAACTGCTTTTATGACCTTTCCAGAAACTTCCTCCCCTGTGATCCCATCCCTCCTCCTCCTCCTCCTCCTCCTCCTCCTCACAATGATCTGTTTCTTATCATCACCTTGCTCTGCAGTGTTTACAAAGCCTTCACAACCATATGTGTGTATACAAACGCGTGTATATTTGGACTTGTGTATCCTCCCAAGAGATCTCTGGTGAGAAGAGGATCCAGGAAATGTGATGATCACCTAATGTCCTGTGAAGCATCATCGTCTAACACGCACAGCCGCACAGCACACACGCACATACACACACATACACACGGACACATACACATATGCTCTGTTGGTGTTGTACAACCACAAGCCGAACGGTTTTATCAGTGCTCAGGGATTGTCGCTTTTGTTTCCTCAGTACAAAGGATTCAGCTCTTTCCTGCTTTCTTTTATTCTGCATCTCCATCCTTGTCACTCTCCCCACGTCATCCATTCCCTTTTTTTTCCCACCTTCACCTCTGTTTCTCTGTGTTTCACACCCCCACCCCCTCTTTCTGCCCCTTCATCCCCACATCTGAAACAGTAGCGACCAATCCTATTGGTCGCGCTGACAGAATCAGAGAAACGGGCAGCCAATAAGCTGTCAGGCTAACAGGGTCACTGTTATCCATGAAGCACTGCAATTACTCTGCTGTCTACATCCCTGCCATGTATGCATATGCAATGCTCTCTCCGTCCTTGTACCTGTACTGCACATTTCTACTGTACATGAACATCCTTCTTGGGTAAATGGTTTATTTACAACGGCTTGACTGAGAGTGAAAGGTCATTTTATCTGCTGGGGGAGCATTCGATTTCCAATGTCCACATTTCTTTTGTGCATTTTTAGACAAGATGCAATTTTAGAAAATAGAGCTCGAAACTGCGTTAGAGTTGGCGTGCAATTGAACATACACTTGCAATCAGTTTATGCATTCAGGTCAAAGCTATGTACATATTCATTGTCAATTCTCCCCCATGTGAATCCGGCACCATGCTGCTCTTCAAAGACTGGGGATGGGGAAGCTGTCACACTCCTCCCCTCCCCCTGCTTTCTCCAACTCATTTCTTTTCTCCCTGTTTACTTGCCACTCAGACAGTTATATATTTGTACCAGTCAGTCAGACAGAAAGAGGCTGCATTCAGCTGTGCAAATTACGCAAGTTTTCTTCCTTTCTTCTTTGGACAGATGTGGCCTTTTCACTCAGTAAAATGCCACTGACGTCTTCTTGTGTTATAAACTGAGAATATTGAAAATTTCTTGCCATTTGTTATCGAGCCAAATCAGGATTCCCGGGCCTCTCTTCTGGTGTCTGACTGAGCGTCAGACCTAATTTGCATCATTAGATTCTCAACTGTGGAATAGCTTTGACCTTCCTCCATCATTAGTGACAGAGTGAGACAGACCGAGTGTCTCCCCCCCAACTGCTCTTTCCCACCTCTTTCATCCATTACACTCACTTCTCTCCTGTCCTCCATGTCCATCATCTCCTCCCCTGATACCCAAATCTATCAATCGCTCACATTGTGGTCATATTGTGCAGCACTGCACTTATCTATCTCAATCTCCTCCCTTCAATTTCTTTTCATCCCACTTCTTCCTGCAGTCGTCTCATTCATGGCGGTATATTGAGGGGGCGTCGGCTGTCTTGGTTTTAAATTCCCTGTTTGGCTTTCACCTATCTAACGAGCTGGAGAATTGAATTAATTTCTTTTCTTCTCAATACTGAAGGGATATAAAAACACACTCCCACAACTCATACACACTTACAAACACACACACACACTGTGAGATGTACAGGGCGAAAAGAGGGCCGTTGCCTTTCAGGTGAGATGTCTCCGGGGAAATGTTTTCCATAGCAGCAATCGCCCGGCTATCATCGCAATCTGCGGCTGCTCCGTTGGCGCTGAGAAGAAGACGTGATTTCACTTCCCAATGACCAACCCTTGGGATTACCCCTCCATTTTGTCATCTGGAAATTCATTAGCCTTCAAAAAGGAAATGACACCAGAAATGAACTCCCTTCATATCCCGTCTAGAAGCCCGGTAATCAGAACTGAAATGGCAGTCTTCCTGTTTGCGCGAAGCAGAGGTTTGTCTTCTTTGGCAACAATATGAGACCTCATTTATCAGCATGACCCACACAGTACTGCGCTGACATGTACAAATTAATATTCCACAAGCATTTCACAATCGTGAGGAAATACCATCAAATAGAGCTCACGGTGGTGACCAAGCTTTTTGGAAGCACGTGTGAGATAATTAATGAGTCATTTCAATCCTTGTTAGTAATAAGGCCACAGATCCCCAAAGGGCAAAACTATTTCAAGGCTGTTCAGCCACTTGTCAGACTGTGTGCCACTCAAAATGATTGGTGTCTGCATGTGAGAAGGTGTTTTTTTTTTTTTTTTTTTTTCCTTCCTCAGAGACAGGTCGCATTTGATTAAGTGATTTTATCCCCCTGCTATTCGTAACTCTTTCTCTCTAGCTTATACTCGTGCTAATAGTGTAATAATCTGTGCACTTGTTGGTTAATTACACCTCAGGATGAACAATTGACGCACTAAATGCTTTTCCTGAATACACTTTTAGAAAGCCATGTAAACACAGGCTTATTCGCGTGCGCGCAAAGGCACAATTTGTGTAGCTTCAGTAGTGCACGTACCCGACTTAATGACTTGTAAGTCTTCTATCTGCCTACCAGTTGGCAGGTGTCCAAACGTCTGATCTGCGGAGCGAGCTCTTCGTGGGTTCCTGAAAAGACATTATGGTGCACATATATTGTAGCGCTGCTTCACACAGGCCAGCACCGTGCCATCACAGCGACTCCACTCGGATCTGAACCGAGAACAAAAAGATGATTTTGTACATGTCTCAGGATGAGGAAAAGGGCTTTGTAGTTACTCCAACTTGCTCACTAATGAGGCAAAGTCCCATCCTGGATAACAGGACTACACGTGTAGTGACATAATGTAACTGCTGAATGCAGATGAATGAGGCAAGTAAAATCCCTGGGTTAAGGAAACAATCCTCTTCTTACTTGTGAGCCACAAATCTCCATCGTCTTGTTATAGTCAATTCAGTTTTTCTCATACATTCTTAAGCGTGTGTCTATGTATGTATGTTTGGAGCCTAAATTTAGTGAGGGAGATTTTTGTTGGGATGTAAACCAATCTGTTCCCCTTTTAGCCCTGGCATTTCACTCATTTCTGCCGATGAAGGTGAAATGGAGATTTATGATAACGTCGCAACCCCTGAAACTCCAGATCACGACTTCATAAAGAGTTAGAGGGGTGAAAGTGGCATCTCATGTAGAAATGGTGTTTGTGGGTACACTAGATCTGAAAACTTATAGATGTAACACCTGAGCAGAAACCATATGGTTGCAGGCAAGGTTACCCATCTAATGAGCTGGATTCCTGGGCTGCCCTCTGCTGTTTGTTTACTACACTATAGTGTATGTAACTGCTAGTGTGTGTGTGTGTGTGTGTGTGTGTGTGTGTGTGTGTGTGTGTCTTTTCATGTCTGTGCTCTCAGTGTGTGTAGCCATGTGCTCAGGTTTGAGCCAAAGAAAAGCAGGTCAAAACACTGCAGGGTGTGAGAATCATCAGAACAGCTACCGCTAATTAAGCGTGCCAGGCCTTCGAGTAAAACAAAAGGATCCATGTTGTGATCCATTAAATATGAGTGCTGACTGGAATTGCTCTTTGTTTTCAACATATTATGAGTTTAGATGGCCAGAGTAATTACTAACCCCTTAAAGACCCACTATCTACCATAGAGGGACATCAAATATTTATTGGTCTCTACCAATGAAAATGGTCACATACGCCAGACTAAAATATCTCAACAATATCTCAGACGGATTGCTTTGAAATTTTGTAGACATTCATAGTCCCCAGAGGATGAATACTTGATCCTCTGACCTTTCCTCTTGTACCACCATGAGGTTCGCATCTGTGATTTATAGTGAAATATCTCAACATAGTTTAAATCTGCCCAAAATGTTTCCATCCGTATAAGTTGTACTTATACGTTAGTATAAGTTAGTGCTAATTACCAAAAGTTAGCATCACTCTTAACTAAGATGGTGAACAACTGGATGGTAAACATTATACCTGCTAAACATCAACATGTAAGCAGATGTTGTTGTTAACATGTTGGCATTTAGCTCAAAGCGCCACCGTGGCGCTAGCATGGCTGTGGACTCTTGGTTTTGTTAACTGTCTAGATTAGTTACTGTAATGCTTCTTGAATTGGTAAAAAGTCACATTAAAAGTTATTGAAAGATATTGATGTTTTAAATGTGGAGAACACAATATTTCATCAATTTTCTATCCCATTGACATTACATTCATTCATTGTCATTTCAAAAATTAAACATGATTCCTATTAGGGCTGGGCGACATGACGATATATCATCAAAATGATTTAAAAATGTCTATCATATGTATTTTTCTATATCATTTCTATTTCAGTGACAAAAAAGCGGCGGCCAAATTGCATTACTCCAATATTTACATCATTTGGACACTTTACATTCTGTGGTTATTTTATGTAGACTATTTATTCATTAAGTAAACATATAACATGCTATATTATGATATATATCATTATCACAATGTGAAATGAGCTAAATCTGGATAGAAGATTTTGGCCATATTATAAATTCTGAAAAAGAGTTTGGAAATTTGTTTGATGGATTATTTCTCCATTGTTACAATGCTAATTGTCATTGTATTTTACATCGTTGGAAAGCCTGATTATTTACCTTCACAATGATGTCTAGCTAATAAGGATCATGCATTTGTGGGATGAGCAGCGCAGCTGATTATGTGGGCAGCACCCAAGTGAAATTTGCCAAAATTCTGTGAAAAAACAGTGTATTCTCCTGTTTTCATTGACTCTTGTTTTGAGCTCCAGTTGCTGCCAGTCGGGCACCAAAAGACAAGACGACAGGATCACCAAGTGATCCGTTTCATTCTGAAAAGTCATCTTTTCCAAAACCAACATGGCTCAGTTCAAAATTTTGTTTCAAAACTTCTCTTCTCTGACAATCAGGAGCTCAAAACAAGAGTCAGTACGAACAGGAGAATACACTGTTTAGCATTGGTTGAGAATTTTGGCAAATTTCACCTGGGCGCTACCCACATAATCAGCTGTGCTGCTCATCCCACATGTATGATCCTTACAAGTTGGACATCATTGTGAAGATAAATAAACAGGCTTACCAATGATGTAAAGTGTCTAATTATCTTTTTCTTCATTTATGTCAATGTATGTTTGTTTCAGAGGTAACGCAAGATTGCCACAGAAATGCAACAGATGGGACACAACGGGGTTATAGATAAATTCATAGATGTTTGTTCTACTTTAGAGGAGAACAAACAGCGTTTGAAGTGATTCATTGGATGCTGCAGTATTTTGTTTTTGTTTTTCCCTTTAATCCCACCATCCCTCCGTGTATATTCATCACAACTGTCAAACACAAGACTCTCCTCAGCTGTCAGATTACACCCAGAAAGAAAAAGAGATAACAAAGACGGAGGGAGGGAGAACGAGAGATAGTGTGTAGGATTCCAGTTTAATCTATTTTGGGTGCACAGGGGATTTCACATAAAGGTTGAAATGCCAGTGCTGTGAAAGCTGAGACACTGAAAACTATCTAGCGCTTAGTTTTGCGATCGTGAATACTTTCTACCAATTTTCATTTTTGACAATTGTCAGTTATTACTGTAATCTGACTGACTAGACAGGATCAGCTGCAACAAAGTAAACGGTCGGTTGTTGCAAGAGATGGACAGTTTAGCGAAGCGTTCGCTGAGTTTCTCTTTCTTGTCTCATTTGCAGTGAGCGCAGGGAAAATAATTACAGCAGGGAAAAAACAGATATAAAGATATGATCACTTCAGAGGATTGAAACATGCCCCCCCCCCCCCCCCCCCCCCCCACACACACACACACACACACACACACACACACACACACACACACTTCATTGATGTTTGTCATGGATTTGACGCTCAGGACTGCACAGGACTGTTGCTCATTATGACAGAAAGGAAAATAACAAAGCCAGTATTGAGTGGGAGCTAAATCAAGCAGGGAACAAAGTAACACAAGACATCAAAGAAGTGAAGCAAAAATATTGGATCTTTCTCTATTTGCATGTTCTCAGTGACAGATTTGATGCGACATCTTACCCGCTGAAGTATGATGGGAACAGCGAGAACAGCAAGATCTCGATACCAATCAAGTGTGCCTCAGACATTGACTTACTGGTTAAACCGGCTGGAGAAAACAAGGGAGTGAAACAGTCAGCAGCACAGAGACGTTCACAACCAGTTAGGAAGTTAACTCCTGCGTCTTATAATCAATTCAAATTGAGAAGTTTGTTCTCTCCGAGACACAAGTATCAACTTGAATTTGTAGATTTCGTCATCCAACATTGTCAGCAAATTTGATTTATTTCACATTTCTTTGCACATTTGTAAAGTGTCATTGACCTGAGACCACGTTCATAGACTGTATGTAATATTACAGGAAGGTAAATATGTTGAGTGTGTTTCTATGTACAGAGTGGTGTCATTCAGGACAGGCTGCTTATACAGTGTTCATGTTAATATTCAAATCATGACCACTGAATAAACTGCATATAATAGTTTACTGCAGCGAAAACACAAATTACAATACAGTTACAGCTGCAAAAATTAACTGATTGGTTGTCAACTATTATATTAATCATATATTAATTGGTTTAATTTCTAAAAACAAATACAAAAATTCTCTGATTTCAGCTTCTTAAATTTGAATATTTTCTGGTTTCTTTACTCCTCTATGACAGTAAAATAATATCTTTGACTTGTGGACAAAACAAGACATTAGAAGACATCATCTTGGGCTTTGGGAAACACTGATTTTTCATTATTTTCTTACATTTTATAGACCAAACAATTAATTGTTTAAATGAGAAAATAATCGCCAGATTAATCGACAGTGAAAATAATCATTAGCTGCAGCCGCACATACAGTGTTTCTACATAGATAGATAGATAACGCTTGGACAGCCCATACCCCACTAAGGCCATACTGTCTGCTCTATTTATTTCAATAATTAAATGTGTTTTTATTAGCATCTAAATGTGTAGTTTCTGTGCAGCTCTACGTTTACATACAGTGATAGTGAATCATGGAAAGCATGTACCACTTTCTTTCATTCCAGTAACTATTTGGTGAGAAAATTTAACAGATCAGTATGACTGCATGGTTTAATTCTGTCTAATTCTGAGAAGAAATTGCAAAAAAAATCATAAACGCCAAGTCTCCCAGTGTTAAGAAATCCCTTAAATAATTCCTGATTGCAGAGTGGGAATCAGGTCTGCAGCAAAACCTCACTTTGGTACACAGTCTAATCTCAATATTCTGCTAACTAACAGACAAACAACTCTTGGTAGACGCTGTATATGCAAGTGCTTAAAAGTATTTTTAAAGCGTTGAATTCAGTTCCCTCGAAAAGGCCTTTGTTTAAAATGTAATAGACACAAGTTTTGAATATTTCCTGTTGCCTTCTGAGGCCAGTAGTTCCTCACAAATTTTTCTTATGTCCGATTATCAGTTATTATTCAGCACTATCACACCAGTAGCAAACACTGCCACTACTTACAGAGGAGCTCATCATCTCATAATGGGCAAGTGTTGAATTTAGCAGAGACTTAAATAAATTTAGTTGTTCTTCCTACTTCACATTTTATTGGTTAAACCATCCATCCATTTTATGTCCTGTTCAACCCACTTATCCGGCTCTAGGTCACATTTTATTAATATCATTGATTATATTGTGAAACAGGCATTAAACTGCATTCTGTGTGATATTAAGCACAAAAAGTCTTACCTTAACAGTGAACCCTGCAGAAAACATCTTTCACTATTTCCTTAATGTTCAAGGACAGGACAGGTATAATATACTGCAGGGGTAACTTTTAGGGCCAGGGACCCCTTACAGGACCCCTCCATAATCATAACACCAATTAAGAATAGGTTTACTCCCATTTTGTACTCTTAGATGCCATTGGAAGTATTTGTATTTTAAAACTTTCCAACCAAATTTCATGTTAATATCACTTTGTTTTGCCCTTTTATTCAGGGCTTTTATAATCAGGTGTTGCTTCAACTTGACCGGGTTCATGGTTTTGTTTGCTGGCACCTGAAGACACCTGACATTGTTGTTGATTCATGACTTGACGTGATGTGTTACAGTTACATCAGAGTGTCTGTTGGCCCAAAGCTGTCGTGGGTGGGCGTAATGGACACAATGTGCTTGTTTTATTGGCGTAAATAGTCCCCATGTGTAGACACGCAGTTTTTAATGATGCAGCACAATTTAATAATTTATAGCAAATTATTTCATGGACACCCTGACAGAGTGCCATAGGCCCCTTCGGGCCCCCGGACCCCGCTTTGAGAATCCCTGTTAAACTGTATATAGTTCAGTGAATAATCATTGATTAATTGGCTCTGTATTTTCTGGATCAGCTGCTTGTGACTAATCACTCTGAGTAACTTTCCGCAGCTCTGAGTGAAACTGATACGGACCAATCGGTGTCATGGGATTTGCCGGTCAGACTACTTGCTGTGCGCGGCGCCCCTCACTGAGGTATCAGCGTTGATGAAGTTCAAAGTGAAAACATGTGACAAGTGACACACACACCCACACCAACAGGGATGAAACGACCTTTTGGGCTCATCTCCCTTCTAATCCACTTAGCGTTGTCTACCTTCTGCCCACACACCAACCCAGACAGCTCCTGTCTGAATGCAGGGACATTTATAGTGTGTGTGTGTGTGTGTGTGTGTGTGTGTGTGTTGGAGTATTATTCAACAAACAGTCATTCCAACATAAGTATTTTTAGCATGATGAAGTAAATAGTTTGGGTGGGAGGGGGGAGAGGGGTGATGTTTGTTGAAGAAGTCATTTGAGGACTGGGAGAGATTCTTTCCCCCTTAATGAACAAGCAGCCCAAAGTGTTTTTATTTTTTTGTCTTGTGGGGTTTTATCTTGGGCTTGTTTTAGCTTTTGTTTGTTGTGCTGTTGCTCCTCTGTGGCTGTCAAGCATTGTTCTTGATACACTGTGCATCCTCGCTGATGTTCAGTTTCAGTGCGATTTTGGCTGACTTTGAAGCAGTTGGAGAACACAGGCTGGAGTTTGGCTTCCTCAGCTCGTGCCACTTTCCGCTAACTAACTCTCGGTGTTGGTGGCGTGTCACTTTGCTGTGCTTCTCAGGAAAGATGCAGACAGATAGACATCGGCTCAGAGAAGTATTTTTTGGGATCACCTGGTTAGAGGGGAAACCGTACAGTAGGATGAGTCAGAAAGCAACTCAGGTTTTGTGAAACGTCGACAGAGGGAAGATTGTGTGTGTGTGTGTGTGTGTGTGTGTGTGTGTGCGTGTGTGTGCGTGTGCGTGTGTGTGCGTGTGTGTGCGTGTGTGTGCGTGTGTGTGTGTGTGTGTGTGCGCTGTAAGCCTCTTGCTTGCTGCAGACTCATGTTGTCAGGAGTTTGGGAGAGGATTGGGACTGAAGGTGTGGATATGTTACCTTGCATCCTCAGCTCAGTGTACATGCATGCAATGGTTCTGTGAAAGCGTGTGACTTTGGCCCATTTATAAGTATAGCAATTGAAGTTCTTTGAACAGCTGCCCTTGTAGTAAAATTTGTAATTTTTTTTTTTTTTTTCTTAACATGAAGAACAAGACAAAATTATTGATCAACTTACTCGGACTTGCAGCAAAATGTCAGAGATCCCAATGGTGGAGGAAGTAGTCGGATATTTTACTTATGTAACGGACTAATACCACAGTACAGAAATACTCTGTTACAAGTAAAAGTATACTTAAAGTAAAAGTACTTGTTTGGCCGAATTGTCCCTTTCAGAGATATATTATTACATATCATATTATTACAGACGTTTTAACATGTACGCAAGATTTTAATGTGACTGGAGCATGTGGAGTGGAGCACATTATAATTACTTTATATACTGTTGGATCATTTCATTTGTAGCACAGTATCATATTTTATAAACTGATCACGTTTTGTTTATAAAATCGTAATCTGTAAAGTAACCAGCAACTAAAGCTGTCAGATAAATGTAGTGGACTAAAAAATACAATATTTCCCTCTGAAATGTAGTGGAGTAGAAGTATAAAGTACCATAAATTTGAAATACTCAAGCACCTCAAAACCTCAAAATTGTATGAAAGTTGCGTTGCGTTCCACCACTTAGAGAATTTAAAGAGTACCGTAATTTAACACCAGGCTGAAACTCAGTGTTTTGTTGAAGCCTGTTGTACCTGTAATCACACCCAGTAGTGATGTCATAGGGTCCTGGAGTACACTTCTGCGTCACAACAAGGATTTCAGGAGGTGTTTAGGCCCAGACACACCAAGCCGCCATCAAAGAACTAGCGGCGATGACGGCCGGCTGCTGCGTTACCTCATGTCGCCTTTGTCTTAGCTGATCAGTTGCATTTGAACACACTGCAAAGACTACAGCCGACGACCAGTAAGCGCATATGTTCTGCACCTACGTGAGATGAAATAACTCTACACACCGGCAGGTCGTGGTAGTCTGCATTCGTCATTCAAAAAGGGAAACCAGAAGAAGAGAAGATGAAGATCAAAAACGAGAGGAGCCTTCTGTGTGTGCTTTCTTGACTTGTTTGCTTGCTTTCCTCACTTCCGTTTCTCTTCTCATGCTATGATTCGCTTAAGCTGAACAGCCAATCGGAGTGATTCCTTTCACTAACATGCTCCGCCAAAAAAAATACTCCGACAGAGGCTCACCGACTGTCCGATGGCCAACTGTCGGCTCAGTGCGTCAGGGCCTTTAAGTTGCTCTTTAAAAGCAGCTCTCACATCATCAATCACACATACTGTATGTTCAGAGCAGAAATAGCCAATCAGGAGCAAGTATTTACCCTCATTTGCCCCATTATTCAGAGGTACTGTTTGAACTCCAGATTACTTCTTTAAGTGATTGTTTAAGTAGTAGGTATACCATTAGTCAGCCCAGTACAACACCACTGCAGCAGTCAAGTTGAAGGTTTGTGTTTTTGGCTGTAATCAGATAAAGGTCAAACCAGGCAGCATGTCAGTCTCAATCAGTTCACACTCGCTGCCTCAGTGACTCAGAGTTCTTAGAGGAAGAGGATGCAGCTACAGTAGGATTTCATGGCACCATCATGCGCATCCTCTCTCTTTTGCAAATTCCAAACAACTGCAGTGTCATTCACATCGCACATTGCAGCCCACTGAACTGATGTCCACTCTGAAAATGCTCTGTTTTCATTGTGAACATTGGGAGTTTTGGTTTATGCGTGTTGTTGCAATGATGTCCAGGATGTAGATAAGCGAACAATACTTTGTGGTGTCAACCAAGCGTTTGTACTCTCTTGACTCTTTCTGTTCCAGTTTTTATGCCTGTGCGATGGCAACAGCTTTTGCCGGACGCATTTTGTTTTCGAGTTGTTTGTCCGTCTGTGTCTTTGGTGGTCAAAGGTCAAGGTCACTGTGACCTCACGTCCATGCCATTCTAGGAATGCCTAGATGAAATTTCTTCAAATATGTCTTGCTTATGGCTCCTTAGATTAGCGCTGTTAGCACTGCCACCTCACATCAAGAGGTTCACAGGTTCAAATCCTGCTTGGGGCCCTTCTGTGTGGAGCTGTGTAGAGTTTGCATGTGTTAACGTGGGTTTTTTTAAAGCATGAAAATATGCAGGTTGACTCTAAATTACCTGTAGGTGTGAATGTGAGTGTGAATGGTTGTGTCTCTGTGATACTCTGGTGGATACAGATAATGAATGAATGTCTTTCTTACTTACTTGGATTCAAGGATGAACACATTAGAATGTTGTGGTCAAAGGTCACTTTGACCTCAAAACAAAAATTCACATCCTTATTATGACAGTTTTACACAAGTGATGGCATTTTGGACAGACATGGACGTAAACTGCAACTTGGCTTGACGGAGGAATGCAGCTATGAGGAGATAAGTTCATCCATATTTTATGTTTGTGTTCCCACTCCAAGCATTGTACGCCTCGTCACTGTGGGGATCCTGCTCAGTGAGCCACCACCCAAGGCTTCTTCCATTTTTTCCGCCTAATTATGTTTTGATGACAGCTTTCTTTTGTTATCATCGAGGGTTTAAGTTTGAGAATTATGTTTTTGGTTTTTCACTGACTATATTACCATGTGGGCTTTGCGAAACCTTTCGAGGCTCAAGCTTTGATTAGAGGAGACACAAATAAACTTGGTTTGACTTTTCAGACTTCAGAAACTTTAACGTTGAATTGGACTAGTTGATATTGCTTGTAAATTAATGTGACCGAACTGAGAATTTCCAGACTTTAATGAAATAAAAAATCTCTGCTTTGAACAAATTTACCACAGTTGTCTTCCCTCCCTTCCCCTTCTCTACCTCCATTCAGTGCAGCTGTATTAGCGAGCCGCTAAGCTGTACTCCACACTTGACTTGGGCTTAAGATGGAGTGACTAAGCGCAGATTTAATATTGGACTTATAGCTACTTAGCAGTGGAAGGCACAAACTGTCAGCTTTCCTCTGAAAAGTAAAAACTTGTCAAGTTTGCACCTCGGTTGCCTTGCAACAATAAAATGTGAAAGCTCTCTCTAATAACCTGCTGACTGCTCAATTGCACCTACATCACTGCTGCTAAAATATGAGAGGTTTTTATTGAATGTGTGCGGTGGTGGCAGTGGGGTCATGTGTGTGTGTGTGTGTGGTGAGAGGAAAAAAGCCAGACAAGCTTAGGAAGGAGGGATACGAGCGTTGAGGAGATCCACGCTCTGCTGGCCGAATATAAAGGTTTATAAAAGCTACCAGTCAACATGGATGACCTATTTACTGTCAGACACACTAACACGCAAACACACACCAGACAATGACCACAACCCTATTTCTCACCACCGCTATTTAGGAAGCATCTTTTCTTGGCGACATGGTGATTTTAATCAGGCTATCCCGTCTGTGTAAATCAGGTGATAGACCCGGTGTTTGAGACATCTGGCTGTGGTGCGTGCAGGCTGACGATGTATGTGTGATTGGGTGGGGATGTTCATTAGGTCCGCTAACTAAAAGTTGGTTATTTTTAGCTTCTGGGCAGATTTTCGTCCCATTCTTCTCCATTTTTCTCCCTAGACAGCTGGCCTATGGCAGAATCTGTCAGGATAGTTGTTGGATTTGCCACTGTTGTTGCCCTAACATCTGGCAAATGTTAATTTACAGTTTGTGGTGTGGCTTTGGGGGACTCCTATTGAGACCTTGTGTGTGTTGGCTGTCCAGATGCAGGCACAAGCTGTAAGATTTACCTTGAGCTCTTTTGAAGCAGAGGAAAGACACAGGCTGCTGATAAAAAATAAAAAAAAAACACTTGCAACAATAGTAGAAGAGCTACATCCTCAGTATTTGCCATGGGAATGAGAGTAATGTATTTATTCGTCTGCACACCGGACTCCTCTGGGCCCATGTGTTTGATGAAGTGTGTGTGTTTTAAAGATTCCTGCCTGTCCTTGAGTCCAGCAGTGAGGACCTTGTCTACCTCCACGATGTCAGCTCACTGATTCATGCTGCGACTCTGCCACTGATCCGTAGGATGACTCTGGGGGGGCTGTGGAGACAGGCTGCATCCATCATGCTGCCTAAGAGCTGGGCAGATGTGCACTGACACAGACACTATATGCACTCAGAATATAGGACATGGAGTCTGTCAAAATCACATACTAACATACTATTCATGCTAAGTATGTTGTAATACTGAGTATGTAGTGCATTCCAACTGCATAGTATATGAATTTTGAGTATTTGATAGAGTTAGGCCAGTGTAAACACTTTCAAAATGGTTCGGCCTCAAAACCGGACCAGACTGATATACTAAATTGACTCAGCAGTCGCTCCACTAAAATTTTGAGGAGCGGCCTGTCACTAAAATGAGAACAGTTGGTCCACCTTAAAGGTCAGCCCTCTTTAAGTTAAGCTTGGGTTGAAGTCGTCGCTAACTTCAGGGCCAACGCCCTGCAGCAGGTGACCAGCAAGGTTTTGACGAGTTTTAGCATTTATTCACTGACAGTTAATTATACACACACTGCACTGTTACACTCACAGCTATAACATGCAAACAGTCCACACTCACTGTCACTGTTACAGCCCAATGCAATACACTGGCTGACAGAGATGCGTCTTGTCTTGTCACCCAGAAAAACACATAATTAATTTAGTATGCATGCTGCATACTAAATTAACTAACTTGATTAACTAGTTAGTATGGGTTTTTGAACACCCTGTATCTTAGATTAGCAAGCTAGCATACTAACATTTCCAAAGTAGCAATATACACCTGAAAATACTGACCTGTAGATAGTGCTAGATGAAAGGTCAAGGGATGAAAGGTTTTACAAAACATCCTCAGGGGACCATGAATGTCTGTACCACAATCCATCTGATAGTTGCTGAGATATTTCACTCTGATTATCTCAATAAAAAACTAAAATTTCAAGTTTGTGGCACTAGAAGAAAAGTCAGATAATCACTAAGGTCGATAGAAGGTCGATCATCTGGGCATTTGGATGTCTGCACAATATTTTTTGCCAATCCATCCAGTAGATACTGGGATATTTTATTATTATTTATTATTATCCATTGGTGCTAGAGGAAAAGTCTGTTTATCACCAAAGTCAGTAAGATTCACCCTCTGTGGACCAAATGGTGCAAGAAGAGCAATTAGCATCATGTCAGTGTCATGAAAGTAGTCTAGCAGGTGCAGGGGTGCAGATGTTGATTTTGTTTGATTTCGTTTTTGAAATAGCTCGTTATTTCAGAACATCTGTATGCTGGTGTTTGTTTTTCAGATGTCTCTGTTACTCACCTGGGCTCTGCTCCATGGAGACGCTGAGGTTTGCCGCTCTGTTGTTGTGGTCATGGCGAGTTGTTGCTGGTTGATCGTGCGAGGCTGAGTTGCTGCTGAGAACTGGGTCAGCAGCCTCCCTCTGCCTGCGTTTTGTCTCCCTGTGAATGGGGGAAAAAAATGTGCCAGATTTCAACCAGATATCCTTCAGATATGGGATCTGTAAACTGAGTGTTTTCCAGAATTGTCAAAAAATGGTGGGACTTATCCACCCTGAGGCTTAGTAGATGAGACAAAATCTCTGGGTTTTTACTGCAGCTTTTGTGTGTGATCATGTATGAACATATGCAGTATGTTGTGCATGTGTCTGCCATCATTTAAATTTAGCTTAAATCCTATATCATCCTGTTTGATCCAATTGATGCCAACACATTGAAATAGTCAGATATGGTTAGGCATTGAAGCGGCTGTTTTCTAAATCCAACTTATTAGAAAGAAACGAGGCAAAGCCCAGCAAAGAGAAACTGGCAACTAACTTTTAACTGTGTGACTCGCCCTCTGAGCACTGCCCATTAAGCACAAACCAACCCATATTTTATTAATCTGTTTGGCCTGGTCTGCCTTCCTCCACTGGCAGCATCAGAGGGTATTTTAACATGATACTCCCTGATGATCATGATATAATTCTCTCTTATTTCCACTTCATGTGAAAAACAAAAATCCAAGCAAATAGTGGAGAGTTTAACATCTGGGGTTTCTGGTGAGCATCTCTAGCATGAGAGCAAAACATTTTCCTGTCTCCCCTCCTTCCTGAAGTATAAAAGTATTACCACTTATTGCTAACTAGATGGACATCGAGCTGTGTTCCAGATCTGATGCCAGGTGCTCTTTGACTGTCTCTGAGTTGAAAGCGCTGTGTGGGAGAGATGACAGTTTGCCTGAAGGAATGTTAAAGCACAAGTGATTCATCTCATCTCCACGCAAGGAGGACCAAAACGATTTTTAATTCATACCCAGCAAAATGCCACGTCCTACGCGTACATGCATCAGCACATACCTGATCAAACACATTATGTGACTTGAGCAACATAGTGATTCAAACACCTCTTTCTCATCACATTTCGTAGCCGCTGCCACGGTGTGCGTGGCTTCCGAGCGTAATGCAAGTGTTGAGGAGCTCGGTCTGTGCTTATGCGTTGTGATAATAAATTCATTGTGTTTGTCAAAATGGAGCAGACGGTCTCGGTGCTGCAAGGAGAGCTGAAGAGATGCAACATGCATGAATTCAGCTGAAGCTCCCTCGCATGTCTCCCAGTGTCCCAGTTCTCCAGCTGAAACCAGATGAATTAGTGAAAAGACAAATTATCTTAAATATCTTGCACAGATTCGTGTTCCTGTAATGGGGTTTCATCAGTTGTATTTAAAGCTGTGTCATGATATGTCTCAAATCTCCACAGCTTTTGGTACAATATTACTTAAACTGCTGGGAGCATATATAATTTACAGCCATGTGGATGTAATTTTTATGAGCCTGGGAGATGATATCTTTCTCTAGGATCATTCATTCTTCTCGTATTTTTTTGTTTCTCCACTCTCTCTTCTGTCCTGTTCCTGTCCTCCCTCTGTCTCATCCTGCAGGTGTGTGGTGCACTGACCCTGCCTGCGACAGGCGAGGAGTCAGAGGACCAGGGCTATGATTGGCTCTCCTGGCCCTGGTGGGCGTGCCTTAGTGCCATGGCCGAGGGTGTGGCGATGGGTCCTGGCTGCTTCTTTGGTTGCCATAATAACCTTGACGCTGCCAGGAAGTAGCCAGGCCTGTCCGCCACGGTGCGAGTGCTCGGCTCAGCTGAGGTCAGTGTCGTGCCAGCGGCGGCGGCTCACCAACATCCCAGAGGGCATCCCCACCGAGACACAACTTCTGGACCTCAGCAAGAACCGGCTCCGCTGGGTGCAAGCAGGTGACCTGGCGCCGTACCCACGGCTGGAGGAAGTGGACCTCAGTGAGAACCTTATCGCCACATTAGAGCCCAATGCCTTCGCCACCCTGCAGAGTCTTAAAGTGCTGAAGTTAAGAGGAAACCAACTGAAGTTGGTGCCCATGGGGGCTTTCGCCAAGCTAGGCAATCTGACCAGCCTGGACCTGAGCGAGAACAAGATGGTGATTTTACTGGACTACACCTTCCAGGATCTGAGGAGTCTGAAACATTTGGAGGTGGGAGACAACGACCTAGTTTATATCTCCCACAAGGTAAGCTCTACAGCATCTTATCTGTATCACTACTGTGTTACTAATGAAGAACTGGATGGAAGAACATTTATTTAATTTTTTATAGCTCACAGACAATCTCACTTCCATACTGATGGTAGTGGAATATACTATATATGCTATACTATAAATTAACAGTAATATGTACTTCAACATTTGGGGAAATGAGCTTATTTGCTTTCTTGCCAAGAGTTAAATGAGAGGATCAATGCAACTCATGTCTGTGTGCTAAATATGATGCTACAGCCAGCGGCTGTTTTGCTTAGCTTATCAGAAAGACTGGAAACAGGAATAATTAACTTGTTATATCTCATTTGTTAAATCCACACAAAAACCGAAGTGGAAAAATGACAAATTGTGGTTTTAAGGGGTGTTAGGTGCGAGGCTATGTCTTGTTTGGGTGTAGTGACTTGGACCTGGAATCTCTGCTGGTTGCCTGGCAACCTCACAGTGACAACAAGACTCCTGGTAGACAGTTTTTTCTGTGCTTTCCAATATCCATACTATCATACTATGTGGTAGACCAGAAAAAGATTTTGTATATCAATTGCAGTATGCAAAAAATACCAGGATGTCCTATTACATCCAGTTACATTTTGCAGTATGAAAGCCAGAATGCTTTTCTGGTTATTCTGACCCACAATCCTCAGAATAGTGGATATGCAGTATGGGCAAGACGGTCAAAGTTCAAGGCACAATGTTATGATGAAGTAGTATGTCCCAATTGTATGCATACTGCGTGTGACAGTACATATGTTGTTGGTACCTGCAATGTGTAGTAAAAGTAAAAACAAAAAGTATGCAATTTGGAATGAAGCCTTAGTTACCTTTTGACAGTTAGGCTAACTATTTCCACTTGTTTCCAGTCTTTATGCTAAGCTAAGTTACCGCTAACTGCTGCTAGCTGTAACTTATTATTTAACTGTTGAACTATTCCTTTAACAAAGGAAGATGATGTTTATCATGAAAAAGATTAACATTAAAAGAGTTTATGGACACTTTTTATAGTACTCAAGGTACCACAAACTCGACACAAATGAATATTTACAGTCTATGTATGCAAAGCATGTATTTGCTCTTATTGTAGTTTCAGTCAGTTTTTGTCACCAGTTACGTTAATACACCATCTATCTATTGTTTGTTTAGCATCAAAATTTAATATACACTGCTGTCCATCATGCATACAATATATGTAAAATAAATAAATCTTATTTTGGCTTTAAAACCCTTTTATCTTCCTGACTTGCAGGCGTTCTCGGGGCTGCTGGGGCTGGAAGATCTCACAATAGAGCGCTGCAACCTAACATCAATCTCTGGCCAGACGCTGTCTTACCTGCGCAGTCTGGTCACCCTTCGCCTCCGTCACCTCAGCATCATCGCCCTGGAAGACCAGAATTTCCGCAAGCTCTCCAACCTGCGGGGTCTAGACATCGATCACTGGCCGTACCTGGAGTACATATCCCCTCTTAGTTTCCAGGGTCTGGACCTCCACTGGCTCTCCATCACCAACACCAACATCACCTCTGTCCCCTCCGCCTCCTTCAAGAACCTGGTGCACCTCACCCACCTCAACTTGTCCTACAATCCCATCGCCACGCTAGAGCCCTGGGCCTTCAGGGACCTGTTGAGGCTGAAAGAGCTGATCATGGTAAGCACAGGGTTGATGACGGTGGAGCTTCATGCCCTTGGAGGCCTTCGACAGATCCGGGTCCTCAACTTCTCCTCCAACGACCTGCAGACTCTGGAGGAGGGCTCCTTTCACTCTGTCAACAGTCTGGAGACCCTCAGAGTGGATGGGAACCCCCTGATGTGTGACTGCCGTCTGTTGTGGATCCTGCAAAGACGCAAGACCCTCAACTTTGACGGCAGAGTGCCGGTGTGTGCTGGGCCGGTGGAGGTGCAAGGGGTCAGCCTCAGCGCCTTCACCGATTCTGCACTCTTTGATCACTTTACATGCCAGAAACCTAAGATACGCAACCGGAAGCTGCAGCAGGTAATAAAGAAGATTACATTTAGGTTAACATTTAGCAAAAAACTAATAAATGTTTAGTTTGATTTGTGAAGTATTTGCTGTAATACTGCCAGGTTTTGTTGTGTACATATTCTACTGTGTTTTTCTGACTGTCCTGCCTTTACTAGTTTGTGTACCCCTTTCCTCCGCCTCCTGCAGGTGATCGCTCGCGAGGGCCAGCCTGTGAGTTTTCTGTGTCGAGCTGAAGGAGAACCTGCACCTGCTATTGTCTGGATTTCCCCACAGCGCAGACGGATCACAGCTAAGAGCTCAGGGCGCATTACTGTTCTCCCCAGTGGCACTCTGGAGATCCGCTACGCTCAGCTTACTGACAGCGGAACATACATCTGCATTGCCAGTAACGCCGGAGGCAATGACACCTACTTTGCCACACTCACAGTGCGTGGCCAGCCGCTAGACGCCGCCTCAGCCTTTTTTCTCAACCGCTCGCTGTACAGTGGCGAGTTCTTCAACGACACAAATCTGAACAGCACCCGCGTTTTCCTCAAGTTCACCTTGGACCTGACCACCATCTTGGTCTCCACGGCAATGGGTTGCATCACCTTCCTGGGAGTGGTCCTCTTCTGTTTCCTGTTGTTGTTCGTGTGGAGCCGGGGACGCGGCCAACGCAAGAACAACTTCACAGTGGAGTACTCCTTCCGGAAATCTGAACCCGCCACCGGCAGCTCCTCGGGAGGGACCAGGAAGTTCAACATGAAGATGATATGAAACAACGCAGCCAGGGGTCCCTCGGGGGAGGCATGAGCACGTCCCAAAAACGTGTTTGACACACACAAACGCACACAGCCACTGACTCGCAAAGAAGCGTGAAAGCACAATTTAAGTACCTGTCTATTGGCTCTATTAAAAATTGAGCGCCCACATCAAAAGCAGAGCCATGACACGATTTGGTTTGATTTGTGAAAGCAAAATGACCCTGATCTCTCTGCCTCAGCAGTTTTATTCAGCTTGTGGTGAAAAACATGTTTGAATGATACTGTAAAGACTACAATATTGGTAGATTTGAAAGAGCTACTTGTCACCCATGTTTGATAAGAATAATAGAGTTAAGAATAATAGGAGATAAGTTTTGGAAATTGGCATGATTACTGAGATGTGGGATACCGGTAGCCCTGTGTCTCTGTTACATTAATGAGATCGTGAAAACAATTTGCTCTTTCATTTAAATTCCCCTTTACTGTATTCTGTGCAGTCAGGGATTTTTAAAGAAAGGTGATGCAGGGAGACGTGGCTACCAACCATTTATAGTATTTGTAGTAAGTCTGCCTTGTTAAGAATCATGCATGTAGAAATGCAGTTAAGTTGTAAGTTCACACCACTGAATAAAACAAATTGTTTTAAAAGACAGTTTGAATATGTTTTTCTATAGAACAACCTCCTTTATCTAATGACCACGGCTGAACAGTGAGGAGGGTTCTTCATTTGCCTTATCGTATGTCAAGCTTAATGGCTGTAAAATCTGATCTGATCATAATATCTGATAAGATTTGGACCATTCACATAAGACAAAAGATTTTTCTTCTTTGTGAGATTTTGCGACAACTTTAGCTGTGTGAGTTTGGGACGAGCGCACTGGCCGAGTGGCTGCCCGTGGCACGGAGGGTTTGGTTAGGAAGTCAAGCCCATCGGACACGGGCAGCCACGGTAACCATAGCAACCAACACAATAGAGAGCAATGGGGACCGGGCTGGCGGCCGCAGGAGGCTCACTGGGTTGAAGGGGAAGGAAAAAAGAAGTCCTGACATCACAAGCCCAGTTGATGCTCTTGCCAGCTACCAGCCGCCGTCCCTGCCCTCCTCTGTGCTGGTGGACGCCCGACCTTCCCAGCGCTGCCCGGGGGGAGCAGCCCGGAGAGTTGGGTCATACTCGGAGACAGACAGAGGACACACAGTAACACCATCAGAGCCTTCAAATAAACACTTTAGTAGTGGAAAACACACCTAGCAACACCTGTATAGCACCTTTTCTCAGGAGAAGTGAAACTACTAGCCTACAGAGTTGAGTATAACCGCACATACATGCTCTGTTAATGTATGACATTCCAGCAATACTGTATGTAGAGCCATAAAGCCAAAATTCATTCTCTAAGAGAGATGATGTAAATGTTTGAGTGAAGAATCAAAGCCATAGTATGTGTAGGTTGTTTTTTTATACTGTAGCGTGTGCATGATTCAGTTATATAATAATTATTATTGCTACTGCCATCGTACAAGCTGGTGTGATGATCACAAGACCATCTGCTGTCGCTGGGCTTGCATAAAGTTGCACCCTGTACACACACACACACACACACACACACACACACAGAGGTGGTAAAACCTCATCAAGGTTACTTGGATTGATAGGAACAACAGTCACAGTTACACATGAATAAACATACAAATTGTTGAAGCGCTGCAGCAAAGTGTTACACTAACTGCCCTCTCTCTGCCTCTGAGACGGTCGGTGTGCGAATGTCTCTGCCCCCTAGCCCAGTGCATCCCCCCCCCTCACCCCCACCCCCCCATACACCCCCCCACTGGGTCCTCCTTTGGGAGGGATCCCTGGCTGGAGACCGAGGATTCAAAAATGTAAATGAAGTCGTGTTAACCCTACCCACGCCATGTGCATCGTATAGTGGAGAGTAGTACTGTGGTTTAAGAAAAAAAAAAACTAACAAAAAAAAACTAAAAACTTTATTTGAAGTGTTCTGTTGCTTCTTGTTTGTTCTCCAATTTAATTTCCTCAGTTGTTGTTCCCCGTGACCTCTTGGCTGTTTACCATTTTGAAGTTACCCGTCCTCCGTGTGGGTCTGTTCTGTTCTCAACACCTCGTAAAGTTCCCACACACTAGACAGTGCTTGTGCCTGTTTGATCAACAGGAACCAGGCATCAAGAAACGAGACATTATCTAAAGCAGAACTTCCCAAATTTAATCACATCAAGGACCCTAAACTGACACAAATTAGACCATGGACCCCCATTTGATAAGATTTTGTCCCAGGGTCCCTCATCTGATAGGATATTTGCTCTTCGATGTTTTGTTGCAGAAAGTATTTGAAACCCATGAAACCATTGATCTACAGCAGTGGTTCCTAACTTACCAAAATAAGAAAGAAGAAAACACTACACAAAATTATATAATTTTTCTGATATTTTTCGGATATACTGGATAGTGTTACCTCTTCTGGAGTTGATGCACCAGCTTTTAAGCCGGTTGCACCACTCAGACTGGCGCTTACATTAAGGTTAGTTATTTTATATTTATGCACGGTAACAGCCAGGTGTTACTGTTGTATAGATCAGTGGTTCTTTACCTGGGGGTCGTACCAGTGATATAATTTGCCTCAGAATATATTTGACTGAGTGTTTTGCAAGAGACAAAGTGCACGTACACATGAGTTTCTGATGGGGGTGTCTGGTGGGAGAGAAAAACTCACGAAATGCATCGAAAATCCACAGTGCCTGGAGCACATCGGACAACACCTACTGTACGTGCCAGCTGTTCAAAACTGGGCGGTTGTGGCTCAAAAATGTTGAGGACCATTGGCATAGCATGAAAACTGACACAACTAATGCTAGCATGCTAAAATATGACCAGTTCACAGTGAAGAGTATAAGAGATAATGGAATATGGCCGTCATATACCATGTGACAAATTGTAATGTAAACTGGGAATATTTTGCCCAGTGTCTCTCAAATTACAACACATTATGTTGATAATCTAACATTGGCATAATCAAATATTTCAGATAATTTTAAGCTGCTCACTACTACTACTACTACTACTAATAATAATAATAATAATAATAACTCTGAAACCAATGGCGTAAATATCAGAGTTACAACCAGTACAGCTGCACAAGTGGCCCCAAAGCTGTCAGGGGTCCATGTAGCCAGACAAATGTTTTGCAGCTTTATTATTGTAGCTGGGCCTTCTTGTGCATCGACCATTTCACAGAGTCCTCTGGGTAACTATTCAACGATAATCCTGGAAGTATTTGCATATGTAATATCTCTATATACCACATTCATCTTTGTTCATAGCACTTGTGGTTTCTGTCCATGGTGCTGATCAAAGGGGAGTTTGCAGGATGGGAGTTGCATGGCGACATAGCAGTTGTCTGCTTTGCAATTGTCTGTAGTGGTTGTGTGTGTGCACTTTATTTTGAGGCTGAGGGCCCAGGAAAAAACTTGCACTGGGGCGAATCACAACTATGTAAGGCTGCAGTCTGAAACACATTTCCACAGCTGTATAACAAAATCATAATGTTAAAGAACCGACAGTTAAGTTTAATAAAGTGGCACTTTGAAACTAGCTAGTAGTTAATAAGAACTCATGACACAAACTTAGTGTTGCGTTTGCGAATAGCTGGTGGTATTAAGCTCATTGATGCAATATGTCATGAAGCGTTGCCTCATTTTTAGGGGTCATACTAAAAAATTTAGAACCACTGATCTATAGTGCATCTACAACACATTATAAAGACAAGTTTACCGTTTGGAAATAATTTGCCCAGGTGAGAGAGGGCCTTAAACTCGATAAACTTTTGCATAATAATTCCTGCAAACCTTATTTCTGTCCCCTGTGAGGGTAGGATGATGAAACCACGGCTTCTGTGTCAGGATGAATAACTCAACAGCTGTTAAAGATTCATGAGGCCGAATGAGAATAGAGAACAAATTGGCCTGTTTTTTTTTTTTTTTTTTTTTTACACCGCCGTTAACACTGTCAGCGGCCATTTTTGTGTTGAGAACAGGACGTTGCCTTCGCGGACGTCTCCTCTCCCTGAGCCGACCCTTTCATGTTTCCATTCCCCCGTATTTCTCAGTGAAAACTAGGTTTAGAAGACAGTGAGAATGTCTGTAGTGATTGTCGATGGTGTTATTGTGCAAACATCAATCACAAACGTAAGCGTAGATGAGGGTTTCTGTTTTATTATCTTCTTCTCCTTCTCCCCCTCTTTACCGTCCTCCTCCCCTCTTCCTGTTCCCTGTCTTCTTAACATCTCCCACCCTCGTTGTCCCTGTTCACAGTATTAGGCTGGATTATGGTTGTGTGGTAGTAGACACGTGTTCTGTGTGGTCGGTGACTCAGTGTTGTCGTGCTATGATTTGTTGCTCCTCACGATGCCATCGAACATGGAGCAGTGATTGGATCAGTGGAGACAAAAGATGAAAGGGGTGACCCAGGTTCCCTGAAAAAACAAACATTGGTTCCCATTTCATGCCCTACTTCCCTGAAAAAGCACTTCTGGAACTTTCCCGCTCTGGGATCTTTCTCTGGATATGAAAACCCACGGACTGTACTGTATGTATTTTCTCTGATGATATCTTGTCACACTTCAACTTATAAATGTAGAAAGGGGGGAGGGTTGTTGTTTAAATACCGTGACTATGAGCCTGCACTCACTTTCTGCCTACTATGGTTCACTGAGTCATTTTGAAGCAGCCCATTCACTGAAAACACACATTTTGGTCAGGGTTAAAAATTAGCACTTGTATCTCTTAAATCCTACAAGTCCTTGAAAGCTAGAGGAGGTTTTTTAGAGTAAATCCTGTCCCCTCCTTTATGAAAAGCTTTAGAGATAGGTTAAACATTTTAATTGATGGACAGTTCGCCAAACAATTGTTCAGCAGCTCTCTGTTTTTTTGTCACTTTGCAGCCAAACCATTCAGTCTGGCTGACAGGTCCTCTGTGTTTGTAGATACCAGTGGAGCTCGATTCATCTCCTCCGTCGTGATTCTTAAGAAAGTAGGCTGAGCCATCCCCTCCTCCCTCCTCTGGTTCACCCTTGCCTGCGGTTGGTGTACTGATAGTCTAGACGTCCCATTTACAGCAACAGCAGCGGCAGCATCCTCACTATTAGAATACTTTCCAATGGGGAAGTCCTCCATGATGCAGACCAAAACAAGATGGTTTCCATTCTATTTCTCAATGAAAGGACCAATCTTAGCTCTTCTCCTACTATTTGACCAAGAAAACTGCATTTCCGCATGCAGTTCCTGTCATTTTTTTGACTCCATATTAGCTCTAAATGAATCCATCTCCTGCAGCTGCTGTTTTTCGATTGGATTAGACTTGAGTTGATTCATCAGAGCTGAGAGGAGCAGTAATGGGATGACGGAGAAGTGAGCTCGGCTGATTGGGTGATTACTTGGCTTATTAGTCTCATTTCCATAACGGACCCCTCATAATGGTGTGTCATTCAAATACCGGAGGCAGAATTCATGGTGTTATTTTAGCTTTTTTTACACATTTGCTAGATAGAAATATTACATATGGACATATTACATCTAATTGGACAAAGAGAGGTTAGTGCAATCATTTTTAACTGACATTCAGGTTAAATTGGGCTTGTGACAGTAGAGCATTGCCGAAGGTGTTTAAAGCACCTTGAACAGAGGACTGCTTCATCTTAACCTTGACCAGACAATTGTGACTGCCCCCCTTTCTATGTGGCAATACTGACCCCAAGTGGTCAATGTGAGTAACAGCAACAAGTGGGACCACACTGCTGATGCTGATGTGCCTGTAGTAGTGTATGTTGTGGGAAAATAAGACAGCAGCTTTGGGTCTCATGCCGTGAAACGCTTAAGAGAGCAAATTGACTGTTAGATTCATACGTCAGTGCTTCACTGATTTCTTATAGCCATAGCGTGACCTCCTCTCCGCTGTGGGTGTCTGGGGGCATAGTCTGCTGGGAGGGAGTGATGAGGAGAGGCCTCCATCTGATCGAAAGCAACAGTTCTGACCCGGTTTGCTAGACGAATACTTTCTGACATCCCCGCCAGTTTCACCACCTTCACAGCTACCAATAATACACCATGATAAAAATGTCACAGCTTCATTCTTTCTCTGTATATGAGCGGATCGGCAAACGGCTGGCTCCTTTCTAGAGAAAAAACGTTCTTTTTTGTGGTCTTAGCAGGTTTAATCTATGCATGCCTTTTGTAAACAGTGATTGGTCTTTGCCAAACTCTCACCTACACTTGTACGGAGAGCTATGGGTGCCATTGTTGCTGGCCATGGGACTGGTTGAAACAGACTTATACCGTAAGAGCAGGTGGGACCATTAAAGTGTTTCTAATCTGGTACAAATCAAAGCCAGGGGGCGAATAATCACCTGTATTCACGGATATTTAAAAAAAAAAAAAAAAAAAGTGTGCATCTTAACAAAAGAAGCATTTGTTTACTTGGGATGATTGTACTTTTACACATATCTATATCCACACACAGAGGATGTGTAAGCTGTAGATAAAATGATTGATATTCCAAGCAGGATGGTGGGACTGATCAATGCTGTATGGGGATAGGATTATTAATGGCATACTTTCATTGATCTATCTTGAACCTTGCCACTCTCCCAGAATCCCTCTGAAGTAGGAGAAGGCGTGCAGAGCTCTTATTATAGACCTGGTTGGCACTCATTCCTAGGTTTCCACATTACCTTTTAAGATGATTTTAAGAACGAGATGGTGCCAGATTTTTTTTTCCTCCAGGTCTGAGCCGATGTTACACCCTCGTACGTCTCCCACTCTTCAGAGGATGCTGTCACTATGGTATAGCTCTGTATTTGTTGGAGCCCTCTAATGGAAAATATAGATTATTTCTCAAGTTTGGCTGGGGTAAATATATTCTCTCTGCCGTCTCTTTCTCTCTTTTCTCTCTCTCACTCCTCTCTCTGTCTCTCTGTGAACTTGGCACCAAACTCGTTAAAACATTTCAGAACATATTTCATCGATCACTCTTAGTTTTTGCATATTTGTTCCCTGTTGACGCAGTCGCTCCTGAAACCTAGGAATGGGTGCTGAGCGCTCCAATTAAATGCAGAGCTAATGTAAAGACAAGTTGTTTGGCTTGTCAGGTTGAATGGTGATAAATCATTAAAGCACATTACTGGTTGTTATACAGATAATACTAAATTTGGACTTTCGTCCTCTCTGGCCATAAGAACATCTGACTGTACCTGAATTATGACATTTAAATTTAGCACAGCGATGTGTGGATCCTTGGATGTGAAGAACAGAAACTGTACATATTAGATCTATTAGCCATATCATGTCATCAAATCTGTAGACCTCCTTGCCATGTCTGACAGAGGAAAATGACTGTTGAACTGTAAATAGTGTAGGTATAGTAATATAGGATTTAATTGCTGCTTCTTTTCTCCAGGGATCACCCTCGTTTTGCTCAGTCCCATGGCTGCTTGGTCTCAAAGGGAAGGATGAGACAATAATGTACTTGTCTATAAAACACATACGAGTTCTTTTTTTATTTCAATGTATGTTTTATATACTGTCTGTCTTGTAAATTAACTCATTTTCGTCATAAAAGCATGATGTGACTCTGTTAAAAGTGTCCTGTGTCTCTTCTCGTTACCTGCTTGTGTCGCCTTGAGCTTATGTCCAGAAAGTAATGAAACACTCGCACGCGAGCAACACTACATGGTCAATGTGATTGTTTAACATGTCATTCAAAAACAATCTACTGCTATTACAGGCTCCACTCTTCTGGAAGGTTTCCCACAACATGTTATGACCTGGCTGCTGGGTTTCAGCTGTCAGACATTGATGTTGGGTTCAAGTATATTATTAATCATATAAGACATAAAAACATTATATGAAGAAATACGCACAATATTTAAAGGTGCTCTATATGAGTATTAATATAGCAGCAAACAACTATTTGCTCTGTACAGGTACAGAGGATTAATGTCTACCTGAGCAGAAAATGAAGTCACTCTCTCTGTGTGTTGTAACCAGTTTCTCCATGCTTTGTCAACATCGCCAGGCCGTCTGTGTGCTTTGAATACATGTGAGGGTGCATCACTGGCTAGCTCACGGCTGCTGCCCTGCAAAGCTCTCATACGGAAGTTTAAGCTGATAACTGCGTCAGTTGCGGAAGCTAGCACTCCTGTTCTTCCTCAGCTAAACACTGTTAGCGCTGTTAGCACCATCAGATGCTAGCCACCAACTCTGCTGTGCAGAGGCAATAGAAACGCTCCCAATCTTGCATTTAGCACCTTTAAAACTGCTTTAATCAATTTGGAGTATTTTGGAGATGGAGACCAAAACAGAGCTAAAAGATTTTGAAATTATATTTTAGAAGTCATTATTGTAAAATATTTCTCAGCTTCTTTTCACAAAAACAGTTTATTACATTTCAAGCCTTTTTTTATTGATTTTAGTGATGGCTAGACGACCAGGTCAGAGCAGCTCCAAAACTGAAGCTCTTGTGGGATGTTCCTGGTCTGCAGTGGTCAGGATCTACGAAAACTGGTCCAAGGAAGGAAAACAGGTAAACCAGCGACAGGGTCATGGGCGGCCAAGGCTCACTGATGCATGTGGGGAGCGAAGGCTGGCCCTTGTTGTTTGATAGAAGAGCTACTGCAGCTCAAATCGCTGAAAAAGTTAATGCTGGTTGTGATAGAAAGGTGTGAGAACACAGTGCATCAAAATTTGTTGCATATGAGATTGCAGAGCCCATGCTGACCTAAATGTTATGGCTGATCAGTGTATTTCATGATGCCACTTTTCATCACAGAGTCCAGCTAATCGCATAACTGCCTCCTGACTGACTTCACCATAATAGACCTTTTTCTTTCTGTGCTAATTACTGGTTCTGAGCACTGGGCTGGTTTTGAGTTTGCTGTGTGTTCATACGACTGAAAGTAGACAGCATGCATACTAAATACTAGTTTTGAGTGTACCGTTATTGGTGTATTCTCCATCATTGCAATGCACAAAGTAAATGGAGGGGAAGGTCAAAGCTGTATAAACTGTGGGTGGTGGTGAAACGGCTCCAAAATATCTCGGAGAAAAAAATGATTAAATCTCTGGAAAAACATTTTGATGGCTCTCTGTGAAGCAGCTTTTCAAAATGGCAGTTTGATTCACATCCAGCGTAACATGTACTGTATAATTTCCTGTCAGTATAAAATGGTAAAGTATGTTGATATTTTTGTGTACTAACTGCCATAATAACATGACTAGTAGTATATAATACATACTGCACTAGTTAGTGTGTAGTATGAATTTGGGACATGTTTCTAGACTAATAACATTAATGATGGCTCTGCTGTGTTCACATGTCGTAGTGAACGTACGGTACCAGAGCCCAGAAACTAAATGGAATTCAGCCAGCAGCCATTTCATTATTTACAACTGAGCTTTTCCTGTTGAGACATGTCAAAATATGCAAAGTTGCTGCACAGGCTTTACACTGAGGTAACATCCTTACATTTTTTTCTGGGAGGTTTTAGAAACCTGTGGCGAGTTAAGAATAAAGAACACACTTGTGGTATTTTAGGCAGATTAAAATATTTTTACACTCAATGCATTTGCATTTGATGATTTTTAGGTTGAAAGATAAATACATATTAGGGGATGCAAAACTGAGTGGGGGAAAAAAAAAACGACCATTCAATGTTGTACTAACTGAACGATGGGCTTGTTGAACCGCTGCACCACTATTAAACACACACCTGTTATTATCTGATCAGTTGCCAGAGACATAGAGGAGGTAATTATCTGAAGATAGGCCTACTTGACCATTAAAGTGGATATAAATGAAGCAAATATGATTGGAAAAAAAGTTGTTTTAATAAAACGGTCACTATGTCCTGACAGTAGTGCATGAGACAGGTAATCTGGAGAAAAAAGTCATGCTCCTAATGGCATCTGTAAGATTTCACAGACCGGAGGAAAACAACCAATCAGAGCCGAGCTGGAGCCTGTCGTCTCTGAGCAGCTGTCAATCACTCACAAACTCTGATGAGACGGTCAAACTAGGCAGCGCTGATCAAATATGAATCAATATTCTGTTACTGTAATGACTATTTCTCGCCTGAAATGTTTTCAGAAACGTCTTGTAGTTACTGTTTAGCTGTAAATTGAGAACGTTTGTGACCCGGCAGCCATGTTGAGATCGAGGAAATACCAAGCACCATAGATGCAGAGGCATATATATAATATATATGTGATGTTTGTCTTCTCCCTAATGTGCAAAACGAACCAAAACCATGACCTAATACAAACTAAACCGTAGGCTTGTTGAATTGTTGCATCAGTAATACTTAAAGGATTTAGCTCTTTCCTCAGCAGACTTTCTTTCCTGGCAGTGTGGAAAAGGCTTTTCAGTAATTAAATTAAAGCCCCTGAAAACTTGATTCCAAATAATTATTTTCCATAACATTAATACGCTATAACCAAACATGCCACAATCAAATGTACAGCCCACCAATAAAGTATCCTTAGGTAGTAATTTGAACTGAACAGTTATTTGCGTAAATAAATCATGAAAAATGAATAAATAAAAAGTACAGACCTTCTTAATTTTGATCCCCAGAGGATGGTGGTGTGAGGTGCCTCAGTGTTTCTAGCTATGGCCTGATGCTGTTCATTTCCTGGACAGAAATGTCCACAGTTATACTTTTACTACTTGTTTTACACCACCAGATGGTAGCAGAGCACCACAGTAAGAAACCACCACACAGAAAATGAAGTAAGTCAGCCAATTGCTTGTCTCTTTATTTGTTTTTTGTCAAAACACAATTTAACCATACTGGTTTTCACTCGGTGTATTATTTGTTCCAGTTATTACTTGAGTCTCCCTCCACAGGCTGAAGGCAGACCAACGTGACCGACAGACTCGCTGTGTTACTGGGAGACGAAGATCAGAAGAATGGCTCTGTGTGTGTGTGTGTGTGTGTGTGTGTGTGTGTGTGTGTGTGTGTGTGTGTGTGTGTGTGTGTGTGTGTGTGTGTGTGTGTGTGTGTGTGTGTGTGTGTGTGTGTGTGTAGGCATTTGATCAACATCTTCGATTAGACGTCCACTTAACAAGTCAGATCCCTCCACCACCACCTCCATCGTGGCCGGGGGAGGGTCCCGGGTGCCTCAACCCCAACCGTAAAGGTCACTCTGCAGAGGTTAAAGGTGACCCCCACACACACACACATACACACACACACACACACACACACTGAGAGCCATCCTTCCTCCTCTCCTCCCATTTCTCCTGCCCAGTCATTTTCTCTGCCCTCCTCCATCGCTCTTTCTCTCTCCCTCCTTCTTTTCTCTTTTTTTTTTTTTGTCTCTGCTCTATTTGAAATTGATTGTCTTCTACCATCACAAAGACACTTGGTTCTGATTGATTGATTGGTTGGTAAGGGAAGAGGGAGAGAACATCGACACTGGGGCTCCCAGAGCTCTGACAGAAGGAAAAAGCAAATGACGCCATTTTGATGCAGTGGAAGAAACCCGTATTTCAGCCTCCTGCCTGACTATCTGTTTGTTTATGCTTTTCCTAAAGCGGACAAACCCCCAGGCTGAATTTACATTAAATACAGATGAGCTGAAATACAGAAACAAAATAGAGAAAGTCACACCTGTGTGATGAAACAAAGGGTAGATTCAGATACAGACATGGAAGTGTGATATCCACAGAAAGGGAAGGGTTACAACAGGAGGAAAGACACAGTGATGAAGCGTACAAATACACATTTTTTATACAAATACACAGACAGCACATAAAAGACATAGAGCTAAAAAGAGGCCAAAAACCCAGTTGTTTTTTCCCTGTTTCTCCCCCTCTCCTCCACCTGTAGAGGTACAGTTCATCCTGCAGTTTATATACACTTATATAGTATCCATGCATAAAAGAATCGCTCATCCCAACCCTAATGACAGAGGTGCTTTGGTTGGTTGTCTTTTTTTTAATATGGGAATCACTTTAACACACATAGGAGACAATCATCAAACACAAATTAACCCAACGAGTGATGCAAAACAGAGATTAGTGCGTCCCTTGTGTCATTTTCACCTTGATTTTTGACAATTTTTCTTACTTTGTATTCACAATCATCCGTCACTGCTACATCATCATATATTATGTCCTTTTCTACCTGTTCAGTTACTCCTCCTTTTCTCTACACTCCAAAAAGGACAACGTGCAAACCTACAAACCATAAATTAACCAACTGAAAAAGATGTCAAACCATAAGACGGCTTATACTGCACACGCTCCTTTAAATAAATTTATAAAACGGAACAATCATTTCGCCGTGACTTTAATGTCACTCTCATTGCTAAACATTGTCATTATTGTTTCACTACATTAACCTTTACAATAAAGATTTGAGGTATATCAAGATGAATTGTCTACACATGCCGGCCTCGTTGTGATGCTACCCTGGACGGAGGGACCGGCGAAGAGGGTTTGGATGGGCGGGGGGGTCACCGACGGGCGTCTTTTGGAGCTGAAAGGTCACATCGTTTCTGTACTGATTGATAATTGGTTGGTTGTTAGAAAGATTTAGATGTGAGCCAATGAGAGAGCAGGATCTTTGTAAACAGTCAGATACACACACGCACACCTACACTCGGGTTACAAATTACACAAAAATATCTCTGGCGGGAGTGTGTGTGCATGTGTGTGTCGTGGAGAGGACAAAAACAAAATGGTGGCGGTAAACAATGTTTCCCCCTCTTTGTGTGAAAAAAGTGCTCTTTGGATTAAACAAAAGTGGCTTTTTTTAATGTCATGAGGACCCCCTCCTCTTCACCCAGTGTGTGCCCCCCTTCACTTTAAACACAGTGTGTGTTTGTGTTTATATGTGTGTGTATGCAGAGCAGTCTGACCCCTGGTTGAAGGAAAAAGGCACTCAACTCTTCCCACATAACAAACACCTCTGTGTGTTCGCCATGCAGCACGACTGCTCTGTGGTAATGTGTGCACATATCTGCATGTGTGTCGTGTTTGCATGTGTGCGCACGTCCCAGGTCCAGCGTGAACACGGCAGGCTTGAAGTATCTTTGGTATTGATGGCTGTGTCACAGTCCACTCTATACTGTGAGGTAGCCACGCGCACGCACACAACCGTTTCCATCGCTAACGCTCTGCTTCGGGTCAGATATCTGCACTGAAAAGCTACAGTTTGTTCCCCTTTGGACTCTAGGAGACATCTTAAGTGAGACCTCCTCCAACTGGGAATCTGTTATAGTGCACAACCAGAACCCAAACTGTGGAGGAGTGTTTCCCTCCGGTCTGATGACGGGCCTCCGATTCTCCTGCTGCACCTCCTGTCTGTCTGCGTCTCCTCTCTAATATGATTATCTCCCGCTAGAAGATGCTACACAACAAGTGGCTTTGCCAACAAACAAAAAAAGACACAAAGAAATGAGGCGGTTCTCATGGTAACCAAAAAATTACACCATCAGCAGAGGAATGCAGTGACAGTCAAAGGGCTCAAAGTCCAGAGGTCCTCCCATCACACATATTCACAAATATGCACAGTTCAGCGTTTGTGGTATTCCTTCCTCGTCTGTGCAAATGTTCTTTTTTTTTCATCTTTTTTTAACATTTTGTTGACAAGGTGCTTCTTTACATATAGCACAACATAGCACAGTAGTCAGGAGAGAGAAACCATGTGTCTATGGTGCTATTATTACCCGCATCAATAGTTAAGGAGGGAGAAATGAAAAAAAAAAGACACAACAGGGGGGAGTAGCAAGAGAGTAGATAAATAGAGAATAGATAAGACACAGAGATGAAATTAAATATTATTTACAGTCACTTTCATTGTGTTTCACGTCGATCACATCAATGTTTTTTTCTGAGGTATGGAATAGGCAACGTGCCCGTGTAGTGCTCGACGGTTGTAAATGACACAGGCCAGACACAGCGGGGGCGCATGGCGACGGAGCGGGCCGCACCTGTTCTCTGATTATCATAAAGAGGCAAACGTCATTGGCACTCAGGATCCTATATTGTGACATTTGACCTCTGCGTTTGGCCACTAGAACAGCGCAGACCCCCCTCCCTCCCTCGCTCCCTACACTCGGACACGACACTTTTTCTTTTTTTTTCAAAAACGTGGGGAGTGTCATCCCTATTTGATTGTTCTCCTTTTTGTAACCTGAAAATAACATTTCTCAAGTGGCTACACGGACTACAGCCATGTCGCCGTACGACGAGTCTTAAGAAACAAACATTCCGATGTGTATCGAATGAGTAGTTTTGTCTCAGATTGTTTGGTGTTTGCAGGGCTGCACATCTGCTTATGTCGTATATGTGGTGTAGGTGTTGGTATCCTAATAGAAACTGTGTTACTGTTGGCCTGCTGGAGACAGGAGCTGTTACTACATGCTCACATATTCAGATGTGGTTTAAATGGACAGCAGGTGGCACTGTTGCTCTGAAGTGGAGCAGGCCAAATCACTGCAGAGGAATTACACCCCAGAAGCAGCATGTGAATATCATGCACACACAGGCTTGCAGTGATGCAGAGCCGTGAGGTGGTGGTGTGTAGTTAAGAGGGTCAAAAGACCTGCCGAGAGCATTTCACAGACACTTGACTCGCAGACGCACCTCTCAATCAGCCTCAGTGTCTGTTACTGAAATGAGGAGCGGCTGATCACGGCCCAGCAGACACATCTGCTGTCTGATTTCTGGCTGATTTGAAGACCAACATGCGGCTGCTCAAGGTTTCCTGTCAGAAGCTATCTGTTCCCTGTCATGAGTGATTCTTTGGTGTGTTTACATCCTTACACCCTCCCTCTTCAAGGCTTCAACACAGACCCACCGTGTGGTTTAGTGTAGGTGGATTTTCTTTGGTTTTCAGGTGGATTTACAAAGAGCCACATGTGGTTGTTTGAGGGCAACTCTCTCAAAGCTACAGGATCTTTGGTTTGAGTGTGTTGACCCCTAAGAGTAACATTCAGATTAAAAGAAAAACACGTTGAGAAGATCTGATTCATCTGCACAAGTCATCATCAGCACTGTGTGCAGCTGAATCAGATGAGTGGTCTGAAGCTACACACCCTGTAGCTCTGCAGGATCGGAGTGCTTTAGTGGAAATCATCCCCCCCTCCTCCATCCTCCATGCATCTGTTCAACCATCCGTCCTGCCACTGTCAGGCCTTAGAGAAAGTGGCTGCAGAGGAGGTACCGGGTTGGATCGGTGACGAGTTGTTGTTGTTTCCGTGAGGAGTGTGCACGTGGCCGTGGCCGTGCACCCCGTGACTGTGCTCCTCTGTGTCCCAGCGGTCCGTACAGCGGCGCCGTGAGTTCATGAAGAAGTTGGAGACGGTGGAGAGCTCCAGGCCCAGCTGCTGGGAGATGGTGAGCTGCATCTCCTTGGAGGGCCGGCGGTTCTCTCTGAAGATGGCTACCAAGGTGCGACGCTGCAGGTCGGTGAAGACCAGTCGCTGCTTCTTTGGCACCTGGTTGCGCTCTCGCCCTCGGTCCTCCTCCTTACGTTTACATGCTGGAGAGAAGAAGGGCAGGGACAGAGGAAAGGATGGAGGGAGGACAGAACAAAAGGAAGGAGTTTTATTGCCATCAGAATATTTTAGGGTCCTTTAAATTTAATGAATAGCAAACACAAAATTGAGTGGTAACTAACAAATAATACAACATATGGCTACAAGCTGAGGGTGGGATGTCTCAGACACCTAATGTGACATAAAGGGAATTTAAGACTAAGGCTTTAAAATGAGTTTAAGGGCAAATCAGATGGTGAAAGTAAAAAGTTTAATATCGACCAGTGCAGGTGTTTGTGTGCAGGCATGAATGTTTTTGTATAATTAGAGTTGTAAAATTTCAGTTGAATGTGTTCAGCTCGCTGTTAACATGTAGCTATACAGTACATCATGACTTTATGATACAGTTGACTAATTTTGAATTGAAATTTTCAAATGAAGGTAACATACATGTAACACAGGGAGGGTAACAGGAGGGTATGAAGGCTACAAAGGAGGGAGTGGAAAAAGGCAGAGAGGAAAGCAGTGAGTCAGTGAGTCGACAATTTGAGTGAAAAAGGCCAATTTAAGACGTCTCTCTGACTTTCAGACTCTGAAAGTAAAAACTGAGATTTCTGATCACGGTACCACTTTCAAAAGACGTTCAATCTCGCCTAAATCAACGATTTCGAAGCCGAGTACCAGACCACCTTAGGGACCCTTTAATGGCCATAACCGTGGCTTTTGTAAGTTTCAGCCTTTAAAACGTTATATATCTCATATATAACTGCTATTTGCCAAAGCACACAAAATGTTTTTAGACTGATTTCTTATCTGACAGGCAGCCTTTGTTTTCCATGTATTTCATTGTGGTGTGACAATCAACTTGAGGAGATTTGAAGCTTTGACCTGAAACGGTTGTCTTAATGGTCTGATCGAAGGCAAACGGTGGCCTTAAGCCAATCATGTTCAAAGTGGGGTCCTTCAGGGGATCTCCAGCACAAAGGAGAATCATTTAATACCATCCATAAGTAGCTAAATGACAAAATGTGAGCTATGATTATTTTGATCATGGGTGTCATACACGTTCTGCTATTAAACATCTAAAAGCAAAAATCCTATCAAATGGGGGATCCTGGGGAAAAACAGCAAGTCTAATTAGTGTCAGTTTAGTCGTCCCTAATGTGGAAAAGTCAGGGAACTACTGGTCTAGGCTTCTTTCACACAGGTAGTTTTGAAAACGCTTCCTGTTTTGAAAACTCAGAGAATTGAGACTCAGTTGCTCATTTCTGTACAGAAAAAATGATGAAAGTGTGTGTTTGTTTACATTTATAATATAGCTGATTTATTTATTTACGATGATCTCCTACAGCTGAAGCCAGTGGCACCAGCTAATCTTCCTGGGATGGATCAAGGCCTATTGAAAGATCCTGGTGGACACGGGTCTTGGGGTATGATGCATGCCTGCTCAGTGAACTGGAGCTGTGGTCGTGCACTTCGATTGGCTCTTTTTCAGCGAACGCCGACCATGGATGCATTAAGAGAACTGGATACGGTGTTGGAGGTGGGGCCCCTTTCATTCCTATGAAAGCTGCTCAGAGGCGCATGACGCCAAAATGGTTCGACTTCCAACTGGAAAAGTACCCGGATCTTCTGCATCCATTGGGCACATGTAGCAGGCGCAGTCCTGGGGTCACAACCGTCCCGCTGTCGTCACAGCTTGCTAACTCCACCTCCCAGCCCTCAGTCCAGCCTCATTCTGGGTCTCATTCACATGAACGGAGGAAGGGAAATAAATCTGGATTCGGCTATTAGAGCATATTATAATTAAAATATGACCTAATGATAAAATAAGGGCTATTCAAGTGTTCATACTGGGAAATTAATTCACCTAAAAAAAAATATCCTCTGAGTCACAGATGTATCTTTCCCAATATAAGTCTACTGGAAAAAGTGTTTTTGGACATGTGACGGACACAGAAGTTGTAGTACTGCCGTTTGGCCCCTACAAAAATTGGCATCAACACCCGGTGCTCTTCCTGGGGGCTGGGTGCAGACCAGACTTCACTGCATGTGTTGTACCCCAAAAATATCAGGCGTTGATGATGCATGACATCTCCTATTCCCACCCTCATTACGATGGATGTGGACGCAAATAATACCTTTCAGCTGCAGAGTATCAACGCCCACACGTCCAACTGTCCTTAAACGCTACACGAAGGATAGTTTGATCCCTGCTAACATCTACAATAGAAATGATTAAAAAATAACATAAGAAAACAAACATTAATGAGACTAATTGTTCATCAGGATTGATTCCCTATTTCAAGCAAGTTTCAAATCTCTACAAGTTGATTTTCAAAGTGCGGTGAAATGAAGTGAAACCGGTGGCTGCCTGGAGGATAAGAAATCAATCTAAAGACTAACAGAGGGCTTGGAAAGTGATCAGTAATGTAAAGTGGGCTGTACAGTGAGATTGTAGATGATGGGCTACAACATGCAAAAACACCAGTAGGACCCTTTAAAGTTTTAAGATATAGTGGCTTAATGTGGGATGAATTCATTGTTATTATTTTATGGGAACAATTAGGTTTCGTTTTATTCTTCTGTTCTCTTGATACCGTAAATGGTGGATAAGTAGCCCGGTTTACATTGTGGGTCGGTGTGTCTTGTTGAAACTGGAGGAGCGTGATGTGAAATGCTGACAAAGTGTGTGTGTGTGCGCCTGGATGCACCGTCAGTAGAGGCCCGGCTGTAGCTGTGGAGACTGAAGGGAGTCTGTTCTGTTCTGCTGCCCTAAAAAGCTGCAATGATCGATTTTCCGCGGTTTTCTCCTGAACACGTGGTCCAGTAATCAGGGCTCCCTTCCCCACCCGATCGATCCCCATCGATCCGCGAGACCGAGGTGTGTGTGTGTGTGTGTGTGTGTGTGTGTGTGTGTGTGTGTGTGTGTGTGTGTGTGTGGCGCGTGCACTGCCTCGCATTGGGGAGTATATAGCTCGGGAGCGCGCTTTGTGTGACAGACAGATGGAGAAGAAATTGTTTATCTGTGGAAGAACAAAGGAGATGTAGCGGAAAAGAGTGGCAGTCACCCAGTCTGAGAGCTCTGGAGGAGGACAAAGGAATGTCTCTGATTATTATTATTATTATTAGTATTATTAGTAGTATTATTATCAGTATTATATAAGTGCATGCACAAGATGTGGTCTGCTGGTGTGCATGAAAGATAGAAACAAAGTGAGGTGTTTGTGCACGTGTGGGAGAGGAAGGGGGGTAAAGGCTGGCTGCAGGGTGGAGGTGATGTATGCAAATGATTGATGACTTTACAGCAGGTTTAGACAACAGCAGTAAACAGATTTGACTGTGAGGTTGGAGGGAGGAGGATCAATATGAATGTGCACATGTATGCATGCCTGTGTGGTGTGAGCGTGCATGTGTTTGCCATCGTTCATGCTTTGTTACAGCAAGCAAAGCATAATTATGATATTTTCCTCAGCAGAGTGTATATCCATGTTTGTCCCCACGTTAGAGCCACAGATACCTCCTGGACTTCTCCACCTTGTTTCTCTCTTGTTGTTTTTCTCAATTGTTTTAATTTGCCCTCAGATTGATAGCCCCCATATTGATTGATCCGCACTTCAGAACCATTTCATGGAACGTTTATTCAATTGGTTCAGGCCCAGCCATGCCAGAATCTCCTCGCGGCTCTCTAAGTGCTGTCTCGAACCAAACTCAATACTCCCTAATGTAATGACTGAATGCTAGTGCTAATATAGTGATAATTTAATATGTAATGCCTGTTTTCCAACAACTTGTGCTACCGGCCATTTTACAATGCCAACACTACTCTGGTTCTCCTCCATCAGCTCAAACGCAGCCCTGCTCGCGCCGAGGCATCGCAGAGCAGCACATCCCAACCAAGCTGAGGAGTTAGCACGGGGCCCGGGCCTGGTCGATACATATTTCAGATAATCAATAGATCCGTTTCAAATGAGGCCCCTGAACATCCCCTTCCAGAGCAATGAATAGGACCACAGGGAAAGTAAAGAAGGAGCTGCTCATTAAAACACTCTCTCTCGAGACGAGGGCCACAGCGTTGGAGGCTATCTTTAGTTGCCTCATTACCAAACAGGCTTTTCTGGAGAGACAAGCGGTGACGCTCAGCAGTCTCAAGTGGCGCTCGCTTGTGTCGTTTCTTTCATATGTCGTTCTGGCGTCAATGGTGCTGAAGGTACTTTGCTTAATCTCAATCTGATCCAAAGATTAGATCACTGGATGTGCACCATGTTAAACTGTGCCTCCTATAAGAGCCACTCTGCTTCATCACTTAAGTGGCTGCTGTTTTGCTTTCCTCCATCTGTAAGGCTGCATTTATGAAGAGCAGAAGGAGGATGATGTTGACTTGTATCTGTTAGTGCAGTACATGTGATAGCCCGGTAAGGCTACAGCTAAAAGCGCTTGGTTAGGCAACAATCATATTCAGTCAATTTCTTTAAAGTTACCCTTCCAGATGTGTTTTATGACATATAAAAATGCAGTGTCAGATAAGTTTTTTTTCCACAAAAAAGTACAATTATTGCTTTAAAAACTCTTGAAATTACATCAACTCCTCCTTCACAGAAAAAATCCAGAACCTATGCAAACAGTTTCTAAAGTTTAGCTACCAGACACAAGTTGTCTTTACTGAGAAGTCCATCCTAACTTTATGTGCACTGGAGGCTTAAGTGTCCACATCACACTTGGAGGCTATAAATTACATATTGACCCACGATTGGCTCAGGTGAACACAGACAAACGTCCTCCTTTCAGCAGATGAAGGAGGAAATTGTCGAAACTCTGCACAGTGAAGCTCAAACATGAATAAGCAGAACACAGTTTTGAGTGGAGGGGGACTTAATCAGTCATTAAAGGTGCAGCCTGTAACTTTGAGCCTATGTGTTTCTATGAAACTGCCACTATATCCTGACAGTCATGCATGAGACAGATAATCTGTGAATGCCTGTGTCCTCCTGTGCTGCTACTGGCATTTGCAAGATTTCACCGCGCCCGAAGGAAAACTATACCGTCTCTAATGCAAATTATGAGCACAGGAGGAATATGATTATTCCCACAGATTAACTGTCTCATGCACCACTGTCAGGATATAGAGACCGTTGTCTATCCATCACTTTTTCTCATAATTGCTTAAAGTTACTGGTTGCAGATTTAATGAACACACCATGTGGTACAGACTGAAAGACACTGACTTCAGACAGTAGGATTTTGTATGAAGACACTGGTGTTGTTTTGAAATGTTAAATGTGCATCTATCTATCTATCTATCTATCTATCTATCTATCTATCATCTGTTTGTTAGTAAAATTAAATGGTGTTTTTTTCTGTTGATCATTGTCAAAAACACATCAAATTGCCCCTTATTCAACATATTACAACAGTAAAACATCTATCTATCTATCTATCTATCTATCTATCTATCTATCTGTGTGTATTGTGTGTGTGTGTGTGTGTGTGTGTGTGTGTGTGTGTGTGTGTGTGTGTGTGTGTGTGTTAGATGGGTTATGAGGGGGGGCAGACGGTGAACTAACCGCACCGTGCTGCTGCTAGTCGACGCCTGGACGGACGGATGAGATCGGGCTTTGTGTCCGCTGAGACGGGCCCTCTCCCGCCCTGGACGGACTACTGCGGGCGAGAAACAGTTTGGCGTCAATCACTCTCTGTCACACCTCTCAGATGTACGCTTATTGATTATATTGATCATATTATAGGCCTATTCATTGCTGGGGAAAAAAAGGAAAACGCCATCCAATCCCTGCACCTCGCATGAACACACAACAGCGGTGAAAGCAAAACCAAAACCCGTCCTAAAAAACACTCTGTATTGATCAGGATTGGATTATTTGAAAGCTTTCGTTTATTTGTCGATGTAAAGCCCGTGTTGTCCCGCAGAGACGAGCGATCGTCCGCTTTACAGCCTATCAGATATCGGCTTGTAGTCTATAAACCGTGTTTAATGCCTCTCGTTGTCCTCTAACCAAATGATGTAGCTGCTCCAGAACTGCTGAGAATAAATGGAGCAGCTGAATCCAGACAGGTTTCCGTCAGAAATCTGCTGCTAAACACAGTGAAACGACCGAAAACGAAACCAAAAACGAGCAAACAGCGCTCAGTTTATTTACAGAGGCGTTTAGAGTAATATATAATAAAATATATAATTTTCTATTAAGGATGACTGATTTTAATTCAGATTTGTTTCATTGCCCAGATGTTTATTATTATTATTATTTTATTTTATTTTATTTGTGTCATCGAAATATGTTGAATCATTCCAGCTTTTAATACGATGAGAGCCAAAACAGTGTTGGTTATAATCGAAATAATTTGCAACCTGCTATATACATTATATAAATACATTGTTTTTAGGATTATTAATAGTGTGTGAAGTTGTAGAGAAAACCTATTTTTTTAACTAGACTAAACAATATTTTAAATATAGGACTGTAAATCTAATGTTTTAGTTTAATTGAGAGTTAACTTAATAGAAACAATTCAGTCTCTGCTGGTTTCTCCCGTCAGGCTACATAGTTAATTAAATTGTCTAAATGGGAAAATAAGAACTGAGTTCTGGCTAAAATGTTTCTCTGCTCACGTTTACCTCAATTATAAACACACTCACATACAGAGAGGTGGAGTTGAAACACTTTCTGTGTGGTAAATTTCTCCTTGGGGACATTAAAGTTAAAGTTGCAATTTAATCCTGACTAATCGGACAAATCGGCACTTTTAAGGTTTTATTTGCACCTTTAACACTAATCTGCTGCTGGGTGACACCAGGAGGCCTTTTACAAACTGGCACCAGGTAATTAATGAAGGTTTACTAAAAGCAAAGGGCTCCAAATTACTAAATTACTACAAATTAAGAGCTTAGGTTAATAGATGCACCAAATCAGCAGCATCATTCCCTGTTTGTTTACATATTTATGTTATTATTTATCATGAGACTATCATTGGATTTATTCAACTCAATAATAGGCAAAGTGGAGGGATGTAATCATATGTTTCTACCACCGTGCTTCATTATAGACATCTGCTTTTAAACTAAATGCTGCAGCTCTGCTCGATCATATTTGCATGGAAGTTAAAATAATGAGCTACAGAAGGATTAATTGGTCACAACTGCAACAAATATCCAATTTAATCAGTTGTATATCATGAAAGGTCGTTTCAAATATCTGGTTTGTGGCTGTTTTCCAATATGCATTAAGTCATATTTATCTTTTTCTACTGTATACTGTGCTATTTTATAATGTTTTCCTGTTAACTCTCATTCATGTGTCAAAATATTTCTCTCCAGCGTGCCAACGTGAGCTCTGTCTGTTACAGAGAGAGATGACCAGAGAGCAGAAATGAAATAAGGGTGAAAGGCAACGGATCTGCTTTGCTGATGCTGGTAGAGCGCCAGAAGAGAGAGAAGAAGAAGGGGGGAGGAAGGAGGGAGAGAGGGAGAATGAGAGAGCCGAGGAGAGCAGAGGAGAGGAAATCAATACCGATTCAGAGTGAGTCAGATAAGCCTGAACAATGTATAGTGCAGACACACTCTATAACCCAGTCACACACACATATGTGCATGTAAGCACTCACACTCACACACACACTGGGTGAAATGTGCTTGCATGCGTCCATAAAGGCGCATTACAAACCCCATAAAGCATTGCAACCTTTAAAATCAAATGACATCACAACCTTGGATTGCTTCAAGGATTCGCTGACATGAGCAGAAAGGACTCATTACTACGACTCGATGGGCGGCTGGACGCTCTGATGCTCTTTGTCTACTGTAAGATGCTCTTAAGCTCTCATCTTCTCATGTTGGTGTTCAAGACACCAGCCTCCCTGCACTGATTTCACTACAAAACACGGCAGCTCTTTTCTCACAAATTGTCTTTGAGGCTTTCTCTTCCAGCCTCATGTATGTTTTCCCAGCCTCGCTGGAAGTCTACAGATCTGTTGATGTTTCACAGGATGTTTTGGGGGTGTAAACACCGTTCTTCAAAACCACTTACACACTCTCTGCCTCGGTGGTCCTCAGCTGTTAACCACAGATTTGACTTTGCTTACCTAGAAGATGCTGTTACAAGCGCTAACACCACCGCTCTCTGCCTCTCTCTTTCTTTCCCTCTCTCCGTCTCCCTCATACTTATCAATTATTAAGGTCGGTATTGATCCTTTCACTACCCTGCCTCTATCTGGCTGTTCACACAAAGCCCAAACCTGACTGCCCTCACTCAATCAATGGCATCTCCCCGCTCTGTTTTCCACATACTCTTCTCATTTTTTGCACTTAAGCCGGGGCCGAATAAAGTTTCCTAACGTCCCAATTTAGTCTTTTCGGATTCTTCAGAAAATATGACAAACAGTATTAATCTTTCATGCCACAGGCGAGTTTGATGGACATTAAAAGATGGGAGAGCAGGGAGAGGAGGCTGGAAAATGGCTGTGTGCATTGCTTGACTATATGAAACAGCTCTCATTCATCCCTGTCCCTCCACTCAATGATTTTTTTGTTTTTTTCCCTCTGGCGCCGATCTCCTGAAGCCAAACAACCTGCCTGCCTGTTGCCAGGTTAACCAGCGAAAGATTAGTGATATTATTGTCATATGCTGCAGAAAGGAAGAGAAAGAGAGAGCGAGAGAGAGAGCGAAAAAGAGGGGGAGAGCACCAGGGAGTGGGAGAGGAGGGGGTTGGAAAGGGGAAACGGCCTTATTGATCTCCTATGTGCAAAGCCAGGCAAACACTGAGAGGACAGAGCTACACTATTAATGACACTCACAGCCTCAGCTACTAATCCTCATCTATCTATCTATCTATCTATCTATCTATCTATCTATCTATCTATCTATATATCTATCGATCTATCTATCTGTCTGTCTGTCTGTCTGTCTGTCTGTCTATCTATCCATCTATCTATCTGTCTATCTATCTATACATCTATCTATCTATCTACCTATCTATCCATCGTGTCTCTTGATCAGTGTCAAAAAGCACATTAAAAGTCTCTGACTGAACATTTTAAAACAGTAAAATATAAGAGTAAATACTTTTTATGGGCTATTTATCTCTCTATGTAAGGACACCAGTGATTCTGCTAAATATAAATGCTGTCCGTAAATTGCAGGGCTGTGCATTGACAAGAATCTGGTGATACAATACTCATCATGATACAGGGGCAACAATTCAATATATTGCGATATTTTGCAATACAGTAAGGCGATATATTGTGATTTTTTTAATCTAGTTCTGTTAAAAATGTCACAATATAAAGAACACACCACCATGTGCATAAAATCAGAGTTTTAAAAAAAAGTTTATTGAGGCAATAAAATCTGAGTAAAAGTTTACGCCATTGATACAATCAGTCCATGTGACATCTCTTTGCAAATGAAAATAAAGTATTGACTGAGTGAATCTTTGCATGTAAACTAATAATTAAAAACCAGTGGATCATACACCATCACAGAACATAATATTGCAATATTTTTTACCCTATTAGTAAATTGTGGTGGATTTCAATATCCATTTGTAAAAGAAATTTGTAACTGTGAGGCATTTTTACTGTGATAAAAATATTGTATGGATATCTTATCTCCTGAGTTACTGAAACCAACAGCTGTGGTATAATCACACTGTATTCACGGGCAAAATAGGGCAGAAATCCCTTTCATTTTATTGGCCCTTTTGTGTTTTTCAGTATCAAAAACTCTGTATGCTCTGTATGTTCATGGTCCCTGACAGCATTCTCCGTCCCAGTTGCAATCAATATTTCATCAGAACAGTTAAGCTTGCCTTGAAACAGATCTGGGGATCATAGACTTTCACTAGTGTAAGCCATGTTTTTAAAGTTTTATTTACATCTGTAATTAATTGAGTTGTGTCCTGGGTGAAGGTAAAATATAATCAGTGTTTTTAAGTTTTTTTTTTAATCCAGTGAAGTTATGGCATGTTTGCTCATCTGGCTCCATCGCTATGGAAGATGCGTCTGTCCTGTATCATACCTGTCTCTGCTCTAAATTTAGAGCTTTTACTACAGCGATGCAAAGCCGGAGAGACCGTGTGGTTATTGCGTCTTTCAGCTTCGATACGAGCTATTGATCCGTGTGCCACATTTAAAAGGGAGAGTGGGAACTGGCGTATTGATCAGGCAGCCTGGGGTCGCCCCGCGCAACTAGTTGGCCCAGTAACCCCACCACCACCACCACCACCATCGCTGTGTGTTTATAGTGGGACACAGAGAAAGAAAGAAAGAAAGAGGGAGGGAAAGAGGCGTCGGGGGAGGGCGACTATTTCGAGGTTTATTGTGAATCAATGGCGATTTGCTATGTGCCGATCAAAAATATAGACCTGCGAATTTAGTCTACAACAGCGCGCGTAAACGCAAATGTACACGCCCAAAACAGTCATTGTCATATTTGTGTTATAGAGCTCTCTGCAATCAGACTTTTCTCTTTCTATATTTGTTTCAGGTTTATAAAATAAAACTAGAACTAATGTTGATCGTTGAAGCCGCTGCGCGCTTGGTTTGAGCCGGATGAACTGTCCGTGGTGCTGAATCTTTGCGCAGGTTTTGTGTGCGTGGTTATAATTTATAAAATAACGGTGTAAAGTGACCCGGCTGTGACTCTAAGATTGATCAGTTTTAATGTGGAACAATAACAGTGAACAGATGGTTTCTTACCGGCCAACCGGAGAGCAGACATCCGTTGAAACTCGGGCTCCTGCAGCCACTTCCACATCCTCCTGAAGGTCTCCCGGCCTGACTTGAGCTTACTCCAGGGTTTGGGGTTACGTAGCAGGTCTGACAGGGTCCCCTGCGACCGGCTCAAGATCCTCTGGGCGAATATGGCCTGCGGGATGGAGTACCGCTTTAACTCGGCCGTTATCCGCTGAGCCACCTCCTTTGTGTTGATTTCTTCCCCCTGCATGCCCGATCCTGCTACTCCCTGTCCGGCTCCGTGGCCGTGCCTCTCCCGGTCCCCCAGCATCACCGCGCCGTTCGCCTGGGAGTGGAGGTGACTGTGCGGGTGGTGGTGCATGCCGTTGAGGTTGGAGATCATACCGTGGCCGTGGCCCCCTAAACTCCTGGCCAGGTGCTCTTGGTCACTTCGGGACAGCATGGAGGCGTGGGACTCGAACCCAGACACCGGAGAGAGCATCTTGGCGTCGGTGGAGAGGTGCGCGCTCGGACCGTAGGCTGACAGCGGCTGCTGAGAGTTGTGCAAAGAGCCCAGCCCGCTGGACAGTGGGGAGAGCGAGCCGTGACCCATCCCGGACACGGACATCTCTTTGGGGTAGTGACTGTACAGATTGCCCATGGAGGCGAGTCCCCGGTGGTCGTCCCTCATCAGCGTGAAGCTGCCGCTGACGTTCCCGGCGGAGAGTCGTTGATGGGCGGCAGCGTGGTGGTGTGAGTGCGGGTGGTGGAACTTATCCGAGACGGTGGATATCGGAGGTAGATGCTGCAGAGGGGTCAGGGTGGTGTACGTGTTGCTAAGGCTCATCCCGGTCTCGCACATGCTGATGGACTGGTGCAGGTGTCCGGACAGCGCAGACGGGTCCGTCCGGTAGTCCCCGCCGGAGCCCTCCAGGAGCGAGGCCATGCCGGACACCATGGCTGACCGCGCGCCGGGAGCGTGCGAGACCAGATTCCGGGGAGCGGAACTGGGGGAAGGCGACGGCCGCGCGTGCGGGGAGCTCATGAGGTCTCCCGCCTGGGAGTGCGAGGAGACGCTGTGAAGGTTCTCCATGGTGAGCTCCATAGCTGAAAGGATATATGTTCCCCTGTCCCACCCTCCCCACCCTCTCCCCCTGTCTCTCCCTCTCGCTCCTGTCTCCTCTCACGCTCGCTCAGGGACGCGCTCCCCTACAGCCCTCCTGGAGACATAAAACTACCAAACCGTTTGAATCCATTGGTCAAAGCTCTCCGATCAATCCGGTGTGCTGCAGATAAGTTCTGATGTTCAGAGGACGGTTCAGAACCGATCGTCTCCGCGGCGCGTTATGCATTCATGTGGAGCTCTCCAGGGCTATATCTCATCTCTGGTCCAACAGCGCTTCCACTGAGAGCAGGCTGAGCCGCGTGTCAGACAGATGGGAGCGCGCCTCCGTGTATTTAAAATATGGGGCGGGTACGAGCAGAGCTTCCTTCATAGTCTTCCTCACCGGAATGAAAATGCGTCCAGTGAAAAGTCTCACACCGGATATCTCACAGTTTTAAATGATCGTGCCTTTAATTCAGTTTTGGGAAGTTGTAAATATTTCAACCTCTGACGTTTAGTGTGCGGACGTGCGCACGCGTGTAGGTCGCGTGCAAGCCTCTACACCAAACAACCAGCCAGGTTGGGATGGCCTGACGTGGGAGATGCGTAAAATCCACCAGTAGCAGTGTCCAGACGCAGGAGTTCCTTACAGATAAACTTTGTTTTCCCACGGACTGTATGGTTTTGCATTTATGCGCTTAGTGATAAACCTGATCGAAGTATTGATTGACAGAGATTAATGACGTGGCGCAGGGGGGGTCACAAAGTGAGTTAGGATCCCAAACGCTGGTGAGAGACCAATGACGGACAGACCGCTTTTTTTTTTTTTTGGTTTGTGCGAAGTTCACTCAGAAGTCCAGATGTTCCTCTGCGGGGATTTCATCTGTTTAGAACAAAATAAATATACCCACAAATATTATTGTTTCAGTTACATTTGTCATAGGACACACTGCAAATAGCCACAGCCCAAAGGAAAGTAGGCTTCAGCTTTAACAGCCCAAGAGGTCAGATTTAAATTAAATAGATTTTCTAACAGTGCAGGTCTGCATAGATAAACAAATAACCTGGCACATACATCATCCTCTTGACTTGTGAGGCAGATGAGTCACTTAATAATAATTTGGATCAATACAAATATAATATATAATAATGTAACGTAACTAAAATTGTAAAAAAAAACAAAAACTTTTTAACATTGCCATTTGTGAATAATAAAACTAAACATTATTATAACACTGATAAATACTACTACTACCACCACCACTACATGCTGTGTATTAAACATTATTTTTTATTTATTAGCAGACAGATCTTCAGTGTGTTAGCAGTATAATGTCTCTGCTCACTAACTAACAGGAATAAATAAGCAGTCGGTCAGCTCGAGCAGCAGATCTTCAGCAAGCTGCCGTGGATTGAAGTGTGAAGCCTCCTCTTCCTCAGCCTCGGCCGATATGAAGGTGCTGACTGTTTTATCTGACTGTCAAGTGTGTGCAGCTAAAACAGTTTAGTAAGGCAATTTGGGTTGTGCGTATTTGTTGTATCACTAGTCTCGTTGTCGTTATATTTTTTTATGGATTTAAAAAAATGTTGTCACTTATTAAGTTTGCTGCACAGGACACATTAAGAAAAAACACAAAAAGATATTTCTAGTAATTTCTGTTCGTGGTATTAAGGTTGGTCATTAAACACTGATAGAAATCTGCCTTTAATTCAGCCGTGACTGTGGTCAGCCAAAGTGAATAGAGCTTTTTAGAAAAGGATGTTTTACAACTTAGTCGATACTTTGATTTAATTTAAACAAGTTAATTAAATAGTATTTGCTATTGGATGTTGAGCTCCAAAAAGGCTCTGAAGGATTTTTTCGATTGTTTTTCTTAAACTAAAATAAACCTAGATTTGAAATATATTTTTCAAAAGGTTCAAGGCTTTTTCATTTTTTGAACATAACTGACACACACTTTGTATTTAGCTGTGTGTGCCTGCGGGCCTCCTGTCCGACCACCCAAAATAAACCCAACAGATAAAGAGCCGAAGATTAATGATGCACTTTTTCTAATTTTATTTGCCAGATTTTAATCACAAATATATATTTTTAAGAGCAATATATTTCTAACCGAGCGTAGCCTGTAAATTAAACCGGGAAAGTCCGTCCGTCTTAACAGTTATTCCGGGCTATCATAAAGCTCCATGGTTAAGCTGTTTCCTCTAAAGTTCAGAAATTGATCGCTGTGTTCGATATATTGATCATCGATCACTTCAATCCCGCTCGGTGTTGTTCCCTAAACACAGAGGCATGTGTGTGTGTGTGTGTGTGTGTGTGAGAGAGATGGTTTCAGTGGTTGACCTGTAGCACATGAATAACTGGCACCAGGAATATGTAGAAAAAAATATAAATGTCATCTGTGTTGTTTTATTATCTTATTGAGCTAAAGGCCATTAAAAGCGTGATCGTCCTCCTCCTCTCAATAAGGTTAATAATGATCTCCACGTGGGCCTCTGATTCAGCTTCTTACACCGACCGTTCACAGGCTGTTTAAACAATGGAAACAACCCATTATTATTATTGTTATTATTATTTTATCGAAAATGTGTTTATTCATCATCACTCCTATCTGACTGAAAAAACACGATTGTATTATTTTGAATTTAACACATTTCTGCACTTTTAATGTTTTTCTCACAACTATAATGCGCATGTGCGTAAATGTAAAATGTAGATTGTTAGTTAAAGCATTATAACAGCCGCATGTATAATTATTTATTTACCTAGATTTAAATTAAATCTCGGCAGAGCAGTTTTTTGAGTGCATCTCCCCTTTATCCACCATTCATAATTTCTTCAGTATTTTACCTAATTCATAGCCAACCTGTCAGCAAAACCCACCATCTTAGGAAGAGACTGATGAGTTGTTGCGAAATAATAATAATAGTAATTACCTAATAATTCAAAAACGTTCAAGATGTTTTCTCTTGCTCGTCAAAATGTGCTGAAGTGGCCTGAATGCCTCGTTAGAGGACACTGCAGCTTATTTATGTGCAAATACAAAAAGTCTGCTCATCTGCTGTCTAGCCAGCACAACCCATGGAATTGATTGCATGTTTTACAAAAAGAATAACAAAATATATTGAGTGTTTTTCTGTGAGTGTGGGATAATTAAGCCGTAGCTAAAATGGGATATTTACAAAATATAAACTTGGCCAGACAGAGAGAAATTGCTTAGTTTCAAGTTGAAACATTAACTAAATAATTTACACAATAGTAAATCACCTGGAGCTACCACAGACATTTTCTGCACACTGACTGAATATAGCTGTTCACATATTTAGGCTAAAGTAGTAAATCAGAAAAAAATGTTATTTACTAAAAAAATAATGATAATAATAATAATGCTTTTAGTATTTTTCCGTATTGTTTTACCTCAGTAATATTTTGGTCTTTAGAGTTATTCTTTTTATCAAAGCATCCCAAATATTTTTACTTTCATGCACATGGGAATTAATGTGAAGCATTACAGTGAAATTCAGCTTTGTTTAGGCTCACACAGTTATTACAGCACATGAGGCAGTTTGTGTTTTAATAAGAGATAATTCAAATTTTATTTTCAAACTCTCACTGCAATGAGTGTGTCATTTAAAAAAATCAATCTGAAGACACATAAGATATTATATATTTATAAAGCAGCATGTGAGTGTTGTAGTGGACGTTTACATTGCTGTAGCTTTTCTGCTCCCTGCTTCCTTTATTTAGTACACACAGATTGCGTTTAGAGAAACTACAGTGTGTTAAAGTGAGAACATGCAAACAGTTATCAGCTTTCTCAAGATGAAAGAATACAATAAGTCTAACCTAATAAATCAGAGCAAAAAGGAAATTAAACAATACCACAGAGAATATGAAAACAGCATGCATTCGTTTGTGATTATGATAGAATAAAAATACACATAAGACATTAATGGAAGAATTAATAAAAATTATTATTTTATTTTTTGTCTGTTTGTCTGTACCAACACAAAAGCAGTTTGTTTTTACATGTTATGGTGCTGTTAACAACTGCAAAAATCCTATTGATTAAAACAACTCAACTACTTTATCCACTCGGCACATTACTGAATCACCAAATTATTGGATATTATTGATATTCTTGTCATTGATTAAAACTGCAAGTCAAGAATTTAGACAACATTTACGTCAACAACGAGATCCAAAAGACCATCTTTCCTCTTTTATTTCTGAGTCTTATTCCCCCCCAGCATTTCGCCGCATGGTGACGGTGACATTTTCATTAATCATATCTCTTTATCAACTGAAAATGCACAGGAGAACAACTTCTCCAGCATCCATATCCTCTCAGGCTCTGGTTGCTAAGTAACAGAAGGAGAGATGTATTGAGACAGAATAGTCAATCAATTCTCCTTGTGTGTGTGTGTGTGTGTGTGTGTGTGTGTGTGTGTGTGTGTGTGTGTGTGTGTGTGTGTGTGTGTGCGTACGTGTGTGTGTGTGGTGTTTGTCTTAGTATTGCACAGCCATATTGGTTCTGCAGTTGACTGTAAGTAAAAGCTGTGAGACCATATGTATGTTTTTAAAAGTCAAATGTTTGAAATATCCCTTTATGTTCCACAATTAACTCTTGGAAACAGTGATATAAATTGATCAAATCAAAGATTCCAGGATAGTTTCCCACACTTGTCATTTCAACCACTTAATATTGAGAGCATCATCATCTTCAACCATTTTATATCCAAAGGTCAAAGGTCACCTGGCTTCTCCTCCAGGGATTATCTGCTTTTCATCACATCCCTCAATGCAGTTTGAGGCTTATATGAGGGGAAACTCTTATCTTCAGCATACAGAGGCAAAGCAACAGATTATTAGGAAGACCTTATGCTGCCTGTACCCAAAAGGGACACATTGGACATCATTCGCTTCTTGCCCCGGATCGAAAACGGCTCCAAAAAAAAAACAAAAAAACCCATCCTGACCTCTCTGGAGTTTGTTGTTCTTGAACAGTTGTTGAATTGTTCACCTGGGAAAGAAAGGTTTCTTCAAGTCTATATTTTATGATTAATTCAGACCAAAAAGGGTTAAATTAGTTTTTTCTCATCCAAATAGAGGGTCGTATGTTGTAAACATTGTGACGCTCTATGAGACAAATGAGTGATTTTGGGGTATATATATTTTTTAAAAAGTTGACCATAGTGAGTCTGGTTTAGGCTTGGCAGGGTCAGGGAAATGTGTGTGAATTGTGTGGAAATCTCTGTGAAAACACACATCTATCCGCTCAGCTTTTCTAACTCTAACAGATTTTTTTGTTCCGCAAGCTTCAATGTTTAAAAGACTGATATAGTATATCCTCAAAACTAGGTATTAAAAATACAAGTAGATGTACTGATTTATTTTAAACCACCTTCTCCATGTCTGTTTCCTTCAGGTCTTCTACAGCAGGAGGCTGAGAAATCTGCCGGTTTCATACAACCCATCGATTTTGCCCTCGAACAAAGACAGATGGAAAGAGATTGAGGCAGGAAGCGGAGGAGAGGAGGAGTGAGAGAAATGAGAGACAGATGAAGAGCAACAATGGTAAATTTTCTTGTTTTATCTACCACATAGATTCTCTTTGCCGATTACTGGCAACTGGAAAAGGAGATACAAGGAAGGGCATTTAACATTGGGAGACTTTAAACGTTGTGTGTTTACTTCAGAGGGGGAAACACTCATAAAGCTGGCTTCGAGCTCCAAATGAGGAAAAATGTGGCGTTTACTCTGAGTGTGACACAGAGCAACAGAGCGAGGGATGGTAACAGAGAGCAACAGGGAAGAAGGAGAAGAAGAGGAAGGTAGAGAGAGTTGGCTGGTGTTAAGGTGATTAGTCTGGTGGGTTGGCGATAGAGAGAGTTGATCAATAACCTATCGATCTCCCATTGCGAGTGTCAGGGGGGTAGTGGGAAAGAGAGGGAGGGCGAGAGGGTGAGAGAAAGGATAGGGAGGGAGTCGGTCCTGACTTGACTTTTAAAAATCCTTTACTCTGCAGATGACAAATAACCCATTAGATTGCAGGAGAGTTGGAAAATCTGGAAATACGTCCTGCTACACACACACACACACACACACACAAGCAAGCTTGTGCATTTTCTAAATGTTGCACATATTTCTCACTTTCAAATAAGCACGGCATGGACAATTTTTCAACTACGGCTGCATGCAAAAGAAAAATCATTTCTGTAAGTAGTGTGGAGGAACTATTGAGCTCAATGCAGTGAAGTTACTTAGCAGACCATTACTTCAAAGGATTCCTCTAGGCAGAAATATTCACTGAAGCAAGTCCCACTCGATACTCACCCTGAAGCCTTTTTAAATGCTCTGCAATAAGTCTATTAGAAACAGGTGACAATTTTGAATGCAAACAGAAGCAGAAAAGAAACAAAGCTGACGATCTCCACTTACTTTTTTCTGCGAATTTTGGGCTGCAAAAAGACAAATGTGATGCATCCAAGATCGTCTCTGTTCAGGGCACTAAACAGTGAAATGATACAAGATCTTGTGAAAATAATCAGATGTTGAAAATATTAACAGCCCAGCTCCTCGGGCCTCCTCACAGCCGAGGACAGCGGTTATTAGAGTCTGAAAAATGAATACTGAGAGAGAAGTCCCTAAAAAAACAACAAGAACAAAATGAGCCACAGAAAGATAACACTGTATGTGTGAGTTTCTGTGCAGGTGCCTTTATGTTAATGTAAGGGCTTTCACTCATTTCAAACATTTTATCCTGAATAATCACATGATTGTCTATGATTAATCACAATTAATCTCAAATTAATCACACATGTTTTTTATTTGTTCAAAATGTACCATAAAGAAAGATCCAAATGGGCAAATATGCTGCTTTAAGCAAATGTATGTGTATATTTATTATTGGTAATCAATTACAAACACAAAACAATGACAAATATTGTCCAGAAACCCTCACAGGTACTGCATTTAGCAGAAAAAAATATGCTCTGTCGTAACATGGCAAACTGAAGCCAACAGGCAACAACAGCTGTCAGTGTGTCAGTGTGCTGACTTGACTATGACTTGCCCCAAACTGCATGTGATTATCATAAAGTGGGCATGTCTGTAAAGGGGAGACTGGTGGGTACCCATTAAACCCATTTTCATTCACATATCTTGAGGTCAGAGGTCAAGTGACCTCTTTGAAAATGGCCATGACAGTTTTTCCTCGCCAAAATTTAGCCTAAATTTGGAGTGTTATTTAAGCTCCTTCACCACAAGCTAGTATGACGTGGTTGGTACCAGTGGATTCTTCAGCTTTTCTAGCTTCATATGACACCAGTATCTACACTCTAGGTTTAAAACAACCTCCAAAAGATTGATTGCGTTAATATGTTAAAGAAATTAGTGGTGTTAAAAGAATTTTGCGTTAACGTGTGTTAACTTTGACAGCCCTAGTTTATGTTTATGTTTGTTTCACATATATAAAAAGACAGTAAAATACAATTCACATGTAAGGAATATAATATATGTGTGAGTGTGTAGTAGGAACCTATAATGACTATAATGAAGCACACCCAAGGGGCATACAATAGGTAAAAATATTCCCATGACAAAAATCACCAGTACATTTTAAATATTAGTCTTCAAAACATTTTCATATAAAAAAATATAGTGTAACATGTAGAAGTAAAGTTCAAACAAAAAAATACAAAGAAGCAGGAGTAATTACCATATTTACAGTTTCTAAGGTGATCATTTCCAAATCAAATGTTTTTGTCAGCAGAGCATTTCTAAGTCTCTTTTTATATGCAGACACTGACAGAGGAATCTATTACACAGATATTTTCACTCTATAAGATAACTCCATGATATCTGACAGAAAACTGACCACGGGATGTTTTATACAAACGAAGATGAAGATTCACAGCCTAATCTGCATCCTCGTATCTCGCCAAATGTACAAGTTGATGTCAAATACAGTCAATAACTGTAATTCTAAAAATTCTTTGTATGTGTGTCACCGGGAGGGAGGTCACGGTGTTACAAGGTTTGTCGCTCCCCGGTGTACGCTGGACCGTGCAGGGTGGGGTCAGAGTTGAGGGGTGAGAGGTCAAGGGTCACTTTGGTGCTTGAAAATACCACAGAGCCCAAAGGACGGATGTCAGAGTAATAGAGGAGAGGATGGTTATTGAACAAGCCATTATTTTTATTGTCAGCTCCCATATATACCGGAAGTTTTTCACTACAGCAGGTGGGATTCAGGATCTGGTGCAGTTGCCGCCATCGAAATAAAAACACGGCCCTTTTCCTCTCATGAATCACCGCTGAGCTCTGCTTTCTCCTTTCAGAGGCTTGGGAGATTTGATAGATTCTCCCTGCATTGGGGCTCAGCTCTCAAACAGCCATTATCATTACAGATCCTGCTGACTTCAGGGCTCATTCTGGACAAATGGAGAGGGCTTTTGGATATTTGAGGGAAGCCATGTGTAAGAATGGTTAATGGGCAAAACACAGCCTCTTTGTCCGGGCCTCTGTTTCTAACCCACGCATGGCTCTCCTCCCATCCTTCATCCCGCTTCCATTTCCTCATTTTCCTCTCGTTTCTCCTCCTCCACCCGGCTCTCTCCTTCTTGTGTCCTTGTCTCCTGTGTGCCACTGCTCCCCCCTCCATGCCTCCCCTCTGTACCTGCTCACGAAGCCCCTCCCCCACTCCCAGTGTCGCCGCTGCCACAAAGTCTTTCAAATTAATGTAGAGATATTGACATGTGATGGGCCTGGAAGGCATACATCATCAGGAGGGAGCGGAGGAGGAGAGAGGGCTGGGGTGTGGTCATGCCATATGGAAGGAGCGGTTTCATCCACCCTACGGAGCTTAGCTTGCTGTGGCCGCCCAGCAAACATCCACCAGCTTCACAAAGTTGTCAACAGAATCTCAAAATATTCGATTGATTTATTTCCTCTATGACTCAGAAAGCATTAGAGGTGGAAGCAAGACGAAGAGGCAAATAAACCTTTTACACCCATAAATATCACCACCCTCCACGCTACACTTCATCCTGTGTAAACTGGTTAAGGTGCTGCTAACAATGTGCAAAGGGCCAGTTTGTCAATATGCCAATTACATAGATGAGGGTATGGAAAGGGCAAATGATAGCCAATCACTGAAGTGCTTTTACTGTCCTCTAGCAGGAGCTGACCCCCTGACCCCGTTTGATGACCCTCAGGCCAAAGGTCTCCTCTCCGGGGGTCAGAGGGCATCGCCGTGCACTGGCCGGAGAGGCGTTGCTATGGTAACGCCACTGGCCGAAGAATGGCAAAGTGTGGCGTCCAGGAGGAGAGGGGTCACTGTGAACGGACGGAGCAGTGATGCGATGTTAAAGCTGTATTCAGGAGCAGCTGCAGGGGGACGACGTTTCCAGGTGTGGCTGCTCAACCACTTTCAGTAACCACCCCAATATGATTTCATACACTTCGGACACCATCCATATCCATTCATCCATGTCCATTCATCAAAAGCGCCTCACTAATTTTGATTACTTATTTGATGTCATGCAACATTTGAAAAAGATAAACGCCAAGATGCTGAACTCAAACTTTTAACTCCAAAGTTTGAGAAATAAAATTCTTATTTTTTGCATGATCGAGGGGCGGCACGGTGGTGCAGTGGTTAGTACTGTCGCCTGTGAATGGGCTTTCCAGCGTCCTCCCACAGTCCAAGGACATGCAGGTCCTCCCCATTTTGCAGGAAGAACAGCTGAAAACGCTGAGAACAACAATAATATCAATATCATGTGCAATACTTCTATACAATATCACTGTCCATCATGTGCAATATTACTTCCTTTCCTGTTTTTAGCTTACTTGTTTTTATTTTTATCTTTTTATTTTACATATTCTATCTTACTTATATTGTTTTACTTATTTTATTTACTTATTTTACTAAATGTATCTTACTTTATTGTTATTCTATAAGGCACCAGTGCTAGAAATACTTATTATGTATAATTTTATTTTATCTTGCTGTATTTTTGCGCAATTTTTGGCACAAGAATTTCCTTTGGGATTAATGAAATTCTATCTTATCTTATCTTACCTTATCTTACCTTATCTTACCTTATCTTATCTTATTGTTGACTCTAAATTGACCATAGGTGTGAATGGTTGACTGTCAGCCCTGTGATGGTCTGGCGACCGGTCCAGGGCGGACCCCGCCTTCACCCAATGTCAGCTGGGATCGGCTGCAGCCCCCCCACGACCCTGAATAGCATAACAGATAATGGATGGATTAACACGATCAAAGGTCAGTGTTTTAATGTTGCATTGTTTTATCTTTTTCTGTAAATAAAACACCATTTTATTCAGTGGTGGAATGTAACTATTTAGTCCTGTACTGCAATTAAATACACTTTTGTGATATTTGTACTTTCCTTGAGTATTCCCAATTTAATGCTACTTAATACTTTTATTTCACTACATTTCAAATGGAAATATTGTGTTTTACTCACCTATATTTATCTCACAGCTATAGTTGTGAGTCTGATTGAGACTGAGATTTTAAATTAAGATAGATGAAATAAGATTAGATATTTTGAATTAAAAAAAGGTTGAGAACTAAACTACATAACTATATAGTAGTTAAAAGCTTCAAATTAAGTGTTGTAGTACTGCGTTATGTTGATGCGTCCGTATTAACAATCTAATGAATTTAATATGTATTTTAATTATGTATTTAATAATATGTCGGTCACAGGAGCCAGTTTTCTGCTGAATAAAAACTGCTGAATGCACATTTTGTTGATTTTGCTAGGCCATGTTCCCCAAAAGGGCTGCACGGTGGTGTAGCAAGAGGGTCGCAGGTTCGATTCCGGCTTGGGACTCTTCTGTGTGGAGTTTGTATGTTCTCCCCGTGTAAGCGTGGGTTTTCTCCGGGTACTCCGGGTTCCTCCCACAGTCCAAAAACATGCAATTTAGGTTAATTGATGACTCTAAATTGCCCGTAGGTGTGGATGTGAGTGTGAATGGTTGTCTGTCTATATGTTGTCTGTCTCTATGTGCCCTGCGATGGACTGGCGACCTGTCCAGGGTGAACCCCGCCTTCGCCCAATGCTAGCTGGGATCGGCTCCAGCCCCCCGCGACCCCTAACGGGATAAGCGGTTGACGATGAATGAATGAATGAATGTTCCCCAAAATGAACTGTATTTAATTATTCATTTCAGCCAGATGTTTCATTTTATTTGATGCATTATCAATCAAGGTGTACACAAGACACAAGCTTGTTTAGTTTGTTTGTGTGTTTTATGGGTTCATAGGATTTGTTTTTGTTGTTCTGCCTGGGATGTTGTGGTCGACCAGCTGTTATGTTGTGTCCTCTTCACAGCGAGGGGCTGGCTCCTGTTAAGCTAGGAAGATGAAGTATGATAGTCCTGCAGTAAATGACATTCTGTAATATTTGGTGTGCTCATAGCTACGGATGGGTCCCATACATAGATTGAGATATCAGCAGTAACATGGAGATCTTGTATTAATGGTATGTTCAGTTTTCTGTGTGGTTTGGATGCTTGTTCAGTTCAGCTCACCCTCTACTTACCTGGGCAGGTGGTCAGTTCCTGTTAGGTGAGGCTGAGAGGGTAAAATGTCATTCACTGGAGTAAGGAGAGGAGAAAGAAAGCTGCAGTCTGCTGTGAGGCTGCATCTTTCTTTTGTTTGATTCTGCTTAAGTTACTTAGTTAGGGCCCGAGCACCGGCGGCAAGGCCCTTTGAATTTTAGATCATTTTTTGCCATTTCCAGGCGTTGCTCTTTAACAAACTCCTCATATAGATTTAACCCGATCAACTTCATATTTGCATTATGGATGGACGTTGCTGTGGCGTAGCAGCAAAAAAGCACCTTATTCCAAAAACAGGATGTCGTTCTGACTTTGCCGTATATTAACCAGTTTGCTCAAAATTTGTCATGGGTGAAAAGAATCCTGGTCTGAGGACAGTCAGGGCAGTCATAGCAGCACCTACTGGCAACAGGATATGTCATGTTTTGCATGCTGATGTTCTCTGCCTCACAAATGAATCAGGTCCAGCTCAAATGCGGTGAGAAAAGGCTTAAGACCTTGATGATGCTTCATAGTAAAAACAGAGTTTTAAGCTACCCCTGACATGCAGGAAAGTGCAAAAGCCCGTTCATCACTGCTGGTAGCTTTAATTCATTTTAGTTTTAAGATAAGAGATAAGATGAACCTTTATTAATCCCCGTAGGGAAATTCAGTTTTTACACTCTGTTGTTAATTTCACACAGTACACATACCTGCATTAATGGAGAGATGTCAGAATGAGGGGGCTGCTCCTGGCAAGCGTCCCAAGCAGTTGGGGGTTTGGTGCCTTGCTCAGGGGCACCTCGGCAGTGCCCAAGAGGTAAACTGGCACCTCTCCAGCAACCAGTTGGTCTTGGTCCATGTTGGGACTTGAACCGGTGACCCTCCTATTCCTAAACCAAGTCCCTACAGACTGAGCTACTGCCGCCCCATTTTATTGAAATTCCCAAGTTTTATTTTTATCTTGTCTTCTATCTTTCAGTAAACTTTTTTGTCAATAAATGCCACTTTATTTTTGCATTAATCCTGCTTATTCAACATCCCTTTTTAACACTCTCTGGTGCCAAACCACCTCATCTGCCCCTTTATATGGGTTGATGACACTAGATGATAATTGAAGTACATTTTTGCACTTTTACTAGTTATTGAATGCAGGACTTTTATTTGGGGTATTTTTACACTGATGTATTGAAGTTATGTGAAGTTTCTAAATACTTATTCCACCAACAACCTTTAATGTAAGGCACACCTGATCTCATTCATGAGAAGATCAGCAGAGGCACTACCTTTCCTACCAGCAAATCTCTATTTCATGCTTTGTTGCACCATCTTGTGGTGATTCCTTATTACAGCTGTCAGTTTTTTTGTGTTTGTTGTTTTTTTAATGTTATCTCATGTCCCAGCGGCTGCATATTTTGAATATGATTATGATGAGCCAGTTGTAATTTGCATGCCTATCTAGATGATGAAATATTTGAGTTGTGTGGCAACGTTGCTGGAGACATGTTTCTGTACAGTGTACATATTATATTAACATCTCATTGTCTGTGGATTTCATCCAATATATCCCAAACCTCAGTGTTTCATACGGTCATCATTGGACTCAAGACCCACTTTATGGCTTTTTTAAGGCTTTCAGCCTCATCTGATGGTCATCATTATTCATTTTTTTGAAAATGTAGACAGAAAGAGGCTCACGGGTGAGCACTGTTTCTCTGCAAACCACAGCCCTCTCCCTGGAGATTCACCCTTATTTTTATCTATAATCACCTAACTCATGTCAAGTCATTTTTATTTGTATCGCCCAAAATCAAAATCACAAATTTGCCACAGGGGGCTTTAAAATCCATACAGGATATTACACCTTCTGTCCTTTACAGCTTGACCTTTCATCGCATAAGAAAATAAAAAAAAAATAATAAATAAATAAACTTTTAACAGGGGAAAAGGCAAAATGGAAGGAACCTCAGGAAGAGCAACAGTAGATCCAGGATGGACAGACGTGCAAGAGATGTGTGTACAGAATAACAACATAATGAAAATACAATATAGACAATCCATATGACAAAAAATAATAATGTGAACCTATGTGAGAAGGTGGATTCAGGAGGATGTCAAGCAGCTTCCTGGTGTCGCCAAATAGATGAAGTCAAAGCAATATGACCTTCCCCTCCACGCCACATAGATAGAGCCTGAACAGCCTCCTCTCCATTATGGAACCTTGAGAGAGGACCAGACTTTTGTTTTTAGGTCACAGTTGCCAACCGTAACCCTAATCTTCACATTAAACCAAGTCTGGAGCCTAAAGTGTAACGATTTACTGTGACCTTCTTAAGGAGGTGAGGCCTCAAGAGGAGTCACCTAGGCCACAGTCACACACATTAACAATGCTCACTGTGTCAGGAAGTTAGTTGTCACTGCCTTGTGATTAGTGCCCGTATGCATTGCATATAATTACAGTAAAACAACAGCAGAGTCATGACTCAGCAAATAAATACCCAGTGGAAGAACTCGTAAAACTTGTCCCAGAAAACATTTCACTTGCAGAGTGCAACTTGTTGATACCTGAATGCCCTGACGAAAATATGTTCACCAGGTTTGTTCAAAATCTAAGGTCACCCCATCGCTAGCTAACATCGGGGAAAATATTTTCTATGTGTCCTTTTAAAGGAGGCACTCGATCGGCTTGATAACACTTTATCTGAGTCACAGTCTCAAGACAGCATAACCTGGAATAACCCTGCCAGACGGGGCTCTGATCTGAGGACGCGCCATTCATTGACAGAAGAAACAATGCATGAGCAGCTCTCGCTTTACTGCTCTGAGGCGTGAGCTTTAGAGACATTTTTACCCTATTTTGCATGTTTTAGAGCTTCTCCGCAAGCCACTTTGCTACACACAATAGCGGTTTAACTTCCACTCAGACACCCAGCGCGCCCTCCCGGTGCGTGGTCAGTTATGGGTGAAATCGATGACTTCGATGAAATCACGTCCTTTCTCGGCGTCTACGGCTTCTTTCAGATCCTAATAATGGTTCTGCTCAGCTCCAGCGCGATGATAAGCGGCTACTCGGGCACCATCGCGGTCTTCATTTCGGATACACCCGAGCACCGCTGCAAGGGGTCGATCAACTCCACGCGCTTCAACGGCACAGATGTGGAGGTCCCCTTCCGCGAGCAGAGCAGCTGGCTCGGACCTGACAGCTGTTCCCAGTTCAGACTGGACGGAAACTGGACGGAGGCGACTCAGGGTCAAAGCAATGACACGGAGCAGTGTCTAGATGGATGGGTGTTTAGCACAGAGACATACACCGCCACTATTGTGTCTGAGGTATGAAGAATGACGATGGATCGGATTATTAAATATTGCATAGATTTATATCTGCTTTGACTTTCTGACAGCTCAAGATGAAACTTGTTTTAAAGCTTCGGTTTTTTTTTTTTACTTCATTGTGAATGTCTTGCTGTAATCTGCATGTCTTCTCTCATATTAATCACAGTGGGCTCTGGTGTGTGATAACGCGTGGAAGGTCCCATTTTCCACCTCCTTATTCTTTGTAGGAGTCCTCATTGGATCCTTTATTAGTGGCCACCTCTCAGACCGGTAAGTAAGATAAAATAAGATAAAAAGACATAATACTTTATTAGTAGGGGCATGAAGAAGGGGTGGCCTGGGATGGCATGGACCTCCCCTGAAATCTGATTGACCAGCCCACAAATTAGAATTAGGGTTGTCAATCCATTAAAATAGTCAATCATGATTAACCACATGATTGTTCATAGTTAATCGCTAAACTTCAAATTGATCACACACTTTCTATCTATTCTAACTAAAGGGTTTCTTGTGGATAGCAGTAGAACCCATCTTCATTCACATATCTTGAGGTCAGAGGTCAAGAGACCCCTTTCTTTGCCAAAATTGTGCAAACTTTGACACGTTGTTTAGCCTCCTTCTCGACAATCTAGTACAACATAGTTAGTACCAATGGATTTCTTAGGTTTTCTAGTTTCATATGATGCCAGTAAATTCACTCAAGCTTTAAAACTGAGCCCTAAAAATCGCAAGTTGCGTTAATGCGTTAAAAAAATATTGGTATTAAATCTAATTTGCATTGTTGCTGTAATTTTGACAGCCCAGTTTAAAAGTTTAAATACAGAACCGTAAAAATCTGTAAGATACTATAATGTTAGTAATTAATATAGATGTGAGCATTGAATACAGAAATGGTAAATGAATGCTGTGCGGACCACCCTTTCATAATTCAGTGCTCCTCTTGGGCCACCATGGTCAAAAAACTCACACAATACTGAAACTGGAACAACATTTAAACTTTAACTACTCTTTCCAGATGAGCTACATGTTACAGATCATTTATCCTTCTGTCTGAATGGACTGCTAAATCTAGATCTGGTAGATAAAGTCCAAAAAGAAGTTGGATACATAATGTGAATTTCAGTGAGAAGTTGTGAAAATTACATTTGTCACACTCCAGTATTTAAGTCACTGTTTCCCTCAACCATAAATAAAAACACAGTTACTCATTGACCCATAAATATAATTTAAAAGTATTTTCACATTTAATTTTATGACTCAGTAAATGATTTGTTAGTTTTGATTATATATCATTGTTCTCAACAGGTGGATTATCAAAGATGAGTTAATAGATGAACATTTTGTAGCACATTTTGAAGGTTAAACTGTTTCTTGTTCAAATGAGAGTGAGTAAAATTACTCAATAACACAAGCTGGCTAACAGGAAGTTAACTAACTTCATCGGGGTGATTTACCATTTAAATTAGAGAAAGCCAGGGTCAGAGGTTTCTGGATGGATCCTTTAAGATTCCTGTAAGGACTAAAAGTATTAGCAGTGTTTCACTGACACACACACCAGTCAGTCTTCGTGTTCACACGCAAAATGAGTGGAGAGAAAGGAGATGAATGTCATCAGTATGAGTTGTAATCTGAAGCTGCATATAAGATTACAAAGGGAGAGTATTAGATCATCAAAGGTCCAGGATAAAGGGGACAAAAGATGTTGTCCGCTGCGGCACAACACAACGTGGAACAAAACCATGAATGACAGATCCCCAACGCCAACACCTTTGTGTTAGCTGCATATTGTTCAGCAAAACGCCGCACCTCTCTATTCAAATTTAATTCAAAAGTAAGATCCAGGAAATTAAAAGAACTTGTTTTAAATTAGTGCGGCTTTAGTGAACATTAGTCTGTTAGCTTGAAAAAACCCAAAACAAATATTAAAGTTAAGGAGAAACATATTGTATGAAATGAGACATGAGATGAATCACAGCCAACATTATTTTGCATAAATAATCCAAAGCCAGTCCACGCATCTCGCTGTAAAATCTTCTTCAATGAGCAATACCTTGTGCAGAAAGGAAGCGCACATATCCATGAAAACAAGCAAGCAAAGGCAAGGCAGGTTTATTCACGTAGCACATTTCAGCAGTAAGGCAATTAAAAGAGCATCAAAATAAACAAAGTGCAAGAGAAACGCATTATAAAAAGACATGTAAATACAATTAAAAACACAGAAAATAAAACCAAGCTAACAACAAACATCAAATTGCCATCTACAAATTGAAATAACTTTAAATGCAATTTTATCTTATTTTAGAAGAAAAACATTTATTTTTTAGTTGTCTTAATTAAGATGACTTTTATTCTGTAGATTGCATTAAACTGTCTAGATATGTTTGATTTTGCTAATAGTTTCATGATGATTGCATTTTCATTTATATTTAATTATAATTAGAGCTTCAGGTAGTGATTATTTCCATTATTGATTAATCTGCAGGTTATTTTCTCAGTTCACTGACTGATAAGCGAGTTAACTGAGCCCGCTGTAATATCTTCAGTTTACATATTTTGTCTGACCAACTGTCCAAAACACAAATATATCCATATATTATGATATATGATGAGCAAGTCCTCACACTGAGAAGCTGGAACCAGAGGATGATTGGCGTTTTGTTTGGAAAAAAAAGACTTAAATCGTGAATAAATATCTAACTTATCACCTGACTCATTAATAATGAGTTCTAATAGTTTTCACTGATGTCTGTGGTGCAAGCAGCAAAAATCAAACAACAGTCAGAAAAACGGAGGGACTGAGCGACAGAGAAAGAAGAGAAGAGCGAGATTATCGCATGATAACAGTCAAACAAACATTCGGTGTGATGATGTTTTTTTTTTTTTCATTTCAGTGTTTATGTGTTGACTTGCAGGTTTGGCAGAAAGCCGGTGTTTTTTTTCACCTTGGCCTTACAAACAGTCACTTCCTTGATCCAGGCCACCTCGGTCAGTTGGCTCATGTTCTGTATCCTCAACTGTCTGAGAGGACTTGGCCAGATATCCAATTTCGTCACATCACTCATACTGGGTGAGACAACACATGCACAGAGTCCCGTCTTCATTCCTCCTCCACTATCTTCCTGTAGATAGTGTACCTTACTGGTGTGCTTGTAGTTCTTTACACAAGGCCAGCTACACAAGGTCGTTGCTTCATGTTCAGACCGTTGAAGGAAGCAATGAACTCAATAAGGCTACAGACGGTTTCCACAACTGTTTTGTGGTCAGTTAAAGGACCAGTGTGTAACATTTCAGGGGATCTATCAACAGAAATGGATTATGATATTCACTATGTTTTCATTACCGTGTGATCACCTGAAACTAAGAAGCGTTGTGTTTTTGTCAGCTGATGAGCCCTTCATATCTTCATAGGGAGAAGGTCATCTTCATGGAGTCTGCCATGTTGCTCCGCCATGTTTCTGCAGTAGCCGAGAATGGACAAACCAAACACTGGCTCTAGAGATAGCCTTTCACCTTTCTATGTTACCTAAAGGCCACCATAGTTCTATGACATGCATGTTAAAGTGCAGTAACATGAGCCACAGAGTGCAAAACTGTGGTACCGCCAGCCACCATCTGACTTGCAGTGCTCCTAAAGTAGTGTTGTTGTTGGTAAGGATGGTGGAGGATTTTACCAGGGTTTTGCATACACTTTACCATAGTCTTGGAAAGGGAGGAGTGTGCGGAAGGGTACTCAGTGGGTTGCAATCTAAAACCACACCGCTAGATATGGCAAAATCCTACACACTGTAATTTTAATAACTACTTTCATGTTGGCTCTCACCTTAACGCCATGCTGCTGATCCTCTTCTTGGTCAGGTTCTGAGATGTTGAGCCAGACTGCCAGGGTGACCTACTCTCTGCTGGGCCACTCTGTAGGCTTTGGCGTTGGATACGCGTTGCTGCCACTCTTTGCCTACTTCATACGAGGCTGGAGGATGCTGCTGGTAGCTACTGCCATCCCAGGCTTCCTGTTTATTCCAACATGGTGGTAAGTCTGATGAATATCATTGTTCTATGATGGTATGTCCTTTGTCCGGACTAGGTTTTAAATTACCCTGTTTTGAGTTGTGTTGTGTCTCATAATATATGGCTGAATGGCTCCCAATGCCAGTGATTGTTCTGTTGTTTGTAACTTTATTTGCTTATCTTAAAACAACATGCACATACTTTGTGCTATCGTTCAGTGGCCTTCATTGGCCTTGAGCAGACTCACTGGTACATTGTTTTTCATGAGATAAAAATAAGACGAAAATAAAATCACAACATAAATTATTGGCCTCTCATAAACAGACTTCTGTTAAAAATCTAGGTGTAAGGGCGTTGTTTAATGTGCCAAAGTCTGAAGTCCTTGCTGCAGCGGCCCAGGGTTTGAATCCTGCCCGGAGCCCTTTGCTGTGTGTCATCCCCTCTGTCTCCACATTTCACTGCTGTCACTATCAATAAAAAATGAAAAACTCTCCACAAAATAATCTAAAATAATCTTGGTATAATCTTAGACAGCACCTTCAGTTCTGACAAACGGTGGTGAAAAACAACTTTTTTCATTTAGGGCTTTAGCAAAGGTAAAGGCCCATCTGTCTCCCAGGGATCTTGATAGAGTTACCCATGTTTTATGGTTTTATTACCTTTCGGTTAGACAACTGTAATTCTTTATATATAGGTTTACAACAGTTGTCTCTTGGACTGCAGTTAGTACAAAATGTAAATGCTCGCCTACCGACTGGCGAAAGAAAACATGATCACATATCACCAGTTCTGGCCTCCTGTCTGTTACCGGATTGATTTTAAGATTCCATTGCTTGTTCGTAGGTTTTAAATGGGCTGGCGCCACGCTATCTCAAAGCTATTGCACCTTCATACTCCAGCTAGAGCACTGAGGTTGATCAATCAGATGCTCCTGGATGTCCCCAGAACTAGACTCAAAATCAGAGGTGATGGAGCCTTGTTCTTGGATGGAACAGTTCACCTCTTCAAATTAAAACTGCTCAGACCGTAGAATCATTCAAGTCGCTGCTGAAGACTCACCTCTTCTCGCTGACATTTGATTAAGTTTATTTTCTGTTGTGCTTTTACTTCTGTTATGTGCACATTATGGTTATTGATTTTGCAATGTTCTTATTGTCATTTGCATTGTATTCATTTTGTTTTATTACGTACATGTTCAGCACTTTGGTCCACTGCAGTTGTTTTTAAACATGCTATACAAATAAAGTTTGACTTGACTATATACTGTAAGTCCACCCTCGGTATGCTCCCCTCTTACTGTTGTGGGTACACCTCCCCTAAAACTATTAACTATTGCTTGATGCCTTCTTAGTGTGTGTTGTATACTGCGACTTGCATGTTTGTTTTGGGTTTAAACTGTTGTTTGAAATGATTGCATGTATTAATATGTAACACTGTATTGCTGCCATCTTTGCCAGAGCCCTCATTTCTAATCTCAGTGAGACTTGTCTGATTAAATAAAGGTTTAATAATAATAATGATGAAATAACATAACACACTTTTACAACACAAAACCATAAATACAAAGAACAAAGAACAGACTCAACCCAGGATGCATAGGAAAGGAAAAATTAATAATGAATCAAATAGAATAAATCAAAACAGCTGAAAACAATGGTCCACCATCACACATGAACACATGAAACTAGTTAATCAAATCCAAAGTTCAGTCAGAATCAATTCAAACGTGATGAGATTGTGAAGTATAGTGAACCATTTCTGCTTCCTCTTTTCTCTGTCTTGAGTTTTTATAGTTCAGCTTCAAACCAGATCTCAGTCCTAAAGAAGAAGATCAACCTTTATTAGTCCCACAGTGGGGAAATTCAATTTACACTCTGTTTAACTTATACATGGTACATGCACACAAACACACACACACGCAGTAATGGAGAGGTGTCAGAGTGAGGGGGCTGCTCCAGACAAGCGCCCCGAGCAGTTGGGGGTTTGGTGCCTTGCTCAGGGGCACCTCGGCAGTGCCCAAGAGGTAAACTGGCACCTCTCCAGCTACCAGTTCACACTCAGTTTTTGGTCCATGTCGGGACTTGAACCGGTGACCCTCCGGTTCCCAAGCCAACTCCCTACAGACTGAGCTACTGCCGCCCCCTAAAACTGTGCACATTGTATGTTCTCTGTGACGTGACATGTTCTAAATGTATGAAATGATGATAGTCCGTTACCAAATACAAATACGTCTCCTCATCTACCCATTATCTGTAGCCGCTTATCCCATTCGGGGTCGCAGGGATGCTGGAGCCAATCCCAGCTGACACTGGGCAAAGGCAGGATACAGCCTGGACAGGTCACCAGACTATCACAAGGCTGACACACAGACAGACAACCATTCACGCTCACGTTCACACATACGGGCAGTTTAGAGTCATCAATCGACCAGCATGTCTTAAAACTGTGAGGAGAAACCAGAGAACCCGGAGAAACCCCATGCTAATACTGTGAGAACATGCAAACTCCACACAGATGAGCCCCAAGGTGGATTTGAACCTGCGACAGTGCTAACCACTGCACCAAGTACGCCTCTTTATTTGTTTAATTCTTTTAAATAACTGCCAACGATCAATGAACTTCCGTGCCTCTGTCTCTGTTCAGGTTGATTCCTGAGTCTCCCCGCTGGCTTTTGCAGAAAGGGAGAGTGAAGGAGGCTGAGCTCGTCATACGTGCTGCTGCCAAAACAAACAGAGTTCCCGCTCCTGAGGTCATATTCCACGAAGGCGAGTGCTTGGAGCAAAGGGTATTTATTACATTTTTACTCCTCATGCTGTGGAAACAATATGAAATATCACCCAATCTGTATGCAATGTGACTGTTCTGTTTCTTTTCATATAATTCAGCAAAATAAAGGTGAAGAGGAGCAGACATACACGTATCTGGACCTGATACGCACCCCTAACATGAGAAATATTACAATTCTGAGTAACCTCATATGGTAACATGACTTCTTTTCTCTTTTTGTCACATTCATAACTTTCCTGAATACACATACACTTTACAACATAAAGTAATTCAAAGTAATTCCCTTATGCCACTTTGTCAATTTACATTTATGTTTGACAAATAAATGTTCATCACTCTGACTACAATATATTGAAAATAACGCTAAAAAAAAAAATTTAAAATATAAGCCAGTTTCACACCTGTGATTATTTTAACTGTATCAGAAAATGTTAATAATTTAGATTTAGCTGTTGTCTGGTGGCTCAAAAACAATGTCAGTTTGTGAATAACAGCAGGTTCCAACTTTTGTTAACAAAAACAAATCAGGGGATACAAAAAAAATGTCCCCTTAATATTTAAAGGTCGGTGTGCAGGATCTGGTGGCATCTAGTGGAGAGGTTGCAGATTGCAACCAACTAAAACTTCTGTGTGCCAAGCCTGTAGTGGAGGTCCATGAAGAGGACCCGCTCCCTATGTAGATATAAACAGCGAAAACACAACAGTTCTTATTATCAGGTGATTATACACTAAAGAAAACATACTTATTAATATTATATTACATTTCGGCCCATAGATCCTCGTAAATACTACACATTGCTCCTTTAAACCAAAACACATTTAAACTTAGCCTCTTCAAAGCAACTTGGTATCAGTCTGATCCAAACTACAATATGGCACCTTCACAGTACTCAGAGATCAATGTATTATTCAAATACACTGCCTTCCATCTTCATCCAGTCTCGATTTTATCTTTCTGCAGGTTGTTCGTCTCCATGGTTTTCTACGGCCTCTCTCTCAATACTAGTAACCTGAATGGAGACGTCTACCTCAACTGCTTCATTTCAGCAGCCATTGACATTGTGGTGTATGTAGCCACATGGATGCTGGTTAACCGTGTGTCACGACCCACTCTCGTTTTCTCCATGCTGATGTTCTGTGGCATCATGCTTCTGGTTATAAAGCTGGTTCCTGAAGGTCTGTATATTAATATCGAATGAATCAGACATCTCTTCTATGCACTCGTATAAATGTATGTGCCTTGTATATTAATCCTGTTTGTTTTTCTCAGACATGCATGTCATGTTGCAGGTGTTAGCCTTGGTGGGAAAGATTGGTGTGACTGCTGCTTACAGCACCATCTATGTGTTTTTCACTGAGCTGATCCCCACTGTGGTCAGGAACATGGGCCTAGGGATCGCTTCCACAGCCGCACGCGTAGGCTCCATCATTTGTCCTTATGTGATCTACATGGGCAAGTGTTTTCTTTGTTCTTGTTATTGTAGTTGCATTTGTGTACACTGTCGAAACCAAAGTACTCTGAGAGAGAGAGAGAGAGAGAGAAAGAGAGAGAGAGAGAGGAATGACTGACTCACTGTAGATGATGGGATAGCCCTCGGGTGAACACACCTTACTTCACTTTACTCCAGCAATTTCGGATCGCACCTTCACAAGAGGCTCACAAAAGGCTTTCAAGCTTCTTTTTTCGTTTGTTTTTCTTTCTTTTTTTTTGATTTTTAGGATTTTGTTCACAACATTAAAGCACCACAGAGTAATGCTTGTGGTTACATTTTGAATAGGTTAGTTACATATGATCGGATCTTAGGGATTAGGTCTCTGTGTCATGCCGACAACAGACTTTATTATCAACGATCCTGGGCTTAAGCTCGCCAACCAGTTCTAAAACCTTTTCTGTCATGGCCCCCTAAGTAAGCTAGTTCGTGTTACAACTGATAGTATTTTTGTCAATCAGTAAGAACACTGGGGAAACTAGTAACATATTGTTTACAGATGCAGTACACACAAAGCTCTCCCTACAGTTCATCTTGTATTTGTGTGACATGTTTGCTTGATGAGCATCAGTTTTCCGTCCTTTCCTGCTCTGCCGAGTGAAGCTAATAATATTAGTGTTGGCTCTGTTCCAATGCAGCAGTTAATAATATTCATTACACCTGTGTGTGGCCATCTTGAGAAACTAGCAAGAGTACACAAGATTTTTAAAAATGATCCACCTGAAAAAAAACAGTCCAGTGTTGCCAACTGTTTTCCAGTGAAATATCTAGATGATGATCTAGATGTTTCTAAAATCTTCTACAAACCTACCTTTTATTTACTGTGCGTTGATAGGCCTTTTTCCCCTACAGACATGTTGGCTTGTCACAGTAGTTAAAGCCCAGGCATTATTACTAACGTTAACAATGACTCTGTTCTCATCCTCAGCAGAGTGACATGTGAAAATGCCGTCTGTGAAAAAGGCCTATATGACTGTAACCCATGGAAATAAACAGATCAAGGTGAACTGATTCTAATTCAAGAGTCTTTCATTTGCTTGCAGGTGTGTACAGCAAGATCCTGCCATACATTGTTTTTGGCACAGTCAGCATCATGGCTGCTGTTCTTACCATGTTGTTGCCAGACACCAGAAACAGCAAACTTCCTGACCTCATCAACCAGGCCAAACCCATCAGGGGGTATGTTGCTGTGTGTGTGTGTGTGTGTGTTACTATATATATACATGAATCTGTTTACACGGTGATATTGTGAGGACTTACCATCCTTCTGGGGACAAAATGCACGTCCCCATAATGTAAAACATTATATGGGTGAGGACTTGGTTTAGGGTTAGTTTTAGGTTTAGGATGAGGTTAGGATAAGGGTTAGGACTAGGCAAGGGTTAGGGTAAGTCTCCAGGAAATGAATGTACAGTGCTGTGAAAAAAGTATTTGCCCCCTTCCTGATTTTGTATGTTTTTGCATATTTGTCACACTTAAATGTTTCAGATCATCAAACAAATTTTAACATTAGACAAAGATAACCTGAGTAAATAGAAAATGCAGTTTTTAAATGATGATTTAATTTATTAAGGGAAAGAAAACTATCCAAACCTATCTGGCTGTATGTGAAATAGTAATTGCCCCCTAAACCTAATGGTTGCCACCTTTGGCGGCAACAACTGAAATCAAGAGTTCGCGAAAACTGGTAATGAGTGTTTTACATCGCTGGGGAGGAATTTTGGCCCACTCTTCTTTAATTCAGCCACACTGGAGTGTTTTTGAGCATGAACGGCTTGTTTAAGGTCATGCCACAGCATCTCAGTCAGATTGAAGTCTGGACTTTGACTAGGCCACTCCAAAACCTTCATTTTGTTTCTTTTAAGCCATTCAGAGGTAGACTGGCTGGTGTGTTTCAGATCATTGTCCTGCTGCATAACCCAAGTATGCTTGTACTTGAGGTCACGAACTGATGGCTGGACGTTCTCCTTCAGGATTTTCTGGTAGAGAGCAGACTGTTTGACCATGTTTGACTGTTGCTATGACGTTCTTTTTATGAAATGTTGTGTTAGTTTTATGCCAGATGTAACGGGACACACACCCTCCATAAAGTGCAACCTTTTTCTCATAAGTCTTGGGGTTCATCAAGATGTTTTTTGCTCTCACCGTGGTTCACTGGAGTCCCAACGCCTTAGAAATGGCTTTGTAACCCTTTCCAGACTGATGGATGTCAGTGTCTTTGTTTTTCATGTGTTCTTTAGATCGCAGCATGATGTGTTGCTTTTTAAGATCTTTTAGCCTCCTTCACTTTGTCAGACAGGTTCTGTTCAAGTGATTTCTTGATACAACAGAGCTGGCAGTAATCAGGCCTGGGTGTGGATAGTGAACTCAAACTCAGCTTTCCAAAAAAAAAAAATGTGGTTAATCACAGTTAATTCAAGATTTAACAAGGGGGAAATTACTTTTTCACGTAGAGCCAGGTAGTTTTGGATAGATTTTTCCCTTTATAAATAAAATCACCATTTAAAAATTGCATTATCTATTTACTCTGGTTATCTTTATTTAATATTAAAATGTGTTTGATGATCTGAAACATTTGTGTGACAAATATGCAAAAATATAAGAAATCAAGAAAGGGGCAAATACTTTTTCACAGCACTGTAACTCAATGTAATGTCCTCAAAATTCATGAAAACAAAACTTGTGTGTGTGTGTGTGTGTGTGTGTGTGTGTGTGTGTGTAACGTGAATGTGTACATTATGAGGTCTGGAGCTGCATTTTCAGTGTTAGAGATGATAATAATTTGAAATAAAGTGTTTATCAGAAATATGTTTACACAATGGTGCAAAAATGTGTAGAGCAAACTGAATGGCAGCTTTATGCCTTAGTCTGTGACAATGTGCATTCAAACAGATCCTCTCTCTCTGTTTCTCTTTGTGTCTTAAAGCTTTCACTGTAAGAAGAAGAAGGTGAAGCCCAGTCAGACGCCCACCCTGACGGAGGTAAAGGGTTGAGCTGGAGTGCCCTCTGCTGAAAGAAAGTCGCACAGCATGAGTGAAATGATCAAGGACAAATGCAGTTCTGTGTTTTCTGATGTCAGGCAGACATTAATGTTGTTTATGAAAAAGAGCCCCTGAGATTTTCAGGTCTGGTCATGCACAGTACAGAATAAGCTATATCAGTTATATCTGTCATCTTGAAACAACGACTGACTGTAAACAATTTGTCTCAAACCTCAATGAAATCCAGACTTCAAGGTTCATTTATTGTTATTGTACAACACGGGGTTGCACAACAAAATGCAGCTGTAATCCCTTTATGCTACGCACACATGAAAAAAAACTAAATAAAACAGTAGTGCGTTCCTGTAGTACATTTTTGGAAATTGCATCAGGAGCAAGGTAAACAGCAGCAACAAAAACCAGTTGGTCCTGTCTGAGGATTAGGGTTGGGAAAATAAAAAGTGCCTTTCAGGCACTGCGTCACATTTTCTTCATTTTAAGGCCTTTCTAGAGGAATTTCACTGATGCGACACCAGTTGGACTGGTCACGAGGGGAATGAAAAAGGGTAACCGTTCTGTGGGCTCAGCTGGACAGGGCACACACAAAGATTATTTTATAAACACGGGTTACAGAGCATTATTCTTTCAAGATGTTCAGAATATATAGCTGTCATACCTGATTCTTGTACTACCAGCTGGTCAAAACAAGTAACTTCCACAGGGCTCCAAAAAGTTATATAAAAAAAAAAAAGGTCCATCCCAGGTAGGTTTGCTGCATGCTGTGACCACAATTTAAGAAACACATAAAACCTGGAAACAGCAGTTATTATTCCAGTATAATGGTACTGATAGATCTGTAGGTCTATAGAGTGCTACAGGAATAATTCCTAAAACCAGGGTCCATTGAAAGATGCTCGGACACGGGTCTTGGGGTACGGGGTCTAAGATGTGCAGTGTAACTGGAGCTGCCGTTGTGTGTTGCAATTGGCTCAATATTGGCGAGTACAGATCCGATTTTATGTGTTGTACGCCAAAGATATGACATGTTGCTGACATGTGACATCACCATCCTTGCCTTAAACCTGGAAATGAGTTCGCATTTTAGCACTTCCAGTTCCTTTCTCTGTAAGTCAATGGGTTTTTGAATGGGTTTTTAGTTAGATGCCTGAAATAAAGTCTGGTTAACACAAGCTGAAGAGATTTTAATGTTTTGTTCCATGACATAAAATGCATCAGTCAATATCCCAGTTGTGAACTTTGAAGCCTTTCTGTGTCTTTAAAAAGTTGTTTGCTAACAAGTCTCGTCTAAGTGAGACTACTAAATGTAATCATGCCAACTTGTCTGCCTTTACAGCCTTGATTTGTATACTCGCACTCAGCATACCTGCCAACCTGGAGAAGTTAAAATAAAGGGAGGAATTCAAAATCAATGGGTTCCTCCCCCAGAAGAAAATTAGCCTCAGAGAACTTTTTCCTGCGTTCTGGTTACTTTAAGACTGGAAATAACAAAATATTAATCTACTATGTACACTGCAACAGTAATTGTATGTTAAACTTTTAATTTTACCTTTGATTGTCAAGAAAGAATACAGAATAATTTGCCCCTTTGGCATAAACTTGTATGAATCTTTTGCATAAACTGATATTCATCAGTTTTATTAAACTTTTTACTCCTGTTTGAGTGTTTCTTTCTCTTAGTACTATCCATTGCTCCTCCGTCTCTCACTCTCTTAAGGCTACAGATACAATGCGACGACACCACTGTGCTCTGAAATTCATCATTTCCAATGGCTTGCACCAAGTCACAACTGTATTTCAGTATGTCAAGCAAAGCCTAACTGGGTGCTGCACGCTGTGGTGTAGCTCCTACTGTGGTCCGGGTGGAAACAATACAGTTATATGGTGCCAGAAACAGGTTGTGGTAACAAAATTTTTTTTGAAAGGTATGAAAATTTGCCATAAACTGAGCTAAATATGGAAGAATTGTGAGAGAGGGCAATGAAAAACTGGAGTCTCCCAGGGAAACAGGGAGGGTTATAGTACTAATTTTAGCCTAATGTTAGGTTTTTACTTTTGGCAATTGTATTACTCTTCAGAAATCCTAAAAGTGGTGTTCATTTGTGGAGATTATCTTGCTGAACAAAATGTGTAAGTATCAAAAACATTTGTCTGCCACAGATCTTATGTTCTGCAATAATCCAAAAGTCAATCGAAAAATCCTATTGGCTTTTTGTCAAGGGAACCCAGGATGATGCTAACTTCCTGGTTGGCCTACAAAACTACATCATCCCAGAGTGCTCTATATACACGAGTATGCAATGACTGTAGACACAGTTAGAGTTGGTTCTTTGATTGGAAGCTCCAAGAACGAGCAGAGAGGTTTTCAGGTCTCAGATGAACACTTTATTATGATCACAGGTAAAGTATACAGCCCACTGGGTTCAACCAACAGAGCTCTGAGCTGAACAGAGTTCTGGGTGTAATTTACATATATCTTCTTGGCCATGGCCCATTTGAGTTTGAGGTTAAACATTATCCTAGCTGTAATGGTGTTTTTAATAACCCTTGCCTGTGTGAAAAGAGTTTGGTCATCCATAATCTCGTTTAGCTGACTGGCAACATCTGAAATATCGCGAGGCTGACACCACGGAGCTTTTCGGTGAGTGCGCTATATTTTACTGCGCATGTGTGGTACTCTCAGGATATGACGCGAAATGGCGCCGTGACTTCTCCTCTTTTAACCTTCCTCAGGAAATGCAAATTCACCACTGGCAAGTGTGTGGATGCTGCTGGCCCCTGTAGTGCGCCGCCCCCCCATCTCTGCTGCTGATACCGGGACCGGTGTCTGTCTGTCTGCTGTCTGTCTGCCTGCAGCCACCACACACCTCCTAGTTAAAAGAAGGGGCCACGGATAAACTAAACGAACACTACAGCTCCGTTAGCCGTTGTAACGTAAAACAGCCGCTCGCTATCAGCAACAGCTAGCTAGCTAGCAGAAGAGGCGAGCTAGCTAACGTCAAGTGCCGCCAGTGATGGCTGTGGTTATGAAAATGTTTTGTTTGCGGTTATGTTGTAGCTAGTTTAGCGTGGATTAGTATAAAATGCTTATTTCACGTCAGCGCAGTGACCATAGTGCTAGTTGTCGTGCTAACCAGTATAACTACCGGTAACTACGTCTCATTATTTAAACAAGTAGCTAGCTGCTATAATCTAGCTAACGTTAGCCTTATAGTGACCCACTCTTTTTAGTTGCTTAAAGTGTTGCTCGTGGTATTGTGAATCAGAGAGGGTTCATTAAGCAGAACCTAAGGCCAAGTCTAAAATGTTGAACCCAATATTCAATTTAGGTTCACATTACTGGTTAACTGTCCCACCTAAAAACTGACAGTTATCTGACAGAAGGTTATCGATGTTTAGACCACATAGAATCTTAGAAAATAAAACCCGTTTTGGTATTTAACCTCGTTTTTCCAAACGTTTGTACAGGAAGTAGGATGCTGACCACCAATAACGTTGCTTAATGTCATTTCCCAGTCTGAAAGCTCTACGTGGACACTGTTAAGATAAATGAATTAACTGTAGTCCAGAGAAAAGTGTCACCAACCCATAGATTATTGAAGTGACTATGGCCCCTAAAAAGAGACCAGTGCCATTAAACATTGCTCCTGCTGGTGATGGATTATCCACCAACACTGATGTTGCATCTGAGTAAGATAATACACCCTATAAACTAAATATGTGAGCCATTTGTGTTATATGAAATACTCCATATTCTTGTCTTGTCTGTTGTTTTTTCCCTCAGGGCCAATTTAGAGGCACTTAAAAGGATATTGGAAGAGTTGGACCTGGATGAACAACAGAAGAAAAGGTTAGAAGCATTCCTCACCCAGAAGGCCAAAGTGGGCGAGCTGAGAGATGATGACTTCCATCGTGTCTGTGAGCTGGGTGCAGGCAATGGAGGAGTTGTCAATAAGGAATGCCACAAATCTTCAGGAATAATCATGGCCCGAAAGGTGAGCTACAAATTACACTAATGATGCTTTATTTCTGATGCTGTACAAAAAATCATACTGAACCTCGTGATAAAACATTGATCCTGTACCAACTGGTCATACCATAAAACACAAAACTCAATATAGAAAATCTCTTTTCTGTTCAGCTCATTCATCTTGAAATTAAACCTGCCATCAGAAACCAGATCATCCGCGAGCTTCAGGTGCTGCATGAGTGTAACTCTCCCTACATTGTGGGCTTTTATGGAGCGTTTTACAACGATGGAGAGATCAGCATCTGCATGGAGCACATGGTGAGAGAGTTGGCGGGAGGGACTATGTATGCAGGTGGCTAGTTAAGGTATTAAGGGTATATCTGTATTGATCAATTTATACCCAAAAGGATATTATCTTCTCTTGCCCCTTTGCGCATTTTTTATCTTATATATCCATACCTAAGATCTGGTTGAGACAACCTTTAGCAGACTTATGGTCCTAGTTTTATTTTTTGCTTATTTCAAGGACATTGAATCAAGGTAAAATACTAGATCTTCCATGGACTTTCTATATGAACATGTGACACATATTTAAGCAATTGCTATTTTGAAATTACCCCTGATCTACTGTGGCTGGATTGTACCTCATTTGTACTTCGCTTTAGACAAAAGCGTCTGCCATGTGTGATCTTTACGGTAACATCTAAAGCAAATTCGTTGTGATAATCATGCCATAAAACTACTCTATCGGACATGTATATGCTCCACAGAAGAGCTGCACTTATTCAGTGTATTCAAGTGTACTCAGTGCACATTACAGAAATGGGAGAGATATGATCCTTTCAAAATCAGTTTTAGACATGATGTGGTTTTTAGCCATCTGTATGACAACCAGTTGGATTATTTCTTGTTTTGCTTTATTGTGCAGGATGGTGGATCTCTGGACCAGGTGCTGAAAGAAGCAAAAAGGATCCCTGAAGAGATTCTGGGCAAAGTCAGCATTGCTGTAAGTCTATGGTTGTCTTCTATATTGTAATATTATGTGATATTACATTATTAGCATCAATGAAACAATGATTTGTTTAAATTGTGTTATTTAGATGAAACAATTTCATCAAGGCTTAAAAATCCAGATCTGTTTTAGTCATATACCACTCTCTATTTTCAGCTAAACTGTCAACTTACTGCACTGAGTTCAAATGAAATTGTGGCCTTAATACACACACACGCCATGTGCCTGGATGAGTTTTATCATTGTTTCTAATTGTTCACATTAAGGTTATTTAAGATTATTGACTTGTGTAATTTTTCCCCTTTTTTTAACAGGTTTTGAGGGGTCTTGCTTACCTTAGAGAAAAACATCAAATCATGCATAGAGGTACTAGTTCTTCATGGGGTTTATTACTGATTTTGTGCATTTCATCTGTAAAGCATAATGCACCATATCAAAGTGCATTGTATTTAAACTATGTGTATTATTAACCTGTTCATATATGTGGCCACATGCCAAAGATAATACAAATGTAAATCTTAAGCTTTATGTTAATATTAGGGCTGTAGTCTGTACGGTTGGTAAAAATAATCTCTTTTTACTACATAATGTGTATTGTATGTGTTATGTCCTGGCAGTCAGGTAATGTTTGTTTGTTTCTTTGAATACCTTTTTTACCCCCAGATGTGAAGCCTTCAAACATACTGGTGAATTCACGTGGGGAGATCAAGTTGTGTGACTTCGGTGTGAGTGGGCAGCTCATAGACTCTATGGCCAATTCCTTTGTTGGGACAAGATCCTATATGTCGGTATGTTGATCCTTCTCTGAATGCCCGAAAAGATCAACTCAGTTTAGTTCCTCCACAGTACTTTGATCTGTTGCCTTTGCATCTAACTTTTTGTTGTGTTGTATTCTTTTGTGTACCACAAATATTATTAACCTAGCTTCAACCAGTGCCTCAAATTAAAAATGAAAAGAAGTAATTTCTCAGCCATTTGATTTCTGATAATTTAATTCTTGCACAGAGAGCAACAGAACCTTGTATTGGTTGATATAATGTCAATTGTTTATTTCGTTGTTGTGTGTTTTCCATGTTTGCCGTGTAGCCTGAGAGGCTGCAGGGAACCCATTATTCTGTGCAGTCAGATGTGTGGAGTATGGGGCTGTCCCTTGTGGAGCTGTCTATCGGACGCTATCCCATCCCTCCTCCAGATGCAAAAGAATTGGAGGCCATATTTGGACTGCCCATCTTGGGTGGTAGTGAAGGAGGGACACTCAGCACTTCACCCAGACCTAGACCACCAGGTAGACCTGTCAGCGGTGAGCAGCACATACATTTATGTAAAATAACTATTTTAAACTGCAGTAGGAAAATTTTCATTCAGGCAGCATGAGAAATAATGTAAACTTATACCAACCTAGTCAGTTTGTGATTGCTGAATACCATAAGGGAATTTAGTGTGATTCAAGTTTCCTCACGTTCTCACTTGCTGCTTTTCCAGGAACAGTGTGCATTTCATTTTGATGTTTTGATTAATCAGTCCCTGTTGTTAGAAAACAATATCCCTGCTATTGAAATCTTTTTTTTTTTTTTTTTTTTTTGCAAAATAAGATAAATCTTCCATTTACACATGTGTAATTTAGGCCGATACAGTTAGAGTGTCTTCCTTGAAACAGTGGATATACACAGTTTACCCTGGGTCTTTTTCCAGGTCACGGTCCTGCAATGGCTATCTTTGAACTACTAGACTACATAGTAAATGAGGTAAGAATCCAAGAAGTTGTTCATGGAACAACTAAGAGTTGCCCTCCGGTTCCATAAAGTATTTACTGTCATTATTTGTAAAATCAGGAAGAAGATATGATCAGATGTTCATTCAGCTTTCTTCTATATTTCAGCCTCCTCCCAAACTACCACATGGCGTCTTCACCTCTGATTTCCAGGACTTCGTGACAAAGTGGTGAGACCACATTGTAGCTTGAAAACATTGTTCAGTTGTCCTTTTCACATGCACATCTGCTTCTTTTTTTCTTTGTGGATTAAAAGTTCTCTCTGAAAAAATCCTCTCTCTTCTATCATTTTCAGTCTCCTCAAAAATCCAGCAGACAGGGCTGACTTGAAAATGTTGATGGTGAGTGTCTTCTGCTCAATTTATACTCCCACTTTTCTATTTGAAAATGTGCAATAGCTGATGTTGGTCTAAGTTTACATCATGATCTAGGGTTACTTGTGAAGGCAAGTGTTCTGTTCATATGCACTTAAGCCATGTTCACACTATAAGCGACACAGCAGGCTACAAGGTATTTTCGGTGGAAGCTGGAGACATAAGATAAGATGAAGATAAGATAAGATGAACTTTTATTATCCCCGAAGGGAAATTATCTTTCAGTTACATCATGAACATGAAGCTACAAACACCCGACACTTGTTGCTGCGTGATGAGCATGATGCACAAATACAACTGAGCTGGTCTCAACTTTTTTCATCCGTTCCATCTACAAAAATGTCATTATCCAGTTCTCAGTGCTATTTAACAACATAACTACATCAACAAATACTTTAACAACACTTCAACAGCGACTCTGTGACAGTGTAGGTGGGCACACTGACCATTGTGTTGCTTTTGTCGCTCGCATTGTGAACATAGAAAACTTTGTTTCGTTATATGATTGAGTTTTTAATATCCAGCAGGGGTGTGACGATAAATCATGCCATGATATTTTGCAATATAAATATGGGATGATGTGCATCCTTGAGACAAAAACTACATCACTATATTTTGGGGATGGGATAAATTAATTTAAAAATGCAGACAAGCATGTCCAGTTACACTGATGAAAATGTCTAAATAATGCAGGTTGTTGCAGCGATATACAGTCAACTATAACGAGATCATAGCATTTATTTATGTAGCGTTAGTTATATCTCTGAGTCATGTTGGTGTCGGTGCAACTGAAACTTGTTTTAGCAGCTGATTTGCGAATGTAACATTTCTCACCCTTTTGAGTTGGTGTTTTTACATGTACTGGTACGTTTACATGAACAATGTAAGATAATGTGGAGCGTCGTAGAGCTAATTAAGATAACAAGTTCATTTGTTGATCCATAAACGAAACTAACGTTATTTCTTACACATCACTAACTAGTCTGGTCCTCTCAGTCTCAACCAGGACTACTAACTAACATTAATGAGTTAACTTTATTTAAATCTCAAGAAATCATTGAGGACATGCCTTCATTTTCTATGATGTCTAGAGTAAAATTAAAAAACAATAAATGCACACAAAAATAATGAAAAAAAAAACAAATAGACATGAATAGAACACAGTTAAATACAGTTACATTAAAGAGTAGAAGAGCTGGTTAACATAAAATGTGGAATTACGGTGCAAACAACAACATTGTTTTGCATTTTGTGTCTTTTGAATAAAAGGCTACATTTTCAGTCATATATTCATCATTCAAGGTTTGTTAAAATTATTGTTATAATATCATGTCGAGACTGTGAACCAAATATTGTGTATGGTGAGCTGAGTGTATCCTCACACCCCTAATGTCTGGTATCTTATTTGTTTGTTTTGTTGCAGAACCATGTCTTTATCAAGCGGTCTGAGGTGGAGGAGGTAGACTTTGCTGGCTGGCTTTGTAGAACCATGGGACTGAACCAACCAAGCACTCCCACACGCACTACGGACTGACCACACGCACAGTATGTACATGTAAAAACATGGAGAAGCTGCTGCCAAACACCTTAAGCCCACACACACACATCCTGTTTGCTACATTCTCCCTCAGGTGAACCTCTGAAATCTCCATCTGTCAAATGAACTCTACTGACATGTATGCCAGAAAAGATACCGTAGTTACGGCACCAGTGTGCCAGTCACAGTTACTACAATCATCGTTATGAATCTGTACATGTGTACAGGCAGATACATATATGAATTTGTCTTATATGTGTCATGCGAATACATTTAGAAATGTAAGTTTATGTTACTAAACAGGTCAGGTTATGACCGCAGGTGTCTATGTTAGCAAGATGATTGAATCAAGGATGTTTTTTTGTTTATTTGGGTTTTTTTGCATTTGGTGATGTGACTGATTTCTACAAATTTTTGAGACGTCTTGAGGTGAAGCACAGTGTTTAAGAAATTGAAGCATGACCCTCATGTCAAAGCCAAAAATTAAAAAAAAAAAAAAAGATCTTACAACCTTAAATGCTCCCTCTCTATGTATGTCTTTATGCTGCAGCTGAGGCTCAGAGGTAAAATGGGTTGTCCATCAATTTGAGAGTCATGTCGAAGTGTCAAAGATACTGAACCTCAAATTGCTCCCAAAGGCTGTGGCATTGGTGTGTGAATGAATATTTAGATTAGATCCTGATGGGTAGCCCCTGCCATCAGTTTACAAATGTGTGTGTGCGGTTGTTAACTTAAAGCAGCATCCTCAGTTTGTTGTGTTACCATTTACTTCAGACGGGTTTCTTACAGACAGATACACTCTCTACACCTCTACACTTGGACAGAGGCTGTCTTTGAAAATGAATCTGCTGATTATTTTCTAGATTAATTAATTAGTTGTTTGGTCTATAAAATGTCAGAAAATGGTGAAAAATGATCAATCAAACCCAAGATGACGTCCTCAATTATGTTGTTTCATCCACAAATCAAAGTTATTATTTTACTGTCATAGAAGTCATTTTTTGTTGTTGTTGTTTTTTTTTATATATTCCAACTGATAAATCAATTATCAAAATAGTTGATTATTAAATAGTTGACAACTAATTGATTAATCATTGGAGTTCTATTTGAAAAAATGAAGATTCATCCCAGGGCAGTATCTGCTGCAACTCACTGAGCAGTTTCAGCAGAAACAAATGATTATTTCTTTGTATTTGCTGTAATGTAAACAGCAGAGTCATGATTTGCCATTAAAGAGCACCTGTGTTGCAGCAGGATCAGAATATTTCGCTCCTTTGTTTGTGTTCTTCCTCCTTTAAGTAACAATATAGTTGTTATGTTTATGGTAAAATCATCTGCCTTTTATAAAATCAGAAATGTGAATAAATGGTATGTATTGTAATTTGATGCCTTCATTTGCCAGACTATCGCTCCGCTGTTTTACACTCATTTCACCAGAAGGGGGAAGCACTTGTGTGCAATGCAGGAGCATTATATTGAGTACTTCTGTTACAATTACAAACAAAAGTATGCTACCAAACAAATACCAGAATATATCTGATACTGTGTGTGTGGTCCATTGTGCATACGTCGCAGCATCCAAGTTAACTCATCGATGGAAACGAAGAGCAGGACCGCGAATTAAAGCCCTGCTGAAATACATTAGTCCTCCATTTAAACCACAAGCACAATGATTCATCTGTTTGGCTCATGTCTGGACTGATGATGAAATATCTTCCCTTGAATGTCTGTCAACTTGAGGCTGAAAATGTGAGGCCTTGAGCTCAGAGAGAGATGTATAGTGTTGCAGTGTGTGGCGAAGTCTGAGCGGTGTTGATGGGAGGGGGACTACTGCAGCAGAAAAACAGCAAAGTCTGCAGTCATTAATATGCAAATATGCAAATGAGAGGGTAATTAAGATTGGGCGTTTGTCAGTGGCTCTTTGATTGCTAATGAATTCAAATCTGCAAGAAAGGGGGAGGGGATGATGAGCTAAAAACGAGGAAAAAGAACAGGATGCTATTGTGCTTTTTCTTGCAAAAAAATGAGGAAAAGAGTGAGTGAGCGGTCTATAGAATGTAAAGCTCCTATTGAACAGAGGAAAATAGTGAACACTGATGCTTTTCGACTTGCATTAAATGTAAAAAAAAGACGACTACACCCCACCCGAACCTGATAAAAAAGAATTACACGTTTGAGCACCAACAGAATCCACAACATAAAAGCGGAGAATGGGGCTATGAGTTTGTGCCAAGGCTATTAACCATGTACACCATCACTGAGCATTCAGAGTGGCAGGCTAGAGCCACCACAGGAAGGAAGAGAGATTTCTGCTCATTAAGAGTGATGTGGCTGACCCCTGTTGAGAGAGATGCTCAGGTATCTTGGCAGGGGGCGTACAGTCGCAGCATGCTGTGTGTCACGAACAGTGTTATTTTCATATTTCTGGCAAACGGGAGGCCTACAGTTCACACATGAGCACACACTGCTGTTATGGTTGTTTCAGTGCTCCCCTGACACTTGTACGTCTTCCACCCTCCCTGGCATGTGAAATGAGGGTATGTATACAAGGAATAAAAACAAATTAAATGTTGTGAAGAATGGGGCAAAACAGCTGCTCTTGTCACCTTATAGCGTGATGACTTTCTCACAATGCAGCAGCTTTGTGTATTTCACAGTACTCCCCAATGTCTGTGATACCCAGTTAAAAATACACTAAGATATTACAAATCTTATTGGGAAGAATCTTAACGGAGAAGGCACATTGGTATGATATTTATATATTGAATACATTCCCAAATACTTGAGTCGGGAATATAACACTCAAACTAATATGTATATATGGAATGGGGTTAGCAGCCGATCCCAGGCCTGCTCTATGTGACAAACAGTGGAGTACATGAGTGTGTTTGCATGTGTATGTTAGAGAGGGGGCTGTATTTTTCACAGGAAACAGGAAACCAGCAGTCATAACAGGATGCCCCAGGTTTTCATACTGTACCTGATGCGTGGGTGGCTGCATGGGGGTAACCCATTTACAAAGCTATAAGGTGCTCCTCTAGAGGTAGAGAGCCCAGGAAAGAGTGGGTGGAGAGGAGGGCACACACTCAGGGGTTAGGAAAATGGAGTTCCACTCTAAATATAGCTTTTTTTTTTTTGTATGTGTGTCTTGCGCATTATCGTGCAACCTTGATGTTGTTTTGCCTCGATGCCGTTTGTCCTACTTTTTAAAAGGCAACAAACCAAACATTGTTTGATGTTTTGTGTGGAGCTGCGATATGATCACTTCCATGGCGAACACAGGCACCGTCTTTCCCCCAGGTGTACTGCAAGAGCTCCTCAAGTGAATCTGTGACACGAGACCAGTTTTGTCATAATGAGGTTGATCTGCTCACATTGACTGAATACTCCCCATGATGTCTGAAAATAACATGGAGCTGCATTTAACTGCATCTGTCTTGAGCATGCGTTGACTGTTCCTGCGGCCAAGAAAAATATACTGTCGTACATGTGTATACATTTTAGTCCGAAAAGGATAACACGGTAACCAGTCTTTAGTCCTGCTGTTAACAACATACAGGTGTGGGCTTGAGTTGCATGTGTGCAAAGCATGCTGAGCATGTGTGTGTGTGTGTGCGCGCATGTTTGCGAACCACAAAGTGGATGGCTGAGTTTTCTCGTAAAGACCAGCACAGATGTTATTTAGGTTGTTTCCCCTCAAACCAGTTGAGGTTTTCTTTAGAAAGTCTCAAAACAAACGCTGACATTAACTGCAGACTTGTTTATATAACCACCAAGATACAGCTCATGAGAAAACAGCAGCCAGGACATTTTTTTTGTGATGCTGGCTAATGCAAACTCTTTTGAGTCCAGTTGGTAAAAGGAAAGTAGATGTACCATTAACTACTTTTATTTCTGACCTTTTATTTCTCTCTTCCTCACATTACATCAAAAACACACACTCGTGCATTCACACATATTGCACCCATTTTCTAACTGCAAATGCTTTTGTTCCCTAAACACTACACCAAACCTATAAGCCAAAACTATTTGCCAAATTAATATGAAATATATTAAAATATTTCAAATATGATCAGAGGCCACTGTGGTGGCTATAAATAGACTGCTTTTCAGGGATGTATCCATAACATTATGGTACTACTACAGCTGTTTTAACGCCACTAATTTCTTTAGCGAGCTCAGTTTTCAAGATACAAGCTACTACGAGATACTGGCATCATATTAAACATCCATCCCTTGACCTCTGACCTCAAGATGTGTGAATGAAAATGGGCTCTATGGGCACCCGAGTCTCCCCTTTACAGACATGCCCACTTTATGATGAAGTCATAATCAAGTCAGCACACACACACTGGCAGCTGTTGTTGCATGTTGGGCTGCAGTTTGCCATGTTATGATATGTGCATGCTAAATGCAGTAGTTGTGAGTGTTTCTTCACAATAATTGTCGTTGTTAACTGACTTCCAATAACAAATATATACATACGTTTACATAAAGCAAGCATATTTTCTCACTCCTATGTTGATAAGAGTATTAAATACTTGACAAGTCTCCCTTTGAGGTACATTTTGAGCAGATAAATAAATGTGCAATTCATCATGATTAACTCTAGACAATCATGTGATTAAACATTTTTCATCTACAGGGGTAAATTAAAACTATGAAATGGGTTCTGTGAATGCATGATACATAATATAGCAAGATTGTACATATTACCATATACTGTATAGCCCATTGTGTTATTTATTCACAGCAAGGTCACCCCATAATCTGATATTTTTAGATATGGCTTTAGACCTTATTATAATCCACCTAAGAGCAACTTTATTAGGATTTTATCCATGTTCATGGCTGCGCATGGTGGACTCCCATCTCTCCTGACACACAAACACGAACATTGTTTGTAGCGCAGGCGCTGCTTGGGAGCAAAATTAAAACGCAAGACACCCGAAAGCAAAATGAGACTGCCCTAAAGGTCGGTAATGAAATATAATTGGACGTCCCACATATCAATCAAATTTTCCTCGCATGCAATTGGTCCTCCCTCTGATATTATCATTCCATCTTCTACTGGCAGAGGCTGTTGCGCTTTCCGCTGTTCTCATCCGCCAGTCGACATAGGTCCCCGCGAATTGCTTGTCCGATCATTTTTGTGTCGTGTTTACAGCCACAAAACCGTAACACTGTGCGGTATTTAAGATAACTTCCACGTCGATACAAATATCCTCGATTCGTTTGGTTTGTTCGTATGAGCTGAGATTGGACATCGCTGCTGTTTCAGCGTCCATGCCCCCCCTTCTCGTAGGCTGTGCCGCGGAGTGATACAGACTTCATTGGAACCGACAATGTGGAGGCTGTTAAAATGTCTACTTGGAAAATGAGGGGGTTACATTTTCTCTAACAATACGGAAACTGAGCAGCTCAAGAGTTATGGTTCGTGTCAGAAACGCGTTTTCTGTTTCGTGACGAAGACGACAAGCAGACGAGGCAACGGAGGAGTGGTCCATATTGTCTTTCTTCATTTTCATCAAGCCCACAGTCCGGACCACGGGGGGAAGGATCCTATCCCTAACTTTGTTTTTCTCTCTACTGCGGCCGTCGATTTCCCCCTGTTGGATGCCATATAATTGAATCCAGGTAAATATCTATATAATTACGCATCCATAACAAGCATATGCATAACAAACAGAAGTCGTCTGTGGCGTTGTTACCGGAGTAATAACCAAGTTTTAAGCGCATCGTTCAAGTTGTAACTGAGTGCCACAGCCGGGAAAAGCAGGGTCTCAGATTTTCGGTTCCTTCGGCCTTAGCGAGCTTGCAGCGTTATTACTGTTGCGAGTATTAGTCGGTTATGTGTGGTGGAAAAGGTTTCTTTGTTCACTTCAGTGGGCTATAACGTTACAGCACATTAAGGATAGCACCGGACTGAGTTAGCGCCCCCGGGATTTTGCTGTCTGCAGTCAGTTTTCCAGCAACTAGCGCCTGAACGTTAGCCGTTAAACGTTAACACAGACACACGGTGTTGATTTGTCTTAGCTAACGGTATAACATTCATGGTTGTGGCTAAAATGGCAATCCTGTCCACTTGGTATCAAGATGTTAGCGTTTCGCTAATGTAGCTTAGCTCAATGTAGTCATATGTATAAGACACAGTTGTGCAACGGTAATAAAATCCTTGTTTAAACTATATATTGTTTTTACCTCCTTTCCTCCACTAATAACAAACCACCACTATAACACGCAACAAGAATCCCGCTAACGCCGTATTTACTCCATCCCGCTTAATTCAAAACACGTTTCGAGCTGTTATTTCACATTATATTGAGTTTTACATTATTTTTGCTGCGTTTTGACCGTCCAACTGAAACTTTGCTGGCCCGAGTCTTTGTGTTCATTAGTGCCCCATTCTCCTGCTCGGCCTGAGGGGCAGGCAACAGGTTTTTAAGGCCCTTTTAAACGTCCCGCAGGGTTTTAACCCACCGATGAGCCATGAAGACACATGCTGTTGATAAACACACTATGTCTTATTTGACGCCGGGTATGAGATGTTGTGTGGGTATTTCTGCCTTGAAACTTTGTGCCAAATGGGAAGGCCGGAGGTGGGGGTGCTCTCAAGACAAGCGTATGCAACTTCCATTTGTTAGGAGGGGCTAAACACTTATCCCCCATTTTGACCTCAGCTCAGTCAGACACAGAAATGTCTACATTATGTAGTGCCAGACTATTTTGGCCTCTTCTTATGTAATAACACTTTTCTCACTAGCCGTTACACGTTCATAAATGTATTATTACAGGTTGTACTATTTGTTTACAGTGCTTTTATTTTCTTTTGGCTTGATCTAGTGCTTGCATCCTTTCATGCCTTCGTAATCGGAAGCAGATGTTATTTCAACAAGCTGTCGATTTTTGGTGTTACGTTATTATAAACTCCAGGAGTATCATTCCTGTAATGTGTGCAGCATGGGTATGAAGTTGTGTGAATGTGAATTTCCCCACTGTGGGACCAATAAAGGAATATCTTATCTTATCTTATTTTAAGTTAGATAATGTGATGGGAAGTATTGTAGTTGCCACATACAGCTCAGATTACTGAAACTAATTGCTTTGTCTGTTTCTAGTGTATAATTTTAGACTAAAAGTGAATCTTCAGTCATGCCCTGAAAATGATACTGAGATATTCAAGTGGTAGAAGTGAAATCATCCCGGCAGCATTTTACAGATGTAGCCTACTCGAAGCCATGGCTCAGAAAATGTTTCAAATGCTGTATGATTATAAGGCCTGGGACAATACACCTACCTCCTGATTCAATACTATCATGATAGTTGGGTGCCGATTCAATATGTATTGTGATTCTTAGGTATTGCGATTCAATAGTACAATTTATTGTGGTTTGTTATTGTGAATTTCAGCAAGTATGTAGTCAAAGATGTCCTGAAGTCAAATATATTAGTCATTATTTATTACATTGTTTTTCCTGCAACCCACAAATCAGTGCAATGTTGTATACTTGTAGTGAACATAAGCCAATCACTCTTATTTCTATATATGTATGTTGTTTATATAGTTCCCTTTGTTAACACCTTATTTTAAAAACCAGATGTAGTCATGTGTATACTTCCACTGACTTTGCCAAGTCCTTCGCTAGCTTTTATCATAAACTCCTTTCTCTTTATACATCCATGGTCAGCTCCACCGGGGTCGTTTGAATGCATTTAATGTAAATGTCAGTATATGGGTGCTGTACAGTTGTAGCGTTGAACCATTTGACCACGGAGATGAGTGACGGCTGGATTGACCACGTTACCGCAGTATGCTATCATTTCCTGTCCATGACAGAGTTAGCATGCAGCTTTAGCTGTAATGTCTAACCCTGCTTTTCCTGGTAATATGTGAAACCCAAAGTGTTTCCATACTTTACTGTGTGGGTAATGTTTACCACTTTGGATTTAAAATATGAGGGTTGAAGTCATATCCACATGGACCCTCCACTGCTTTCTGCTCTGTCCTATCTGCCAGTTTCTGCTCGTTATGGCCAGCCAGCTACTGTTTGTTTTGGTTGGAGGATACAGGACAGATATGACGTCATGTTACTCAGACTACAATAATAATAGGGGTAACTTCCTTCTACCACGGCATAGAGTCAAATGAAGCAACTATATTGATTCAGGCATTCAAAAAATAATTTCAAGATCATAAAAAAAAATTGATTCATAGGTGAATTGATTGTTTTTCCCTCCCGTAATGTTTTTATAATATTTGTTATTTTGTTCCCTTTCTTTCTTCACTAGAATAACTACTCACAACAAAACAATACACTGGACAAAATAAACTTTTAGAGCAGCTCACAGTGACCAGCTTTTGTTGTCAAAAATGTTAATTCAATCTTATGTACATTTTTTAAGTTATTGTTGTTCATCACCACTTTGCACAACTTTATGTTAGTGTTGGTGACAGATCTCTGTACCCAAATTTTTTCCAATGTTTTCACCAACCAGCCATAACATAATGTCAGCAAGGGCATGCTGACCGGTCAGCAGCTAGGCAGCCCCATACATAAACTGCGATACACTGTGTGTTCTGACACCTTTCTATCAGAGCCAGCATTAACTTTTTCTGCAATTTGAGCTACAGAAGCTCCTCTTTTGGATCAGATAACACGGGCCAGCTTTTGCTCCCTACATGCATCAATGAGCCTTGGCTGCCCATGACCCTGTCGCCTGTTCACTGGTTTTCCATCCTTGGACCACTTTTAGTAGATCCTGACCACTGCAGACCGGGAACATCCCACAAGAGCTGCAGTTTTGGAGATGCTCTGATCCAGTTGTCTAGCCATCACAATTAGGCCCTTGTCAAAGGCACTCACATCCTTACGCTTGCTAATTTTTTCTGCTTCCAACACATCAACTTCGTGGACAAAATGTTGATGTGCTGCCTAATATATCCCACCTACTGCCAGGTGCCATTGTAACAAGATTATCAATGTTATTCAATTCGCCTGTCAGTGGTCATAATGTTGGTAATGTTTTGGTAGATCGGTGTAATTTCATGGTCCTAGCAAGAACAGCAATTCAGACAATATTGCTGGTACTCTTAATAAAGTGAATACATTGTATCAACATTAGCAGATGTGGAAAACATCCTAAGCCAATTTAGGCCAGTGTTTGGGTAATTTACAGAGGTACACAGGGTCAGCATCATTGTCAGACACTTCATTTTTATTTTAAGTGGCAGAGGAAAAGTCTCAAAAATAATGACAGCATATCCCAAACTAGGAGAAAACTGAAGGTCATCCCCAACAATACTAACAGAAAGACACTTAATTGTATATTTTCTTGGTGGCATCATAAACTGCAGCCTCAAAATTTAATTCTGAATTTAATCAACACTTCTGAGCACAAACAAAATCATAACTTTATGATTTCCCCCAGCTGGTATTTACTGCACTGTTTTTGTATTGCAAATCATCTACTGGTTTTCCCACCTCAAGTAGAAATTATACTTATTTAGATGTTTTACACAAATGACCGGAATTTGCATTTGATACAGGCTGGTCATACAGTGGGCTACATTTCTTTTTTGATGTTTTTAAAAATAGCTGTCAGAGCAGGTTGGTTTTTGAGGTAGAGGAGGCTGCATGACTTCAGGGCCTGACTAACAACGAGTGCAGTTTGGCCTGTAGCTGAATCGTGGTCACCCATGTTAGATGTGGGCTTCAAGGGAAACTCTTATGACTCCTCGAACTGTTTCTCTGAGTACTTGTTCAGTAGTTTGATGGTCTTGTAAGAATGTGCTACTTGAATGGTAATTCTGTTGTACGATGTAGACATTAATTGTTAAGGTTTAACTGTATCAATGGTATTTTTTTTGTAGGTTATGTATATCAGGCTTCCCCACCATGTCATTTAATTAACTTTTTGTATTCCTGTTGAGCAAAGTAAATGCTTTAGCATCACCTGCCTGAATCATTATCTTTTGTTTAATGATGGGAGAAATCAATATTTAATTGACATCGAGATTGTAAGTCTAGACTGGAGTTGTGTTTATTGTAGGGCTGTCAATCAATAAAATATTTAATTGTGATTAATAACAATATTGTCCATGATTAATCATGATTATTCGCAAATTAATCACACATTGTTTTTATCTATTCAAAATTTACCTTAAAAACAGATATGTCAAATATTTTTGATACTCTTATCAATATGGGAGTGGGCAAATATGCTTGCTTTATGCAAATGTATGTATATGTTTATTGGAAATCAATTAACAACACAAAACCATGACATATTGGCCACAAACCCTCACCAGTACTGAATTTAGAATTAAAAATATGCTCAAATCATTACATGGCAAACTCAAGCTGTCAGTGTGTCGACTTGACTATGACTTAACCCCAAACTGCATGAAATTATCATAAAGTGGGCATGTCTGTAAAGGGGAGACTCATGGGTACACAGAGAACCCATTTTCATTCACATATCTTGAGGTTAGAGGTCAAGGGACCCCTCTGAAAATGCCAGTTTTTCCTTGCCAAAATTTTGTGTTAGTTAGCCTCCTTAGGGACAAGCTAGTATGGCATGGTACCAATGGATTTCTTAGATTTTGTAGTTTCATATGATCAGTATCTTCATTCTAGCTTTATAACTGAGTCTGCTACAACATCTGAGAGATCTATTGTAGTAATGCCTTAAGGTTGACAGCCTTAGTTTATTGTAATATTTTCTAAAACAAGATTATTGTCTTATTCTCATAACTTTTGCCACAATTCCCCAAATGAATAGACTAGCAAAAAAGACCCAATTTGTGAAACAAATAGGAAATATTACTTTAATGGCTGCAAAATAGCAGTAAGTAATCCAATATCCTAACTTTTAGTGGACTGTTCAGAGTAAAAAACTATCAAACTGATGGTTTATGTGTCCATATTTTTCTCTGAACCTACTGTATATCAGCCTCCCTTTGTTTTGATTATATTCTGTAGAAAGCACCAGTATTCACATCATTGTCACATTACTGAGGTATGGAAAAACACTGTGATACTTGACTTTGGGAATATCTAGCGCTACTTCTGTGTACCTGTGTTGGTCAGAATTGTGCAACATCTTTAAAATGGGTAAAATGTACTCATATTGTCTTTACCTCTGCTTGTAGTCGCTTGCTGAGACTGAAAGGGCCAAGTGAACAGCAGCAGAGAATGGCTGCAGTGGAAACAGACAAGGAGCTCAACGACTTGCTGGATTTTAGCGCGGTAAGATCTCTGAACATTGCTTGAATTGAATGTGCATTGCTTACAGTTACAGTTCATTCTATACTTGCAGGCAAATTACTTTTGCTTTCATAAGTCCTAAACAACTGTCAGTTTGAAATGTGAATGAATATCAGGACCAGTTGATCTAGGTTTGAAGGATTGCAGCATGTACATTAGCCAACTTTTTACAAGACTGTTGTTGTTGTGTCACTTTAATGTTAGTCACTCAGTCAAAGATGGAATGTGTAGATTGCTTCATGCACATCGTAGCTGCTGGCTAAAAAGGATAGGATACAGGTAAGGATAGTTTGTATTACCACCTAATAAATCTTTGCACTAGTGAAGACGATACAATCAGCACAGCCTTAGGTGGACTACAGTTTACATTTTAATTCTCTCATTTCAGATGTTTGAGCCTCCAGTTTCAAACGGCAAGAACCGGCCAACTACTCTCGCCAGCAGTCAGTTTGGAGGTTCAGGTAAGACAAAAACAGTTTCTTTTTCTTTAATTTTTAAAAGATTTTCTGTCTTTGATATTTGCTTTGTGTTTCTGACTTTCTATTGTTTTTCTTTAAAAATGAATTAAGTGCGCTATTTTTATGGATTTGATGTTCTTGATTAGAAAAAAGTAAAACGTTATGACAAATAAAATAAAACTTTATTTTCTGTGTCTTCCCCTCAACTACATCTAGTGTTTGGTTCATAATGCTCCATATTACATCTCCTGGCTGTAAAGCACGGCAGTAATGGGCTGTTAAAATTTTCTTTCGTCTCACTTCGCCATGCCACATTCATTCATGGTGTTTTGAATGGTAATAGAAGGAAATTGTTCCTCTTCCCCACTTGTTCTCGTGAATTGTCTTTCAGATCACAGATTATTGGAAGGAACCTCAGAAAACATTGCCAGGTTATTTTGTGTTATGTAGATCAAGCGTCATCTCCTCAACACTTCCTCATCCTCGCCTTGCAGGTGTCCTTTCCCTCACCTTCTCAGCTGTTGCCACTCCATCACTTAAAGACAAAAGCAGAGGGTGGGGGTCGATGGGAAATACCGAATTAATCTCTGCTTACTCAGTGACCAAGGCTACATCCACACTAATACATTTTATAACACATAACTTTTGCCATGTTTACATCTTGCATCCACTGTACTCCAGTGTTATAGAACTCCTAAAAGAGACATTTGAAAATACCGCTGATGCTGTTTTATTTTGAAAAATCCGGGGCTGCGGTTTAGTCTGGATGGGCGGAAGTGTAGATTTCAGCTACGTTTGCCTCTTGATTGGGTCTCATTAGTCATGAGGTGGCATTCTCACACTCCTGTCACATGTAGGGATGGGTCATGATTTCCAATTTCTTGAGTATCCATTAAATTCTAAAAAAATGTATGCGACTATTGTCGGCGATTTTCAAAAAATCATCGACTAGTTCCCAGTGATTATGGAATAGTATTTTTGCTTGGAATATACATCCCTAATCATGTGGCACTTCTCCGTAAGAAAACAAACAACATCAGCCTTGGTTACTGTGCGACTACCAGTGGTTAATTCAACATGGATAACAAATTACAGCTGTTGCTGTCCTTGTTGTCTATGCTAACAGCTGTTGTGCAATTAAATTCTGCATTTTCTAATGCCGCCTACATGCGTGTGAGGCAAGTTATTTTTCAAGTCATTTTTGACCACTATGTTTAGCGGTGTTATCAGCCCTACGGAGTGGACATGATGGCGGACTTTCCTTTTGTTGTTAAAGCTTATTTTGTTCTGCACTATTATAAAGTTCACAAAGAAGCTATAAATGAATGAGCATAAATGCTGTTCTCCAATACGACAGGGACTTCCAGCCACCCGACAGAGCTATGAGTACAGTGAAACCGAACCCATAAAATGCCTTGTAACTGCATTTGAAACCTTTTTTTCCCTGCAAAATTTGTCTCTGTTTGAGTGTGCGTGTGAGGGAAAGATGGAGCAAAATATTAACTATGAAACGAGACCTTTTTATAATAGTATTACAGGAAGTTGGGATGTAAATAATTAAGCATTTACCCACATTAAGCATTTCTGCTTAACGCTATCGGTTAAAAAAGTTAAAAGAAATATTAATAATTTAAAAAAGCTGAGCAAAACTCAGAGGAGAGGCTCTTCATTTTAAGGAGAAAAGCTGGTCTACTTTAAGAGTCCACCTTAAGAGAGTCTCAGCTGGTGTTGTAGGATACAGGAAATTGGCTCCCGTCTTGATCGGAGCACAGAGCGAAAGAGTTGTAGCTTGTAGCCTCATAGCATTTATTCACTGACAAATAAACTGTACACACACTGTCTGCTACAGCTACGTTCACAGCTACCAACAAACCCACACTCACCACCGCCACACACACACGGGCTGTCAGACACTCGCAAAAGTATGTGTGTGGCTACGGGCGGCTCAAGCCTCCAGCAGAGCTACAGCTGCTAACGTGGCACACACACGCATGGTTTGTCGGACAGTCGCTAAAGGTAACCCAGGTGACAAAGTACCATTACGTTGGGCAGACACACAGCTGACAACCTGCTAAACTAAATGATGATGTAGTGGTAATGGACTTTAATTGGGAGAGTGGATGCATGTGTACATGCAGCACCATGGCTGCTAATTCTCCTAACTAGTGAACTGGGAACACAGTTGTCTGTTGTGCTCATATTGCTACATGAGACTAGTCTTGATGGTTAATGGTCAATTTTCGGTTAACAAGGGTCGATCATCATTTACATTTTTTTTTTCCAAATTAATATCCCTAATAGGAAGTACAGTAATACTCTGTTGTATTTTCTGTAACTGAGCAACCAACCGCAGAGTAGACAATCTGTTTTCCTGCTTAGACTGGCATGCGCATGCCCAGTGTACATGAATGGTCATGTGATATGTGCTTTCATGCTTGTTAGTGTGGACATAGAAAACGTGTGGATGTGTTTTTCCCAATCTCGTACCCTACCTTTCTTCGCATAACTAATTTTCACGTAGAGCCATTATCCATCCTCATCATCAGCTTAGCCCATCAGTCAGTTTCAAGACATGTATGCAGATTATAAACAATATCAGAGATACTCAAGATTTATTTCTTAAGGTTTCTGGGCACCATTTGTATTGTTGTCCTACACAAAAATTGGTTAGTTTTTAAAAATGCCCTTGTATATGTAGAAGTGCAGCAGGGCTTTCGGCTGGTGATAGAAACGAAACGAGATATTGAAACTAAAATGAAAGACAAGACAAGCGGTAGCTGGGTGGGGTATAGGGGGCTCTATTTCTTCTATTCAGTTGAGGGCCACTTACACGTTCTTTTGTCAGACTAAGGTGTGTGCTTACAAAAGAGAAACGTTGATGCTATCAGTCCAACGGCTGTTCATGGCATTGTCCCTCAGCCTTAAATTATACTCCACCCATCTTTATCCTTTTTGTATCAAACAGTCACCCTCACTGGTTGTAAAAAAAAAAAAAAGAAAAGAAAGAAAGAAAAAGTAGTTTGCTACTTTGCGATGAGCAGCTAGTGTGGTCTGCTTAAATTAATTTTATTTACAGTGGATTCCCATAGAGAGAAGTTTTCACCGCAGAGAAGCAAGTTTTACGAAGTCCACAGAAAAGAGTACAGCACTCCGGCACCACTTTTTGACTTTCCACCCGTCCTTTCAGTATAATCCAGGGAACATCATGAGCCTATGGATGAACAGTAGATGTAAATTATGACTGGAGTGGTATAAAATGTTTCTACTTTTGTACTGTTGTAAAAATTCATCACCGTCTTAATCTTTTGTAACTGAAAAGATTCCAAGATGATAACAGTGCTGTCCTTTCTGAAGGAACAAACTAGGAGTTTTTAGGTTACAGGGGATTAGTGTGTAACACTGTTAGCTGCGAAGCTGCAATTAGCTTTGCATCAAGACTGTAAGCAGGGGTAATGGCTAGCCTGGCTCTTTCCAAAGTTCAAAAATGGGCCTACCAACATCTCAACTAAATGAATTATATTAAAAGTTTAGACTGTATATAATCAGAAATGTAAAAACATTTTTGGATGAGAGTTGGAAAAAAATGCTAATGCTGCTAATGTTACAATGAACAGCAATGAACATAACATTTTGTGTAGAGCGCAGTTGTTATTAAACCTCCTTAACATAAAAACATGTATAGCACGTACAGCCGGCCTCTCACCTCCAACGGCTGCAGCAGGAACGGGGGATTGAACTCAAGCTGAGTTAAACTTGCTAGTTTTAATGTTTGATGTTAATGGTAATGTTACAGTTAACGCTACCTAACCAGTCATCAGCCGACAACCAACATTTACAGTGAGTGAGCTGCTTTCTAATTTGTATATAAAACAGATGTAAGAACAACTATTTGTGGTTTTAGTAGTAGTTATATGTTGTAACATTTTTTGGGGATGCAGCGACTATCTGGTGTCTTGTTGTCATAGTGAGGTTGCCAGGTTTGGTACCACGAACACAGCAACCTAGACTAAAACTTATACTCACTGATTATATCTGTCAACTCATACTGCAGGTTGAAGCACAGCGTAGAAGTACTGGGCAGATTGATAAACTGTTGTTCGATAGCACATGCAACTTTCTATTTCTTGTCTTATTGTTTTCACATCCCTGTAAAGTCGTCTCACCTCACTCAGAAAGAAAGCGTGTTTTCCAAAATGTTGAATTATTCCACCTTAGACAAGGCCATAGTTTTTGTCTTAGATACTTTGGCAGTAGGATAGGTCCGAGCAGTGCGTCTTATAGCATATGTGACTAAATGATTCATTTCAAAGAAAAATGCACTTCAGTGTATGATCCATGTCTGTCTGTAGTAAAGTTGGTAATTTAAATGCTTTTCTGTTTTTTTGGTTACCTAATACTGTACTATCATGATGATTAGTTTCAACTTGGTCAAACTGTATTCCTGCTTTTTTGTGGAGCAGCTGCCACGTGTTTTCCTTATAGAGTCAGCTGGATGCCTTTTTTTCCCAGTATGGTTAAGGTTTGGGATATGTGGAGGTTTAACATGTGTTACCATAAGGAACCTCCCTTTTTAGGTCCTTCAGTGGTGATAATATGTCTGCTCTGGTCTTATGTGCCTGCTCAATCCCTTTCACTAGTCAGTTAAAGTAATTTCACTGTACTTTTGTTTTTTGGTCTCTGGAAACTGAGAACTCTAAAATTTATTTTTAAACTTAGGTATGGGCTGAAATGCAGAAGGGTAAGGGATAATTTGCATGAAATGTTAAAATTTTCAGTTTAGTGAATCACAAAGACTAAAGGATTTTTAGGTCTTTGTTAGTGGGTGAACGCTTAATGTTGTGTTTGAGAACTCTCCGGTGACTCACAGGTTAAAACAGCCAGGCTTGTGTTATTGTACATTGTTCAGTATTACATTAACATTGTTCACTCTCTGGAGGTTTGACCTGACATCATGCTTTGTGTCTGCATGACTCACTTTGCCAAGGGAAGGAAGAAGGTGTGTAGACAAAACGGCACACTCAGTTAGAGGTGCCTGGGGCAGTGTTCGTATGAAAGCCAAGACATGTCTGCAAGTTTGGTCAATGTATGTGCCGGAGTTTTGCTCATGAAGGCTATGACTCAGGCTGGCTGTCTGTTTCCAGTATCTCTTCCTGTGTAATTATAGACTAGCCATGCTTAAAGGGGCGTTGCATGCTGGGAGGAGAAGTGCATTGGGGTTCACCAGAGAATTTGTCTGATGTTACTCACCCTTTTCTTCATTTTTCTCTCTCCAGTCCTGGTAGTCTGTCTAAGTAGTGAACTACTCATGGTTTTCTCATGGTTTGGGCACTTCTGGAGTTGCTAACGGAGTAAAAATGGCACAGGATTCTCAAAAAATAGCGACGCATTACAAGCTGAAAAAAAAAAAAATTAGAATAAAAACTACAACAAAATTTGTCTGTGAAAGAAAACCTGTCGGAAATGGTGAGGAAGAGGAAACAAATTTATCCAATCACTGTTTTGAGAAAAAAAACATTGTGCTTCTTTAGAACATGAAAATCATCTGTTTCCAACATGTTTTTTTTTAAACATAAGATAATAATTTGATAATGCTGTCATTATAGGGAGTGTTACAGGGGCATAAGGGGTTGGTGGGTATGATCCTTTTTATTTCAATATTGTAAGCAGGGGCTGAAATTAACACTTACCACGTGGCAAATGCAGGTAGATTTTCCATTTGCTGAGTAAAGCAACACTGGTGGATAAATAATGGCACCAAAATAGTCATATCATAAAAACAAAACAAACAACTTCTGTTCTCTGCTTTCTGTGTCGGAGTTTGACAAACTCATACGGAGCGAGAGAGAGAAACAGTATGAAGTTACAACTTTACAGCTATGGATGTAGCAGTGCAGTGTGTGGACAGTTCAGTCAGTGAATAAATGCTACAACTCCTCAAAGGGCTCGAGCTTAAGAATGTCCCGGGGTGAAAATAATAGGATCGGGGAAGATGAACATTAATTTTGGGACAAGAGTTGAAAGAAAAATGCCCTGTTAATGTTACAGTGCACAGTTCTTATTAAACCTGACAGTATAAAAAACACACAGCACAAACCGCCAGCCTCCGACAGCCGCAGCGGCAACGGGGAATTCAACCCAAGTCAATGGGGTAAACTTGCTAGTATTAATGTTAGCCTGTTTGATGTTAACAGTAATGTTACAGACTACAGTAGCAGACATGCAACATTTGCATTTACAGTGAGTGAGCTGATGATAACATTATCCTAATTATGGGGTGTCAAAACTCTGTAACAGTTCAAATCATGTTACTAATGTTAGCTTATGTACTCCTCTTCATCCAGTATGGGTAATAAGGCTGCAGTGATATCTCTCTATAACATTTTGTTCATGGCAACATGCTGCTCCTCTCCCCATGACAAGTGCATCTTGTCCAGCAGCTCCTCCAACTTCAAGACACACCAGCTAGCAGGGCTAGATTCCACTTTTTACACATAAAATTATGCATTTAAATTTAACTGAGCTGTTAACATCAAAATCAAAACGTGTAAATTAATTATTGGTTAAGTTTTAAGTTTTGAATACAACATAATCCCTTATTAACTCAATGAAATGCACTGAAACAAATGTATATGTGACACAAATAGGCAATTTATTATTTATTTCAGTTAAAAAATATACTTGATGATACCATCTGAAATGACACAACAGGGATCACACAAGCACACAAGAAGTACGGTCAACTGAGTGTGTCCTATCCACCGATCACTGCTGAGCTGCAGCGAGGTTCATTTCTAGGAATAAAGGTTTCAAAGGGGTTTTAAGTCACCAAAGCAACAACACAGTTGTTAAGCTGGGAATGCTGAAGTGTAGGGGCGGGCACGGTTTGGGTAAAAAACTGAACCGTTCGGTTCTTGTGAAATAGGTTATGAGGCCGGTTATGTTTTTTTTTTTTTTCATTGCGTTTATTGTCACACTAGAAATCAAGGCCTATAGAAAGAGGCTGGGACACAGACGGACAGGGGTATGGGCTATAACACATGTGCAGTGTAACTGAAGTTGTGGTTGTGCGTTGTGATTGGCTCAATTTCAGTGAGGGTGGACCAGATTTTACTACTACTTCACTGTGCTTACACTACCAAAGCGATTACCTCGCCACCGCACGTTAGTTCACCAACAGCGAATCTTAAACACTTGTAAGCAAATGACTTTAGTTCCTTCTAGTCAGCAGTGATCAGTGGTTGTGTTGGGGGAGTTAATTGTGAAGGGTGGAACAGTAGCAGTGAAGCAATGATGCGTTGTTATTGACAAGACCCCAAACTACGTAGCCTCCGTATTATTAATATATTATCCTCATACGGTTTAGGAGCAGTGTAACCCTCAGCTACACAAGCTGAAACTAAAGCTGGCAGTAAGCTTTAGGTTAGTTTGTCATGCATCTTAGTAGTAAACTCATCAGCTGGCAGATTTTCCTCATATGATGCTGGCCTAGTATATGTTAAAATTGTTGTTAAAAAAAAGCTCTAGTGCTGGCTGACTTGATGCTGCACTTTTTGTTGATGATTCCTTTTTATTTATTATTTGTTTTAAATAACAACGTTGCACTTTTCTTTTAGAGAAGTCCAGCCATAAGATGTGATAATGAAGAAGTGTTTTGTTCCTTATGTTAGACTACTGTTGTGAAGACAAACAGTTGTTGACTTATTTTTTCAAATAAATGAAATGATTTGGAAATTGGCCTGCTTGCTGTACCATAAATGTACCAAACCGAGCTGAAAACCCTGACCCCAACCAAACCCTTTGATCATTTTATGAACCGCCCCATCCCTACTAAAGTGGTGTCCCATTAAAACTGGAGCATATTGTTCACTTCCGCCAAATGTGTCAGGCATGTCCACTGTTCAGGCGATCCAGATCTGTTATGTACATATGCATATATACGTATGCTGGCACGTTATTTCTATAGTTTTACTCCTATGGTTGAAACCACAGTTTATGTATGGAGGGAGCTGATTATTAGTTCAGTGCATTAATGAAAATACACAATACAGTAACCACAATAATAGAACCTGTGTCAGTTTTTAGTGTTTAGTTTTACTAGATAGAGTTGAAAACACAAACATTGGCAATGAATTAAAGGGAGTTCACTCAGTTTTCTTCATCTGCTTATCACCAGATCAGTTAATTAGAATTAGAAAAATAATTTACATTAAATTAATTTGCTCTTTACCGCCTCTTAGTTTATCTTCCATTTGTCTTAAACATTTATCCCACTAATTCCATTCCTTCAGGTGTGACTGTTAACATAAATCCTCGCATTATTTCCTCCACACGATCCATTAATTCCATTAAATTATCCTGAATTCATACATAACACCTGTTACACCTGTTAACCCTACACTGGAGTGCCTTGAATTAAGGTCTTCTTATACTAGAGGGGTTGTGTGTTGGTTTTCTGCAAAGTGCTATGTGCACCCTGCTATTTGTGGAATGAAAGGTGACAGCTCGTGTGTCTTTTTCCAGTGCTTTACAATCTTCAGTACTTCTAAAAGAGGGTAAAAATACCACATGTTCATGTCTTGCTAATTAGCATTGCTTTTTTTTTTTTTTTTTTTTTTTTTTTTTTCAGACTGTTCTGATGCTACATGGGTCTGAATACATGGTAATAACGTAGGTGTGTTGCAGATGAAATGTGGCCCCAGAAATTAAAGCTTGTTCCACTTGTCTGTTTATTTGGCAATACTTTGTTTCACACTACAATTGGCTTACTTAAATTTAGTATTGAATGATAACAAAACTGTCAAGAAAAATATAATGCGCTCTCAGACACAACATTGAATTGGAGCCTTTTCTTCTCTGGAACTTGGGTTCTGATGATTTACAGCGGAAGCGAACAGTTCGTGCATTTTCTTTATCATCTTTGATTGACGTGGAGAGTGACAGTCAGCCATAGAGAGGGGACAAGACATTGTCTCCTTCATCTCTTATTCTGCTGGTGTCGTGTGTATAGATCACAGTTGTCACGGCAATCTAGCTGCTCTCAGCGCTGTGGACCCATCAGTCTGTTCTACTGCTGATCCTGTCATGATTCTCACCGCCTCTACCCTCCTCCCCTCTCCCCTCTCCGCTTTTTAATTAGACAACAAAACAAAAAATATGAATATTCATAGAGCTGAGCTTCATTAATATGCACAATTATGCAAATCAGCACGCAATTAAGCTTCAGCTTTCCCCCAGAGATGCTGTGTTGCAGTACGAGAGGAGATTGAGAGAAAGGGGACGGGCAGGAATTTCTGCTTCACCAATCTTTAAAACCTTTCAAACACTCTCTGAAAGCTGGAGTGCTCTGGCCAGGGACACCGTGCATCATGTATGTCAGATTGAGACCTGCGTCTGTGTTAAGATGAAGGTGTAGGCCAAATGTGAGAGAATGGATGGGGGACGAGTGACTGTTGCCATGGAAAATGTAAAGGAGTGGAGTGGGAGAATGAAGAATGTCGAGGATGATTCTGGGAGCCTCATACTGAGTGTTAATTATTCAAACTTCCTACAGCTCATATCCACGCTATGTGACAGCGCTGTCACTATACTGTCTCTGTGTGAGCTGTGAAGTGAAGCTCCTCAATTGAGGTTACTTTGAGCAGCCTAAAAAAACTGTATCAAGAAAGGTCAACTTCATTCTCTAAAGTTGGACTTAGTTTTGCAAAGCCTAAGCAGAAAACCTTGTTAAGAAATGTGTCTTCCTTTTCATGGTTAATAGGTCTAACCCAGTTCTTTGTGTTACAGGTATGGATGAGAGGAGTGGGTCCAGTCCCTGGGGGCCAGGAGAACAGAACAGTCCATCTTTCAACCAAGGAAGGGTACGGTTTATCACCACTTACTACATAGAGTCTAGCCTTGAAGATGTCATGCTACTGAGTGACAACATTTTGGTGATCATGCAATTTGTAATGCCCTCACACACAAACAATGTAAAATATGGGACCACAGATACTTCACCAGTAAATCGTTAGTTGTCACCTGGTTCCACAACCTTATGGTCCTGACACACCGAGCTGACAGTCAGCTATCAGACAGTTAGGCGCCGCCGGTGACTGTCTGTCGGCCTAGTTTTTGCGGTGTGTCCCACATCATCAGCTCTAGTCTGCCCGTGTCAACATGCTGAATCAGTGGTGAGCTCGTCAATGAGAGAAATCACTGACTGGCTGTTCAGCTTTAGCGAAGTGAGGAACGCACACAGAATGCTCATCTCATTTTTTAATCTTCATTTCATCTGATCGTCACAATAAACAGATATTTTCACACTGACATCTGGAATGAAGCTAAGTGGTGAGTGAGAGTGGTGTGAAAACGGTCAGCAAGCACTGCTTCGCTTCGTGTACATATAACATCAGCTTTCAGTATAAATCTGTTGTCATCGGTCTTCTAATGTTCGTCTTTTTGGATGACGACTATAGACTACTGCGACCTGCTGTTGCGGAGAGATATTTCCTCTCACACAGGCCCAGAACCTATGTGCTAACTTCCCGTCTTGCTGTCTTTGCAGTGTGTTCAAGTGCAACTTGACATCCGAGACAAAGGCGATGATAGGCGGAGAAACAGTCGGCCTTCATCGCCGCTAGTTCTTTGCTGTTGCGTTGGTGTGTCTGGACCTTTAGTTTAATACAAATGACTGCTAAGATCAGGCTCAGATTTGAGGAGTTTACTAGAAATTGATAGATTACACACATGGGGAGACATTTGACACATGATCCATGAACAACAGCATAAACATATTCACAATAAACGATAAAATAATGGTGTTTCACACATCACACAATATTATGAATATTGACTTTCAAGAGGGAGCCATGCACCAGCTCTGTCACAAGCATTAGTTTGTCTCATTAATCTCCTTATCTCATAGATTGTTAGTTTGCATCTCACTGGTTATTGTGAGTCTGCCTCTTCAGCTCAAAAAGTCTTTATGTCACTGTTCAGATTCTTATAATATCAAACAGATTCATGGTTATTGGAGCAGTAATTTGGAAGGGTTAAGAGCTTGTCTCTAAACCACTCAGATTACCAGATATTATATGGGAAGATTAGATGATATAGATGCTGCACATCTTACTGGACTCATCTGCCAAGATTTATTAGCTTTTTTGTATACCTTATGTACATGCATGGACCATTTTGACAGACAACCCATCCACACCTGTGCAACTACATTTCCACAAATATTTTCACATTTAAAAAAATGTTTTTCATAAGGCACAAATGCAAAATGAGAAATATTAGTATGCTGGATTTGTGGATTTCTATTGCCTGTAGATGCTGAAGAATCCTATATTTACCCTTTTGTATCAAAACAGCATCAGACCTGCCTAAAAACTAGGTGTTAATACTGGGCTTTGGATTTATTTATCTATTTCTACATCCCTATTGTCTCTGCTGTCTTTCCCTCAGGGTTATGGAGAACAAGGCCTTTACAGTGAGCAAGAGGGCATTGCCTCTGCCCCCATGTATGGATCAGGGATTGTTGGTAAGAAGATTTTAAATTGAACTAAGCTGCTGAAGCATAGACACCACAGCTTTCACATCATACTTTTTTAAAAACAAAAGGGAATCGGGGAAATTTGGGGGTAGTGTTTCTCATAATAGGAGTTAATGAGAGCAGAACATGCTGATTGAAATGCACAAGTTTATATCAAATGACTGTGTGACTGAACCAACACAATGAGGTGTTTGTTTGAGGTTAGACGCTAATGTACCACTTTAGGGCAAGCCATATTTATGCTTAGGTGGCAATGGATGAAGGGAGCAGGGTAATCAGGGAGGATGTGGAGGAGGGGTTTTTTCATGTGTTGTTGTTGCAGTTTGTGTGTTCAGGGCAGGGGGGTGAGGGGTGTAAAGGGCACCCATGCACAAACAACGCTCTCCCTTGGGATCACTGTAGCCTATAGCTCTCTTCTGTTTAACTGTCAGGGGAGGGGACAGAGGTTTGGCACAATTGCCCCTGAACCATTTATAATGGGCCATTTTGTTGTTGTTTTGCTGTCCACAGCCATAAATACCACACATCATCATATACACTCGCACAGCAGATGGGAGGCACCCAAATTGAGAAAGGGGAATGGCCAGATTGTGATTTAATATTGACATAAAAGCCCAATTTTCACGATCATGACCTGCTTTTATATTCCGTTCTCCTAACAGGGAAGGCTGAGCGAGGACCATACTCGTCATTTGCAACACAGGTAAATCAGTCAGAAGCATCACCTCTTCTCTCCTCATGCTCATTTAGGGAAATTCTGTCCTTTAGTCAGTTTTCTTCTATATCATCCTGAATTTACTGCCATTATGATTTACTTTTATATTACATGAGCTTGTGCTTTTTTTTTCCCACCATCTCTAGCCGGGCTTTATGCCCAGTGAGATGCCCATGCCCAGTCCTGATGCCCTCTCCCCGTCTGGCCTGAAGACCAACTCCCAGTTTTATTCCTCCTATGAGGGAAGCAATGCTCGCAGGAGACCCTCACAGGAGCCTGTTGGTAAGACTGTAAATGGTAGTTACAAGCACAGTGTTAAACGCAGTCATAGATTTTATTTCAGGAAAAAATAGTGTCTTTGTTCTGGTTTATATTTCAGTCTGTGTATATCGTCACTTCTCCTGCTGAGGTTTTAAAAAGTGTTTTAGAAATCTCACTTCTGCTTAGTCAAAGAAAGTGAAATCAGTGTGAAATCACAATGAGGAAAGTCATTGAATAACATCAGGCTAGAATACCTTTTGATGAGGCATTAATGAGTGGTCACAAGGCAAACGGATTGGTTCTACAGGTCTTCAGAAGGAATGGGCTGTATGAATGAATCCTTACATTGGTAGTTGTGTAGTCACTTCAGTTAAGATTTTTTGTGTGTGCTTGCTCATATGATTTCCCTCCGTCTTCCTCCCCTTCAGGACCACAGCCAAAAAAGATCAGGAAGGTGCCCCCTGGCCTGCCCTCCTCGGTGAGTACTAGCATCAAGAAACGTTTCACTATATCTCAACCCCCACTGTAAAGTCCATGAGAGCTCATGTTGTCATGTTTTACGCCCCTTTTCACATTCCAGCCTCTCCTTGGCTTGCAATGCAGGAGAATAGCTGCAATACAGGACATCCAGCTCTTACAGCTGTGTATCTGCACCACCAGTGTTAAAAAAAAAAAAAAAAAGGAAAAGGGGGGGAAGTCACTCATTCACCCAGTCACTCATTTGCAGCATGTATTTATAGTGTGTTGTATTTGTAGGCCCTTTACTTTATGGCCACATTTCTTCCCTTCTGCCAAGTATACCCGTTAGATCACTGAAGGGAATTCATACTGGGGTTTGATGGTTCGTACTCCACCTCATTTTTTCCCTCCCACTCTCGCTCTCTGGGCACCCTATTTCCTCCTCTTCTCTGTTTCTTCCTTCCCCCTCCCCTCCTCCTCCTCTCTACCCAACACCCCCTCTCCCTCTCCTTCCCGCCGCCTCCCTCCCCTTTCTCTCTCTCCCTCCCCCTCCCCCATCCCTCTATCCCAGCTGCCAGTGGAGTTGGCTGCCATCCAGCATTCGGCAGATGGTTCAGTAATTAGGAGTGCATCTCTCCGTTCCCTCTTCTCCTCTCCCCTCTTTTCCCTCTCCTTTTTCTCTCTGTTTAATCAAATTACAGAAGAAAACTTCAGTCCATTTGGATTTGAGTTTTGCAGACGCAGTTTGATAGTTGCTTTTCGTCTAGAATAAGCTTGATTGAGAATGCTATGGTGTTCACAACAGTTTTTTTAATACCCATTATACCATGCACCAAATCCAACTGCATCTCCCATTGTGTGGTCACATCTCAGTGTGTTAAAGAGTGTGAATTATGTATCTGTAAACCATTCTCAGTGTGTTTCTGTTTAACGGGATAAAATGTAAAATGCCTACAAAGAGACAGAGCCCAATAAATTCACTGACAGTGCACATTCAATGCATAATGCTCAGTGCTCCAGTCTGCGGAAATGTTGCAATAGCCTGTTTATTGAATTAAGTTGTAAAACCAGATCGTAAAAATAGATTCTAGCCTAGTAAGGAGCACATACTTTTCAGAGCTGTGTTTAATCAGGTATTTAATGCATGTCTTTTTTTTGAATACTTAACTCCAGTACAGGTACTACAGTATATATATGAAGACATTTATTTGTGGTCACCCTCCTGAGCACAAGGAAGCTCCAAGGAAATTTCATATGAGTATCTTAAAAGAAATATGCCTTATATAGTATTTACTGCACATTTTTCATACAACAAGTTAAGTGCCCCATATAGTTAGTGATTTGTGTCACAGTTAACAAGCACTGAGCTGAACAGTTTCTCCCTTTTTCTTCTGTTGTAGGTTTATGCATCAGCCTCAGGAGAGGATTTTAACAGGGACAATGCTGGCTACCCAGCCTCCAAGGCAGGAAATGTCTACCCACCACCATTCTACATGCAAGGTCAGTTGAAATAAGATTTGCCTTCAGGACCTCCCCTTGTTCATTGTGTTGGGTTGAAAAGTTCAGTCTGACTGAGACACTTGCTGTTAATGTGGGTAAATGTATCAGACACATATAAAGACAAAAATGATATGGAATATTCCTTTAAAGCCAGTGTGGTTGTGAAAGTAGCTCCCCACAACATTGTTATGGAAGTCTGGATGAACCTAGGTGCTGTAGCCGTATGTCAGTGAACACCCTGTGGTGCCTGAGTGCTGAATAGTGCATCACAGTTGAATGAAGTCATCACAGTAATGTGACATGTCTCATATGTGGCCTTCATTGTGTTCTCATCTCCTGTGGCTGGTTATCCCTCGCCCTTCTTGCTCCCCCCTCCTCCGCTGGATGCCCCCTTACAGAAGGCCTCCACCCGCCCTCTGATCCATGGGGCTCTGCCAGGTCTATGGTTCAGCCTGGTTATTCTGCCATGCTGGGAAACTCCCCCCATCTGAGCCAGCATGCTCCCTTTACTGCCATCAACCCCCAAGACAGACTGGTGAGTTGTGTCTTCTCACTTTGGTCTTCTCCGAAGGCATAATGAGGTCTTTGACACTTTTTGACTAATACATCATTGAGGAGCTTCTGTCTGGTCATGCTTTTAAATCATTTTTGTGTTTTGCTTCCCAGAAACGGCAGCCACTGCCCCACTCTCCCCAAAACTACCCCATGCATGGCAGTGAGGTGAATGGGGCTCATCCCACTGGCTTCCACTCTGGCCCCCACTCTGGCCCCAGCAGCTTCGGAGTCCCCAGCCACACACCCCCTATGGCTGACACCATTATGGGTAAACCCTTCAATGTGTGCTAAAAGTGATCTTTATGTTTTCATGCAATATTGTCACATTGCAGAATATTTATTGAGCATAATTGTAATTTTTCCCTAAAAGCCAATCGAGGAGCAGTACCTGGAAGTTCAGGTGATGAGATTGGAAAAGCCCTGGCATCTGTAAGTAACAATACATATTTATAGGCAACACAAGACTTTAAATGTTATATGTTATCATATTTCTGTAGCAATAAATGTGAAGAAATAAGTTTGAATAAGGGTTAAATCAGCAGCAACTCAAGAATCTAAGAATCTAAACCAAGTCCAGTGAGTGCTGATTTAACCCATATTCGGATACCATAACCTGGATGACTGGGAATCTTCACAAAGGAGAAATGTGTTGCATTTCATTTAATTAAATGCAAATTCTTCCTCTGTCCAGATCTATCCTTCAGACCCTCACAGTAACACCTTCCCTCCGTCTCCGTCTACTCCTTCTGGCTCTCCGCAGGCTGTATCAGGTGAGAGAATAGCTCTAGTTATTTTTTCCTGAGGCCTCAAGGTTGGCTATCTGTTTTGTTGATTCAACACAGGGTCTTTCCTATTGTGTAAGGGGATGATAAAAGCTTTAAAAATGCATTGTTGTCATTCTCACAAACCCTAAATGGTTCTTAGTGACAATTTAGCTCCATCTATTGGGTTAAAGGTGGAAGTAAAACATCATGTTAACATTTTTTATTTTTGTGTATTGAGGGATTTCTCATTTCATCACGACATGTATCAGTATTGTCAGTGGGGCTGTATACTGGCTTGCATGTATCTTGCCATCAGTGGGACAGTTGGAATTAATCTTAATTACCAGTCTCAGTAAGAAACAATCATCTTAGCTGACAAGCTGCATGGAAATCATAATACATTTACAAACTATTAAACTACAGTATATTACACTATAGAATTGTGTATATGGCAGGTAATAAGCTACAAACAAAACGGGTTGCTGAGCCTAGCACAATTTAGGGTCACCCCTGTCAAATCTGGTTGGTTAACAAAATTTAAATAACCCAGATTGTTTTTTTCACCTATCTCAGAGATGAGTTCGGACCTTTTTCTTGTGCTGGCACTAAGCAAACAGAACAGAGATAAGTTTGGCATTCAGGACTATTTAGATAGTTAGGTCATATGATTTAGCAGTAAGCTAGTTAAAGTCTCATCTATTCACTGAAATCATTCCAAGATTCAAAGATACTTGTGTTGGTATTATTTCTATATTTTTGTTGAAATGTCTCTGTAAATGTAAATGGAACACATGGTACACCATCCACAGCTTAACCTTCACTTGATCTTTCTCACACACTCACACACACACACACACACACTCCAAATATAACTTATGAGAGAGGAAGGGAAAATACAGTAAAAAAAAAATCACTTCCCCATTTGTGCCTGTGTTGAGCTCATCACACATCAACATACACAGTATTTGATGTACACAGTACAAGTACAAGTACAGTACCAAGTATGGACGACATGTTTCATGTCTACTGTAATGTTTCATATTCCAATCACATTAGTTTCACATGTTTAAAATATGCAGTCGAAAACACAGTTTCTGTCTTCTAGTGTTTCATGTTAATCACATAATAATGTGAGCAGAATGTTGAAGAAACAATAAAAGCTTCTAGTATGTTTTAAAAAACAGGATATTTCTTCAGCATGCGGTTGGCTTAAAACAACAAAACATGGGCATGAAGTTCTTGACCAAACTGACTCATAAAATACATGATATACTGATACAGTATTAACGATATGATAATTATATGAATAATCCAGTGTCTCTTAAATTATTTTATATATACAGTTATAGTTACAGATTCTCACTCAACCTCCCAACACTCATATTTTGAGTGTAATTCATTAGCCAAAAAATAGCTTAATTGTTATTATTATTATATATATTTTTAAAATGTCAATAGATTTTGCGCCAGTATCGTTAATTGTGTAGTGAAAAGCTGATATTCCGACAGCCCAAGTAGTGAGGCCATTATTCACCGGTTAGGCCCCGTTTGCATCAGTCATCTACTTCTGTAGTGTTTGTCAGTGAGACTTGAGAAGCTTATTTCTAGGAGTGCTTCTTGTTGACCGACCCAGCACTCGCATCTCCCTGTGAACATGTGGGCAAACAAAAAGAAAAATAGAATATCCAGCTGGAGATAAATGGAGTATCCACTGAGTGTGGAGCATTACCTATGTGTTGCTATATTAGTATCAATTTAGAGCATAAGCTCAGCTGATACAGTAAATGAAATGTACTCAGCAAAACCATGTGATCTTCTTTTTATCAGGCTCTGCATCACAGTGGACCCGGTCCTCTGGACAGGCCACACCTTCACCCAACTTTGAGGGTCCAATTCAGTCCATGGTGAGTCAATATGTTGTTTCTTCCTCATGTAAAAGATGCAACAAAAGATTGTTGAAGTAAATTACAGAGCCAAGGATGCTGCAGTCATTAAAGGCATCGACTTCCGCTGTCTCATCCTCCATTTTTCTTCATTTTCTGTAGCCGAGTAAAATGGAGGACCGTCTGGATGAAGCCATTAATGTTCTTCAGCGTCATGCCAGCGGACAAGGAGGGCCAGGCCTGGCTGAGATGCACAGTCTGCTCTCGTCTGGATTAGGGTTACCTCCGGCCTTCACCAGTGCAGCACTTGGGTTGGCAAGTCGCCTGCCTGGACTGGTGAGATGAATGAATAGCAGCACAGGGAATCTATCCACAAACGACTGAATAAAGTTTGATATTTTAAGTAAAAGTAAACTGTTGAGTGGTATAACTGTTTTGTTGCTCTTATGCTAGTACTACAACCTTCTTACAAGATCACTGAAACACTGTTATATTGTTGTCCTGAAGATGTCCAGTCACCATGAGGACTCTGCTGGTCTGCCCTCTAGTGGAGGACTTATGCATGGTCACCACGGCCCCGCATCTGTCCAGCCAGGCTCTCAGCCTGAAGGTTTTACTGGTGAGACTTTCTGTTGCTCTCAACTCCTATTTGTTCTTCATGTCAGAAAGGGCGGTAATACTATGCCGTCATTGGACGTTAAGTAATATTTTTTGGTCTATCTTATTCTACATCCTTATTTCTGAACTCTCGGTGCAGGCCTGACCGGTAATCTGAATCGCTCCACTGGTTCTGATATCAAACGAGAGGACAAGGAGGACGATGAAAACTGCTCCGTCACCGACAGATCCGAGGATGAGAAAAAAGACATGAAGGCCCGCCTTGGAACGAGGTGTCTAAAACCTTTTTTTTTCACATGTTTATACTCATCTGTCACTGCATGAGATTTCATGGCATTTAATGCGGCTGTGGTTTAAGTATAATATGTGTCATGAAACTTTCAACCTTTCTAGATAGTCTTTATATTAATTCTTATTTAATTCAACAATAGACTTATGGGCTCTCGCAAAAATTTACTTTGAAAGGAATTCAGTTGTGCCCCAGTCTTTTCTTGCATATTACGTATTACATTTGAGACTGACCAGTTATGAATATATTGTTTCTAAATCAGCTTTTACTGGATTGTTAAAAGATTCGTCTTCTGCTAAATAAGATGCCTCACTACTTGGAGCTGTTACCATAAAAAAGTTGAAATGAAAGATTAAAGAAGACACTAAATAATCAATATACCATATCTCAGTATACTTTTTAATGTAGTAGAGCCCAAATCTGACTCCACATCCAAGAACAGTTATTGCTGATCTACTTTTCTAAATCTGACATCCTTACAGTACCAACATCTGTTTCAAATACAAAGGTTAATGACCAGAAAATAATCATAATATAGACAATATATATAAATAATAGTATGCAGAAGTACACACAAGATTTGGAAGTTTAAAGGATATCAACACTTCACCAAATGGGCCTTAAAAGTAATAAAATCACAGTTGGAAACACTGCTACAGTTGTCGATCACATTGTCTCACATGCCGTTTGTCAGTGAGTTTCAGCATTGCTGCTGTTCCTCATTGTCAACGCCGTTTATTTCTGCTTGGAGTATGTTGATTTATTACCAGCATTACGACCACAGGAACCAAATACAGATTTTGGTTTGTGGGCTGTGCTGTCTTTCAGACATTGCATATCACACGAAGTTGTTACTTTTTAATCTTTCTCTCTCTGTCATTTACTTGATCTTCATGGTTGTTCAGATGTGGTGGAAATGTTAAGTTGCTGATTCAGTTCCTGACTTGAGTTCCTGTGGCTCCATTATTCCTGGTACCATTTGGTCAAAAAGTGACTAAACCCTAATGTGACTCACCTTTGTAGCAGTGTTTGTAATTGTCATTGAGTTACTCTGGGATTTTATCCTTTTCCATGTGGTGAAAATTTATTGCACACAATAATTGGGAAATTATTATTAGTGAACTGTACCCATACTGTTGTTTCATTCCCTCCTCATCTGCCATTGGCTCTCCGCTAGTCTGGATGATGAGGAAGAGGACGAAGATCTACCAGTGGAGATTAAGGCTGAGCGGGAGAAAGTGAGAAGGATGGCAAACAACACCCGTGAACGGCTACGTGTGCGGGACATCAACGAGGCTTTTAAGGAGCTAGGCCGCATGTGTCAGCTCCATCTGAGCCACGAGAAACCGCAGACCAAATTGATCGTACTGCAACAGGCCGTTAACGTTATACTCAACCTGGAGCAGCAAGTTCGAGGTCAGTGGGTGTCCAGGGAGGAAGGAAGAGGAGGGGAAGGGCCTTTTACAAAATTAAAACTCCCACAAGGCTTCGCTTACCAGCTCCTGACATGTCCTGCTAGTCATTTAAAACTTTTTTAAAATGACTTGTATGAATTAATTTGACTCCACTTGTTATGCCTGCTTAATACCAGCGAGGTAAAGGTCTTTTTGCTATCCACCCTAAAAATGATCAGCAAAGTGAGGACATGTGACAAGGAAACGAAGCTCTGTGACTGTTTTAAGACCATTCTCCAGTTCATCTTCTAAGGTTTTCGTCTTCTGGTAACACATACAGCAGGACTGCTGTTTGTCCTGGTACAGTATGTGTTGCCTTGTCTAATAATTGGCCGTCTGTTGCCACTGTGAAAATGCTTACATGTCTCTCCGCCTCGCCCTTCGACTATATTAACACATCTTTTTGTGTGCTCATTTGCTTTTTCCACTGTTGCCACATTAAGCTTTTATTAAACTACAAAGTCTTTAATTTCAAGTTAATTCAGCATTATGATCTTTCACTCATAGTGTACGTGTCTGTTCACTGGCACTCCGGTTAGCATGAAAGCAGGGCTGTCAGTTGTCATGTGAATTAACCTGTCTTCAGCTTTGTTGCAGTGTGTTTGTGCTGCATGTCCCAGCCTTTTAACAATTAACACTTTGATTTTGCCACCCTGTTTTCAAGACAAAACCTTTCCATCTCTCCATTCTCTCCCCTGTCCTCTGTAATTTTCTTTTTACAGATATCAACAGTGACCTCCTCTTCCTCACATTCAGATAAATACATCTACTGCTGATGTATTTAACATGATGCCCTTAGTCTCTCCTCTCTTGGCTTTTTCTCTGTGGCTCTTTCTATGTTGGCAGAGGGTGTTGCTTCCTCTCTCTCCCTTTCTCTCTCCCTCTTCATAACTTCTCTCATTCTGCTGGACAGTCACCATATCCCCTCAACTTCCAACCTGGACCCCAATGACCAAAAGAAACTGTTGGTTGGTTAGACTTCAGGACAGATCAATTAGACCTGGTCGCTCAGGTTGACGGTTGTATCCAGAATATTTATTTTTGGCTTGAGAGATAATTTAGTGTTGGGCTTGCTCATCCCACAACACTTGTTGTGACTGATTGAGATTATGATTTATTATTTGGTGTGCGGATCAATCTCTCTTAATTCTGCTAGATATTTCTGTGATCCAGCACCCATCCAAATCAGACACTGGATGTGTGTGTCTTTCACATCGTTTTTGACTGAGATTACATCCATTTTTACAAAGATGTATTATTTATCATTTCCATACTGTAGATCGATGAAAAAACTGTTCCCACCCCTCTGCTCCCTCTCCTGCAACACAGCCCCACTCCACTGGGATCTTCTTCAGCAGTTCCACTGGTCTCATCTTGAGTGAAGAGCTTGAAATCATTCATAGACTTACATAAAAGATAAAAACATCTCCCAATAACGGAGCAGAGATTCTGAGGAGGAATAATACTAAGTTAAAAGCAGTATCATAGGTGTAAAACTGCAGCTTTAGCTTTAGCGAGGGCTGTGATTTGGTTTTGTTAACCAGCCCCTCCAACCCCCACTTCTCCTCCTGGCTGCAGCGTTGTCTCGGTGACCGATGAGAACCTGACTGCCGAGGAGAAGGAGCAGAGGGAGCGTGAGCGCCGCCACGCTAACAACACTAGGGAGAGGGTGCGCGTGCGTGACATTAACGAAGCCTTCAGAGAGCTGGGCAGGATGTGTCAGGTCCACCTGCAGAGCGACAAGGCCCAGACCAAGCTTATCATCCTGCAACAGGCTGTCCAGGTCATAATGGGCCTGGAGAAGCAGGTGCGAGGTAGGTCAGCCAATACAGGAAGGTCTGATCCACATAGACAACCAACCATCTTTTATCTTAGCTGGACAAGTTGCCATTCACCTACAGGAAAATCTCCTCTTTTACTTTGTTCTCACTTACTGTGTGGCATTCACTTTGGCTTTCTCTTTGCTGTTTGCTCTTATCACTGAAAAATGAAGAAAAAATGGAGGAGAAAGGGAGACTATTTAAGGAAGTATACCCCTGCTTTTCTGCCAAACACCTGCATTTCTAATCTTGCTTTTCATTTTCCTGTCTTGCTTTTCCCCTTTTCTGTTTTCCCTGTCTATTATTTACCTTTTGTGTGTTCACAACTATGCTCTTATGTCTTAAACAGATTTCTCAGGGTGAAGCATAATGAGATAATCTCAAGAATTCTCATACTCCCTCCCTTTATGTACTAATCTATGTGTCTTTGTTTCAAAGAGCGTAATTTGAACCCAAAGGCTGCCTGTCTCAAGAGGAGAGAGGAGGAGAAAGTGTCAGGCGTGGACCCCCAGATGCAGCTTGGTGGGGGTCACCCTGGCCTGGGAGGAGATGGACATATGTAATTCTCAGGTCAGTTTGTACGGTGGGATTTGTGGTGCCTGCAAGACAATATCATGAACAATAGCTTGTGTGGTTTTGTGGAAAAATATTCATTATGTTTTTCTCCTTTCTCTTCCAGTTCCTGTTGATTGTACAGCCCTTAGAACACGTGGCCTTAATCTATCATTGTCATGCATCTCAGTGTGTGTTAATCAACTTTTGGAAAGCACACACGCACACACACCTCATTACTGACAAAGCAGGTGGCCACATTCCTGACTATGAATACAAAAGTAACAAGCACACTCTTACAGAAAGAGGGAAAATGTATTAATCTTAACACGACAACACTTTGAACCGAGGACACCGGTTCGGAGACGGTGGGAATTGGACATAAGGACATTCTTATGATCATGTTTTTGTAAGACATTTTGAAAACTTGCTTTACATGTTGGGAGCAAAAACTTGTTTGGATCAAATGAAACTTTTTGGATCAACTGCTTGTGTGAGCAGAGTTTGGATTTGTATTGTTGGGTGATTATTGGCATTCCCATCTGAAAAGCAGGTCTTACATTGTTCACAGGCAAAGAGGGACACCTGGGTTTATATCTTATGATTGAACAAAACCTGTTTAAACGTGCCCAAAAGAGGCCTAATGCATAGTGTTTAAGATAAAATAGCCATCATTATTATCTTCTTATGTGATGACTGAATTACAGAGGGAGGTTTGGAGATGTCCAGCAACTAACTGGGCAATCAGAGAGTTGACTCCTTTTTTTTTTTTTTGGTATGCTGGTATTTCTGGATGTTTTTTTTTTTTTTTTTTTTTTACATTTCTTGCTTTGGCTGAAAAGGTGCCACAGTCACTGACTCACAAGTGGTGGGTTATTTTTTGGTTTATTTTTAACTGTGGAGTCTTATCTCTTTAAGTCCTGTACATCTGTTATGGTCACTGCCATGCAAGTGGAACAGAGAGACTGCCGGAAAGAGACCCTCCATTGACGCAAACACGAGCAAAGACTCGATACAAATCCAGAAACCACACTGATGTTGAAACAAATGGGCATATGAACGTCGCGGCTAGTTGGACTGGAGCGTACAGATGTCATCGTCACTGCTCGGCTCCTTCGCCGTCACTCTCAGCCATGTGTTCAGCCAATGTCACATCAGCCTGCCCCTGTCAAATCAAACCTAAAGACTCTCTTACAGAATGGTGAACTTACTAAAGTCTCAGAGCAATTTGTATTGTCGTAAATCACATTTTGCTAGAAGACAGAAATAATTGAGTATTGAAAGGGATCATGAGTGTTCCTGCTACCCTGTAGAGAATTTACTCGCCATTGATGGACTTGTTTTGGTTGTTGCTGTGTGTTGAGCATTTGGTGTTTTTGTTTTGTTTTTGCCCCCCCTCCCCCTTTGAACAATTGCAAAGCCTGTTGTAAGGATCTTCCTTTTGTAGAATTGATTTTTCATTATTTTTTTTTTATTTTTTACTTTGTAAGATAGTTTTATGAGTTTTGTTTTTATCATTTGGAATGCTCTTTCTTTCTTTTTTTTGTTTTTTTTGTTTACATTGTTTAAATGTAAGACAACTCAATTTAGATTCCAGGAACAAAGTGAGGTGTTTCCTTTTGTGCCAGGTGCTTAGAAATGTTAGAAATGACAAACTTATCTGGCTGTAACATCACATGTTGTGATATTGCTCTCCTTTACAAAAACAGAAAAAAATGCATGTTTCAACACAAACCCATCAGGCCAGTTGTAATTGGATTGTTCTGGTGTTTGCGACAGTTTTTCTTAAATGACACAATATTTTTCTTCAGCACACCCCCTCTCCTCTCCCTGATGTCCAGCTCACCAAGGAGCTTGTTTATTAGTTTGAGGTTGGGACAGTAGGGCGGTCTCCACAATCTGCAACATAATTCACTGTTTCATTATGATATGAAGCATAAAATGAATCAAAAAGGGTGGCCTTAGTCATTTTCCTGACTTTGGGAGTTTTGATAATGGTTACTCACCAGTGCCTGAATACTTCTCTGCTACATGGTGGATGGTGTTGCATTTAAGGATTTATAGGTTGTAACTTTTTATAATACAGATGTATAAAACATATATACTTCAGTAACATCTGGCAGTGTCTCAGAACATCTAAATGAAGAATCACAGTCATTGACACTGACTGCTTCAGTGTCTGTGTCGTTAAATGTGACTAATAACCTGGTCTTCAACTTTGACGCTGAGAACTACTTAAAGTGTTTCATCCTTTATGTACTGATTTTTTAAGTATAATTTTGTCCTTGACTGGCATGTGCATTGATATGTATGTACAGCTGTATGATATGTCAGCTTTATCATTGTAAGCTGGCACTGATATGTAACAGTATTTGGTTTTCTACCTGTCAGTTTATCACATATCTTGCCCCACGGACTAGCCCCAAATATTATTTTCTTTGTCAGTTACTCTAACCTTTCTGCAGAAAAATGTGGTGTTGTTGTGATATGAAACATCTCTACTGAAGACTTGTACTTTTATTTCTTTACACGAAAGATACAGGATGTCTGCAGTATCCAAGGATCAAAATATTCTTTGTTAAACAGACCCTTTCTGTCCTCCGCAACAGATGACCTGCTACAAATCTCTCTGTCTTCATACATGTTTGGGGACAACATCTATGTAGGCTATGTCCTCAAAGTGCCTCCAGTTTCCTATTTTTTATATATAAAGTAGATATAGAGAACTGTTGTGTATATAACAGTAATGTAGCAATAAATGTGCCATTTTTAATAACAAACACCAAGTTTATTCAATGTCTCTTTTAACCCATAAATCAAAAAAACATGTAATTGCATTTTGTTTGTGCGATGCAACCAGCGAGTCGATCCATTCAATATTTATTTGTGAAACTGAGTTCACTAGGACAGATCAGTCAGGTAGTGATGATTTCATGGCCAGCAGTACCATAGCTAGATTTGTCCACTACGGGGCAGAAATGCGCTGCATTGTCACCTTCCCTCAGTTGAATGCACATGGCAGCATTCATTATATTTTGTACAGAACAAATTAGCACTCTGCTGGAATACTACCTGTTTTGCTGTGTGTAAATTAATATGTATTGTCTGAATAAACACGCATATATTTAGGTATAAGTACCATTATAAACTGAAATAATAAAGATGTAACAAATTGATTTCGACACAAGACCCCATCTGTGAGGTAGGACTTATTCACTGGAAAATAATGCTGTGATTTGCTATTTGCTATTCGGTTTTAATTTTTGAGTAGCCGGAAGTACCCCACGGACATGCGCACTAGACGTAGTCAGCAGAGCAACACCGGAAGTTCTTTTAAAGCTTTTAAAGCGGCACGTCCTGCGTGAGAAGGACATATTTCAGCCAAAATGATCAGTAAAGTAATCGGTCCGAAGTACGTGGCCATCGCCAAAACATGGTAAGATAATGTTTAAATATGTCGCACTGGGGGTAAAAAGTGGAAAGAAGTCAGACTTTCGGTAAACGGGTTCTCGATGTGTCCTTAGCTAACATTAGCAGTTAGCTTACCCGAGGTCATTGCTTTGGGGACATGCTGACTTGAGCTCAGTGAATCTCTGAAGTTGCTCAACTAAAATTATCTCTATGAAGTAATGAAAAACAAAGTCAGCGTTACCTTTTCGTCAATGACACGGCAAAAATGTGATTTTCATACCTGTATTACCAGTTTACCAATTCACGTTAGCTAGCTAACGGACTAACTGGTCTCACCTGAAGGGTTGGAGCTATTGGTTATAGATTCGTCAGAAAGAAAATCAGTCAATTAATTGTAAGTGTAGAGTCAGGTTAATGTCCTGATATCTGTACTGAGTCTAACAAGCTAACTGATATGAAATAGGGGCGAAGCCAGCAACTCTTCACATTTGTATTTGTAAAGCTTAATCCAGCAAATCTGCATAATTTTAATCAATAAACAAAACTATTACGATTAAAGTTGTTCATTTTTGGCAAATTTCTGTCTTAACTAGTCAGCTTAAGGCTGCAGTAGGTAGAAGTGGAGCAAATAAAATTAACAAAAAGTTGACCCATGATTGGCCAAAAGTCTCCTCTCACAGGCTAGATTTTTTAAAGCCTGAAAACATAGCTATGAAACGGTGCAGAAATCTATTTTTTTTTTCTTGGATTACAATATGCTGAAAGGTTATTATGGAATTTTTGACCAATGATACCAAAAACATTCGGCTACTACAGGTTTAATGTTTGTGTGGCTGTTCGCCCTTAGAATGAATATTTACCTTCACAGATCATTTTCATTAAGGGTATGTCCTCTTTAAATGGAATAACAATTGGCAAATCTTGACATTAATGTTCTCTACTCCACAGGATCCCAACTCTGGCTGTATGGGGTACAGCTGGAGGCGTAGCTCTGGTCCACTTCACAGACTGGCGATTGATTTTGGATTATGTCCCCTACATCAGTGGCAAATTCAAGAAGGACAAGTAGTGGCACCCAGGTTAGTCTCAGGGAATGGCAAAGAGATGTCTGCAGAAATAAGAGAGGAGGTGGAACAGCATGTGTTGGGGCCTGCTCAGTGTCAATAATTATGGCGTAATGAAACTTCATGAAGCACTGAAGCTCTCCAGCAAATTGGTTGAAAAGGGTTTGGTTCATGAGGCTTCATCTGGGCTTCATGTGCACACCAAATCACCTATCGGTCAAAAAGAATAAAACAGGCAGATACAGTATATTAGATACTGTATATGGCTGTGAATAGTAAGTTATCAACATTCATCAATGAAGACGCCCAAAGCCGAAATACTTTGGGCATCTTCAATGATGTCATTTGTGTAAAATGACACAAGTCGCACTTCACAGAAAACTTCCTGGATTACTCGACATGCGCGCCGAAGCCTCAGCACAGCAAGTATCATCATTAAGTTTCAACCTTTACATATAAACTGACTTAAGACTGGCTTCTAAAACGTAATTTCTTACATGTTGTGATATTGTCTTAATTAAAAATGCTCTCTAGCCATCTATTTCTAATAATCTAAACAAAAAAATCAGTTGTCAAAGCAAGCACATTTAGAAGAGTTTGCAAATTAGTTTAACTGTACAGAACTTGTTTTTAGAATAGCATATACCTGTATTTTTAGACCATTTTGTTGTGATATTGCATAATGGTTCACTTATGCATTGTTGTTGTACCTGTGGCAGGGTTGAATATGATTTGGAGAGGCACACACCAGTCTACCTGCAGTATTAACTATGCAGAGAAATTCCATATCGAGGCGTTTCACATATTATGAAATTCTCTGTAGATTGTTGCACATAGAAGATACATTTTCCCTGTTAACTGTGGTGGCAGCACTCAAAGACTTCAGTTGCAAATGACACCAGAGCAGCATTGTCTTTGTAGCCACAGCCTACTATCAGCTTATGCCTCCATCTGATAACTACTGTTGTCTATAAACTATTAAACACACATCACAGCCATGTAGCTGCACTTGTGTGACATACCTAATGTGTTTTAATGAACATGGCCAGTGTTGTTCGTTATGAAATAACTCTGAGACTGGTGACATGCGCAGGGGCACCATTTCTTTTATACGTTTTACTAGTTGACAAGCTGAGAGTCAAAGAAAGTTGTAATCTCGTGTATGCTCTGCATGTTTCTGCTTTTGTTCACGTTGAAACTGCTGTGGAGAAGACACACTGATACGTCCTGAAGTCCCAAGCATAGACTGTATTAGGGATGTTCCAGTACAATTTTTTTCCTTCCTGATAAGAATTGTGATACCTGAACTCATGGTATCGGCCACTACCAAGTACCAATCTGATACAAGCTTGAAGAAATATAGTTGTTATTATTAAACTGCTGTTTACTAGATTTTCCTCACTCTGACTACCGTTACACTCACCATTAGCACCACACTTATTTGTTATCGTCCCATGACAAACTACCTGCAATCACTTCTTCTTCACTGCTCTAAAACAGTAGTTGCCAGCGGGAGCCATGATACATCCAGGGCAACAGCATAGTGAAGGCTGCTGTTTTGGAGCAGGGATGAGGAATTGATTTCCAGTTAAACATTTTTTTTTTTTAATGGATTAATGAATTATGGTATTGGATCAGTGCATAGACTTGTACTGGCCTCTACTCTGGTCTGAATTTTGGGCAGTACTGGATGTGTTTCCAAACCTGGTATCGATATCAGGACAACTTTAGACTGTATATATAGATGGACGACACCGCGGGTGCAGTTGTGTTGGTTCAGTGGGTTTGAAAAACCCCTAGAAATGCATCTACTGTGTATTTTTTATAATAATACTGAACTAATAATTTATTGTAATGATGAATAATATTAACATTGTTGTGTCTTATTGAAAGACTAACAAGATGAGAAGATAGATTTGTGGTATTTTGATTTACTTACAGCCTAATAACATTGGACTCTCTGTCCACACACTGTTAAATATGAACTCCTGTTATGTCATGTAAACAAACCACGTACTGATCAGCTGTATGGTCACGATCAGACTAGAGATGTAACCACTTAAAAGATGGATGAGTAGTACTTGTTCTCTTTAGACATTTGTGTTTTATATTGTGATATTTACTGAAAATGACATACAGTTCAGCCAACAGCAGCTTCCGTAAACTTTCAGGTAATCTCCCTCCAGCCTGCTGTTTCCTTATGTAGGTGATTGTAGTGAAATGAGGAGGTATCGTATCAGATAAACGGAATCAGCTGTTCTTTATCTGTTGCAACAGGAATAAATAGAAAAAAGAGATCACCTCTAAACGTCGCGCTGTGCAGCACTTCGTCTCTCGCAGCCAGTTAGTTCATTCCAGTAGAAAACATGTAACCACGCTGAGTTTGTCACCGATGCTCCTTCATGTCACATTCTGTTTGGAGGTTGTAATATGTAGGTGACACACGTCCAGATATATTAAACCTTTCCGTGCATATTACGTTCCCTCTAGATTTTTTTTTTTTGTGAACCGCCAACCTTAAAGTTTAAACTGCCCCCTGCTGTACAAAAGTGAAGCCAAAAGATCCCAAATATGGGAGCTGCCATCTTGACAATCTGACATCTCTGTGACTGCTTCACTGAGAGCAGCTGGCAGTCACACACCCTTTTTATAGCATGAAATAACAAATTAAAACCAAACTTATCAGAAAAAATGACATCAGTGTGATAAGAACTACCTAAAATGACAGAACCCATTTTTTGGGGGAAAAAAATTTATGACATTTACTTTTTTTTTTCATGACCCATCTGCTAATATGGAGAGGGTGGGATTTATGACCTATACTGCAGCCAGCCACCAGGGGGCGATCCAGATGTTTTGGTTTCACTATGGATGAGCTGTCATTCCTTTATATACAGTCTGTGGTCCCACAAAGGAAAATTGCCAGACACAATTTTGTCAGTTACTAACTACACATTATACTGTAATGAAACAAATGTAAAAGAGAAGTCTGTGTGCGTTTATGTTTTTTCATACTTACAGTGTGATACCCGTAGTCTCCACATCTTAATTCATCTTGATCTGGGCATACCAAACTGCACTATATTAATAACTCTGGTCTGATTTAGTATTTGAATACCAAGTGCCACTTCTGGTAAATAAAAAATAAGAAGTCGTGAATCTCACCACCTGGTGAACAACATTCCTTTGGTGAAACCTGGTGGTAGTGATGACAACATACTTAGGGGATGCTTCTCCTCAGCAGGTACCAGGGAACTGTAAGGACTGAGGAGACTATAAACAGTGAAATTCAGAGACAATAAGCCAGGTAGTTTAGAGGTGTCAGGAGACCTGAATCCAGGACAGTGGCCTATTTTAAGACCATACATATGTAGCAGCTTGTAATGAGACAGGAAGCCTCCAAGACCTTCAACCGTTCTGTAGCTCAGTTGTTTGGTTTGGAAGTTTCAAAGGTGATTGTTTAACCCACAAATCCCAGGAAGTTCACTGTTTTATGTTGAGTGAGTTCTAGATAGTGCTTTTAAAATGAAAAACAACGAAGTGTGTGGTTTATGAAGAAAAAGACAAATGTGTTTTCAAGTGTCACATTTTTATCCCCTGAACCCTGACTTTCCATCCAGCTTTGATTTGTCTGTTACAGCAAAACCACATTTCCACTGTTCAAACTGATGACTTTGTTTTCCCAGGTCAGGACGGTGCTGTTTTTTAACACAAAGACTTAAATAATAAACAAGAACCGCTGCAGCCCGTACATTTCGTGCCAGGCCACCGGAAGCTGTCATCTTCATCCTGCAGCTCGGGTCAACATTGAACTGTTCCCCATCAGCATCCTCTGAAATGCACTGGAGTTTGTCATTTCAATGTTCCTCAACCAGTGAAAACGTGGATGGAGTGAAGATAAAAACAGATGATAAATGGACTATTGTTTTCTTTTCCTACTCAGTTTGGGGGTCAGGTATTTATTTGAATCATCAGTCTCTTGTGTATTGAACTTTATTCGCAAATGGAAACATCTGTCCTTCATGTCATACTGTACTGTAATTGTTTTGAGGAGAAGTAAAGTGTGTGAGATGTATCCTATATTGTGGTTGTGTATAATTATTTCATTTGCAATGATACCATCTAATCTTCCTAATGTCTCACCTGCTCAAGCGGTTGATATTGAAATGGTCACAACATACTGTTAATATGTAGGCAGCATTGTTAATCAGAACTTGTTTTCAAATTATACATTGAAAACCTGGTTTCTTAGCTGAAACCTAATTTGGGTTTTATTTTAGAAACAGGGCTGCATGGTGGTGCAGTGGTTAGTGCTGTCACCTCACAGCCGTGTGGAGTTTGCATGTTCTCCCTGTGTTTGTGTGGGTTTTCTCCGGGTACTCCGGCTTCCTCCCACAGTCCAAAGACATGCAGTTTAGGTTAATTGATGACTCTAAATCTAGGTGTGGATGTGAGCGTGAATGGTTGTCTTTCTATGTGTTGTCTGTCTCTATGTACCCTGCAGTGGACTGGCGACCTGTGTGGGGGGGAACCCTGCCTTCTCCCCATTGCAGCGACCCCGAATGGGATAAGCGGTTGTGGATGGATGGATGGATGGATTTTAGAAACAAATCCTGTTTCTCCCTCCAGGTGAGGAAATACTTCATTTTGGCAACTTTTATTTATTTTTTTTTTAACCATACTGGATTTGATCTGCTCTATATGAATGCACTAGACCAGTGAGTAAAGAAGCTGGATACTGTATAGCATTGTGTTTTACATTTACTACTGGCTGTGGGAATCTCATACACCACTGCACCCTGTATGCAGCTGCTATCTCTGCATGTCCACAGACGTTCAAATTGGTTGACTCTTATATAAAAAAATTTGGTGAATTATTTCTCTGTTGTTACAATGAAATAGTCATTGTATTTTACATCATTGGGAAGCCTGTTTATTTACCTTCACAATGATGTCCAATTTGTAAGGATCATGCATTTGTGAGATGAGCAGCACAGCTGATTAAATTTGCCAAAACTCAGTGTATTCTCCTGTTGGTGCTGACTCTTGTTTTGAGCTCCAGTTGCTGCCAATCAGGCCCCACAAGACAAGACCACAGGATCACAAAGTGGTTGTTTCATTCTGAAAAGTCAGCTTCAGTCAACAGGAGAATACACTGTTTAGTATTGGCAGAGAATTTTGGTAAATTTCACTTGGCGCTACCACATAATCCCACAAATGTGTGATCCTTACAAGTTGGACATCATTGTGAAGGAATATACAGGCTTACCAGCGATGTAAAATACAGTGACAATTAGCATTGTAACAGAGAAATAATCCACCGAACACAAATTTCAAAAAAAAAAAAATATTTTTCAGTTTCTTTCATACGTGCACAAACCAAAATCAATATGGCCTGCGATCCCACAGTAATATACGCTGCTCCTCCTTCCTGGAATAATGTACAGAAGGACCTGAACTTGTCGGAGCTGATTACTACTGTACAGGGAGATTTAAGCCCACCCTAAAGGATCGAGGAAGTGGCTTTCTACATAGATGTAATTGTTTTTGAATTTCTCACTGAATCGTTGACCGGTTTGTGCATTATAGTTGTCTTTAGTTGAAACTGGGTGTCATGTTCATTCACTTGTGTGATAGTTGTGTATATATAGTCAAATTATATATATAATATAGCTGCACCATCCGTGAAGTTTGGCTACAATTTGCTTGGACCTAACACTGGGTCAGATCACTGATAGACATAGAGTCTCTGATGTGTTGGTATATCCATTAGGACTACAGCTAATCATGATAAAGAAAATATAAACTGTGTTAACAGACATCAGTGATTACACCACAGTAGAACATAGTCCAGGTCGTAGCTATAGAGCAGCTAAACAGTTTGGGGGAGATGATTGTTCCTATCCTAAATTTTGATTTTAGATGGTGGGGCTTCTTTTTGTCTGTATAAAAGATGTTTCTGTGTGTCTGAGTCTTATACTTTTTCAAGTGTAACCACCTCAAAAGGCATATCTTTATAGTGCAATCATGTAACCCCATTACTGGTATAAGTCCTAAAATAAAATTACTAGGGCTGTCAAATGATTAAAATATTTAATTGCGATTAACCTCATGATTGTCTGTAGTTAACTGATTAATCTCAACATTAATCACGTTTTTATCTGTTCAAAATGTACCTTAAAGGGAGGTCTGTCATGTATTTAATATGGGGTATATGTGGGCAAATATGCTGCTAATACAAATATATGTATATATCTATTATTGAAAGTCAATTAACAACACGAAACAATGACAAATTTTGTCCAGGAACCCTCACGGGTACTGCATTTAGCATAAAAACATGCTCAAAGCATAACAATGCAAACTCAACAGCTGTCAGCGTGCCCTGACTATGACTTTCCCCAAACTGCATGTGATTATTTATTGTGATTATTAAGTGGGCATGTCTGTAAAGGGGAGAAACCATTTTAATGCACATACACTGAGGTCAGAGGTCAAGGGACCCCTTTGAAAATGGCCATGCCATTTTTTCCTCTCCAAAATTTAGCGCAAGTTTGTAGTGTTATTTAACCTCTTTCCTTATGAGCCAGTATGACATGGTTAGTACCAGTGGAGTCCTTAGGTTATCTAGTCTCTGATACCAGTATCATCACTCTATCTTTAAACTGAGCTGGCTACTACCTAAAAATCACAAGCTGATGGTGGTTTTCAAATGAATTTGTGACATATGACATAAATGACATAAAAGTACATAGTTGTGCTGTTCCAAATTACTGTACTCTAACCAGTCCTACTTCAATGAGTTTATCTTATATAAATGTGTCATTATGAGTTTATTATACAGTATTTTTATCATGCAATTGCTCAGTGTGCAAATAACTAGCTTTACTTTTCTACTGTGTATATATTATTTCATTTGTATTAATACTTTTTTTTAAATCTATGCTTCTTGTTTATTGCACTATCCACTTTGCTGCTGTAACGTGAATTTCTCGACTGAGACTAATAGAGGAATATCTTATCTTATCGTAACTAGAAATGAATATTGTGAGTTAAAAAGTACCAGTATTTCTCTAAATGTAGTGGATAAGGAGTATAAAATTATATCAAAATTACACTCAAGTGTGGTGTTTGAGTAAATATGCTTCGTTTTTGAGTAGTTACTTTTGTCCATTTTCCGTAATTTCCGGACTACTTTACAGCAGCGTGGCGGATGTCTCCCGCGGATTGTGCTGCGAGGCCGAGTGGCGGAGTGATCTGCAGCGGTGAAGCTCCTGACGGGAGACGGACAGACAGACAGACAGCGGGGATCGATAACAAACCAGACTCGTTGAAAAATTATGACTGCAACAACAGGCAGCTAGCTGGCGTCTTATCTTTTACAAGCCACAATCACAGGCGAGCAGAGCGCGACAGCCACGACCATGGACAGAAAAGGGTGAGACTACGTTCAGTCGACGGAGTTGTTAAAACGAAAGTTTCTGTGCAGGAAACGCTCGCATACATTCACACACATGCGTTTAGCAGTTGGGAACACTCGCCAAACGATCAGCTCTGTGTTATTTACACGTTTGTTACGTTAGCTAGACGTAGGCTTTGAATCGTGTTGAGTTTATACCGCTTGTAAACTTGCAACTTTGAACAATAGTAATTGATACGCAGGTCGCTGCTACGCTGACGCCGCTAGCTTGATTAGCTAGCTAACTTTCATTGTTTACACACGCTTGACTTGCGGCGCGTTGGGCCCCGACACATCTACACCAGTACACTGAGGACACGGTACACAATCCCAGCCCACTTATCTAGTTAAAACTTTTAAGATTAAGGCCATGCTGCCTCGTGTGTAGTTCACCGCTGATTTATCCCGTCTCTCCTAGCACAGTGGTGGTCTTGAACAGGCAGCCGGTCTGTTGTGTTACTGTAACAAAGCTGTAGTAGTTAACGAATCGACCTCAGAGACCATCCTCACTGCAGTTTTCACCTAACGGGGGCTGATCACACCACATGTGGGCGTGTACAGATGTGGTTGACAGTCATTTATAGACTTCTTGTAATTACACCTGTCAGGGCGGGACGATCTGCACTTTTTCATCTACTTTAAAGTTAAATGTGTGTTTGGTCACCCCAGAAAACTTGACCCCACTTTGAACCTGTGAAGAGATCCAGTCATTTAGAGTGACTGAGTAGGGTGACCAGATCCCAACAAACCAAATGGGGGACAAAGAGCATGTTTGTGTGGGACAATGTGGGACATGTTACCAAGGCTGAGAGGCACTCAATTTATAGGTCTAACAAGGCTGCAGGATTATGGCCAACATGATAATTATGATTATTTTTTAATCAATATTGAGTTCACGATTATCTTGATTATTCATTGATTTTACTGACAACATAAATTTGTGTTTTGTTGTTTATTTCTCTGTTATAATGCTAACTGGCATTGTGTTTTACATCATTGGGAAGCTTGTTTATTTACCTTTTCAATGATGTCCAACTTGTAAGGATCATACATTTGTGGGATGAGCAGCACAGCTGATTATGTGGATATCACCCAAGTGAAATTTGCCAAAAGTCTCTGCCAATGCTGCACAGTGTATTCTCCTGTTGGTACTGACTCTTGTTTTAAGCTCCAGTTGCTGCCAATCAGGCGCCACAAGACAAGACCACAGGATCACAGAGTGGTTGTTTCATTCTGAAAAGTCAGCTTTTTCAAAACCAACATGGGTCAGTTCAAAATTTTGTTTCAATCTCCTCTTCTCTGACATGATCTTGACATCAGATGATTTGCTACCAGTTTGACAGCAAACTCAGATTAGAGTCTTTCCTGCTTTCTTCATAGCCATTGGATAAAAGCCAGAATTAGAAAAGCGTCTGTCCTGCAGTGGTTTGACTTTTGAAAGTGTGGGACATCGTCTCAATATGTGGGATGTGGGACACGGGATCAAAATGCTGTGCAGTCCCTCGTAAAGTGGGACACATGGTCACCCTACTGAGAAGCCATGTATGGCCGTGCATAGCCGTAACAGCTTTAATGCCTCAGTTATTGAAGAGGTAAATCTTATGATGATGAGTCTTCTGTTTTTCTTTCTAGTGTACCTGTTAAGCGTATTCTCAACAAGCCCCAGATAGTCCGCAATCTGGGCAACAACCTGCACACAGATGTGAATGCCAGCCACTCCCGGGCCGGATGGTCGCTCCTGACCAAAGTGCAGCGCAGCAGGCACAAGCATCTGTATGACATCAACCATCAAATCAGGGTGAGACTGTGTTTGGTTTTGGTATTTATGAGACATCCATGACTTTGCAATGAAGGGAAACTACTGTATACCCTCCTTCAGTGATCTCTGGACACTAATAAACTAGTGTATACGGTACGGTGCCCTTAAAACACATTCAGCTCCCTTTTCATGTTATTGTTTTACATTGTGAAGAAGATTTGTCTCTCTCTTCTCAGCTATTTACTAAGCTGAATGCTTTCAATCAATAACCTGCTACAGGTGATGGATCACTCGGATGTCTTTTACTTCCACCACCACAACCACATTCCTTATGAACAACCATCTGGTGAATTAGCGGTTCTGTATAAAACAAACACAATTTGCGTTTAGATGAACTTCACACCAGATGACGGTTGGAATCGGGCTGTAATGTCCGTTGGAACTGAGCAGATGTGTGCCTGACTGCTGACCAACAGAGGAAGAGTCTGTCTTGTTAAAGTATGGTGGCTATATTTTCAAACCCCTAAATCGTGACCCTTAAGTGTATGCACATGTTCACGCACTAATATGCACGGCACCATTGGTGTTTTCATCAGGATGGCTAACTTTGCACACCTGTGGTGCATTGGGGTCAGATCATAAAGATCAATCACAGAGATATCCCCACTCATGATGCACTGACAGTTTTGAAGTCCTGTAGAGTTTTCCTCAGAGGGAGCTTATTGTCGTCAGGGACTACGGATTATTTTTCAACTTTACCTTTGAACCCAAACCATCTCTTTCACATCACATTGCTCGCCGTAGCCTCACATCTACCCATAGGCTATGTGGAGCTCAAACAAAATTTTGACCAGGACGGAGACACCGGGTGAAAGATGTACAGGAACAGATGGTCCTGAGGGAGTTTTAAATGGACCGAAATACCTGTTAATGTGCAGAAGGAACTGTGTAGAATAATGAATACATGGTTGATGTGCACATCAGGATTCTGTGGTTCAACAGGCTTATGTTATTTGACAAAATGTAACCAGCGGATATACTGTGCCCGTGTGTAATTGTAGCTTGATGATGTGTAATATCAGTCCAGAGACTGCAACGGTGCACTGTGCTCTGTAGATATACTTATATTGTGCACACAAATTCATTAATGAGTGGGTCAGAACATGATTAACATCTGTGTAACTATGATATTGTTGTTATTTTAATTGTGGTGAAAATTGGGACAGTTTGGTAGTGACTGTTGAAAGTAGGGACATTTGAGTGTTTTAAAGATTTTTGTTGGTACTCGGGACATCTAGCTTGAAAGCGGGATAATCCCGGACAAACCAGGACGTTTGGTATGTTAAAGTCAACCAAAGTGATCAGTAGCAACCAATTTGGCTGTAACAACAGCCTTGACTTTATGTGAATAGGTTTGTGTCCACTTCATACATCTCGGCACTGCAGTTTTTGTTCAGTCTTCCTCGCAAGGATTGACTTAGGCGCTGCAGGACATGCCCTAAAGTGTTGATTTGAACCCAAAACATGTCGTTTAGTATAATTAGTACAACTAAAAAGCTCTCATTAGGTCTCATTATATCATTGAACCTTCTTCCACTTTGTTTCAGAGTGTCCCACTTACCTTCTGGCAAGGAGGGTGAAAAAAAAAAAAAAAAAAAGATGTCAAGCATCATCAACATGTCATATCTTTGGAGTTCAACACGTGCAGTAAAATCTGGTCTGCACTCGCCAAAAATGAGCCAATCGCAACACAAGAGTGCAGCTTCAGTTACACTGTGCGTGTTTCATACCCTGTACCCCAAGACCCATGTCCCACCGTCTTTCAATAGGCCTTCTGGCAAACACTAGTTGGTATGTCATGAGACATTTTAGTTAACAGTGGCTTTTTCTTTGCCACTCTGCCATACAGATGCTATTGATAAATAGCCCAGGCAACAGTTGTGGTGTACACAGTTACTGTTACCTACGTAATAAACAAATAATTTACCCTTGCAATTTTCTGGTTTTCAGATTTCTGACCTGAGTTTAGGTATATAGTTTATGTTAAGAGTTTGACGCTAAATATAGTGTACTAGGTAGCAAATGAAGAGTGATTTTGGACACTCTTTCATCTTTAAAAGGGAACCCTGTAACTACTTTAGAGTTGCCACAGGCAGTTTTATCGCCTCCCTTGTTGGTAAGCCTCTCCCACAGACATTGTTTTATGACTGACTGATGACTGTGCTACAGGGAATATTCAGTGCCTCTTTAAAGCTGACATCATTACAGCCTTTTATTGATGTTTTTCCATTATTACAGTTCTTACATCATAATAATCATGTAGTTCATTGTAATGTTTCCGTTGTCTCTTCACACACCATAGAATTAAATAAGGGACGCAACAGAACCCCCTGTTCTGTACTGTCAACACTAACAATAACGCAGTCATACAACTGCGGGATGTCGCAAGAACCGACACTTTGGGACGAAGTTGATGCCGAAATTCTGAAAACATGACGGTACTTGTTTTTCTACAATACTGCAGGTACTGTAGCTTCCACATGGGGTTCGAGACTAACGGCATCTAAAATCCGAAAGGACACAGTAACGTCACTATCAACTTGTCCAGGGGACACACCCTATTATTTCCCTGACAATCAGGGTCTGAAATCATCAGGACACCCGCCACTTTGGCAGACAGGGAAAATGCTAGTGATGGGAATAAGGAACGGTAGTTGTCTGCTTTCTGGGCATGTCATGCTTTCGTGACTATCGTTTCCTATTATTGATGCTTACCGACAGCTACGTATGCACAATGAGGCATGCGCACGCTGTATTATCCAGTTTGTTTTGGACCAGAGCCACGGCGGAGAGATGCTGTGAATAATAATGTTGAAATAGACAAGAGGAGAGTTAGTATCGTTACTGTTAATATCAGGTGGGCAGCACATTCCTGCTTGGTTAAAACCAGAGCTACTAACGTTAACAGGTGCCATTCAGTTATTATGAGACGTTCACGGTGTGCTCTGCAAAATGACTGTTAGGCAAAGGTAAATTACAATGTTATCATAATGTGTTCAAAGGTAATCTCATAAAATTAAGTTTTTGGTGAGAAACTTGAATGAATCCAGTTGGAGATGTTTTCACATCAATATAAAGTAGATATTAGAGAGGGACTTAGAGGGACCTGTTTAACTTCCTAACACTAGCTCAAAGTGTTTATTGTTTTGTTGTTTACCACGGTATCGAGAATCGTGGAACTTCACCGACATTGGTATCGACTACTAAATTTCTGGTATCGTGACATCCCTACAACTATGTTTATGTGCAGTAACTCGTGTGTAGTAGATGTCTTACTTTACAATGTCATCATGTTGTTTCCATTCTTAAAGGCTAAGCCAGATTTAAACACAACACTACCAGTTCGACAGACAGCATCCATCTTCAAACAACCAGTGACCAAGGTGACAAATCATCCCAACAACAAGGTGAAGACAGACCCGCAGAAGGCTGTGGACCAACCGAAACAAGTGAGTCAGAGGGCAGAAAACATGCACATTTCAGTTCTTGACTTGACAGGAAACGATAACCTAAGTGAATAAATGGAAAGTGCTGTTCCTTTAAGAAGCTGTAATGTTTTGCATATCTCTCTGGCTAACAAATAAACCCGGTATGGATGTTAGCTAGCTCTTGCCTTCACGTCTTCCATTAGTTCCTGATAATGAACACCTTGTTGTGCATGATACCTTACAAATTATATATAATGACGCACATATTCAGTTTGTGGAAAATTGTTCTCAATTGTTCTTGTTTTTTTTTTGGTTTTTTTTTTTTTTTTTTTCATTTTTTGGTTTACTTCGATATTCAGCTGTTCTGGGAGAGGAAGTTGAGCGGGTTAAATGCATTTGATATCGCAGAGGAGCTGGTGAAAACTATGGATCTTCCCAAAGGCTTACAGGGTGAGGGTCACCAGAACAAATATGACAACCTTGTGTGATTCAAAGCTGGACGGCATTTTTTTTTTTGCTTGACTTGCCCTTCCCTCTTGTCCTCTGTCTAGGTGTTGGGCCTGCATGTTCAGATAAAACGCTGCTTTCTGCCATCGCCAGCGCTCTGCACACCAGTCCCTCGCCCGTTACTGGTCAGCTCACTGCTGCTGTGGAGAAAAACCCTGGAGTCTGGCTCAACACGGCACAACCTCTCTGCAAAGCCTTTGTAGTGACTGACGATGACATCAGGTGAGATGTTCACACAAGCAACACAGCTGTAGTTTCCCCATTGAAAGGTTGATTAATACCATGAATACACTGGAAATTGACAGTAGGCTGAATCCATTGCTGGTGGCGCTTTTCAAGGTGTCAAATGTGGATCATTTAAAGTGTAAAAGTGCAGTTCATTGGGATATATATCACCTGCACCCAGTTAGGGGTGAGTGATAGGATAACACAATAATAGAGTTATGCAAACTTGTTTTAACCCCACACATTCCTATTAATACAACTTTTACCTCATAGCGTGCTCAGTTTGAAAGTTAGAAATACTGGTATCATATGAAACTAGAAAACCTGAGGAATCCATCGGCCACGTCATACTAGCTTGTCATGAAGGTGGTTAAATAACACACACACACACACACACATGCCCACTTTATGATAATCACATGCAGTTTGGGGCAAGTCATAGTCAAGTCAGCACACTGACAGCTGTTGTTGCCTGTTGGGCTACAGTTTGCCATGTTGCTTAAATGTAGTACCTGTGAGAGTACGCTCTAGAGCCATCTGGAGCAGGGCCAGTGCGTAGAGTGTGTGTGTGTGTGTGTAACATGGGAGGTGACTGGTGAAGCGAGAGAGAGCGGTGGCGACAGGAGCGAGTAATGTTAACTTCAACCCATGCAGGAAAAGTTAAGCAATAGGTTTGTTTGTTCTGGGCTAGTGTAGAAACATGACAGTGCAACATGGTGGACTCTTAAGAGGAACCGCTCCCTACGTAGGTATAAACGGTTCATTCTAAGGTAACAAGAACACAACGATTCTTATTATCAGGTGATTATACGCTAAAGAAAGCTATTTCTATTCCATTTCTGTCCCTAAATGTTACACACTGGTCCTTTAACTCGATATACATGTTCAACACTTTGTAGAAACTAAATCCTGTTTTTCATCATCATTGAGTGTTTGCCATGAAAGGTTTGTTTTCATCAGTGCCTCTTTTTTATGTTTTCATGTGTGACTCTCAGGAAGCAGGAGGACCTGGTGCAGAATGTGAGGAGGCGGCTCGAGGAAGCCCTCACGGCTGATATGTTGGCTCATATAGAGGACACGGCTGCAGACGCAGCATCAGCCAACAAAGTGGAGGAGAAGGTGGAGCAGGTGGACAAGGAGGAATTATAGCCAAGGTACACAAAACTGCAGGACTGGTTCCAGTGAATCCTTTTCTGTTGCTCATTGTCTGTTTGATTGTCTTTTCTTATGAACTGCAGAACATGTAATATGTCTCTTTCTCATGTCTCCCACAGGCTTGTTTGACATTAAGTTGGCTGTTAAACTCTTTTTCATTTTCTAATAATTGACCCCATGAAGATTTTGACATTTTCAACTGAAATAGACTCTAAATGCAGACATTCTGCAGATTTTGTTTACCTAAACAAAGACTGTTTTCTTTGTTTTTTTTTGTTTTTTTACATGTGACAGTGTAACATTGAAAGGGTGCTTTGGGTTTTCAGTTTGTTTTACCTCTACTTTTTTTTAGACTCTACCATTTAGTGTTTTCAGGAAACAAGGACATCACCATTTCACCACTGATACTATTGTGAGTCTAAGCAAAGTACTGTTCCTGCAAGTAGTTGTACTTTTAAGGCAGTGTATGGCAGATGATACTCTTTATACAATGCAGTGTTACATTTAGTTAACAGCTGTTCAAGCTCAAAGTTAAAAACACAAACCTGATGTGTGTGACTGACGTGACAGTGTGTGTGCGTGTGTTTTTATATGGTTAAGTTCATCTTGACGTCTTAAGCGCGTTTCTTTTTAACATGATGCTCATTTATATTTTACTCTGGCACTGCAGGTAGTGTGTTTTTATGTTTGGAAGCATAGAAAGGTTGCAGTATGTTTACATTCGACACTTGTGGCTGTGAATAATCACATTTAGTTTGTTTGACCTAAAGGTTTTATTCAAAGCAGTGTTATTTCTCACAATAACCTGAGTTTACATGGGTCTGAAGTTTAAGTCATGGTATTTACATTGACAAAAGAATTATCAGTACTGTTTTTGCCAGCCACATTTGAGTTTAGTCAGACAGAAAAACTGTACCCTCAGAAAATACAAAAACAAACAACACTGTTGTACCTCGTAACAAGATGTACTGTACCTCATCACAAGATTTGTTATTTGTGTCTGTACCATTCGGTCACTGTCAACTAAATGCAGCTCTTTCATGACTGGTGTTTAGTGTTTTTTTTCTTGGTCATTATTCTTACATCTGGGACGTTGTTGGACGTGGATAAGTTTTTTTTAAAAACAAGGTAGCGGTCTGTAGCTGCAACAATTAATCGATTAGCTGTCAGCTATTAAATTCATCAGTTATTTTGATAACTGATTAATCGGTTTGAGCTGTCACATATTAAATTAATCAACTATTTTGATTTAAATTCCAGCTTCTTAAATGTGACTTTCTTTACTCCTCTATGACAGCAAACTGAATCTTTGAGTTGTGGACAAGACATTTGAGGATGCCGTCGACATTTTCTGACATTTCATAGACCAAACAACTAATTGATTCATTAATTAAGAGAATAATCCGCAGGTTGATCAACACTGGAAATAATCGATAGGACCACAGTAGGGCTCCAACTTTCTTCATTAATGGATGGGGTCACATGGTTCAGTGTAAATATACTTGCAGGCCTGTATATTGACTTTATTTGTCCTTGTCATGTTTCCTCCTTTCCCGTCCGTGTTGAACCAAAGCTAAAATGAGCTGGTCAGACAAAGAAGGACTCTTCCAGTTACAGTGAGAGATACTAAAAACATCCATTTTAGGAAGGGCAGCCAGTATGGGCAGTTGATGGTGATGTATAACTGATGAATAACTGTCATAGTCCATATGAGTGTCAGCTTTGCTGTAGGATCAGCTTCAAAGGTTATGAATCTATGAGGGATGCACCGATACAACTTTTTCAGTCCTGATACTGATACAGATATCTGGACTTTGATATCGACTGATGCAGAGTACCGATCTGATACCAGTGTTTAATTAATAAGCTGTATGCCTCACTGTGTGGAAGTGACTGGGATTATTCCTCTTGCTGTAAGGCAACATCAGGCTTGATTTAATCATTGTTTTTTTTCTCACTTTGTCAAACTAAATGTGACAAATAATTGCCTTGATATAAATTTACTGAATTATTTATCTTTAAAATAATAAAGCATGCACTAGCAACTTGGTTAAAAATCTTCAAAATTAAGAGGAATTACGATTCCAGTGTATAATATATATAAACATTGAATTGAACTGAGTAGATCAACCCCTTTGTCACGATATCCAATCGATTTATTTGAGTCAGTATCGACCCGATATCCGATTTGTTATTGGTATCATTCATTAGTAATAGCATTTATTCTACTAAACCTGAGTTTTTACAGTCATATTTTCCACATGCAGGGACTTTCACAGTCATTTCACTAGAACAGCAGGTGATGGCCAAATCACGTTACCTCACCTAAAATCTAATGCCTTAAAAAGACATTTTATCATGCCGTCAATCATTGGAATAGCTACTCTCTCCTTCTTCTTCTTCTTCTTTTTAAGTTTACTTTTTGCAGAGGGTTTTCTCATTTCTTAAGTGTAAGGATTTGAGCGACTTTGACAAGGGCCTAATTGTGATGACTAGACGACTGGGTCAGAGCATCTCCAAAACTGCAGCTCTTGTGGGATGTTCTGGTCTGCAGTGGTCAGGATCTACCAAAAATGGTCCATGGATGGAAATCAGGGTCATGGGTGGCCAAGGCTTATTGATGCATAGGGGAGCGAAGGCTGGCCCGTATTGTCCGATCCAATAGAAGAACTGCTGTAGGTCAAATTGCTGGAAAAAAATAGTGGTGGTTCTGACAGAAAGGTGTCAGAACACAGTACATCGCAGTTTGTTACGTATGGGGCTGCAGATCGGTCAGGGTGCGCATGCTGACCTCATGTTATGGCTGATTGTGTACATGTAATGCAAAAACAAAATACTGGAAAACTCTGTTGCCAAAAGAGCACTGGGTACAATGATCTGTTATCATAAAGTCATCTTAAGTGGTAATTGACAACAATAACTTTAAAAATGTATTTAAGATTGAATCAACATTTTTGACAACAAAAGCTGACCACTGTGAGCTGCTCTAAATCCATGCTCCAGTGTATTGATTTGTTGCAGGTAGTTAGTCTGGTGACCAAAGAAAGGGAACAAAATAACAAATATTATAACAAACATTAGGGGATTAGCCCATGCTGACCTAATGTTATGGCTGATCGGTGTAAATCAATAAAAAAAAAAAAAAACAACAACAATATTTTAAAAAAGAATAAAAAAATAAATTAATTTTAATGTAAGGCAGTTAAAAGTGAATGAGTTGAACATGGCGTAACACATTTGATGTTTTAAGTATGGATATAATAAATATGAGGAAAGACAAGCAAGTGCTGGTGGATCCCTTATAAATTAAATCCTTTTAGTTTATTGCTTTTAAACCCGTCACTAGAAAATGTAGCGCCTCGGATATTTTAACGTGTTAATAATATGCTTTTAAATTAACGTACTGCTGATGATTCTGTGTTATTTATTATTACCTAGAAAGCACAAATAAAGGCAGACACACTGTTGTCGGACCACCTTAAACGCCTCACTGGTAGCCATGATGAACACACCCAACGGTGACCACATTGTCGGATTAACACTTGAGATGCAAAATTATGCCTTTCACCAGAGGGACATAAAATAGTGCGCTGCAGACTGACAGACACAATGGCAGTGACAGCGGCGGCGGCCTGCCGGTGATGCTCGCCTCTTGCTGCATGTGGCCTTTGAACCCATTGTTGTGTCGCGGGTGACGTCAGTGCCGTGTGCGGGAGACGGAGCGGCGTGCGCCTGGCGAGACAAAGGCGGCGGACCGACCGGGGTCAGGCAGCAGCAGCGGAGAGCCGAGAACCACTGTTTTTTAATCTAAAAGGTAACTGCTAACCTTGGATTTCAGCTGCCGTCTCCCTGACGGCGCACAGGATGAAGAGCCAGTGACACTCCCAGGATTATACTTTGACTCTCCACGAAGAGGAAAAACAAGTGTCCTCCTTTTTTAAACGTTTTTCTCCTACGCCCCCCATTTAGCGTGCTAGCTAGCTAGCTAACCCGCTAGCTCCATAGCGTTGCACAGCACAGGGCTGGTCTCCTCCTCCTCCTCCTCCTGGCTGGCTTCTCATCTTTCCCTCAAAAAACTGGGCGACAAGCGAAGACAGGATCTCGTCGACAAAGGCAAGACAAAGTAAGTTCGTGCGATTTTTGCACTTGTTTTATTTATTTTTTGACTGCCTTTGGGGATGAGCGCAAGTTCGTCTGTCAGAGCAGAGCTAACCAGCTAGCTGTGGTGCTCCCAAACAAAGGGGTCGACAACGTGACTGAGTGCCGACTATGTGGAGCTAGCCTGTTAGCTTGGCTGTTGGAGCTAACAACAGCTTATATCCCGATTTAGTTTTTTATTTGTTTTTAATTCGATCGGTGCAAATAAGAGTGTTTGAAGTTAGTGCAACGTGGGTTCATCGTGTCTGTGTGGGGAAATACTTTGTTCACTAGTGTTTAAGCGGACATGCTTTATCCTGACAAAACAACCAGCCTCCTGGATGGTTTCAGTTGTCAGACGAGGAGCAACAACAGACAAAGCAAGGCGCTCAAATCAACACTGTTGCTGTTTATGGATGATCGGGGGCTCCATTGTGCTTCGGCGTTGTCCTGAGTGTTTAAAGACTAACACTGTTTTTGTTATTTTATTTTTATTTCAGACGAGGGTGCGCTCACTCCCAACAAACAGGCATCCGTGATCTGATGTGAGATCCACGGTGAGACTATGCCTAGCCCTTTATTCCACCCCGAGATTATGGACCACGACGTGGTGATCAGCAGCCAGCACAACGGGGTCGGTCTACCCCGAGAGACGGACCAGGAGTCTCGGGAGGAGGACCACCAAGAGGCGCTCCGCTTCGCCCTGGACCAGCTGTCACTCATGGCCCTGGAGAAGGTGGACTGTGGGGGCGGCGGTGGTAGCGGAGGCGGCGGGCTGGTAGACCCTCTGGATGGGACCCAAGGTCCGGGCTCTGAGGGCTGCAACGGCGTGGGCGGAGGGGGGTACGTGGATCTACAGATGCTGGAGCACCCCAACGGGTCCCGGGACTCACCGACGTCCTGCTCTCCGTCCCCGGAGTACTACGGCTCGGGCGGGTACCACATGGCCGGCTCGCACTCCATGCTCCACGGGGAACAAAGCTCCGTCCTCTGCAGCAGGAAAAGAAGTGTCAACATGACTGAATGTGTGCCTGTCCCCAGCTCTGAACATGTGGCCGAAATAGTGGGCAGACAAGGTAAGAGCATGAGTGTGTGCGATGGTGCTTAGTTAGTTATTTGGTGTTTATGTTTATTGTTCAGGCAGCGTGAGTCTCCTTTGTTTGGGTGGCAGTCTGGTGAGAGGAGGGTCTCAACTTTTATAGCCTGAGCTTACTGCACTCACTGTTTGGGTCTTAAATGTCCGCATAATGGCCGTTAAAAAGCAATACCTACTATATTTCTAGTCTTTTTGTAACAGTATTCAGACAATGCCTTGACATGGATTGAGTGTGGTTGATGAGTAGGAGGGAGGGGGAGGGGTGGGAGAGGGTCAGACAAAGCGGCAGATTGTCGGGAGTCTGGACATGTCTAGCAGCCTGCACCAAACAAAGGAAATACACCTAAATATGCTCATTTTACTCATCGCGGATCATAAGAGGCAGTTTTGAACGCCGAGCTCCCATTTCTACCTCACGTATGTGTTTACGGTAGATTATTCCGGTCTGTGCTGAGCTGATTTTTAGGCTGAAACGGGGCAGCAGACGCACAAACACGGGACTGGGCGGTGTTACGCCCTGCACCCAGCTCTGTCTGCCGATGCTGCCGCTCGCCTACCAGCCGCTGCGTGTCACACGCGGCTGCTTTCTTCCCGGTTTTATCAACATGATTTCCTCCACTTTAAACAGACTCGCGTTGCAGGTTTGGATCGGCCGTCGCAGCCGCGGCAGCGTTGTGGCATTGTTCCCTTTGTTTGAAAAAGCCATGCTTTCTGCTTCCCAGGATGACATCACGCTCCGCGCGTCCTATTGGTCGGCCCAAACCAAGCGTCCATATTTAAAGAAACAGCAGCAGGCGACACAAGCGGCGCAGCAGCTCCCCGCTTCATGTTTGGGCAGACTGGCTCCTCATGAATATCCTGCACACTGCATTTGCTGTTTCATATGAAAATGATCAGACAGTGCATTCATATCACTTAAACCGGAGTAGAGCTGCAACTATTGTTTTTATTATCGATTAATCTGTCGATTCGTTTTCTAAATTAATTGATTGGTTGCTTGTAGGGCTGCACAGTTAATCAAATATTAATCCCACTCATGATTTTGATTTCCCACAATTAAATATGGACATGATCGACTGTGATACTGACGTTTAAAGTGCTCCGCTCTGCTGCATATCAAATCCAAGTGCTTCCTAAACTGACAGCCAGCCACCTCAGGGCGATCCAGATGTTTTGGCTTCACTTTTCTGAATGTTGTCCAGAGTAGAGGTGTAATGACAGAGAGCAGACTGAAACAAAATGGTCTGCAAAACAAACCAAAAAAATGCACTGGAATCAGGTGAAGGACCTTATTTTAAGTCTTATTTTGATGCAAAGATTTGCATATTAGCAGGAATGTAGCACAAGGAAGCGAAAGCAGTGCTCTGTTTATTTAAAGGTGAAAGTGCAGATATTTTGTACCTAAAATCAGTGAATTGCGATAAATGATCATTATCTCAGTATTGATCAAAATAATCGTGATTATAAATTTGGCCATCAATGTGCAGCCTTAGTTGTTTGGTTTATAAAATGTCAGAAAATGGTGAAAAAATGTTGGTCAGTGTCTCTCAAAGCCCAAGATTACATCCTCAAATGTCAAATGTCTTCAAAATAAAACAGTAAATATTCACAATTAAGAACCTGGAATCAGAGAATTTTCTCTATTTTCCCCTTAAAAATAGAAATTTACCAAACTAACTTTTTCAGTCCCAATACCGATAGCGTTACCAGGGCTTTGGGTATCGGCTGATATTGAGTACCGAGCCGATACCAGTGTGCAAGTGGCAAGCATCATTCTTTTATGTGTAAGGCAACATCAGGCTTGACTTCAACATTACATTCCTAACATTATAAAACAAAATGTAACAGATATATACATGGTTATACATTTACTGAATTGTTAATTCTTAAAATAAATCCTACACCAGCAACTTAAAACAGGTAAAACTTCAAAATTAACAGGAATAACAATTCAAGTGTAAACCTTTTTAATGTAGCAAGAAATTGGTCAATACGTAAACAAGAATTACAGTTTCAGTATATAATATATAAACACAGAACTGAATTGAATAGATCGGCTCCATTGTCACCAATTGGTATTGTTGTAGCCCTACTTAAATAATTACTCAAACTGATTTAATCAATTATCAAGATTGTTGGCAATTAATTTAATAGATGACAACTAATTGATTAAGTGCTGCAGCTCTAAACTGGAGAACTGTGGTGTTGATGATTTTTGAATCTTGTTTTGGATTCATCATTAATTCGTTAAAATCTATTGCAACAGTTGTCAATACTACGTTTGTGTATACAACAGGTTTGCCAGTTAATTAGGTCCACATAATGTAGACTAAATTAATGCAGTCTAATACACCAGTCCAGCAATAAAACTAAAAGATAAATAAATACCACTTGTATGGAGGCTCTGATTTGATTTTATGGATAATTTGGAGGATGCAGTATGTGGCTGAATTGTATTGAGGTGTTTCTTAGGTATTTTTATTATTTTTTCCACCTCATTTACATCTATAAGAGCAACTAAATACTAGAAACAACACCACCACAAAATATGGGCATCCACAGACACCTATAAAGTCGGGCAAACTCCTCAATTTCAACAAAAATAAACACATAACCTTCACAGAGGATCTATTGTTGGGCTGTTTTATCAGACTACATTAGTTTCACCAAGGTGTACGTTAACAGAGTCTATACTGGATCAGTTCTCATTGGACTCATAATATAATCACACTTGTATGTATGGCTATGCTATAGATAAGTGTATATGTACTGTGTATGTGTGTGTTTGAATGTGTTTGATTCTTCATCTTCCAGGTTGTAAGATTAAGGCCTTGCGTGCCAAAACAAACACCTATATAAAGACTCCAGTCAGAGGTGAGGAGCCAGTGTTCATCGTGACGGGACGCAGGGAGGATGTGGAGATGGCCAAGCGTGAAATTGTCTCTGCAGCGGAGCATTTCTCTATGATCCGGGCGTCCCGCTGCAAAGCTGGAGGGCCTGGAGGAGGAGGAGGAGGCGGCAGCTCTCTTCCTGGACCACCACACTTACCTGGACAGACCACCATACAGGTACAGAAACCCCTGTGGCTTAGTCCTCATGCTGTGTTTTTGTTTCACTCTGTTGGGTAACAAAGAGAAAACTGATGTTAGATGTATAACATCTGTTTTAAAAACACTACAAATCTCCCTCCCTCTAAAGTATGTCTCTTGTCACTGACCCAGGTGAGAGTGCCCTACCGAGTCGTTGGTTTAGTTGTTGGACCAAAGGGAGCTACTATCAAGCGCATCCAGCAGCAGACTCACACCTACATCGTGACGCCCAGTCGAGAGAAAGACCCAGTTTTCGAGGTGACCGGCATGCCGGAGAATGTGGACAGAGCGAGAGAGGAGATCGAGACCCACATCACCCTGCGAACTGGAACCTTTGTAGACCTGCAGGGAGACAATGACTTCCACTCCAATGGCACTGATGTCAGTCTAGAAGGCCTGGGCGCCCTGAGCGGGGGGCTGGGGGCATCTCTGTGGTCCAGGGCTTCCGGCCACCATTCTGCCCCCCCACCTCCTCCACCCTCCCCACCGCCTCCTCCTATTCCCATGTCCATGCACCACTCCTCCAGCCGGAAGATGTCCTCCTCAGTAGCCTATCACACGCACAACGGCGGGATGAGCTCAGACAACTTCAGCACCACTCGCAAGGCCAACGAGGGAGGCAGCCCCACTAGCCCTTTTAGCACAGGCTCCAGCAGTGCTGGAGGAGGATTCACTTTTGGGGGCGATTCCACCCCAGGGCTGCCCTCCTCAGATGAACTGGGATTTGAGTTCAGTGCTGCCAACATCTGGGCACCTTTCGTCAACGGTGGAACAGGCAATAAGACGGCCGGCTCCTCCCAACAACAGCCTCTACGTCGCAACAGCAGCGGCCTCAGCGGTGGTGCCATCACTCCACGATTGTCTCCAACTCTGCCTCAGGACACAGGTGTGGGCCTGGATCATCCATTAGCTCGTCGTGCACAGAGCGACCCCCTCAGCACTCTCTCCTGGCTGCAGTCTGGCAGCGCAGGAGGCAGCTCCTTCTCCGGAGCGTCTAGTTCCAGCTCCGGTGGCTCATCGACCGGTTACTCCTCTTGCTCGGCCTCCTCCCTGCCTGGCGGCTCACCCACTGACTCCGAGGGAGGCAGCAGCGGCGTGGGCCTCAGCTCTGGGATGCTGAGCCGACTGAAAGGCGGCTCCGGCCCCGGGGTCGCGGGTCTGGTCGGCGTCAGCCCCGGGATCAACAGGGACTGCTTTGTGTGTTTCGAGAGCGAGGTGACAGCAGCCCTGGTGCCTTGTGGCCACAATCTGTTCTGCATGGAGTGCGCTGGGCAAATCTGCCAGTCAGCTGAGCCAGAGTGCCCCGTCTGCCACACCCCCACCACACAGTGCATCCGCATCTTCTCCTAATGCCCCAGCAGGGGGCGGGGTGGGGGTTGGGTAAAATATGAGGGGGGGCATGACAAAGACAGAGTGGGGCATCAGTGGCAGAGGCGATGGAAGGATTCACACTAATAACTTTCACACAAACATGATGGACCATAATAAATGCATAATAGAGATGATGATACTATACGGACGTTGATTTATTACTGATAGCTGTCAAGATTAATAATAACAGTAATAATAATTACAATGACTTATTTTCAGAGTGAAGTTAATTGAAACTGGTCTGCAGACAGTTGGGGCTCAGACAGTCTCTCAGTGGTGAACTTATGGAAGGAAACTAGTGTCTTATCTCTCTTCAGGCCTTCATTTTGACCCGGAGCAGCCTGCACTGCTGGCTGCCGGTCTGTCTCGACATTTCTTCATTCGGGCTTCTCCAGATCTCTGCCTGCTTTCTCTCTCACAGCCTTTCCTTTTGACACTTTTGTACTTAACAGATATTTTTCGATGAAGCTGTCAATGAGGCCTGCACTTTTCTACTCCTTATTTTAATGTTCTTGACAGGACGCAAACCGTTCCAACAAGCTCCCTTCCTTTCTCCTCTTGCTCTCACTCATGCTGTTGTTTGTGACATGAAGCGGCGGGGTTGCTATTTTACTGTAAGCTTGAACTTTTTTTTTTTATTTATTTTTTTTTTTTAAAGGTCCGCACATAGTCAGGCACCTATCAGAACAATACACCCAAGGTACCTCGTAGGATGACTTCCTGTTTCTCGTTGCCACAAAAATTAGCCATCAGCAATGCCAAATGACTTCTCTTGATTCTTGATCAGTTCAATAACGTGTTGGATGAATTTGGATGCCCCACATTTCAAATGTGGCTACTACATTACTTCACATTAATGATCCTTTTAATAAGTGAGAAACGTACCATTAGTGATACTGTAGGAATGTGTCTGAGGTCAATTCTCTGTACGTTTGGGCTGCCTGACAATCCCTTTACATCTCTCTATCTCTCTCTCTCTTGTGTGTATGTGTGTGAATAATGCCCACTCGTGCTGTTTTCACATCGGCGTCATTATGTGTCCTCACCATAAGGTGGTCTGGTTTCTGTCCTGCTGCCCCTCTCCTTCACTCACTCAGTCTTATAGGAAGGCTTTGCTCTGATCCATCCACACCAGGACATTTTCCTTTCACATCCTGTCTGTTACACTCAGATCGGCTTGTTTAGCATTTTCCTACTAGTTTTTTGACTCGTGACTGTCAGAGTGTGTGGCTCGCAGACATATTTTGAACTCTAGTATAAGATAGGGCTTTTCTGATGTCACACGTGAATGTTTTGTCCAATAAGGTTATGGAGAGGCGGATTCTCCTCCCACATGAAACAATAACAAGGGGCTCGATTGAACCTTTTTTTTTTTTTCATGCACTGTAACTCCCGGCCCCTCTAAAAAGGAAAAAAACAGCTCTTACTGTTTTTGTTTTAGTAGTTTTGGTCTTCCACCCCACTCTCACAGCAAAGCTGTTTGGCACTCTCTCAGATGACACACAGTCATACCCATATAGTGCTGTACTCCAAATGTGGTGCACTATATGGTTAGTTGTTTGAGCTTTGTCCTATGTTTTCATAGCATTACTGAGTAACTCCCGATGAGGCGGTTGCATCCTGTTTTGTTAGTGGTTTTTAAAGAATTCAGTGTGAGTTTGCAGTAACTGCCTCCTATAGTGTTAATACTGTACGTATGATTTGGGCGATGTCGGTGCGATGGTACACGGTTGCCGTTAATGGCCCTTTCTGAACATGCATGGAATCAGCTCATAGAATGAGACAAGCCATGACAACAGAATTATAACGACACTAATTCTCAAGGGCTTCCTCTGACTGCACAGACACATGATCACATTTTCAGGCTCACTCGCAGTAGGTAGAACTTGTCCTTTATGGCAGCTAGTAGCTAGGTCATCCAGGGCTTCCAGACACTTTGTGTTCAAATCCCAGCAGCTGCAGAATGTTTTGCTTCTTGTTTTTCTTAAATTATATTTTCTAACTGTCCTGACACAGTCATCACATTTGGATCCTGTCGGTAGAGCGCAGGGCATTGCAGCCAGTGTGTCCTCCTCTCTGGACGTAGTCTCAGATCAGGACAGGTTGTAGGGTTTAATATCAAGGGGAAAAAGGGTAACTCTACTTGAGTAAATAATTGGCGAGAATGGGCAGTTGCTGCTGTGCTTTGGTGCTCCAGCCAGTATGATGTTAAACTTATTTGCTGTCTGACTGTTCGTTTGCTTACTTTAGGTGACGAGGGCAGCAGCTGCACAGAGGAATCTAATAAGCCGCTGTCCTGGTTGAGCGCAGCAGTGCACTAATTCATGTGTCCACACGTGTAGGAAAACCGGTAGTCTTTGTGAAGACTATCCCATGGTGCTTTGGTGCAACGCCCTACTGAAACACAGCGATGAACAAACCCAGTTGGTAGCGGGAGGCCTCTTAGTTCAACTCGTCAGGCTCTGATGTCAAACATCGCATTACTTGTGCGCGCTCGGAACAGATGCAGGGCCGCGAACGCGTCCGAAAGAACAGCTCATACGTGACTGTGGTGCGAGTCTGTTGAGGCCGATCTTAAAGCCGTTTTTCAAACTGTCCAAGTCGACATGTTATAGGAATTAAACGTGTTGTATTTGCCAGACGGGTCTAATGTAAATCCTGGTGTTGCGCTGGGATGTTTCTGGCCAATGAGAGAATGTTAGGGTTTAATGTACAGTAGTTTCATTGTTAAAAAGGTACAAAGTTTTTCAGATTGACTGCTGATTTTTTTTTTTTTTTTTTTTTTTAGCCAAACTCATCCCCTCCCCCATTTCCTTCCTAAAGGTTTGAAAACAGGGTTTCCTGAGGCATGCTAGCCAGTGACCTCTGACCTTTTTTGTGATTAAAGGGGGGATGCGAAGAGAGCCACGCCAGTAAGGGGTGACAGACACCCCTTAAGTTGCCGCTCTCCTATTTTTTTGCTTTAATTCTCTTTGTATGCAGAACCAAAATGTAAAACGTTGGCAAACTAGGTTTCAGGCCTGACCTGTGTGTGTATATACCCTGAATACAATCATTGGGATCTTGTTTTCAAAAGCAAAATGACTTAATTGAAGATAAGTGTAGTTTCTAAAGAACATGTATCATTATTTGTAAGTTAACCATCTGCATGTCTTCAAGCCACCTGGCATTAGCTAATAATTTTTAAGATAAAAAAAAGACTTTTTACACATTTTATTTTTTACAATTTATTTGCTTACCTAAATATCCCAGACAATAATGTGACCCTTTTTATTACTTCAAATTTATTTTTATTTTCCATTTTTTTATTTTCCTTATTTCCTGTGTACTACATATAGGCAATTTATAACAAAATGAGAAAATTATTGAAGAAATTTTAAAATTGAAATATATTTTATTTGAAAGTTTATGGACCTTTTAACCGTGAGCCGGAAAAATTGTATAATCGTATAATTTGAACTGACTTGACGGTTATGAGAAATGTATCAAGAGTTTTATTTTTTATGCTTCTTTAATAAAGTCTTGTTTTTGGTTTCATTTTTTTACTGTAAAATAAGAACTTGTGTCTGTTGTCTTTATTTCAGTTGTGTCCTGAGTGACTGTGCAGCAGACTGGAGCAGCTGCATCTTTGCCACATGGTGGCAGTAAAGACACACCTGCAGCAGACAAAGTCTGGAACATGGTGGGACCGAAATCTTCACTTTCTGATATCTTAGTACGAGACCAGACACCTTTTAGTTCTTTACAAAAGCACTTCGAATGTTTAGGTCCCAGCTTCTTAAATGTTAGGATTTGCTACTTTTTCTTATCTGATATTACAGTAAACTACACACAGTATTTCGGGCTGTTTGACTGTTGTTGGATTTTTCGTCATTTCCTCACATTTTATAGTTTATAGTTACGCAAGCAGTACATTACATTATTCGTCAGATTAATTGATGAAAATAATTGTTAGTTGCAGCCCCAAATCAAAAGTAGGCTCACCTGCAGCAGACACTGTACACTATGGGCAACCATAGGTTTGCATACTTTGACATACTATACTACAACTTTTCGAAACACTGTACTAAGACTTTGCACTTTTTTCGGATAATATACTGACTTTTTAATGATTATTTTTATGACATATTACAATGACTTTTATGACATACTATATGTATATATGAATTTTAGGGCGCACTATGCTTGTACTTTTTTCTAATTTTCGACATACTATACTACTTTATTCTGACATACTGTGTTTTTTTTTCAACATACTAGACTAGCGCTGCACAATTATCAAACATTAATCGCAATCATGATTTTGGCTTCGCAGAATTGATTGAATATGATCACCACCATTTTGATGTTTATAATACGTGCCCCAGCTAGAGATGCACCATCAATATCAATCAATATATCCGTGTTTTTTGCCGATCAGACACACGTGCCACCACATGATGGCACACTTAGGCTTATAGCTTGCTCGACCATCAGCTGCTCTCTCTCTCTTGCTCGTTGAACTGACGAGGAAGGGCCAACTTTGAATACCTTGTTTACAATCAGTAACCGACGGTTACATATTATACTTTTAAGAACAACTGACTTAATCAGACACTTATTATATTGTAATTTATTCCCATAATGCTGCTCAGGGTAATCACAGTGACTAACTCGTCTGTCGAACAGAGCCACGCGATAAACAACTCCGCTATGGTTCTTGTGGTGCATTCACTGTCTAGTATGCGTACATATGTAATCATGTGAAATTTAGTTTTTGGCGTGAAACTTGAATAAATCCAGTTGTCTGAAGGAGACGTTTACATAGCAATATAAAATAGAGAAAATTACAACCTATTTAAGTTCCTAAAACTACCTCTAACCCGCTTATAATATTTAATTAAAACTACTACTTCCAAGATTTTTTTTTAAATCACCAAAGATAAAATAAGTTATTTCATAATCATTTGAAATAGTTTTTTTGTATAAATAAACACTATACTGTAGATGACAATAAAGTAAAAGAATAACATTTTGAGTTTTTGACAGAATTTAGAACATTGAAATGACGGCAGCGCTCATCTGAATTTGTAATAAACTTAATTTGTCGACATACTATATGACTTTCAACATACTATGAGATTATTTTTGACACACTGTACGATGACTTTTTTCAACTTATGATATTAGGACGTTTATGAACATGCTATACTGAGTAGTTTTCAACTTACGAAACAACGTCTTTTTTCAACATGCTACATGACTTTGACATGCTATACTATGACTTTTTTTCTACATACTATACAATGACTTGTTTTTGCGACATGGCATTATTTTGACATACTATACAATGGCTTTCTGTTTGACATAATATAATATGACGTATTTATGAATTTTGACATAGTGACTTTTTTCAACATACTATACCATGACATTTTTTTTGACATACTACAGTATGACTTTCTCTTCACATACTAAACTAGGACTTTTTTTCAACTTTATTTTCAACATACTATACCATGACTTTTTTAGATGTGACATACTATTTTTTTTTTTGACATACTATACTATGACAATAGTATTGTTTCGACATACTATAGTACGACTTTTTTTTAAACATACTGTACTGTGACTTTTGTCAGACATACGATGCTATGACTTTTTTTCAACATACTATACTATCACTTATTTTCAACATACTAAATGACTTTTACTGTGCTTTACTATGACTTTTTTCGACATGCTATGCTAAGACTTTTTCAACATGGTATACTATGACTTTTTTGACATGGTATACTATGACTTTTTTTCCAACATGCTCTAGTATGACTTTTTTTTCGACATGCTATACTATGACTATTTTCGACATGCTATGCTATGACATTTTTCGACATGCTATAGTATGACTTTTATTGACATGCTATACTAAGACTTTTTTCCATGCTATAGTATAACTTTTTTGACATGCTATACTATGACTTCTTAAAACATGCTATAGTATGACTTTTTTTTCCAACATGCTATACTATGACTTTTTCCATGCTATAGTATGACTTTTTCAACATGCTATACTATGACTTTTTTCGACATGCTATGCTGTGACTTTTTTCCATGCTATAGTATGACTTTTTCGACATGCTATACTATGACTTTTTTCGACATGCTATACTATGACTTTTTTCGACATGCTATACTATGACTTTTTTCGACATGCTATGCTGTGACTTTTTTTCCATGCTATAGTATGACTTTTTTGACATGCTATACTGACTTTTTTCCATGCTATAGTATGACTTTTTCGATATGCTATACTGACTTTTTTCCATGCTATAGTATGACTTTTTCGACATGCTATACTATGACTTTTTTCGACATAATATACTATGACTTTTGTTCGACATGCTACACTATGACTTTTTTTCGACAAGCTACACTATGACTTCTTTCGACACGCTATACTATGACTTTTATCGACATGCTATAGTATGACTTTTTATCGACACGCTATAGTATGACTTTTTTGGACACGCTATAGTATGACTTTTTTGGACACGCTATAGTATGACTTTTTCAACACGCTATACTATGACTTTTTCGACATGCTAGAGTATGACTTTTTTTCGACACGCTATACTTTGACTTTTTTTGACACGCTATACTATGACTTTTATCGAAACACTATACTATGACTTTTTATCGACACGCTATAGTATGACTTTGTTTCGACACGCTATAGTATGACTTTGTTTCGACACGCTAGAGTATGACTTTGTTTCGACACGCTAGAGTATGACTTTTTTGACATGCTATACTATGACTGATTGACATGCTATAGTATGACTTTTTTCAACATGCTATGCTGAGTTTTTTTTGACATGCTATGCTATGACTTTTTTCGACATAATATACTATGACTTTTTTCGACATGCTATACTATGACTTTTGTTCAACATGCTACACTATGACTTTTTTTCGACAAGCTACACTATGACTTTTTTCGACAAGCTACACTGACTTTTTCAACACGCTACACTATGACTTCTTTCGACACGCTATAGTATGAATTTTTTCGACATGCTATAGTATAACTTTTTTCCATGCTATAGTATGACTTTTTTGACATGCTATACTGACTTTTTTTTTGACATGCTATACAATGACTTTTTTCTCAATATGCTATACAATGACTTTTTTTTTTGACATGCTATGCTGACTTTTTTTTTCGACATGCTATGCTAGGACTTTTTCGACATGTATACAATATTTTTTTTCCATGCTATACTGTGACTTTTTCGACATGCTATGCTAAGACTTTTTCGACATGCTATACTATGACTTTTATCGAAACACTATACTATGACTTTTTATTGACACGCTATAGTATGAAATTTTTTGACACGCTAGAGTATGACTTTTTTTCGTCACGCTATACTTTGACTTTTTTCCGACACGCTATACTATGACTTTTTTGACACTATATACTATGACTTTTTCGACACGCTAGTGTGGCTTTTTTTCGACACGCTATACTATGACTTTCGACACGCTATACTATGACTTTTTATCGACACGCTATAGTATGATTTCTTCGACACGCTATAGTATGACTTTTTTTTCGACACGCTACACTATGACTTTTTCAACACTATATACTATGACTTTTTCGACACGCTAGAGTATGAATTTTTTTGACATGCTATAGTATGACTTTTTTCCATGCTATAGTATGACTTTTTCGACATGCTATACTATGACTTTTTTGACACACTATATTATGACTTTACTTTGATACAGTAGAGTCAAGGTAACTCAAGGCCCGCAACATCAATTTATATGGCCCGCGAGGGATTGAAAAGAATATGGAATGCATATCATTCAATTCTATGCCGCTTCACAGAAGTAGTGTCCTTAAACTGCATGTCCCACAATGCATCTCGATTTTTGACACTGTAGCGTCTCAGTCTCAGCAGTTTCCAGCAGCAGCGCAGTGTTGCCAATTTAGCGACTTAGTCGCTATATTTAGCCAGTTCTCAGACCCCTCAACCCCTCTTTTAAATAAGAAATTAGCGACAAATCTAACGAGTTTTGCTGGTGTTACTGGAGACTTTTAGAGATTCTCATCAAAGCAGGTATCGTTCTTCCTCTTCTCAACGAGCAGCAGGTGCTGCCGTGGACCCTCCCCAGTCCCAAAGCAGTCACAAGCGGCACAGTCCTCGTCAGCAGTCCCTCCTAGCTGCAGTCTCTGTTCACCCCTCCGCATCCAGACTGAATGAACCACGCATGCACAAAGCCGCCGCTGGCTGATGTAAATGTAAAATTTTGGGAATCAAACCCTGAATTTAAAAATATAGGAAAAAAAAGAAGTTACTCCGCCAGAGTGTCCCCTTTGGGTCACTTTTGCTGGTCCCAAGCCTGGATAAAGGGGGAGGGTTGAATTGTAATATTAAAAAAAAAAAAACAGAACTGACAGAAAAAAGTTCACTTGTGGTTCTAAACATATTTAGGGAATTGTTTTACTCACTTTTTGTCTTCAGAGCTAGTTACTAAATAAATTCTTACTAAAACTAATAATAATCAAATGCAGAGGCATTTTTGTAAAATGATCAAGAGTAGATATATTTATATACCGGTAGTCTTACAATTACAACCGGTCCTTTGAGGGCAACCATGATGCTGATGTGGCCCGAGATGAAATTGAGTTTGATGCCCCGAGTATAGTATGTAAAAAAATTTTCGATGAAAACGTCAAATTTTTTTGATGTTGAAAAAAAAAGATGAAAACGGTTGTATTATAGCATGTTGAATGCTTTTATGGTGAGCAAAAGTCATTTCGTGAACTGTTGGAAAATTTTACATAGAAAACGCCATAGTATAGTATGTCGAAATTTTTCGATGAAAACGTAAATTTTTTTTGATGTTGAAAAAAAACATGGAAACGGTCATATTATAGGATGTAGAATGATTCTATGGTGAGCAAAAGTCATTTCGTGAAATATTGGAAAATTTTACAAAAAAAAACGCCATAGTTTAGTATGTCGAAATTTTTCGATAAAACGTCAAATTCTTTTGAAGTTGAAAAAAAAAAACATAAAAACGGTCGTATTACAGCAAGTAGAATGATTCTATGGTGAGTAAAAGTCATTTCATGAAGTATTGGAAAATTTTACAAAAAAAAAGTCATAGTATAGTATGTCGAAATTTTTCGATGAAAACGTCAATTTTTTTGAGGTTGAAAAAAAAACATGAAAACGGTCGTATTATAGCATGTAGAATGCTTTTATGGTGAGTAAAAGTCATTTCGTGAAATGTTGGAAAATTTTACAAAAAAAACCGCCATACTATAGTATGTCGAAATTTTTCGATGAAAACGTCAATTTTTTTGAAGTTGAAAAAAAACATGAAAACAGTCATATTATAGGATGTAGAATGATTCTATGGTGAGCAAAAGTCATTTCGTGAAATATTGGAAAATTTTACAAAAAAAAACGCCATAGTTTAGTATGTCGAAATTTTTCGATAAAACGTCAAATTCTTTTGAAGTTGAAAAAAAAAAAATAAAAACGGTCGTATTATAGCATGTAGAATGCTTTTATGGTGAGTAAAAGTCATTTCGTGAAATGTTGGAAAATTTCACAAAAAAACGCCATAGTATAGTATGTCGAAATTTTTCAATGAAAAAGTCAAATTTTGTTGATGTTGAAAAAAACCATGAAAACAGACGTATTATAGGATGTAGAATGATTCTATGGTGAGCAAAAGTGATTTCGTGAAATATTGGAAAATTTTACAAAAAAAAAACCGCCATAGTATAGTATGTCGAAATTTTTCGACGAAAACATCAAATTTCCTTGAAGTTGAAAAAAAACATTAAAACAACCTTATTATAGCATGTAGAATGATTCTACGGTGAGCAAAAGTCATTTCGTGAAATGTTGGAGAATTTTACAAAAAAAAACACACAGAAATTTACAAAAAAACGGCATTGTATATAGTATGTCGAAATTTTTCGATGAAATATCAAATTTTTTTGATGTTGAAAAAAAAACATGAAAACGGTCGTATTACAGCATGTAGAATGATTCTATGGTGAGCAAAAGTCATTTCATGAAATGTTGGAAAACTAAAAAAAAAAAAAAAAAAAAAAACGCCATAGTATAGTATGTCGAAATTTTTCGATGAAAACGTCAATTTTTTTTTATTTTGAATAAAACATGAAAACGGTCGTATTATAGCATGTAGAATGCTTTTATGGTGACTAAAAGTCATTTCGTGAAATGTTAGAAAATTTTACAAAAAAAACGCCATAGTATAGTATGTCGAAATTTTTCAATGAAAAAGTCAAACTTTGTTGATGTTGAAAAAAACCATGAAAACAGACGTATTATAGGATGTAGAATGATTCTATGGTGAGCAAAAGTCATTTCGTGAAATGTATGAAAATTTTACGAAAAAAAACCCGCCATACGAATGTCGAAATTTTTCGATAAAACGTCAAATTCTTTTGAAGTTGAAAAAAACCCATAAAAATGGTCGTATTATAGCAAGTAGAATGATTCTATGGTGAGCAAAAGTCATTTCGTGAAATATTGGAAAATTTCACAAAAAAAAAAAAAAACGCCATGGTATAGTATGTCGAAATTTTTCGATGAAAACGTCAATTTTTTTGAAGTTGAAAAAAACCATGAAAACGGTCGTATTATAGCATGTAGAATGCTTTTATGGTGAGTAAAAGTCATTTTGTAAAATGTTGGAAAATTTCACAAAAAAAACGCCATAGTATAGTATGTCGAAATTTTTCAATGAAAAAGTCAAACTTTGTTGATGTTGAAAAAAACCATGAAAACAGACGTATTATAGGATGTAGAATGATTCTATGGTGAGCAAAAGTCATTTCGTGAAATGTATGAAAATTTTACAAAAAAAAAACGCCATAGCATAGTATGTCGAAATTTTTCGATGAAAACGTCAATTTTTTTGAAGTTGAAAAAAAACTATGAAAACGGTCGTATTATAGCATGTAGAATGCTTTTATGGTGAGTAAAAGTCATTTCGTGAAATGTTGGAAAATTTCACAAAAAAAAACGCCATAGTATAGTATGTCGAAATTTTTCAATAAAAAAGTCAAATTTTGTTGATGTTGGAAAAAAAACATGAAAACAGACGTATTATAGGATGTAGAATGATTCTATGGTGAGCAAAAGTCATTTGGTGAAATATTGGAAAATTTTGGAAAATATTGGATAATTTCACATTTTTAATTTTAAATAATTTTACAAAAAAAAAACGCCATTGTATAGTTTGTCGAAATTTTTCAATGAAAACGTCAAAATTTTTTTATGTTAAAAAAAAACACGAAAACGGTCTTATTATAGCATGTAGAGTGATTCTATGGTAAGCAAAAGTCATTTCGTGAAATGTTGGAAAATTTTACAAAAAAAGTCATAGTATAGTATGTCGAAATTTTTCGATAAAAACGTCAATTTTTTTGAAGTTGAAAAAAACTATGAAAACGGTCGTATTATAGCATGTAGAATGCTTTTATGGTGAGTAAAAGTCATTTCGTGAAATGTTGGAAAATTTTACAAAAAAACGCCATAGTATAGTACGTCGAAATTTTTCGATGAAAACGTCAATTTTTTTGAAGTTGAAAAAAACCATGAAAACAGTCATATTATAAGATGTAGAATGGTTCTATGGTGAGCAAAAGTCATTCCGTGAAATATTGGAAAATTTTACAAAAAAAAGCCCAAGTATAGTATGTCGAAATTTTTCGATAAAACGTCAAATTCTTTTGAAGTTGAAAAAAAAAAAACATAAAAATGGTCGTATTACAGCAAGTAGAATGATTCTATGGTGAGCAAAAGTCATTTCGTGAAATATTGGAAAATTTTACAAAAAAAAAAAAACGCCATAGTTTAGTATGTCGAAATTTTTCGATGAAAACGTCAATTTTTTTTGATTTTGAAAAAAAACATGAAAACGGTCGTTTTATAGCATGTAGAATGCTTTTATGGTGACTAAAAGTCATTTCGTGAAATGTTAGAAAATTTTACAAAAAAAAAAAAAACGCCATAGTATAGTATGTCGAAATGTTTCAATGAAAAAGTCAAATTTTGTTGATGTTGAAAAAAACCATGAAAACAGACGTATTATAGGATGTAGAATGATTCTATGGTGAGCAAAAGTCATTTCGTGAAATATTGGAAAATTTTACAAAAAAAAAAAAAACGCCATAGTATAGTATGTCGAAATTTTTCGATAAAACGTCAAATTCTTTTGAAGTTGAAAAAAACCCATAAAAATGGTCGTATTATAGCAAGTAGAATGATTCTATGGTGAGCAAAAGTCATTTCGTGAAATATTGGAAAATTTTACAAAAAAAAACGCCATAGTTTAGTATGTCGAAATTTTTCGAAGAAAACGTCAATTTTTTTTGATTTTGAATAAAACATGAAAACGGTCGTATTATAGCATGTAGAATGCTTTTATGGTGACTAAAAGTCATTTCGTGAAATGTTAGAAAATTTTACAAAAAAAACGCCATAGTATAGTATGTCGAAATTTTTCAATGAAAACGTCAATTTTTTTGAAATTGAAAAAAACCATGAAAACAGTCATATTATAGGATGTAGAATGGTTCTATGGTGAGCAAAAGTCATTCCGTGAAATATTGGAAAATTTCACAGAAAAAAGCACAAGTATAGTATGTCGAAATTTTTCGATAAAACGTCAAATTCTTTTGAAGTTGAAAAAACCCCATAAAAATGGTCGTATTATAGCAAGTAGAATGATTCTATGGTGAGCAAAAGTCATTTCGTGAAATATTGGAAAATTTCACAAAAAAAAACGCCATAGTTTAGTATGTCGAAATTTTTCGATGAAAACGTCAATTTTTTTTGATTTTGAATAAAACATGAAAACGGTCGTATTATAGCATGTAGAATGCTTTTATGGTGAGTAAAAGTCATTTCGTGAAATGTTGGAAAATTTTACAAAAAAACGCCATAGTATAGTATGTCGAAATTTTTCAATGAAAAAGTCAAACTTTGTTGATGTTGAAAAAAACCATGAAAACAGACGTATTATAGGATGTAGAATGATTCTATGGTTAGCAAGTCATTTCGTGAAATGTATGAAAATTTTACGAAAAAAAAAACGCCATACTATAGTATGTCGAAATTTTTCGATGAAAACGTCAATTTTTTTGAAGTTGAAAAAACCCATGAAAACGGTCGTATTATAGCATGTAGAATGCTTTTATGGTGAGTAAAAGTCATTTTGTAAAATGTTGGAAAATTTCAAAAAAAAAACGCCATAGTATAGTATGTCGAAATTTTTTAATGAAAAAGTCAAATTTTCTTGATGTTGAAAAAAACCATGAAAACAGACGTATTATAGGATGTAGAATGATTCTATGGTGAGCAAAAGTCATTTCGTGAAATATTGGAAAATTTTACAAAAAAAAAAACGCCATAGTATAGTATGTCGAAATTTTTCGATGAAAACGTCAATTTTTTTGAAGTTGAAAAAAACCATGAAAACAGTCATATTATAGGATGTAGAATGGTTCTATGGTGAACAAAAGTCATTCCGTGAAATATTGGAAAATTTTACAAAAAAAAGCCCAAGTATAGTATGTCGAAATTTTTCGATAAAACGTCAAATTCTTTTGAAGTTGAAAAAAAAAACATAAAAATGGTCGTATTACAGCAATTAGAATGATTCTATGGTGAGCAAAAGTCATTTCGTGAAATATTGGAAAATTTTACAAAAAAAACCGCCATAGTTTAGTATGTCGAAATTTTTCGATGAAAACGTCAATTTTTTTTGATTTTGAAAAAAACATGAAAACGGTCGTATTATAGCATGTAGAATGCTTTTATGGTGACTAAAAGTCATTTCGTGAAATGTTAGAAAATTTTACAAAAAAAACGCCATAGTATAGTATGTCGAAATTTTTCAATGAAAACGTCAATTTTTTTGAAATTGAAAAAAAAACATGAAAACAGTCATATTATAGGATGTAGAATGGTTCTATTGTGAGCAAAAGTCATTCCGTGAAATATTGGAAAATTTCACAGAAAAAAGCCCAAGTATAGTATGTCGAAATTTTTCGATAAAACGTCAAATTCTTTTGAAGTTGAAAAAACCCCATAAAAATGGTTGTATTATAGCAAGTAGAATGATTCTATGGTGAGAAAAAGTCATTTCGTGAAATATTGGAAAATTTTACAAAAAAAAACGCCATAGTATAGTATGTCGAAATTTTTCAATGAAAAAGTCAAATTTTGTTGATGTTGAAAAAAACCATGACAACAGACGTATTATAGGATGTAGAATGATTCTATGGTGACTAAAAGTCATTTCGTGAAATGTTAGAAAATTTTACAAAAAAAACCGCCATGGTTTAGTATGTCGAAATTTTTCGATAAAACGTCAAATTCTTTTGAAGTTGAAAAAAAAAACATAAAAACGGTCATATTATAGCATGTAGAATGCTTTTATGGTGAGTAAAAGTCATTTCGTGAAATGTTGGAAAATTTCACAAAAAAAACGCCATAGTATAGTATGTCGAAATTTTTTAATGAAAAAGTCAAATTTTCTTGATGTTGAAAAAAACCATGAAAACAGACGTATTATAGGATGTAGAATGATTCTATGATGAGCAAAAGTCATTTCGTGAAATATTGGAAAATTTTACAAAAAAAAAAACGCCATAGTATAGTATGTCGAAATTTTTCGATGAAAACGTCAATTTTTTTGAAGTTGAAAAAAACCATGAAAACAGTCATATTATAGGATGTAGAATGCTTTTATGATGAGTAAAAGTCATTTCGTGAAATGTTGGAAAATTTTGCAAAAAAAAAACGCCATAGTATAGTATGTCGAAATTTTTCAATGAAAAAGTCAAATTTTCTTGATGTTGAAAAAAACCATGAAAACAGACGGATTATAGGATGTAGAATGATTCTATGGTTAGCAAAAGTCATTTCGTGAAATGTATGAAAATTTTACAAAAAAAAAAAAAACGCCATTTCGATGAAAACGTCAATTTTTTTGAAGTTGAAAAAAACCATGAAAACAGTCATATTATAGGATGTAGAATGGTTCAATGGTGAGCAAAAGTCATTCCGTGAAATATTGGAAAATTTTACAAAAAAAAGCCCAAGTATAGTATGTCGAAATTTTTCGATAAAACGTCAAATTCTTTTGAAGTTGAAAAAAAAACATAAAAATGGTCGTATTACAGCAAGTAGAATGATTCTATGGTGAGCAAAAGTCATTTCGTGAAACATTGGAAAATTTTACAAAAAAAAACGCCATAGTTTAGTATGTCAACATTTTTCAATGAAAAAGTCAATTTTTTTTGATTTTGAAAAAAACATGAAAACGGTCGTTTTATAGCATGTAGAATGCTTTTATGGTGACTAAAAGTCATTTCGTGAAATGTTGGAAAATTTAAAAAAAAAAAAAAACGCCATGCTATAGTATGTCGAAATTTTTCGATGAAAACGTCAATTTTTTTGAAGTTGAAAAAAACCATGAAAACAGACGTATTATATGATGTAGAATGATTCTATGGTGAGCAAAAGTCATTTCGTGAAATATTGGAAAATTTTACAAAAAAAAACGCCATAGTTTAGTATGTCGAAATTTTTCGATAAAACGTCAAATTCTTTTGAAGTTGAAAAAAAAAACATGAAAACGGTCGTATTATAGCATGTAGAATGCTTTTATGGTGAGTAAAACTCATTTCGTGAAATGTTGGAAAATTTTACAAAAAAAACGCCATAGTATAGTATGTCGAAATTTTTCGATGAAAACGTCAATTTTTTTGAAGTTGAAAAAAACCATGAAAACAGTCATATTATAGGATGTAGAATGGTTCTATGGTGAACAAAAGTCATTCCGTGAAATATTGGAAAATTTTACAAAAAAAAGCCCAAGTATAGTATGTCGAAATTTTTCGATAAAACGTCAAATTCTTTTGAAGTTGAAAAAAAAAACATAAAAATGGTCGTATTACAGCAATTAGAATGATTCTATGGTGAGCAAAAGTCATTTCGTGAAATATTGGAAAATTTTACAAAAAAAAACGCCATAGTTTAGTATGTCGAAATTTTTCGATGAAAACGTCAATTTTTTTTGATTTTGAAAAAAACATGAAAACGGTCGTATTATAGCATGTAGAATGCTTTTATGGTGACTAAAAGTCATTTCGTGAAATGTTAGAAAATTTTACAAAAAAAACGCCATAGTATAGTATGTCGAAATTTTTCAATGAAAACGTCAATTTTTTTGAAATTGAAAAAAACCATGAAAACAGTCATATTATAGGATGTAGAATGGTTCTATGGTGAGCAAAAGTCATTCCGTGAAATATTGGAAAATTTCACAGAAAAAAGCCCAAGTATAGTATGTCGAAATTTTTCGATAAAACGTCAAATTCTTTTGAAGTTGAAAAAAACCCATAAAAATGGTCGTATTATAGCAAGTAGAATGATTCTATGGTGAGCAAAAGTCATTTCGTGAAATATTGGAAAATTTTACAAAAAAAAAAACGCCATAGTATAGTATGTCGAAATTTTTCAATGAAAAAGTCAAATTTTGTTGATGTTGAAAAAAACCATGACAACAGACGTATTATAGGATGTAGAATGATTCTATGGTGAGCAAAAGTCATTTCGTGAAATATTGGAAAATTTTACAAAAAAAAACGCCATAGTTTAGTATGTCGAAATTTTTCGATAAAACGTCAATTTTTTTTGATTTTGAAAAAAACATGAAAACGGTCGTATTATAGCATGTAGAATGCTTTTATGGTGACTAAAAGTCATTTCGTGAAATGTTAGAAAATTTTACAAAAAAAACGCCATAGTATAGTATGTCGAAATTTTTCAATGAAAACGTCAATTTTTTTGAAATTGAAAAAAACCATGAAAACAGTCATATTATAGGATGTAGAATGGTTCTATGGTGAGCAAAAGTCATTCCGTGAAATATTGGAAAATTTCACAGAAAAAAGCCCAAGTATAGTATGTCGAAATTTTTCGATAAAACGTCAAATTCTTTTGAAGTTGAAAAAAACCCATAAAAATGGTCGTATTATAGCAAGTAGAATGATTCTATGGTGAGCAAAAGTCATTTCGTGAAATATTGGAAAATTTTACAAAAAAAAAACGCCATAGTATAGTATGTCGAAATTTTTCAATGAAAAAGTCAAATTTTGTTGATGTTGAAAAAAACCATGACAACAGACGTATTATAGGATGTAGAATGATTCTATGGTGAGCAAAAGTCATTTCGTGAAATATTGGAAAATTTTACAAAAAAAAACGCCATAGTTTAGTATGTCGAAATTTTTCGATAAAACGTCAAATTCTTTTGAAGTTGAAAAAAAAACATAAAAATGGTCGTATTACAGCAAGTAGAATGATTCTATGGTGAGCAAAAGTCATTTCGTGAAATATTGGAAAATTTTACAAAAAAAAACGCCATAGTTTGGTATGTCGAAATTTTTCGATGAAAACGTCAATTTTTTTTTATTTTGAATAAAACATGAAAACGGTCGTATTATAGCATGTAGAATGCTTTTATGCTGACTAAAAGTCATTTCGTGAAATGTTGGAAAATTTTACAAAAAAAAAACGCCATACTATAGTATGTCGAAATTTTTCAATGAAAACGTCAATTTTTTTGAAATTGAAAAAAACCATGAAAACAGTCATATTATAGGATGTAGAATGGTTCTATGGTGAGCAAAAGTCATTTCGTGAAATATTGGAAAATTTTACAAAAAAAAACGCCATACTATAGTATGTCGAAATTTTTCGATGAAAACGTCAATTTTTTTGAAGTTGAAAAAAACCATGAAAACAGACGTATTATAGGATGTAGAATGATTCTATGGTGAGCAAAAGTCATTTCGTGAAATATTGGAAAATTTTACAAAAAAAAACGCCATAGTTTAGTATGTCGAAATTTTTCGATAAAACGTCAAATTCTTTTGAAGTTGAAAAAAAAAAAATTAAAAACGGTCTTATTATAGCATGTAGAATGCTTTTATGGTGAGTAAAAGTCATTTCGTGAAATGTTGGAAAATTTTACAAAAAAAACGCCATAGTATAGTATGTCGAAATTTTTCAATGAAAAAGTCAAACTTTGTTGATGTTGAAAAAAACCATGAAAACAGACGTATTATAGGATGTAGAATGATTCTATGGTGAGCAAAAGTCATTTCGTGAAATGTATGAAAATTTTACAAAAAAAAAAAAAACGCCATAGTATAGTATGTCGAAATTTTTCGATGAAAACGTCAATTTTTTTGAAGTTGAAAAAAACCATGAAAACAGTCATATTATAGGATGTAGAATGGTTCAATGGTGAGCAAAAGTCATTCCGTGAAATATTGGAAAATTTTACAAAAAAAAGCCCAAGTATAGTATGTCGAAATTTTTCGATAAAACGTCAAATTCTTTTGAAGTTGAAAAAAAAACATAAAAATGGTCGTATTACAGCAAGTAGAATGATTCTATGGTGAGCAAAAGTCATTTCGTGAAATGTTGGAAAATTTTACAAAAAAAACGCCATAGTATAGTATGTCGAAATTTTTCGATGAAAACGTCAATTTTTTTGAAGTTGAAAAAAACCATGAAAACAGTCATATTATAGGATGTAGAATGGTTCTATGGTGAACAAAAGTCATTCCGTGAAATATTGGAAAATTTTACAAAAAAAAGCCCAAGTATAGTATGTCGAAATTTTTCGATAAAACGTCAAATTCTTTTGAAGTTGAAAAAAAAAAACATAAAAATGGTCGTATTACAGCAATTAGAATGATTCTATGGTGAGCAAAAGTCATTTCGTGAAATATTGGAAAATTTTACAAAAAAAAACGCCATAGTTTAGTATGTCGAAATTTTTCGATGAAAACGTCAATTTTTTTTGATTTTGAAAAAAACATGAAAACGGTCGTATTATAGCATGTAGAATGCTTTTATGGTGACTAAAAGTCATTTCGTGAAATGTTAGAAAATTTTACAAAAAAAACGCCACAGTATAGTATGTCGAAATTTTTCAATGAAAACGTCAATTTTTTTGAAATTGAAAAAAACCATGAAAACAGTCATATTATAGGATGTAGAATGGTTCTATGGTGAGCAAAAGTCATTCCGTGAAATATTGGAAAATTTCACAGAAAAAAGCCCAAGTATAGTATGTCGAAATTTTTCGATAAAACGTCAAATTCTTTTGAAGTTGAAAAAAACCCATAAAAATGGTCGTATTATAGCAAGTAGAATGATTCTATGGTGAGCAAAAGTCATTTCGTGAAATATTGGAAAATTTTACAAAAAAAAAACGCCATAGTATAGTATGTCGAAATTTTTCAATGAAAAAGTCAAATTTTGTTGATGTTGAAAAAAACCATGACAACAGACGTATTATAGGATGTAGAATGATTCTATGGTGAGCAAAAGTCATTTCGTGAAATATTGGAAAATTTTACAAAAAAAAACGCCATAGTTTAGTATGTCGAAATTTTTCGATAAAACGTCAAATTCTTTTGAAGTTGAAAAAAAAAACATGAAAACGGTCGTATTATAGCATGTAGAATGCTTTTATGGTGAGTAAAAGTCATTTCGTGAAATGTTGGAAAATTTTACAAAAAAAACGCCGTAGTATAGTATGTCGAAATTTTTCAATGAAAAAGTCAAACTTTGTTGATGTTGAAAAAAACCATGAAAACAGACGTATTATAGGATGTAGAATGATTCTATGGTGAGCAAAAGTCATTTGGTGAAATATTGGAAAATTTTGGAAAATATTGGATAATTTTACATTTTCAATTTTAAATAATTTTACAAAAAAAAACGCCATTGTATAGTTTGTCGAAATTTTTCGATGAAAACGTCAATTTTTTTGAAGTTGAAAAAAACCATGACAACAGACGTATTATAGGATGTAGAATGATTCTATGATGAGCAAAAGTCATTTCGTGAAATATTGGAAAATTTTACAAAAAAAAAAACGCCATAGTATAGTATGTCGAAATTTTTCGATGAAAACGTCAATTTTTTTGAAGTTGAAAAAAACCATGAAAACAGTCATATTATAGGATGTAGAATGCTTTTATGATGAGTAAAAGTCATTTCGTGAAATGTTGGAAAATTTTGCAAAAAAAAAACGCCATACTATAGTATGTCGAAATTTTTCAATGAAAACGTCAATTTTTTTGAAATTGAAAAAAACCATGAAAACAGTCATATTATAGGATGTAGAATGGTTCTATGGTGAGCAAAAGTCATTTCGTGAAATATTGGAAAATTTTACAAAAAAAAACGCCATAGTTTAGTATGTCGAAATTTTTCGATAAAACGTCAAATTCTTTTGAAGTTGAAAAAAAAAAAATTAAAAACAGTCGTATTATAGCATGTAGAATGCTTTTATGGTGAGTAAAAGTCATTTCGTGAAATGTTGGAAAATTTCACAAAAAAAACGCCATAGTATAGTATGTCGAAATTTTTCAATGAAAAAGTCAAATTTTCTTGATGTTGAAAAAAACCATGAAAACAGACGGATTATAGGATGTAGAATGATTCTATGGTTAGCAAAAGTCATTTCGTGAAATGTATGAAAATTTTACAAAAAAAAAAAAAACGCCATTTCGATGAAAACGTCAATTTTTTTGAAGTTGAAAAAAACCATGAAAACAGTCATATTATAGGATGTAGAATGGTTCAATGGTGAGCAAAAGTCATTCCGTGAAATATTGGAAAATTTTACAAAAAAAAGCCCAAGTATAGTATGTCGAAATTTTTCGATAAAACGTCAAATTCTTTTGAAGTTGAAAAAAAAACATAAAAATGGTCGTATTACAGCAAGTAGAATGATTCTATGGTGAGCAAAAGTCATTTCGTGAAACATTGGAAAATTTTACAAAAAAAAACGCCATAGTTTAGTATGTCAACATTTTTCAATGAAAAAGTCAATTTTTTTTGATTTTGAAAAAAACATGAAAACGGTCGTTTTATAGCATGTAGAATGCTTTTATGGTGACTAAAAGTCATTTCGTGAAATGTTGGAAAATTTAAAAAAAAAAAAAAAACGCCATGCTATAGTATGTCGAAATTTTTCGATGAAAACGTCAATTTTTTTGAAGTTGAAAAAAACCATGAAAACAGACGTATTATATGATGTAGAATGATTCTATGGTGAGCAAAAGTCATTTCGTGAAATATTGGAAAATTTTACAAAAAAAAACGCCATAGTTTAGTATGTCGAAATTTTTCGATAAAACGTCAAATTCTTTTGAAGTTGAAAAAAAAAACATGAAAACGGTCGTATTATAGCATGTAGAATGCTTTTATGGTGAGTAAAAGTCATTTCGTGAAATGTTGGAAAATTTTACAAAAAAAACGCCATAGTATAGTATGTCGAAATTTTTCGATGAAAACGTCAATTTTTTTGAAGTTGAAAAAAACCATGAAAACAGTCATATTATAGGATGTAGAATGGTTCTATGGTGAACAAAAGTCATTCCGTGAAATATTGGAAAATTTTACAAAAAAAAGCCCAAGTATAGTATGTCGAAATTTTTCGATAAAACGTCAAATTCTTTTGAAGTTGAAAAAAAAAACATAAAAATGGTCGTATTACAGCAATTAGAATGATTCTATGGTGAGCAAAAGTCATTTCGTGAAATATTGGAAAATTTTACAAAAAAAAACGCCATAGTTTAGTATGTCGAAATTTTTCGATGAAAACGTCAATTTTTTTTGATTTTGAAAAAAACATGAAAACGGTCGTATTATAGCATGTAGAATGCTTTTATGGTGACTAAAAGTCATTTCGTGAAATGTTAGAAAATTTTACAAAAAAAACGCCATAGTATAGTATGTCGAAATTTTTCAATGAAAACGTCAATTTTTTTTGAAATTGAAAAAAACCATGAAAACAGTCATATTATAGGATGTAGAATGGTTCTATGGTGAGCAAAAGTCATTCCGTGAAATATTGGAAAATTTCACAGAAAAAAGCCCAAGTATAGTATGTCGAAATTTTTCGATAAAACGTCAAATTCTTTTGAAGTTGAAAAAAACCCATAAAAATGGTCGTATTATAGCAAGTAGAATGATTCTATGGTGAGCAAAAGTCATTTCGTGAAATATTGGAAAATTTTACAAAAAAAAAACGCCATAGTATAGTATGTCGAAATTTTTCAATGAAAAAGTCAAATTTTGTTGATGTTGAAAAAAACCATGACAACAGACGTATTATAGGATGTAGAATGATTCTATGGTGAGCAAAAGTCATTTCGTGAAATATTGGAAAATTTTACAAAAAAAAACGCCACAGTTTAGTATGTCGAAATTTTTCGATAAAACGTCAAATTCTTTTGAAGTTGAAAAAAAAACATAAAAATGGTCGTATTACAGCAAGTAGAATGATTCTATGGTGAGCAAAAGTCATTTCGTGAAATATTGGAAAATTTTACAAAAAAAAACGCCATAGTTTGGTATGTCGAAATTTTTCGATGAAAACGTCAATTTTTTTTTATTTTGAATAAAACATGAAAACGGTCGTATTATAGCATGTAGAATGCTTTTATGCTGACTAAAAGTCATTTCGTGAAATGTTGGAAAATTTTACAAAAAAAAAACGCCATACTATAGTATGTCGAAATTTTTCAATGAAAACGTCAATTTTTTTGAAATTGAAAAAAAACATGAAAACAGTCATATTATAGGATGTAGAATGGTTCTATGGTGAGCAAAAGTCATTTCGTGAAATATTGGAAAATTTTACAAAAAAAAACGCCATACTATAGTATGTCGAAATTTTTCGATGAAAACGTCAATTTTTTTGAAGTTGAAAAAAACCATGAAAACAGACGTATTATAGGATGTAGAATGATTCTATGGTGAGCAAAAGTCATTTCGTGAAATATTGGAAAATTTTACAAAAAAAACCGCCATAGTTTAGTATGTCGAAATTTTTCGATAAAACGTCAAATTCTTTTGAAGTTGAAAAAAAAAACATGAAAACGGTCGTATTATAGCATGTAGAATGCTTTTATGGTGAGTAAAAGTCATTTCGTGAAATGTTGGAAAATTTTACAAAAAAAACGCCATAGTATAGTATGTCGAAATTTTTCAATGAAAAAGTCAAACTTTGTTGATGTTGAAAAAAACCATGAAAACAGACGTATTATAGGATGTAGAATGATTCTATGGTGAGCAAAAGTCATTTCGTGAAATGTATGAAAATTTTACAAAAAAAAAAAAAAAACGCCATAGTATAGTATGTCGAAATTTTTCGATGAAAACGTCAATTTTTTTGAAGTTGAAAAAAACCATGAAAACAGTCATATTATAGGATGTAGAATGGTTCTATGGTGAACAAAAGTCATTCCGTGAAATATTGGAAAATTTTACAAAAAAAAGCCCAAGTATAGTATGTCGAAATTTTTCGATAAAACGTCAAATTCTTTTGAAGTTGAAAAAAAAAACATAAAAATGGTCGTATTACAGCAATTAGAATGATTCTATGGTGAGCAAAAGTCATTTCGTGAAATATTGGAAAATTTTACAAAAAAAACCGCCATAGTTTAGTATGTCGAAATTTTTCGATGAAAACGTCAATTTTTTTTGATTTTGAAAAAAACATGAAAACGGTCGTATTATAGCATGTAGAATGCTTTTATGGTGACTAAAAGTCATTTCGTGAAATGTTAGAAAATTTTACAAAAAAAACGCCATAGTATAGTATGTCGAAATTTTTCAATGAAAACGTCAATTTTTTTGAAATTGAAAAAAAACATGAAAACAGTCATATTATAGGATGTAGAATGGTTCTATTGTGAGCAAAAGTCATTCCGTGAAATATTGGAAAATTTCACAGAAAAAAGCCCAAGTATAGTATGTCGAAATTTTTCGGTTGAAAAAACCCCATAAAAATGGTTGTATTATAGCAAGTAGAATGATTCTATGGTGAGAAAAAGTCATTTCGTGAAATATTGGAAAATTTTACAAAAAAAAACGCCATAGTATAGTATGTCGAAATTTTTCAATGAAAAAGTCAAATTTTGTTGATGTTGAAAAAAACCATGACAACAGACGTATTATAGGATGTAGAATGATTCTATGGTGACTAAAAGTCATTTCGTGAAATGTTAGAAAATTTTACAAAAAAAACGCCATAGTATAGTATGTCGAAATTTTTCGATGAAAACGTCAATTTTTTTGAAGTTGAAAAAAACCATGAAAACAGACGTATTATAGGATGTAGAATGATTCTATGGTGAGCAAAAGTCATTTCGTGAAATATTGGAAAATTTTACAAAAAAAAACGCCATGGTTTAGTATGTCGAAATTTTTCGATAAAACGTCAAATTCTTTTGAAGTTGAAAAAAAAAAACATAAAAACGGTCATATTATAGCATGTAGAATGCTTTTATGGTGAGTAAAAGTCATTTCGTGAAATGTTGGAAAATTTCACAAAAAAAACGCCATAGTATAGTATGTCGAAATTTTTTAATGAAAAAGTCAAATTTTCTTGATGTTGAAAAAAACCATGAAAACAGACGTATTATAGGATGTAGAATGATTCTATGATGAGCAAAAGTCATTTCGTGAAATATTGGAAAATTTTACAAAAAAAAAAACGCCATAGTATAGTATGTCGAAATTTTTCGATGAAAACGTCAATTTTTTTGAAGTTGAAAAAAACCATGAAAACAGTCATATTATAGGATGTAGAATGCTTTTATGATGAGTAAAAGTCATTTCGTGAAATGTTGGAAAATTTTGCAAAAAAAAAACGCCATACTATAGTATGTCGAAATTTTTCAATGAAAACGTCAAATTTTCTTGATGTTGAAAAAAACCATGAAAACAGACGGATTATAGGATGTAGAGTGATTCTATGGTGAGCAAAAGTCATTTCGTGAAATGTATGAAAATTTTACAAAAAAAAAAAAAACGCCATTTCGATGAAAACGTCAATTTTTTTGAAGTTGAAAAAAACCATGAAAACAGTCATATTATAGGATGTAGAATGGTTCAATGGTGAGCAAAAGTCATTCCGTGAAATATTGGAAAATTTTACAAAAAAAAGCCCAAGTATAGTATGTCGAAATTTTTCGATAAAACGTCAAATTCTTTTGAAGTTGAAAAAAAAACATAAAAATGGTCGTATTACAGCAAGTAGAATGATTCTATGGTGAGCAAAAGTCATTTCGTGAAATATTGGAAAATTTTACAAAAAAAAACGCCATAGTTTAGTATGTCAACATTTTTCAATGAAAAAGTCAATTTTTTTTGATTTTGAAAAAAACATGAAAACGGTCGTTTTATAGCATGTAGAATGCTTTTATGGTGACTAAAAGTCATTTCGTGAAATGTTGGAAAATTTAAAAAAAAAAAAAAAACGCCATGCTATAGTATGTCGAAATTTTTCGATGAAAACGTCAATTTTTTTGAAGTTGAAAAAAACCATGAAAACAGACGTATTATATGATGTAGAATGATTCTATGGTGAGCAAAAGTCATTCCGTGAAATATTGGAAAATTTTACAAAAAAAAACGCCATAGTTTAGTATGTCGAAATTTTTCGATAAAACGTCAAATTCTTTTGAAGTTGAAAAAAAAAACATAAAAATGGTCGTATTACAGCAATTAGAATGATTCTATGGTGAGCAAAAGTCATTTCGTGAAATATTGGAAAATTTTACAAAAAAAAACGCCATAGTTTAGTATGTCGAAATTTTTCGATGAAAACGTCAATTTTTTTTGATTTTGAAAAAAACATGAAAACGGTCGTATTATAGCATGTAGAATGCTTTTATGGTGACTAAAAGTCATTTCGTGAAATGTTAGAAAATTTTACAAAAAAAACGCCATAGTATAGTATGTCGAAATTTTTCAATGAAAACGTCAATTTTTTTGAAATTGAAAAAAACCATGAAAACAGTCATATTATAGGATGTAGAATGGTTCTATGGTGAGCAAAAGTCATTTCGTGAAATATTGGAAAATTTTACAAAAAAAAACGCCATACTATAGTATGTCGAAATTTTTCGATGAAAACGTCAATTTTTTTGAAGTTGAAAAAAACCATGAAAACAGACGTATTATAGGATGTAGAATGATTCTATGGTGAGCAAAAGTCATTTCGTGAAATATTGGAAAATTTTACAAAAAAAAACGCCATAGTTTAGTATGTCGAAATTTTTCGATAAAACGTCAAATTCTTTTGAAGTTGAAAAAAAAAAATTAAAAACGGTCGTATTATAGCATGTAGAATGCTTTTATGGTGAGTAAAAGTCATTTCGTGAAATGTTGGAAAATTTCACAAAAAAACGCCATAGTATAGTATGTCGAAATTTTTCAATGAAAAAGTCAAATTTTGTTGATGTTGAAAAAAACCATGAAAACAGACGTATTATAGGATGTAGAATGATTCTATGGTGAGCAAAAGTCATTTCGTGAAATATTGGAAAATTTTACAAAAAAAAACGCCATAGTTTAGTATGTTGAAATTTTTCGATAAAACGTCAAATTCTTTTGAAGTTGAAAAAAAAAACATGAAAACGGTCGTATTATAGCATGTAGAATGCTTTTATGGTGAGTAAAAGTCATTTCGTGAAATGTTGGAAAATTTTACAAAAAAAACGCCATAGTATAGTATGTCGAAATTTTTCAATGAAAACGTCAATTTTTTTGAAGTTGAAAAAAACCATGAAAACAGTCATATTATAGGATGTAGAATGCTTTTATGATGAGTAAAAGTCATTTCGTGAAATGTTGGAAAATTTTACAAAAAAAAACGCCATACTATAGTATGTCGAAATTTTTCAATGAAAACGTCAATTTTTTTGAAGTTGAAAAAAACCATGAAAACAGACGTATTATAGGATGTAGAATGATTCTATGGTGAGCATAAGTCATTTCGTGAAATATTGGAAAATTTTACAAAAAAAAACGCCATAGTTGAGTATGTCGAAATTTTTCGATAAAACGTCAAATTCTTTTGAAGTTGAAATAAAAAAAACATAAAAACGGTCGTATTATAGCATGTAGAATGCTTTTATGGTGAGTAAAAGTCATTTCGTGAAATGTTGGAAAATTTTACAAAAAAAAAACGCCATACTATAGTATGTCGAAATTTTTCGATGAAAACGTCAATTTTTTTGAAGTTGAAAAAAAACCATGAAAACAGACGTATTATAGGATGTAGAATGATTCTATGGTGAGCAAAAGTCATTTCGTGAAATATTGGAAAATTTTACAAAAAAAACCGCCATAGTTTAGTATGTCGAAATTTTTCGATAAAACGTCAAATTCTTTTGAAGTTGAAAAAAAAAACATGAAAACGGTCGTATTATAGCATGTAGAATGCTTTTATGGTGAGTAAAAGTCATTTCGTGAAATGTTGGAAAATTTCACAAAAAAAACGCCATAGTATAGTATGTCGAAATTTTTCGATGAAAACATCAAATTTCCTTGAAGTTGAAAAAAACCATTAAAACAACCTTATTATAGCATGTAGAATGATTCTACGGTGAGCAAAAGTCATTTCGTGAAATGTTGGAGAATTTTACAAAAAAAAACACACAGAAGTTTACAAAAAAATGACATAGTATATAGTATGTCGAAATTTTTCGATGAAATATCAAATTTTTTTGATGTTGAAAAAAAACATGAAAACGGTCGTATTACAGCATGTAGAATGATTCTATGGTGAGCAAAAGTCATTTCGTGAAATGTTGGAAAACTAAAAAAAAAAAAAAAAAAAACGCCATAGTATAGTATGTCGAAATTTTTCAATAAAAGAGTCAAATTTTGTTGATGTTGGAAAAAAAACATGAAAACAGACGTATTATAGGATGTAGAATGATTCTATGGTGAGCAAAAGTCATTTGGTGAAATATTGGAAAATTTTGGAAAATGTTGGATAATTTTACATTTTCAATTTTAAATAATTTTACAAAAAAAACGCCATAGTATAGTATGTCGAAATTTTTCAATGAAAAAGTCAAATTTTGTTGATGTTGAAAAAAACCATGAAAACAGACGTATTATAGGATGTAGAGTGATTCTATGGTGAGCAAAAGTCATTTCGTGAAATGTATGAAAATTTTACAAAAAAAAAAAACGCCAAACTATAGTATGTCGAAATTTTTCGATGAAAACGTCAATTTTTTTGAAGTTGAAAAAAACCATGACAACAGTCATATTATAGGATGTAGAATGGTTCTATGGTGAGCAAAAGTCATGCCGTGAAATATTGGAAAATTTCACAAAAAAAAGCCCAAGTATAGTATGACGAAATTTTTCGATAAAACGTCAAATTCTTTTGAAGTTGAAAAAAAACCATTAAAATTGTCGTATTACAGCAAGTAGAATGATTCTATGGTGAGTAAAAGTCATTTCGTGAAATATTGGAAAAGTTTACAAAAAAAAAACGCCATAGTATAGTATGTCGAAATTTTTCGATGAAAACGTCAATTTTTTTGAAGTTGAAAAAAAACCATGAAAACGGTCGTATTATAGCATGTAGAATGCTTTTATGGTGAGTAAAAGTCATTTTGTGAAATGTTGGAAAATTTCACAAAAAAAAACGCCATAGTATAGTATGTCGAAATTTTTCAATAAAAAAGTCAAATTTTGTTGATGTTGGAAAAAAAACATGAAAACAGACGTATTATAGGATGTAGAATGATTCTATGGTGAGCAAAAGTCATTTGGTGAAATATTGGAAAATTTTACAAAAAAAAAACGCCATAGTCTCGTATGTCGAATTTTTTCGATGAAAACATCAAATTTTCTTGAAGTTGAAAAGAAAAAACATGAAAACGTTCGTATTATAGCATGTAGAATGATTCTATGTTGAGAAAAAGTCCTTTCGTGAAATATTGGAAAATTTTGGAAAATGTTGGATAATTTTACATTTTAAATTTTAAATAATTTTACAAAAAAAACGCCATAGTATAGTATGTCGAAATTTTTCAATGAAAACGTCAATTTTTTTGAAATTGAAAAAAACCATGAAAACAGTCATATTATAGGATGTAGAATGGTTCTATGGTGAGCAAAAGTCATTCCGTGAAATATTGGAAAATTTCACAGAAAAAAGCACAAGTATAGTATGTCGAAATTTTTCGATAAAACGTCAAATTCTTTTGAAGTTGAAAAAACCCCATAAAAATGGTCGTATTATAGCAAGTAGAATGATTCTATGGTGAGCAAAAGTCATTTCGTGAAATATTGGAAAATTTCACAAAAAAAAACGCCATAGTTTAGTATGTCGAAATTTTTCGATGAAAACGTCAATTTTTTTTGATTTTGAATAAAACATGAAAACGGTCGTATTATAGCATGTAGAATGCTTTTATGGTGAGTAAAAGTCATTTCGTGAAATGTTGGAAAATTTTACAAAAAAACGCCATAGTATAGTATGTCGAAATTTTTCAATGAAAAAGTCAAACTTTGTTGATGTTGAAAAAAACCATGAAAACAGACGTATTATAGGATGTAGAATGATTCTATGGTTAGCAAGTCATTTCGTGAAATGTATGAAAATTTTACGAAAAAAAAAACGCCATACTATAGTATGTCGAAATTTTTCGATGAAAACGTCAATTTTTTTGAAGTTGAAAAAACCCATGAAAACGGTCGTATTATAGCATGTAGAATGCTTTTATGGTGAGTAAAAGTCATTTTGTAAAATGTTGGAAAATTTCAAAAAAAAAACGCCATAGTATAGTATGTCGAAATTTTTTAATGAAAAAGTCAAATTTTCTTGATGTTGAAAAAAACCATGAAAACAGACGTATTATAGGATGTAGAATGATTCTATGGTGAGCAAAAGTCATTTCGTGAAATATTGGAAAATTTTACAAAAAAAAAAACGCCATAGTATAGTATGTCGAAATTTTTCGATGAAAACGTCAATTTTTTTGAAGTTGAAAAAAACCATGAAAACAGTCATATTATAGGATGTAGAATGGTTCTATGGTGAACAAAAGTCATTCCGTGAAATATTGGAAAATTTTACAAAAAAAAGCCCAAGTATAGTATGTCGAAATTTTTCGATAAAACGTCAAATTCTTTTGAAGTTGAAAAAAAAAAACATAAAAATGGTCGTATTACAGCAATTAGAATGATTCTATGGTGAGCAAAAGTCATTTCGTGAAATATTGGAAAATTTTACAAAAAAAACCGCCATAGTTTAGTATGTCGAAATTTTTCGATGAAAACGTCAATTTTTTTTGATTTTGAAAAAAACATGAAAACGGTCGTATTATAGCATGTAGAATGCTTTTATGGTGACTAAAAGTCATTTCGTGAAATGTTAGAAAATTTTACAAAAAAAACGCCATAGTATAGTATGTCGAAATTTTTCAATGAAAACGTCAATTTTTTTGAAATTGAAAAAAAACATGAAAACAGTCATATTATAGGATGTAGAATGGTTCTATTGTGAGCAAAAGTCATTCCGTGAAATATTGGAAAATTTCACAGAAAAAAGCCCAAGTATAGTATGTCGAAATTTTTCGATAAAACGTCAAATTCTTTTGAAGTTGAAAAAACCCCATAAAAATGGTTGTATTATAGCAAGTAGAATGATTCTATGGTGAGAAAAAGTCATTTCGTGAAATATTGGAAAATTTTACAAAAAAAAACGCCATAGTATAGTATGTCGAAATTTTTCAATGAAAAAGTCAAATTTTGTTGATGTTGAAAAAAACCATGACAACAGACGTATTATAGGATGTAGAATGATTCTATGGTGACTAAAAGTCATTTCGTGAAATGTTAGAAAATTTTACAAAAAAAACCGCCATGGTTTAGTATGTCGAAATTTTTCGATAAAACGTCAAATTCTTTTGAAGTTGAAAAAAAAAACATAAAAACGGTCATATTATAGCATGTAGAATGCTTTTATGGTGAGTAAAAGTCATTTCGTGAAATGTTGGAAAATTTCACAAAAAAAACGCCATAGTATAGTATGTCGAAATTTTTTAATGAAAAAGTCAAATTTTCTTGATGTTGAAAAAAACCATGAAAACAGACGTATTATAGGATGTAGAATGATTCTATGATGAGCAAAAGTCATTTCGTGAAATATTGGAAAATTTTACAAAAACAAAAACGCCATAGTATAGTATGTCGAAATTTTTCGATGAAAACGTCAATTTTTTTGAAGTTGAAAAAAACCATGAAAACAGTCATATTATAGGATGTAGAATGCTTTTATGATGAGTAAAAGTCATTTCGTGAAATGTTGGAAAATTTTGCAAAAAAAAAACGCCATAGTATAGTATGTCGAAATTTTTCAATGAAAAAGTCAAATTTTCTTGATGTTGAAAAAAACCATGAAAACAGACGGATTATAGGATGTAGAATGATTCTATGGTTAGCAAAAGTCATTTCGTGAAATGTATGAAAATTTTACAAAAAAAAAAAAAACGCCATTTCGATGAAAACGTCAATTTTTTTGAAGTTGAAAAAAACCATGAAAACAGTCATATTATAGGATGTAGAATGGTTCAATGGTGAGCAAAAGTCATTCCGTGAAATATTGGAAAATTTTACAAAAAAAAGCCCAAGTATAGTATGTCGAAATTTTTCGATAAAACGTCAAATTCTTTTGAAGTTGAAAAAAAAACATAAAAATGGTCGTATTACAGCAAGTAGAATGATTCTATGGTGAGCAAAAGTCATTTCGTGAAACATTGGAAAATTTTACAAAAAAAAACGCCATAGTTTAGTATGTCAACATTTTTCAATGAAAAAGTCAATTTTTTTTGATTTTGAAAAAAACATGAAAACGGTCGTTTTATAGCATGTAGAATGCTTTTATGGTGACTAAAAGTCATTTCGTGAAATGTTGGAAAATTTAAAAAAAAAAAAAAACGCCATGCTATAGTATGTCGAAATTTTTCGATGAAAACGTCAATTTTTTTGAAGTTGAAAAAAACCATGAAAACAGACGTATTATATGATGTAGAATGATTCTATGGTGAGCAAAAGTCATTTCGTGAAATATTGGAAAATTTTACAAAAAAAAACGCCATAGTTTAGTATGTCGAAATTTTTCGATAAAACGTCAAATTCTTTTGAAGTTGAAAAAAAAAACATGAAAACGGTCGTATTATAGCATGTAGAATGCTTTTATGGTGAGTAAAACTCATTTCGTGAAATGTTGGAAAATTTTACAAAAAAAACGCCATAGTATAGTATGTCGAAATTTTTCGATGAAAACGTCAATTTTTTTGAAGTTGAAAAAAACCATGAAAACAGTCATATTATAGGATGTAGAATGGTTCTATGGTGAACAAAAGTCATTCCGTGAAATATTGGAAAATTTTACAAAAAAAAGCCCAAGTATAGTATGTCGAAATTTTTCGATAAAACGTCAAATTCTTTTGAAGTTGAAAAAAAAAAACATAAAAATGGTCGTATTACAGCAATTAGAATGATTCTATGGTGAGCAAAAGTCATTTCGTGAAATATTGGAAAATTTTACAAAAAAAAACGCCATAGTTTAGTATGTCGAAATTTTTCGATGAAAACGTCAATTTTTTTTGATTTTGAAAAAAACATGAAAACGGTCGTATTATAGCATGTAGAATGCTTTTATGGTGACTAAAAGTCATTTCGTGAAATGTTAGAAAATTTTACAAAAAAAACGCCATAGTATAGTATGTCGAAATTTTTCAATGAAAACGTCAATTTTTTTGAAATTGAAAAAAACCATGAAAACAGTCATATTATAGGATGTAGAATGGTTCTATGGTGAGCAAAAGTCATTCCGTGAAATATTGGAAAATTTCACAGAAAAAAGCCCAAGTATAGTATGTCGAAATTTTTCGATAAAACGTCAAATTCTTTTGAAGTTGAAAAAAACCCATAAAAATGGTCGTATTATAGCAAGTAGAATGATTCTATGGTGAGCAAAAGTCATTTCGTGAAATATTGGAAAATTTTACAAAAAAAAAAACGCCATAGTATAGTATGTCGAAATTTTTCAATGAAAAAGTCAAATTTTGTTGATGTTGAAAAAAACCATGACAACAGACGTATTATAGGATGTAGAATGATTCTATGGTGAGCAAAAGTCATTTCGTGAAATATTGGAAAATTTTACAAAAAAAAACGCCATAGTTTAGTATGTCGAAATTTTTCGATAAAACGTCAATTTTTTTTGATTTTGAAAAAAACATGAAAACGGTCGTATTATAGCATGTAGAATGCTTTTATGGTGACTAAAAGTCATTTCGTGAAATGTTAGAAAATTTTACAAAAAAAACGCCATAGTATAGTATGTCGAAATTTTTCAATGAAAACGTCAATTTTTTTTAAATTGAAAAAAACCATGAAAACAGTCATATTATAGGATGTAGAATGGTTCTATGGTGAGCAAAAGTCATTCCGTGAAATATTGGAAAATTTCACAGAAAAAAGCCCAAGTATAGTATGTCGAAATTTTTCGATAAAACGTCAAATTCTTTTGAAGTTGAAAAAAACCCATAAAAATGGTCGTATTATAGCAAGTAGAATGATTCTATGGTGAGCAAAAGTCATTTCGTGAAATATTGGAAAATTTTACAAAAAAAAAACGCCATAGTATAGTATGTCGAAATTTTTCAATGAAAAAGTCAAATTTTGTTGATGTTGAAAAAAACCATGACAACAGACGTATTATAGGATGTAGAATGATTCTATGGTGAGCAAAAGTCATTTCGTGAAATATTGGAAAATTTTACAAAAAAAAACGCCATAGTTTAGTATGTCGAAATTTTTCGATAAAACGTCAAATTCTTTTGAAGTTGAAAAAAAAACATAAAAATGGTCGTATTACAGCAAGTAGAATGATTCTATGGTGAGCAAAAGTCATTTCGTGAAATATTGGAAAATTTTACAAAAAAAAACGCCATAGTTTGGTATGTCGAAATTTTTCGATGAAAACGTCAATTTTTTTTTATTTTGAATAAAACATGAAAACGGTCGTATTATAGCATGTAGAATGCTTTTATGCTGACTAAAAGTCATTTCGTGAAATGTTGGAAAATTTTACAAAAAAAAAAACGCCATACTATAGTATGTCGAAATTTTTCAATGAAAACGTCAATTTTTTTGAAATTGAAAAAAACCATGAAAACAGTCATATTATAGGATGTAGAATGGTTCTATGGTGAGCAAAAGTCATTTCGTGAAATATTGGAAAATTTTACAAAAAAAAACGCCATACTATAGTATGTCGAAATTTTTCGATGAAAACGTCAATTTTTTTGAAGTTGAAAAAAACCATGAAAACAGACGTATTATAGGATGTAGAATGATTCTATGGTGAGCAAAAGTCATTTCGTGAAATATTGGAAAATTTTACAAAAAAAAACGCCATAGTTTAGTATGTCGAAATTTTTCGATAAAACGTCAAATTCTTTTGAAGTTGAAAAAAAAAAATTAAAAACGGTCTTATTATAGCATGTAGAATGCTTTTATGGTGAGTAAAAGTCATTTCGTGAAATGTTGGAAAATTTTACAAAAAAAACGCCATAGTATAGTATGTCGAAATTTTTCAATGAAAAAGTCAAACTTTGTTGATGTTGAAAAAAACCATGAAAACAGACGTATTATAGGATGTAGAATGATTCTATGGTGAGCAAAAGTCATTTCGTGAAATGTATGAAAATTTTACAAAAAAAAAAAAAACGCCATAGTATAGTATGTCGAAATTTTTCGATGAAAACGTCAATTTTTTTGAAGTTGAAAAAAACCATGAAAACAGTCATATTATAGGATGTAGAATGGTTCAATGGTGAGCAAAAGTCATTCCGTGAAATATTGGAAAATTTTACAAAAAAAAGCCCAAGTATAGTATGTCGAAATTTTTCGATAAAACGTCAAATTCTTTTGAAGTTGAAAAAAAAACATAAAAATGGTCGTATTACAGCAAGTAGAATGATTCTATGGTGAGCAAAAGTCATTTCGTGAAATGTTGGAAAATTTTACAAAAAAAACGCCATAGTATAGTATGTCGAAATTTTTCGATGAAAACGTCAATTTTTTTGAAGTTGAAAAAAACCATGAAAACAGTCATATTATAGGATGTAGAATGGTTCTATGGTGAACAAAAGTCATTCCGTGAAATATTGGAAAATTTTACAAAAAAAAGCCCAAGTATAGTATGTCGAAATTTTTCGATAAAACGTCAAATTCTTTTGAAGTTGAAAAAAAAAACATAAAAATGGTCGTATTACAGCAATTAGAATGATTCTATGGTGAGCAAAAGTCATTTCGTGAAATATTGGAAAATTTTACAAAAAAAAACGCCATAGTTTAGTATGTCGAAATTTTTCGATGAAAACGTCAATTTTTTTTGATTTTGAAAAAAACATGAAAACGGTCGTATTATAGCATGTAGAATGCTTTTATGGTGACTAAAAGTCATTTCGTGAAATGTTAGAAAATTTTACAAAAAAAACGCCACAGTATAGTATGTCGAAATTTTTCAATGAAAACGTCAATTTTTTTGAAATTGAAAAAAACCATGAAAACAGTCATATTATAGGATGTAGAATGGTTCTATGGTGAGCAAAAGTCATTCCGTGAAATATTGGAAAATTTCACAGAAAAAAGCCCAAGTATAGTATGTCGAAATTTTTCGATAAAACGTCAAATTCTTTTGAAGTTGAAAAAAACCCATAAAAATGGTCGTATTATAGCAAGTAGAATGATTCTATGGTGAGCAAAAGTCATTTCGTGAAATATTGGAAAATTTTACAAAAAAAAAACGCCATAGTATAGTATGTCGAAATTTTTCAATGAAAAAGTCAAATTTTGTTGATGTTGAAAAAAACCATGACAACAGACGTATTATAGGATGTAGAATGATTCTATGGTGAGCAAAAGTCATTTCGTGAAATATTGGAAAATTTTACAAAAAAAAACGCCATAGTTTAGTATGTCGAAATTTTTCGATAAAACGTCAAATTCTTTTGAAGTTGAAAAAAAAAACATGAAAACGGTCGTATTATAGCATGTAGAATGCTTTTATGGTGAGTAAAAGTCATTTCGTGAAATGTTGGAAAATTTTACAAAAAAAACGCCGTAGTATAGTATGTCGAAATTTTTCAATGAAAAAGTCAAACTTTGTTGATGTTGAAAAAAACCATGAAAACAGACGTATTATAGGATGTAGAATGATTCTATGGTGAGCAAAAGTCATTTGGTGAAATATTGGAAAATTTTGGAAAATATTGGATAATTTTACATTTTCAATTTTAAATAATTTTACAAAAAAAAACGCCATTGTATAGTTTGTCGAAATTTTTCGATGAAAACGTCAATTTTTTTGAAGTTGAAAAAAACCATGACAACAGACGTATTATAGGATGTAGAATGATTCTATGATGAGCAAAAGTCATTTCGTGAAATATTGGAAAATTTTACAAAAAAAAAAACGCCATAGTATAGTATGTCGAAATTTTTCGATGAAAACGTCAATTTTTTTGAAGTTGAAAAAAACCATGAAAACAGTCATATTATAGGATGTAGAATGCTTTTATGATGAGTAAAAGTCATTTCGTGAAATGTTGGAAAATTTTGCAAAAAAAAAACGCCATACTATAGTATGTCGAAATTTTTCAATGAAAACGTCAATTTTTTTGAAATTGAAAAAAACCATGAAAACAGTCATATTATAGGATGTAGAATGGTTCTATGGTGAGCAAAAGTCATTTCGTGAAATATTGGAAAATTTTACAAAAAAAAACGCCATAGTTTAGTATGTCGAAATTTTTCGATAAAACGTCAAATTCTTTTGAAGTTGAAAAAAAAAAATTAAAAACAGTCGTATTATAGCATGTAGAATGCTTTTATGGTGAGTAAAAGTCATTTCGTGAAATGTTGGAAAATTTCACAAAAAAAACGCCATAGTATAGTATGTCGAAATTTTTCAATGAAAAAGTCAAATTTTCTTGATGTTGAAAAAAACCATGAAAACAGACGGATTATAGGATGTAGAATGATTCTATGGTTAGCAAAAGTCATTTCGTGAAATGTATGAAAATTTTACAAAAAAAAAAAAAACGCCATTTCGATGAAAACGTCAATTTTTTTGAAGTTGAAAAAAACCATGAAAACAGTCATATTATAGGATGTAGAATGGTTCAATGGTGAGCAAAAGTCATTCCGTGAAATATTGGAAAATTTTACAAAAAAAAGCCCAAGTATAGTATGTCGAAATTTTTCGATAAAACGTCAAATTCTTTTGAAGTTGAAAAAAAAACATAAAAATGGTCGTATTACAGCAAGTAGAATGATTCTATGGTGAGCAAAAGTCATTTCGTGAAACATTGGAAAATTTTACAAAAAAAAACGCCATAGTTTAGTATGTCAACATTTTTCAATGAAAAAGTCAATTTTTTTTGATTTTGAAAAAAACATGAAAACGGTCGTTTTATAGCATGTAGAATGCTTTTATGGTGACTAAAAGTCATTTCGTGAAATGTTGGAAAATTTAAAAAAAAAAAAAAAACGCCATGCTATAGTATGTCGAAATTTTTCGATGAAAACGTCAATTTTTTTGAAGTTGAAAAAAACCATGAAAACAGACGTATTATATGATGTAGAATGATTCTATGGTGAGCAAAAGTCATTTCGTGAAATATTGGAAAATTTTACAAAAAAAAACGCCATAGTTTAGTATGTCGAAATTTTTCGATAAAACGTCAAATTCTTTTGAAGTTGAAAAAAAAAACATGAAAACGGTCGTATTATAGCATGTAGAATGCTTTTATGGTGAGTAAAAGTCATTTCGTGAAATGTTGGAAAATTTTACAAAAAAAACGCCATAGTATAGTATGTCGAAATTTTTCGATGAAAACGTCAATTTTTTTGAAGTTGAAAAAAACCATGAAAACAGTCATATTATAGGATGTAGAATGGTTCTATGGTGAACAAAAGTCATTCCGTGAAATATTGGAAAATTTTACAAAAAAAAGCCCAAGTATAGTATGTCGAAATTTTTCGATAAAACGTCAAATTCTTTTGAAGTTGAAAAAAAAAACATAAAAATGGTCGTATTACAGCAATTAGAATGATTCTATGGTGAGCAAAAGTCATTTCGTGAAATATTGGAAAATTTTACAAAAAAAAACGCCATAGTTTAGTATGTCGAAATTTTTCGATGAAAACGTCAATTTTTTTTGATTTTGAAAAAAACATGAAAACGGTCGTATTATAGCATGTAGAATGCTTTTATGGTGACTAAAAGTCATTTCGTGAAATGTTAGAAAATTTTACAAAAAAAACGCCATAGTATAGTATGTCGAAATTTTTCAATGAAAACGTCAATTTTTTTTGAAATTGAAAAAAACCATGAAAACAGTCATATTATAGGATGTAGAATGGTTCTATGGTGAGCAAAAGTCATTCCGTGAAATATTGGAAAATTTCACAGAAAAAAGCCCAAGTATAGTATGTCGAAATTTTTCGATAAAACGTCAAATTCTTTTGAAGTTGAAAAAAACCCATAAAAATGGTCGTATTATAGCAAGTAGAATGATTCTATGGTGAGCAAAAGTCATTTCGTGAAATATTGGAAAATTTTACAAAAAAAAAACGCCATAGTATAGTATGTCGAAATTTTTCAATGAAAAAGTCAAATTTTGTTGATGTTGAAAAAAACCATGACAACAGACGTATTATAGGATGTAGAATGATTCTATGGTGAGCAAAAGTCATTTCGTGAAATATTGGAAAATTTTACAAAAAAAAACGCCATAGTTTAGTATGTCGAAATTTTTCGATAAAACGTCAAATTCTTTTGAAGTTGAAAAAAAAACATAAAAATGGTCGTATTACAGCAAGTAGAATGATTCTATGGTGAGCAAAAGTCATTTCGTGAAATATTGGAAAATTTTACAAAAAAAAACGCCATAGTTTGGTATGTCGAAATTTTTCGATGAAAACGTCAATTTTTTTTTATTTTGAATAAAACATGAAAACGGTCGTATTATAGCATGTAGAATGCTTTTATGCTGACTAAAAGTCATTTCGTGAAATGTTGGAAAATTTTACAAAAAAAAAACGCCATACTATAGTATGTCGAAATTTTTCAATGAAAACGTCAATTTTTTTGAAATTGAAAAAAACCATGAAAACAGTCATATTATAGGATGTAGAATGGTTCTATGGTGAGCAAAAGTCATTTCGTGAAATATTGGAAAATTTTACAAAAAAAAACGCCATACTATAGTATGTCGAAATTTTTCGATGAAAACGTCAATTTTTTTGAAGTTGAAAAAAACCATGAAAACAGACGTATTATAGGATGTAGAATGATTCTATGGTGAGCAAAAGTCATTTCGTGAAATATTGGAAAATTTTACAAAAAAAACCGCCATAGTTTAGTATGTCGAAATTTTTCGATAAAACGTCAAATTCTTTTGAAGTTGAAAAAAAAAACATGAAAACGGTCGTATTATAGCATGTAGAATGCTTTTATGGTGAGTAAAAGTCATTTCGTGAAATGTTGGAAAATTTTACAAAAAAAACGCCATAGTATAGTATGTCGAAATTTTTCAATGAAAAAGTCAAACTTTGTTGATGTTGAAAAAAACCATGAAAACAGACGTATTATAGGATGTAGAATGATTCTATGGTGAGCAAAAGTCATTTCGTGAAATGTATGAAAATTTTACAAAAAAAAAAAAAAACGCCATAGTATAGTATGTCGAAATTTTTCGATGAAAACGTCAATTTTTTTGAAGTTGAAAAAAACCATGAAAACAGTCATATTATAGGATGTAGAATGGTTCTATGGTGAACAAAAGTCATTCCGTGAAATATTGGAAAATTTTACAAAAAAAAGCCCAAGTATAGTATGTCGAAATTTTTCGATAAAACGTCAAATTCTTTTGAAGTTGAAAAAAAAAACATAAAAATGGTCGTATTACAGCAATTAGAATGATTCTATGGTGAGCAAAAGTCATTTCGTGAAATATTGGAAAATTTTACAAAAAAAACCGCCATAGTTTAGTATGTCGAAATTTTTCGATGAAAACGTCAATTTTTTTTGATTTTGAAAAAAACATGAAAACGGTCGTATTATAGCATGTAGAATGCTTTTATGGTGACTAAAAGTCATTTCGTGAAATGTTAGAAAATTTTACAAAAAAAACGCCATAGTATAGTATGTCGAAATTTTTCAATGAAAACGTCAATTTTTTTGAAATTGAAAAAAAAACATGAAAACAGTCATATTATAGGATGTAGAATGGTTCTATTGTGAGCAAAAGTCATTCCGTGAAATATTGGAAAATTTCACAGAAAAAAGCCCAAGTATAGTATGTCGAAATTTTTCGATAAAACGTCAAATTCTTTTGAAGTTGAAAAAACCCCATAAAAATGGTTGTATTATAGCAAGTAGAATGATTCTATGGTGAGAAAAAGTCATTTCGTGAAATATTGGAAAATTTTACAAAAAAAAACGCCATAGTATAGTATGTCGAAATTTTTCAATGAAAAAGTCAAATTTTGTTGATGTTGAAAAAAACCATGACAACAGACGTATTATAGGATGTAGAATGATTCTATGGTGACTAAAAGTCATTTCGTGAAATGTTAGAAAATTTTACAAAAAAAACGCCATAGTATAGTATGTCGAAATTTTTCGATGAAAACGTCAATTTTTTTGAAGTTGAAAAAAACCATGAAAACAGACGTATTATAGGATGTAGAATGATTCTATGGTGAGCAAAAGTCATTTCGTGAAATATTGGAAAATTTTACAAAAAAAAACGCCATGGTTTAGTATGTCGAAATTTTTCGATAAAACGTCAAATTCTTTTGAAGTTGAAAAAAAAAACATAAAAACGGTCATATTATAGCATGTAGAATGCTTTTATGGTGAGTAAAAGTCATTTCGTGAAATGTTGGAAAATTTCACAAAAAAAACGCCATAGTATAGTATGTCGAAATTTTTTAATGAAAAAGTCAAATTTTCTTGATGTTGAAAAAAACCATGAAAACAGACGTATTATAGGATGTAGAATGATTCTATGATGAGCAAAAGTCATTTCGTGAAATATTGGAAAATTTTACAAAAAAAAAAACGCCATAGTATAGTATGTCGAAATTTTTCGATGAAAACGTCAATTTTTTTGAAGTTGAAAAAAACCATGAAAACAGTCATATTATAGGATGTAGAATGCTTTTATGATGAGTAAAAGTCATTTCGTGAAATGTTGGAAAATTTTGCAAAAAAAAAACGCCATACTATAGTATGTCGAAATTTTTCAATGAAAACGTCAATTTTTTTGAAATTGAAAAAAAACATGAAAACAGTCATATTATAGGATGTAGAATGGTTCTATGGTGAGCAAAAGTCATTTCGTGAAATATTGGAAAATTTTACAAAAAAAAACGCCATAGTTTAGTATGTCGAAATTTTTCGATAAAACGTCAAATTCTTTTGAAGTTGAAAAAAAAAATTAAAAACAGTCGTATTATAGCATGTAGAATGCTTTTATGGTGAGTAAAAGTCATTTCGTGAAATGTTGGAAAATTTCACAAAAAAAACGCCATAGTATAGTATGTCGAAATTTTTCAATGAAAAAGTCAAATTTTCTTGATGTTGAAAAAAACCATGAAAACAGACGGATTATAGGATGTAGAGTGATTCTATGGTGAGCAAAAGTCATTTCGTGAAATGTATGAAAATTTTACAAAAAAAAAAAAAACGCCATTTCGATGAAAACGTCAATTTTTTTGAAGTTGAAAAAAACCATGAAAACAGTCATATTATAGGATGTAGAATGGTTCAATGGTGAGCAAAAGTCATTCCGTGAAATATTGGAAAATTTTACAAAAAAAAGCCCAAGTATAGTATGTCGAAATTTTTCGATAAAACGTCAAATTCTTTTGAAGTTGAAAAAAAAACATAAAAATGGTCGTATTACAGCAAGTAGAATGATTCTATGGTGAGCAAAAGTCATTTCGTGAAATATTGGAAAATTTTACAAAAAAAAACGCCATAGTTTAGTATGTCAACATTTTTCAATGAAAAAGTCAATTTTTTTTGATTTTGAAAAAAACATGAAAACGGTCGTTTTATAGCATGTAGAATGCTTTTATGGTGACTAAAAGTCATTTCGTGAAATGTTGGAAAATTTAAAAAAAAAAAAAACGCCATGCTATAGTATGTCGAAATTTTTCGATGAAAACGTCAATTTTTTTGAAGTTGAAAAAAACCATGAAAACAGACGTATTATATGATGTAGAATGATTCTATGGTGAGCAAAAGTCATTCCGTGAAATATTGGAAAATTTTACAAAAAAAAACGCCATAGTTTAGTATGTCGAAATTTTTCGATAAAACGTCAAATTCTTTTGAAGTTGAAAAAAAAAACATAAAAATGGTCGTATTACAGCAATTAGAATGATTCTATGGTGAGCAAAAGTCATTTCGTGAAATATTGGAAAATTTTACAAAAAAAAACGCCATAGTTTAGTATGTCGAAATTTTTCGATGAAAACGTCAATTTTTTTTGATTTTGAAAAAAACATGAAAACGGTCGTATTATAGCATGTAGAATGCTTTTATGGTGACTAAAAGTCATTTCGTGAAATGTTAGAAAATTTTACAAAAAAAACGCCATAGTATAGTATGTCGAAATTTTTCAATGAAAACGTCAATTTTTTTGAAATTGAAAAAAACCATGAAAACAGTCATATTATAGGATGTAGAATGGTTCTATGGTGAGCAAAAGTCATTCCGTGAAATATTGGAAAATTTCACAGAAAAAAGCCCAAGTATAGTATGTCGAAATTTTTCGATAAAACGTCAAATTCTTTTGAAGTTGAAAAAAACCCATAAAAATGGTCGTATTATAGCAAGTAGAATGATTCTATGGTGAGCAAAAGTCATTTCGTGAAATATTGGAAAATTTTACAAAAAAAAAACGCCATAGTATAGTATGTCGAAATTTTTCAATGAAAAAGTCAAATTTTGTTGATGTTGAAAAAAACCATGACAACAGACGTATTATAGGATGTAGAATGATTCTATGGTGAGCAAAAGTCATTTCGTGAAATATTGGAAAATTTTACAAAAAAAAACGCCATAGTTTAGTATGTCGAAATTTTTCGATAAAACGTCACTTTTTTTTGATTTTGAAAAAAACATGAAAACGGTCGTATTATAGCATGTAGAATGCTTTTATGGTGACTAAAAGTCATTTCGTGAAATGTTAGAAAATTTTACAAAAAAAACGCCATAGTATAGTATGTCGAAATTTTTCAATGAAAACGTCAATTTTTTTTAAATTGAAAAAAACCATGAAAACAGTCATATTATAGGATGTAGAATGGTTCTATGGTGAGCAAAAGTCATTCCGTGAAATATTGGAAAATTTCACAGAAAAAAGCCCAAGTATAGTATGTCGAAATTTTTCGATAAAACGTCAAATTCTTTTGAAGTTGAAAAAAACCCATAAAAATGGTCGTATTATAGCAAGTAGAATGATTCTATGGTGAGCAAAAGTCATTTCGTGAAATATTGGAAAATTTTACAAAAAAAAAACGCCATAGTATAGTATGTCGAAATTTTTCAATGAAAAAGTCAAATTTTGTTGATGTTGAAAAAAACCATGACAACAGACATATTATAGGATGTAGAATGATTCTATGGTGAGCAAAAGTCATTTCGTGAAATATTGGAAAATTTTACAAAAAAAAACGCCATAGTTTAGTATGTCGAAATTTTTCGATAAAACGTCAAATTCTTTTGAAGTTGAAAAAAAAACATAAAAATGGTCGTATTACAGCAAGTAGAATGATTCTATGGTGAGCAAAAGTCATTTCGTGAAATATTGGAAAATTTTACAAAAAAAAACGCCATAGTTTGGTATGTCGAAATTTTTCGATGAAAACGTCAATTTTTTTTTATTTTGAATAAAACATGAAAACGGTCGTATTATAGCATGTAGAATGCTTTTATGCTGACTAAAAGTCATTTCGTGAAATGTTGGAAAATTTTACAAAAAAAAAACGCCATACTATAGTATGTCGAAATTTTTCAATGAAAACGTCAATTTTTTTGAAATTGAAAAAAACCATGAAAACAGTCATATTATAGGATGTAGAATGGTTCTATGGTGAGCAAAAGTCATTTCGTGAAATATTGGAAAATTTTACAAAAAAAAACGCCATACTATAGTATGTCGAAATTTTTCGATGAAAACGTCAATTTTTTTGAAGTTGAAAAAAACCATGAAAACAGACGTATTATAGGATGTAGAATGATTCTATGGTGAGCAAAAGTCATTTCGTGAAATATTGGAAAATTTTACAAAAAAAAACGCCATAGTTTAGTATGTCGAAATTTTTCGATAAAACGTCAAATTCTTTTGAAGTTGAAAAAAAAAAATTAAAAACGGTCGTATTATAGCATGTAGAATGCTTTTATGGTGAGTAAAAGTCATTTCGTGAAATGTTGGAAAATTTCACAAAAAAACGCCATAGTATAGTATGTCGAAATTTTTCAATGAAAAAGTCAAATTTTGTTGATGTTGAAAAAAACCATGAAAACAGACGTATTATAGGATGTAGAATGATTCTATGGTGAGCAAAAGTCATTTCGTGAAATATTGGAAAATTTTACAAAAAAAAACGCCATAGTTTAGTATGTTGAAATTTTTCGATAAAACGTCAAATTCTTTTGAAGTTGAAAAAAAAAACATGAAAACGGTCGTATTATAGCATGTAGAATGCTTTTATGGTGAGTAAAAGTCATTTCGTGAAATGTTGGAAAATTTTACAAAAAAAACGCCATAGTATAGTATGTCGAAATTTTTCAATGAAAACGTCAATTTTTTTGAAGTTGAAAAAAACCATGAAAACAGTCATATTATAGGATGTAGAATGCTTTTATGATGAGTAAAAGTCATTTCGTGAAATGTTGGAAAATTTTACAAAAAAAAACGCCATACTATAGTATGTCGAAATTTTTCAATGAAAACGTCAATTTTTTTGAAGTTGAAAAAAACCATGAAAACAGACGTATTATAGGATGTAGAATGATTCTATGGTGAGCATAAGTCATTTCGTGAAATATTGGAAAATTTTACAAAAAAAAACGCCATAGTTGAGTATGTCGAAATTTTTCGATAAAACGTCAAATTCTTTTGAAGTTGAAATAAAAAAAACATAAAAACGGTCGTATTATAGCATGTAGAATGCTTTTATGGTGAGTAAAAGTCATTTCGTGAAATGTTGGAAAATTTTACAAAAAAAAAACGCCATACTATAGTATGTCGAAATTTTTCGATGAAAACGTCAATTTTTTTGAAGTTGAAAAAAAACCATGAAAACAGACGTATTATAGGATGTAGAATGATTCTATGGTGAGCAAAAGTCATTTCGTGAAATATTGGAAAATTTTACAAAAAAAACCGCCATAGTTTAGTATGTCGAAATTTTTCGATAAAACGTCAAATTCTTTTGAAGTTGAAAAAAAAAACATGAAAACGGTCGTATTATAGCATGTAGAATGCTTTTATGGTGAGTAAAAGTCATTTCGTGAAATGTTGGAAAATTTCACAAAAAAAACGCCATAGTATAGTATGTCGAAATTTTTCGATGAAAACATCAAATTTCCTTGAAGTTGAAAAAAACCATTAAAACAACCTTATTATAGCATGTAGAATGATTCTACGGTGAGCAAAAGTCATTTCGTGAAATGTTGGAGAATTTTACAAAAAAAAACACACAGAAGTTTACAAAAAAATGACATAGTATATAGTATGTCGAAATTTTTCGATGAAATATCAAATTTTTTTGATGTTGAAAAAAAACATGAAAACGGTCGTATTACAGCATGTAGAATGATTCTATGGTGAGCAAAAGTCATTTCGTGAAATGTTGGAAAACTAAAAAAAAAAAAAAAAAAAAACGCCATAGTATAGTATGTCGAAATTTTTCAATAAAAGAGTCAAATTTTGTTGATGTTGGAAAAAAAAACATGAAAACAGACGTATTATAGGATGTAGAATGATTCTATGGTGAGCAAAAGTCATTTGGTGAAATATTGGAAAATTTTGGAAAATGTTGGATAATTTTACATTTTCAATTTTAAATAATTTTACAAAAAAAACGCCATAGTATAGTATGTCGAAATTTTTCAATGAAAAAGTCAAATTTTGTTGATGTTGAAAAAAACCATGAAAACAGACGTATTATAGGATGTAGAGTGATTCTATGGTGAGCAAAAGTCATTTCGTGAAATGTATGAAAATTTTACAAAAAAAAAAAACGCCAAACTATAGTATGTCGAAATTTTTCGATGAAAACGTCAATTTTTTTGAAGTTGAAAAAAACCATGACAACAGTCATATTATAGGATGTAGAATGGTTCTATGGTGAGCAAAAGTCATGCCGTGAAATATTGGAAAATTTCACAAAAAAAAGCCCAAGTATAGTATGACGAAATTTTTCGATAAAACGTCAAATTCTTTTGAAGTTGAAAAAAAACCATTAAAATTGTCGTATTACAGCAAGTAGAATGATTCTATGGTGAGTAAAAGTCATTTCGTGAAATATTGGAAAAGTTTACAAAAAAAAAACGCCATAGTATAGTATGTCGAAATTTTTCGATGAAAACGTCAATTTTTTTGAAGTTGAAAAAAAACCATGAAAACGGTCGTATTATAGCATGTAGAATGCTTTTATGGTGAGTAAAAGTCATTTTGTGAAATGTTGGAAAATTTCACAAAAAAAAACGCCATAGTATAGTATGTCGAAATTTTTCAATAAAAAAGTCAAATTTTGTTGATGTTGGAAAAAAAACATGAAAACAGACGTATTATAGGATGTAGAATGATTCTATGGTGAGCAAAAGTCATTTGGTGAAATATTGGAAAATTTTACAAAAAAAAAACGCCATAGTCTCGTATGTCGAATTTTTTCGATGAAAACATCAAATTTTCTTGAAGTTGAAAAGAAAAAACATGAAAACGTTCGTATTATAGCATGTAGAATGATTCTATGTTGAGCAAAAGTCCTTTCGTGAAATACTGGAAAATTTTGGAAAATGTTGGATAATTTTACATTTTAAATTTTAAATAATTTTACAAAAAAAACGCCATAGTATAGTATGTCGAAATTTTTCGATGAAAACGTCAACATTTTTTTATGTCAAAAACAAACCATGAAAACGGTCTTATTATAGCATGTAGAGTGATTCTATGGTAAGCAAAACTCATTTCGTGAAATGTTGGAAAATTTTACAAAAAAAAAGTCATAGTATAGTATGTCGAAATTTTTCGATGAAAACGTCAATTTTTTTGAAGTTGAAAAAAAACATGAAAACGGCCGTATTATAGCATGTAGAATGCTTTTATGGTGAATAAAAGTCATTTCGTGAAATGTTGGAAAATTTTACAAAAAAAACGCCATAGTATAGTATGTCGAAATTTTTCAATGAAAAAGTCAAATTTTAGGATGTAGAATGATTCTATGGTGAGCAAAAGTCATTTCGTGAAATATTCGAAAATTTTACAAAAAAAAAACGTCATAAAAATTTTGTCAAAATTTTTCGATGAAAACGTCAAATTTTGTTGATGTTAAAAAAAACACAAAAACGGTCTTACTACAGCATGTAGAGTGATTCTATGGTAAGCAAAAGTCATTTGGTGAAATATTGGAAAATTTTGGAAAATGTTGGATAATTTTACATTTTAAATTTTAAATAATTTTACAAAAAAAACGCCATAGTATAGTACGTCGAAATTTTTCGATGAAAACGTCAATTTTTTTGAAGTTGAAAAAAAAAACATTAAAACGGTCGTATTATAGCATGTAGAATATTTTTATGATGAGTAAAAGTCATTTCGTGAAATGTTGGAAAATTTTACAAAAAAAAAACGCCATACTATAGTATGTCGAAATTTTTCGATGAAAACGTCAATTTTTTTTAAGTTGAAAAAAACCATGAAAACAGACGTATTATAGGATGTAGAATGATTCTATGGTGAGCAAAAGTCATTTCGTGAAATATTGGGAAATTTTACAAAAAAAACGCCATAGTTTAGTATGTCAAAATTTTTCGATAAAACGTCACATTTTTTTGATGTTGAAAAAAAACATGAAAACGGTCATATTATAGGATGTAGAATGATTCTATGGTGAGCAAAAGTCATTTCGTTAAATATTGGAAAATTTTACAAAAAAAAAAAAAAAAAAACGCCATAGTTTAGTATGTCGAAATTTTTCGATGAAAACATCAAATTTTCTTGAAGTTGAAAAGAAAATCATGAAAACGTTCGTATTATAGCATGTAGAATGATTCTATGGTGAGCGCAAGTCATTTCGTGAAATGTTGGAAAATGTTTGAAAATGCTGGAAAATTTTACATTTTAAATTTTAAAAAATTTTCCAAAAAAAAAAACGCCCAAGTATAGTATGTCGAAATTTTTCGACAAAACGTCAAATTCTTTTGAAGTAAAAAAAAAAAAAAAACATGAAAACGGCCGTATTATAGCATGTAGAATGATTCAATGGTGAGCAAAAGTCATTTCGTGAAATTTTGGAAAATGTTGGAAAATGTTTGAAAATGTTGGAAAATTTTACATTATACATTTTACAAAATTTAAAAAAAAAAAGCATGTAGAATGATTCTATGGTGAGCGCAAGTCATTTCGTGAAATGTTGGAAAATGTTTGAAAATGCTGGAAAATTTTACATTTTAAATTTTAAAAAATTTTCCAAAAAAAAAACGCCATAGTATAGTATGTCGAAATTTTTCGATGAAATATCAAATTTTTTTGATGTTGAAAAAAAACATGAAAAAATTTGTATTATAGCATGTAGAATGATTCTATGGTGAGCAAAATGCATTTCCTGAAATGTTGGAAAATTTTACAAAAAAAAAGCCGCAGTATAGTATGTCGAAATTTTTCGATAAAACGTCAAAATCTTTTGAAGTTGAAAAAAACCATGAAAAAAGTTGTATTATAGCATGTAGAATGATTCTATGGTGAGCAAAAGTCATTTCGTGAAATGTTGGAAAATGTTTGAAAATGTTGGAAAATTTTACATTATACATTTTACAAAATTTTACAAAAAAAAAAAACACCATAGTGTAGTACACGTGTCAAACTCAAGGCCGGCGGGCCAGATCCGGCCCGCGACCTCAATTCATGTGGCCCGCGAGAGCTTGCAAAGAATATGGAATGCATATCATTCAATTCTATGGCGCTTCACAGAAGAACTTTGACTTTTTTTCGACACGCTATACTATGACTTTTTAGACATGCTATAGTATGACTTTTTTTTCGACATGCTATAGCATGACTTTTTTCGACATGCTATAGTATGACCTTTTTCGACATGCTATACTATGACTTTTTTTCGACATGCTATAGTACGACTTTTTTTCGACATGCTATAGTATGACTTTTTTTGGATATGCTATAGTATGACTTTTTTTGGACATACTATACTATGACTTTTTCGACATGCTATAGCATGGCTTTTTCCGACATGCTGTACTATGACTTTTTTCGACATGCTATAGCATGACTTTTTCAACATGCTATACTATGACTTTTTTCGACATGCTATACTCTGACTTTTTTTCGACATGCTATAGTACGACTTTTTCGACATGCTATAGTATGACCTTTTTCGACATGCAATACTATGACTTTTTTTCGACATGCTATGGTACGACTTTTTTTCAACATGCTATAGTATGACTTTTTTTGGATATGCTATAGTATGACTTTTTTTGGACATACTATACTATGACTTTTTCGACATGCTATAGCATGACTTTTTCAACATGCTATACTATGACTTTTTTCGACATGCTATACTATGACTTTTTCGACATGCTGTACTCTGACTTTTTTACGACATGCTATACTATGACTTTTTCGACATGCTATAGTACGACTTTTTCGACATGCTATACTATGACTTTTTCAACATGCTATACTATGACATTTTTCCACATGCTATAGTATGACTTTTTTTCCACATGCCACAGTATGACTTTTTCAACATGCCATAGTTTCCACACGGTTCCACAACCAGCACTGCTCCCAGTAGACCACATACACATTCACATTCACAACAAACTCACCGGACATAAGTGCAATAAGAACTCATGCAATTATATCATCTGCTCAAATTATAGTAACTGGACAATTATTTATTAATATGCTGGACATATTTTGGCTTTACTTTGTATTATGTATATATTATTTTATTTTATTTGTATTAATATTGTTTTAAAATCTATGCTTCTTGTTTATTGCACTATCCACTTTGCTGCTGTAACGTGTGAATTTCTCCACTGTGGGACCAATAAAGGAAGATCTTATCTCTTATCTTATCTCATGACTTTTTCGACATGCTCTACTATGACATTTTTTCGACATGCCATAGTATGACTTTTTCGACATACTACACAATGACTTTTTTTCGACATACTACACAATGACTTTTTTTCGACATGCTATACCATGACTTTTTTTCAACATACTACACTATGACTTTCTTTGACATACATGCTGTGACATGCACTACATGCTGTAGTATGACTTTTTATGACTCTTTTCATGACCTGGTTACTCCACTCTGCCAATGGATCATGGATGCCTGAGCCAAGATATCAGCGTCAAGTGTCGTCCGAGCTTTCACGAAGACCAGAATCATCACTGAACAGCTAAGTAACGGCAACGAGACTGACTCGGATAATGATGAGAGCGCCTTACGTATGAAAATAGATACGTTCATTGATAGTGCGCCTTATAATCTGGTGCACCTTGTAGTGCGAAATATACGGTACTACACTATGACTTATTTGTCATACTATACTAGGACTTTTTTCCACATACTATACTATTACTTTTTTTGACATACTATAGTATATATTGACATACTGTACTATGTTTTATTTTGCTATATCGTACTAGGACTTTTTGAGGCATACTGTGACTTTTTTTGACATATACTAGGACTTTTTGAGACATAATATACAATGACTTTATTCTGACATTTTTATGGGATGTTATTGTATGACATTCTTAATGTCCGACATGCGATACTATGACTTTTTTTCTGACATGCTATAGTATGACTTTTTTTCGACATGCTATAGTATGACTTTTTTTCGACATGCTATACTATGACTTTTTTCTGACATGCTATAGTATGACTTTTTTTCGACATGCTATACTATGACTTTTTGTCGACATGCGATACTATGACTTTTTCGACATGCGATACTATGACTTTTTCGACATGCTATACTATGACTTTTTTTCAACATGCTTTACTATGACTTCTTTCGACATGCTGTACTATGAATTTTGACATACTTTAGTATATATTGACATACTGTACTATGGTTTATTGTGATATATCATACTAGGAGTTTTTGAGGTATACTGTGACTTTTTTTTTTTTACATATCATACTAGGACTTTTTGAGACATAATATACAATGACTTTATTCTGACATTTTTATGGGATGTTATTGTATGACATTTTTAATGTTTCTTAGGGATTTCATCATCAAGTACTCACCTGGACTCAGCACACAGACACCATCATCAAGACAGTGAGATAATGGCTCTTGTTCCTCGCAGCCAGAGAAGGATCAACAGGAAATTCAGGACACTTTTGCAGGTCCACTTTTGAGGGTGTCCTGACCGGCTGCATCACCAGGACAGAGCTGCCATCCATGAAAGACCTTTACAGCCAACAGTGAAGGAAGACGGCCAACAGGATTATCAAGGATCCCAATCACCCCAACACAGGACAAAAAAAAATCTATATATAATTCTTTATATGTTATGTTCTATTGCTATATTTTACTATTTTAGTGATGAGAATCCCATGTTTTTACTTGTGTGATTTACTTATAACACATGATCATTGTTTAAGGGGGCTTGAGAGAAGATTTTCATTACCAATGACTGCTTCTATGTACTTATTGTATATACAGTGAACCCTTGTTTATCGCAGGAGTTGCGTTCCAAAAATAACCCGCGATAGGTGAAATCCGTGAAGTTGTCAGCTTTATTTTTTACTATTAATGCAATACTGTACTATAGAATGAAACCAAAAATCAATACCTGTTTTCAGGCCCAAAATTTGTTTAAGAAATAAAAATATTAATGTTTTCTTACAAATAACTATGATAGTTTAAAGAACGGTATTGTAAAACAATAATTTGAATACAGTACAGTATAGTAATGAATACAAGGTTGGAAACATTGTCCGCTGTGCTGTAGCGTCTGTTTCAACTGCAGGCTGTGCAGGAGTCTTTCTCCGAGAGAAGAACATCGTTATGGGTAGTTGTTGGCACTCTTTCTTTTTCTGAGCAAGAAGATTTTTATAAACGGACATGCCACCTTCGATTATATTTGAAAACCGCAATGAACGACACATCAAAAGGTCCCATTCTTGTGCCGCTGAAGTTCAGTGGCCATTCTCACCATGGTTGCTAAGCGACCAAGTGTCAGTCCATCCTCCTCTTCTTTATCAACACGTGTGTCTTCTTCTTCTTCTTCCCCTTCTCCCTCATCCTCGCTTGGTGGCTTTGTCATCTCTGCCAGGTCTTCGTCAGTCAGTGGATGTGCGTGTGCATCAATCAGGGCATTAATTTCATCAGCAGTCATGTCATTAAAGCCGTCTCCTCCGAGCTGTTTCGCTAGATTCACAGCCGTATCCACTGCAACTTTTTCACCTGAGCCAATCAGGATTCATAGCACAATAAATGCACTGTAAAAAAAAATCCGCGAAGCAGCAAAGCCGCGAAAGGTGAACCGTGTTATAGCAAGGGTTCACTGTATAACAATAAAGAACTTGAAACTATGATTGTACTTTATGACACATTACACTGACTTATGACATACTATACTGTGGCTTTTTTCCAAAAACTGTGACTTTTTTTCCAATATACTACGCTATGTCTTGTGACTTTTTTGAGCCATACATTTTTTTTTTTTTACATTTTTGTGACATAAAATACTATTATTTTGATATTTTTGTAACATACAATGACTGTTTTTTATGACATACTGTACTATGAATTTTCAGGACATGACATACTGTCACTTTTGACATGAACTATGAATTCACTGATGGCAATCGATGACTTCCTTGTGATATGTTTTTATGATATACTATGACTTTTCATGACATGTCACAGACAAATCATCAGTCAAGCAATGCCTCTGCTTTTCAGATCATTTTAACGAGACCAGCAGTTGTAGAAGAAATATGCAGAACCTTTACTTAAGTAAAAGTAGTGTAGTTTCACAGTGTGAAAATACTCTGTTAAAAGTACTGCATTCAAAATCTTACTTCAGTAAAAGTACAAAAGTTTTAGAAATAGTATAGTTAAAGTATTAAACGTAAAGGTATTTATTGTTATGCAAATGAGCCCATGCCAGAATATACATATTAATATATAATATACATACACATATACTACATTACTGGTTACAGTTATTGAGGCAGATCACATTAATATTGCAGCTGGTTATGGTGTGCCAAATTTTAAATACTTAACAGCTTAATCTACAATAATATATCCTCATTTATTAGTTGATTCAGAGAATCAATACAAATATAAATCTGTAAAGTAACTAAAAATTATTGCAGTAAAAAGTACAATATTTCGCTCTGAGATGTAGGAGTGGAAGTAAAACGTAGCAGAAATACTCAAGTAAAGTAGGCTACAAGTACCTCAAAACTGAACATATGTACAGTACTAAATGTACTTGGTTACATCACATCAGTGGGGCCAGGCATCACAGTTTCATCTGTTTTCACTGAAGTGGATTTTACTCACCATGTGCTGGATGTCCTGGATCTTCCTCCCCTCACAGGATCTGCTTTTAAACCCGTCCAGACCGTCTTGTAGTCTTGCTGCTAGGTGTCAGCTGTTAGCTGGTTAACCTTAGCTGTATCCAGGCTAACAATACTAGTAGTAGTACTACTAGTCGAGCAGAGAGACGTGGTGTAAAACTCCTGGGCTTCGGTAGTAAAGTGTTTCTCTCCCTCTCCAACGCACAGACGCGGATAAAGATGTCCTCCCACTCTCAGCCAGCTGGTTTAACGCTCGCCGAAGACGTGAAGCCCAACAACCCGCACAGGAACCGGGCAACAACTAGCCCACATGTCCGGAGAACAATCCGCAGCCACCGACTTGTCAGCCCACCGCGCCGGCCACGTTTCCGCTGCTGCCCGCCATGCTCATCACGTGAAACGTGCATCCGGTGTGCGCGCACCTGTGGGATGACGTCACAGTCAATACAGCCCGGTCAGGTGTCCTGATAAGGATGACGAGACAAAAGTTAAAATACCATGAAAACAAAGTTACAAGTTTACGAGACAAAAGTTAAAATACTATGAAAACAAAGTCACAAGTTTACGAGACAAAAGTTAAAATACTATGAAAACAAAGTCACAAGTTTACGAGACAAAAGTTAAAATACTATGAAAACAAAGTCACAAGTTTATGAGAAAAAAGTCATAATCTGAAAATAAAGTCATGTTTACAAGAAAAAGTCGTAATATTATGAGAATGAAATCATAAGTTTATGAGAAAAAAAGTTGTAATATTATGAGAATAAAGTCATAATATTATAAAGTAGTACATTTATGTGTTATTTTAGGGGGGAAATAAAGCAGATAGTTGCTAATAATCAAAAATACATCATCTTTTGGCACACCAGCACCACATTATCCTAAGTATCACGACCTTGAAAAGACTGTGCAAGAAACTGATGAGTGTACTGTTTCGCTGTAAAATGAGAAAGTTTGTAAACCGGGAGCCATGTTGAGATCAGTTGGGGAAATACCAAGCACCGCCCACCAGCCGGAGCAAACTTTCTCATTTTACAGCTAAACAGTAACTACAAGATGTTTCTGAAAACATCTGAGATGAGATATAGTCATTACAGTAACAGAATATTGATTCATATTTGATCAGCGCTGCCTTGTTTGACCATTTGATCAGAGTTAACAAGTGAGTGACAGCTGCCTCAGTTGAATAAACAGCCAATAGGAATGTTCTTTCTCTCTAAAATGACCTGTGATTGGCCAAAGGCTCCCGTCATGGGCTAGATTATTTAAAACCTGAAAACAGCAATGAGGAGGTACAGAAGTCTAGTTTTCTCTCAGAACACTTGAATATCAACATGCTGAAAGGTTATTGTGGGTTTTTCGCACAATGATACCAAAAATATTCTGCCCACTGCAGGTTTATATTACAAAAGACTTAAGTCGATCGGATGAGCGGTTCTATAGATATGCTAAGGACATACAGAAAAACAAAGATTCCTCCCTTTACAGTTAGATTAGAGATACGTATTCTGAGATTTAATAACTTAATAAACACATTTATTAAGTTATCAATACTAATCAAAGTACAGTAATGTGATTCTCGGGTCCCACAGAAGGAATAACAAAGCAAACGATTAGATTGTGACACAAATGTCCTTTTAATAGGAAGCAGATCACAATCAGGCTGCATTCCAGTTCCCCTTCATCCTCATTAAAGAACAATCAATAATGATAAGAAACAAATTAGAAACATCCTTAGTAGAAAATAATTCTCTCATGCGAGTTCTGTGTTCACACTACATTCATATTGGTTACAGATGACGTATTCACAAGCCGTTTTGAAAAAAAAAAAAAAATAAAACAAAAAACATTGATGACTTATCATTACGTAGCTCTGGAAACAAAAATTTTAAAAAGTAAAATAGAAAGCCACATCAAAGAGACACATGCTGGCACGATAAAGTTTCCCATCATGCAATTGTAAGTTGATTCTATTCACAGGGTGGGCGTCATTGGTCTCCACGGAGTTGTGTCGGCGTGCATGCATGCATGTGTGTCATCTTACATGTGCCCTTTTTGTGCTTGAGCAGTGATCGGCGTGTAGATGTGTGTGTCGTCGTACCGTGTGTATAATGGGTGTGTGTGTGTGTGTGTGTGTGTGTGTGTGCGTACATACATGAAGCAGGCAACCAACGAGCCCCAAACTGGATGATTGGTTATAAATGCTATTTTTTTTTTTTTTTTTTTTTTTTTTTTTGCTTTTTCAGCTACAACCTGACATGTCAAGTTTTGTTTTGAGCCCTGGGATTACTTATTCAACACATAAAAACAATGTAACTGCACTGTGTGTTAAATGGGGAGGAAAGCTCCTTTGAAAAGGATAGTTCACCCAAACTGATCCGTTTTATTTAAGTGAAATTTGGACGCCTAAATGAAAAGGCATGAGTCGGTGTCCCCAAGCTAGTCATGGTTTTGGATTTAACTGTCCCTTTGATCGTAGAAAGTAGGCTCTGCTGAGGAGAAATAACATTCAGAAGCTTTGTTTTTGGTAGAATTCAACAGTATTTAGTAAAGACAACATGTGACAGGCCAGCAGTGACAGTCTGGTGTAGCTCCACACAGCGACAGGAAAACCCCACCGTCACTGACATCACTAAGCTTCACAAAGAGACTACAAGACGAGCTGGACCATGACTGTGAGTGTTTGCTCACCTTTTTGCAGTGACAGGTAAAGGGGTTCATTAATGCATGTGACAGGACTTAAACCGAGACAACATAAATGCTTGGCGGTGACTCCCATGGCTTCTTTCTTTGAAAAAAAAAAAAAAAAAAACAACAAATAACATGAGCTCTGGTTCGTGCAAATTTGGTCCTAAAGGCAAATAGATATTTAAGGACAAAACACTTTCCTTCTTATCCAAAACGTGAGAAAAATCTTACACAGTCTCAACAGGAATGGGGATTTTATGAGTCCATAAATAAAATGAAATTTAAAAAAGAATCATAAGTTTCCCATTCCTTGGGTCTGGATATTGCAGTTGGTGCTCCTGTATTTATATTGACAGCGCATACATTTAGGGTATGTAGATACAATATATTGCTCACAATCTCACAGCCCATTTTGCCGGGTGTGACAGTCAGCCCACACACACTCACTCACATGCACACAATAACAAAAGACACAGCAGTGTCCACAGGGGGGTTTGTTCTTCTTAAAAACCACGAGGTTCAGTGAAGGTACAAACAAACCACTATTGCCTTAAAGAGATGGGTTTAGTGTGCAGGCGATCAGGAGGAAAGTGTCCTTCAGCATCGCGTGTCCTTTGGGCTTCGTCCACAGTGTCACTCATGAGAGACTTTCTGAATCGGAGCATGTCTGCAGTGCGGCCTTGTTTCTATGGCAGAGCAGGTACAACGGGGGGCACGTGGGGAAACCTTGTGGTCAATTTGCCAACAGAGGAGTGGACAGTCTGTATTAGTGCGTAAACTGACATCCCAGTCCACTGATCCTGTAGCCCTTTCTGGAGTTAATGTGCACTCTAGGGTTGTGGATGTATTGCTCCGTTTGTTGTGATGTGACGCAAGTTAAAAAAAAAAAAAAAAAAAAAAAAAAGCACATTGCAGCCACAACCTTCGTCTCTATCAACACAGACTCAGCATGTTACCACTGTCGGTGTGTTTTCTCCATGATAATGACGGTTAGTTGGGTCATATTTCTAAAACCTTATTGTACCAGGGTTATATATGCACCATGCTCACACAGGTAAAATATTGGAAGTCCCCAACTTTCATAGGGGAGGGGGTTTCCATGGTTACAGCAAAGTGAATCACAGTGTTCCTGGGGTCAACATGCAGGACGTTAGTACATTACAGGACAGACTAGTGACGTTGCCCCTGGACACTGATCTAAGGTCAGTGTTTTTCTCTATTTGGATTTTTGGGCAACAAGGGAGCTGATCTTAGATCTGTGCCTGAACTCCAACCTACGCAACACATCACACCGTGGGAAGACAACGCAGAGCAAACGACGGGGAAGAGGAGAGGAGGAGTTGGGGGTAGGGGGATGGAGAAAGACCGACGGACTGGAAGGACGACACACAGTCAGGCAGACAAGCAGACAGACGGACGGACGGACAGAACATAGCTAGGCAAAGACTGCTCTCGTGAAGACAACAGAGAAGCAAAAGTGCAAAGTGGTCGTCCTCAAACTATTCACATGGTTTAGTTGTTGTTCTGCGTTGCATTATATCACATCTAAATGTACAGCGTATATAAAAGGTGTGATGTGTTCTGGGAAAGATTGTGTGAGGGGTTGCTAATGTGAGCGCTTTGAGTTGAGCTGTTGAAATATTCAAAATGAAATATGAATGTTTATAAATATATTCCTCCATGTTTGCATTGATAACATTGCAATGTAAATGTTGCATAATGTATGCAGATATATGTACAATAGAGCATTTTCATGTGTGTGCTTGTGTATTGCACATGGTTGTCTATCTGTGTAGGTGGGACTACTATATGTGTGCCTAACAGCCTATTATGTCTCTGGTGTTTTTGTGCACACACTCGCGTCCTCGCTCTCTCTGCCCTCCCTCAGCTGCGGCCCTCCTCGGCTGAGCGCTGGTCCGACTTGAGCTTGACGAACTCTTTCGCCACGTCGTCGTTGTTGCGCTGAGAGAGGATGCGTAGCACCGTCAGGCCCGTCTCGTCCATGTGGACACGTCTTCCCAGCGGCATCCAGCAGGTGACGCTGCCCTTGCTGGCTATGTCCTTCACCTGCAACACGGCCATGCCAACGGTGCGGTCCTCTCTGGCAAAGCAGTAGTCCTTCACACACACCTGCAGCTCGTAGCTCTCTGGACCCACCTCAGTGCCCAAGGAGCTGAAACAAGACAGTTTTTATGTGGATTTTTAGTAGTATCAGTGGGCTACCACAGCAAAGCTTAACTGCCTTAAACTTTCATTCTTTCTAATATCCAGCAGGGGGGCGACTCCTCTAGCTGCAAAAAGAAGTCTGACTGGATAGAGGTCTGCGAGAAAATGAGCCTATTTATCACTTGATTATTACCTCAATAAACATTGTAAACATGGGTTTATGGTCTCAATCGCTAGTTTCAAGTCTTCTGCAATACAGCATGATGTTCATTTAGTAAATGATGGTCCCATTTAGAGTCAAATAGACCACAAAGCAGGGTATGCTTTAGGTGACTAGCTGACGTGACTACCTTGTGATTAACAAGTCACTACCACGACGTTGTCCAGTCTGGGAGTTGTTTGTGTTTTTGCCTTACAACATTAACCCTTTCATAGTATGGTTTCAGTTCATGAAAGTTAATATTAACATTTTGGTAGCCTGAAAATGTCTTATTCAGCATTCGGCTGTACTTTGCACCACCCTCTCGTGTCACTTCTCACACAAGACACAAGATGGCAACAGCCAAAAATCAAGATGGCGACAACCAAAATGCCATTCAATTCAAAACAGCAGTCCAGAAACCAATGGGTGATGACACAGTGACCATGTCCACTGTGTCTAGTATTCAAGAATAAAGTATGCCAAACTCATCCAGTACATTTAATTGAGTGTACAATTAACCTTGGAGTGTTGTTTTTATCTTCTTGTCTTCTCTGTCTTAATTTATAATATTTCTTGTATTTCGATATGTCTATTGATAGTATGGTGGTTTTGTTAGTATGCTGTGTTGTCCTGTCTGTCCCACTGCAGTATAAGTTAACTCAACTCATCATGTGAAACTGAGGGAAAATCAAGAACAAAGCCAATCAAATCCAGCAGAAACGGATGATACTCACTACTGGAAGCTCTCATTGAACTTGGGTGACCAGCTGTTGTTCTTGGACTTGGTGGCAAATTTCCTCTTCTTGTCGCTGAGGTGTGGGCCGATGATGTAGACCTCCACGAAGGGCCTGAAGCCCTGCGCCCTCCATTTCAGGTCATTAGCAGCCACCACTGGAGGATGAATGTAGGTTAAGTTAAAGAAGAAAGGTAGCAGAAGACACGAAAACTGGGACAGCGATGCAGTCTGCTCTGTCTTTTTTTTTTTTTGTTTTACCTTTGACGCTGATCTTGTGCTCTCCATTAGGTTGGGGTAAAATGTCCACGCACATAACCACCTCGCCAACTGAATCCACTCCAGATGCTGTAAAGATATGCTCAGTAATTCAGTTGATTATGTGCCCATTTGTCTTAGGATGGTCATTACCAGCGTCTTTTGTTGTCCACAATGTAGCACAGCAGAGATGTATGACTTGATGAACTGAGATACGTCAGCAGATTGTGCACTAAATTTAAACATAGAGACTACACACACATGTACACACACACACTCTGTGATAATCAGATGAACAGGACTTGGCCGGGTAAAGCAGCTTTTGTGCCAGCTCTATTGCTAAGCAAATGGCAAACTGTAACACGGTAATGGCTGGTAATTCATTCTTAACGCTCTATTCACACTGAAGTTAAAAAGAAAAGGAGTTGAAACTAAAAACGTCCAAACTGTAACACAAAAATCTGGAGAAAAGATTCTTTTCATCAGTGGACACAATCTGTGCATCTTTTCATCATCATGTCTTGCACATCCTAGTGTCTCCTCAATCTCAAGTCACTGTTTTTACATTCAAGCTCTCCCCTGTATAGCTGGTTTGGACATTATCTTTCTGTGTGCGTTCTACATATATAACAAGCTTCATCTACCACAAATAGTCCGACGCATCAGTCATGCTTTTTTTTACTCAGCTGATAAAGAGGAATTCAAACTAGAAAGTAAAAAGGAGGAAAAAAAACAAGAAGAAGCAGAGTGCTGAGGGCTAACACTGCTCAGTGTCTGGTTATTTTTGGTTTCTGACAGTTTGATCACACAGATGTCTGAGCACTAGTCTGAGCCGCCGCAGGTTGCTGTGGGGGACAGACAGATTTTACGTAACGCTGCTGACACGTACCTTTCTCTGGCGGTGTGTCTTCGTTTGCCGTGCACCTGATCCCTTTCCCTCCGTGGACTGAGAGGAGACGGAAGAAAGTCAGCATTAGAGGACGGCAAAAAAAGTGTTCATTCGTACAACAGGAGGAATGACTGATGGTATAAATACCTAGACAACTATAGCGTCCTTGAGCAAGACATTTAAAAGCATTAATCATTGCTGTTTGTCTGCTCTTCTAAAATCCATCTGTCAGCATTTAAATTTATACTGTATATAAGTAAAACCAGTATTTGCTGGTATTGTCTCTGTAATTCACTGAAGCAATGAATTAAATATTTTCTTCCAACATTACTTAATCTCATAATCCCATTTTAATTCTATAAACCGCAGTGACGGTAAGAATAAGCAGTGGAGCTCTTTGAGAGTAACTACAAGCATTTTGGTGTGAAATTTTTTGCCATGCTATGCGACTGTGTGTGTGTGTGTGTTGGGGGTGTTTGAAGTCGCACCCTGAGCATTCTGTGAGAGGACAAACTTCCTGATGAGCTTGTCTGTGGCCTGGGTGTACAGCGACAGGGCGTAGCGCAGAGACTGCAGGTCTGGACTCTTCTCCAAGAACGTCTTCTTCAGGCCCACACCACCGGCATGGAAGTATTGCTGCATAACAGATGTGACATGACACACGTATTGTTGATGAGTAGATTGCAAGCAGACAGGCAGAAAGACAGACAGATGGAAGGACACAGAGAGCTCTGAGTGGGAAATGTGACAAGTATGACAAAACTGTTTTGTAGTGTCCGACCTGGAGCTACAGTATGGAGCAAAGACATGGTGGTTTGAAACTGGTATGGCAACTCTCTAAACCTGCAGTACAGTACACCAAACATGATGTTTATGATGCTCAAACTTAAATATTGTGATTAGAAACTGAGGAAAACACTTAATTATTTCAGAATTCTTTGATTTATACAAATATGTGCAGCATGTGTCAGCCTGAACATAATGTACATAAATGACTAGAGTTAAATCTGTAAATGCTTTGTAAAAAAAAAAAAAAAAAAAAAATCACTCCAAACCACATATTAGGGTTGAGGAGCGACCTATTTCCCCTGTTAAAAAGGTAAAGTGTGTGACATCTAGCGGTGAGGTTATAAATTACAATTTCTCCTGTGGGCCAAGCGTGTAGGCAAACTACGGTGGCCATCATTAAAAAGTGAACAACCCTCTCTAGAGCCAGTTGTTGTTAAGTTCCTGACACATCAAGCCAACTGTCGGCCGCAAGACAGTTTTGGGGCAGTTGATGAGTGTCCATTGGCTTCATTTTTGTGTGTGTGTGTGTGTGTGTGTGTGTGTGTGTGTGTGTGTGTGTGTGTGTGTGTGTGTGTGTGTCCCGCACCGCTGGCTCTGGTCTGCCTGTGTTGAAGGTTTTTTGGCTGATTCAGCATGTTGAATCAGCAGCGGAGAGAAACGGAAGCGAGGAAAGCAAGCCAATGAGTCAAGTCAAGAAGTAAAAAAAAAAAAAAAAAAAAAAAGAAGGCTCTTCTCATTTTTCATCTTTATCTCATCTGATCATTCTAACACAGATGTTTTTGACATGGCCATCTGGAAAGCAGCTAAGTGATGAGTAAGTGTATTATGAAAATGGTCGACAAACATCGCTTTGTTTCATGTATGTATCATAACAACGGCTTTTGCTGTATATCCGCAGTCCTCTGTCTTCCGGTTTCCCCTTTTGAATGGCAAATACAACCTACTGTGACCTGCTGGTGTAGAGTTATTTCTTCTCATGCAGGCACAGAATGTACATGCTAACTGGTTGTTAGGTGCCATTTTTCGGCCAAAACAAAGGCAACACAATGAGAAGCGACAAGTGACCTTCATCACCGCTAGTTCTCTGATGTTGGGTTGGTGTGTCTCCAGCTTAAAAGTAGTGTAGATCATTTGGAGAACAACAGGGTCAGTGCGTAGACTCTGTGTATGTGGGCAGTGAGTGGTGAAGCGAGAGAGAGAGAGAGAGAGAGAGAGAGAGAGAGAGAGAGAGAGAGAGAGAGAGAGAGAGCGGTGGCGATTGTGTGCGAGCGAACAAGTGAGCGAGTGGAGTTTAGTTTTGAGAATATCAAGTGAATGTTCAGCAGAAGTTGCAGTTTATGCAGAAATAAATGCTGCAGCTCCTCAAGACCAACAGAGGTTTCCCATGTCTTGTTTCTCAGCTGCTGAGTGAAGTGATGTGGGTTAACTCCAGTGCGAGTAACATTATCGACACTGGCCCAAGCAGGAAAAGATAACAGTGTTTTGTTTGTCCATTCTGGGCTACTGTAGAAACACTGAATGGAATAGAGGACTCGCTCCCTATGCAGATATAAATGGCTCATTCTAAGGTAACAAAAAGTGGTGACTATACACTTAAGAAAGCATAGTTATTAATATTATATATCATTTCTGCTAATAGACCCCCTTCAAAGTTACACACTGTTCCTTTAAGTAAACACAGACCAAACAAAAATGATACAAAAGTAAGAATCAAGCGCACCAATTTCCCTGCCAGCTGTTTGTGTGACACTGTAATACAATACCTTAATAGTGTCCAGTGCCAGCTCTATTACTGCACACTGTTTAGGACTGAGAGCTTTGGCCTCCTCTCGCCCCATGTGCTCCTGCAGGACAGATCAAACAAAGGATTCAGTCTATATCACAATTACTCCTTAAGTGCAGTCTCTTTTTTGCTGCCTTCTATTTTCATCACCTTGAGCTTGGAAAGCTGGCCCAGTTCCTTAGCAGCGTTGAAGATCATCTGAGTGCCCTGTTATGGAGAGACAGATAGATAAGTGAGTAGAGAAACAAAAGGGTGATACTTGAGAGATATGCAGTTGAGTGAGAGGTGAGTTCAGGAGGTTTAGTGAGGTCTGAACGCTGCAGATACAAGAAATGAGTTTGAAGAGTGAGGGGAGAAAAGAGTACAAATTGTATACTAATCTATACAGTATATCCATTAATAAACATTCAGAATACACAAGCTACATCTTGGGAGAGAAAGAAAGTTTTAGTGCTTTGGTGCCCAGTCAATCAGTATGGGCAGGAAATGTTGCCTCTGGTACAACATGCTGCCATTTAAATCAGGTTGATGCACTGATATCCACAGAGAAGGAGAAAGACTGGTAAAAGAAAAAAAAACAAAGGCTACAGAGGGTGGTGTTTAGGCTCCTGTTAAAAATACAGTGTTTCTTCATGCTAACAGACGCTGTACACACACACACACACATACACACACATACTTACAGCAACCTAAGAAAAGAAGGAAGGGAGAGAGAATGGGGTAATGGCAGGATAAACAGGTTAATGTACATTCACTATGGAACAAAGCAATGAAAGGCAGTGAAATTCAGAAGCAGAGAAGAAAAGAGTGAAGAAAATAGGAGTGAGTGTCTTAATTACATACCGTCTGGTCAGTGAGCGTTGGAAGCACTATTGTTTTTTCCATTGTGTTCATAACTAGTTTCCACAGCTCCTTCAGCACTCTCTTCAGGACGGTCTTCTCACAGATCTTAGCAAACAGTGACAGGCTGAAACACAAAAACACACAGTCTCTAAATTTGACAGACATAAAGGTAGCACCGAAACTAAATATTTTAATGTGTGTGCCTGTTGACGCCATTGCAACATCCATAAAGGTACAAACAATACTGTATATTGTCTTGACTTGGTATCATTTGAAGGTTTTTGACACCAGTGTTGGAATAATACTTTTTTCAGTATCAAAACACATTGTTTTTCATTTGCTTAGTTTGAGGAAAATAAATGTTTTTTTCCTACAAAATATTTGTTCATTTAAAAAAAATTGTTGTCTTAGTAAAAGCAGCCATTCAAGTACTGTGCTTTAAAGATAAGATAAGATAAGATGAACCTTTATTAATCCCCGGAGGGAAATTCAGGAAAATTTAGTTCCCTGACCGGGAATCGAACCCGGGCCGCGGCGGTGAGAGCGCCGAATCCTAACCACTAGACCACCAGGGATACAGTGTGTAGGATTTGGTGGCATCTAGTGATGTGGTTCCAGATTGCAACCAACAGAATACCCCTCCGCTCACTCTTCCCTTTCCAAAGCTGAGGTAACATGAGATGCAAAGTGCAAAACCATAGTAACGTTGTCCGCCTCACTCACAGGCCATCTTTACCATAGTAACACAACTTTAGGATCAACAGAAGTCAGAGGGCTGTTGGCCGTACCATGGTTTTGCACTGGCCTTCAGGTAGCGTAAAAATGTGAACGGCTCTCTCTAGAGCCAGTGTTTGGTTTGTTCGTTCTGGGCTGCTGTAAAAACATGTCGTAGCAACATGGCGGACTCTGTGAATAGGACACGCTCCCTGTTTATATCTGAAGGGTTCATTCTAAGCTAACGAAACACAATTTCAGGTGATTATACACAAATGAAAACATAGTTATGAATATTATATTTCTGCCAAAAGAGCTCCTGAAATATTACACACTGTTCCAAGTGTAAAATCTTGATCAAAAAATCTGATGAAAGAAAGACTAACCACAACAAAGGAGCTGACCTGACATTCACTGCCAACTTCTGAGACACATTTCAGTCAATTCTTCGATATCCAGCCGTACTTACTTGCTGTCCAGGAAGTCCATGATGGGCTGCAGGACGTTGTCGGCCTCCTGAACCACGCTGCCGTTGGCTGGGACGGTCTGACCTTTTACCTGGGCTAGGATGTCTCCCATTTGCCTCACGTTGTCCTCGATCTGTGGCTGGAAACTGTATCACCACACAAAAACAACAACAAGTTTCAAGTACCTTTATTGATCATATGCACAACAATTACAACAAAGCAGTCATTGGCAGTGAAAATATTGGATCTCAGGTTCCCTTCAATAATGTTTGTTAAATGTGTATGCAAAAATGGAAAATCACAATCAAACACATGAAAATGAAAAATGAGAATCTAACTTAAAATAGTGCAAGTTAAAATATAGGTCCTAAGTAAGTATGCAAATTTGTGGTTGACAGTATTTCAAATGGATAAAGTGAACGTAAAGAGGAATGTAGTATGTATATGTAGAATTTGAAGTAATAAATATGTATATGCTATACGTAAACATGCAAACAGAGTTCCAAATCAGTAGGAGAAACTGGTTCCAGTATCTCAGTTCCACAAAGGAATCAAATAGACAGACCCACCTGACAGCAAAAATGCGGCTGAGATCGTCCATGACGCTGTTGAGTTTGTTCTGCAGCTCCTTAAGGAAGTCACTAGCCTCCAGATTGAGCTGGAAGAATACAAACAGGATGAACACAAGAGTCATGTTATAGTGGCACAATCACAACAATAACAGCATGTCTGAAAACTCACATCTTTGCCTCCCATGGCCTCAAACATCTTCTCCAACTGAACTCTGAGCTGCTGGATGTTATTGATGATGATGCATGGCTGAGGGGAGAAAGAGAAAAATCATTACGCACACACTTCTCACTCCCTTTCCTCTGTCTGCTCCCAGCATTTTATTGTAATCAATCAAGGTTAGTCCTCCTAACTTGTTTTATTGCTTCTTTGGCAAAAAGAGCTCTTGGTGATGCAGGGCAGGGGAAGCAGGGTTTTTCAGTGATTACTACTCCTCCGGGGGATCCTGGTCTGTCTGGGAGAGCAGCCCACTTTTCCCCGAGCCTACACCACATTCAGCTAATTACACAGCACTAATTCACTCTGAAGCACTGCAACCTGGGCACAGCTATAACACCGAAGAGCAGTTTATTGTACTAAAATTAATCAACCTGACCACATACACCAATGCTCCTTATGGGGCTCAAATTTAACAGTTGAATCAGTCACTGCTGTTTAGTCTGCAGACACAAATTTCCATCTGGTACATTTTTGTGCCAAACTCTTTACATTGTTGTGTCTTCTACTTTAAAACATCTTTAACACCTACCACTTTCTCCTTCTTGACATGATTTGGAAAATCCTTTGCAATGATGTCAGCGTAAGACAGCAGGACGTTACCAATGGTCTAGGAGAAAGAAACAAAATGAAGAAATCTATTGCATTAAGAGTGACTACTCAGGTAAAGACATTCTGTGGGAGCATTAGCAGGTGAGAGTCACCTTGGCGAATCTTTTCATGTAATTGCCAACGATCTGAGGGTCGGGGCACTCCAGTTTGCGGATGATTTCAAAGCTCTGATTGAGCTGAGAGAACACGTCCACCACTGAGCAGGAGAACAAAGCATGCTCTGATGTGACCTGGAACTGCAGAATGAGAAGAAAGGGGGAAAAAGCATGAGGAGTTGTTTTGTGGTGCTGATGCTGCAGCAGCACTGATGTGAGCACAACTAACACTGAAAAGTGAGGGATTGGATTCCCCCTGAGGGCCACCCATGGGAGAAGTTCACGGTGCTATTACACATCATGGACAATGAAGCTGACCCCTCTTCAGCTGCGAGTGATCAAAGGATTTGTGAGGTGATTCCTCTGGAGGCGCTTGGATGAGAGCAATGGAGGCGATCAGAGGGTTATGATGTGGAGCAGGGCCCTCATTAACAGCCATTAGTGAATAGTGTTACGGTATGTGACTGGGCCTGGGGACCACTGTTTTCGCTGACACAGGAATGCAGAAGCTGCCTCTGGCGACAGTAATTGGACCCAAAGGAGTCCTGACATACGAGCCGGGAGAATCTTCAGCTGCTCTGAATCGACCTTATTGCTGTGTGGATATGTAGGTGCGATTGAGACTGAATATGTGTGTGAAAACATCGACTTATGCGGTAGCATCTGCCCTTCTCTGCAGTGAAGTTTTTTTTTTCATTTGCCTTTGGTATTGAATCATTATTGATTGCCCTGAGGTCTTCAACCCGCTCTTCTCAGCCTGGAATGTGCTGAGTCAGGGGAAATGCTGTGAACTGCCTGAATTTGCATGAGAAATGCATGAATACATTTTTTTGGGGGGGAAATGCTGCAGGTAGGTCAGATCTAAGCTTTCATACAGTATTTTATCACTGCCTCAGCAGAATTTGATTGTTGAATTGAAACTTAAGTCTCACATCGTCGCCTGATACTTTTCTTTTTTTTCAAAATTCTTTTCTCTACATTTTGTGCACACTTTGCTGAAGAAAGTATCATTGTTTGTTAAAGGAACAGTTAGTACATTTTGTTCCGAGAGCTAGATAACAGGATCAAAGCTAAGCTACTGCCAGCAGCCTGGTAGCTTAGCTTAGCTTAGCACAAAGACTGAAAACAGACTCCAGGAAGTCCCTACAAAGAAACAGTCAGACAAGCACAGCTATTAAAACCAGTGTTGTTTTTACATTTTTTTGTTATGGATTCAACAAACAAGAAATGCTGGTAGGTATATTTTGTTCTGTTTGGACATAGTCCCACTTGCTGTTTCCCCCTGTCTTTATGTTAAGTTGCTGATAGTAGCTTCATACTGTACAGACATGTGAGTGGTATCAATCCTCTCTTTACATAAGAATAAGGGCAGGAAAGCAAATTAAACCAGGAATCTATTAAATATTCAAAAAATAGGAGATGTTTGGTGTTTGCATTGAGAAGTTGTGTTTCATAGCTCTTGCAGAAATTCTAGCAACAGACTTTGGTTTATTTTGTGACAACACCTGTTAGTATGCTAGTACAGCTATCAGTTTACATATGATGATGCAGATGAAAGCAGTTACCCCGTCTTTTTTGTCCCTCTCCAGGGCTCCATGGAGAAAATCTCTGGACACCTCTTCATTCTCGTCCAACCACATGATGACAAATGGTTCAAACCAGCTGCAGAACAAAAAACGGGACAACATGAGTCTCTGTGCCATGGAGGTAGATGTAGGAGGAAGAGTGTGGATGCTGTTTATAAAATACTTACGCTGGGTATTCAGGTACATGCTTCTGGAAAGTGGGCAGCTCCTTGCAGTACTCGTTGTAAAGCCACTTCACCTTGAAGTGTAAGTTCATATAATCTGCGCTTTTACACAGGCGGTTCTTCTCGTGCTCTGAATATCAAAGAGAAGCAAAAAAATGAGGAAAGTCCCACTTTAACTCTTTTTCTCCTTATAGTTTGCACATAAAACACACACACCTGGCACAAACAAATGATGCCTCTTATTTCCAGGCCTGTGACCTCTCCACATCCCAGCACCTCACACACACAAACACCTACCCTCCATGGCGTATTTCATGTCTTGTGCAAACATATTCCACATGACCTCGGCGCTGATCTTGCCCACATTCAGTTCCTGGGGAAACCTATAAGAGGCAGTACTCAGGCTTAAGTCCAGCTCTGTATTCAGTGATGGTAATCTATTATTTAACAACATAACCCAGATTCACTTTTAGCAGTGTTTCCTCTGTATATTTTTTAGCTTTTTCTATATTGCTGCTTTTTCTATGCTATGCTATTCTATGCTATTTTCCTCACTGTCTCCTAAAACAAAGCCAACAAGTTCATTTAAATTTATAACTATAGGTATTTTTACTATACTGATATACTTTACTGATATTCCTGTAAATTGTAAGCACATTTGCCTTACTCTCCATTTCAGAACTGACATGACATCTGTGGCTTCAAAACAAACAAAGGCTGTTTGTTTGACTGTTTGGTCTGTTTCTCCTAAATCCTCTCACACTCCCCTCCTCATAGGCTACTGATGTAGTAGTGATACATGTGCCTACCAATTTTCGTACATTTAGGAGCAAGGGCTGCTTTGTTAAATTTGTAGGGGTGTTATCTTGTCCCCTTGCCTCACCAAGGAACAAGAATCATATCAGATAATATATTTTCGGACTCTTAATGCATATGTCAAGTTTTTTACTTTTAAGCAAATCCCATACAGCAACTCATACAGCCTTAGTTTTTCCTAAACAGGTATTGGAAGTTCCAACAATGCCTCAGCATGCAAAATTTGAAGAATTATGCCAATCTTATGAGCAGACACTCACTGATTAAGGCAAGGAGTGTAGGAGTTTTTGTCCTCCTCTATGATGGAGACGATGAGGGTGATGAGTTTAGACCAGAAGTCCAGGTTTTTGGTACTGGGACCCTGCTCGTCTGGAGGGACTGCCTTCGACTGAAGACAGAAAGAGGTTATGGATTCATATCGTTACGAGAATTTCTTTGCAGTAAAACCACAGTAGTAGCTCTAAAGACAGCATCATTCACACATATACAGTATTTTGCTTCACACACATGCAGACTTACAGGGTCTGTCTGATATTCTCTGTTGTAAAGGTCGTGGCAGTTGTTGAAAATGTACTCGTAGGTGGAGTTGAGACAGGCTTTCACACAGTCTTTCACAACCTGACTCGCCCTTGGGGGACTCTGCAACTCCTGGACCTGAACACAAATGTTACACAACATATGGTTGAATCCAAATCACCTCAAAGAGCTGTCAGACACACACAGTCTTAAAAGGAGGTGATCTCAGTGGGATTTTAACCATTAACTCACTGAATCACACATAAATACATTAACACCCACACAGGGTTTCATAATAATTGCTTCAGTTTGGATAGGGTAATGTTATGCTGATTCTCAGTTCACGCCTTAGGCTACTTTCCAGAAAGTACTGGAAATTTGCACGATGTTTGTTTTTGGAGCTTAGTACTACTGAGAAAAGAAAAGAAAAGAAAAGAAAAGAAAAGAAAAAAGAAATCCATCTTTCAGTCATCCTTACCTTCATCCTGAAGAAAGTGATGCTCGTCAAGAGATCAACTGTCGACTTGAGGTCTTGTAGTCTTTCAGGACTGCTGGCGGGGAAGTTATTCTGATAGCACACAAAGAGATGATTAGAAACAGCACAAAATGCTCACCTAAGTTTAAAAGTTTTTCTTCAGGTAGTAAGATGAAGGATATAAATATTAGCAGTGATATCAAGACATCATTTTCATCTCAAAACAGATAATAGTCATGCACACACAGAAATAGCACAAACAGATGTAGATTGTAGCAGCAAGTAGCTTAGAATCAAAAGTGTTTTGATTTTGCTCTGACAGAGAGGAGCAGTCAGTACCCGGTACATGGACAGATCGATCCTCAGGGAGTTGTGCAGCTGATCCAGCAGTTTGACAAACCTCTCCTTCTACACAGGAAAAGATGCAAAAGCAGAATAAACTGCTCAAAACACACCACAGCTGAAAGATTATTTGTTTACATTTTACTACATAAACAACGAGGCTCAGCTGATTGGACATTTGGAGAAATAGGCAGGGCCATGTTAAACCGGCTTTCATCTACAGCTCGAGGGGACCGAGGAGTCATTTCTAAGGAGTTTTTAAAAGCAATATTCTGAAGTATACATTTTCCAGTTAGAATGAGCCCCCTTGTAGAATAGTGTCACTCATATATGAAGAAGGGACTCACGCCAAAGTTTGATGCAGCAAATCTGTCTGAGGCAGAAACATTGTTGGAGGACTGGGTGGTGTGGGCGTAGTAAGCGTTGATGTTGGCAAGCAGGGTGCTCATCACTGCTGGCACTCCTGGGCACATGTACTTAGATGACAAGCAGGCGAAGTGGCTGTGGGGTGGAAGTGGCAAATAGAACATTTAGTGCATTTTCTTGCTCCTGATACACATGTATTGGTCTTTCTTATTTAACTTTCAAAGGTAAACTTTCAGAGTAATGGTTGAGGGACTGACGTCATGGCCTGGTAGATGGACTCTACTCCGTATCTCATGGCAAACTCATCCACTATCTCCTGAGCCGTCTCCTCAAAATACACCTTCCAGGCATCGTCCCCTTTGGCGTCAGGGATCTTTACTACGCCGCCATTCTGCTCCTCAGTGGTGTACTGGAACAGATGCTGAACAAAGACAAAGGACTGATGAGTAAAAACATGCTATACAAATGCTAGATTATAAAAATACATCTCAAATATCAGCCGGATTAAAAGGCGAGGCCAGGGGCGATATTAAACTCTTTTTAGGGGTGCTCAAGCCCACCTAAATTTCAGCTCAGCATCCCTAAAAACATAACAATCAAACCCTCTGAGACTGCCAACATTACTGTCTTTAAGGGGCTGTAGTGGACTCAGTCTTAACACTAGAGTGAAGATAAACTGGTATCACACTGGAACACCTAAGGAATCCATCGGTACCAACCCTGTCATGAGTCTGTGAAGGTTCTCATTCATCCAGGTCATATTCATTCTGGCAAAAAATTGAATCGAAGGCAACTGGACTTAGATTTGTCCCTGAAGATGTTTCGCCCCTTATCCAAGTGGCTTTATCAGTTCGAACGCTGCAGTCTGACTAGTCCCCAGACGTTGCAGTCTGACGAGGTCAAACTAGTGGGGACTAGTCAGACTGCAGCGTTCGAACTGATGAAGCCACTTGGATAAGGGGCGAAACGTCTTCAGGGACAAATCTAAGTCCAACCCTGTCATGCTAGCTTGTTGAGGAGGAGGATAAATAATGCTCCAAAGTTAGCAAGAATTTTGGTGATTTTCTAAGGGGTCCCTTGACCTCTGACCTCAAAATATGTGAATGAAAATGGGTTCTATGGATACCTACAAGTCTCCCCTTTACAGACATGCACACTTTATAATAATCATATACAGTTTTGGGAAAAAATATGCATTAACTTGCATGCAGTACAAATTTGTGATTGATACTAAAATGATGTGTTTGAATATTTTTGCATACTGGGGTCTTTAAACAGTCTTGAATTACATAAATTGGGTTTCAATGTAAAGCTGAGACCTTTGTGGATTCAATGCGCTCAAATGCATTCATGTGCACTCATGTGATGATGTTAGATCCCATAGCAGCCATTTCATAATCACATCATTCACAGTACATTCTCTGTGGAGTGATAGACCCCAAAGGCCAATAAGCATAAAAATGTGATAGGGTATCACATCCCATATTTCAAAATCAAGGAGGACAAAATACTAACATTGCACTTGTTTAATTGGCTCACATAACAATAGACACATGCTTACGCACTTGGGCACAGGGCCTTCTTCAGAGCTTGTGCAACACATTCATGTCTGACTGTCCAAACCCTTATATGAGACGTTAAATCTGACGTTAAATCTGTTTATCTAGGCTGAACTGTACATCCAGCAAGTGTAAGGAACCTTTGACTGATTAAGACACATAAAACACCACAACAAACATTCACTACTTTTTCTCTGATACAGCATAATGTTGAAAACAATGCCAAACTAAAAATACTACAAACACCATGCTTTTGAAAGCAAATCTGTTTTTCAGTTCTTCACTAATTTTAAGATAGTGACTTATTCCCTTATTACAAAGCACTATAACACTGTGTCCAGGCCTGTCCCATATCCAGGAAGTCCATTTTCCCCTATATTGGTAAAAATAGTATGTACAGTATATGAAAATATATAACAATAATTCCCTACAATTATTTATGAAGTCAACTGTTAAACCGTTATGGCACACCTAATGCTGGCAATTCTAGAGTTTATCAAAAGAAGGCAAATTTCCATGGTTTAAAGGCAGAAAAAGAAAATTCACTAGATGATTGATTGTGTTAATATGAAACTGGAACTAATTAACTCAGAAGGTTGTTCTTGCATGTTTAATGTTGTATTTCAAGTTCAAATAATCACAAAAAATTTCACTAGATGTCCGCTCAGACTGACCTCATGTAGGCAGGTGTACTGGACATGGTAAGGAGCAACCGTCTCCTCTCCTTTGATCTCCACACTTATGTGCATTCGGATGGCTCCTGACACAGCAGACTTATCAGTTCTCTTGTCTGTTAAATGAAAGTAAGATATACAGTACATGCTCCCTTAGTTGGCTGAAATCTTTTCCATCTGCAAGAGACAAGCACTTCAATTATCTGTTTCTTGTTCTGTTATCTCCGTCTGTTAGCGCTTCTCATCCGTTTCTAATTCCCCACCGTCTTTTCTCTTATCTTGAAAACTCACCTAGGTTGTACCAAACATCCATCTCCCCACTCAGAGTCCGGACTTCGATGATGGTTTGGCCCAGGAAGTCGTCGCTCTCACGTTTGAACCTCTGTTTCACGCGCGACTTGATGTCGTCATCCTCGTCCCACACGCGAACCTTGATGCGGTCAGATGAGTTGTGGCATTCGCTGAATGAGACAGAGAGAGAAATTGTTGGCAAACAGAGGAAGCTGTGATGCAGATGAACAAATCGTAATGGTGGAAGGAAAATATAGTCATCGCTAAGTACCGCATGGTTCTCTAGTGATTGAAAACATAGAAAATGGGGTTGGGCTTGAATTAATTTTTCTGAGATATAATCCTAAATAAGAGCACTATGCCGACCATTATAATGACATAAAATGACAAATCAGCATTTGAAACGTTCCACTGTACTCACAAGTGGAAGTTTTCTTCCCAGACAGGGTTGAGGTTTCCGTAGATGGTCTTGGTTCTTTTCTTGGTCTTCCCAACTTGAACAGTTACATAAGGGTCACTGGAGCCCGTTTTATCTTTAGCCTGCAGGCCCTGAGCACATACCACTGATGAAGAGACATAGAAACATTTAAACAAAAACCTATACAGCTAAGTAAACAACAGCACTATTATTTCAATAACCCAGAATGATGGGCTTTACAACCTGTGCAACATATGACACCCTTAACTCACCAGTGATGCTGATCTTCGCTGACCATTTGGAGGTCCCGTCAAGCACGCTCTGCTTGATTTGTTTCATTTGCGTGCCATGTGTTGTTTTGTCGAGGGCGAACACCTCCAGGATTAGCTCAAAGATTTCTGGTTTGTTCCTCTCTCTGATCTTCATGCGGTCCTTCAGGACCATGATGATGTTCTGGGTTCGGTCCTCCGCCCCATGCTTGGAGCTCTTCTCTGCAGCTCCTGATGAGACAGATGAATGAAGAGAGGGATGTAGGAAGAACAGTTTATAGTGTAAAATACAGTATATTCAAGTCAATATGGCACATAGGCTAGCAGCTTATTTCCCGTTTCTCTGCAACCCAAGATATAATAGCATAAGATCAATTTTGAAAGTCTGACATTTCTTGGCCAAACCACAAACCTTCCAATATTATGGTGGAAACTGTGTCCACTTATCTGGTCAGGAGGAAGTAGCTAGTCGGAGAGTAAAAGATCTTATGAGACTCTTTGGACACAGTAGAGTGATGAATTATACATTGCATAGTTTGGGAACTGGATAAGTCACCCCTTGTGGAGCTGAATTAGTCAAAGCAGTATGGATGCAAAGGCTATGGGTAGAAGAGAGAAGAGAGGCAGAGGGTATGACAGCACATTACTCAGGAGATAAATTGGAGAGGAAGAGGGAGGAGAACGTGAGAGTGGATAGAGGACAAGAATAATGGGATGTCAATCGGACAGAAGGATACAGAGGAGGAGCTAAAACAGGTTTAGGTTTTGTGTGGATGGCTTGTTATGTGTATGCCTAAGTAAAAATAGATGTGTTCAAAAATGTGTTTTGTGTGCAAAAATGTGTGCGTTGCCGCTGCGATCCTTACTCTGCAGACAGTCGGCATTGAGCAAATCCTGGCACTTGTCGTGGCATTTGACGCCACACTCTGAGCAGCGCATGCCTTGTCGGGCGATACCCCAGAGCAGCCCCTCGCATTCGTAGCAGTAGGTGGGGGTGGTGGCTGTCCACACCTCAAAGTTGTGTGGAGTAGTGGAGGAGATGGGGTAGATCAGAGCCTGCAGGGTCTTTTTATAAACATGACTTTTCTGCAAAGGGCAGGGAGGAGAGAAATTTGAGTTTGATACCAGCAGTGATTTAAAGGTTGGAACATCCTGAACAGAATTGTGAAGAAGAAGAAGTGAGATGAGGAAAACCCACCAGCTCTTCATTGCCGAGTGTGGTGGAAGCCATGGCGGAGGTGATTCCAGCCTTACGAGAGTTCTGCACTAGAGACTGGGATAAAGAGAGCAAACACAACAGTGTTTATGTTTGAATGCAAACTACATTGTGGACTTCAGATTTATATTTGACCTAGTGCGAAATATATTTGTAAGGGATGAACGAGCACTCACCATTGCCTGATGAGTTGAGGCAGAGATGAAACAGAGCAGAAGAGGAGAGAGAGTCAAATCTTTTTTAGGAATTTCAAACAACGACATGTACAAATATTCATGATGCACTGTGTGTGCCACTATGCATCTGACAGATATGCTCTAACCTCTAGAAGAGAACAGTGTAACTACATTGATTAATTACCATAATTATATAAACAGCACAGATACCATATGCAAGCATTTCATTTATCAACAAATCAAGCATAGGACACAGAAGGGAAATCAACATGAGTAGCCTTTATGAGTATATTCACTTTGGATTTTTAATGGACTTTTAATTGACTAAGACACGGCAGCCCTATTTTGGATTATAGAAAAAAGGAATGCTGCAAAGTAGAGAAGAAGTGAAAAAATGTTTAGATGTTTTCAGAGTAAGAAAATTATGATGCATAAGAGGCAGGAATAGATATTATTCTTAAACTGAGATTCAGTGAAACCAATAATGTCTGCAACAAAAATGGTTTCAGGGCACCCCACAATATTGGTGTACATTTTTGCTTGTGTGTCCAGTTTGTTTCTTACCAGATCTCTGACGAGAGGAATGGCTTTCCTCTTGCGAAGGTCAGGCATGCTGTCAATACTGTAGAGTGCACCTCCCATTCTGAATAAGAAAAGTAGGAACCCTTATACATTCATATGCATATGTTCAATATTCACAATAGATAAATCGTTTATATCATCAAAATGTCTTACTGTGAAATCATGTTTTGTTACTATGGGTCAGATGTAATTCCCTCTATAATTGTTTCTAATGCTACTCCAGTCAAGGACTTTCCTGGAGAGTTTAATTATGCAGACTGCTTCGCGTCAAATAGTGGGAATGACACTCCACACACCTGGGTTTAATTGCTGGGTTTCTATTTGACTAACTTAGCACTTATTCAGTATGCAGCCTCAGTTCCACTCTGAGGTCTGCCTCATCTGCAAATGACCTGCCAGCTAAGTCGGGGCAGCCCATCGCATTCAATACTCACTGGCCAAATGCCATGAGCTGAATGAGCCTGTGGATCAGAATGAAATAGAACGGAGGATTCCCAGACTAAAGAAGGGCAATTTCAATCTAAAGCGGCAGTGGCAGGTTTCCATGATGATCTGAGGATAATTTTAATTTAATTTATGGAGTTATTGCATTAGCTCGACGCTGTGTGATTCATAATGTGTTCCATTTAAGAGAAAGTATATTACTTGAGTAACAGACACAGCAGACACTCACCCTCCTTTACCGAACCACAGCGAGCTGGAGGTCTCTCCTCGAGCCTAAGACAGACAAAGAAGAAATGCCAGAAGAAGAAACCTTCAGTTTATCCCTGCAGCCTTTTCTAGCATTCATATACTGTATACTGAGGTTGCATTACTAGAGTTTACGGTAGGTATCTGATTATTAAACTTTTTTATCTTCACATCTAAAATCCCATCTCATCGGTGTGTTATTGTGGTTGAAAGTGGGCTGGGTCAGTAAAAACCCTTACACAGGGCTGTTGCTGAAGTTTCTGAGATCACACAATTTGTACAAAATTGAAGCTGCCAAGATGTAGCATTGCAAGCTTAATTGGGAACTAAAGAAGCCCGTTCTTCAATAAATATCACCCTTATTCTTGTCATTAGAGAATAAATAAACTGTTTTTTTTATCTATGCAAAAAACAGCTTTGCCTAAATTTTTAAATCAAATATGTCTTCGGAGAATCTTACAATCAGACTGGATGACAGCTCTTACAAGATGCAACAGAAAAGATCAAATTGTTGTGCGAATGAGTGAGCATAGTGAAGGTGCCTGTTTACACACAGTGGGGAGTTCAACAAGACAATCTGTTGCTGTTGCACGCATTTCCTTCTTTCTCTCAAGCATCCAATCAGGTTGTACCTACCTGTCAGCATGCTCCAATGATGGCCGAGCAAAGTGCATGCGAGTGTCACTATGGCAATGACATGAAACTGGAAAGAAAACAAAGTGGGTTTCGGCACAAACAAACAAACAAAAAAAGGACAAACAAAAGGAAGCCAAATGAACAAAAACGCAACGCGACACACATCAACATAAACATCAAAGCAAGTGATTAATTCTCTGCACAACTGAATTCAAAGGTAATGAATAGCAACATAACATGTGAATATAATGTGCAAGTGAAAACTGATCAAGCAAAACTTAACGTGTGCAATTAAATCAAGCAGTTTTGTCAGGGAATGGTGTGGTGCTGCACCAAATCAAAAGTTTGCTGTCTCGACAGACAGCCAACCATGGGTATTTTTATTTTAAGAAAATCAAAAGGTAGCAATCATACAAAATGAAACACTTTCTGGTGTTGACTAAAACACTATCAAAATAGATCTCAAGAACTTACTGCACAGTATGTACCCTGTCTTTGCACATAAATAATGCACTGCACATTCATATTTCAAAGACTTGGTAGACACTTTTAGAGTCTCTTGAACTCAGCTATATCTTTTAGAGTACAGGGTGGAGTTGAACCAGGCCTGCAGCTCTGGGAGTGGACTGGACTGTTGTAGAGGACTGAACTGGAATTTAGAGTGAGGGTGGGTTCAAACCAGTGATCTTACCTCCCGAAGCTGCTCTAAGACTTTGTTGTAGAGTCTTAGCCAGTTCTCTTTGGCTCTGACTGCTGGATCCACTGGCTCTTTGGGCTCCTCTATGACTGGAGGACTAAAACAAAAAACAGTTTGTGACTTTTAGCAAAAATGTCTTCAGCTGATACAGTTCTACGACATGGTAAACGTGTTGTTGCTCTTCTAGTCTATTTTTATTGTGTAATTAATGAATTTGATTCCTTAATGTGAACCCTCAGTCCTACCTCTGAGGTGGCATCTCTTCTTCCTCCACTGGCGTCGGCGGCCTGCTCTTTTGAAAATGCTCCTCTTTCTCCTCCATGGGGAGCTTCTCCTCTGGCTGAGAAGGAGGCGTCTTGGCCTCCTTTTCCAACATCGTTTCCTCCTCTAGCCATGGCTCCTTCTCTGGATGGAGCGTCTGGTCCTCAGGGGCAGCTGACTGTGTGGTGGAAGGACCGTTGAGATGGGATTGAGGCTGCCCAGAGGATAGGGTCTGTTGGGAGGAAGGTCCTGTGGCAGTCGAGGGAGGCTGGGAGACTGAGCTAGCCATGGTGGCTGGGTGGGATGGAGGGACAACGCTGGCTGCAGCAGACTGATGCTGCTGAGATATGGCTGAGGCTTGAGGGTGAGACTGGGCAGGCTGCGCGGTGGGAACAGAAGACAGGAAAGTAGAGGCCAAGCCTGTGACTGCAGCTGTTAGAGGTTTGGCCATTGAGAAAAAGGAAGTGGCGGATGGGGCTGGTTGCGGCTGAGGCTGTGTTTGGGGCTGGGGCTGTTTAGGTGGTTGGGCTGTTGGTTGACCAGAGGGAGGCTGTGCTGATGGGGCCATGCCAGGAGGATTAGACTGGCTGGATGTTTGGTTGGGAGGTTGAGTAGGGGGCTGCTGTTGGTTTAACGACGGCTGTTTCTCCAGTGGAGGTCTGGAGCTGGGTACATCTAGCGTTGGGGGGGCTGTTGATGTTGGGGTGGGGGTAAACGGAGGCTCCATGTCTTCACTGAGAGTCCCATCCAAGTTGTATAAATCCTCATCATCATACATCATCTCTTCATCCTCATAGAGGCCCTCCTCTTCTCCCTCATACAGTCCTCCGTCATCCTCCTCATACAGCGCCGCCTCCTCTCCTCCGTCTTTGCTGTAGCCGCCTTCATCGCTGTACGCCCCCTGGGTCTCATCAGGGTCCCAGTCTGGAGAGCCTTTACTGTAACTAACCGAGGAGTGGCAGGAGTGGTAAGAGTCGTTCTCATCGTAAGGGTCCCTCTCGCCATACTCAACGCCATAGTCCTCCTCGCTCAGCTGACTGCTGCACCGACTCAGCTCTGCAGACGAAGCGTAGCTCCCTGAGGGACTGAAGGGAGGACAAGAGGCGATACAGTTACAGGCGATACAGAGATACAGTTTTATATTGAACATAGAGACACTTTCATTCAGGTTATTATTGCATGTATACATGTACACATATAAAGTAAATGAACCCCTTATGAACCATAATCTCAAAATGATTCCAGAGCACTTTATTTGAGCACTCAATGGCCTGTACGCTTTGTACTCTAACAGGCAGCCTCACTAAAAACCTTTTCTACATGTCTTTGGGTGGCCAGGAATAATGCTGATGGCTAATCGATGAAAAGCACTGGCGATACAAGAGCACCAGACAAGCAGCGAGAAACAGAGCAGAACAGAAAGGTGAGAGCCCTCCAGAAAGCTGACAAAAGAAGCATCCAGAAATGCAACAAACAGGGAAAAAGTATTTATACTCTTGATGAATGGGGCTATTAAAACCAGAACAGAGGCACAGTGAAGGAGGAGGATGGATGGGGGAGAGGGAGATAGTGAAGACAGGAAGGGAGTGGTGAGCACAGAGATGAAATAGAAGGAGAGAGCGGCGCAGGGGGTGAGTGAGTGTAGAGAGCTGAGAGGAAAGAGATGAAGAAGAATGGGCGGGGGATTGGGGAGGTTGCCCTGTCCGATACACTCACACAAGCAGCTAATCTTATGTGCAGTATTGACCATTAGATTGCCAGTTGAATAATTCATAAAGTAAGAGGTGATGGGATGCATAGATTCATTCCAAATCTGTGAGAAATGTGTCAATACAAGCTGAGAAATGAAACAGTACTGAGTGTTCATCATTCATACTATGACAAATCGCTAAGCCAAACCTCACCACCAAAGTCATGTATATTTGCCTCTAAACTGAAACTAACCATCATCACTATTACATGTAGTACTACAACAACAATTAGTTAATTAATTGTTTAGTTATAATCAACAGAAAATGAATATCAATGAATAATTTTGGTAATACATTGATCATTTAAAGCTTAGCAGCAGCGATTGTGGCCAGAAGCTGCAAATGCAGGAAAATAGCAAATGCTAAAAATTAGCCTAGCTCCAAATTCACACTAGAGCAGTGGCAAAGTGCAACCTGCAGCGAGCTGCCATTCAATGTCTATGAAAAGCTGCAGTGGTCTCTCCCAAGCTCAGTGAGCTGCAGATGTTTGATTCTGTGGCAAAGTGCGGCCAAACAAAAATTGGAAAAGTTTAACTTTTATCAGCAAAGAGTGGCTAGAGAGGACCTGCAGCCAATCAATGAACAGATCCTGTGACGTGTTTTCTGGCTGTAACGTACACAGTAACATCTATTTAATGTTAGCTAACATTAGCCAAATTTTGCAAATTTTGGTGCATTTAATTGCTTATGAATTTAAGTTTTCCTTTGTAAAAGCAAGATTGTGTCATTTCTTGTAAGTTGCATAGTCTCGCTTCAAAACGTTTTATTAAGCAAATATGGAAAACATTCACTGCTTCCAGCTCAAATACGAGAATTTGCTGTAGTTTTCTGTTTTAAATCATTGTGAACTGCATGGGAATTAGTCTGCTGGTTGGACAAAACAAACAATCTGAAATCACCTTGTGCACTAAATTGTAATGCATATTTTTCACAATTCCATAAACCAAACAACAAAAATGAATTGATAATGAATATATTCATTACTTCCATGTTATGGTTAAACTGAAGCCGGCACACACCTGACAGTCCTCTGATGTTGGTAGTCAAGGTCGTGGCTGTTGCCAGAGCGTGGGTAAGAGAAGCTTCTGGAGCTGCGGTGCTGGTGGCTGATGGGATATTGGTGGACAGAGGCGTTGGGCTGGGAAGTGCTGTAGTAGGGAGGGGGGATGCTGTTACTGGTTTCACTGCGATAGTCACTGTCCCTGTCGTCCACTGCACTGTCTGGGTCTTCATCTGCACAGAGGCACATAGCAAGAGAAAAAAATGAATCAGTGTTTTTGATGGTGTCCTCACAGAGTGCAGTAGGAAGAGAAAAGTAAAGCAAGAGAAAGAGAAAAGAACATCATGAAAGTGATGATCCCAATTGATGACTTGTCATTGCACAGAGATAAGAGTCTCTAATCAGCACTGAAGCAATCTTTTAGCACTATGGTAATTACAGATAATATGGATGAGATGCAGCATTCCACTACTGAGGCCCTATCAGACCCATATAGGTCATTCAGAGTACATCCATACGTGAAGCACATGATGAACATCATCAGTGGCTCCCTTCTCATTCTCGTCATCATAACTGAACATGAATCCATTCCTGCTCTCTAAGGAGATGCTTTATTTTTCTGTGGTGTCCCATAGATCAGAGATTAGCATTAGCAGAGGGAAGTGATGAGAGACTTCAGCAGTGCTGAATCAGTCAAAAGTGAAACCAGCATCTATTAATCATTCATCATTATCCATCATCGTCTCTCGCACCTCGACAAAGGCGGCTGCTGCAGCGCTTGCATCTTCATCGTCATCTGTCTAGGCGTGTAAACACTAATTAAAGTCATCGAAGTTTGTTTCTCACTTCAGCCGTGTCCCCACGTCTCTCTCTCCCTTCATCGGCTCACTATCTATCATTACCTCTCTCCTCTTTCCTATTTCCTCAGTGTGAACAGAGATGAGTATGTGCAGTTGTGTGGGGGAATCTAAAAGACACATACACTCCTGATCAAAATCTTAAGACCAGTTAAAAAATTGCAAGAATTTATGTTTTGCACTGTTGTATCTTAAGAAGGTTCTAAGTAGAGTTTCAAAATGCAAAAAGAAGAAATGAGAGCAAGAGACTAAATGTTTTGAGCAGGCAATTTATTGAAAAGAACAATTTAACTAAAATAGGCTGTTCATCAGCTGATCAAAAGTTTAAGACCATAGCTCAAAAAAAACCCTAAAACAGAAATTAAAGTCTCAAAAACAGACTCAGTAATGAGTAGCTCCACCATTATTGTTGATCACTTCAAAAATTCGTGTTGGCATGCTTGATGCGAGTGTTTCCAAAAGGCTTGTAGGAATGTTGCTCCAAGTGGTGAAGATGGCTTCACGAAGGGCATCCACTGTCTGGAACTGATGTCCATTTTTGTAAACTTCCCTTGCCATCCATCCCCAAATGTTCTCAATTGGATTTAGATCAGGGGAACATGCAGGATGATCCAAAAGAGTGATGTTATTCTCCTGAAAAAAATCCTTTGTCAGACGGGCATTTTGAATTGCAGCATTGTCCTGCTGAAAAACCCAGTCATCACCACACAGACGAGGGCCCTCAGTCATGAGGGATGCCCGCTGCAACATCTCCACGTAGCCAGCTGCTGTTTGACGCCCCTGCACAACCTGGAGCTCCATTGTTCCATTGAAGGCTGTGCCGTGTTGAAAAAATCTCAGGTGGCATCTCCTTGTCATGCCAGTAGCGTTGGAAGCCATCAGGACCATCAAGGTTAAATTTTTTCTCATCAGAGAATAAAACTTTCTTCCAACTTTGAACGTCCCATGTTTGGTGCTCCCTTGCAAAGGCCAAACGGGCAATTTTGTGGCGTTGAAGGAGACGTGGCCTTTGAAGACGTTTTTTGTTTTTGAAGCCGTTCCTTTGCAGATGCCGTCTGATAGTTATTGGGCTGCAGTCAGCACCAGTAATGGCCTTAATTTGGGATGAGGATCGTCCCGTGTCTTGACGGACAGCCATTCGGATCCTCCGGCTCAGTGCCGGTGAGATTTTTTTGGGTCTACCACTTGATTTTTTTGTTCCATAAACCTCAGGATCTTTTAAGAAATGCAAAATGACTGTCTTACTGCGTCCAACCTCAGCAGCGATGGCACGCTGTGAGAGGCCTTGTCTATGCAGCTCAACAATCCTGCCACGTTCGAAGGCAGTGAGTTTTTTTGCTTTTCTCATCAAGAGGTCTTGACAGTGTGATTACTTGACAGAAAATGACTTGGAATCCAAATTTTTGCACAGATTTGGGCTTTTAAAGGATGTGGTCTTAAACTTTTGATCAGCTGATGAACAGCCTATTTCAGTTAAATTGTTCTTTTCAATAAATTGCCTGCTCAAAACATTTAGTCTCTTGCTCTCATTTCTTCTTTTTGCATTTTGAAACTCTACTTAGAACCTTCTTAAGATACAACAGTGCAAAATGCAAATTCTTGCAATTTTTTAACTGGTCTTAAGATTTTGATCAGGAGTGTATATATAAGACCATCTGCTAAAAACAGCAAGACAGAAAGAGACAGATGGATAGATATTTTTGCATGTATGCATATATGTATGTTGTTCATATCTACGTGCTACAGGTTTCTATGTGCAGTATATGCACAGTGACATATTTTTCATTTATTATGGATCTGCACTGCAAAACAATGGATTTTAAATGAAACAATAACTGATGGTAAAGGGTCAGCTGACCAAAATTACTCTAAATAATCCTCAAACATCGAGGTTTTTCATTGGAACTACTTGCAACCAATGAAAAAGTCCCTATGAAAGCTGCTGTCAGTGAGATCTGTTCATTTACTAGAGCAGTGGTCCTCAGCCTGGGGGTCGAGACCCCCAAGGGGGTCACCAGATGGATGTGGAGAAAAAATTCAACAACATATTAAAAGTAAAATACATATTTTAGACTGAGGACTGTGTTCTTACATTATACTGCCTATAAAAGTGATATTTTGCCTCAGAACAGATTTTATTTAGTGTTTGTGAGAGTCAAAATGTGCCTGCACACGGGGGATTTCCAGCAGGTCAGGGAAAGAAAAACAGTCAACGTCAAAAGACAACATCTAGGTGCTAGCTGTACAAAACAAAACTGGGGAGGGGTCGAGCACACCAAACTAATTATTCTGTGTGGTAATAACCGATGTAGAAAATCTAAAGTAACAAGGACACTGTTTCTAGAAAGACTAAATGTCATATTTTTTTGCTGCGGGCACCACAAACCAAATTTAATTTACCTTTATTGTTTGAAGGGGTGATGGCAGAATTTTAAAAAAGGGGTAATGTGGATGAACTGACTCTTTAAACTTCTGATATCCATCTTTAATGGTGTTTGTGGGGCTCAGAGCTCATTTCATACTGTGCACATTCACAATGTATGAACAGTGCAGCAGGACAAAAACAAGAGTACAAGTCCCACACTGTGCACACATGTAAACACCCTCAAATGGAAACTGAAAGTCAGCACTTCACCCTTAAGCTTACTGTAACATTTCAAACCTCATGTGATGGATTACAGAACCAAATCAGTTCTCAGTTTAGTTCTGTGTTATCTTATGGAATAAAAATGTCAATCTAATAGATTCCTCTGTATCATTGTCTATGTATAAAAAGAGACTTAGAAAGGCTCTGCTGACAAAAACATATGATTTGGGGAAAAACGATTACTCTCAGAAACTGTAAATATGACAGCTACTCCTGATTCTTTGTATTACTTTTATTATGTGAAATAATTTATCACTAATATCTAAAATTCACTGAATTTACTGATTTTTATCATCATCATTTTTCATTATCATCATCATCTATTGTATGTGCTTGGGTGTGTTTTTTTATATAAGCCATTAAAAGTTTCTACTACACCCTCACACATATTTACATTCCTTTCATGTTAATTGTATTGTATTTTAGTTTTTGCATGGGAAACAAATAAACTAAACCAAATCAATTTTAAAAATGTGAAATGTGATACTTGTATCCACTGTATGTACAGGATGTACTGTATGTACACTTACTTTGTTGGTCTCCCCATAGACTCCAGTTACCTGCAATAAAACAGGAGGGTGTCAGTATTGATTATGAATTGCGTTGGTGTCGAAACATAAACATAAATTTACACAATTAATGCATTATTGGTCCCTGAACGAGCTTATGAAAGGAGGTAACGAGAGTACAGAGGGAGTGCTGAGCCTCCGACTCTTTCCACCTGCACCAGGCAGCTGGCTCAGCAGGCTCGGCAAACTGGGCCAATAGTGGAAACACAGCAGCATCCTGGAGGAGCTCGCCTCCGGACATCTGATACCGCTATCGATCCTTTACAGTGCAGCAATCTTTTCCCCTCTAACACACAACAACCCATGTGTGGTTACACGCATAATGCACATGCTGAGCTTAAGCAATTTAATTACATCTCAAAAGAGGGACACATAATTCTCTTGTTCAGCACAAATAAATGAATGGTTTGTACAAACAGTGATCGGTCACTTACAGCACTGGGTTCCTGGTACACGTAGAGGGCGTTCCTGCTCCTCCTGGTAAGAATACTGGAGTCGCACAAATGAAAACTTGCATTATGAAAAAGATTAACTGGTAATCATCATGGAAATTTTATTTCTATATGCAGGAAGTGGAGAAAATGTAAAGGATTTCAACTCATGTGTGATACAGTTATTCCCCCAATTAATCATGTTGGCGTGTTCCTAAAATGTGAGGATATGCTGGGGTTTTAAATCAAATGGGGCGACAGCTTACATCTTGGTCCCTCATGGCATTCAGTTGCTCCAGTTTTTTAGCCCAGTACCGCGCCTCGTCCTCAGGGATATCTGAAAACAACAAGCCAGACAAACTCAGGTGGCAAAAACAACCCTAATGGAGCTCCACATACGTAGGCTGTTAAAATAGTTACTCACAAAACTTTTTCCCTAAAAACAGATTCGTAACAAACCACCCACATGAAGTACTGTGAGCTAAAACAAGCCATTTGCAAATAGTATTTGACCCAGATACTTTGGCCTGCTAAGAACACAGTGACATTGAAAATTGGCCTTAAAGCCAAACCCCTATAAATAGATCAGGTCCAAACTGAGGAGTCAGGTGTAGAGTATCGACCAGAGGAAGAGGAAACAGTAATACAATGACACCTAATCAATGTTAAGAGGAACACAGCTTGATCATTGAGAAGGGAAGGACACAAACATTCTCCCTGATACACAGGAACCCTTGAATACACATCACTGAAAAGTAGGTCAGTTTAATTAATCAGTCAAGGATTATTGCTGTTCATATATCACTGTCTGCTGTGAAAATACTGTATACAGACAGACATCATTTATTCAAGTCATCTTCTCCTTCCCTCGAGGGTTGAGGATTTTCTATATTTTCATATTCTCATCTTCTCCCTCCTATCGACAGTTTCTGACTTGGATGTGAATATTGATTTCTCACCGAGAGGCAGTTCAAAGCGTGTGTCGAGCAGCACCAGGTGAAGAGTGGGCTCTTTGGTGCCACAGATCTCATTATCAGTCATGATGACCTGAGAGTCCAGTGTGAGCCACTCCCCCGGACCTTCCTGCATGCAAAAAAATATTTAGCAAAGGAGACACAAGTAACATTCAGTACAAATGGATGAGCATGATGAAAGTTAGAGGTCGCCCGATTAATCGGTCGACTTCTAATGAAAACACGTCCAGTCAGCAGCAACTGAGTTGGGTTCCTTGGGTACAGAGTGTTCTACTACAGTATTTCTCAAGTGGTGCTGGTGGTGAGTGGCAAACCTCATTTGACTGTCGGATGCTACGGAGGGGGATCCACACAGTGCCGACCATGGTGTCCCAGATTAACCCTTTGTTCCACACCTCTACTGTCAGGCCCAGGTCCAAGCGGTTGATTTCACTGAATAGGAAGACAGACAGTTAGAAGTCAAGAGAAAATGTGACTGACATAATAATAAAAATACATTTAAAGACAGCTGTGGAAAGTAACATTTACTCAACAACTATATTTATGTACTTTTTTGAGGTCCATTTTTAACCACTTAATTATGCTCCACTACATTTCATAAGGAAATATTGCACTGTTTACACCACATTTATTTGACTTTACTTTCAAATTAAGATTTTATGTACAAGAACACATAAAAAACAATAAAAATACAATATATATATTAAAGATGATACTTGTGCTTGTTCAATGTAAAATAATCCAATATTTCACAGGACAACAAAGATTAGAGGAAAATCTGTGCTTCCTTTATTTCTTTCTTTATTATAATTCACAGGGGAAATTTTTCTCTATTATGAGTACTTTTAATACTTGAATTGTGTTTTCCTGATAATACTTTTACATAAGTAGGAGTCTGAACAAAGGACTTGCAATGGAGTACTTTTACATTGTTGTATTGGTGCATTTAGTACATGTAATCTGAGTACTTCTTCCGCCACTGTCTAAAGACAAATACTAAACACACACAGGCACTCGTCCACACACAAGATGCAGAGTAATTACTTGTGGGCTTCACTGTGACAAATATAAGACACGTCTCTGTGGGAGCAAGCCTGAGAGAATCTAACATAAAACATTTACAAGACAGCGGGAAGCAGGATAGAAAGAGAAGAAAGAGAGGGAGAGAGGGATGAATGAAGGGAGGGAAGGAAGGAGAGGAGAAGAGTGTGATGAAGGCAGCGAAGGAGGTGATTGTATCGCATGCCTGGAGGGAGAGTGGGAACTTTAATTAAGAAATAGGGGGACTGGATTTCCCGTCTCGGTGGTGACTCCTTTTAGGAAACGTGCCTGTTTGATTCATGGCAGTAACTGAGGGGGGCATGCTCATTTAAAGGCAGTTTGAAGCAGGGGATGTGGCTCTGCAGCCAAAACATTACATAACACGGCTTCACTGATGCAACCCCAGTACAATGTTCAACGCCTCCAAACACCATACAAATGCACAGGACTCCCACATGCTAAACGGTTCTCACCATTTATCGCCCATATGCTGCTACACCGTCAATACCACACTGGTATTCTTCCTTCATGCCAAGTAGTCTTTTGTGTAATATTTTAATGATTGCAAATTGCTATAATTCCAATATTTATTGAAACACAAGCTCAAACAAACTAATTTAAAAGCGGAAAATGTTGCCTAGAGAGTAGAAATAGGAGAAGAGGGAATATGGAGGGGGGGATAAGTTGAAATGGAAAGATGAGGAGGAGGAAGAGGAGGAGGGCCAAGTAGATGAAGATCAAGGAGCTGTGTTTAGAAGAAGTGACAGAGGAGAGGAAGGAGGGGCTGGAAGGAAGCCAAGGTTGAGAAAGAGGATGAGAGAGGCAGAAGTGTCGAGGGAGAGCGGATGAAAAAGAGGCTGAGGCGGTTGTTAGGGGTGGAGGTGCGGATGCAGAGAGGAAGAGCTACGTGAAACAATGCAGAGATGAAGGGCACTTTTGATGGAGGAGTGAAAAAGAGAGAAGGGTTGATAGAAAGTAAGGGATTAAAAAAAAAAAAAAGCACTTCAAGCAGCTGAAGGATAGATGTCAGGACGGAAAGAGAAAGCAGAGGAAAAAGCAAGGGAGAGGGAGGAAGGAGAAAGAGTTTTGTCTGAAGACAATGAGGGACTCACAACATGAAGTCTTGCTCCCAGCTGGGCAAGTTGCCCCTGACAGCAATGGTTGTGCTCTTCACATTTTGTACCTTTAGAGTCACATAAGTGTTGAACTTCTCTGTCAAGGAGAGAGGGATGAAGAAAGAGATGTGTTACAATGAAACACCTCTGCATTAGAAAATAATAATAATGTAGTCCCCGTGAGATATAAATGTTTTTTCTACATAGTAAATGACTTCCCATCCCTTCATTTCCATTAATGGCTGCAGAATGAAATGTGCCCACAGTCTGCTTAAAGATTTATGTCGCATAACGGCGTCCCTCCCTGTTTCTATTTCTAGGATCGCAGGTCTTACCTTGGGGTCCATCCAGCTTGGCTTTCTTCACTGTGGACACACAGAGAGGGACAAAGTCACACACAGGAACACCATCTGCTTTCACTTAACACTCCGGCATCCTCTTTTCTGGATTTTACACAGAGAACAGGCAATAAAAGGATGCCTGTGATAAATTAAAACACAGCCTGTGAACAATACTACATTAAACTTGTGCAAATTACTGTAAAAACTCTACAAATTTTAACATAATGAAACATATTTTCCAATCACCACTAACTGTCAGTGGGTATACAGTGCATATTCTGTTACTACATGAGTGTTGACAGGAAACTGAAATTGCAACTACGCAGATTTGGACTAAGTGCTCTGTCTTTTTTGCCATATGGTTCAGACATGTTGGCACAGTGTGGTGGCAACACACGGAATCACACAGCACTGGAAAAACATGGGCGGCTTCCCTGCTGTGTTTCGTCACTGTGGGATACAGAAACAGAAAGTACTGTACATGCAAACAAAAAGAACCACATAGCAAGGATTAAATAGACAAAATGTGTATATATTTTCATAACATGTTTTTATTATGAGAGTCCAGTTGTAATAGTAGTAGATGTGGTGTAAAAGATTGAACATGCAAGGGCCCAATGAAGTCAGAAGTAGGGGTGCAACGGATCACAAAAGTCCTGGTCCAGATCATATCATGGTTTTGAGACACGGATTGGATGAGCAGAAAAAAAGGGAGCAAACATAACCTTTAGAGATGCCCCGGCCACCTTTTTTTTACCGCAGACTGATGATTGTTGAGGAGCCATATTTTGCATTTTTGCTTTGATATAGTCATCTATAGTGGTTATTTGCATAAAAGCACACAAATGATTAGCAAATAAAAGATTGCATTTTTATTGATTAAATTAATCTTGGCCTTAGTAGTTCTAATGATGTATTAGAAGCAGCTTAGAGCTGGTGTTAGGAAGTTAAACAGGTCATAATTCCCTCTCTAATATCTATTCTATATTGCTGTGAAAACATCTCCTTCAAACATTGATTCATTTATTTATTACCTGCTTAACCCATTAGGGGTCACGGGGGGGCTGGAGCTGATCCCAACTGACAATGGGTGAAGGTGGGGTACGCCCTGGACAGGTCACCAGACTATCACATAGATACAGGCAACCCTTAACACTCATATTGACACCTACGGGCAATTTAGAGTCATCAGTTAAACTAAACTGCATGTCTTTAGACTGTGAGACGGAACCGGAGAACCCGGAGAAAACCCACACACAACAACACTGGGAGAACATGCAAACTCCACACTGAAGGGCCCCAAGCTGGATTCGAACTTGCGACCCTCTCGCCTCTTGCTGTGAGGCGACAGTGCTAACCACTGCACCTCTGCGCCGCCTTCAAACATTTATTTAAGTTTATCACCAAAAACGACATTTAACAATATTACATTTGAATGCATCATGATAACATCATAATTTACCTTTGCCCATTAATCATTTTTACTGAATGGATCCTGAACACACAATAATGTAACTGAGTGGAACCTCCATACGTTAGCTGCTCTGCTCCTGCTGATTTCAACATGGATTTCTTGTTCATTATGTAGCAATAATTCTGATCTTCCTATAGCATATTTTTACTGAATATCGTCTGAGATGTGTGTGTGTGTGTGTGTGTGTGTGTGTGTGTGTGTGTGTGTGTGTGTGTTTGTGGCGAGTGGGGGGGGGGGTCTGTACAGATCACAGATCAACTACAGTCTGTTAAACCACTAGACCACTAGTCAGAGGATTTCTCAGACTACTGTTAAAGCCCAGGCTCTCTCTCTGCAGCAGCTTTGACGTAACTCACGCATACATTTTTAATGCTCCACTACCTGCTGCTCTCCACAGCGCACACACGCTCCACATCCCCATACCACACTGCAGCTGTGTACACATCATGCACTCACATTTGCATTAATAAAATGCAAACGCAAGCTCAATACGCTATGTACCTGCGCCTTTATCGCCCCTTGAGAAACACGACGTGAACACCAATTCACAACTTAATCACAATATTCTCCACAGACCATCCACACAAGTAGCGGTCGCCATAGTGACCGCCACGAAATGAAAAGTTGATGTAAAACTGCCCTGAGTCAGGAATGCATTTTTCTTGTTTCTATGTCTCACTACTTTTGCTTTGTATTTCTTTCATGAAACACACAAACTCAAGCTAAATTTGCAGCTTAAGTGCCACACTGTTACATCAGCAGGCACAGAAGCACACACACTCAACTGCAGTGACTCACTCACATACACCTGCAGTAGTGACAAAGACAATATGAATCTCTGCTTCCATTCATACCACACCAACCTTAACGTCGCCTCAACATGCAACACACAAACACACATGTACTTATGGTCAAACTTCTGCTCTGGCACTGGCTCAACATCCTTTGTTCATTCTTCAACAACTGTGAATGCTAAAATGAATGAATGAAGACAAGAAAGGAACCAATCTATGCTTTAAGCAGTCCTTTACACTGCTTAGGCAGACCACATCGGAGCCTGCTTCGTGCTGTGTTTTAGTGCTAACACTAAAACAGCCCTGGAAATATATCAGTACACGAGGAGGATCAATAAAAAAGGAATTGGATTTTCAACAGTGGAAAACTGAAGTTTAATAATACCATACAACTATAAATCTTTCTGACAGAGTGAGTTACGATGTCCACAAACCCTGCAAACAATATTTTGTCACATTTGCATGTATCGAAGCAGACAAGACGACCACAACACACACATAAATATACCGTACATGTCAGTGCCTATAACTCAAACAATAAGCCTGTGAAGGGCTGTAGCGTTGGATAAATCACCTGAAATGTATGTTATGGGTAAGTAGCCTTGATTCAGAAAATGAGGTCAAAGCAATAACTATCTATCACTATCTGATTAAATGTCTTAACGGACATAACAAATGAAGGTGTATTTGTTTTTTTATTCTTTAATCAAAGGATGTGCAGCACAATCTGTAAGACTCAACAGTAAATTTTGTGCAACCCAATTTACTTCACTCAGGAAGTACCTCTGACACAGCAGACTCTGACTTATGGGAACTAAGCGGATTGCCAAGAATACAGAGACTTGACAGGGAATCAAGCAAACCCTTCAACATGAACTGTCAGGGAATGTAAAGTAGGGAGCGGGTGAGCTGAGTTCAGCCATCCAATGACAAAACGAGGGCTGACATGATTCAGATAGACAGCAGCGCCTTATTCTGAAGGATCACGCAGATCTGCAGTAGTCTTTGCAACTGCTGACGGACACATTAAACTCCCAGATTTAGAGTCCAAATCAAGACAGTTAGAAAAACTGGACTTAAGAGTATGTGGGATATCTGCAGGAAAAGATGCCAAGTTTTTCAGTTAATCTGTATCTGTGTCCGAATTGTGCTTTGTCGGCAGATGCTCCAAAGAAATGATGCCTATTGGAAGCCAGAAATAGCTCCAGTCAGGTAAGCATGAATGATGTAACAGGAACAGAAAGAGGGCTTTCTGCCAAGTCTCGTAGTCTACGACACTGACAGCCGCAGCAGCCGGTGTTTATGAATGAATAACGCCTGGGATCTCAATGACGCCTGGGACTGACTCAGTGCAGGAACAGTCGATGGGTGGACCAGGCAGGATAGGATGAGGTGGAGTAGCATCCATAATGGGCCTGATGTATAAAAGGTGACTTTGAAACCCCCTTAACTTTCATTTTGCCTCCACATTTCCATTATTCCATTTACGACAAACGTCTAGAGCTCAAACACACCTCCACACACTCATTTGCTGACCAGTGCTTGATCAGATTTAGAGTTTAAAGAATTAATCAATTAGTTAATAGAAGAATAATGTGCAAATGTTTTGATAATCGATATGTCATTTTTTTTCAAGCAAAATTGCCAGTATTCTGTGGTTTCATCTATTTCAATGTGAGGGTTTGTTTTATATTATGTCATCAGGGCTGCAACTAATGATTATCATTATCGAAAAATCTGCCAGGTATTTTCTCTGTGAATTGAATAGTCGTTGGGTCTAGAAAACATCAGCAAATGGTTAAAAAACGCCCATCATAATATCATAAAGACCAACGTTATGTCTGGTTTTGTCCAACCAATGGTCCAAAACCTAAAGATATAAAATTTAATCTCAGAATAAGTAAGGCAGAAACTTCTCATAATTGAAAAGCTGGAATCAGACAATGTCTGGCATTTGTGCTTGAGAAATTACAGAGATGCATTAGTCCGGGTTTTTCAGTCCAGATAGTGAAAGTGGGCTTTGGGTTTGGGCCGATACTGAGTATCGATCTGATATCAGTGACACCACTGTGTGGAGGTGACTGTGATCATTCATTTATGCGTAAAAAACATGACACTTGACTTCAATATTGCATTCCTAACTTTGAAAAACAAAATGTAACAAATAATTATATTTACTGTATATGCATTGAATGGTTATTTATGATTCAAATGATATATCATACATTAACAAATTTACAAAAAAATCACAAAAATTAAAAGGAAATTGAAAACTTAAAATGGTAAAAATGTCAACAGGAATTAAAATTTCAGCATATAATGTATATAGTATTGATTTCTATAGATCGGCCCCATTGTCACTGATACCCAAGCCTGCTATTTGAGTCAGTATCACCCCCATATCCAATCTTCTATGAGTGCATCCCTATAATTATCTTAAAAATAATTAAATCAATTATCAAAATAGTTGCAAATATATTCCTTTTTGGACCATCGACATGGATCAACTCATTTCAACTCTAACTGTCGGATTATAGACCAAAAACTGGTCACTTGTTTGAGAGAATATATCATTGTTTAAATTCATGGTTAGCAGCAGATTCCTGACTGATAGTTTCAGGTTTATTAGTGAAATCATAAAGGTTTATATATAGGTCCTCCTCTGCTTAAAATCAAGTCGAGTGAGGACAAAATGGACAGAAACCCCTGGTTATTGTCACACTTATAATTTTGATAACGATGTTTTGTTTTTTTTTTGTTTTTTTTTACAATTACTCTGATTCAACCCCTATCTGTCCAACAAACTGGAGGACCACAAAATGTGTTTTAGAGGAGTCCCTGCTTCCTCATCTCGGGCTGTACATGATATTCTGCGCCCTGGATGTGGAGCTGGAGCTGGAGGTGGTGTTACTTTGTGAGTAGTCCTAGCAGATGCTTATTCATCGCGCTGAGAGGCAACAGTGTCAGCATCAGGAGCTTTCAGGGAGTCTGGTAGGAGGAGGTGACGCATCGCTTCGGGGAAAACGTTGAGGAGGTGACGAGCATCTCGAACCGACTACGAGTATTCCCTCACGACTACAGCGGAGCGGAGGCGGCGCGGCGCGGTGCGGCGCGGTAGCGGTAGCGGCAGGGGCTTTTCCTCGTCCTCCACCTCCTTTGACTGCTGCCCACGCATGAATGAACAGAGCGGATGACACACACACACACACACAGCAACAGTACCCGCTAGGGGTGGAAACAGCGGTTCTCCTCCTCCATGTAGACATTTATAGAAACTCAAAGAGCATATGAATGTTTGCCGGTATTAACAGTCACGACTGAGCTAGCTTGTAACAATCTGTTAGAGGCTAACTCATTCATACAAGCGCCACAGACATCTTTATATGAGTAAATTAAACAAGGGTGTCATTCAGCAACAAAAGTGTCCCCGTGGCATCCTCCAAACGTGCCGTGTTCCCGTTAGCTCCCGTGTGATTTAATGACTGCTCAGCACAAACCCCTCGCTGCTCCGGCTAACGTTACACAGACTTTTCTACGGAGCTGATAGCCCGCAGGCTCTGTCAGAGAACTGGTGCAGCTAAACCGCGAGTAAGTGGCACAAACACCGGACACAGAGGGTGTCATTGCCCCGGTAATTTCCTCTCTTACCTCCCACACATAGCAGGGACATCTCTGATAGCGGTGTGAGCGTCCCCGGCTGTCCTCTACTGAGTGCTCCGTGATTTGTTTGGTCAGTCCGTTTGTCTCTTGGTTACAAATTAAGAAAAAAGAAAAAAAAAGCAACCGTTAAACCGCCAAACCGTTACCCTCACTGGTAACGGGAGCCGTTTAGCATCATGTCAGAAGCGCTGGTGTTTTTCTCAGAGGAGCTGTTGCTCTTTTGGCAGGACAAGACGCACCGGAGTGGATTCGTCGCCCCCCTCTTCTTCCTCCGCATTGCCTCAGCTCTCCGCCGCTGCTCCTCCTGCGCGCACAGCCATCTTGTTTCAGCAGCAGCAGCCCTCCGCGCGAGGACAGTTCCCCCGCGCCGCCCTGACGTCACGGTTGATGAGTAGCAGCTCTCCTCGTACATCCACGGGAGAGAGTGGGGTGAACGGAGGCGACGGGCACGGGATGGGCCCGAGTTAATACCGGCGGGGCCGGCGCAATGCACTCAGTCATGTCGGCGAGGAATTTCATTCATTGTTTTCAGTTACAAGCATTTTAGAAAAGTTGTCTTTTTCTGGTGTGTTTCTTTTTAGCTAATATGCCCAACTTTGCAAACTGCATTTAAACCTGCAGTAGGCAGAATGTTTGGCATCATTGGGCAAAAAAATCCATAATAACCGCAGCATGTTGAAATTCAAGTGTTCCAAGTAGAGAAAAAAAATCTTAATTTACAATTAACTTTTAACCCAACAGGATTTGTGCCTCCACTCGTAATAGTGCACATAATTAAGTACACTTTGCTTGTAAAAGAAAAAAGTTAGCACTCCTGCCTCACAGCAAGAGGGCTGCAGGTTCGAATCCGGCTTCGGGCTCTCCTGTGTGGAGTTTGCATGTTCTCACTGTGTTAGCGTGGGTTTTCTCCGGGTACTCCGGCTTCCTCCCACAGAAGACATGGTGGTTAGGTGAACTGATGACTCTAAATTGCCCGTAGGTGTGTATGCGATTGTGAATGGTTGTCTGCCTCTGTGTGCCCTGCGATGGACTGGCGACCTGTCCAGGGTGAACCCCGCCTTCGCCCAATGCCAGCTGGGATCGGCTCCAGCCACCCCGCGACCCCTAACAGGATAAGCGGTTGAAGATGGATAGATGGATTGCTAGTGAAAGGTTGGACCTTTTGCCTTCAGAACTGCCTTAATTCTTCGAGGCATACTTTCAACAAGGCGTTGGAAACATTCCTCAGAGATTTTGGTCCATATCGACATGACAGCATCTCGCAGTTGCTGCAGATTTGTCGGCTGCACATCTATGATGCAAATCTCCCGTTCCACCACATCAGTACTCTACTGGATTGAGATCTGGTGAGTGTGGAGGCCATTGGAGTACAGTGAACTCATTTTTATGTTCAAGAAACCAGTTTGAGATGATATGAGCTTTGTGACATGGTGCATTATCCTGCTGGAAGTAGCCATCAGAGGATGGGTACACTGTGGTCATAAATGCTGCAGCGTTTAAACCATGCTCAGTTGGCACTACAGGGCCCAAAGTATGCCAAGAAAATATCCCCCTCACCATTATACCACCAGCCTGATCTGTTGATACAAGGCAGAATGGATCCATGCTTTCATGTTGTTTACTGAAATCAAGACTCGTCAGACGAGGCAGCATTTTTCCAATCTTCTATTGTCCAATTTTGATGAGCCTGTGTGAATTGTAGTCTCAGTTTCCTGTTCTTAGCTGACAGGAGTGGCACCAGAGTGTGGTCTTCTGCTGCTGTAGCCCATCTTCTTCAAGATCAAACGTGTTGTGAGTTCAGAGATTGTATTCTGCATTCCTTGGTTGCAACGAGTGGTCATTTGAGTTACTGTTTCCTTTCTATCATGTCCAACCAGTCTGCCCATTCACCTCAGACCTCTCACATCAACAAAGCATTTTCATCCACACAACTGCAGCTCACTGGATATTTTCTCTTTTTCGGACCGTTCTCTGTAAACCCTAGAGATAGTTGTGTGTGAAAATCCCAGTAGATCAGCACTTTCTGAAATACTCAGACCAGCCCGTCTGGCACCATCAATCGTGCCACATTCAAAGTCACTTAAATCCCCTTTCTTCCCATTCTGACACTCAGTTTGAACTTCAACTATTTGTCTTGACCACATCCACGTGCCTGAATGCAATGAGTTGCAGCCATGTGATTAGCTGATTAGCTATATGTTTTAAAAAGCAATTGAACAGGTGTATCAAATAAAATGACCGGTGAATACATGAGCACAACAGACAACTTAGTCAAATGTTTACCACCAGGAGAGCTACTGTAGCAGCCATGATGCTGCATTCACTGTCTCCAGTTCACCGTCCGGGACGGTTTGCAGCCTAGGTGCTAGGTGTAGAGGTCAAACAAGGCAGCGCTAATCAGAGAGACAAAGTCCACATGTGCAGTTTGCATTGGATCAGAGGGCTCACTTAACCTTCCAAGAAATGCATATATATATATATATATACACTTGTCCTCAAAATTATTCATACACCATGGAAAATAACAATCTTTTTTAGATTCCTCCTTTGTAAAAGTTACTATGATGGTACTTCTTGTGTATCTGTTTTCTACTTGTTGTTATGCACAAATCCACATATGAGTTGGTTAAACTTTATTTGCATATTAATAGATATGGCCAAAAGAGATATTTTGCTCATGTTCAGAATTATTCATACCCCTGACAATATCCCAACAAAATGTATGAATCTTTGGCCTGTAGTTATTTCAAAATGTTACAATGGAAAAATAGCTTTGTTGTTGACCAAGTTTTAAACAATGATTTCAAAAAATTAATAAATAGCATCTTTTCAGAAGAGTAAAAATAGAGGAAAAATGTTCTGGTCATTCCCAATTTCTGGTCCTCACGGTAAAGAAGAAAGAACTCAGTGGAGACTTACGTCAGTGTCTTGTGAGCGCCCACAATGAAGGAAAGGGTTACAAGACCATTTCAAAGCAGTATGATGTCCCTGTGTCGACCGTCCAGAGCATCATCAACAAGCACAAGAGGTTCAATACTGTTAAAAACCTCAGCGGGCGTGGCAGGAAACGTAAGGTGTCCCCCAAACTTGCCAGGAAAATCTGCCGAGAGTTCAACAACAACCCCCGGACCACAACCATGGCCCAAATGGAAACACTCAACCAGACAGGGACAAAGGTGTCACGGTCCATAAACGAGCGAGTCTTGTATAGAGGAGGTCTCCACGGACGCAGGCCTCGGAAGACACCTCTGCTCAGAAAGAAGCATGTGGAAGCTCTCCTGAAGCAAGATCCCAGCTTTTGGTCAACCATCCTGTGGTCTGATGAGACAAAGTTGGAGTTATTTGGCCAAATGGATGTTCAGTATGTCGGGAAGGAGAAACATACAAGCCCAACAACACTGTGCCCACCGTCAAGTATGGTGGTGGAAGCATGATGCTGTGGGGATGCTTCTCTTCAGTGGCACAGGGAACCTCGTAAAGATCCAAGGAACAATGAAAAAGGAGGATTACATCAGGATCCTTGATGGAAACTTAAAAGAATCTGCTGAGAAACTCCAGCTTGGACACAACTGGATGTACCAGTAGGACAATGATCCGAAACACACTGCCCAGGTAGTGAAGAAATGGTTCAAGGACAATGGTGTCAGTGTCCTAGAATGGCCAAGTCAGAGCCCTGACCTCAATCCAACTGAGAACTTGTGACGAGACTTGAAGACCAGAGTGATGGCTAGGAAACCCACCAACCTGACCCAGCTTGAGGCCTTCGCCAAGGAAGAGCAGGCCAACATTCCACAGGAGACATACAGGAAGCTTGTGGACACATACAAGAATCATCTAAAAGCAGTCATAAACAACAAAGGCTATGCTATAGACTATTAAAGAGAGACTATTTGACTAGGGTATGAATAATTTTGAACATGGCATTTTTTGGGAATTAATGAATAAAATACCCCCAAAATATTAAGTTTTCTTTTCTTGTGTATTGTTGGCATTCTTTCACTTGTTGGTCACATATAAGTCATAAGCAAACTTGACAAAATGTATTAATTTCATCACAAAAATAAAAAATCACAAAAACTAACAGGGGTATGAATAATTTTGAGGACAAGTGTATATATATATATATATATATATATATATATATATATATATATATATATATATATATATATATATATTTTTTTTTTTTTTTTTTTTTTTTTATTTATTTATTTTTTTAAATAATAAAGTAGAACTAATAATTTCTTGTAATTTATTGTAAACATATGTTTCCCACATGACAACCTTAATCCTCTTTCAAAGCCTTACTCTACCAGGGATACAATTATAGTGGAGTGGCGAATTGTTTATACATTTCAGGTTGACCTGAAGGTAATAACATTTTATTAAAATATTAGAATCAGCCTATATGAACCAACTACTTTCAATTAGTGTAAACTCCCCTCACCTCCCTATAACCCTCACATTCACAGAAAAATACAGAGGACATGATATCATTGTTCTCAGTGCCAGTTACAGCCCTGATAATAGAAAATAAAACATATAATACATGTGACATTCAATTACCACTTCAAAAGGGACCCATTTGATATTGGTGCACATACATTACTGTCAAATATCTTTAGCTTACAGTTTAGGCTTTGGTTTGACGAATAAACAGAACCGATAACTGGGTTCATCTCATAATAAAAATATTTTATTTCCTTAAATTTCACCTGTACACATACAGCTGTACTCACTGAAACCTGAAGTAGCCTAAAGTTTGTCTTCTCCGTCCGTCTATTGACTTGCACACAGACATGGGTCATTAAGGGTGGACTAATATTTATTCACAAAATATTTTCTTATCATAGCAAGTATGAAAGATAAGGAAACTACTATTCATTTCTCCAAAGAAATTTGTTTGCTCATTAAGGCAAAAGATCATTTTATAAATCTGCTTATTAGACCCATATTATTGATTGTTAAGGAAGAGATTTTGATGAACTGAAATTTCAAAAGAGCTGCTTGCTTCATCCGATCCTATTTTATTTTTTAGTTTGCCTATATATCATATATAAGTCAGCTAAAACACTATTGAAGTATTAGCAGTTGGCTTTTATTAACAACAGGGGAGAATGCTGATGCAGCTGCTGCAATACCACGTACTGTACAGTATATACAGTATACCTTCATTAAGAAAGCATTTATGATGATGATATGGATAATTATTTGTAGTATAATGGATCAAAGTTTGACATTGTTCCTTCACGAAAAGGCCATGGGTTCAAATATCACCTGACCTGTTCAATGATTGTTCTGGTCTGTAGGATTATGGCAGTTATAGGATGTGGGCACCCAAAGTCTCAGATGGACAGGTTAGAAACTGTCCTCAATATATAATAATAAATATATAATATTTACAACAAATACTGTGCAACATATTTTAAAACAGGCACTACCAAAGTAACTGATTAGCTATTACCCTAAATAGTTCAGTTATAAGCAATCAGAAACAGGTATCTTTGCAATTATCAACCTGCAGTTAACAGAATATTTTGGCATCATTTGGCAAAAATGGGGGTTCACAAGGCTGTTGTCTATCCACAGTGTATATCAACATGCTATGTTATTAAAGGTAAATGAAACTTTTAACTGATACAGTCTAGTATGTTGTTAAATTGAATGAAGTTTAATGTTTTGAACACAAACAAAAAAAAACTCTATAGGTTTAGGCAAAAAAACAACAACTACATCTTCTTTAGGTTTAGAAGGCAAAAGTACAATTTCTTTAGGTTCAGGCAATAAAACTACAACTTCTTTAGGTTTAGGCAATAAAACCACAACTTCTTCGGGTTTAGCCATCAAAATTTCAACTTCTTTAGGTTTAGGCAACAAAACTATAAGTTCTTTAAGCTATAAGAAAAAACATCATGTTATGGGTTAAAATAACAAACACAAAGACACGTTGTTGGTTTCACATGTTTCCTGGATTTATGTAGTGCTTTTCTAGACTTCTGACCTCTCAAAGCGCTTTATACTACATGTCACATTCACCCATTCACACACACATTCATACACTAACGGCAGAGGTTGCTAATGTGCCAACTTTGCTCACCAGGATCTAATCTAAATACTCATTCATACACCGATGGCTATGCGTTCGGGAGCAATTTGGGTTAAGTGTCTTCCTCAAGGACACATCGACATGTGACCGGAGCAGCTGGGGATCGAATCATTGATCTTCTGATTGGTGGACGACCTGCTCCACCCTCTGAGCCTCAGCCACCCATGATGTACCTACTGGTTGGTGTAGTAGGTCCCTAGTGACCCACAGCTATGGGACTTATAGCTGATAACGCCTATTTAATAACCTTACAACAGTCTAATTGGCTGGCTTTCTAAAAATAGCTTTTTTTTTAATCATTTATACTCCAATTCTACGTGTGAGAGGAAAACTGACCTCTCTGCAGACGGATGTTACATTGTAGTACCAACAATGACCGCTAGGGGGAAGCCGCGGCACCTAAGACTGTTGACACTACTAGAAATACGTAAAGCGATGAAGTGTGTTGTTTACGCCTACAGTTGGTTCAAGATGGCTGCTGGAGACAACAGCGGTAGGCCTCCGTGCCTTAATTTCTCCGGTCCGGGTCCTTTGGGAAACAGCCAACCCAGCAACAGCGTTTTCTCCATGCCAGCATCCAACGGCGGAGCGGTCGGTGCGGTCGGGGGAGCGCAGGGAGCAGCGAGGCGTCCCAACCCGCAGCTGGGGCCTGGCGGGGGAGACGGCAACGGTGTTTCGAGCGGAGCTCAGCCGACTGCGCAGAACTCCCTGCAGCAGTCCGCTGCGGCAGGTGCTGCGGCAGCCGGAGTCATGGCCACCCCGGCGTCCAACATGGCAGCCACCGCAGCGTCAAACGCGTCGGCGTCGGCAGCACCGACCGCCACTCCCGCGGCTGCGTCTGTGCTGGTGTACCGAGAGCCGGTGTACAACTGGCAGGCGACGAAGAGCACCGTCAAGGAGAGGTTCGCTTTCCTCTTCAACAACGAGGTGCTCAGTGACGTTCATTTTCTAGTGGGTAAAGGAATGGGGGTTCAGAGGATACCTGCGCACAGGTAAGAAGATTAACTGGCTACTGAAAACATCAGCTAGCTAACTGTGAATCCGCAAAGCGAAAAGACTCACTGCTGTTCTCTGCTGTTGCTGATTGTTGACATTGTCAGGTTTGTTCTGGCTGTGGGGAGCGCAGTGTTTGATGCCATGTTCAACGGTGGGATGGCGACGACCTCAACGGAAATCGAGCTTCCTGATGTGGAGCCAGCTGCTTTTCTGGCCCTGCTAAAGTAAGGAGAGAGGCGGGACGTTTAATCTGATGATTACCATCTCCTGAAAGGGGGTGTGCCTTTTCCATGTCATATCACCATTTGGGAAATAGCAAGAATTTGGATAAATGAGCTCAGACAATGCCACATCAGATTTCATACAGTTACCATATGAGTATGAGTAATTAAGAGTACAAGTCACTAAATAGGAATGTCTTGTATAACTTGTGGGCCTTTTGCAGGTTTCTCTACTCTGATGAAGTCCAGATCGGTCCCGAGACTGTGATGACCACACTATATACAGCTAAAAAGTATGCAGTGCCGGCACTGGAGGCTCACTGTGTGGAGTTCCTCAAGAAGAACCTGAGAGCAGACAATGCTTTCATGCTGCTCACACAGGTCTGCTTGCTTCAGCTGTGAATGGTGACCGGTTCTTGCATGCAACTTGATGTGTGGGCCTGGCCTCTATATCTTAATACGCCATTTAGTGAAGAATTGCAGCTTCTTACAACTCCTAGTTTTGCTCCTCTAGATGTGAGCTGAAATGACAAAGCTGAGTTGGTTATCGTTTTAGATTTTTTGATACCGGTTCTGATACGATAACAGAGTTTTTGTACTATTACCAAAACTGCAGCATACCCTTAACTAGGACCTAAGAAATTCTCAGTCAACTTTGTCGACTAATTGAGTAGCTGACTGAAATCAGCAGCTCTGTAAAACCAAGTTTCTCCACAAAAATTCAAACAAAAGCACCACTTTAAATAAATATGAAAAAAGCATTAAAAACAGACTAATCACCTAAAGAACTCTTTGTCAACTAAGACCAAAATGCCAAAGAATCCAAAGTTCTCAAATGTCTGTCTGCAATATAATACATTTTGAAATGTCCAGCCTTGTAGTAAAAAAATGTGTTCCTTAAACTGGCGGTGTATTCCTCTTTTCAGGCACGGTTGTTTGATGAGCCTCAGCTCGCCAGCCTCTGTCTAGAGAACATTGATAAGAACACTGGTGATGCTCTCGCCGCTGAAGGCTTTACGGACATAGACTTGGGTAATGTCGCCTTGTGAATGTTGTTATTGCCACACATATTTCAGAATAACAGCCGAACTGACCATTGATTTGTCTTCTCTCCCTCCTGTAGATACATTGGTGGCAGTGTTGGAGAGGGATACTCTCGGGGTGAGGGAGGTGCGTTTGTTTGGTGCTGCAGTGCGCTGGGCTGAGGCAGAGGCTCACCGGCAGCAGCTGCAGCCCACACCCGAGAACAAACGCAAAGTGCTGGGAAAAGCCCTCACACTCATCCGCTTCCCTCTCATGACCATTGAGGAGTTCGCTGCAGGTGAGCAGAAACACAACGAAACCAACGCTGTAGCTTTACTGTGATGTTTGTCGCACTCTCGCTTTTGGTCGATTCTTCTTCTTCAGACCCTGATCCTTGTCCTCGGGTCTTGTCATTGTCCCCTCAGGTCCAGCCCAGTCCAGTATTCTGACTGACAGAGAGGTGGTGAGTCTCTTCCTCCACTTCACAGTCAACCCAAAGCCTCGCGTTGAATTCATTGACCGGCCTCGCTGCTGCCTCCGCGGGAAGGAGTGCAGCATCACGCGCTTTGGACAGGTGGAGAGCCGCTGGGGTTACAGTGGGACGAGCGACCGCATACGGTGAGTGCAGAGCATTTAAAAAAATTATTACAGCCTTAAGTTAGAGAGATGTCATGTCATATTACTTCAATGCAATAACTTTAGTAAATATTTAGTTCTTATTTTTTAAACTAAAACTAGGCTATGATTTTAGTCAACCAAGGAAACTGCAGTAATGTCAGTGAGTCTACTTCTAGATTTAATCTTGAGATAAGAACATAAAATGGCACCACTGTTTTAGTGAACATTACTTTGGCTGCATTTGCACCTTTCCCTGCTTCACTTAAACTTAAACTGAGAGATAAATGACAAATTTTCAGTGTATTTAATCAGTCAGTATTTAAAAAGTCAAGGAAACAGGGAAAGGAAGAAAGGAGAAAGGAGAAAAAGGAGGAGAAAGCACAGCTTGTACCTGTGTGTCGATACTGTGGAAAATAAGAACTGAAACACTTTCAAATATTAAGCATCTGTGTATTGATACTTTATATTTTTGACGACACTTGTCAGCTTTGAGAAAGGGGTATGGTTTGTGACTAGAAAACAATTAAATAACTTGCCCGGGTTTGATTTGTATGAGGTACCGAACTACAATCTTGTCCACACAGTTAACTATTGTACCCTCTCCCCTTTTGATATATTCCTGTTGTGTTTTTATTCTCAGGTTCTCAGTAAACAGAAGGATATTTGTGGTTGGGTTCGGTCTCTACGGCTCTATACACGGACCCACAGACTACCAAGTTAACATACAGGTGAGGACCCGAACCCTTTACAGAGTTTGTGTCCGGTTACACTGTACGTCGTAGGCATGCACTGTAACATATCCTGTTCGCTGTCAATGCAGATCATTCACACAGACAGCAACACGGTGCTGGGCCAGAATGATACAGGCTTCAGCTGTGACGGGTCAGCCAACACCTTCAGAGTCATGTTCAAAGAACCAGTGGAGATATTACCCAACGTCAACTACACTGCCTGCGCTACACTGAAGGTCTGTGATGTGTCGCTGATACCAGATACACATGCACCACTATGCTGTTTGTTAAAGATATTTTTTTTTGGCTTTTTTGGACTTTTATTAGACAGGACAGTGGCAACATATAGAAAGGGACACAGGTTGGATTTGAACCCAGGCCACTGCAGTCAGGGCGGTTAAGAGTGCACTCCAGTTCAGGAAAATATTGGCTGTTTCCAGGGTTACAATTAATGATTATTAATGATTATTATTATCATTTGTCTACAAAATGCACAGCATTGAAATTGCTTTGACCAACAGATCACATAAATCTAAATGTATTCAAATTAATCCCCTACCAGACAAATAAAACCCTTGAGAAACTTGACTTCATAATTGATTTATAAAAAAAAAATTTCTGTTCATTGAGTAATCGATTAATTGATTTAGCTTTTACATTTCATTTCCCCCTTTTGTAGAAATATTATAATATCTAATCTGTCACTATGCAGAGTTGACTCCACCAGTGTAGGGCTGCATTATTGTTATTTTCATTGCCAATTAATCTGTTGATTATTTTCTTAATCGATTAGTTGTTTGGTCTTGATCAATGTTTGTCAAAGCCCAAGATGACGCCCTTAAATGTCTTGTTTTGTCCACAACTCAAAGATATTCAGTTTACTGTCTAAGAGGAGTAAAGAAACCAGAAAAGAAGCTTTTTTTTCATAAAAACAATCTTTAACAAGTTAGTTAATTATTAAAATAGTTGGCGATTAATTTAATAGTTGACAACAAACTGATTAATCATTGCAGCTCTACACCAGTGTATTCAACCTCTCTGTCTGTCTTTCAGGGCCCAGACTCTCATTACGGGACTAAGGGGATGAGAAAGGTAACACATGAGTCGTCATCCACCGGCACAAAGACGTGTTTCACCTTCTGCTACGCGGCGGGCAACAACAACGGCACTTCTGTAGAGGACGGACAGATTCCCGAGGTCATCTTCTACACATAGTCACCTCTGACATAGCAATGATCTTCCATCAAATGTGACAACCTGACACCAGCGCGGGGCCACACCTCAGCAGCCGTTCTGGGGACTAACCTCTCAGCCGTCATACCGTTCCCTCCATATAGTGCACTACTGTTGGCCACATGGGAAGACAAATAGCCGTAAAGCGGTGTAGGTCACTACATGGGGCGTAGCTTGTCATTTGAGATGCTGTCTCCCTCTCTCTCGGCGGCTTCCTTCATCCCTTTGTGTCGTAGTGATGCCAGCCTGTGAAACAGACATGACTGTAACCGACTCCACAAGGGAGGGAGAGAGGGAGGGAGGAGCCTCTCAGATTATTCACAGTATCGATGTCACTGCTGTGGATTGACGGCAGAAGGCTTGACGCTGAATTCTACTTAAGCTGTACAATTCTCCTTCCTGTGCTCCACCGCATCAGTGTGAAGGAGTCGCAACTGTAGGAATGTACAGTTTATCAGATTTGCCAAAAGAAGATCCTCATCACCGTTCAGTACAGGCCAGCATTTCACTCAAATCAATTGTAACTTCCATAGACTTCATAGGCTTTATGAACTCTTTGAACCAAACTTCATAGTAATCTTAACATGTTAATGATGAGCAATTTTGGGTTTCTACATACAGTACAATCTGTGATATCGCGTGTCCTTGCTTGGTAGTTGCCTATACCCAAGATACCTTGCACTTCTCGGCCTTGCATACTGTATGTTCATTTGGTTGTTCTATGGATGCACACCAACTCTTTAGATATGTTTTTTTAGCTTTGTTTTAAAAAGTGTGGGTGGAAGAGCTTTCCCTCTTGATGCGGAAGTGAAAGGGTTGTATATTAAAGTGGCATTTATTAACATTATATATGTAACTTGAAATAACTATTGATTAAAGAGTGAAGAAAAACATTGTGGTGCTTGTGTTTTTGGGAAAAGAACCCATCCCAGGAGTAACACAAAATGTTTTGGGCGTCACGCTTGTTCGCTGTCTTGCGGAAAGTTAGTTTGAGATGAAAAGATCAATTCCTCTTATGTTTGTTTGCCAAATATAAGGCTAAGCTAAATCCATAAGCTGGTTAGCTTGAGCACTGAAATAGCCCGGCTCCATTTAAAACATACCAGCACCTCTAAAGCTCATGTACTGATGGGAGTTATGTCTGGGACTATTTCATTTTCACACTGTATTGATTGAAATAAAGTACAATCATGAAAACTAAATATTATGGGGGAGTTCACCATACAGAGGGAATAGAAAGAAAAGTGCTTCACTTCACAAAAGTTGTAAATGGTACACACATTTACAGTCTTACAGCTATCCTATTAGTGCAAGATTTAGTGGTCTCTAAGTACTGCTTATTCTTTATGGATAATAAAATTTTGTTGTCAAGATAAGACTGATGATTTCTGCTTTTTTTCATGTTTTTTGTTATAACTTAAAGTTACAATTGATAACATTGAGCCATGCGATGTAGCAGTCTCCTTCCCCCGTTCCTTTGCATTTACTTCACAGCACATGGTTGACACTTGGTTGCACAACTCCAAAAGACTCATGCCAAGAGATTAATCTTTTGAAGCTGAGAAAGCCATTTTTCACATTCACATATTCTGCAGCCTAACGGAGATACAAACTCAGCAATTTATCTTTTTTTTTTCCACACTAATTGGTAACTGAAGACAGATACCACTGTCGTTATACGACTGGCTCACAAGCCTTGTTAGAAGTGGAAACCGAACATGGTAAATGGTAAATGGACTTGCATTTATATAGCACTTCTCTAGTCTTCTGACCTCTCAAAGCACTTTACACTACATGTCACATTCACCCATGCACACACATTCATAGACTGAAGAGGGGAAGAGAAGTGCCAACTTTGCTGATCAGCATCAGGATATAATCTAAATACTCATTCACACACCGATGGCTATGCCTTCGGGAGCAATATGGGGGTTAAGTGTCTTGTTCAAGGGCACATTGACATGTGACTGGAGCAGCTGGGGATCGAACCACCGACCTTCCAATTGGGGGACACCAACTCTCACCCATGGTCATGAGAGCTGGGTCATGACCGAAAGAACTTGATTGCGGGTACAAGCGGCCAAAATGGGTTTTCTCAGGAGGGTGGCTGGTGTCTCCCTTAGAGATAGGGTGAGAAGCTCAGCCATCCGTGAGGGACTCAGAGTAGAGACGCTGCTCCTTTGCATTGAAAGGGGCCAGTTGAGGTGGTTCGGGCATCTGGTAAGGATGCCCCCTGGGTGCCTCCCAAGGGAGGTGCTCCAGGCACACCCAGCTGGGAGGAGGCCCCGAGGAAGACCCAGGACTATGTGGACAGATTATATCTCCACAGTGGCCTGGGAACGCCTCGGGATCCCCTAGTCAGAGCTGGTTAATGTGGCCCGGGAAAGGGCAGTTTGGGGTCCCCTGCTGGAGCTGTTACCCCCCCAACAAACCCGAATGGGATAAGTGGTTAAAGATAATGGATGGTTTCTATGTCACTGCCTCATAGTGAATAAATGTATTTCTCAAAATGGTGAACTATTTCCTTAAGCCCACTAGATAAATGACAGAATTTCAGGAGTCACAGTTTCATCATGAGCTGAATGTTTTTATTAATTACATCCACTGAACAAAGGTCCAGATCAGGGAGTTTGACTTCTGTAACACTATAGTTGTTTCCATGGTTTTATCTGGCCATGATCCATTTAAATACGCATTATTGCAGCAGTATCACAGTGCACTGTACAGGCCCATCCTGGCAGATGAGAGGGGGGAAAGTGGGGTGATGTGGAGGAATAAAAGAAACAAGGAATTCAACTGCTTTGATCTAATTGTTCCCCAAAACCCTCACCCTAGGCACTTGGTGTACTGTAGCTGTGAAATGAAAAACGCATCGCTGCTTCCACTAGCCTACAACAAAAGCTTAGAGCTCTGTTTCTGCTCCGGACTCAAAGTCAAAATAATTTGTGCAATGTATCTTTAAGCCTGTGCAAAGATTTTAAAGTGCCCATGGGGTAGGGTTTAGAGACTATTTTGGTATTTTATAATCCGGACTCAGTGTTTACAGTTTATCCAGGTAGTTGTCGAGGGAAGGAATGCCCTCTTTCAGACCTTTACGTTTCCTAATTTCACCGACAACATGGTAGGGCCTGGAGGTGACGTCGCTGGGGTCGCCCTGGAGAATCTGCCAGTGGTCAAACACACACTGAGGAAAGGCCTGGCCTCCGGTGTTGCTGCGCAGGTCAGCTGTGAACCCTTGAGGCAATAAATACAGATACATACTAATGTTTTACATAGTGGAATATTAACTACATAAAATTAATAAGAGGATTTATTCTACAAGTTAACATATTGTTGCACTGAAAAGAATTAAATTTGGGTGAAACTACTGAAAATCTAGTAAAATTCATACATTCAAGTAAGAGTTAGATCCCCCAACAAAAGAGATCGTACAGGACAGAATAAAACCCAAACTCACCAAAGGACTCGTTGACAGGCAGGTAGGCTTTCACCACAAACATGGGAGTGCCCATCACTTGGGATTCCTCAAACACGTGACCTCTTTTTCTGTTCAACACACCATAGATACCGCCAACCACCTGCTCTGGACACTGCACGGACAAGTACAGCAGTCAGACACCAAGTGTGAACTGGCATCAGAGAGTTGTCAAGCATAACTCTGATGATGAGTAAATTGTTTTTTTCCACATAAACAAATTGTACATAATCCCATAACAGTACAGTCATAAAAAGCTAATTTTAAAACCTCACTTCTGTAAATCTGCAAAACAGTTTTACGCTCAAAATGGTGCCTTTTCTTTCCTTAAAGTGCCTTATGAGTCATATTTTTCTATTTGCTAATTATAACATAATCAAGTTCAGTCCGTATAGATATCAATTATAACAGAAACTTGAATGCTACAATAATATTTATAGATTTAGAAAACTGATTTGGGGTCATTTACAATGACCAGGAGGTAATATGTCTCTATACACACCTGTATCTCCACCAGGTATACAGGCTCCATGAGTCGTGGCTGAGCAGTGAGCTGGCAGGCATATAGGACCCTCCGAGCAGTGGGAATAATCTGTCCTCCACCGCGGTGGATGGCATCTGCGTGCAGTGTCACGTCATGAATGTCGAAGCGAATCGCGCGCATGTTCTCCTCACATAGAGCGCCCTGCATGATGGCGACAGAGACTGCAACCTTATTCTCAGTAGCATACACGCTTTTAAAGGAACAATATCACAAATGCATCAGAACAATGTTGCATCTGATTACACACTCATTTAAAATGCACTTGTAGCCAAAGTTAACTGTCCACCTCTTTGGTCGCCCACTGGAAACCAGCCACCACGCTGTCCTTGATCTCGTTGAGGTACTGAACCCCCTTCGTCATGTCTATCAGCAGGTTGGCGCCGCTTCCGTCTGGGCCGAAGCACCAGATCTTCCTGGCCTCTGTCACCTCCCACTCATACTTCTCAGTGAGGTAACGTGCACGGGCCTTGAGCTCCTGGCGATGGTTGACCTCCCCCTTCTCGATGTCTTCAGCCAGGCCATCTGGGAAAGGGCGGGACTTCATAAAGAGACGATTGTGCTTGTTGGGTGACTTGGACAGACACATCTGGTCTGACTCTTCAGTCACTGTCTCTCTGTAAGACACCACTGGGTCTGATTTCTGGAACAAGATGAAGGAAATGGGAGTCAAAATTGGGAGCATGGGTGGCGGTGCAACAATCTGAGGAGCAAATGTGCATTTGTTGTATTTTATTTCTTAAAATAATCTTAATTTAAAGTGTTTCAGAAGAATAATTTCTGTTCTGTTCTGCTCAGATGTAACATACTATATACACTGATAACTATATAAAGCTCTTAAAGATGTTATTGATAACATTTTATGTAGACAAATAAAAAAATACATAGAGCTCCAGAGAGCTTTTAGAAAGTCACTTGAGTGGCTGAATTATCAATGTTATCAATTGCACCTTTAAGTTTAATACAGAAAAATTTTGGTTCTCCTCATCTCACCTTCAGTGGAATGCAGGCGTGGTCTTCCTCCAGGTCCTTCAGGCAGATCTCCAGGTGCAGCTCTCCCGCCCCGGCGATGATGTGCTCCCCGGACTCCTCGATGATGCACTGCACCATGGGGTCAGACTTGGCCAGACGCTTCAGTCCCTCCACCAGTTTGGGCAGGTCAGCTGGGTTCTTGGCCTCCACAGCAACTCTGACCACAGGGCTCACACTGAACTTCATCACCCTCATATTGTGGGCCTGCGGACAGAGCCAGAGTCACCAAGCTAAAAGTGTTGTTGTAACTGGAAGAATTATGCTGACAAAAAGCAGTAACGCAGTTTATTACATGTTTTTTTTTTTAATACTTGATTCAGATTGGTTATTTATATATTTCTTTATAGTAGTAGTATAGTAGTAGTATATTACTATGTATTATAAACCGTTGCTATCGGTACAGTTCTGATGTCGGACTCTGGTGGACCTTTTCTGTCAAATTATCAATTTCTTAAGTAAGTAGCTGTGTAATAAGCGTGATAACACAAAGCTAGTTGCTCATTTTTGTGAAATAAACCTCTTCAGGTTGATGCAAAACCCTTCACATTGGGGTGCCTCATCGCCCTGTTGGGGTTTATATCACAATGACCGGCTCACTGTATATTATCCCTTATATAAATAACTAATGATCTACTGTGTGGTGCACCCATAAACTGTATGTAAAGATGGACAACATGACAGCTGAAAGTGAAGCCAAAACATATCAACCGCCCCCTGGTGGCTGGCTGCAGTATAGGTCATAAAACCTGCCCCCTCCATGTCAGTGGATGAGACATGAGCCAAACTAAAAAGTCAAAGTACATGTCAAATAAAAATTTCCCGAAGATGGTTTCTGTCATTGATGTTCAAGTGTTCATTTTTCTAAGTTTGGTTTTAATTAGTTATTTGATGCTATAAGAAGGGGGTGAGACGTCATGATTGACAGCTGTTCTGAGTAAAGCAGTTGCAGCCGGAGTCTCAGAAATTGTACGAGAGGAGATGTAACTTTAACTTTCCATAACCATCATAAGTCTGTGTAATATGTGTCAATTCATTATAAATGTAGTTCTAGAGTTATTATGGTTAGTTGTGTTTTTCTAGCCAAACAGCTACTGTGGTGCTAACATAGCAGTTAGATGGCTCACATTAGCAAGCTGTGGCTGTGCTCAGCTTGTGATTGGCTCAAACAGGTGTGTGACCTTGATACTGCGGCTCCAAGCCCCGACTGCTACCGTACAGACTCTGACTCCAAATGATGTAAAAAATATCAAGATGGCAGCTCCCGTATCTGGGATATTTTGGCTTCATCTTTGTAAAGTGGGAGGAATTGGAGGCGCGTGGTCCATCTATATATACAGGCAATAGGTGCACTGGTATTTGAACTACAGTATAAAGGATAAAAAAAGCAAAACGCTACTTGTTCATAGGTGGTAATAGTTCCTGTCTTAACCAGGAACTGGTCTACTCCAACAAGACCCACGATGTTGCCACATGGGACATCTTCAATAGGCTCCACATACCGGCCCATCATCAGAATGGTCCTGCAAACCAGAGCATGGTTATTAAAAGTTGCCAACAAACACATGAAAACAAAAGGGTGAGAAGAGAAACATGAATTTAGAACCGATTTTCTTTGTTCTCCTGCCATCTAAGGCATCTGTAAATCAACATGCTCACCTCTGGATGGGTTTGAGGTAAAGGTCCTCCTTCTTGCCAGGGGCGAAGTTTGGCCCCATGATGCGCACTTTCAGGCCAGTGGACACACAGCCGGAGAACACACGGCCAAAGGCATAAAAACGACCCTTGTCGCTGGTTGGGACCATCTTGGAAATGTACATCATCAGAGGAGCCTTAGGATCGCAGTTCTTTATACCTGAGAAGACAGCGGCGAAAGTAATCCCTGAATTTATATAGTATAACCAAAATAAAGCTAATACATCAGGTCATTATTATATTAAATCATCAGCATCAAAACGCTCCATATCGGATTATGTCTTCTCCAGAGGGGGAAGGTGTGCGGTGCTGTGAAAATGATCCACTGACCCATGGCGGCCTCATCGTCTCCCGGACCTTCATAGAGCAGCTCACAGCGGTACCTCTGTGCAGTGACGGGAGAGGGCAGGTGGATGGTGATCATCTGGAGCAGGGCCTCTCCGGCAGGCAGCCAGCGTCGCATCACCGCCTTCAGCAAGGGCTTCCCCTCTTTCTCCTTGTCCTCGGAGTCTAATTTGACGTCCAGCTTCTCAATAAGTTTGGCTGTCTCATCCTTCTTGAAATTCATGATAGCATCAAAAACCTAGGAGGACAGTGAGAGAGGGCAAGCCATCAAATTCAAGGCCAAAGTCATCGCTTGAAAGTCATTCTTAACTTTGTTTCAAGCCCCTATGTGTAATCTGTCACACAATCTGATGGCATGTTTTTATTTGTAAAGAAAGTTGACAATACTTGCAAAAATTGGTACAGTCTATGTGTTGCTTTCAGCCCATTCATCTTAGTGTCCTCCAGTTTGTATGCAATTGCTACCACAATGTCATTTTGGTGCTAACACTACAAGGTGCTTCAAATTTAAATTATTTAAATAATTTTTTAAAGTTAACATAACATATTAATTGTAGGTTCATGTTATTTTTTTCCTCTCCATTTACCTTAAAGATGGGGTCCAAAACGAGCTGGCAGAAGGTGCGGGGATATTTCTGGCCATCAGGACTGGTGGCAGTCTTACTGAACTTGCCAGCACTTGGATCAAAATATCTGTGCATATAAATTATCGCATCATGACATCATGACACCCAGATGATTGACATCTAGCTCATAATCCTGTCTTAATTGTGCAATATATATGCCAGTTATTATAACGATTTCTTGGCAAGTGCAAGAAAATTTTAAAGAGCAACTTAACACCAGCTGAAAATCTAGGGTTTGCTGACCTCTGGTGGTTTTACTTCTTGTGATGTACAAGTGTACTCCAGGATGTGGTCTGTACACAGTGACATCACTGTTGGTTACAGGTGCAACCATAGACTCGATGTAAGAAGTCGACGTAGTCACTGTGACTTCACCCATTGGTTTGTGGAATAAGGTTTTGAAGCCTCTGGTTCTGTATTTTGTCCGTCGCCATCTTGTTTTTTTTACAACCAGAAGTGACATGCGAGGGTGGAGCTAAGTACAACTGCTAAATAAGACATTTTTAGGCGACCAAAATGTTAACATTAACTTTAATGAATTGAAGACACTATGAAAGGATTGAAGTTCTAAGCCGGAGACACGGACAACTCCCAGACCGGACAACGCTGTGATAGCAACCTGTCAATCCCAAGGTAGCTACGCCTTAAAACATACCCTCTTTATTGCCTATTTGGCTCTAAATGGGTCTATAATTTACTAAATGAACATAATGCTGTACTTGAAACTAGTGACTGAGACCATAAACTCATGTTTACAATGTTTACTGAGGCAATTAATCAAGTGACGAGTTTATCATTTTCTTGTAGACTTCTATACAATAAGATGTCTTTTTGCAACCAGAGGAGTCGCCCCCTGCTGGCCATTAGAAGGAATGTAGGTTTAAGGCACTTTCGCGTTGGCTTCACAACTCCTGGGTGCAACCGAGCACTTCTGAGATATAACACACTGGAAACTTTCAACCAGAGAGGGCAGTGAAACGCTGCTTTTCAGCCCTGTGTTAAGTTACTATGTGAGGCCTATTTCTGTGTGGATATGCTTATCATCACATTTACCTGTCTCCCCACAGTTTCTTCATCATGTCCTCAACTTTCTTGCACCTCTCTGCTGGCCCCAGTTGAGCATCTCCTTTCGCTGTGAACCTCGCCACATACATCTCAGCAAACTGCTTCAAGGTGAAAGCCCAGCCATGGAGGCCAGAGCCGAACCCAACTGTACCAACAACAGGGTCAATCTGAGGGAAAAAAAAGTCCTGTATTCTTTGAAATCGCAGCTATAGTAAATGTAGAGCAACAATTCACAGTTATTGAGTGTGTGTTTGAGTGATGTTTGAGCATCTGCCTCACCATGATGTTCCCCATGGGTCCCCCCTCATCCTCTCCATAGGTGGAGATAATGACGTTGACGTTCTCCACGATACGCTGAAAGGTCTGGAAGAGTTCATCTGGCTCCAGCTGCAGCTCAAGTAAGGCCCGGTCCATCTTATTCATCATCAGAACCGGCTTGATTCGCTCAGCGATGGCCTGCCGCAGTACGGTCTCTGTCTGGACACACACACCTGTCACAGGAAACAAACAGGTGAGCCTGGGTGAAAAGCCAGAGTGTGTGTGTGTGTGTGTGTGTGTGTGTGTGTGTGTGTGTATGTAGGATGTGGAGGCGAGGGTGTCAGCCATTATTACCTGAGACACAGTCCACCACCACCAGGGCTCCATCGGTTACCCTGAGGGCCGCGGTGACCTCAGAGGAGAAGTCAACGTGACCAGGAGAATCAATCAGGTTGATGAGGAAGCCTTGTCCATCTTTACTCTGCTTAATAAACGCCACGTCGTTATCTCCAAGCTCATAGTACAAAGAGATGGCCCTGAATAACAGAGGGGACAGGAAAAGGCTGGGGACATGTCCACTGTTCACCTATTACTACCACTGCACCATTAAAATAAATGTTAAGGATGGATAAAATGGGTCATCACAACACTGGAAGGAGTCAGATACTCCTCTAATGAGTGAAGACATGCTGAGTGGAGATGAACCAGTTCACATCCTTCAAAATGGTCTGGCTGGACTGATTACAGTAAATATTTAGCGATGTTAATCAGTCAGTGATGTTAACACATCTATGAACATCAAGGAATTAAATTGGACTGTAACATGGATCAAATAAGGATTTCCAGGCACAAACATGTATTCTGGCTTTGCAAATTATTGCTGAGATAGTCTTCATAATTCTATTAACCTGAGGAAAAAAAAATACTGTGATTACGATTCATCCCAGCATGTACTCTGTCATCATCCAAATAAGCAGACAGCACAACAGCACAGCCAGCAGCCTTTTAGAAAATAGAGATGATGGCCACGTAAAGGCTCAAATATAATACTGTCAGATCAGACACTAAGCATTCAAGTAGTGTTACAGGCCCCATATAGACTACTGGGCAAATGTTTCTTCTCTGGAACAAAACAACATTTGAAATTTAAAGTCCCTTTTTTCTCTATCAGCATGTTACTGTGAATGATGTGGTCCTACACAAACACATTATTTTCTGCCAGAGTTAGCAGTTAGCAGATTAGCTGAGGGTTAAACTATTAAATATTATGTGTCTTCCCCCAAATGTAACTTGTGAACATTTACTAACTGAACATTTACTGTAGTTTTGTTTCCTAAACCAGAAGTTGTACTTTTATTGCCTACACTTTAAGAAGTTGGAGTTTGTTGCCTCAACCTGAATTTGTAATTTTGTTGCCTAAACCTTAAAAAGTCATAGTTTTGTTGCCTAAACCTTAGGTAGTTGTAATTTTGTTTTATAAACGTAAAAAGTTGTAATTTTGTTACCTAAACCTTAAGAAGTTGTAGTTTTGTTTTCTAAATTCAAAGAAGTTGTAGTTTTGTTGCCTTAACCTGAATAAGTTGTAGTTTTGTTGCCTAAACTTGAAGAAGTTGTAGCTTTGTTTCCTAAATCCAAAGAAGTTGTAGGTTTTTTTCCTAAACCCGAAAGTTATAGTTTTGTTGCCTAAACCTGAGGAAGTTGTAGTTTTGCTTCCTGAACCTGAAGAAGTTGTAGTTTTGTTTCCAAAACCTAAAGAAGTTGAATTGTTTCTAAACCTGAAGGAGCCTTTTTGTTTGTGTTCAAAATGTAACGTTTCATTCAGTTTTACATGTTAGGATGTGTTGCTTTTAAGATTTGATTAATGGTGCTTTTATGGTGTTTCTATGGTGCTTATACCAATAAACCTATTTAATGGCCTAATAAGAGTCGACTTGAACACATACTATCTTTCATCACTTTTAATAGATTGCACAAAAAACTCATCAAGCTGTTCCCACTTCTCTGAACCACATACGTTGATTTGATGGTGATGCAGCGCTCCTGCTCGTCCTTGCGAGTGTCTGTGAAGCGTGTCTCTCCGGCTCGGGATGAAGCAATGATCCCCGCCTTGGACACCAGCGAGTCAGTCAGGGTGGACTTCCCATGATCCACGTGGGCAATCACAGACATGTTCCTGATGTTGGACTTCTTGTCCATGATGGCACGTATCTGATCCACAGTGAAGTTCACCTGGTGGGGGTAGGGGTTACATTCCTTCAAGCAGCAGAGGTTCACCTTATTCATCATATCATATTTATTCCCTGCAGCCATTCCAAGTACAGTTATAAAAAGAAAGAAACTTGAAACTGAATCCATCAGCCAACTACTAGGACGGAGTGTGGACACCGCAAAGAGACTTTACCTTCTGGTTCCTAATCAAGCAGCACTATCAGGAATGCCTGAGTCACCATGCTGCAGCTGAACTGAACCGTTTCACAATCACGAGAGAACAGAGTGCCTTAAATTCATCCCTTAAATTCCCCTTAAATTCTTCATATTTGGGTATAATTTGACCTTTAGACCAATAACTAGCAATAAATGATGCTCAATCCTCTGAGATTTACAAGAAAAATACAACCGAGTCAGTAATAAAAGTGATGTATTCACAATTTAAGCAAAGACTAAGGCATTTTTTAAGATGATGAAAGCTTTTTAAGAGATATTTGTCCCAAAGTGCGGTAGGGAGATGTGGAGATTTTCACTGTAGGCCTGCTTGGGCCTCAGTATCATATGAAAAGACAGCAAAAAAATTCTAGCATAACCAATCCACATAATAATGATAGAAATATCCAGTTTGGGATGTTCAGACATTCACTGAGACAATCAAAGCTTGTAATAATAATAAAAATAACTCATTATAAGCCATTATAAATTAACATCCGCCACTGAAATGAACCTTACTGCATCTCTCATGCCGGTGACGTATTGTATGTGATTATATATTTTGTCACCTGTTACATATTATGGCATGACGCAATCCGTTGTAATCAATATAAAATGTACAATTCAGTAAAAACGGCACATTTGTGTGGACACGTCGCCATTCTCTCTCTCAGTATGTTAGTAATAGTGCAGTCATGCCACAGCAGTAGCTTGATATTAAAGGATTTGCTATGAACGTCACAGTGAGGCACAGCGGGCCGTGCCAGGACAGGCCACAGCCCCGCTGCCTGTTTATCAGCTGGCCGCTTCTGCTGCTGCGTATTTTATAACAGACCACACGTACAGCCTTTATCTGATCACACAGCACCATCGGAGCATCGGTACGCATTTCACACGTACACATTAACCCTGTCAGCTTGTTGCGCCCAAATCAACACATAACGGTTGCGCGCTGAGGCGGCTGACAGCTCGCTCTTCACCTGCTGCAAACATTAAACACACAACCGTCTACGCACGACATGACGAAATGGCGACTCACCATTTTGTCTGCAGATCGTCGGGCTTTGAGTGTGACGGTTTATTGCTGTAAAACACTGCCTCGGAGGACAGGCAGCCCCGGTGGTGACAGGAGAGACGCTGCTGCTGCTGCTGCTGCTGCTGAGAATGCGGCGTAGCGGTGCAGGACGGAGGCTGAAGCAGCAGGGCGCGCTGCTGCTCCACAACCGGGTCCCATGTGACCCGCCGAGACCCTGCTGCTAGGTACGTTTGTGCCTGTGTGACAGAGAAAAATAACTCCATCATGCATTTTATGTATTTTGTAAAAGGACGTCAACGCAGTACTGGAGAGCTCCTTCTGCTCCACCCGAAGTGTGTGATGGAGCTCCATCACAGGTCCTACCCTCCTACAGCTGTCAGACTCCACAACCAGCACTGCTCCCAGTAGACCACAAACACCCCCAAAACTAACCATAACGGCACCATACTGTACACCGACTGTGTAATATCAGTACTACTCCGGTATAATCCTCAACTCCTACTGTGCGATACTCTCAGGTGAAACTTTATTACAGTAACTGCGCAATAGCTGTTTTCCACTTGTGCAACTAATAGTCTATTGTCATTACTGTATATATTGTTCCTATGTTTAATATTTCACCTTGTTGATATTGTTCCTACATTTTTAAATAATTCTTTTTATTTCAATTGTCATATTTTATGTCTATCTACTTTTGTTTCTTGTTTATTTATTTTTTTTGCGCTGCCCCGTTTGCTGCTGTACACCGCAAATTTCCTTCATTGGCTTTGCAGGGTATCTGCAGGTTTCAGCATGTCAGATTTAACTTTTTGACTTTTTGAGACTTTTAGAGACCATTATGCATGCAATTCAATTTACCTATTTTAAGTCCATTTAAGATCTCTCTGAATGCAATTTAATGATTTTAGACCTTTTTAAGACTTTTTAACACCCCAATGGAACCTTGCTTTGTGTGATTAATCAAAGAGAAAACCAAGCGACAATTGGCTGTTTTTAGATCCTTACCACTTCTACTGCAAAACTGTAAAGTCTGGAGTCAGAGGAAAGGTCATTTGGTTAACTAGATTAAAATGGTTTATCCTTTGCATAGTGGTTACTTTAGGGTACGTGTCAGACTTAGATTCAGCTTTTTAGGGTCAATTCTGCAGGACAATTTACATCATTCTCTCAACTTCAGCTGTAAAGGCTTGGCTTAATCTAAACAAACACCATGTCCTAAGATATGTTGCATCCTGTCCTCTAACACTCTCCACAGTATGAGTCAAGGGCAAAGTGGCAAATTTTTTACTGTAGAAGACATTAAGTTACACTTAAAATGACTTTGTAGATGACTTATTAACTGTTAAAAAGGGGACAATTTTAATGTTAATTGCTACTTTTTCACGCTTTATTATTACTGCATATCTTATCATGATTATGTTCCTGGCCAAAAACTTTAATGGACATCCTATCCACATCATCATCTTTCTGTTTTTTAGGGGGGTACCACAGAAGTGGTGAACATCATCTGAAAGCTGGGAATCTGATGATTAATTTGAGATGCAGCTCAGCACTGTGTTAAGTTGTTCTAATCAGAAATCAGAAATAAACATGAATGAATTAAAATACACTATAAAAGTGTATAAGGGTTTAGAACACTATGATCGAGCATATGCAGCAATTTTGGGATTGATACCATTTGTTATACAGATTTGGTGCTAAATTTAACCTTTTTTATTTATTTATTTTTTTTTTTACCAGTCGAGAATTGATAAATGATCAATAATCCCTCCAAAATATCACATTAAGACACCAAGACCTTGAGGAACACCACAGAAAAAGCCATGCTGTGGTATCAAAACCTTTAACATTTAGAGATTTCTGCAAGAGTTGCATTTTTTGGCGATTCAATAACGAGTGGTTCTGTAAACTGCTCAGAAACCCCCTTATTGTCAGTCGAGCTAGCTAAAGCCATTGATCCATAAGAGTCCTGTAGGTCTCTAGTTTGTGGCTGTAAGGTTTCATGAGGTTGTGATTATCCTAGAGGTCACCACAGGTCATTTTATACAGTGAGGTCAAGTTTAAAAAAAATGGTCTCAGGACAATGAAATGGCTACTATGGGGACTAACATCACCACACATGAACACAATTAGGCTCATTGGATCCACAAGAGTCTCAGCTTTACAGTGAGACCCAGTGTATGTAATCCAAGACTGTTTAGGGACCCCAGTATGCAGAAATATTAAAATACATAATTGTACAATAGGCGTAAATAACACATTTATATTGCATGAAAGACACTTCATGTGATCATCATAAAGTGGGCATGTCTGTAAAGGGGAGACTCGTGGGTACCCGTAGAACCCATTTTCATTCACATATCTGTCAGAGGTGAATGTCCATGCCAATTTTTCCTCGCCAATATTGTTTTTTAATTTTTTATCAATTGTTATTTAGCCAATTTTCCGATATGCTAGCATAACATGGTTGGTACTAATGGACTCCTTCGGTTGTCTAGTTTCATGTGATTATCTGTGGCTTCAGAGATAAAACTCTAAAACTGAACCTGCTACGGCCTCTGAAAGACTCCCTATTTCAGTCTTTTCTTTCCCTTTAAAAACAGAGGTCTGTGGTTTGGAAAACAGAGGCTGTACTGTTTCAGGATGTTGTAGCAGTCCTGCACCAGCTGAGGGCACAGCAGGACAAAACATCTCGGGATGGTCGAGACAATCTGAAACGGGACGTTGGAATTTGAATGAAAGAGTAATCACATCAGTGTTCTTGTGAACGTGTCCATATGCACACGTGTGTTTGCAAAGGTTAATGGGGTGTTTCCTGTTACCCCTGTGGACTCAACATGCTCAGAGGAGAAATGCACTCCTGCACTGAAAAATCCATTATTCAGAGGTGTACCCTAGCATGCATACTGTATAATGGGCCCTCATGAGAGCACACATGTACCTGACATGGTAGTTTATTATAGTGGATGAACCCTTACGACAATAGAAAAGACTTTATTACTTTAAACCTGGGGGAGAAATTCACAAAAGTATGTCACAAAAATTTTAAATGACTTACTTTTCAGTGGGTAAATAATAATAAATGCATTTTGTCCAGATGCACTTCAGTTCACTGTTTGACTGAATTTAAAAAAGAAGACAAAACAACAAAGCAGCCTATGCTGGAGGAGGATATACAATAAAAATGTATTTTTCATAACTTGGCAACCTCAAATTTGCTAATCTATATAACTAATCTATAACGCATTGACACATTGTTATCCATAAAAACAACTTCTATTACCTTTATTGTCTCCAAATCTCACCTAGAATGTGCAAACTAAATATAAATTTAGAGGGGAGAAAACAAAAGTCTGTAAAAATGCCATTCATCTCTCCAACCTTTATGAACACAAGGGAGGCAAAATATTAAAGTTCCTGGTGAGAGCCAAAAAAGCAATAATTTCTGAGGTCATTTTATTGCAGAGGCACAGTGAGCTTGGTGCAAATGTCCGTTACCAGGTGTCTGCAGTCACTGAAGGAGATGAACACAGATTAAAACAGTGCCTGTTTTATGGCATAACACTGCCAACATTTTTCCATATAATTTTTGAACAGCTGTTGCCTTGAAGCTCCCCCCGTTGGATGTTGACTGTTGCATTACTGCTTCCAGTGAAAACAAGCTTTTGTAAAACCCAAGGGGAGAAATCTGAATCTGAAATCTGCTCCCTTCACTCAGCACAAAATGTTTTAGAAATGCATAGAATTGGCTCTTAAATTTAACAGAAGAAGAAAATACTAAAATACTAAATAATAAAAATCATATAGGGCAAAATTTAAATATTGGTTCGTATACTGATGACATATTTGTAAACAACAGCGGTGATACATTAAGCATCTCTTCTCAGGGGAAAACTGACCTGAATTTAGACTTAAAATGAGTGATGGGGTCACAACAGGTCCAGTTCTTTAAGGAAATGTGAGTTTATAAAATGTTTGTTGAAGTGTCTGCAGAAGATAAACTTAATAGCTGGACAGTAGATTTACATGAGGAAATCTCAGAAGAGGAATGGTCCAAAGTATGAGAGCTCAAACACAAACAAATAACACACAGCTTAGGTTACTACAATGTAACTGGATTCTCATAACATATTTAACCCCATCAAAACTACCAGTACTACCACTACTACCTGTACCAGACACATGCTTCAAGTGCAATACTGCTAAGGGATCACTGTTTCCCTGCTTGTGGGAGTGTAATGTGGTCAAAAGTTTTTGGGTAGAAGTTCTTGACATGATTAGTCAGATGGCAAAACTGAGGATCCCTCGGTCGCCTAAGTTATACATTTTGGGTATTTATCCAAATGATTTTATTACCAAGATAGATAGAATGATCGTACACTTATAGACTTGTGTCTCTTACAAGCTAAGAGGGAAATAGCTGGATGGTATAAAACAATATATTAATGATCTATGTTCTTGTATTGTTATAGAAAAACTACCATATATCACTAAAGGAAAATTGTGAGTTTTTGAAAATATTTGGGGGAGATTTATGAAGTTTATGAAACAAACTGTAGGTGATAATGAACAGAGTAAGAGGCTGTGTGGGTGGGTTAACAGGAGATATTGTTAAAATCGAGTGGCCCATGTGTCCATTAATATTTCTTTGCACTGTATTTTCTTTAACATCTGTATATTTACTGATGTTTCAGTTACTGTTTTGTATTTGTTTACCCATTAATTTGATGCAGTAATGTGCTTACTGCCAAGACTGCCTAAGCTCCTTTTTGTATAGATGTTTCTTTTAATGTGAAAACCCCAATAAAAATTGTTTTTTTTTAAAAAAAAAATGAAATGTGTGTGCTGATTTTATCTTTATATTCTACATCAAGAAAGCATTTATGTGTGACACTTCTAGCTATGGTGTTGAGGAGAAACTTCTGGACAGGGAGGTTGTTATCTCATGTTTATGGTGTATATACAACAATAAACAACTTTGGATTTTTCATGCAGGTCAACGTGCCCCACTGTCTAGCTCACAGCTAGCTCTGCACTGTGCTCATACGGTGCTTAGAGATGATGACGCTGTCCCGACCGACTGTGCCATTAAGGAAGTGTAGGACCCACCCTCCTGTTCCCCCACAATTTAACACTGTTAGCTCTGTCAGCACTGCGAGCCCAAGCCTCCCAGGAAGAGTACCAGGCTTTTTTCAAAGCTGTAAAATACACTAACAGCCGAATCCAGAGTTAATTGTCTTCTGCCTTGTCTTCATATGAATGACCCCCAGACTGAGGCTGGAGCGAGGTCTGGGAGGCTGAGTTAAAGATAATGCTACTGAGCCTGCTTTATGGGCCCAATGGATGCAGAAGTTCACCAGAAGCAGCTTCCTCGCCACTGGACTCTCACAAGAATGAACAGGGCCTCACCTCTGAATCCAGTTATCCCGCTTATCCCGTTAGAAGTCCCGGGGGGGCTGGAGCCGATCTCAGCTGGCATTGGGCGAAGGCAGGGTTCAACCTGGACAGGTCGTTAGTCTATCACAGGGCTTAGAGACAAAAAACTCACTCACTCATCGTCAACCACTTATCTCATTTGGGATAGAGTCATCAGTTAACCTAACCTGCATGTCTTTGGACTGTGGGAGGAAGTGGGAGGAAGAACCCAGAGAAAACCCACGCTAACACGGGATGAACATACAAACTCCACACAGAAGATCCCCAAGCCGGATTCGAACCTGTGACCCTCTTGCTGTGAGGCGTGCGAGTCATCCATGGATGTATAAAGACAACTGGATACAGTGTTGGAGGTGGGTTCCTGTTCATTCCTATGAAAGTTGCTCAAAGGCGAATGAAGCCAAAATGGCTTGACTGCCCAGTGATAAAGTAACTGGATCATCATCTTCTGCATCCATTGGGCCCATAGAGCAGGAGCAGTTGCGTTTCCTTTCACCCCGCCTCGTCCCAGTCCTCGCTTCAACCTCGGTCTGGGGGTCATTCATATGAACAGAGGAAGGAAATTAACTCTGGATTCAGCTATTAGTGCATTTTACAACTTTTAGGACTTCACGATTTAAATAAGGACTATTAAAGTGTTCATACTGGGAAGATGATTTACCTACAAAAAAAAAAAAAAAAAAAAAAAAAAAAATCATCTGCTGAGTTACAGATGTCTCTTTCCCAATGTAAGTCTATGGGAAAAAGTCCCTCTGGGCTGAATCACATCACATGACGGACACTGAAGTTGTAGTACCGCCGTTTGGCCACTACGAACACTGGGATCAACAACCGGCGCTCTTCTTTAGAGCCGTATGAGGCAATTGAAATACCCCCAATCTCGCATTTAGCACCTTTAGAGAATGATGTGTAACGAAAACGTGCTGAGCTGCTACCACACTGTGTTGAAGTGTTTTTAATCTTCATTTCCAAAAGCTGAATTTAGGTTTTTACCACTTAAGAGGTGGTCCAAACTTGAACAACCTATTTCACTCACACAGGATTGCTTTCGTTTCTCCTATTTGTGACACACTGGGAATTTCCCAAAAGCTGCAGGTACTGAATCATTCTGTGCAGATCAGACTTATCTCTGAGCTCCAGATAAGAGCCATCCAACATGCATTTCATGGCTGGTGGAGTGATAACGCTGTAGTCTTAGAGCAAACTCTCTGGATTCATCTCGGTAGCTGTTACTTTTCTTTACCCAACCTAGTATTTTCAACACGTGCCTTTTCAATTTCATACCTCCTTGTCGAGGAAATGAGACTGTGTGAGCTGTGAGAACATTTCTGGTGGACTTGAGTTGTACCTATATGTACTGGTGTAATAAAGTCACTGGAGGAGAATTCAGCAGCCTGACTGTGATTTCATGGCACATTTCATTTGGTGAATCACTTTCAGAAATGTTTAATATATATCCATTCCCTTATTCGTAATATAAGCATGAGTGGATGTAACTGTTCTTGACCCTCACTTGCGTGCATCCAAATGGACACAATAATATGGATTTGTTGATTATTTACAGTATGATATCATTAGCAATCTGCAATAACACAGCAATTATCTGTCCTGAGCTGCAAGCTATTATTGATATCCAGAGAGATGTGCTTAACATGTCCTCCTTAGATAATATCTGCATGTACTTTGAAACTCTCTAATCTAAGATAGAACAACAATAAAGATAACTGAGCTCTGCTGCCATGCAGTTATGCTTATTACAGTACTGATAATACTGGGCTCTCTGTCAAAGATAAGTGGATTTTAATGCAACAAATACACTTAAGGCAAGTGCTTTAAAGACCGAGGGATAGTGGTCATATAGGGTTCGTGCAGGGGCCACAGTGTATGGGTTATTTTTACTTTATGAAATGGCAATGGATCCATTAGGCCTGGTCCTTCATGAATCAGTGAAACTGTGACTCACACCGGCTCCACAAGAATTCACTTTGCTAGTCTCGAACTTTTCCCTTGTGTATTATAACCGTATATATGAGGATTTTTGGATTTCTCTTCTGCAAAGACTCTCTGAAAAGCCCACATGAGCTGTAAAATGAACATCTGTCTCCACAAAGTGTTGAAATCTAACCTTTCAGAGCTGCCTCAGAGAGTATTACGTATTATTATTCACATTATGTTATGTCTGACGCATAATCAGAAAAGATGAGAAGCGAATAGATCCCTCCCATCTTCACAGTTTGTACTGAAAATGACTCTCTAAAGTTTGCGCCACATAAAACCCTAACCCAGGCCCTCCCGACTCTGAAACTTTTGAACGGATTTATAGGAGACAATGCCCCTGAGGAGAGAAACTTAAAGAAATCAAAAGAAAACATATCATGACTCTGTCTACTTTGATCTGCCAAGAGAAAAGAAATAGCTTTCCATTTTTTGAGCGACCAGATCAACATATGAGGATGACTCTTTGAAGTCGAGAAGAGTGACGGGGGGATTGTGTTGAGAAGCATATTAGCTCTGACACTGAAAGAACGTCCTCCCCACTGTGATAATAGCTTGACATGTCTTTACAAGTGTGCATGCCCTTCTTGTGTTACTGCTTGGAGAACATATTACGTAATATCTTTGTTTTATGGTGAGTATGCTTCGAAGTAGCATGAAACAGATGTTCCTAATTATGGCAATAAAGATAAAAAACAGTGAGGCGTGGTGAGGTCCTTCTGCTATACAAAAGCACAAATAAACTGTCAACAAAACTAAATTTTTTAACAAAACAGATGGAAACTGCACAACAGCGGGTGTCTATTTGATCCCATTTGGTCACAAAGCAACCATGGAAAATTTTTCCAAAAAAGTCCACTTTGACCAATTTTGCGAAAATCTAAATTGAATTCAGAGTGAGTGAGTTACGTTTGAAAGACTCACGAACCATTTTTTAAAAAATTTTCTTTAGCTTGTTTCTCTTTACAACAATACAACGTCCACTGGAAACCAAATCTCCAGACAATCCATCCAATAGTTGTCAAGACATTTCACTCAAAACCACTAAAGTCAGCGTCATGGAGCTGCTAGATTAAAAGGCCACAGCAGAAGCCCTATTTGCCTTTGACCTCTAGTAACTTGTAATAATTGCGGAGGTCGTCTGTGAATCTGAAATGTCTGTAATCTGTCAAGTAAAAATTCCACCACAAATCATATTTCGTCAAAACACAGAGGTCACATGATAATATTAGTCCTGTAAAAATCTGCATCTCTGTGATTTAGGGTCATATGCAAGGTTTTTTGTTTTCTCTGCATTTTTTATGAAAAAAAAAAAGCTTCTTAAATGTGAATATTTTCTGGTTTCTTTACTCCTCTGTGACAGTAAACTGAATATCTTTGTGTTGTGAACAAAACAAAACAGTTGAGGACGGCATCTTGAGCTTTGGGAAACACTGATCAACATTTTTCCCCATTTTCTGACATTTTATAGAGCAAACAACCAAGCGATTAAATGAGAAAATAACATTAACTGGCAATTAAAAAAATGCTAGTTGCAGCCCTACTTGAAGTCATATACAGACTTTGCTTATCCCATGCGTATGCGCCGCACAGATCCATCCTCTGAAAACCATGAATGTCTGTACGAAAATTCATTCACACTGCCAGCACCAACAAAAAAAATTGTATATCATTTTGTAAAATGGCAGAAATATGTTTTCCCTGTTGCTTCTCCTGTCAATTATCCCATGATTGTGGAGCTCCCAGTTCCCAGGTTTGCAAAAATAGAAAAAAAAAGATGTTTACCAAATGATTCATAATAATCGTGAAATATATGCAATCAGTTTGACTTCAAGCATAAATGAACTAATGAGTGAAGAAAAGAGCAGAGAGGGTTTTTTTTAATCACTGAGTGACGGATCAGGCACAAATCTTTTCAAATAAACTTGATCTTTCTACTGATTATGACAGATAAAGTTGACTCCTTCCATCTTTTGCCTTTGAAGGCAATAAAAAGACATCTCTAAATCAACCCTGCACAATGACTGATAATGTATTCATTATCAGTCATGAATGAATGTGAAACCACACGGGGAATCAAATCCTTATCATGATGGCATCAAAAGCAGCAGGCTGCTTGTCAGTCAGTCTCTTCCTTTTGTGCCGATTGGCTCTCAGCTGTCTGCTAAACACTTGATTGGACAGTGATCAGCTGGCTTTGGGGAATACAGTTGTGTGATATGGCCTTTCAACTTTGTCCCTTGCAACAGACTCAGGCATTCCTCCCAGACGTCTAATCCACTGACAGGAACGTATTGATCTGGTTGTGTGCTTTTATTCTGTTGGATAGTTTCACTGTAATTTCATCAGCTGCTGCTTTAATGCTGGAATTATGACACTGAATACAGACAAGGTAAGACACATTTGTTATTGGATCAGACTGAGTGCGCTTTTAAAAAACTGTTTTAAAGCAGGTTAAACATGGATAGAGCATAGAGCAGGCGCCCCGTGTACCAGTCATTAATATAAAAAACAAAAAGTAGGTTAAACATGTATTAATGTAACAGATTCTCATACAAGGATTCTATGACGTCTTACGAAAAAGTTAGTTCTCCATTTTTGTTTGTATTCTTACAATGACATGTCCAACATGTGTCAACTTCCGCTTGTTACAACCATACAGTCTTTTCAAAATGAATTTCCGCCTTCACAGGAAACAATTTCCTCAGGTTTAGCCGAGAAATTACTTAGTTAGGTTAAGGAAAAGACTGACTTGGTTAGATTTAGGCAACAAAACCACTTAGGTTTAGAAAAGACTGACTTGGTTAGATTTAGGCAATAAAACTAATTAGGTTTAGGAAAAGACTGACTTGGTTAGATTTAGGCAACAAAACTACTTAGTTAGGTCTAGGAAAATATCAACTTGGTTAGATTTAGGCAACAAAACTACTTAGTTAGGTCTAGGAAAATATCAACTTGGTTAGATTTAGGCAACGAACCTACTTAGGTTTATAAAAAGATCAACCCGTTTAGATTTAGGTAACAAAAGTACTTGGTTAGGTTTCAGAAGAGATCAACTTCGTTAGATTTAGGCAACAAAACCGCTTAGTTGGTTTTAGGGAAAGATTGACTTGGTTAGATTTGGGCAACAATCTTCTTGAAAAAATCATGGCCTGGCTTAAAGTAACCCCAGAAGTAGCATTACTTAAGCACATAAGTGACGTGACACAAATCAATGTTGACGTCTGGTTTCACACAGGACATGAACGCTGGTCTTCTGGGCAAAAGTCTGGTGTTTTTTGACATAATCGTCCGCCCCGACATTTTCCCTAGGTGGCGCTCGCTGATCTTTATATTTCCTGGTTCCCTAATTATGTGAAATACACATGAACTAATTTTGTGGGATATATGCAAATTACAGTGCAATACTTTTCATGGGTATAACTACAAACGGTGTATGACACCAGCTTGATACAAGTAAGGTGTCTTTGTCCAAAGCAAGTGTGGGATTGAGTAAAGCTGGGCAATATATAGATATTGTGATATGAGACTAGATATCATCCTAGATTTTAGATATTGTAGTACTGTGATATGGTAAATCATGTATGTTGTCTTTTTCTGGTTTTAAAGCCTGCATTACAGTAAAATTTCGTAATTTTCTGAACTTAGACTGTTCTCGTTGTAGTTGCCTGTACTCACTTAGTCATTATATCCACATTACTAATGATTATCAAAAATCTCATTGTGTAAATATTTTGTAATAGCACCAATCATCAACCCTACAATATCGTCGCAATATTGTCATCGAGATAGTTAGTCAAAAATATTGTGATATTTGATTTTCTCCATATCGCCCAACCCTAAAATTGAGTTTGCGACACCCCCACTGAAGATATTAGTCATCATTATTCAAACAGTAAGAGCACACAGGCTGGCATTACAGCTTTTCCTCTGAGAGACCGAGGAATGCCTCCACCTTAAACCCATTGCTCAGAGTAGTTTTTCCTTTCAGGTGCATGGCGGGATGGACTTCATTGACCTCCTGCTCAGGAACACGAATGAAACCACCTGTTGCCACAGCAACCAACCATGGACAACAATTCATGAAGTGAGTACATCGTTCATTCTGCACATTTCGCTTCTGAGCAGAGTCACTCGGGGAAGGGGACAGCATGATTACGACCACAGATCTCATTATGAAAGTATGACTGCTGAGTGTGATCTGTATTCTCAATGAAGGTCATGTTTTATTGAGCTGAATCTGGGGAGGCTGTTTAGGTTCACTGTGTTTCAACTCACTGATTGACAGCAATGAGGCAAAGAGTATGGGCAAGGGAGCTCAAGGAATTGAACGGCTGGCGTGTTTATTGTCTTGTCCGTGCTCGTGCGTGGGAATATGATTGTCTGATTAAGCTGGTGTTGACAGCAGTGGTGGGGTGGGGATGATGCTTACCTACCTTCCTCCCTCCTCCTCAGACCCTGAGCCCCAATGGAAGCACTGCTGATGACTTCCTGGATGCCTTACTAGGTGGGAGCGACTCCTCCTCGGCTCCAGCGTCGCCCCTGTGGTCGCCCTGCACCACTGACAGCGGTATTAACGACGACGCCCTGACAGATCCCAGAGAGAGCCCTCAACCTCCCCTCCGCTCGGCTTTTCCAGCGCAGTCCTTCCCTCAGCCTCCACCTCCAGAGAACCTGCCACCACCACATGAAAAAACATCTGACATTTCCATTGATCTAGGTAAGACAAGATGTAAAAAGGAAAATTATGATGTGAAATACTGGTGTTTTATATTGGGGGGGGGACGACACACATTTGTAACTTGCAGTCATGCTAAGATACACAAAAAAAGAGGAACAAGGTGAACCAGGGAACCAAAGAGTCAGGTGTAAATGGAAAACATTGGTGTATCCATTTGTGTTTCTGTTGCAGAAAAAAAGAGAGCTACTAACTGAGTCCTGAGACCTTTCAGAGAGCAACACATTTGGTTTTCCCATTTCTGAGTATTTGTAAAGGATAAAAGGTGCAATTTATCACTTGAGGAAACCTTTTCTATAAATGTCCCCTTTCACATTGCTGATTATTTACTTTGAAATTGACTGAGTAAACCAGATCTGCAACAACAGACAGATATCACGCACACACAGAAAAGTGTGACATATGCTTTGTAGTGTCTTGTAAAGAACAGCAGGGTGCAGCCGTCACAGAGGTCTAATTCAATAAACTGCAGCCTAAATATTTTTCAATGACACGTTGGGGCAATTTTGTGAATCATCACCTGCTGTTTCACTGGTTTTGCTGGTTCGATCTGCAGGCTGGGAGTCCGATGACCTCCAAGAGCAGTTTGGCATCGCACACTACCTCACGACGAACCTGTCGTCCCCTCTGTCGTCCACTCAGACTCTCACAGTGAAGGACCTCCTGCTTTCCAGCCCGGGACAGAAAGTAAGGAGAGCTGAATATTTCTGTGAAAGAATATTTTGTCAAACGTTCTAACCAATGGGGACATTAAATAAAAATAATTCAGTCTCTACACTGAACAAATAAAATATGATCTAACTGTACGGTCCACTGTGTCTCTATGATTTGACCGGAGGCATTTTTGAGCCGTCTCACCCTTTGCACCAAATAAACAGAATTTTACGAACGGGTTCACCCCTGTGCCGTCTTTGGGTAAACTGCCCAGAGAATCATTTTAACTGGAATATTCTGTCCATCTGGTTCACAGGCGCAACAGATCTCCCAGCATTCCCTGCAGGAGCTTGTACTTAATGAGGATGAGAAGAAACTTCTGGCTAAAGAAGGAGTGAACTTACCCAGCAAACTGCCCCTGTCTAAGGTACATGAGACACGTATGTAGGGCAAACACACATGCATGCATCAAAATTTAAATCTGTATCCCCAGTTACACAACCCCTGCCAGCCTCCAACCCAGTTTCCTCTCACTCACCCTTTTTCTTCTTCGTTCGCTCTTGTCCCTACCCTCCCCTGTGTTTCATCACTCTGAAGTTTGAAGAGAGGGTTTTGAAGAAGATAAGGCGGAAAATCCGCAACAAGCGCTCGGCTCAAGAAAGTCGCAAGAAGAAGAGGGAATATGTTGATAGTCTGGAGGGAAGGTAGGAACCAGCTGCACTCAGCATCCTCACTCAACACCATATTAACTCAGCAAACATTGGCCTAGAAAATGCAACCTTTATCTCTGAATCACTCTATAATGAGCCTGTTTTGTTATGCACATAATTAGCCTTAAACTGCTGCATGGATGGGAACATCTAAAAAAAAATGTCCACTGTATTATTTCATATCATTGTTGATAGAGCAGACTTCATGAAAGCTTTTCTTTGTGTTTATCAAGTCTTCCCGTGAAAAAGCTCCTCAGGCTCAAAAGAAATTCACACTAGATGTGTCTTGTTTAAAAGACAAAGAGCTGAGTGGCGGCAGCTGTCATGGCTGAGCAACCAAACAAAGACCAGAGGATTCGTACAGAAACTCAAACTTTTTCAAGAGAAAAAGGCTTCACAGAGCTGTACTCAAAGATAATTCATATCTGGGGAATTCAGCGTCAAAACACTACAGATAAATAAAGCTGCCACTGATGTTGCCAGAGGCAAAACTCAAGGAGCCTGCAGATTTTGACTTCCAATGATATTCTAAATGATCAGCATTTTGCACAGATCACAGAATTACTAGCTGTAAAGAGCCGCTTACTACAACAAAAGTGGTGACTTTTCCAGCATAAGCGATCATAAATGTAGGCTATTAAGGTGGTAAATGAGAGTACTATGAGAGTATGACAAGTAAAATGCTTGTCTCACTCTCCCATGTCTGAGTCCACAGAGGGCCATATGCTCACAATAGCCAAGACATGTACACATGCTTGGTAACAAGAGTCCACAAGCAGGGATGTTAAACATATGGCCCAGGGGTCAGAACCGGCCCAGCAAAGGGTCCCATCAAGCCCATTGAATGACTTTGCAAAGTGTGAAAAAAGCAGAGAAGTCATTAATTCAAAATTTTCTGGGGTTGTGTTGTCTTAACAAGAGTAGCAGGCCCTGTGCTGAATATGCTATTATATATCCCACGTGCTTACGTACAGCCTATGAGACACAACACTGTCAAGCTAGCATGACTCGGCAACACAGTTTTTCACATTTTGGCACTTCAGCAGACCCTCTGCGTCACTTTAGGGTCGCCAGTTGTTTAGGTTTGGGCAACAAAACCACTTAATTGTGTTTAACTTTAAATTATTATGTTGGCACAGTAAAATTGTGACTTGATGTTGTGAACACACACAAACAGCTGATTGTAATGTGAAAGTGAAACTTAAGTGATATTTCTTCACAGAGGTAAATGGGTGTGCTTGAGCACAAACAATATAACATTCGGCTCCACTGTCAGACTCGTCATGGCGAAAAATAAAACGAGAACAGAGAAGATAAATGAATTGTTGGCAGCCTTGAGGAAACAGCAGTCTATTTTATGTCGTAGCCGAGAAATCCACAAGATCTCAGGCTGTTTGTAAAGAGGATTGTTCAGTAAGTGTCAGTGTTTTTAGACTGTACTTGTACTTCTGTATGACCCACTTGAGATCAAATTGGGCTGTATGTGTCCTATGAACTAAAACGAGTTTGACACCCCTGAAGATAGCAGCTCCCTGAGGCTGTACGGCACATTGGTGAATGCTACCACTGTTTAGTATGTTGGCATGCTAATATTTCCTGATTGTATTGATTATAAACAAAACAAATAGTTATTGAGACCATATACATAGGAACAAATAGAAGATGATGATTTAGTCATGTCTGGTGTAACACATTTATACTACTATAAATGAAAAAACAGGTAACTAAGGACATCTTTAGGCTTTTAACTTAAATTTTTCAGCATAACTGGAATTTTTTTTACATACAACAGTGCAGCTGTGAGCTTTCTTTGTCTGATCTGGGGTCAGTCGGACAGAAAACCTGGTCTGGTGCGATAGCCTGCAGCATAAAAGAGCAGCTGAAGTGCTCTGTGTTGCAGCAGGAGGGGACATTAAGCGGAGGTTGAAGATGCTGTGAAGATACAACATCTCACTAGAGAGAGGCAGCAGGTTTTGCCAAGATGGAGCTCAGTTTAGTCCTCCTCCTCTACCTCCAAGCTGTGAAGAATGAGCCCTATCACACAGCCAGCCTTTATCACCAAATGTGTTAATCCTGCCAGCCTCCCCCACGTTGGCTCTTCCTCCCCATCACACCTCCGCAAACAATGCAGAGTGGAAGAGCTTGTAGTTTGATCCACACGTTGAAAATCTCCTCAAAGAAGGGAAATGCAGCAATATCCCCACATGAGTCTGTGCGTCAGACCTCCTCGGGTTTATTCATCAGCTTCCCTGGAGTACTTGTAGGACTGCTTGATCTTACCGATGCTGAGCTTCAGATGATTGCACCACTGGACTCTAAAATCCAGTGGTGCAATCATCTGGCAAGCATCAGTGATTCATCTCAGAATAGTGGAGTCATCTGAGACTGTGGGGAGGTGCCAGGAGCCAAAGATGAATCTGAAATCAGAGAGGTAGAATACATTTTAATAAGTCTGACAACAGATTGTTTCGACTTTATGTCAGTTGATTGTGTGCTTACAGCAGGGCCTCAAAATCGCCAAAGAAACCTTCGTGCATACACTTTTTAAAATCCTTAATAATCAAATAGGAGCATTAAATACGTAATAGTGAGCTATCTGAGTTGTGTTGCCTCTGGGCAACAAAAGTTTCACGATGAGATTGTCGCTCCCAGTGAGTCGGCATTTGTAAGTAATCACGGCAGCTACAAACGGAGCGTATCAACATGGTATTATTATCAGTCATGGTTCAGCTCCGTCATTGGGCCATAATGGACCGTGACTCACAGGGACTAAAAGAAACAAGAGAAACAGCAGAAGAAGAAGTGGGTGGGTGGTGGTGGGGGGGGTGTCACTGGATGACAGAATGGGGTGCGCGATAACACAGCAGACGGATATTGGCAAAGAAAAAAAACGAAGGGGACACAAAACAACATCATAACACTGCGCAAATATGATACCCTTATTTTACAATTTCATCTGTATTTCCCCTCTTTCTCATTCTGTAGGATGTCTGCGTGTAGCGCTCACAACCTCAAGCTGCAGAGAAAGATCCAGCAGCTGGAGGAGACCAACAAGTGAGTCCTCAAATCAGCCAACAAGGGCTACAACTAATTATTGTTTTCATTATTGAGTTACCTTTTTGTTACTTTCACTTATTATTGTGTTTTTTACAGTAGTGGTTAATTTCCCATCACAATTTCAAAACCCAAGGTAACATTTTCAAATTAGAGGTAGACCGATTAATCGGTTTGGGTGATTAATTGGTGCCGATATGACGTCTTACAGACTATCATTATCGGTTCAAAACAGAAGAAGAGGTTAGCTTAGATGCTGCAGTAGAATGAGCTATACTGTATCATAATAAAGGTTCATCTTATCTTATCTTATTTTTTCCCTGAAAGAAAAGCAAAGAATGACACAGATGGATTTTCTTGATGGAAAAAAATGCATTTGCTCTTCTCCTGACTGGCTTCAGCAAGAGTTTGATTGACAGGTGGTTCATCCAATCACCTGTCGAATATTTAAAAGTGCTTGCCCTTTTCCAAACAGTTTTCAGTGACGTCTTCTCAGATAGTTCAGTGTAACAAACTATCATGCTGATTAGGTTACCATATCATAGCTGCTTTCACAAAAACTAGCAATAACGATGATCCTGGTCTTGGTATTATTAAGTATTGGATCAAAACCACATATTGTGGTATTACCCACCCCTTATCACAGCTATCCACAGGTACGGTGGTTCAGCTATGACTGGACAATCATAAGCACTCGAGCCAACTGCTGCCGTACAAAACAGTTTCACAAATGCAGCTCAGCATCCTCTTTCAATCGTTGAAATTCCTGTCATGGACTCCATTGTGGGCATAATCTCAAACACAGGAGATAAACCCAACAAAATATCCTTTGAAGTGGTGCCTTAAATATTTAGTCTCAGTTTATCTTTTTTTTCGCCATTTCATCTCGCTCTTTGATTTGTTTCCATGTGGCTAAATTGTCTGAATGGGTCACGTCTCATTCTCTCTTTTCTGCCTTTGTTGTGCGTTGGAGCAAATCTGTCAGTGTCTTGATCTTTATTTTGCCTCGGCCTCTCTTTTTCCAGATGCTGACAACTTGGTAAAGAAAACTTTTAACCTGTTTAATAAAATCAGGACTGAGGGGGCTCATTTAATTTTAAAACCTCACACGGCGTTCTCTGACCTCTGACCTTGCTTCTTCATCATCCTCCCATGCTGCTTTCTTCCTGAGTGCTACAGTGACTTGAAACAAAACGTGAGGAAGAGGCTGTGTGCCTGCACTCCTCCGCCGAGTGTAGCTCTTCTTTTTTGTTGTTTTAGTTGCCAGTCATCACTAGAACAGTGATGCCTATATTTAAAGGAACCCGTGGGCCCTGGCGTGAAACATTATACAAAGTCTTCATGTCTATTTGCATTGCAGCGATCTTCTGGAGCAGCTCAGCCGGCTACAGGCTCTCCTTCCTAGCAGCTCCAGCAAAACAACACACAGAGGGACCTGCATCATGGTGAGATAAATAACACCATTTACACCATTGAGAATTTGCTCAGACAGCAAAATGTAGTAGACTAAATAATAGATACAGGTATAGATGTATAATAGACACTACAGTGCCTGAGCACATCATTAAACCGCTGTCTGCGCTCCACTGTAGATTGTGACTACCTTTGAGATTTTAATGTGCTTATCTTTTGTGCAAAATTGCATGTAGGTTACACCTAATAACTCAATTTCTACTTTCTCTGTGCTTTCCGTCATTTCCCTCTGGCCTCTGTCTGCTGTGCCTGGCCTGTTTTTGTCGTGTTTCCTATATTTATGTCCAGATTTTGCTCCTCTCCTTCTCCCTCATCATTTCTTCAAATCTTCAGCCGGAGCCCTACAGCCAACAGGGAGAGTACACACAGACCAAAGGTGAGTAGATGTACACACACTCACACACTCTCTCTCTTTCTATAAACACACACTCACTCCTCTCCACCACGTCTCTGCTCCCTCAGTGCCATCCCGCGCCCTCCAGTCACTGGATGAAGTGCGAGATGTTGCTCCTCTTCCTCTCATCTCCGTCTCCAGGGGCTTTGAGGCACTGTGCAGGCTGATGGAGAAGCTCTGACTGTGGGCAGATCTCCCCGAGGTAGACCTCTCATCCTCCCACCACCAGGGTCATGGGCACCGGGACATCACGGATCTCCTCAGGAGCCCCTAAGAGGAAAGACATAGCAAAGGAAAGCAGGCTTGCTTGCAGGTGCAGCATCCAAATGAGTGGTTTTAATTGCTTTTCGGCACCTGTTTCTCACTGTGAGATGTAACTGAGATGTTACAGTGTGTTTGCCACCCGTTTCAGCACACAAGCAGCTAATTGATTTCACTGAAATTCACGCACTGAGATGGAGATCGGCGTGGAGGTCATCCAAACAGATATCATTTTTCATTTTGCTTTGGAATACGGACCCTCAGGGACCTGGTAGAGCATGTATTATATATACAGTACATACTACTGCAAGACGTATGATCTATTAAACAACACCAATGTATATTCACTGCTGTATTTTATTATTTACTTTAAATATATATGTTGATAAAAAAGTTCAGCAAAAATGATTTGCACTTTATAACAGTTCAATGCAATGCTGACAAAGCAAAAGAGAATTAAAATGTTTACTCCGGTGAAGTTAAGAAACCCCTGAAGGGATTTGTTTCTCTCAGTAACGCCATGTGTCCAATTTGGAAGATTTATATCCAAGAAATAATGAGGCAATATGTGAACATGATTTGACCCTCCCCCCAAAATAAATTACTTCATGTGCAAAAGCTGCTGACTTGTCACTTCATTTTCGTGCAAGGGTCGTTGTTGTTATTGTGAGCTGTGTTATTGTTGTTGTGTGTGTTATATGTGACATCTGTTTTCTCATGGGGTCAAAAAAATGGTGCAAAACCTGCCTAATGCATTTCAGGGATAGTGAAACTGCCTTCTGTTATAAAGAGCCCATCCATTAACCATGTCTCTGGTTCGCTGCTGCAGCGCCGCACATAATGCCCTCATGTCCTGTCCGTAATATATCATAATTCAGACAGTTCATCTGCTTAGAGGATTGTCTTTTGTCACTTGCATCTCAAAACACAATTTCATCTGCTCAATGCCAACATCAAGGTCACATGTGGATTTGTGAACCACTGATGTTCAAGCAGCCTCTGCTTACTGTAATAAACATGAACTCAGGTGAGGCCAGTCCCACATACACTTTACACAGTGTATGTGCTGAAATTGCACTGAAATACAGTTTGCAGACAGGGCTGTAGCTAACATTGAGGACAATATGCCGTCATGTCTTTCATAATATTCTGGAGGATTTACAGTATGACATGAAGACGAGTTTATATTCTACGATTACACACATGTTGGGTTTTTCAAAGCTGATTCCGATATTTTTTAGATTAAATCTGACAGGCAAAGGACATAGGAAACAGTCTATAGTCATGCTATCAGCTCCGTGAGGCTGTACCAAATTTAACAATGATCACGTATTACAAGCTCCATCAGTGATTTTAAACGGTATACTCTTCCTGTCTTCTAAGTGGGTGTGGTCATGTTCGCCTCTCCTCGACGTCATATGGATGGATGGAAGAAGCTTGGATTAAATTTTCATTAGGGGTGTCAAAGTTAATGCATTTTAATGCATTAAGGCAACATGATTTTTAGGTTGTCGCAGGCTCAGTTTTAATGCCAGGGTGAAGATACTGGCATCATATGAAAGGAATCCACCAACCAACCATGTCATACTAGCTTGTTGCCAAGGAGGCCAGTTAACGCTGCAAACTAATGCTAAATTTTGGCGAGGAAAAACTTGCACGGCCATTTTCAAAGGGGTCCCTTGACCTCAAACGTCAAAATATGTGAATGAAAATGTCTTCTATGGGTACCCACGAGTCTCCCCTTTACAGACATGCCCACTTTATGATAATCACATGCAGTTTGAGGGCAAGTTATAGTCAAGTCAGCACACTGACACACTGACAGCTGTTGTTGCCTGTTGGTCTTGAGTTTGCCATGTAATAATCTGAGCATATTGTTTATACTAAATGCAGTACCTGTGAGGGTTTCTGGACAATATTTGTCATTGTTTTGTGTTGTTAATTAATTTCTATCCATCCATCCATCGTTAACCGCTTATCCCGTTAGGGGTTGCGGGGGGGCTGGAGCCGATCCCAGCTGGCATTGGGTGAAGGCGGGGTTCAGCCTGGACAGGTCGTCAGTCCATCACAGGGCACATAGAGACAGACAACCATTCATAACTACAGGTCATCAATTAACCTAAACTGCATGTCTTTGGACTGTGGGAGGAAGCCAGAGAGCCCGGAGAAAACCCACGCTAACACGGGGAGAACAGGCAAACTCCACACAGAAGAGTCCCAAGCCGGATTCGAACCTCTTGCTGTGAGGCGAGAGTGCTAACCACTGCACCACCGCGCAGCCCTCCCATGTTGATAAGTATCAAATAGTTGAGAAATCTCCATTTAGGGTACATTTTGAACTATAGGTAGGTATTTTGACTAAAAATGTGATTCATTTGCAATTAACTTTGGATTATCATGTGATTAATCATGATTAAATGTTTTTAATCAATTGGCAGCCATATTTGGCATGAATATATTTTACACATTTACCCAGCTAACAACCATATTTAGCATGATGAAAATTAGTTAGCTTGGGCATTAGCAAAGTTGCCACATCTCCTGAGAGTGTGTTTCTGAAATAGAAAAGGTCTCAAACAAATTTACTTTTCTCGTGATCTGTCTGAAAATTACATTTTAGTGTCAGACTGGAAGATTTTTCAGCCTTCATGTCTCTTTCCCAGTGTAAATCTATGGGAAACAGTCTTTTTGGGTCAAATGGCATCATGTGCCAGACACAAAAATTGCAGTACCAATGTTGGCCACTATGATCATGTTGGGATCAACATGCTCAGCAACAGTGCTCTTTGTTGCATTCACACCTGTATTTAGAGCTGTCCACCTGTGAGCCGATCACTGAGGACGCATGTCAATACCAGGTCTGAACAGGGCCTTTTCCTTTGATTTCAACAAACCCAAACTAAAAAATGTGGGCACACTATCCTCACTGGGAGTGAGAAATTAATTACTGATCAGGGACATATCATTAAAAACTCACTTTTTCAGTGTTTGTATAATTACATTTGGGTATCTAGAGTACCTACAGACCCACAAATTGTGAAATAACTCAGTCAGTTGTTTTGTGGGCTTGAGGACTACCTTTGCAAAGGTGCACCATATTTTTCACACAAGCCAAGCAGAGCAGACTGGGCTTTTTCAGGAAAGGGTCTTAAAAGACACTAAACAGGGTGTACAACTATGAACCTGAAAGTGAGCATGATATGTCTCCTTTAAGAAGTGACGCTTGCGGTGGTGTGATAAAGAGGTTGCCTATAGATGTGGGTAGAAACTCAGAATATCAATCATATCAGGGTTGTGCAGAGGTTCTCCTACCTGAAAGGGGAACACGTCTCTGGAGGAAAAGATAATTCACTGAGATATTCTTGCAAGCTGACAGTATTTTGACCGTTTCTGGTTTCATGAACGTTTGAGAAAACATGCAGAAAATTATCAAATTGTGCCATCATGAGCTTCCACACTTTGTTGTCTTAATGGTGCTAAACATTTGGAGGATTTTGTCTTGAAAAACTGATAATGAAATATTATTGATAGTCCTTTTAAAACGTAGAAGCCTACTAGTGTACAACTGTGGGTGGATGGGGCGCTGTTGTAGCTCACTTGGTATAGCGGGCACCCCATGTACCTAGAGTCCTTGGTCTGGGTTTGAATCCGGCCTGGGGCCCTTTGGTGCTGTCAATAAAAGAAAAAAAAAAGTCTAAAATAAATAGTATTTTAAAAACTGTAGGAAGAAGTACTGGTAAAACCTGTACTGACTTCTGGATATTTAATGATTCTTTTCTTTCTTTGGACTGAAAGACTTTCAGTGCTTTGCCCACGCTTGGATTTCTATTAAGACCATAGCCTGAATGAAGAACTTTATAAGAAATGGATTTGTTTGACCTGACATGTCACCTTTCTGAGGCAAGGACACAGTTAAAGACGCTGACTGAATCTTCGCCTTTCACTGCTACTGTATTTCATACATTGCGGCAATGCGCAGGAAGCCATTCAGAGTGTGAACTCAAATTACTTTGTCCGCTGAGATGCTCCAAAGAACAACAAGGAGGGAGCTCATTAAATGTCCTTGGTCAGCCAAGAACTGACTAACTGAAACTAACTGAGACTGTAAAGCTTACGGAGCTCACGGTCTAAGTATATAATATATATAAATGACAACAATTAGCACAAAAGCTTTTGTCAGAAGCGCTGTAGTTGGCTCCAGGCCACTCTCATTCATAATAATCTCATATAGGCTACCACCTTATCCTCATATGAATGAAATCTATATATTTACCATGACCAGCATGTATGTTTATTTATTCATTCACATGCTACACTCACCTTGACTATAGACAAAAGAGGCACTCAATGTAGTCCTATCCAACTATTTTCTACATGCTGTGAAAAACAACAAGTTGTGACAATTAAATTACCTTTTTAAGTGTCTTGGAAATGGAAATGCAAATGAGCAGCTTCACAAAGATCCTCAGGGTCGGACTCTATTTCCATCCATCTCACTATTGGTAAAACATTAAAGGAAACTGTCAACAAATTAGAGTTGTTTTCTTTTAAGTTGTTCCTGACGGCAGACAAAGAAACAGGAAGAGACTAAATTACTTCCAACAATCTTGACTGGACTCTAAATCAGACCCCGATACAACGTTTTAGAGGATCACTTACGATGTCAGACGCCGTGCTGTATTAATACTGAGAGTGACCTATAAGAAATGCAAATCAGAAACACACACATCAATCCCTCTCTCGCTAACTCCTTCACAAAGACTGAAAGCTGTTTGAAAACTAATTTATCATTTCCTCTGATGTGCATCATTTCAGCTGCGCGTTAACAAGCAGAGGAAACCTTTCTGAAAATACCATCCTGCGTTAATTTACATCCACGTCATATGCAGGAACATTAAAGGTGATATTTGGACATAACATCAGAGAGGGGGATTAGCTGGCTCTATCAAAAAGGAGACAGAAATTACAAAACAATGAATAGCAAGCTTATAGCATACAAACGCTCCTAAAATTTAAAGGGGCAGTAGGCAGAATATTTTTTAGCATCATTGGGTAAAAAAATCCATATTAACCTTTCAGCGTATTATAAATTCAGGTGTTTTTAGAGAATTAGACTGCTGCACCTCCTCACGAGTCTGTTCAAGCTGTACGGGAGACTTTGGCCAATCACAGGTCATTTCAGAGAGAGAGCATTCCTATTGGCTGTTGTCCGGCTGTTTCTGAAAACATTTGAGGTGACAAATAATCATTACAGTTACAGAATATTGATACATATTTGATCAGCGCTGCCTAGTTTGACCATTTGATCAGAGCTTGCGGGTGATTAGCGGCTGCTCAGAGACGTCAAGACTCCAGCTTGGCTCTGATTGGTCGTTTCCGTCCAGTCTGTGAACTCTTGCAGATGCCATTAGGAGCACCGGAGGGACACAGAGGCACATGATGTTTTTCAGATTACCTGTCTCATGCACTATCGTCAGGATATAGTGACCATTTTTTTAAACTCATATTTGCTCCATTTCTATCCTTTGCTGCTTTAAAGAGAGCAGAGACGCAGTTTGAAATACATGTTTTCTGAGCTGTCTTTAAAAAAGCATAACAATCAATTCACCTAAGAGCAAAGACAATTCAGAAAACACTCTTTTACAGTATATCAGACTAGAGGGCCGATTAGTCTGCATTTTTTTTTTTTAGTAATTGCCGTCGGCCAATGCCTGTGCATATTATGCCGATTATCAAGCAGGCGCATCTTCGGGCGGCCCAGTGTTGTTATTGCTGTAGAACATGTCATGCCAACTTAGCGCCTTTGTTGCTATATTTTGCGAGTTTTCAGACCCCTCTAGTGACTCTTTTTCAAAAAAGCGACTAGCGACAAATCTAGCCACTTTTTCTTTTGTTATCGGAGACATTTGGAGACTGAGGTGAAAGCTTGTATGGTTGTCTTCTCAACGAGCAGCAGGTGCTGCCGTGGACCCCTCCTCCGACCCAAAGCACTAACAAGTGGCCCAGTCCTAGTTGTGCAGCAGTCCCTCCTAGCGGCAGTAACAGCAGGAGACGTTCATCCCTCCACGTCCACACTGCAAATGAATTGTATGCACGAAGCCACCGATGGCTGGATGTAAATGTAAAATTTTCTTTGTCTTAAATAAATCATTGCATTTCACTCACACAGCCTCAGTCACTTACTCACCTCGTTCACTGTATGTGCTTCTCTGTGACAAGCACAGCATAACTGTGCACTGTAGGTAAGCAACATCTAGCTGGCTAGCTCCGCAGTCTAAACTGTACACAAAAAACAGAGAGGAGCGGGAATCAAACCCTGAATAATAATATTAAAAAAACCCTAAGTAACTTCATCTGTGATAAATGCTGCTAAGTGCACTGAAACTTTATTTTTTCATCCAAAAGTTTGACAAAGTTTAGTTTTTGTTGATTACCCGTTTCATGTGTTTGATATTTAGTTTATACTTGCGTATTGTTTGTTATTATTAAGCTGTTATATTTAATCAGATGGAGGGAAAAAAGCAAATCGGTGAAACATCGGCCCCGAAAAATCTGCGTCATATATTGGCCATTGGCTTTGGTCATAAAAAGCCATATCGGTCATTATTTTTTTTCCATCATGCAACACAAGTCTGTCTCTTCATCTAAGTTTAAAAGAAGAAGAACTGTATTTAGTGGTGCTTCATTCTTGCCTAGTATCTACTGATACTATAAGAGTGTAGTAATACTGTATCTTGAAGTGTCCGTGTGCGCCACAGAGCGGTGGAGCAGCGCGTCCACAGCCACTATAAAAGCCTCAGGATGCTGTCAGCACTGACAGATGATGCTGCTGCATCACGGCAGACTTCAGCCTCAACGCTCCTTAGTAGCCCGGCACGGAACTAATCAGCTTTTACATTCATGCAAACTTTGTTTTACCCGCATGTAATATGCGTGCAAGTTTAGAAACCACTCGGACGAATCATGCAACTCTGAGGCTCTGAAGGCGCCTAAATACAGGACGAGGACGATGGGGATTTACGCATCAAGACTTGCGCAACAAAACTCTGGAAGTTAGCCGACTGAAAGAGAGGAGGGGGAAACCTGCCTTAAAGTTGTTTTAAAAAGAAGCCCCCTTTTCCCCTGCAGAGCCATGCAGAGCAACAGCAGCGCCTCCGGACCCTTGGCCGTGTGCGGAGGAGAGGAGGATGAACGCGAACTCTCCAAACTTGTGAGCCCCACAGGAGCAGCCTCTAATGTCGCAGCTTTGAACCTCTCTCTGAACTGCTGGCTGCACATCCTCTCCAAGGAGTCCTCTCTGGACCTGCACGCAGACAGCGCCAACCTGGCAGTAGGTTTAAAAAAAGAGATTCAGCAAAACCTTATAAATCCAGATGGATGACATAAATAAATGTCCACCTCAGAAAGTGCTTGGAGGATGCATGTTGTATTTTGACTTTAAAGGAAGACACTCTAGGTGAACAGGATGAAATAATATACAACTTCCTCAGCTGATTACTTACATTAAGACAGTTATTTTGTATAACAAGTTTCCTGAAAATCTATGTTAAAAATATGCACATTATCTTCTCAAATTTGCGTAATTTCCAGAACAGAAATCTGAACGCTGGATAAAGCCAGATTAAAATTTCTTATTTCATTTTGTTGGCATGTTAGAGTCAAAGGTTTTTACAGAGGGGATTTGGGATATTTATCACTTCATAAATCAGAAAATACTGTCAACAAACAAAAGTGAGCAGAAGACTAGAATAGCGCTATATAAATGCAAGTTTAAAATGCTCTATAACTGAGACTATGAATCATATATGAACAAACCCCTCTGTAAATACATTAACAATATAAATAGTAATGAAACTGGAAAGTTTGATGTAGATAAGAGCTACTGAAGTGGAGAATTCTGGTCACATGAGAAAAAAACTAATTTTAAGAAAAAAGCCTTCAAAGATATGAAGTGTAAAATTTCCTTAACTTTGTAAGACACTACAGGTGAATACGGTAAATGTTAACTAACAGATATCAAAATGAAACTTCCCTTGTTTACTTACATTAAGACGATTATTTTTGTATTACAAGTTTTCTTAACATTGTTTAAATATGGCATTATCAAACATTAACTTTTGTTGAATTTAGGAGCACTCCACTGACACAAATAAAGTAGTGAAACAAACACCTAAATGTGTATTTTCTTTCCATCAGTTTGAAAGAAGACATGTTATGGAAGCAGACGAAAATCTGTCTAGATATGCAAATGAGGCATTATCTTATCAAATTTGTGCTAATTTGCAGAACATAAATCTGAACACTGGATTATTATTTATTTTGACATATTAGTTAAAGGTTTTTAAAGAGGGGATTTTGGATATCTCTTTCCATAAAGTCCATAAATGACAAAATGTCGGCAATCATAAAAAATACTTACTTTAAAACAATTATTTTTTCTATTACAAGTTTCTCAAATGTTATGTTTGAATACACAGGGCATTATCAAAGTCTCAAAATTGAACAGTGCACAAAACTATGTTTCTGCCTGGGGTGTCTCGCCTTACTTTCCTTGTGTACATTTTTGTGGCCATTTAGGTCCAAGATGACAAAATAAAAATGTCTGCATGTGTTTGACAGATACGAGTCATCATCGCCCTGGTCTACCTGGTGGTGTGTGTTCTGGGGCTTGTGGGTAACCTTCTGGCACTCTTCCTGCTCCGTTCCCGCCGCCGGGGCCACCACCACTCTTCCATTGACTGCTTTGTGATGAGCCTGGCGTTGACGGACCTCCAGTTTGTCCTCACCTTGCCCTTCTGGGCTGTGGACACGGTGCTGGACTTCCGCTGGCCCTTCGGCCGGGTCATGTGCAAGATCGTGAGCTCGGTCACCACCCTGAACATGTACGCCAGCGTCTTCTTCCTCACCGCCATGAGCGTGACACGCTACCACTCCCTGGTCACCTCTCTGAAGATGGGCAGCCCTAGGATTGCCACTGCTCGTGCCAAATGGGTCAGTTTATCCATTTGGGTGGTGTCACTGGTGGCTACGCTGCCTCATGCTTTCTACTCCACCACAGTCCAGGTTGGTTGAATTCAGACTGAACTGATCTGATTTCTGTTTAGGGTTTGCAACCTCTCATGCAGTTGTTGTTGTTTACAGGTGTCTGCAGATGACGAGCTGTGCTTAGTGCGGTTCTCTGACTCTGATTCAGGCCACTGGGATCCTCAAGTTCTGCTTGGACTCTATCAAACCCAGAAAGTCCTCCTGGGATTTGTAGTTCCCTTGATTGTCATCACCGTGTGCTACCTCCTCCTCCTGAGGTTCATCCTGAGCCGGCGCATCGTAGGCAGCGTGGTCGGCGGGAATGTCACAGAGAGGTCAGAGTGTGAGAGAGGACGCCACCGCCGCCGCTCCAAAGTCACCCGCTCTGTCACCATCGTAGTTCTGTCCTTCTTTATCTGCTGGCTGCCCAACCAGGCTCTCACCCTGTGGGGGGTGCTGATCAAATTTGACTTGGTGCCCTTTAGCAAAGCCTTCTACAACACACAGGCTTACGCCTTCCCCCTGACTGTGTGCTTAGCTCACGCCAACAGCTGCCTCAACCCGGTGCTCTACTGCCTGATACGAAAAGAGTACAGAGCTGGACTGAAGGAGCTCCTGCTCAGAGTGTCTCACTCCGTCCACCATGTTCTCACTCTGGCTCTGAGAGGGAGACGAGTGGAGGAAGCACCACCCACCCTGGTTATGATACACAAAGACATCAATATGTGATGTACTCTGCAAAAGGAAAAGTTTGACAGTTTGGTAAATACACATATTCGCTTGTAAGATTGACACCACCCTCATGCTTAGGATGAATATGAAGTTATGCCAGCAGTTAGCTTAGCACGAAGACTGGAAACAGCTAGCCTGGCTCTGTCCACAGGAAATTAAGCTAACTAATTAACATGTTGTATGTCATTTGTTTAATCCATACAAAAACCTAAGTTAAAAAAAGAAAAAAACTGGGTAAAGTAATGTAAATATTTCTTGGCTCTGACTTGTAACTCACGTTGGTTGCCGGCAGGCAGCTAAATTACAAATCTTACTATGACGAAAGCATGACCTGCCCTGCTCTGCCTCTGATTGGCTAGTACTGGTTGTCTTTGCTGGCTGGATTGGTTAGGTTTAGACATGAGGAGTGAGATTGCTTACTGTAGGCCTAATGGTATTGCCATTATGGTAAGAATATCAGGGTAGGTAGGGTTGGTCGTCTTCGCCCTAGCAAGAAAGAATATATCTCTGCCAGACAACAGGTTAAACAAACGAGACACGTGTCAAAAAGGTTCAGTGTGTAGGATATGGTGGCATCTAGTGGCGTGGTTGCAGATTGCAGCCAATGGAGTACCACTCCACTCACTCCTCCCTTTCCAAAACTACGGTAATATGAGATGCAGAGTGCAAAACCGTGGTAACGCCAGGTATCTTTCAGGACCTTCGCCTCACCTACTTTAGAGCACTGAATTTCAGATGGTGGCTGGTGGTATCCCAGTTTTGCACTGCGGCTCATGTTGCCACATTCTCCCAAGTGTGTCGGAGAACTATGGTGGCCTTTAAGTAAGGCTGTGTCCGAAATCATTCACTCATTGTCTACTCCCTACTTACTATCCGGGCATTCTATGTAGAGGCTATATAGTGAACTCATTGACAAAATGAAAAAAACAATTATGTCATTGCTGTCGCACAATTAAAACATGCTAGATCAACATCTACTGGTAGACGGCCTAATAAATATTAACATGTATTTTTGTGTGTAATAAATACATATGTAAGCTACTTTGTTGAGTTGTCTCATAGCGAAATGCTCAAGGTGAATTCAAGTTCCTCTTGGTAAGCAGCGATGCAGTGTACATGTCTAGGGCTTTTATTGTGAAAGGTAACAAATAACGGCCATTGTGAATGTGGGGAGAACATGCATATTTTCCCAAATAAATAGAAAGGAGTACTTTATGTCCATTTGTGTTGTGATGTTCCTCTCGTCCTTCTGCCATTTTCCTTCAGCGCAGTGCATGATGATATATAGGGCTCAGTTAGTGACCTTCGTTGTCCACTACTTTTCACAATGCATTGTGAGATATAATAATTCTCACTATACACTGGCGAACTCAATATATAGTCCAGTAATTAAGCACTAATGAAAACATGAATATTATATTCCATTTCTGTCGATAGATCCCTAAAATCCAACACACTGAACCTTTAAGTAGTGAGCTTCAGAGGTCCTGTTTGGCAGATTTAATTACCTTTGGACAGAGCCGGGTTGGTTGTTTTTCACCGTTTCCAGTCTGCGCTAAGCTCAAGAACGCACGTTTCCCAAAATTTCAGACTTTTCCTCCAATAGTAAAGTTTTTGTGCCATATTTTATTTGGTGCCATTTTCTACTGATGTTCCTGTATAACACTGTGATCCCTCCTAATTTATTTCAGCTCTCAAAGTGCAAACACTTTTTGTGAAACGCGCTTTGCAAGTAATCTTGGTGACAAGTACTGAATATAATCAAACCGCCAACTGGGCCGGCTCTGAGTTACACTGTGGGCTAATTTCTTATTTTGCAAAATCAAGCGAAAATACAGTTCAACCAGTAAAGAGATTTTTGAACTTTGCACCTCAAACACCTACACAGGCAATCATGATGACTGTTAATATTGTTTTCATTAGGATCGATGTGTTTAATCTGTATTTGTTATTGTCGCTAACTCAGTCGCTACAGCAGAATCTAGCATGAAACTGTAGTGCAACGTCATGTCTGTGCCGCTGTGAGTCGCTTTGTGATTACACGTATGTAATGTGACATTAAATAAAAGGAGAGGACAAAAGAGTTCAGTGACGTCTCTGGAAATGTAATCTAGTCCGCAGTCACGGCGGCCACAAAACCGCGAAGATGAGGGAAAATGTGTCAACCGCACAAAAGCTGCTCCACATTGTTGCCCTTTTGGAACCTTTAAAGTCTGAACATGGATAACATCTTCAGCTGACACGCAAATACCCCACACACACACACACACACACACACACACACACACACACGCACACACACACGCACACACACACGCACACGTACACGGTCCCTCCATTGTGTGCCACTCAGGCCGTAATTACTTCTCCAATCAGAAACACATTTATTTAACAGGTCGATGTGTGTGAGAGGCTCTGATGCTGCTAAAAAGCGGGTCGACAATGGATCCAGCGTCTTCCAGCTGTGAATGGAAAACAATTGCTGAATTGTTCGTTTGATTGTTTGAAAACAAGCATTTATCTGAAAATCCGTGCCGATTCTTTTGTTCAGATTGCTGCCAAATCAAAAGAAAGTCTTGCGTTATTGTTGCTTCTGATTTAATGTTTGCTCCTCTGAACTTGACAGTTTCCTCATCAAATTCTGCACAATGGACAGAGCTGAAACAGCACATCACATCCTCACAGCCTTTTCCATTTCAGAGCCGGCTCACGGAAAACAAGCAACATCTGACAGGAACAAGCGTCGCAATCTTATGAGTGTCCAGCTACTCATCTTCAAGTACAGGAGGTCATTTCACAGAGACCCACTGATGAAAACCATGTTGTCATCACTACATATCCACGTATGGCCAGTATGGATTTCTGGTGTAAAGCAATTATAGGCTCAAGATGTTTATTATTAAGAGGAGGCAGTCCAAGATGATGAGCATGAGGGATATATGGGCACAGAAATGTCTCAGTCACTCAGAGGTGATATGTCAAGCATGCAGAAGAGATGTAATACATCTCATCAGGCAAAGCTGTTTGGAAAACAGCATAAAGGCAACAACAACAGAGTTTCTATTTGAGAGTTAAATTGTAAATCTGTTTGAGAGAACCTGTGGACTCGGGCGTTTGGAGCTTGTGAGTGAGATAAGATCTTTGACCACGTATGATTTCCAAAAACTGCCAAGCCAATATGTAGAGCTCACATCACTGTACACAAGCTGAAATATAGTCTGAAGGCTGGTTTTGCATTTAAAAGCTCAATGCCATGTCACGTTCTTCATCATGAATAGTGTTCAATCACGTCCTTAAGAAGGTGAAAAGCGTCACGGTCAATCTTTAGTCAAGCTTGAATTACGAGCGTTTTCTAGTTAGTACAGTCTTCGTGATGCAGTTGCTGTTGACCACTACTGTTCTCAACCGCACGTCACAGTCTTCATCATAAAGCGCTCACGGCCTTTACAGTGAAGAAGGTGTCGGTTTTGTTCATCCATTTAAATAAATAGTCAATTATATATACAGTGAATTTTATACTTTTCCTCAATGTCACACTGAAGTTGTAAATATACAGAATCAATCTCAAGGACCTGATTTTCTATATGTTTAATGGTAGCTGCAGCCCTGCTCACACTATAAATATTCACTACAACTGGTTCTGATCTGTTGGTTAACTGGAGTAATGGAAATTAAAGGCCTTGCTTAAAGCTTCTGTCAGTAACTTTGAGCAAATATGATAAAATATATATATATATTTTTATAAAACTGTCACTATATCCTGGGGCTGCACGGTGGTGTAGTGGTTAGCACTGTCTCCTCACAGCAAGAGGGTCGCCGGCTTCGGCCCTTCTGTGTGGAGTTTGCATGTTCTCATCATCAGTTTTCATTCATTCATTTAGTTTGTTGCCCTGTTTGAATATTTCTCTTAGTATTCTCCATTTCTCTCTCCGTCTGTCACTCACTGAAGGTCCTTTCAGACAACGTGACAGCAGCACCAATGTGCCTTGACACCCTTTTTCCAATGGTTTGTGCCGCACCACGAAGGCTTTTCCCTGCGTTGAGGAAAGCCCATCTTACATCATCTACGTGGCATAATCTAATCTGAACCCAGCAGCGAGCACAGCTCAAACTGTTGTGTAGCGAGCAGTTGCGAGCCGCTCTCTTCTGCCAGGAATCAGCATTTGGTGTAGCTGTATTGTTGTCCGGATGGAAACAGAGATTATAAATGCTGTACAGTGCCAGAAACAGGTTGAGATAAGGGAAAATAAAAAAAAAGGGTGTGAACATTTGTGATAAATCAGGAGAAATGTGGGAGAACTGTGACCCTGGGAGGAAACCGGGCAAGGCAATGAAAAACGTGAGTCTCCCGGGAAAATCAGAAGGGTTGACAGGTATGCCTGACAGTGAATCATGATAATCAGCGAATGATAATCCTCTTTGTCCTCCTGTGTTCCTAATGGCACTTGCAAGATTTAACGGTGCCGAAACAAAAACAATCATTCAGAGTCGAACAGTTGCTACAGCAGCTGTCAGTCACTGCTCATGAACTCCGATCAAATATTCAAACTAGAAGAAGAAGAAGAAGAAGATCTACCTTTATTAGTCCCACAATGGGGAAATTCAATTTACACTCTGTTAAACTCATACATGGTACATGCAGACCTGAAACACACATACATGCATTAATGGAGAGATGTCAGAGTGAGGGGGCTGCTCCTGACAAGCGCCCCGAGCAGTTGGGGGTTTGGTGCCTTGCTCAGGGGCACCTCGGCAGTAAGAGGTAAACTGGCACCTCTCCAGCTACCAGTTCACACTCAGTTTTTGGTCCATGTCGGGACTTGAACCGGTGACCCTCCGGTTCCCAAGCCAACTCCCTACAGACTGAGCTACTGCCGCCCCCGCTGATCAAATATAAATCAATATCCTGTTACTGTAATGACTATTTCTCACCTCAGCAGCGCTCAAATATAAATCAATATCCTGTTACTGTAATGACTATTTCTCACCTCAAATGTTTTCAGAAACATCTTGTAGTGACTGTTTAGTTGTAAAACGAGAAAGTTTGTGACCCGGCAGCCATTTTGAGATCAGTCGAGCCATAACCGCATACAACCCACCGACTGGAACAAACTTTGTCGTGAATCATATTTACTCAAAGTTACCGACTACAGCTTTCAGAACACCTCAGCTGTGGTAATAAAGGGCAAGTACTGCTATTATTAAGTATTGCTATAATTGATATTACCATTATGTTTAGAACAAAAATATTTACGCTGCTGTAATGCACATTGTGTTGCAGCACAAACAGAAAGTACAAAAACATGCCACTTTTGAGGGAATAATCTCCATCAAGTAATGTGGTGATTAATGTGAATGCAGCTATTAATGCTGTTTGAGAGATTACAATTAAAATGCAGTTGTCTTTAAAGACCACAGACGAGGTCATGTTCCTGTTTCAAGGCGGCCAAAATGTCCGAAAGATAATGTTTCTGAAATGACTGACAATTTCATTAAAATGAGTGAAAATGTTCACTCAACCTTAACGGACTGCTGCCAACTGAAACTGCTCGAGCAGACTTTCTGTGCTGAATGTGCAGCATCTGCAGTTTCATGCCATTCTACACACTCTAATGAGATTAAACGGATCCACACTGGTTTGTGATTCACTGCCTGATATCGCCTGAAGCCATATTGATGCATAAACTCATCCCAGTCAAAACAGTCTGACACTCTTCAGCAGGTTGGTCTGATCTCTTTTGCTCCATTCAGTGGGCCTCATTCACTAATGTTTTCCAAAAATTGTTCTTAAATTTGTCTTGAGAAAAGGTCCTAAGAAAAGTCTAGATCAGGATTTATGATGTGCGTTGTGAAACCGCCGAATTGTTCGTACCAGCACTGAATGATGACCCCATTGTCCTTCTACATTAAGCCAGTTAATCCTAATTAACATAGGTAATATCCCCATAAAAGGGCATGAGTCTGCAGGGAGCTGTACAAACACAGAACTTAACAGGTTGAGAGAATTAAAGCTGAAGTAGGTGAGACTGGGGCAAATATGATTAAAAAGGTTCTTTCTATAAAATGGTCACTATGTCTCGACATTATCACATGAAACAGGTAATCTGAAAATCTGTGTCCTCGGGTGCTCCTAATGGCATCTTCAAGATTTCACACCGGAAGAAAACAACCAATCAGAGCCGAGCTGGAGCCTGGCATCTCCGAGCAGCTGCCAATCACTCACAAACTCTGATCAAACAATCAAACTAGGCAGCGCTGATCAAATATGAATCAATATTCTGTTACTGTGAAGACTATTTCTCTCCTCAAGTGTTTTCAGAAACATCTTGTCGTTTCTGTTCAGCTGTAAAATGAGAAAGTTTGTGACCCGGCAGCCATGTTGAAATCAGTTAAGGAAATATAAAGCACCACCCACCAGCCGGAGCACAGCCAATAGGAATGCGCTCTCTCTGAAATGACTGGCCAGTGGCCCCTTGGACCCCCTACTTCCAGCACCCTTGATGGGATTACTTGCTCAGTTATGAATAATGAAAATATTATTGTTTTTAAATAATGGAAACATTATTGTAATTTAAAGACTATATTATCCAACAATAGAATTGAAGAAAACACAACCAATGATTTTCCACAGACCTGTCAACACTCAAGTGTGTGTAGCTTCTGTTCTTACCACAGTGGGCAACTTCAGGTCTGAGAAGTGAAGCCAATGCTGAAGAGCCTTGAACTTTCTAATAGCCAGCAGGGGGCGACTCCTCTGGTTGCAAAAAGAAGTCAGATTGTATAGAAGTCTATGAGAAAATGACTCTACTTCTGATTTGATTTATTACCTCAGTAAACATTATAAACATGAATTTATGGTCTCAATCGCTAGTTTCAAGTCTTCTTGAATACAGCATCATGTTCAATAAGTAAATTATGGTCCCGTTTAGAGTCAAACTGACCATAAAGCAGGGTATACAGGGCGTGGCTACCTGGTGATTAACAGGCCGGAACCACAGTGTCGTCCGTGTTTTCATCTCATTAACCTGTTCACAGTGAGGTTTCAGTTTATGCAAGTTAATTATAACGTATTGGTCATTTGGTCTCATCATGGCCTATTCAGTGTTCTGTTGTACTTAGCTCCACTCTCTCATGTCACTTCTGGTTGCAAAAGTCCAAGATGGCCATAGACTCGAGACTTCAAAACGGCAGTCCAGAAACCAACGGGTGATATCACGGTGACTGCATCCACTTCTTATATACAGTGTGGTTCTTACCTGAGAACAAATCCCAAATACAAAAACTGGTGAATGTCTTCTTAAGAACGGTTGCTGAATGTTCCCACTGCCCTTAAAAGCGTCCCAGTAACTGCCGGGGAAACTCTCGCTCAGCATGAAGCAGCCGCCCTGGTGCTTCACAGCAGGGTTCATGTTTAATGGTTAATGAGCTGTGCCTGCTTTCCTCCAGATGTAGCACTTTGAATTACAACTGAGGAGTGTGAGTCTGACAAAAACATCTTTGATGCACCGTCTTCTCTCTTTGTGCCAACGGCAGGCCTGCCGTCACTGTGACTCCTTTTGTCCATTCTCCCATGTGCCGTAGCTCAGACTTGTAAAGCGTTACACCGACCGTCCTTCCAGCAGGTATGGCTCTGATGCAGACTCTCTGACTAAGGTCCGTCTTACTGAGTTGAGGAGAGAAGAGTCTGTCTGGTGCCATATAAAGTTTCCAGTTTCTAATGAGGGAGCCTGTGAACATGAAGACTTCAGAAACCGTTTGATGCTGTTCATCATTACTGTGCCTCCTCACTCGTCGGTCTCTGAACGCTGCACAGCTCCTCAGAGTGCATGGCTCTGAACTGCACTGTCATCTGTTAGAGCTTTCAGGGAGAGACAATAAGCTTTAAAATCTATTTCCTCTTGTTTGAGCTAATCAGGTTAATCAAGTTTTATATATCCTGTTCTGCCACAACCCCAAAATGAGCATATGGAGGCCATGAATTCATCATCACGCTGGCGGAACCAGCCTGAGATGACGTTTGCTTTGCAACATGATGTGTATCCACTAGAAGATTGGTACAGCGACACATGATCAGCAACAATACTCGGGTAGGCTGTGATATTTAAACCACGCTCAGTTGGTATAAAGGGTCCTGATGTGTGCCAAGAAAAAGGTATTCCAACACCACTGCATCATCAGCCAGAGCCATTGATGCAGGGCAAGATGGATCCATGGATTCATGTTGTTTACGCCAAATTCTGAACCAAACATCTGCATGTTGCAGCAAATCAATATTCGTCAGACCACGCAAAGTTTTTCCAACGTTTTACTGTCCAGTTTTGGTGAGCCTGTGCCCACTGTAGCCTCAGTTTGCTGCTCTTAGATGACAGGAGTGGATCCTGCTGTGGTCTCCTGCTGCTGCAGCCCATCCACTTCAAGGTTCGACGTGCTGAGCATTCAGATAAAGTTCCTCTTACATGCTGTTATTTGAGTTACTCTCACCTTCCTTGCGGGCTTGAACACTCTGTCCACTTTACCCTCACCCTACCAACATATAAGGACGACAGACTGAATAAACTACTGCAAAATGTTCACTTATTTATCCTCAAAACATTATTAGTTATGTCATGTCACCTGAAGGATTATTTTAGGAAAGTTACAGTTAATTTGTGTGTTGTGTAAAATGAAAACAGAGCACATGACGAAATCGATGAAAACGATGAAGCAGACACAGAGACCCTAACCGCCTGATATTGTGTGAAATTAGGACTCATGGCAAACATTTCATCCATCTACTCTATTTTATCTATTAAAAAAATATATAAAATTAAGAATATGTAATTTGCGTTTGTTTTTCAAAAGAATGGTTTGCAAAACTATTTGAGGGTTACAAGTGTCAGTGATTTTTATTTTTTGTTTTTTATCTCTAGAGGGTAGCTTAATTTGATAAGAATATAGGTTAAATAGGCATACATAAGCATTTTGGTTCTGCTTGTGCCTGTCTAGTCACTACTAAATACAAAGACTGCTGACTTTGTTAATAATGATGTTACTGTTCATATTAATTGTATTATGTGTGATGACTGAATAAAAATACTACTAATACAACTAAAACTGCATAAGCTGTAATTGGGTTCTCTGGACTGGGATCCCTAAGACCCCAATACATTTGTATTTCAAATTATCATTTAAAAAGCACTAATTAAAATAAAAAAACGACATGAAGTCATTAAAAACAAATTGCTTGAAAATGTGATGAAAAGTTGGATTGACAGAATAAAGCACCTGTGAGACATTATGAAAAGTACACCTCTGGGGTCGAACCCCAGTCAGTAGGATGAGGGTTAAGTAAGGGATAATGTACAGCGAGCCGGTCATTGTTGTGAAATAAACCCCAACAGGACAACAGGTTTATATTACAACAATGACCCGCTAGCTGTACGTTATCCTGCTTATTACACGGCTACTTACGTAAGAAATCAATAATTTAACACAAAAACTATCCGCCTGACATCAGAACTGCACCCATAGCAACGGTCTGCTATAAAGAAATAACAAACCGTGATTAACTGATCACAATTGAGCATTCAACAAAGCTGTGTAATAAGACTTGGTTATACTCGCAAACGAAGGCATACACAAACAGCTAGTAGTAGTTCTATTTATAATGTTCGCTTGTCACAGTTTGCATCTTGAGTTAGAGCCAAAAACATGTTTTGTGAGGTCACAGTGTCCGCGACCTTTCATTAGTTGTCATTTCATTTATTTAGATCCCCATTAGCTGTAGCTGTAAGCAGCAGCTATTCATCATTCTTCAGTTTAACCTTAAGTCCAAGTGGAGGTTTGTGCCGAATGTGAAGAAATTCCTTCAAGACGTTCCTGAGATGTCGCTTTCACAAGAATTGGACGTACAGACAAACAACCAAAAACACAAAGCCACCAGGCCACAGCTATCATTGGCGCAGGGGCATAAAAAAGGCCTGAATGCATTTAAAGGGCAGAGTGAGAGCTCATTAGCAGTATGGAACAGACAAGTTGATGCACGGATATAGACGGTAAGCATGGTAACTGTGTAATGACCCACTCACAGAGCAGGCAGATGGACTTAATGTGTTTAAGTTGCAGCTGTTGTGTTTGCTGGCGGTTCTATGCATGTTGCTTACACATCTGAAGAGACAAAGTGCCTTAATGGACTGATGCTTATTCAGCAGCAGACACGCAGCGGCGTGTTTACAGCAGTAATCATTTACAAACATCTGTGGCCCATTGTGTAGTCGTAGCATCAACGTTTGCCAACGAATGTTTTTCTTTTACGTTTTTGCTTTGAAAAAAGAAAACTTTTGGTCCTCTTCGCGTTGACATTGTCTCCTAGGACACAGACGGTTTGACTATCACATCCAGCCATGATGCAGTGACGCAAAAAGAAATTTTATAACCAGCAATGTACAGTGTAGCGTGTACACAAGTGTACCTTTAGAGATGCTGATGAGGTTTCCGGGCAAACAAGCACATGCTGTCTCTATTTCCTTTGAAACACTGACTCATTAACTGTGTTTATTGCCAAAACTCAGGTATATATTTAGAAAAACAGTAAAGAGATATTTTCCGTGAGAGTATAATGCTTTTTTTTTTCCTGAGATAAAAACATTTTCCTAAAAAAGTATGGCATGGTTATGGTCCATTTATAGCCAGCAGGCGCTCCATTTATGTAGAAAATCAGGTAGAGTTAGACATCTCGTCACAGAAAGAGAAATTGTTTGAACAAAGAGAGAAGCACAGGTTTGATCTAAAATTTCCCCCGGCTGTATGAGGCTACTAGTCAGTCAGACTCAGAGATGCTCACTTAATATCTCTTCTCGTGAAGGATCGAACCAAGGTGTCTTTAAAGGCCAGATCTGTAGGGATGAGATCTGGAGCGCACGATTATAAATAAAACTTTTATTAATAAGATGCAACAACTTGACACACCTTATTAAAGTTTTATTTATAACTGTGTGCTCTAGCTCTTTTCCTTGTCTTCCTTACGTTGTCCTCACTATAGCAGGCCGTGTATTGGGTCTTCCTTTTACCTTGGACAAAATCACTTCGCTAATTTTGCTCTATGATGGAGGTCAACTTTTGAGCTTTTAGCTGAAGAGTCAGTTTCACATCGCTGTTTATTGTGACTGTAAGAAATATGGGATTTAAAAAAACACTACAGTACTAGAAGAGTCTTTTCTCTGGAGAGATGAAACGAACCTCTCTCCTCTGACACTGATCAAACCGAGCACCTCCTGTCGTAAGGTTTATTTCTGGACGGGTTTGTGTTGTAAAGTTACTGTGAGAAAAAATACCTGAGGCTATTTCTCTTCATTCATGTCCACTGGGGAATCTGCTCTCTCTCTCTTTACTGAGACTGCCTCCTCCTTAACATTCCCGTCGTCTGTTAGTGCTGTTGTGTCTCTTTTCCTCTCCTCCTTAATTGGGTCCTTTTTCACCGACTTCTTTGTTGTACCTGCTCGTGGTGGTTTGACATCGGTGGTGGACTCAGAGGTGGTTTTGGAGCTCTCGCAGACAGTCGGACCCTCCCACTTTGGGATGTCCAATCCCAGCAGCTCCATCAGCTGTTTCATGACATCGTCCACGTAACTATGGATACGCAGGTGCGCATGTTTGTCCTGCAAGAGAGAAAATTACGACTGTGAAATGGTGAATCTGAAGATACCGGACAGGACCCAAAAGAAGTGATGTAGGTTACCAAAGTAATCCACTCGAAGCTAATCAGTAAGGTTATGAATGACGCAGTGTACAGTTTGGAAATAACTGAAAGGGTTAGATCAGATTTTTTGAAGTGGGGTTGTATGTATATTCCTGTGTTCTGAGGTGAAATTACTGCTTTTGTGAATGTAGCCTGGCTGCTTTGAAGAAAGCAATATAACAACACTCAGTTCCCCGACAGAAAAGGCTGTCTGATGGCGAGGTAAAGCTTTCCTGAGCAGCAGAAAACATATTTGATCCCAAAAAAAAAAAAAGTAAAATAAAATAAAAATCTATCATTTTAAGTGTACGCTGCATTTCAAATATTTTCACAGCTTTAACTCTTTTACTCTCCGACGGGGCACTGAAGCCGTTATATCGCTCAAAGCCACTAGACCTGACCATCCACAAAAACATTTTACCTCACAGAACACTGCTGGTCTACCGCTGCATCGATTGGTTAGTTTATTTGTGTTATTGTGTGACTTTTGGATCCAAACTACGCCGCGCTCCAAATTATTATGCAAATGATGTTTTTCTATGATTTTTCCAAATAGTCGATGCAAATGACAGTCAACATAATTTTTGAGTCATTAACCCTTAAAGTATAAATTGAATGTTATTGAACAAACCTCCCAATGATTACAGTATTTTTTTCCAAAAAAAAAAAAAAAACGTATAAATTTAAAAATGCACAGGTCCCAAATTATTACGCACAACAGAGTTTGTAGATTGTAAAGAACTGAAAATGGTCATTTGTTGAATTTGCAGCATTAGGAGGTCATATTTACTGAAATCAAAAGCTATTTCAATCAAAAACATCTTAACAGGTCAAGTTACATTTTAACATAGGACCCCCTAGTTGATAGCAGCTTCACAATTCTTGCATCCATTGAACTTGAGAGTTTTTGGAGAGTTTCTGCTTGAATTTCTTTGCAGGATGTCAGAATAGCCTCCCAGAGCTGCTGTTTGGATGTGAACTGCCTAGATATTTTGTTTGAGGATGCTCCAAAGGTTCTCAGTAGGGTTGAGGTCAGGGGAGGATGGGGGGCACACCACGAGTTTCTCTCCTTTTATGCCCATAGCAGCCAGTGATGCAGAGATATTCCTTGCAGCATGAGATGGTGCATTGTCATGCATGAAGATGATTTTGTTACAGAAAGCACAGTTCTTCTTTTTCTACCATGGAAGAAATTGGTCAGTCAGAAACTCCACATACTTTGGTCATTTTCACACCTTCAGGGACCCTAAAGGGGCCGACCAGCTCTCTCCCCATGATTCCGGCCCAAAAAATGCCTCTGCCACCTCCTTGCTGACGTTGCAGCCTTGATGGGACATGGTGGCCATCCACCAACCATCCACTACTCCATCTGGACCATCCAGAGTTGCACGGCAGTCATCAGTGAACAAGACTGTTTGAAAATTAGTCTTTATGTATTTCTAGGCCCACTGCAGCTGTTTCTGCTTATGAGCATTATTTAGGGGTGGCCGAATAGAAGGTTTATGCATAACTGCAAGCCTCTGGAGGATCCTACACCTTGATGTTCGCAGGACTCCAGAGGCACCAGCAGCTTCAAATACCTGTTTGCTGCTTTGTAATGGCATTTTAGCAGCTGCTCTCTTAATCGGATGTATTTGTCTGGCAGAAACCTTCCTCATTGTGCCTTAATGTGCACAAACCTGTGTGTGCTCTGAATCAGCCACAAATCTGTTAACAGTACAATGATCATGCTTAAGTTTTCTACATCAGGTCACTGGGGGAAAAGTTTTTAGAAGGGCTAAAACATACACTTGACGCTAAAACATACTTTGACCAAAATTTGGATGTTTGGATATGAATACTCCCGGAAAACCACTGGGAAGCTACAGAATTATGTAAAAACCTCAAAAGAAAAAAAAATTATGGACCTACCCTTTTAACCACAATTTTTGGCACCTTTGATTTGCGTACAGTATTTCCAGAGTCATTTCGTGTTTCCACACATATGTGTCAGGTGGTGGTGCATGAGTGAGACTCACATGTTTCGTGGGCTGCAGGTTGACGATGGCCAGTTTCCCTCCTTTGCGCTTGGTGAGAAGTGGAAGGTCTCCACTGGGTTTGATCTGCAGGGACGTGCCGAGTGTCAGCGCCAGGTCTGCTCGTCTGGGTGAGAAATAAGTCACACACGTTATGCTCATTTGCCTGTTATTAAGGGGGATTTATTGTTGTGCATTAAGGGATTAGCTGAGTGTCCAAAGCTGGTAGAAATGTTTGGTAGGTCTATATTTTGTCGCAGTGTGTGCCTCATTTGAGTCACAGCGCTAAGCATCCTTATCTCTGTAAAATAATTACCTGCCAATATTTTAAAATCCCAGAAGACTGTTTAACAACACTTACGGCTGCTCTGAAGGTATTCCCAGAATTAACAAAGACTTTACCTGAATTTACCTGATTCTCAGTCTTTGTCCCAAGCAAGAGAGTTTAAGTATCTTGGGGTCTTGTTCACGAGTGAGGGGAAAATGATGCGTAAGATGAACAGGTAGTTTGGTACGGTGTCATTAGTTATGCGGGCCAAAAGGGAAAGCTCTTGGTTTATCAGTCCACCTGCACTCCAACTTTCATTTATGGTCATGAGCTTTGGGTAGTGACCAAAAGAATGAGATTGAGAATATCCTGGAAAGCGGCCAAAATAAGCTTCCTTTGTAGGGTGGCTGGGCTCAGTGTTAGAGATAGGGTGAGGAGCTCAGACATTAGATTATCAGACAGTAGAGCCTCTGCTCCTTCACATTCAAAAGGGTCAGCTGAGGTGGTTCTGGCATCTCACCAGGATGCCTCCTGGATACCTCCCTTTGGAGGTTTTCTGGGCACGCCCAACTAGTAAGAGACCCAAGGCAGACCCAGAACACGCTGGTAAGATTATATATCTCACCTGGCCTGGGGACACCTCAGGTTCCCCCAGGAAGAGCTGGAAAACGCTGCTGGGGAGAGGGAGGTCTGGAATTCCCTACAAAGCCTGCTGCAACCCGGCCCCAGATAAGCACAAGAAAATGGATGGATGGACTGATAATAAAAAAAAAAAAAAAAAAAAAAAAAAAAATGTTTACTTTTGGTTCACCTTGTACAAACATTTCCAGCTGCCATATTTGTGTGGATTAGGAAAAAGCAAAAGAAGGAATTGTCTTACATCCAGATGGTTAAAAAAGTCTTTGAGGATTTTAAAAAAATACCTTCAGAACAGCCATGAGCATTGTAAAATGATTTCAAAGACTGCTGGATAATTATATTTTAGAGAGAAACGGGTGCTTGAGAGCTGCACGGTGGTGCAGTGGTTAGCGCTGTCGCCTCACAGCAAGAGGGTCGCAGATTCGAATCCGGGCTTGGGACTCTTCTGTGTGGAGTTTGCATGTTCTCCCCGTGTAAGCGTGGGTTTTCCTCCCACCGTCCAAAGACATGCTGTTTAGGTTAATTGATGACTCTAAATTGCCTGTAGGTGTGGATGTGAGCATGAATGGTTGTCTGTCTCTATGTTGTCTGTCTCTATGTGCCCTGCGATGGACTGGCGACCTGTCCAGGGTGAACCCTGCCTTCGCCCAATGCCAGCTGGGATCAGCTCCAGCCCCCCCGCGACCCCTAACGGGATAAGCGGTTGACGATGGATGGATGGACGGGTGCTTGATTCTGTGACTCAAATGTAATGTGATACGTAAGAGGCAAATACTGATATCTGCTGCTTTCAGTAACACACATCTAGCAAAGCCATCTCCTCCATATGTCACTATGAAACAAAGAGCAGAAACACAGCAGCTCCTATTCTGTAATGTGACCAGGCAAAATACAGTAGAAGTTACTTGGATATAATATGAATAAACATCGATCAGAGCTCCTCTTTGTAATCTAAATAGCAATTTAGGCATCTATTATGGGTCATTGGATACATCAAGGTGAACAAACATCCAATTCATCCTGCTGTTTTGTAGATAAAAGCTTTTTGTGGCTGAAGGGTTGAATGGAAACACTGACACACGGGAGGCAAATCATAAAATTAAAGCAAACGGAGAAGCATTTGCATGTCTGGACACTGGCTGCAAAGCCACACAGAGAGCTAAAGTAAAGAGATCCAACATGTTATTTCACATTTTTCAGTTCAGAGGACACTTCTGACTTCTGACAAACAGTCTCACCTACTGGCGTCGTCTGCTTTGTTCAGATCTCTGTCAGGAAGAGCGTCCTCCCAGTCCAGTATGGTGCTTATCAGCCTTCCTCTGTTTTAGTAAAATAATACACAGTCACACTAAGAAATGGATACATTTATTATTTCAAACTGCAGTGAAAGCAAGTGTTACCTGCAGGCTCTGAGTCCCCTGGATCGCACCACATCACAATAACGTCCTGTTGGTTTCAGCCCCATCACACCAATCACTTTGTCTCTGACATATTGCCTGGAAAATCATCTCCCACAGATTAGACCACTTGTACACAAGTTCATACACAAAACCATGATAATATACAGAGTTCATGTCTACTTTAATAGATAGACCAGACAACTCCAGGCAGCTTTCTTCATGACATGGACTCAACATGATTCTGGAAATGCACTAAAGGGATATCGGTGACTCAGTGCCATCATATAGAAAACACCCATGTACACCTCTGTTCATCCCAAAGTAATCTACTTGGATGAGACAGGAAGACTGCGCAGGTAGAGGGATTACAAAACAATAAATCTTTATTGCCCACCATGGTGGAAATTTGTCTTCAGCTCAAAAACATGAGACACAACAATATAAAAAGCAGTTAATGAGAACGAAATGCACAGACAGGGCATATTACATATTAAAATAGTTCATGTCAGTGTCTGTGGCTCAGCTCGACTCACTTGGTTGGGTTAAATCCTAGATGAACTGAATAATACATTTGTAACCCTTTTAGATCACATTCCCAGTCGCATTGTTTATCTATTTACCAATATATGCAAAAAATGTACAAAAAAAAAAACACTATTTGTTTGTATTTTTTAATATCAAAATCCAATCATCTTTTCCTCTATGAAACAAAATATGACACTTACATAAGGTAGAACCCACCAATTTCAACCAATAATATCATGGCATCCATCCATCAATAAATATGCAAATTTTTGCAACAAGAGCAGTCATCGGTAGCCTTGTATCTCGCTACATTCAAAGCCCGCCCACTTTAAGCGGTCCAATAAAATGTAGAAGATCAGACTTAAATCTCTCTTGTAAGTTTGTGTCAAGAAGGTAACCCCCAAGTTGAGAAAATGTGTGAAAACGCTTGCGAAACTCGCTGTGTGCCGACGGCATATCATATCATCAAACATTCAAGGTCAGTGCCTCACGATATCATCTCGTGACAGTTTTGCAACTTGGGGGTTACCTTCTAGACATGAACCTCTTGTAACTGTACACAGCTCAGATACTCAGTTTAATTGGGGAATACTCAGTACAGAAGCTAAAGATCTAACATCAGTTTCACTGGGACTTTAACAACATTGATGGCACTGGGATGAAGGACTACTTAAACACGTTTTTAGTTGCCAGAGGGGCTCTATAGCGCCTCCCGGAGCTCAAGAGCTCAAACTGAAAAGAGGATGGGAGCTATCGATATGCCAGCACAGCTCTCACTTGTGTCCTTGTCCTTTCTGTAAAAAGTTGAGTCACTATTTGCTCACTTAGGGCTACAGTTTAGGTGATCATACCAGGTAGAAAGTTAAAACACTTTTTGTACTGTTGTACTGTTTTGTACTGTTGTACTACTTCTAAAATCTGCTGAGTGACACTGAGGCCACACGGTTTCCTCAGAGGATAAAGTTGCTGTGAGTAGCTTGTGAAAATATTAGGGCTGCCCCTTCTTCGTCGATAAGTTGACTTTTTTTTTTGTTTTGCTTTTTTTCAAGCTGAATGAAATATTTCTAAGAAACGTACGAGCAGATCTCTGGTAAAAACACAAGATTTAAAGTGGTGCTTTGGTTTGATTCTTTGTAGAGAAACTCAGTTTCACAGATCTGTCTATTAAATCAATTACCGTAATCGATTAGTCAACAAAACCATATGTGAGAGCAAACTAAGAACTTCTTTGGCTGAGAACAGCCCTAGAAAATATACTCTGTATTTTCAGAGGAGCTCACCTGGGAGTCCAGAAGTGTACCGAGGTAAGTAAAGTTTTCCACACTTTCAACATATCAAGTGAAACTGTCTCTGTGTTCGGATGTTGTCTTGTGATGCACATAATTAATTATTTTGTCTTGGCTACATTGATTTCTACCATGTTGAAGGGCTTCAGTGTGGGCACATAGGCAGCTTCACCTATTTGGTGTGTTGTCTGTAGAAGGCCAACAAAGGCCATCGCCATTATTAAACAATCTAAAATCGTTTGTTATTTATCACAGGGAAAATTACACAGCCTTGTGACCAGCCCTGTGCTCACAGTGAGCACGTCTGCCATGTTCTCCCAGACACAGACCCTCTGTGGACGGCAGGAAACAAAGTCTCTGATCCCGAGAATTAAAGCCGTATTGATGTTGAGATCAATGAGCCCTTTCAGGGGTACATGTGTCTTCATTAAGTACAAAGTTGAGCTAAAATCTACAAATACAACTTTGGCATATCTTTAGGCTTACTTATGACGAGGGACACCAGGCTGCTACTGTTTAACCCTACAGATCTCTAGACACATTAGCTTAGTAACTCTGTATTCTACTTTTTCATGAAGGAGACGTCTGTTCTGACATTTCACCATAAATCTGGATAATATATAATAAAATATGAATCTCAATTTCCACAGCTGTAAATGTTATATTTCAATTAACTGAATTCAGTCAGTAAAGTCATTATTTTGAGATACTATAGAAATATTGAGATACAAAATCAAAATATTGAGATGCTAAGTCAAAATATTGAGGTACTTAATCATTATTTTAGAGATACAAAATCAAAATAGTGAGGTACTAAGCCATTATTTAGAGATACAAAATAAAAATATTGAGGTACTAAGTCATTATTTAGAGATACAAAATCAAAACATTGAGGTACTAAGCCATTATTTAGAGATACAAAATAAAAATATTGAGGTACTAAGCCATTATTTAGAGATACAAAATCAAAACATTGAGGTACTAAGCCATGATTTAGAGATACAAAATAAAAATATTGAGGTACTAAGCCATTATTTAGAGATACAAAATAAAAATATTGAGGTACTAAGTCTTTAAGTCATTATTTTGAGATAGAGTCTCATTATAATGACTTGTCGTTGTAAAACCGACTGCCGCTGCAAGCCTACTTACGCATTTTCGGCACAGTCCTAATTATTGAGACTTTCCGTGATTTGGGCTTTGTGCATATATCGAGGAGGAACTGAAACAACCTCACAAAAACTATTTTTAGCAGAGAAGCAGTCCTTAAAAAGACGGCTTTTAGGGGCCAGTTGTCTTGTTGGGAGCTACTGATTTCTCTACATGGAGGTAAAACGAAGTCATTGTTGTGTTCCTGGAAAGCTTTTTTGAGATAATGAGCGTTCCGTGGAAAGGAAGCATTATCCTGCTGGACATTTCCATTTGAAAAAGGTGATGCAGCTGGTCAGCAACAAACATGACCCACACATGACGTACAACTACATCAGCAGCTTTCATTACCTTTGACACGAGGCAGGATGGAACATGGATTCAGTTTATCAGATATCAGTGTTTCAAGATCACAATGTGGGTGTTTGGTGTGAGTACGCACATACCTGCCACACTTCTCACACTCCTCCACAAACATGTTTCCATGGAGCTCTGACAACACATCCCTGATAGAGCAAGAGTAGGAAAAGACAGAAAGATTACAAAGATGATATTCACTTGTCTCCAAAGTTAATGTCGGAACTCTTCAACACAACTTTTCCTTCACAGTCCCTCTTTCATTAATAGTCTGAGGCCTCGTATTTATTTCTGATCCACCTGGCATTTCCGCAGATCAGTGCCAGCCTGTTTGCTTTACCAGTACGTCTGCTGCCTCGATGGATTTCCTCAGAGAACTACCATTTCGCTGTCTGGTCTCGTCTAAAAAAAAAAAATTGACTGATGGAGGGTAGCGGAGGAAATGGCTTCCAGGGAAAGCCAGTCTTCCAATACGCGTAAAGGCTGTGCTGAATGAAAAATTGGATTCTTGGCGTTGGGTTTGTCCAATGTGTTTGGATAGTCCAGAGTCAGGCCAAACATTTTCCATTACACTGAGCATTATTTGAAGTTACTTGAGCAGTGTTTAAAGAGCTCTTCATTTCTGGCACTGTTACAGCTGTTATCACAAAGCAGCAGCTTCATGTTTAAAAAGAATGAGTCACAACCCAACATGTAACAAGCTGGCGTGAAACAATATGGTTATCTCATAATGTTGTATATACACTAATTTGTGTTTGCATACTAAAAATGAATGGAGAGAAAACTGACCACAATGTGATTATTTCCTCCACAATATGGAATTCAACTCATTTTCTGAACAAGTTAACTTTTCCTTTAAATAAGTACCTCACGTCCACCTCTCACTTATTCATTCCCTCTCCTCTCCACTCTCTCTGCTTCAGCTCCGAATCGTTCTGCACAGCACAGAGATGTAATCTAACATGCAGGCACAGTGTCGGGGGTGGGCCTAACTTGTACAGCTGGCCCATCCTAAATGTATGAAAGTCTATTTTCTAGCTGTGTAGAGTGCTGTGGGCAACCTCCAGGTCTGAAAACTGAAGCCAATACTGAAGTATCTTAAACCTGCATTCATTCTAATATTCAGCAGGGGGCGAGTCCTCTGGTTGCAAAAAGAAGTCTGATTGTATAAAAGTCTATGAGAAAATTATCCTAATTCTCATTTGATTTATTACCTCAGTAGACATTGTAAACATGAGTTTATGATCTCAATCGCAGTCGACAAACCAATGGGTGACGTCACGGTGACCACATCCACTTCTTATATACAGTCTATGATTGAATTTGTTAGGGTTGTTAATAATTAACCGTTTAACCTTTAACCGACATTAAGCATTTTACCACTGCTTTTTTAGCACTGTGGCTGCTAACGGCCCCAGACGGTGAACTGGAGACAGTGAACGCAGCACTGTGACAGTAGGTCTCCTGACGGTGGACTGTTGTGCTGTTAAACTGCAGCTGACGCACCGCTGCATGCGAGGCACAAATCTTGTCGGTTAACGGTCAATAATCGGTTAACGAGGGTCGGTTATCAGTTAAGAACATTTTTCAAAATTGGCATCCCTTGAATGTGTATATCAACAGTTAAGAAAGCAGATGTAGTCACTGTCTAATTTCATAGCAACAAATACATTTCCTACTGAGACAACACTGACCTACAAAACAGTGTAGTAAGACTGTCAATATTACCTTGAAAACATAGACCATTTCTATTGAGACAAGCCTGTGAACTGACAGTGCAGCGCGCTGCTCTCTAATGTTAAAAGTCAATCTAACTCAATCAGTAGTTGATCTCTCTCCCTCCAATCAACTTAAAGGGGAAATATGATGCTTTTGTGCTTCTCCCTCTTTCCTTTAGTATGCTATAAAGTGTGTTGTGCATGTAAAAGGTCTGAAAAGTCCAAAGCAACATTTTGACAAGCAGTTAGTTTGGCATGCACTCAAACAAAACTATCTAGAGTATTCTGAAGAATTTGGTTTGGTTGACCAATCAGAGCAGACTGGGCTCAAACAGAGCCTGTCAGACAAAAGTAAAGCGTTTTTTAAACATTAAAGCTTGTAAAAATGTAGTAGATCACCCACAATACAAGTATGAACCTGAAAAGGAGCATAACAGGTCCAGCCAGATCATCCAAACAAGATGGCATTTCCTTAAACAAAATTAAAATGTCATTCTCAAAAAGTGGTGGTAACCCTGGTGGTCCATTAGTAAATTTGGTAAAATATCATGTTTTTGATTTAAATTCAAATCATGCAATTATGCAAGTGACCCCAAAGCCTAGCAGAATACAAATGTGTTGTTTTTAACATTAAATCAGCTTGTAAATCCAAACATTATTTATATAGTAGCACATGGAGAACATTTTCATCTACATGTGAATCATTTTGTAGATATTTGCTGCAATTACATAGTATTTGATAGGATGGCACACCTTTAAAGCTGCACTAATGAATGCTTTCAAACTAACAACAGCTCAGCATACTACATGTAATGGGAAAGTGATTCGTAGTGACAAACCCACAGAGAATTATCCACCAACTCTGCAGTTATCCTCAACTAATTGTTTTTGGTTTTATGGCCTGCAACTTTAATGTTTTTGTTCATTCTCAACGTTCTGATCAACCTTGTTTCCAGCAGCAGCAGACAGCTGTTTTCAGAAAAAAAAGCTCTTATAATTAGTCTTAATGCTACCTGAACAGCACAAAATGGCACAAAATCAGCATTAGCTGGTGAACATAATGGAGCATTTAGCATGTAAAGAGACAGATATTTCCCTCAGGAGTTGTGACTCATCAGGTGGACACCAACATTAATGCTAATGCTGCTGTTTGTCAATATGTTCGGCATTGAGTTGTAGAGCTGCAATGATTAGTCAATTAATCGATCAACAGAAAATTGATCAACGGTTCTATTCAGATATTTATTTAAGACATTTTTCAAACAAAAATACCAAAATGTGATGTTTGTAACATCTCAAAATTGATAATTGATAAATCGCTGCTTTTCCTTTCGTTTTGGACTGTTGGTCGGACAAAACAAGATGTAATGACAGCTTGTATTTTTGAAGCTTGTATTTTAGCAAATTCTGATGGACAATTTCACCTTTTCTAAAGTTTTACATGAAATAACCTGCAGACTAATCAATTACGAAAATAACTTAGATGCAGCCCTACAGTGTTGCATTTACAGCATATTCCACTTCCTTCATGTGGTGAAAACAATAAACACGTATTAAGTACTACTAGATGCTATGTGGCTCATCTGTGACATTGTGCATTGATCCATATAAAAAAAAACACTTGTGTACATCATGCTACGGGGCAGGAGGGACGGGACAGGAGGCAGGGCAGAGTTACCTGGGGAAGCCTGATCGGACATGTAGTCCGTCCACATTCTGGCTTATGAGGTACTTGAGGTAGCCGGCCCTCTGCAGTCCCAGGAGGGCCATGTGAGTCAAGCTGGGTCTGGCATCTTCAAATGTGGTGTCAAAGTGAGGTGACTCACCCTTTTGTTCCAACGTCCACACACCCTTTGGACCCCTGAAAGACAATAATGATGTGATGATGACTGACTGACACACAATATTATCCTATAATCATCAAAATATGCTTAAAGGTTTACTATATAACCACTGTCCGTTAAATACACAGCATTAAAAGTTGGCCACAGCTCACCGAGCGAGGGAGGAGGAGAGCAGAGATGGAGAGTAGAGTGAATGAAGAGAGGGAGCATCGTTAGCGAGAACAAAGCAGCGAATCAGAGAAATAAAACATTATTTTCTGATTGTTTCACAGCGATTATGTGCTTTGGGTTTTTTTTAGGTAATTCTTGCATATTATTACGCCAATCTTGAATACCAATTTATGGGCTTTAAAGTTTCAGAGAGTAATTTTTGAAAGTATTTAAAGCTTTGTGGTGCAGCAGGCTGACAAATTAAAGGATGAAAATAGTTTTTTCCTGGAATTTTTTACATTATGCAGCATTTTCCCTAAAAACAATGTATAGATTCATACAAAAATAATCCCTCTCAATCATCACTTATGCCCACCAGAAATGTATTGTGGTGTCTGTATCTGCAGACACTCTGCAGCCCTCTGCCTGCCCTTTGGGCACTGGGTGTGTATGATCAGGATTAGACAGGCTATACTCCGGTGGGTGGACTGGAGGCATTACACGTAGAACAACTGGTGCGTGGGTATGTATTCATGGTTGAGTGAGTATTAAGAGTCTCATAGGAGGAGCTCTGCAAAGTTTGTATACCAAACTGACAATGTGCTGTTAAATGCTGCTGCCCAAAACAATGTACACATATTCTCCATCTAAAAGAAAATAGGAGAATAAAATGTATAAAATCTGTAGTCCGATTCATGCCTCTTTGATTAACCAGTCAAGTTTTGAGGTGTCTGAATGAGGGATGAACGCAGCTTTCCTGTCAGTACCGCTGTCGTCACCATCCTGACAGTTGCCAAGTTACTTCAAGGATACACAACTTATCTTTATGCATCAGATGAGGGAATGCATCTTACGAATCCTCAAACGCAACCACAATAGCCTCATCTCTCAACACCGTGATTCATTCTCTGCTCAGTGCTGACCAGTTCAAAGGCAGACCAGCATCAACAGAGAGGCCTGTGCAGCACATATTACATGCGCATCACCACACGTAAGATGCTGCAGGACATGAAAGCCACAGCAGATCTGTGAAGCTGGTATAATCACGTTTTGGTATTGTCAATAATAGCAACCTGAGGGACTGAATTTCTACCTCTCAGCTGGAGAACATGTGTGTGTGTGTGTGTGTGTGTGTGTGTGTGTGTGTGTGTGTGTGTGTGTGTGTGTGTGTGTGTGTGAGTGTATGAGGCAGCAGTGGGAGTATAATTTGTGTTAGAGGGCCTGATGTGTACATAGAAACCTTGGCTTTAATGATATTGCTGTCCAAGGTCAATTCTACCTGACTGACAGGCAGACCAAGCAAACATTAATTAGTCAGGTCTCCATAGTGAACATCTCCAGACATGCATTTATGAATTACCCCTCGGCAATATCTGTCGTTCACACCAGAATGAACAATTAATTAGTAAGTTCTCTATCTGTTGTTCCACAGCTCAACTATTAGGACAAAATATGTGTTTGCACAGTATCAAAGGAAATTCTTGCACAATAATGGATGAACACGGGTTAAGCCAGGATGCACTCTAGTGTGAGTGATATTGTTTTACAAAGGGCTGGATCTGACAAATAATAAGCAAATACTGCCCTCATCTGCTCATACAGTGGTACTGTAAGACAAAGCAGGTCCACAATATGTATACCATACCATATTCTGGCTTGGATTCACTGATTATGCAGCTTACTCATGAACAGTATTTGTATTAGATGCAGTGGCGTAAAGCTGGTAGTTGTCCACAAGTTATCCCCCTGAGATCAGTCACAATGAATACATCATGATAGGGATGTCATCAAAATTGGGTACAAACGTGCTAGGATATACAGATTAGTGCTAATAAGAGACAGACAGTAACTTCAGTTCAAAAGAGGGAAAGGGCATGTCCAGGATGCTACACTAAGAAATGGCACTATGCCGTGAAGAGTCCTTGTCTTCTCTCAACTGTTCCTCTGGCCTCACAGTAACAGGACTATCTCCAGAATAGCTGCTATAACCAGCAATTCCCTGTGCTCCATTTGTCAGGCACCCTTTTGGAAATTGTAAATTTCCTCAGATTGCCTTGTTGATTCACCTCAAAAAAAAAAAAAAAAAAAAAAAAAAAAACTCAAACAATTCTAAGATTTTAGATCCGCACAAAACATTATTATTATTGACTTAATTAGGACCTTAACAACAAGCTGCATGATTGGAACACTACATTAACACAGGCAGACTGAGTGTTTTGAAGTGGAGTTGTATAAGGTACTTCATAGTCAGCGTATCACCAACAGTAGATGACGGTCTCATGGCCCCAGTCTGGAGAAACAGACAGAAGTAACTGCACAGGAGTAAAGCAATATTCTGCTGTGAATGGGGCCAGCAGCAAAATGTGCTTTAGCTACCTAAAAACATCAATAGCAGTGTAAGTGTATGCAACAGTTAAAATATTGTCGGCAAGGTAAAATGGTGAAAATATCCTAAATATAAATGTGTACACAAACTGATATTGATCTTCTTTGGTGAGCCTTTCCTTTAGGTGGCTAAAATAGGTAACTCCTATGAATAAGTACCTCATACAACCCCACTTCAATGATGCCCAAATTATCGCTTTAAGTTAATTTGAAATCAATCAAAACATCCTAAAGGGATATAGTTTGTATAGTGGTGAACATACTATGCATAGATTTTGCACTGGCTGGCTTTCACAGTAAAAAAAATATGGAAACTAAATGTACATAAGCATTAGCATTATAAAAGACATTAAAAATTAATGTACACAAACTACAGTAACTGGCTTACTGACATTAAGTACTGCTGGTATCCTTAATCATTCATGTAATAAGTTTATTTGGAAGGATTTGGTTCATTTTTTTCCAATTTTTTTTAGCTTTTGCTGTGTGTCCTGCACTGTCAGCACTGCCTGTATCAGAGACTTTTCGGCTGATTCAGCATGTTAAATCGGTAGCGGAGCCTGCCAGTAAGAGAAATACTCCCATTGGCTGTTTCACTTGAGCGAAGAAGAGAAACAGAAGTGAGGAAAGCAAGACAATAAGTAAATTCAAGAGGAAAAACACAGAAGGCTCTTCTCATTTTTCATCTTCATCTCATCTAATCATTCCAGTACACAGATATTTTCACACGACATGGCCATCTGGGAAGAAGTAGAAGAAGAAGAAGTGATGAGTGAGTGTGGTGTGAAAATTGTCGACAATCAAAGTTTGTTTCATCTACTGTATGTATCTACAACAGGTTGTATATCCACAGTCCACGGTCTTCCGGTTTCCCATCCATCCATCGTCAACCGCTTATCCCGTTAGGGGCTGCGGGGGGGTTGGAGCTGATCCCAGCTGGCATTGGGCGAAGGCGGGGTACACCCTCAAACCTGTGACCCTCTTGCTGTGAGACGAGAGTGCTAACCACTGCACCACCGTGCAGCCTCCGGTTTCCCTTTTTGAATAACAAATACAAACTACTGCCGCCTGCTGGAGAGTTATTTCCTCTCATGTAGGCGCAGAAAGTACATGCTAACTGGCCATCGGCTGTAGTGTGTTTGAGTGCAACTTGTTGACCAAGACAAAGGCGACGTGAGGTGACACAACAGTCGCCTTTCATCGCTGCTACTTCTTGTGATGCCAGCTTGGTGTCTCTGGGCCTTCATTTTACTTGGAGCAGAATGTGTGAGGTCAGTGTTACATTAATGCTCATCATGTTCATGAACATGAAACATGGTTGAGAAAGAAAGCACTTGGTATTTGATTCCTGAGAAAGGGTGATAGAAGAAAAGAGCTGAGGTGACTTTGTGTCTCACCTGAAGTCGGGGATGCCTGCTGAGGTGCTGATTCCTGCTCCAGAGTGGACCACAAAGTACTGAGACTCTTTTATCAACTGAGCGAGCGTCTCCACCTTTACTTTTAGCTCCTCAGGACTGTCAAACACCTGCCACAGAACAGGAAACATCAGGGCCAAAAAGAGCTGACCAACACTGGCACAAATAACAAGACTGTTTAGGAATGATGAGGGGCTGAGGAAGGATATTTTCATACAATATTTTATCTACACAGGTATGAATGATATGGTCCAATGTGGGTATGACAGCCATCGATTGGCGAAAGCTTCCCTCTTCATTTCACAGATTGAAATGAAGCCAAAAAAGACCAAAACATTCATGATATTCATGCAGCTTGTCATTAAAAAAAGTTAGACACTCAAACACTCAAATGAATATCTTGTCTATCTTTGCAGTTTTAATGTGGTGCTCTTTGTTGAAAGCAAACTATTTAAATTTGCAATAAATTACAATAGCACTGTAAAAGAAAATCTATACCACTTGTGGGAAAGTGTCAAAAACAGTGTAATCTAACCCAATATCTTCAGTACAAATGTGACACAAGCTACTACAACTTGAGGAGTGTATTTACTTAAGAAAGTTGTATTGGCTATTCTACAAGTGTGTGAATTGTGCGTCTTTCAAGTTGGATAACTTTTAATGGTCTGCACCTCACACATTCTCCCTTTCTGTCATGCCATGTTTAGGATTATTTTTTATTGTTACCTGTGTAATATTACTGGATCTTAGTAGAAGTTTCAGCTTTTAGGACATCACTGTAAAGTATATACAGTAAGTATAATTGTCTTTACTGTCATCAGTGTATAATTTTGATGTACTGGCTTTTTTCCATATTATCCCTCTGCTATTCTCCATTTCAGAGTAAAATGCTTATTGCTCCTTTGCAAGCTACTGATTTTAACCTTAGTTTGTGCCTCTCGTGTAATATAATTATCAGTGCAAGTCTTACATGTAAAACATACCATTACAACACCAAAGCCCCCCTGGGGCAATGTTGGGATTTATCATTTCATACAGTATGCTCATAATACGACACAATGCTAGTTAAATTGCCACCTGGACCAGCTGCGACACAGTTTACACATTAGCTAATGATGTAAAATTAACCTTCTTAACAAAGACTAATAACCTTAAAACGTTACCACAGTGTTCTCTGCTGTTAGCTAACGTCTCCGTGCTTTTTTCTTTTACTTGTCGTGGACTATTTTTATATACTTCAATATAAAAATACTCAACAACTATTTAAATGCATTTTAATTATTTTCCAATGTAACATCCTCGAGACCGAACATGAAGCAGGCATCCTCAGCTAACACGTTAGCAGCGGAAGCTAACTACCTAACATTAGCTAACGGTAGCTATACTTTACCTCGGGAAGTCCGCAAACACCTTTGTCTGCGTACGGTGAGAGTCCAGCAGCATAATTCACAGACATGACTGTTCGTGTCGTTATTATTTTTATATATTATAAAGTTGCTCCTGTATCCTGAAGCGGAATAATCTCACAGGCGGTCCTTTAATTGTGTTGTTTGGGTGACGTCATCTCTAAGCGACGACGTGTTCACAACAGTAGAAAATTTTGATGATTGAAACACAGATGTTCAGATGTTTATAATAATATTGATATGTATTATTTTTCTTAAGTCTGTTACACATTGTTCTTTCTTTTTTATCTGTACAAATGAGCCGAAATGGCTAATTGTTCTGTTGATTGTACCCTGCAAACATTAAATAAAGATTAAAAAAAAAAAAAAAAAACAGTAAATTTGTAAAGCATAAGGTCCTTGTCCACCTGGATTATCTTTGTTCGAAGAATAAATGTCTACATTTCACATCGCCGTTGACCTTCAAATAAAAGTTAAAGGTTCCGAGTAAACTGCGGGATGGTTTCTTGTTTACAAACACAAGCATTTGTTTATTTCAGCTAAAATATCCAATTGCTTGATTTCACAGAGCTTGCACTTTAAAATTGGATATTTTAACAACATTTTGAGTACTGTCTCTGTGAACTCTGTTTAAGTCGGTAAAGCTTCAGAGCGTATGATGAACATTTATATTAAGCATAACAACCAAAAAATGTACAACAATTTGGTCATGAAATCCTCAGAGTGTCAAAAAAATATTCAGTCAGAGTGGTGTTGTTTTGAGCTGTTCGAAAATGGCCAATAATCCTGTGTGGTCTGAATGCAGCATAGTGTCTTTTCCATCATCCTTTTCCTCTGAGTTGTTAATGGATTCCTACATTATAAAATAACTAATAATAATAATAATAATAATAATAATAATAATAGGCCAGTTTGTAAAATCTATAGAGGACAGACAAATACAGTAAAACAGAGATAGACAAACGGGACCATTATCATTTATAGATATGTGACACATCCAAAGAAGAAAGCTGAAATAGTAGTTCACCTTTCAAATCTGTCTAAGAGATAAAAACTACACCCATACAAGAGAGGGAATGTTGTAATGCTGTACAACATGGGTGTTTGTGTTGGGAAAGTCAAACCTTCGCACACAGAATGTTGTGAGCCATTTTAAAAAATAGACATACAGGTTTTAAAATATCCAAGGTGAATATACATTTTTAAATGCCTTTTAAGATAGCTGATATTAAAAGTGCAACCAATCCAAGCATTTGTAATTTTTTTTTCCCAATAAAATCTTTATTTTTCAGTTTTAAATAGCCGAAAATAAAAAAATAAACACAGGTGAATAAAACAATATGGCGATCATCCATACAGCTACATGTGCATATCAGTTATGGTTCCTGTTGAAGCTGTAAACCAACTCACCTAAAAGAAGAAAATACTTGCTTGTCTTAATTGTTTTGTCAAATGTAATTCATTATCCTGAGAAATTCAGTATGAAGTCCTAATTTGAGTAAATAAAACAATCAATATTACTGATGCAAAAATACACACAGAGGAGACCCATGCACTCTAAAAATTATATGAAAACCTGTCTACTCGCCACTGACACAAAGAATAGAAATAAAATATAACATGGCGGCCTTGTTCTCGTTCACTTCTGGGGCTGAAAAACTTTGATAATCCTGACTGATACTGCAACAACACCTTTTGACAGACACTTTTCCTACAGAAGCCTGTTTTATTTTTTTTTTTGCCAATCAAACCTAATAATCTCATCACATGAATCATTCTCAAGCAAAATATTGCAAGCGTTATGTCTAATCATTGAAAGAGACTAAAATAACAGAAGCCTGCAAAGACAAGAGTACAACAAACAGTCAGAAAATGTTTTGGGCTTTCTTTTACACTGCTTTACATCTTTGGCTCCATCAGGCCTCTCAGAGAGCAAACCTGAGGAGAAATACAATTATGATTAATAATTAGTTCTGCGCCCTCCCCCCTCACTGAAAAACTTCCCTACACAACTCTTAAATCTGAGCTACTTCAAATAACATAACCTCACACTCAAAATGACACAGAAACACATCCAACAGTAACCAGAAGAAAACACAGCAAAAGATCTTGTTACCAAAACTGTTCACATGAGGATTTCACCCAATGACTCAGCTTGCCAGCCGGACCTCCAGATGCAGAGTTCTCTGGGATCTCAGTCAACACAAGTCTTCTCACCGAGCTGATCGTGATGTCGGTAAACAGCCCATCAGTAAAAAAAAGGACAAAAAGCTTCCGATGTTGTTCTGGCATGCACGAGAACTTTGAAAGCACGGTCCTGTGACATCCCGTCATATCGAAGCGACACAGATTGTGAAACTTGGAAAAGTCTGATTCAGTGGATTGTTGTTCAGTACAATCTGGCTGCTTGAAGTTCTCAATCTTCTGCCAGTCACTGAGACCAACTACAGGTGAGCAACACTCAGTTACAATTAGGGAAATAAAGATATGAGAGAGAAGCTGAGCAACATTTGGAATAGTTTGCACCAGTGCAAATGCTGCTGTTGTTAAAAGTGGTATTAACCCCACAATACTATATACTGTACAGGGGACCGAACAACTCAATAGGATTAAATAAGGTTTTAGGTGATAATTAGAATGATAATGTCTGCAAAACTGAAGAAACTGGTGACTTTTGTGTGCTGGTGCAAATTTGACCAGGTCTGACCCTTCCACAACGGTGCATCGATTTTCACCTCAGAGGCTCAGGAAAAAAACAGCTCTTTTCGTCGGTTTAGAAGTGGGAAGCTTCAAATCTTTCTTGGTTGTAGACCAAGAATTTCTGGCAACCCAGACAGGAAAAAATGGGTAGCGTACGTCAGCTAGATCGGGGACGCGGTCAAAAAGCATGTCACGACTCCTCGTTGCCTGAGTCGTCTTCATCATAGCAGCAGTCGCCGTCCTCGCCCTCCACGTCGTCGTCGTCGTAATAATAGTCATAGAAGAGGTCGGAGCCTTCGTCAGGGGCCGGGGCACGTGTGCGGACGCAGTACTCAGCCAACGTGGTGGGCACCTTCACGCCGTCGCGCTCAGCTTCCGCCTTGGTGGCTAATACCTGTTTCCTGAGGGAGATATTAAAGAAAATGTGATGACTGACACGACCATGAGGCTTTTCAAATCTGCTCTACTCTCGTGAGAAACATTTTGTAAGCGATGATAATAAAGTGCGACTGTTCACCTGATGATCTCTACATATTCCCGGTCCTTGCCCTTGCTGTCCCGCCATTTGCGGTACATGACGGAGGCGTCCACATTGGCGGGAGAGAAAGTGTTGGGTTCATTCAGCAGAGAGATCACACTCAGCAGAATGGTCCTGGAAGAAGTAACAGTGTTTAACCTAATACCCTGTCACAAAAATATTAACATAAATAAAGAAATATGGCCATTTTGAGCAGAACATAAACCCATGGGTTATTTATTTGACATGATAAAGAGGGTAGATTCTACATTATACACGTAATCAGATTCATTTTCTGTCTATCAACTAATAGGTAACACTTACAATACATTAATTAACATTTATATCTGCTTAAAACTTAATTATAGCATGCTATAAACAATTTACTAAATGTCTATTTACCACTTATAAATGATTAATATGAGGGTTTAAAGTAAAGTATTGTCAACTAATCAGTTAATTTCAGCTAGACACTTTATCATGTACTCCTATATGATCTAATGCAATCTAGTCCAACTAAACTACTCACATTTTCTACCTTTAAGAAGCTGATAATGTTTTCAAAAAAAAAAATATTGTCATTGTTCCCTTGTAGAGGGTTTTTATTATCACCTATCAGAACATATGTAATAACATATTGAAATTTTTGAGTATCACGATATTATGTTTTGTGATATTGCATGCATTTTAATTAATACTTTATATGCAAAGATCAAGTCAATCAATATTTCATTTTATTTGCAAATAGATGCACCTTCTCAGTGTATGTGCCCTCTCAAAGTAGTGCTATGATGTTGGATGTTACCTAAGTGACTATGTCATTCCCATATACACTATATATCATACATTTAATTCCAACTTATTTATATGTTCATTCTAAAAAAAAAAAAAAAAAAAACATCAAAACAAAGCCTTGATAATAAAAAAAATTAACTTGATAAACCTTAAAATGTAAACTTATAAAACTTATAAACCTATTGTTCCACATACTATACGTTTCTCTATATAAGACATAAAGGCTGGTCTCTGGTCAGGCTGGTTGTTTGGGGCTGAATCAGAGAGTAAAAGTGGGTCCAGTTAAGGTGCAGCTTTTATTTTTAGCAGCGATGGAGACATTTCTGATGTAAGGGCCCTTAATCCCTTAATAAATTATTGCTTGATAAATTATTCGAAAGAACTGGTGCTCTGACACAAATCCACCATAGAGGCCTTTTTTTTTTTTTTTTAGGGGAAACAGCTGAAATATTTTACTTTTCACACCGAGTGGTAATGCGTACACATACAACAAACCAACATACAAAAGGCATGGAGGACACCTAGTGACAGCACTGGCCAAAAACAGATCAGATTACACATCTGCTGAATACCCAGATGTGAATGTCTGAAGAGACTCTACTGAAGCCAATGATACGTGATGAGGGTATGAGTCAGGTAAATCATTGAAGAGGTTGAGAGAAGGCAAAGAAGGGAGGCACCCAAAGGAGAGGCATATATGAGGAGAGATACTGAGGGACTAACCGGACGTTCTGGGTGGGATTCCACCTCTCTGAGGGCAGCTCTCCACTCTGAGGGTCGTCCACTGGAGGATGCAATATAGAAATACACACATCTCCATTCTAAAAACACAGGAAATCACTATGAGCTGCATCATACAACAACTGAAAGATGTGAAATTAAATATAGCGATAAAGGCATGAAAAGGTGTCACATTTAATATTATAATCAGGGTGTGATACGTCACCTCATAGATGTTGGGGTGCCACATCTTGGTGAGGAAGCGGAAGGCAGGTGGGGAGTATGGGTAGTCCATAGGGAACTTGATCCGAGCCTAGGACACATAACAGGTCATTACATCTGGCTGTGCACTGTATGCACGTCGCTTTCACAAGGACTGGTACAGGAAATGGTTCCTGCCCGAAGCAATAAACCTCCACAACATTCAGAGAAAACTCTCCTCTTTATAGTTTATCTCAACTATACTCCACTGTTTTCCTTCATTAGCACTGCTCCTGTTGAATTTACACATCAGTATACTACCCCATTTAAATTTTATTTAAAATTAAATTCCTGTTATTTCTGAAGATTTATTTTGTAGGTGTGATTTATCATTTTATTTAGAAATAACAAGTCACTAAATTTATATCTACCGGTATGTGTTTATTTGTTACATTGCTATTTATTTATTTTTTCCAAATTTAAGGAAGCAATGTTCAAGTCAAACCTGATGTTTGTTTACACATAAGAGTATATTTACACAATAATTTTCCAATTTGGTATCAATAAAGCACATCCATTTATCTGTCATCTATCTACAGTATATACTGTATATATTAGTGTATTCTAGTAAATTATCATATTGTATACTCTATAAATATGCATCTCTAGTGTTGATATGCATAATTATTGTATATTTACACAAGAATTTTGGATCAATAAAGTACATTATCTATCTATTCATATGTATATTACAGTGTAATCTAGTATACTCTTATATTGTGTATTCTATAGATATTTATCTCTAGTGTTGATATGTTTATTTACTGTATATTTACACAATAATTGTGAATCAGTAAAGTACATCTATCTCTAGTGTTGATATATTTATTTACTGTATATTTTCACAGTCTGTCTCTATGTGCCCTGCGATGGACTGGCGACCTGTCCAGGGTGAACCCCGCCTTCGCCCAATGCCAGCTGGGATCGGCTCCAGCCCCCCCGCGACCTCTAACGGGATAAGCGGTTGACGATGAATGAATGAATGAATATTTTCACAATAAGTTTCCAATGTAGGATCAATAAAGTACATCGATCTATCTTTCTACAGCATATACTCTGCTACATATTAATTTATTCTAATATACTATTATATTGTGTATTCTATAAATATTCCATAGATATTTATCTCTAGTGTTGACATGTTTATTTACTGTATATTTATACAATCATTTTCCAGTTTGGGATCAGTAAAGTACATCTATCTACCTATCTATATATTATAGTATATTCTAATATATCCCTATATGTGTATGCTATAGATATTCTATAGCTATGCATCTCTAGTGTTGATATGTTTATTTGCCATATATTTACACAATAAGTTTCCAATGGGGGATCACTAAATTACATATCTATCTATCTATCTATCTATCACTACAATATACTGCTTGACATATTGTACTGACAGACTTGACTATATGGTGCTATCATACAGGTAGTGAAGTAAACTATGTTTGTCATGTAGATTATGATTTTAAGAAACTTTAGCTATGTATGTTTTATTGTTTTAACGACATATGTGCCAAAGACCATTTTCTACCTTGGAGGACAATGAGGTTGCATTCTTACCTTAAAATACCCCCCTTCATAATGAGTGTTTGGGGGTCCGAAAATGGCCACTTCCCAGTTGTACATGTCAGCCTCGTCCACCAGTGTTATCTTGAATCCCTCCACCGGCTCCTCCTGAAGGCTCTTCATCTCCAGCATGAGAGCTTTCTGAGAACTGGCGACATGAGAGTGGTCGTGTTGCGCCATACCGAACCAGGTCGCTTTCAAGATTATCTGGAGTCGACAGCTGACGGGTTTGTTTACACGAACGCGGCAGCGTTAGCCTACCCAACCGAACAACCCACTGATACTGAAACACCACTTGTCTGTTTACGATGTCCGGAGACAATGAAACAGGCCAAACCAGCCGGGCTGCGTACAAGTCAAACAAAGGTTGCGTTGAGTTGTCTCAAACCAGATGAATTATTTACAAATGTCAATACGCTGAAATTGACAAACTGACCAGAGCATTGTGGCTGACCAGCGCCTCCAGCTTTAGTTGATCTACCTGGCAGGACAGCCACGGATATAAGCCGTAAATCTACTGGTAGCTGCTGGCTAATGTAAACTAGCTCTACCTTACGACCAGTTGAAGACGAGTTTACCGAGGCGCGAAGAGTTTCTAAGTCCCCACCAAAGCCGGATTAGTAAAGAAAACACAGCTACTGATCCGAAATGCTAGCGAACAAAAACTCTAGCGACAATGACCAGAAATGTGGCTTGATATCGCCCTAACTGAAGACTGGGTAAAGAAGAATGTTGCTTAAAGGAGTCTCCTCTCCCCTCTCAACACAGGCAATGGCGCGCGGTGTAGTCTGGGATTTGTAGTCCAAGCTTCATCTGTAAACATGACATTTAACTATAAGAGGAAGCAAAAAGCCGCACAATGACATGTAAAAACACTTGTTTGTGTGAGGAAAATGTGAATCCATGGGAATTGGTTGAACTGTGGGTATTATTTGTTTAAACTATGAATGTAAGAGTGAATTCAGACGACTACATTTGCCAGCTCACCGACGTCACGAAAACACGGAGGTTGTTTGTGTTTCTGAAAAGCAGCTTTGACCTAATTTCACTCTCACGTTATTTGGATAAAACGACACATTCATATGACGTTAAATTTATTTGGGGTGTCTCGTGTCCTGTAGAAAATACAAATAAACATACAGAATGTATTTATACATTATAGTTTTCTCAATCGACACTCGTGACGTAAACAACATGCACCATTTCTTAGAAAGCCCCTTTAAGATGGCTTCCTGCTGCCTGTTGAAATAAATTCGAAACCGGACAATTCACCACACTGTTTCGATATGGGTAATATGTGTTACAATGCGACATGGGTGTTCATTACTTCATTCATGTTTTATAAATCAACAGTCATATTTTACACTGTGACGACAGCAAACCGCTTTCTTTCTTACCTCGTATTTATGCGACAGAGCGCACGTCGGACCCCGCATTGACAGAAAATTCGTGATGGGTTCGAAATCACGGCGTCGGTCCCGCTCCAAGTCCAGAAGTCGGAGCCGGGATCGGCGAAACAGATCTAGAGGGAGCAGGTCTCGATCTCCGGAGGAAAGGAGAGGCCGTAGTCGGTCTTTGGAGACGAAAAGAACCGCCCGTGGACGCAGACGGTCGGGCAGCAGGAACTCGAGCCATGATGGCTCTCCTGACCGACGACGGCCTCAACACAGGGACCGTCCGGGTTCCAGGAGCGGCTCGGAGAGCGACCGGAGGCGAGGACCACACCGTCCTAGGAGCAAGTCGAGGGGTCGATCATCAAGGTAACTGTCTTTCCTGTCTGGTGCTAGCTGGTTGTGATGGCTGTTTACCGTTTAATACGTTTTACTGCTTTAAAGTTGCTGTGAACGCAGCATTTTGTCTGCAAGGAAGCGCATCATACTCAGTGATAACCTTCACAATCTTTGCTGTGCTTATTGCAACAAAACCAGCAACCGTTTTTTTTTTGTTTTTGTTTATTTAACTTCCATTATAGGCGATTGTCAAGGAGTTTCTGGTGCATCTGGATCTATGTTTTAGAGGGTTTGAGTTGACCTATCGATCAACTCTAATCCACAAAGCAGCTCTTTCCATGTTCCCGATTTCAACCTGCTGACATTCACTCTGTCATTCTTGCTGAAGAGTGTGAAGATGTATTCTTTTATTCATTTTCTACATGGTTGCTCATCCGGGATAAAAAATGTACCAAATCACATTTTCTGTCTCAGTTCTGATTCAGGTGATCCCAAAGTGAGGAGAGGGAGAAAGGAAAAGGAGAACCGGAGAGGAACATCACGAGAGAGGAGGAGGGAAAGGTCCCAGTCCACCTCTGACTCTCATGATGGAAGCAGCGACAGAGAAAGGAGAAGACGGAGAAGTCCTGACAGAGGTAGTCCAGTCAGAGACAGACAGAGAAGGGAGCGAGACAGAGAGAGGTGGGAGAGCAACAGCAGGGACCGGGAAAGAAAACGAGACAAAAGCCTAGAGCGGAAGAAGAGGAGCGAAGACAGGGAGCAAGGGAGGAAAGAGCAGAGAAGCAGAGACAGAGGGAGGCGGCGCTCCAGTTCACCCGAGTCGTCTGACAGCTCGGGGTCTGACCGCGGGGGCCGTGCCGTCAAAGAGAAGGAGGATAAGAAGAACCAGAAGGAGATGATGAAAGCTCTGGAGACACCAGAGGAGAAGAGGGCCAGAAGACTGGCAAAGAAGGAGGCAAAGGAGAAGAAAAGGAGAGAAAAGATGGGCTGGAGTGAGGAGTACATGGGGTACACCAACGCAGACAATCCCTTCGGTGACAACAACTTATTGGGCACATTCAAATGGCAGAAGGTCAGTCGGAGAGCAGTTTTCAACAGCATTTGATGAGTTGTTATTGTAAACTGTATTCTAAATTAGTTTGCGGTTCCATGATTTTGGAAAGTTACCTGTCATAAACTAGCTCTGAGTATTGTAATTCATCCAATATTCTTTGTGTATTTTTTCAGGCGTTGGATAAGAAAGGCATCGGCCATCTAGGAGAAAAAGAGCTTAAAGACAGGAACAAATGTATTCAGGAGGAGAACCGCAGAGAGCTGCAGAAGGTATGAGCTGTGGGGTGTTTTTTTGTGGCAGTATATTAAGTTATAAGCTATGGAAACTTTCATGAAACATGCTAACTTGGTGTATACAGGTAAAACAGCTGCGTCTGGAGAGGGAGCGAGAAAAGGCCATGAGAGAGACGGAGCTGGAGATGCTGCAGAGAGAGAAGGAGGCAGAGCATTTCAAGACCTGGGCTGAACAGGAAGACAACTTCCATCTGCATCAGGCCAAACTAAGGTGAGTGCGTGCATCAGCAATTACTGTATAAATCTTTTTCATGTCACAAAGGATTTCTGTTGCAGTTTTGTTTGCTTGCACAATTCCAATTAAGTTCAAGGCTCCTACAACTGATCCTTAATAGAGTGCTGCAGGGATGACACATTTTTGGAGGCCAACCACAACGTTAGCATCGCCCTGGTTCCCTTGACTAAAAGCCAATGAGATTTTCCATTGGGATTTGGATTACTGCAGGAAATGAGATCTGTGGCAAACAAACTTTTATGATACTTGCACATTTTGTTCAGCAGGATAATCTCCACAAATGAACACCCTTTGAAAGGGGGAGACAGAGGGGACGACATGCAGCAAAGGGCTCCAGGCTGGAGTTCATGAGTGGGGTATTAACTGACATATTTTATGTCGTAGAAAAGAAATATTAAAATCTCTCCAGCTTGTGTTACCGACAGACCTTATGTCAGGCATCTAACAAAAATCCCATTCGAAGAAACCCATTCACTTTCAGACGAGGGAACCGGAAGTGCTAAAATGCTAACTCATTTCTGGGTTTTAGGATTCATTCCTGCACCACTCTATAGGCCTTTCCCACTTCCCAAATTGTACGGCTTGACTCCTCTCCTCGATTCTTAGTCTCACCCATGGGAGATGCGAGCAGAGGAGACGAGGAAGACGCATGAGGAGAGAGGAAGCAAGGAAATATGTTTTTAGAGAAATGAGACGTCCTTTCCTCTGCAGTGTCACATGAGGCGATGACCGTTTCTAGCAGCAGCTGATCACAGCTGGATCAGCTGTCAGTCGGCTTAAACAGCTGTTTATTTCTGAACTGTAATACTCATAAAGACACACAGTTATTATCAGTAGCAGAGCAGCAGTGTAACAGTATCCTGTTACCTTTTTGACACCTGCATAAGAATTACAACCTGCATTCTGTATTTATACTGTGTACCGTGTCCTGCTTAGAGGCTCAACCATCTCTACTGGCACAGTGCCTTAAAATTATTAGCATCTGTAGTTATTGATATTCTGACACTAGAAATTATGTACTTGGCTAAATGTTGAGGAAACAAGTTGAAATGATGTAGATGATGTATCAAACCTGGTGCCCAGGAATTATCAGCCTTATATGTGACTGGTAGGAATGATGATAAATGATATAAAAGGTGTAAAAGACAGACTTTCCCTCTGACTTTACTAGTATCCTTAATATGAGATCAGGGAAAGAAAAATGTTTCTGATAATTGAAGAAAGTTGTTTGGAGACATTTGTTGTCATGTCTTATAAAGCTCTTTCAGTAACAGGCTGCTTCAGCCACGGTGTGTGAAGAAGAGATACTGCAGGTCTTTCTGCTGTAGCAACATTTTACCATCAACATGGTCTGTTTGTAATTTAGGCTGATAGTTAACAGATTTTAACTAGATGGTGAATCAGAAGACAACTAAGCTATAAAACTGTTAAACTGTGATATGTCTTCACTGTTATAAAACTGCAGCAATGCTGACATGTATCAAATCAGTCCGTTTGGCAGTCCAATCCGTAACTGATATCTAATAAAGAGGTGTGTTGGTTGGTTAAAAAAAACTTCTGTGAAGGATACACTGGTTTATCCTCACTCCCCCAGCTAGTCTCATGGCTAAGAATTGGGAATTGGGATGTCCATCAAGATGGAGCGCTGAGAATGATTTCTGGGTCACAAGCCAGAGGATCGAGGAGGCAAAAAATAAAATTAAAAAAAAAAAAAACATCAGGAAATGAGATGCAGCTTGTATATACCGTATATACACTGTCTCACAATGTTGTTTGCATCATTGTGTGTCCAGGTCTAAGATCAGAATCCGTGATGGCCGTGCCAAGCCTATTGATCTTTTGGCGAAGTACATCAGTGCAGAAGATGACGATCTCGCTGTGGAGATGCACGAGCCTTATACCTTTCTCAACGGGCTAACGGTCACTGACATGGATGACCTGCTGGAGGACATAAAGGTCTGTGGTTGTTACAGTATGTGTTCATTCAGGTGTAAAAGACTTCTCTCTAATTGGATGGGGCTGCTGTTTATAGGGGAAATGTAGTAACAAGAACAAGTGCACCTTAAAGACTGTTTTTTTTAACTCAACATCAAACATGTCATGTTAAAATGAAGAAACTCACAATCACTTTCTCAGGGATTGGACAACCTGCTGTGAAATGAGACCTCACAAATTGAGTTTCGAAACATTTCAACACCAGAAGTGCAAGTTAAAGCCATTATATCTAAGATTTATATGTAGTTACACCATCATTCAGATCATTCTGGTGGTACACATTACACTGACAACCGGAGCAGTCTGTTTTGTTCTTAGTGTCCCAGAGTCAGTTTTGTCTGCTCTTGTCCTTTTCTTTTAACTGCCTCTGAGGGGCGCCGAATCCCTAAATAATAAAACTATTTAAGATGTCGCGCTCTGACAGATACTGTTTAAATTTAACTTGTTGATTTTGGTATGAAATCAGTGTGCTAATGCAAAATGTGTCACAGTACAGTGATAACAGTGTTTTTCCTGCATAGAGGAATTTTTGGCAGCTCCTAAAGATGTCTTAGCAAGTGCCAAAGGAAAATTAGCACCAAAATGATAACCATTGTTGGTTGGGGTTTAATTTACTCAAGCATAATAGATATATTAGATAGATATTGCATCAAATGGTCAGAAATAACAGAAAATGCATAGATCCCTGTCATATGGGGTAACAGTCTCATTGCCTTTACTGTATGCCGACCGATCGTGCTTACTGTTGTCTCCCAAAGGCCCATTCTGAGCCAGGAACACCCTGGATATGCAGACTCAACATTGATATTGTGTCATCACCCTGCCCAAAGTGTTTTATCTCATGCAGACTGACCCTAAACATGACATATTAGGCCATCTGTATGTGGTTACCCGTCTTGTGCTGGCAGGTGTACATGGAGTTGGAGCAGGGGAAGAACGTGGACTTCTGGAGAGACATGACGACCATCACTGAGGACGAGATCAGCAAACTCAGAAAACTGGAGGCCTCTGGGAAAGGACCAGGCACGTAATATTCCCAGCTTTGTTTTTACATGTTAAGTCACATTTGCAACAGAGATCATCTGACTAAACTTGTATCTGTCTCTGTGAACTGTATGTGCAACATGCCCAACTGCATAATTTCCTCTTATCTTTAATGCAACCTTTTTAATCCTCAGGCGATCGTCGTGAGGGCATCAACACAGCCGTGAGCATCGATGTCCAGACAGTGTTCAAAGGAAAGACGTACAGCCAGCTGCAGGCGCTGCATCTGAACATCGAGACGAAGATTCGGGCTGGAGGATCCAATCTTGATATCGGGTACTGGGAGAGTCTGCTGCAGCAAGTCAGGGTCTACATGGCCAGAGCGAGGTAAGAATATGGGAGAACCCACGTTGTTTCTGCTGTTGCAATGATTTGAATTACAAGTTACAAGCATGATTTATCTGGATAGACCGTGTGTGTTAAAGTACAATTTAATGTCCCAGGTTGAGAGAACGCCATCAGGATGTGCTGCGGCAGAAGCTGTTCAAGCTGAAACAGGAACAAGGAGTGGAGAGTGAACCTTTGTTCCCCATCATCAAAGAGGAGTCGAGGAGCGAGGATGATGAGTAAGTTACCTGGAAACACGATCCACTTCCTTAAACCGTGGGGCTCACTCTGTTACTGTGCATGAAGTTAGGTGACAGTGACCCGAGGTTCAACTTTCACTTGATGCTGTGTGAATTCTCACTTCTGTGTTTTCAAAAAGGGTGACCACGACAGAGGAGCCCGGCCAGTCTTCATCCTCCTCTGCAAGAAATAAGAACAGAGAAACAGAAGAGGAGGCAGGTCCGTCGACATCCACGGCAGGAAACCAAGATGAGGACGAAGAGGAAAAGGACGAAGAGAAGGACGAAGAGAAGGAGGGCGAGGTGGTGGAGGCTGTGCTGACAGAGGAGGATTTGATCCAGCAGAGCCAGGCGGAGTATGACTCTGGGCGCTACAGTCCCACGTTGCTGACGTCCTCTGAGCTGCCGCTGGACACGCACACGATCACGCCGGAGGAGGATACGCACAGGCTGCAGCTAGCACGGAGACAGCTCCAAGTCACCGGTATGAGATTACTAACGCATTAAAAGCTTCCAGTCAAGAATCATAAAGACAACTAGTGCCTGCAGAAAATAATGTAGCCATGTAGGAGAAAATTATGAAAATACAGCATTTTTTAGAATAAACAGTAAAGGAATTGAAGTGCACAGATATTATAGTGGGGAAACACCACCACCAGTCTTGTGTAGTGTAGCCTGAACTGTTGAAGTAGGTGATGTATTTGTATTCTTACTCACCGTTGCCTCTTTGACTTCTCCATCAGGTGATGCCAGCGAGAGCGCCGAGGATGCCTTTGTACGTCGCGCCAAAGAGGGCATGGGCAACGACGAGGCCCAGTTCAGCGTGGAGTTTCCCGTCACGGGGAAGATGTACCTGTGGGCGGACAAATACCGTCCCAGGAAACCCCGCTTCTTCAACAGGGTGCACACTGGCTTCGAGTGGAACAAATACAACCAGACGCATTATGACTTTGACAATCCCCCGCCAAAGATCGTCCAGGGTTACAAGTTCAACATCTTCTACCCGGACCTGATCGACAAGCGCTCCACCCCGCAGTACTTCCTGGAGCCCAGTCCTGACAACAAGGACTTTGGGATCTTAAGGTTCCACGCTGGCCCTCCGTACGAGGACATCGCCTTTAAGATTGTGAACAGGGAGTGGGAGTACTCGCATCGGCACGGCTTCCGCTGTCAGTTCGCCAACGGTATCTTCCAGCTGTGGTTCCACTTCAAGAGGTACCGCTACAGGAGATAGAGACCACCTACCAGGATGGACCAGGAGCCCAGTCGCTGGGTTTGAACCGTACATGCTGTATTATATAGGCTGTGCTTAAATCATTGTTCTGTTGTCTGAAAAAGTAATTTGTAATGTAGTCTGAAAATTATACATTAAAGATTTTTTCCCCTTTTTACTCTTTGCAAGTTACCACTGGTTGTTCCTTCTGTTGTGAACACTAATTTAAAACGTCATTTTAGATTTAGATTTTAAAACATGTAAAACTAGGTTAAGTGTCTCTGAAAGAGACTTGATCTACACACACAAAAGTACAAAGATGATTCATAACTGCAGATATCTTCCACATCTGTTCCTCACATTCTTGGCAAGTCAAGTCTTGTTTAAAACTAGTAAACCCTGTTGGCTATATTTAGATACGCTGTAATAACGCAATAACCAGGTAGAAAAGGTTTAATAATACAATAAAACAAAATCCTGGCAGCTAGTGATTAGAAATAAAATGGCTCAATTTCAGTTAATGTACATTCCCTGTGAAAATCATACCAATCTTTACAAGATATTTTAAATCTATAAAGGGATTTACAACAATTAGTAGGAAGCTAAAACACTTAAATGTACACACCAGTGTAATAAAACAACAAAGTAGTAAAGCAGAAGTTCATGTGCCTCATGCTTGTACAAAAATCCTATTATACAATGTTTTGGAGTCTCTCAGAAGGTATTTTGGCTCCCACAAATTGAGATTCAGTTCTCAAACATTACAGCTGGACTGATAAATCCAGTAGTTCTGCCTAGAAGCAAACCTTTAGGGGCATTTCCATTCTGTCATTTTCAAATTTCAGACTCGTCATCAATAAACTGCAGAGATGGAAGATTAACTTTTGGCTCATCATTCTCAGCTGCACTGAACGCCGCCTCTTCTCCTGCATGGTTGTTATTAGGACCGTTGTTTGTTCCAGTCACCAGGAGTTTGTCCTCTGGCGGTGCAGGCCTCAGTGCATTCTGGGTTTGCTCTTTATTCTTCTTTCTGCAGTTCCAGGGCAGCGGTAGGTGGCCTTTGCAAAAGTTCCAAGCCAAAAGTGCAACAAGACAAACTACAAGGAGCCCGACTACGGCGTGCAGTCCAGTCACAGACGGTCCATCCATCCGAGCCTGGGGAAGAATCCCACGCCCACTGTCAGATCCTGACGAAGACATGCTAACCTGGTACTCAGCCACAGTGGTTGCGTAGTTGCCGGCTTTGGAGAGCTCCACAGACAGGCAGCGGTAGCGGCCAGCGTCGGACTCTGTGGCATTGAAGATGAGCAGTCCATCTCGTAGAAGTTGACGGCGAGTTGAGGGGGTCAGAGGGCTGCCGTCCTGCTCCCAGCTGGTCTTTGCCAGGTTGGAAGGCAAAGGGCAGCGGAGCTTCAAGTTTCCCCCAGGCCAGATGGACTGATTCATGGGCTTCACAGGATCTGAAAACAAAACAGACACAGACCTTCATTTTCATTTTAACAACCCACAATCGACCTCAGTTCTTTCAAGTTGAAGGAGTGGAAAATCCATTTTTGTTCAGAATCACAAACTAGAATAACCGCCTTACAGCCAACCAGTCAAGTTGCAGTTTACATCCATGTCTGTCCAAAATGTCATCACTTCATCCTTTTATCCTGTTAGACATTTGTGTGAAATAGTCATAATTAGAATGAGTTCTTGAGTTATGGCCAAAAATGTATTTTGTGAGGTCATAGTGACTTTTGACCTTTAACCCTCAGATTCTAATCAGTTCATCCTTGAGTCCAAGTGGACATTTGTGCCAATAAGAAGAAATTCCCGCCAGACATTCCTGAGATACAGTATCACATTCAGGAGAATGGTACGGACAGACAACCTGAAAACATAACGCCTCTGGCTTTGACTGTTGCCAGCATGGAGGCATAAAATAAATACTGTATGTACTGGTCATACTTGGATTGTCCCACTGACTCACCAGCATCTGGGCAGAGAGAGGCATTTGCTTCTTTCACACTTTGGATTAGTTTTCTAAAGGAGAAGAAACAATGACTGAAATGTTTGGATAGAACAGATATCAACACGGCTTGCTCTACTACAAGTTGAGACAGCTGCCTACCTTTTTGAACTAGAAAGGAGAACACATTTCCCAACAGCTTTGTCCCAGCCGCAGTATGGGTCTCTGGCTAGAACACAGTCCATACAGGAGGAGGACCTGCTACAGGTGGCCAGTGGTATCTGAGCTGCTCCGTTGTTTGAACCTGCAAACAGCTGACCCTGTACACAGCAGATCCATCACACAAACAAAACAAAGACGCTGAGGGAGGTGCTTTGCCGTACTATACAATGAACTCACTTGAACAGAGCAGAGTTTTAAATTACCGTGACATTGGAGAATTTCAGAATCTTGATTGGCTCTGGGGGCTGGAAGAGTTGCACTTCCTCTATGATGAACATCTCCCCATCATAGTTCACAGCTTTCAGCATTGTGCCTTTCTCTTTACATATAAAAACACAGAAACAAGCTGACACATATCGCCTGATGCTTACCACTGATGTGGTCTTACAGTATATACAGGAAGTGGCAGTGTGCTGCACTGACACACACACCTGTGCCTATGAACATCACATGGTACTTCTCTCCGTCTGCTGCCTGCACTTGGTTGATTATAATGCGTGTGAATGAAGCTCCTCGTCGCACCAGAACAGGCTTCTCTCCTATTGGCTGGATAGCTTGGTCCATGAGGGGCCTATCTTTGATAAACTGAAGGGTCCGGTCTGGGAGGTCCAGAGTCTGAGTTATTCCCGCTTTACGAGCCTCATTGTCTATACACTGGCGATGGAAAAAGGGAAGGAAAGAGAAAAGGCAGAACAACTGAGTCAGAGTACAAAAGGAATCAATTTCCTGCTGGGACACTCATAAAAAAACAACAAAAAAAAGTTTCCTTTTGAGATTTGTCTTTGTTTCTAACACGCGTTGAATAGCGGGCAGACTCACAGCTCCGGGCCGAGGGACGGGCACATCTCCGCTGTACATCACCCACTTAACAAAGGAGGTTTCTACGCGGACCGGGGTCTTGTACTTCCCCTCTGCAAACACTCTGCTGATGTCAGACACGCGGTACGCACACACTGCAGACAGGTCTGATGTGTCCCTGAAACACACAGAAAATGTGAGCCAAGTGGTGTGCCAAAGACCATTAAAGACAAAGGGACCCTGCTCCCTCAAACACAAACACACATTTGTTAATTCAAACGTACGACTGTGGTGTGAAGATGGCGTAGAACAAACAGTCCTTCCAGTGCTTCTCCGGGTTACACAAGCGGTAAGTGTCCTGGATAATGTACGGCAGCTGAGACTCCAGCACTGGACATTCTATTCTGGCCTTCAGGAAGGATGTCCATTTTTTCTGTAAGGTTCTCTGGCCTCCAAGATCCCCCTGTGAGCACAGAAAGACGCCATAATGCCACACAGGCAAGTGAAAAAACACAAAGACAAACGGGATGCCCAATCAAGCAGCGGAAAAGACTTGCAGACTGCAAAGGCAAGAGTGCAACTGAGGAAGTGCTGTATACACTGTATGTTACTGTATACGTGCATGCAGAATGAACTCATTTTCACCTTGCAGACACGGGCCACACGGGAAACCACCAGTTTGTTGAAGCAGTCACACTCCACAGCTGTCTCGCTGAAGAACAGGTAAACCTTGTCATCGTCTCCCTCTTCGCTCATGTCACTCTCTGGCATCTGAGCCATGGAGACAAAGTTGGGCTCTGGTGTCAAAAGAAAGAAAAACATCAACATTGACTGAGCTACTAAGCAAATCATCAAGGTAAAAACACTTCACCTCAGTACAGTGAATCCCTCGCATGAACGTAGCATCTTGCAAAAAAAAAAAACAAAACCACAAAACATACTGTCACATCTTACCATGAAGCCAGGAGATCTTGAACTCAGTCCGTATGGAGACAGGAGAGCTGCGCATCAGGACGGGTTCAGAGCCCAGGAAGTTCATCGAAGTGGCTGAGTATAGGTCATTTTCTGGGAGGACACAATGGCAGACACAGAGATACAAATTTTGAAAATGTTGCTGTATTAACTGCTCGTCCTTAGTTTCTTATCTGTTGTATAATGACTACTCACCAACCATGATGGAGGCGTAACTCTGGAAAGGATCAAATGGACACTTCCCTTTGCCGTCCTCTGCTTTCTTCTCAAGGGTCAGCTTTCCATTGGCATATGTCTGCACAGACATACAGAGGCGATGCAACTCACAAAGTCTTTAAATTCTACAGTTATTTTACATACATACACTATGATTTTGACAGCATGGAAAATGAATATAGATAAACAAGCAGCACTGTGGCTCTGAAACCATCTCACCATGTAATCACACTCAGGATCGAACGCATTGGTTCCACACACGTATATCCTGTTATCCTCCGTCTGATGCAAGATTCTGATATAGTTCTTGCACTCCGTCTGTAAATGCATTTTTAAAAAGCAATGACTTAGATCTACTTAATATGCAACCAATTTTAAATAGTAAATGCTAAATGCTAAATGGGACCCACCTCAGGATCTCTTCCTTTGTTTTTACACTCATCTTCTTGCTGTTGCGTCACTTCCCATTTCACCTAAAAGAGGGAAAAACAAACTCAGCTTTTGAAATGTTTTTCAAATTAAAGTGTTTTTCTTTTGTATAATTTGACATTTATCAACTCCAGGTTGGCTGACTCCTGGCTCCAATTAGCTCTTGGAGAAGTCATTAGCCTAGGGGTTCACATACTTTTTCTACCCTGCACTGTTTATATGTTGCGTTCAATAAAAACATAAAAACATATAATTTTTTTGTGCTGTATTAGTTTAAGCAGAGTGTGTTTGTCTACTGTTGTGACTTAGATGAAGATCAGAACACATGTTATGACCAATTTATGCAGAAATCCAAGTAATCCCAAAGGGTTCACATACTTTTTCTTGCAACTGTATATTGCTATAGAAACGATAAAATATAACATTGTTATATTTATTGTAATACTGCCCAGCCCTAATGAATATTATATTCTATTTTTGACAATAGATCCCCTACACACTGGACCTTTCGTAAAAGCAGCAACACCACAGTGTAAAATACTACAAGTAAAATTTTACTGCGTAAAAGTACATAAGTATTGGAATAAAAATATGCTTAAAGTACCAAAAGTAAAAGTGCTCAATATGCAAAATAGCTCATTTGAGAATATGCATTCATATGTCCATTGCTTTAATGTTTAATGTAGTTTTACTATATATACTGCCAGGCAGCAAGGGATCAATAAAGTCTTATCTTTATCCATCACTATTTATTTGTTGATTATATTTTATGTTATAAATCTGAATCTGCAAAGTAACTAGAAGCTTAGGTTATCAAATAAATATAGTGAAAAAGCACATTTCCCTCTGAAATTTAGTGGAGTAAAAGTATTAAGTAGCTGAAAATGGACAGGACTCAAGTAAAGTACCTCATAATTGTATTTAAAGCTTCTGTAGGCAACAAGTTTTTGGCATCGTTGAGCAAAAAAAGCCATAATAACCTTTCAGCATATTGTAATTCAAGTTTTCTGAAAGAAAACTAGAGTTCTCCTCCTTGTGGCTCTGTTTTCAGGCTTTAGAAAAAAATCTAGACCTGGACAGGAGATTTTGACCAATCGCAGGTCATTTCAGAGAAAGAGCGTTCTTATTGGCTGTGCTCTGGTTATGGAACCAATGCTTGGTATTTCCTCAAGCGATCTCAACATGGCTGCTGGGTCACAAATGCTCTCATTTTACAGCTAAACAGCAACTACAACATGTTTCTGAAAACATTTGAGGAGAGAAATAGACATTACAGTGACAGAATATTGATTCATATTTGATCAGCACCGCCAAGTTGTGAGTGACTGACTCGTCGCTCTCATAGACGGAAGCTGGACAGCAGACTCCAGATCAGCTCTGACTGGTTGTTTAACTCTGGTCTGTGAAATTGTGCAGATGCCATTAGGAGCAGCACGAGTTTTGTTTTTTTCCAGATTATCTGTCTCATATACTACTGTCAGGATATAGTGACCATTTTTTTTTTTTAATCATATTTGCTCCATTTCTACCCACTGTTGCTTTAAGTACTTGCGTAAATGTACACAGTCACTGTCCACCACTGCTACCAGACACCCAAAGCAACACTTCTACCCATTTAACCCTCTACTAAGGAAACAAAGCAGTTGTTAAGAAAGCAGAAGTGGAGACAAGCAGGTAAAATGTCCTTGCAAATGTAACTGAAGTGGAGGTATAACAGCTGAAATCAACAAATAACTTCCAGTAAAGCTGGTTGCTTTCAGTACTTGTTGAGTGAATTAGTAGTGACAGTGTGTCATGTCATTAAACATAGCGTTGTTTGTCTGCCAAGGCTTGCGGGCAGCCTGGCAATGACACACAAGTTTGCTCCTGAAGATTTCTTAGCCCCAGGCCAAGAAAGCTATGATAAGAGATTTCAGACTAAAGCTAACAGCATTGTCCTTAACTGCATTGTTAACACTGTGGTCTTACTGAGGCAAGTTTCTTGGAGATGTCGTTGAGGTCAAGAGCATACACTGCCTCCCTGGCACCCAGCAATAGCAGGTCCAGATCTTCTCTCAACAACATGGTGGAGTAGTTGAACACCCCCTCTTCGTGAAACATGTGGCCGTTGTCCCCTAGAAACAGAACATGTCTGATTAATTAAGCAACCAAACGATTCCCTGATGAGTCAAGCCAAACTTGCTCACACCATATGAGCCACCACAAGTTGACACATGGTAAGCTAAGGTTACACAAGACAGACAGCAACACTCACTATGGTAGGGCACAGATCTGCGGGGGATGTTGTCCAGCGGTGAGTCTTCTTCCAGCATCGAGGCCAGGGGCAGCAGCCAAACGACACAGAAGAGCCACAGCGGATGCATGGCTCTTTTGTTCAAACTAAAGAGGATTTGAAGCTGTTTCCTTAATAGTCACTCATACAGGGGTAGAGACAGCGAGCAGCATCTATGACGTGATGAGGTCTATGCTGACTGAAGGGCACTGGCCCCTTTACTGGCCCCGCTCAGCAGGCTGTCCATGATGAGATGGATGGCACAGACCAAAGAAACAAAGCCAAAGAGGGCTGAAAGAGACAAGGTTGTATGGATAACACAATCAATTCAACGGACGTGAGACCTGACAGAGAAGAAGCTTAAAATATGTTACATAAAACACCTGACAAAAAAAATAAATAAATAAATAAATAAAAACCAGGAAAAAGAGATTAAGAGAAACATTTAAAGGTGTGTTCAAAAATAAGTGAGCAGAGAAAACAAAGTAAAAGGGTAGCCAGAAAGGGCAGAGTGAGTTAAAGTCAGCGCAGCAGTAAATCTGTCAGTGCCATAGTGATGTTAATGCAGGGCCGTGAAAGGCATTCAGCAGGGTGCAGGGATGTCAACTTCAGCTCTCCTGCAGCACCAAACACAAGGACACAATGAGAGATTCACACAGCGTGCCAAAGGCTGGTGTATGAGAGGAGCTCTTGCACCAACGTTGTTGCAAGAGCTGTTTCACACAAACCAACAGGAAGTATGTTGGTACGACTCATCCTTATCATCAGTTAAATCTACCAACAGAGTGGCTAGTTACCACGGCTCGCATCTCTTTTAATTACACTAACAGCTCTTGTTTTCTGTGTTTTTTTTTCCCAGCAGTGTTACTATATACAACATAGGTATATGGAAATATGTTTGATTGGATTATATTAACCAGAGGTATAAAACATTACATGACGTAAAATGAAAATAACACTAATTTGTGAAGGAAATGTCTTTATTCTTTGATTTTTGGGTTTCTGGAAATAATTAATTAATAATTAATAAATACTGCCTGACAATGGCTGACATATTTGACTTAAGGACATCTCTGATTGAAAATCAAACATTTTTACTGTATTAATTTAGATATTTTGCTGAGGTAGAAGTTCCTAGAAGTATATGATTACATTTTCCCATGGTATAGTGTTAGAAAAGTTAACAAAAAAACAATCATTAAATCGAATCACAATACTTAAATATTGCAATACATATCGAATCTGCACCCAAGCGCACATTTGCCAACTTCCCACTTTCCTCTCAGGGTCACAATTCTTCCATATTTCTCCCGATTTATGAGAAATGTTTGCAGTAAAAAGTTGTCGTAGTGTGGCGTGAGCCATTAAAAATAACGTGTTTCAGAGCACAGTAGTGCCATTGTCGTATTGTGTCTAAAAGAACCTTCAGTAAATGAGAGAAGGAGAGTGAAATGGAGAGCAGGAGAAACAAAATAGGCTTACTCAAGCAGGGGCAGAAAATGAATGAATGTGTGAATGAAAGAAAACTGATGATACCAGAGATGCACACAAATTCACACTTGAAGGGCCAGTTAACTCTGTATTCATTCCTGAGATTTAAAAGTAAAATTATATTTAAGTATTGTATATGCTAAAAGTATTGAACATAAAACTGCTGTTGCAGTGTACTTTATAATCACTTTGCAATTTTCATTCTTTAAAAGCCTCCAGAACGAAGGAAACAAAGTCTCTGAAACTCAATTTTTTTCTGGGGGAGAACCCCCAGACGGTTTACATACACTCCCTTTTTAGAAGTTGCAAAGTTGGCAAGTACAATGACCAGCCATAATATTAACAACATTATGACCACTGACAGGTGAAGTGAATAACATTGGTAATCTTGTTACAATGGCACATGGCAGTGGGTGGGATATATCAGGCAGCAAGTGAAGATTTTTTCCTTGAAGTTGGTGTGTTAGAAGTAGAAAAAAATGACCAAGCGTAAGGATGTGAGCGACTTTGACAAGGGCCAAATTGTGATGGCTGGACGACTGGGTCCAAGAAAGGACAACTGGTGTATCAGCAACAGGGTCATGGTCAGCCAAGGCTCACTGATGCATCTGAGGAGTAAAGTCTGGCTGTGCTGAATAGAAGAACTACTGTAGCTCAAATTAGTGAAAAAGTGAATGCTGGTTCTGATAGAAAGGTGTCAGAACACACAGAACGTCACAGTTTGTTGCGTATCGGGATGCAGAGAAGAAGAAGAAGATATTCCTTTATTAGTCCCACAGTGGGGAAATTCAGTTTTACACTCTGTTGTTCACACAGTACATATACATGCGTCAATGGAGAGATGTCAGAGTGAGGGTGCTGCTCCTGACAAGCGCCCAGAGCAGTTGGAGGTTCGGTGCCTTGCTCAGGGGCACCTCGGCAGTGCCCAAGAGGTAAACTGGCACCTCTCCAGCAACCAGTTGGTCTTGGTCCATGGGTCCTAACCCAAGTCCTTACGGACTGAGCTACTGCCGCCCCCCAAAAAATATACTGCATGTTCACTTGCAATATATGAGCCAAGGGATTTACAGCCTTCCGGCCAACCCAGAGGGGCACAGAGCCCCTCCAACGGACCGGTCAGGGTGCCCGTGCTGACCCGGGTCCACCGCCAAAAGCATCTACAACGGGCATGTCAGCATTAGAACTGGACCACAGAGCAATTTAAGAGGGTGGTGGTCTGGTGGTGGCTGGTCTGATGAATCACATCGCGTGGATGGCCGGGTGCGTGCGCGTTGCTTACCTGGGGAAGATATGGCACCAGGATGCACTATGGGAAGAATGTGAGCCAGCGGAGGCAGTGTGAACACTGCAAAAATGGTTCAAGAGGAGCACAGCAACGAGTCTGAAGTGTTGACTTGGCCTCCAAATTCTCTGGATCTCAACCCAATGGAGCAGCTGCAGGATGTGCTGGACCTACTCATTATGAGCCAGGTGGTCATAATGCCACGGCTGATCGGTGTAAAGTCCCAGCCTACCAACTACAACCTGCTGAAGTGGGTGTGTGCTGTAGCTGCTTCCTTCCCAAGAGAGGTGTGCTGTGTTTGACTGATGGGCTGCAGCATGTCAGAGAATGCAGCCCTGATAAGATGTTTCACATATTTGGCCCTGGGGCCAAAGCCAGCGTCACTCAGCGCCCTCCTGCGCGCGCACACACACACATACACACACACGCACACACACATACACACACACGCACACACACTAACAAACACTGCACTTTAGCGCTTATGCATTTATGCGCCAAATGCCCCAAGAAACAACAAGCCCGTGGGCTACTGTGTAAAAGTGACCGAGTCAAAGATGCAGCTTAAGGACATTTAAGAGTAAGTTGGGGGTTGTTTTAGTTTATTTAAAGTAGAAATTGTTGTTTAAAGTTAGTTTTACTACATATAATACGCCTTTAGGCGCACATTTCCACAAAAGACAAAGTGCACGACCAGCAGCAGCTAGCTAACCGTCTATCAGTTAATCACTTACCTGCTCACCGACACGCCCAAGACTGCGGAGGCTTCCATTAAAAAATAGTCCCAACACCTGTTTAAGTGTAATTTCTAAAGCATTACGTCTTCATTAACTAACAGACTGGCAGTAAAACTAACTCATAATATTTAGAAAGGGTTGAGAAGAGGCGTACTGAGTCCCACTCGCGCTGCTAACGTCTAACGTACGCGGAGACGTTAAACTTTGTTTCGCGCTAGCTTAACTTCCTTTAAGGCTAACGACGTAGAGACGCTGCAGCAGGTTCACTTCTCTAAACCCAGGACCGCAGATTAAAAAACGCCTCTGAGACGGTTCAGCAGCCGGTCCGTCTCAGTCGGGTCCTCTCTCCAAAATCACAGTCCGTTACTGTAGGGAGACTCTCAGGATCTGAATGGCTGGCTGCTGCTCCGCTTGGCCCCGCAGGTTGTTTGCTGTTACTCCCTTCAATCTGACGCTGAGACGCTGATCCCAGGTCTGATTAAGTTTCCATTGTTCCCTTGTGCTCTTGTCTGTCGGCGGAGGGCACAGCTGATCCAGGACGGGAGAGGTTGACTGTAAGAGCAGCTGGAGGGTGTTTCAGGGTTGGCACGTTTATTTTTGAGCAGCATGTACAAACAGGAGTGATGGACTAACGTTACCTAGTGGTGGGAACCGTCTGTCCTGCATGTGGTCTGATATTATCATCATGTCCCTTATAATGGTGCTGCACCTGCAAATGGAAATGGAAATATGGAATATAAATATGGAAATGGAAATAGCCAATGTATTATATTTACACATGTAATACTTATTCATGAAATAGAGTTGCGTCAGTAGATGGTATATGTAGTTGATGCAACTGCAAAATCTGCAATCCAAACCTGTTTCTGTTATTTTGTCCACAGCACAGGCTTACGGTACAGTGCAGCCAAATGCAAGAATAAAACATCTATGGCAAAACACATCCTTGTGAGCTCCATAAAAAGGTATTTATTACAAAATAAATAAATAAATAATGGATTGAACGCATGTTTTCACCTGTTGCGTCCCTCCCCTACACTTTTGACAGGCCTCATCAAACACATGTTGGGTCTAATGTGTGGACCACATACAGTAGATATTATTTTGTTTTCCCTATGGTGTGGACATCAAGTCCTCCATTGTACATAATGTAATGTATTTGCTATTTTTTGTCTGATTTTTTTTTTAAATATTTTTTTAGTTTTCAAATTTCAGAAATGAGGAGAAAAGACAAAATAAAAAAATTACATTCACCTAAAAAACAAAAAGGTTAGTAGTAAGGGTTAGTTGTCCCTTGAAAATAAAATAATAATTATTATTATTATTTTGCAGACTAACAAATACGAGAAATGTATACTGTTATTGATATTTCAAATTGGACTTAAGTTTCCATTACAGCAGTGGTTCCCAAACCTTTTCTGCAGGGGCCCCTTTTGAAGAGAATATTTTCAAGCCGCCCCAGGTCAGTACAGGCCCATGCATCATTAATATTTAGTCTCGCCATGCCCCCTTTTATAGCTCTGGGTCCCCTTTTGGGTTCCCACCTCCCAGCTTGGGAGCCACTGCGCTAGAGGACAGGCCCTCCGCTTGTTTCAGAATGAAATCAGCGTCACTGAAATTATGAAAATAATTAACTATATCAAAATTTCAGATGGATATTTTTCCAGTATGAATATTTACTAAAAGTGTGTGAGATCATGGTAGATTATCTAGGAAAACTAAAAATAATATACTGACATCCGTGTTAAACAAACTTGTACTTTTGTTCGCTGACATGTTTTCTCTTTTCTTTTATCTTTCTGTGATTAACTTATAATATTGATTAATACCAAAATCATTGACTGGGTCCTAACAGCCTGACACTTACTGTAGGAAACAAAGAAGTGGTTCGCCTTTGAGAAAGCACATATCACATCCATGCAAAACCATTTAATGCCCTTGATATCTGACAAACACTATTCGTTGATAGTGATCAAGTAGACACGACACATCATGTACAAACATTACAAGAAACTGTTCATTGTAAGAGGACACTTATGAGTCAGCTGATCGCAGTTTGACACTTCAAATCTACTGGTCAATTAACATAATAAATGTCAATGTAGAAATGCATGTCGCTATTGTTCAAGCACCTTCAGACTTGTAATAAATTATCATTTTGTTATTAAAAAGGTGGAGAAATGGTGTAATACTGTGATAAAAGCCAAACATTTTTTGTCAGGTTCAGTCTGCAAAGTGTTTGACTGTGTGCTGATGAGGTTTCTGTCCCTCCAGCTGACAGCCGCCCCACTAGAGGGCGCTCTCACATCTGAATACAGGGGTCTGACTTTCTTGGAGAATAACAGAAATCACCTGGAGTCTCCAGGTGATTCATAGCACCATACAGTAGCACGAACAACAGTAGCAGAGAATAAGGAAACACTTTAAAAATAAGCACCAACAGTACAGTTAAAGTTGAGTAGAATCAACAATACATTAATGGTTGCTTATCAATCACAAATGGCACTCATGAGCAGCAGGCAGAGGTTGTGCAGTTTTCAGTTCCTTGCCAGCTCGACTGTATTCAAACGATTTTTTTCTTTTGTTTTTCGGTATGAATGAGGTGAGCGAAGAGGATTGCTGAACTGAAACCTGAGCATGCCTGGCTTATTTTTACTGTCAGAGCAGATAAAGCGTCTCAGGTCTCAGGTCAGAGTTTGCTGATCTTGGCTGTCTGTGGTTTGTTTGTTCTTAGTCTCCAGTGTTGCAGCAGTAACATCAGCAGCTCAGACAAGAAAACACCAGGCTCAGTTGGTGGTCCTGAACGTGTCCCTTCTCGTCTGATTGCTGCCAGTCATTATTGATTCAGTACAGACTCAAGAAAATTTGTTGTGGCGCTATTTTTTTTTTTTTTTTTTTTTTTTTTTTGCTCAGAGACAGTTTGTAAACAGCTTTATGTGAGTGGAAGAAGCATGAGTGGATTGTTACCCCAACCAAGACAGCCAGCTTTATATGAGGTTTTATGGACCTAATCCAGTGTTTACCAGGCAGTCTAACCAAAGTCCATTTAACCATCTAAGTCCAACATTTTGTACATCCCTATGGCGGTATTTGTAGTCCTTTGTCTTCCACCTAGAAGGCACAGGATGAATACATAGCTGCGGTGAGGAATTTGGCACTGAAGACTGCTGTGATAGGAGATTGTTCCTTATGAGGAGTGAATCACTCCTGACTGGCTCGTCTCTTCTCCAGCTTCATTTTCAGTTCCTCATTGAGCGCTGTGGAAAGACAGAGACGCCACGTTAGGTCTCTTTTATGTATCTACATGTTTCTTGGTCTGCATCGTCTCACTCACTCTGTGTGAGAGGTGAAGGGGAGAGGATGAGTCGTCTCATCGGGTTGGTGGGCGATGCCGGCACCGATGAGGTCAGGATCCGGCGGTCTGGGGCGGGAGACCTGGACAGGGGGCTGCTGGGCCAACGATCTGCCCCAGAATTGAAACAGTGGTCATTATTACTGTCTGTCTGCGGCTGTTTGCGTGTGGTTTAAGTGACAGAGACTAACCTTGTTTTGGAGGCAGGGCAGGAGCCTTGGGCAGCGGGCTAGTGGGGGCAGTGTGGAGGATCCTTTCTCCGTTCTCATCATTGGCAGAAACGTATGCTGATGACAAACAGAAGTTAATGTGGTCAGCTTCGTTGATTACTTGTAAGAAAACATTTTGAGAGAACATGTGTGTGCTGCGTAGTCGCCTCACTGATATTCTCTTCATAAGGCTCCTCCAGTAAGAAAGGCTGCAGAGTCCCTGCCGTCTTCTCTACCAGAGCGTCAATGACCTCGTGAAGTGTAGCACAGGGAATCTGGAAGAGGGAACCTGTTGTATTATACACCTAAAGCTGCTTGTTTGTTAATGTGTGCTGAGTTATTGCCATGTCCCAAATAATCCCTTCGGAAAAATACATGAATATATGCAAAGATAGATTGACTTCTGACAAGTTGTATTTTTATCTGACAGCAAACAAGACAGAGAGCCGTTTGGAGAATTGCAGCATCAAGTATTTGACTGAACAGCAGAGGTCGGATCAAGTCATTGTTTTCTGGTCTTTGCTCTCAAGTGCCAAGTCCTAAAGTTTCAAGTCTCAAACAAGTCACAGTGCTCTTCACCAAAATGCCATTTGCGTCTCCGACTGTAATTTTTGACCTACGCATTTTGCATACTGCAATCAATTTTTTGTCGAGCACCACATAGTTTTTATATGCAGACAAAATTAGCTTTGGTATCTTTTTTTTTCCAGCTAGCACTCAGTAACTTAACCATAGAAATGAAATATAAATATTCTGCTCTGTTCTTCATGGTTCGGTCCTGCAATTTGATTAGTTCACATAAAGGAGATCTGGAGAATTAACAGGGAACACCACATAAATTAATAATTCCAGTTTGTTATTTCCATGGTTTAGGAAAGTTCAATCAGTATTGGTGAACATGAGCTCCTCTCTCTCAAGGCCAGAAACCAAAGTAAAGTGTGGAGTGCTCCATAGACGATGAATGAGAGACTGATTTTATGGACCCACACAATGACTAAAAGCTCAAGTCCAAGTCAAGTCATGAGTCACTGACGTTTAAGTCCAAGTCGTGTTGCAAGTCTTCTTTGATGTTGTCAAATTTAAAGTCATCAAATAATAATGTGAATTGGACCCACACCTCTGCTTAACAGATCTGTAATGTGTTTTCTATCTTTTCAAATATTTAACGCCATGACAGGGATGCAACGATGCAATATGGCGGTTCTGTATTGGTCCCAGTACATAAAGCAGATCAGGTATCAACTATGATGTGACTGATACACATTAAATACTGTGTTCTTGCAATCAGTCACATCAGTTATGACGACCCATGGACTCAATTTTTCAACTTAGAGGTAAACACATTATAAGTCTGGGAAAAGAGAGCACTGGTATCCGATAGGTATGTAGAACTGTATCAGCAGATACAGAAAAGATATAGAAAAAGTTGGATTGATGCATCCCTGACTTTCTCCTATACAAATACATTCATGAGCAATTATAGTAAGACTTTAGACAGAATAAGAAATGTTGAAAGAAATGAGGTGTATGTACACATATGAAACACTCACAGGATTTTCTACATCAATGACATAACCACCTTGGTCCCTCTGAGTCACACGGTAATGTCTGAACACTGACCTGAAGAGCAGAAGAGAGAGAAACAGAAAACGGTAACATTTTGCAGTGTATGTTGTGTCTTGCTGTAATTGCAGCTGTGGTGCCCAGATGTTAAGCAGCTGTTTTACCCGTTGAGGTCCTGCCGAGTAGTGACAGCCAGTGAGCACCCATCTCTGCCTGGACGGAGCAGCATGTTGCCACAGTCTGGGTGTCTCTCTAGAAGGACTTCAGCCTCTGTTCGAGACACCGGTCGAAAACACCTGCATGCCACACACACACATATATATATATATATATGATAATAATATAGTCATGCCTACACACTACTATAGCTACAGTGCACCCTCTGAAAGGAGAACTCACGGTGGGATCTCTCCTACTAAAGGCACGGAGAGGGGCGAGGGAGGAGCACGCGTGGGAGTCCGATTTCTCCGCCTGGACCTTTCTTTGTCCACCACCTCCCTCAGCATCTGCAGCTGGCCCGGCAGCAACGTGAGACAGGACGGTACATTCAGCTGGGAGTGGAGGCAGAGGGGTGAATATTTTTAAGATGGCACAAGAGAGATAAAGATCGATGCAGGGATGCAAAAGATGGATATTTACATCTACTACAGTGTAGAGGAAACCTTTCCACAGCTCCCTTGATTCCAAGTTAGGTGCCTAGAAAAAAAACAGCAGCATTGTTAAACCTTACAAAAAAAAAAAGTTTTAATTTAAATATATACAGTATATGTGTGTATGCGCATTACCGTGAGTTTGGTCTCTCCATCCTTCATGCGCAGGATGAGTCTGGCTGCCTCCAGGTTTCTGTCCCGGCTGCAGTCGTCCTTCAGGGACACAAAACCACTGAGGTCCAGCTTCTCCACATACTGTAACACACGTTTTAGTATCAACACACTATGATGCACAAACAACAATATGTATATTCACAGTCTGAAACTTACATGACTGTCCTTGGCGTTATTGAAGAAATATAAAGAATTCCCACACAGACAGGTCCACAGTCGCCTGGATGCCTGACACACAGGAATAAGCAGACGTGAAATGAGACAATACGCTGCTGTTGTTTTCACATGTCTGTAATGGATATTTCCCTTTTTTAAATCACCCCCACATTTCCTGTCCCTAGAGATGAATAGGAAGTGAGCCACAGCTGCTGTCAATCTGTGGCCATGGATCCTGCACCTGAGCAGGGCTCACATTACATGTCTATATTGCATTATAATGAGCCTAATGAGGGGTGGTCCTGGGGGGAGGGGATCCCATTCTGTGTTTGTCACCTTATAGTTATATTATAGTGTTAATTTAAAAAAAAACATGCAAAAGAGTTATTGGGGAATATTTTACTGTATGCAACTTTGTATGCTATTGATGGAGGCTACTTCAGGGACCAGTCAGTCAGAAGAATATTACAGTATTTCTCAGTAAGCACTGGATTCTGGGTGATGAAAATGCTTGACATGCTGCATGTGATGTGACACAGATGCCTAGGTATTAAGATACAGCCACGAATAGTGATGCAATGTTTTGACACCAATCGGGTTTCCACGTTTCATAAGCAGCGATTCGTTCATAAACTGATGGACGCTTCCTCCGCCAGAGTCTTGTAAAACCAGACATAACAGCACAACAAATCTGTGATCCGCTATCATGTGAAGCCACCGGCACCGGAGAGCAGTCTCGCCTCGCCCATTCTAACACAATAAGGAAGTTGACAGCAGCTCTCTGGGAATGGAGGGGGATCATCAGCCGGTGTGCGCACACGCATACACTGACCACCACACAGCATGCATTGGAAACAACATGGCACTGCGCCGGGCGAGTTTACCTTCTCTTTCGGTCCTCGCTTCTCCAGGTACGCTTCGTAGTAGCAGGGCGGGAGCTGCGACCGGGACCCCCCCGGCCCGGAGCGCTGCCTGACGGGTGCAGCCGCCATGAGTGTCGCTGGCTGGGCACAGACCGAGGACAAAGGGGCGCTGGGTAATTCGGGGAGTGACACGCCTTCCCCGATGAGATAGTGCTGTGGCAATAATCCAACAGCTGGCTGGTGTAGCCTGCTGTGTCTGGGGATCATGCAGACGGGTGGTAGTGCAGATTAGAAATTGGATGGTTGGGGGGATAAATGTTCAAATATAGAGATGTTTATTGAGCAAATATCAATAGGTGGATTTAAATAAGAATCAGGTGTATGCAGAAAGAGATGATCCTATGCTGGATATTCATTACATTGTGTAAATCTAAAACATCCAGTTCAGTTGCAGGGCTGTAAAGACACACTGGGAGCCAAATGACTTACTCTTTATTTGAAGAAGCAAACGCTGCATCCATTCCCCTTTACATACGAACAAAAATATACAATACACAGAAGATTACACTTAGTACAGAGGTAATCCATATATCCTAAAGATAATCCAGGATAATCCCACTTTCAGCCTCCCCACAGTGTCACAGTTACAAAAATAAGGCGTTGCGTAAGACACAGAAGCACTAACGAAGACACATGCAAAGCAATTACATTTTAATGCATAATTCCTTTAAAATTGTGCGTAATAAAATAAAGCTTCAGAGTCTGGTAATACTTCATTCATCAACATTGCATAGTTGAGACACTTAACAAGCCATCGCAGGATGTAGTGTTGCATTAAATGTCAGCTGCAGCATTCAGACAACTATTTCAGATGTGACAGCAGCGGCACACAAAAATTGATCTTAGCCCCTTGTTCCACATCATCCATCAATATTATACAAGCTGTATAAAAGCTCAACCTGAACCCTTCTCCGCTCTCAAACTCCAGGCTTTTGATTTAGTGTAATGAGGCATATAAACTCACACCTGAACCACACAATTGCTGCTCAGCACAGCTGAAGACCCTGGCCCTATACATAACATGAATAACATAGGAGACATGCAAACATAACATTTAAGAGACACATAGTATGATAACAATGAGGAGATTATTCCAGCAGTGGACCAGGAGACTCCAGAGGCACAATGGGATTGGGACGGGGCAGATAATAAGAAAGGGGGCAGTGGTACAGGGGCAGGTGGTGAATAAAGACCAGTGGGGGAGGGAGGGCATAATCCACTGCTGTGTGCCCTTCCTTGCTGAAAAGACCTGTCTGTTCCACTCCCAGTTTTAACAGAGATGGGAGAGATGAGTGGGACAGGAGGCGGTCTAACAAGGGGATCATGACAAGAGGAGAAAGTTGGGTCTAATAGTGAGCAGCACAAACCCTCACAGTTAATAGTCAGCTTGTAAAAGACTTAATTGAAACTGAAACTAGCTATTGTGCACAGGCCTTCCTCATTATTAGTAACAATACTTTGGCGATAGTTAAGAAGCATTTTCTGTCAGGCCTGGTGCACAGTTTCAGCCCCAAAACTGAGGCAGGTACAAAAACTCCCAACACACATCAGATTAATTTCCATGCTCCAAATTATAGGTTAGAGTACTAAAACCAAGCTCACCCCAGCACTGTGGGGGGAAAACAAATCACAGACTGAAGATTCATTGACAAACAGTTGGATAAAAAGCCCCCAAAACACTGAGTGACACTGCCAGCAACATCGATACAGCCTGAGAAAATAGAGGAATTGAAGGATGCTTATGGCTTTGGTTTAATGCTGCAAAATATTTGGGTTGTATTGTTGTGGGCTACGCTCAAATGGAAACAGATGTCTGCTTTACTTGTTTAAAATGTGGAGTAAATTAAAGGGAAAACATGTTTTCTTAAAATCATCACAAACATTTAAGTCAATTTGCAGAATTGTCTGCATGAGGATATAAAATCTTTCCTTTTAATGACAAACAGCGGTCTCGCTCAGTGTGGTGCAGCTCTAAGAGAGGAACTATAAAAAAATTTTTTGGTCTTGAAAAAGCTGCTTATGTTTGCAAAACTGCCACAGAGTTTCTCTGATCAGCAGTGCTGTGAGTCCATGTTATCTGCTGACTGCCTCCAGTTATATTTGAGATTATACATTTGGAAGAGAAAAGAAATCCACATTAAAACATAACACAAGCCACTCAAGGTGGGGTTAGAAAGAGATAACAGACTTAAGTCAATAGCTAGGAATGATCTCTAGGACCAGCAGATGGCAGTGGAGGATAGTCTCAAACACGGACAGAAGGAAGCCAGTCCTCCATGTTGGCTCTAGCCAGTCTGCGATGACAACAGTACTAAAGCCCAAAGGCACAGGAGTGAAAACTGGGAGTGCAGAAAACAGTGTTTGGAGAAAGGCATGCATATACATGCATGTGTGTGTAGTACCAGTATGAACAATACACAGAACAAGAAATGTTCCATGTATTGTTGAAATATATAAAATAGGTTAAAAATATAAGAATAAAGTAGTTGCACTTCTTAATGTTTGCTGGACATGTCATTACAGAGCTGTCTTCATCATCCCGGAGATGGAGGTGTAGTGTACAAAGTGCATAGGTGCTTAGAGAATGAATGTAAATACTCATTATATGGTAAATGCACCCAAACATTACACTGTCATTTTTCTGACAAAAAATCTATTACATCTTGACAGAATAAAAAAAAGCAAATAACTGGTAAAAATTAGGTCCCTGTCTTGAGAAGTTTACCTTTTAATTACAATAAAGAAAATATATATTTTGGGTACTTGATAATCTATTACCACCCCCTCCTTGCCTTGCCGTTTTCAGTGTTACAGAGGCACTATCACTTCAACATAGCTGTTGGGGAAGTATCCTGATTTGCCGTGAATGCTTCCCTCCAACCAGTTCTCATCGACGTGACTAATCAAGGTGATGATGTCGCCCTCACTGAAGCCCAGCTCTCCTTCGTTCTCTGGTTCAAAGTCATACAGGGCTTTACAGCATGGCTCAGCTGCAGAGAGAGAGACACAAAACGTAGAGAGAAAGAACAAATACTATCAGTTTGTGAAAAGAATATTTGGTTATTTGCCTTCAATAAGATTAGTATATCCTGTGTCACCAGTGTGCTTTCCAACAGGACTCTGGAATAGACCATAAAACGGAGGAGATGTTAGTAATCAGTCAACAGATAATCCTTCTGACACTCAAGATCAAAATCAATGTACTGACATGTTACATAGCTAAACTATTTTATTCCAACCACAATGACAAAGTATTAGGCCAAAAACATTTACTTTCTCCCATTTGACTAAAGACTATATCTATAAAATGAACCATGTGGCATGTTTGTCTTGAGGTTCTGAAGTTTCATCAGTTAAGATAAGATAAGATAAGATGACCCTTTATTAATCCCCGGAGGGAAATTCGGGTGTCATAGCAGCATCAACACAGTACAGATAAATACAGTATAGTAAAAATTAAAAGAGAAGGTGCAATGAAGGGAAGAAGGTGCAATGAAGAGAATTGACAATAAAATAAGTAAGTAACAGTAATAAGTAAAGTGCAGCAGGTGGTTAGTGAAAAGACATACATACAGAGACATATAAGTTAGACATATAGTTAGTTATCATCATTAGCCTCATAGCCTAAGCGCAATATGAGGTTAATGATACATATACATCTGCAGCCTGGGTCAGACAGAGTAATATTCACAATCTAACAAGCCCATGTTGTTCTGGGAACCTGACAGACAGGACACAGCGGACCCTACAAACACCATTCAGTTAGTCAAATACCTTACCATCACACAGACATGCATATACCTCTCTGCCAGAGTGAGTGAAAGTAGTGAAACTTTCTAGTTCTGTGTAAATGACACATTATCTTCATCTGTCTCACTCACATGGTCTGCTCTTGATGGAGGTTCTTTGGAAGGATGGACCTGGATATTGTGCTCGGACTGCTTTATGTCGCAGATGGAAAGAAACATCAGTCTTAAGAAGGAGATGGACTTGCACCATAGACCGTATATAAAGACGGACAACATGACAGTGCCCCAAAGTGAAGTAGAAACATCTAGATCGCCCCCTGGTGGCTGGCTGCAGTATAAGCAATAAATCCCACCCCCTACTTGTTAGCGGATGGGACATGAGCCAAACTAAAAAGTAAAGTACACAATAAATAAAATTTTCCAAAATATCATTGGTGTTTTTATCAGATGCTCAAGTGTTCATATTCTGATGAGTTTGGTTTAAATGAGTTATTTCATACTATAAAAAAGGGTGAGACATCACGATTGATAGCTTCTCTAAGAGAAGTAGGCAGAGCCAGAGGCTCGGTAACTGTATGAGAGAAGAGATGTAACTTTAACCTTCTATAACTGTCTCACCAGTCTGTATAATAGAGCATGTGTCAATTTGATCATAAATGTATTTATTGAGATATTATGGTGATTTATTGTGTCTTTCTAGCCAAACAGCTATCGTGGTGCTAATGTAGCAGCTAGGTGGCTCAAGCTAGCAAGCTGTGCCCTTGCTTGGCTAGTGATTGGCTCAGGTGGGTGTGTGGGCAGGACCTTGATAACGTGGCTCCAGCCTTCTGGCTCCAAATGATGTCAAAATGTTAAGATGGCATCTCTTGTATCCAGGATATTTTGGCTTCACTTTTGTACAGTGGGAAGAAGTGGAGACGTGTTCTATCCATCCATCTTCACCCGCTTTTCCTGTTAGGGGTTGCGGGGGGTGATGGGTGGGGGGCTGGAGCCGAGCCCAGCTGGCATTGGGCAAAGGTGCAGTACACCCTGGACAGGTCGTCAGTCCATCGCAGGGCTGACGCATACAGGCAATTTATAGTCATCAGTTAACCTAAACTGCATGTCTTTGGACTGTGGGAGGAAGCCAGAGAACCCAGCAAAAACCAACGCTAACACAGGGAGATACAAACTTCACACAGAAGCGCCCTCTTGCTGTGAGGCGATGGTGCTAAGTGGAGTGGAGTGGAGATGTGTTGTCCATCTTTATATACAGTCTATGACTTGCACACATGCCTTCTTGGGTAGGCCTGTACACACACACACACACACACACACACACACACACACACACACACACACACACACACACACACACACACACACACACACACACACACACACACACAGACACACAGACACACACAGACAGACAGACAGATGCTCAAGCATACTCTCACAAAATATAGAAAAGTAATTTTTACCAGGAGAGGAGTAAGATGGAGAGGTTGCTGCAGATGATGAGTATCCTCCGTTGGAGTTTTCTACCTCTCCATAGTCATAAGCTGATCTGGGTTTGGGTGTTAATTCACGCCTTGGACGACACTGAGCTTCAGTCACCCTGTACACCATCAGAGAGTATCAATTCATGAGCTCCAAAGTAGCAGATAAAGGCAGGTTAAGAAATCCTGTTACTACAACTACAAGTAAACTGTCAAAGGCAAAACAAATCTACTTTATTTCATTTATTCCAAAGTAAAATTCAGATTTTGTTTATGTAAGGGGGGAAGATTATAAAAAATATCTACAAAACTAAAGATAATTATCTAAATCTTAATCTATTAAAGATAAAAAAAAGAGAGATTTGTGCTCAGCATCTGCTGCCACTTGACATTCATTACATATAATCAGATGGGTAAAAGAAAAAAAAAAAATGGTACTGCTGAATCATCCTTTGTTACGAACCAGAGGACACAGCCTCAACATGCATGCCATCTTCCACTAATAGTCAAGGCACCGACCTTTCTTTCAGGTTGTCAGAAAGCTTCTCCAGGACCTGCGAGGCCTGCTTGTGGTATTGCAGCAGAGACTCCACAAAAGAAGCCAGCTGACTCACCTGCTCCACCTACGTGCACACAAAAACTATTTCAGGACGAGACCAAACATGGAAACAGCAGTGGTCCTTCAGAGAATTCGTTACGAGTTAACCGTTCATATTCGTCAGCCATTATTTAATTTGTTTGTATCATTAAGTTAGAGCTCTTTAGCACCATAACGTCACTCGTGATGACGGGTACAAAAATGAAATAACAAGCCTGACAGGTCTGACACGCTCACACTACTGCAAGTCACTGTGGAAAAGAACAAGGCATGTCTCTTGACATACTGTCCTTAAAGAAGCAACATGTGGCTTGCAAGCTGAGAAGCTGTGAACAGCAAACATGCATTTCTAACGCAAGCAGAAACAGAGATACTAGCTATAATGAATATCAAGTATACTAAAGGCACATTAAGAAGAATTATACATGTTTTTGGTTGTTTGGCTGCCATGTTTCATATACTTATAATAGTGATTATCTGGGGTAAACTGTATTTCTTAATTTACCCCTCTATTTTGAGGGTGTCTAACTAGTTCTTTAGAACATAAAATTAACTCACTCCATTAATGCACCACTTCAGAAGATACCGATTCAACTCTAGTTGCTTCAGCCATAAATGTTTTTAATCATATCACAATAACCGCAGTAAGAAAAGAGTTACTGCAGTGTTTACAGCATTTTATAAATAAGTCAAGTAGGTTTCAATGTGTCATTTGCAATGCAAAGTGTGCAGGATTAGTCTACAAGTTACTCACATCTGTTTCCAGCAGGTTGTGCATGGAGCTTTCAGCCAACTCTTTGGACTCATGGAACTTCTCCAGGGCCTGCCTGATCTCTTCATCTTGGATTTTACCTTGACGTTTCTTTTTATAATCATAGTCGAGACGGCGGCTCCCCAGCTTCTTCAAGTGGTGCTGAGGGGGTGAAAGAGGAGGATGACATTTCACAGATGATATTATATGAAATATTCTCACTTGTTTATAGTTTTGAGAAATTTGCATGATTTAAACATTTGCATGTACTTTCACCATTATGCACCAGGACAGTAAATCCTTTTTTTTCCACATTATTGTAGCTGACACACAGACTGCAGAGCTCATTAGTCTATGCCTGGCCTGTATGTCCAGAAGCATACTGCCTCTTTGATTCTACCTGAATATCTTTGATATCCTTGTCAGCGACTGCCTGCAGTGGGTCAATGAAGTTCTGCTTTACATCGATATCCAGAGAGTCCTTGACCTCAGCCAACTTCTTCATTGACTCCCCAATGTCCACTAGAGCCCGACCTGCAGTACACGCACGCACAAACACACACAATACCAGCATTAGGGAGTGTGGGGCAATGTGAGTCATGTTCATAACAATCATTGGCTCTATGTTACGTAGATTAATGGGCACCCTCGGAATAAACCTACACCATGATGTACATCTCTACCTATATCTCATCCTCTAACTGCTTCCACTGTTCTTACCAAAGTTGTTGTCTTTGCCCATTTCCTGTCCATACTTAATCATGCACTCCCCCAGGAGGTCTTCAGGCTGGGAGTAGTCCACACTATTGCCCTGCCCGCGCATTTTGGACACTGTGTTGAGCATGGAAAGCTTAGCCCTTGTTGCCGGGTTGGGATGAAGGTACTCTGATGTTTTATTGATGATTTCCACCACTGCTTTGCTGGTAACATCTGCTCTCTGGTGGTATCCAGGTAATAGAGAGGCAATAATTAATGTGTGTGCATAATACACTGAATTGTATGCCTTCAAGAGTGTATATGTGAATGAGAAAAACCATAGGTGATATTGTTTAACTTTCAGTAAAACACAATATAGACATTTTCTTAAAATGTATGCATGTTACCTTCTCGAGCTCCTTGAAGTCTTCATCCAGTTTGGTTCCCTCTGCACCTCCAACCTTCTCACTCACCAGCTGTGCACACAGAGCAATCAGAGTAATGAAGCTGACTGATGGATGAATACCTTAAAAATTCCACATTTTGTCCTCTGTGACTAATTTGACAATCTACACATGGTCATGTATGAAAATAAAAGACTGATTAAGCCCTTTCACTTATGCATTGCCAAGTAAGGTTGCACAATTAACTGACATTTTATCAAAGTGCCTTATTATTAAAGGTGAAATGTGTCAGAATACCATTTTAAATGAAATATTGTGGTGCTGCAGAGATGTTCCAGCCTTCACATTATAATCCACAGACTTAAGAAAACATGTTTCTTTGTTACAAAAAAATACACCATAATAATTTAATATGCTTTTAAATTAAAATAATGATGTACAAATTATAATTCCCTCTAATATTGCCAATCATAGCACAAGACATTGCTGCAGGGATAACATACTTTTATAGACCAAGCAGCACCCTGGTTCCCTCGACAAAAAGCCAATGGGATTTTTCCACTGGTTCTTGGATTACTGCAGAAAATAAACTCTGGCAAACACAACTTTTATTCAGCAAGATAATCTTCACAAATGAACACCACTTTCATGATTTTTGAAGCATAAATACAATCAGAAGAAGTAAAAAGCTGATGATAGGCTATAAACGAACTATAATAACTCACATAGTCCCTTGTTAGCAACCGCCTTTTTAAAGATACATAAAGGCTGCAACTTCCCAAGTGGGATGCTTACTGACATATTTTATGCTGTAGAACAAAACGTGTTGACCACAGACCTTATTTCAGGCATCTAATGAAAAACTCATTCAAACAGACTTCGGGACAAGCGAACCGCAAGTGCTAAAATGCCAACTCATTTCCAGGTTTTAGGACCCATTCCTGCAGCTCTCTACTGCAATATCAGTCAAAATAATTGCAATTAGATATTTTTTTCAAAATTGTTCAGCCCTATTGCCAATGGGAGGCCAACAACAGGAACTACTGGATCTGATAGGGGATTTAAAGGTTTGCTCAAGGACACTTCAACAGAAGCTGTTGTCAAAGGAGCCAGACCTTCACAACCATACTGCTGTCTGTTACCAAACTTGGATATTTAACAATTTCCACCATTTTCTTTTTTCCGGGCTTGGTTAACACAATTTTCAAACTCCAAGACATACCCATGTTTTCCATCAGGGGAAGAACCTCTGGACTTTCTGCTTTACTGAGAGCATCTGTTTCACAAGGACTTCTGCTAACGGATTTCCTTTTTTTCCCATCAGGTCAGCGCACACACACACTGTAGTTTCCTACACTACCACTACATCTATGGATACTTTTACTAAACACACACGGCGACTTCATCTCGCTCTCAATTCATATCCCGACTCACATGCACACACGTTCTCCATTTGTCATCCAGAGCAACACACTCTGAAATCCAGTGCAGTTGGCTGGCAGGCCAAACAAAGACTCATTGTGTCCCTTTTCTCATTTAGTTCAACTCGTCGCAGCTGTTGGCACCACACTGTGCATTAAAACTCTATGACCAGATGGATCAATCAATTTCTCTACTTTATATAATACACAGGCTTGGTAAAGTTATGTTGTAAGAAACAGTGACCTCTGAAAATACTATGCACTGATTGCCAGTTGATTCATGGGATATAATCCAGCTCTGCATGTTCCCTAATTACAAAGTCTAATAAACAGCATTTTAATCACAATGAATGAATTTCTTGGTGCCAGATGTGATGTCGTGGCATGCAGATGTGTGAAATCCAAACACAAACATACTTTCAGTGCCCCATCTGGCTTCATAATTGCCAGCACAGGTTTTTTTTTGCCCTCCATGACTAATAAATCTGACTAGACGTGAGTATGTAATCTATCTACAGTTTTAGTTGTAGTTATAGGACATTTACACTTAAATTATGTATATCTCTTGTTACATACAATTGTTAAAATCTTAATTTAAGTTAGTAAGGGGTTTAAAAAGAGTGTCTTAAACACATTTTATAGAGAGCAGGCTTACCGCGGTGGTCAGCACTATACCGTTTCATATGGTGTACACGGTGGTCAAGCATACACTGATTACATTACTTGCCCACTGCCCCACCCTTGTTTTTCTTTTTTAAATTTGTTACAGAAATGAAATTCATTTAGTTCATTCTGGCATATCAGCGGTATGTTACAATCTGAAAGTGAAGGTGTCAGCTCTCTCTTGTCCCGTATGTGTGCAATCTGACTCTGTGCCAAGATGGAGCAGAGCAAGTTGATGGCAGAGGATTTAGTGTCAAAGCAAAAAGCAAAAGCATCTCTATTTGGCAATACTTTGGATTTAAACCAAATGCTATAAGGAAAAAAACATCAGTAACAACCGGTGGGAAAATTTCCTCACCATGACATCCTAATAGAGAGCATGTTGGGTTTAGTCTTGTTGAACACAACAAGATGCATAACATGATGTGGAATAAAATGAAACTGCAGGCGCACAATATAACGCCATGTGCATTGCACACAATGGCAGCTATAAAGTATATGTATGCTTTACGGCTGTCCCAGATAACATTTCAACATTCAAAAATTCGGTGAGAAATAGTCGAAGGTATTCGAAGCTTCGCGCAGCAGTGTGGCAGGCTGACATGTTCTGTTCAGTGCCTCAGACAGTACCGCTAGCACTGTACACACACAACAAACAGCAATATCTGTCTGAGCATGAGTAACAATAATTAATGTTGAATATGAATACTATTGTGGGATTATTCCTTATTTCAAGGGCTATTTGGGGATTTATACATTATTATTACAATACATACTTATATATAAAAAATAATTTAAAAAAATGAAGCATCTGAATAGCGATTTGGAGGTCGAATACCATGGCATCGAAGCTTCAAAGTACTCAGGTCAGCAATATTAAAACTGTTGAAATTAAATAAATAAGGTTTTAAAAAAACATAGTGTCATAAGCACATTTGACAGAGAGCATGCGGGTTTAGTCGTGGACAAAACAAGATGCATAATATGATGTAGAAAAAAAGGAAACAGCGGGTGCACAATATAACACTGTGTGCACTGCAGCACAGCTATATATGTTAAATCATTGATTGAACCAAGCATATTTTTATGGTGGTATGATGTGGAGCTTAGGCAGTTAACTTTCAAAACTGATCCTCCTCCACCCTGTTTATTTCATTTCATAGTTTGAATGGCAAAATGCAACATATGTTAGCCAGGCCTGTGCTAATAGAGGGCAGGGAGTTCAGCACAGGTTTGCTCAGAGCTAAACTGTATGTCCCAGTAGTTTAGGTTTTTTGTGCTGGGAGTTGACCAGCATTGAACTGTACTGTTCTCAATCCACCAGCTCCGCCTAAGTTTTGCAAAAGCTTATATGGAATATAAGATTTATCTACAATCCTGGCTTGTTGTCATTGCTGTATTGTCAATGTGAGTGTGTCAGTGTAAGTTTGTGGCTACTCAATAGCTAGGAGCTGGTTTGGGCAGAGTACTCACATTACTAGGATTCCAATACACACCCACTGAGGAGGCATCACTTGCATGCCACATAATGTTAGACCAAAGCAAGGACCTGTTGCAAGGCAGGTGTCATCAAAACACAGGCCACCAGTTTTGCAGGCTATGTCTTGTTGAGCTTCATATTTGTGGTGACAGGTTTAACTTTTAACTGTCTCAAGAGCAAGAGAACAGTTTTGTTTCTTTCAGAGAGGGATGAGTGCCATTAGAAATTTGAAAGCAAAAGTCAAACCTGATTCAATAAATCCAAGATGTTTGGACTACTGCAAATATCTTGCACACAATCTGGCAGTCAGACATTTGACAGACATGGCATCAAGTCACTTGCATTTGAACAAATATTTGACTTGCTTCTCTTTAAGCTTCCAGGTCCATCTGGCGTCAGTCTTGTGCTTTTTTTTTTTTTTTAATTCATGCTACATCTGTCACACAGTGTAAAAACAAAATTGGAGTTATGTCCCAAAATGAGATGATGTTCAACTATGGAAACAGTATCGTCATTTGCCTGATCGTGAAATTAATATTCTATACAGCAAATGATCTCAGTGCCTACATATGACATATGGATATGTTATGTGTTAGACATAAATAATTGACTTCAGATCACTTTTCTATAAATTATTTATTAATTATTATCTATAAATTAAATAAATTAGAGTGAAGGGGAGAAATAAACTTATTTTCATTAAAATGGAGACACTTACAGCTGAGAGATGACAGCAAACATGTTGTGTGATTTGACCTGTAGTATCACCACAACAGATTGGCCAGCTTCTCTTGAGACAAAGTGTTTTGAAAACATTGTGTAATCCAACACGTTAGAGATAGCAAACAAGAACACCTCTTTAGGAGGATATTAACACCTGAGTGATGAATCTACCTGCTGTTTAACATAACAGCAAAACACGATGAAACCAAGCACCAACCATCACACATACTGAACATACAGTATACTTCAACAGTATCTCCATCATCAGAAACCCATCCTGTCAGTGCCTGACTCCTGTCTGTCATAAACTTCAACAAATTAGCGTTGATCTCATACTTAAACGTTCACTTAGTGACAATTCTAAGTGAATCTCCGTAGTTAAATTTGTTGGACAAAACCTCAATTAACGTTAGCCTAGCCTGCCGTTTTGTCGCTTAACGTTAGCATGCTAGTTGTTACAGCATAAAACCAACTATAGAGACCAACGGCAAATAGCCAAGTTGAATGTTGCATCAGTTGGGATAAAGCTAACAAACGCTAATTTGCTAACTTTCTACATGAGCGTAACGTTAAGGGTTAACGCTGACGTTACACACACATTTGACAGTTGTTTGACAGTGCAATAACATTACAGATAGCCGTGTTAAAATGTTTCACATATGTTTGCTAACTTTAGTGTTTGACCCAGAAACCACGTTTTATCATTAACTAACATTTCCACTTTGGTTGGCCAGCTAACGTTAGCTTGAAACTAGCATAAACTCCCATTAAAAGTAACGAAAGATAGCCAAATTAGCGTGACGTTGAGGGTTAAAGTTGACGTTACCTGTGAGCCACAACACTTTTGACAGTTGTTAAAGAATTTATTAGCAATATAACAAGTCGCACACTTTTTAACAAGTTAAAACGTTTCACACATGTTATCTTACGTTAGTGTTTAGCCAAGAAAGCGTGTTTTATGACGTTAGTTTACGCATGGTTTCCACTTAGCCAGCTAACGTTAGCTTGATCTCGCATTAAAAGTAACGACAGTTAGCTAGCATTAGCTAAGCTACCGGCTAATGTTTCCCACTCTTAAAAAGTCGTGCTTTTACCTGACTCGCTTTGTAAAATTGCTTCTTAAATCCCGCGACGGACATCTTGCACTGTCAGTGTTGCCACCTGGACCTCGACGGGGAAAATGTGTTTTAAAAATAGTTGCTGTGAGTTTATAGTTTACAGCTCAGGCAGCAGCCGAGCGAGCAACGCGTCTTTAAATTTGCACCGTAGATGTGAAACTTGCTAGGCAACCACAGTTTCCTGGCCCGTCCTCATGGGGGAGGCTCCTTCCTGCTGGGTAAAGTGGGTCAAAACACCATCACCCAAACATCAGTCTTTCTCTGCAAATTGATCAGTGATCCATCAGCTAACCCCATAAAACAGTGGCGTAAAGTAACTAAGGACTGTACTGACTTATAATTATAAGGTACTTATACTTGTCACTTTATACTTATACTCTTCTACATCTCAGAGGTAAATATTGTACTTTTTAATCCACTACATTCATGTGATAACTTTAGTCACTATACAGATATAATCCATTATTTTCCATGTCTGTTTTATGTCTGTCAGCTCGTTGTTTTCAGTCATTGTTGATATTTATCTTCATACGTGTCCATGTCCACTCTTGAACGTTTTTTTTGTCGTTGTTGTCGTCTATTTGTTTGTATGCCCTCAAGGTGGCTTATTCCACCTACTTTCTGTTTTTGTTTAGTTTTTTAAGTAATAAACAGGTGGTTGAAAGCTCCAGAAAAAGTTTAAGTGGACCTTAAGTTAAGATCTTTTTTCTTTTGTCAAGCTACTGTTTCCAAGGGAAACTTGAACTTTCACATTCAAAACAATTATATTTAATGTATAAGAAGAGAAAGGTAGAACATCCTCATATTGGAGAAGCTGCAACCAGATAATGGTTATAATTATTATTAATTACTCACATGATTAGTCATTTACCAGAACTGTTGCAGATGCTTTTGTCAACTGATTAGTAGACTTCTCATTGCACTCCTTAGGCACAAATGCTAGTGTGTGATTTAAAAACATTACAGTGGTCGTGGCCATTTGCATGTGCATGATTATTACATCAGATCAGTGATTTTAGAGACTGATAAGACGTCTGATCAGTCAACAATATGCAAAGACCCATCATACATGCATATCAACAAATTCAAGTTGAAAAAAGAGTCAAACATTTCAAAAGAAAAAGAAACCATTTATTACATTCTTAAAACCACATATAATGTATCCCATTGGACAACAATATATATTGAGCTGTGTAACTCAGTTACTCTTGGACTAGTAATATACCTCTTGTACATTTTGTCATACAGGGAAAGAGAAGGGAGACAAACTATTCTTTTTTTTTGTTTGTACCTAATCTTTCTTCAATTAAAAAAAATAGATCACTGACTTTACAAGACAAAAGTGGAAACACATAAAGAAAAAGGTGGATAAAAGACTGACAAATAAATGAAAATCACAGCAAAAAGAAATATTAAACCCTAATAATGAATTTATCTTTAACGCTAACTGATTTTTTTTTTTTTTAAATGATTCCTATGTCTTGTAAATTTAACGTCACAATATTAGGACAGAATGGGACGGGCTTTGACACTTTGTGAGTAACATTCACAAAAAAAATAGAACTTACGTCCACAGTGATTATGGTTACGGGTCTCATCTTAGGTGCAAAGGTGTGAGGAGCACGAGGCTAAAAGACGACACTGGTAATAAAGGGACAAGAGACCACAGCTAGCTCCCTGAGCGGTAGGCAGGTCCTCGGACTCTGCTCGAGAACTTCACAGCACCCCGAGTAAGACATTATCGTCGTCGTCTCAATGCTATAACAACCTTCAGAGAGCGTGTTACTTATGTACATGAAAAATGTAAACAGTTATGGGTGACCTTGTGTGACAGATATGGAATAAAAAAAAAGAATGAAAAAGATTGAATGAAAACTATTAAGTCTTACTGGCATTGAGGCCCAACTCAGGGGGGCAGCTGGTAGCTCTGTCTGGCCTTAGACTAGTGTACAGTGAGAAAGAGGAAAATATAAGTGCTTGGTGTTTGGACAAGTGTTGGGTTAAGGACTACAGGAGAGAGAGGAACAGCAAATGTACAAATAATACAGTTGCTCCAACCAGCAAGGAGGGTTTATGATACATAGCATGGATCGTCGTCGTTCCGGCTTATAACCAACTGAAACAGTATGAGTGAAAGACAGTTACACTACACAGACTGTACCGACTGCTGGTTAGAAACAGGTGGGGAGACCCTGTGTATCCCAATGTATTATACAGTTCTTTTGCCTTGCGTTCTCTGTTCCTTAGTGTCCTTGTTTATCCTCTTGTCTCTTTAGGCAGACTGAAAGCTCTCAGTTTAATTGCAGAGACAAAGGGTTTTTTCACCTTTGTTTGGGTACACTGATCCCCCGCCCCCCCTCCCGCTGTGTCGCATCCACAACAAGTGTCCACCCCGTCGCTTGCATGATGACCGCGCTTCATCCAGCTGGGGTTCTGTCATCAGGGCAAGAGGGGATTGTTGCCACGGAAACCTGAGAGTACTGTCAGGAGAGGAAGTAGTCCAGAAAACGATTTCAGAGTCCAAAACATCAGCCTTCCTTGAAACCTCCATCTTTCCTCTACGTCTCACTATTTCTCTCCCTTTCTCTCTGAACTGAACTCGCACATTCTAACTCTCTCCATATATTTATATAGTCATCTATTTACATTCTTATTTAAAATATTTTGTTTATAAATGTGTATATAAATTAAAGATAATTTCATCTTGTCCTGTCTCTAAGTGGCATTTACAAGGAAAGGGGTGCGTGGGACTGAGGTTTCTCATTGCATTACAAGAGCCTACAAAAAAGGCAGCACCGAACACCATCTAAATGTCTTAAACCGGTTCTCAGCTGATTAAAGAGGTCGTGAGTCATATATCATATCCGCGCGTTTCTTTTCATATCAGAGAAAATGACTCATGATGTTGGTCCCTAAGTGATGGTTAGTACAAGGATGTTGTCTATATGAATACCATACTGAGATGTATTCATATAGAGAGAAATATTATTATAGTGAGAACTGTGGATCGACACGACTTCCTTCTAATACTTTGTGTAAAACTCTGTCTCAGAGCGGCAGGGTTGTACATTCACTGTTGTTGGGTTCTGGCTTGTGCACTGGTGCTTATCGTTGAGGTACATTCATAACTGGTTGGGTGATCCACAGTGGATCTGACGTTAAGCTTAGAGCTTGAAGTTGTCTCATGCCTAGTTATTATTATTACAACACCCACCTGCTTGTTGTTAATGCTACAATACGCAGAGGACCATGAGCATGTGTGGTCTGTAGTGTAAGGTGCTTTGCCTGCTGGGAAAGTGGAGGACTACTTTGGGATCATGGGAGACGGAATATTTAAAGTCCTGGATTGTCTCTTAACTGCTGGTTGTTGAGCTTCAACATCTCTATCCTTCTCTGTCTCTCCTTTTTTTGCTTCCCTACTTCTGAATACACTCTCTCCATCTCTCGTTTGTCTGTCTGTCTGTCTAGCTGTCAATGGAGTCTGGCAGAGACATCTCGCTGCCAAACACTTCCCGGTACAGTGGTGGGAAGCTGTAGGCGGTCTCTGGGTGGACCAAACGGAAAAACTCAAGTTTATCAATGTGGAGGTTACAGATGGACTTCATGATGGGCAGCTTGGACACCATCTGTGGGTGACAGAAGACACACAAAGGTAAGCTCATGTATGTGTGTCTTTATGTGTGTACATTTGTATGTGTGTCTGAAGTGTGTAAGAAGAGTTGTGTCTTCACCTTGTCCAGTTTCTCGTCTGAAGCGCCGCTCTTCTGTAGACTGTGCTGCAGAGCCAGGTAGACTTTCTCCTGGAGTTTCTGAACCTTTTGGCCTTCTGTTAGCCAGGGTCGATCTACACCAAAGAAAATATATGAACCCATTAACATGCAGTTTTCTTTCTCCTGATTGACACAATATGATGTTTACTCTGAGTGAAATATTCAAATCCAAGACTGTTTCTTTTATGGCTGCACCATTCAGTCAAATGGAAATATATAAGAAGTCTTGCACTTGCATTTTTACACATTTCTCCCAATATTCAGCCTGACATATTAGGTATAATTGGTATAAAATTGTTAAATATTGTTTAAGGGATGACGTCATGTACTACGAAAGTCCCTTCGTTCCTTTTTAAAGTGAGAAGTTGATACGTAGACATAAGGGGAAACATGACAGGTTTTATAATAAAAAAAACCATCACAAGTTTGTGAAGTAATCTGCAATAACACACTGCACCGCTACAGCAAAACATATTGTGTCTCTTGTGAATATCAGTGTGGCCACTTTTATTTAAAGACAGAACAGCACTGAATAGACTACGATGATTTAGTATTATAATGTGCATTTCTTTTTGAATGTTTGCGTCTTAAGGAAAAAAATGCTTACCAGGAGATAAAAGAACGGCAGCGCTAAACAGAGCCATCTCTTCGTCAGACAGCTGTAGACGGCAGAGTCCTTTTCCCAGGTCAAACACTGCACTGACCAGGTCATCACAACCTGCATAAACACAGGAAAACAATACATTACATGTCAATAGTACTAGCATTTAACAGTCCTGCTTCATTGAATTAACTGACACAGGAGATACCTCAGATGACTGAGGAATATGTTTCTTCCTCCATTTGCTAATTTTTGATTTATAGGCCAGGAGGGGAAACTCTGGCTCTTCTTAGTGTGAAAATTAGCATCCAAGTGTTTTCAACAGCTCATAGAAATACTGCTGTACTGACTGACATCATATGTCTTTTAAAATGACACAACTTGGGTAATTTTCCCTTAAATGAATTTATCACACAGTTTATTGCGATTTTTTTCGAGCTTTATTTATAGTCGCGTGAGTATTTTCTTTGCAGTATTCTCAGAAACACCAGAGGATATACAAACGAAAGATTCTGTGAAGAAGCAAGAAGTCAACGAGTGTGACCGGCAAAACACCATAAATTAAACTCCTCAATCCCAAAGAGGACTTGTAATCAACTATAAACTCAAACCTCATATTCATAGATGCCTTTATATAATCCCTGTAAAGAGAGCAAGTATTACATGCATTATAATGTCTTTCTATTTCATTATTTTACTTAATTTAAGCTTGCATTTATCTTATTGTGGCAGTCATGTCTGAAAAGCCAATCTGCATAACAGGCGCCTATTTACAAAAATTCAGAGGCGCATGGTGTGCGACAATTTGCGGATTCATTGCACTTAACGCACAGTATGTGATGATGTCATTTTTAGTTTGTGTACCCTCACGTCATGGACGCTACGGGGAGCATAAACCAAAGCTTTAGGCTGCATTCAACAGTTCTGGTGGTAGTGAAGACAGTGCTTCAGAAATTGGAAACCAACGTCCAGCTGAAGTATTTCGGTTACGTCTCTTCAAAGCCACTTCTGGCTTTAAGAAAAGGCTGACGACAAGATTGAAGCTGACTCTCATAGTCATTTTAAGAACCACTGGTCATTTAAAATAACGAATTACTTAAGTCAATGCAGAGATATCGCTGTTGGAGCAGAAACAGTTTCTCGCATTAATGGCGATTACCGCACAGAGCGTGTGAAAAAGACTTTCTAACTCACATAAAGGGTGAGAAACATTAAGAGGCTTTCCTGTGTCACCCTGTCAGACCTTACACAACCACATCTGATCCTCACCAAGCGCTTTGAAGAACTGAGCCGGGGCGAACTTCCCATTGAAGAAAATGGTGCTGTTGTTGATGTTGAAAGCTCGGCACATGCGTATGAGCAGGACCTCCAGACAGCCTGGAAGGGTAGCCACAGATAGAGGCAAAGACATGGATAGATGCAGAAAGAAGAGGGAGGGGGGAGGGAGGGACAGAGAGGGGCAGAGATGCTCCAACATGCACAAAACAACACAACAAAAATATAAATAATTTTGATCCAGATTGGTGCACAGCATATATAATGACATTGTTTGAACCGTTTAAAAATCAACAGGATAACACGGAAATCCACAAAAGAAAGATTTTTTTTGGGGAAAAAGTTCAAAGCATTTACAAAGAGTTAAGGCATTGTCAAATATGTGCATTTTATGTCAGTTTGTTTTGAACCAGGTATGCATAATTTATTACATCAAACAAATGGACGGCAAAAAAAGGTGAAGGTAGAGGGTTGGAGACAAAAAAAACAGGAAGGAGCTAAAGTTAGCAAGTTGCACACTTTCTTTACTTTGCAAGAATGAACACTATGAATCAAATATTTGAGATGTGAACATTTTTAGACACTGACCTGCTTTCAGCAATATGATCTGATCGTTCTGGCACAGATCCATGAAGCCAGCAATGCGTTTGGCAAACTCCACCACATACTGAATGGCATTGGTGATGTGGTGTGCACACTGCTGCCACATCCACTCAGCTGACTGGAAAAGGGGACACAACAAAGTGTTTCAAGTCCATTGACATCCCTTCAGCATAAATACCTTTTTAGAAGTTCATCATCATCATCAAATTCAACATTTGCACTGACCGATAATGATAGTAATAATGATAGTAATGATAATAATAATAATGTGGTAGGGTATTTGTGTGAATAAACCAATATATAATATTGCAATCTGCAACCACACCACTAGATGTCACCAAATCCTACACACTGTCCCTTTAAGTTAGATTAAAAATATATATTTATATCCGATATTGTATTTTAGCACTGATAAAATTACCCAAAGCAGACAGCCTAGTTTAGGCCAATACTGAGCAAAATATATGTGACGGCAGAAGTGTGATCCATGTACCTTGTTTTGAAAAGCACGCGTTTCCTCGGGTGCGTATTGTACCCAGGTGAATCTCTTCATGTCTTCGGCGCTGTACTGACACGTCTCCAGGTGAGACTTAACAATACTCTGAGTGATGCGCTCTGTGAAAGAAAAAAAAGACAGTTAAGTATCAGTGTTTTCTCATTCAGGTTGTTTGTGGTGTAGCAGCAGTATTATTTACATATCCACAGATCATGGCAGTGTGGCCTTGAATAACTAGATGCTTTAGTTTGTACTACTCCAATGTTCTGCCCCCAACAACAGTAAGTGCTAATGGTTCATCTATTAATTTGTTCTCTGCAGCTGTTAGGATCTTTTCCACTTCCTGCACTTATAATACAACCAATATTTACTCATTGCTTCCTTTAAAAGTCCCCAGAGCCCTATTCAAAGCAGTTTGGTGTAGCCAGCAACCATAAAGATGTAAAATAAAATACAAATGCATTCTAACTCAAGGCCTCCACAAACACTTAAAGAAACACCACTCTGAGAAAATGTTTCCTTACCTCTATAAATACCACAACACCATCATCCCTTTATCTGTCCCTTTTTTTGAGCTTATACTGTTGCTTGTTTGCCTATTTAATCTTGTCCTTGTCCTGTTTTACCGTCTGCCAGGTATCATTCTGCTTCTTTCTTTGGCAAACCCGTTTATGTGATGTGTCCTTGTGGTTTTTCTTTGTTTTTTATTCAAATAATTTTAGTTGTGTTTCATTCATAATATATTGTACATTCTGAAATAAAAGCAGATAATGACCAGGGAACCACAACAGTTACTGTACTACATTTTTATCCCCATGCCTCTCTCTGTCTTTTTTTTTTTTTGACACCTGAAATACTGTTATTACAGCTGCAATGATTAGTTGACTAATCAATTAAAAATTTAAAAATAATCTGATAATCAATTAATTGTTGTAAGTAATTTTTCATGCAAAAATGGCAGAAAATTTATGTTTCAGCGTCTCAAATATTTATCTCGGTTTTATATCATATTAAAGTGAATATCTTTGGGTTTTGAGCTGACAAAATAAGACATTTAAAGACATAACCTTGGACTTTGAGAAACTGGGATGGAAATTTTTCCCTATTTTCTGTCATTTTTAGACCAACTGATTAATCAAGAAAATAATTATTTAATCGCTAATGAAAATAATAGTTAGAAAGGAATAATGCTGCCTGAACTTCTGTTCAGTGAAAAGGGGACCTAACAAATAAATGCCTCTCTTATAATGTCCTATCTCAAGTAACTGCGTGGTTGTCCCTCTCTGTGTTTAAATACACAAAAGCCCTGACCGCTATTTGAGAGTTATGTATTCTCGTACACTCTGTGCTAGGTAATGAGTGAATTAAAGAAAAACTGATGTGTTATTTCTCGCTGTCAGTCCTCACCTAGATCTGTTATTGAGTAGTCATCAGGCAGATGGTCCAGCAGTGAGTGTGCGTGTCCCAGCAACGTGTGAGAGTGTGTGTGCAGGAGCTGGATCCCGTTGCCGTCCACCCCGTCCAGCATCGTCTGCTGTGGGGAATTCTGATTGGACAAGGATGAGGAAGAGGAAGAAGCGGAAGATGAGTTGGAGGTGTTCCCGGTGCTGGTGCCACCGCCACCAAGCAGCTCCAGGCTGCAGTACTCGCTGGCCTCTTCGGGGGTGAGCGGCAAGTCGAACAGGTCGGGCAGCGCCGCAATGTCATCCAGGTCGCTGAGGGTGGAACTGGAGCCTCCACTGCTGTAGGACCGGCTCAGACCCTCTTCACTGTCCTCCCCACCGACGCCGTCCTCCTTGGGTAAGGACAGAGCGGTAGCGCCCCCGCCTGCGGAGCCCACACACTCCTGGGACTTCTGGTGTTTTTGCACCTCGGCATAGAGGCTGTCGCGCTGCTTCTTGGACATACGACCAAACTTGACCGCTGCAGAGATGAAATACAGATTTTATTCATATTTTTTTTCCTTTAGCACAGAGAATTTGCTGTGACCAATAATAATTTTCACATCTGTTTCCAACACCTGTCATTTCAATCTAATTGTGAGATATTTCTGGCTCACATACTTCTGCCACCTTATCCATAAGTACTGTACGTTCCAGTCCCTATATCCAGTTTACATGATGAAAGTCCATCACCCTGCATACTGATGGGGGCTTCAAATACTCCTGGTATCAGCTTTAAATTAAAGAAACATGTGTACTGGGATTCAATGGAGAAACACATCTACAAAACATCTATCTTTAGTGAAGTCTTAGCTGTGGTAAATTATTAAGTCATGGTTACAGGAAGCACATAAAGAGGACACAGTGCATTCTTTGTGTGCGTTTACCGTCTCTGCTCATGCCCAATGCCAGACACTTCTGTAAGCGGCAGTGCTGGCAGCGGTTACGGTTAGTTCGGTCGATCAGGCAGTTCCTCTGGCGGGAACAAGAGTACATGGCATTGTTCTGCTGGCTGCGACGGAAGAAACCCTAGACACACAAACAAACACACGCATGCAAGCACCGTAAATGACGAGCACATTTTGACACAGAACAGGTTGGTTGAAGTTAAGTCCTGTAGTCTGGTCCACTCTCCGTGCTTCCTCCTTACCTTGCAGCCCTCGCAGGTGATGACACCATAGTGGATTCCTGAGGACTTGTCCCCGCAGATCTTACAGGGGATGACCTCGATCTGAGCTGCAGGGCCAAAAACAACATTGACAAGAGAGATTAGACAGATTAGCCAACATCAACAAGTGCAGCAGTTACAGTTTTTGGTTGTTTGAGACTATGAGTCTGTTGCCAAAACACTTTCACAGAAGCCAATATTTTACATATGTTGAGTGCAAGACTTTATCCAAGATATTTTCACTGATTTTCTTTATGAATAATATTTCTCTTCCTCTTTGGCCCCTATCTCTGACATATTACCCCATAGCCAGTTATGTGTCTCTTAATATTTTCCATTTATTCACAGCTCTTTGGGCATATTGTCAATAAACTACCCATTCCCAGTGATATGCTAATGATACAGCTGTACAGTTAGTCCCACTTAAACCTGACAAGATGGACAAATTATCCCACATTTTATCCTCTTTTGAAAGCACTGACTGTAACAGACCATCGTCCCGCTTATTGACAAAAAATATTAGATACTTTCATTTTAATTCTTGGCGGCTTCGCCATCACTATAATACAAGCCAGCCATATTTCAGGCACAGTTTTTGTGTCTCTCTTTTGTTGGTTATTAATGTTGTGCTGTCATGTTTTCTCCAGCTTGGCTAAAATTAGCTGCTTTGTATCTTCTGTAGACCTTGAAAAGAACAGCCCGTACTTTTATCTTGTCACAGTTAGACTGTGTACTCTGTAAACGCCCATTAATCTCTCTGCCTCCTGTTGACAGCAGCTGCACAATCTCTCTTTCATTTGAGTTTTTGATTCATGATTTTCATCTTTGTTATTAGGAAATTAACATATCTTAGAAACAAAAACAAAGTCTGTGCTGAGTGTAGTCAAACACAAAAACACATCTTGTAATGGCTCCAGTGAGTCAGCAACAATGCGGCATCACATTTTTATTCCCTTTTCTACTGATGGCAACGACCCTGCAGATAAACTGCCCCACAATGAGTCCATGAGAGAAGATAACTTGCCAAGAACTGTGTTAGTCGTCACCCTTCATGTGGCCCCCATGAGGGAACAGAGAACACAAACAGATAGGGAATCACATGATGACACTTGCACACATGACAAACACACAAAGACTCCTTCTTTCTAGGCTAGGGAGAAAAAAAAAAACAGCAGCAGCTACATCATAAGATGGTTGTTGCTCGGCTCAGTTTTAGACTGATTTACAAAATCCCATTTGTACCACATGGGATGGAAAACTACTTATGATTGAGGGGGAATTGTTGCACTCTTAGGTACTGGAAAACACAACTTTCCACTTCTTTTCCCCTTTAATGACAAAGTCTCTTCTCTAAAACCGTTGACTAAAATACTCCAACTGATCAGGGCAGCTGCAGGCATGCGATGGAAAAATATCTCCTCTCCCTCCCTTCCTCTCTTTCTCTCAGGTTCCCCTCCACCCCTCCCTCATCTCACGATTATATAACTCTCGTCTGTGAGCATTCCTCACAACACTCATTCAGCAGGCTCACTCTAGCAACACCGACACCCCGCCCCTGTTCGGGATCTCTGTTTCCTACTGGCTGAGCGGCATTCACAGCCTCGCTGGTACTGGCTGAGTCACCTGCCACTCGGGCGCTGTAGCCTGTCAGCCCATGTGGACATTCTGTCCCACTGACACACTTTCCCACTGCAGGGGGAGAAGGAGGAGGGACGCATGCTCGATCCCGACTCTCCGCAGACCAGTTTTAAGGTGGAGCTGAACAATGCTCGGACTTCCCCTTAAAACATCTCCCCGAAGGCTCGTCCATTAAATTACAAAATTGTTATGCAACAACTGACCACACATGGCAATGATAATGAAAACTGCACTTACCAGTTTGGTTTATACCCAACACAGATGATTTCCCACTAGGCTATTTCTGTATGGACTGATTTCTATGCAACAATCAAATACTGTGTTGTTTTATTAATTGCATTTGATTTGACTGTAACAGCCCATACTGTACATGGCAACAGTCCACTCAAAGCAGACACACTCTGAACTTGAATGTCAGCTATGCGGCCCACTCCCCCACTCCCACATGTCTTTGACATTGAGCCTCCGCTTCAACCCAGTCTATTCTTGTCCTGTGCTGAGAGCCAGAATTACACAGATGTCCAGCCACCCACCATCGTTGCTACAACCATACATACGTGTTTTCTCACTCCTCTCTCTCTGACACTGTGTAGATACCAAGGCACAACCCAGATATAGTAAAATTTCATTTATATGCTTTAAGTTCCTTTATTTAATGTGTCGGTCTTGTCTGTAAGCTGGTAAATGATAAATTACGATCCAGTTAAACTAATTACCGACATAGGAAGAATCAATGAGACATCTTGAAGACTTGTAGCACTGAACCAATAGTGAAATCAAAACTATCGCTGCAGCTAACAAATATTTTAATAACTGATCACTCTTACCCAGTGTTTTCTTGATTAACTGTTTAATGAATGTCACAATAATCAAAAATGCCCTAAACGTTTGACCAACTGTCCAAATCCCAACCGTTTTCCGTTTACTGCCATATTTGCAAATTTGAGAAGCTGGAACAAGTGTTTTTTTCTGTATTACTACTTCAACAGTGAATAACTTAATGTCTATCTATTAATCGATTACTTGAATAATTGCTTCATCCCCCAGTGATAATGAGCTAACTTAACAGATATGACAAATTCAACTGTCTAACGGTGCAGATAGAGACACAGCAGCAGTTAATGTTAAAGCAACATTTACCTTTAACCCTGAATATCAGTGCTGACCTGCACTAAAACACCAGTCTCAGGCATCTGACCTTTAGCTCTCTGGAGAGAGTCTGCATTCCAAGAAGATCAATACCGATCCTGCTTTTTTGCTAACATGATGAATGAGGGCTACGTGCACAGAGCACTCTCCATTTCTAAACCACACTAACACATTAAGTCACCAAATGCTAGTGTGAAATGCAACAAATGAGTTGAAATTACGCGAATGGCAAACAAAGGACGGTGTTTGAGTGTGGCCGGCCATACTGCGTGGCACACACCCAAGCCTTTTCACAAAATAAGCTGGGGAACGGACACTTTTAACAGTTCGGCTGTGAATACGTTGGCCCCAAGTGTGTTTATCAGCCAGCTAAATGTGTAACCCTGTTATCTCTACAAAAGGCTAATTCAGTAAGGGCGAGGTAGAGAGAGAGAGGCCGAGACAAATCACCAACGTTTTGCTTCACTTCTTGGTATCTAATGTGAAACAAAGCCAGTAATCCTCCAGCAGCCTCCCCCCGCCCCGTCTGAGTGTAAAACAGTCAGTATGTCAGTGTGTCAATATATCTGAAAGGAAAAAAAGATGAATTTTGACCCTCCACATGTTCACCACCACATACTGTATGTGCAAACACATACATAACTTCTCTGTTTTATAGTTTTATAACCTTTTCAGGCTGTTTGCTTCTTTTGCAAGTGAGGGATAATGTACAGTGAGCCAGGTTCATTTCGCAACACCGATGCAATAAATCACAATAACATACAGACTAAAATGCCCTTGGGCATCAGACTAACGCAAGGCTCAATGGGAGCTGCATGGTGTTCTTTTAATTTTTATTAATATGTCGGTGTAGGACATAACGACTGACAGCACGAGAAGACTCAGTCAACAGGTGGTGAGGGGTCTTGTGCTGCAGCTCTGTCCTGAAGCACTTGTTGTGTCTTGCCTCACAGTTGGGTGTAGGCTTACAGCAAAGCGCAGAGCTGCATCACAACAATCCACCGTGGCCATCCTCCTCGCTTCCTCATCTTTTTGAAATCAACGACGATGTCAGTGCACGGGAATGTTTTCCAGACTCTTCTATTTCTATAACATGAGGTGTTTACAAAGCCTGAACGCCTGCAATGAGGAACACCCTCTGCTTGAAGTGTCTTACTGATTACACCACACACTTTGCGGCATGCAGCTAAATAATATTTTACTCTGTAATGATTATACTGCTTGGAAAACAATTAGACTTCACTCAATACTCAAAATGCATAGGGTATGTATAAGCTGTCTGTCTGGCCACTGGTGCATTCAAATCAAGGGGCTCTATTTTAAAAGATGCAAATACCAGCGGAGGCCAAGCTGAGGCCCACAGAGGGGGGATTAGAGCAGAGCTAAAAATGCCACTGGCCTCTTCTACCAGTGTGTGCAACTTCTCTTTACGCCTTTATGTACTACATATCAAATCAATCTGCTGAAGTATTTTCTGCTACCCAGTACAGAGAGGTCTGGACATCACAACAGGCCTTTAAAAGTCTGTCAGCCTGCCAACGCTGCTGGAATGACTCAACAGTCTGGACTAATTGTGATCAAAAATGTGTGTATGCATGTTCAAACTGGGCTGAAAAATGCTGACATGCTTTTTCTAGCAAAGAAACGACAGGTTGACTAACTAACCTACATTTTCAGAGCAATGAGCTAAGAAAGAGCTATGTTTTGTTTACATTTGGATATCCTGCCAGAAATGGAGCCTCCCTCCACCAGAGGCCCCCTTGGCTTCTTCCTCCCTCCCTCCCTCCCTCCCTCCCCCCAAAAATCCATCTCTTTCCTCCCCTGCCAAAAAAACAAAGAAAACAAAACTCTCCTTCCCTGTTCAACAAAAGGTTGCAACGTAAGACGAGACTGTTACACAAGAACACAATCAAAAGATAAGTAAATATTACAACAAGGATGATTTCAGTTATGATCGGGTGATTGCAACTAACTGGTGCATGAAGATGTTTGTGAGATGAAACAAAACAAAACAGTCAATGTCAACTGTGTTGTCTATTTTTTTTTATCTTATCATTATAGGGCTATTTCATTTAAAGGATGTTTGGATGTTACTGATAAAACAATCAGATGTCCTTCCTCGTTAATAACAATGATCCGCTGCTCTCTGCCCAAGTTCAAGCTCATTCTCTGTCATGGAGCGACACATTGGAGGCCGACCATCAGTGCGCTCCTGTAACCGCACATGGCGCTACACGCCTGGCGGCACGGCGCTTCCCAGAGCCTCTCCCCCTCCCTCCACTGCTTCCTATGCTGTATAATGTTGGGTGACATAACTAGGTCAGTGGAACAGCCAGATCCCTCTCTCCCTCTGTGCACTCACACAGTCGGCCATGCTGGCACAGCCGTCACACAACAACACCTCACAAACTACACTAACACTGCTCAGATTCATCCTGTCAAGTCAATGCTGCAAAAGAAAAGGTCACAAGCATCTTCAGGAATGTTTTTATCTCTCAAAAATTATAAATCATCATAAAATGGGATGACTGAATACCAAAAAAGGCAGAAAATCGTTTAATGTATTTTCCTTTACAGAGAATCTGAGCGAAACAATGGTTTTATTTCACCTGATCAGAAACCTGATAAACTTGATTAACATCTCGATTACATAATTACAGTTTTGATTAACAACCTCCTCTCATGCCCCTCCCTCTCCTTATTGCATAACTCTAACATGGATCCCCTTGCAAAATGTGCAGAAGGACTCCCAGGTGAGATATGACTCGTATTTCTTCAAAAACGGACACATTTTGGCACCGAATTGTAAAGCAAAATTACGCATGAGTGCAATTGAAGTCTTGGGGCAGATTTAATCATACACAGACCTGAGAGTAATAAAAACTGAATTAATCTGGTTGAGTAAATTCTTATGCTTCAACAACATGCCTCCAGCTGTGTATGATTGCACGCTGAACTTCAGTGTGGAGCATGCAGGCAGCCTCCTGGCTCTGTGCAGCTCTAATCCAGTCATGAGGGATTAATGCGCACTGGGAGAAAAACAGGCGCACTCCAGTCCTCCCCCGTGCGCACACATGTGGCCGTCCAAACCTGTACAAAACCACACCACCAAGTTCAACTAAACACGCACAGGTTTACTGCGGAATTAAAATCAACTTACCTCTCATTTTGATGTTTTCTTTCTCTTGGTTGAACGATATAAAAACACTCGGCTACATGTGGTTAATGTCGGTGACAGGACGGAGGAGAATAAACCGCTGGAGCCAGAGTGAACTGGCTCTGTAAATATTAACTTTGTCCCGGCTGCAGACACCTCTCGCACAGCACGACCAGAAAAAGACAGAAAGGAGGAAAAACTAGGCGAAACTCCTCTCGTCTACCGCTCGGTCAAGTCCGAGCGAAATAAAAGAGTGAAGAAAGTCGCTATGGATCGCATCGTAGCCGTGTCGGCGCACCGGCGAGGAGATTTGGCTCAACTTTTTTTTTTGACAGAATAGTCCCACGGTGGACGACCGGTGATCGGACCCCCCCTCTGTGCTCTGACTCTCCTCCTGCTTTCCTCTCAGTCTACCCTGCTAACCTACTTTCTCCCAGCGTGGACTCTCCCATGATCTCACTGCCGACAGCTCCTCTCGCAGCTCTCGCGGGAGCGCGCAGCCGGGCGCGAGTTTAAGGTGGCTGAGCAAATGATTGACTAGTGCTCAGTTGTGAGACGTAAATATAGACGATCACCACTTCCAGGAAATATTAGGAAGGTAGATTAACCCACGGTCAGCTCTGCTTTAAAGCAGACATTGTTCCCATCACTTCTCTGGCTTCATCTGATTTACAGCAGTTAATGTGACAATAACAGTATGCTGCCTGTAAATCATTGAGATCTAATTAGGAGTTGCTCAAGTTGAAAACAAGCAGCAAGAAGCTAACAAACTGGCTCTTTGTTTACCAGAAAGCAAACACTCTTTTCAGAGTATTTCCTGTATTACATTAATGGTGCTGACCTGGATAACTTTATGGAAACATTTGCTTCCACATGTGAAAGTGATGGTGACTAAAAAAAAGTCACTGAAAAACAATCGAGGAATCATCTTGGGTTAGGGTTGGTCTGTTTTTTTCAGTAAAAAAAAAAGCCAAATTCGCAGTTTCTCAAATACTGTTTTTTGCAGCCGAACATAATGGTCAATACTGTAGGTTTTGGAGTGTTTGTTAGACAAATAGGACATTTAAATATGTCCCCTTGAGGCTTGTGATTTGCATTTTTCACAATTTTCTGACATTTTATAGCCCAAACGGCTATAAAATGTCAGAAAATTGTGAAAAATTCAAATGCAAATTCATCAAAAAAAGAAAAAAAATGTAATAATTGTCACTCCAACACACTGGGACATTAATGAAAGTGGACACTATCCTCCAAAGATTGTTTCATAACTGCACAATGCCACTCAGGTGAGACTGTACATTTACCTGCCACCTTTAAAAGTATGTGTGGTGTTTATGAAAACCTGTCTTTTTAATTTTATTTCATTTATTTTGGGGAGTACTTATTATCATTATTAGTAATAATTTCATTGTTACTAATTATTTAGTTATTCATATTTTTATTTATTCTTTATTTTCTAATCAAATTAATGTTTTTTAATCATGTCATTTTTTTGTTATTCATTTTCAATACATAGCTTTAAAGCCAATATAATTTAATTAAAAAAAACAGAGAATATAGGCAAGTTGTATTTATTTTCATTTTTTATATATTTAAATATTTAGTATTTACATACACACAGACACAAACACACACACACACACACACACACAAAGTAAAACTGCTTCAGCGACTTAGAGACTCATTTTGTGGACCTGTAAAATATTCATTTCAGCTATTGTACTCAAATGAGCTTAGTATCATTAAGAAAATACCCCTGGCTGCTCTCCCAGTGATTGCTCACCCTTTTACTCAGCCTCAGAGTTTACACCCAGTGACCTCGCAAAGTTTGATCCTCAGCAGTCTGGTTCCTGTTTCGTGTTCACATTTCTGTACTGGACATGCAAGAACAGATCACAGGAGTGCTACTTATTTGCAGTGTTCTGTTATCCACAACCAAATGTGTTGTTGTATTTAGCTCATATGAATCATCTCTGTCTTTGTACATTTTGTATAAAAAAAAGAGCAATTTTACAGCTCATCTTCCTATGTTTCATATCTATGCATAAAAAGGCTTCTGTTGTAAATGTGTGCTTGGGACAGTGTGTGACTGTGGGTGCTGAGGGTGGTGGTGGTGGTGGTGTGTGTGTGTGTGTGTGTGTGTGTGTGTGTGTGTGTGGGGGGGGGGGGTTGCTGTAGCGGGTGGCCTTATGATGCAATGATCTGGCAGCAGTGTTATGAAACAGCATAAAGGCAGAGATTACTCAAACTAGGTTAGTGGAGCAGCCGGGCACAGAGCACCTACAGTCACAGATTCTTTTTCTGTTTCTCACACACACACACGCACAACACACACACACACACACACACACACACACACACACACACACACACACAGGCATTCACAGACTTTTGTGTTTTTCCTCTGCGTTTGTCTTACGTAATCGCGTACTGGTATCTTTTTTATTTATTTATAGGCGTACACTTCCTCGTCTCCTTTGTCACAGCCCAGATAAAATACTTTGTGACAGCTTGGATGTTTTCATTCATGCACACATGTTCAAATCTTTATTTTTCTAGCCTTCTCCTGCACGGCTGTTCCTCTCAGCCGTTAGTGTCTGCTGTTTTTTTCCCTCTCCCTCCCTCGCCCTGTGCACATCTCCTCTAAAGCCCCTCTGTTCTATGTCTCCCATGACAACGGCAGTGACACTTTGACCTTAGCTCTTACGTAACCGCCGTGCAGCTCGGTTAGACAGCAGAGGAAGGAGAGAGGGAGGGAGGGAGTGGGAGGAGGGCTTCGGCATGGCTCGTATGTGGCAGACATTTTGTTGCCCGATGATAGAGTAAGAGGTGAAAGAAGAGGCGAAGAAGAAGAAGAAGAGCTTAGAGCTGGAGACGGATTTTGGTTGGTTGCCAGCGGCAGCATAACAGGACCAGGGAGCAGATGATGGGAGGGGGAGAAATGATACATAAATGGACGGATATTTACTTCATTGACTGTGTGACAACAAGCAGAGCTGCACAAGAAGGCGAAATTGCCCACTTTGCCTTGAGTCTTTTAAGAAAAGCAGCATAGTGGTTTAAACCGATGGCCCTGTGGAGAGGCTGATAAACAGAAATTATCTTTCTGCAAAGAAGCATTATGAAATATTTCTCATTCACATCTGCTGGGGTTATTTTACACTATTTTCCAAAACAACAAAAAAAAACCCTTGTCGACTCTTTGATTTCTGTCTCACAAGAAGACGTATAAATAGCACGACATTACGACGGCATTCCACGTGTCATGACGACGTAGTTTGCTCGTCATTTGTGCACCACATAACCAAACTACGGTACCATCCACAAGCAGATACACTAGGTTTAGGCAAGAAAAAACACTTCTACATGTCCACAGGGGCGTTCTCTTTTCACAAGAGATCATTCCCAACATTGGATGCTTGATGGGCTGCCACTCGACACAAAGCACTAGGCACCTGATTGGATGAACGCTTTCCCTCTTGGGCTGCTGTGCCAGCTTTTGAATCGAAACCAATATGATAGCTCATTTGAAAACTCTTACAATACGAAAATAATTGACTAAAATTTCTGAAAACATGTGATGCGAGAAATGAGCCATGCAGTTGCTGTCTTTATTTTGGACGAACAGTGGTTAGTTTAAAAGTTTCTCTGGAGTTTCCAGAGGTGGTGAGCCACATCGGACCCCTGTGATTTGCATGAAGTAGCTTCGACCTCAACTTCATGCAAATGGAGAGCGGCCAACATGACGCCTCATCTCTCAAATTGCGCTGCCATGCTACCAGAATGCATTGCACGGCTGCCTGCTTAGACAATGAATAGGAAGCGTGGAAAGGATGGAGACAATGGACATGTACCATTAGTTAGGATTAGGAAAAAAACATCATGGTTGGGCACAAAATAATGTATGTTAACTAAGTCACATAAGTATGGAAGACATGTCACAAATAAGCAAAACACCTGCCTCGAATACTGGCCTCCAGGTTAAAAGTCCACCTCCTGTCATAAGACTCTATCTTGCTTTTCAGTCTACATCACTAGTCCTGAGTGTAGCATATTTACGCAGGTGCATTTACACTGTAGTCAGTACAAATGACAGCAAAAGCAAGAAAGGCCTTCTTATTGTGCGCTAAATGTCTTGCGCATTAACGTGGCATTCATTCGCCTTTTCCTGCAAACACATGGACCTACATGCAGAGAACCAGTCACATACAGCATGTTTGTGATGAATCCATGGTTGTCGACAGCTGTTTGAATGTCAGGCGAGCGGGCATTTTGTTGTTGTGCAGAAGGTCTGTGTTGTTAGGAATGGCATAAGGTTTCTCCTGACTCCGATCAAAGCCAGCGTAGCCTTGTGACTCCCCGGGGTTGAATTTAAAGGCCTCGCTCACATCAAAGAGTCTTTGTAGGGATGAGGGACCAACTGTAACTGATTGGCTGCACATGGTTTCAGTGGGGCCCCATGGCCAATCTCTCTGCCTAGGCAGCACCAACTCCTCACATTCCAGCCTCCCTTCTCATGGCCCATACTGTAAAACATTCATTTTGATATGATCAAGGGTAATTTTAAGATACATCTGTCATACAGTAGATGATATTAATCACATCATGTCTTTTTATTTCATAATTTGTTCTCATTTGTACCCACCCACCCACAAAAAGGCAAAGACATACACATGCATGTACTCATGTACTGGACTGTGCCAATCAGTGTGCTGGGATTATTTCAGGCCATCCACAGAGCTGTAATCCCTCATTCGATTAATCTCCCTGTTTTCTCCTCTCTGGAAGCACCATTAATCCCCCCCACCCCTGCAGCCATGGCTCTTTAATCTGGAGCTGTGAGCTTTGCTGCGTCACTAGGTCAGTGTGTCATATAGCATATAACACCGTTCCCTCCTGTCACAATGTACTCATCCTCCCCCACTCGACTCCACTTTACATCCTCGTCCTATCTCCGTCTTTCCTATTCCTCATTCCTTGTTCTGTTTTTATCTTCCCAGCTCCTGTTACCGCTCTACACTGTAGCACATCTGTTTCTTTTTCGCTCTCAGTTTCTCCTTATCAGTTTCATTTTTCATACACTGTACAAGAATGATAAAGTCTGCAGAGTAAATAGAATATGAGTTCAATCTCAGGTCATTAGGTCCAGATTCATTTCACTGAGCACTCACACTCGTCCAACTCACATGCATTATAGGAGGAGCACAGACATAGTGTCCTTGGCCTACCTTACACTCAGTTACACTACTGGAAATGAGCTATTGTGAAGTCTTAGGCCATTTATCACATGAAATGAACCAATTGCCCTCTGAGGACAAAAATAAAGTTGAGAATGATCGTGAATCATCAACACCTGTTTTGGAGGTTGAACACAACCTATATTGAAGTGAAACCCGAATTTAGCTCATAGTGAAAGAAGAGGTCAGAACCTGACCAGTGATTAAAAAAGCTATAATTTTCATATCATAATATGTTGATAACTTTTTGTGTATATTATATGTATATTTTTAGCCTTACCTAACTCAGTGGTTTGTCTGTTCTGGGCTACTGTAGAAACGTATAAAGAGAACTGGATGCAGCGTTGGATGCGGGTCCCCGTTCATTCCTATGAAAGCTGCTCGGTGGCGCATGAAGTCAATGGGTAGACTTCCGGCTTTGGAAAAGTACCCAGATCTTCTGGGTCTTCATGGTCTTACTGGGCTCTGCTGTGCATGTCCGATATGCACAGTCCGCTCGGTCACATGACTCAGTCACAGAGTCCCAATGTCATGGCTTTTGCCGTCATCACAATCTGGGTCTCCATAGAAATAAACAGAAGAAGGAAATAACTCTGGATTTGGTTATTAGTGCATTTGATTCCCCTAGAACAGAAATATCCACTGAGCTAGAGATGTCTCTTTCTCAATGAAAGTCTATGTGAAAAAGTCTTTTTGGGCCCAATGGCATCACGTGACAGACACAGAAGAAGATGCAGGACCACCGTTGGTCACTACGACCATGTTGGGATCAGCGACCAGCACTCTTCCTGGGGACTTGCCCGTGATTATACACCAAAGAAAACATATTTAGTAATATGATCTTCCATTTCAGCCAAAAGATCCCCCTAAATGTTACACAGTGGTGCGTTAAAGGCCCAGAAAAAATATTTTCTCCATAACATTCTTCTACCCCTTTTCCATCAAAATTAGCTCATACTGTTTATGCAGTTTAATAAAAAAAAAAAAAAAAAAAAAAACACTAGGAAATCTGCTAAAAATAGGTCATAGACTTTTTTCTCATTGCTAGTAGACTAGTATGCCTTTCTGTTTGTTTGTCTAGTGTCAGAAACACACTAGAAAACAGGGATAGTAAAAGTGGAAATGTTACTGTGGTTACTTTACTTACTTATCTGTTACTTTTTCAGTTTCTCTTTCAAACCCTTAAACCAGACTTGGTGATTGTTGGAACAGTGGAAAGAATAACAAAGACGGTTTTTCATGAGTTTTATTCAGCGAGGTAAAATGACTGTTTCTGTCAATGGAGTCTGGTGACTTTGAGGAGCAAATAACCATTGTTTCTTTTCACGTCTAACTTAGTGAATTAAGGGTTTATTTTGACCAAACCAGAGCCGGTGATTATTGGAACAGTGGAAAGACTAACAAGATGGTTTTCATGAGTTTTTTTTAAATTATGTTGTATCTGAATGCAGTATGTTTAAGATAATCAGCAAGGTAAAATTACTGTTGTCTGACTGGAGTCTTGTGGCTTGGAGGAGAGTGTATTAATTGTATGTTTTGAATGTTAATGCATTATAATAATTGTGCAAATCCCTGTTAATTTATTATATATTCACCTCAAGACACGCCACATGGCATCGTACTGGAAAAAGGTAAAAAATTAGCGTATCCACCCAGGAGCAGTAGCCGACAAATACCAATTACTATTGCAGTGTCATTTCTCCCAGGAATGAATGCTGGTTGTAACCTTTCCCACTAAAGACAAAATCCAGATGTTAGTGGGTGTTAGTGTTTTTCTGTCCAGTGGGAAAGGACCTTTACTGTGAGTGATTGAGTCCTATGTGAACACAGTTTTCTGCCAAATTAAGAACCCTTATGATCATTTTACATAAGAACACTCTGTATTTCTGTTGTTCTCTGTGTTGTTCTCAATGCTTTGAGGTGGGCTGGACTCATACTTACACTCATACTTCCGTGGCCCAATCAGGATTCAGAAATATTTGAATTGGGATCTGGTGACAGTAGGTGGATTGTTTGGTTACTGTCACTCAAACGTGATCAACCCATGCCTTAAGGTGTTTATTTCTGAAGACTTAAACACTTCAGAACTCAGCTAGGCTCTTTTATTTAAAGGTTTTTTAATTGTTTATGTTTATTGTTAAATTAAAAAATACTTAAGATTTGGTGCCATTTATAGATTTGACTATATATCAACAAATCTACTAACTGTGTGACTAACTAACTGACAGAGTAAAACAAGTTTACAGTCCATCTTAGTTTAATTATAATGTATATAGTATTTGTGGCAGGCAGCAAATGTCTGCTTTCTGCAAACAATTACATTGACTCCTTAGATGTGCACAGTGGAACCACAGTGTTTTACTGTAACCTGAATATTTTTGTTCAAGGGCACTCGAAGTACTGAACAGGGGAAGTATGGTTCTTCTCTATTTCCCCTGTAATAGTCACATGATTCAAACTAGCTACCCTCTAATCAGGAATCCACTTCTTTAAACCTCCACCACATACTAGCATATATGGCTTTCAACATGTTGCACGTCTTCATGGAAATGTTCTTCATGGCTGTTTGACTCTGTAAGAGGCACACACACACCTATGTTTACATTTCTATAGTATGTCCAGACTTGTCTTGACAAACACAATCAGCAGCAAATCTCTCTCTCTCTGTCACTCACTGTCTCCCTCTACTTTTCCCCCACCCACCTACCTCTCTGTTGCTTTGTTCCTCGCAAAGCAGGTTCAACATCCACACCCACAGACACCTAAACAGAAGGAGCTGTTGACACATTCACAGATCATTCATATCGAACTGCTAATTTAGGAAGAGATTATCTAAACAAAAGGCAGTCATGATTGATCAAAATGTGAACCGGTTCATGGTCATACATGACACAACACCGGGCTTCGAAACACATGTTTGAAAAATGGTGCTGCTTTTTTTTTTTCTGTGCAAACATTCACATATGGATATCTGATGTAAGCCACGTAAAGACGTGGTGGGAGCTAAAGGAGGTTGCCACAGCAACTGTGCTGTGTTTATCTCCAGCGTGGATCAATGTGCTTTGCCATGTGAACATGACCCAGTTACACCCCAGTGAGTGTGAGAGCACAAATGCACACACCACATGCAATCACACATGCAATCGCTCATAGATCAACATCCACAGTACATAAGGTTGGCGAGGTGGAATATGTTATTCCAGAGTCCTGCACCATTTTGCTCCACTCGCTTCCACCTCGTACCACCTTGCGTCCTCCATCTTTGGCCTGATGACCTACATCTGCTGTGCACATCCACAAGGCACTGCTGGACACCCCTCCACCCCCTATCTCTCTGCTTTTTATCCTCCCACATTTCCTCACAACCTGTATTTGCTTTCATTTTCATGCAGAGCTGTCTCAAGTTATGTCATCGGGGAAGAACCATCCCTTTGTGTTGAAGATTTAACATTCATACACGATATGTCAGATTAAAAAAAAAAAAATCACTGAAAAATGCATTTGCGTTTTATTGTGCAGCTGTTTGCAGGTTTCTGAACAGGTTTATCACCCATATTTTTGGCCTTCTACTCTAACACCATCTGTTCAACACTGTGCATCCACATATTTCACCTCAGATTTACCGAGATAAACACCCATGCATTTGAAAACCAGGCATGGGTGAGATGTGGTTATTCAGTTCATATATAACCGCCCAGATGAGTCATCAGCACAGACAGAGACATCTAGTGTTGGGATCATGGTACGGCAGGCTGGGCTTATGTAATACTTGGAGTTTGCTCTTTAGCATGCATAGACTGAAGTTACAAGCTATGTGTTTTATGGAGTTCAGAAACAGAAGACGAACGCAATAATTGTTGTCTGTCACCTCTGACACACACATCAGCGCTCTTTTATTGGTGTGCTCCCAAAGCAACGGCACAGTGACACACTTGACTGCCCCCTCCAAATGTGCAAGTGCCCGATCACAGATTGACAACCCCCACAAACATTATGCAACACCGGAGCATTATGCAATCTCTGTCATCACAACAAAAAGTTGGACCAGATCATTAAAACTCTGGCTGGTGGACAGATCCATATGGTGCTGCTGATTCATCTAACTTGACTGGCGTCTGGAAAATAGCTAAATAAATAAATAAGAAAGAAAGAAAGAAAGTGCAAGCTGTCTTTGTTCAGCCGATATGTGTTCTGATTTGGGAGGATGCTTCAGTGTCATCAATGGAGGGGATGTGTTGTTGTTTTTCAGATTCGGGGAGGTAACAGTCAGGGAGAAACAGGAGGACTGTGAAAGTCTGCATTGCGTCACAGCAGGGAGCAGAGGAGGAAGGGGGAGAGAGAGGAGACAGGAGAGGGAGAGCAGGGGGCACAGTGAGGGGAGAGAGGGGTGTGTCTTCACTGACCTAGTTAGAGCGATGGAAATCCCCCCCCTCACCTCACCCACCACCACCACCACCACCACCACCACCCTGCCTCACTACTGACGTGTAAAGGGCACTTTCAAACAATACCAGACAGACAGGAATGAATGCAGGAAAAGGAGATGGAGCGATTGGAGAGATAGGCAAGCAGGGGGGAGATGAGAGTCAAGAAAAAATGAGACTAGCAGACAAATATATCTACGATGATATACCAGATCTGAGTAGATCTGGGAAATATCTCTGTGAAAACAGGATGAGCCTAAAGGGATTTAAAACAAATTAATGATAACAACAGGCCGCATCTGAAATATGGAAACCCTTCATATCCTGTGTAATATTAGATTTCTGCCTTTATTTTACAGAGAATAACATCTTTGAAGAATAAAGCAGCTTTTAATAAAATCACAGCATTGCTAAGAAGGCAATAACTGCAGAAATACAGCAGTAATTCCCAATAAACAGGATGTAATGTAATATTCCCACTGCTTTTCTGGGAGCTTGTTGTATAAACCTGAATTTCCAAGGCCACTGCAATATAAGATTCATAGCTAAGATTAAAATCTGCAGAATGTTATTGCCATCATTTGACATATAATCCACAATAATCTTTCAGCATATTGTAATTTAAGCGTTCTAAGAGAAAACTAGACTTCTGCACCTCCCCATGGCTCTGTTTTCAGGATTTAAAAAATCTAGCCCATGATGGGAGACTTATTTCAGAAAGAGAGCATTCCTATTGGCTGTGCTCCGACTGGTGGGCGGTGCTTGGTATTTCCTCAGCTGATCACAAACGTTCTCATTTTACAGCGAAACAGAAAGAAAATATTTGAGGTGAGAAATCATTACATTAACAAAATATTGATTCATATATGATCAGCGCTGCCTAGTTTCACCATTTGATCTGAGTTCACAAGTGATTGACAGCTGCTCAGAGGCGACAGGCTCCAGTTCAACGCTGATTGGTTGTTTTCCTCCAGTCTGTGAAATCTTGCAGATGCCATTAGGAGCATTGGAGGACACACGGGCACTACTGTACTACTGTCAGGGTTTAGCAACTATTTTATAATTTTTTTTTTCTCCATTCTTACCTATTGCAGCTTTAACAGGCAAACATACTTCATTAGTTACGAATACTTCTATTAATAAAGCCTCTGCTTCTGCAGGTAAAGCGTTCATTTACACATCTGAGCTTGAGTCTTTTCTCTAATAGGACGACTGTTTCAAACAGCACTCAGCTCAGAAACTGCAGTCTAACGGAGCGAGCCAACTCTTTCGGCTCCAAACGTCCCTAAAACCAAACTATACCAACTAAAAATAGATTTAACTGTATGAAACAACAAGGAAAAGGGCAACTTCGCACTCCAAACTTTCTGCTCTGTCATCTGTTTTAGTGTCATGTATTCTCAACTGTTCCATCTAGCACATCCAAAACTTTTTCCTGGTCACATTTTCAGATTTCCAACCCCCCCGTTCACCCGCGGTTTCTTTCCATCAGTGTTTTCCTTCCCTTTTTTGAATGAACTTTCTGCTCTGCATTTCTGTGTTTTGTTACTGACGTCCTCATCTTTTAGTGACAAAAAAGACTGAATCTTTTTATCGCTGCACTTTGCTCACCTGGGTAACCTGTGAAAACACTGGACTGATGTAGTAGTTGCTGAGAAATGACAAAACCCTGAATTAATTTTTGTTGAGTAGCACTTGATGCTTTTATTCCTGTTTTAACCTTGATTACAAAAACAACATCCAAATAAAGGATGAAGTGTAAACCTCCAGTATGAATCCTCCCTCAACCAAAACAGTCGTCTTTACTCTCTTTAACCTCTAACATCTAACAATCTGTCCTTCTGTGCACAACATCTAAGGTCATCACACAGAGAAAACCATTGTATGCAATGTTGCCAAGAGCCACAATCAGTAATTAAAATGTCCTTTTCATCTCCTCAACAACTCCTTTTCACAGCCATCATCCTCTGTGCTTGAATATGAGCTCAGTGTTGGACCCACACTGTAGAAAAGATTATGACGCAGGCAATGACTCATCTGTGTAATCTTGTTAAGATCCAGTCAGGGTTCAAGACTACTGAGGACGAGCGATTTCAGTAAATGTTTCATTATCCAATTTCAGCTCCTTTTGTCCTACTAAAAAATAAACATTACTAATTCTGACATCGGGATCATGTTCGATCAGTGTCCAGGATTTGTGTTATGAAACACAGCTGGTGGATGCACACCCTCCTCCGCCACCAACAAGTGAATCACCCTTACAAGACAAACAAGCTAATAGCTGCTGTGAGACATAGTTACTGTACGCAAAAACAAAGCAAAAACGACAACTGCGTGGCTCCGTTTCTAATTAAATGCCCATTAAGGTGGCCGTCACCGTGCAGCGTCTGGCTTGTGTGTGTGTGTGTGGCGGCCAGATCGGCCTGCGTCCAAGCGAGAGAGAGGCCCGCAGATGATTTCTCAGTCTGTTTCAGTTAATCAGAATCAAAAACTTGTTTCATAAACAGAGGTTTAAGCCAGAGGCCTGTGGCGGTTTGATTGCGACTGCCGGTTGTTGACAAGCTTAGCAGAAATTACAGGCTATTTTTTTGTGTGACAATGGAAAATTATATATGAAAAAAACAATTTTCCCAATCAGGGCTGACACCAAGCAAAAGCCTCATTACCTTTAAGGTTTGCCGTCATTTTTGGGGGTCGTGTTGCTGAAGTGTCTCATCTTTCTAACCAACAGAACAAAAACACTGACACACTTCTCTTTACAGTTTCGCTGTTGAAGAACAGAAAGGTTGTGTTCTAAATTGCAGCGATTGCGCAAGGACAAGATTTATTTTGTAATTTCCTTTTCCAGTCTGGCATTGTCAGTGCAGCTCTTGACCTCCCAATCTCACCTCCATCACAGTGTGATCTTGTTTTTCCTCTGAAACACTTGGATTGCAGGTCCAAAAGTGCAAATATAACAACAGTAACTAAAAACACAAACAGGATACCAGCATATGGTGTGGCGAGGTAAGTGCAGAAATGGAAAACAAACATTTATTATGAATACAGAGTAATGCAAAGCAACACAGTTTGCTTCAGTTTCATATCACTCACATATCTGTATAATCATTTCCAAAGAAAATGGAGCAGACAAATGTCACTCTGAGAAAATATGTGAGGAAACTGTCAGTGGTCTGCTAGTACATTAAGTGGAGTTGCATATCATCATGACCTATTTGCTTCATGTTACGCTTCAGCCACAGTGACCGACAGATATATATCAAAAAGAGAGGAACTGATGCAAATGTAGCAGAGCTTCACACGAATCTTCACTCATTTCCAGTAGACACAGTTATGATATGCTGGTGCAGCTGCCTTTAAGATCAAATACAAATTCAGTTCAATAAGGTTCATATAGCAGAACAGCTCATTTGGTGAGTTTTGTTTTTTATTGGATCATGATGACCATCAACACTAAGCTGGTGTGTGTTTTTCTGTCTTCCACTGATTTTAACTGTATTCTCCTTGTGTATGTGTTTGTCATCTTGTTACTGTTTCTGTTTTGGAAACGAGTGACATTTGTCTGCTTCATTTTCTTTGGAAATGATTATACAGATATGCGAGTGATGTGAAATCGAAGCAAACTGTGTTGCTTTGCAACACTCGGCTTAGACTTGATTTGTGATGAGATAAAAAAGAAAAAAGTCTTGTTCTCACATGCCTCTATGGTGAAACTCTCACACACTTTAATAGGCTACTCTATCAAAAGTAAGTACAACTACAAGCCAGTTCTTTTCTATAGGGCTATAAGGCAAGAACACTTACTTTTCTTAAGTGTCTTGATCAAAAGATAAAGTAAGGAGGCCCATACGCCAAGTATACTTGGACTTTTCTGTATACCTGTCAGTATGAGCCAAGTATACAGTACTTAGACTTTTCTGCATACTTGTCAGTATAAGCCAAGTATACTTAGACTTTTCTGTTTACTTGTCAGTATGAGCCAAATAGACTTTTTTGTATACTTGTCAGTATGAGCCAAGTATACTTTTAAGTATACTTGTCAGTATGAGCCAAGTATCCTTTTAAGTATACTTAGATTTTTCTGTATACTTGTCAGTATAAGCCAAGTATACTTAGACTTTTAAGTATACTTGTCAGTATGAGCAAAGTATACTTAGACTTTTCTGTGTACTTGTCAGTATGAACCGAGTATACTTAGACTTTTAAGTATACTTGTCAGTATGAGACCAAGTACTGTATATGTTAAGTACACACTATGTACATAAAGGTAAATTGAAAGTATACTCTCTTATGTTAAGTTCAAACGAGGTATAATATCCCATTTGAATAAACTTCATTTTGGTAAAAATGTTTATTCATTTTTGTATAAAAGGAAGTCATTTGTCATATGATGAGTAACTGCTTCAATAAGATCTGCTATGCAGACACTCAAAGCAGTGTTGTGTGTGGTAATCAACTGTTGAACATGCCATATACAAGAAAAGGATAGTTTTACATAAATCTCACTCACTCACCTTGTCCATACTAGCCATGAGGAGATCCTGTCTTATGGGGCACTAAGTCCACAGTTCCCCACTCTACTACTTTCTCACAGTCATTTTGTGAGTCTAATTTTGGACCTGAAGACTACAAGTTTGATAGTGAAAGAAATCTGTGGATGAGAAAGAAGTGATCTTACCAGACATCAGAAGCTGGTTATCGCTGTTTGGGGCTTGCAGCTCATAGTAGCTGCCGCTTGCATAACACACCTGAATCTCTGATGGAACTGCCACTGTTCAAGTTGCATTGTGGGTAATGTAGGCACCAGGTTTTGAAGGAAGAAGAATTTGTGGAAGTTAAAAGAACAGATCTCTGATTCTGCTGCATCAATTTATGATCTTTTTGTCCACTGTGACAATGTCACAGGAGTGTCATGCTAACTCGGCACTCTTTTGGGAAGAACAATTACAGCAAGCAAAATTTCAATATGCATATGGGCATGTGAGTAGCTTATTTTAAAGGAACAGTGTGTAACATTTCGAGGGATATATTAGCAAAAATGGGAATATAATATTCAGAACGATGTTTCCATTAGTGTGTAATCACTTGAAACTAATAATCTAATTTTAGCTTAGAATGAGTCATTCATATCTACAGCCGTCAGTGTTCAGTACTGACGCACGAGGCACCCCTTAGCACCGGTATGAAACGCATCATTAACTATAATGTAAAATCATCCACAGAAACGGTAAACAGTCCGGGAAAGTGTGCCGGGAGTGTAGTGACGTAGTTTAAAGAACAAAAACACACATGATGTGTCCTTTGTGTCACGTTACAATCAGCTGTTCCTTCATGTCTCGTGTTATCAACATTCAGTGTCATGTAGTTCTTTCCTAAACCTAACTACAGTAATTTAATTGCCTAAACCTAAAGTGACACCAAGGGGCGTAACAAACCGATAGTATGTGCTGAGTTGGGATGAGACTGTGTTGTATCTATATAGGGAGCAGGTCCTTCATCTGAATAACCAAACAGAATGGACAAACCAAACACTGGCTCTAGCGAGGGCCGTTTGTGTTTTTGTTCGTGGTTCTCTGTTACACATGTGAAACTGCAGAGCGCAAAACCACGATACCGCCAGCTGTTGCCTGACTTCCGTTGCTCCTAAAGTAGTGTAATCATGGTAAAGATGAGCTCTGAGGTGAACAGCGTTACCATGGTTTTGCACTTGCCAGCTACCGCGGTCATGGAAAGGGAGGAGTGTGTGGAGGGTTAATCAGCTGGTCGCAATCTGCATCCACACCAGTAGAATACACCACCAGTTCCTACGCACTGTACCTTTCAGACTGTTTTAAAATCTGACAAATTGTAAACCTATCCTTTAATAAACTAAGCTCATGTAATCTGTACTGAATAACAACAATAACAGTTTATGTATATGTGGAGTAGCATCTCAGTATTTATTTCTTCTTTAAACTAACAGATTGTTTTTCACTCTGAAACACTTCTTACAGATAAGTATGTGCAGCAACACCACCAACATCACCGATGCTATTAGCATAGTGGAGACCCTTCAGGGCTTGGGTTACAGTGCTGTGTTTCTGCTGGGTTTCCTTGTCAATGCTGCAGCTCTGCGTGCCCTCATTGCCAAACGGCACTCCTGGACAGACATCCACATCTACACGCTCAACCTGGCTATAGCCGACACTGCCCTCATCCTCTTCCTGCCTTTAAGGATCTATGATGCCTTCTTCTGCCTGCCCAAGACTCTCTTATGTACTTTCCTTTTGTACACACATTACATCAACATGTACGCCAGCATCCTGACCACCACGGCCATCAGTATCCAGCGGTACCTGGTTATAAGGTTCCCACTGCAGGCCAGATCATGGAGGAAGAAGAAAAAGACAGCTTTTGCTGTGTGTTTGGCCTTTTGGGGACTTCTTGTGACATTATGTGTAATATTCAGAGAGGATAATTACCCCAAAAAACTCTGGACTTGTTATGAAAGACGTAAAGATCGCCCACTTCGTTTTCAGTTAGTTGTCATCCTGGTATTTCTAGGCTTCCTCACTCCTCTGCTCATCATTTTCTTCTGTTCCAGTCGCATCATCTGTATTCTGTCAAAGGTGGATGATAAGTCAGAGGAAAAGAAAGGCACCATTGGCATCATAACAGCAAACATGATTGTCTTCATTGTCTGCTACACACCGATCCACATTAGCTTTGTTGTCAACTACTTTTACAAACCACCCGTAAACTGGCAATTTGAATACTTACCGCCACACGTGTATTTACTCGTATCTGAATGGATCGCCTCCACAAACTGCTGTTTAGATTCCGTTAGCTATTATTTTCTATTGAAACGGTTTTATTCATAAGTGACTGCAGTATAGACATTTATGTATCACTGTTTTAGACTGCACTATATCAAACAAATCACATTTTTAAAGGGGTACTCCACCGATTTTACACAAGTTCAGTTTACTGGTTATAGTATTATGTAGCCTGCATAATGAGCCTCTGGGGGGAAAAGACCCTGGTGATGACATCGCGGTTGGCTTGGGCTTGAGACTTAACATAAAAACTAAACAAACCTGCTTTATAAACTGGAGATGTGGCAACATGTTCTCATCCCAGCTCGTCACTTCCTGAAGCTTTGTCAGATCCCTGGGGCTGCTTTTTGGTCACAGTAAACACTCGCTTAGGATCAGGCAACAAAACCACTTAGTTCCAACATGGTTGGGCATTACATTTTTACAGTGTAAATGTGACTGGATGTTGTAAACATTGGACGCAAACAAAAAGCTGATTGCAAAGTGAAAGTGAAATGCACCACACGGGACAGAAACAGCGGCCTCATGGATGAAAGCCTTGTGTTTGTTGGACCCATCCACCTCCCCTCCCAACTGCCCTGAATGTCTCTTTTGCCCTTTAAAATATGTCACCACAGCACTTTCCCTGAGCATGTCTGTGGCCACGTTGTTAATGAATTTAATGAAAAGGATGCCGCATCTCGTAAGGATGCCTTGTGCGGTAGCATCGAACACCGACACCTGTGACAAAGTGTTGGTATTTGACACCCTGGGAATGAGAACGGGCTGGGTGTGGGCTTTCACAGAGGTGGACATTTAGAAGGTGGAGAGTCAATGAAAGATGCTTTTGAGTTGTATTATGGGAATTGTAGGATGGAGCTTAATGCATTCTAGGGACTAAACGATATCTATGTATCGGCCTCTGCTGCTTTGTTTTTGACCATTTATTAATATTATTCTGTCTCTTGTGAGTCCTCCAAGTTTTTGAAAGTGCAATACAAAAAAACGGAAATACTCCTTTAAATTTGCAGCACTGTCTATTAATTGCTATTACTATTTTACATTTTTTGTCAGTTTTTTGTGATTTATGAAATGTATTACATAAAAGTTAACTTTTCAGTTGGTTCCATGTGACTCCTCAGTTCCCAGTTTGTTAACTGTACAGTTGATTTGTTAATATAAATATTTATTTTCTCAAGTATTTAAAGTATTGTGAACTATATTGTTATCAGTATGTATAGAGGAAGAAGAGACTGTAACTCTGAACTGTGAACTGAAAGGTGCACTGTTTGAAGCAGTCGTCCTATTAGAGAAAAGACTGAAGGTCAGGTGTGTAAATGAACGTGTTACCTGGAGAAGCAGAGGCTTTATTAATAGAAGTATTCATAATCAATGAAGTATGTTTGCCTGTTAAAGCTGCAGTAGGTAGGACTGCAGCAAATATGATTAAATAAGGGTATTTTTATGAAATGTCACTATATTACGATTATCTATATGATTATTATTATACGATTATATGATTACATTATACGATTATTATATATATTACCGAATTTCCCTCCAGGGATAAATAATGGTTCATCTTATCTTATCTTATATCCTGACAGTAGTGCATGAGACAGGTCATCTGAAAAAAATCACATCTGTGTCCTCCGGTGCTCCTAATGGCATCTGCAAGATTTCACAGAAACAACCAGTCGGTGCTGATCTGGAGCCTGCCGTCTCTGAGCAGCTGTCAATCACTTGTAAACTCTGATCAGATGGTCAAACTAGGCAGCGCTGATCAAATATGAATCAATATTCTGTTACTGTAATGATTATTTCTCTCCTCAAATGTTTTCAGAAACAACTTTCAACAATGTTCTCTCTCTCTGAAATGACCTGTGATTGGCCAAAGTCACAAGCTACCTTTTTTAAAGCCTGAAACCAGAGCCATGAGGAGGCGCAGAAGTCTAGTTTTCGCTCAGAAAACTTGAATTACAAAATGCTGAAATGTTATTATGGAATTTCTCCCCGATGATGGCAAAAATATTCTTCCTACTGCAGGTTTAATCGGTTACATCTGGCTCGGCCTAAATCATCAAGTTGCTGTATGAACTCTTCAGCTGCTTTCGGGATGTCGGTGGGTATGTGTGTGTTTTTTGGGATATAAATACCTGTTATGCAACTAACTCAACCTTTTGTTGACCTTACTGCTCTCTGTGTGTGATGTTCAAAGCATTATATCAAAGCAGAGAACAAGGGGTATTCTCATATCTGGATCAGACCTCTCAACAAAAATACAGTCTGTGTCGGGCTCAGCAGCACAGACAGACGACGTCCAGTCAATGCACACAGGCACCCTTGGGAGATCAATCCTTTCACTCCCTCACAGACGCCAGCTGAACGAAGGCCAGTGTCCAGCTCCCTCTTGCGGTGAGGAAAGTAAATGCATGAAAGATTTTCCCTCTTTAGTGGGGTTTAAAGCTGCCAATCTGATGACAAACAAATGTCTCATTTATAGAAAATAAACCGCAATAATGACATACGCATCACTTGAGGCGGCTGTGAAGAAAGTGGAAGAACTGCCTTTGTAAATGTGTGTGTATGCGTGGGCACAGATACAGTGATATGCATTAATTTCAGTGAGTGCATTTGGAACCACACTCAACAACATTAGCAGTCAATTATATAATGCCATTTAATAGCAGTACTCCAAAGATCGATGGTTATTATAACAGCAGTATCTTAGCAACTGCAAAAAAACAACAAAAAAACTCAGCAGGCATCAGTCAAATGAGAAGGCTCAGTTCTGGCTGAGATCAGGCCTGCGACTCTACTCTAATAACAGGAAACAGCTGAACTCAGCAGTCAGCCAAAGTCACGTAAATACTGTACATACATCTTATTCACAGCATCGTCACCGAAGAGAAAAAAAAACCTCAGACTTCAAACACAGTCCTGTCTCAGAAGAGCGTGAACGATCCCCTCAACACCGACACACTTATACCTTCCGGATGATTATTTACACTATTCACAAATGATACAGCTCCTTTTCAAAATGCAAAAGAAAAGAGTTTTTTTGTGCTTTTCCTTATTACTGCACAATGACTACAAACAAAAAAATGAGTACATTCATTCACTCACGATGCTGACAAGTATTTTCAAGATCTTCCAGTATGGCAGTTGACAGACAGACGATCACCAGAACAAGACGAAAAGTCAGGACACAAACTGAGATAACACAGTGTTCCCTCGCAGTCCTTTTGAAGGTCTGCTTATGAATTACTTCCTCATAAATCATTATTATTACATATTCTGGAATAAACATGGCTCATCTCATGGCGTCAGTGAATGCATAACGGTACAATCATAAAGGGCATGACAAAGTGTCTCATTCTTACATATTTACAGTATATAAGTGTGACATGATAGTAGTTTATAAACAGACCCTCAAACACTGCTTCCGGAGAAGACAGACGGGGAGCTGAAACAAAATGATTTCAACAGTACAAGCCGACATCAAAATAAAAAAATAATATATAACATTCAGCATGTAAAGGTCGAAGGCATACATATCACAAGTATACTGCAATAAGTGACAGTACACGCAGGTGTACTGCTGACTGAAATGGTCTTCATGGCACTTTAAAACAAGTTTTTTTTGCTTCAGTAATCAGGCATCAGTAAATCATTCATGGTTTTGGCACACGTAAAAAAAATGGTGATTTCAATCTTGATATGAAACTTTTATGAAAACAGATTTTCATACATTAATAGCTATAATGACATGATACATGTTTGTTTTTGTTTGCAAGCTAGTGTCTGTTTTTTTTTTTTTTTTTTGGAGTTACATGATCATTTTTCTCTAAATTAAAATTTACTATGTACAGATAAAGCATATATTGCTGCTTGCCACAAGGTCAGAGCAAACCAGCGTTCACTTTGCTCACGACTGACTGGGACTGAGCGCCAAAATCAAGTCATCATCTGGTCAGCTCTGACAAATTCTCGTCGTCCTTTTCATCAAGTTTTACTTGCTTTTTGCTTCTGTCTTCTTTATCTTGTCCCTTATTTTATGACTTCCATCTCCTCGCTAACAAGCTCGCACCATCTTGTGTTGATCTAAACGCCGACTGGACACCTTGATGGGCTGAATATATGGTCCCATTTTGCCTGCTAGGAACATTTCCATTACCCCTATTGGCTTTGAGTTAGGCCAGAGATTTCAATCATCACCACGGTAGCTGTCACTTTATTCTGTATCATGTCTGTGGGACCTTGACCCACTGTGAGCTTGAGGGGAAATTTTGCCCAATAAAACCAGACTGTTCTATAATTCAGCATTAATGAATGTATGTGTGTCTGTATATGTGGGTGTGTGTGTGTAAAAACCCTAAGGTGACAGTGAAGGACAAGGTGTTCAGATATTGCAGTACATTCACTTTAAATCCTATAAAACACCTCTCCTTTCAGTCCAGCTCTGACACAAGTCAGTCCAGTGTTGAGGTGCAATCTCCCCAGACGTCCTCTTGGAATTATTGGAATTAAAGAGTACATGGGAGGCAAACGAATAGAGCGATGGACAGCAGAGATGCCGTCATTACAGAGAGCATGCGGTTGGCAGAAATAGTGCTGACATTTCAGTCCTGCACTCTGCTCTCCAAAGACGTGAATTATAGTCCCGTATCCCTGTGAGACAGGTTAGAGGCATTTGGCACGCACACGTCGTGCTTCTCGTACACACAGAATACTGAATACCCTCCGTCACCTGTACAAAAACACGTCTGCATCTACTGCGTGTAGAGGAAGAAAGAGAAACAGAGAGAAGGATTTTCTCATCATCCATTAGATTTGTGTTTAGTCAGAATGACTTCGGTTTTTTGTCTGATGAGTCGCCTGCAGCTTTTAGGATGCTCAGGTTTTGCAATTTCACTTCAAGTACCTAGTTGGCAATCAGACCAACAGGTAATGTAGTGGAGAACAGATGGGTGGCAGCTTTGTTAATGTTATCCAAGAGGGAACAAGCATCCCACTCCTGTAGCAGTATTTGACTGCAGCCTCAGTTAATCTGCACAGACAAGGCAGCCTCTAAGTGCCATGTCCATCTCTGTCTCCGCCGTCTCTGCCCTCCTGTTCCGCTGTCTGTCTCTTTCTTTTCTTCCTTCCCCTCCATCCTCTCTCCTCCCTCTTCCCGCTGAGTAGCAGGAGAGAGAGGCAATTCTGCAATGCAGACACAGCAACAACCTCAGTCCATCTGACCAATTAGTGTGAGCCAGGATATGAGTGGCAGACCCAGCAGCCAGTCATACAGAGAGACTCGTCATGGGGTGAAAGGGGGGGTTGCCTGAGAGACTGACAGAGGAGATCAGAGGGGCTGAATGACAAATAAAGATATAGGAAAAAGAGAAAGGAAAGGACAGGGGGATGGACAGAATGAGGAGAAAAGAGAGATCTTTGTAAATAAAACAGAGAGAACTCTGGACATGGAAAAGCTCCCGTCCACTTCATTTCCTCAAGAGTCACTGGCCAGTCTGAGTCCTGTCACTGCAGTTCTTCTTACTCATCAGCTGGCTGAGATCCACCAGCTCGCCCAGCTCCCCTCGCTCCAGGGCCCCTCTCAGCAGAGCCCTGCTCAGCCCGGGGGTGTGTTGCTGGGACACATACGCCTGGCCACTGGGGGCAGGCATGGAGGGTGGAGGCAGGGGGACGGGGACCATGCCATGGCTGCTGAGGATGTATCCTTCTGGGGCTGGCCAGCGCAAAGGCAACGGCTCGCCGTATTCCATGGGGGCGCTGGGTGCTGAGACCACCCTCCGACGCTCTGGCGAGTCCTGGGGGGTCATGGGGTACACGTACTCTCCTGCAGACTTCCGGAGAGGGGCTTTGGGCGTCCCCTTCATTCCCTTTTCTTGCTTGCTCAGGCAGACGTAATGCTGGCGTGGCGTGTCATTCCCCCGGCTCTCCCCGCTGTGTCTCCCGCCTCCCCCCTGCTGGAAGAGTCTGGTGGTCAGGTAAACGGAGGGGGGGATGCGGCAGGGTGAACCCAGACCCACGGAGCCTCCCCCCAGATACGTCTGGCTGGTGTCCCACCCTCCAGAGTTAGAGTCGGACAGTCGCAGGCCTCTGCGTTTCTGCTGGGGCGTGTGCTCCGGGGTTGGCAGGAAACCTGGGTCGAGCTCTCCCGACTTCACCCAGCCATTGGGCATGACAAACAGGGTCTCCCCGCCCTGAGTGCATGGGCGCTCCCCGCCTCCCTGCCGCGTCACGCTGAGCACGGAGCCTCCCATCCCACCGCCGTTAGTCAGCAGGCCTCTCTCACGCCGCTGGATAGAGGACTGGGAGGTGTTGCCGTGGCGGCGGTTGGTGGGCTTGTGGGCCATGATCCAACAGACAGCGAGGCCGGAGAGCGCCGCCCCAATGGTGAACGCGGACACTGCGGACGCCACGAGCAGGTTGAGTGAGACCAAGCTCTCTGGTTCAATCAGCAAACTCTGCTGCAGAATTCCTGAAGATAAGAAACACAATTATGAAGATGACATTTAGAAGAACATCGTCTCAAAGTCTGTCCACAGGGTCCAGTTTTAACTATCCTTATTAATACACATGGAGCTATTCTGCTACTTCTACCTAGTGCTTTTCCCCTCACAAGATATAATGTATCATAATAAATCAATAACTACAATAACTCTCATAATTGGTGAGCATGGGCTTCAGCATTATGATGATTGTCTTTAAAAGGAGCCTCGCTCCAGTCTGGCCTTGGGGCTCCACAGGCTCCAGGTTTGGAGAGGCCTGCACTTGTCATCAGCACAGCTCCGACCACAGCAGCTGACTCTCCTTTTCTCTCCTCTCCTCACACTTTCCATCCAGCAGCCCGGTCAGTGAGTCTCTCCACTCCAGCATACCATTACCTCAGTGTTTCCACCCGGCTCTAATCACTCCCATCTGCAGACACAGCAGCACATGCCTGTCCCTGGCTCGGCCTCTGCTGTGCTTTCACTGAGCCTGTCAGGTCTGCAGCCTGGCATCACTGACTTCTATTGCTATCAGTTTCTAAGTGCAGGTTAAAAACTAGAAGCCTGTTTATCAGAGTGGGTGCTCTTTTTCTGTTTGGAAATCCAGAACTAAATGGATTTTATAACTCTGAAACTGGTCTGAAACTGGCCTGAAACAGGCCGAACAGTTCAGAAAGAATCTGCTGGAGAGGAAATGACTTTTTTTTGTTTCCACTAACATTGTGAATTTCAGAGCAAGGTTCAAAGAGGCCCTCTCTGGCGCTGCTGCTGTGACATCTGAGCCTCTCAACAGAAGTGACATCGGTGTTTTATGCCAAGATATTTCCAGCTACCCTCGGTCACTCCTCTCTCAGATGTTCAGCTTTGAGAGAACAAAGTCTGGTGACCAGGAGGATGTTGTACTTCCCATCCTGCAGTGTGGTGGTATTGTCTACCAGCACTTACACCTCTCACATCCTCCCTAATTAAAATGTCTCACACTGGGAGCGTTTTGACCTGCAGGCAGTGGGGTTGAAACCAAAACCCCAGTTCAACTCCCACCTAATTCAGCTCAGAAAAAAGACACCAAAACACTCAGTTGTTTATGTCACGATCGAGTGGATCTTGCTGAGCTGCGGAGGAAATCACATCTATAATTAAAATAAAATGTGCTAAATTACAGAAATTGTCTCAATTATTCTCTCCCTCAACAGTATCTGAACAAAATGTTCAGTGATTAGCAGACAGGTGCAATGAGGGACTGAGCCACTAGGCGGAGCCTGCCCTCAGTCTGCTGCACACAGCTACAAGCATCCATGTCATAGTGCTGCAACCTACCATCACAGTCTCCTAGATGGGAGGTGGTGTTTCCATATTCCACATCTTGTTGAAAAGGCAGCCTGCAGTCACAGAGAGCACATCAGAGACTTCAATATGTCTTTTCATATACAAACAAAATACAGCAGGAAAGGTGCCGTTATAGTGCCCAGCTATATACAGTTATGTCATCTGTCATGGCTGCATGTTTACAGTCTAACATAACAGGAGCAAATGAAGTTATATCAGATTTAAAATTCATTAATTCATTAACTCATAAATGTAAAAACATGAACATGTTCACATTTACATAGAAAATTGTTCATTAACAGGGACATTTGTTGATAGTCATCAATCAAACTGATATGTCACATATCTATGTTTCATCCAATGTAATGAGATACACTATTGATCCCATTATGGATTTTCTCCTTTTGCTCACCATCCCTCAGGGAGGTCAGAGGTCAGGGTCAGCCATACTGATGATGATAGGAGCAGGAAGTAGGGATTGCGATACTGGGTGCAGTGTTTGGCTATGATACAGATACTATTAATCCTTCAGGATAATGACAGTAATTATTTTGAAACTATTATCATTCAAAGCTAAAGGTTGGTATTTAATGCTGTATATCATACTAAATCAAATGCTATACACCCACACGTCTTTACTGGCTTAATTTGTCAAAAAATAGTAGTTAACATATTCATAATCTTTTTTCAAATCTAATACATTTAACTTTATTTAATCTTCCAGCCTAAAATGAAACACAGACAGATGGAGGAAGTGTTGACAGTGGCACTAACATGAACTGTTTAAGTGCAGCTAGACCAGAAATTCATTATATTATTATGAGAGCATCAAACACATTAATAAGTAAGTAATAAGTACCATTTACACTTAACTAATGTATGTTGTTTAATATGCATGGACACCATATGTAGATTATGTGTAGTGGCTTCTTTTAAGTGACTGTTTGGCAATTTTTATGTATGTATGTATGTATGTATGTATGTATGTATGTATGCAGGGCGCAGGTTTTGTTTCAATACTGGGGGGTCACATATTAAGTGTGGGGTCAGGTGGTTGTCCCTCATGAAATTTTGAGCATCAAACAGTCTGTTTTAGGTACAAACTAGCCTGACATGACTGTTACCAAAGGTTTCCTTAGGTTTCTAGTTTTATATGCTACCACTGTATCGTCACTCTAATGTAATGACTGAGTCTGCTACAGCCTCTTAAGACTGTAATATCTCAGAGGGTTTGATTATCCTTTTTAGGGGTGATGTGATAAAATTTAGGTATGCTTGAGCAACCCTAAAAACAGTCTAAAATCGCCCCTGCTTTATTGTTTTGCTCAGAGTTTGATTTCAGTTACTTAACAACAAGTGTCGTCTGCTTTATTTCTGTTTCTTTTATTTTCTTACATGTGTAACTACACACAATTCTCCTTGAAGGTCTTTGTGGAGTAAACAACAATCTAAAGTCAAGCTTGCTGATTCAGGAGCTTGAATCCAAGTCTCTCAAACTACAAGAACACACTGCCATGTTTTTTTTCTTTAAGCATATATATTCTCCTTATTTTATGAGATGTACATTAGCTACCTTGCCACAGGAATGTTGTAACTTTGCCCATAAAACTCTCCACACATAATAACTTGTCCTGACTCTGCAGGGAGCTTGTCGGCAAAGGTAGGAAACTGTTCACAGGCTGGTTGGTGTGTGTGTGTGTGTGTGTGTGTGTGTGTGTGTGTGTGTGTGTGTGTGTGTGTGTGTGTGTGTTGTCCTCACCGTGTGCCTGGTCTCAGGAAGGAGCAGGTGCTGCCTCTGGTCCAGCCACAGTATGGGTCCCTGGAGGCGAGACAACTCCTACACACCAATGAAAATAAAAAGTTAAGAAATGCTGACTGCTGACCTGATTCTCACAGCGGCCATTTTGACCATTTTAGCAGGAAAACACTCTCTCCGGAAAACTTGGAATAAATCAAACCTGGGAAAAGCATTACAGCTACGAATTTTGCAGGGAAGTTAGCTTACTTATTGTCTATCTGGCTAATACAATAATAATAACATTAAAACCCTAAAACATGACAAACTGTATCTCCCTATGGACATTTGTTATATGTTTTGAATTGTAATATGTGGAGCACTGGTCAAATGATTAATCCTCATCTGGCATTCATCTTCATGCACAGCAGTCACACACGTACTGCATCCGTTGCTACTTTCTTTCTTTATTTTCCTGTATCCAGCTGTGATATACGGCTGCTGTGGGAATCAGATTCACAGTGTGTGGTTCTACTTCAAAAGATCCTCCCCACATGTGTGGTAATAAACTAATGCGCACTTGGTACTCATAATAAATCATCTATTTTATTGCAACCTTAGATCAAGAAGATGCTGAAGCCTCTTGTGTCAAGTTAAGTATTATTTCCCAGGGATAAAACTCTCCCAAGCCAGCTGTAGTTTGACAAACAGACATGCCATCTATCCCTCACTGATTGAAGCATCAACACTACATTTTATTAGGACAACAGCAATAACAGGGAGGGAGGGACAAAACAAATGTTGGCCACTAAGTCGTATCTTGGCTAATGGCCACTACTATATTCAAACTGACCTAATTAGCATACAAAGAAACATTGAAAGGATGAAAAATACTCTCCAGGAGAGTGTGTGTCGCTTACTTCATGCAGCGTGAGTGCAGGTGGCAGCGAGACGTGGGCACTCGGACCAGACAGGAGGGGAAGGCCAGCAGCAGAGTGTGACTGGTCCGGTCCAACGACAGAGACAAGAGCTGACGAGCCTGAGGAGAGTCCTCGCCACACCTGAAGACAGCGAGACACAGGAGTGTGAAGACTGGAGGCAGAGGGTGAAAAGCCAGCAGAGGGAGGTCAGTGTACGCTTTTTGGCCTCAAGGCAAGTTGTGACAGGGTCAAAGGCGTCGTCAGCAGACTGTTTTATCTACACAGCTGTGTGGTAGGAAGAAATAAACTCGGTTTGGTGTTAGCTGCTAGTGGATGAAGCCAAAATCTCGATTTTTCTGGTCGGGTCTGTCAAAGTAATACACATGACAATAATCAATCTAAGTTGTTAAGATTTTGTTGGGGTTTGATGACAACAGAACAGAAATAGTTTGTACAAATTATGATCAATTCAACAACACACAAGATGTCTGTTTTCATCAATAGAGCTAAAACATTTAGTTGATCAGTCAATATGTAACAGAGGTGTGGACCTGAGATGTATAATTTGAACTTGATGACTTCAGACTCGACGTCACAAAATCCCCCCAAAAAACCTTGCAACTTGACTTAGACTTAAACATGAATGACTTCACTCAAGTCTCAAGTCTTTTAATGTGAAAGTCATTGATACCTTCCCCAAAGCCTGAAGACAAAAAAGTATGTTATTTAAAAAGTGTACCACGAATCAGTCTACTTCCTTTGATTTCCTTACAGCTAATCATTCTCAGCAGGCCAACACTTAACTCCCCAGATCCACTTAGTCTGAACCAATCTGACAGCATCAAGTCAAGTTTCAGGAGAAGATCAGGAAGAACTAATCTGATGTTACGTTACGTCCTCTGCACTGTCGCCTCACAGCAAGAGGGTTGCAGGTTCAAATCTGGCTCGGGGCACTTCTGTGTGGAGTTTGCATGTTCTCCCCGTGTTAGCGTGGGTTTTCTCCAGGTTCTCCAGCTTCCTCCCACAGTCCAAAGACATGCAGGTTAATTGATGACTCTAAACTGCCCATAGGTGTGAATGTGAGCAGAATGGTTGTCTGTCTCTATGAGTCCTGCAATGGACTGGCAACCTTTACAGGGTGTACCCCGCCTTCGCCCGATGCCAGCTGGGATCGACACCCCCCCCACAACCCCCAACAAGCTAGAGTTGCAGATGAATGGATGGATGGATGGAAAACGTGCGGGTCGAAAACTATACAGAGACACAAATGGCATTACATTTGGTAAAGAGTGCATCATGACTTGTTTAGTACTCAAAAGTCAAAGCTTAGAGTTGTCAGTCTTGACTTGGGACTTGAGTGCAGAGATAGGGACTTGCAAAACGATGACTTGGCCTCATCCCTGGTACGTCAGTTGACAGGGAACTATTTACAGTATATCTACATCATTTTTTTCCCACATATTCTCAAGTTCCAGCCTCTCAAATATGCACATTTTCTGTGCTTTCCTTTGGGTATTTCAGTTTTGGACTGTTATTCGGATGATACAAACAATAATATATAACACTGGACTTTTTAGTAGACATTTTTCGACAAATTTTTTATTATATTAACCACATAAATAATTGTCACATTAAGTCACATAATAGTCACTTTTATACGTGAATATAACTGTAATAGATATGGTGAAATACGTAACTGAGTAGTTTTTTACTCTAAGCTGCACTTCCAACATGTTAACATCAAACATATAAAATAAGTGTAATTGAAAACAGTTCTTGGGTGAACTGTAGCTGCTGCTCTCCAGCTCTCAAACAGAGGCAGGCAGCGTGAGACCTGATTTAATTGGAGAAACATGTCAAAATGTATGACTTAATGGAGATCACTGACAAATATGTCTCGACTCCTACTCACTTCTCTGGGTTGAATCCTTCCACCTCTTCCAGAAACACACTGCTGTGGGAGACAGAATCTCCGCTGGAGATCATTAGAAACTTCAGGATGGTTCCTCGGGTAGAGCCCAGGAACAGGACTGTGCGATTCTTATGGGGACCAGCTTCAGTGTCCACCACCATGGCTGTCAGCTGGTACCTAGACACATAGATAGTAAAAACATTTGTTTCCAAGTCAATTAGTATAATACACATCTTTCCTATGAGCTATGAGCTATGATGTATATTTCCAGATTTATGCTTCCCATTTTTATGCCATAAAAAGTTCTGCATTGGTGCTATCAAACAAATGAGTCAATACCGTCCCATGGTCTTAACTACCCAGGGCCTGTGCCCCAGCAGTGGAACGGTCTCGTCCATCAGTGGGTGGGTCTTCACGAAGTTCAGCACCTCATCCGGCAGCGTGGTAGAGGAGCTAAATCTGGATCCCTGCACTGCACATCCCCCTGGTCTACAGGCAGAGGAAGAGACAGAAAAGTGAGAGATAGATAGGAAAGAGAGAGATTGAAGTCCAGAGAGAGCAAGAAGAAAAGAGCCAGGGGACTTCTTTTAGAGGCTGCTGGAGGCCATATTAGAATATCTGCTGAATAGCAGTGAAGTTGCAGTGTGATTGACAGCTGGAGCTTATAGCAGGGGAGTAAGTAGACTATATATGTGAGACAGATGCTCAGTAAAGCAGCACTGCAGTGTTTTACCCAAGAACAGCTCATAAAAGACTTTGCATAACAATACCTTGGTTTAGGCACCACTTCGTCCGGGACAGGAGTCCAAATAGACTCGGGGGATTTCTGCTCTTTAAACCGGCCCTCAAAGACATGAGCGAGCTGCTGCATGTCAAACACGCACACCGCAGAGCCAGGGATGCTACCGTAGAGAAAACAAAAATACGACAGCGATGAGAAAAGTAGCGTTTGTTTGTGTGCACATTTGTGTGCATCTCTGTACCTGTTTGGTGGCGTGGAGAAGAGCCCCAGGATGACGTCTCGTCCCTGCATGTGGATGATGTCGCTCGTGGCGTGCAGGAGGTTGAAATAAAAGTGTGAATCTCCCGGGACGGAGCAGTTGAGCCGCGCCTTCAGGAAGGTGGTCCACTGTTTCTCCAGGACACGCTGAGAACCGCCAAGGTCGGCCTTACACACACGAGCCACGCGGGACACCATCACCTAGAACAAAACAGGCAAGGTTCGGTACAATGAAGGGATAAGACAAGAGAGAAAGAAAGAAAGACAGGAAAGGAAGAATGTAAGTAAGAGAGATAAAAAGAAGAGAGAAAGTAAGAAAGAAGGAAAGAAAAAGTAAGTAAGAAAGTAGGCAAGAATGAAAGAAAGAAGGAAGAAAGTGAGAAAGAAAGAAGAACGCAAGGAAAAGACAGACAGAAGGCACCTTTTCTAGATGATGAAACTCCATGGCCATCTCTCTGAAGAAGAAATAAATATGAGGCCCCCACTCCATGGAGCTCACAAAGTAGGGCTCTGAAAAATAATATAGGAAAAACACAGTGAGACAAACACACACACACACACACACACAATAGCGCCGCAGTGCCGGGGGGCCAAACGTAACGCTCCACAGTCCCTGACACGGAGCTGTAATAACAGGCACATCAACATGGACCGCCGCTGTCCACGGGTCTCGCTCATCAAATATTCATGTCCTGTTTAATTTATCATCACGGACAAGAGGATACACACTATTTATCATTTATTCATTTGCACTCTTCCAGCTTTGACCTGCCCCGTCTTGTTTTTCTCTCCACAGAAAACAGATTCAAGTATTCAGTCTATGTCGTCTTGTTAAAACCCCGAATCTGTAGAGTCCAACTAACCTCAATGCATCACTCTGTCTGAGCGTGTTTCCCTTACAATAAATCTATAAAATGCAGGCTTTCAAATCATGTTTGGATTCGCTGAATGTAGCTTGTTATTTAGCTCCACCGCCTCATGAAAAGACAGGAGCAGCGATTCAATCTTCTGAAGAACTACTGAAGATAATGGTTTCTGTTATTTGCTTCCTGATTGTCTATTGAAGGTGTCTGATTCACTTCTAAAAGTACCTCTGAACCATTTGGAGTCATGTTTGACGGTGCGGAGGGCGGGGCTGTCGCCGAGGCTACGATAGATCACTGCATCGATGGCCAGGAAGTCTGTCACAGTACCCGTAAAGAGACTGCCATCTGAGAGAGGAAAGGAGGAGATTAAGAAGAAGAAGATACAGATGGAGAGATAGCACAAGGTCAGGAAGATTAAAACCAAACAAGCAACACAGCGAGAGGTCTGACTATAAATCATTTGTAAAGGTAAACACAAGGGCACAGACAATTCAACGTCTGGCGCTGAAAACAGAGTCTGATGTCTGCTAGAAACCCTTAATTCCTCAGCTTTAGTGCGCAAAGTGGAGACACTACCTGCGAATACAGCCACATTGGCATGTCGTGGATCATACGGGCAGCGTGCCATCCCACTGACAGGCTCTCCCACCATTTCCAAAGTGTCCCTCTGCAAAAGAAAAAAAAAAAAGACAATATAGATAAACAAACTGGCAAGCACACAGAGAGTAGCCAGCTGACAGATAGATGGATACTAACAGTGTAGTTGGCACACAGCGGGTTGAAGGCGTTTGTTCCACATACAAACAGGCCACCATGCTGGCTGAGCAGAACCTTGATGAAATTACGACACTCTCCCTACAGAGAAAAGACACAAAAGGAAACGATTAAAGAGGAGAGGAAAATCACAAGGTGCCGGGCCACGATTTTGAACCAAAGTTGAGCTCAAAACTAGCAAGACAGCTGCAAGAAAAAAAAATGCAGCTTAAAACACCCTCAGCCACTCTCCATCTGGAGGAACAGTAGGACGGGGTCTTTGTCACTGTCTTCAAAGTGGAGGCTGCTGATTGAGCTGAGATTTAAAGCTCCTGTCATCGAGTCCGAACCTTGATGACACTGGTCGGCCCCTTGGCCCCTTTGTGATACTGCAACAGTGACTGATGGCATCAAGTTGTGAAGATGGGCAAAATAACTGATGGAACTTGAATAAACCTGTGTAGGTTGATGAAATGTTCATCCGGAGGTGAATTTACTGCTCCCTCTTGATACTAAATGATGCTAGGCAATGTTAGTTTACAATTGTGTGACAGTTATATTTTGTTGGAGGATATTTTTGTAACTATACTGGGATTGAGACAGTAAAGTAGTTAGCATAGCCTGGATCCACATTTAAGCACTTATAAAACTCACTACTTAATAAACTCTTCTTTCTTTGATTTGAAAAACAAAACAAAAACAAAAAAAAAAAACATAGCGGTTATGCTGGTTATGCTTCCTAGAGGCTTCCTCCCTGTTACCAGTCTTTGTGCTAAGCTAAGCTAACCAGCTGCTGGTGGCGTCAGCACCTGTGCTAAAAAAAGTACATTACTCATAGTCAGTTGCAATGTCAGCGCCCAGCAGCAGAGTTACGCCTCCGCCATTTTGGACTGAAAGCGACTATCAGACGCTAGTAAAACCTCAACCTAAAAAGTGCTGCAAAATTCTATTGTCATATTTTAATGTCTCTGCCAAAATGGCCTGTGTTGAATAATAATGGTACTATTTACTTACTTACTTACTTACTTATTATTTTTTTTTTGTTTGGTTGCTTCCCAGAGGAGCATAAAGTGAGCGATGTATATAAATGGAAGTCAGAAAAATCCAGCACACAGATTTTTAGAGCAATCTCAAAATTTCATGTCATGGACCACAGACCATGGATGTCCCTGCATGTTAATATATAGCCTACAACTACATTAAATTATGTTTAGGTCTGTTCATGGTAGTAGTACTACTAGCTACTGGCTGACGTTAATACATCCACCATGGTACAGGCTTACAGCATACAGCCCATGGGTGTATTATAAGATAACAAGTGATGAATTACAACCAATATATTCATTATTACAGCTAGCAGAAGCTGGCAGAACCAGATATGCCATATGAACATGCAACAGACCCACGGGACTGCACTTGCAAAACTGCAAAATGACTCCATATTTGGCTATTTTTATTATTTTTACAACTTAACTTTTGATTGACTTAAACAAGGACTATTTAGGTGTTCCTACTGGGGAGTTGGTTTACCTAAAAAAAAAAAAAAAAAATTCAGTCCAAAATGGCTCTAGCGCTACTGCAGCACCATCTAGTGGCCATTGTCAAAAAAAAAAAAAAAAAACAGCAGCGTTTCGCCTCTTTGCTCCGATACTCTTTGCCTGTGCTTTTCCTGCTATACCTTATCAAAAAAACCTGCTTTGAAAAAGGTCTCTCATTTAAACTAAACAAACTAGCTAACACTAGCTAACACTGATTAGCCTCTGCAGTTCAAACACACACTGGAATACTATTCATTGCTAAACATGTGTAATTTAATGCCAAGGGCACTGTTTGGTTGGCATTTGGCAAACAATGAAATTATGTTCAAATATAGCTCCTTCCATTGTTTAAGCTAAGCTAAGCTAACCAGCTGCTGGCACCAACACCTGTGCTTTTCCTGCTAAGCCACATTAAAAAGTCTGCTATGAAACAAGCCTACAAAAATCTCTCTCTTAGTACCACAAGAAGAACATTATTTACATTATATCATGAGGAAAATCCCATATTTGAAGATGAAACTGTTTTGTTAGCTGGTTCTCATCTAAACTAAGCTAACTAACACAGATTAGCCTCTGCTGCCTCTGTCTCTGCAGACACACACTGGGATACAATTAGTTGATAGGCACGTGTAATTCAATGCCAGGAGCACTGTTTGGTTGGCATTTGGAAAACAATAAAATGATGTGTATATAGCTGCTTCCATTGTCTAAGCTAAGCTAAGCTGCTGGCTCCAGTTAGCCTCATATTTACTGTGACAGTGGTATCAATCTTCCCATATCACTCGCAGCAAGAAAGTTTATTTCCCCGAAACTACTCCTCTAACAACCATAAAGGTGTTTCAGTTCAGTTCCCAGGGGTTGCTGCTGAGTGGCACACCTGAGTGGAGCCGAGCCATTGTTAATGTTATTAGATCCACCTGTGCTTTCTATGACATTTCAAAATGTCTGCTGTGAAAAAGGTCTATTGTTAGACCGCCTTAACTGCACACTTACCTAAGAGACGCTATAAGAATGTAAAGCATTAGGTCTGGTCCACCGACTGTTCTACTGTATGTCAGATGTTGCATCATTTACCCTGAGCCTTATAATTTGATGTCTTCATTTGAGCTAGCTGGCTTTAGCGTCACCTTTCAGTCTTTTATCTTCCTCCTCCGCTCTATCCACCTCTCCACCTTGGGCAAGTCTTTTTCTTCCTGTCTTTTATCACAGCTTTAATTCCCTTCTTTGCTCCTACATCTTTTCTTCTTTCATCCGTGTTCTTTGAAGCAACACATCTTTTCCTTTTGTTGCCTCTCTCTTACCACCCGGTGGCTGCCCTATCTTCCTCATGCGTTTCTTCCCCACTTTTCCTCCACCTACAGTCATCCCATCCCTTCCTCTTCCTCAACTGATTTCAATTACTGTTTTCCTCCCCGAGGCTGTGTCACTCTCTCTGCTCAGTTTGCTTTATAATGTTTCCTCTCGCCTCTCTTTCTCCCTCCATGAGTTCCACCCAGATTGGATTTTGCCGATGGCACTGCAGCGTTTATACAATAAAGCTTATATTTTAGGTTACACCCTGTCAAGGAAGCAACCATCCCATCAAATGTTTCTCTTTTGAAGATTTCATCACAGTCCCATCATATCTCAGAACATTGTTGACTATCACTTCATATACACACATAATTGTCCCACTTTCTAGTTTTCCCCACAGGCTATGAATGAGATATGCAGTATGAGAAAAAAAACATGGCACAGTTCAGGTGTGCAAGACAATGGCTTTCAAACTTCATGGACATCTTTCAGGCTGGGCAGCGTTTCACTGAACTGACGTGATTAAGTGATGCGCCGATTCTGTATCAACAACATCAAATTTGTGTAAATACCGTACGCAGGAGCACCCGAAGGGAGTAAGGTTTCTCCAGCAGCTGTTGTGTCTGTCCATGCGTGTGATAGTATAGATGGGCTTCATGCATGTCAGAGTGGATATCAGAGTACGAGCACTGTACCTCATGTTTGCCCTTCATCCGGCACACTCGAATGTCGTTCTTGTTGGATTCCCATGTTCGTTTCTGCCAGAGGAATGCACCACAGTCTGAATAACTTTGCTGTGCATTTGTATACACTATTAGTTGTTACTGCAGCGTGTGTGCGCAAGAAAATTACCTTGCTGTAGAACATCTCATCGCCTGCCATGTTATCCAGCTCCACTCTGTACAAGTCATCTCTATAAAACACACAACATATCAGCGGCAATGTAGGATATCTGATATATAATATAAACGATGTGTAAGGAAGGGGTCAGTAAATTGATCCTTTTCTCAGCCCTGCTCCCACTGCTACTCCCCACTCCCTGTATATAGCTATATCATCTAATTTTTGGAAAAACAAAAAGGCCAATTCAGAGCGAAGCAGACAGAAGCAAAAAACAGGTTAGAAAGATAAAGGTAGAAGCTAACCACCAACCCACACCGCTCCCGTAAAGCTGTTGAGCAAAAGCAGCATGTGTATACTTTCAGTATACCTTCAGTCACTTGCATAGCGTAGTGCTAATGAGCTAACACACTCTGTAAATGTTAGCCAGCAAGCCTCACAGTTTTTATGAGAAATGCAATGTTTTAGAAACATATTTCGCCTTCTAACGTCACCGGGCTCACTATTACACGTACCCCAGGCACAAACTTTAACCATGACTAGTTCGAAATCCATTAAAACTAGCCTGAAAATAAATAAAATCTGAAAGGGTTGCGTGAGGGTCAATGGAGTACAGCAGATAGTCGTTGGACCCTGTTCAGAGCTGATTGATACTACGCTGTGATTGGCCAGTCTCCCTTTGAGAGGTGGGACTTAGTGAAGGGTCAATTAGAGACTTATTTCTCCCACAAAGGGAGACGGCCAATCATGTCTCATAGATACAGATATATCATATCTCCTATACACACACACACACACACACACACACACACACACACATATATATATATATATATATATATATATATATACATACATACATATATATATATATATATATATATATATATATATATATATATATATATATATATATATATATATATATATATATATATATATATATGAGTGTATGATCTGTGTTGCTCATATTGCTCATAACAGTAGTCTGCTTCAGAGACACGATTTCTGTTACTGACACCTGTTTGTTTTTTATGGCACAAATCTGTTCAAACAGGCCAAATCTATGGAATTAAAACTGTCTGAAATGTGAAATGTTTCATTTAAAGGATGGTGATTATATAATTTATTTGTGTTCCAAATGTTTTTGCCGGAGGACCAGATTTGGCCCTGGGGACTCATATTTGTCTACTACTGTTTACTATTTTCCATATATCATGAATTAGAGTAATGTGAACAAACAGCTTTCACTTGGCATTTAACAACACTGAATTGAATGCTACCCTCGCGACAACAAGCTGAAAATGTCCTCTGCAGAGTGACAGCAGATGGAAGCTGTGGCATCAAACGAAAGCAAAAAGGATATTAATGTGAGCACGTCAGTAACACACAGTTAGAGGCGGTTGCCGTTGGTTACCTGGCTCCTATGTAGAGTGTGCGGTTGACTTGGAGGACCGTCTGGATGTGCAGCTCCTGTCTTTGGGCTGAGCGATGAGCTCTGCCCAAGAACACTGGATATCTCCGCACAACTGGCACAGAGAAAGAAATACTGGAAATGAAGTGCCAGGCTCAGGGATACTTTGACAATTGAGCAAGTCTATATTTACCCTAAAAATATCTCTAACCTTCACATTAATAGTGTCTTCACTCATTCTTTATACTTTGTTATAAAGAATAAAAAAAAAGAGAAAAAAGATAACAGGAAGAGATGAATGGTGCAGCAGTTAAAGTACACTGAAACACTTTAATCCTCTTAGTGTTTTTTTTTTTTTTTTTTTGCTTTTGTTGATGCATGCCGCTCCATAATGAGAAAAACTGTGTGCAGCCATTATTGTAATTTTATTGTGGAAAAGAAGGCATTCCCTGCCTCTCCTCCTTATAAGTGGGATAGTACAGATGAGGTGGAGAGAGGAAGTGGCAGTATCAGAGTATGAGAAAGTTTCGAAGAGGAGGACAACGGTCTCCACAGGGAGCCCTCATCATCAGGAGACAGATTGGGAGAACGTCTCATTGTCCTTGACTGCAGGGGAGGGAGAGAGGAGGACATAGCGATTCATCTCCACCTGTCTCCTCCCCTTCTCTCTTCCTCCCCACAGCCTTCTCCCTTGTCATCTGTATCACCCCATCCAATCCAATTGCCTCACTATCTTCCTGCACCTCTCAAAATCCATAACAATCATTTCTCCCGCTCTCTTTCTTTCTGTCCTGACATCTTTCTCTCATATTTGTCAGTCTGCTATACCGCCATCGGGAGACAGAGTGAAGTCTCTTTATTTATCTGTATACTAGAAAGCAGCTCCGCACCAAGGCTCTGACCCTTGACCCCCGATTTCCACATCCACCATGAAGCCATTCATCATCAGCGTGGCACAAACGCACACACACAGTTGTGTTTCCATGACTTCTGAGGACATTACATTGACTTGCATTCATTTTCTGGAGACTTAACCTAACCCTAAGTGTAACTGTTACATGCCTAATCCTAGTACTTACTCTAACCTCAACCTAAACCTAACCTTACTCAGCCTAAGCCAAGTCTTCACCCTAAAATGTAATGTTTTACGTTATGGGGATGTGCATTTTGTCCCCAAGTCCCCACAATGTGACTGTAACCACAACATATAGTAATACACACCCACCCACCCACCCATCCACACACACACACACACACACACACACACACACACACTGCAGGAAGGAAACATACCCTCTATGGGGACGTAGCTGAGTGGACTGGGCTCCTCTGGGAATGAGCCATCCGCCAGTTGAAGCAGCAGGAGAAGAAATGTGAGGGGTGGAGCCACGGTCGCCATGGCAGCAGCACACATGCACTGAGGAGAGAAGGGAGAGAAAAAATGTCATTGTTACGTATGCTATATATTCCTGTGTGCGTGGATGTGCATGAGTGTGTGTGTGTGTATTGACATTATGACAGATTTTATAATCAACAGGTCTGTCTGTGTGTGTGTGTGTGTGTGTGTGTGTGTGTGTGTGTGTGTGTGTGTATGTGTGTGTCCACGCAAGGACAAAGGTCAGAGGTGCAGCAGGGTGACTGCTGCCACCAACCTGACTTCAGCAGGGAGCTAATGTGTTTCTATTGTCTGCTCTGTGCTGTAATGGGACTCTATTGTCAGAAATGTCACTCCATTGTCAAACAGTCTGAATTGAAGGGGATTCTCACAGCCATATAACACACCGAGAGACAAAACAGTCACAGGATTACAAAGCCACTTTGGGTGGTAATGTTCCTTTCATTAATTGTGTTTCTATACGGACATATGGAGGATGTAGCCGGTCTTTATAGAGACAGTAGAAAAAGAAGAGATGAAGGGAGTGACTCGGCAAGCTGGACAATGTCTCTATAAAGGTCAAAAGTCAAGAAGGCTCTAAATCACGAGCAAGGAAAAGGGGAGGAAAACGATTTTGGTCCTTAAAAAGCTAAGAGGCCACAAAAGGGTCACACTGCGCAAGATATGTGCACACAGTCTACAGGCCGACTCTGTGAAGCTGTGGTACTTCAGCACTGCGGTGCTTTGAGCTAAATGCGAACATCAGGATGCTAACATGCCCACGGTGACAGTCCTAACATGCTGATGTTTAGCAGGTATAATGTTCACCCACAGACTGTGTATAAGAAGTGGACGTGGTCCCCGTAATGTCATCCATTGGTTGGTGGACTGCTATTTTGAAGCCTCATGTTCTGCATTTTAGCCGTTGCCATCTTGGTTTTAAAACTAGAAGTGACAAAAGACAGTAGTGCTAAGTAACTGAATGCTAACTGAATGCTAAATGCAATGCAATGAATGAATGAATGAATAAATGCAATTTTAGGCAACCACAAAAGTTAGAATTAACTTAACATGAACTGAAAACACAGTGAAAGGGTTAAAGCTGTAAGATGAAAACTCGGACAACTCACAGACCTGACAACACTGTGGTAGTGACCTGTCAATCACATGGTAGCCACACCCTGAAGCATATCCTGCTTTATGGTGTATTTGACTCTTAATTGTACCATAATTTACTAAATGAACATCATACTGTGTTGAAGAAAACTTCAAACTAGCGATTGAGACCATAAACACATATTTATAACGTTTATTGAGGTAATAAATCAAGTGAGAAGTAGGACCATTTTCTCATAGACTTCAGACTTCTTTTGCAACCAGAGGAGTCGCCCCCTGCTGGATATTAGAAAGAATGCAGGTTTAAAGCACTTCAGTACTGGCTTCACTTCTCAGACTTGGTGGTTCCCCACTGTGTTTACCATGTTCACCATCTTAGGTTAATGTGTTATTAACAACATTTGCTAATTTTGTACTGGTGGTGGCACTAGAACTCAGGGGATTGCCAATTTCTGTAGCATTAATCTTCTGTGAACCATCAACATCTGTACAAAATTTAATGGCAATCCATCCAATAGTCGCTGAGACATTTCAGTGTGGACCAAAGTGGTGGACTGACGACCAACAGATGCACCAACACGCTGCTAGCACAACGAAAAACCCACGAAGCAGACTCAAACTGTCAAAAACAAGCCCCCACGCTGTACATCAGCATCTCTTTCGCCTATAAAACCAAGACAGTGGAATAACACTGCTGCACGCAAGTTACTACCAGTCATAAATTATGGCTGCCATCAAACACATCGTAAATGTGGGAGCTTTTCTATGAGTTTACTCAGAAATGCCTGTGGCTCAGCTACACTGCGTTTGATGTGAGAATACTTTGAAAAGAAAAGAGGAGGTAGAAAGAGAAGCAAAGAAAAGATGAGACAAATGAGGAGAACAAAAAGGGCGGAGCACTTTGTTTTTGTCTTGGGTTGCTGAGAGTGCTGCTGAAATCCTGGAAAAGGTTTGATGAAAACACAAATGAAAAGAAAGGTTAGAAATTGAGGAAAAAGATGAGTGTCGTTCCCATCAAATCCACCTGAATACCTTGCTGCATGTTTCCCCCAACCCCCGCTTATTTCCTTTCATCCTCTGTCTCTCTCCCTCCATCACCCACCTCCACCCTTCATTTCTCTTTCTTTATACCTCTCAGCTTGTCTGTTCCAGGATGAAACACCAGGTAGATGATGTGCCAGTTGCTAAGGTGATGACAACTGCTTTTTGAAGCAAACAGATGCACCCAGATGTAACATGCATATACTCATGTACAGCACATAAAGCATATTCACCTGTGTTGCCAACACCTTGCACTGTGCATGCGTTTGACTGACAGCTGTTTGAGGACAACTGTGAGGTGGTGCTGCAGACTATACACTGGGGGCCACTTCAAATGAAATTCTAGCCCAGAGATTGCAGGTTTGACATCTCTAAGCCTTCTCCTCATCAGAAACACCGGAGGAGCCCTGGGGGGGTGGGAGGTCTGTTTCATCTAAATCTCCATTGGGATTCCCTGAACTAGAACTGATTGAGTCGGGTGTAGGGGGTCAGCCCCATTTCATTATGGCCATTTCATGAGAGGCTCCAAACTCGATGCTTAAACCTAAAATATAATTCTGTAGTCGTGTTTGGACTGAAAGGATGGATGGATGGAATTAAATGAAGCATGTGTTCCAGTGAGATTAGGCATCATATGGTTGTGGTTTGCGTCATAAAATCCCACTGTGTCTTCTCTGAGTCATAACTCAGTCAAGTCTGAACACACACATACTCTATGTTATACATATTTTCAGATTCAGAGTGACTTGTTCTTTCCGTGAATATCATTATCTCTGTCCGTTGTGTATTAAACCTGCAACAGGCAGAATGTTTTTGGCATCATTGGGCAAAAAAAATCCATAATAACTGTTCAGCATATTGTAATTCAGGTGTTCTGAGAGATAGTCTTCTGCACCTCCTCATGGCTCTGTTTTCAGGCTTTTAGGGGCGGCAGTAGCTCAGTCTGTAAGGACTTGGGTTAGGACGCGGACGTCACGGGTTCAAGACCCCCATGGACCAAGACCAACTGGTTGCTGGAGAGGTGCCAGTTTACCTCTTGGGCACTACCACTGCCGAGGTGCCCCTGAGCAAGGCACCGAACCCCCAACTGCTCTGGGCGCTTGTCAGGAGCAGCCCCATCACTCTGACATCTCTCCATTGACGCATGTATATGTACTGTGTGAACAACAGAGTGTAAAACTGAATTTCCCCACTGTGGGACTAATAAAGGAATATCTTTCTTTCTTTCTTTTCTTTCTAAAAAAGCCTGTGATGGGAGACACCTGATCACAGAGCGTTCCTATTGGCTCTCAACGGAAGCAGCTCTCAATCACTCGCAAACTGATCAAACTGTTAAATCAAATATAATAATGATCAAATATGAATCAATATTTACCTCTGCCAAGGAGGTTATGTTTTTGCCGGTGTTTATCTGTCTGTTTGTCTGTGTTCAAGATAACTCAAAAACTTATGGACGGATTTTTATGAAATTTTCAGGGTGTGTCGAACGTATGAAAAGGAAGACTTGATTTAATTTTGGGGGTGATCCGGAAGAAATCCTGGATTCTGGATCACTTTGAAATTTTCGTTAACATTGGGATAAATGGGACCCAAAAAAATGTTTCTCAATATCTCTGGTAATTGTTGCCCAAAGCTCATGAAATTTAACTCAGGGATTTACAATGTGTACTTCTATCAAATCCGAAAGGCTGATCCAGATCTGATCCAGATGGTGGATTTTATAGCAATTTATATAAAAAATGGGGGTACTCTTACATTTTGGCCTACTGTGCATTTAATATTAGAGGTAGAGATTTCTAACAAGCGGCATCGTGTAGCTGAAACAATTCCTCATCTGAAGTATGTCAACGAATTTGATCCAGCTTTAATACTTGAGGAGACAGATCCAGAAGAAACCGCCAGGGGGGAAACTATGGTGCTTGGCGGAGGTCTGCGCTCTCCGAGTCCTTTTCTAGTCTGTAACTGTAATGCCTATTTCTCATTAACATCTTGTAGTTACTGTTCTGTAAAATGAGAAAGTTTGCTCCAGCTGGTGGGCGGTGCTTAGTATTTCCTCAACTGATCTCAACATGGCTGCTGGGTCATTTTACAGGACTGGATTCTTCAGGTTATCTAGTTTCATGTGATGCCAGTATCTTCAGTCTAGCTTTTTTTTTTTTAATTTGCAGTAACGAGTTATTATTGCCTTAGCTTTGAGAGCCCTGATTGCAATTTACTTTAATGTGTTTTAACCAAACTGTGAAGCCCAGGGCAAATTTCCACATTGTAGACAATAAAGATTATTATATTATCAAAAAAACGCTGTGGGGTTTGTAGCTCAGTGCAAAGTAAGGCAACATTATAGTAGGAATTTCAAAATCCATGGGTATTAACTTTTTTCATATGCAAATTTCTTTTTACATTATAAGGCTCAGAGTGTCCCTTGGTTCTTAATCTTGGTCTCTCCTTTATCCATTTATATACAGATATTTGCCCTGTGTCGAAAACCTGTGGATGTACAAACAAAAAACATACTTTTGTTGCATTGAAATGTCCCAAAACATGTATAGTACAGTTCACATGCAAACTGATAGCATTTCTAAGTGGCCAAACTTCTTGTGAAAACAATACATGACATTTTCTGGCTAATACATGCAGTGATTCTGCGAAAAGTGCAGGTATCAAAACTAGGCATCCCTCTTTTTTCCTCACTCTCTGTTCCTTTCTCTCAGCCTGCACATGCTACATACCAAAACCCTACGGCCTATCATTGATGGAGCCTCCTCATTAGAGTGTTTATTGATTAAGGTTATTGATCTATAAGATAAACCATCAGATCTGGGCCAAGGCCAACATATTAGAACTCTGCTGCTGGCCGGTGCCATGACAAAGGCAGTATTTTTACTGCTCTGGGCTATAAAAAGAGGTTTGGGGCAGAGCTTTGACGCAGCGCTTTGACGTGTGGTTATCAACGGTTCCTGCTGAGCCGAAAGACAAGCGACAGATGAAAGATAAAAGACAGAGGTGGTTTGAGTAAAAGACAAAAAAGAGGAAGAGAGACACCGCCTGCTTCACTTCCAGCTCATCAAGCTATAAAAAAAACAGAGCGCCGGTGACAGAATGGGTACCAGGAAATCAAGGGGAGAGAGCGGAAAGAAGAAAGGCTGTTCTGCTATTTGTGTCAGATCATGTTGGTGTGATAGGATTAAATGGTGTGACACTGACACGGTTATCATGGGATGCATATAATGACGGTGACAGTGTAATCTACCCTCATCAGGCAATAACCCATTAGCAAATCACCTGCGAACACACTTCATTAACCAATCAGCAGGTCATCTGAAGAAGCATAATCACCTGCGTTCCCCTCTTATCAGTTTTTCCATATGTTTCGCCCTCATCGGCTCCATTTGTCTCTTTCTCCAGTGTGCTCTCGTTCACCTGCCACAGCTGATCCGACGAGGGGTGAGCAGCATGCTGGGAAATTCTACACAGCCCCACAGTATATCGACAAACTATATGGAAGACATCTATTTAATGATAATCTATTAAACATTTACCCATGATTCTGTCCTAAAATGCCTCTGTGGTCTTTATGGACATGTTTGCACAAGGCATCTCAACTATTAAAGCTGCTGAGCGAGGTCAATACATTCTCATCCTGCTAAACAGAGACAGAATAAAGAGCAACATCCCTACTGTCCACACTGAGCAGCATTCACTGTCCACACTGAGACATAAATACAAAAGGTCAAGGCACAGATGTACAGCTAACCAAATGTCACTGATGCTAAGATGCTTGAGCCATGACCTGTGCTGCACCCAGTTACAGTACAGACATTAATTAATCCTGTGATTGCCTTGTGTGTGTGTGTGTGTGTGTGTGTGTGTGTGTGTGTGTGTGTGTGTGTGTGTGTGTGTGTGTGTGTGTGTGACAGATATTGGATGAGTAAAATCGAAACACGTCTTTCCGTTGGTGTTGACATTTCACTGTATCTGAACTGTTTTCTGATGCGTTGCGTTGTGATTAGGTCTACAGGCAGAAATCTTTCCCTCCCTCTCTTTAGCTGCTGCAGCCACTCCACTCTGTGCCTTTGTTACCGTAGCAACCAATAGCAAAGCTAGGCAGAGATGTTCTATTGCAGTAGATGTAAAAGCGAGGAGGGCGGGTTCGCCCTCTAACACATACATGCATACATACGTGTGAGCGTACGCACACACACAGACACACTGATGCATACACTTAAGCTTTTAACCCAAATCCCTAATGTACATTCATGTGAGTGTTCATGAACACATACGTGGACACAGATATGGGGAGGTGGGGGGTCCCCTCTCTCTCAGCAAGGAGGGGGATGGGGGAGCTGCAAGCATTTTGTCTCCACATTATCCACACCCTGGCAAGACAGTATAGCTTATTTGAAATCAATATGTCAATAATTGTATATATATTCATTGAAAACACCACAATATATTCATTACATATTAATTTATAGGCCTATTAGATAGGATTTTCAAACTGCTGAGCCTTTTTGTCCACGGGGTTTCCCCTTCAAAGATGTAATATTTCTGAGCTGAATCTCAATGAGCTAGCTGGGTGATCGTTGTCCTGTGTTAAATGTAAAACCATTCAGATGCATTAAAAGCTTTTACTAGAGCTGTGATGAAACTTAAACCTCCAGTAGGCAGAATATATTTGGCATCATTGGGCAAAAATTCCATTATAGCCTTTCAGCGTATTATAATTCAAGTGTCTGAGAGAAAACTAGACTTCTGCACCTCCTCGTGGCTCTGTTGTCAGACTTGAGAAACTCTAGCCTGTGACGGGAGACTTGGCCAATCACAAGTTGTTTCAGAGAAACAGTGCTCCTATTGAGTGTTCCTATTGGCTGTGCTCTGGCTGGTAGGCGGTGCTTGGTATCTCCTAAACTGTTCAACATGGCTGCCAGGTCACAAACTTTCTCATTTTACAGCTGAACAGTAATTACAAGATGTAGAAGACAATAGTCATTACAGTAACAGACTGTTGATTCATATTTGATCAGCGCTGCCTAGTTTGACCATTTGATCAGAGTTTGTGAGTGATTGACAGCTGCTCAGAGACGACAGGCTCCAGCTCGGCCCTGATTGGTTGTTTTCCTCCAGTCTGTGAAATCGTGCAGATGCTATTAGAAGCACCAGAGGACACAGACACTACTGTCAGGATATAATAAGCGTTTTATTAAAATACATTTTTAAAATCATATTTGCCCCATTTCTGCCCACTGCAGCTCTAATTTTGGAAGGAAGCGCTGAGTCTTCCTCTGACGGATTATTATGACAGGTTGATTTACAATAATAAAAAAGATGGATCAAGAAAGTTAATAATCTGTAAAAAAGATACTGAAAATCAATGTGAAGCCACAGCTGAGATAGAATCCATTACAGCTTCTCCTCATTTGTAACACACTTGCTCCTTGAAGACGGTATGCAGGTTAAAGCCCGGAATAAAAGCAAGATGGCCTGAGGGTAGAAACACAGACATGGGCTAAACTGGGAGAAGTGGGTCACCTTCACACTTCAGAACTCCACCCTACAAGCACTATAGCTTCATCACTGTAATAGACTGAAGACAGATTTCCACTGAAAATGGAAAGGATGTGAACTAAATGTAACTATGGGATATTGAGTGATATGAGTGTTTTTCTCACTGTGGTACAGTGCTAATTTCATTGCAATACTGAAGGAGGGGCTGTCTACTTGAACATGTTCACATGCTTTAGTGATCAAAAAATGCTTTACTTTTCTAATACACGACTGTATTTGGTCAGCTAGCCCACTCTGTTGTGATTGGTCAATTGCAAAAAAAACTCTTCGGACTCCACTCCAGCTCCGCTCTAACTAGCTTTGTTTGAGGATGAGTCAAACTAGCCGCAACGCAGGTATTATGCAACTGTGTTACTTGGTGACATCACGTTACTTCAAGCGAGGCGTTTCAGGCCGTTCAGGAGCAGTGTTTCTCCCTTTAATGTGGACTTTGTGACTTTACAGACCTTTTAAATGCACAACAAACATATACTAAAGGAAAAGGGAAAAAGCACAAAAGCATAATAGGTCCTCTCTTAATAGTAAAAGTTCAGACAAACATTGTGTGTCTCCACTAGATACATTTCTCAAAGCTTGTCCATCAGCACCAGTAGGTATGTTTACTTAAAAGATGCTACACCACCCTCAAGCCTTATGACAAAGTTGTTAAAAGTTATTAAGAGGGATGGTGTGAAGCTTGGATTTAGGATTGCTCCTTGGTGTCATACCTCTTAAAGAAACTAATTTTCTTAATTCACCACGTGGACTCCCAGTTGAAAAAGTGAACATAGGAAATTTAAAAATGTGCTCACTTGAGTGAATTCTCTCACCCATCTCAGTAAAGAGGTTCACGCCAGTGTCATCATTCAGGTGGTCTGATTGAAAAATGTATGACAAACATATGGATCTAAAAAATCCAGAGGATTTAAAGCTCACATTTTAAGATCTGTGTAATAGTTGGCCCACCAGGCTACCAGTATTTTGTACTGACAGCGTTGATAGTGCAGAACTCTAATCTTAAAGAGGACCTTGAGGCATTTCTGCTTTTTCCCTTTCCCTTTAACCTGCATGTAAAAGGTCTGCAAAGTTACAAAGCCCAACGTCCACGCCAAAGGGAGTTGCTCCACAGAAACACTGCTCCTGAACTGCTTGAAGTCCTTTTCTTGTGTAATATGATGATGTCACCAAGTAACACATTCACTGTATAACTAGATATATGTAAAACCTGCCTGGAGGCTAGTTTGGCACATCCTCAAACAAAGCTGATGAGAACGGAGCTAGAGCGGAGTCCGAAGAGTTTGGCTTGGTTGACCAATCACAACAGAGTGGGCCAGCTGACCAATCAGAGCGGACTGAGCTTTTCAGAAAAGAGTGTGGCGGGGGGTGGGGCAGGATATCAGACAGAACATTTCAGACAGAGGGTGAAAAGAGGTGCTGCAGCGAAGCCTGTATGAGAAAAATAAAGCATTTTTTGAAAATAAAAAGCACATAAACATGTCTTATAATACCAGTATGCAACTGAAAATGAGCATAGGTCCTGTTCAAACGTCCTTGTCGAAGGAATAATTCAACATTTTGTGAATTGGTCTGAATTCAATCCTCTCATCTCACTAAAGAAAACAAATTAACACATTCCCCAAAGCGTCAGTCTCTTCCTTTAATTTCACGCTGTCACAGCAATATTTAAAAATTACAAGCTCCATCGGTAAAAGTCCACACATTGCTGTAGAGGTAACAGTGAGGCAACTGGGGCTTCAGAGTTTGATGCAAGTTCAAAAATGGTTGCTCTGGGAGTAATTATTATTGGTATTTGAAATCCCGGGTGGTAATACAGGTAGAACCACCACATGCTGTCAAAACAAACAGGTCAGAGTGAAGAGAGGAAGAAGCACGCATATGTATTCAAACCTATTCACATGCACACATGTATACACACAGTGAAGAGCAACACACACACACAATCGCGGTCTCTGCAGCAGTGGAATCACTGTGTCAAGTCTTATCGAGGTGGAGGCGATATTGCCTCAAGTGGCTGTCTGTCTCCTCAGAGCAGGTCTAATCAGAGTTGAGGGAATCTGTCTTTTGCTGTTAAATATCCCAAAATACTATTCAATCTACAGGGTCATTTATATGCTAATGCAAAGGTTACCTCTGCATAGGCCCTTTGACGCAGCTGTTACGTTATGTGTGTGTGTAGGAAGGAGGAAAAAGAGAGAGGTGGTGAGAAGCGAACGAAGGAGCGAGGGAGATGATGGTAGCAGAGGGAGAGAAGGGAGATGAAGGAGGAGAGGAGAGGAGATACAGAGACGGAGAAGAAGGGAGATATTCCCCTGGGTGAGTGCCATAGGTAATTAAAATAGGATGGACAGAGCTGGAGTCTAGCCAGTGAGAGCTCCATCTCCCCTCAGACTTCTTCCCCAATCAGGCCTTCTGCCTAAAGCCAAATTGCTGCTAGTGACACACACACAGTATAGCCTGGCTATGGATGTAGTGAGTTATCAGCTTATGCTTAATGGACATGTACAAGCAAACACACAGCTCAGAAATGCAGGCGCAAAAGCAATCAAAACGCTCGGAACAAATTACCTCGGGCTGCAAAACAGGTAATGTACTTCTGGTGCTGCACTGAGGCAAAAAAACGCACATGAAAACAAAGCGCGCACACACACACACACACACACACCACACACACATATACGGTGCTGTACAAAGCTGCAGCAAGGGCAAACGTTACTAACCAGAGTTTGACTGCAGTAAGCACATATACATTCACTGCACAGCTCTGAGCTAGAGGCGAGCACATGAGTATGCGGTGCACGCACTCAGACACACACTATGAGCACAGAGTCGAACACACGCACACTCCAGCGACGGCGCCGAAGACGCAGTCTAAATTACACAGCAGTAACAAGGGGGTTTTCATCTGTGGGTTTTAATGCTGCTGTTACTCTGTTTTTGTCACACAGTGTTAATGGTGCACTTTGGACTGTACATGGTAGTCCATGACATCTGTCTCTATAGAGATGGCAACCTTTGTGATTGTCTGATATGTAGCACAAATGAGCTTAATCTTACTGCTTGGAAATGTCATTTTGTTGTGATACCAGCTGAAAATATAATTTTTCTTGTTACATTTTTGGATTTTTTTTGCTTACTGACCACAGCCCAACACCTCACTGCTTGTCATTTTTTTCTACCTCATATGCTAAATAGGCTGTACTAATGTCTCAACATGGCAGCTATTACCATATATCCCCACACCCTGTTAGCGGCTCCTCTTATGCTGGCGTAGAAGCTGATAGGTAGCTCATATTCTCGTCATGATGTTCTTTGTGTGCAGTGATCACCAGTAAGGGTAAATATAGCTTTTTTTGGCAGAGGCCTGCTAAGAGGATCACAGCTCACAATAGGCGGTCTACACACACAACAATCTCGAAATGCCAGAGTACCTGCTTGCGGATTGACGTGTGCACGCGCAGACGCACGCCTACATCATACACGCCGCCATCATGCGCAGAGCACGACACCTCCCCTGAGAGCTTTCTCTCCTCTCCTCGCAGGTATAATTGTGTTTCTGCTACACTTTGTTCCTCTCCCCTCAGTTGTGACTGGGCCCTTGATGAAAAGCCATAATTAAAAGAGAAAAGTTGTGTTTGCTGGGTGTGGGAGACGAGGACGGGATGAAGGAGGGAGAAAGATTAGCCACAACAAAGCTTCATCAGGCAACAAAACCATCTTGCGTAGCTGGGAGACAAAAGGACTCGGATGCGCCTTTATCTCCCAATAAAAAAGTCCTCCAAATCCCTCTGGCTAAGCTGCCATAACTAAAGCCCGCCGTTGGCTTAGGTGCTGGCTGAATTTGTTGGACAACAAAAGCAACAAAACATGAGAGGGTAGACCAAGCTCCCGAGAAAATATGTATACCTCCGTTCATTTAGTGCAAAGAAGTAAAAAGTCAAGTGCCTCGGCAGTGGCATTTGAGAAAAGGTTACTTTGCTGGGTTTTTTTTGTTTGTGTGCGCTATGCAGATGTGTGCGAGTGCCTCATTGAAAGCTTGAAGTGGATTGTCATTTTCTCACTTTGCAGTTTTACTATGTAAATGAGATCACAGAAGGGAAGAGATTAGACTACCTTTATCTTCTGGAAGTTGAAACAGCTGTGATATCACTCGCAACCAATTTGCCAGGCAGTTAAACGGGAGGACCAGCTGCATGCAAAGAGATTCATTTGAGTGACAAACTAACTCTCGTGACCCTCCAACGCGCACTACAACAAATACGCTCATGGAATATGCATGCGTGTACCCTAAAAACAGCCACACAGACTAACATGTCATGTGCCTGACCGTGATGAGGATGATGAGGATGAGGGAGCGTCGGAGGTGTTGTTAGGGTAATACAGTGGACAGGACAAAATGCTGCAAAATGAATGCACAACATTAGCCCGTTATAGCCGACGCAGAGACCACACAATATGCAAAGGGATGCATAAAAAAGAGGCTGCACCTCGGGGGAGGAATCAGCGAAGGCAGAGTCATAAAACTGAAGATGCATGCCCACTGTAAAGTATATGAAGGATTTTTTTTTACGTTGAAAACAACCACAAGGCATTATTATACGGTGTATGTGGCTGATACAGCAACCAAACCCACATGGTGCTGCCATGTTGGCCCACCTGAGCATCATTTATCATGTGGTGTAGTTTATGGCACCGTGGACAATTTACAGCAGAGTTTGCTATGGGTGGCGCCTATTATCTTAGTCCTTTTCCCTTTCTAACATCTGGAGGGAGGTGTCCAAAAGGCCCTGTTAGGCTCCTGAAAGCCTCTCACATCAACACAGAGTGCTTTGCATAAGGGAGTTTATTTTGAATGTACCATCCTTGTCCCGGGATAAAAGCTACTTTTTGACGAGTACAGAAAGTATGCCTGCATGACACCTGATCCTGTGACCTTCTTAGTCCTGCATGCTGAGGTCCCTGCAGGAACAGGTCACCCAGCAGCTGCCGGCCTATAGCTAGGTCCCTCTGATCTTGTTATTCTGAGGTCTGTGGACTTCAACGCCCTTTTTTCAAATGTTGATTTTTGTACTAAAGAATGTGTGAAACTTGAACTTCAATTGATATTGTAGCTGGCTGCTTCAGAGGAAAATCAGCACTCCTTCACATTTCTTGACACATAGTCTTTGTTTTATTTTATGATCGGATTAGGGAATAATCCAGTGTATTTTCTGACGCAGAGAGGGGTTGTTGCTTTATGGCTGATGGGGAGTTGATAAGGCAAGTTTTAAAAGTTACTAAAAGTTCATCTAAACGCTGTTAGAGTGACATTCCCTCGTGTATCAGTAGCAGAGCAGTGAGTGGGAGGTATATCCAGACTGTGTGAAAACTATAGTGAGTAGAGGTTAAAGCGAATGACAGTAGATTTAAAACAGTGTCCTGGGTGGCTTGGGTTTGGCACAAAAGAAACAAATCAATCCTGTTGTCTATGAAACAGAAAACGACAGGTTTAGTGGCAGCTTAGAGCCCCACAGTGTTTCAGTCAGTCAGTGTTCCTGGCTGTGTACCGGAGGTAAAGAGAGGAAATGTGTCGCTGATTGCTCGACGTATTCTCTTGGCGAAGAGAACAGAGAGGCTGTTAGGTAACATCTCATTCCTTCCAAAATCTCCTGTCTGTCTCATCTCTATTAAACACACACACAAGATCTCGTACTGTCATTGTACACATTTCTAGAAGCGTGCTCCTTAGCAACCCCAACATACTAATCTGCCTTCGATTTACTCCCTTTGTGCTGCAATCCAATCTAATGTTTTTCCCCGTGCTTGAGACGCCCTGTTTGTGGCTTAGCATGTGTGATTGAATAGGGTCCTATGTGATCAATAGAGCTCATTAAATGTCCCTGTGGGCAATTGTCTCGCCCTAAGTCTCTCTTAGATTGCCTTTACCTGCAGCCTGCTCTGCCTTATTGCTTCAAGCGGCTCCAACTTTGTTTGCGGCATAATTAATTTTATAATTGAATTACTCAAGCCTGGCCTTTGCATGCTATTTCCCTAAATGTAGGCTGAAGTATCCATTTGGATAGCTTCAGCGTATGCTGTGGGTGTTTTAGAGGGCTTTGCTGTATGTTTGGGATGGGCGGGTGTTATTAGACTGCCTTCCAAAGGGAGGCTGAAGGAAACAGTGGCTGCACCTGTTGTTCCCTGTGGTTGCTGTGTGCCGGGGTTAGCACCTGCTCGCACGGCTGCTGTGTGGCTGTCTGTGTGGGCAGCAAGGATAACAGGGAGGCCATTCACACCCGCTCAGACTGCTGTCTGCAGCCCCTCTCCCTCAACGCTCGTTCGCTCTGAGCTTTCTTGCTCCATCATTTCTTTCTCTGGTCTTTTACATCCTCTGCCTAGCCCCCTGTAGCCTATACGCCAGATTGCTATCTACCACACTTTATCCTTTGTATCCCCGGTCTGTGTTTCTGTCTCTTCCTCCCCTCCTCCTCCTCCTCCTCCTTCTATTTTCTTGTCTCCAACCATCTCTTCTTCTTCTCTTTCAACTCACACAAAAACATAAACAGCAGCAGCTGGGAGCTGTTATAGTCCTTCTGCGGGGCTCGATAGCTTTTAGTGTGAAGGATGAAGTTGTAAACAATAAATTACGTGTAACTACTAAATCACTTCAGTAAGAGCTGCATTGACGGCAGCAGTGAGAGAGCGTTTAACTTGGGCCAGGCAGGTTATGAGTGTGCAGAGTGGTTATGGGCAGTTTAAGTGACAAGTTATTGTGAGTGTGCAAGATGGACAAAAGATATATTTCAGAGTTTTTAGTGCTGGATCTGTGTAAAGTAGCCTAAAATGCCATATTGGCCATCTATGTCTAGCTGTTTGCATTCTCCAGAGTGAGTAATGACATAATCAATTTACTTTATGGCTTCCAAATGATCACACATGACCTTTACTCTTGTTAACAGCAAACATGTAATAAAACATCATAAGTGAATATAACATTTGAAGCCTCATTTGGATCACGACCCCTGTGATCTAAATAAGGATTTCAATCAGGCTTTGTACTCGTCCTTGCAATGCAGTGCTGTAATGTGCAAGTATTGTGAGCTCTTTTTGCTGAGACATCACTTCAAACCTATAAGATCCTATGCAACACGTGAAAGAGCAACGATACGCAGTGATATGCAACAAAGATGTGCACATGATATGCAACTAAAACAGGAGACACAAAGAGCAGTTCATGTCCACAAAGGTCCGGGCGATGCCAAACACACACACAGGCTAACCCGGAGCCTCATAATGCAGCAGCGCGTTTAGTGGCAGCATAAAATTGCGCACATGCTGTATATTATACCTGTTCATATCCCATCAGCCCCCCCGTCCCCCTTCACACATCTCTCAATCCCACCATTTGGCTCACACTCACCGCACCAGATGGCCAGGTAGGGAGGCGGAGGAGGCAGGTGCCGGTCGCCAACTCGCCCTCTCCGGTCGCTCTTCTTCCTCTCCGTGGGGAAAAGGGTGATGGATACCACGGCGCTCTCCGTATCCAGAGCCTCTGTGAAATAACAGCAGCAGCAGCAGCAGCAGCTCCTCAGCCGCACCTCACCTGTCTCTTCCCTCTACGGCTCCTGCGCGCCGCCGCCGTAGCATCACCGTTTACCGAGCGCGTCCAAAACGCCCAGTCAACTACAAAACGCCTTTTTTTCTCTCTCTGGAGAAAAGAGTCCGTAGTCTAGATGCGTAAAACAGCAACCTACTGGGAATATCTTTCCCGGTAGCCTCGTTCAGACCCCTGTAAAATCCCAAATCCTGCGGACTGTATTAAGTCTTCTGTCAGGGGGACCGGCTGGTGTCTGCACTCACGGTCAGGCCACGGCTCTTTGAAATCAGTAGTCAGCAAAATGTAATCCTCTGTTTAAATTTACAGTGGCGAGGTGAAATGTCCAACGCAGAGCAGTCACAGTGACAGCAGGGGCCCATAATTCACAGCCCTGAAACACACACAGTCCTGCAGTGGATCAATGATGAATGGAGGAGCTCTCCCTCTCCCTCTCTCTCTCTCTCTCTCTCTCTCTCTCTCTCTCTCTCTCTACACACACACAGACACACACACACACACATTCTGTATCAAATCAGTGTTGAAATACTGAAATTACTGAAATGTTTGATGACATTCAGGAAAGTCGTAATATAATAAAAAAAAGTAAATAAATAATTAAATATTTATATATAATATTTATTTCCCTCTTTATGTTAATTGCCTTATAGTTCTACTCTTATACACCTCTAAGCAACCTCTCTCTCTCTCTCTCTCTCTCTCTCTCTCTCTCTCTCTCTCACACACACACACACACACACACACATTCCACTGTATCAAGCCATTAGTGAAATACATGTTTGCTGATGATGAAGTTGCAAATTAAAGGAACTAAAACATAAAAGGCCTCCGTCCTCCAGGTGGAGCCTCTATAACCAATTACTTCAGTCCAAGGGGGCTTTTGGTATAGGCAACATACATTTACATTACTAAGCAATTGTAGCAACAAAACAAAATTCTCACCTCTCTCAAGGTTCCATGGTGGAGAGGATGTCGTGGTGCTCTGGCTTTATCTACCTGGTGTTGAGAGGACGTCACGTTGCTCTGGCTCTATCTACCTGGTGTTGAGAGGGAGGTCACGTTGCTCTGGCTCTATCTATGTGGTGTTGAGAGGAGGTCACGTTGCTCTGGCTCTATCTACCTGGTGTTGAGAGGAGGTTACGTTGCTCTGGCTCTATCTACCTGGTGTTGAGAGGAGGTCATGTTGCTTGTCTTTTGTGGTGTCCGTTGCTCTGGCTCCATCTACCTGGTGTTGAGAGGAGGTCACGGTGCTCTGGCTCTATCTATGTGGTGTTGAGAGGAGGTCACGTTGCTCTGGCTCTATCTACCTGGTGTTGAGAGGAGGTCACGTTGCTCTGGCTCTATCTACCTGGTGTTGAGAGGAGGTCACGTTGCTCTGGCTCTATCTACGTGGTGTTGAGAGGAGGTCGTGGTGCTCTGGCTCTATCTACCTGGTGTTGAGAGGAGGTCACGTTGCTCTGGCTCTATCTACCTGGTGTTGAGAGGACGTCACGTTGCTCTGGCTCTATCTACCTGGTGTTGAGAGGAGGTCGTGGTGCTCTGGCTCTATCTACCTGGTGTTGAGAGGAGGTCACGTTGCTCTGGCTCTATCTACCTGGTGTTGAGAGGAGGTCACGTTGCTCTGGCTCTATCTACCTGGTGTTGAGAGGAGGTCATGTTGCTCTGGCTCTATCTACCTGGGTGAGAGGAGTGTTGCTGGCTTGTCTACCTGCTTGGCTTGTCTCCTGGTAGAAGCTCTCCATCTACCTGGTGTTGAGAGGAGGTCACGTTGCTCTGGCTCTATCTACCTGGTGTTGAGAGGAGGTCACGTTGCTCTGGCTCTATCTACCTGGTGTTGAGAGGAGGTCACGTTGCTTTGGCTCTATCTACCTGGTGTTGAGAGGAGGTCACGTTGCTCTGGCTCTATCTACCTGGTGTTGAGAGGAGGTCACGTTGCTCTGGCTCTATCTACCTGGTGTTGAGAGCAGGTCACGTTGCTCTGGCTCTGTCTACCTGGTGTTGAGAGGAGGTCACGTTGCTCTGGCTCTATCTACCTGGTGTTGAGAGGAGGTCACGTTGCTCTGGCTCTGTCTACCTGGTGTTGAGAGGAGGTTGTGGTGCTCTGGCTCTATCTACCTGGTGTTGAGAGGAGGTCACATTGCTCTGGCTCTATCTACCTGGTGTTGAGAGGAGGTCACGTTGCTCTGGCTCTATCTACCTGGTGTTGAGAGGAGGTCGTGGTGCTCTGGCTCTATCTACCTGGTGTTGAGAGGAGGTCACATTGCTCTGGCTCTATCTACCTGGTGTTGAGAGGAGGTCATGTTGCTCTGGCTCTATCTACCTGGTGTTGAGAGGACGTCACGTTGCTCTGGCTCTGTCTACCTGGTGTTGAGAGGAGGTCGTGGTGCTCTGGCTCTATCTACCTGGTGTTGAGAGGAGGTCACATTGCTCTGGCTCTATCTACCTGGTGTTGAGAGGAGGTCACGTTGCTCTGGCTCTATCTACCTGGTGTTGAGAGGAGGTCACATTGCTCTGGCTCTATCTACCTGGTGTTGAGAGGAGGTCACGTTGCTCTGGCTCTATCTATGTGGTGTTGAGAGGAGGTCACGTTGCTCTGGCTCTATCTACCTGGTGTTGAGAGGAGGTCACGTTGCTCTGGCTCGATCTACCTGGTGTTGAGAGGAGGTCGTGGTGCTCTGGCTCTATCTGCCTGGTGTTGAGAGGAGGTCACGTTGCTCTGGCTCTATCTACCTGGTGTTGAGAGGCGGTCACGTTGCTCTGGCTCTATCTACCTGGTGTTGAGAGGAGGTCACGTTGCTCTGGCTCTATCTATGTGGTGTTGAGAGGAGGTCACGTTGCTCTGGCTCTATCTACCTGGTGTTGAGAGGAGGTCACGTTGCTCTGGCTCTATCTACCTGGTGTTGAGAGGAGGTCACGTTGCTCTGGCTCTATCTACCTGGTGTTGAGAGGATGTTGTGGTGCTCTGGCTCTATCTACCAGGTGTTGAGAGGAGGTCCTGTTGCTCTGGCTCTATCTACCTGGTGTTGAGAGGATGTCGTGGTGCTCTGGCTCTATCTACCTGGTGTTGAGAGGAGGTCACGTTGCTCTGGCTCTATCTACCTGGTGTTGAGAGGAGGTCACGTTGCTCTGGCTCTATCTACCTGGTGTTGAGAGCAGGTCACATTGCTCTGGCTCTATCTACCTGGTGTTGAGAGGAGGTCACGTTGCTCTGGCTCTATCTATGTGGTGTTGAGAGGAGGTCACGTTGCTCTGGCTCTATCTACCTGGTGTTGAGAGGAGGTCACATTGCTCTGGCTCTGTCTACCTGGTGTTGAGAGGAGGTCGTGGTGCTCTGGCTCTATCTACCTGGTGTTGAGAGGAGGTCACTTTGCTCTGGCTCTATCTACCTGGTGTTGAGAGGAGGTCACGTTGCTCTGGCTCTGTCTACCTGGTGTTGAGAGGAGGTCGTGGTGCTCTGGCTCTATCTACCTGGTGTTGAGAGGAGGTCACATTGCTCTGGCTCTATCTACCTGGTGTTGAGAGGAGGTCGTGGTGCTCTGGCTCTATCTACCTGGTGTTGAGAGGAGGTCATGTTGCTCTGGCTCTATCTACCTGGTGTTGAGAGGAGGTCGTGGTGCTCTGGCTCTATCTACCTGGTGTTGAGAGGAGGTCACATTGCTCTGGCTCTATCTACCTGGTGTTGAGAGGAGGTCACGTTGCTCTGGCTCTATCTACCTGGTGTTGAGAGGAGGTCGTGGTGCTCTGGCTCTATCTACCTGGTGTTGAGAGGAGGTCACGTTGCTCTGGCTCTATCTACCTGGTGTTGAGAGGAGGTCACATTGCTCTGGCTCTATCTACCTGGTGTTGAGAGGAGGTCACGTTGCTCTGGCTCTATCTACCTGGTGTTGAGAGGAGGTCACATTGCTCTGGCTCTATCTACCTGGTGTTGAGAGGAGGTCGTGGTGCTCTAGCTCTATCTGCCTGGTGTTGAGAGGAGGTCACGTTGCTCTGGCTCTATCTACCTGGTGTTGAGAGGAGGTCACGTTGCTCTGGCTCTATCTACCTGGTGTTGAGAGGAGGTCACGTTGCTCTGGCTCTATCTACCTGGTGTTGAGAGGAGGTCACGTTGCTCTGGCTCTATCTACCTGGTGTTGAGAGGAGGTCACGTTGCTCTGGCTCTATCTACCTGGTGTTGAGAGGAGGTCACGTTGCTCTGGCTCTATCTACCTGGTGTTGAGAGGAGGTCACGTTGCTCTGGCTCTATCTACCTGGTGTTGAGAGGAGGTCACATTGCTCTGGCTCTATCTACCTGGTGTTGAGAGGAGGTCACGTTGCTCTGGCTCTATCTATGTGGTGTTGAGAGGAGGTCACGTTGCTCTGGCTCTATCTACCTGGTGTTGAGAGGAGGTCACATTGCTCTGGCTCTGTCTACCTGGTGTTGAGAGGAGGTCGTGGTGCTCTGGCTCTATCTACCTGGTGTTGAGAGGAGGTCACATTGCTCTGGCTCTATCTACCTGGTGTTGAGAGGAGGTCACGTTGCTCTGGCTCTATCTACCTGGTGTTGAGAGGAGGTCGTGGTGCTCTGGCTCTATCTACCTGGTGTTGAGAGGAGGTCACATTGCTCTGGCTCTATCTACCTGGTGTTGAGAGGAGGTCTTGGTGCTCTGACTCTATCTACCTGGTGTTGAGAGGAGGTCATGTTGCTCTGGCTCTATCTACCTGGTGTTGAGAGGAGGTCGTGGTGCTCTGGCTCTATCTACCTGGTGTTGAGAGGAGGTCACGTTGCTCTGGCTCTATCTATGTGGTGTTGAGAGGACGTCACGTTGCTCTGGCTCTATCTACCTGGTGTTGAGAGGAGGTCACATTGCTCTGGCTCTATCTACCTGGTGTTGAGAGGAGGTCACGTTGCTCTGGCTCTATCTACCTGGTGTTGAGAGGAGGTCGTGGTGCTCTGGCTCTATCTACCTGGTGTTGAGAGGAGGTCACATTGCTCTGGCTCTATCTACCTGGTGTTGAGAGGAGGTCGTGGTGCTCTAGCTCTATCTGCCTGGTGTTGAGAGGAGGTCACGTTGCTCTGGCTCTATCTACCTGGTGTTGAGAGGAGGTCACGTTGCTCTGGCTCTATCTACCTGGTGTTGAGAGGAGGTCACGTTGCTCTGGCTCTATCTATGTGGTGTTGAGAGGAGGTCACGTTGCTCTGGCTCTATCTACCTGGTGTTGAGAGGAGGTCACGTTGCTCTGGCTCTATCTACCTGGTGTTGAGAGGATGTCGTGGTGCTCTGGCTCTATCTACCAGGTGTTGAGAGGAGGTCCTGTTGCTCTGGCTCTATCTACCAGGTGTTGAGAGGAGGTCACGTTGCTCTTGCTCTATCTACCTGGTGTTGAGAGGATGTCGTGGTGCTCTGGCTCTATCTACCAGGTGTTGAGAGGAGGTCCTGTTGCTCTGGCTCTATCTACCAGGTGTTGAGAGGAGGTCCTGTTGCTCTTGCTCTATCTACCTGGTGTTGAGAGGATGTCGTGGTGCTCTGGCTCTATCTACCAGGTGTTGAGAGGAGGTCCAGTTGCTCTGGCTCTATCTGTTCGAAGATGCCGGGAAGCTGCTTGACATCCTCCCAGATCCACCTTCTCACATACGTTCACATTACATGTATTCATTTTTTTCATATGGATTGTCTATGTTGCATTTTCATTATGTTGTTACTCTCTATTTTACGTCTGTCCATCCTGGAAGGGGGATCCCTCCTCTGTTGCTCTTCCTGAGGTTTCTTCTATTTTTTTTTCTTTTTTCCGTGTTTAAAGGATTTTGTTCGGTTGGGGAGTTTTTCCTTATCTGATGAAAGGGTCATGTTGTAAAGGAAAGATGGTGTCGTATCCTGTGCAGATTTTAAAGACCCCTGAGGCAAAATTGTAGATAAGTACCCCTGTATTTTTATAGGCTCTTTTTCACAGCAGCCATTTGATATTAAGTAAAGTGTACCTAATAACCTTAATTATGACCCTGTTCCATTAAGTTTGGCTATGGCTGGGGATGCACCGATCCGATTGTTTTAGACCCGATACTGATTGTGATACCTGGGCTTTGGCTATGGTCTGATCCAGAGTAGTGATCCGATACCAGTGTTTAATTAATGAGCCGTATGCTTCACTGTGTGGAAGTGATTGGGATCATTTTGTGTAAGGCAACATCAGGATTGACTTAAACACTACTTTCCTAACTTTGTAACAAAATGTAAGAAATAAATATATAGATATAAATTTTGTGAATTGTTATTTATTATTAAGATAATAAATCGTACGCCAGCAACTTGGTTAAAAAGTCTTCAAAATGAGGAGGAATTACAACTCGTGTAAAGATTTTTTAATGCAGCAACGAATTGGTCAAAACTTTAACAGGAATTAAAATTACAGCATATACTGTAATGTTTGTTTGTTTCTGCTGCTATGACATGTCAAAATGACTGATGCGAAAAGGGCCTTTATAAAGAGATATGTTTAAAAAAACCAGCTCTTTAGGAAAATGATCAAATATTGAACAGAAAGAGGTTTGGAGTATTACAAAAAATACTGTGTCAACAGTGTATTTGAAACACTGGTCTGCAGTAGATGTATTTTATCTTGGAAATGATGTACAAAATGTATACAGTATACAGAAATACAGATATATCTGCCATGTATTACATGACAAATGCCAAATAATTCTGGACTTTATAGTGAAAAGTAACATGCATCATTCAAGTGCTGTAGTATCAAGTATCATTTTGAGGTATTTATACTTTAGTAATAATACTTATTTTCCTTTGCTAATGCTAATTACATTATACTTCTACTCTTCCACTACTGCATTTAAGTGTGAAATATTGCTGTTTTTACTCCCTTACATTTATTTCAGTTATTGCCAAATAAAGATGAGATTTTACATTCAAATTGCCAACAGTTTCTAAAGTATGATGCTTTATTATAGAGTGCTATTACAGAAACTGCCCAGCAGAATAATTGACTCCCACTGGCCCAGCTATAAAGTATCGGTCAAATACTATAACCTTTAATAATATAACAATGAAATTGTTCTGCTAATATAATATAACAAGGAAATTGTTCTGCTGAATAATAAAGACCTATCTTTTAATACAAGTAAAATGATCTAATAAAATTTCTTCATTTCAATTAAATAAGGTTTTGAATGCAGGAGCTTTACTTATAACTGAGTGTTTTTACACTGTGGTGTTTTTACTTGAGTATTTAGGTTCTAGATAGGGTTTTAAACATTGACACTGGAAGGGATAAAACACAGACACCTTGTCTTATAGTTCATTTTATTTTTTAACCGAGTTTCCCATGTTGAATTGAATCTGTCTCTTTTTTTTATTATTATTTTATTATTTTATTTGCTCCTGGTATTGCAAATATCTGAAGAAGTGTGTTATGTTATATGTATGTTTTATGACAGAATCCTATCAAATAAATTAGTAACTAATGTGGTATTAGCTATAATAACCTTTGATGAAATGGTATTACAGTAATATTTTTCAACCCTTTATATGTCTAAATATGATGATGAATAATTATATCAAGGTAATAAACTTTTGAAAAGCGAACATGCTCTTACGTCACTTCCGAGTGTAATCGGACAGTAGTAAAAAAAAAAAATCTGGTTGCCATGAATTTCAGCTAGCTAGCCACCGACAACTGTCAGTACACTTGAGTAAAACCATCCATGTCCAGACACAAGAAGGATTTTCGAAGTCTTGTGCCGCTTCTGTGTACATATCGGAGCACAGCAGCCTGCCTGCCAGCCCTCTGTGAATCGGTAAGTAGCTAGCTCTGAGGCTAGCGCTGTAGCGAGCTAGCTAGCCGCCGCCGCTAGCTGGTTGCACTGCTCACGATAAGTGATGATATTTTGACTGTTAGCTGGCATTAACCTGTGCGGTGAGTAGTGCTTAATAACAACAGAAGTGTGCCACTTATCTGCCTTTTTCAGTTGGGTGTATGCTTCGTCAACATACTGCTCCCGCTATGTGCCCACACCGCTGGCTAACGTTAGAGGTTAATATCGTTGTTAACCATGTAGCTACCATTAGCATATCAGTCGCTCCCTGTCGCTGTGTCTGTGTTGAGGGGGTGCTGTAATTAGTCACCAGTGTCCATGATCACATCAGAACATCTGAACCACTTTAATCCCGCAGTGAGATTTCAGCAGCTTCCATGTACCGATGAATGCACATGACTTCTGCCTTAATAAACGCTAGCTGGTTGCAAGAGCTCCAAAATGATGACAATAACAAGTGACGCCTTAACCCTCATAATGAATCCGGGTCGTGTTTTATCTCTGACTCAGAGTTAAATCTTCCTCACAGCTGTGCCTAGTGTCTGAGTAATTTAATTTGCTTCCAGCTGCTATGTTTGATAAAGCTAGAATGATAGCGTGGACTTCTTAATATTTATAATCTGTCACTTTATGTGAGCACTGTGGAAAGAGCTCCACTAGAAGACCAGGATAACTAAGTGGTCATGTCTTTGTGACTACCTTGTGATGTGCATATGTTGCATTATGTTGAGCCATTTTAATATGCTATCATTACTTTTTATCAAGATCCTGCTGGCGCAGTGACTAGACCAGAAGACCGTGGCACCTTTGTGTGCCAGTTCATTTCAAGACCCAGGGATTTCTGAATCCAGGTGAGTTCATAACAGGGTATCTGTGCTTTTCCCCCAGGAAAATAATCAGTGGATGTTTATCTCTACTTTTCCTTTTCCCCTTGGAAAAAACATTTTTCCCCTCTGACATTCTACCCAGATTAATAACTGGGAAGCAAACTTAGGATGTGATAGCTCAAGATAAGATAAGATAAGATAAGATATTCCTTTATTGGTCCCACAGTGGAGAAATTCACAAAACGTTACGTTGTCGGCAGGATTCGAACCTGCGCGGGGAGACCCCAATGGATTTCTAGTCCATCGCCTTAATCAAACAGCCACGACAACTAGATAATGAATCCCCTGCTGAGATGATTACATATCGCATCTCCTAATCAGTGTACTGTAGTTACTAGGACTGTGTATCAATCTGGTGATACAATATATATCAAAGGGGAGACTCGTGGCTACCCATAGAACTCATTTTTATTCACATATCTTGAGGTCAGAGGTCAGGGGACACCTATGAAAATTGCAATGCCAGTTTTTCATCGCCAAAATTAGGTATAACTTTCATAACTTTTATTTGGCGTCCTCTGTGACATGCTGTTATGACATGAAAAGTACCATAGTGAGCACTGAGGCTTTCTAGTTTCATATGATGCCAGTAACTTGTCTCTAGCTTTAAAACTGAGCCTGCTACAGCCTCCAAAAGATTGAGTTGTGGTCAGGCTTGATGGTGGCTGTCAGATTTTTAAAGAAAATAATAAAAGAAGGATAGTGTTTTGGAGAATTGATACAGTATTGCAAAACATATTACGATACTCGTGTATCAATATTTTCTTACACCCCTAGTAGTTACTAGATGACGATTTAAACATTCCCCTCATTAATTAAATATTTGGCTGTTGCTGTGTTGTGTTGTGCCACTGCTCGATTTCCCTGAAGCTTAATAACACCTGACATTATTATATCAATAAAATGTAACATTTATGGTGACAGAGGATGTGCTCTGTATTTCATGTGACTGTTATAAATCACTGAGGGAAACCCTACTGTGAATCAGAGGAAAAAGGAGGTGCACCATACGTGCTTTCCTTATGTAATTTTTCTACCATGTTTATTTCTCTACTAGAAGATGAACGGTCTGTCCATACGGGAGCTATGCTGCCTGTTCTGCTGCCCCCCTTGCCCCAGCCGCATTGCAGCCAAACTGGCATTCCTCCCTCCAGAGCCCACCTACGCCCTTCTCCCTGACCCAGATCCAGGCTCTGGAGCTGGAACCGCTTCCGGGTCCAGTTCCGGGGCCGCTCAGCCTTCTCTTGGAGCCCCAGGACTGCGTTCTCGACTGGGCACTGGTAGCGGAGGTGACAGAGCAGGGGGAGGTGGTGCTGGAGGTGGGGGTGGTGGTGGTGGTGGTGGTGGTGGTGGTGGAGGAGGAGGAGGAGGAGGAGGAGGAGCAGGTGGAGGCGGCAGCGGTTGGAGTGAGGGCAGGTGGAAGCTTCATCTTACAGAAAGAGCGGAGTTCCAGTATTCACAGCGAGAGCTGGATGTGACGGATGTGTTCCTGACCAGATCTAGCCGAGGGAACAGGGTGGGGTGCATGTACATTCGCTGTGCCCCCAATGCCAGGTGAGACGCACACCACCCTCTGAACACCTTGAGACTGAAGACACACAGATCACAACCCTGTATCTGTGTTTTGTGTGTACTTTTAATAGGACTGCTCGCCTGTCTTAAACATTTTCCTCAGACGTACAATGTTTTTTCCATCAACTTGGGGCTTTCCAGTTCAGCAGCGTTCCTGCTTAGCTCAGTCAGCTGCCTAACTTCCTTCTTCTTTCCTCTTCCTCCTTTGTCTCTCAGGTTTACAGTGTTGTTTTCCCATGGCAATGCAGTAGACCTGGGCCAGATGAGCAGCTTCTACATCGGCTTAGGCACACGCATCAACTGCAACATCTTTTCCTATGATTACTCAGGCTACGGTGTTAGCACTGGCAAGCCCTCTGAGAAGAACTTATATGCTGACATTGATGCTGCCTGGCACGCCTTGCGCTCTCGGTAAGCTGGCAGATACTGACCATCCACACAGGATACGAAATGAACAGCCAACAAGCCAGTTAAAATGTCTTTGGTAGATAAACCGGTAGAAGCCACTCACATCACTGGCCAGTAACTTTTTGTGAAAATAACATTTGGCTGGCTCAGCTATATACAAACCTTGTCCCCGCAGACCACGGTACCCTCTTTCTGACCACCAGCCAGTCAAATCAAAGCTAAACAATGGCTCTGTATCTAACAGACTGATGATTGGCTGTGCTTTGCATGAAGCCTCGGCATCCAATATTCGGAATAATATTCCTCTTGTTTATCTGCTGCCAGTGTGGTTAATGAGCCGAATGTCAGCAGAAACTGAACACTCCCGGGTGGCAACACAGATGAACTTCGAGACCACTGAAAGAATTAAAATAACAAACATTTATACCAAAATCTGAATTTACTCACAGTCCCTGATTCTGTATATAAGATAATATTTGGTTGGTTGGTAATAATTATTACATTACATGTCTTTTTTTTTAGCCACCATGCTCTTTGCTTATGTTTCACACTTTGTCTATTATTATCATGAAACAGAGGGGTAGTTGTAGGATTACTGTGTACTGTGCTTAATCTGCATATAGAACTGTACACTGCACATCAGATCATACATGCAGAACAGAAGTGACTTATTTTGATGTTTTGTACTGAAATGTGTGTGTGTGTTGTCTCAGGTATGGCATCAGCCCTGAGAACATCATCCTGTACGGGCAGAGCATCGGCACGGTGCCCACGGTAGACTTAGCGTCTCGGTTTGAGTGTGCTGCTGTGGTCCTCCACTCTCCTCTCACCTCTGGCATGAGAGTGGCTTTCCCCGACACTAAGAAAACGTACTGCTTTGATGCCTTCCCTAAGTAAGTGTTTTAACATGTGTTAGACACTTTAATCTGTTATTGATGTCTTTAATATGATATTCTTTAAGAATAAGTGTTATATCACTCAAAATCTGTATCAAATGCTCCTATCATTGTAAACTGTAAAGGTGTATGTAAAAAGCCGCTTCTGCCTATGTTTATAATCAGCTTCTCTGCTGCCAAAATATTACACTGCTTACACTTCTGAGGGCTGGGTTTGAAATCACACTGAAAATCACAGTAAAAAACTGAAATCACGGGTTGATCCAACTTACATGAATTTCATCATGGCAACTCATAAGTGACTCAATAGTGTGTTAGGCCCCCACGTACCTGTAAGCACTCCCACCAACATCAGGGCATGCTCCTGATGAGTTGGCGGATGGTGTCCTGGGTGATCTCCTCCCAGACCTGGATCAGGGCATCAGTGAGCTCCTGGACACTCTGTGGCAGGACTTGGCGGCGTCAGATGCACTGATACATAACGTCCCATAGGTGCCAGTCAGTGGCATCAATGCCTTCATCTTCCAGGAACTGCCTACACACTCTGGTCATGTGAGGCCAGGCATTGTCCTGCACCAGGAGGAACCCAGGGCCCACTGCACCAGTGTAATGTCTGACAATCGCTCTGAGGACTTCATCCTGGTACCTAACAGCAGTCAGGGTACCGTTGGCTATGACATGGAAGTCTGTGCGACCCTCAAAGGATATGCCTCCCCAGACCATCACTGACCCACTGCTAAACCAGTCAAGAATAACGTTCACCACGTCGTCTCCAGACTCTTTCACGCCTGGCACATGTGTTCAGCATAAACCTGCTCTCATCTGTGAAGACATCAGGGCCAATTCTGATGTTCTCTGGTGAAAGCCAGTTGAGCTTCCTGGTGCTGGGCTGTGGGCAGAGGTCCCAATAGAGGACGCCGGGCCCTCACGCCACCCTCATGGAGTCTCATCTTTCTGACAGTTTGGTCAGAAATACACATCGTCATTTTGTAGTTCTCTGGCAGTGCTCCTCCTGTTCCTCCTTGCACAAAGGAGCAGATACCGGTCCTGCTGCTGGGCTGATGCCCTTCTACGGCCCTGTCCAGCCCTCCTTGTGTAACGGCCGGTCTCCTGGTATCTCCTACATGCTTTTGAGACTGTGCTGGGAGACACAGCAAACATTCTTGCGACCTCACGTAAGGATGTACCATCCTGGAGGAGCTGGACTACCTGTGTAACCTGATTGGGCTGCAGGTAACGCCTCATGGTATAAGTAGTGCAAGGACAGTAACAAAACAAGAGAAGAATCAGTCAGGAAGGATCAGGAGAGAAAAACTGTCTGTGGCCACCACATGTAAATCCATTGCTTTTTGGGGGTTGTCTTGCTGTTGCCTCTCCATTACACCTGTTGTCACTTTCATTTGCACCGAAGAAGGTGAAAGTGATTCACAATCACTTGTGCTTCCTAAATGGACAGATTGATATCCCTGAAGATTATCTGACTTGGTGTTATACTGAGATCATTAAGTGTTCTCTTCATTATTTTGAACAGTGTATATTTTTAAATACGCAACTTTCATTGAAATTATGATAGTTGTCGAGGCTTTGTAGTGCAGCGTGGAAGCAGTGTGGCCTATGGAGGTTAAATGCACTTATTGTAAGTTACTTTATCTAATGAATGAATAAGGGTGGGAACTATGGCGATATATTTAGAGATGATAGAAACCATTTGAGGTCACACTTGAGTATCTGCTGGTTATATGAGACCACTGTGGGCATGTTGCATATCATGGAGCAGGTCTGCATCATGGTAATAATAGGTTCACAAGATTTTATTGTTTATTTTTTATTTGGATCCCTATTTGTTGTTACCTTGGCAACAACTACTCTTCTGGGTTTTTGCTGCAAATGTGACCTTGATCTGTCAGGTATTAAATGTACTGGATTCTCCAAAAAGCAGAACTTCCCATTTTATTTAATCTAGAAATGGTTTCTCAACACAATTTCTGAAAAATGTACTATATCAAGATCTATTTCTATAATGTCATGTATTGCAGTCAGCCATATTTGGATTTAACAGTGATTGCTGGTAACATCATTAACATTTGGATGGACAGCAATGAGAAGTCGTTTCTATTGGAATTCAAAAGACAGGCTTTAATGTAACTCGAATGTTGACTTAAATCCACATCGTCATTATATGTCATTGTTGGTCAGTACTGAAAAAATGACCCTGTTTTCTAAAACTGCCTGGTTAGTGCATTTACAGCCTGCATCGTTTGTCTTCCAGCATAGAGAAAGTGTCAAAGATCCCATCTCCAGTGCTCATCATCCACGGTACAGAGGACGAGGTGATCGACTTCTCTCACGGCCTCGCCCTGTTCGAGCGCTGCCCCAAGGCCGTGGAGCCCCTCTGGGTGGAGGGAGCCGGTCACAACGACATTGAGCTTTACAGTCAGTACCTGGAGAGGCTACGGCGTTTCATCAACCAGGACCTGGCTGCGCAGCATGCCTGAGAAACAAACACACAGCCTCTCTGCGTTTGTACGAACGAGACTGTGCGTATGCGTGTGTGTGTGTGTGACTGAGCGACAACGTCAACATGTTTGCAAAGTGTGTGTGTGAGAAATTGACCCAAAATGATGTGTACTTTTTTTGTCACATCTGTGTGTCTTTGAAGCAGCACAACTTTACGTTACTGTTCAACACGTTCAGATAATTTCCCATTTGAAAGGTGAGAACGGTGTTTAATATATCAGTAGCCATCAGTGTGGTGAAACACTAAAAACAGGTTAAACACCTCCAGAAATCCAGTCTTTAACGTGGGGAAATTTATGAATTGCAGCTTCGACATGCCTCACTAATATGAAGTAACAATGTGTGAGAAAGGCACACAGATGTAATTTTTAAGTATGAAGTGTTCGTGAATGTTTGAATGTTGATATTCATATCTCCATGGACATGTGTAAGTGTGTGTGAGGCAGTGCTGAAAGAAATGAAGGACATCCTGATGACTTGGACAGCTGCAACTGGAGGAGGCTTATTGAGACTTATCATTTTTGATGTTTTTTTTTTTTTTTTTTTTTTGCGCGTGTATGTATGAAGAATTACCTCCACAGCTTGACCAGTTCTCTCTCCAGTGGACAAACACTGGTCAAGTATGTGCCCCCACCTCCACTCCTCCTCCACTCCCTGTTTACCTGTTAATGGACATCCATCTGACTGCCAGGGCATTTCCCCAAGTTGTTGTCCAGCTAACACTAACCTACTTTATCCGTGTGGTTTGGGGGTCCATCTCCTTCCCTCTGGTGTCAGTTAGGGCGGATACATAAGGACTAGTCTGGAATACTGTCATAGCTTGTATGGCTGGGTGTCTCATACTTTCCTCTCCCTCATTCTTGACTCTGAAGAGATCGCCGCATGGCCAGCTTTCACTTTATTTCCTGGCTGCGCTGTAGCTTTAGTCTTCACCTGTCCACAGAACAGCAGCAGCAGCAACTTACAGGGAGTTATTTTGATTTCCCTGTTTTGCTTTTTCCCCATCCAGTCCTACATATTTGTGATGAAGAATAGTGATGTGGTTGAAATGGAAACAGAGAATATCTCTGTTTACGTGGACATTTCTTTGGCACTAACAGCTATAGAAGTGCAGGTTTACTTAGTCATTTTTACGGCACATTAAATGGGTTGGCTCTAATAGGAAGGCTGTGGCCCTTCAGTATTTACTGATGTGTGACGTTTAAAGGTTGGCCAGACTGCGCTGACTTGGTAACAGCAGGATCAAGTCAGATTTAAAGGAATAGCTCCACATTTTTGGGTAATTATTTGCCTTTCCGCTGGGAGTTGGATGAGAATATTTGTACCACTCTCATGCAAAGACTCTAGGAAGAGAAGAAATAGTTGGCACATAAGCTCCTATAAAACATGTTTTTACACTTCAGTTTTTGTACGGAATCAAGATACTGCATGTTTATTTGTAAATTCTAGGTGCTGGCAGGTGGATTTTGTTCAGTTTCATATTTAGTGTACAGACATAAGAGTGGTTTTATTCTCATGTAACCCTCAGCAAGAATAATAATAAATAGGCGTATTTCCTAAAAGGCGATCCGTTTAGCCTGAAGTGCGGCAGTAGAGATTTGTGAATAATGTGTAATCTCTTCTGGTGACTGTACGCTTATGGAGACTGATGCTCTGGCTGTATTTGGAGGCTCTAAAAGTATTAGGAGACAAAGTAGCTGCTGAGTTCACCAAACTAATGAGGATTGTGTCCGTTTTACTCAGAGTCATGTTTTGCCTCACCAGAATCTCTTTTTGTGTAATGCTGATCAACTTGTAGTCTTACAGCACAGGTTATTTTCCAAGTCCTGCTCCTGTAGCTCTCGCCATCACCAGAGTTAGTCAGCCTCCCGTTCATATGCACATTTTGTTTCTAACGTGTGTCTTTGATGTAAATCCGAACGTGCTTGTCGTCGTGTGGGGCCATGGATCGTGTGTTTCTGAACCATGGGTGCTGACGTCATGATTAACAATGCGATTCAGATCGGGTGCCAGCCGGGACGGGACATCATGCCTACTACAGCTCTGTTTAACCTCTGTGGCCCTAAAATGTACAGGAGCTCTCTTATGGGTGGCAGCACGCTTCATGTGTGACACAAGCCATATTTGAGCCTCTCACTGTTGGTGTGGTGCAGGTTCCACCACACACACCTTTGCACATCATCACACACGTACACACACACACACACACACACATTCAAACACAACACATGCACACATAATACATGTACTGTAGTATACAGTATATTTACACATTTATATATATCAGATCAAGCATGACAAAAGCAGGTCTTAAGTTCAGCACTATTGTACAAAGCATCCAAAGTGTAATAAGGGTATAAAATGTAAGTTTGTGTGTCTTCATTATTATTGACTGTCTTCTACAGGCCAGCATTAAGGATACTAACATTACATCTGAATAATTAGAAATAGGCCCTGTGTGTAGACTTGGAAAAAGAAGTACAAGAACTGGTCTTGTGGTTGCAGGCTAGCGCCACATTTTCAGGTCTACACAAGGTGTCTGTTGCATAGGAGACCCATCAGTTTCAGTGGTAGTAGCTGCGTTTTTTTTTTGTTTTTTTTTTAGGGAACATGTACTGAACTAGCACTGATCTGATTACTCCATTGTGGGAGTACAAGTGGGTCTTAGTGAACGCCACTCGCTTCCTCATCACTTGGTACAGGGAATCTTTCCATTCTCATCCTGTGCTTTGTGTCTCTGATATTTAAACAATGGAAATCTGTTACCATCTTGGACCAGGGATCTGAGCGGTCTGAAGAATTAGAGCGAGTTATTGCCTCTCTCTGAACGTAGAAGTAGGCCTCAGCTTTTTCCTGGACATGTTATCAGGGAAACCACTGGATCCACCTTTCATTCATGGGGTTCAAGAACCGGGGAGGAGACTCGCCGTTTTATTGATGCACCACTATGGTTGACGTATATTGTATCCTCTGGCCCTGAATGTGTATTGATGGGGGTGGGGGGGTTGAACAGTGAAAACTGTATGCATGTCTATTGTGTTTTGCAGAGCAAGTGACGGGGTGGGATGTTATCTCTATTACGTATTCTATGTGAGGGTAAAGCTGAACTCATGGCATTGGAACATTGAAGCGCTTTTTAAGAAAAAAAAAAAAAAAACGGGACATTTTATTTGATTTTTTATTATTGCTGATACTAACTGATGTATTGTTATGAGTTTTGTGCTAGAGTTTGAGCGGGGCAGTGTTAGGTGGGTGGGGGGGCTAGACTATATTAGTGGGCTGTTTATATGGTTACTGTACTTACCTATTCTATTCTTTGTATTATGATTTGTAATTTTATGTTGCTTTTTTGAACTGAGAATATGATGTAATGAAATTAATTCATGGGACTGAATCTTGACCTTTTTATGGACAACAAAATAATAAAAAAGATCACTTATGTACAAAAATGTGACAGTGACTTGCTTTTGAAACAGCCTTTGTATTTCTGCTCAGTGCAAAAGTTAAGAATAGTAGACAATGATGTGAAAATTGCAATATTTATATGTACAGAATGATTTACCATTCGGATGACATGACATGTACACCAGTGATGATGGGTTTTGTTCAATACAGTATATAACAATCATACAGTGTCTTCACAGACTGGCTGGAATGGACGCAGTTAATGTACAGGGTGCGTACAGTTATAAAAATCCTGGAATTTGAAAATTGTGTTTTCCAGGCCTGATTTAGTTTGAAAACCGTTTCATAAATAGTTTGGTTTGATGGATTTTGACACCACATATACACAGAATTTACAGAATTTTACATTTTTCAAAAAAATGCTTTAGTCATGAGATCAGTTGACCAAACTGTGTGTGAACACTGGACTTCACAAATATCTAATAACAGGATTGATCTGACAATTAACAGTAGCAAAAGTTTTATAACATTCACATTTTGAAAAAAATTTCAGTGCCTGAATTGTGCAAGTGAAATCTGGCCTTGGTGCTTCATGTTAGAGATGTTTAATGGGAGTGACTGCCCTCTGCTGGCTGATTAGTGTCATCAACCTTACCCTTGATAAAACATGTCAATAGATGCCAGCAGTTTACAATGTGAACCCTCATTTCATAAGATACAAATAATTTCAAACTAGGCAGCAATAAAGTGCTTATTTCACTGTGTGTGTTTGTGTTCTCACAGTTTCAGGCTGCGTTGATCCAAGGAAGCGATGGCCAAGACTCCCAGCAACCTCAGCTAGCTGAGCTCAGCTGTTCACCGGCCAGGAAATAAACATGGCTCCAGCAGGCTGCCTCCATATGGCTCCGTGCAGGAGACCCTCGCTGCAGTATCTGATCCGTCAGCAGAGAACAGAAATATTGTCCCGGTGCTTCCACGCCAACGCAGTCAGTCATCCGTGCAGTTCACCACGTGTGGCCTGGTTCAGACATCCCAAAAGCATCGTATTGCTGACCTGCGTCCTCCGTAGACATGAAGCTAACACAGGAGATCAATCTCTACTGTGAGCTAACTTGTTTGTGCACAATATTGTAAATTTAATTGAAAGATGTACTGTGTATCGAATGGGCCGAGTCTCACTGCCGAGATTCTTTTGGGAGGCTGTCTAGACAGGGATCAATGTACAGCAGGAACTTTATAGTGGTGCACTGCATGAGTTCCTGGAGGGATTTGTTTGTCACCATCCGCTGCCTCTGGCTACGTTTGTTGGTACCTGCAAAAGAAGAGGAAGCAGCATGAGGAGGGGACAGTGGTGGAGGAAGCACTAATTCTTTCAATCAAGGAAAAGTAGCACTAAAACTAAAAGCAAAGCATTATTAGCAATCAATCGTTTGTTGTATTTATATGTAAAGGGAATTCTAGTGCAGCTTTAAGCTTGAATTTTAACAACCCTACTTGTGTTAATCACATAGGGCTGTCAGAGTTAATGTGATAACATGTTAAACGCAAATTAGCTTTAACGCCACTAATTTCTTTCACACATTAACAATGTTTTCTGTTTTCAAAGCTAGAGTGAAGATACTAACATCATATAGAACTACAAAACCTAAAAAATCCACTGGTATAATACCAAACAGGCTAAATTATGGGGAGGAAAAACAGTCATGGCCATTTTCAAAGGGATCCCTTGACCTCTGACCTCAAGATATGTGAATGAAAATGGGTTCTATAGGTACCTGCAAGTCTCCCCTTTACAGACATGTTCACTTTATGATAATCACATGCAGTTTGGGGAAAGTCATAGCAATAAAGCAGCATATTTTCCCACTTGCATGTTAAGAGTAATAAATACTTGACAAATGTCGCAATTAACCTGTGTCACATGCAGGCTCATTGGAATCAAGCCCCCAGGAAGAGTGCCGGCCGTTGACCCCAACATGGTCGTAGTAGCGGACTGCAACTGTGTCTAGGGACTAAGGCCCAGTAAGACCCGGAAGACCCAGATGATCCAGGTACTTTTCCAGAGCTGGAAGTCTACCCATTGACTTCACGTGCCACTGAGCAGCTTTCATAGGGACGATAAATGGCAGTACTCAAGTAAAGCACACTTAGTAAAAACTAAAAAGCTTGAGTAGATGTACTTTCCACCAGTGAGGAAGGAGCACATTATTGACATAATTACATACTAGATTTATTATTGATGGATTATAACCTTTAAGAGATTTAAGAGAGTTAGTATTCCACACTGTTGTGCAACTTTTAAACGCATTCTTCCTCGAGGGTGTGACTGATGTAATCACCTCTTTTGTCCACATTGCTGTTGTGAACTTGCAGAACGACTCCATTCATGTTCGTGTCTAATCTGATCTGAAAGCGATTTAAAAGTCACCAAAACCGGTTTGAGCCATTTGACTTTTTTCCCCTCCAAAGCAGGTCTTTCTCTTGACTTCCTTTTTCTTTATGTCCACGTGTCTCTACTCACTCTCTGTGTTGTAAAGACATCTCAGTCAGCTGCCCCTCCAGTGCTATGATCCTCAGCCCGATGAACCCAGATGCCAACAGCAGCAGCACCATCCTACAAACACACAGGGTTAACAATGATGGGAATGCCTTGGATTGTAACTTTGTGCAGAATGAATCACAAGCTGAGCAGACAATCTGAGATGGGTACATACTGGAAAGTCCTAACAATAAGATATCAGTAAATTGTATCTGCTGCCAGAGTGAACACTGCGTGATAACATTTCTATAACCACATCTTGAGGATTAGATCATTTCCAACCCATCCAGAAAGTCAACATACCAAAATGTGCCTCTGTTCATACACATAGCTGCGCAAAATGTGCACAGTATCTGGGATCTGCAGTGAAGTCTACACAAAGCAGGAAAATAGGTTTTGTTTTAGTCTTTGAAAGTCCCAGCTCAAGGAATAGGTGCTCATCTTCCGGCTTTTTTACACAAAGGTTTTTACACAGCAGTATTGGTCAAATGTACTTCTATTCACCAAGCAGAGGGGCAGATACACAGTGGTGGAAGTAGTACTCAGATTCTTTACTGCAGTAAACGTTGAAAATCTACAACATATACCTCCAGACATGTAAAAGTCCTGCATTATCAGAATTATCAGCTAAATATCTAAGTATTAAAAGTGACACTACGCAGGATAATACTGTTGTATTATTATAGACAAAATTATACTTAAGGTGCTAAAAGTGAGAATTTCTATTGCCTCTGCACGGCTCTCTACATAGCTAATGGTGCTAACAGTGCTGAACTTTGGGGAAACTGGAGGGTGGGTGCAACGGTGCCGTCAGTCATTATGCCGTTATCAGATGTTACTGATGTATGAGTGCAGTGCACAGCGGCAACCACCAGCTAGCCAGTGGGGCACGTTTGTATGCGCCAAAAGCGTGCGCGGCCAGCCCGGCTACGCCAACAAAGCATGGGGAAGCTCGGATTACAACACACACAGAAAGAAAGTGACTTCATTCTCTGCTCAGGTAGACATTACTCCTCTATATCTTTACATAACAAATGGCAGTTTGCTGCTATATCAATGTGCTGGATATCGAATAGAGCACCTTTAAGTACTTAAATGTACTTAGCTATGTGAAATAATACTCACAGTATCATGTAAACGTAGAAGAGAATGCTGAGATTTCTAATTTCTCTGATGAAGGAGAGCGGTGCGACCCTCTCAGTGATCCTCCAAATCCACGATACAGCTGGTTGAGAGAAAAGCCAGCTTGTTATTTTTAATGACACTTTCCTCTATGCCTTATGGGTAAACACAAGTAGATATCATAGTATGTGCAGGTCTACTCGCGAGCTCTTACACACACCTCTGTTGTCATCGACTTCTTCTGTTGAGCTGTTTTGACGGGTGGAATTGCGTCTTGTAGGAGCTGGAAAGGCACAAAAATACATTGTTGGCATTCAATATGATAAACAGAAAAATTTAAAAAGTAATCATCATGCCCAGTAAAAGAGCTAAAAGAGTCAAGCAACACAATATTAATGACTGCACACTTTTGTCTGTCTCTCCCATCTGTTTCTCACCTTCACTGGACATCTGAGGAAAGCTGTTGTCAAGAGAAATGCTGTTCTGTCTGCTCAGATCTCGATCTACGCTGTCCTCCAAACTGGAATAACTGGAGGCCTGCAGACACGCACAGAGACGCTGACGGTTAAAGTCTCCGTCATCATGCATCACGCAATTCACATTAGCTCAACTATAACCTTGAATCCCTGAAATTCCTGGTTTGGGTGAGTTAGATGAGCAGCAAACATACCATATCATGATCGGCTTCGTTCTCGGCGGTGGAGAGATGAGGGCTGCTGTTGACGCTCTTTTCCTGTTTCAGACAAACAGAAACATGAGTTTAAACTGAAACTGGCCTTTTGTTTGGAGAGCTGACGCCTTCATGTGCGTGCAGATTAGCACCAACCTGTGCATGTGAGCAGACAGTTTGGAGGAGTTTATAACACATCTCACGGTTCCTCAGAGACACAAAGGTGTACTAAAAAGAGAAGAGTCGGGAGAAAGGGTTAATCATGAAGCAAAACAAACTATCCTCCGTGTTAACCAAGTCCCACAGTGAATTTCCCCACTGTGTGACCAATAAAGGAATATCTTATCTCTTATCTTATCTTAATAATTAGAAATTAGAATCACAATTTCCCTTTTTAATTCAGTTTCCATCTTTCCTTTTATTGATCGGTAGTTAACACTAAAACCACATTTGAGTCAAGCTGAATTAATCGTTATTACTAATTTCTTTATAAATTTGATTAATAAAGCCTTACTGATGCTACATGTAATGTTTAATTTAATAGGGAAACAGCAAGGGCCATCCTGAATACCATTTTTTGGCCTTCGAAGCTTCAGTGATAACGCTGCTGCCGCATTACTGTATACACACACACACACTTCTACACATAAACAGTGATATCTGTCTGAGGATAATAACAATGTTTAATATCACTAAAATAATGTTAAGGAATTATTCCTTATTTCCATGGCCTTTTTTCGGCATTTACACACAGTTTCATATTAAAAAAAACAAAAAAACAAAGCATCTGAACACTGATTTGGAGGTGGATTACCAAAGTCAAAGCTTTGCAGCATTCGGCTCAACCCTAGATGTTGTATTCACTGATGTCACAAACCATAGTATTTATAGTCTCAACTAGTTTGCACTGCTCATCACTAAATGAGCCATTGTACACAAAACAAGAACATGAATTAATGATCTATTTTAAGTTCTGTGGTTAAGAAGAACAACAGAGAAGTTACGTTTTTTTAGTTGCCCTCAGATATGTGATGCGTTACTGAGCACCTTTGGAGTCTGATTATGTGGACACTCAAATTTAATATTAGGAAAGTCAGTTTCCATTGGCTTCCTATCCAAAATATTATCTGCACAATTATACTGTACACGTATGTAAAGCAAAGATGCAAATATGTAAATTTATATGGCTCAAGAGTCACAAGAAAGTAGAAAGAGAAGCAAAACAATGAAACAAAGATCAATACTTGAAGTAAAAAAAAAAAAGAGAATTTTAAAGTTATAATCTTGAGGATTTTAATTTAAATAAGTCACTATCAATCACCAAATGAGGTATCATCGTGGCGATTGAGCCTTGGGCCCACTGATGAAATGTGTTTTAAAATGTGTATTCTGACCTTCTCTCCATCAGCAGTTTGAATAGACAACATGGATAACGCTGAGTTATGTTTCTTCAACCCCACGACGCTGGACGCAGGAATCCCCACCTGCAATATGTGGACAAAATCCTTTTGAATCTCGTTCACAGCCTTAAAGAGGATATCACAGTCCTATTTCACTATTTCTCAACATGACCTGAAAAATGGATGACCAAGGTAAAGAAGCAGCAGGGTCCTTAAATAATTTCCCTCTGTGAAGTCCTTGATATTAGGATGAAAAGCCCAAATGAAGTGAATTCAGTTTAGGGGAAGTCCCTCCCCTTCCGGTGGACCTTATTGAGCGGTTACTCAAGGCCAGTTGAATTGCGCCATGAATCACACATATGCGCAAGTGACGTCTCTTTCACTGAAGCTACGATGTTTGTGTGCTTCGTACTGAGATGTACTCACGCCAGCAACGGGTCTCGCTCGTTCTTTCGCTTCCCGGCTGATAAAGAGATGCTGCATGTATCCACAGCATAGCACAGATAATGTTTCGTCTGTGTGTGGACCATAGCTGGTAAGTTATCTAGCTAGATAGTGTTGGTGACGTTAATTGTGCGAGACGAGAGATGTGGCTCACTGAGCGGTTTCACACAAAACTAAATGATAATAAAACAAACTGCAACTTACTTGACTTGGAAAACTAGATTTTAAATTGACGTGTGATTCATGGTGCAATGCAAATGGGATAAAAAAAAAAAATTAGTCTCTCGCCGTTGACTACTATTCATATCTTTTTCCGAAGAAGATCCCATGATCCACCAAAATGGGCTTCACTTCTCTATAACTAATGTTCATGTTGCCTGTTCCTTTTACAACTTCTGGGACAAATACGCATAAAGGTCTGCTCTGCATAAGTGAACTGTTACAACAAAACGAAACAGGTGTAACTGGCCTGAAATTTGTGAACGCACCACCACTGTTGTGACATTTCAGTGTTAAATTATTGCACCAGCGTGAATTAGGCTTCACCTTAATGTGTCTGAGTGTGTTACCTTGGTGTCTTTGAGCAGCACCGATGAATAGAAACACACATAGTTCTCAGATACAAAGAGTTTTCCGTGATACACCACCTCCTTCTGCAAGGCACAGGTGAATGCTACAACACAGAGATACACACACACACACACACACACACACACACACACACACACACACACACACACACACACACACACACACACACACACACACACACACACACACACACACACACAACAGGCACCATTTGAAGTTGTGAGGCAGGTGTTTCTCTGATAAAAACATAAACCCAGCAAGTGTCACCCCTAGACAACAGATACGTGCACATGCTAAAGTGTTTCGGCTCCTCATTCACTGTGCATCACTTGGCACACAAAGTATCGGGCAACACTTAATCAAACAGCGGGGACAAAGTGATAAAAGGTCACATTGTGATGTAATTTCCATAATCAATATCAAGGAATCAGTAAGACTCTCAACTCACTGTGTGTCAGCGTCTCCCCCTCAGGAATCTCTTGGAACAGTTTGTGGAAGGTTTTGTTGTGCTTCAGGAAGCTCTGTAAGGAGAAAAACAGTGTTAAAACGGAGCGTTGAGCGGTGTATCTGGGATTATTTTTAAAAATAAGAAGCAGGTTTGCTGTTTGTAATGGAAATAACTGACTTTAATCCTGAAGAAAATGAATTTTTTGGCCACTTGGGGGCAGCGGAAAAACATTGTGAGCACAACATTGCCGAATCACCCACAATTCCCACATTATCGTTCATTTGGAGTCCTGTTTCTGCCCACCTAATTAATATTTCCAATATTCCCTCTCTTATCTCTGTTGTTGGCCTCCACCAACTCTTGAGGAGGCTCCTGACTATTTAGCTGCTAAATCCTCTGCACTAACTAGCTGCTAACTGTATCTGGCTGTTTGGGGCTGAGCAGGTAGTGTACAATGCGTTTTAAGAGCAACAGTAAAGTCGTGGGCTGGACAGCTAAACACAGAGCTGAAACTCACTACAAAGCTTTGTAAAGCTGAAAGGAGCTGCAGATTCAGGTTATATTCACACTGTCATTTTGTTTTCACATTGTCATTGATGCATTATTAAAAAAAAAAAAGAAAAAGATTAGGGCTGCAAAGATAAAACATGCGTGTAGCAGGGAACAGGAAGCAGCGGGATGTGAAGCAGACTTACACCACTGTTGATGAGCCCATCTGATCGCTCTAAGATCTCCTCTGCTATGGCGTGACCCCTGAGGACACAAACAGGACAAATGTGCCACACTAACATAAATAAGGTCACATATCAATGCTTTGTCTAGGCACAAGTATGAAATTGTATAATCCCAGTGTAGTGTTGAAGGCTGAGTGTACCTGAAGGACATGTTGCAGTTAAGGCTGTCACTTAGCTCCTGGATCTCCAGTCGGGCATCATCCAGACTCTGGCATTGTCTGGATTTCTTACTGCTAAACCTGCTGCTGCCTCTTCGTCCGCCAAGGACTCCGACTCCGTCCAGACAGCTGTCAGGAGAGAGCAGGAGATAAACGCCGGACTTATGGTCCACACACCGGTGGAACACATATAGAACAACATACAGTAAGGAAAGGGATTTCTCCCCCCACTGTGAACATCAGAAAATGTGTTAGATTTACAGTTATTATATTCACTTCCATTGTTTACATCAGGTGAAGTCCGATTTTCCGCAGAGATTAACCTTCACAGACAAAAAAATCTAAGTGTCAACAACACTGTTGACTGAGGAGTACATAGGCAAAAGAAGTGACTATACTGTTGTGTGTATAGTCTCCAATCTAATATCTCACTTAGAGTAGATCCTTTATGTGAAAGCTAAATTTTTTGAATACCGGCTGTATTGACTTTTTCTCCCTGTTTTGGCTAATTGTCAGCTTGTTAGACGTGTGGTTAGTCTGCAGTCTCTGGGCAACACGAGCGGTCTCCGGAGAGTGGTTTCACTTTTGTAAACCAGCAGCTACAAACACTGGAAACATAAGAATATTGAGCTTGAGGGTGACATTATGTACACACTATTGGTCAACTATATAAGATAATATGTAAAATTAAATAAGATCATTCCAGCAAAATATTAGGAAGAATGTAAAAGGGACAGAGAAAGAAAACCAGAGCTGAAATATACTCACACAGAGCTGTCCAGTGATAATCTCCTGCATTTCACATTCATGGAGGAAAATAAATACTTCCAGCTCACACACATACACTTGCTTTCATACATACAGTGAAAGACTCGACTTAATGTCTTCACCTCACTCAAGTTTACGAACTCATTATGAGTGTGATTCTTTGGCTTCCTGGAAGTCACTGAGGTGGTGAGAGGCAGGTGATGACAGCCTACTTTGAGGATTGGCTTGTAATTGTTAAGTCAACCAATCAGCTGGGAGGGGGGCCGGATTCTCACGCAAACTAAACCAATCATGGAAGGCAGGCGGAAAGGCCACAGCTTCTGCTCCTCATGGCAACAGTCGCCATGGGTGGTACTGCTACCCTGACCTTTTGACACACAAGCACAGGCACACACCTTTAAGCACATGGACACAGGTATGCAGACAGCCTTCATCACAGTCACACCATGTCTGCTGCCGTGTCACCTGCCCAGCCTGCACAGATATACATCAGAGGACAGATACAGCACAGGCACATGACAGGATATACAAGTGTTCATTTTAAGTGCAACCTACGGAAATGTAAAGCCCCATAAATCCACAAAGATTCAAAATGCAGCATTTTTTAAAGACATTAATAATATACTGTATACAGAACATAAATTCAGACTTGCTGCTCATGTACATGCACAACACTGTGTTGTAAAATATCATCATGCTACTTACCAAACAGATGAAATAATGCAGCAAATATTTGAGCAACAGGACACAAGCTCAGACATCCAGTCACCTCTCGATCAGCTCTCGGCCACCTTGACCTCCACATCGCACACTTCTGATGAGGAAACAGATGGAGGTGAAGTGGAAAGTGAGTCCCGTTTTCATTGAACTGTTGTTGTAGCCCACTCCGATATAAGAGAGCAATTTTCCATTAAATGGGCCGCCAAAAATATGTTGGTGTTCAGATGATTGACAGTGGGAATGGTTGTACAATTTGTAGTTCTAATTTTGTCTCAAAAATCTGAAAAAGACGGCAAGGCTCGTCAAAGCAGGAAAAGCACGGGTGTAAATGAACACATTAGCGATGGCTCTACTCCATCTAACAAGCCATGTCAGTGAGTGAGCATGCACAATACCAGAACCCTGGAAATGGATCACCCAAACGAAAAGCAGCCGTTATTAATGTTATTACTTCCACCTGTGCTTTCCCTGCTTAGTCAAGTCAAAATGTCTGCTGTGAAAAGAGTCTATTAGCATTTGATTATACTGCAAAGTAGATGTTTTGGTCAGTGATTTGTGAGTTTTGTTGTAGACAATGAAGGTGTGAAGATTTAACTGTAAAAGTCATTTATATATTTTTGGACTAGGGTTCTGGCTTTTAATGAATTTATAGTGTCTTAGTATAGTAGTTGTATGCACAACACTATAATAAAAAAATGGTCATGTTAGCTTATCAGGAAGGAGGTTATAATACTCCAAACTTCTAAATTTTGGTGGCGAAAAAATGTCATGGTCATTTTCAAAAGGGTCCCTTGACCTCTGACCTCAAGATATATGAATGAAAATGGGTTCCCTGGTTACCCACAAGTCTCCCCTTTACAGACATGCCCACTTTATGATAATCACATGCAGTTTGGGGAAAGTCATAGACAAGTCAGCACACTGACACACTGACAGCTGTTGTTGCCTGTTAATTGTTGATTTGAGCATACTTTTTATGCTAAATGCAGTACCTGTGAGGGTTTCTGGACAATATTTGTCATTGTTTTGCACCATTAACTGATTTCCAACAATATACAGTTACATGAAGCAGCATATTTGCCCACTCCCATGTGAGTATTAAATACTTGACAAATATCCTTTAAAAGGTACATTTCAATCAGATAAAAAAAGTGCAATGAATCGTGATTTACTATGAAAAACAATTATTTTAACCGATTGACAGCCCGAATAAAAGTACATTTTCTTATTAATTAATTAATTCACATTTTAACTCTTCTTCTTCTAATACTACTTACTGCACACTACAGTCCTTTAGCAGTTTTATGAGTTTGCCATCCTGAAGCACTGCAGGACGTTGCCATGTGATAGCAGGAAAAGCACAGGTGTAAATAATACAATCAAGAATGGCTCACTGGGACAGAGACGTCGTTAATGTTATTAGTGACACCTTCCTAAATGTCTGCTGCTGTGAAAAAAGGCCCAACAGAAATCTATAGTTGACAGTTTCTAATACCAAATCTCATAATGTTGGTCTCTGAACTCACGAAAAGTAAAACAGAAGTGTACCTAGTTGCATTGCATATTATATCTGGGAACACATTTAATGTTTACAATGGTTCACGCACACAGAGTGTATACAATCAATCTGTTGAGTTGTACCTTACTGGACAGTAAAGTAAAGCAGCATCATGTCAGAGGTCATTCAGAGAGAGGTTATTTTCAGTTTGAAGTACTTGAAAGTTTGGGTAATTTTCCTCATTCAGCTGCCAGCACTGTCAAAGCATGAGTGATCACATGATTTCATGGTGTCATTCCAGGTGCTGGCTCTCTCCATTCACCTGCCTCGTATGCCTCTGTATGCAGCTCAATGCGCTGTGCTCACCTTTGCTCATGTATTCTGCATTAAAATGAAGGATTTAGTACTCGCTAAGCAGTCAGTGTTGCAAATTGGTTGATGACATGAATATTTTGAATGTTGATATTTTCCACAATAATGATAACATTATGCCAGACATACAGTAACAGCAGTATGGATTATCACAAGTATGATTTACATTTATACGTGTGAAGAAATGTGCCATCTTTTCAGGTTCTACTGATAATGTTATAATGTGAAACCATTCAGAAAAATCGTCAGTGTCTGTTCTCCAGTTTTGTGTTGAATTGTTTGGCTTAATTAAACTTCACACATGCTGTGTAACACAATCCACACTAATGTCAGGGTTTCAGATCAACACCATTGTGCTCTGTAGGTGTTTGCTCAGAACAATAGCAGCGCAGGGTCACATTGACCTTCGTGACTTTGTGTGTGGTATGAATTGTCACCACGTGAGGCTCAGAGGAAACAAAACAGCAGTACCTGCAGAAAAAACTTTCTTATACTGTAGGTGTAAAGTTACCAGGCTTGTCTCAACACATCCTAAGAAGGGAATACTGCAGATTACTGTTATGAAAGTATTCAGATAACCACATATGACTGCTGCTGTGATGGACAGAACAATACATTCCCCATATACTCTTCCTTTTCTTTTCCTTCTTATTACTTGAAATCATTGAATGCAAAGGAACGGTTGGTTTTCTTAGAGATTCTGAGGAAGTCGCAGGTAAAAAGTTGGCCAATCACACTCCACTCAACACAGATCATAATCAGAAACAATGAGGACGCTGCTGCTCAGTGTGAACTTTACACCAGCAAATACTTAAATACAATAGCTTCCACGTGGTACTGAAATGTGAAACACGCGTAGATCTATTCTGAGATCAGATATATCCAGTTTCATTATTAGTGAATAAACCCTTTCACAGCAGACATTTAGACATGCCAAAGTGGGAAAAGCACAGGTGTATTTAGTAACATAAATTATGGCTGCGTTTCATGTAGATCTGGTTCTGTGTATGCTGGCTCACTGGAGTGTTATCAGTTTCACCTCTGCTTTTCCTACTCAAAATATCTGCTGGGAAAAAGCTGATTACATCTCATGCATGGGTGTGTGCTGGGCTGCACTGCAAACATCAGTGATGCAGGGAGCCGCATTCATCTTCATCTCCGAGTTATAAGAATAAGCCAAGTAGTCTAATGAATACTACTGATTCAAAGGGTAGAGAAATGGATAATATGTTAAAAAGTTGTCTCTCCTTCCCTGGTTCATGTACTGTCTGTGAGGACGGTGTTCAAAATCTGACAAAAATTTTATGTTGGTCAAAGATCTTAAAACTAACAAAACAAGTGTGGAGAATAAATGAATAGTTTGACATTTTGCTAAATATGTTAATTTTATTTTTTGCTAAAAGTTAGATGAGTAAGGTGATACCAGTTTCGTGCCTGCATGCTAAATATGAAGCTAGCGCCAGCAGCTGGATTAGCTTAGCCTAGCCCTGGCACAAAGACTGAGGACAAGGGGAAAGAGCAAGCTAGCTAGCTTTGTCCAAAAGCAACAACATCCAACTACATGCACATCTTAAGTTCACTAATCAACACATTATACTTTTGTGGTTTAATATGTACAAAAACTGAAGTATAAAAATCCTTTTGCCTTTCAACGGAGCCAAACTAGGAGGTTCCTTCTGCTTCCAGCCCTTAGTCTGTGCTAAGCTAAGCTAAATGCCTGCTAGCTGTAACTGTACACTTCACGTACAAAATCCAAAGCATAAAACTGGCGTGTTACCTTTGAACGGAGCAAAACTAGCAGTTTCCTTCTGCTTCTAGTCCTTGGGCTAGGCTAAGCTAAGCTAAACATCTGCTAGCTGTAACCGTTAGCTTCACCTACAAAATCTGAAGTGTAAAATGTTCGTTTTTTTTTCCTCTATTGCCTTGGAATGGAGCAAAACCAGTGGTTTCCTTCTGCATCCAGTCCTTGGGCTATAAGCTTAACGCCTGCTAGCTGTAACCGTTAGCTTCACCTATAGCATGGTATCAACAGGCCTTTTTCACAGAAGATGTTTTGACTTGCCACAGTAGAAAACACACAGGGTAAATAATGAAGTGAATAATGGCTAAATTAACTTTAGCTGCTTTGATTTCAGGTGTCTGGTATGTTGGCTCACTGCCATGAACATTTGAATGTGACAAAGCCATCATCAGCATGTGACAAGTCAAAATGTCTGCTGTGAGAAAGTCCTATCTGCAAACAGCTTTGGTCCAAATTTACCTCCTGTCAGCTACTGCATTAGCAAACATTACAGCAAGAAATACATAGTTTATGTTGTCAAATTTGAAAAGGTCTATAATAATTATAAAGACAAGGTGTAATTTGTCCCAGCCCAACAGGTTCAACAAAGCTAACAGGAGACTAACAGCAGTCACTTAGTAATTAGTCTATACACACCCAGAGTCTTGAGCAGACATCGAATCAACCTGATTAACTGAAAACATCTCTGTGCGAGCAAAGAGGTTTCAACTAGTCATTTATGTCATTTTTTGGGTCAGTTTCAAATGTCAAGAATGAAGTTTCATGTTCAAGATTACAAAATCTTATTTCCCCTCAAGCTATTTCCTGTATGCGTAGTTGCAAACTGTGTTTTAATGGTCATGTCATATCAGAGTTAATGTACATTTCCGACTTGGAAATAGCGTTCGTGTCAACATCCAGTCCAAGTTGTAATTATGACTGGCAAACTTGGATTTCTCTGAAAGGTCAAACATTTCAGACATTCACCTCACATCAGCCAATTACTGTCATTCAATATCATATTTTTATGCTGAAACTAACAAAAAGCATTTTAATATTCACACCACCAGCAGTCCTTGACACACTGTCCTGTACCACCATATTGTAATTCCACAGGTGAAGTCACACCAAAAATGAATGCAGCTTAATGTTGTGGCTCCAAACCAGCTGAAATAATTTTGTAAAAGTTGAATCAAATTTCCAAATATTTTCTATGTGTAATTTTACATGCAGTACATTTAGTAAGAGGTGTGTCTAGTGACTACATTTACTTTGACCCCATCTAGTGGACAAGGAGTGAATAACAAAAAAAAAAGAGTAAAAATAACCCACAGGAACGAAGCAGCTCGTTGTGCTGTATATCCAATCATCCTGCTTTTAATTACAAAGTCAAGATACAATATCTACATCCATGGTTTGAAAGGAAAGAACAGGTACATAAGTGAGGGCGATGGCGTCGTCAGAGCTGGCCCTCAACACATTTCATATTATGTTTCGTGTGTGCCTTTTTATATAATCCTCTTGACACAATAATCATTAGAAATCGAGGGAATAACATATTTCATATATGTCACACACTGTCAAGACTTCTGGACCACACATAGATTTCATATCAGAATAATTTCAGATACAAACAATAACGTTTGAGGGTGTGTGTAGCTGGGCCACTCTAAACCCATTCTCTGTCAAAAATACACTTGCTACCATGTGCTTTCCAGCAAACTAAATACCAACAGCTTGTCCGAGGTTTTCACCAACAAGTCTGCTCTATATATCTAACTTCTCTGATGCCCTTGAACATATCACGGTGGGGTGGACCATACCTCTGTTGCTGTGGTCGCAGCAATGCTGTTACTATGGAGGTCGAGTGGCGGAGAAGGGCATCACTGTAAACTTAAACTAGGTCTGCCTCTAATGTACATCTCTAGCTAACTAGTCGGACATCAGTAATCAGTATCAAATAGCACCCTACACAGAGGGCATACTTTATAATAATAAAGCAAATAAAAAAGCACCAAAACTGACCATTAAAAATAAAAAAAACAAACAGTGACAATATCATACTTTAACATTGGCTCGCCAAAGAAACAAGTAAACAACATCTTATTGGTTATAGTTGCTAGATATCCCAAATAAATAGATTAAAAACAAACATAAAAAGTAACAAAATAGAATAATAAATATCTTAAAAAATCATATGAAATAAATATGACAAAGTGAACAATAACAATAAGGCTTTTTTTTTTTGCAACAATAAGAACTACATCACATCCAATCCCACGTTATATCTTGTGCTCAGACGTATGTAACTGTACTGTATAGGACTCCAATGATAGACTGTATGTACAAAATCGGTGAAATCGCCCGAGATGTCTGATACACTGGAACATCGCTGTGCTCTTGAATCACCACGTCGGACCAATTATGATTATATGTCAAATCAAGAAACAATATATATCGATATCACGGACTTGTGCAGTCGTACCGGAGTAGATGGAGAGGACAACATAATTTGGTTATGTTGGGATGTTCTGTACAGTGTGAGTTAGCAACAGAGTGAATCTGAATGGAGTTTATACGGAGGTGGGACAGTTGGGTGAGGGGAGAGGACTGTTAAATGTGATGCTTTTTTTGGATTTCTCTCATTATCTTCCACTGCCTTAAATAGTAAAACACCAGACTGATTTAACTGCAAAGTCGTGCAATTCAAGTAGGTACACTTCAGAGGAGGAAGATGATTAGGACTTTCATCCTCGGTTTAAGATACTGTATGACAATAAGAGTTTAGCACACAACGCATGAACATTAAGCAGCATGTTAAAACACAAGACATGAGTCAGCATAAGGCAAAGACGTACAGTAAAAAAAACACAAAAATCATGTCTGCAGAAATGGGATGTTTTAACGGGACTGAAGCTTTCATTAGCATCTGTTTCAATAAGCCACTGCAGAGCTGACACAATGAGGGGCCGACTTCAAGAGGAGATGAGCTGGAGGATGAACACGGCAAATAGCAAGCAAGCTCTGTTTAACGAAGTATGCACTGGACTACAAATCTCGGCCCAGTTGAGGAGATGACGTGCTCTAATCACTGTTCTGAGGCCAGCTGTTGCACAGCGAGGACTCGAATGGGGAGCGCGAACTGATCAGGCCAGTGTGTTAAGAGTGGTCTGACTTTATGCTATGCTGGATAAAAGAAGGGGGGGCCGTCTCTCCTTGTAGGCAACAGTTCACGCTGCAAGGTTTCTCTTGGCACGCTGCGTCGTGTAAATGAGCATCCACACGCTTCTCCACCAGTCCTCAGGGTGTAGGCTTCTGCTGAGGCATCGCCCAGTCATCTGCATTAAACTAGAATCAGAGCTACTTGTGGCAGCAGTAGACACCTTTGAAATAGACTCACAGACACATAGAAATGTTCACCTTTGCACTTTGTAACCCCTTAGTACACCAAACCAATAGATACAAAGTTGAGGATAAAAAGCCCATTTAGGGTGCAGCAAATATCCAGGCTCTTTGTGTTTTTTTTTTCTTTTTGTTTTTTATACACATATAGTATCATAATTCCTGTTCAGAAGCCGTTTGTATTTCACTGGTTCATATTGGAGATAGCTGACCACAACACACATGTATTATACGTCCTTCACACTGGAACACTGAGGTAAGTATATGGATTACACATGGATAGTCTCCCACACCCACCAGCTCCTCAGGGAGATCCCTGGTGAGCGTGGGTGCTGTTGGACACAGATTTCTTTGTTGCTGTTTTCGTTGTTGCTTTTTGTCCTTGTTGGTGTAGGATTCATTTTTGAGTCTTGCTCCCGGAAAAAAAGGTTAAATGTTCACGTTGCTTCAGGCCGTCTTTCTCTTATTTCACTTGTAGGGGTTTGTTTGTGGACCTTGAAGCAGAAAGATGGATGGATGGTTGTCTCTTCACTTACGTTGCATAGTGGTCAAAGCTACCCAGGTACTCCAGAGCGGCCTGGTAGCAGAACTGGTACTCATCCTGAGGACACAGACAGAGTGAAAAATCAAAGCTATAAAGAGGAACAGGCACAGACTCACAACACCGCCCCATACACACTATAAGGGCAGGCATAGATAACGTCCCATAAACACTATAAAGGCAGGCGTTAGCACAGGTAATGCCCCCAAAAACACTATAAGGGTGGCTGGTAGCAGAGATAACCCATAAACACTGTAAGGGCAGGTGTCTGTCCATCCATTCATCCATCCATCCATCCATCCATCGTCAACCGCTTATCCCGTTAGGGGACGCCCACGCTTACATGGGGAGAACATGCAAACTCTACACAGAAGAGCCCCGATCGTCTTGCTGTGAGGTGAGAGTGCTAACCACTGCACCACCGTACAGCCGTAAGGGCAGGCTTTAGCACAGTTAATGACCCCTAAACACTTTATAAGGGCAGGCTTTAGCACAGGTAAAGCCCCCCAAAATACTATAAGGGTGGCTGTTAGCATAGATAACACCCCCAAAATTCAACATAAGGGCAGGTGTCAGCATATATAATCCTCTGTAAACACTATAAGGGCAGGCGTGCATGTGGAAATAACCTGCCACCAAAAAAGAGGCCATACTTGGCAAAGTAAAAGCCAAGGCCAAGTAAATTTGAGGTTTCCCTATTCACTGATTCACAAATTCAACATTTGTGGAAATATGGAAAGATTTAAATGAATTAAATCGTAATAATGATATTCAGGAACACACAAAAAATGACAAAATTAGCGCATATAGTATTTTGACTACACTCATCACCCATACAGATGGTGATGGAGTGTAACACAGGTTTAGCTTTTATAGACTGGTATTCCTCATCAGATACTATAAAATATCCATGATCAACCAAATACAAACAGTACAAATGTTATTGGATTGATAAAAATATTGCTTAGAACAGCACCAATAGTGTGCTCTATCAGTATCAGTGCTATAATTGCTTGCATCTCTGCCCTGCTTAATGAACCAGTGAGTCCCACATGCTGTTCAGTGTTTACCTCAGTCTGCACCATGGCGGGTCTCTGTGTGCGCAGCATTTTGACAGTCTGGAAGATGTCCACCGCCCCTTCGTAACGCATCCTCTCCAGCACAATACTCAGAGTGATGAAGACACCTGTCCGCCCCACGCCAGCACTATGGTCACAAAGGAAGACATTTGAGTGTGGTTTAAAATGTGCTAGAGCTCAGACAACAACGTGTTACATTCTCACCAATGCACAGCAGTTATCATGCAATTAAATGTACTTTTAATTATGAAGCCTGCTGCCGCTTACCTGCAGTGAACGCTGATTGGTCCATCCTGGCCAAACTGCTCCTTGGTTTTGTGCACTTGGCCGATGAAATCGATGAAGCCCTCCCCAGATTTGGGCACACCTTGCTCTGGCCAATCAGTGAACTGGAACTGACGCACAGTCCGTGATTGGCCATCCTGAAGGAGTGAGGAAATGAGGATGATTTTACTGAAAACCTCCGGGAGTGTATCTGATGTCTTTTCAGTGCATATCAAGATGTTTATCCTTGAAAGGTGTAGTTATTTCTTATGTGAGGTGATTATTTCAAAAAGACTATTTAAAGAGTTTCCTCTTGCTGTATTGACTGAACAGTGAGACTCTGCCAGGCAATATCCTTTTTTTCGCTTCTAATGATTACTGTTATCTGACCCTGGATCAGTGGCTGTGGTTAACTTCAAGCTGTAACGTCAGGACGTCTGCTATTGCCAGCCGTTCAGTAGGCAATTACATCTTTTCTCTTCTGCTCAGCCTTTCTGACTCCCTTTTAATGGAGATCAATAGAGCATCTGTCGATGTGGCGTCAGTGCGGGACAGGCTTAACTGGACTTATCCATGACTGGCTGATATGTGCATGAGAGGAAGTGCGCACACACACATGCTGTCAAGGTGATCTGGAGACAGCACGGCTGAATGAATAATCTGGGCGCTGCTTGCCGAAAGAGCTAACCTGTTGTGTTACACACATTCACATACAAAACACACACTAACCAACACACACTACAGGTCGATAGGACATGCCTCGCACCGCTGCCTTCCAACAGCACTGATGTATTGGGAACAGAGCAGAAATGTCAAGGAGTGTAATGTTACACTGCTGTTTGAATACAACATACAACAAAAGGACAAGTCTTTGAATACACTGAACTCACCCTGGCATCCGTAACTTTGAACTCCCGGAGGATGTACTGAGGCATGTTGTACTCAGCCATGGGGTCCACCACGAAATACTGGTACCTGGCTGAGCGCTCGGCGGGCCAGTACTGGTGACACTTCTCCTGAGAGAGCAGCACATGAAAAAAAGGATTAATGACACTGTGTACAGGGCTGAATTTGTGGTTGTAGCACTTTGTGTGTGTGCATGTATACTTCATTTACTCCTACCCGTCCCATCTCTCTCAGTTTGGTGAGCATGACCACTATAGTAGAGTTGTGTTCCCACAGCATCCTCCAGAAATCCTCCGTAGTCTCAGCCAGCGGACCCTGGGTGGCAATGTAGCCTCTCTGCTGCCTACAAACACACATTAAGAAAACACCTTCATTCTCCCTGTTTCTCCTTCTGTCAAGCATCTCACTGAAAAGGGGGTCAGGCTTCAGGCAAGAAGAAGAACAGTCTAAACATGTGTGTCCAACCAACTCTGAACACCTGAATCATCAGAAGATGACCGAAGTGAGTGCCGTGCGGCGAGACAAATAGCGGGGACGCGTTTACAGTAAGGACAGATGTGACAGGACGTGACAGGTCGGTGCACTGCGATGAAAACCTATCCAATCCAGTCACTCATCAAACCGTCATAAGAGGACAACGGGATCAGGTCACATTAGTGTTTTCAAGGACGAAAACGTACCTGTATCCGTCTATGTAACTGGCGTTGATGTAGTCGGAGCCCTCCAGGCCTCTGATTGGCTGGAGGCAGACGCGGGTGGTTTCATAGGGCATGATGTTGACCAGTCGGTTCTTGAATTTGTTGCAAGGCAGGTTGGCTGTGACAAACCGGGACGTGTGGGCTTTGGTGTTTGCCAGCCGCTGGATGGAGAGAAAATGTCAATGTGTGATGATTTTTAAAAAAAATTATATTATCTAGCAAACCAAAATTGATTTGGCATGCAAGAGAGCAGGAATATTCAGGATAATTTGCCTGGTAACTTCGCGATTCGGGGGTTGCAAAATAAATCTCGGGGTTGTGACATGACAAGATTCTTCTGTTCTGTTTTCAATTTTTTTAAATTTTCTTGTCAGATTGAAGGTTTTCACGCTTAAGGCTCTAAACATTCAAACGATTTTATAAAGGAAAATCAATCTCATGTTGAACTGACTCCTGCAACATGCAACAAGGGATTATAAGAAGAGATGGCTTCGCTTTAAGGAACCACAAACACTTTTCTATTTCAAACAAAAACCTCTGAATGTAATTTTGTATGCGCTGCAGTATATATATAACACTTTCCCCTGCCCTCTCCCTCACCTTGAACTCCAGCTCCATGCCGGTGATGTGCTCCCCGGTCTCCACCTTGGACAGCTTCTGCATGTACGAGTACAGACTCCTGGCGGCCACCTCAGTGTTCCCGCAGGCCACGGCTTCCAGCAGGGCCTCATGGATGAAGCTGTACTGGTCCTCCGTCTGCACCATGTAGTTCCTCTGTGAGCGCATCAGGGTCACATGACCGTAGATGTCCACGGTGCGCTCGTGTCGAATGCGCTCCAGCATGGCGTCGATGACAATAAAACAGCCGGTGCGACCGACACCAGCACTAATAGAGGGAAAGGAATAGGTTGGATATCAATTGACCAATAGGGAGGATTTTATTTTTGATATTTAGTTTAAAGGAATACTTCAACATTTTAGGAAACAGACTTATTAGCTTTTATTCCCTATAGTTAGACAAGAAGATTGATAACACTCTCATGTCTGTCCATCACATGTGAAGCTAACGCCAGCAGCTGGATATCTTGGCTTAGCATAAAGACTGGAAATGAAAGATAAAAAAATCTGCTTACCAGATCCTCTAGAGCTCTCTAATTAACACACTTTATCTCGTTTGTTTAATCCATTCAAAAACAAAATGTAAAAACAACAAGTTATGGTTATCCAGGGGCTGTGTGCTGGACTACTTCTTGGCTGGGTGCTGAGAGTTCATGGAGTCCTATGATTACTGTGAGGTTTCCTAGCAACCAACAGAGTCTCCGGGAATTTACAATCCCTGTAAAATCACAACTTTGCATTTTTACACTTTGGTCTGGATCAGGTACTGGAAGGCCTATTTCATTACCTTTGGGTCAAGCTACACTAGCTGCTTCCCCCATTTATAGTCTTTACACTACGCTAAATGTTAATGATTTAATTTAAGATACACTTGTGTATGTGGACTGTACCTGCAGTGAGCGATTATAGGTCCGGCGTCAGGAGGGTTGCAGGCTTTGACCCTGCGGAGGAAGTTGAGGAATGGGGTGGGGTACTCTGGTACGCCGTGATCTGGCCAGGCTGTAAACTGGAATTGACGCACCTCCCTCCGTTCACTGCTGCCACTCTGATATAAGAGACAACCAAAGAAAAAATGGCTTTACTATTACTGAAGTCATAATTGCCTGTACATGTACATGTGTAAACTTTGTCTCTTTCGCATTATTGAATGTTTCAACATAAAACCTATTCTGTAATTTAATGAAAATGACATTTGTTTGTGTGCAGTTTCTCACATATATCTCTATTAATCATGACTCCATCCTAATCCATCAGTCATACAAGCCAAGACTAACTTTTATCACACAGATTATCCAATATGCTTTTGATGCATATAGTAAAAGAATAATTTTAGATCACATACAGATCCCAAATATTCCTAAATTGAACCCAAAAGACAGGAGCAGCAGCAGCATTGCTAAATATTTCATGTGCATTATTCTCTACTGTATGATGGAGCTCCCGACTTGACGTTTCACGAAACATCAACAAAAAATTTTGAGCAGCAGTGCTACAGTTGGCCTAGTTTCTGTGTTTGTAAGTAGGCCACGGAGACATGCTAGTCTGGCGGTCCTAGATTAGCCCCGTGCTATAAGAAAGTGCTTCCAACAGTGATCAAATCTCAGCGCTTGACACAGGGAGGCTGGCCTGGTTTGAGCACTCCATGAAGCCCAGACTAATCTCCTCTCCACCGTGTGTCCACATGCGCTGCTCCTTCAGTGACAGTGGAAATGTGTGATTACTCCAGTTACTTCTGGTTCCCAACTGTAAACTCAAAGCAGTTTTCACTGATATGACAGTAATTACTGGAGGAAATGACAGACAGGTGGGTCAAAAGGGTGGATACAGAGAAAAATAATATACCTTATGGAGGGAAAGGGTGCGGACACAGAATGTGGCCAGCTCCATTGTGTCCAGCAGGGTGACCTGAATCATCCCGTATGTCTCTGTGCCGCGACTAGGCCAGTACTGGTCACACTTTATCTATAAAGGAAAACATCATCATTATTATCATGAACAGAATTATTACAGTTTTCAGACTGAACTAAACCAACATTCCTCTTCAGTTTCATTACATTTGGTAAGCAAACAACCCCTAGAACTATAAATTGCAGGTAAACTGAGTTATTGTTTTTTTCATGGGCTATCAACTTAAAACAATATGAAGCCAAAGACACGGTAATAAATATCATACAAAGATAAAGAACATGAGAAATATTGCACATGCCTTGCGAGATAAACACTAAATACATAGGCATTATAGAAGTAAGGAAATAAATTATAAAATCATAAGCCCATAATACATAACGCATACAACTAGAAGCATTATGTATTATGGTTTTATCAGCAGCACTAGGGCCTGGGTAGTAGTGCCACATATTGGGGGTTGTCACAGCCATTGCCTTTTTCATACCATCGTGCAAGGCAGCCCTTAGCGCTGGTATGAAATGCACCGCCGTTCCATTAACTATAGTGTCGATTCATCTGCAGCAACAGTAAATACTCATGGAAAGTGTGCTGGGAATGTGGTGATGTAGTTTAAAGAGTGAAAAGAAACAGGAGGGAAAGCAGATGGGTCCATGAAACACAAGGCTTTCATCCAGGAGACCACTGTTCTCGTCCCGTTTCACAACGTTCAGTTTCATTTTCACTGTACAAACGTAGTGCTACCAGTCCAACCATGTTGCTCTTTCTAAAATCCTACAATAAAGTGATGCCAAAGGGTGTGACAAACCGCTGGTATGTGACGAGTTGGGATCAGAATGTTTGGGGGGTCAGTGAATGAAAGACTGGCTTCCTACCCGTGACTTCTCCTCAAGGCGCGTCATCATGACCACAGAGGCGGCGCGCTGCTCCCACACCATCCTCCAAAAGTCCCCAAACGTCTCCGCCAGGGGCCCCTGGGTAGCGATGTAGGCATTCTGCTTCCTGTAGCCATCAATGTAGTTGGCGTTGATGTAGTCGCTCCCCATGATACCTGAAAAACGAGACACTTGTGAGGCTCTTGCTAAACTGCGATCTGCATAAGCGACATAATAAATTAACCTGCATGTATGACATCAAACAGCCTAACGAACTGTTTGTACCTGGCAGCCGTGGCTTCCAACAGACGGCTGCTGGATGACTAGTGGATGACAACAAAACAAACAAGACTCTGTCGGTGTAAATTCATGAGCTGCAGATCAAATCCGCTCTCCCCCCTTTCTTGTTCTGGAGGAGTGCTGGCTGCACTTGAATGCACTCGCGCTGTTTGTCAGTCTCATGCCACTGCACACAGCCAGTCCTGAGCACTGTTTGCAATTTCAGATTTCATCCATCATGCAGCTCTCCCTCTTCTTCTCCCCCCTTCTCTTGTGTTCACACAGATATGCTCAGACTCTCCTATTAGGATCAGTAAACATCTTCTTTACCTGGCTGTTCTCCTCACCTTCTATGGGAGCAAGGACGACTCTGGTGTGGTCGTACGCTATGACGTTGGCGTAGCGGTTTTTAGGCTTGTTAACCTCCAGGTTTGAGTGTTCCCACGTGAACTGCTGACTGGGGTCGATGGACTGGGAAGGAGCAGCAAACACATACACATTAACGGCGTGTGGTGGCATATTTAGTAGTGCATTTGAGAGTAATGGAAAGAGAGCACTCTGTAATGTAGACAAGTTACAGCAACAAATTGCAGTGCTGAATAAATCATGAAAATATAATCTGCACACGGAGATGCAAATGTTAAATAAGTTTTGCTTTATGAGGCGAAGGCTTAACCGGCTTAACATCTCTAAACAATAAGGATGTTATGTCTTTATTAATATGGAATAACAAAGTATTTCCCACCTCGTACTCCTGGGAGAGTCGCAGGTTGTCGTTTGCTTTCAGCAGCTCTATGTGCTCGGCCAGTTCGCTGATGGGGATGGGAGGATGGCTCATCATTCCTACGTGACAACAAGGGGTCGGAGGTGGGCAGACTTCAACTGAGTGACCTAAATTACTGCAGGTCAACTTTGCTCATATACAAAGACGTGAAGATAATTATACAATCGGAGAACATCACATATCATTAAGGCGCACGCTGAGGCAGAAAATCAATTTTGATCCATGTGCGAGGACAAAGTGAGGCGGGTCTTGTTTGTTTGTAAATTGTTTTTCTTTGATAAATTGCTTTCTCTGTGATCAGAGGAGCAACGACTCAGAGAAACAAACACAGACAGAACACTAATTAGGAGGGTTGCCACACACACACACACACACACACACACACACACACACACACACACACACACACACACACACACACACACACACACACACACACACATAATGGAAGCAACCTGTGCATCATACAGTCGTTTCTGTTCACAGCTGGAGCGAGAACAGAGACGCTATTGCGATCCATTGTCCATTGAAAAGGCAAATAGCTACAACGATAAATCAAAGAAACACTGCTTTGCACACAATAAACACAATCTACAATATTTAAGTCACAACACATTCTCGATTTATCTTGAATTCACATCAACGGATGCACCGTGAAGAGCATTTAAGTCACTCTGCTGCTTTGGCTCTTAAAAAACCATATCTACCTGCAGCACTCACAACCGGGTGATCACGACAAAACGCTCCTGTCACGACCAACACCACCTCAGATAGCATCGGCCGGTTTAGCTCGAAACAAATTTCATCTCAGGCGAGCGTCTCAAAAGCACAAATCTCAGTAGAAGACGAGTGGGTGAGGTGGGAGATTCAGGGTTGCTGCCACATGAGAGTAAAAAAAAAAATCATGATAGAAGGGAAGTGCTGAAGGGCTTTGTACTTTGGGTTTTACTTTGCTTCCCACAAACATGGAAAAAACTTCAGACCTTTATCTATGGATTAAATAAAATGTGATATCATTTGACCTCATACATCCTGGCAGGTATAGGACTAAACATTTCTCCATGGTGACACATCTTGCCACCTTTTCAGCACAAACCCTGTGAGACTTCTATAAATTGCAACCATAAAAATACACTGAGTACACTGATTCAATTCCTCAAGGCCATATGTGGTTTTAGATGCTGTTAATTCAGTGAGAAAAAAGAAAGCAAAGCATCATTGGCCCGGTGGCACGACCAAAACAGCTGTGTTGTTAGATCTACTCTGTAGGGGGTGGGGAGAGGCACAATCCGTGTAGTTACTTCACAGTGGGGTTTTAGCTGGTTATGCTGGTGAGGACCGAATTAATTCCCCGAGAAATGATCACAGTTAATCCACAACTCACCTCTTCATCTATCATTTTGACTTTGATAAGCTTTCTCTGTTCTGATGTGCAATCTGCAGCCTGGCATGTGGATTGTGGGCGAGCAGAGATGATTACATTTTGTCACACCGTCATGACTCAGCCGTGACTAAGCAAGCACTGACTGTACTACCTGGGAAGCGGCCATTTTGATCTCAGAAACGACTGCTAGCTGCCAGGTTGGTTGTGATGCGGAGGAGTGCTTTCACAATCTTGACTGCATAAATCTTACCAAAGTTAAAATTAGTCGCATGAATATTTCATCATCCAATAATGAGCAATAGGAAGTACACTTTAGTATGCAAATACAAAGTGTGTTTGGGTGCCTGTGTGGGTCCGCGCTTCCTACCGGGAGTCTGGAAGTTGATGCGTCTCATCTCCACGGGGTCTGTTGGGTGGTGCGCCATCATCTCTGCATTGCTCAAAAGGCTCTTGGTTCCAGGTTCAGAGTCCTTGCGCTTGCTGCTCAAACACCAGTGAGTCAAAAGAGCAATTAGCACAAGCAAACAACCAGGAAGGAAAAAAAAAAACAGGCTCAGTAGTAACACATCATTAGCATGGCTACTCGAATCGACTGAATGGTGCATTAATAGATATGGTGTTTTACGACTTTGTACAAGTTCTCTGTATAGCATCTGGTGTCATGTAATTGCCGGGGGTTAAAACGAACAAAGAACTTGACATTGGTTTAATCTTACCTGTCAGGTTTGCTGCTTGCAGTGAAACAAGAGCGAGGGAAGGAATAATTAGAGGAAGAAAAGGAAGGAAACGGACAGATTGTTAGAGAGCAAAATCAATATTTTGCATTAGCATTCAAAAGCTTGATGGCTTGCAGCAGATATCACAGGCCTATAGCGGGAACAGACTGTTTCATAGCTGTTTGAGGGAGAACAAACTTCGTAATTGGAACAAATTTGGTGAATATAAGGCTGAAAGTTGAGCAGTTGTGGGAGGATAGTCAAAAATTAAACAATCCTGGAACAAGAAATATCAGTGGGCGTGCAGAGCATTGCAGACAGAAACTTAATATATCTTTAAAAAATAAGGCTGGAAATATTCAATAGTTTTCTTCTTGTCAAAAAATCCCCCCCAAAACATAATTAACAATTAATTGGCCCTACTCTGCTAACAAGTATTGACTGTCTATTCCTCTGTCCATATACAGCAGATCACCACCATCACTGTTGCCCCAAAAAACTATTAAAAACACATCAATGAGCCACACAGTTGCATTAGAGACATGTTCCTTCATTATGATGAAAACATTCACTGTAGTTTACTGAGTGAATCAGACATACGCCTCATACTGGTGCCATTAATACTCACAAGAACACCAAATACTAATATATTATATATTAATCCGTCGCTGAAAATAGTCCCCAACGGATACACAATTTATTCCTATTGGAGAAACTATTGGAGAAACATTTGCTAAAATCTACATCGGCCATCTGTTTTAGGATATTATTAAGCATTTTTTAAAATATGAAAATATATGTTTGTGACCCATTTTTAAAAGTTTACATCAGTAAGGATGACTAGGGATTTGGGATGACTCACTCAGAGACACAAACAGAGAAGTCAAAACATATTAGAAGATGAATTACTAGTTTTTCATGGGATTTACTGACATTAAGAGTCATAGTCAAAGCTGTCCCACTCACTTTTTGTAAAGGAGGATAGCGATGACGATGCAGATGATGAAGACCACAGCCAGGACGGGCCCGACCACCCAGATCAGACCGTCACCTGCGTCAAGCGGCTGGGGGTCTGAATCTGGGGCGATCACAGGGTCGGTGTAGGGGCTGGCCACGTACATTTTCTGTAAACAAACACACAGGCACATAGTCAGGAAAACAAGACACAGGAAGTGTTTTCCTGTTTTAGAGATAACTGTCTAGATCATAGCAGCTTTAGCAGTACTTCTTTTCGATCAGACTTCTTTTTGATCAGAAAGAAGGAGGTGATTTTTATGGTATTTCTCTCTCTCTATAATATATTTATATTATATATATTTTTTAATCTCAGTGGACAAAATAACATGACTCCCAAAGACTCATTTCCAGAGCTCTTGCACCAAGACTCAACAAAATGTAACCCTCAAAGGTTGTATTCATTGCAGCGCTGTTGCACTGGATTGCATTAGATTGCAAGAGCATCCATGTTATTGCGACCAAGCTGCCCATGACTGATTTTACGTGCATGTGTGTATGAGATTATATTTGATCTGTCTCAATCTTTGCTACACATAAAGAATGTATCAGAGCTTACTGACATTAGGTGTGTCTCTAAAATTATAATAAACTCAATAAAGTGCATTTTTATTAGTTCTGACGTGCCTTATGAAGAGCATCCCCTGGGTTAAGTGTCCTTAATAAAACACATCTAATAAAAAATAATAAAATCTATCCTAATTCAAGCCATATATTCACCTCCGATCCAGTTCAAATGAACATATACATGATGCAGGGCAGTGCACAGGGCAATATGTCTTCCACTGCCACAGTAGTACGCTCACTGTTTATTAGCAGTGGTGATGGAAGTACGTGAAGGTTATTGCCTTGTGCTTACACCACTTTGATGGACGTGCATTTTATTGTTTTAGCGGCGAGGCCGTATTGATTACAATGTATAGTGACAGCCTGCAGCAGAGAAACACGGGCAGCGGGGAACGAGGGAGTGCTTATAAACATGGGAACAAGGAAGAGAAGTGACACGGTGGCTTTAGTACCCCGGTTGTGGAGTTGAGCTCAGCCAGGATGAAGAAGACGTACTCCTGCCCCGGCTCCAGGGCTCGGTTTTCAAAGCCTCCGTAGTCCAGCTGGTCCCCCAGGGTGAAGAAGGCCGGCAGGGTGGCAGGTGTGAAACGGGCTGTGATGTAAGCCCGCCGCAGGTCCACCTGCTTCTGCTGCCGAGAATCCCTTTGCTTTTGACTGATGTCTTTTAACAGCTGAGGGATGGCGAGAGGAGAAATAGAGAGAAACAGAGAGAGGGAGGACACAGACAAGAAAAATTAGACGTTCCAATATCTATGACTAATGTTTAAACACTGATATGGAATTAGAAAGGGTAAGCGTTGCCAGGAGTTCTTAGAAACTGGATTGTGTGTGTGTTTATAGGTCCTTTCCTCCTTCCAGGCACAGACATCAGTGGGTTGCTGTCATTGTTGTGGTTCTCACCTCCTCAAGGTCCATTTCGTCTGGGCTCTTGAGGTGTCTGATGACGCCGCGGGCTCTCCTCAGTGGAACCACAACAACATACACATTCCTGTGGGAGCACAGAGACAAACAACATAACACCGGCTGCACTGATACAACAGCTAGCATGTCTAACTATTTTCACGTTTCCTTGCCAACTTGTTGCACTAAAGACAGCATCTTTAACATCTTATTAGTAAGGTAGTGTTATCGTTATCATGCCCCACACCTTTACGGATCATCTGATCGCGTGAGGGCAGCAAGTCTAAGAAAACCATGGGGACTACTTCATCTATAGCTCCAGCTTACTTGACAGGAGAGCGAGTCTCCAGCGACGGCAGGATTATGGTGACTGTGGTCTCGGTGTCACGGGTGTGGTCGATCTCAGGGCGGCGGATGGTGATTGGCGGGGAGGTCTTGGCGGAGATGCGGTGGCGAAGGCCTCCCATGTTGCCCTCGGGAGCGGTGATCTTAAAGTCGTAGCCGGTGTCAGGCTGAAGGTTTGGGATGACTGCCTTTCTCAGACGAGCGTCCACCTCCATCTTCTGTCGGTTATACTCCACCTGGAGGATGGGAGAGGGTTGGTGAAGTTAGAACAATAGCTAAAAGGCAAACATTTATATATTGTATGCTGATGATATCCTATTATACTTTAACGTGCATGCCTCCTTTTGAGTGTAGTCTGTCTCTATTAAAACAAATTTTTATCATTATATCCTTGAAATTAACTTATTTTCTTTTTTTTATTATAGGGTTTATTACAGTGTTGCACTGACCCACTGATCCACTTCATGCCATATTTAAAAGAAAAAGTAATTTATTTTTTGGGGGAAACATGTCTGTGTTGTACATATGAAGCAGCTGACTAACTTAGCTTTGCATAAGGACTGCAAATGAGGAAACAGCTAGCCTGGCTCTTCCAGCGTAACATAATCCATCTACCAGCACCACTAAAGCTCATTAATTAACAAGCTGTATGTTGTTTGTTTAATCCATCCAAAAAACATGCTAATTATAGAGCTGGTTGTTGGATTTTGTTGTAGTTTGAGTATGATAATATGAGGCATTACAATCGAAAGCACACAACAAATTTTAATTTCAAATGTTGTATTATGGCCGTCAATTGATGAAAATATTTAATTGTGATTAGTCGCATGTTGTGTATCTGTTCAAAATGTACTTTAAAGGGAGGTTTGTCAAGTATTATCAACATGGGAGTGAGCGAATATGCTGCTTTATGCAAATATATGTATATATTTATTATTGGAAATCAATTAAGAAAACAATCACAAAATATTGTCCAGAAACCCTCACAGGTACTGCATTTAGTATAAAAATATGCTCAAATCATAACATGGCAAACTGAAGCCCAGCAGGCAACAATAGCTGTCAGTGTGTCAGTAGCTGAGTTGACTATGACTTGCCATAACCTCCTTCGTGACAAGCTAGTATGACATGGTTGGTACCACTGACTTCCACTTTTCTAGTTTCATATGATACCAAGATATTCACTTGCTTCAAAACTGAACCCAGTGCAACCTCCGGAAGATCATTTGTGTAAATGTGTTAAAGAAATTAGTGGTTTTAAAACAAATTTGTGTTAATGCATTATTATCCCATTAACTTTGACAACCCTAGTTGTATTATTTTGTACATTATCTGAAGAAATGACAGACTAGGTGTATGTCACGACACATATATATATATGCACCAGCCAGTGGACATACAGTAAAGCGATAGGGGTTGCTGCTCTCTGGAAACTCCCAGGTCAGAAGAACACTGGTCTTAGTGGCCAGATTGACTGAAAAATTCCTCGGCACATCTGAGAAAGAAAGAAACAAACAAAAAACAGAGTCATGTGATCAAGTACTGTATTCAAATCAGCGACTCCTCTGCTTTCCTGCCGCAAACCTGTAAAAATGGAAGACACGCCAGTCATCTTTGTTACCGGGGAAGAATATATGATGGTTAGGAGGATGGGCAGGTGATGAGGAGAGTGGATGTCAAGAGTAATAAGAAGAGATAACAGACAGACCAGCTGCAGGAATGTGACATGCCACATTCTCAGAGTGTAAGTTTGTGTTTGTTAGACTCAGAATTCAGCATGTCAGCAAAGGCTTTGGAAAAGGTGGAGGTGGAGGTCTATCAGATAAAAAAGCTTACCTGAAGATACAGGCACCGGACGCCAGTACTCCCTTTAATTCAGACTGAACACTTACCTGCCGTATTAGATACTGTGTATCTGAGCCCTGTATTGACTTTTACCTGAAGGTTTGTGATAAGCAGTGCTCTTGAAGCAAACATCCATTAACATTCAGCCTGCTTCCACTGGTGGTGAAGGGTAGGTGATGAAGGTATAAGTGAGTGAGTGGAGGAGATTGGGGGGAGTAGTCGTGTTCCCCTGGACTTTGCAGTTCTCTGCCTCTCTGAGGTGCACAGGTGCATGGCTGACCTGTAAGAACTGGCCCAGACTTCATTCAGTTTAGTGGTTTGGAGTGAAATCCACAGTAAAGGGAGCGGAGGTGTGAAGCTGAACCAGTGCTTAGAAGGTGAGGGGTGTTCCTGTGGCCTGAGGCCAGCCCTACCTGTTTCAAAAGCCAGGGTACGGCTCACCAGAGGCGGGCTGAAGGGGCCTGGCCCTGCCTTGTTGTGGGCTCTTAGCTGCACCTCGTAGGCTGTACTGTGATTGAGGCCCAGGATGGTGTAGCTGGACTCGCTCGCTGGTAGCGTGATTAGCCACGGGGGAGCAGTGGGGGCCGGTATGGCTGATGGGCCGGGATCAGTAGAGGGTTTGGGGCCTGCGGCCTCTTTGTAAGATACCGTGTACTCTGTCAGAGCACCGTTGCACTCCTCTGGGGCAGGGGGAAGCCAGGAGAACTGGAGGGAGCAGCAGGTGGCGTTGACAAAGTCAGGTATTTTGGGGTATCCCGAGGGTGGGAACATGGGTACTGTTATCTCTTGTTGCACTACGTCTCCATAGCCTGCTCGGCTCTTTGCGGAGAGGACAAAGATGTAGGAGGAGCCTGGGGAGAGGTTTCTTACGGAGAAGTTTTTCTCCCGATTCGTGAAATCCACTGTGGTGTCTAAAGAGGTGTTCTTTAGGCCAAACTGTAGGCGGTAGCCCTGGATTACCACCGGGGCCCCCTGGCTATCAGAGCCTGACTCAGAGCGCTCCACCGGAGGAGCCCACTGCACCACCACTGATGGACCAGATCCTGGATGCACCCAAAGAGAGGGGGGCCGGGCACTGCAAACAACAGTGTAGGCAGCAGAAAATCAATCGCAATATATATATAAAAACATATATCATGTAAATCTTGTGGAAGAATTAGAATTGATTTGGCTGTTTAGTTACTGCTGGCTGGCGCAGCCTACTGTAAGATCAATTCTTGAGTATGTTACTAAATCCAGTGTACTGAACTGTATACTTGGCATATGCTTACCAACCCCCAGGGTCTGCACCAGCTTGGCTTTGCTGTGTGCTCCATCCCCCTTGGTGGTGTATGCTGCCACCGAGATGGAGTACAAAGTCTCTGCTTTCAGACCACCTAAAATCAGCTCCTGTGGGGAAAAATGCACAACAGCACCATCAAATGCTGCCAAATCATTCCTTTTAATATGAAACAATACACAGATATCTTCCTCTTCACTTTCTTTCCAGTTATGCATCAGTAAGAAGTGATCAAAAAGAGGCTAAACGAATCTCTGGTGGTCAGTAATGAGGACTTTATAGCTGTCTCCGTGTAATGAATTGGATGCATTGTGCTGGGATGGCTAGTCTGCACTCACATATTGAGTTGAGTCACCCTCCTCCATCTTAGCCCACATATAAGACACACCCCGCAGGCAGCCCAGACAGATGAGAGGAGTGAGTCAAAGGACAAAGAGGAGAGAGAGGGAGGATGTTTAATGATAAAAATAAATGAACATTTCATTGTTTAAATATTCAGTTGTGACGTCACCTGAGACTCATCCAATAAGAGGTCTTTGATCCGGGGAAGGTTTCGTGATTCACCGCTCTCTGCTCGGCTGAAATGCACCTGGTAGCCACGGACCTGGCCTTGCCGTAACCGTGGCAACACTGGCCGCCAAGTGACTCGCAGTGCTGAGGAGTTGAGCGGCTGAACGTCGACCTGACGAGGGGCAGCGCCAGGAACTAAGTACACACAAATGCAGAATTAATTAAGTGAGCGACAGTCTAGCCAGTAAATAATCAACTAAACAATCAATACTGTTTAGGTCTGATCTATGGCGCACACCCTTACCGTCTTCATCAGTTCTGCAAATCACAGCCGGGCTGCTGGGTCCAGTCCCCTCTGCAGTGAAGGCTGCCATGGTGATGTTGTACCAGCTCCATTTCTCCAGCCCCTCTAACACTGTCTGCCCCTGCGAGGCCGGGATAGGAAGCCCCTTCACCTCCTGGCCCTGACCTCCGCCTCCTGCCCCAGAAACTTTCTGGTACCTCAGCTCATACCCTGCCAACTCGCCATTCTGACCCTCCATTGGAGGCGGCCTCCAACTTACTCTCAGCGAGGTGGAGCTGGCACTCTCGCAGGACACACCCTCGGGTGCAGCTGAGGGCTCTGATTGGACAAGGGGCGAGGGGGGCAATGGAGTTTAGGAGAGACCCAAGAGATTGGGGTTGAACAAGCAAGAGAGGGGGAAAATACACGCAAAAGGATAGGAGATAAGGATCAAAAAGGAAACAATAAGAAACTAAGGTAAAGTGAACTGAAAGAGATAATGGCACGACAAACATGAGTGAGGCACAAAAGGGGAGCAACCACATAATGTAAAGGCATAATGTTAGACTAAGAGCCTAATGAAATAAACCAAGAGACAAGAGTATCGACCCTTAGAGGACAACTTAATTATATTCACGGAGAATGTGCATCCGATACCCAATGATTATATCTATCCTTTAGTCGCTGCTAGTGGCATAAAATGATCCACTTTTATGAATGAAAAACAGATCTTTCTTTCTAAAGCGGGGATGCACGGCTCAGTACACACAAGCACAGACAAATATACACATTTCACAACATCAGCCCTCATGGTGGCATAATCCTTGAGTCCTTGGGATAATAGAGTGGTCTGAGACTTTCCACTGCTGACTAGGGGAAGGTCTTCACAACGGGAAGAAAAAAAACAAACAAAACAACAAACTAAAACAGATCTCACACAGGATTTAGGAGGAAGGTTATAACAAAAAAAAAAAGTTAAAAAGAACAAGGAGCTCTGGAGCAAAAGGCACTCAGACGGATATTGAAAGTCAGGCTAGAATGATGAATTGCAGACAGGAATTGAATCAGAAGCAGGCTGACAAATTTACTGTCACAAACAAGTACAGAAAAGCCAGGAATCACACACCTTCATCACCACAGATCTCTGAACTGCAGGCACCACTCACCCTACATAATGTTCCTTAAAGAGCGCACACATGACGCTGAACATGGCCGAGGCGTCAGGGCCTGTGTGTGAGTCGGGAGTGTATAGCATGTGTGTATGTGTGGGAGTGTAATAGTCATAGCTGACAGGTTCAAGTATCTATCCACTCAGCCGTACAGCCACTGTTCTGTTGGCCTTGGGGGACAATCTAGATGTGCACCAAAGCTTGGCGATAACAGAGCGCACATAACCTCCCTGGGAAATGAATTCTGCTGCATGAAATTGTCTGCTTATCTGGCACCCTCCCTTTCCTGAAACCCCCCCAACCCTGGTCTCTCTTTCTTCGAGGTAAAGAGTGAAATAAAACTAGGTAAAAGTGTCTAACACATGTACTGATTGTGAATACACAATGGTGAACCTTTGTGTCTGCTGAGTGATTGTAAATACTTGACAAAAACTTACCACTGAAGCGGCGCCCATGAACTGTAGGACTTGCTTTTTTTCTCGACCTCGACTACTTAATCGATTCTTTTCCTTGTACCATTTTCTCCATTATCTCTGCCTTTTCTTCTGGTGAGCAGATACGTATTGACTTGATATGTCAGAGCAAATTATTTGACTCTTATATCGGATATCAGTGATTGCGCAGAATACAAAAAATAGAGAAAAGGAGACAAGGGAGAGAATCCAAGTTCATCGTGGATAAAATACAGACTGGCCGGCACTTACCTGTCAACACAGCAGGCCAAGCACCATCCTTTAATGCTCCTCACCACTGGCTGCTAGCCAATAAGTGGCGGGCAGTTTCGCCCTTTCAAAGACATTAGACACTGATAGAGTGGAAAAAAGTGAAAGGAGGGCGAAGGAAAGGAAGAGTGTAACATTAATCGGCGCTCTGTCTCCATCTGTCATGGTGTTTTGGTTGTGTAAGAAAGCGAGAGGCTGAGCGGAGGAAGAAAGGCACAGTCAAACGTAGATGGATGGATGGGAGGTGGGGTTGGACAGATGGGCTGATAAATGAGATAGATGGAGAGATGTAAAGATGATTCCCAGGAGCTGAGGACAATGTACTCTGACCTGTGTGTGTGTGTGTGTGTGTGTGTGTGTGTGTGTGTGTGTGTGTGTGTGTGTGGAGGTATTTGCATGAGATTTGTGTACAAGACTGAAACATCATACAATTTAAAATTTATTGCATCTTTGAGTGCCTGCAGGTACAGTATGTACGTACTGGCTTGCGACGTCCTCTGCACCAGCTCGTTGGTGAAAGCTCCGATGCCTTTGCTCGAGATGGCGGCCAGGGAGAAGGAGTACTCCGTGTTCGCTTTCAGACCCTCCACTGTGTACGAATTCCTCGGCCCGAAGGTCAGCTTCTCCTGCGAGAGAGAAGAAAGAGGAGCAGAGGACAGGACGAGAGGTGGGATGAGGGGAGCGACAAAGAAATCATTAAAGAGACGAGACTGTCACCAGCAGACACAGTGGGCGCCAGACGCTGGGGTTAAATCTTTTAAACTTCCTTCTTTTATCTGTCCTCTCATCCCTCTGTCTTGTTAAGAAGTCCACCCAGCAGACAGGTTTATGAGAAGAGAGTAAGAGGTCTTACCAAGCTGCCAAACTTGACAGGTTTGTAGAGCAGTTCATAGTTGACAATGCCCTCCTTTGTGTAAGCAGGTTCCCAGGTCAGCTCAATGCTGGTGTCTGCCACCTTACCGACTTTAAACTTCCCTGGTTGGCCTGGAACTGAAAGGGACAAGACATAACAGTCAGTCAGGACCCTGTCTTACCTTTATCTACATATATTTACATTTCTAGTATTTGTCTACAGTCTTGTTTTGTTGTTAAAGCACTTTGAAAACCTAAAACAGCTTTTTCCTGTAAGTTACAGCATGAAGCATGGTTATCTCACAAATGTAAAATATTTACCATGTAACATGCAAAAAATTTAGCAATAACACATCTTTAAAATCACTTCTTAAAACTCACTTTTACCTGAAGGCCTTTTTCTAACTTTCTAACTGACCATCACTTTTTTATTGTCCGTTGTATCTGTTACTTTTTAATTTATTGCATTAATTTTTTTCTAAATATTCATTTTTACTTTACTTCTAATATTCTAGCTTCTTTCTGTCTTGTTTCGTTTTCAATGTAAAGCACTTTGTAATTGTGTTTACATAACTAAATGGGCTACAAATGAAGTGTATTAATGCCATTACTATTAATATAAGATTAGGTAATTATGTTAAATGAAATGCTACCGTCAATCAAATGTGATCAAACACGATTGTGGGGGAGCAGAGTTTTGTTTTTGTTTTTTCTAACTTTAGCTGTAATTGCTGCTTATTAAGTCATAAATACATAAATACATCACGGAGAAATTACCCGGATTGGAAATCAATCCTTTTTAACCTGGCTTAATTTTTCAGGTGATTTGAAGTCATAGTGGAATAAAAAAAAATCATGTATTAATTCTCAGTGTCATATTATACACCCATTAAATCTCCAAAACCTCTTGTATTTTTGTGCAGTTTTTATAAAATCTCATTCCTTTTGTAAGCTGGAGAATGGCAGACTATTTTAGAGACATCTGATCGTGTAGCAGGAGCTCAGTTTAAACCAGTAATACCATCAGAGTAATAATCTCTTTGTCCCTCCCAATACATAAAACCTGCGACTTACAGCAGCTGTCATAGTGACACGGGCAGCACCGAGGTACGAGGGACATTTTTGGCTGCTAATCCCTGTTTCCTTTTCATAAGTCTCCACAGTTCTGTCCCAGCAGGTCGAATTTATTCCTTTTGAAGAAGCCATATTTCCTGACAGGTCAAGCTTATTTCCGTAGCATTTCACAGTGGATTGCCTCACAAACTTTACATAAGACACTCAAATAAGCTACTTAACTTCGTATACATGCACACACACAAATACAGTCATTTGTGCTCTGAAAAACAACCACTGCTCTGCTGCACATAACTAAATGAAGATCCAACAATCTAACAAACGCATCTAATAATGATAATGTGGCGATTTACTTAAATACCCATCGTCCCTAATTGGCCTAAATGTTAATTTTAATTTAAAACCCTTCATCTGACCTTGTATAGAGTTTATCATCAATAAGTACACTGATATCTAGGCGTCTTCCTTCTATCTCTGTCCTTAACTTTTGTTATTTCCTTGTTCTGTCTATATTTTTTTTAAAGTAGTTTTTCTAGATGTTTTTTGTAATATTACTTTAAGATATTTTCCTAATACATTTGTAATGCAATATGTATCATCTAAGTTTAATCGAGATATGTCATCCCAGTTGGAGCCATGGGTTTCATTACATTTCATTAATTTCCAGGGCTGGTAAAGTTAATGCTACAATAACACAAATTTGTTTTAACGCCACTATTTCATTTAACATATTAAAGCAGTCAGCAGTTTTAAAGCTAGAGTGATGGTACTGGTATCATATGAAACCAGAAAACCTCAGGCATCTATTGGCACCATGTCATACTACCTTGTAGCAAAGAAGGCTGAGCAACGCATCAAACTTAGGCTAAATTTTGGCGAGGAAAAACTGTCATGACTATTTTCAAAGGGGTCCCTTGACCTCTGACCTCAAGATATGTGAATGAAATGGGTTTTATGTACCCACAAGTCTCCCCTTTACAGACATGCCCACTTTATGATGATCACATACAGTTTGGGGCAAGTCACAGTCAAGTCAGCACACTGACGGCTGTTGTTGAATGTTGGGGTGCAGTTTGCCATGTTATGATTTTAACATATTTTGTTATGCTAAATGTCATTGTTTTGTGTTGTTAATTGACTTCCAAACATGTTTAATTGCAATTGACAGCCCTATAGGTTTTTCCTTAAATGGTGCTTATTAAGTCCCTCCTAAAGTCTTTATAAGGCTGCATTCTAAACACTTACCTTTCTGATGTTAACATGCTGATTTTTTTGATGACTGCGCAACCTAAGATTTTGATTAAAACAGTTTTTTTCTAAAGTGATTTTTAAATGCTAATCAATCAGGCAGCGATGTGCGCCTAAATGCAAGTAAGGACACTCATCCCCATGCGTACACCTGTGTCTTATCTCCTAGATAATATCTGTGGAGAGTGTTTTGTCCCTGAAGAAGGTCACATTAAAACTTTGATAAACTATTAGCACCTCTCCATTACTTGTGCATTCCTCCTCACTCTCATCTCATTATGTTTTGCACACACACACTGACCTCCAGGCATGACTTTAACATGGACAGGGTCTGAGAAGGGTCCGTCCCCTACGGAGGTGAAAGCCAGGACCTGGATGGTGTAGGTCTCCGAGGTCACCAGGTTCTGAATGGTGGTGATCACGCTGTCCTGGACATTATGGATCTGCCACTCGTTCATTGGCCGGGACGGGTCCATGGTGTAGTACACACGGTAGCCTTTCACCTTCAACAGCAGAGGAGCAGAGAGAGAAAGAGAGAGGCCGCTAGATGGAGAGCACGGTTGCTGGATCGGGACTGGATTTTAAGGTCAGCAGTGACTGGACTCTATTATGTGATCTTCCACCCATGGTAATCCATAATACCATCTTTCATATGCAGCTAGAGTTTATCACAGCTGAGGTCGTCTCCTATGAATTATGTCCTATTTTAGTGCAGATGGTCCTGTGGATTTGTTGGTTAGGTGTTCATCAGAGGTCACTGTCACAAGGTGACATCCTCACATCTGGAGCTGTTGTGCAGTTGACCCTGATAAACAAATCTCACTCTCACCAGCTCCAACACAAGCCCTCACACTAAAGACATAATCACCATACCTCCCCTAACCCTCCTGTGGGATTTTTTTTTTTTATGGGGAGTTCAGCGTATATTTAATCCTGCTGCCACGCCCTCCACCTCCACCTCTTCCACCTCTCCTGCTATTACTCTTTAATATCTATAATCCCCATCCCCTATTCAGTCTTGCACTTTTATGAACCTACGATACAGTTAGGTAGGCTAGAAAAGGAAATAGGCCCCATGAGGGAGTGCTCTTAACTTAGAGCGGACAGTCCAATTACCTTTTCTTTCTTTAGAGGGACGGGAAAGTAGCAAGGGAGTTACAGGAGGGAAATCTCTGACAAGACACACAACCCCTACGAAGGACATGAACCTGCACACTGGAAAAAAAGCCCCCAGTGGTGGATTTTATTAAGGCTTTATTATTTTAATCTCATGTGGGCCTTTGAGTAATTTAGAAATGTTGTCAGTCCTTAGAAAGTGAGTGTAAATGTTATTCAGTTTTAAAAGACTAGAATGCTACTTTTAATCAATCAATCACTTTATACGTCCCTAGAAGGCAATCGACTGTGCAGGCAGCAAAACAGAAAACACAAGAAGAAGGGTATGAACATATATAAAAACAAAATTTGAGAAATTTCAGTACACAACTAAAATTCTGAGTAAAAATAAAAACAAAAATGGGAAGTGGATATATGCATTGGGGTGACTGAAGATGAGAGGTACCAGAGTTATTATACAGTATTTTTAAGTTTTAACTAATGAGACAAAATCTGAAGCTCTGGACGCAAAGTCTGGGAGCTGTCACAGCAAATATACTCTGCTTTTTGTTACACAGAACAGACAGGACTTTTGCTGTTTGGCAAGATGAAAATAAAAAGCAGAATGTATGTTTTCTACTACAACACATCAAAAACAGAAACTTTCAGTCCAACCTGTCCGTTGGGTTCCTCCGGCTCCTCCCAGCGGACCATCACCGTGTTCTGAGATATGATGTGGGCCTGGACGTTTCGGGGAGGGCTGGCTGGGGCCTGCTCTCCTGTGCGGGCCTCCACACGCGTAGAAGGCGGACCCTGGCCGATGCTGTTGAAGGCCGACACTCTGATCTCATACTCCGTGTTGGGGTACAGCCCTCCGATGCTGTAGCGGGTGGTGGTGATGCTGTCCACCGTCTCGTACTTGCTGTCCGGCCCTTTGGCTCTGTACTGGATGATGTAGTAGGAGACGGGGTCTGGGTTGCCGGAGTCCCAGGTGATGGTCACACTGGTGGCGGTGGTCTCTGTGACTATGGGTGTGCCGGGAGGCTTTGGCAAAGCTGGGGAAGAGAGGGGAGATGGATTATATTACTTACGATGTACTATTTTATTTATTGGTTTCTGTCCATCGGTTAGTGACATTCATTCATAGTGTGTGTTTTGAACACTGTTTGAACATAACACAGTGACACCTAATCCTACTATTCTGCAGTGACGTAGTACTAAAGACCACTCTTGAAGGTCTGTCTTGTCTCGTTTCTCTGTCTTGTCTTGGTCTCAGTCAAAGAACACTATTTTACAAATATTTTGTAAGACCACAGCTGCATGGATATCGATAAATTGCCAGTGTAATGATCTGATTTATTTGTTAATGTCATTCTGGCTAATAGAATATAAAGGAAAATTCCCACATATAAATTCACCTCTGCAATGCCTTTTGATTCAAGACATTTCTCATGGTCCACTTATACATCTTTGTCTTCCTTTGTTTTCTGTGGTGTTTTTATGGGAATGTGGATCTTTCAGATCAATTTGAGGAGTGCCTCAATGCTTTGCACGTTCCATATTTTATTAAAAGTGTGTCATACAGTGAGGGACTCGCCCTTCCTTGGTCTTGGGCTCGACTTGGTCTCAACCCTTGCTCATGACTTGGTCTCTGTTCAGGTGGTCCTGACTGACACTGTTATTCTATACTTTATATATTGTATATGGAACTTAACACTGCTGTTTGCTTGTTTCGTCGTACTAGTTCTAAACTCACTGTATGCAATGACAATAAAGTTGAATCTAATCTAATTGAATTCATATTTTGAGGAAACATTATTTACATGACAGTACATTCATTTCGTAGCTGGTTTTGTTCAAAGCGGGCATATTAAATAGCCTCCCACGCTGCTATGCATAACTCACAATAATGAATGTGACTTGATCATATTTAATATGTAGAGGTCTTTGTAAAAGGAAAAAGCAAATGAGCTTGACAGAAATCAGATGTAACATTACTGTGCTGGAAATTTAGAGTATCCAATTCTCCTGACATGCACACATTTTGAAGTAAACCTAATCAAACTGGATCTATCTTTCAAGAAAGCAACAACTGATGCACTTTTCGGATCAATTATGCCATTTGAGCGACTCTTACTCTTTACTAAGACCTGAGCGGTGGCCTCGATGATACCCAGGCTACTCATGGCCACACAGGTGTAGTTCGCGGACTCCCGGACACCGTTGAGTTCCAGCACATTCCGTCCAATCGGCATCTCATCCTCCGGGGTCAGGTCCTCGCTGCCCAGCATCCACTTGACGTAGGGCATGGGTGAACCCACGGCCACGCAGGTGATGTTGACACTCCCTCCCGGCATGATCTCATGGTTGGAGGGGAGGATGGAGAAACGAGGGGGCACACGGCGCACTGGGAAAGGAGGAGAGTCGGGGTAGAAAGGAAGGGGTAGGGGTTTAGGGGTAAGGTGGGGGAGAAAAGTGGGGAAGGGGGTGAGGAGAAGAAAGGTGGAGAAAAAGAAGGAGAGGGGGAGGGGGAGTGAGGGAGAGAGAATCAGAGAGAAAAAGAGAGAGAGGCAGAAAGCAAGATGGAGATTGAGAGAGGTAGTGAGGGCAAGAAAGATAAAAAGAAAGAGAGGAGAGGTAACAGGAAGGGGGAGAATGAACTTCAGGGTTTTTACAGAAAATTACAAAGGGATATTTCAAGTTTAGCCCCAATTATTTTATGGTACTGATGATTTCAACAGAAAGACACAAATCTTGTGTTGAGCTCAACCATTCAGTGAGCTGCCTACTCAAATTAATATAGTGACAAACTCTTGAGTATCATTTCAACCAGGACATGACACCTATAGTCAGTTTCTCTTCTTTAAAAAATAAAAAAAAAACGGGTTTCTTATTGGTTATCAATCATTTAAACAGAAAAAGACTTTCTGATTCAGATTTGGATTATATTATCATTACATTTCCCCCTCCACGCAATGACTAAAACTTTACCAGAAACGTCAGTGAGAAACTTTACTTCATTGTGATTTCTGCGCCTCGAGGTGCTTCTGCATTAGATGGGCTCTTTTCAGAGTGTATGCATCATGGGGGCCGATCAATAGGCCCTGCCAGCTATTTGTGTCCCCATAAGAAGAACAAGTAAAATGGCAAGTTATATCCAATACCGCATCTGTCGGTGCTTGGCTGACTATATATTAGGGAGAGATGCGTCGAGAGACTGAACTCATAGGTCACTCGCATGCCTGGGCGACTCAAGAGGTATAAAATGGTGGAGAAACACAAAGAAGAGAACGAAGAACTGAAGACTGAGAGGGAGACAGAGAGAAGCGAGACGAGAGCAGAGACACTGGAGAAACAGATAGAGGGACAGCAGAAGTTAAGAGAGAGACAGAAAGATAGATAGAGGCAGCTCTGCTTCTCTTCCAGACAATGACAGGCAATGTAGCAAAGGACAGCCACATTGTACAACAAGATACTGTACAATACATAGGATTCATAACTGATACAGTGTGTAGTCAAATGAATTGGAAATGTGGACAGGAGTGGGTTCTAATAATAGGGTGTTGTGGCGGTTACAGAGTGATCATTGGACACATTAAGTAAAAACACCAAGACAGCATGAAAGAGGCAGAACGGGAAAGAACGAGTGCGAGCAAAAAGAGAGAGAGAGATATGTGAGGTAGTATGTGCATGTTTATAAGTTAATAAACTTATGTACATGTGTCTGTCGCTCCTACACATCAGGGTGCAGACAGAATGCAGAAGAAGAGGAAGAAGAGGAGAAAAAAAGGGGGAGGGAGGGAAAGGAGGGGAGAAGACAGGGAAGTGGAGATAAAGAGAGGATTAGAAGAGGGTTTTAGGGGAAGGAGGGTAAAAGGGGGAAGAAAAGAGGAGCGAGGAAGAAGAAAACACATGGATCTATTTAAAAACACGGCTATATACCAGAGTCAGGCCCATTCAGAAAGTATAGGTGCTTCAAAAGTAAGAGAAAAAGACTAGTAGAGATCAGACGTTGAAGGGAACAGAAGAAGAAGAAGAAGAGGAGGAAGAAGAGGAGGATACCCCAGGGTCACAGCACAGGAAACAGAAAGAGACAGAGAGAGTAACGGACAAACATCTCTGCATGAGAGGAGAGAATGAAAGGGGAGGCAGACAGAGAGCAGAAACATTGTCGAAAAACTACACTAGAAAGCTCATAATAAAACTGAACAAAATGATGTTGTAAAAGTATGCAAAAAGACTAGAAATAAAAGTAAAATAAAAAGTTACAGTAGCAAAACAATGGGAGTTTTTTTTTTTTCTTCAGATGACTTCCAGCAGTACATCTAATGTATATACTGCATATAAGAAATTAAAAAATAAAAATAAATATGGGAAAATTTGCTGCATAACCTCCACTCCTTAATGTCATTACTTGGGATCTTCACGGGCCACATCCCCCTACTCAAAGAATCTAGAGACAATTGGATAGAAGTTAACATTTTTGCATGATTTCAACAAATTGAAAAAGGAAAAAAAAAAAAGTTGCTGTGACTGCCGTCACTATCATTTCATGAATAACAGATAAAGTGCAAAGCATTTGGAATACTTGCAGAAAAAAAAATAATAATTGGAAGATACCCAGAATTGGATACAGAAGTTGAAGACAAGAAAGAGACAAAGAGACAAAAACAGGTAGATCTGTTAGAAAACAGACATGATTAGGCAGGCATCTCCTCATCTGAGCATGCTGGAGACAAACAGACAGACTGCACCCATGACAGCTCCATGCACAAGACAGACACAGCGGGTGCAACGCAGCATGACACCACACTTTCATTCAGTCCGTTATTTAATACCCATCAATATGGAAAAAAAAAAGCAAACAAGAAAAAGACATTTAATTGAGTATATGGATTAGTTTGGTAATATGAGCAACAACAGGATGAAGGTGAAGGCTCAAGATGATCGTTTTGTAATCTGAAACGTGAACTCAGCTGCATTTCTAAGAAGAATCCACTGCAGAGACATACTTCACAAAAAAAAACAAAAAAACAAAAACAAGTGAGCTCATCGAGGGATAATCCTTCACATGCTCACAGAGCCCCGAGCTTTAAGTTAATCGAGCCGGGCCCTCCGTTTTCTATACAGTTTGTGAGAGCCGGGAGCTTCAATCTTTATTAGCGAGGGCTATCATTAGCCCCGTCCTCTGCAGGGAGTCTGGAGGCTACAGGCTGGGGAAACCTTGGCACAACCATACGGATTACCGCCACGTCTCAGCACGCTGCTATATACCCGTTCAGCCACGTCACTGAGGCTGACATTTATGGAGCATCATCCAGTCTGCCTCAAGGACACTGCTTTCATTATCCACTGTAATAAGAGGGAATCATTAATATCCCCTCGATATCTAAAAATGTGAATGATATGATTAATTTCAAATGTCAGTCAATGGAGGCGTATCGGAGTGTTTGGCGAAGACAGCAACAGCCAGAGATACAGCACAGGCTGTATCACAGTAGAGTTGGCATATTGTTATAAATATACCGACAGTTTAGTGTTGGCATGACTCTTGAGGATGTGCAGCATTCAGGCCCTTTGCTTAGCACATACTGCAATATAAAAAAATATTCAATTACAAGTTCTGCACTGATTTAAAGGGGAAGTACACCCAGTTTCAGAATTCATACACAATATTCCTATGGCCTAACAACAACAACTTTCTCCCAAATCCCCAAATTAAAGTGCTAAAACTCAAATGTGTGATGTCTCTGTATAAAGTGTGAACTGCTCTATAGACCATGAATGGGGAGAGATGTTTTAGATGACACTGAGAGGGGGATGATATGAGCATATGGGAACAATTTCTGTTTCGCAACACAACGATAGAATAAAGTTCATTTGGAAATAAAAAATAAAACAAGCATTCTGTGGGTTCATAAAATCAGTCTCCCATTCATCGTCTATGGAGCAGCTCCAGACTTTATACCTATGATATCACGAGTTTGAGACTTATTCTCTGGTTTCTGACGTTCAGAGAGAGGAGCTCATGCTCACTAAAATTTATTGAACTTTACTAGACCAGGGAAAAATATATTTTTAATTTAGGAGGTGTTCCCTCTTAAAAAGTACATTATTATTATTATTAGCTAAATGTACTTGTAAAAGTGCTAAATGTCATTTTTGCTGAACTTTGGCTACAAGTGGCAGATACAGGCTAATGCTAAAATAGCACAAGTAAAGAGTCATAAAATCGGAGCTATAGCTATTGATATAACTGAGTAACAGTTATATCGATGACATAGCAATAGCTTGCTACTGTGTGTTAAAGCTAGCTAACATTAGCCGCCATAAGCCAGAACAAGTACGCTTAGTCTGGAGCAGGAAAAACCCCTGACAGTATTGAATTGAACAAGGGTAGATTTGATTGCTCCTTAATTAAACTTTAAATTTGAAAGAGGAACAAGGTGATTTTTCTACTTTCAAAACTAGGCTGCTGCTGTAAAATAACAAAAGTAAAAGCACTCAAATGTAGGATAAAAGGCCCCAGTGTTTACAGTCATATGGTGCCTTCAAATGAAACTTGTGAGCTTGTGTTTAAAACATGGGAAGCCGTGTAAACAATATGGGTGGCGTTCAAGTGGTTAAGTCTTGAGAACACTGCGGCTAAGCAACGGCAATATTAATGTTACTGTCGCCGTCTAAAAGCCACAGAGGCTAACAATTTAGCAAGCTAGTCAGTGGGTAACATAACGAAGGAAATGTAAAGGCATAATGACAGAGGAGGAAGATGAGGTCGTTGAGAATATCCACATTTTCCTCAGACATGTTATAAAATTAGTAAGGAAAACAATATATGACTGAAATTACAGTATTTTAACTTATTATGTATAAAAAAATGAACTTTCATAGCCTCCACATTATTTCTGACAAAGTAAACAAACTCGTCACAACTCGTAAACTCTGAGCTCTCTAGTCATATATTGTTTTTCTTGGTAATTTTATCATATGTCTAGTTAAAATGTTGATATTCTCAACAACCTCATATTTCTCGTCTGTCATTATGTCTTTGCATTTCCTTCATTATGCTACCCACTTGCTAGCCTGCTAAACTGTTAGCCTCTGTGGCCTCTAGACTCGGACAGTAACCTTAATATTGCTGTTGCTTAGCAACGGTGTTCTTCATGACTTAACCACCTGAGGGTAATGCATGTGGTGTTCACGACTTCCCATCTGGTGAACACGAGTTCATGACTTCCATTTGAAGGCACCATAACTCACAGCTAATCCAAAAATGGGTAAAGCGGCCCTCAATTATGCCTTTATATAATTTTAACAGGTGAGTAACATAAAAACTCACCCACCGTATGGTTGTCATGAACAGACATATTAGCTATAGAGACAGAAATTATTGCACCAGGCTGTTAACATGTTTATTTCTGCTGTAAAGTTGGGCATTTTAACATGGGGGTCTATGGGGGTTGACTCCCTTTTGGATGCAGCCGCCGGTGGCCATTTGAGGAAGTGCAGTTTTTGGTATTTCAGCACTGGCTTCATTTCACAGCACTGGAGGTTGCTGCTTGGTTACAGTATACTGTGATATGTTATATCAGTGATGTCTTGATACGTAGGTATCATTTTACTGTTGCTAATTGGTCGAAGTGGAGCTAATCTGTACTACTTTATATACTATTGTGTAGTCTAATCTATAACAATGAGTCATATTTTATAAGGTGATCAAATGCTTTGCATGTAAAATCTTAAATCAAAGTTAACTAACTTTAGTACAGTACTTATGCTTAGTTACTTCCCACCACAGGCGATGTGATGGTTCTCTCGCCATCTTGAATTTAGGGCATGAATCCGGACAAATAACTGATGCTTCTCCTACAAACCTGCACAGCACATATGACGTCAACACAGCAGGGCATGTACAAGCGCAAGTGCAAGATTTCCACTCAGTGCAACAAGTGCAAAACTGGAGTAGATGCAATGACATGGGAGCTGAGACGCACAACGTTACACACGATGATACAAAAGACAAAAAAAAGCGACAGTAGCCAGACATGACAAGACAGCGAGTTCAATAATATCACAATCCAAGCATATCAATAGGCGTGAACACACACTGTGCCATGCTCTTGTGTCAGTCCGTCAGTCAACAGACATGCAAGCGGTGCTCCTTTCTCTTTCTCTCTCTCGCTCCTTCCATGCAAACATCGCCTCTTTTTTAATCTTCCAATTCTTGGGTCTCCATGACAACAAGATCATACCATGCAGAAAACATTGATCGGGGAGTGAAGGCAATACCAAGGGTTTCTGCACACAAGGCCTCACAATGCAGTCAATGCACTCTGCTGCGTAGGCAGACCACTTCATCATCGTAGCAGCTTTAGAGACATCAACTCTCTTCATTTGTTGGAGACATTTCACTTCAAATCTACTCTCCGGTGTCCTTTAAATGTTTTTAATTTATTTATTTTTTTGTTTCTCTCTGTTTCAATAAGTGAAGCTTTCTGAAACAAAGGAGTAACAAAAGAAAAGAAAGAGCACACCAACCTTCTCGAAGCTCTGAGGGATGAGAGGGGGTTGATGCAGAACACAATGACGTGAGGGGGGAGAGAGAGAACGGGGAAACACAGAGAGAATAAAAACGGCCAGCGCAAAGCCACTCGCTCCACTGCATCACACACACGCTCACCAACACTCGCACGTCGCATACACACTCCTCGGATATAACCCACTTCACATAGAAACTAGAAATCTCAACATTGGTTGTGGTCTTTCAGCCATCAGCACCCACAGTCCAGAGGCTAGAATCAGTTAAATATGTGGGTGCGAAATGATGCCATTTATGTAAACATATCTAACAATAAATTAGATCCTGATTTCTTCCAATTTCAATCTCCAATCAAATCTGTGCATCTTTTGTGCAACAATTTCCTATTAATCTGCCTCTTGTACAGAAGCCATTTTAGTAGACAGATCAGTGATGTTTCCATGCAGTTAAACCAAGGTGTGCTCCCTGCTTCATGTTCAATTTGACTCCACTGTTGGGGCTCGCACCAAGGTTTAAGGTGGACTTGTTAAGGGTGATACCAAACAACAGCGTCAACATATATTGTAGACAATGGATGGGTTAGTAATACTTGTTTAAACAGCACATAAATGAAAAAGGACTTTATTTATGCCAAGAGAACCTTAATAGTGTTGGTTTCTGTGTGTTTGCCTGTGTGTGTGTGTGTGTGTGTGTGTGTGTGTGTGTGTGCGTGTGCATGTGCATTTCTGGGTTCAGGTCCTACCTCGCACATACAGGTTGGCAGGGGAGGAGTAGCGCACGCCCTGAGAGTTGGTGGCCACGCACTCGTACTTCCCTTGGTCTGTTTCCTCGCTGTTCTCGATCTGAAGGGCTCCTGCAAGACAGGAAATGATAGAGACAGAGACAGAGACAGAGAGACAGAGAGAAGAGAGAGAGAGAGAGAGAGAGAGAGAGAGAGAGAGAGAGAGAGAGAGAGAGAGAGAGAGAGAGAGAGAGAGAGAGAGAGGAATAAAGATGTTCAGTCGACTTTGTAGAAAATGTTTCTCCTGTCATCAGCCTTCCTTTTCATCCTGAGATGTTTGTCTGTTTCTGTTATATTTGGACCCGGGGGTATCCTCTCTTCTATTGCTTCAACATCCAATAAAGTCAGCCTTGTTGTTATATTTGTGAGGCGGCGTCTGAATGGCCCGTGCTCTCAAGAAGAACCACATATTTTCTCTTTCCATGCTCGGCAACATTCAAAAATCCTCCCAGAAAGTTTGGGAGTCAAAACAAGTGTCAGAAATTACTTTTTTTTATATATATATAAACTTAGATGACACTTAAAGGACTTGTTGTTGTACAACAACTTTACAAGCTAGTGATTCCTCTCCTACAGCATGAAGAAAGCCTGTTTTTGTTTCGGCAAGCTTTACCCCACGGCAACAACCCGACAATGCACTTTAACTCCTCAACTTGCTTCTTTTACTTCCTCAATTTTCATCCTGCTACCCTGATCCCAGCGTGATAAACAGTGTCTCCCTAAACATGCTATAATTACACACAACGCTCGTCAGGTACTCCTTTCACAGGGTGCTATTCTTACTTTTGTTTTCTTTTCTTTTTTTGCTAACGGCCTTTTGAATTACCAGCAGTGATTTTTTTTTTTTTTTTTACTCTTGCTCTGTCACAGTCATCTCATTTGAAACCGACTTTGACATGGAGCCTGAGGAGGAAGCACAAAACCATGGATTACACTGCTGCAGGAGGAGAGGAAAAAGACACAAGTCAAAACTCACAAAGCACAGCAGTGTTTTGTATCAGACTGTCTGTGAGACTGATAAAAGGAATCTGGCTTGTGAGATTTTTGGAGATGTACAGAAAAACAGAAATATATATATATATATATATATATATATATATATATATATATATATATATATATATATATATATATATATATATATATATATATATAACATATACATAGTGGTGAAAGTTCACTCTTTACTTCAGTAAAAGTAGCAATACCTCAAGGTAAAAATACTCAATTACAAGTAAAAGTCCTGCTTTCTGAGTTACAGAAAGTGCAGAAGTATTATAAGCAAAATGTACATTAAATGATTATGCTGCATGGACCCTTTTAGAATGTAAAATTATTATTCATATGTTATATAACTGAATTATCATTCATTCTAAATTACCATTTTCACATTTCTTTTAATATATGTTGCATTAAGGTAGCAGCAGAAGGGATGAATACCTCAAAACGTCAGTATACTCATAGGGCTATGTAGCCCTAGAGAGAAGTGACAAAATACAGCTGCTTGTTTTTGTGATTTGGATGAACTGACCTTATAACCACTTTTAACGTGCTGTAAGTTGACAAAAAAAATCATATCATGATTCACTTCCTTGCTGAAGTTAAAAGCAAAAAAGAAGCCCCAATATAAGCTTGTAAGTAGACATCGACTTTGCTTTTATATCTTAAAAGTGCTAAATGCAAGACTGGGAACATTTCAGCTGCCTCCGCGAGGCTCTCAACATGGCGACCGTCAGAGGTACCATAGTCCCACTCCCGCCAGTGGGTTGTGCTCACATGCAAGAACATGCACTAAAAGCATGTGTGGCTGGCCCAGCTATGTCAACTATGTCTACTTTCTCTGCTCAGGTAGGCATTACTCGTCGATATCTTTATATAGCAAATAGTTGTGTGCTGCTGTGTCAATGCTAATGCTGTGATCAAACTTCTATTACCAAGATTTAACTTTCATGCAATACTTCATACATTCCTGTATTGTGTTCAATCTATAACAAAGCATTTATTTTATAAGCATATTTTTATCAAATTAACATATGATCCATCCATCTGCAACCGCCAGACAAACATTCACACTACGGGCAATTTAGAGTCATCAATTAACCTGCAAGCCTTTGGAGTGTGGGAGGAAGCCGGAGAACCCGGAGAAAACCCACGCTAACGCGAGGAGAACATGCAAACTCCACACAGAAGAGCCCCAAGCCAAGTAAGTAAAACAAAGGATTAGTTGACTTAACGATTAGTCAAATGACAGAAAACTAATTTATGTTAAGTATTTTGACAATAGCTTAATGGTTTTAACACATTCTGGTTCCAACTTTTCAAATGTGAGGATTTGTTGCTTTCCTCAGTTTTAAATCATCCCAGTATCTTTGGGTTTTGGACTTTGGTCAGCGAAAACAAGATAAAAGATAGAGAACAAGCAAGACAATCGAGTTGCAGCCCTATAATCATGAAAGCCGAAGTACCTCAAAATTAAATCTAACACATAATGTACTCACTACTTTACTGCAGACACATGCACACGGTGTGTTATCCTAATGACACAAGCTTTTAATTATTAATCTCAGCCAGTTGAGCTCTAAAAGCTTGTGTGTGTGATTCACAGTTTACATAATAGCTGATCGGTATATGCAGAAGTTCTCAGAGGAGGCAAAGTTTGACTTGTTAAACACAGCGAGGGCACAACTGTGTGCTCGAGTGTGTTTAGTGAGCTGAGGCCCTGCGAGCTGAAGCTGTCATCCATTTGCTTCTGTCTTCTGCAGCGACATGAAAGGAAAACAGCGCGTGCCCTCCTCTTTCTCTCTGTTTTTCCAACTCTCATTTCCCCGCGGTACGGGGCAGAGTTGGGAGATAAACAGGAATAAATTATCTGCTCTAGGAGCTGAGCCTCCTCTCCACAAAGAGGTGGAGGCAGAAGGAGAAGCGAGGGAGAGACGGAGTGGTGGAGAAATGGAGCTGGACAGGTGGAGCTCTGCAAACAAGAACTCATCTGACAGCTGGAAGCAGCTCATATGGCTAACCATCAGCACAAATCTGAAACGGGCGATTGAAATCTTCTTTTATGCAAAACACGTCGTTACCATACGCGGAGAAAGACAGATGTTCAGTGTATATGCACGTTTAAAGGTCACCACATATATACATAAAAACACAGCGTAAACAACTGGCAGTGGACAAATACAGCGTGTGGAGAAGCAGGACAAAAAGCTGTGAAAAGGGAAAGTGAAAGATAACAGAGAAAAAGAGGGGGAGCAGTTTGTTAGTGAGTCTGGGAGCTGCTGACAGACCCAGAATGAGATGTGACTTCAGTAAATTGAGCTGCTGTGAAATCGCGGATGGTGTATAATGTCTGCTGGGCTGAGACTCAACCGATCAGATGACAACGGATACGGCTAACCTGATAGCTCTGCAGAACATCTGGGTCAAACAGATCACCTGGACTCCCAGGTCCCCCACCAGGTGAGACATTAATTTTTAACTTGGAACGGACATTTATTGACAATCAAGACAGGCGCTATTTTTACCACAAAAAAAACATTAAAGACAGGACAAGGTTGTTACAGCCATAGTTATTGAATATACAGTGTAATTTATTTAGACCTGAAATAATTTTCCCATTAAAGAGGACCTACTATGATAATTTCAGGCTAATACTTGTGTTTTGGATTTCTACTAGAACATGTTTACATGCATTAATGTGTGCGTGTGTTGTGATTCTTCAACCAAACTCTTCGGACTCCGCTCCAGCTCCGCTCTAACTAGCTTTGTTTGCTGGCAAACAGGTATTATGCAAATGTGTTACTTAGTGACATCACCATGTTACAGGAGAGAAGGCGGGCCTTCAGGAGCAGTGTTTCTGGCTTTCCCTTTGCTGCAAACTTTGGGTTTTGAAAATCTTTTTACATGCACAAAAAAAAAAAACTATGTAACACTCTAAAGGCAAAGGAAAAACCAAAAAAGCATAACAGGTCCTATTTAATGGCTGAAACATAAAATAACAGCGAGCATGTCGACAAATTTGAAAAGTATCGGGTGCCAGGCAGCAAAAATTTTAAATTTGCAACAATTTTTGTGATTAACCGATTAAATCAAGTCAAGTTAAATCAAATTAAGCCTTTTTTTTTTTTTTTTTTTTTTTTTTTGCAAATTGACAAATATTCACTGGTTCTGACTTCTCAAATGTGAATATTTGCTGGTGCTTTAGTCTTATACTGTGTAAGAGTGAACTGAGTATATTTAATTTTCAGACTGATGATCACACAAAATCAGAAATTTGGCACCTCGGGCTGTAGGAAATTGTGATGCAGTTTTTCACAATTACAGACACTACAGACCTAACCTTGATTAATGAAGATAAACATTAGTTGCTGCTATTGATTCGTTGCTGATTTATTTATACCATAATTTATTTTACAAATGGACTCTGTTTTGTGTGTTTTATTTTTAAACGGATTGCTTGGCTTACCATGACTGCAAACCTAATTTCCCCTAGTGAGACAATAAAGCTGAACTGAACTGAAAACTAAGTATAAAAACACAGCATAAACAACATTTTTTTCTGTCAGTCCAGAAACATGACCTATAAAGAATTTGTTTATCTCGCCATTTAAGGAAATCCTTAAAAAAAAAAAAAATCCTCATTTGTTTTTTTTGGCCGGTAACTTAATAACCCCCCAAATTTCATTGTTTGTCTGTTAGTCAGCAGGATGTCTCAAAAACAGATATCAAACAAACGGGACCAAAAATAACCTTGGTGATATTTAATGATGCACAGTAGGCAACATTTTGAGATGAGCGGCTGCCTTTAATAAAAGCAGTCATGACTCATTTAGAGGGACGCCTGAACAAATGTATTCCTGTGGTTAGTCAAAATATATAAAGCGGATTTTAAAAAAAAGTCACTTCCCTCTTTGCTTTAGATAAAAGTGACCTAAACTGTGACCGTTACTATGACCATAACCTTTCATCAGATCACTGTTCTTGGCCATAATGGGTCCATCTATTACCTAGCAGTAAACCTCGGGGTCCATACTGCATGCCATCTGTTAGTGTAGGTCTATGAAGGCTGTTAAGAGCTTAGGTAAACTCTCCAGGTCTCAGTCCCAAATGTCAGCGATAGACAGATCGCTTGTCACGGTTCTCCTCGTGCACATCTAAACCGGTGTAGCAGATGGCATGGAAACATGGATGGATGCCTTGGTCGAGGTATAAAGATGTCAGGAAAAGTTCAGCTCTATACTGTGCCATATGTTTTGTATTCTCAGGAAAACAGATGGTGCATGTGTGCAGGTTTCATGTAGGCATGTTCACAACTGTCGATGGCCATCGTTTGGACCGTTACCTGCAGTGAGACGCCGCAGGTGATTGATACTTATGGGCCGTGAAATGGCTAAGAGTCATCTTTTGTGGTGTTTTTGAGTGCAGTCATTCTCAATATCATTTTTCATCCTGACCCATATGGGCCATAAAAAATATTTGCAAGACCCAACAGAGAGAGAAAACGGAAAGAGACAGAGAGAAAACAATAATTTTGGCCCAAAACAGATCCCTGGCTGCGGTCCAACGAGAGCTGGCAGCCGTCCACTAAATCAGAGGCGATGCTTGGAAGGTGCCCCCATTAAACAGATTTTAAAGGAGTGTTTCATCCATAACACATCTCGGTGCCATTTTGTGTGTAGCTCAGGTGTAATTGATTTCCTCCAAGTCATTTCGCTGCAGTGTTTGGTTCATTATACAGCGCATTTTGTTGTTCAGCTCTGCAATGCTTTTGGTGATTTGAAATCCTATTAAACCCTGCGGTGAGTCGCACTGTACCATTTGTCTTGCTACGGTTTCATTGATGTGATACGTGGCCTCACGTTCTGTACTGGCGAATCAGTGTCATGTCTCTGTATAAGTGAAACTCATTATGATAGATACTGTATACCAAGGACATTACTGCACTTACTAACAGAGAAACTATTGTTTCAAGATGCACAGAGAGGTTTTGGGGAAGTTCTTTGTTATTTTGTAGCTCCAAGGCCACCGATGCTTTCTCATAAACTATAAGAGAATAGTTAAACATTTGCATGGTATTTGTCCTAATAGTGGATCACTACACTGCTCCCTTTGGCATGTTTCTGAGGTTTCCCGCTGGACATACTGCAGCTTTAAAAGTTTATTTTTTAGGAGTACATCTATTGTCTCACCTGCATTCATGCAGCAGGAACACTGGCTGGTGGCTAAATTCCACCCACACCCACTGCAGAGCCTTTTACAGAAGCAATTACACTTTAGGTGTTCTGTATGTCACAGTGGTGAGGATCCATTTTTACACATCAGTGGGTTACTGGGAAGAATGAGTGTAGGAGCTGAAACTGGTCTCGGCACAGAAAATGCTACCTGCTTACACTATGACTGGCCATTCATTAAACCCCAACCGGTGATTGTCCCATCATATCAGCATACAGTATCATAGCAACCGTAACTAGGCATGGCTGGCCTGACAAGCTTAGATTTCTCCGCATGTTGATGAGGTGTATATGTGGCTGTAATAAGAGCGATTCTCCATATAGAAATATTTTAAAGCTCCTCTTTTTTAATCTTTTCTTCTTTTTTTGTATTGAATGGATTAAACAGTGTGTTTGTGTGTGCTAAAGTAACCTGCAAACATTCTGCATGTTCTGCAGACTAGCTTAGTACCTGCAGTAACACTATAAGCCCTAACATCCAAACAGTTTGATCTTACATTTTCATATTCAGGTCTAAAAGCTCTACCTTGCAATACAAAACAAAGCTGAATGTTTATTTCCACGTCTATTAAATTTCACGTTTTGCCTGGGACATATAGCTTTGTATTTCACATGGTATGTAGCCCCCCCCATGTAGTTAAATCTGACACTGCTGTCACTATAAAGCAGGTGCAGTGTTGCACCTGACAAGTGTAGCAACAGTAACTAAAATTTTGAAAGTGTGAGACTTAAATTTGTTTGAGTGTAATGGCAAACTGTACGAAGCAAGATGCAGACACAAGGTTGACAGAGGGCACTAGTGATCGGTGAAGGATACTGGCTGACAGCAGGCAGATATCAGAGCTGGCAGGACGGAGGAGCGCTGCACAGAGAATATGGATGAAGCAACAACAAAATGGTTTCACCTCACCATCACTTTCACCCCCCCCCCCCCCCCCCCCCCCCCCCCCCCCCCCAGGACGGCTGAGTGGGAATGGCTGAGAAAATACGTGTCTGCCTACTCTAAGAGACACTGTATCATCTATACAGAGGAGCATAAACAAAGCTGAACAAACGGTCTTAAGCACAAGATGTGATTCTTCTGTATTCACCTCTCGATCTGTCTGCACAGAAATACTCTCTCTCTTCTCTGTGGCAGCAAACAAGCTTCCCTCCCTCTTCTCCTTATTACCATCTCTGGCAATTTAAGAGATCTAACGTTCAGATCTTAAGACATCGAGCTCATTCCACACAGTTCAGACTGGGTGGGTCAAAAGATGAGAGGACCATCAGTTAAACTCTTATCTGTGTATCTATCGATTGTGAGAAAAGAGAATTATGGTTGTTTAGGGGTAGATTGATTATTATATTAAGCATTTAATTCAAAGTGGATTTACTTTATAATTGTGTGTAAACTTTTTCATCCCACTTATAATAAGTGTATATTGGCTTCTTTTTGCAATTTCAAGCTGCCATGTTTTTTCACATTTATGATTCACAATGGAGGGAGATTTGTGCCTTTATGTGTCATCTTTTTATAATCTTTTCTCCCTAATGTTAATAAAAACAGCATTTTTTTTCTTGGCTTAAGGGCGGCACAATTATCCTTTTTATGAAACTGGCTTTAAAAAGGTTTTACACCCCCAAAGGACGCAGATAAACTCAGAGAGGAGCATGTAATCCCTCAATCATAATTAAAACATGATAATCACCAAATTTAGAGCAACTGGGATTTTACCTGATAGCGATGCTAAGCTTTAGATGCACTTGTTTGTTTACTTATTTTCAAAATGGAATAATCTGACAAATACCTCCTTGTCTATCTCACCTGATCGGAGCTGTTTGATGCGACCCAGGCTGCTGACGGGGTCGACGGGCAGGAAATCTTTGAACCAGGAGATCTCCGGGTCTGGGATGCCGCTGGCAGCGCACAGCATGGTGGCCGTCCTCGTCCGCTCCACCACCTTCAGCTGGGGACCCATGTCTATACTGGGGAAGCCAAATGGCAACAGGTCCTCTGGAAGGATGAAGAGAAAGTATTCAGCATTCAAAACTCATAGCATGCAGTCAAAACACAAAGTACAGCTGAGGCTGATAGAAATGTCATCAGGTTTGCAGGTATTTGGTCAAAAACCAAAGTAAAATTTTGACCTACTGATGCTGCTTTAAAAAAACAAACTAAAGGATCACAAGTTATTACACTTCATCCCGGGTTGAACATGAATGTTTGTACCAGATTTCATAGCAATTACTTTAATAGTTGTTTCACAATAAAACAAAAATGATAACCTCATGGTGGCGCTACAGGAAAAGTCTGGGATCACCAACATCATTTAGATGCATCATTTGGGGACCTTGAATGTACAAAAGTTCCAGTTCAGTCTGGATTATAGGTCTAGATCATGTGGCAAGCTCGGGATCTGAAAAGTGAAGCCATTGCTGAAGTAGCTTAAAGTTGTTTACTGTCTAACAGCCAGCAGGGAGCAACTCCTCTGGTTGCAAAAAGAAGTCAGATTGTATAGAAGTCTATGAGAAAATGTCTTCTTCATCATTCGGTCGTACTTTGCTCCATCCTCTCATGTTACGTCTGGTTGCAAAAACCTAACTCTTGGTTTCAGATGATGATGACAAAGTCCACTTCTTATATACAGTCTACGGTCTGGACCAATATGAGGGACTGACTGTCTGTGTGACAAACAGACAATGCCACACCTAAAGCATACTAGCATGGCCACTAGCATGGCTAAAAAGAAATAGTGATAAAGTCAGACGGAGACAGGGGTTGTGTTTGGGGGTCAGAGGGACTCAGAAAATGTGAGGATTGCTCATACTTTACTTTGGATCAAATCCACTGGGACAATAATGAACAAAATGTGTTTACTCCTTCTTTTTGGGACAGTTGATGTGCTGTTTTTCTAAACACAAACAGGCACTTTATCTGCCTGCAGAGAGACAGAGTTGACTCTGCCATCCATGCACTGAATCCTTACTTTCCTTCTTCCGTGGTGAAACATAAGACTTGCTCACGCACACACACACACTGATGTGAGAACCACTGTTCCCCCTGTTTAACATCTGCAGGCCCGTGAAAGTGGAGATACTGGCGAGGACAGCGGATCCACTATATCCTTCATCACCAAAGCCGCGTGTATACTCCCACAGCTAGCTAGTCATTAGGTGATCTAGCAGGCGGCACAGCTAGGTTTTAATGTGTGTGTGTGTGTGTGACAGGCCGTTTCTACAGGAGTATAAACATACCGCCCAGTCAGCAGGAGCTACTTAAGAGCCGTGCACACACACATAAACACAGCCAGATACACACACCCGTAGCCCCAAAACACAGGTGTTTGGTGGCAGTGGCAGTGAACTGTGAGTTTTCCATGGTGTGGCTCTGTGTTTTGTGGTGGTGTGGTAATGATTCCTGTCTAATAACTATGCAGAGAGCTGCTCAGAAACAGCAGCAGCAATTAGAAGCTGGGATCAAGAGGAGGGGCAGGGCACTGGGGGTAATAAGGACTTGTTAGCAGTAATTGTTAAAATGTACCAACGATTAGAGAGGCCGATCTGGGATGTGTCTGCATAGCGTCTGGATATGTCTGATTACGTTGGGGGGCAGTGGATAAGTGTGTGTTGCCTGTGTGTGTGTGTATACATATTTGTTTCTATGTTCTTATTAGCATCTTCACAGATTTGTGTGATGTGTGGAATAATGCATGGAGACACGTCCACACATATCCAGGAAATTCAAGGTGCGTGCATGCACAAAAACAGTTGCTTTCTAGTTCACATACACACAGACACATTCACACGCACTTTCTGTGGTGAATGGGATTAAGCATCTCGGTGACAACAGTCCAGATGGCCAGACACGTAATCAAGCATCCATCAGCACTCCTGCTTCCTCCTCTCCTTACCCTTTTAACCACTCTATCCCATTCGCACATACACACACACCTCCCCCATACCTGCAACTATAATTATATATTCCACTTTCCTACAGCAGCAAAGCAATTATCAAGGTGGCGATTCGCTCGGATAATAAATCAAACTCGCAAGCGCCCCTTGATTGTCAAGCATAACAAAGCCCCCTAAAAGTTTGCTTGCTCAAGCCGGGCGTCACTGACAAATCTGAAGCCAAACGCAGTCCAAGACGCAGAGCGTGGCCACATCAACTGCTCCTCTCCTCCTCCGGGCCCCCTGCTACCTAACCACATCACAGACGTGCGCCATCTGTTTCCACGCACTCCTCGATGGGGATGAGAGGCGGAGTGGAGATAGGATCTATCGCTTTCTTTCTCTCTTTCCACAGTCATCAGCTTTGGAGAGACCCCCGCCAGATAGGAATGTCAAGCCGTTGCTGACGGCGCGGCTGAGAGGAGGACGGAGAGGAGAAATGCCACGAAAGGCAAGAGAGCAATCAGGAGGAGCGTCTGGTGAAGGCGTTAGTTAGAGCGCAGGTGGCGATCAGGCCTCATAGCAACTTTCTGATATCAGCCGACGGAGACCCAAGTAAAAGGAGGGACCCCCTGCCCGCCGTCCACCGTCCCCGACTGATCAATGCTAACGATCCTCTTGAATGGAGGCCAGTGGTACGGCCATTGACGAAACAGGCAGGAAGAGAAAGGAAGGAGTAGGCTGAGATCGATGGGGAGGTCAGGAGGCGAGCTCCCCCGAGGTGTGGAATATGCCGGGCCTACATCTGCTCACCCCCCACCCCCCAACCCTCTCCTGAGAGGGTTCAGATGGTCTTTTTATCACCCCTCCGGCTACGACTACACGGACTCCCTGGCTGTTAATTAGAGCACGCCACTGCAGCGGGCTCAGGGCGTGTGCATGGATGCGTGTATGGGGGGAGGTCTGGCTCTGTATTCCAGTCAGGTAGACTGCAGATAAAGAGTGTAGGTGGACCTCGGACTGAATTATTAGAAAAAGGGAGGAGAAACAGGGAGAGAGATGGAACTTATTTATAGATATTGCCATTCTGTAATGATGGAAAAAAAAAAATATAATATATATATATATATATATGTTAGAAATATACTCTAAAAAAATATATAAATATTCATTTTACTGTTTGTTGTTTAGAGTTAGAACTTATTAATAATGTATAGTTCATCCTGTTTTATTTTCAATTAACCGTTCAAATGTCACAAAACAGTATAAAAAGCCCATCACAGTTCCCCAGAGCCTGAGGTGATGTCATTGAAATGCTCGTTTTGTCTGACAGATATTCAATCAACAATAGTGTTAAGCAGCATATTGTCACATCTTTGAAGATTGAAAAGGCAAATGTTTGACACTGTTGCTTGAAAAATTACTTTTTAACAATTATGGTAAAAATCATTGTCAAGGTTATTGTTCATTTTTCCCCCCCGACTGTTTAATTGATAGCTCATAAAATGACATAAAATAGTGAAAAAATATCAATCACAATTTCCTCCTCCTTCTCCAAATGGCTTGTTCGACAGTCCAAAATTCATCAACAACGTCTCATATTGTTCAAAAGCTGGATTATATATTCAGACACAATCAACCATCGTCAGCTCATAGTTAAATTATATGTAATTCTTGATGGTGGTGATGTTGCCTGCTAGGCATCAATGCTGTCTTTACATCAAGGACCACAATGGAAATAAGTTTTCAACTTAACCGTTTCATCTCTGACATATAGTCATGTTTTAAATATGAAATGCGACACTTTTAGTTAAAAGACTGAAGGAATATGAGCTTCTCACACCTTTTCCGTCCTCTTATAAACTCCACAGGTAGTGTTATTTTACCGTGTACTGTATGAGCTACAGCTGTGTCACAAAGTGGGTGAGAAAACACCATTTGTTCCTATTTTCAACATTTCATCCTAATTTAACCATGCTTGTCTATTCTTTTGTTTATTCCATCATCTGTAACCTGCAGACACGTTTTAGTTTGGGTTTGTCTGTGTTTTGTAGTATGTTTGGTTTCATATGGAACTTTTTGGTAATCGATAAGTTGTCAACTATTAAATTAATCTGCAGTTATATTGGTAATCAATTGATTGGTTTGAGTCATTTTTTAAAAAAAATAAAAAATAAAAATTCTGTTTCCAGCTTCTTAAATGTGAATATTTTCTGTTTTCTTTACTCCTCTATGACAGTAAACTGAATATCTTTCAGTTGTGGACAAACAAGATATTTGAGGGCGTCATCTTGGGCTCTGGGAAACACTGATCGACATCTTTCACCATTTTCTGATATTTTGTAGACCAAACAACTAACCGATTAATCAAAAAAGCAATGGACAGATTAAACAACAATGAAAATAACCGTTAGCTGCAGCTCTAGTTAGGAATGCAAGTATGAGCTAGTGACAATGTTTTCTAAATAGAGAGACAAACATAGTGTGTGTGAAGGACAGATGGATAGATGGGTAGATAATGTACACTAACACACAGCTGCAGACTCAAAGTGCAGATAGAGGTAACCCAGCAGACAGATAGTCGGACTGGACATTGAAGTACAGTTCACTGGAGAGGAGAATAGGGGGTTACAGGTATTCAGCCAGGCTCCTGGATGAGTCAGCGGCTGCTTGAAATAGATACTGTGGGCATGGCCTTGATCACACTTTTTCACCAAATGAATCATTTATCAAACACAAACACTGCTGCACAAAAGTACTGCTTATGTTTCAACTCCTGGTTAAATTGATAAGACAGCCTATGGAAAAATGTGCCATGTGTATATAAACACTGTGTGTGTCAACAGCTTTTTTTTTTTTTTTTTGGGGGGGGGGGTGCACATTGGCAAGGACCAACCAGCTTTGTTCCCTGGAGCTTTGTGTGTTTGTGTGTGTTTGTGTGTATCAAGAGGTTGAGAGCTTACATTTTGGCCTGGTTATGTTTGCAGAAGGGCAATCAGGCCTGGTGCCCAAAACCAGTTGGTGGAGCCAACCGAATCTGGGCAAATATGCAATTCAAGCGTCCGTGTGCACGCACAAACACAAGCACACAAACGCTAGCACACACAGACACACACACAGATTCAAACACATAATGCATATGATGCAAACAAACAAACAAACAAACATGAATCCAGGTTCTCTCTTCCTGTCTCTTTGTATTTCCCCTCAGTCGCCCAAAGACACGCACATACACAAGCACTCGCTTCCCTGTAGAAAATCATCATTTGTCCTGGTTAAGAAACAGGCTGCCTATTCATCTTTCAGTTCATTTCTGCGGGGAACGGCCACACGGATTGAAAGAAGCCCGAATAAAAGCCGATCTCAGGGAGCGTGATTCAGGATTAATCTGCCAGCGCTCCGCAGTCTTCAGAGGCTGTAATGCTTTGACTCCTATAGACTGCAGGAGGGCTGAAGGGGAGCACTTTAAATGCTAATGGGCCTTTATGATAATAGATCACTATACAATGCAGAATCGGACTTAGCAACGTAGATGAATCCCACCATGTGTCCCCGCCATCCTGAGCTCCCTCTGGCTCTCCTCAAAGATCCAGCAGCCGGAGACTAAACACACAAATCACGATGAACCCACACGTAACACTCTATTACATACAAACATGCATGAAGAATAGACTGCAAGAAAAAGAAGGGAGGGAATAAAAACTGTGCAGACAAGGGGGTATATGATGAAAGAGCCGGTTCTCCACTCAAGGAGTGTAATCCTCTTGCAGGCTGAGTTGATACTCGCGGTTGTATCCAGACCGAAATGCTGCTTGAGCCGCCGGCCTGCCAATGCAGCAGACGCCTGGGGTGGGGGGGGCGGGGGGTTGTATCACTGATCTGACTCTGTTGTTCATATGAAGGGTGTTTGCCGTGGTGGCAGAACATCTCTCCTCCCACTTCTCTCTCTCTCACCCACTTCCTCCCCCATCCCTCGCCTCTCTTTCTCCTAAAAATGGGACACCGAGAGGTGAGTATAATCAGGATTACTCTGCACAAACCAGCCGCCACACACACATAGACATGCACACACACACGCGCCCATAAACAAAGAAATCCATGTGTATGCATTCACACATATACACAGCTGCAGTGATGAGAATCTCTCGCCCACCAGAGGTTTTAAAACATGCAGAACTGCAGATATTCACATCTCCTGAAGGCGGAACAACACCACTGCAGCGTCCATAGAAAAGAGCAGTTCGGGTAGAAAGGGGATGGAGTGGGTTTGGGGGTGGGGGTGCAGCAGAGAGCCTGTAAAAATGCAACGAGGGAGAAGAAAGAGAGAGAGTCTGGATAGACAGTGAGGGTCAGGCAGAATAAATGGCAGAGAAAATGAAAGAATGAATAAAACAAGAGAGATGAAATTAGAAACGGACATCGCTGTGGGCCAAAAAGGAGGCTGCTGGAGTCAAAGCCAGAAAGATACAGGCAGGGGAAAGAGAAAGGAAGAAAAGGATGGGAAGGGTGATGATGATGTCGAAGGCACAAAAAGTCTCCCTGACCAAAACCTACCACATCTCCATCCATTAGGCAGCCTACAGAGCGGCGGCTCATATCCTGTGGCCAACCACAGGCCCCTCACACTGTACAGCGCTGCTATTAGTGTCGGTCAAGCATTATACAAAATGACGAGATGAAACACATCAGGGGATGAAAAGACTTTTCATGGGTTTGTTCAGTAATGGAAAGCCTCCTTTCTACTTCACTGGTTGGTGGACGTTTTCTCCAGTGAACCGTGTTTTGAAAAGGCCGACCCAAACACAATTTTTGCAGACTTGTGTGCACTTAACAGCGTTCTTGGAAGACATGATCTATCATACTGTGCATCAGTATGTCATTATAGTGGATTGCCGGGGTGTGTGGCTTCGGGAGCATACAAATAGTCAGGAATAGAGTTGTTCTTGATGAACAACTGTGTTAGAAAATATTTGGTTCTTTGATAAAAGGCACAAGCTATTTTACATGAAAAAAACGAGAGTGCAAAGGAGTTTGTTGGCAAGAAACAACCAATCACAGACTTTAAAATGGTGTTGATTGAGCTGCTAACAGCATGCTAATCTGAAGTTTACACTCTAGAAACTTGATAATACATTCAACAGTTTAAATCAGTTTACTTTTGGATTCTGGATCAATCTCAGAGACTTTTGGTGACAATTGTGCATTGTTTTGTTCCCAACTGTACTGATGAACCGTTCTGAATTTAGTGCAGCTCTGATCACATGACTGACTGGCTTCTTGTCCACAGTAGGGATGTCCTGAATACCATTTTTTGGGCTTCGAAGCTTCTGTAAGAAATATTCGAAGGTATTTGAAGCTTTGCGGCGCAGCAGGCTGACACGTCTTCTGTCTGTCTGTCTGCATCTCCCCCATTTCAGCGCTGCCGCCGCACAACTGTACACACCTCTACACACAACAAACAGCGATATCCGTCTCAGAATAACTAACAATAATTAATAATGTTGTGGGGTTTCACCTTATTTCGTGAGTTATTTGGGGATTTATACATTAGCTCGAATACCATGGCAACAGTCCTGGTCCCCAAAATCGCTGCTGAGGATTATTGGAAACATTTGTAATACAAAGCTGACAGTAAAAAAAACGTGATTTCTCAGAAAATATCCTTAAATTATTAAGGGCATTTCTGTGTCTCTCAGGCAACAACCTTGGAAGATACCATTAAAAGATATTTGAAACTGGAACCTCAGGATGGGCGACGTGGACATAATCCTCCATTATGATATGAATATATAATTTTTCTGGAAAATCAGTTGAGAATTTGCTTGCTCATAGATAAAATAACCAGAAAGTAATCACTCTTTTTTTTTGGCAAATCTAACAAATAAGGATGCACTGATCCAACTTTTTCAATTTGAATACCTGGGCTTTGAATATTGACTGATACAGAATACTGATCATTAATAAGCTGTATGCCTCACGGTGTGGAAGTGACTGGGATCAGTCTTTTATGTGTAAGGCAACATCAGGCTTGACTTAAACATTGTTTTCCTAACTTTGTAAAATGTAATATAACAACTGGAACAAAAATGGAACAAATAAATACATAGATATGAATTTACTGAGTTACTATTTATTATTAGAACAATAAATTGTACACCAGCAACTTAGCAAACACCCTATTATAATTATAATTCAAGTGTAACCCTTTTAATGCAGCAACAAATTGATCAAAGCCATGGAATTAAAATAACAGTATATAATGTGTAGTATTTAAACATAGCATTGAATAGATTGGCCCTGTTGTCCATCTAAGCCCGAGATCCAATATTAGTATTGGCGTATCCCTATTAAAAAACAAAGGTATTTCATTACATTGATCTGAAATCATATAAAAATCCCATATTGCCATGAAACAGCCCTATTCATTGATTTGCAACATTGCCCACAATAATCCATATACTCAGAGACTCCTAACACCATATGGTGTAATCTGTTGGTTGACAGATTTATATTGTCCAACCAGCATATATTATATTACCCACCATACACAGTGGGCGGAAATGCTTCCAGAACCATCGCCTCTGTTGCTATCTGTCTGCAACCCATCTGTACACCCTTATCCAAATGATTACAGTATGGCTTCTACCAGCTCTGAATCTGGCTGGTGCTTTGGGTCAAATATTGTTTTGTTCATCACAGTCCAGTACTCTATTTATCTGCTGATTAGGATGAATCAAAGACAGTTGATTCTATTGTTACAGAAGGGACAGGGGACGTCACGGTACAAAGAACCCAGCGAGAGAACAGGAACAGGCACATGTGGCCACACACACAGGGAGGCTTGCCCTCGAGGTGCAGTTTATGTGGTAATGTGCTTTAGATTGGGGCTGTGTGTGCAGAGATGACGGGCTGGGTAACAGATGGACAGGAGTCTATTCCCTGGGCTACCAGCCTTCTGCTTACCACACAGCTCTGCCAACTCCACAATCCTCATCCATCTCCTGCAGCCCCTCCACCACTCCTCCGACATCCCATTTCATCTCTATTGTTTCACACCATCCTGTCGTGTTACTTAACATCCCCCCCAACCTCCTCGTCCTCCATCATACTCCTTCTCACCTCCCCTCGACCTCTTCCTCTCTCTTGCTTTCTCTTCCTCAATTTCCCCTAGCAAAGATGGGTAGTCTGCCAAACCGAGGCCTAATCCCCTGATTTTTCTTCATGTAGTAACAGCCCAAGCAGCCATCCCTCTATTTCTTCATCCTCTCCAGCTGTGCTGGGCGAAAGCCAAGTGTCCAGGCTTGCAGCCACATGCTGCAACTTTAGTTCATAGCATGCTGGAGCATCACATTAGATGCGTTTCCCTCCAAGGAGACAGTGTACATTAGATTAACACCCTCACTCAGACCGGAAAGTGCGGTGATTACAGCAAACTGGGATGCTGAAGTGCCCGTTAGCTAGCACGCTAGCTAGCCCTCTCTGTGGCCAGATCACGCTCTGTCGCACTCAGAGGGACTATAAAAAGAACAGTGCACTGCAGCCTGTTGTGGAGGCAGGGTGTGGCATGGCTCTATTGTCACATGCACAACTGACAGCTCAGGGAAGCGGAGACGACGGTTGAAACCAGGTGTGTGTGCATGTGAAAGGAAAGCACCACTCAAGTGGAAAAGGATGGAGATAGCATGTGTGTGTGAGTGGGAGGGGGTTGTCTTACCTCTGATAATGGCCAGCTTTGCAGTGACGGACACCTCTCCTTCAGTGTTACGTGCCACACACTCGTAGATGTTCTCATCTCGGGGTGCTCTGAGTGGTTGGATCCTCAGCACAGCACCTGCACCCTCATCAAACTCTACGGTCTGGACGGCCACACAACCACAGGGAGAGGCACAGATTAGTCACAGCAGGGTAATCAGATAAGGACACTAAACTGCAATGCTGTTAATCATTAGCATAGTTTTCCTTTACCGTAATAACGTGATAATAATACTATATTGATTTCCTAAAGGAAATTCCTGATTTTTGTTACTTGCCCTCCCCTCCACGAGATCAGGCTCTGCTAGCGTTCCTGGAGCTTGTAGGGATTCAGTGTCTTGCACAAAACACATCAGCAGGGTGGATACTTACAAAGGTGGGGGGCTGAAATACATCTCTAACCATTCGGTCTTATCAGGGCATCAATTTACAATCAGGCCTCTGATGTGACTGAGCTGCTCATGGACAATATACAATATACACTTGTTCACTGACTGATACCACTCTTATATCTGTGCTTTCACTACAGGCTGCTACAGGAAATCCTAAATCTCGGAAAGGAGTTCCGGTTCCCTCGTCTGGAAGTTAATGTATTTTTTGAATGGGTTGTTAGTTAGGTGCCTGAAATAATGTCTGTGGTTAACACTTGCTTAACAGATTTTGAGGTTGTGTTCTATGACATGAAACACATCAATAAATACCCCACTTGTGAACTTTGAAGCCTTTACGCGTCTTACAAAAGGCGGTTGATAGCAAGTGGCTAAATGAGACTACTAAACATCATCTACACATTACAGCCTTGTTGCGTATACTCATGCTCATCCGACTGTGGTGTAGGGCTGTGTATTGGCAAGAATCTGGCGACACGATATGTATCATGATACAGGGGTAACAATTCAATATATTGCGATTTTTAAAATGTTATTTTAGGAAAACTGTCATAGTATAAGGAACACAACAAAATAAATGATTTTAGAATTGTCCTGCATGCAAAATTAATGTGATTATCATAAAGTGGACTTGTCTGTAAAGGGGAGAGTCGTGGGTAACCACAGAACCCATTTTCAAGACATGGTTAGTACCAGTGGATTCCTAAGCTCACCACAACCCCCCCCCCCCCCCCAAAAAAAAAAAAATAGCAGCCGGGCCCGATGGAGGGCTGTTAAGAGGTTAAATCGATACAGTGTTTGGAGAATCAATAAAGTCTTATACAGCATAATATTGCAGTACTCGAGTATCAATATTTTCTAACACCCCTACCGTGGTGTAGTTCATTTATGTCTTTTGTCGAGGGAACAGCAGGGCAATGCTAACTTCCTGGTTAGCCTACAAAATACGTCATCCCTTGAACATGCTGCAAATATAAGATTATCTTAGTTTAGCAATAAAGACCAGTGCTACTAGTCTTGCTAAGCTAAGATAGTCGACACATGTATCTTGCTTCATATTTAGTTTACAGACAAGAGAATGGTGTCAATCTTCTCATCAAACTCTCAGATAGAAAGCAAATAAGCGTATTTCACAAAAATGTTGAACTACCCCTTTTAGAAACAAGTATATCTAGCATGCAAAACAGAACAACAATTCATATCAAAAGCGATGCCTAATCTAGCAAGAATAAATACTGACAGATCTTCCTATAGAAATATACACTATAACTAGTACGGGTATACATTCATACATTATTAGTGGATACACTGCTTTGTATTCATCGTGCTGCTACAGTAGAAGTTGACCATTGTGCATTGTGACAACCACCTCGATACGCTGGGAGTTGACCTTCTTGCCCTTCTTGTTCCAGTAGACGGCAGGCTTGGGACTGCCAGAGGCCTGGCACACAAATGATGCCACCCCCCCTGACACTCCGATCTGGTCTGTGGGAATCTTGGTGAACTTTGGGGGAGCTGAGAGACGGAGAGAGGGGGGGAAACACACACACACAAGCATGAAAATTGATACCCTTACACCCAGAGTACATCAAACTGACTCCGCACAGCCGGCAACAACCCCCTGCTGACCACGCCCCATTTCGCTGTGAGTGACCGGTCGGACGGACTTGTGTTCTGATGGCTGCGTGTTGTGCTTACTTCCTGGGTATCATCTAGAGGACAAGCTGAAGGACTTCCTGTGGGTCATAAATAAAAGATGGGGCTGGGCTTCAGAGGAATATCTCTCTCTCTCTTCCTCTCTGTCTATCTCTCCCTCTCTTGCTCTGTGTCCTCCAGGGCCAGGCTATCCTCGTACGCCATGCAGCACAGGCTGTCATGGCACATGAGTGTTTCACAGGTAGAACAAGTGTTGGCTGCACATTCACAGCATATAATTGGTTTTAATGTATAAATACCCAAGGTGTCTTTTTGTGCCTAGCACCTATAGAGGAATTTGTACTTGCGGATTCTGATGATCTTAAGGAATAGCATGAATTTACCAACAATAATAATATCTCCAGCTCTGGGGGATTTCAGGAGAACTATTTTTCACCTATTATGGTGCATCTGATGTGGGATGTTTAAGTGCAGCAGTCACCTTCTGCAAGAAAATAGCAATTTCTAAGTCTGATATTGAGCCAACAGCACTGAACCTATATTTTTCACAGTGGCTGAGTCAGATCAATCAAACAACTTCATGCACCCACCCCTCGCCATCCGTCTGTGGCCTGTTGCCATGGTGCCCAGCTTAACTCCTCCTCAGCTACAGAATCACTGCTATCCATCAGGGTGAAGTCAGGATGACCCTTACCATAGCAACCTGGATCCCTCCTCCCACTCCCCCTGAGTCTGGGTGGGTGAGGTCCTGCTGTGTTGATTCACTTCTGCTCTGAAGACAGAACAGGAACAGAAAAAAAAAAAAAAAAACTGCCTATCAAACAATTGCTTGCGGATTCAAAAAGCCTGTTTGCAAGTTTCCCCCACTTCTGCTCGCTAACAGCCACGCCGACCACCTTCCAGTTTCACCGCAATGCCTTGACAGTAACTGTAATAACACCGTGTCAAAAGGCTTCTCCTGCGCCTGCTGCAATGTGTTGTGCCTCCAAAAGACCTCCTCTGAATGTCAGAAATAAAGTAGTTTCATTTTATGCTTGCCACAGTCCTCAACAGGAAGAAGCAAAAAGCTGGTGCAGTATAGTCAATCAGAGCAAATTCATGCCCACCATTTTAGAACTCAAGAGCGGGATATTTCCTGCCTGTTACACTCGTCGAAAGGCACACAGAGTATTGAGCAAATTGCCCTTTTCCACTGCCAACGATGTGAGAATGTGAATTATCAAAAGTCCAAAAAAATGTCATGGCTGAAAACTGTCTTCTCCTGGCTATGGGATTATGAATGAATTTCCTGTGCTTCTTACAGCTTCTACATGGGTTTCAGTAGCTTTACAACGAGTCCAAAACTGTGTTCTCTTAAATGCGCTTCAACACCAATCCTTGTGCAAAACCGACCCCACTGGCAATGTTACCACTTAAGCCTCTTCTGAAAGCCAAGGGAAAGCACTGCAAGGCACCGGCTCTGGACGGATTTGCACTGAATAGAAACTTGTTATGATTGGCAGGTTCTAGAAAGTTGCCTGGGGAAATGAGGGACTAATGAGGAGCTCCGTCTCTTTAATAGTAGGTTTCACACTATTCTGCTACTGATCTACCATTGGTCTGTTTCTAATGAAACACCTTTGTAACCTATAATCAGCTGACTAACTGCTGTGCTCAGATATGACTGGGACCAGCAGGTATAGGGTAATAGTGTAGTTAGCATGCCATGTGAACATAAAAGTATTTGGTTTAATTTGTCATTTTGGAAACATTCTTTTGGGGAAATTAGAGTAACTCCTGGTGAAATGTTGCATTAAGTAGTGCCTTAAAGAAACACTACAAACCAGCTGCGGTCTGACAAGCCTTTAAGCCTCTTTTAATAATGCATCTCTTCCTGTTTGTGTGTCTTTGCTGTCAAATTTGTTTGCATCTCACAGCCAAACGTGTCCAACAACACAAATTCTGTTATACAAAGATGATGAGGACAGCTGGAATATGCTGTGACATTAAGAAACAAAATTAAAAGGGATTATTCTTATCTTTATTTGCATGATTTTGACATTGTTTGTGTTTGAAAGTTAAATATAGTTTTTGTGAGGGAAACATTACACATGTTCTGCATAAAATTCAAACAGTAATGGAGAAGTGTCATGGGTGAAATTTATTTATTAATTTTCAAAAAGGTGGAAGAGATTTGATTCAAGTCACTTAATCTACAGAGACACGTATCTCACATTTTAGGATTACTGTCTGTTACAACCAGTTTTCCTTGTTAGGAGGCCCTGTTGTGTGGAAACATATATTCATAAATAAGTTGTGACACCTTTAGGGTAATAAGAAGATCTGTCTTACAGTGTAGTCTCTAGTACACCTGCGATCCAGGATGCTTGGTGTGTGCAAAAATCATTAAAACCAGATCAGCTTTGCAGGAGAAACAGCGAAGAAAAAAATCACAATGGCACAAATGCTATTATAATTTGGATTTCCAAATATTACATTTCAGTGGTTCTTGATGAAAGCCTTATTTTTTTTGGAGGGGTTGGATTTGAAACCTTTCTATTACATTTCTACACTCTGATTTACAGGTTCTGCAAAACATATTGTTTTCTGTCTGTTTTTCTTTATTGTGGATGCGAGGGAGATATGGAAGATGGAGCTTCTTCTTCTTCTCTTTTTTTCACAGCAGTACTGTTCTGCAGAGATACACTGTAGGTGGTCCAGAGGCAGAGATTTTCAATCCCACAATGTTTCAACTGAAAGCTATTTATTGTGTAATTCTACCTCTTCACTGAATACAAAAATATTTCATATATGACGTAAGCCTTCTCAAAGCAGCGTGGCTTCAAATTGCTTGCACAAAAGGAAAATGAAAAATACATAAGACAATCCACATTCCTAACAGCGAGAGGTGCTACCTCCATCTTTAGCCTGCATCCTCTTTCAAGAAACCAGCTTAGTTATATTTTCAGAGCACTGACAGCTGAGTGTGTCTCAGCATGCGTGTGTGACTGTGTATGTGTGTGTGTGTGCGCGTGGGTGTACTGTATGTGTGTGGACTACTGAGGCAGGAAATCTGTGGAAATGTAATCAAGAAGATGATGAGGAACATGCTGATGGGACCTGCCGGCTTATTAAAACATGTTAACAACACCACAGTCCAGAGCTGATGCACTGACAGGCCTGGTTTCATTCCTCTGATACACACATCAAAACACACAATAGGATGTGCATGCACACACAAACACATGCAAATATATTTACACCTTTGTATATCACATTTACTACTGACAATACACCAGCTGTAATTCTACTGATAAAGAGAAAGACATGTATAGCTAGCCGGTTAATATATTATCACTGTGCAAAATGTTTTTAAAAATAGGTTTTCTAGATACAGTACTAGTACCTACTGTACCATAGCCTGTGGTGCAAATATACTGAACAATATGTTATCGCTATAAACAATGTTGTTAAAAAATAAGCTTTTCACACTTAAAGATTGAGAAAATTTCTATTGTCTCTACACAGCTGAGCTGGCGGCTTGTTGCTAACAGTGCTAACAGTGCTAACAGTGAAAACTAAGGCAACACTGCTGACAGAACTAACAGTTAGCTAGCTAATAACAAACTTCAATAGCTCAATGGGCTAGTTTTGGATTCCAAATCAAACCACAACAAAAAAGTGATTGAAAGACATTTCCAGAAAAAGCACACAACATTTGCCACAGCAGATTCGCCAAATCTGCTGTGGCGTTTCTTCAATGACCTGCGTTTGGGTCCTCATTGCAGTAGACTTAATAGGACGTGTTACCCTCACTATAAGGCTCAAATATTTTTTGTGGGCCCAGACAGTTTTTTTTAAATGTATTTTTTTGGTTAAAAATGGCTCTTTTGATAATAAAGGTTGCTAACCCCTGAGCTAACTAGATATATAGCTTGATAGGTGGCTATCTAGATAGCTCACTAGCTCGATAGCTGCCATGTTAACTAGACAGTTCACTAGCTGCTATGCTAACTAGTTAGGTCACTAGCTCAATAGCTACTACGCTAACTAGATAGCTCACTAGCTCGATAGCTGCTATGCTATCTAGATAGCTGACTAGTTCACAAGTTAGATAGCTTGCTAGATAGATAGATAGATAGATGTACAACATTTTGTTGAAAATAAGATTTAAGTTAAGCAGCTAGCTTGGTAGCCAGATGATAACTGGCTAGCTAGCAGAGAGCCTGCCGTACAGAGACAGCCAGACAAAAATAGATATAAGTAAATAAAACAGACATACTGTAGATATAAATAAATACATAAAGTTAGTCATACCTAGTGCTCCACACACGCTGCTCAAGGGGCTGGTTAACAGGATAATCAAAGGCAGCAGCAGACACGGGGGAGAGGGGCTAAGGCGGAGCCCCAGGATTGACCTCCTGGACTGGTCTAGACCTCCACCTGTCCTGGGCAGAGGCATGGCACCACCGTGGGTTGGCTGGAGATGACGGAGATACGGGTAGGGCTTCACTCAACAAGGGTAGGCACTCTGCAGACACACACACACAAAAACACATGAAGGTCAGCTGAAATGAATAAAAGGCATATCTCCACCTCTGATTCATCGTTGTGCTTTTAGAGCGGCAGCTGAAATGTCAGTGCACCGTCAGGGGGAGAAGGAAAACATACAATAATTCATAGATGCAGGGAGAGAACATCCTCATGAAGAAAATTAAAAGACAAATTCATGCTAATGCAGGATTAGGTCTTTTGATTTAGCCAGAGCACTTCTGACTTGGGATTAACAGCTCAAGCAGGCCAGCTCTGACTGAACTAATACCAGAACAATAAAGCCACTGCTCAACAACTAAGACAAGAAACGGACCAAAATAGTTTTCGGCGCACTGCTTCTGTATTAATAAGTCTCTCTTTCTAGTGAGCCGTGAAATGAGCCGCAATGATACATTTATAAGAGGTTTTTTTTTTTTTTCTCCTCAGACATCCTAATAATTTCATTTAACTTTAGCTCTGGCCTAATTCCTTCTTAGCGTTCAGCATTTTACTGTTCTGGTGGCACGTAAAAGTGTTAATGCAATAATACAGCCAGACTGTGCCACCGTAATGGAAAACACTTAACAAAGAGGATTGAGGGGTCAGCAGGAATGCAGTAAAATTCAATAACACCAAATGTATCAGAGAAACTGCTGCTTTAATAGACGTTGCCCCTCTCGTTAATCCCTTGCCTTGGGAGGGGGATCTCTGTCAGTGTTTTGCTCTTTTTCCTCACGCACACAAGGTTGCACATATCTGGAAGTCTGAACATAATTCAGCTCTGTCTGCTAACAGACATTTAGACAAGCCGTGCAGAAGCTCCCCGCCTGGGAGTCGATAACTCCACAGTCCTATCGACCCCCGCCCCTCTTCCTGATGTGTCAGAAAGCAGGTGGGGAGGCCAAATGAAACGGGAGCCTGTGTTAACCTGTCATATATCACACAAATGCACGTCTTCCCTTCGAGTACCAGCACAGGATAACATATATGCTCTAGGGGGAGACATAATGTGTATTCACAGGTGACAGGCCACGCTGTGACTGGCACATAAGTATGCACAAACACCCATGAGCACGCTTTCACCCTGACATCCCCAGCAGAAACGGAACGGCAGAGATGGGGGCCGACTCTTGCTCGCCTTTACTAAATGAAAGAGGCATTTTTGGTGAGTTACATATTCAAAGACTCCTCCAGCCACTTATTGAGCTAATGACCTGCTCAAATACATTACTGTCTGCCAGCTCCTACACTAAAAATAGCTCGTCGGAAAAAATGGCCGCCTATGCGGGCTCGTTTTCGCGGCGATTTGCCCTCGCCTTATCAAGCGCCCGCGTAATAGACGTTGAATAGAAAAGCTTTCAGCGTCCCCTTTTCAATTGAACAACGTGATAAGAAGTATCAGATCAGGGCTCATTCAAGCACCATTGGCAGCATGTTAAGTAAATTCTCCTCTTACGGAAACTCAATTTGCCGCCGTTAATCGAACTAGGAAGGCTGCTCTGCGTGGAGCCACACGGCCACTGAAACGTTAGGTACTCCTCCTCCCATGTTGCAGTGTCTGCTTCCTCTGTCCTGTGTGGTGGATTTGCTGGGGCCTTTATAGCTCTCTGTGACCTCAGTCTAACCCTATCAATCATTCTCAGTTTATCCACCCCGCCCCGTTGTCTTTCACCTGCTGACAAAGCCCTCTCCGCTCTACCTCCACTATAGTCACTCACCCTCTGCCTAATCCTTAATCTTACCCTCGTCTCACTCTTGTATTAGTCGCCGTATTCCTGAAATCTCCTCTTCTCCCATCTCCTTTCATCCCCTTCCTCCCCTCCACTCTCCTCCTCGCCTCCCTTGTTAACCTCTTCTCTCTCGCGCTATCTCCACCACGGCACCCTGTCATTCATCTTCATCTCTTTCTATGCACACTCTCTAACCCCTGCTTGTATCCAAATCCTCTTCCTCTTCCCCAGCTGCCCTGCACCGGCTGCTCCAGCTGTTGTTGGTCCATTGACACAGTTCAAACAAAAGAGCTTAGAGCATCCTACAGCTGTGAATGTTGAGGGAGTGAGCCAAAACAGATACACAGACACAGCAGTACACCAGGCCAGTCTAGGCACGTCTGCGCTAATGGCATTTAACGCTTTCAAACCACGCTCCTCCTCCTCTTCCTCTTCCTCCTCCTCCTCCTCTCCGGACACGGAGATAGACAACGGCTGTGCACTTTGCTCATCACAGAAGCAGAATTAAAAGGTGTGAGCATGAATATTCTCATGACTCAGTCCTACCTACAGCCCCCTCACAGATATGACAACCTGCTCTCCACGATCATCTGGCTCAGCATCCAGAGAGAAGGCAGCAGGGGTTGGTCTTATTACCTTTTCAGCACGACAACACAGATGGTCAGCCAGACAGAGAGATTGATGGGGATACATGTGCTATTTATTGCGGGGAGGCTGATAATGACACCACAGCTCAGGTGGTGAAATGCACACCGGTTATTGTGCTCCATCAGGCTGATGAAATAACATTGTTTAGGTGGCATCCAACCTGCCCGCTGCTCCACCGGGTCCCCTTGGAGGATGACATGTTTTGTTTTTCTCACCTCAACCCCCCCCCTCCAACCCCCCACCCCCATTACCCATGATGCCTTTCACCACAAGTGGGTTGAGATGGTCTCACAAGGCCTGTCTCCATGACAACGAGCTACGATGGAAGGATCTGCTTCCTGCGACACCATGCTAGCAGTGAGATAGTACACCTGATAAGAAGCTTGTGTTCTTTTTTTATTTATTTTGCTTGAATACTGATCCAGTGCTGTGAGCAAATGTGCATTGTGGCGCTTGGGGGGGGACCTGGTTCAGCAGAAAGAAGGATCAGAAAACTTTCTTTTTTAAATTCATATTTTAGAGGGACACGGTGGGAGCAAAAACAGAATCCAGCCTATATGGCTGTGCAGTGTACCGCAAAGCTTTTCAGGGTTGAATAATAAAATTACATCCACTGTCATTTGCCCTCTTCCATATTTTTACTAACAATTCTGAACTTAAAGCGTGTGGTTATATTTTTTCAGCAAAAAAATAATCTTATCTTGATTAATGCATGCTTTGGAGAGGAAAAGTGGAGTAAGAACTGTGGGTTTTTCAGATACGAGGAGGGGACTGATATTACCTCACACTTCCTGTGACCCTGGACCCTGTAGGCACATGATGACACTCACAAAATGCATGCACAACCACAAGACCACACACACGCATGCATGCACACACACACACACATATATATATACAAACACACACAAACATGGCAGATGGCAAAGCATCATGGGGGAGATTGGCACTCACTCTCTCACACGTCCCTTCTCCTCACTCTCTTAAATACACAGCCCACAGCACACACACACACACACACACACACACACACACACACACACACACACACACACACACACACACACACACACACACACACACACACACACTAAGGATCAGAGGCACAGGATGAAGCACGGCTTACTGCAGGCATGAGCTGCATCGTCCTGGTTACATTTTTAGCAGTGAAAATAAACTATCTGAGGTTCCTCTCTAACAAGAAAACACACCTGTCACTCAAATATTGCGATTCTTTGCCCTGAATATAAATGAATCTGGAGAATTCAACTAAATCTCTATCAGTCTTAATGCTGCAGGGTGCTGAAATTAGGAGTATGGTTCACCCAATACAACAAACATCCAAGCAACGTTACCATGGGAAGTATTGACAAATGGCAATAAACATTCCCAAAGGGAGGCGACACTCATTCATCACTGGTCGGAAGTTATAAACAAGGTCGCTGCTGCAGTTTCAAATCACACTGCTGAGAGCAAATATGACTCAAACAGCAATCTGACACCCAACCTGTCGGCCCATATATGTCGTTATTTATTATGTATTTCACGATCAGTACACATTCATCAGCTATTCTGGCTGTTCACTTATTCATCCAAATATTTAGCCTCATTATCAGTAATAATTTAATCTGACTAATTGACTAGCTTTAATGTTTTTCAGTTCATGTCACTTTAAGCGTAATAATTTGTTGGGCGTGACTGTTGGTCAAAAAGACATTCTGAACTGTGGAAAAATGAGATTTGCATTTCTCCTCATTAAATTATTAATTACAAAACTAAATTATGAATGAAAGTACTAATTACAAACTAAATCATTAACCTCCCCCTAAATAATAGCTTAATTGATAATAAAAATGAATTACGAAGTTGTCAACAAGGTGTATTTTCTTGTGAATTCATAAATGACTCCTTTCTTAGGTGTGTTTTTTGGTTTTCTTAGCCATATGTCAGTATTATTTGTTTTACACTTACCTGTTTAAATAAAAGGTTCAATAAATAAATAAAAAAAAATAAATAAAAACATTGTTGCTTTTATGACTTCATTAAAAAATAGGATGTTTTATTTTCATGTTTGAAATAGTGGAGGGATAATACACTAGTGGTTTGGTGACATCATATTAATCTATTTATTCTTTCTTTCCCTCTCTGGGTTAAAGGGTTCAGTATACGAGGGAACTCAGTTTGTGTTAAGAAGGTTGAAGGTTTTCAATTTCCGTTTTGTGAAGATCTATGTGCACATCTCCCATCTTCTTTTTGATGAGGATGTACGTAGCTATTCAGGTATCGTGGAGTGAGCGTTCTCCATATAAGTGCTTTCAAATCTCTCTTATATGTCCCCTGTGTCTCCAGTGGGAGGTTTCCTTTCATACTTTATTATGTGATCTTCAGAAAACCAGCTTGATTTTCTTATTATCATGAAATAATGATATCCGCAATGATAAAAATAGCGTTCTGGGGATCATGAGAAAACAGAATTGAAAAATGTTACCCGCCCACATCCTCTCTCTGGCTTCCTCTGGCAGGGAGAAGCAGTTTTGCTTGAGGCCACAATTTAATTAACTGATCACCTGCAGCTAACCGGTAGAGGACATGTGCACGGCTGTAAGCACTTAAAGACACTCGAGTGACAAACTTCCACTGATGTAAAGAGTGCACAATTCTCTCAGCTAAACTTTTACATTTACAGCAACATCCTCGCTGTCTGGCCCTTCTGTCTAATCCTAACAAGAAGTGAAGAAGCTATGAGCTTGTTTTAACACTGCACATCAACAGAATTATACACCAGCACCGCCATTAATTCTCACTGTTCCCCATGAAAACTTTCTGGATGTGCTTCAGTTTTTGTTCATCATAACTCCATTTCATAGCCAAGAAAACATGGATTCGTGATTGAGGAACAAAGGGAGGGCCGCAGAGAGAAGCGTGACTGAAACCTTCTCCCTCCCCAATCCTAATGTGCAAAAATAACCAAACTAACTTTCCCTTTGACCTCAATCTCGGCATGTCTAGGACACTGAAAAGCTGCCGCAGCCCAACAATAGTGCGGCGAACGCACACCCACGCATCTTAAAGGGGCTCCAAGGTCAACGCAGCTAGAGAGAGAGGCATCCAGTAATGGATGCACTGGCCTCGGATGAGCCCAGCAACAGATGGACTGGCTCCCGCTAAGCAGGAAATGTATTACCAAAATGGTATAAAGTACATATAGGGCAGATTATCAGAGGGGATCAGAACAGAGGGGACACAGTAAAAGTGTTTATAGGCTAAATGAAAGTCACAGTCAGTGCTGTTGGAGCGAAGAGTCTGCTTCAGTGCATCTTAACATTTCCTTTAAATGAAATTAAATGTAGCCAGATTATTATTAGAATATAATATAACATGGCATTTGTTAAATTACAGTCATTTATAGTACACTATTCTACTAATGGTCCTTTAATTAATCTCTAATGTAGTGCCACCTGTTTTCTGAGGTGCTCCTTTCACCCACCACCTGCTTATTCTCACCTTAACAAAACAAAGTAATTTATACTAAATGTAAAAACAATTTTGATAACAAAGCATATTATACTGTATATAGCTGTAAATACAAGGCACTGATTTGATTCTCAGTTGCAATAACAGCTGGATGTTGTGTGTAATATTTGTATATTTGTTTAGCCCAGGTCAGAAAGGGACAGGATGTAAGAGTCGGTGTGAATGTGCTCACAGTCTATATGCCTCAACATGTCCCGAATTTGGTTTAAAAAGGGAGCTATGCATCACACTGTTGGGTGAAAACCTCACAGCTTTGATTACGGCAATTTTCATGCTTTGAAATAAGTTGAAGGATTACTTGCTCCTCCATGAGCTCAGTCAATTTTTCAACCCCTTAGGCTCATAAACCTCTTTCAAACCCCTTGGGGGTAGAGCCAAAAACGCAGTGTCACCCAGCTAAAACATGGCTTTTTTTTTCCCATGCAAAAATTTGACATTTCGCCGATAGTTTCGCCTAACAGGTGAAGGTTTTCACCTGACAACGGAGGCATGTCCACACACAGACATCTAAGCAACGTTCGCTCAGCTGCAACGACGACACAAACACCCACGACATATTTTGTAATTTCTCTCGGCAACCCTCGCTCCCCCTGTTGCTCGCTCTTCAGATGCAGCCGGTCTTTTGTGCAGCGGCTCATTACGCAGGCTGATGGTTGAGTCCTTGTCAACTCACTGTCCAATTAGCATATCTAAGGCTGGCACAGACTCTTATCCTTGCGGGAGAGAGAACTGTATATACATACTGATGTCCACATAGTTATGCACTTGCATGTACATCCCTAATTGTAACACAGCTCTGACACATGAGACAGGAAGCATTGTGTAAATGAGGGCCGGCCCCCCGTTCAAATGGATGCTTGCATCTTTACATCCAAAACACTGTCTGCCTGTCTTATCTATGTATCTATCTATTTGTATTCACATGTGGCTGCCATCCTCCAAAGCTTCGCCATCATTTCTCAATAAAATGAATGATTAAAATTCCACGGAGCAGTGCGCACACGCACACGCGCGCACACACACACACACACAGTTAAAGTGGCGTCTGTCTTGCCAGCCCACGACACACCGCAGCCAATTAGTGAGCTTCTCCTGGAGCAGGACTACGGCTCCGTGACAACAGAGAACACCTTCATCTTCCTGGTGGACGTCACTGTCATCATCCCGGGCCATCATCATATTTCAATTGCACTTCATTAATGAGACATGCAAGCTATTCCCCCCCCACACACACTCCTTGTTTCAGCTGTTTAGCAAAAACCTACAATCAGAAGACAAAGTCGTGGTGGTGTAAAGCAGATTTTGGGGGCTTGTTGATAAGCTTGTCTTGAGAGCGATAACAGTAGCCTTGAGATGCAAAAGTGCTCTGTTTTAATAACCACACATTGATTGATCATTCACATAGGATCACTTCCAGTGGGGATGTCATTAATCTAAGCTCTGTAAATAGACTTCAAATGGATTCATCCTTTTATTGATTCATAGAATGAATAGCATCCTTTGCAACAGACATTTGAAATACCAACAGACACAACAACACTGCCCCGTTACCCACTCGCATGCTGCAATCTTGAAGCAACCCTTTTATTCATGTGTATGTAAAATATCTCTGGGTCCCTTTGGGAGGCACTTATTCATTTTTTTGGAGACACACTGTTGTGTTTGCCCATGATCCAATTCTCTCCTGTGTATTTGTGCTGCCATGGTATCACCTGTCTGAATTGGTCACATGATATGTTGTCCGCAGAGAGCTCATTATCTCACAACTGAAACTGTTTCTGCAACAACAGAGATCATCTATAAAACAGCAACATACATTTCTTACCGTTTGCTATGCGGTGTTTAGTATTCAAGATCCATTTATAGCATAAAAAAAGCTGATTACTGACAACTTATGTGATCATTAATCTAGACGAATACACTGCTGACTAGAAGTAGTGCTGATGTTTGAGTGTGCCGGTGAACAAATCCTATTTAGGTGCTACACAGGCGACCAGCCTTAGCAGTTCTGTCACTAACCAGCCATCGCATGGCTTCCTGATGGAGATGAGATTTGTGACGCCAAATGAATTTCTCCTTGAGGGGCGATAAAGTTGTGAATAGAATTGAAAACCGGAGTAATGGGGTAGAAAACTGCATTTGTCCTCCGTCTCATTGCTGAAATCAGATGTGAGAGAGTGTCTGGTATAAGTGAAGAGATGAAATGCTTGTCAGCGGTAACAGACTTGCGCACGGATGCTTTCCGACCAATGACTAGCCATTACTCTCACCTCCGTCAAACAAATACTTCATCCAACCTGGCATCCGTCAGCACCGCCGAGATGGAGTAATCATGAAATGCCACAAACAAATGTGGGGCTGCATTCAAGAGACACGTCAACCGTCACCACCACCTGTACCTGCACACACATTAACACATAACTGCAAACTGCAGAAGGAAAGAATCTGATCTTCTGGCTTTTAAGTTTTCCATCTGTGAGCTGCGATGACAAACAGAGCTGTAAGTTTCCTGGATGTTGTCCCTTTTCCATTCTGCATGGTGAAGGTCTTTTAGTACAGCCGAGCTGTTTCACTGACGCAATAAAGATGTTCTTTCACTAACTGCTGTATGGATGCATGCCAGCACCTTTTCTTTTCTTGCATCTAGAGCTGACTACAACACAACACACTTGACTTGGATAGGCGGTACAGGCAGCAGGTGTACTGGTTAAGAAATTTAAAACTATCAACTGTATCATAATGTTGAATTAGTCAAGTCAAATTTATGTATAAAGCACCAAATCAGAAGTTATCTCATGACACTTCTCCTATAGAGCATGTGCAGACCATACTCTTTAATTACACAGATAAAAACATTTTTAAACAAGACAGAGTTTACAGCCATGCCAGTGGCTCTGTGAGGCTGTGTTGTATGTATTGGTTTGTGGACTGCCATTTTGAAGCCTTGAGTTTGGCATTTTGGCAGTGTGTTAGCTGTTGCCACGTTGGCTTTATGCAAGAAGTGACATGAGGGGGTGGAGCAAAGTACAACCAAATGCTGAATACATTTAAGACATTTTTTGGTGACCAATATGTTACTTTACACACCGTGAAAGGGTTAAATTTCTAAAACAACGCCAAGACTGGCCAGTGGCGACCTGTCAGTCACAAGGTAGCCACTCCCTAAAGCATACCCTGCTTTATGGTCTTTTTGACTTTAAATGGGACCATAATTTGCTAAATGAACACCATGTTGTATTGCAGACTTGAAACTCGCTATTAAGACCATAAACTCATGTTTACAGTGTTTTTTGAGGTAATAAATCAAGTGAGAAGTAGGCTAATTTTCTCATAGACTTCTATAGAATCAGACTTCTTTTTGCAACCAGAGGAGTCGCCCCCTGCTGGATATTAGAAAGAATGCAGGTTTAAGATACTTCAGCATCGGCTTCAGACTTTTCAGACATGGAGGTTGCCCACTACTGTGTACTTGGGCACATGCAGTGCTTGGAACGCTTGCATCAGCACACTCACAAAGACAACATGCAGAGGTCAAGCATGCATAATGTTAGTTTAGCACACTAGCATGCTAACATATGTTAGGTAGATAATGATGGCACAGTAGATGAAAAGTTAAGGGGTCATTAAAGTGATTAAAATTCATCCCAAGGAGGACGTGAATATCTGTGAGTAAATTTCATGGCAATCCATCCAAAAGGCCAAGGCAATCCCTGAACTAAACTAAACATCTGCTGCCTTTTACCACACAACATACAGTATATCATGGTAATATAATGGCCCTAGACAGAGATGCAGTGTTACTGTCTGCATTATCATTCAGATGGTTTCATCCCACCGAACAAAGGGAATCTAAATGAAATTTTTATTTCACTTTTCGCACCCAACGAAATGTAATATGTTTTGGCACCCATCCAACCCGAATGAATTCATCCAGCCCTCTAGATGCATGGAGGCGTCTTTTCGCTCCAGTTGAAAATACTCTTGAGGACTTGTCAAGCGCTCGAGGCAAGGTGCATGGAATATTCTGGTGTTTGAACACTTATTAACTGTACAACTCAAAAAGTAGACGCCACCCGCTCTTTCTCCAACTTCTGATAAGGCAGTTTTGTCTCGTGCTTTGTCAGCCATCTTGTCAGTCAGGCCTCCCCTCCTAATGACTCCTGTCAGTCAGGGATGTAACTGTCAAACCGAGTCAATGGCTGCACGCCCCACTCGTCATCACCGGATAATGAGCTGTGCACATCAACACATTTAGCCATTTTCAGTGCAAATGCCAGCAGAATGAAAACATGTTCCTTGTCATGCAATGTGCAGAAACTTTTCCGCAAAGGAGACTGTGTGAGACTTCAGCTGAAAAAAAAAAAAAAAAGACAACTCTTATTCACGAGGAGAAGAAGGAGTTCGCTGTTGAAGTAGAGAAAGGAGGGTTGACCGGAGGACAGCGAGGCAGCAGCAGCAGCAGCAGCAGCAACGGAGAAGCGATGGCTTCTTTTGCATAAGGGAGGAGAGGAGGGTGGGGGAGGGAGAGGAGGAAGGTGAAGATGTCTTCAGATGTGGCAGTTGTGATGAAAAGAGAGGCGAACGACTGAAGACAAGAGGAGGAGAGGAGAGGAAGAGGAGAGAGGTAGTGGGGGGTGTGTGTGCATTATTCATCCCTGCTGACACATCAGAATCTCTGATTCATCTGGAGAAGGGCATCAGTCAAGTCACAACCTATCTCACTGCCTTCACTCACATGCACACACGGACACACGATGAACACGTAATTGCAAATGACCGCCTGTTTAAACATAATAATTATAGGTCTGGCTCGCTTTTCAGAGTGTCAACAACAGACTGAGATTGGTCTTTGCACAACAAGGTTATGGCAGAGTTTCTATCAGTTCTGGTATTATATTCAAATGGAAATATAAATCATTTGTCTGCATAGCTCACCTACAGCTAAGGAAGTCAACCAGTCAAAAGGTAGACAGGCAACATTTTTGCACATAACTTTCATAATTATTTTTTTAGTTTCACCAATATCTTGGAATGAAATTTAATTGTATGATTATTTATCATCAAAACTGATTATAACCTATATGATTATATAGTGTTTAGGGGTGTAAGAAAACAGCCATACACTTGAGTACTGCAATATTTTGTGATACTGCCAAGATTCATGGCTCAGTTTACACAGAAAGTACTGATATGGTGTTGGATGTTACAGGGACTGTGATAAATGCAGATCCCACTTTTTTGAATGGATAAAAATTCAACTTTTTAACTCTGACTTTATATATATAGTGAAGTGTTCTTTACACAATGAGTTTTTCTAAAATTAGATAAAAAAATCTTTATTATCACCTTGCTTACAGTATCACAAACTATATTGAATCCCTTGTATCCCTGTATCACGATACGTATCGTATTGTCAGATTCTTGCCAGCCTTAATAGGGTTATAGTTTTACATATTTATATCACACAAATTGCAATTTAATGATAACAAAATTGTGAATGGACACAATCATGTTTAATGGATATTTGATGATGCACATACTCATTATTTCTTCTTCTTCTTCATTAGTTTTTATCATGAAGTGTGATTATTAATTGTAGCACAATTATATGTGATTGTTGTTAAATGACTGATTGTGTTCCCACATCAATCATTAGATATTTTTGCTGGTCGATATGGTTGAAATCATTATTATAAGCGTATTTTTTTCAATGTCAGTATACATTGTTATAAATGTAATGTATTTACATCCACTCATAAACGAATCAGAGTGATGTTGTAAGTGCCATGAACGGACTGTAAAGATAAATCTCTCTCACAATAACCTCCTTTTTTATGACGTTTATAGATAAAACATGCTCCGAATTATTCATTTGGCCACCAGAATGCTGTAAAACAATAAAACACAAAAATCATATACTGTAGAATATGATTCCACATAAAGTCCACAAACAGTAATGCTGATTTATTGCCCTACTAGGGATAATGTATCTCAAGAGACTCCCTAGTTATAACAAAGGTTAAATTAATAAACATTTATCATTTTATTGTACATCGTGAATCCTCCATTGCTCTTCCTGAAGTTTCCTTTTTCCCCTCACTATTGACACTGATGGAATAACTATTTATTTATTTAATCTTTTTTTTTTTTTTTTTTCCTCAGCTGAATTGCCTTTTTGAGGGCCTTAACATCCTCTAAAAGTGATTCAACTTTGCACACTTATCAGACGTGGTGAAAAATGTATTATTTTAAGGTCCTCGGGTTTGGGCTTTCAAAAATGGCTCGTTAACGCCCCCTAAAACTGTATAAAGATTGAGTCCCTGGCTTAGGGTTTCACCTACATGTATGAAATTTGGCAGGCAGATGCATCATGTGGAGACGAACAAAAAAGCCAGTTGGAGGTATACCCAAAACCCAACAGGTAGTCGGACATTTTCGATTGAATGTGTTATTTTAGTGTTTTTTTTGCCATTTCCAGGCACTTCAATTTTTTTGTTTCTTTTTTTTTTATGGGGGTGCTCCTTATCAAAATCAAGGGTCTATGGATAGAGGGTATCATATACTTTGGGATTTTGGATTGTATGAATAAAACTGACGACTTGATAGAAGTTTGAATATTTTAAATGGAATCTGGACAACAGCTGTACAGTTAACAACACATATACACTACATTTAGAGTATTCTTCTTAACATTGGTGAAATAATTTCTGCCATATTGCCCAGCCCTAATGGGCTAATTCTGCATGCCTTTTGCATTGTTTTCAGCAGCCCCCTGAATAAACAAGCAGAGAAGCGGAGCAGACAGAAAGCTCCCTGTTTGGAAAGCTTTGAAAAGGTCAATTAATATCAATGCCTAGACAACAACCAAGTTTCTGTCTGCTTGTAATACAGGTGGCGACGCTCCCAGCATCAAAGTCTCCTTTATACCAGCTGACTTGTGCAACAAAGCTAATGGGAGCGATTCTGATGAAAACCCCGCAGACGTGCATAACATTTAACACAAGGGAGGAAAGTAGAGAGCCGAGCAGTTTAGGGTAATGCCGCTGAGAGAATCTGGGAATAAGACTTCAATGAGGCCTTTGACGTGAAACCAAAGCTGCTCCGCTGGGAGCGCACGTCATCCGGCATATTCGAGAGTGGATGGATCTTACAGTGGCATCTCCTTGGAAGGAGCAAGGAACCGTTGAGGCCTATGGATGAACCCTGTGAAAAGCTATTTAAGGGAGTACATGCCATCACTCATTTCATAAGCTGCTGCTCCTAACAGTGCCTAGATGAATACCTGTGGGGCCGAGCATTTCTTGGCTCACAGAGGAGCGTATTTGATCTGTTTCCAAGACATAGACAGAGGAAATATGCCACTTGAATAATTCTGCTTCCACATAATGACTTTTCCCTGTCAAAATAATTCAAATATCTAGATCCCTCTCGCGAAGATGGGTATTGTGTATCCTTCTGTTACAGGCAGGGAGGGGAGGTGAAGGAAAGTAAACTACTAAAAAGAGGAATCCATGTGTATAAATGACTGATTAAAATAATTATGGATGTGGAAATGGTCTGGAACAATAACCAGCAAATGCACGGTGCCCCAGGGAAAATTTCCCCATCTGTGTCTGCGAGGAGGAAGACCTCCCTCGGATTCACCACGATTTTCCAGTTTACACAAGCCACGCAGCGGAAATACAGACAACCTAAACAGGCATTTGGAGTGTATACATGATTAAATCCCCAACAAGCAATAGCCCTCGGAAAATGTGTCAGGATGAATCGACGTATCATTAAATTACACTCTGTGCGCGTGAGTGGCTGCTTTAACTGCAAATCCTACTGCTGCTTATAATTATAGACATATGAGAGGAGTACAAATCACTGCTTATATATATGTGTGTGTGTGTGTGTGTGTGCAGATGGGCTTGTTTTAAGTAATGCTTGGGAGTAGCAGATGCAGCAGCTACTCTATTGTCTAGAAAACAGTCTTGTTAAATAAGTCCACCCGCCTCGCCACCTGGTGCCTTCCATACAAGGAGAATCACTCTAATATTAGAAAGATATGGATTATTAATACGCCTCTGATGGCCCTTCTAAGAGGAGTTAAGCATGACATTATTATAATGGGATTCTGCTGTGGCATCTTTGGGATATACAACAGGACTTCCTCTCCTTGGCAGAGCTATAGGATGCAGGTGCTCTGTTTATTTCCATGTGTTTTGCTCGTCTTTGGAGACTAAAATAAAGAAATATTCACACCAGATTCATTCCACCTGGAGAGGGCTTACAGGGGCCATCAGAGAAGCCACTTTAGATGTGAGTGGATGGGGAACAAAGGCTCTGCCAGTGTGCCCCGGTGCCTCATGCTGCCCAGCCAACAATGAGGAGGGGGGTGAAGAAGAGGGCTCTGCTGCCAACCAGCCTGCTCTCTGCTCAACCCCGCGGACTGATTTCCCCCCAAAGTCTCGAGTGATGCTGAGATGAAATAATAATAATAATAAAACACACTTCCGGCCCCCGGGATAGGCTAAACGGTCAAATTTCACCCACGGACATACACTTCTGAGATTTTCGACAGGTGAAAATAAACCCGTCTGTCTGGGGTGGGGTGCGCGGCTGCACGCATTAAACAGTGTAAAGGACGCTGGTTACCTCGGTAGGAAGTGCACCGTCTTCTTTGCCGTCTGGCAGATTCATGTGGGTGGATTTGCAGCTGGAAGCTTCCTCGGAAACAGCAAGGAGAAATGTAATCCAGCGGCAGCGGAGCTCCGCTCAGAGACAGGTCTGCCTTTGTTGGGGATGCATGCACACATCGCCGGCGTGTCCCCCCCTCTCCTCCCTCCCTCGCCGTGCGTCCGTCCTGGCTGCTGTCGACCGACCTCTCGGGAACGCAGCGGGTCACGGGCTGCTCCTCAGCCCTTTTTGTCGGGAGAGCATTGCCGGTCCAGCGGCCTCAGATACTGCTGGTTGATGTCATTGATACTCCCTGCCTCCTTCCTTAATGCCCTCCTCCTTCTCTCCTCTCCTCCCCCTCCTCTCTCTCTCTCTCTCTATCTCTCTCTCTCAAACACACACCGGAGCGCTCCCCCTCCCCCCTATACATGACGTGATGCAGGCAAGATCTCCAATAGCAACCGTATCCCCCATCACCCCTATTACCCCCATTTCCAGCCCACTCCACCTCCTCCAGCTCTGGCTGGATCGCTGACTGGTGCAAAAGAAGTGGCTGCTGCTGAGGCAGGTTGGTCCTGTGTGTTGGTGGCTTATTTTTCCACTGTACTCCCCAGGGGCTAAAATGAAGATAAGCACCTTGAAACCCCGTAGATTCCCATAATATAGTGTCTAATTATAGCTGTTGGCAGGAAGTCAGAGTCAGAGCCCCATATCAGCTCCTACAGAGCAGAAGCCCTCACTAAGTTACAGCTGGACACTTAAAAATATACGACTCACTGTGGGACATTATGGGGATATATTAACAACACCATAGGCGGTAGATACAGGAATATACGAGATATGGTGAATTGTTGTTGAGGACAATGCCAGGAATTAATGATATTTGTTGATCTCAGCTTTTAAATGTATTAGGTTCACTAATAATAAATAAAATGAATAAATAAAACTAATACAAGAGTGCTGCAGTTCATCTTACTTTCATTGTGTAAGATGTTTTTGTTGAAACTGTTTGAGTTGATTCAACTTCATGGTAATTTTGTTAAATTGTACCGCGTTATAGCCTGCTTAGAGGTGTTAAATTATTTTATGCATCCCATTTATATCACTGAGAGGTAGAATCATTTATATGAATCCTCATTCATATCAATAAGGTCAAGTGAGCCCCAAATAAAATTTGTCTTTGTCTTTTTTTTTTTTTCCAGGAATGTGGGACAAAATGGTTTTCAAATGTGAAAATATTTTATCTTTTAGTTATGTGAAATTACAATATTTGTTTGTCACATTATAGCATGGTAACATCCCTAATAATCTAAAGCCTTTTGGCATCTTGTGAGAAAACATCACATGGAGACGACTGCAGGCAAACCCTTCAACAGAGGATGACTGGGCTGTAATTGCCAATGGGAATGACTTTTGCCTTATGATATGAACAACATAGCCCAGTGTCAGCTGGGATCAGCTCCAGCCCCCCCCACGACCCTGAATGGGATAAGTGGCTACGGATAATGAATGAATGAATGACTATGGACAACATTATCATATATTTAGATTTAGATGCAGTGTACCACGCTGCATTACGATTTGTATCTGATTCAGGTTTCTGCACGCATCATTGCAGTTTGTATGAAAAAGCTGGTTTGTTCTCCTCATACAGCTGCTGAATGGAACAAAAGTACATTTTTCACGAAAAGGCCATATTACATGAACTGCCTCCTTACCTATGTGATGACAAAAACAGCTGCAACCTTCAAACATACGGACAAATTATGTTATTCCTTGAACTCATATTGTCTTTGGTAAAAGTGGTTTTTAAGTTTTTGCACCCTCATTTTGGTATGAGCTACAGAGTCACTTTAAACTAGATTATTTTATAAGCATGCCGGATTTCACCACACCACTGAATGCACATGTCCTGTTACTGATCAACACTAATTGATCGGCCGATGCAATGTGCAGTTTGTTTTAAGCCTATTTGTTTTGTTTATGTGAAATGTCTTACGTTATTTTGTTTTAATTCTGTTGTTGCTTTTATGTGAAACTTTTTATGCTGCCATCTTGGCCAGGACTCCCTCGGAAAACATTTAAATCTCAATGAGATTACCTTGCAAAAAAATAAAATAATAATAATAAAAAAAAAAAAAGATATGCAAAACACTATGGAAATGAACCACATTTGCCTAACCTCTGCACCACTGAAAAATCCTGCTCTGGTACATTAAATGTGTCAACCTATTCATTTTGCTCTGAAAATATCAATAAAAATGAAAAACAAAATCTGTGAAAATTATGACAGTCTTCTGCTTTTCCTTCTAAAAGATGCTGCAGATGAACACAGGCTATTGTTTTTAAGATTTGCTCTTATTTAGGTCACACAACATGACAGAAACAACCGCCACAAGGCCAAAATGTGAGGTGTTGGCTGTGTGGTGGTGGAGGCTGGCGTGGCGCTTCGGGACTGTGTGAAGAAGGAGGCTTTATTCTAACGTCTTTGCTGATCCCCGCGCAGCGCTCTGCAAACAAGCTCAGAGTCAGCAGCTCTGCCTGCTGATTTCTGTTCATCCACGTACATTACAAATGCATATTCAGCCCCGGCTGCTAAAAGTCATTTCTTGCACTCTGACTCAAAGACTGTTTGATGAAGTGTGAGAAAGAGGTGGGAAAATTAACCAACTGCCTTCACTTCTGATGGTCATTGCAAGCTACAGTCTTTGAGTCTATCACATGGTCTTTCAGGGACAAAGGCTGCCCCTCTGATTGATTTTCTTTGTTGCTAGTGACATCTAGTGGGAAGTTACTATTATGTGATCCTGCATTTACTTGAGACTGGAAGAGTTGACACAAAAGGTTTATGAATGCAGGACCAGGTATGACACGATTTATCGTGGCATACCTGTTTCTTTTGTTGGCAGGAGAAATGCTCCCAAAAAATGATTTTACTGTTATGATACTAAAAATAAGCACTGAATTTACTACCAAGGAGCAGCAGTGCAGTGGTTAGCACTGTGTAGAGTTTCCATGTCCGGTTTCCTCTCACAATCCAAAGACAGCTTAATTGTTGACTTTAAATTGCCTGTAGGTGTGAATGTGACCGTGAATGGTTGTTTGTCTCTGTGTCGGCCCTGTGATAGTCTGGCGACCTGTCCAGAGTGTACCCCGCTTTCGCCCAATGTCAGCTGGGATCGGCTCCAGCCCTCCGCGACCCTGAGTAGGATAAACAGGTATAGATAATGGACAGATTACAACAAAGACATATCGGACTACAGGACGCACTTTCTCTTTGTTTATCTCAACATTAACAATCGTAGCTGTCTTTCACCTCTTGACATAGGACTGTCCTTGACCAAAGAAATGCTTAATCGACACACATGATTTAGTCAACTAACTGATTAGTTGATTTAATCTGCAAAACTGAGTTTCTACACAAAGAATCACACAAAAGCACTACTTTAAATCTTGTTTTTTCCAGAGATGTGCCTGTAAGTTTTTTGGAAATAAGTCATTTAGCATGAAAAAGCATAAAAAGTCTAAAGAAAGCTTCATCAACTAAGACCAAAAGGACCGTCAACTAATCAATGAGAAGCGGCAGCCCTATCATGACATCACAGGTGCTGCTTGCAATGTCAAGATTGGAATTAATGTCTAAACATAATGATAATCATAATCATCTGGCACCCTTAACAGAAAGGTCAGAGGTCGGCTATAACAGAGCTCGTGGCTGTATGATCTTGTCACCGGGACTTGAACCCCTCTTTACCAGCTGCTGTTTCTAGACTCACTGTGCCAACATGACACCTGTCACATGTACAGCAACAATAGCACATCATTAATATTTTATGTTTAGCCAGCTTCCTCCACTTTAAAACACATTTGCTCATATTGTTTCTGCTTCCTCTCGGGATAATGCTGTCTCTGTTGTCTGTGTGCCGTCTCTGCCAGTCACCCTGTGACCTGCCTGACTGTATAGCGTTACAGTATTCCCATTTCCAGAGTTTAAGCTAGGGCAAAAGATCCCTAAAATTAGCAGGGTAAGTGCCCTGTCGCTACCGCTGCCCTGCAGCAGTGACGTTAATTGAGCTCTATTTATACTTTAAGAGCGCAGGACTCAGAAAGATCAAGTTTCTGTTATGCTTTATTTCAGTGCCCTCTAGTTTATGTGCGCGGAGCAGTGGAAAGCCCATATATGGTATAAAAAGCTGAATTAAGTGGGCGCTGATTATTTTTTAATGTTCTGCTAATGTCACACTTTGTATGCGTCTTTCTAAGTAAGGAAATTTGGCTGCTGGGGTCTTTTATGTCCTTCTACTGCAACCATTTCAATCCATCTGAATAAGTATAATGATGCTCTTCATGCTGCCATTGTAAGCAGCTGCCCTCAAGCTACAAAACTAGCGACAAACCTGAGAAACAAAAAGATTCATTTTCAATTTTCAGATAATAGTTTCCTAATCAAGACACAGCAAAAACTGAGCTCACCCACACATGCAAGCACACACAGATTATGTTGCGATACTGAATTTTATTCAAGTATCTCCAACGCACTTTTGTTCTTGAGTTATCATAAGTTAAACGAATCAGTTGAGAAAGAGAACGGCAGCGACAGTCGATAGTCTGAATGTAAGTTGTCCATTTAGGATTTAGAGCCTCTCGGTGTGCATTCAACTTAGGCGGTGCTTAGCACAGGCAGACAAATAAAACATTCATGATAACACAAGATAAACAAAAGAGAGACTATTAAAAGTAAGACTAAGATGCAGCCCGAATGGCCGGTTCCATTTCTGTGAACTGCATCCGAGGTTAAAGGGAAAATTCACTCCGAAACAGAATTGACACGATTTTGGACAGTTAACTTCGCCACAAAACAAACAAGAGGGCTTAAAACTCCGTTGTTATCTTCACAAAATGTCCTGATGCTGCTTCTTTGCCTGAGTGAATTGGACATCTTTTCTGACATTGACGTAGAGGGATGTAGGCACACATAAGGCTCCAGTTTGAAATTGTTCATTCATTCAATAGGCAGACATTTTAAGAAAACATTCGGAATTCATAAACTCAGATACCAATTCACTGTCAACTAAGCAGCCCCAGGTTTGAGCCATATGATAAGCATGTAAAAATGAAGAAAAATCCTGTGTAAAATCTGTGTCGTGAATTTTTTTCTTGATTGGAATATCCCAAACTGCATAGGTAATACATGTCTGTGTGGAGACTGGGGAGTGTTAGCCAAACAATAGCACCAGCTCTACTCAGCATTCCTGATCTTCTTCATGTATGCCTCATATTACTTCTGCTTTTAATTAGGAAGATAGTAAGTTAGCTGCTTGCTGTTTTTGTCACCAGTTTACAGTCTGTGACAGAACACGGCTCCGTGGCTGACGTTTGGCACAGTAAATTCAAACCTTCCCATATCAAAGAAACGTAGCAGATGGTATACAGTGTGTGAAGTGGAATCAGCTAAAAAATTACCAGCAAGCAAGTTTAGGTGGTTGAGTTTGTTCAAACACTTCCTTTCTGAATGAATTTGCAAAAGTGAGCCACCATATTCACTCTTCATTTTCATGCCCTGGCTACATTGATCAGATGCTTCCCATCAGTAATACTGAAACCCGTCTTTCATACAGTACAAGCCACCACCAAACACACACAAGCACCATCATACTGTATGTCTCCTTTCCACAAGAAGAGGAAAAATGCATTAAAAGCCTATATCGAGTTGAAGTTTCAACTAGCTTTAAATAGCATTAGAAACCAACAATCACTTTGAAAGTGATTTAAAGTTAGAATCAAGCAACTGACCAGAGAACAGCCAGAGATTTAAGTCCAGAGGCTGGATGTTTATTGCTATGGTTGGGTCTGACACAAGGTTGGTATGGCCAGGAGCGAAGCAGAGGCCCAAAGGAGATAAAGACTGGTGTGGAGAAGGAAGTTTGTGGTGTAGGAGACAACAGGAAGAGTAGTGTAGGGGGCCTCATCGAGGGAGAGTAGTGGAAGTTAGTGCAGTTCAATGAAAGCCTCCATCTCCTCAGAAATGAGTCCCCTGTAGGGCAGTCTGTGCTTTTCAATTGCACGCGCCGCCAGGCACTGAAGGGTGACGTAGTTCAGAGGGTAGAGGGCCGGGTGCCCGCTGCTCTGCTCATCCAGCAGCTCGTAGGCCGTCTTCCTCTGTGCGTTCGTAGCGTCAAAGTGAGCCCCAGCCTTCATGAGTAGTGCCATAATCTCTGGACAACCGTTGTTAGCAGCAATGTGCAGAGGTGTGTTGTTTTCACTGTCGCGTGAATCCACGTCCGCGCCGCACTCCAGCAGCAGTGCCGCCACCGCCTGGGAGGGGAAGCGGCCCACTGGGTAGCGGCCGACAGACGTGGTCTCCTTGTCTACGGACATGTGGAGAGGAGAAAAGCCGCTGCGACCTCGAGGGTTCAGCTTTAGCAGGCGGTACACTGTGTGCTTCTTCTGGTGCTCCTGCTCTGGGCTGCACTCCAGCTTCTCCAGTAGAAAGATGAGGTGCAGGATGATGGAGAGAGCTTTGGTGAACTGAGGAGCCTCTGGAGGGTTGTCCCTCTGTGCCACAGCTCTCTCTACCTCCCTCACACTCTTCCCCAGCACAGTCATCAGATCGTGAAAGGTGACGCGTGTTGACAGTGTGCCTTTGGCCCGGTCTTGGAGAACAAATGAGAAAAGCTCTGCGAAGGACAGAAAGCTGGAGGCTGTCATGGGACTGAGAGGGTCCAGGTTGCTCTGCTGCATGTCTAAAGCATATTTCCACAGACTGATGCAGCGTTCAAAGTTGCCTGAGTCAGCATACACAGCTCCCCTGTAGCGGATGTAATAAGAGGTGTCTGGGTGGGATGGCCCAAGGATGCGCTCTCGAACCAACAGGGCTTGCATCCGCATTTCATCGGGGTCTGTGATCAGAGCTTCCAGTTCCTCTGCAGTGCTCACCTCCTGTGCACAGCCATAGGCAGGGATAGGAGGGCCAGGTGGAGGCTTAGCCAGGGATCCAGCTTTGTCCCCTGGTTGCCTCAGCTCCATGGCCCTTCTCCAGTACCTCATAGCCCCCAAGAGATCCCGCTTTTTGTCCACAAAAGTAGCCCCAAGGAGTTCAAGTGCATCGACGCGCTCCTCTCTGGAGGTGCGAGGCTGGTGGGCGAGATACTCCACAATGTTGGTGTGACCTGTGACACTCGCAGCGAGGAGTGGGGTCATTCCGTATCCATCTCTCTCCATGCGAGCACTGCACTTCAGCAGCATCTTCATGATGTCCAGGCTACCTGACTCCGCGCAGTCGTGGAGGGCGGTGTTCCCTTTAACACTCTTGCGGTTGACATCAGCACCGCGGTCCAGGAGGAACTTGGCTATCTCCTTGTGGCCCTTGTAACAGGAGATCATGAGGCAGGTGTGTCCGTGGCGGTTGGCTACCTCCATGTCGGCTTTGTGCTCCACCAGGTAGCGGACGATCTCCAGGTGACCGTCGAAGCAGGCAGCTCGGAGCGGCGTTGAGTTAGTTAGTGTTGCGTTGTTCACTGAGGCACCGTGTTTCAGTAGCGTCTTCACCACAGGGAGGTGACCGGCTGCCGAAGCCGCCCACAGCGGCGGAGCCCCCTCGATGGTCTCGCCATCAAAGTTAACCGCCCCCCCGAGTTCAACATTCGCTTTACAATGTTCAAGGAGGTAGTCTACAACCTCTAAATGTCCGTATCGAGAGGCTATCAACAGAGGGGTTCCTCCCTGGGTTTTCTCCTCGGCTAAAGCCTCCAGCTCCTCTGGAGTTTTGTTGCTCAGCAACTTCTGGATAAGTTTCAGCTTACCATCTCTGGCCGCGTTGAAAACCGCCGTCGGTATGTCCATTTTACAGGCTCTGTGCTGCCGCGCAGGGCTCCAACCCCATAACCACTCGTTTCTGGAAAAACGGACGAGTCTGGTTTTAAATAGCAGAGAGCAGAAATCTTAGTTTGGGCTCGGTTTCTAGCTCACATCTTTCTGCCATTTTGAGGGTGCTGTCAAGATGGCGTTTGTGTTGTTTGACAGGTCTATGTTTACGACTGCAGCGAGGCATTATGGGTGACGTAGTTTTGATGGAATTCCTCGTTCCAAGGGGAGGAAGTCGTTTTATTTTAAAGAGAACAGCATTTCCCATGATGCTTGTGACTTGGATGACCTACCAGCTGATGGGTTCGTTTGTTATGGTTGTTCGGAACAACAAGAGTCACCACCTCAGTTTAGACAGAGACAGCCAGCTGATGCCGGGCTCACAAACCAAATGCACCCTCAGAAAGGGCCCAATCTAAATAGTAAGTTGATTCCCGTTACTATGGAAACGTGAGAACGAAACGTAATAAACAGCTGGTTGTAGTGGGGGAGTTCCCGTGGATATCCCTGCGAGTGATATTCATACAATCACACAAATATGTGTAGTTACTTAGAAATTAACACATACATACAGTATATCTATTTGAATATGTTTATATACCCTGTTTGGAGTTGTGCTGACATTTGAAACACATAATTATGACAAATGATGAAAAACACATTATGTTGCTGCACAAACTGTGAAACTGAAAAACAGTTGCAGACAGAGATATCTAACACAAAACAAATGCGTTTCTTTAATTATTGCCCCATGATGACACAGGCAGACACTTACTGTATATTTATGCTCATTTTACAAAATGTGTGTTTGTAATACATTTTAAAGTCAGACTACAAACTTTCAACTGTACCATCATTTCAGATCACCAGTTTCAGTACTGAGTCTAAATTACACAGGCTAAAGGAAAGCAAAACTAATTAAACTGTCAGATGACTCCCAACAGCATCAGGGTTTTGCAGTCATCTCACATTAATAGTGAATAACAAGGTGGCTGAACTGTACTCCACCGTTAAAACAGTACTGCTAATATTGTTTTGGTAGCATTTTCTTTGTTCTGTAATGAGGGGAAGGAAATACAGATTTTAGGTGATTTTATTCTACACTATATCCTGTGTTTCCTTTCACAAAATGAAGTTTATTCAATTATGCTTCTCCTTTTGAGATAGAAATTAATTTACTTTAATGTAGGATATAGATATACTTAACAGAAGTATACTGACAAGTGTACTTTAAATTCTAAACATACTTGGCTTAAACTGAGAAGGATACAGAAAAATCTAAGTATCTATTGATCAAGATCTATCCATCCATCCATCGTCAACCACTTATCCCGTTAGGGGTCGCGGGGGGGCTGGAGCCGATCCCAGCTGGCATTGGGCGAAGGCAGGGTTCACCCTGGACAGGTCGCCAGTCCATCGCAGGGCACATAGAGACAGACAACATATAGACAGACAACCATTCATGCTCACCTCCACAACTACGGGCAATTTAGAGTCATCAATTAACCTAAACAGCATGTCTTTGGACTGTGGGAGGAAGCCGGAGTACCCGGAGAAAACCCACGCTTACACAGGGAGAACATGCAAACTCCACACAGAAGAGTCCCAAGCCGGAATCGAACCTGTGACCCTCTTGCTGTGAGGCGACAGCGCTAACCACTGCACCACCGTGCAGCCCCATTGATCAAGATATATTATTGAAAAGTGTAGTTAAGTATTCTTGTCTTATAGGCCTACAGAAAAGAATATTTGGCTTGTAGTTGTGCTTACCTTTTGATAGAGTAGCCTATTTAAATGCGTGAGAGCTTGTAAAGTTTTGTAAATTGCCTGTAGGTGTGAATGTGAGTGTTGTCTGTCTCTATGTTGTCTGTCTCTATGTTGTCTGTCTCTATGTGCCCTGCGATGGACTGACGACCTGTCCAGGGTGAACCCCGCCTTTGCCCAATGCCAGCTGGGATCCAGCCCCCCCAACGGGATACGTGTTTGCAGATGGACAAATCATCAAGTCAAATAGCAAAAGGAGCATGTCTCTTTGTGTAATATATAAATCACTGGATAAGTTCCCAAAGCGTACAAGTCTTATAGTATAGTATAGAAGTATAGAAGTCTTATTGCAGAGTGATTTTACAACTAGCGTTAAGACAGTAATTAGTTTTCCTTGATGGTACTGTGTAATTCCAGTAGCACCCAGATAACTATCATATATCTTTAGAACCCTGATATTAAAAACGGGGGAAAGATTCATATATCATATAAATACCAAAACATAAATAGGCCCATATGTGTGAAATTAAGCTGGAAACATACAGTTATATGACTGATCTGACCATCTTGAAGAGTCTTGAAGGGATCACATTACTTTGTCCTCCTCCACAAGCCGGTGGCCAGAATATTGACTTGAATATTGACAGTGTGGTGCTGTGCATGAACTCCAGGACCTTATTACATTCAGTAGAATGTGGATATTGACTTTTTTCCTGCATCTCTCCACAGTATGAGAAAGAATCCACCCACTTTCACATGCATAAATGCAGTGTGCCATGTAGTATATAACACAGCTGCTGATGAGAGTTGAGCAGTGAAGAAGGATTAGAATATTTTAAAATTCATCGAATAAGTTCACTTCAGGGGATCCAAGCACTGTTGTAATGACATGACGCCTCTGCTCGCCGACAGCATCTCAAAGATTAGGATGGCAGTCATTTTCAGTTTTTTTTTTCTTTCTGGAAAACAAAATCATCCTTGAATATAAATTACAGTTTGTTTTACACAAATTGTAAATTTATTCTCTTCCTAGAATAAACTGGATTTTTTCTTAGTACTAATCAAAAGTTTGATAGCAAGAATGCAACAGCAATCATGTATAGAGGGCACAAGAAACTACAGAACAGTCAGAAATATTACTTAGCAGGCAGCCTGATGGTGCCATATTGATCTTTTCACTACTTACTTTTTCTTTGTCTTTTTGTCTTAGCGTGAATATTGGTGAATCTGAAAGTGGCTGGGTTGTATCTCAAGTTTAAAGGACCGGTGTGTAACATTTCACAGGATCTATTAACAGAAATGGTTTCATAACTATGGTATTGTATAATCACCTGAAACTAGCTTGAGTCCTTCATATCTACATATGGAGTGGATCCTCTTAACGGACTTCGCCGTGCTGCTCCACCATATTTCTATAGTAGCCCAGAGCAGACAAACCAACACTGGCTGAAGAGAGAGACTTTAATGATTCACGTTACCTGAAGATCACCGTAGTTGTCCAACAACGTTGTGAAACTGCCGTAAAGTGAGCAGCAGAGAGCAAAACCATGATGCTGCCAACTGCCGTCTGACTTCCATTCTTTAAGTAGTGTTATTATGGCAAAGATGGCCACTGGTGATCTGAAATTTTAGTTTCCTTCAATCTGTAATCCAACTGTCATCAGATTTTGATTATAAAATTTGTTACATACAGAAGTATGTGACATCAACTTTTACCAACTGAGCAACTTCAAATCATTCAGAAGAGCACAGAGACAAACAGAACAGACATCTTTCATGTAAAATGACCAAAACTGTTTTAACTTTGGCAGGAAATCCTGTTGTGACAGGTTTGACAGTGCTAATAGTGCTGTGGATTTGGCAAGAATCTCACAATACAATACCTATCATGATACAGATACGATTCAACATACTGTAATATATTTTTAAAATCAAATTTTAGGAAAACTGGCATAGCATAAAGAACACACCACCATATGCATAAAATCTGAGTTAAAAGTTAAAAAGTTGACTTTTCTGCAATCAGAACAGTGAGATCTGCATTTTACATCCAGCATCTTAGCACCACTATGAGACGGCACATAAACTGAGAGGGAGCAAAGTAATGACTCAGTTAAGCTTTGCATGTTAACTTTGCAACTATTAATTAAAAATAGATGCAGTGTTTGTGAGAATCAATATAATATCACAAAACATCACAATACTCTAATTTTCTTACACCCCTATAGTAAGATGCTGATCAAGAAAATATATTTTCAGGGACTTAAACATTGGTCGAGAAATCGTTGATTATGATGTTTTGCTTAATTCAGAGATTATTAGACAGTCGCTTTTCAATAATTTGCATCATCAAGCTTACAGAGGCAAACATAATGACTTCACCAGTTTTTGCTTTCAAGTCTGTGAGAAATAAATATTCTTTAATCTAATGGCTGAATCCCACACGGGTGCTTGTTATGACTTTTTCCAGGAAATGGAGCTGGCTGCAGAAAGTCTTCTCAGTGTTTACATTTCTTAATGAAATGTATTTTTCTTTCCTTTTCATGGCCTGTCCTAGTGTATATGGGCAGAAAGAAGACACCCAGGGCAGGTCACAAGTCAATTAAAAGTTTCCAAAAGAAAAATGGTTTGGATGCTTTAAATGTAATGATATTTCTGTAGCATTGTGAGTTGTCATTCTGATGTTTCACCAGTAGAGGAGGCATAAGATCCACACTAATGCTCTTTATTGCTCAGTTGAACCATCGCTGCATGTCTGACAGATGTGCTAGTGTGGACTACAAGGTACGTTTTGTATTTTTCTTCCCTCAGCACAAATGCATTTCTATTTATCAACCCAAGTATTGAACGTATAAATCACAATATGGCCTCACTGTACAGATGAATTATATCTGGAGCAGAAGATTGCATTCCAGGAGCTACGGTTCTTCTACCTCCTGCAGTCCTTAATAACTATTTGAACCTCACTGGAGGAAAGCCTGAATAGGAAACACGTTTTTAAAATTAAACAGGGAGTTTGAATGCACGGAGAGACAATATTGCGTGCCGAGATACAGGATTAAAAGCCTTGCAAATGACACTCAGCCCGTATCTGTCTCAAGGGGATCTGGCCTCATACTTGTTTACAAAAAAAGATGGAAAGCTTGGGGGAGTGAAAGGAGGATTTATAATCATTTCCTCGGGCTTGCTCTTGATCCTGTGGAATTATTAGAGGACACATCATTGAGAGTTTAGTGTTTTTATTCATACATTCAAAAAGCATGTCACACAACAAAAGTCATATTAACATTACATCCAATTAAAATCTAATTTCCAAATATAAATTCTTTCAAGTAAACAGAGGCTTTATTAGATTCCACAGGAACGTGCACATGTAATATTACTGCTTTATTACAAAAACTACAGTCGAACCGTAACAGGATCATCATTGCATCACAGCTGATATGATACTGAGCCACATCACAACGCTCATGAGAGAAGACAACAATTCTTGTAACTCAATACTTCAAGAGAAATACACAAACAAGGACAACAGCTCCACTGTTCACAAATATACTGGTAAGCATGTAAATAATGATGGTTTAACCTGGACAGACCTCTAAAAAGAAGATAGTGATGGCAACTTGATAGACTTTTAATTCTACAGAGGCTTCAGTTTTTTTGTCCACTGATGTTAGTGACACAGTGTGCGAGATATAACTCCCTTGTTGTCAGCATGCTTCCACCTGCCCAGTATTTGTCAGATCTGTTCAGTGGGATGAAAATGCAGCCAGAGAAGCAAGGGCCCCTCCAGATGTGGAGCTGCTTGTTGTCACCCAAGTCTTGACAGGTGCTCCCTAGAGGCCCGCGAGCAGCTCACTGAGCAGCACTTCCCTTTCCCCTAGAAGCACGTCTCTCCTCAGACTGGTCCCTTTGTTCACTACCTTTATCTTCATGGCCAGACTCTTGACTTGCATCTGGGTCAACGCGTCAAAAAAAAAGTCTTCGTTAAACACTGGGTTCCTGCTGTTCTTGATGATGGTGCTCCTCTGCTTCTGCTGCTTGCCGGGGTTCAGGTAGAGCGCCACGCAGCAGTTGATGCTCTTAGGGTCCGTCTGTCTGTCGTAAAGGGCCTCGGCTGCGAGCACGCGAACCCTCAGCCGAGCGGCCTCCGGGTCGTAGTGAGTGCTCAGCCTCACCGTCCCCCCCTTGTGGAGGTTGATGGTGTGCTCACGCTGCAGGAGGTCTGACGTGGCGCCCCTTGAGCTGCTGCTTTTACATCCACGGAAAGCAGGGGAGGGAGGGCAGCGCATGCGGCGGCGCTGCATGTTGGGGCTGTTGTCTGCTGAACTGCACTCATCAGTGGAGAGAGAACTGTGACGTGCAAGGGAGCGCTTGGCACGAGACACCTTGAAATAGGAGCAAAAAGCAACTGGTAAACACAGAAAGAAGTTTCATGGTAGATCAAATATGGAAAGCACTTTTGTAAGTTTTACAGTCCTCACCTTGGCTTGTGTTTCCTGGGTGATGGAGCGTAGGAGAGAGGCAGAGCGGGACAGGAGAGGGGAGGTAAAGGGGGATGACTCTGCCGAGGAGCAGGTGTCGCTCTCTCCACCGCTGAAATAGCGGTAGGGGTTGGGGTCAGCTGGGGCCAGAAGAGTCCCCCCCCCCTTGGGAGCGCCTCTGGGAGTTTGGGGAGGTGAGAGGGCTGCTGGGGTCGCTGTGGAACAGGCTCTCCTTGCGGCGGGTGTGAGGAGACTCCACCAGGGTGGAAAAGCCATATGAGGTCTGAGCCTTGGGGACATACGGCAGAGACATTGCAGTCTGTGACTGGGGGTCAGCGTTAGTGTTGACACTGACCCTGTCCACAGATCCGGCACCACCTGGCTCATCAGCGCTCTCTATTTGGATGATGTGACGGTTGGCTGACTTCTGGAGGTTGCGTGTCTCTCCTCCCAGGCGTGAGAAGAGGCGAGGGCTGCATGGGTTTTTGCTGCTCCGAGCTCTGGGGCTCTGGCTGCAGATGGCGTGGTCAGACACAGAGGGTCGTAATGTGGAGAAGTGCTGAGTCTCCGGGGTGGGAGAGTCTTCTGGTGGGCAGCAAATAAGTTTGGGGGGGATGAAGAAATCCGGGATCTTTTCTGGAGTGAGGACATTGGCGTAAACAGAGACAGGAATGGCCTCTATGGTGTGTGGGGGCTGGGATTGTGTCCCACTGCTCTCCACAGAGCTGCGGAGCTTCTCCAGTAGCCACATGCCCACTCAGATGCCTCAGCTCAACGGTTGAGTCTAATAACAGAAAAGTGAAGCATGAAGAGGAGCACAATAACAGACAAAATCAACAGAATTACACCTTTTTATCCCCTTAGGGCAAAAATCTTAGACTAAAGCTGTCTGTTCTTTACATCTCAGTGGAAAAAAAATCTCTTCAACCATGCAGCAATTCAGTGATTGAGAGGAATTAAGATTAAGTTGCAGCCAAGAAGCAAACATTCGTTTCACAATTCAGACATTACAGGAGCGTCTCCAAAGAGCACTTTAATTATATGTGAAATCTGCGCAAAGATAGTGAGATAAAAATAATGCCGTAAATCTCCTCTAATCGATACACGGGTGCTATTGATATCTGGATCACCTCAAGCAAATTCAGCATTTTTCACAAATCAAACAGCCATTTCTTCATATTAAAACAACTTTAAAAGTCGTTGGAATTTTAATTGCTCATTAAAATCCTTAAATCAAACGAGGAAAGGCGAATCTGAATAACTTTTTTGTTTGTTTGTTTTTTTTTTAAACAGAAACAGCCACATTAACATCCGTCACGTTACACATTTAACATTAAATATACCAACCTGTTGGCTTTACAACTCTTGTCCTTCGGAAAATGGATCGCCGGCTGCGCTCGTTTGCAACCTCTCCAAGCGCTCCGTGCGTAAAAGGTATTTTCCCGGGTAGTTGAAGTGTGATCCAAAACGCTTGCCAGAGGGAAAAGGCTGCTAGATCAGACACTCTCGCTTTATATGACGAGGGTCTCTGACTTCTGAGCCAATGAGAAGGTTGTGAAAGCTTCCCATGATATTTACCATGAAACTATTCCCTGCGCAGGCACGAGGAGGGAACAACTCATTTACAGGCTGCTGTTTCATCACCCGCAAAGTGTTGCAAATTATGCATTTCTCACATCTCACGCCTCATTGATTTTTTTTTAAAGAGAACGTCACGTGATAGCTATTTTCTCAGGCATTATCTTCCCACAACATGGTGCAAACACACAGACACCTTGTGTGGATTTCGTGGTGGCAAACTGATCATGATGATGATGATGTGGAGTGACAATATGCTCATATCCACTACCAACTCATTTACCAATTATAGTGGAAGACAAAGCTTTAAAGCTTTTGCACTAAAAGGATTTTGTACAGGCAGTGGACAAAATAAAGTAAACACTCAATGACAAAGAATCTGCACAAGCAGTTATATTAAAGGGATAGATTGGGTGTTTTGAAGTGGGGTTGTATTACTTATCCATAGTCCTATTACCTACAGTATGGAGGTTGGCACAGCCCCAGTATGGAGAAACAGGCAAGATTTACTGAAACAGAACCAAAGCAATGCACCGCTGTGGACATATTTTAACATTTAAAAGAAAGGCTCATCTAAATAAATCTATATCAGTTTCAGTGTACGCTATATTTTCACCCCTCTACCTTGCCATCAGACAGCCCTTTCCAATAGGGTAACTGAAGCCGTTGTATCCATCTTTGCTCTCGCCAAAGCCTCCAAACTCCATTTAAAAAACGTGTAATTTTGCCTGGTAGAACACTGGGGTTGCTGGTCTATTGCTGCCTCAATCGGTTTGTTGGTTTGTGCTATTGCGTGACTTTGGTGAATCCAATCCAGCAGCAACCCACATGTTCTGTGAGGTAAAATGACTGTTGAATGAATGTTTTTGTTCAGTGGAGTCTGGTTGCTTTGGTGAGAGCAGATAATGGTTTCAGTTCCCTGTTGGAAACATAGACTGAATAGCTGTCTCATGGCGTGGCTAAGTGCCAAAATATTCTAAATATAGCGTACACTTAAACTGATATTGATTTTTTGAGGTGAACCTTTTTTTTAGGTGGCTAGAATACTTTTTACTGCCGGCCCCGACAACAATAGTACATTGCTTTGCTTCCATGCGGTAATCCCTGTCTGTTTCTCCAAACTGGGGAATACAACTGTCATCTACTCCAGGTAATACAATGACTATGGTACTAAGTACTTCAAACAACCCACTTCAAAGCACATCAGCTATCACTTTAAGTTGAAATACCATTATGCCTTAATCTGTTTTAAAAGTTTCCTATGCTGCAGTGCACTCACAGAACTCAGCTCTCCCAAATAAGCCTATAAATCACTCCAGCTTGTCATAACTGGAACAAAGAAAAGAGCTCGTATCACGCCTGCTGTGAAGTCTCTACACTTGCTTCCAGTTAGTTTGGGGATAGTTTCTTAAACTCCCAGTGTTTATCCATAAATCTTCTTATGGAGGCGGCACTGAATTTGATTTGTTGCCAGAATATATCCCTCATTGAGCCGTCACATGCGCAGACTCTCAGCTGCTTGCTGTACCCAAAACTCTGACAGAGACCTGCGGCGAAGCTACCGTCTGTAGTTTTGGACCCAGTCTCTGGAACAGTCTGCTTATTTATCTGAGGACAGCAGCTTCAAACCTCTACTGAAAACTCACTTTGGGATTGAAAATTAAAATTACAACATCATATGAAAATTACAAATGAAAAATCCCAACATTTATTTGGTCCGACTTCTTAAAGGAACAGTGTGCAGGATCTGGCGGTATCTCGCAGTGACGTTGCAGATTAAAGCCTCTCCCGTGTGCAAAAACGTGATTGGCCTTTGCTATAGCCAGTTTTTGTAAGACCACTTAGAGTATATGGCGATGTGGGAAGTGAGTGGTGAAGCAAGAGGGAGAGAGCAGCGGCAACAGGAGCGAGTAACGTCATTGATTCCGGCCCAAGCGGGAAAACTGTAGAAACATGGTGGACGCCATGAAGAGGACTTGCTCCCTATGTAGATATAAACAGCTCACTCTAAGGTAATGAAAACAAAACAACTCTTATTTTCAGGTAATTATACACTTAAGAAAACTTACCTATCTATATTATATTCCATTTCTGCCAATAGATCCTCTTAAATGTTACACACTGATCCTTTAAGTGTGATGATGTTTTTTTTATTTTTCTTTCTGACAAACTGAATATGTTTTTTATCAGCTGATTATTTGATGCTCTGAATATCTCTCCATATTTTCTGGTATTTTTTAAATCAAATGCATAATTGATTAATCAAGAAAATAAATAATAGAAAATACATTTAACTATCTGGCAAAACTTTATTTTACCCTTTCAGCATTCATAAGCATTATATAAACATGTAGTTGTAGGCAGATATAGTAATTTTAGATAATTTTTCTAGTTTTGCATCACTTAGAGCTGCATCTCTATGTGTGGAAGAAGACCTGATAGTCACTATTCATAGCAGCCCAAACACACTGCGCAGCTTTGATCACAGACACTGCAAAATTACATAATGTGTTAACAGGGGAAGACTAAGTAAATCATGATAACACACTGAAAAACATCCTCATAAAAACATTTATTTTGATGCAATATCGGCTCAAAAGGATCCACAGTGTTTTACAAAGACATACAACCTGAGCTAAACTAAAAGTAATATGGACTGATGAATTGTCTTTGTTTTCTGTCTGGACCCGTTTCTGTTTGGAGGAAGCCAAAGAATGTGTTCAACCCACAGTGTCTTTTACCAGGTGTTAAACATGGAGGTGGATCTGTCATGGTATGAGCAGCCATCTCGTAGGAGTCATTTGGACCAGTCAATGTTCAGCAAGCTTTTTAAAAACGGCCCACTAATGTGAGGCCATTTTACAGGACCAGTTGTGCCGAGCTGGAAATACTGTCCCTCCATTTAAAGTTGACAATCCCGCATATCTGCACATTAGTAGTGTATGACAAGATAATTAAAATGCTGTTGTTTGTTTTCACACAGACTTGACAGACCCATGGATTGGCTCCTTTTTGTTTGGCTCTAAACTACTATCTGCATGTTTTGTTTTGTTTTTAACTTGCGGTTAGAGTCTGATGCTTGGCTGGATGCACACAAGCCCTCTGCTGAATGTGTTCAACCCTTCTGCCAGCAACAGCAAACTTAGCAGAGATTTTATGCAAATGGTCTCGACAAAGTGATCAGTGTATCTCCTTTTTCTTTATTTCCGTCTTCTCTCCCTTTTGGTTTCAGTAGAGTAACAAGATATCTTATCAAAATAGTTCTCTTTGACCTTAATCATCACATTTTAGTTCAACTACAGTGTGTTAAAGAAGGGCTGAAGAACTAAGATATCCCTAATTTAAAGAATAAAAGCTAGTGTCTTGGTTATTAGTTCAATTAGACTGAGGAAGATGTTCCCATTAAAAAAGAGAAGTGAACTATACTTTCATTGCAAATAAAGACACCTCCCGTCTTATCTCACAGGCACAATTATTATCGAGTTGGTTCTTAAAGCCCCTCAAGGGTTCTTTTTATTTCATACATACAATTTTTATTTCATTCATACAAATATATATCAATGATGCAGAAACCTGAGAAGGCCAGGGCCAACCTAATTGAGCTGGAGTGGCTCAAATGCAGGTGCGTGAACCTGCAAGACAAATACTCAAGTAGGCTTTTAGCCGTAATTGCTGTCAGTGGCGGCTTCACAAAAGGTTCTAAATACGTATGCAAATGATGTCCATTCACTCTATTTGTCCAAAAATAGATTGTAGTCAATCATAGATTAGTGATGAACCATTAGATTAGTGCATCAGGGGTATGATTCATCCACTGGTAGCCGTCCATTGAGACATTCTGCCAGTAAACTATTTACTGATTCCAAGGAGAAATGCTCACATTTTTGCCCCTAAACCAACTACACTAATTTACTGTAACAACAATAAAAATCTATAGCCAGCAGCAACGTGATGCGTAGGCTATTACACACCATTAATAGAAAATGCATAGATGAAAACTGCTTGAAAAAAATTGTCTATTCTTAGATTCATAACACAAGTGAGGGGAAAAAACAATCCTGAGGAAACAACCTTGTTTTCTAAATTGAATGGGCTTCTCTTCTGCACAAGGCCGCATCTCAGACTCAGCTTGTCAGACTCAACTCTGCAGAGATGCAGCTTTCATCAGTCGAAGATGTACTTTTGTCAGGCTGTCAGCTGTACCTCGGCTCAGCTGACATCCGCAGACCTGCAAAATATCAGGTGGTGATGGAGGAGAAAAGTGAAAAGGCACAAAATTAATTTTTGTAAAAAAGCCCCCTCAGAGGCAGTGTGAATTTATTCATGAATTTACTGTATGATGGACGGTTTCTTCGTTTTTATAACCACTAAGCTTCATCTGGTTCTTGTTGTTTTGATGAATAATATTATGTAAAATAACAACGGGACTGCACAGTGGTTAGTACTGTTGCCTCACAGCAAGAGGCAGGTTTTAATCATGCCTAGTTTGCATGTTCTCCTCGTGTTAGCGTGGGTTTTCTCCGGGTTCTCCAGCTTCCTCCCACAGTCCAAAGAGGTTAGAGGTTGGATTAATTGATTACTCTAAATTGCCCGTTGTTGCCTGTATGAATGGTTGTCTATCTCTATGTGCCCTGTGATGGACTGGTGACCTGTCCAGGGTGAACCCCTCCTTCGTCCAATGCCAGCTGGGATCGGCTCCAGTAGTGTTCACAACATTAAGTCTCACTTTCACTGTACAAATGTTGTAATTTTAAACCAAACCATAACTTGCAGTGGACGTCACCCTCAGTTTGGGGAGTGAGTGTTTGCCCCAAGCGAGGAGGTTTAAGTATCTCAGTCTCTTGTTCACGAGTGAGGGAAAAATGGAGCGGGAGATGGATAGGCGGTTCAGTGCGGCATCTGCAGTTATGCGCACACTATACGGGACCGGTGAAGAGGGCGCTGAGATGGAAGGCAAAGCTCTCAATTTACCAGTCCATCTGCTCTCCAACCCACACCTGTGGTCATGCACTTTGGGTAGTGACCAAAAGAATGAGGTCATGGAAACATGGAGCCAAAATGAGTTTCCTTTGTAGGGTGGCTGGGCTCAGCCTCAGAGATAGGGAGAGGAGCTCAGACATCCATAGGGAGCTCCGAGTTGCCATCGTTCCTTCGCATCGAAAGGGCCCAGCTGAGGTGATTCAGGCATCTGATCAGGAAGCCTCCTGGACCCCTACCTTTGGAGTTTTTTTGGTACATCCAAGTGGAAATGGCCCCAGGTTAGACCCAGAGATTATACAGTATATCTCGTCTAACCTGGAAAAGCCTTAGCGTCCAACCAGGAAGAGCTGGCAATAACGAGTTGAGATGAGAGCATGTTGATTACTATTGAACATGTTGCGACTGTATCATTTTCCTTGTAGGCTATTCATTATTAAGTTCCATATCTAACTGTTATATATAGAAAGAGCCATACATTATGAATTTCATCTCATTGCAAAAATGGTGTAAATGTGGCATAAATGTGTATTATTGATTTTTTGATTGTTTCATACAGTATAACATTGTGTATTGATCTCTCTTACACATAAACACAGTAAATCAACACCATATGACACACACACACACACACACACACACACACACACACACACACACACACACGCACACACACACACAGCGAGCAGAGAGTGACAGTCAGGTTTAGTGGACCCAGGCTGGCGTGCTTCTGTTCATAATGAGGCCTTTCACACTTGACATCTGATTCTTCCTACAACCTCTCCAATCCAGCCTGCAGGATCGAACACACCATTTCTTGCTCCAATTAAGTCGATGTAGTACGCTGTTCACTTCCAGTAACTATATATATATCGACACACATTGCCATGCACGTCACTACAGCGTAAAGTCAGCTAATCCAGTAATCACCCATTATATGCGACATCTGGAAAAAATGTGGGCAAACTCGTCATCCTTCTCTGCAGTTCATACCTGCCAGATGTTCATGCTGATTGATTCTGTTTTACCTTCTGCAACCTTGCAGCTGATGTCATGGTTTTAACTGGCTTTATATATAAGGTATACAACACATATTGGATAAGTCACCCATGGTGCTCAGGGGACAAATCCTAATGACGTTGGTGATTCTCTGACTTTTCTGCTAGCACCACAAGGAGGCTGACATTTGTGGTTTTACTGTCATTTGGATTGGTGGGAAATTTTCCTAAACAATTGTAATCACTTTGGTGATCTCTTTTCACTTTAAATCATGGGACATCAAGTCAAAATTTAAAATATTTAAAGGCACATTGTGTATCATTTCAGGGTAATCTGTAAGCAGAAATGGAACTTAATATTAATTACTATGTTTTCATTAGTGTTTAATCACCTGAAACTAAGACACAGGGAGCGGATTGTCTTTATGGGTTCCACCGTTACTCCTCCATGTTTCTACAGTAACCCAGAACGGACAAACCCAACACTGGCTCTGGGGAGAGCCTTCAATGTTTTTACGTTGCCTGAAGGCCAGGTTCTCCGACACACTTGTGAAACTGCGACATCTTGAGCAAAACTGTGCAAAACTGTGGTACAGGCAGCGGCGTCTGACTTCTGTTGCTCCTAAAGTAGTGTTATTATGGTACGGTTTAAGGATGGCGTCTGAGCGAGGTGAACAGCGTCACCATGGCTTTGCACTCACGTTACTGCGGTCTTGGAAAGTGAGGAATGAGCGGAGGGGTACTCAGTTGGTTGCAATCTGCAACCACACTGCTAGATCCCACCAAATCCTACATACTGTACCTTTAAATGTAAACGTTAACATTCTAACATGCTGAACTTAGATACTGAACATGGTTGATATTATACCTGCCAAACATTAACATGTTAGGAATGTCATGAGCATGTTAGCATGCTCCTGTTAGACTCACAGAGCTGATAGCATGACTGCAGACTCTTATATCCTTGTTTTAATCTACCGTCGCAGATTTCTGTACCTCATAATGTTTTGTTCATGGTTTCCCTTCTTCATCCCTACAGAAGTTTTCTAACTGGGTAAATTGATCCAGAGAAGCATCATGATAAATATGTTTTTTCCTCCGTCTTCATAGTTCAAAGCAGTGCTCATGTGTTTCTTCTTGATGAACTGCTGAGTATCCGACGATTCAAAGCCTTTATGGCAGCAATTTGAGAGGAATTAAAGTTGCTCTGGAGGCAAAAGGTGTCCACGGGTGTGTTGATATTATGAACTGTTATGAGATGTGTTCATTAACTCAGCCTGGTTGATTTAATGTAAGCCTACTTAATGTGTTTGTCATGTCACATAACATTTCCTCCATGTGGATGCATTAAATAGAAATCTGTGTCCATATTTGATTTTGTGGTATTTATGAGTTACAGACACACTGTGGGTAGCTGAACAGTGTTGCTATCTCTAAAATACTCAATACCTCAATAAACCTTTCAATATGTTACCGAGAATCACTACTTAGTTGTCATCCTGTGACATTACTGGCAGGCATATGGAAACCAAGACAAATAACCATGTAATCTGTTAATTCAAAGTGCAGTTATTTTTCTATGTTATGTTATATTGGAGCAGTAGTCTATAAACAGGACACAGAAGGCACTAATGTTAAAGTCCTCCAATGCATTTCAGCAGCATTGCTGTTATTAGGATGATTCACCACTGGATGTTCTTTGGCAATCACTATTATAGACCTTATAAGCAAATGTTGATCCCACATTGCAGAGAAAATAGCAGCTTCACTTAAGCTCATTTTTTTGCACAGTATGTGCCAGAAGTGTACCGGGAGCGAAAGAAGCTATTGATTTAGGTATTCATACAGACAATATCGGTGGTTGAATACTCCTCTGAGAAGTAAATGTTAAATAAAATGTCACAGGGATTACTGTCTATGAATCACGTTAATGCACTTTCCATATTTTGCCTGTTTCCGAATACAGTAGCTGACACTGACCCAACTAAAATGCAAAAATGGCATTATGTGCTCTCCTCAAATCAATATAAGATCCAATTTAAAATTTTGATTATTATTATAATTTTGTGAAATTTACATATAGAGTGTACATAGATGCACACTACATAAATATACAGTGTGCATCTAATAGGTCAATTTTATGCCTTTTAAGCCTGAACCAGATGAGAAGTGAAGCCAGTACTGAAGTATCTTAAACTTGCATTCTTTCTAATATCCAGCAGGGGGCGACTCCTCTGGTTGCAAACAGAAGTCTGATTCTATAGAAGTCTATGAGAAAATGAGCCTACTTCTCACTTGATTTATTACCTTAGTAAACACTGTAAACATGAATTTATGGGGTCAATCACTAGTTTCAATTCTTTTTCAATACAGCATGATGTTCATTTAGTAAGTCATGGTCCCATTTAGAGTCAAATAGACCATAAAGCAGGATATGCTTTAGGGCGTTGCTACCTTGTGATAGACAGGCCACTATAACAGCATTGTCTGTTCTGGGTTGTCCATGTTTTTGTCTTTAACCGTTTCATTGTGTTTTCAGTTCATGAAAGTTGATTTTTATTTGCCTAAAAATGTCTTATTCCGTGTTCGATTGTACTTAGCTCCACTCGTGTCACTTCTGGTGTCGGGGCGGCTGTGGCTCAGAAAGTAGAGCCGGTCGTCCACCAATCGGAAGGTTGGGGGTTCGATCCCATCACATGTTGATGTATCCTTGAGCGAGACACTTAACCCAATGTTGCTCCTGAAGGTATAGCCATTGGTGTATGAATGAGTATTTATATTATTACCCCTTTATTCCTGATGGGCAAAGTTGGCACCTTGTATGGCAGCCTCTGCCATCAGTGTTTGAATGTGTGTGAATAGGTGAATGCTGACATGTAGTGTAAAGCACTCCGTGTGGTCGGAAGACCAGAACCATTCAAATGAGGAAGGTGGCGACGGCCAAAAAACAAGATTGCTGATGGCCAAAACGGCAAACTTGAGGCTTCAGAATGGCAGTCCACAAACCAATGGGTGGTGTCGCGGTGAAGTCGTCCACTTCTTCTACAGTCTATGGCCCGGACATCCTTGTTCACACACTGACTGAATTTTAAAGAGGAACTCCACCAAGTTTGCACATAAAACTGACATCACTCTGATCTGAAGACTAAAAGTCTGAAAATGAAAAGAAATCTGGGGAGTTAGAAAGAAGTGGTCGTACCAGACCTCTGTAGTCTGCTCCTCATCTCTGCTTGAGGCTACATTAGACGCTGCTGTGACACACCTGAACCACTGACCAAACTGTCAACTGTTGAGTTGCATTGTGGGTAATGTAGGTGCCAGGATTTGAGAATATGGACTGAAAAAAGATCATCTCTAGTCTCTCTTGTTGTGCGTTTTTTTTTTAAATTTTTTATTATTTTGATCCTTTTGATCAGCAGCACGACAAATGGGGGTGATACTGAATATGTGGAGCACTCTTCTAACATTAGAGTGCTTTGTTGCTTTGTTTTTTCAGAACCTACCACCTTTTCCTCCTTGATTGTTTTTTAGCGCTGATAATAGATAATAGCCTTTCTGTGTGAGTCATGGCCTCCACCAAGGCGGAGATGAGAGGATGCAGTGAGTTGAGTCATATTATTACAGGAGGATCTTAAAGTTTGGAAAGTATCCAAGCACTTCCTATTGCTGCAGTACAATATTCAGTACGGTACAAGCTTTATCAAAGTGAAGAATATCCTGATGGATATTAATTTACACTACATACAGTATATACACACTATGAGCTGCTTTATGCAATTTGACTCAGATAAAATATAGATATAGATATATATATAGATATATAGATGCCTATATGTATATCTATATCATATACTGTATATGTATATACACAGTATATGTGTATGTATGTATACACAGTTTGTATATGTACACCGTATATAGTTAATTGTGATTAATCACATTATTCACATTTTTTAATCTGTTCTTAATGTACTTTAAAGTGAGACTTGTCAAGTATTTAATACTCTTATCAACTCTTATGCAAATATATGTGTATATTTATAATTTGAAATCAGTTAACAGCACAAAACAATGACAATATTGTCCAGAAACTCTCACAGGTACTGCATTTAGTATAAGAAATATACTAATAATCATAACATGGCAAACTGCAGCCCAGCAGGCAACAACAGCTGTCAGAGTGTCAGTGCGCTGACTTGACTATGACTTGACCCAAACTGCATTTGATTATCATAAAGTGGGCATGTCTGTAAAGGGGAGACTGGTGGGTACCCAGTGAACACATTTACATATCTTGAGGTCAGAGGTCAACAGACCCATCTGAAAATGGCCATGCTAGTTTTTACGTGCCAAAATATAGTGTATGTTTGGAGCGTTATTTGTTTCCTTTTCGACAAGCTAGTATGACAAGTTTGGTACTAATGGATTCCTTTTGTGTTATAGTCCCACTGTATGAATCTGGCAGATGTCTGTAACTGTATATTCATGTATTGTCAAATGAACACACACAACACATTACAACACATAATGGGCTTTTATCACTTGCTGCACATGTGGAGGATCCTGCTTGTAAACCCTGTTAGTGTCTCACTGAGCCAAGAACACACACTGTTTAATAACAGTGTGTTGTTTCGCACGAGGCTCATTCTGCTGCTGCTCTGATATCCTCCTCATGGCTCGGAGACAACCGACCCATCTGGTTAGGGGCCGCTGGGCACCAAGGTAAACAAACACCAAGCACACACAGCTAACGACAGAGTGGATCCCGCATTGCTTCGGAGTTATGATGATACATTGGTTTGAGGATCATCACGTATACAGACCGACAGACCAGAAACCATGAGTGTACATAGCACAAGTAAACACGACAAACAGAAAAAAAAAGAGGAGACAGATGGAGAGGGGGTGAAGATGGTGCAAGATGGAGCATGTACAAAGTGAAGAGTGGACCTGTACCATCTGTAAAACAGTTACAGGAGATGGGAACAAGAACAACAGAAACACACAAAGGGGAGTAAGTAATTTGTTTTAATGTGTCCCTCTGAACACAGTTAAGACATAAAGCAGATGTTGTAAGCTCAGTTAAAATCATTAAAATCCTCTGAAGGCACAGCTTGCAGCGACAGCTTCTTCTCGTAATTTTAATGAAATTGCTCCTAAAAATGTTGAACAAAACGGACAAAACCTGCCTGAAGTGCAAATTCGGACCCATTAGAGGTTATTTAAGCTTACACAAACTGTAACTCACACAAGTTTTCGAAAACATTCACTACTTTTAACTGGCATGGCTGTAGACCATCGCTGACAACAATAAAGCAGAAATATAGATGAATAAAGTGTGTGAGGAAATAAATGCTAAACCCACATAAGTAGGAGACAAACATCCATTTTTGTATAGCTTCTCCATTCACCTCACCCTCATCTACAGGCCTGACTGTGAACAGCAAACAGTCATGATGAAAACACAGTAAACACAACTAAGCTCTCCTTTCCCTCCTTCTTATCACCATCGTTCAGTCACAGCAGAGTAAACCTGTTCACAAACACACATTAAACTCTCCCCTACCACTGGGTGGGAAATAACATAGCAAATACACCACATCTCCTCTCTGTTTATGCAGTACCATATGCCTACAGCTTATATGAGATCCCTCTTTGGGGCATTCAAGTCTGCCTCGTGCTGAATGACATTCCAGGGTCGTGTGTAAGAAAACTACATCCTCCAGATATTAAAATAACAGCTGAATCTCATGTGTGAAAAATTTAAATGTAACAAAGCAGAAAGCATATTGTTAATATGACGACGTTTAGTCAACAAGGCAGAAGTGAGCATGGCTCGCATACTCCTGCTCACCCCACTCCCACGACACTGTCAACCATCATACCAACTTTTAAGTAAAAAAGTTTACGTGCTATGCTTCATAAATGTAATAGAAGTTGAAAAGAATATAAAAAATAATCACTTTTTTGAGAGAAAATTAAAAAAAACCTTTCCTCCACCCTGGATTCTAACCTCAGATAAAGAAAACTAGACCACAATTTTCTGCCCCGGAAACAAAACTCAAGTTGAATAAAATGACAGTTTTTGACTTAAAAATGTGGGGCACCCTTGACTTCCAACCCCCAAAAGGCACAACTAGACCACACTGTCAACCATCAAACCAAATGTGAAGTTCCCAAGTTAAATAATTTTCAAGTTCTTCTCCGACAACAGCAAATTTATTCAACATATTTTACTTTTTTCATTTTTGTGTTTCCTGAAACAAAGTCATGTCTAATGTGTTATGGTATTGTATGATATACATGATAGCACTTCTCACATAGGGAACCTCTTATGATGTAGGAGCATTTCTACATTTATTGCGGCATATTGCACTCATCATCTTGTGCATCTCATTTTAGATTCAGGCTGTCTCATCATAAAAAATAATTCATAACAGCAGTAATTATTTTTTAAATTCTCTCAAAAGAGGACAATTGTGTCAACTAATCAGCACCCAAAGTTAAGTTTTAGCTTGTGAGATATTATTTTTGGATTTGTTGGACAGCTCAAAATAGAGGGATGAAGGGTAGTGAGAGAAAGGGGGGCAGCGTGGTCCGTGGTCGGCCACTTGGCAACCAGAATGCCTCAACTTGAGAAATATTCAAAGAAGTTTTACCTTCACAGTTAAAGTGATAGTTTGGGTGTTTTGAAGTTTGGTTGTGAGCAGCAGTAGCAGGTGTATTACTTTTGGTAGATGACGGTCGGCGTGCCCCCAGCTTTGAGAAACAGACAGAAACACCAACCCCCGGAGCAAAATAACACAGTGCTGTGGACAGGACCGGCAGAAAAATGTATTTTAGCAACCTAAAAGATAGGCTCACTTCAAAAGAAAATCAATATAAGTTTAAGTGATTATTTGAATATATGTAGAATATTTTCATTGCTTGATCTTGCCATTAGATGGCTCTTTCCCAGCAGGCTCAGATGACAAAAACAGCATAGATAAGGTTCACTTTCAGTTCAGTTTGCCCCCAGATTATATTCTAAATGTAGCGTACACTTACACTGATATTGATTTTTTTAGGTGGGTCTTTCTTTTAGGTGACTAAAATGTGTTTTTCTTCCGTATCCGTCCATAGAACTGTATGTGTCGGTGCTCCTGCCAGTTTCTCCAAGCTCAGACTGACCGTCGTCTACAGTAAGTAATACACCTGCTTTTGAAAAATACCTCATGCAACCCCAATTGAAAACACCTGAACTATCCCTTTAATGGCTGTACATTTCAGGTCAAATTATACATCCATCAGTGTCTTGTAGCTTAGGCCAAGCTTGTCTTTTGTCGATGCCACCATCAACCAAACAAAAGTACAATAAATGCATATTAGTCTATCAAATTATCAGTAACCCCAACAGTCTTTAGGTCATGCCAAGTTACCTGTTTTACATGAAAAACAATGCGTTACTATAATCTTATTTTCTATATATTTATATATACATATGATTTTCCTCCACTGTCGCTCAGATGCCTCATAATGTAGTTTTTCAAATGTCAAAATAATTGTTATTTGATTTGTGCTGCTTCTTCATCCTTCAGTTGCTACTTTGGATCAACTCCGCCTGCGTTTACACTCGTGTGTTTTCTTTTTTCTTTTCCATCCCTTGTCACTGCGTGGCATTTTGACAAGTGGGTGACAGTCAAATCTGTCAACAACGGCAGCGTGATGAATCCTTACACAATATGCTGGCAATGAACAGCGTCTCTCCGGCAGACAGAGAGAAAAGAAGGCACGACCAAATGGTGCACTGTATATTTCTGACGAGAAGATCAACAGCCTGTACGGGTTCATCACCAATAGCCTACAAATAAATCGATGAATGAATCACGGCAGACGCTGATTGGCTCAGAGACAAGAGAGGCTTGATTAGTTCCACGCTGACAGATGTCAATACTTCTTGAACGATGTGCGCTCTTCCTGGTGTCAGTGCTAACAAGCAAATCTATTTAGTTGGAGGATTACATGAAAATGGTCAGTTTAGTTAGAACATGAAAGACTTAAAAATTCAAAATGGTGGCTATCGGATTGTAACTTGATTCAAAAACGCTCTGGTGACTTGTCATCTGTGCTGTTGCCATCGTTCAGGAAAATATTGTTGTGTATAATATAGCCTATTTTTTAAATTCTCACTCTGCTGCAGAAAAAATCATCCTGCTGCCTCTAAATTGGTTACTCAGTGTCAACACAAAGCCCGAGGGGAGAAGAAGGAAACGGCGGCAGTGAAGTAGACTCTGGTAATAGGAAGAATTAAATGAAACGAGGAACCTTTAGGCTCCTTTATGTAGTCACTCTCTTGAGTCAATGCGCCCAGTGTTTTTGTTGGTCTTTTATAAGGGCAACATGTGGATGACTCATTACCCAGCTCTGCCATGAAAATGTGAATGATTGCTGGTATTTATTGTACGGTGCTGAAGTAGTGAAAGGTAAAGGTAAAAGGTAACAGTGGGAGCCAGAGACCTACGGTGCTGCTCTCCAGAATTTCTCTTCAAATCTATAATTGGTGGTTACAGAAAAGGACAGAAAATGACAATGGACGCTGCTTGGATGAGGTGACATAATGACATGGTGTGATTGCTATTCTGAGTTTTATTTTCCAGTATTTCATCATTTCAATCTGTTACTTTTGACGTATATACAAACACTGTAATCCCCTGCCCACACAATTTACAGTGACTTCCATTAGCATTAAAATGAAATTAGAATGAAACACGTTAACTTTTTTATTATTATGCCTATAATTGAAAGTATAACTCTCCACAGCAGTACAAAAACACCTCTGTTTCTGTATTTCTACGTCCTCTATGGATCAGTTGGTGAGGATGCAAACCTTTTGGGACAGCTTTAGTTGTGGTGTCTTAGCACAGTATTATGTTTGTAACCATCGAATGTATATTTAAGACCCCCTTTACAGGATTCTCATTTTACAACAAGTCAGGTACAAACATTAAAGAAGACCTGTTATGATTTTGTGCTTTTCCGCCTTTCTTTTAGTGAATTATATAGTTTTTTTATGCATGTAAAAGACCTGAAATCCAATCCAGAGTTATTTTCCTTCCTCCGTTTAGATGTGTGAGCCCCAGACTGAGGCTGGATCGAGGGCTGGGAGGCAGAGTTAAAGGAAAACGCTACTGCACCTGCTCTATGAGCTCAATGGATGCAGAAGCTCTCCCGATGATCCGGGTACTATATCACTCAGCATTCGAGCCATTTTGGCTTCATGTGCCATTTAGTAACTCTCACAGGAATGAACAGGAGCCCACCTCCAACGCTGTATCCAGTTCTCTTAATGCATCCATGGTTACTCTCCTCCACTGACACACTGATCCTGACTGAAACGCCTTGACTGAAGTCACGGCTTTTCATCCGTAACATGGTGATGTCACCAAGTAACACGTGCATCACACCTGCCTAGCGACTAGTTTGTCACGTCCTCAAACATATATATATATATGTAATAATAGCAGCTTGGCATTCACCTAGTTTAATAAATGATTTTTTAATTTTTAATATCTTATTTTTTTGCCCCATTAGGAGGAGCGCTATTGCCATAGCTGTTTTTGTCCCTTAGTCATTTTATTATTATAATTATTATTTTAAGAAGTTACTTTAGGTTGCACTGGGTTGTTGTATTTAGATTTTCTTGGTAACCTGTTTAATGGAGAGGTTTGCCTTCTGAACACTGCATTTCTGGTTATTGTGTTTTGCTTTAGTTTAAAGTAATTTAAAGTGGTGGCCTTACACCAACATAGGCATCTTGCTGTAATACGGGAGGGGCATTTATTTTGTTTCTCTGTAAACCGACTGTTGTGGAAGTAATGGAGTGAACAATCCGAGCTCTCTGCCAGTTAACAGGACGGTGGGGTTGCCACAGCATGTCCTTGCGGATGGTTGGTCAGCAGGTGGAGGGATTCTTTCTGTGTGGTGGTTCTTGTTGCATGCGGCTTTGCTGTGTTCTTCTAACCCCTGTGTGCTTTGTTTCTTGCAGTGTGAGTGTAAGTAACTGTGCCGCGTTTCTTATGGCGGTGGTGAAGTACTTTGGCTTCCCTCCTCCTCGCTCCATTCCTCCTGTGGGTTTGCCTGCACCTGTACCCCTTGTACTAGTAAGGTTAGTGGTGTAGTAACCTCTTTAAATTTAAATCTAAGTTTTTCTATTTTGAAACTTGAAACTCACGTCTCTGCCCTTTCTCTATATCAAAAGAACTTGTGTAACTTGGTTGGATTATTCTCTGGGTGAAATTCCCAGAGTCGACATTGTCAGGTCCTAATAGCCTGGGCTTCTGTCCAGGATACATATATGAGAAAAATTACATTACATTACATTTTTTTCAGCATTAAAGCATGTAAACATGTTCTAGTAGAAACCCACAATACAAGTATGAACCTGAAAATGAGCACAATAAGTCCTCTTTAAAATGTCAGCCAGAGACAGCATTTTCAACCAATTAATGGAGCTAATATTAGTAATTGGCAAGTGACTGATAAAATCTGGCACGGACTGAAAATGACGACAAATTTAGAGTAGTGAATCTTTCACCACTAACTGTATAATGTGTTGTGTGTAGAGAAAGAAGGGACGGCAGGCGCAGCATCACTAAGTAAGTCGGCTCTGTCAATTGTTGAATTGTCCTCTCACTACTGGAAGGTACTGTATTATGTCTGATGTGAAAACCCTCCGAACTATCTCACTTGACGTGCCGTGACAAAACACAGAGTGGCCGTCTTGTTACAGTGTGCGTGTGATGTAAAGGTGAGAAATGTGACACCCGTCTTATTATAAGCTAAGCATGAAAACTCAGCAGAGGTGAAATGCTTTGGAGAATGATAATGTCAAGCAAAAACCTACACAAACTTAACAATAAACACACGCCTGGCTTTGATTGTTCGATGTATGTCTGGCTTCTGGCTTGTTGTGCGCTCTGACTCATTCACATTAAATCATTTGTACAGTAGACCTGCATGAATCAGAATTATTTGTGATTAAAAACAAGCCTACACACATGACCAACGTGGTCTTTCTTAATAAATGCTAAGTGTCCTTGCTGCCGTCTGTTCCCATTATTATCTCTTCGCCCAAACAAAGGTGCTCACAATGGCATTATAGTGGTGAGGGTGTTTGAAATGGAGGAGGACCTAAGGGGGTGAGACAATAACAGGCCACACTTAGCACAAATTTATTTATATTGTTAACACTCCCACAAACTACAGTTGGAGTTTCCAGTGAGATGGATATAGGTGCCAACAAACTTGGTTGTCATTAGAAAGCCATTGCCTCGCTACGGGTTCTTTAATATGAATAAAAATGTAATGAACTCTTTATTACAGTCTGAAAGCATGTAAGAACGCTTGGATATTCACAAGTGTGATTCAAAGGACCTTATACTGTGTCGTTCTTGTTGTTATGCGCCAATAAAGGACAGACTTTAGGGGTGACAGCCACCCACATTGGCCCCTCAGTACTAATCACAAAAAGATATTTCATTATATGCTATTCATATTCAGGTACATGCCTTTATGTGCATAGAATCTCATCAAAAGGGGAAATATAGGGATATTTAACCCCAAGAAGAAGGGTGCTCTTGCTCTCTCTGTTGCTAAAGCAACAAGGAAATGTCATGTCCATATACATGTATACAGTCCAGTGAACTGAAACCGAGAGGTAAAGAGAGGAACATCACATTTACAGCCTCTGTATATCTACTGTGTCTGTTCAAACCTGACACCTCCACCTGTCACAGAGCTCCATCTATCCACACCGTTATTTTATCTAACGTCAACTGGACACCGTGGTTTTATTAGCACTGTTCTCCAAACATTTCCAAGTCTAACAAAAGAGTGGAGGGCCTGTTATGTATGCACTTGTATTCTTTCACTGTGATGAAACTCCCCTGCCAAACAATTATCCCTTCAATCAAGTATTATTTATAGCATGGCAAATATAAGCCTCCTTACTTGGTTATGCTTCATAGCCACAGGAGTGTGTAATTACTCATGTCTCATGGTGGTATGGGTCTAATAGCTTCCGCAGTAGTCCTCATTTCAGTCTGAGCTAAGCTGATGATGGAGTCTACGAAAAATCTTTCTCAATAAATCAAAATAAAGGTATGATAGGTATTTGTTAGGGCTGTCAAAATTAACACAATATTAACACATTAATGCATAAACCATGGCACGTAGAAATCATAAGGAATCCACTGGTACCAACCGTGTCGTACTACCTTGTCGCAAGTGAGGCTAAATAACAGTCCAAATTTACGCAAAATTTTGGAGAGGAAAAACTGGCATGGCCATTTTCAAAGGGGTCCCTTGACCTCTGACCTCAAGATAAGTGAATGAATTTATGGGTGCTCACGAGTCTCCCCTTTACAGACATGCCCACTTTATGATAATCACATGCAGTCTGGGGCAAGTCCTAGTCAAGTCAGCACACTGACACACTGACAGCTGTTGTTTGTTTATGATTTGAGCATATTTTTTATTTTTTTATATTTTTGTGAGATGGCGTTGTTTTGTGTTGTTATTTGATTTCCAATAATACAATACAATAATTTACAATATCTATCTATATATCTATCTATATCTATATCTATATCTATCTATCTATCTATCATCTATCTATCTATCTATCTATCTATCTATCTATCTATCCATATAGATATATAGATATATAAATAAATAAACATGGGCAGACTATACTCACTGTTTCTATCAAGTTTCTAGGTTTTTCCTGTCTTTACCTTCCTATCAGGGTGAACATGTGGAAATCTTTCCATCATAAAGGAGCTTAAGGACCTCTAAGCTAGAATGATAAAAGTCACGGCTGGTTATCTGCTGAAAATACCTCAAGGGTATTTTTTGATATTTACCAAGTTAATTCCTGTGGGAATATCTAGAAAGGTCTGAGAAGCCTGCAAAGAAGATGAAGAGAGGTGCAATTTACAGAGATTGCATACCCGCTATCCCGATGTGTCATCTATATCAGTGGGGAGGGCCTAGACTATATTAATGGCAAAGGGATGTTACATATCTTCTGTACCTATAATATTAATAAATATTATTAATTTTCTTTCAATCTGAAGTGCATATTAATTCTTTCTCATGTCTCTGTAGGCTCGGTGGAAGCAAGCAACAGAAAAAGAAAGTCCTGCAATAGATAAATGTCGCATACACTGCTTAGAAGGTTTTTTTCAGCACATCACAGGAAATCACAGTATTTTATCACATTCGTACAGGGTGACATGAGTCGATGAAACACACACACACTGGCAGTTCCTTGCACAAAGGCTAATTAAGCATTTCTTTGCGCATGTGTTCTTGCACTTGTGCATGCGATTTGCAGGTGAGGAGGAAGAGCCATTACAGAGAAACTAATTTGCTTGAGGGGAAAGGAAACACAGCAGGGTGTGGACCGCAAAGAGGGAAAGTGGGAAAGAGGAGGGAGAGGACAAGAGTGATGCAGAGGGAGAGATAAAAAAAAAGACAACGGGCAATGACAAGGGAAGCAAAAGAAAAATAACAGACGGACATGAAAGAAGAAGGCCTCTTTTAACGGCAGCTGTGGAGGTCAGTCTTGCTGCGAGGCAGCAGGTGAACTGGTGTCTCATACTATCCCCCTTTGTGATATTGCTGATGCACTCATCCCCCTGTTGAAAGCACATCTAGAGCGGAGGTGCAATGCTGCAATAGCCAGTGGCACATCACGCGTCTTACATTTCCAACTGAGACACTTCCACCATTGTTTATCTGGTATGATTCATGTTCACTTTTTGGACCGGTAAGATTGTATCTATCCCGATGACTAAACCTTTGAGAGTAGCCGTGTTCATTTATTCACTAACTTTTAGGAAATAGATGCAGCCTCTGTTCCTTGAAGCCAATTTTCGATAACAAGCAGTAGTGGAGCTACTATTCTGCCGCCCAGGTGAGATCCCAAATTATCAGCCTTGTCTTCACCTTTGCTGAAGGTAATAATGAGAATCTAACGCAGCTCATTTGGCTTGTTCCATAACAGCGTAGTTCCTGCCTGCTTGGAATTGTGTAAAAAAACCCCCACAGATAAGACATTCAGTTGAAGCCGAACACTTTGATAAAACCTTAAAAAAAGCACACATTTGACATTTTACCGTCCTGTTAAATGACTCTTTTTCATTACATATCAGCTGAAAAGTGACAGTGGACATGCTGAAATGTTATCTGTTTTACCCCGGCCTCCAGAAATACCATACCTGTCGCTCAGGTATGAGTAGAAGTACTCCAGCCGCTTTACTTTTATACTTGTAATGGACATTTCCTCAAATTAAAATAGATCACCCAATATTTTTGAAAAATCCTGAATTTGGAAACATTTCCAAGTGAACTGACAATAAAAAAATATTAAATCATTATTGCTTTTTAGCAAAAACATGTCAGTTGTGTCACATTGGAGGATTTCTCATTTTAAACCCAACAAAATCTACACCTCCTCATAATGATAATGATTCAAATAAATAGTTTGACATTTTGGAAGCTTATTCACGTTCTTGCTGAGCTTTAGATGATGCGTATCGATACCACTCTCATGTCTGTGTGCTAACCATGGAGCTACAAAACCAGGAGTGATTAGCTTAGTTTAGCATAAAGAGTGGAAACAGCTAGTCATTCAATAATATACCTATCAGCACCTCTAAAGCTCTGCAGTTACCACACAGACATGAGAGCAGTAGTGATTTCCTCTCTCAGCGAGAAAGCAAATACTGTAAGTTGTCATTTAAAAGACCATGCCACTGATATTAGCATTTTAAGTATAACAATATCAAGAACATAGAGTTTGCATTAATCTTGCAAACTTAGACTATCACTTGGAAAAAGCACCTTGCAGACTTTTACATCACTGAGCATGAAAAGCTGCTTTATAACAGAGGGACCATAACCTTGAAGCATATTAACACAGACTTGATGTTCACTGTGGTCAGGCTCTTCTCATACACCGTTCTTAATTAGATCTACAACAAGGAATGCACTGTAATTCATATACATATACCACAACATCAATTTGTATGAAAGGCATGTAACCGAGAACCAAGAAATATAAAGAGCGACAAACAACGCATACGTCAGGGTTCAAAAACACCAGACATTCGCCCAGGAGACCGGTGTTCGTACCGTCTGAAACCAGAAGTTAATGTTGATTTATTTGTCACGCAAATTCTGAAGTTTTTACGGCACTTCAGTTAGTTGAAACCAAACCACTATCTTTCCCTAAACCTAACTAAGTAGATTTGTCACGTAACTTACATACTTACATTACGCTGCTTCCTGAGTTATTTTGATCCAAACCACTATCTTTTCATAAACCTAACTGAGTAGTTTTTGTTATGTAACTTCCATACTTATGCCGCTTCCTTAGGTATTCTAAGCCAAATCATGATCTTTTCCTAAACCTAACTAAGACATTTTTGTCACATAACATCCGTATTTAAGTTATGCCACTTCCAGAGTTGTTTTAACCCTTTTCCTTAACCTAAGTAGTTTTTGTCACACAACTTCCACTTCCTTAGTTATTTTAACCCAAACCACAATATTTTCCTAAACTTAACAAAGTAGTTTTTGGTCACATAAACTTCAATACTACTACTCCTGAGTTATCTTAACCCAAAGCACTATCCTTTCCTAAACCTATCTAAGTAATTTTTGTCACGTAACTTCCAAACTCACATTATGCTGCATCCTGAGTTATTTTGATCCAAACCACTGTCTTTCCATAAACCTAACAAAGTAGTTTTTGTCACGTAACTTCAATACTTAAGTTGCACTACTTCCAGAGTTATTTTAACACAAACTATGATCTTATCCTAAACCTAACAAAATAGTTTTTGTCATGTAACATCTGTACTTAAGTTACATCACTTCTTGAGTTAGTTTAACCCAAACCATGATCTTTTCCTAAATCTAACAAAGTAGTTTTTGGTCACATAACTTCAATACTTCAGTTACACCACTTCCTGAGTTATCTTAACCCAAAGCACTATCCTTTCCTAAACCTAACTAAGTAGTTTTTGTCACGTAACTTCCAAACTCACATTATGCTGCATCCTGAGTTATTTTGATCCAAACCACTGTCTTTCCATAAACCTAACTAAGTAGTTTATGTCAAGCAATTTCAACTTCCTTAGTTATTTTAACCCAAACCACAATCTTTTCCTAAATCTAACAAAGTAGTTTTTGTCAGGTAACTTCAATACTTAAGTTACACTACTTCTTAGTTATTTTAACACAAACTATGATCTTATCTTAAACCTAACAAAATAGTTTTTGTCATGTAACATCTGTACTTAAGTTACATCACTTCTTGAGTTAGTTTAACCCAAACCATGATCTTTTCATAAACCTAAGTAAGTAGCGTCATGTGTTGCTTGACATTTGTAGGAAAATGCACAGAAAATGAGGAATAACTTTTTGTGAGATATATACGAATGTTGTATGATGTTGTGTCGCAGGGATGGACAAAGGAAACCATTCTTCTGCAGAGGCACTGTAGGACCACAAAATGCCATCCCAGGCAAGTCTTTAGCACTCAGATTCTCCTGAAGATTTTTCTCTTATATTTCCATTTATATTTATCCTCAAGTCCCAGTCCCTGCAGCTCTCAACACCAGCTCGTTCTCATGATCATGTTAAATGCTTAATGAGCTGTGCCTGCTTTCTTCCAGACGTAGCACTTTCAGTTACAGCCGAACACTCAGTTCTTGTTTCATCGGAACACTAAATCTTTTTGTCTGATGCTTAAAAGTTTTTTATACTGTTTGTGCCAACTCCAGGCATGCTGTGTCTGAATGTAGCACATATTTAGAAAGTTCTGCAGCGACTTTTGCTCTTTCACAAAGATCTGCCATCACAACCAAGTGAATCTGGAGAATACAGTATATTTGAGGTCTTTGAGCTTAGTTACTGAGCACATTGGCCAAATAATTACCCCTGCAGGAAAAGTCCTAACTTTTTTTTTTTTTTTTTTGCATTTTCTACCCTGCGTATGTGTTATTTTAAAAAGAATATGGTAAATGTGTTACATCCACCACCTTCGGCTAAAGTAAAAATCACTTGTTGCCAGAATGAAGTGGGCAGTAGTCATATACACTGCCTTCTGTTTGTATCTGGCACTGGTATTTCTTCCCATGATATAAGTACATTATATGTCATATGATAAATAGACTGAATCTGGATTCTTATTTCTGCAAGATTTCTATAAGTTTTGGTTACATTTGCAGTGTGACAGCCTCATATATCAAACCAGACATTAATGTTTCATGAGCTGAGAAAAACAGACCCGTTTTCAGCTTAATAGTGCTTTTCAGACAATCCAATGGGTTTTTAAATGGATTATTTAGCTTAAGAAGAAAGAGAATTTTCTCAACTCCTAAAGGACTACTTAATCCTTGGGTTTATCTGAAAAACAGAAAATATAGCTGCACATTAAAACATTTCTTGTGTAAAAAAAATGCATTTCACCGCATTATTTCAAATAAGGGTTGAGGAAACATCTTTGGAAATATAATATTTGAGAAATATAGGAACATAATGCTTGAAAGGTAAGTTGAGGTTTCTAACTAAGCTCAAATATAAGATCTGATTTAATTAACACTTACAAGCAGGTCCGGCAGTGGCAGCTAAAATGTTGGTATTAAATTGATCTTGGGGATGGATTTGAAAGATAAGGGTGTAGGACGTCATGAGCTGCCAATTGCCTGTCAGCGTAACACTGAATCTTTTGAACGCACGGCGCGCCTGCCTGGTCTTACTCGTGTTACTCAAGGAAGATGGAGGGATAAGGAGGCTGATCTGGACTATTGAGATGCAGCCATGGGAAACAGACTGCAGAATCTGTTGCCTTGCCAACCAAGCCCCTCCGAATGTGAGGGTTAAATGTAAAAGATTCTCTGCCAATGCAAATATAGGTTGCCATCTGTTTTCATTATGCTCCTTTTGTTTCGTATTCTAAAAACATGCACGAATGTGGTGTAGGTGTTCAGATCTGTGGTGCTCTTCAGCGTGATCCTGATTTAACTAAGAGCGATACGCAGAGCTGGATAGTCATTACAAGACCATCCATATGCCTATCAAGGCGCTGGGATATGATAGCAGGCTCTGCATATAGCACTGCTTTTATTGCCATCACAGCAACAATTTACATCTATTGCATGTTTTGATGAAGGAATGTTTACTCACTGATTCTAAGTCACTTTTAAAAACTCTACAGTAAAATCCTGAACATTTAATGTAAAAGAACGAATTCCTCTGTATGCAAGTGGTCAGCAATTCAAATCCTGTGCTACTTCAACAAAATGTGCAGAATTTAAATCAATACAAGTCTTTTTTTTTTAACTGCCAGTGGTCCAGCCCAGCTGATGCCAGTGTTAACTTTGCTTTGAAATATAAAGCAAACTCCTGAGAAGCTGATAAAGTTTTGTGGTCAACTTAAATTCTGCCTCTGACTATTACTCTCCAGTGGAGCTGACAGAGAGATACGGCGAAGGCAAGAAAACAGCGAACTAGTTGCTTAGGAACAGTGAGAAATAACCCTAACTTTCGTTGAAGCATCTGATCTTATCTCCCATGGTGCGCCTAGCTCCGTATGTGCCTGTATGTGTTGTTGGGGGGGGGGTGTGGGGGGGGGGGGGGGGGGGGGGTTGATGGTGGTCGGGGAGTCAGGTTCAGCAGAGGTTGTTCCTAGGCAACTGTTTTTTCCCTTCTTTTAATAAGAAACTTGTTTGTTTTTCTGTGTTTTCCCATCTGTTCCTATTCATTATGGCCTGCTTTTGCCACAAATATGATTTCTCATCATTTAGACTGGGTTAACTGGCTCTCTGGTGTATGACCCGGCATCACTCTTTGATCAAAAAAAAAAAAAAAAAAGACAATAAACAATAAAGCTGCTTTCTGCTATTTGGAATAGCTCCCAGCATTCATTACAGCATGATAAATGTGAAGCAGTTTCTCAGTAATATGGATCAGAAGTAATCATGTCCTGCTGTACAGTATGCAGACTTTCGTATCAACCACGCCAGCTGTGTGTGGAATGAATAAAAATATGAATATGTGCATTTTGTCTTCTCAGGTTTTGTCTTAAACTTGTACTGTGTAATAATCACAGTATTTTGACTCAACATGTCATAATTTTCCTTACACATGCCTCCAGAGTGCATGAAGTGATGTTTGCATATTTGACCTGAAACAGCTGTTGGCTTGCTGCCCAGTTCGGCCTCAGATGGGAGCAGTTCATTAAATAACAACCGGACAGCTGTGGTTAAGTAAACAAATAAACAAAGAAATAAACCTCATTGCATTTTCAAGTGATACCAAGCCTGTTGTACAGATGTTAGGATGACATACATGTGTCATGTAGCAGCCTCATATTTCACCTATTGGTCTTATTACATTCATCGTTTTAATTAAAGTGTTAATTAAAGTGAGGTTACACGGGTGAAATTAAGTGTGTGTGAGTATAACAGGCGCACATGCATGTTAACATTATATTGGGGATTTGACCAGCTTCACATGATGCATTTCACATAATTGCTCTTGTATTTCACGATGTTTAATTGATAGGTGAACAGCTTTTCTGCACAGTTCATGTGAAGTAATTAAATTACAAATTATTTCAGTACAGCTAAGTGGGAAAGAAAAAAACACACGCACAGCAAAAACCAACTGTATTATTTCATATGCAAACACTTTGACAGAACAGGCAGAGCAGGAACTAATTACGGTGTCTACTTCCTACACACACACACACACACACACACACACACACACACACACACACACACACACCACATTGATTGTCCTGATGTCTCTTACAGTAGAGCCCCTTTCATTTGAGTTTTAATTGGCCGTATGTGGGGTGTTTAATTAGTGGCTCTGAACTGGATGTTTCAGGTGGAAACCTGTGGCAGTTTCTGTGTTTTGTCAAACTAATTAAAAGCCTATTCCTCAGAAGACATGGCCTCCACATCACCCGAGCACGCTTACTGTGCATGCCGGCATGCATGTGTGAGCGGCGGAGGACAGGCAACCTGCTGCTTTCACTAACAACGAGTTCACATGCGGCTTCCATTTAATTATTCCAGGCATTGGCCCTTGTGATTCAGACAGTGCAGCGCAGCACACCATGGCAGTGTGGTTGAATCACGTTTTGTAAACCTCAGCGATGATGGGATGTAAACTGAACTGAACAAACCCACATATATCAAACATCCATTTTGTCATCTCATCACACATAAAAGGACACTAAAAGTAATAGATAGTATACTATAATAGACTGTGGGGATCTTATTATGTCTTTTATGTTCAAATATATTGATATATTCATTTTGAAGTATGACATACACCCATTTTTATGATGTGATTGCTTTTTTATGTCTACATTGTAGACTATTTTCTACATTGTTTCCTGAAAGAAATTTATCATATGACTCATATTTCTAGCTTTTTTAGTCCCTGTTTTGCAATGTTATTTAATATCACACACTATGTATACACCAGGGATGACAATAGTGATAAGTCCAGGACTTTATAGTTGTATCATTGACAAAGTCTGATACTTTGCACCTTATAAACACAATAAATTATTAGCAATAATAAGTTTGACGCACCAATTTCTGTTATTTATCTCCCCCTACACTTAAAAATGCCTTGCTACAGAATATACCAACTGATATCTGCTTAGTTTACACTTTTGAGTGATCCCTTTGTGTGTTAGGTCTCACTCCAATATCCATCTTCAGCAGGGAATACATCCAATTAAAGAAGTAAAATGCTGTTTCATGGCAACTTTAATTGTGGTAAGTCTGACGTCAGACCGCCCCGAGTCTATTTTTAAAAAAATGTCCCAAAGCAAGGGTGTGAAATGTATTAATCCTTGGCCTAATTTACATGTAGTAAAAAGAGAAAAAGATAATATGGTTTGGGTATAAGAATAGCACATCCAAATCATCAGACTGGTTTAACTCTGCGTTGCCTTCATGCAGGCAAACTGCTGTTCTATCCTCCCTTCAATAATCGACTCCCTACTTCGCACATCTTTCTAAAATCTCAATCTCTCCATTTTTCTCAACATAACTTTCATGTTGCAGCCAAAGACATGAATCTTTTGTACAGTTAGATAGTGCCCTCTGTTGGAAGAAGACTTAAACTACAGCTTTGACAAGTGATTTCCAGCTGATCGTGAACAAGCCACATTCACACTGTTCAATCTTGATTTATATGTAGTAAGTACTTGGAAAAGGGCAGCCTGAGGAGTAGGGCAAAACTGCAGAACAAATCTAGTTTCTTACCTTTAACACATCAGCACTTTATAGTATTTTCAATCTTTAGACAGAAGTGACGAGTACAGAAAAGAAAAATTCAGTATAATTCTTGAATGTGTAAAATAAGATAAGACATTCCTTTATCTTTAGTATTCCTTTATTTGCAGTGTACAGCAGCAAAAGGGACAGTGCAAAAGTTAGAGTTAGTCATCCAGTGGATGTTGACTTCCTTTTAAATGAGATCAGAAATATTATCTAACTTTAATGTACAGTATGCATTAATGCACTGACCCACATGAGTAAACTTGGTCACTGCAGCAATAAATGTTAGTAGTACTGCAAATTCCATAGATTTATTATACCTGATTCCTAGTTGATAGAAAGACTAAACATACAGCGTTTTGTCCCTCCCTCTTAGCTTCACTCCCTCCAACAGGCCCATTTAAGCCAGCTGTACTCTTCCTTTCCTAAAGGCTCCACATCTCTAGCTTTGGTGTATATGGCATTTTTTGCCTAGCATAACGTATTATTTTATGAAATATGTTCATTTAAAACAAAACACTCCTTTAAACCTTCCCTCATTGCACACTTTCAGCTGGTTTGTGACGAGAATATGTTATCATTAGCCTGTCAGTAAACAGGATTGTGTATACGCCTGCTCTCTGTTGCTGTCCGGTGTTTCCAAGGCAGCAGACTCTTTCCACATTGCACAAACATGTTTAGGCAGGAAGTCCAATGTCATATTCCCCAAGTACTTCTATCACATGGTTGCTCCCCAGTGAGTGGGTGAGCACGGACATCACACTCAGGCTGCCACAAGAAGGAGGACAGTCTGTCACTGTTTCTGTTGTCCTAAAAAAACCACTGTACCTGCTCAGCACCAAAACAAGCAAAGTTAGCAACTCGCTGATGAACTTAGTGGAGTATTTAGCAGCTAAGGAGGCAGAGGTGCTGAAAGAGATGCATATATGGACACAATTCCAAATGAAAGATGATGTTGATCTGTTTTTTTTGTTATATTTATTTTGTCTTTTTTGTACTCTTCATTTCTGTCAAAAGGTTGAAAATACTGTGTCAAAGTTAAGAAACTATAATGGTACTGCAGTTTTGCTGTACTCCCCAATCTGCCCTTTTTCCAATTACTCTGACACATATGAATAAAAAAAATTAAATGTTTACATCAGATGCTGAATTACAAAAGCAAAAACTGACATGTTTGGGGAAAATATATGTGAAATATGTGACCGCAGAGGCCAACAACACGAGTTGCGAGAACAAAGTGACTCCGTTGAAATGAAAGAGGCAAACTCCAAACAACAGCTCACAATATGCGGCAGAAAAATATAAAAATTTAATATTTTTACTTCAAAGATATATTCACAAAAATGTGTTGTTGCAATGTACCCTTTTAATAGCAGTTTATGCACACATGTGGACCAAAGGCAAATTTCCGCCTTTTGTACACAAAACGCATAAATTAATGTATTTTCTCTTCTAAACTGTAAAAGACAACCAAAATGTAGGTACAGTGGGGTCACATTTCCTGACGACAACCGTCAGACATGGTGACCTCGTGTGTCGCTGGGTCACAGATTTCAGGGGTCGCAGATTTCAGTGTAACACCGGCGCGCAGTGGGCGGTGCTAACAGATCATGTGACTATAGCGGTCCTCAGTGTCGCCTCCATGCAGCTCTTTAGACCCACAGTGTTGTTGGGTCTGATAGGCAGCAGCGGACTCGTGAGAAGTATGGTAAGTGTGCAGAGCACGATAATATGTGAATATTTCTTAATGTGTGCCGTGGTTAAAACATGTCTGTTTCCGCTACTGCCTGTATGCTGGACTATGTAGGTCATATTTCTATTTTTAAATGCGGTGTAACAGACTAAAGGGTCCGATGTTGACGCAGCCACTGAGCTAAGCTAGCTTCGTGTAATAAATAACCTGAGGCATAATGCTGGGGTTTGAGTGTTAATTTCACACTTACAGAGGGAATTTTACCAACAGGTTACCCCTCAAGCTTGACTCAACTGCTGAGCCACGGAAATTCAACTCACTTTAACCCGTTTCTTCTGTTATGAAAGCGTGACTGTTGTTGTGGGTTAGCTAGCTGGCTGTGCTGCAGCGTTAGCTCTGGTAACATTAAGGGATAAAGTTGCTAATAACCCGTGGTAATAGTCTTTAAGCCAGGTGATGTAAATTGACAACAGATTAGGAGAAGCTCCTTTATGTGTTTCTAGCAGGGGGTTTTCAGCTCAAACCTGCTCTGTATGTAAATGCATTACAACATTGTGGATGCATGGCGCAACTTTCTTGCATTTCCTTATCTTGATTTGTGCTTACTTGACCTTATACTCCCATTTATCTGAGTCATTTTGTCCATTTCTCAGCCTTGAGCTTTCTTTTGCCCTTTGGTTTGCTTTCTTGGACTTGAGCCCTGACAAACCTTTACCCTCAGCAGTCTTACTCAATCACACATATCATATAATCAATCATACAATTTCCTCTCTTCACCTCTAGTGTGCTCAGGTGGGAGACTGGCAGAGTGCCAAGTCAATCTACGAGTTCTCTGCCAAGGACATTGATGGCAATGAGGTGTCTCTTGAGAAATACAGGTAAAATAAACAAAACAGTATCTTTATGGTCTAATAAAGGCTAATGAATTACTTTAATAGAGTTTGAAAGCAGCAGTATAGAGTAGAATATTTCTTGTAGTTGTCATGTGTTGGCATAAATTGTTGTAATAAGTTGTTCTTAGATTAACCTTTTTTTTGATCCGTTTTTCCCTTGCAGTGGTTACGTGTGCATCATTGTAAATGTAGCCTCTAAATGAGGAAAAACCAAGGTAAACTACACTCAGCTAGCGGGAATGCACGCCACCTACGCTGAGCAAGGTTTACGCATCTTGGGCTTCCCATGCAACCAGTTTGGAGGGCAGGTAACAAGGATAAACTAATGACGACGCAGCTTTTAGTTTCTATCCTATATTTCAAATGTTTTAACTTTTATTCATTTTTTGTTTGATCCAGGAGCCAGGGACTGATGCAGAGATTAAAGAGTTCGCCAAAGGTTACAATGCTGAGTTTGACCTCTTCAGTAAGATTGAGGTGAATGGAGACAATGCTCACCCTCTGTGGAAGTGGATGAAGGCACAGCCCAAAGGCAAGGGAACCTTTGGAAAGTGAGTCACTGTCCTTTTTATTGTTAATAATTACCATTATGTACAGTTATCTGTGAGAAGTAATAAACAACTATGGTCTTATTCATAGGTATGGCCACAATTCTTGCTATTATTTATTCACCAATATCATCTTGGTGTGGTTGGACAGTTTTGTAAAACTGGAAGTACCATATCTCCCATATCTCAGTAATTGATTTGGTGATTAAAATATAACCATAAATGATGGGAATGGTGGCCCAAACTACAAGAATAGGCCACATGTTGGTTAAAAATAAATTGAAAAATTCCTTAGAAAGCACATGTAATCTCTTAAAGTTAGAGATGAATGGAGAAGGTACAAGTAATGTATTTTAACACATAGACAGACATAATGTATGCTACATTATTTATCATTTCTTTTTCATATGAATTCAGTGTTACATTTTTCACATTTACATTGGAATGAGAACACATCCTGTTCAGTCTCTTACTTCATCGCACTACCTTCTTCCTCTATGTTTCTCATTCGCTGTTTGTGAAGTTGTAAAATGTTTCAGTATTTTACAACATCAAAGAGATTACACTATCATGGTCATCTTGTTACAGCAACTAGCTGTGAGCTTGTGTTGAAGAGGGCATGCTGCTATACAAATGCCACTTCTGTTCACTATCTTCCTGACAAAGTAGTCGCTTAGCAGCAGGTTGATGGTGGGGTGCACTGGCTAACTAAGTCTTGTGTCATTTGTGGTCTGAAACAGTAAATTCATTAAATTAAGTGCCCCATATTTTTTCCCAAGCTACTTACTAGCTGTCATAGGGTCCATAGGCTTGTATTGTAATCATTTTTTTTTATCTCTCCCCCCAGTAACATCAAATGGAACTTCACAAAGGTAATTTGCTAATATAGCTGACACTATTCCTTTTTACAAAACATCTTTAGTAAAACTGCCAACCCCATGAGAAATATGCTAATGTTTTGATGTCTTATTCCTCAACAGTTTCTGATAGATAGAAAAGGGCAAGTGGTGAAGAGATATGGGCCAACGGATGATCCTAGCGTAAGTGGCACTCACTGTGTTTTTAAATAATATTTCTTTGCACACTGTGTGACTACAGCAACTTTCACAGGATGTTGGTGCAAAATTAAATTTTGTTAAAGCTTTGTTAATATTAATCTGTTGGAGTTCATTCAGTTTGTTGGATTATGTTTGTCATAGTTTAAGTCGTTATAGAGAGAAAGACGACTGTATAAAAAGGATGGGTTTTTATTCAATGATCTTTGTAGTGAACAGTTGATATCTGTATGTGGTGCTGCAGTGGTGCCATACCCCTCTCCCCATATCTGTGATAGTACAATTTCTACTTATCTCTCTTTGCAGGTGGTGGAGAAGGACCTGCCTACATACTTGTAATACTGCTGTCTCGTATGTGTTTGACCCGTGACCTCTCCCATGGTCTTCAGGGTACTGCCGTGTGTGTGTGTCTGGACCTGTGACGGCCTGTCTGTAAACCCAACATTGGGGAGGGCAGACCTGATGACCCCAAGCGTGCAACTAACCCCCAGAACACACCCATGTCAGACCCATAAGACCATGTGAGAGTACATTTATTAGTTATGCAAAGTAGAGACCCTCCACATCTTACTTCAAACTCAGCCATTCCTCTTTCCAATACAAATACCATCCGGTCCTTTCTGAATGTTAAGTGACAAATTTATTCATGTGTCAATGTCAGTTTTATGCCAAATACTCCCCACATTTCTGAAAAGCTACTGATAATATTATTTGCACGTAACTTGCTGAAGGGTCCATTATTGTATCTGTGCATCATAACTCATGAAATTGGAAAATAAATGCTGTTGAGGACATTAATTTGTCAGTTTACATGCACCTATTGAAATAATTGCTCACCTGCTATATGAGTGGTTTCTATATTGGTATGTTAATTCAAAAAACACATTCAAATAGCCTGTTCAGTAGTTTAAAGCTAATACAAGATTTTACACTGAAAAGTATAAACCACTTCTTAATTAGTGTTGGTAAGGCAGTAATGCTTTACTCTTCCTTTAGTAAAGCTTTATTGCCCCTAATACAAGTACATTTGCATTATAACATTTTTGGGATTGTCAGTAGAACTATCTAAATGCATTATTTTAGGATTTTTATATAACATACAGTAAGTCCTAAAGATAAGTATTTTATGGTTCTTCCACTGTAGTAAATCAGGTCAACTGGACGTAGAAAGTTGACCTGATTTACTACAGTGGATGAACGATGACCTGGATGAATGAGAATCTTCATGGATATTTTATGGTTCTGTTATAGCTACAAGTATTACAATAATTGGAACTATGTAATTGTGGGAAAATGGACATGTCTTCAAGAGATCTTTTAAATGTAAACTAGGGCTGTCTAATGCGATAACGCGGTAACGCACAATCCTTTTAACACAGTAATGCAATCATCTTTTCGAGGGGTCATGGATCATGTCATACTACTGTACCTTGTCAAGAAGGAGGCTAAATAGCACCTCAAACTTGCACTAAATTTTGGCAAGGAAAAACTGTCATGGCCATTTTCAAAGAGGTCCCTTGACCTCTGACCTCAAGATAGGTGAATGTAAATGGTTTCTATGGGTACTCATGAGTCTCCCCTTTACAGACATGCCCACTTTATGATAATCACATGCAGTTTGGGGCAAGTCATAGTCAAGTCAGCACACTGACACACTGACAGCTGTTGTTACCTTTTGGGCTGCAGTTTGCCATGTTATGATTGGAGCATATTTTTTATGCTAAATGTAGCACCTGCAAGGGTTTTTGGACACTATATGTCATTGTTTTGTGGTGTTTCTTGATTTCCAATAATAAATATTCACATACATTTACATAAAGCAGCATATTTGCTGACTCTTATGTTAATATGAGTATTAAATACTTCACAAATCTCCCTGTAAGGTACATTTTGAAGAGATAAAAAATGTTATTAATTTGCAATTAGTTGACTGATTGATTAGTTAATTAATCATGGAGAATCGTGATTAACTGTGGTTACGCATTTTAATCAACTGACAGCCCTAATTTAAGTCAAAGTAAATATTAATGAATTATTATTACTGGAAACTGTAGTCTGTGTACTGCATATATTGAATGGTATTGGCAGATCTCTAGTTTGTTTCATGTTCAGCTGACTGGTGGTGTGCACTGACTGACAAGAGCCTAGGTTACCCCAGTAGATTAATTAATAGGATTCAATTTAATGAAAATGTAGCAACCGAACAGGAAAATATGTAATATAAACCTTTCCATGTACATTGTAAATTACTTAAACTTATCATACTGTGACACTAGAAGAAAAAAATGGATGGAAAAACTGGACAAAACAAAACAATTTGATGAAGAATCTCATAATTTCACATGCAATTATCTAAAAGCATAAATTTATAATTTTGCGACAATAATGTATGGCATGTCCTAAAGCTCTGTTTTATTGTTCTGTGTACTAATATTTGATATTATTAAGGATCCTAATATTTTCTCAGGAAGTTTCCTGGAAATAAGTATGTAATTGTAGGTAAAATGGACATTTCCTCAGGGGAACTGGCACACTGCTGCTTAGCAACGGCAATATTAACATTATGGTCCAACTCTAGAAGCCACAGAGGCTAACAGTTTAGCAGGCTAATGAAGAAAATGTAAAGGCATAATGACAGAGGAGGAAGATGAGGTCGTTAAGAATATCACCATTTTCCTTAGACATATTATAAAATTACCAAGAAAAACAATATATTACTAAAATTCCATTATACTGTACATTATAAACGTATTTTGTGCTGATAAATGAACTTCCATGGGCTCCACCATTTCTCACAACGTCACTAAACACGTCACCAGTCGTGAACTTGGAGCTTTCAGAAACTTTCCACGTACGAGGTCGTGAATACGACATAAGGGGGGCGTTCATGACCCCATTTGAAGGCACCAAATATTAGTTACCCCCCTGCCCTATCATCTTTTTTTTCATCATAACTTTTTCTTTTTCAGGCGGTAATGGGCTTCCATACAACGCTGGTGGCCGTCCCTATTAAACGCAGAGCCTTATTAAATATCCCATTAAAACGCGAATGGCGTCGTGTAGCCAACGTTAGCTCCGTGGTAGCTCCACGGTGACGTCCTAACGGTTACTGTTAGCTCGGCGAGGCGACGCCGTGGCGGCTCGCGCACCAGCCGTTGCGTGAGAGTGCTGACGCAGAGCAGCGGCAGAGATGATCCGCACCGCTGGCCGTGAGCGTGTCGCCGCGCTCGCCTAAAACACGGCGGCGCATATGTTTCGTGGAGTTATGTAACTGGAGCGGTAAACGGCGAAGAAGGTGAACATGACGGGATTTCTGCGTCGTTTCGAAGCGCATATCGCTTCGCCTCGTTCTCCCTGAGGAAGGACATCGACAGGAACCGTCCGGGAGATGGACGGGAGGACTGCGGAACCCGGGGATGACGGGAGGACGAGTGAGGAAGCAGCCGCCGGCCTCTGCCTACAGCTTGACCTGGGGGACACCGGTTCGTATGTCTGTCATTTACAGTCATTTATTGTCTTTCAACCCGTTTCGGTGGTCGTCTTCAAACCGTGCTACCGGTGACAGAAGTTAGACACAAGTGGTCAGCATCCTACATGTAATCACATCTGAACGTAGCTAGGCGCACAGACTTATATAGAGACATTTTTTTTGCCACGAAAAGCATTAAAAACTAGTTAGAGGGACCTAAGCTGTGGGGATAAATAATAAATTGCTTGGTTAGATAACAGTGTCAAGTCACTGCTGCTCTGGTGTAAATGGCCCACGGTGTCACTGCAGACTGGCACAAACACAAGGTGCACATTAGGGATGAGTCCACGCACAGTCCCAGTAGACGTGATAAAGACCAGCTTGCTGTTACCCGAATGAGTGTGGAGCTATTTACACACATTTGTAGAGCATGAGCAGGTGCTATATCCTGGTATGACACCTGCACACATGTCATTTTGCTTCACTTCATGTGTCTTCATGATTCTCCCCATCCCTCGCTTCCTCTTCCTAGCTAAATCTGAAGAGTGCTTTACATAATCTGATATGGAATTATAACATAAACCACACACTAATCCCTTGCGGGTATCAATTTTAAGCATTTGCCCGCAGATGTTATGGCTAGAAATGACCCACGGCATGTTTGTGATATTTATGTGCAAATGTTAATGAAGGAAAACAGATGTGATCCTCGTCAGGTCCAACAAGTCGTCTTTGCGCGTGCATGCATACGCGGTTCCGTTGGATATTTGTGCTCACATGATTATTGTTAAATCCTCCAGATTATACTTGGGTGCAGAGAGCATGAAAATCTACAGTGTTTAGTGTCACATTAATGTCACAGCAACATGCCGCCACTTTCTCAGCTGACAAGGGAGAGATCTAATCCTCTTTACTATGACACACAGGCCTTAAGGCATTCTCGTTTTAATATTGGCACGAATTGCAAGAATGTCGAAATGAGCTTTCAGTAAATGAGTCTCAACACCAACAAAACATGTTACAGGTAGCCCGTTTCTCGCACCGTAATCACAGATGCCTCAATGTGTTTGTCCCGTTTGTTGCTTGCAGCTCAGTGGCACATTATTCTGGCCTGACCCTAATCCCACAGAGACTCTTTGTGTGTGCGCCTCTCCCAGGATACTCCTTCTCATTGTTATGCCTGACAGGATGTGATGCAGTGTTAATCTGCAGGTTACAGGTGTGGCCAGCCGCGTGTTTCCTGTCACTGAACGGAAAGGTCCACCAAAAACACGGAAATTGATGAAATTATGACGATCCGTCTTCATAAGTTTGTTCCATGCACCAAAAACTAATGATATTTAACAAGACATTCATGGTGCCCAGAGGATGAACTCTAATCAGGACTTTTCCTCTAGGGCCACCGTCAGGTTCACAATTGTGGTTTTGACTGAAACGTCTCAGCAACTATTGGATGGATTGCTTTGAAATGTGCTCATCTACAGATATTCATGCCCCCCTCATGATGAACTGTTATATCTGGTGATCCCAAAATTTTTCATCTAGCACCATCATCAGGTCAAAATTTTGGTTTATGACTAAATAACCTGCAAAAACTATTGACATTTTTATCATCCTCAGTATACTTTTTTGTCGTGAGCATTAATTAGGTTAATGCTAGCATGCTAACATGCTAAACTACGGTGAACATGGTAAACATGGTACCTGTGACAGCGTGGTGTCATTAGAGCTGCAGCGATTAATCGATTAGTTGTGAAATTAATTGCCCACTAGTTTGACAGTCGATTACTCTGTTTGAATTTTTTTTTTTTTTAAAGAAAATTCTCTGATTGCAGCTTCTTAAATGTGAATATTTTCTGGTTTCTTTACTCCTCTATGACAGTAAACTGAATATATTTGAGTTATGGACAAAACAAGTCATTAGAGGACGTCATCTTGGGCGACAACTAGTAATCATTAGTTTCAGCCCTAGGTAGCATTGTCATTGTGGGCATTTTTGCATGCTGATGTTAGCATATAGCTGAAAGCATCACTGTGCCTAAGTGCAGCCTCACAGAGCTGCTGTAGCTGTAGACTCCAATCCTTGCTATTAATGCATTTGCTACTGTAAAGCCGCTAAAGGCTCAGAGTAATGGTACACATGTACATGGCTTCAGAAGACCACACGACCTTACTGTTGTTTGGACTTTTAATCAAAGATGCTCCATGTTATTTTGGATTTTTAAGAAGTCAGAGTGTATGATTCTTTCATTTTGTTTGCATGTACTGACCCACCACAACAAAAACAACCCAGTATTACGGTGTGTTACTGTATATCAGCTATTGTGTTCTATCGTGCCTTAGTGATGGCAAACTCTGCTACAGTGTGGAGCTGTACTTCAACATGGCTTAAAGATTCATTATCCGTGCTGTCAGCTGCACTTCCTTAATCTTCAACCTCACATGACCTGGAATTTAGCACGATGATGTAAACCAAGTATTTTGTAGTACTGCGAAGTACTGTGAACTGTCTCTTTTCCCATTCCTTCCTCTTTTATGCACACTAGACACATCCATACAGGTCAAGTTGTATCCTTCATGCCAGTGGGAAAGATTCTTCCTAATCCTCATTTGCGATTGGCTGGCAACGTGGTCTGGAGACGTCAGCCAATGGCAGCACCCAGATTAGGGAGGAAGTCAATCCAATAGAGTTTTTACCTTCTCTGTACAAATCTCACTGATCCAGGAATAGAAAACACTGACTGCACTTTGTCGTGGTCTGACGCCTGAATGACAGGATTTGGTTTAGCCAGGAATTTTGCTGCATGTCTGTGGAACAGGTGGGAACCTGTAGGCACTGAACTCCTCTGCTGGTGAGTTTACCACCAATTTATTTGGAACAAGGCTGACAAAGTTAAATTTGTATGAAAGCGCCCAAATTAGCTGAATCTGGTGCATTTGCCCGATTAAATAAATAAACAATATGGTAGCCTGAGCTGGGGGATGTGGATCTGGATCTGGATGTTCGTCTTTTTTACTTTTCTGTACACTTTAACATATTTGGATGATTTTCTATCATATCTGGATGATTGCTCATTATACATTTCTTTATAAAATCTACAGCTTCTAAGTTTGTCTTGATGCTGGAGGGTATTCCTTGGAAAAAAAAGGTCTCAGATGGGCTAACTTGTTTAGCTATATGCCTCAAATGTAATAAATGTCAATATATGCCTTGATTAAATGTTGAGTTGATTGTGCTGTACATCATGTACTCCTTATGATGGCTTAAAGTTGTTATTCCCTGTTAAATCATTAATTGCTACATCATGCTAAATAATGTACGAATGTGGACATTTCTCAACCTATTTCTGCTTCCCCTTCTTTCTCCGTCTCCGTCCACAGATTCAGCCAAGAAGGCTCAGATAACAGAGGTGAGAGGTTACTTCACACTAGACACCTGTCTGTCTCACGTGTCTCGGTTGCTTTCTTCTTCTCTTTCCCTTATTTTGTCTATATTGGCTTGCTGCAGAGTTCAACTGAGTGGACAATATACAATATATTCAGTACGTTAGGTATATCACTTATTTCCCTTTCTATTGCTTGTGACAGATGCCGTCCCCATTCGGAGCAGGCCCAGCCCATGAGAAGAAGATTGGCCACAGGAGGGTAGATGCCTCTGGGGAGACAACATACAAGAAGGTAGGTTTCTCCTCCTCATCTGTCTTCATCTTTTGACTTAAATACTGTTTGTAGGTTTGCTTGGCGTCACGATTTCATCAACTGTGTTCCACCCACACTTTACTCTGTTGTTCTTCTCAATGTTCCCCGCCTCCAGACTACCTCCTCTGCATTGCAAGGGGCCATCCAGCTGGGAATTGGATACACTGTGGGCAACCTCAGCTCCAAGCCTGAGAGAGATGTGCTGATGCAGGACTTTTATGTGGTGGAAAGCATCTTCTTCCCCAGGTGCGTTTGTACGAGCGAAGGTGTGTTTATGTGCACGTGTGTGGCAGGTATCTATTATAATCCCTTGTCTTCTCTTACTCTTCCTGTTGTTCCCATTTTGCTCCATACAGTGAAGGCAGTAACCTCACTCCAGCCCACCACTACCCGGACTTTAGGTTTAAAACCTACGCCCCTGTGGCCTTCCGCTACTTCCGAGAGCTGTTTGGGATCCGACCAGATGACTACCTGGTGAGATATTTCTTTTCTCTGATGACTGGTGCTGCATTGACAGGATCTGAATGTCTCGCAGAGTGTTTTGCAAAGGGCATGTTTTCTGTTACACAGAGTGTCAGCAGTGAAGTGTACATTTACACATCACATTATTTGCCACAGAGCATCTAATTAATGGTCACATTATTGAACTGGTCAACATCTGTCAGTTCATAATATTAACAAAATTATTAGACTAGAGCCACACTGTGGCAGTGTAGGTGAGTACTGTATATTTCTAACAACTATTAGCAACAGGCAACAGTACTCTTATTACAGTTTTTCTTGTCTATAACCATAAAAAGAAAGCTCTAATGATATTGTAATATTTTTTATTGTGCTTTGCATATGTAAATGTTTTATTTTTCATGTATGTTGGAGTGAAAGACACTGTTTAATTCATTATTAAATCTAGCAAGTCTATAATAAAAACAGCGTTATAGCTGACTGAATAAGGATTTATTTGAGGTTTCCTCTGAAAGCATTTGATAGATGGTAACAGGAGTTATGAAAGAAAATATGCCTCCTGACACTTCAGTCCTCCAGCACTCTAAAAATGAACACACATTTAAAGAAAACTGTGTACACGCAAACACACACAAAGTTGCACATGCCCTCGCATATTTTGCATGTGAGTGCACACATACAGTATGCAGTACACACTCACACACATGTGCTGCATGTTTAAGCTCACATTGCACCTGTGCCAGAGGGAGATTAGCAGACTAAAGCCTTCTTTTTTAAACTCCGAGTAGTAGCAGCAGACAGTCAGAGAGTAATTTGTGTTTGTATTGGTGGTTGAGGGGTGGAGCACCAGTAGACAAGCATTGTTTTGACTTTAAGCCTTCGAAAATGAAATTGCTTTGTTAGATTAACTACAAGCAATGGGAACTTTTTTCTTACTTCTCAGCTTAAGCCTCCAGATTCTAGGCTACTTCCTTTGAACTGATTTAATTATTTACAAAACTTAATGTCTCGACATCACTGTAAGATATTCAGTGTAAATATGAGCCCACTAATGCTATTGCCGGGCCGGTATTGTAAATAACAATTTGCCTGGTTAAATTAAGGTTGAATAATATGCATATACAGTTTAATATGGTTCACCTCAATTTAAAGAGGAACTACACCCATTTTTAAATTCATACATGTTATTCTTATGATCTAAGACAATCCAAAAAATATTCGGAAACATGAACAGCTCTCTCCCAAATCCAAAACTAGAGTGCTAAGCTTAATTTTGTGGTGGCATCAAGTATAAAGTGTGGAGCTGCTCCATAGACAATGAATGGGGAGTGATGTTACAGATGACACTAAGAGCACCAGAGGAATGATCTGAGTATCTGGGAACATTTCAGTAGAATAAACCTCATTTGAGTATAAGAAAAGAAAGCAAACTTTCTGTGGGTCCATAAAATCAGTCTCCCATTCATCATCTATGGAGCAGCTCCGGGCTGCATACCCTACGACATTAACCGAGACTTACTTCTCTGGTTTCTGGCTTTGAGATAGAGTAGCTCATGTTCACAAATACCGACTGAACGTTCTTTGACCGTGGAAATACTGGAATACTGGAATTCTTGATTTAGGTGGTGCTCCCCTTTAACACAATTCCCGCTAGCGCACATGGTATTCTGCAGCAAGAAGTGGGTGAAAGTAACATTACCACAGTTGAGTGAGTAACTTCACTGTAGATACTAATACTGTATTAAGGTGTAAATGTCATAATGCAGAGTTTACACTTGTCTAGATGTACAATTCTTTTCACCCACATCCATAACACCTTTTTTGTGCTCAGCAGTGCTGTATACACACTTGCATTTTAAAACAGTGTTGTCTTTTTGCTGCTGGTGAGCAGTGCCATGTGAGTGGGTAGATGTATTAGTCTTTTGGTTGGCTTTTTGAAAGCTCTACTGGATCCAACACTGACAGTGCTATGCAGCCCTGCAGTACCCATGGAGTGTTAAAGTTAGGATGAAATTACAAACTCTCACATAAATATCTCATAAAATTACATTTTCCAAGACCCTTAGCAGATGGACAGAATGTTTAAAACCTGCAGCATAAGCTTAAAGTATGCCTTTTATATTTAGAAGCAGTCTTTATAGAGATTGTGGGTCAGATTGTGAAAATTGAGTTTAAATTTAAATCGCTATTTGTTCCCCTGTGTCTGTGCGCTGTCTAGTATTCTCTATGTAATGAGCCACTGATCGAGTTGACAAATCCAGGAGCTAGTGGCTCTATATTCTACGTGACCCGCGATGATGAGTTCATCATCAAAACCGTTCAGCACAAAGAGGCAGAGTTTCTGCAGAAACTCCTTCCTGGATACTATATGGTGAGTCAAACCGAGCCCCTCCCTCTTCACAATCAATTCAATGACCGTTTCCAAATTGTTAGTATGTTCTACATTTTTGATATGTACACGTTTGTTAACCAAACACTAGATATACTGAAATGTGCAGAGCAATTTTTAGTATGAATAATTCAAATAGTAAAAAAGGAACTCTAAAAATGAAACCTTGCCTCTGTTTTTTTTAATAGTGTGTCTGTTTAGAGATTTGGGTGTGTGGATGTGGGGTGTGTTTGTACATGTGTGTATGCTTAAGAGCAAAGCAGCGCCTGAAACTTCTAGTTATCTTTATCCTCTTTACCCTACCCCCTGGTGTTGGCCCCAGTCAGCAATGACGCCAGCAGGTGACTTTGTAATAGATATAAGCGGAGAGGTTGTACCTGACTGAGGCCTGGGTTAAGTACTGTTTAATGGGTTAAGCATGCAACCATTGGAGACATGCAAGAGTGGGCTGAGGCCTGTGGACGGATCACCCTTATTAATGTAATTCTCCCTGTCTCTTTCCTGATGTCTGCTGCATCAACCCCCTCCCCAGAACTTGAACCAGAACCCCCGGACTTTGCTGCCAAAGTTTTTTGGCCTCTACTGCGTGCAGTGTGGGGGCAAGAACATCAGAGTTGTTGTGATGAACAATATTTTACCGCGCTCCGTACGCATGCACCTCAAGTTTGATCTAAAGGGCTCCACCTACAAGAGGCGAGCATCCAAGAAGGAAAGAGAAAAGTCCAAACCCACTTTTAAAGATCTGGACTTTCTGAATGACGTTCCTGAAGGCCTCACTCTGGACCAGGACACATACAGCGCTCTGGTCAAAACTCTGCAGAGAGACTGTCTGGTGAGAAAAAGAAGAGGGGGGCAGATGGATGAACAGTATTTTATAAAAGTAGATTAACGCTGGGCGTTTTAATAAAGAAGCACATTCCAGCACACATTATCTATTCATCTGTTTGCTCAGTAGTTGAAGGACAGAGGAAGAGAAATGAGAAGGTGGCTTATGTATTATGAATGTGATAATTTTTGTCATGTCGCAGGCTGTAAAATCAAATCCATACTTTTAAAATGTTGTAAATTTTCACAGAAGAAATATATCATTTTTAAAATCTCATGTTTTATGTTTCATGTCAGGTTCTGGAAAGTTTTAAGATTATGGACTACAGTTTGCTGCTGGGGATCCATAACAAGAGCCAAGCCAAGCGAGAGCACCAGCCTCAGGGTTCACCTGCAGGAGGTGGGGATGAAAAGAGGCGTGCAGCTCAGAGAGCCTTGTACTCCACTGCCATGGAGTCCATACAGGGAGGCTCCACATGCAGGGACACGCTGGACCATGATGACACGTGAGTCACTGTTTTATAATGTTTGCTCGTATCATCACATTATATTTACTGGTAGTGGTAATGTTCTCCTGTCTGTCTGTCTGTCTGTAGCATGGGTGGTATTCCAGCTGTGGGTAGTAAAGGAGAGCGCCTCCTGCTGTTCATTGGAATCATTGACATCCTGCAGTCTTACAGGTAGGCAGCAAAAAATTCAGATGTTAAAAAGTTTAAAAGTTAGGGTTTAAAAACTATCCAACTGAAATCTTCAGCTCAGTTTTGCTAACTCTTTTAAATGAAAGTAGCCAGCGGCACTAGCTACAAAAGTCCCTACATCCAGTGAAAAAGTCACAATCTGGCAACACTGTCAGCCCGTCGGTCATTTGGGCTGAATGAAGTGATTGGACGGGCTTGTTATAGCCATGTGACAGTCACAGATACCAGATTTTTTTTTCTTTTTTTTTTGTCGACACATTTGATTTATTGATGTAACAAAAAAATGCTTTTGAAGAAGTTTACCATCCCTAGCTTTAAAGGTGCCATGTAAATGAATATATAAAAGTTGCAATATTTAATCAACATTCACAAAACTGCAATCAATTGGTTCAGCGTTGACTTTGCATTTTAAACAATGTGCCACTCGGTCAAATCTTCTGGGATACTTTCTAGGTTGCTTTAAAACTCAAAACTGAAAAATGCTGTCGTTCTTCCAGAGAGCATCCAGAATCTCCTACAATGTCCGATGTCTTCCACACACTTCTAACCTTTGAGATTCTTAAAGGAACAGTGTGAAACATTTTAAGGGATCTATTAGCAGAAATTCGGGAACCATCACCTTAACGTGGTGGAGAGGTTTGTGTGTCCCTATGACCCTGAGGGCTGTGTTGTCTGGAGCCTAGTGCTCCTGGTAGGGTCTCCCATGGCAAATTGGTCTCAGGTGAGGGGCCAGACAAAGAATGGTTCAAAAAAACCCCATGAATAACCGAGGCAGAGGAGGAGTGACCCGGCCCGGAGGAAGCCCGGGGCCCCCGTCTGGAGCCAGGCCCAGATGGCGGGCCCGTGAGTGAGCGCCTGGTGGCCGGGCTTGCCACGGAGCCTAGCCGGGCTCAGCCCGAAAAAGCGACGTGGAGACCCCCTCCTCTCCATCCTGTGGGCTCACCACCCGCAGGAGGAACTGCTGGGGTCGGGTGCGCTGCCATGTGGGTGGCAGTGAAAGCCAGGGACCTCGACGGACCAGACCTGGGCGGCAGAGTCTGGCTCTGGGGACGTGGAACGTCACCTCTCTGTGGGGGAAAGAGCCGGAGCTTGTGCGGGAGGTGGAGCGCTATCAGTTAGATCTGGTGGGGCTTACCTCTACGCACAGCCTCGGCTCTGGAACCATTCTCCTGGATAGGGGTTGGACTCTATTCTTCTCTGGAGTTGCCCAAGGTGTGAGGCGCCAAGCGGGTGTGGGGATACTCACAAATCCCCGGTTGAGTGCAGCTACATTGGGGTTTACCCCGGTGAACGAGAGGGTCGCCTCCCTGCGCCTTCGGGTTGTGGGGGGAAAACTCTGACTGTTGTCTGTGCATATGCACCAAACAGCAGTTCAGAGTATTCGACCTTCTTGGAGACCCTGAATGGAGTCCTGTATGGGGCCCCAGTAGGGGACTCCATTGTTCTGCTGGGGGACTTCAACGCACACGTGGGCAACGATGGAGGTACCTGGAGAGGCGTGATTGGGAGGAATGGCCTACCTGATCTGAACCCGAGCGGTCATTTGTTATTGGACTTCTGTGCTAGTCATGGATTATCCATAACAAATACCATGTTCGAACATAAGGATGCTCATAAGTGTACTTGGTACCAGAGCACCCTAGGCCGAAGATCGATGATCGTATCATCCGATCTGAGGCCGCATGTTTTGGACACTCGGGTAAAGAGAGGGGCAGAGCTGTCAACTGATCACCATCTGGTGGTGAGTTGGATCAGAGGGTGGGGGAAGACTCTGGATAGACCTGGTAAACCCAAACGTGTAGTGCGGGTGAACTGGGAACGTCTGGAGGAGGCCCCTATCCGAGAGATCTTCAACTCACACCTCCGGCGGAGCTTTTCTAGCATTCCTGTGGAGGCTGGGGGCATTGAACCTGAGTGGGCGATGTTCAAAGCTTCCATTGCTGAAGCTGCGGCGGTGAGCTGTGGCCTGCGGGTCTTAGGTGCCTCAAGGGGCGGTAACCCTCGAACACCGTGGTGGACACCGGTGGTCAGGGAAGCTGTCCGACTGAAGAAGGAGTCCTTCCGGGATATGTTATCTCGGAGGACTCCGGAGGCAGTTGCAAGGTACCGACGGGCCCGTGGGGCGGCAGCCGCTGCCGTAAAGGAGGCAAAGCAGCGGGTGTGGGAGGAGTTCGGAGCAGCGATGGAGAAGGACTTTCGGTCGGCACCAAGGTGCTTCTGGAAAACTGTCCGACACCTCAGGAGGGGGAAACGGGGAACCAATCCAAGCTGTGTACAGGAAGGATGGGACACTGTTGACCTCAACTGAAGAGGTAACCGGGCGGTGGAAGGAGCACTTTGAGGAACTCCTAAACCCGACTGATACGCCCTCTCTTGTGGAGGCAGAGCTGGAAGCTGATGGGGGATCGTCGTCAATTTCCCTAGGGGAAGTCACTGAGGTAGTTAAACAGCTCCGCAGTGGCAAGGCCCTGGGGATTGACGAGATTCGCCCAGAAATGCTGAAGGCTCTGGGTGTGGAGGGGCTGTCATGGATGACACGCCTCTTCAACATTGCGTGGAAGTCGGGGACAGTGCCTAAAGAGTGGCAGACCGGGGTGGTGGTTCCCCTGTTCAAAAAGGGGGACCAGAGAGTGTGTGCCAATTACAGGGGTATCACACTACTCAGCCTCCCTGGTAAAGTCTACTCTAGGGTGCTGGATAGGAGGGTCCGGCCGATAGTCGAACCTCAGATTGAAGAGGAACAATGCGGATTTCGTCCTGGCCGTGGAACAACGGACCAGCTCTTCACTCTCACAAGGATCCTTGAGGGGGCCTGGGAGTATGCCCATCCAGTCTACATGTGTTTTGTAGACTTGGAGAAGGCGTACGATCGGGTCCCCCGGGGTATACTGTGGGAGGTGCTGCGGGAGTATGGGGTGAGGGGGTCACTTCTCAGGGCCATCCAATCCCTGTACTCCCAAAGTGAGAGCTGCGTCCGGGTTCTCGGCAGTAAGTCGGACTCGTTTCCGGTGGGCGTTGGCCTTCGCCAGGGTTGCGCCTTGTCTCCAATCCTGTTCGTGATATTCATGGACAGGATATCGAGGCGTAGTCGGGGGGAGGAGGGTTTGCAGATTGGTGTGCTGAGGATCTCATCGCTGCTTTTTGCAGATGATGTGGTTCTGCTGGCATCATCAGTCTGTGACCTCCAGCGCTCACTGGATCGGTTCGCAGCCGAGTGTGAAACAGCTGGGATGAGGATCAGCACCTTAAAATCGGAGGCCATGGTTCTCAGCAGGAAACCGATGGATTGTCTACTCCAGGTAGGGAATGAGTCTTTACCCCAAGTGAAGGAGTTCAAGTACCTCGGGGTCTTGTTCACGAGTGAGGGAACAATGGAACGTGAGATTGGCCGGAGAATCGGAGCAGCGGGGGCGGTATTGCAGTCGCTGTACCGCACCGTTGTGACGAAGAGAGAGTTGAGCCGGAAGGCAAAGCTCTCTATCTACCGGTCAATCTTCGTGCCTACTCTCACCTATGGTCATGAGGGCTGGGTCATGACCGAAAGAACTAGATTGCGAGTACAAGCGGCCGAAATGGGTTTCCTCAGGAGGGTGGCTGACATCTCCCTTAGAGATAAGGTGAGAAGCTCAGTCATCCGTGAGGGACTCGGAGTAGAGCCGCTGCTCCTTTGCGTTGAAAGGAGCCAGTTGAGGTGGTTCGGGCATCTGGTAAGGATGCCTCCGGGGCGCCTCCCTAGGGAGATGTTCCAGGCACGACCAGCTGGGAGGAGACCCCGGGGACGACCCAGGACTAGAGAGAGATTATATCTCCACTCTGGCCTGGGAACGCCTCGGGATCCCCCAGTCAGAGCTGGTTAATGTGGCCCGGGAAAGGGAAGTTTGGGGTCCCCTGCTGGAGCTGTTGCCCCCGCGACCCGACCCCGGATAAGCGGTTGAAGATGAAGATGATGAAGATGAAGATATTAGCAGAAACTGAATATATCATTCAGAACTGTGTTTTCATTAGTGTACAGTATAATCTGCTGAAACTAAGAATCGTTGTGTTTTCATGAGCTTAGATTGAGCCCTTCAAATCGGAGCGGATCCTCTCAGGAGGTCTGCCATGTTTCTACAGTAACCCAGACTGGACTTGCTCCTAAACTAGAGTTATTATGGTAAGGATGGCCTCTGAGAGGGGCAAACAATGTTGCCATGGTTTTGCTTTTAGTGGCTCACGTTATCGCAGTGTTTGAGCAAAGGGGTACTCTGATGGTTGCAATCTGCAACTACACCATGCTGCCAAATCATACACACTGTACGTTTGAGTCAGACTAAAAATGTGGTTTAAATTTAAAAAGAAGCCTAGTGTTTGTGTGATTGGCTACCAGTTGTCTACCAGGATATCATATACTCATTGTAATGAATCCAAAGTTAATTTAATAATGACATATCAGTGTGTAAAGTGCTCTACATATCACCCTAAACCTATTCTGCTGCCTCGGTCTGATGTAACTCATAAGGTCGCTCTTGTCATTTCAATCTGCCTTTCATCAGACTTCAGGACATGTTAAATGACAAGGATTTTTTTTTTCTGACTTCAAAGTCAGGAAATGATTAGGTTTAGACTGACAGTAATCCAGGCATAATATGTCTGCAAGGAATATTAAAAGATGGAGAGAGATCATCGGGGAAAAAAAGCAATCCCAGTATTGTCATGCTCTCTTTAATCAAATACTAATGGAGGAGACACATAACAGCTTTTTCAGGACAAGTTTGGACATAATAAATGTGTGTGGTACTTTGCATAAAATCCAGTCTTTTAAAACAGATATTAAAATGCACATCAACTTTGCAAGCTGGACTATAGCCTCAGATTCAGGGCCGCCAGTGTAACCACAGTAAGTCATGGAATGTGTTTAACTAAATAATTCAACTTGTCTTGTCTGACAGAATGATCAAGAAACTGGAGCACTCTTGGAAGTCCCTCATCCATGACGGGGTAAGTCGCTTTCACATAACCCTTATGCAATGTAAGGTAATAGTCTGTATCCACACCACAAGCCTCTCTAGATTTTCATGTTTGTCATTATCTCTGTCTGTTTTTTATATAATAGGTTAAGCACCTTGATTTGCATTATGTATGAAAAGTGCAACATCATTAAAATTGCATTTTCTCTCTCTTTTTTAATTTTCCTGCAGGACACAGTGTCAGTTCACAGACCTAGCTTCTATGCTGAGAGGTTCTACAAATTCTGTAGCACCATCGTTTTCAGGAAGAGCAGCTGTGAGTTTACCAATGTGCATGAGCCGAATACTCCTGTAGTGTGTGTTCGATGACAAAAATGCCAATAAGGAATTATTTTGTTTTCCTCTGTTTGAATTATGGAGTGCTCCAGGGATAATGTATTTTTGTAGACCAACCTGGAAGTTAACATCACCCCGGTTCCCTCGCCAAAAAATCAATGGATTTTTCCATTGGATTTTTGGATTATTGCAGAAAATAAACTCAGTGGCAAACAAATGTTTAAGGTACTTACACATTTTATTCAGCGATATCATCTCCACATCTGGACACTGTCTCTGAAGTAAACGGTCGCATGAACGAAGACGAGTAGGCGTGATGGCGTTTAGTCATCTCATTCAGCAACTGTTTTTTTAAAGACTTATAATAGCTTCAAAATTCATGTACTGATTTTTTTCATGTCGTAGAACAAAACGCTCACTCATCAGCTTGTGTTAATGACAGAAGTCATTTCAGGCATCTAACTAAAAACTCATTTAAACAACCCGCTGACTTCCAGAGGAGGGAACCGGATGTGCTAAAATGCTAACCCATTTCTGGGTTTTAGGACTCATTCCTATAAACTATGCCTGCTTTGCAGCATTGCGATCGTCTCCGTCTAAGAGAGGACGAGGGGCTCTCTCCATGTCCAAGTCCAGTGCTGGAACGGGATCAGCTGGGCAGCGTCCATCACTGAGTGATGACAGGCAGGAAAACCTGGACAACTTGGAGAACCTACTGGGAACTCGCAGCTTCCCCGTGCTGGAGGACAACGGTAGTTTACTTCTTGTAAACTCGGTCTACGATGATATACATTCATGACACGTTACACACAGGGCTCATTAAAGGTTGTCTTTTTCACTCAAAGTAAACCCAGTAATATAAGATATTTTGGCCAGGTGGCAGTAGCCTTCATCAAGGCTAGCTGCCCTCAGCAGAACTTGTGAAGAAATGTCTATACAACACACTAATGCTGTTGGAATAAAAGAGTAGAAAATAAAGAGTGAACTTTTGAGTGCCGGTTTTCCTTTGTGACATTGTGTCTTCTTAACTTGGCAGACTAATGGCTTCAATTGTCTGCAACTGAGAGCTCCATTTTCTCTTCAAATGAAATGAAGTGAGCCTTTATTGATCCCTGTGGAGAAATGTGCAGCAGCAGTAACAATCAAAGTAAAAGTGAAACATTAACAATCAAGATTAGATATTCGTTGATAGCTTTAGAAAAGCATAATGTGAGATGTATGAGCATGCATTATTTACTGCCCACATCAGTACTCATAATGGTGGGTAAGAGCTGAACAGAATGTGACCATATGAAGAACATGAACATGAAGTACGAGCAGTCCAAACCTTGTGAATGTCCCACTGAATATAAAAGTCCTGATTGCATTTACCGCTTAGCGTGCAGTAAATTGTCTGAGGTATAGTGTTGTACAATTCAGGGAACTTCAGTGAAGGTTTTAAGGACTCTGTGGTACAAACTTTGATTATGTCTGATTTTGTAATTAATTTCTGTTTATTTTCATGTTATATTTTCATCTCATATCATCATATATCTTGGTTATTTTTGTATTTCAGGGAGAGAGCCACCCTGCACTCCTCCCTCCTTTGAAGATGCTACCACAGCTTCTATCGCCACCACGCTCTCCTCCAACAACTCCTTACCCACCACCCCCTTCGATACACCAGAGCACCCACGCTACAGGAGACAAATGCTTTCCCCAAGTGTGGCCAGGTGCGAATAATTGCATGAATATGCAATGATGTATTTATAGTGACGCTATTCAGTGAAAACAATGCGCTGTGTGTGTGTGCTTTCTTTCCCTGTATCGCCCTGTGTATATTCAGGGTACAAAGAGAGGTGGTTGAGGTTCATGGGGAAAAGCAGGACACCATTACAGTGGAGGTGGAGCTCAGGTACACATGTATGCAGCAACAGCATACCAGTAATGTATAGCTGTATGTGTAACAGTCTTTTAACAGTGTTCTTTGTCTTCATACAGTAAAATCCCAAAGAGCACGGAGCTCACACAGATGACAGAAATGACCTCTCCCAGCCACCTGTCACCTGATCGTCAGCCCCACGCCATTGCCTCATCCACCTCCCTCTCTCTTAGTCCATCCTCAGCGTATTCCTCCTCCACCCTTCCTCCCTCCTTTGTATCGTCCTCCTCCGCCGCTCAGTCAGCCGGCCAGTCATCCTCCACACTTGCTTCATCCATCCGCCCATCCACGGAACCGCTCACCTCTCCTGCCGCCGCTCAGTCTTCCACTCTTCCTTCTCCGATCTCTCACTCAGCTGTGCAATCCACGCCTCTCGCTGCAGCTCCAAACCCCTCCACCCTCCCACCTGCCTCAGCTTTTACTCCCATCTGTCCTGCAACTTCTCCTTCGTCCACCCAGAGCTCCTCTCACCATCTCCCCTCGACCCCTCCCTCCTCCCACCCTCCAAGCCCCCAGGTGCCTCTGCAGGTGCCGCGCACACCGTGCAATCAGCTGTCTGTGTCCAGCAGCCACAACTCACTGGATGGGGAGGTGCAGGTGTCTGACATCTACTTTGTAAGTTCCCATTATCATATCAAGGCTTTGTGTTTTTTTGTTTTTCTTTTTGCAAAAAAAAAAAAATAAAAATTGGATAATGAGCCAGCTTCAAAGTCGGAAAACAAAACAAAATGAGCAGAAAGTTGAGATGCCATGAGCTTGGAAATCAGACAAAATAAGACAAACGTTGCATCTATTCTGAAGAGGCTTTCTGTGTAACAATGGGAAATGATTTTAACTGGATCTAATGTATCAGTATACATTCCCATTAAAGCAGTCAGTACACTGGAAGAAGCTCTCTTCGGTTTTGTTCTGTTGACCGTCCTCTTCCAGAGAGTAAAGATCATTTTCCCTCTGTCTTTCTTTGATCTATTGGGTCTGTTGCAGTGGCCCAGTCAGGACAGCGTGGTAGAGTTATGATGGTGAGGGGGAGGGTGTGTGTGTGTTGCAGTGTGCACGATCTATGGGGTTGCTCTCGCTGTCCAATATGCTTTTTTTTTCCAAAGCACGAAGCTGCCACCGGTCATAGTTCATGCTTTTGAATGAATCAGCAAAACACTGGGGGTGTCTTTACTGCACAGCATGATGTATTTATATCTGTCGATCTGCATTCATGTGTCCTGTCGGTGTTACACACAGCTGTCCATAATTCCCTCTCTGTGTTTGAATATGTTTTACATTATAGCATTCATTCTCAATTTTCCACTTTCTCCCCTCAGTCATAACTGCTTCTTTCATCTCACATCTTCTCTCATCTTTCTCCTCCATTATGTACTAATTCTTTCAATTCCCTTTATTTTCCTGTGAACGCATTATATGCATTTGTGTGTTCATCTGCGTGTGTGTCCATCCATCCATCCATCCATCAGTATGCAGATGGCAGATACTGGGTGTACTCTCCGGTTCTTGGCCGTCGTAAGCTAAACTCTAGCTCAAGTTACAATGTAAGTCACCACCAAAGTAGTTAGACCCATTTGTCCCACGTACCATCCCATTGCTGGCTCCATTAGGAATGTCACAAGCACGGCTGCTTATGGATTTTCAGAAGTACTTCAAAGTAAAGCTACAGTGATTTTTTTTTTCACATTACTTATTTAGTGTTAAAGTCTGCAGAAAAGACATTGCATATGCATAACTTCAACTTCTGAAGGGCCATCATGTGCATTTACATGGAGCATGCATCTTTATATAACAGTCATTTAAATGTTTTGGCATCTTGGGCCTGCGGTTACTTAACTGTAGTTAGCTTTTATTGGCTTTGTGCTTTTAGTGATCCCTGAAGCTTCTGCCGTCAGGTAGCACAGCTGACAAGCTGATTAGTGTTGTCATTGCCCGGCTAGAATGAAATCCCCCAATCTGACGTTGGAAAGCTGCACTTGTTTACATTTTAAAGCCCCTGAAAACATGGCCTCAAACACTGTTTCTATATAACATTAGATATTCATCACATCACAAATAATTTAAAAAGAGTTTTCCCGTCAAAAACGTATCTGCTTCATCGGCATTGTGTGGGTGTGGTTTGATCAGATGGGCAACATAAGCCAAAAACCCCAAGCTGTCATCAGATTTTGATTCAAATGTTTGTAATAAACACAGAAGTGTGTGAATCACCTCTTTCCAGTTTAGAAAAGGTAATCCAAAAATATAAATCAAGATACTTCTGATGTGAAATAACCTTATCTGCTGTGACCTTGCTGAGAAAATTGTGTTTATTGAGCATCCCATCTATGATAACAAGAAGCTGACTGAGAAAATATGGTTTTGGGGTCTTTAAAGTGGAAATGCTCTAATCTTAACCTGAATATCCAGATTAGAACATCCCTACTAATTAAGACCCTGTAGATTTTCCTTAGCAAATTGTTCTCGTCTAGAAGAAGAAGAAGATCAACCTTTATTCGTCCCGCAGTGGGGAAATTCAATTTACACTCTGTTTTAACTTATACATGGTACATGCACACAAACACACACACACATGCAGTAATGGAGAGATGTCAGAGTGATGGGGCTGCTCCAGACAAGCGCCCCGAGCAGTTGGGGGTTTGGTGCCTTGCTCAGGGGCACCTCGGCAGTGCCCAAGAGGTAAACTGGCACCTCTCCAGCTACCAGTTCACACTCAGTTTTTGGTCCATGTCGGGACTTGAACCGGTGACCTTCCGGTTCCCAAGCCAACTCCCTACAGACTGAGCTACTGCCGCCCCAGTCTATGAGCAATCATAGACTGAGCACACTGTGTGCAGTTGAAAAATTAATCTTGGTGCCCCCAGCATGCAAAATTGCACTGGGCAGCTTTAAACCATTCAATGTCTGGGAAATGTTTTTATGTATCTTTCACCAACTCCCCCCTCATTTTTCTCATCTTGTCTCCTCTCTTCTTCTTGCCTCCCTCTGCTGGCTGTATTCAACAACAGCAGACTCAGGAGGATCGGGGCTGGGTGTATTCTCCTCTGCACTACGACTCCAGAAGGGGCTCAGATGGGGAGAGTGAGACAGTAAGTGTACAGTTCATTCATTATTGACCATTAATTCACAGAACTCAAATGAGTATACATGCAGATTTTTTGTTATTTTCTCCTGTTAGTGTTTCTCCTACGTATCGTCTTCTATTTCTCTCCCTATTTATTTGTCTCTCTGCTCTTTCAGTAACTCACAGTGGAGGCAGTAGCGATGGTTGGAGCCAGAGGCTGTCTCCATATACAGAAGCTGTAAGGTTTGAATAACAACGCCACCAGGGCACTCTGGGAATTAATGCTAGTTTTCCCAAGCTGCATGTGGGAGCTTGTTTTGCCAACTGAGACTAAAGGAATGAACTTAGAAGAATTCAATACAGCGATACAATCATAAATACAGTCACATACATTCAAAAGATCACACAACAATCAAAATATGCAAAAATAATCATAAAGCATCTATTCCTGGACAATCTGACTGACATCAAGCAGAGGAATAAAGTTAAATCACATAGCTGAGTGGCACTGTGAATGGTGGCTAAGTCAGGTATCGTTGCAGCCCTGCTGCCTGCTGTTGAGGTTTTTCAGAGTCACACTGCACTGTGCCAGCTCTGGCTATGCAATATGGACATGTGTTATTGATTTCTCTTTTTGACTAAATGCATATTCACTTCAGAGTTTATTGATGCATTTATTTTTCACTAGGAGCATGTTAAAGCTGTATATACTTTTATTTTAGCACTTTATCAATGTATATATGGCTGAAATTGTATATGCTTTGTTATTTTGTCATCAGTTATTGTTTGAAAACTCTCAAACACACAGTTAATGTTTTTGTGTGCTATGTGTGTGATGTTCTGTTTATTTCCCAGCGTGGTGTTTTGGTCCACTTAAGAAACTTCAATCTGACAATGAATGGTTGTGTTCAAAATGCCTTATTGACTAATTAATTTTCATGGTCAAATCTAATCATTTAAAAACAACTAAAAAATATAAAATATATAATAAAAAAGTATTTTGTTGTGCGTTAATACCAAATATCTGAAGCAGAGTTAAAACAATATAGCAACCATGCATTTACACCTTTTCAGGATTTAGAACCAAGAGATCAAGAGCGAACAAAGGAAAAAAAAAAAATAATCAAATTATCTTTTGTAAATTGTAGATAAACTGTATGTGTGTGCTTAAGCACATGCATGTAAGTCTGTGCGTGCCCATATGTCTCTGTGTGCATGTGTTTGCATGCATATTGATGTGTGATTGGGAGACATGTTTTCTGTCCTGCCTATTTGTCAAAATAGTCAAAAGGTGTAACTTCCATTTGTTGTTGTAAGCCATGAAAGTCAGAATCAGCCATAAGCATGTTGGCTGTGTGTGAAAAAGGAAATAGTCTTTAATGACCGGCTCAACCATAAATGACCAAATTAAACAAACTGAGCTGAACCGAAATAACATCACATTTCTGTACAGTTTGGTAAGAATATTAATCTACTGTTGCCACAGACAGTACCTCCCTTCTTCCATACACGGTGATACTTGTTGCAACAAGATTGACCATAATTAAACTGTGTCGAGAAGCACTGCTGTAAAATATTACTGTGATATTTGAGTCTGCTGACGTTAACCTGCCTGTTTGTAGGCAACAGTGTTTGTAGCTGATCACTGTGTAAAAGAAATAAAAATTATATTGTGTTAAAAAAAAACATTTTTGGTGGATTTTTAAAGAAATATTTTTTTATAAAATATCCAGATTCACAAAATCAGCTGAGTATTTTTTAGCTGTCAAGTATTGTTTGTATAATTAGCCCACTAGATGGCACCACAGTGTCTCAGAATGACAGTGTACAGTGTAGTTCTTCATGATGCCGCATCTTGTATGCAGTTGTGTACACAAAGAGCATATGCCAGTGTATGAGCTACATAGGCCATAATTCTTTTTAGTGTGTTCATGATAGACCGTAAAAGGGAAGCTTATGTTTAAAGCCTCATACCTCAACCCCCCCACATCACACTGACATTTTAACACACGCAAACATAACAATATGAAATCTTGATTGCTTTAGTGGAGCTGGCATTTTATTTATCCACACAGGCTTTGCTGCTAAAAATACACTGGAATAAAACAGCCAAGGATCAATATGGCTTCAACCAAAACAGCCCATTTGGGATCTTAGCTAGCTGTTTGCAGCACTACAGACTCTCTTTATAGATGTACATATATATACTGTATACACTCACAACCAGACATAGGAAACAAAAGTAGTGCAATAAAATACAACCAAATAAGAGAAAGTATGCATTGTAGTCTCCAAACATGACATTACATTGAGTTCCATGTGCACTCACTGTATTCCTCAGTGTGCGGCTACACATGCATTGTTGTGTGCATGCGTGTGCTTTATGAGTAAGCCAGTGTCATGAATGTCACTCAGGGTGACAAGTCAGGCATGTCGGGCCATGATGGAATGTGTGATGGGCAAGGATCAGCAACCACGTGACCAATTGTCCTGGAATGAAATTGGTTTCCCCCCATTTTTGTCCTTCGTCCTCTGAAAATACATCTAATCCTCTTGCTCCTTCTCGTGCCTCCTTAGTGGCCTCCCTGACATTCAGTCAGGAGGGTGTTCCTTCACCGGTCCATTGTTGCAGGTGATTGACTAAGGTAAAGTATTATTAAAGGATATGGCGAGTCATATTCTAAAATGCGACTGTAAATTGCCTTCAGGTGTGAATGTTAGTATGAATGGTTGCCTGTCTGTATGTGTCAGCCTTTGCCCAGTGTCAGCTGGGATCGGCTCTAGACCCCACCATGACCCTGAACAGGATAAGCGGTTACAGATAATGAATGGATGGATGTTCTAAAAGGTTAGTTATTTTAAACAAATTTCATCAAAAGCTCTGTATACCCAAAGCTTGAAATACAGTAGATTATTCCTTCCACTGTTGTCCAAAACATCTAACAGCCAGACACTTATACTCTAACTTTATTATAATGAACATGGGTTGTGTAGCAACTAGAGCACCAAATGTGTATAAATCCAAAACTGAAAATAATGCCCAACAAAGGCTGCAGTCTGTGAACTGTAAAAAAAGAAAAAAAAGGTGTGAGAGATAGACTGACATAAGGTTGTTTTTATGTCTTTTCATGAGATGTGTTTACAATGACAAAAATATTAAATATTAACCTTATTCTCTTAGCCAGGGGTTTGCAACCTTTGTGATATTAAGTGCCATTTTAAAATTTTCTTGTTAATCGGTGAGCCGTATCACAGCATAGCGTTAACGGTTAACATTAAGTTTAATTATGACACCAAATCAAAATTTAAATTGTAGATCATAGCTTACTATGTCATAAAAAAGTCATAGTTTGTCATATAATGTGACATATCCATCTTGGTATCCAGTACAAAACATGCTACTGTTCAGACTCTGTAATGTGTAAACAAACTTGTCAGAAAGCTAAAATCAGAGGAGGTGACCTCGAGGTTTCAGCACTTGGGAAAAGACAGCTCCTTAAACTGCTGGTGTTCAGTGCTTCCTCAGTGGGGAACCTTCCAGACAGAGGCACTCCAGGCGGACACCTGGTCATGCATTTGCAGCTTTAAACCTGTGTATCTGTTGAAGGATTTAAGTAACAGTAATGTTTGTTTTTTCAGTCATAGTATAGTATGTTGAAAAAAAAATCATAGTATTGTATGTCGAAAAACTACAAAAAAGTCATAGTGTAATATGTAGAAAAATATGTATTAAGTCATAGTATTGTATCTTGAAAAATGCAAAAAAAAAAGTATGTCAGAAAACATGGAAGTATACTATCTAAGTATACTATGTCAAAAAAGGCCTAGTATTGTATGCAGAAAAAAAATCATGAAGTCAAAGGATAGCATGTTAAAAAAATGCAAAAAAAGTCATCGTAAAGTATGTTGAAAAATCCAAAAATTCATAGTATAGTATGTTGAAATAAATGTAAACAAGTTACAGTACACTATGTCGAAATAAGTCAAAGCATCAAGCAAAAATATCTAAAGTCATAGTTGAAAAAAAAAGTATGTTGAAAAATGTTGAAAAAATGCAAAGAAAAATCATATTAGACTATGTTGGAAGCATGCAAAAATGTCAGAGGATGGTATGTCAAAAAACATGTAAACGAGTTATAGTATACTATGTCGAAATACAAAAGTGTTGAAAAAAACAATAAAAGTATAATATGATATTTTTTTGACACACTATACAATGACTTTTTTGTAAAAATTGCTTAAAACATACAAAAATAAAAACATAAAAATAATGTATAGTATAGTAAGTCGAAAAATGCAAAAAGGGCAAAAAGTAATAGTGTAATATGTTGAAAAAAAATGCACAAGTCATAGTATATTATGTCAAAAAATCATAGTGTGCCAAAAAAGTCATAGTATAATATGTTGAAAAAAATCATAATATAGAATGTCGAAAAATTTATAGTATGGTATGTTAAAAAATTCATAGTATATGTTAAAAAAAAATCTTAGTATAGTGTGTCAAAAAAAGTTAAAGTTATAGTATGTTGAAATAAAGTTATAGTATAATATGTTGAAAAATCATAGTATAGTATGTCAAAAAGCGTCATAGTACAGTAAAGTATGTTTATGAAACTAATAGTATACTAGTCAAAAAATGCAAAAAAAGTCCAGTTATAGTATGTTGAAAAAAATCATAGTATAGTATGTTGAAAGAAGTCAAAGTATACTATGTTGAAAAAAATGGAAAAGAGTCATAGTATAGTATTTTGAAAAAAAATCCTAGTATATTATACTATACTATATCGACAAAAGTCAAAGTATAAGATGTCAAAAAGTGCAAAAAAAAAGTCATAGTATAGTTTGTCGAAATAAAGTCATGGTATAGTATGTTGAAAAAAATCATAGTACAGTATAGTATAGTCTCATAACTCATAGTATAGTATGTCAAAAAATGGAAAATGTCATATTGTAGGTCAAAAAAGTCAGTATACTATAATACTACAATATGTCGATCAAATTTATGAAAAAATGTCAAAATATAAAATCATAATAAATTTCTTGAAAAAAAATTATGCTATAACATGTCAATAAATTTTGACAAAAAGTCATACTACAGTATGTTGATCAATTTTATGAAAAAAGTCAAAATATAAAATCTTAATAAATTTCATGCAAAAAGTCAAACTATAGGATGTCGACCAATTTTATGATAAAATGTCAAAATATCAAATCTTAATAAATTTCTTGAAAAAAGTTATACAATAGTATGTCGATCAATTTTATAAAAAAAGTAAAAATATAAAATCTTGATAAATTTCTTGACATCATATTATAGTATCTCGAAAATTTAAGATGCAAACGTGAAAAACAATAATATAAGATGTAATAGGATTTTATGGTGAAAAAAAGTGATATAATTGTATGTTGAAAAATTTTATTGAAACATGTCATAGTATAGTATGTCAAAAACTTTATGATAAAAATATATTTTTGTATGTTGACAAAATTCATGAAAACAATCATATTATAGTATGTAAAATGCATTTATGATAAAAAGACATAGTATAGTATGTCGAAAAATTTTACAAAATAAAAGTCATAGCGTTTTATGTTGAAAATTTCATGAAAACAATCATATAATAGGTTGTAAAAGGATTTTATGGTGGAAAAAAAGTCATATTATCGAATGCTGAAAAATGTGTTGAAAAAATATCATAGTTTAGTATGTCAAAAACTGTATGATAAAAAACATTTTTGTATGTTGAAAAAATTCATGAAAACAATCATAATAGGATGTAAACGGATTTTATGGTGAAAAAAAGTCATTTCATCGAATGTCGAAACATTTTTTGAAAAGAATTTCACACTAAAGTATGTCAAAAATTTTATGATCAAATCGTCACATTTTGTATGTTTAAAAAAATCATTAAAACAATCATTTAATTAGATGTAAAAGGACTTCATGGTGGATAAAAGTCATATTATCGAATGTTGAAAAATTTGTTGAAAAAAATATCAAATTATAGTATGTTGAAAATTTTATGATGAAAACATAATATTTTTGTATGTTGAAAAAATTCATGAAAACAATCATAATAGTCATGGTTTGGACTTTTGGGTCAGGTAGTTTTTTTCTGTTTTCTGTATTATTGGTTCTATGTTGTTATTTTGACTTCTGTTATATGCGTTCTAGTGTATTGTTTATTTTTGTCAACCACCTCTGGCGTCTTGTCTTGTTTTACTCCCTGTCCTAGTCCTGGTGTCTTGTCTTTGGCTGTTTCCTGTTTTATTTTGAAAGTCTTGCGTTCTGTGTCATTTCCGGTTTTACTTCCCGTCCCTGTGTGTTTCCCTCCGTTTTCATTGTTGACACCCACTGACCTAGTTTCCCTGCTCGTGGCTCCGCCCCTGATTGTTCCCACCTGGTTGTCTTCCGTGTGTGTATTTAAGCCACGCCTCTTCCGCCTGTTCTTGTCGGCTCAGTTGTTCAGTTTCTCCCCGTGCTCCGCTGTTTGACCGCCGTACTTTCCTCTGCTTCCTCGGTTCTCCGTCGGACACCCTTCCTCTCCTTGTAGCTTTGTTTTCCTTGGTTTCTGGTAGGTGTCTTTACCCTGTTTAGACGTCGCTCTTCGCACGTGTCACCCCATGTCTCTCCTCGCACTCCTCCTTGTCCCGTGTTTCACTTGTCTGTGTTTGTTTCATTGTGTTCCCTCCTTGTCTCTCTGTGAACTTCAGGTTTTGTGTTAATTCTAGTTTTCTCCTTGTGGTTACTTTGTGTGTAGTTATTATTTCTTTCAAGTACAGTTCATTATTTTGTATTACAACAAGTAACTGCTTAAACAGTCTCAGATTAAAGGCTAGCTTTTTGTTAATCTATCGTCTATGTGGTTTTCTGCGTTTGGGGTTCTTTCTTTCTTCCTTCCCTCCTGTAATCACCAGCATTCCTAGCATTAATAGGACGTAAAAGGATTTATAGTGGAAAAAAAAAAATCATATTTTCGAATGTTGAAAAATTTTATGAAAAAATCCTACTATAGTATGTCGAAATTTTACGCTGAAAATGTCATACTTTTTTATTAAAAGTATCATTGTATAGTATGTCAAAAACATTGTGATAAATATTTTTGGATGTTGAAAAAATTCATTAAAACAATCATAATAAGGATTTTTTGTCATCGAATGTCGAAATTTTTTTTAAAAACGTCATAGTATAGTATGTCGAAATTTTTGATTAAAACGTCAAATTTTTGTATGTTGAAAAAAAATCATGAAAACGGTCGTATTATAGCATGTAAAATGATTGCATGGTGGAAAAAAGTCATTTCATGATATGTTGGAAAATTTTACAAAAAAATGTCAAATTTTACGAAAAACACCTCAAATTTTTGTATGTTGAAAAAAATAATGAAAACGGTCGTATTATAGCATGTAAAATGATTGCATGGTGGAAAAAAGTAATTTCATGAAATGATGGAAAATTTTACAAAAAAAAGTCATAGTATAGTATGTCGAAATTTTTTGATGAAAACGTCAAATTTTTTTGATGTTGAAAAAAATCCTTAAAAGGGTGGTATTATATCATGTAAAATGATTCTATGGTGGAAAAAAGTCATTTTATCGAATGTTGAAAAATTTTACAAAAAAATGTTATAGTATGTCGAGAATTTTACGAGAAACACCTCAAATTTTTGTATGTTGAGAAAAATCATGAAAACGGTCATATTATAGCATGTAAAATGATTATATGGTGGAAAAAGTCATTTCCTGAAATGTTGGGAAATTTTACAAAAAAATGTCAGAGTATACTATGTTGAAAATTTTATGATTAAAAACGTCAAATTTTTGTATGTTGAAAAAAATCATGAAAACTGTCGTATTATAGCATGTAAAATTATTCTATGGTGGAAAAAAGTCATTTCGAGAAATGTTGGAAAATTTTACCAAAAAAAACGTCATAGTATAGTATGTCGAAATTTTTCGATGAAAATGTCAAATATTTTTGATGTTGAAAAAAATCATGAAAACGGTCATATTATAGCATGTAAAATGATTCTATGATGGAAAAATGTCATTTTATCGAATGTTGAAAAATTTTACAAAAAAAATGTCATAGTATAGTATGTTGAAAATTTTATGATAAAAACGTCACATTTTTGTATGTTGAAAAAAATCATGAAAATGGTCGTATTAAAGCATGTAAAATGATTCTATGGTGGAAAAAAGTCAGTTCGTGAAATGTTGGAAAATTTTACAAAAAAACGTCACAGTATAGTATGTTGAAAATTTTATGATAAAAACCTCAAATTTTTGTATGTTGAAAAAAATCATGAAATCATTCATTACATAGCATGTAAAATGTATCTATGGTGTAAAAAATCATTTTATCGAATGTTGAAAAATTTTACAAAAAATGTCATATTATAGTATGTCGAATTTTACGAAAAACACCAAATTTTTTTATGTTGAAAAAAATCATGAAAACGGTCATAGTATAACATGTAAAATGATTCTATGGTGGAAAAAAGTCATTTCGAGAAATGTTGGAAAATTTTACAAAAAAAACGTCATAGTATAGTATATCGAAATTTTTCGATGAAAAATTCCAATTTTTTTGATATTGAAAAAAATCATGAAAACGGTCATATTATAGTATGTAAAATGATTCTATGGTGGAAAAAAGTCATTTCGAGAAATGTTGGATAATTTTACAAAAAAAGTCATAGTATAGTATGTCGAAATTTTTCGATGAAAACATCAAATTTTTGTATGTTGAAAAAAATCATGAAAACGGTCATATTATAGCATGTAAAATGATTCTATGGTGGAAAAAAGTCATTTTGTGAAATGTTGGAAAATTTTACAAAAAAAAGTCATAGTATAGTATGTCGAAATTTTTTGAGTAAAGAAAGAAAGAAAGAAAGATATTCCTTTATTAGTCCCACAGTGGGGAAATTCAGTTTTACACTCTGTTGTTCACAGTACACAGTACATAGTACATATACATGTCAATGGAGAGATGTCAGAGTGAGGGGGCTGCTCCTGACAAGCGCCCAGAGCAGTTGGGGGTTTGGTGCCTTGCTCAGGGGCACCTCGGCAGTGCCCAAGAGGTAAACTGGCACCTCTCCAGCAACCAGTTGGTCTTGGTCCATGGGGGGTTTGGGGATTTGAACCCACATCCTAACCCAAGTCCTTACGGACTGAGCTACTGCCGCCCCCAAAAGCTTTCAGGGCTCGTCCGGGATTTTTTTGATGTTGAAAAAAATCTTGAAAACGGTCGTATTATAGCATGTAAAATGATTGCATGGTGGAAAGAAGTCATTTTGAGAAATGCTGGAAAATTTTAAAAAAAAAAGTCATAGTATAGTATGTCGAAATTTTTGGATGAAAACGTCAAATTTTTTTGATGTTGAAAAAAATCATGAAAACGGTCATATTATAGCATGTAAAATGATTCTATGGTGGAAAAAAGTCATTTCGTGAAATGTTGGAAAATTATACAAAAAAACGTCATAGTATAGTATGTCGAAATTTTTCGATGAAAACATCAAATTTTTGTATGTTGAAAAAAATCATGAAAACGGTCATATTATAACATGTAAAATGATTCTATGGTGGAAAAAAGACATTTCCTGAAATGTTGGAAACTTTTACAAAAAAAACGTCACAGTATAGTATGTCGAAATTTTTTGATGAAAACGTCAAATATTTTTGATTTTGAAAAAAATCATGACAACGGTCGTATTATAGCGTGTAGAATGATTGCATGGTGGAAAAAAGTCATTTCGAGAAATGTTGGAAAATTTTACAAAAAAAAACGTCATAGTATAATATGTTGAAAATTTTCTGATAAAAACGTCACATTTTTGTATGTTAAAAAAAATCATGAAAATGGTCGTATTATATCGTGTAGAATGATTGCATGGTGGAAAAAATTCATTTCGAGAAATGTTGGAAAATTTTACAAAAAAAATGTCATAGTATAGTATGTTGAAAATTTTATGATAAAAACGTCACATTTTTGTATGTTGAAAAAAATCATGAAAATGGTCGTATTAAAGCATGTAAAATGATTCTATGGTGGAAAAAAGTCAGTTCGTGAAATGTTGGAAACTTTTACAAAAAAAACGTCATAGTATAGTATGTCGAAATTTTTTGATGAAAACGTCAAATATTTTTGATGTTGAAAAAAATCATGAAAACAGTCATATTATAGTATGTAAAATGATTCTATGGTGGAAAAAAGTCATTTCGAGAAATGTTGGAAACTTTTACAAAAAAAAAAGTCATAGTATAGTATGTCGAAATTTTTTGATGAAAACGGCAAATATTTTTGATTTTGAAAAAAATCATGACAACGGTCGTATTATAGCGTGTAGAATGATTGCATGGTGGAAAAAAGTCATTTCGAGAAATGTTGGAAAATTTTACAAAAAAAAACTTCATAGTATAGTATGTTGAAAATTTTATGATAAAAACGTCACATTTTTGTATGTTGAAAAAAATCATGAAAATGGTCGTATTAAAGCATGTAAAATGATTCTATGGTGGAAAAAAGTCAGTTCGTGAAATATTGGAAAATTTTACAAAAAAACATCACAGTATAGTATGTTGAAAATTTTATGATAAAAATGTCAATTTTTTTGATGTTGAAAAAAATCATGAAAACGGTCATAGTATAACATGTAAAATGATTCTATGGTGGAAAAAAGTCATTTCGTGAAATGTTGGAAACTTTTACAAAAAAAACGTCACAGTATAGTATGTCGAAATTTTTTGATGAAAATGTCAAATTTTTTTGATGTTGAAAAAAATCATGAAAACGGTCATATTATAACATGTAAAATGATTCTATAGTGGAAAAAAGTCATTTCGTGAAATGTTGGAAACTTTTACAAAAAAAAACGTCATAGTATAGTATGTCGAAATTTTTCGATGAAAATGTCAAATATTCTTGATGTTGAAAAAAATCATGAAAACAGTCATATTATAGTATGTAAAATGATTCTATGGTGGAAAAAAGTCATTTCGAGAAATGTTGGAAAATTTTACAAAAAAAACGTCATAGTATAGTATGTCGAAATTTTTTGAGTAAAACGTCAAATTTTTTTGATGTTGAAAAAAATCTTGAAAACGGTCGTATTATAGCATGTAAAATGATTGCATGGTGGAATAAAGTCATTTCGAGAAATGTTGGAAAATTTTAAAAAAAAAAAGTCATAGTATAGTATGTCGAATTTTTTTGATGAAAACGTCAAATTTTTTTGATGTTGAAAAAAATCATGAAAACGGTCATATTATAGCATGTAAAATGATTCTATGGTGGAAAAAAGTCATTTCGTGAAATGTTGGAAAATTTTACAAAAAAACGTCATAGTATAGTATGTCGAAAGTTTTCGATGAAAATGTCAAATTTTTTTGATGTTGAAAAAAATCATGAAAACGGTCATATTATAACATGTAAAATGATTCTATAGTGGAAAAAAGTCATTTCGTGAAATGTTGGAAACTTTTACAAAAAAAACGTCATAGTATAGTATGTCGAAAGTTTTCGATGAAAATGTCAAATTTTTTTGATGTTGAAAAAAATCATGAAAACTGTCATATTATAGCATGTAAAATGATTCTATGGTGGAAAAAGTCATTTTGTGAAATGAAAAAAATCATGAAATCATTCATTATATAAAATGTAAAATGAATCTATGGTGCAAAAAATAATTTTATCGAATGTTTAAAAATTTTACAAAAAAATGTCATATTATAGTATGTAAAATGATTCTATGGTGGAAAAAAATCATTTCGAGAAATGTTGGAAAATTTTACAAAAAAAACGTCATAGTATAGTATGTCGAAATTTTTCGATGAAAACGTCAAATATTTTTGATTTTGAAAAAAATCATGAAATCAGTCATTATATAGCATGTAAAATGAATCTATGGTGCAACAAATAATTTTATCGAATGTTGGAAAATTCTACAAAAAAAGTCATCGTATAGTATGTCGAAAATTTTATGATAATGAATGAAAACGGACATATAGCATGTAAAATGATTCTGTGGTGGAAAAAAGTCAGTTCGTGAAATGTTGGAAAATTTTACAAAAAAACGTCACAGTATAGTATGTTGAAAATTTTATGATAAAAATGTCAATTTTTTTGATGTTGAAAAAAATCATGAAAACAGTCATATTATAGTATGTAAAATGATTCTATGGTGGAAAAAAGTCATTTCGAGAAATGTTGGAAAATTTTACAAAAAAAACGTCATAGTATAGTATGTCGAAATTTTTTGAGTAAAACGTCAAATTTTTTTGATGTTGAAAAAAATCTTGAAAACGGTCGTATTATAGCATGTAAAATGATTGCATGGTGGAATAAAGTCATTTCGAGAAATGTTGGAAAATTTAAAAAAAAAAAAGTCATAGTATAGTATGTCGAATTTTTTTGATGAAAACGTCAAATTTTTTTGATGTTGAAAAAAATCATGAAAACGGTCATATTATAGCATGTAAAATGATTCTATGGTGGAAAAAAGTCATTTCGTGAAATGTTGGAAAATTTTACAAAAAAACGTCATAGTATAGTATGTCGAAAGTTTTCGATGAAAATGTCAAATTTTTTTGATGTTGAAAAAAATCATGAAAACGGTCATATTATAACATGTAAAATGATTCTATAGTGGAAAAAAGTCATTTCGTGAAATGTTGGAAAATTTTACAAAAAAAACGTCATAGTATAGTATGTCGAAATTTTTCGATGAAAACGTCAAATATTTTTGATTTTGAAAAAAATCATGAAATCAGTCATTATATAGCATGTAAAATGAATCTATGGTGCAACAAATAATTTTATCGAATGTTGGAAAATTCTACAAAAAAAGTCATCGTATAGTATGTCGAAAATTTTATGATAATGAATGAAAACGGACATATAGCATGTAAAATGATTCTGTGGTGGAAAAAAGTCAGTTCGTGAAATGTTGGAAAATTTTACAAAAAAACGTCACAGTATAGTATGTTGAAAATTTTATGATAAAAATGTCAATTTTTTTGATGTTGAAAAAAATCATGAAAACGGTCGTATTATAGCATGTAAAATGATTTTATGGTGTAAAAAGTCATTTTGTGAAATGAAAAAAATCATGAAATCATTCATTATATAGCATGTAAAATGAATCTATGGTGCAAAAAATAATTTTATCGAATGTTTAAAAATTTTACAAAAAAAATGTCATATTATAGTATGTAAAATGATTCTATGGTGGAAAAAAGTCATTTCGTGAAATGTTGGAAACTTTTACAAAAAAAACCGTCATAGTATAGTATGTCGAAATTTTTTGATGAAAACGTCAAATTTTTTTGATGTTGAAAAAAATCATGAAAACGGTCGTATTATAGCATGTAAAATGATTGCATGGTGGAATAAAGTCATTTCGAGAAATGTTGGAAAATTTTACAAAAAAAAGTCATAGTATAGTATGTCGAAATTTTATGATGAAAAATTCCAATTTTTTTGATGTTGAAAAAATCATGAAAATGGTCGTATTAAAGCATGTAAAATGATTCTATAGTGCGAAAAAGTCAGTTCGTGAAATGTTGGAAAATTTGACAAAAAAATGTCACAGCATAGTATGTTGAAAATTCTATGATAAAAACATCAAATTTTTGTATGTTGAAAAAAATCATGAAAACGGTCGTATTATAGCATGTAAAATGATTGCATAGTGGAAAGAAGTCATTTCGAGAAATGTTGGAAAATTTTACAAAAAAACGTCATAGTATAGTATGTCGAAATTTTTCGATGAAAACGTCAAATTTTTTTGATGTTGAAAAAAATCATGAAATCAGTCATTATATAGCATGTAAAATGAATCTATGGTGCAACAAATAATTTTATCGAATGTTGGAAAATTCTCCAAAAATGTCATCGTATAGTATGTCGAAAATTTTATGATAATGAATGAAAACGGTCATATTATAGCATGTAAAATGATTCTGTGGTGGAAAAAAGTCATTTCGTGAAATGTTGGAAAATTTTACAAAAAAACGTCATAGTATGTCGAAATTTTTCGATGAAAACGTCAAATTTTTGTATGTTGAAAAGAATCATGAAAACGGTCGTATTATAACATGTAAAATGATTCTATGGTGGAAAAAAGACATTTCCTGAAATGTTGGAAACTTTTACAAAAAAAACGTCACAGTATAGTATATCGAAATTTTTTGATGAAAACGGCAAATATTTTTGATTTTGAAAAAAATCATGACAACGGTCGTATTGTAGCGTGTAGAATGATTGCATGGTGGAAAAAAGTCATTTCGAGAAATGTTGGAAAATTTTACAAAAAAAAACTTCATAGTATAGTATGTTGAAAATTTTATGATAAAAACGTCACATTTTTGTATGTTGAAAAAAATAATGAAAATGGTCGTATTAAAGCATGTAAAATGATTCTATGGTGGAAAAAAGTCAGTTCGTGAAATATTGGACAATTTTACAAAAAAACGGCACAGTATAGTATGTTGAAAATTTTATGATAAAAATGTCAATTTTTTTGATGTTGAAAAAAATCATGAAAACGGTCATAGTATAACATGTAAAATAATTCTATGGTGGAAAAAAGTCATTTCGTGAAATGTTGGAAACTTTTACAAAAAAAACGTCACAGTATAGTATGTCGAAATTTTTTGATGAAAATGTCAAATTTTTTTGATGTTGAAAAAAATCATGAAAACGGTCATATTATAACATGTAAAATGATTCTATAGTGGAAAAACGTCATTTCGTGAAATGTTGGAAACTTACAAAAAAAAGTCACAGTATAGTATGTCGAAATTTTTCGATGAAAACGTCAAATATTTTTGATGTTGAAAAAAATCATGAAAACAGTCATATTATAGTATGTAAAATGATTCTATGGTGGAAAAAAGTCATTTCGAGAAATGTTGGAAAATTTTACAAAAAAAACATCATAGTATAGTATGTCGAAATTTTTTGAGTAAAACGTCAAATTTTTTTGATGTTGAAAAAAATCTTGAAAACGGTCGTATTATAGCATGTAAAATGATTGCATGGTGGAATAAAGTCATTTCGAGAAATGTTGGAAAATTTAAAAAAAAAAAAAGTCATAGTATAGTATGTCGAAATTTTTTGATGAAAACGTCAAATTTTTTTGATGTTGAAAAAAATCATGAAAACGGTCATATTATAGCATGTAAAATGATTCTATGGTGCGAAAAAGTCAGTTCCTGAAATGTTGGAAAATTTTACAAAAAAATGTCACAGTATAGTATGTTGAAAATTTTATGATAAAAACGTCAAATTTTTGTATGTTGAAAAAAATCATGAAAACGGTCATATTATAGTATGTAAAATGATTCTATGGTGGAAAAAAGTCATTTTGTGAAATGTGTGAAAATTTAAAAAAAAAAAAGTCATAGTATAGTATGTCGAAATTTTTTGATGAAAACGTCAAATTTTTTTGATGTTGAAAAAAATCATGAAAACGGTCATATTATAGCATGTAAAATGATTCTATGGTGGAAAAAAGTCATTTCGTGAAATGTTGGAAAATTTTACAAAAAAACGTCATAGTATAGTATGTCGAAAGTTTTCGATGAAAATGTCAAATTTTTTTGATGTTGAAAAAAATCATGAAAACGGTCATATTATAACATGTAAAATGATTCTATAGTGGAAAAAAGTCATTTTGTGAAATGTTGGAAACTTTTACAAAAAAAACGTCATAGTATAGTATGTCGAAAGTTTTCGATGAAAATGTCAAATTTTTTTGATGTTGAAAAAAATCATGAAAACTGTCATATTATAGCATGTAAAATGATTCTATGGTGGAAAAAGTCATTTTGTGAAATGAAAAAAATCATGAAATCATTCATTATATAAAATGTAAAATGAATCTATGGTGCAAAAAATAATTTTATCGAATGTTTAAAAATTTTACAAACAAATGTCATATTATAGTATGTAAAATGATTCTATGGTGGAAAAAAGTCATTTCGAGAAATGTTGGAAAATTTTACAAAAAAAACGTCATAGTATAGTATGTCGAAATTTTTCGATGAAAACGTCAAATATTTTTGATTTTGAAAAAAATCATGAAAACAGTCATATTATAGTATGTAAAATGATTCTATAGTGCAAAAAAGTCAGTTCGTGAAATGTTGGAAAATTTGACAAAAAAATGTCACAGTATAGTATGTTGAAAATTCTATGATAAAAACATCAAATTTTTGTATGTTGAAAAAAATCATGAAAACGGTCGTATTATAGCATGTAAAATGATTGCATAGTGGAAAGTAAAAAAGTCATTTCGTGAAATGTTGGAAAATTTTACAAAAAAACGTCATAGTATAGTTTGTCGAAATTTTTCGATGAAAACGTCAAATTTTTTTGATGTTGAAAAAAATCATGAAATCAGTCATTATATAGCATGTAAAATGAATCTATGGTGCAACAAATAATTTTATCGAATGTTGGAAAATTCTACAAAAAAAGTCATCGTATAGTATGTCGAAAATTTTATGATAATGAATGAAAACGGACATATAGCATGTAAAATGATTCTGTGGTGGAAAAAAGTCATTTCGTGAAATGTTGGAAAATTTTACAAAAAAACGTCATAGTATAGTATGTCGAAATTTTTCGATGAAAACGTCAAATTTTTGTATGTTGAAAAAAATCATGAAAACGGTCATATTATAACATGTAAAATTATTCTATGGTGGAAAAAAGTCATTTCGAGAAATGTTGGAAAATTTTACAAAAAGAACGTCATAGTATAGTATGTCGAAATTTTTTGAGTAAAACGTCAAATTTTTTTGATGTTGAAAAAAATCTTGAAAACGGTCGTATTATAGCATGTAAAATGATTGCATGGTGGAATAAAGTCATTTCGAGAAATGTTGGAAAATTTTACAAAAAAACGTCATAGTATAGTATGTCGAAATTTTATGATGAAAAATTCCAATTTTTTTGATGTTGAAAAAAATCATGAAAATGGTCATATTAAAGCATGTAAAATGATTGCATGGTGGAAAGAAGTCATTTTGTGAAATGTTGGAGATTTAAAAAAAAAAAAAAAGTCATAGTATAGTATGTCGAAATTTTTTGATGAAAACGTCAAAATTTTTTGATGTTGAAAAAAATCATGAAAACGGTCATATTATAGCATGTAAAATGATTCTATGGTGGAAAAAAGTCATTTCGTGAAATGTTGGAAACTTTTACAAAAAAAACGTCATAGTATAGTATGTCGAAATTTTTTGATGAAAACGTCAAATTTTTTTGATGTTGAAAAAAATCATGAAAACGGTCATATTATAGCATGTAAAATGATTCTATGGTGGAAAAAAGTCATTTCGTGAAATGTTTGAAAATTTTACAAAAAAACGTCATAGTATAGTATGTCGAAATTTTTCGATGAAAATGTCAAATTTTTTTGATGTTGAAAAAAATCATGAAAACGGTCATATTATAACATGTAAAATGATTCTATGGTGGAAAAAAGTCATTTCGTGAAATGTTGGAAACTTTTACAAAAAAAACCGTCATAGTATAGTATGTCGAAATTTTTTGATGAAAACGTCAAATTTTTTTGATGTTGAAAAAAATCTTGAAAACGGTCGTATTATAGCGTGTAGAATGATTGCATGGTGGAAAAAAGTCATTTCGAGAAATGTTGGAAAATTTTACAAAAAAAATGTCATAGTATAGTATGTTGAAAATTTTATGATAAAAACGTCACATTTTTGTATGTTGAAAAAAATCATGAAAATGGTCGTATTAAAGCATGTAAAATGATTCTATGGTGGAAAAAAGTCAGTTCGTGAAATGTTGGAAAATTTTACAAAAAAACGTCACAGTATAGTATGTTGAAAATTTTATGATAAAAATGTCAATTTTTTTGATGTTGAAAAAAATCATGAAAACGGTCGTATTATGGCATGTAAAATGATTTTATGGTGTAAAAAGTCATTTTGTGAAATGAAAAAAATCATGAAATCATTCATTATATAGCATGTAAAATGAATCTATGGTGCAAAAAATAATTTTATCGAATGTTTAAAAATTTTACAAAAAAAATGTCATATTATAGTATGTAAAATGATTCTATGGTGGAAAAAAGTCATTTCGTGAAATGTTGGAAAATTTTACAAAAAAACGTCATAGTATAGTATGTCTAAATTTTTCGTTGAAAATGTCAAATTTTTTTGATGTTGAAAAAAATCATGAAAATGGTCGTATTAAAGCATGTAAAATGATTCTATGGTGGAAAAAAGTCATTTCGAGAAATGTTGGAAAATTTTACAAAAAAAACGTCACAGTATAGTATGTCGAAATTTTTTGATGAAAACGTCAAATATTTTTGATTTTGAAAAAAATCATGACAACGGTCGTATTATAGCATGTAGAATGATTGCATGGTGGAAAAAAGTCATTTCGAGAAATGTTGGAAAATTTTACAAAAAAACGTCATAGTATAGTATGTCGAAAGTTTTCGATGAAAATGTCAAATTTTTTTGATGTTGAAAAAAATCATGAAAACGGTCATATTATAACATGTAAAATGATTCTATAGTGGAAAAAAGTCATTTCGTGAAATGTTGGAAACTTTTACAAAAAATATATATTATAATATATCGTATTATAGCATGTAAAATGATTCTATGGTGAAAAAAAGTCATTTCGTGAAATGTTGGAAAATTTTACAAAAAAACGTCATAGTATAGTATGTCGAAATTTTTCGATGAAAATGTCAAATTTTTTTGATGTTGAAAAAAATCATGAAAACGGTCATATTATAACATGTAAAATGATTCTATGGTGGAAAAAAGTCATTTTGTGAAATGTTGGAAACTTTTACAAAAAAAACGTCATAGTATAGTATGTCGAAATTTTTTGATGAAATCGTCAAATATTTTTGATGTTGAAAAAAATCATGAAAACAGTCATATTATAGTATGTAAAATGATTCTATGGTGGAAAAAAAGTCATTTCGAGAAATGTTGGAAAATTTTACAAAAACAACGTCATAGTATAGTATGTCGAAATTTTTTGAGTAAAACGTCAAATTTTTTTGATGTTGAAAAAAATCTTGAAAACGGTCGTATTATAGCATGTAAAATGATTGCATGGTGGAATAAAGTCATTTCGAGAAATGTTGGAAAATTTTACAAAAAAACGTCATAGTATAGTATGTCGAAATTTTATGATGAAAAATTCCAATTTTTTTGATGTTGAAAAAAATCATGAAAATGGTCGTATTAAAGCATGTAAAATGATTCTATGGTGCGAAAAAGTCAGTTCCTGAAATGTTGGAAAATTTTACAAAAAAATGTCACAGTATAGTATGTTGAAAATTTTTTGATGAAAACGTCAAATTTTTGTATGTTGAAAAAAATCATGAAAACGGTCATATTATAGTATGTAAAATGATTCTATGGTGGAAAAAAGTCATTTTGTGAAATGTTGGAAAATTTAAAAAAAAAAAAAGTCATAGTATAGTATGTCGAAATTTTTTGATGAAAACGTCAAATTTTTTTGATGTTGAAAAAAATCATGAAAACGGTCATATTATAGCATGTAAAATGATTCTATGGTGGAAAAAAGTCATTTCGAGAAATGTTGGAAAATTTTACAAAAAAACGTCATAGTATAGTATGTCGAAAGTTTTCGATGAAAATGTCAAATTTTTTTGATGTTGAAAAAAATCATGAAAACGGTCATATTATAACATGTAAAATGATTCTATAGTGGAAAAAAGTCATTTCGTGAAATGTTGGAAACTTTTACAAAAAATATATATTATAATATATCATATTATAGCATGTAAAATGATTCTATGGTGAAAAAAAGTCATTTCGTGAAATGTTGGAAAATTTTACAAAAAAACGTCATAGTATAGTATGTCGAAATTTTTCGATGAAAATGTCAAATTTTTTTGATGTTGAAAAAAATCATGAAAACGGTCATATTATAACATGTAAAATGATTCTATGGTGGAAAAAAGTCATTTTGTGAAATGTTGGAAACTTTTACAAAAAAAACGTCATAGTATAGTATGTCGAAATTTTTTGATGAAAACGTCAAATATTTTTGATGTTGAAAAAAATCATGAAAACAGTCATATTATAGTATGTAAAATGATTCTATGGTGGAAAAAAAGTCATTTCGAGAAATGTTGGAAAATTTTACAAAAAAAAGTCATAGTATAGTATGTCGAAATTTTTTGAGTAAAACGTCAAATTTTTTTGATGTTGAAAAAAATCTTGAAAACGGTTGTATTATAGCATGTAAAATGATTGCATGGTGGAATAAAGTCATTTCGAGAAATGTTGGAAAATTTTACAAAAAAAAGTCACAGTATAGTATGTCGAAATTTTATGATGAAAAATTCCAATTTTTTTGATGTTGAAAAAAATCATGAAAATGGTCGTATTAAAGCATGTAAAATGATTCTATGGTGCGAAAAAGTCAGTTCCTGAAATGTTGGAAAATTTTACAAAAAAATGTCACAGTATAGTATGTTGAAAATTTTATGATAAAAACGTCAAATTTTTGTATGTTGAAAAAAATCATGAAAACGGTCATATTATAGTATGTAAAATGATTCTATGGTGGAAAAAAGTCATTTTGTGAAATGTTGGAAAATTTAAAAAAAAAAAAAGTCATAGTATAGTATGTCGAAATTTTTTGATGAAAACGTCAAATTTTTTTGATGTTGAAAAAAATCATGAAAACGGTCATATTATAGCATGTAAAATGATTCTATGGTGGAAAAAAGTCATTTCGTGAAATGTTGGAAAATTTTACAAAAAAACGTCATAGTATAGTATGTCGAAAGTTTTCGATGAAAATGTCAAATTTTTTTGATGTTGAAAAAAATCATGAAAACGGTCATATTATAACATGTAAAATGATTCTATAGTGGAAAAAAGTCATTTCGTGAAATGTTGGAAACTTTTACAAAAAAAAACCGTCATAGTATAGTATGTCGAAATTTTTTGATGAAAACGTCAAATATTTTTGATGTTGAAAAAAATCATGAAAACAGTCATATTATAGTATGTAAAATGATTCTATGGTGGAAAAAAGTCATTTCGAGAAATGTTGGAAAATTTTACAAAAAAAAGTCATAGTATAGTATGTCGAAATTTTTTGATGAAAACGTCAAAATTTTTTGATGTTGAAAAAAATCATGAAAACGGTCATATTATAGCATGTAAAATGATTCTATGGTGGAAAAAAGTCATTTCGTGAAATGTTGGAAACTTTTACAAAAAAAAACGTCATAGTATAGTATGTCGAAATTTTTTGATGAAAACGTCAAATTTTTTTGATGTTGAAAAAAATCATGAAAACGGTCATATTATAGCATGTAAAATGATTCTATGGTGGAAAAAAGTCATTTCGTGAAATGTTTGAAAATTTTACAAAAAAACGTCATAGTATAGTATGTCGAAATTTTTCGATGAAAATGTCAAATTTTTTTGATGTTGAAAAAAATCATGAAAACGGTCGTATTATGGCATGTAAAATGATTTTATGGTGTAAAAAGTCATTTTGTGAAATGAAAAAAATCATGAAATCATTCATTATATAGCATGTAAAATGAATCTATGGTGCAAAAAATAATTTTATCGAATGTTTAAAAATTTTACAAAAAAAATGTCATATTATAGTATGTAAAATGATTCTATGGTGGAAAAAAGTCATTTCGTGAAATGTTGGAAAATTTTAAAAAAAAAAAGTCATAGTATAGTATGTCGAAAGTTTTTCGATGAAAATGTCAAATTTTTGTATGTTGAAAAAAATCATGAAAACGGTCATATTATAGCATGTAAAATGATTCTATGGTGGAAAAAAGTCATTTCGTGAAATGTTGGAAAATTTTACAAAAAAAAAGTCATAGTATAGTATGTCGAAATTTTTTGATGAAAACGTCAAATTTTTTTGATGTTGAAAAAAAATCATGAAAACGGTCATATTATAGCATGTAAAATGATTCTATGGTGGAAAAAAGTCATTTCGTGAAATGTTGGAAACTTTTACAAAAAAAAACGTCATAGTATAGTATGTCGAAATTTTTTGATGAAAACGTCAAATTTTTTTGATGTTGAAAAAAATCATGAAAATGGTCATATTATAACATGTAAAATGATTCTATGGTGGAAAAAAGTCATTTCGTGAAATGTTGGAAAATTTTACAAAAAAAAACGTCATAGTATAGTATGTCGAAATTTTTTGATGAAAACGTCAAATTTTTTTGATGTTGAAAAAAATCATGAAAACGGTCGTATTATAGCATGTAAAATGATTGCATGGTGGAATAAAGTCATTTCGAGAAATGTTGGAAAATTTTACAAAAAAAGTCATAGTATAGTATGTCGAAATTTTATGATGAAAAATTCCAATTTTTTTGATGTTGAAAAAAATCATGAAATCAGTCATTATATAGCATGTAAAATGAATCTATGGTGCAACAAATAATTTTATCGAATGTTGGAAAATTCTCCAAAAATGTCATCGTATAGTATGTCGAAAATTTTATGATAATGAATGAAAACGGTCATATTATAGCATGTAAAATGATTCTGTGGTGGAAAAAAGTCATTTCGTGAAATGTTGGAAAATTTTACAAAAAAAACGTCATAGTATAGTATGTCGAAAATTTTACGAAAAACACATCAAATTTTTGTATGTTGAAAAAAATCATGAAAACGGTCGTATTATAGCATGTAAAATGATTCTATGGTGGAAAAAAGTCATTTCGTGAAATGTTGGAAAATTAAAAAAAAAAAAAGTCACAGTATAGTATGTCGAAATTTTTTGATGAAAACGTCAAATTTTTTTGATGTTGAAAAAAATCATGAAAACGGTCATATTATAGCATGTAAAATGATTCTATGGTGGAAAAAAGTCATTTCGTGAAATGTTGGAAACTTTTACAAAAAAAACGTCATAGTATAGTATGTCAATGTTTTGATGAAAACGTCAAATATTTTTGATTTTGAAAAAAATCATGACAACGGTCGTATTATAACATGTAAAATGATTGCATGGTGGAAAAAAGTCATTTCGAGAAATGTTGGAAAATTTTACAAAAAAACCGTCATAGTATAGTATGTCGAAAGTTTTCGATGAAAATGTCAAATTTTTTTGATGTTGAAAAAATCATGAAAATGGTCATATTAAAGCATGTAAAATGATTCTATGGTGCGAAAAAGTCAGTTCCTGAAATGTTGGAAAATTTTACAAAAAAATGTCACAGTATAGTATGTTGAAAATTTTATGATAAAAACGTCAAATTTTTGTATGTTGAAAAAAATCATGAAAACGGTCGTATTATAGCATGTAAAATGATTGCATGGTGGAAAGAAGTCATTTCGAGAAATGCTGGAAAATTAAAAAAAAAAAGTCATAGTATAGTATGTTGAAATTTTTTGATGAAAACGTCAAATTTTTTTGATGTTGAAAAAATCATGAAAATGGTCATATTATAACATGTAAAATGATTCTATAGTGGAAAAAAGTCATTTTGTGAAATGTTGGAAACTTTTACAAAAAAAACGTCATAGTATAGTATGTCGAAATTTTTTGATGAAAACGTCAAATATTTTTGATGTTGAAAAAAATCATGAAAACAGTCATATTATAGTATGTAAAATGATTCTATGGTGGAAAAAAGTCATTTCGAGAAATGTTGGAAAATTTTACAAAAAAACGTCATAGTATAGTATGTCGAAATTTTATGATGAAAAATTCCAATTTTTTTGATGTTGAAAAAAATCATGAAAATGGTCGTATTAAAGCATGTAAAATGATTCTATGGTGCGAAAAAGTCAGTTCCTGAAATGTTGGAAAATTTTACAAAAAAATGTCACAGTATAGTATGTTGAAAATTTTATGATAAAAACGTCAAATTTTTGTATGTTGAAAAAAATCATGAAAACGGTCGTATTATAGCATGTAAAATGATTGCATGGTGGAAAGAAGTCATTTTGTGAAATGTTGGAAAATTTATAAAAAAAAAAGTCATAGTATAGTATGTCGAAATTTTTTGATGAAAACGTCAAATTTTTTTGATGTTGAAAAAAATCATGAAAACGGTCATATTATAGCATGTAAAATGATTTTATGGTGGTAAAAAGTCATTTCGTGAAATGTTGGAAACTTTTACAAAAAAAAACGTCATAGTATAGTATGTCGAAATTTTTTGATGAAAACGTCAAATTTTTTTGATGATGAAAAAAATCATGAAAACGGTCATATTATAGCATGTAAAATGATTCTATGGTGGAAAAAAGTCATTTCGTGAAATGTTTGAAAATTTTACAAAAAAACGTCATAGTATAGTATGTCGAAATTTTTCGATGAAAATGTCAAATTTTTTTGATGTTGAAAAAAATCATGAAAACGGTCATATTATAACATGTAAAATGATTCTATGGTGGAAAAAAGTCATTTCGTGAAATGTTGGAAACTTTTACAAAAAAAACCGTCATAGTATAGTATGTCGAAATTTTTTGATGAAAACGTCAAATTTTTTTGATGTTGAAAAAAATCTTGAAAACGGTCGTATTATAGCGTGTAGAATGATTGCATGGTGGAAAAAAGTCATTTCGAGAAATGTTGGAAAATTTTACAAAAAAAATGTCATAGTATAGTATGTTGAAAATTTTATGATAAAAACGTCACATTTTTGTATGTTGAAAAAAATCATGAAAATGGTCGTATTAAAGCATGTAAAATGATTCTATGGTGGAAAAAAGTCAGTTCGTGAAATGTTGGAAAATTTTACAAAAAAACGTCACAGTATAGTATGTTGAAAATTTTATGATAAAAATGTCAATTTTTTTGATGTTGAAAAAAATCATGAAAACGGTCGTATTATGGCATGTAAAATGATTTTATGGTGTAAAAAGTCATTTTGTGAAATGAAAAAAATCATGAAATCATTCATTATATAGCATGTAAAATGAATCTATGGTGCAAAAAATAATTTTATCGAATGTTTAAAAATTTTACAAAAAAAATGTCATATTATAGTATGTAAAATGATTCTATGGTGGAAAAAAGTCATTTCGAGAAATGTTGGAAAATTTTACAAAAAAAAAACGTCATAGTATAGTATGTCGAAATTTTTCGATGAAAAATTCAAATTTTTTTGATGTTGAAAAAAATCATGAAAACGGTCGTATTATAGCATGTAAAATTATTCTATGGTGGAAAAAAGTCATTTCGTGAAATGTTGGAAAATTTTACAAAAAAACGTCATAGTATAGTATGTCGAAATTTTTCGATGAAAAATTCCAATTTTTTTGATGTTGAAAAAAATCATGAAAACGGTCATATTATAGTATGTAAAATGATTCTATGGTGGAAAAAAGTCATTTCGTGAAATGTTGGAAAATTTAAAAAAAAAAAAGTCATAGTATAGTATGTCGAAAGTTTTTCGATGAAAATGTCAAATTTTTGTATGTTGAAAAAAATCATGAAAACGGTCATATTATAGCATGTAAAATGATTCTATGGTGGAAAAAAGTCATTTCGTGAAATGTTGGAAACTTTTACAAAAAAAACCGTCATAGTATAGTATGTCGAAATTTTTTGATGAAAACGTCAAATTTTTTTGATGTTGAAAAAAATCATGAAAACGGTCGTATTATAGCATGTAAAATGATTGCATGGTGGAATAAAGTCATTTCGAGAAATGTTGGAAAATTTTACAAAAAAAAGTCATAGTATAGTATGTCGAAATTTTATGATGAAAAATTCCAATTTTTTTGATGTTGAAAAAAATCATGAAATCAGTCATTATATAGCATGTAAAATGAATCTATGGTGCAACAAATAATTTTATCGAATGTTGGAAAATTCTCCAAAAATGTCATCGTATAGTATGTCGAAAATTTTATGATAATGAATGAAAACGGTCATATTATAGCATGTAAAATGATTCTGTGGTGGAAAAAAGTCATTTCGTGAAATGTTGGAAAATTTTACAAAAAAAACGTCACAGTATAGTATGTCGAAAATTTTACGAAAAACACATCAAATTTTTGTATGTTGAAAAAAATCATGAAAACGGTCGTATTATAGCATGTAAAATGATTGCATGGTGGAAAGAAGTCATTTCGAGAAATGCTGGAAAATTAAAAAAAAAAAGTCATAGTATAGTATGTTGAAATTTTTTGATGAAAACGTCAAATTTTTTTGATGTTGAAAAAAAATCATGAAAACGGTCATATTATAGCATGTAAAATGATTGCATGGTGGAAAAAAGTCATTTCGTGAAATGTTGGAAACTTTTACAAAAAAAAACGTCATAGTATAGTATGTCGAAATTTTTTGATGAAAACGTCAAATTTTTTTGATGTTGAAAAAAAATCATGAAAACGGTCATATTATAGCATGTAAAATGATTCTATGGTGGAAAAAAGTCATTTCGTGAAATGTTGGAAAATTTTACAAAAAAACGTCATAGTATAGTATGTCGAAATTTTTCGATGAAAATGTGAAATTTTTTGATGTTGAAAAAAATCATGAAAACAGTCATATTATAACATGTAAAATGATTCTTTGGTGGAAAAAAGTCATTTTGTGAAGTGATGGATAATTTTACAAAAAAAAACATCATAGTATAGTATGTCGAAATTTTTCGATGAAAACGTCAAATTTTTTTGATTTAAAAAAAAAAAATCATGAAAACGGTCGTATTATAGCATGTAAAATGATTCTATGGTGGAAAAAAGTCATTTCGTGAAATGTTGGAAAATTTTACAAAAAAAACCCGTCATAGTATAGTATGTAGAAATTTTTTTATGAAAACGTCCAATTCTTTTGATGTCGATAAAAATCATGAAAACGGTCGTATTATAGCATGTAAAATGATTCTATAGTGGAAAAAAGTTATTTCGTGAAATGTTGGAAAATTTTACAAAAAAGTCATCGTATAGTATGTCGAAATTTTTACGAAAAACACTTCAAATTTTTGTGTGTTGAAAAAAAATCATGAAAACAGTCATATTATAGCATGTAAAATAATTCTATGGTGGAAAAAGCTGGTATCAGTGATTACGGATGGGGCTCCTGCTATGATCGGCCGACACACAGGATTCATTGCTCGCTGTAAAGGTGACAGAGTTCCCAAACTTTCTACATTACCACTGCATCATCCACCAGCAGTCCTTATGCGCCAAAGTGATCGGCTTTGAGCACGTGATGACTCCCGTTGTAAAGATCATAAACAGCATCCGCTCCAAAGCTAAACAGCACAGAACATTCAAGGTACTATTGGAGGAGCTGTCAGCTGAATATGGTGACCTTCTACTACACACAGAAATCCAATGGCTCAGCAGGGGATGAATTCTGCTTCGTTTTTTGTCACTTTTGGGTGAAATCAAAGAGTTCATGCAGTCCAGAGGGGAAGACACCTCACTGCTGGAGGACACTGACTGGACACTTGACCTTGCATTTTTAATGGACATTACTGGGAAACTGAACAGTTTGAACTGTGAGTTGCAAGGCAAAGGTAAGACTGTTGCTGATATGATAAGTGCTTTAGAAAGAAAGAAAGAAAGATATTCCTTTATTAGTCCCACAGTGGGGAAATTCAGTTTTACACTCTGTTGTTCACACAGTACATATACATGTCAATGGAGACATGTCAGAGTGAGGGGGCTGCTCCTGACAAGCGCCCAGAGCAGTTGGGGGTTTGGTGCCTTGCTCAGGGGCACCTCGGCAGTGCCCAAGAGGTAAACTGGCACCTCTCCAGCAACCAGTTGGTCTTGGTCCATGGGGGACTTGAACCGGTGACCTCCGCGTCCTAACCCAAGTCCTTACGAACTGAGCTACTGCCGCCCCCTAAATGCATTTAAAGCCAAGATCAGCATTTTCTCTGTGCATTTAAAGAGAAAAAAGGTGCTGCACTTTCCCTCTGTGCAGATGGTGCTGAAAGACAACATTTCTGCATCTGAGGCTTTTGACAAAGTTGCAGAAAAGTACTCTCAGGTCATAGAAAGACTTGGACAAGAGTTTGAGAACAGGTTTTGTGACCTGGGTCAGCTTGAGCTATGCGTCATTCATTTCTAATCCTTTCATGAACGTGGAAACATCATGCATTGCTGAGCAGTAAAGTACAACGTTCAGCCTTGATGCTGGACAGATGGAGCTCGAAACTGTAACATTGCAAAATGACCTCCACCTCAAAGCCTATCAGGGTGCACCAAACTTTTGGGGCCTTGTTGACACCGAAAAGTACAGAGGTGTATGCACAGCAGCTTTTAAGGTTGCAAGCCTGTTTGGTTCAACCTATCTTTGTGAATCAGCCTTTTCTGACATGAACTTCATCAAGAACAAACACAGACCACGCCTCACCGATGCACATCTGCAAGACTCACTCCCAGTTGCAGTGTCAAGTTACACACCAGAACACACTGGTGGAGGGCATGCAATGCCAGGCTTCCCACTAACTGACAAAAAAACAGATACCAGATTTGGTGTCCAGTTCAAAACGTGTCATTCATGATTTGTTAAATGTGTTTGTAAAATGTAACATTTGATAGCACAATTGTTAAGTGCATTTTTTTCTGAGGCTTGCACAGGGTATTTGTTAAAAATGTTAAAAATGCTGCAGAGGTACATTGTGATTTCCTAGGACTATTGTAGAAGTGATCATTTGAAAATGTTCAATTTGAAAAGCACTTGCACTTGAAAATATAAAAATAAAGTGTTGCATATTGATATTAATCTATTTCCTATCTTGTTATTATTGTTGATATTTATTGTGAGAAATCAAACATGATCAGTGTCTTCACATAGCTAAATACATTAATTATTAATAATAACATATAGTTAAAGCTAAATTGAGCAAATTGGCTATTTCAGAAGTGTGTATCAAACTGGTAGCCCTTTGCCTTAATCAGTACCCAGGAAGTAGCCCTCGGTTTCAAAAAGGTTGGTGACCCCTGCTGTAATATGACGTTTTTTGCATTTTTTCGACACACTATACTATGAATTTTATCGACATACTATGATGTTTTTCGACATACCGTTATATGACTTTTTGCATTTTTGACATACTACACTATGACTCTTTTTCGGCATACTATACAATAATATAATATTAAACTATGACATTTGTCAACATACCACACTAATTTTTTTGACATTTTTTTTTTGCATTTTTTCAACATACTATACTATGACTTTTTTGCATTTTTTGACATGCTATACTCAGACTTTTTTCGACATATTGTAATATGACGTTTTTTAAAATTTTTTCAAGACACTATACAATGATTTTTTACAACTTCCTATACTATGACTTTTTTCAACATACTACAATATTTTTTACTTACTATACTATGGATTTGTTGAAGTTTTTGACATACTATACTATGACGGTTTCCTTGTTGTATTTTTTCAACATATCTGACAATGACTTTTATTGACATACATATACTATGATTTTTTTCAACATACTATACTATGACTTTTATTGCATGTTTTCAGTGTACTACATTATGACATTTTTCAACATACTATACAATGATGTTTATCGACATCCTATGTTATGATTTTTTTTGACATACTATGCAATGATTTTTTTTGACACATTCTAATATCACTGTTTTTGATATACTATAGTATGACTTTTTATTGACATATTTTACAATACTTTTTTCAACATACTATGTCTTTTTTCATCATATTATGACTTTGTAGGACATATTGTAATATGATTTTTTAGCATTTTATCGATACACTATACTCTGATTTGTTTCGACATACTATACTTTGACTTTTTTACATTTGTCGACATACTATGACTTTTTTACATTTGTCGACATACTACACTATGATTTTTATCAACATACTATACTATGACTTTTTTCAACATACTACATGTTTTTTCAAAGTAGTATATTATGACTTTTTTTAATTATTCGACATACTACACTGACATTTTCACATTTTTTTTTCCAACAATTATACTATATTATAGACTTTTTTTTGACATACTATAATATGACTTTTTCAACATAATGTACTGCCCTATGATTTATTTGAATTTATTTTGACATACTGTACTATGACTTTTTTTTAACATACTGTACTATACTATGATTATTTTTAAATTTTTCAACATTCTACACTATGGCTTTTTAGCAGTTTTTCAACAAAGTATACTATCACTTTTTTGGATATACTATACTATGACTTTTTTGTATTTTTTCAGCATACGATATTTGACTTTTTCAAGATACTATACGATGACTTTTTTTCAACTTGCTATACTACATTTTTCAAAATAATATATTCTGACATTTTCAACATACTATGATATAACTTTTTTCAACATACTGTACCATAATTTTTTTCAACATAATATACTATTACAACTACTACTCGTATACTATACTTTTTTCAACATCCTATCCGATGACTTTTTTTTTAAACATACTATACTACTATATTTCAAAATATTACTGTGACTTTTTATCATGCCATATAATGACTTTTGTTGCATTTTTCCAACCAACTATATAGACTTATTTTATTTTTCCTTATTATGATTATATTTTTTTTCATATTGTACAAGGAGTAGTAAACTATATAGCATAATATGTTGAAAAAAGTCATAGTATAGAATGTTGAAAAAATGCAAAAAAGTCAAAGTATAATATCTCAAAAAAGTCATAGTGTAATATGTCAAAATAAATACAATAAATTCATAGGAAAGTATGTTGAAAAAATGCAATAAAATTCATAGTATAGTTTGTCGAAAAAATACAAAAAAAATCATAGTATAGTACAGTATATCAAAAAATGTCTTAGTATAGTAGGTTGAAAAACGTAAAAAAAAGTCATAGTACATTATGTTGACAACAATCATAGTATAGTATGGTGAAAAAATGCATAGTATAGTATGTAGATAAACTGCAAAAAAAACATCATAGTACAGTGTGCTGATAAAAGTCATAGCATAGTATGCTGACAAAAATTTTAGCATAGTCTGTCAAAAATAGTCATAGAATAGTATTTTGAAAACAGCCAGTGTAGTATATCAAAAAAGTCATAGTATAGTATGTTGAAATAAAAAAAGTCTTATCGTATGTCGATAAGTCATAGTATAGAAAGTTGAAAACAATACAATAAATTATAATATAGTATGTCAAAAAAGTCATAGTATAGTATGTTGAAATAATGCAAAAAAGTCTTATTGTATGTCGATAAAAGTCATAGTATAGAAAGTTGAAAACAATATAATAATAAATTATAATATAGCATGTCAAAAAAATCATAGTATAGTATGTTGAAAAAATACAAAAAAAGACATAGTGCAGGATGTCAAACAAAATCTAAGTATATTGTGTTGAAAAAATATAGTATAGCCTGTCGACAAAACTCTTGGTATAGTATGTT